>CM048935.1:7436040-10011040 GCA_026686955.1 Epinephelus cyanopodus
GTCACGTAGCTATATTTGGAAATACATGTTCCCTTCTGAAACCAAGTCAGGCATATGAGAACATCATCTTTCCCTTCGACCACCCCTCCTGTTTTTATCTTTCTTTCCTCCTGAGTGATACCGTGTCTTCTGCCTCTCTGCACAGGTTAACGGAAAGTTGAGACTGAGTTCAATCAATTCTCCGAATTACCAGACGAAGGACGGTGGAGCAGCCCATTACTATGGCTGACCCACTTAGGGTCTGGTCATAAGAGCCAAACAGAGTGTGTTTCCAGCCAGCCTTGGAAAGCCATGTTTTTAGAGTAAAACAAGTTTTTCTCATTACTGGCCTGTCTGGCTAAGGGACGTCTGAGAGTATCAAGCATGAGCCACGGAAAAACTTAATATCAATTGCATGAAAATGCTGCCAGAGCGTCAGATTAATTTCATTACATCATGGTTTTTCCGAGGCTGTTTCTCTGTTATCACATTGAATTAAAAGCTTAATGCATGTTTAACACAAGTCATATGACATAACCGTGTCTTAGATCTTATGATGCCACGATTATAGCTCTTACACATTTAACACACTTGAAAACTGTAAAAATTATGGACTCCTTGACCCTTGTGTCAGGCACGAAGCACCTTGTTGTGGTTTCATATGAAATCAGGCACAGACTGGTGAAGGACATACCTCAAGGGTTGAGAGCAGGGTTATATGTGAAGAGGGCCTGCACATGATGAGTGTCACAAATGATTGTGTCAGTGGGGTGGAATGACCGATCTCTATACCCCTCTCTGAGCAGCAGTCTTAAAGGCGTGTGCACGTGGCTGCAGTAAGAGTGTCCTGATCCTGGGTTTGTTTATGGACTTTATATAGGAGGTTCCTGTTTGTGTTCCTTGTTTCATGTTATTCATTCATGTTTAATCTGCCTCCTGTTTTATTTTGTAGATTCTCTCCTCGTGTGTCGTGTCTGGGTTTACTTCCTGTCTTTGTGTGTTTTCCTGCCTGTTTTCTGTCACACCTGTCTCATTAGTCCTTCCCTGTTCCCAGAGTCTTCCCTTCACACCTGCTCTGTATCAGTCTCGTTTGCTCCATCCTAGAGTTCCCCTCCACACCCTTGTTGTTAGCCAATCTCCATTTCCCTCCTTTTGCCCGTGTCCTCCTTCTCCAGCTGTGTCTCGTTCTTGTGATTAGCTTTCTGTGTGTGTTTTCCTTTGTTTTTGGTCAGTATGTCTGTGTTCCTCCTGGGTGCATTCCGTTGTTCATCCTGCGTTCATCCGTTCGTTATTCCTGTGCTCATCCCTGTTTGTCATGTTTTTTCCAGTTGGTTTTCAGCTTGTTTTTTTTTTGTTCTGCTGTCATTTGGACTTTTAGTTTCCTGCCTGTCCTGGATGTTTTTGATCAGCTACATTAAAGCTCCCTTTTTTGTTAAAAACTCAAACTGTCTGTCAGTCTGCATTTGGGTTCTCCTCTTAACTGACACATGACAGAAATAGTTCATTCTCAGTAATTAATTCACTATGAAAGTGAGCCCAATGTGACTTCCCCTCAGTATTTAGCACACATGCATTTGTACCCCCATTAAATGCAAACAAGAAGTGGTAGCACTTTTGATTTGACAACTGCCAGAACCTGACTCATAGGTGCAACAATGACAGTAAAGTAGTATGCCACCTCCAAAGCAGCAGTTGCAATCTGCCACAAAACAGACAGAAGATAAAGCAACACTGCACAGCTGAAGCAAGATGATATTTTAACCATAAATTGTTGCATAAAAATTCTGCAGGACATGAAGAGTTTGATGTATCGGATTCTTTGGGGGAGGACACCCACATTCCTTGCTTAATGTGTCCACTCCAAATGTTGGGAAAGAAAAACTACACCCTTCCTCATAGCAATGACTGTTCTGATCATAGATTGCTTCAGGAATGATGTTTTTCTGTAGAAGTGGAAGTTAGCATGGCACTGGTTCCCTCATCAAAAAGCCAGTGGGAATATTTCTGGATTATTGGCAAACACAAGCTCTGCAGCAAACAGACATTTATGATACTTAAACATTTAGTTCCTCGAGATGATGTATGCAAATGCCACTTTCATGAATACTGAAGCTTTGCCTTGGGCTATAAATGAACTACACTACAGGCGAATGACCAAACGTCACCACCATAACAAGACTGTGAAGCTGTCTTTGTCGCATCTCGGCGTGATAACGTTCTGGAGTCTCATTTTGACACTCACGACACGTAGAAGCCTAAAAGTTCATGACTGGGGTTATTTACTGACGTGTTTTATGTCGCAGAACAAAGAGTTAAAGTCTCTAAAGCCTGTGCTAACAGACCTTATTGCGGGCATCGTGAAGGTAACGTTACCGTATGCACGCCGCTTCGGCATATTAGCTTCTGCTGAAAGCTTGACGGACCTCTCGGTTGCAAAGGTAGGACAGGACAGTGACTGATTAAGGGAGAGGCTTAGCGAAGGGTCAAATTGGGAGCAATAAGAGAAAAAAGACAAGAAAATTACATTTAATTTTTCATCTGCCCAAGTTATCATTGTCAAACTCGTTATCGTTGTCAAACTAATTACCATGCAAGGACAAAAAGCTTGTGGGTTACAATAACAGGGAGGGTCTTACAGACAGCTTGGATTAAGAGACTGGTGCATATTTGTGTTGCCTGTCAACATAATATTTTCAGGAAATCCATGGTCTTTGAATAAGCATCTACAATGCTCATCTTCAAACTTGGTGATGCTTGAAGATGCTCAACCACCAACTCCAGTAAGCGTTTGTGTACCAGACGGCAATTAGAAAGCACTGCGTTGGGGATCAAAAAAGGCACTGGAAGCTTCCTCAACTTTCTTTCACACACACCTACACTCACACATACACATGCTCACCCTCCTCCGATAATATAATTATGACAAATGCAGTAAGATGAGAGGCAGTGAAGTGATGTAACCGGGTCAAGTAAAGTTGAGATGCGTGCGTCACCAAGATGACAAGTTGGTACATGCTGGGCCTGGTGACTGCAGTCTGATGATTCCCATCACGCAGCTGATGGACAGACCAGTAGGACGTTGCCAGGCTGAACATGATTGACACAAATGAGCAAAATGTATATCGCATTGATATTATTTTGTGTGAAGAAAAAAATTACTGTATCTTTGGATACTGTTCAAAGCTGACATGAGACATATTTAGGCCTGAGACACTGTGGGTTTTTAAAGCTGATGAAGGCTATTGATGTATTGGTAGTGTTTCAATCTGCAGTATCAGTTTGCATCTCATGGCACTGGTTTTGAAGAATCCCCATACTTATATTTCATAATAAATGAACAAGTGCGACTGGAATTGCACCCTATGGCTAATGAGTATCCAGTGTTGAAGACATCTGCATCAGGGCATGCAGAGTGCAGGACCAGCCGGCTGGGTGGGGGTGCAGGATGGGATTGAACTGTGAGTGTGCGAAGGGGGATTGCTGTGCCTCATTAGGCTACAATCTCAGAAAAATAAAACCTCAGGCCTTACAGAGACGATTGGTCCTGGAGGATCATTGATTTTCATCCAAACTGAATTGATGCTCAAAGACGTCATAAACACGGGAACATATGTGCAGGCATGTGCACTGAGTCAAGGCTGCACTCAGTCCACATGATGCAAGCAAGCCAGCCATAACGTTCCCTCTTGATGTACTTTTCCAGTACAGCAGCAGTATGGTATGCTGACTCTTATTAGCAAGGTTAATTATGTTATTTTCCAGGGTAAATACAGAAAACACCAGTGACATTTATTATGATGGGGTTCTCTGGGTAACTACAAAACACAGGATATTGTCGAAGTACAAACAAAATTGGACTTACAGGAATAGATGTCATACAATTTTAATTCCACCCTATATTGTTTGTATTAGGTATGGAGCAGTGCTTACCTTGAGGGCATGTTCTATGAAACCAGTCCTTGTAAGTCATTCACTGAGAAGCTTACTCATTCGTATGCTAATGTTATGGGTTAATATTTGTTCCTCTGATTTGCAATAACCCAAAGTCCACCTCCTCTAATAAGCCCAATGAATAATGCACAATGCTTATACAATGTTTAGAAATGCATATCTTTGGAGATGAAAATCCCGGCCAACCTTGGGCGAGTTAATGGGAAGAGACTGTTCTCCCTGGAGGATGTAAAAGAGGCTCAGCAAAGTCCGGTTAACACTCTTAGATTCTCTGATATGAGAGGTGAAGCTCAATACTAATAGCTTAAAAACTCATTGTGTGGTGTGTTGGTAGCTGCAGCTTTAAGGATTAGATGTGAGTCATGTTAAATACTCTGTGTTTTTGCGTGTATTTTTTTGCTACAAATTACTAAAAAGAAGAGTGCACGCTTCATGCTGGAAAGATCACGTGCCAGTCAAGCAGAGCGGCTAGTGCTCTGTCAGTTTCTGTAAGTGTTGCTTATTTCTGTGTCTTCTCTCAGCCACACTGTTTATCACTTCTCATGTTCACTGCCAAATCCTCTTCTGTTTATTCTAGGCATCCCGCCGTTGGTGGGGGTATAAACATAAAATGCATGTAGCTGGGATCCAGGCCTTGAAGTGCTCTAAAAGTTATTGGGAGAATTTTAAAATTAATCCTAGCAGGAAGGTGGTACGGAGGCAACATAAAAAGGTGTCCAAGACTGGAAACAGATTCAGTCTGGAGCCAGCTGAAGGATTTTGACTGAGCCCATTGAAATAACATAACAGTACCTGTTTATTTAAGTGCTGTAGTCACCCAGTTTTCATTTTTCTTGTTGAAGTGGAGAGGTTCACCTGGATGTGAAGAAAAAGATGTGTATTGTCTTCAAGAGCAAGTGTCTGGACAGAATAAAAATGGACCTAGAATTGAACCCTGTGGTACTCCACACGGAATTAAGACATTATCATTTATGAAGACTCAGAACTTTCTGCCATTCACGTAAGAGATAAACAAATTTAGGGCAGAAGAAATTAGTATACAAAAGTAATTTGTGTCAAAGGCTGCAATCAGGTCAAGTAGTGCTAAAACAGAGCACATATCAAGTCATTTGTCATATTGAGGACAGTAGTCTCTTCACTATATTAAGGGTTTTGCATTTGCATCTTGCATGAAGGTGCTGTAGACATTTGTGTGTGCCCTGGCTCAGCAAAAGCTTTTTCCTCAGTTACAGTGGTTAAATTTGAAATGAATAGTTCCTTGTAAATATGATTTTTCTGGGGAAGAAAGTCCTTATTTATTCAAACAAGGTCAGATGCTGAAATTGAAATTCATCACGGATCTATCCAATTGATTAAAATTAAACTTAGCGAAAGTTCAATCAGCAAGACTATTCACATATTCAGATTTTTTTTTCATTACCCACCTCCAGCTCAAAAATCAGCTGACTTAGGTCATTCACCCTTTTAACTTCGACAAATCACATCTTGCCACAGTCTTTGAGAACTAATCATTTCGTTGCTGTTAAACTTTAAAAAACGTTCTGTCCTCTGCTGTAATCAGCTTTCATTTCAGCGTCACATTGATGCAACCCACCTCCAACCCATTTGCCTCTAAACTTCACCAGAATCAGCTGTTTATGAGTCCTTTCAGTGAGATCTCTCCACTTTTTCTCCACCGCCAGCGTCTACGCTCCGTCTGGAGGATATTCCTAGATGGCTTATGATGTGACTACTCCCGTAAAAATGATGACATCACAATGAGGTCACACGTTCCTTCACTATGTCAAACAAATCAATCGAATTACTTTTTAATTCCAATTAGTCTTGACTGAACGACTGAGATGGAAAACTACAATGTGCGAACAAGAAGCAATGTAATCCACTTTTTTGCGGGGGTGATATAGAAGGAGTGGAGGAGGCTGTCACATGTGTGCACAGTAATTAGATTGATTCTGTCTTAATGGGAATGGTTGGCATTGGGATAGAACTGTGATTGGATCTATGAAGGATTTCTATCCACTAATTAAAGAAAGATAAGAAGTTTTACAAGTCAGAGCTGCTAAAGGAAAAAACACTAGTGGTAGGCAGGTTCACTAAAGCCCTTTCCACATTGAAAATTTGTGGATGATACCAATGGAGTCATTCCCTACCGTCCCCATTTTTGGTCCCCCCTCTTTTGAGTTGTGTCGTTGGCTGTTGGTTAATTTTAAATTTTTATTAATAACTTCAAGTCACTGATTCCAGATATAGAGTATAGGAGGTTTTTGATTGGCAGTTTTTATATATCTGAAGACTAAAGCTGGTTGGTCTGTGATGCATTTTGAAACAAACTCAACGAATTAGGCTTAAAAAAGCAGTGTCAGCTTTAAATTCTCTTCCAGATTAATTTAAGCAGAGAGTAAATTTAGAGACTCCTTATATTTGCCGTTTTTTCTTCGGATTTTAATTGTAAAGCTCCTTTTAATGTATAACCCTTTATAGAGCGCTGTCCTTTGTAGTTCTGTTTTGAAAACTTAAGTTCAGAAATGCCTTCAAATTAAAAATTAAATTAGATGATCAATCTTATATTGGACACAGTTACGAAATTTGAAAACCTTCAGAGAAACTGAGTCATATCAAAGATTGAACATAGGCAAGCAGTGGCTTTAATGCACCCATCCTCCCCACCACCACCACCACCACCCTCCAGCTCCAGTTCAGCTCAGCTCAGATTCACTATCTCTGTTTGAGATGCATGCTTTCATCAGCTCCCCTCATGTTTACGTCACATATACATCTCTCAGCCAGTGAGAGTTGGGGAGAGTTTGGCACCAGCTCAGATGCTCCCCCTCCTCCCTTCAACACATAACACTCCCTCCTACAAAGAATACATTCCACCCTCCTCTTGTCGAAGGATACCCATCTGCCCCGAAGCCAAATTCCAGCCATGTTTTCTGGGAACGTAGCACTCGTCTTTAGTGAGCCTCCCCTGAGAAGACCCGGGCCTCCCCCCACAAGGGCCAAAGAACGCTACAAATTATTGAGGGCGCAGACACTGAAGTCTTTCTTTTAACCCCTGACAGGTACCGCTGGGCCATTATCAAGATGTTAATAGAAGCTGTGTGACACAACGGGGATTGGCAGGGTTTCAGAGGTGTACATCTTCAGGGTGAATAGGCCTTGTTACATCAGCCATGTTTTGACATCATGCATTGTTGAATATTCATCCAGAGACACTATCACTTAGTATCAAAAATTTCCAGAAACAACAAGTAGAAGTAATTCTGACACCAACGTCCCTCTGCGTGATATGCCGGTGGATATTCAAATCTAAACACTTCTTTTTGTCTTTTCTTTAGAGGGCAAATAATTGAGGGGGAGCTCAGGAAAAAGGACATGTAGGAGACACCACATTCCTCCCAGCTCTATCAAGCAGACATGAGAAGATGTCAAAGAGGGGGCCTGAGGCTGCTCTGGTATGGTTCATCCTTATCTACACAGATGAACCCTTCTGGCTCCGACCTGGCAACCATCAGCTGGCTCCAACACTGAGCACACAGCCCCTAATGAAAGAAGTGCAGATCAGTGGTAGAAGCACTCAAATGCTACCACCACACATTAGGCAGCTCTCTGTGTGGCAACAGGAAGCAATCAGTCGAATGAATGTCCATAAAACCAAAAGGACAATTTAAGTGTCTTTTAGCACGAATGATCTAGTATTTTTCCTCCTCTTTGATGCACATTTGGTCACTTGTGTGCAGTTGTGTTAAGTGCTGGTCAGTGATGGAAAGAAACCAAGTACATTTATGTAAATACTTAACTTTGTTGACTTGTCCTTGTACTTTACTTGAGTATTTACATTTTTTTGCTCCAATGCCTCCAATTTCATCCACTTATCCGAGGCCGGGTCGCAGGGTCAGCAGGCCAAGCAAAGCAACCCAGACGTCCCTCTCCCCAGAAACACTTTCCAGCTCCTCCTGGGGGATCCCAAGCCATTCCCAGGCCCGATGAGACATGTAGTCCCTCCAGCGTGTTCTGGGTCTGCCCCAGGGCCTCCTACCATTGGGACATGCCCAGAATACTAAAACGCAAAAGGCATCCTGATCAGATGCCCGAGCCACCTCAACTGGCCCTCTGAAGCTGAGCTCAGCCACCCCATGGAGGGAACTCGTTTCAGCCGTTGTTATCCCTGATCTCATTCTTTCGGTCACTACCCAGAGCTCATGACCATAAGTGAGAGTTGGGACGTAGATGGACCAGGAAATTGTAAGCCTTCTAGCTCAGCACCCTCTTCACCACGACAGTCCGGCACACCAAACTGCCGTCAATAAAATGATATGTTCAAAATTAAACCATAGGCCCTACCACCTCTTTGGTCTGAGACCTCTTTAAAAAGTTGGAGCCTCTTGTCCCAGTGCAGATGACTATGAGTTATTAGCAGCTCCACCAATGAACGATTTCCCTTCTTAACTTCGTAGGAGAAGATTGTTTGAGGTTAGATTAAAGAATATTATCAAAAATTACAACATGAACTTGTGCAGAACATGTTTTTTCTTCTTCCCTACCCCAATAATCATCTTGCGACCCCTCAAGCACAGGACTTTGACCTAGGACACAGGTGATTGTGTCCTGCGTGAAACAAAACGTCAATGTTGAGTTATTTTGTCACATAAGTCATTTGTCAGGTGAGTTGACTGACGTGACTAACGTCAACCAGGATTTTAGCCGAGTAGTTTTGTTGCCTGACTCTGACCACCACTCCCCTGTATCAAGATTCAAAGGAAAAGGCTGTGTCATTATAGTGACACTGGGGGTTTCTGTCCAAGCGTCAAAGTATGAAAAGTAGGGTTGAGATCATTTGTTGGAGGAGGCCTGTGTCCTGGGTTGGGAATCACTGGTCTAATCACTGCAGCACAAACTTGGAATATCCTCCCAGATGATGTTAGACAAGCCTGACTCTGACCACTGTTGAGTCAAAGCTAAAAACATTACTTTTTACACTGCCTACTCCACCCTGTAATGACTGCAACCTTATTTTTAAACTCAATTTTAAATCATTTTGAGTAAACTTTTATCTTTTGCTCTTGTCTGCACTATTTAGTAATTAATTTTACCTTCTACATCTTTTTTCTCTCTTTACTCTCCTCTGTATCTTTTACTTGTCCTACATTTTATTGCTCTATAAAGCACTTTGAGTTGCCCTAGTGTATGAAATGTGCTATGCAAATAAAGCTGTCTTGCCTTGCCTAAACTACTAAATAAAATATAATAAGTAGTTAAAACTCTCTCAACCAGCCACAACAGCAAAATGCACATACTGATGCACGAGATTAAACAATCTCTAAATGTAATATATAATAAAATATCAGTCCAGGGACATTTACTGCAAAACTATTTGTTTTGCAATTGATACTTTAACGTTTGTTTTTTTTAATACATCACTTCTACTTACAATAGAGTATTTTCATCATGCTATTGGAACTCTTACTTCAGTTAATGATCTTAACTTTCCTCTACCACTTCATAAATGCTTGCAAGTGTATATTTTTATATTTTAAGTGCTTCATTGTAATCATGTGAGTTCATGAGATGTGACAGCTCCACGTTAGCGTATAATTTAGCATTTTTTTCCTGCACATCTCTCACTGTATGTGTCTTCGCACATGCATTGCAGCACGTCAGCCCCTGTTGTAACTTAACGGAAAGAGGCGATGAAATCATTTCCTGTTATCGCCCCACTGTTTGGTTTCCTGGCAACGCCACAGCGACATCAGGGAGGACAACTTCTGAGAGCTGCTTCAATCTTTGAACCTTGTTTCCTAATAACCCTCATCGCATACTGTAGATGAAACGTTACATTAACCCTTTACTGATAATGAAACTGTGCCGTCAAGCCAAACGCTCCTATTGATTGATGTAATGAAACATTTTTGTCTGTCACCAAAGTCTCAGACAAATCAATCAGTTTTGAAGCCCATTAATCAAGGATATCTGATGGGGGTTGGTTTTGTCATGATCATATTTGCATCAACAAGCTTGTACAGCATCTTCACCTAAACTTCAGAGTTGAAAAAGACACAAAGCAAATAAGCTCACTCTCACATGCCTTCTATGATCCAATCTATGTTCAGCGACAAGATTCTCCACATGTAAAGTCTAATACAGTGGATCTATACTCAGTGTATCAATATTCTCTATCTAGACCCAGTGAAAACATTGTAAAGGATCAATGCGTTTAGCCTCAAGCCCTGAGATGTTCTATTAACACTTTCACACAGCCATTTAAATCAGTGGGAGGAGATCGATTCGGAGTCATCCAGTGTATCGATGACGGTTGCTTTTTATGACTGGAATGTTAGTATGAATAACACAGCGACAGTCTATTCAGTGGCTCTTTTGTTGCTAGAAAACCGTGTTACTGGAAATAGTACATCCTGCAGAATGAGAAGAAAATACACACAAATATACAGAGGTGATGGAAAAACACATCAGGTTTAATGAGGGGACTACAAAAGGTGACATATCTGAGTCCAGTAAGTGGAGGCAGGGTTGAAACGATGTGTATTCGGCGTTTTCAAGGATAAATCTCTTTTCAAAGCTGGCAAAAATGTCACTTTCAATGCCAAAAAAAAATAAGATCGGCAAGTATTTGCTTCAGAATGATATTTTTCAGGGTGAAAAGCCTATAAAACAACATTCAGACCATGCACTGTATGGAAAAATTAAATGATCTTTAATCTTAGGTGGCAACGTGGCCTTGTTGAGGTACTTGTACTTTACTTAAAGGAACAGTTCACCCCCAAAGCGTAGCGCTATTTATCAGTCTAGATTGTTTTGGTGTGAGCTGCTGAATGTTGGAGATATCGGCAAAATCACAGCACAAAAGGAAGTGTGTATCTACTGCTAGCTCACCTAGCACCACTGAGCTAGCTAATGTTACAGCTCAGTCAAGGAACACACCATTAATGTCTCGTAAACATCTTGTACTATCATGAGAAGGAGCCTCTCGCCCATGAGTAGATGCACACTTCCTTCTGCACAGTGATACAGGAGGTGGGTGTAATTCGGTAGAAAGAAAACAGTTCCTCAGTGAAGTTGCTCACTTGAGTAACCGGGGCATGATTCCCAGAGAGAGACATTGCTGTGTAGCACCACACATGGCCCAGTGCCGTCTAGTTCCATTATACTGGAAAAAAGGAGGACATGTCCACAGCTGATATCTCCAACACTCAGAAACTCACACCAAAACCATCTAAATCGGTTGGCAGCACTCCAGGTAAGAGAGAAAAATATGTATCTTTAATTTGGGGGTTAACTGTCCCTTTAAGTATGTGCATCTTATGGGCCGAGCACGTCTTTAGACAGCTGCAAAATGTGAGGTTGGGTATTGGGTGCTACTCTTGTGCCTATGGATCATCATAGCCTGCTTACCAGAGATCCTGAGTGCAGACTTAGTTTTGTCAGTGTGCATTAGGCCAAAAATATTGTCTGGTGCCCAGAAATGCATGCATGCCACTCTGGCAAGCCCGGTCTCACTCCGAAGTCGTCAAAATCCGGCACTTGGGCAGTGACTTGCGGCTTCAGAAAACCAAGGAAAAAAGGCGTCCTTTGACGTCGGCATGATACGCAACTGGTTGCCGTTATAGTTTTGTTTTTGTCACAAAAGGAAATTCTACTTCATGTAAGGTGATCAGGGTGGACGGTGTGTTGTCAAAGCGCAGGACTTTCTGAAACTGGGCTCACTGCAAGTCCTGCATGTAGCTTTAGGCAACAAAAACACTTTGTTCCAAGCAAGATCACATAAAGATTGTGGTTTCATTAAAGATTCAAAAAGTAAACACCTACCATCTAATGCTTACAGTCAGTGTTGATTTTTTTTTTGATTTTCAATTTTTAACTCAAATCACAGGCCACCCTTTACCTTAACAAAAAGCTCTGAGTGCATCATCACCATTAATCACGCTTTAGCTGCTTCACATTTGAGAACCCCAGTGTGGGAAGACCATTGTGACCAAACAGGCCACACAAGGTGGAGGATGAACGCGCA
Source organism: Epinephelus cyanopodus (assembly GCA_026686955.1). Lineage (NCBI taxonomy): Eukaryota > Metazoa > Chordata > Actinopteri > Perciformes > Serranidae > Epinephelus > Epinephelus cyanopodus. Next base: position 7,447,997 of record CM048935.1, read on the forward strand.
CATGGGCAGGCTGACTGTATGGGCCTGGCGATAGTACAGGAAGCAGGTTGAACAAAGAATAACTAGAGAGTCTAAAACAATGGACATCCACGCAGCGAAAAACAGAAGTGACTTCAGCTTCTGTTTGTTCCTCCATCATTCCTTGTGAGCGGTAATTGCACAGCGAAACATCCTGTTTTGAGTTACCTAACTCAATAGAGTCACTGCCGCAATAAACAATAAGAATATTTCCTAAGCTGTGTAATGGAAAGAATCGCAGGGAAATGGGTTGTGACAGAAGAATGTGGCAATTGAAGTTAATGTAGCCTAACATCTTTTATGCTCGTTGTGCAACATCCATATTTTTTGTCCTAAATAAGAGGTCAAGCTGACACGCTGTCTTGTTTATGCTGCTGTAAAGATGACAGCCCCCAAAGGACATTATGGATGAATTGATAAGGTTCCAACGGGGGGGGCAAGGTGTGATTTATGCCAGGAACTTGCTCGCGGGGTGGCCTGGGTCAGGGAGAAAACGGTCGCCAAGGTTGTCTGTGAGAGCAGATTAAGTGTCCAGACACAACCTGTCACTGAAAATACAGCCTCAACTGTGGGAGCCGGGAACAAAGCCAGAAAGTGAATGGCAAGTCCACCTCATTTTCCAACACACATAAGGGCATAAAATCTCCGCACAATAACATCGGTGAAAGAATTAGATGCACAGGGGGGGAGGAAACGATTCTGACAACAGGAAGTGAGGTAAGGAGGCAGGTGCTGCTTCCTGCCGCTGAGATACAAGCATGGAGAAGGAAGGAGGCAGGGAGATTTAAAGAGGGGGAGGCGGGGAGGGAGGGTGGCAAGGGATTTGGGCTAGCAGATGGTGATTCTCTCACTGTGGAGGAAGTGAAGCTGAGCGAAGATACGAGGAGAATGGTAAAGAGTGCGGACAGAGGAGGAAGGATGTAAGTTGGTCCCAGGGGGAGGATGAGGTAGTGGGGTTATCCGCCGGCTGGGCTGGGCGTGCTCAGTGCGGTCTGGAACCATATGAGCCGGGCAGGGAGGGTCAGAGGGAGTCAGAGGGAGTCTCTGCAACTGCAGGAGACTGAAAAGCTCAAGTAAGACGGAGAGTTAAGGAAGGAGAGTTCAGTGTAATGGGTCACATCCAAGGATATGTGGTGGGATTTCTCTTAGTTTACTCATTGAGTTAAAGGTATAGTCCCACCTCTAGGAAAGTATTATTTGCTCTCTTGCTGAGAGTTAGACGAAAAGACTGATCTCACATCTGTGCAGTAACTATGTTCGCGTAGCTTAGCATAAAGACTGGAAGCAGGGGGAAACAGCTAGCCGGGCTCTGTCCGATAGTAACAAGGATTAACACGTTATATAGCAAAAAGTCCTGACATCATGTCCAGGCTAGCATCTGTTGCTATAGATTCTTCAGTAGCTCTTTTTTTAACTGATATCTCCAGAAAAAAATAAACCTTAATCCTGTTGCTCGTGTTTACTTTCCATATTCACCAACTTGGCCTCCATTACAGCACTCATGGAAACTCGTCAGGGGTTAAAAAGCTGAAAAAAGATCCCACCCCACAAGAGAGTTTTTTTAAAATCAGCTTTTAAGTAGAGGGAAAACTCACCTTTGAATTAATGCCATGTTTACTGTGCATGTTAGCTTAATGTCTACATTGTTGTCTTATGTATTAGTCTTCCGAAACAAATCCAAAAGCAAATATTTTAAATTGTGATTATGACGGTATTAGCCTTGCTAATATTATCCTTGCACAAAGAAAATTAAGGCATTAGGAGTTAACTATAGTTGGCACTTAGGCTGAGAAGCTCAACTTGTGTTGTGACTGTCTGCAAAGTGGTAATGTTAGCACTCTGGGGCTACTTGTTTAACATTACGACACCAGTATTGTTATATAAGTGGGATTTGGAATGACAAGTGTGCTAGCTAACGTCAGACTACATCGAAATAACGTTAACACCAAATGTTACCTCTAAATTATAATGCTAGCTCAACCACATCAGGCTAATTAACAGTCCCAAGCTTTTCAAAAACCAGCGTAGGGTGACCTATTTTGGATTCAAAATGGAAAACTTTGCTGAAAGGTGACAAGTTTGCATAACTGTTTGCAACTGCTCCGGCCAAGAAATTGGCGCATAACCCCCCAATAATACCATAACTGGACGGGGTTTCTTTTATATGCATTAAATAAATGAGATATAATGAGTCATGCATGGATTACATTTTTTGATAAGCCAACCTGGAGGTTAACAGTCAATTGGAGTTTGAAATATTGGAGAAAATAAGCTCTGAGGCAAACAAAAGTCATCTACTTGTTTTATTCGGCAAGAACTTAATGTTATTAGAAGCTTAAATGGTAAGTAAGAAGTAAGAAGTAAAAAGCCTATAGCCCCTTTTACACTGCCAGATTTTCCACGAATGTTGGGCTGTTTTGCCGGCAATCTGCGAGCGTTTAGACACACGAAGCCGGATTGGTGAGTTGATCCGAGGTGCCCATTTTTAGTTTAACAGACTGAGGCAGCCTTCTGCAACAGGAGGAGCTGTTGATGATGCCGTGTGTGTGAGACCAACTGGAGGTGCGTAAACAGGAAACAGCTGATAGCAGGAATTAGCAAGCAGCTAGTAGCAAGAGGGAAACACAAACCTGACAGACACTGTAAAGATGAGCAACTGGGGAGACAAGGATTGCGCGCCCTCCTTGTCCTCGCAACGAAGAGGCCATTAACCATCAAGTGCCAACTTGTGAGAGAACTAGCTGCGGTCAGTTTGAGCTACACGTTTTGTTACCTGCTCACGCCCCCATTTCCCCGAAAAAGGCACATTCTGTATAAACAAAAGTGGACAGGCTGCATTTTGCTGCACTCCCCAATTTTGTTTTTATACTGCCAAAGCTGAAAGACTGATTGGGCTTTCCTGCAAATTTGCACAACTCCTATTAAAAAGTGCTAATGTTAGCCTATAAACGAACTTCACCACGGTCACATGACTTCAAAGTCACCACTACAATGAGGCCATAAAGACGTGTAGTCTCATTGGGCCACTTGTTAGCAACTGCCTTTTTTTAGACACTTTAAAGCTTCAGAATCCAAGAGACGTGTATTTACTGACATATTTATGTTGTTGAACAAATGTAAAAGTCACTTCAGCTTGAGTTAACCACAGACCTTATTTCAATCCAAAACCCCTTCAAAAAAAGCCCATTGACTTTCCAGATGAGGGAACTGGAAGTGCAGAAATTTTAACTCATTTCCTGCAGCACTCTGTTGATGAACTTCAGAGGTGCTACTTGGTAAAATCTGTAGAGCCAAGCCAAGTCGTTTCCTCCTGCTTTCAGCCTTTATACTAAGTTAACAGGCTGCTGGCTCCAGCTACATATTTAAAGCAAAGACATGAGATTGGTATCGATCGTCTCATCTAACTCTTGACTAGACAGCGATTAAGCGTATTTCCCATAATGTCAGACTATCTTTTAAATTCTCAGCACTGCTCTCACGAAAATTTGCATAGCTACCTGACAGGGACACTTTCCAAGCCTCTCTTTTTCTTTCTCTCACTTTTTTTTTTTTTTTGAGGAACAGCAGTGCTGAAAAGTGTAATCAGCTTTGTGTCGAACAAAAAGCAGGTGTGTGAAGCTAGCTGCAAGGGGAAGGAGCTCAGAAGAGAGAAGAGGGTGGCGGTGAGGGGGAAGAGAAGGGGGGGGGCCTTCGTTTTTCACATCGATTTCACCCAAAAAAAAAAAAAAACCTGAGGATAAATCCCCGAAATAGATTTAGGCTCAAAGTGGCAGACTCCAAGCTGTTTCTCTTTGCCATACGGCAGCTGTCTTCAAACGTCTGGGATGACACAGCAAGCATCCTGTTTATTGACTACCAGCAGGAAACGCTTTCAATGCTAACAATGTGCGCTACTTACAAGTCTCCTTGCTGCTGCGGCTGCCTCTTTTTTTTTTAACCTCATCCCTCTCCCCAAAAAAGGGGGGAGTGTTAACTTGAAAATGAACCATCTAGGGAAAGCTGTGCATCAATATTCATTCATGCAGAACATGCATTGTCAAGTAGAAATAGAGACGGTGATGAGTGCTGCATTTATTTGTCATTTACCTCCTGGTATGCTAATATAATGAGGTCTGCACACCAAATAACCAAAGTCTGCATGAATACTGATTCTGTGCCGTGTTTCCAAATGCAACTGGCACACACAGAACACAAATACTGCCTTTAGGGTTTTTCCTTTTCCTCGAGAGAATACTTAGTGATAATAGTGGGCTACATTTTCCTTTGAGGCAGTCAAGAGAAAATTATATTATTCCATCAGCATAAGATTATTGCATTACGTGTTCCTTACGTACTTCAGTAAGCAATAAATCTTAAGGCAGGGCACCAGTAAAGCTGCACAAAGGTAGAATACATCCCTGCGTTATTGATGACAGTTGTGAGGCAGTGCGACAGTCACGTCTCTTGTTAGAGAGCAGGACAGCATGAACTAAGGGACCGTACGACATTTATTGTAGGGTCAGAAAAGGGGGAGAGTTAAGTACTTTTTATTTTTGCTGAAGGGACGGAATCTGACTTTTTCCGTCTAAACCCCAGCCTGCGCATTTAGTCTCAGCCTTTCTTTGTGGTGTGCAGTATATTGCAGTAACAATCACACATTAGTTTGGCTACAGCAGATATTTTGTGTGTCGCAGATATTAAGTCATGATTTAGGCATATGCACAGGACAACAATTCTCAAAATTAGCATCCTGCTGCTGGTTTACTCATATAATGAGAGTCATGATTGTTCATTGGGCAACTCTTTATTCAGAATGACAGAAGGAAGGAAACAGTGAGGGATGAGAGTGTTGTTTTTGTTTGTTTGTTGTTTTTGGGTGGTGGTGCAGTGGTTAGCATTGTTGCCTCACAGTAAGTGGATTCCCAGTTCAAACCCAGGGTGGGGGAGCCTGTCTGTGTGGAGTTTGCATGTTCTCCCTGCGTCAGCGTGCATTTCCTCCAGGTACTCCAGCTTCCTCCCACAGTCCAAAGACATGCAGTTTAAAGGGATAGTGCACCCAAAAATGAAAATTCAGCCATTATCTACTCACCCATATGCCGATGGAGGCTCAGGTGAGGTTTTAGAGTCCTCACAACACTTGTGGAGATCCAAGGGGATAAAGAAAGGCGTCTTTTGAACAGCAAGTTCAGCTTCAGAGCTCTGCCACATGATTCTCTCGGCAAGACCAAAGTAATTTGCATCTACTGTCGATGCGAACTGAGTTACCCTGGAGAACGTCGGGCTGCTTAAAAAACGGGATGTTTAGTGAACCTTTACAAGTGTAAAGTTGGACACTACATGGTGTTAAAGCATATTTGTCCCCTCCCATGTTGATAGGAGTATTAAAAACACAAGTTAACTATGGACAATCATGCGATCAATAGCGATTCAATATTTTAATCCACGGACAGCCCTAATATATAAATATATTTGTATATAAAAAATGAAATGAGGCTGAGGCTGCCTGCCTGTCCCAATAATTTTTGTACACTCCCTGAAGCGGAGGAACAGTGAGGGATGATTTAGGTCCTTTAAATTGCTTTAATTAGGAAATTTTGCTCCTGACCGTAAACGTGTACCACCTCAGCTCGAGCAGCAAGGAAAAAATGAGCCAATTAAATGAGAATGGTTAATGGGAAAAACAGTTGACATTTGCTAAAACATACTTTCCACAGTCTGAGAAACAGAGCAGTCTGCTCAGATCAGACCATTTAAATGATTCCTGAATTCAGCACAAATACAGAAACACACACACACAGACACCCCTGTAATTTAAAGATGTGTTTACAACAGCATGTACAAACAGTTTACTGTACACTGGCACAGGTTAGCACTGCTATCTCTAAGTCACACAATGTAAACAACATGGTTTCCTAATAACATGTCCGCTGGAGACAGAGTGAGTCAGGTCCCAAGGGGTTACGCCAGGACGCTGGATGTGTGCGTCACCTCGACCATAATGGAGCCTTCAAGTGAAGCTACGGCGGTATGGAAGGAAACATACGCCGACATTGACCCAAGGGTGCAGGTCTTTGTATCGGGTAACAGAGGGGGTTTGTGGCCTTGACACCTGGGTTTGAACTGGAAATTGGACGTCTTTGTTTGGAGAGCTGATATTTTCCTGAACACTTCTAATCATTAGCACAAGGTTTTGCAGATCCTCGTGCAGCTGTGATGGTCTGCATCTTTTGTATTTCACATGATGGATTTGAATGGATTTTTTTCCCCGTTACTATTGAAAGTGACCCTTTTGACTGGTGAATTCTTTTCTCATTTCATCCAAAGATTCCTTTCTGGTTTGTCTTTTTCCATATTAAGGAAAAAAAGGAATGTTGGGCACAAATGTCATGGTTGTAATTAAGGGATGTGTCAGTACTGCTGCGTCTCTTCAGGAAAAAACCCTGAGCTCTCTCATCTGTGTGTGTGAATGACATTGTTTATGTTTCACTTATCTCTGGCAGATGTTAGCTGAGTGAAATTGAATTCCTGGCAATGAGGGGGAGAGATCACGGCGCGCATCCTTTTTTATGTCTGGGGACAGGATTTCTCCTGGCCGGCCTTGATCCCTTGATTGTCTGCCCTGCGATGTTGTTGCTGGATAATGACAAAGGTCGGGGGTGAAACAGGCTTTTCCTGAGTCACGGGGCCAAGGAACCACTGTCAGCCTGTTGGCTTGAATCAGATCACATCTCAAGCTGGCAGACGAGAAACGATGCCAAAAAAACAAGCCTATTATGCACGGTACAGTACATGACAAATTATACGCAGTAACACAAATCAGCTGTCTAATTCTTTTATTCAGTGGTAACAGCGCTGGTGAATTACAGGTTCCAGCAGCTCCCTGCAAGTTTGAGTAAAACACATATCATACTGGGTTTATAGTTCTTCATATTTCTGCTTTTTTCCACATTATCAGGATGGACTTGTAAATCTTCCTGAAAGATAAATCCTGCAGTGATAAAATGTAGTCAGTCATCTTTATTGGATTTTCGGGGACTGGTGTGAAGACGGCGAGATGAAATTGCTGCTCGCAAATAAAAACACAGCAGAGCCCCTGAGTGAAAGGCTTTGCTCGTACTCTGAATAGCGTGCATTTATCTCCAAACTCCGAGCTGCTGTTTCTGCTGCAGTCGAGCATTTCCCCAGAAATTGTTGGTTAGATGATGCAGCATCGCTTTACTGTAAAACCAATATAGAGAGGGAGAGGGAGGGGAAAAAAAATAAAGAGAGCAATTTGATGTCATTTGCTGAGAGAACAAGCTTATGTGTAGGCGCTCTCTTTCCTCCTGTTTACCCCGAGCTGTTTCTCAGCCCGGGATAACAACCCTGAACAAACATGACTATCAGCTGATATTGCAGAGGTCTCCGCAAAGCATGTGCAGATGACACTCATTACCAACGCAGGTCAGGGAGAGACGCAGGCAGCAGTTACACAACAACACCTCTCTGGCTTCGTTACGCTTGATTGAAATAACAATTTGCCCCCCAGAGAGACTCACAAACACATAAACAAACAAAGAAAAATGGCAACGCAAACTTTAACAAGAGGAAATGGAAAAGTAATACACAGTTTGCACCAAAGTGAAGCAGCTCTGTCTCTGCTCATTTCCTGAGTCTCCTCAGATAACACCTGTCCATATTACGCTCACTGTTGCATAGCTGTTACGCAATGTGCCTTAGAGAGGTGACATAATACCAGATAAAATAACCTTTTGATGTCAGCCATGTCTGATGTTTACAGTGGTTGCCATGGTGAACACCGTGCTGTTTTAAAATCTAATTTAAGTCAAATAATCTGATGTTCTACTGAACTTGTGTAAAAGCACTGAGTTTGCAGAAATAACTGCAATAAAACCAGTTTGTGTGCTCAGTTAGGCCGACAAACTTTTACACATCTGGTACGCTTTACACATTAGTCCATGTCTCTTTTATTCTTTTATTGTCGTGTAACCCGACTTCAGTGTAAAGTACTTGGTTAAACTAGCCCTCTGTTCTGTGTAAACACTCGGTTGGAGTGACGCTGCACTTTGTAGTCTAATCGTGTTATTTCTTACTCAACAGGATGACGGCACACATTAGAATAATGACTTGCATCAGTGGATCCATGGCCCAACTTCACATCTGCATGGTCAAAGTTGAACAAAGATAGACTGACCTGGGAGATCACATCCGAATGGGAAACAAATGCTCCAAGCTGTGTTTCATATGGGCTACAAGTCTGGCCTTCTAACTCCACCCACTTATCCAATAAGATCATATCTGCCCCCAGGTGTCCTTGAAATTCAGCGATCAGGTATTGCACCTCCGTAAAGGTGGGGGACTAACAGTGGATGTATAAAGAGAACTGGATACAGTGTTGGAGGTGAAGCACCTTCATTGCAACGAAGGTTGTTCAGTGGCTCATGGAGACAAAAACATTTGAATCCGTAGGTCTTAAATTATAATTTCTTGGTTGAGCAGCTAACTCCCAGTTTAGCTGTCTGCAGACTTAACTGGGGATGTAATGACTTAATCGTGCAGCTCTCTCTTCTAGACCTCAGAAAGGTTATCAGACCATCCACTCATCCATCCATTTTCATCCACTTATCTGAAGTGAGGTCACGGAGGCAGCAGGTCGAGCAAAGCGCCCAGACGTCCCTCTCCCCAGCAACACTTTCCAGCTCCACCTCCACTGACCCTTTTCGTTGCAAAGGAGCAGCGGCTCTACTCCGAGCTCCTCACTCTATCTCTAAGGCTGAGCCCAGCCACCCCACAAAGGAAACTCATTTCAGCTGCTTTTATCCACAATCTCATTCTTTCAGTCACTACCCAGAGCTCATGACCAAATGGATGAAATTCCAATAGTGAGATCAGTCAGTAATTTACAGACGTTTCTTTCATGATGTAAGAACACGTCCACTTGGGTCCAAAGGCATCATGTGGTGACCCGGGAAGTTGTGATTCCACGGTTAGACCACTGTGAGAAATAGGTTTAAAGCCTGGCGCTGTTGCTGCAGGCTTAGGGACTAATAAACAAAAAGAACAGCTGACACTAATGTCCTGACTTTTAGTTCCTTGTATGAGTCTACTCTTCCCACTTCCCCTGGTAAAGCACATCTTTGAAACTGTACAGAAGGCTTGTCATTAACCAGACAGAGTCAACAGCATGCTAGTTTCTCTGTGTGCTTTGAGCTACATGCTAACATGCTCACATGACAGTTACTGTTCTGATGTTTAGTAGGTATAACTGTGCGTGCGATGGACACGATGTCATCGCCCGTAACGTGAGTATCATCGCTTCAATCACGATGACGCAACCCTCCTCCCGCATGTGCGTCTGACGTAACTACGTCGGTGACGTGGTTGGATATCAACGCTGATTGAATGTCGCGGCACAGTGTCACGCGATGTCGCTTGAACATTTCTAATCTTTCAACTTCAAGCGACACACGCGATGAGGCGATGGACGCGTCATCGCTTCATCACGTCGCTCTTATTGCCCAAAACGCATCGCCCGAAGCATATCGCATGTCATCGCGTCATTTACATTGATTTTGAATGGAAACGTGGTGTTCATCGTCTCCATCACATTTGGTGTGAACACACGGTAAGGTTTACCATTTTAAACATCTTAAACATTTTAAACAGTTCAGTGTTTAGTGCTAATATTTGCTAATTAGCGCTGACAGCAATGTCATTAGTATAGGATACATTCAAATTCTGACCCAATGATGGCGCTTGATTAAAATTGAAGTGGTCATTCAAGCCTATCCTGAGGGGAACATGGATGCGTGTACCAAACATTGTGGTAATCCATCCAAAAGCTGGAGAGACATTTCACTCAACAGCTAGTGCGGCTTAAATAATTTAAAGTTAATGCAGTCTAGATGACCTGACCTTTATTCCATAGTATTAAATTGGTGCAACATGGGAAGTGTCTTAGTAGACCTACCTGGTAAATGCCCTTGTCTCTTAAACGTAAAAATGTGTCTTGGGGCCAAAGCTCAGATAACCCTCGTGGCATGACTATGAAATCATCAGGGTTATTTGCTCATGCTTCCTCAGGCTCCTCCACAGCCAAAGAGGACATTAAACTTAAAGTGTATAATTGGCGGACTACGCCTTTAACTAAACTCCAGCCTGACAAATTATCATCAATTTAACTGACCAATTTAAAAGTGAGCTCTCAGCACATAGTGAAATGGTGTCTTTTGTCCGCCCTCGTGTGCTGGCTGTTCACCAACAGACTAATTCACCGCTAATGTAGATTCAGAATGTGCAGCTATATATCATCTATAACCATGAATACAGTCATGCAGTATTTATCTACCCTTCGACAATACGGATGATAGGCCCCTGAACGGAACAGCAACAGTTGGCACGCTCCCAACTTCCACGGGCCAGTTAATAAATAAAATCCCTTTACTGTAATAATTCATCCTACATATCTTGTCTGGGCATCGCACGCATATAGCAGCTCCCTGAAACAGCAACAGCGGGCATGAAGGTGCCCTTCAAGACGCCTGAATAAAACGCAAATTCTGTACATTGAAAAAGGACCACCAGAACTAAACCTGTTATGGGTTCAATTTGATCCCTTGTAGCATGAAGTTGACCCCTTTATCTGCGCCACAGATTGAATTGAAGTAGCTGGAGGAGTTTGTGTGGAGGAGAGTTATCATTCACGGCCGCTTTTTAAGGGGGTCTTGGGTTTTAAATACACAGATAATGGAAGTGAGGAAGGCACATTATTAAGAAAAGCGCGTGGAGCTGAAGGGTGGCGCCATCAGTCAAAGAAGACATCAGAGATTTAGATCAATCCTGTTATATAGGAAGCATATGCACAATGTGGCTGATCTCCATATTCATATGTATAACTCTGTGCGGTGTCATTAATAATCCCAAAGATGGTCCATAAACTCAATGGTGTAGCAATGGAAATTCAATATGAGTAAGCGGATGGTGTAGGGCTTAAAATATGTGGGGGTTTTGATTAGGGTACACGGATGGGGAAGTGGATAAGGAGAAGATATAAAAGCAGCCACACATCTGCATCCCCACAGGAGAGCTTTTGGAGGGGAAGATGAATATGGATTCCCATTAGAAAGCGAATAGTTCATATCCAGGTGATTTGTTGCGAGGTATCAGCAGCTCAAATCTCTACTCCCTCCCTCCAGCGCCGCCACTCCTCCGGTGAAGTCATTTGCGGAACGAGATTCCTCCAGACACCCCAGATTAAAATGCAGTTGAATGAAGTGGCAGGTGGCAATCACTCCCGCAGCCCTCTCCCCCACGCTCCCTTCATCTCCCCCTCATCCCGGCTCTTATTTTATTGAAGTGTAAAAAAAGAAAATAACCTCCAAGAGGATCCTGGTTAGTGCGGAGAGATTTGGGGAACATCGGTCACAACCTGATGCTAACGACGTCTGATGAAAGGACGGGAGATGAGCGGCGTGTGATGAAAATGCGTGCAGGTGCCCGGAGCGAGAATCAACAATGAGGCTCCATGACAAGACACCATAAATAATAACCAGCGAGTGCTTGAGCAGTTTTTTGACAAATGCTCGGCGGCGTGCCCTGACACGGCTTGGTTACGGGTAACGATGCTCACCTGGAGGAAGCGGCAGAGGTTGTATTTTGGGTTGGGAGTGAAGGATGTTCTTGCAGCGCAAGACGCATTGACCTGGTTTCTCAAAATAGAGCCATTAAATGCAACTTTACCCAATGACACAAGCAGCGCTCGAGTTTATCAAACTTTCCCCAGTGCAACTTCATCACGGATGAATGTGGATCCCAGTATCAGCTTATCGGAATATGTTATCACCCTCTCCCCACAGTCTTAGTGTGTCAGTGAATGGCGAGCCAAGGTCAACATGTTTGCACAAGGAGGAGATACGTGGAGTTCAAGAGTTTATCAAAGAAAAAGAAAATCCCCATTCAGCGCGGCACCCGTGGACGGACAATGGATGAAGATGGAGATCACGACTGGACAATGCTGCTGACCTCAGTCACTGCGCCACAGTCACTCCTCCTTTCACCTTCATATCTCTGCACCACTTCCCAGTGTTTTCACACCCAATCAATAGCAGCCGTATAGAACGGCTGACTTGAAATTAGCTGGAAAAGTAATGACAAAAAATATCAATAAGTGTAGATAATGTGGCTGCAAATGTCTTCATTGCCATGACTGTAATGGAAAGCCATTATCATTTTACTGCTGGATTCTCTAACCAATTGGAATTGCAATATTACAGCCTATTGCAGTACAGTTGTGATATTTTTATTGATGCAGCTTTTATATTTCAGGGGCATAAACAACCCCTCCGTGTTTGTAAAGGTGAGCACCCAAACATGTTTCAACACCAACCTGTATGAGAGGATGTTTTTTTTTTTTTTGCCCAGTCTTCAGTGACATGTCCCAACCGAGGCCCCTGGTGCAATCTATCCCAGTGAATCCACGCAGTGTTTCCTGGCTGCCACATTTTGTTTGCACACGGCAAGGCGGGAGTTCCTCCGCTTTTGTTAAGCATGTGCGTGGAGATCAGCGTGTGTGTGTGTGTGTGTGTTTACAGTGGACCGTGATGATAATCCCTGCCAGGCATCTCAGATATGCAGGTGTTTGCGCATGTTTGCTCACGAGCGCCTCGCCCTTTTCCATCGCTGGGACCTCCAAGAAAAACAGCGAGGGGCAAACGTAAACACGGGGCGTACAGATTGATGAGTGTGAAGCCCTGTTATATAAGCCAGTGCTATTCAGCTTGGGGGGAGTGTTTGGAGGTTGGCACAACACACTTGATGCTGGTGCTTGAGAGAGATGTAGAACACCGGCCGACTGTCAAAACACCTGGCGTGTTGCAACACGCCACGTTTGCTCTTGAATGCGTTCGCATGGGGTTTCTATAGCATACTATTTCGAGTGTGTTGCAACACACGCTGATTTGATAGCAGGAGCAGCGATGACAGATTTGCACGGCTGCGGTTGCATGGAGCCCTGACAATACACAGTAGAAGAAGCAGAGCTCTTTCAGCAGAGGACGATCAATTCAGCCACGTGTAGTTCGACTGTCTTCTATAAAGGCAGCAGGCTGAGGAGTTTCTCCATCCCAGGTGTAGCTTATAGTAATGGCCACGAGGCTTTTTTCAATTGTTGCTCTGCCAATTAAAGCAGCTCATCAGAGACTCATGGTGGAGCTGTTGTTGGTCTAATTAGTAGCCGCAGGCCATGTTGGAGTCTCACTGCTCCGGCTATGGCATAAGCTTTCATATGAGCAAGTAATCACAAGTCCTGTCTGTGTCTGCAAATCCTCTCAAGAATGTCTCATTACCTAACAAACACTGCAGTCACATTATGGCGTATTTATCATTTGCTCTTTATTCCAGTGCCTTTGGGAGTTTAAATACATTTGTCTGTTTTAGGTTGAAGCCCCCCTCCATTTAAAACGCTTGCTCAACTTGGACGTTCTTCACAGTGCAGAATTATGCATGTGCAGTTGGACACCAGGAGGCTGTTTTCACATTCATCTGCTGACGGGAGGAAAGTTTATCTGCGCTCACCTTAAATCACCTTATGAGTTATAGGCCTGAATATATGAGCAGGAATTTATAACATCACAGAGGTTGGAAGCGTACGCAAGTGTGATGAGGAGGTCTGAAACCCTCCGGACAGCAGGAACTCCTCCAAAGGGCCAAGACACTTTTGGGGGAACATAGGAAAACATAAATTTAATTAGTTCCTGCACATTTGTCTTTGCAGCGTTCGGTTATTTTTCCGCTATGATTCACATTGCACAAACATCAGCAAACAGATAAATAATGACACATGGCTTTTGTTGTCTCCTCAGTTTGTTCAGCATTGGCTTCTATTTGTAGCGAGCACATTTAGTCTTAAGGTGTTCTTTGAGTTACCAGTGCTGATGGTTTCGCTGCTGGAGGGACAAGCCAAAGATGTGCCCGCTGAAACTCAGCTGTTAAATACAGGAAGTGGCCAATCAGACTGCACCAAGTGCTTGGCAAATCATGGGGTGAACAGGGATCTCGAGCTCAGAGAATTGTTTGTTTCTTTCAAATATATTAGCTAATATGGTCAATTGTTTTTTGGTAAAAGGGTTAATGTGGGGACAAAAAGGGACAATCCTGTGTTGTTGTCATTGTAGTTTAGTCTTTAATGTCCACCTCTGTCTTACCCCTTTGTTTTAGAAATGGTTTGATCGCCTATTTTATAGCTTTCCCCTTGTACTCAAAACCAGTTTCGTCTGTTCAGTTCAGTTCAGGTCACTTCAGCTCAATTCTCTTCCACTCAGGTCAGTTCAGTTCATGCTATCGAGTCACCACAGCCTGACTTTAGTTCTCGTTTATGAGCCCAGACTTTCTGCTGACTGGGTTTGTAAATTATTTTCTTCACGTTTGGGTGAATAACATCTTTGTTTTAAGAGTCCTCGTGTGACTCCTCACGCCTGCCAGCTCATTCCCTCACATACGTTGGCAGTGGTTTGTTTTTCATTCATTCCTTACAGCAACTCAAACATCAAGACACATGCAACAGTAAAAACAAAAACAACTTTATGACTCAGTTCTTTACCTGACAAAGTTGTTGTAAACAACTGTTATTTTTCTGAATTTGTCATTGGACCAATTGCCTAATCTTCAGTTTTTCAAATTGGGTGGAAACACTAAAAAGACTGAGCAGGAGACACTTTACAGCTGCTGTATTTGACATTAACAGCATTAATATAGCAGCCAACAACTATTTGCTGTATACATAGTGGAGTAATGACGTCCTCAGCAGAGAATGAAGTCATGTAATCCAAGCGTCTCTTTGGTTTGTTGCCGTAGATGGTGTGGCGGATGATGTCAGTGCTTGTGAGTCCCTGTGTGTTTGTGTCCCACTGGCTACCCGATCACCACAACTCTCCGCTGCACTCAAACAGCCGTTACCACTGATTACAGGGCGGTGGCGTCACAGAAGCGTAGCGCCCAGCCTCCTGTTCGCCCCAGGCTAAGGCAGCACTGTTGCCGCCATTAGCACTGTTAGCATTAGCTCCATGTTGAGAACCATGTGCAGACAATCTGAATCAGACTCTAAATCATGTAAAGAGTTTGTATGTCGTATAGACCGAATCACAATGTTATTTACAACTTCTAGGCAGAAATGCATAATGTAAATTAAAATCAAACGACGCTAAGCAAACGCTGTTTAAGTTGGGTTGTTTTTAGCCACATAATAAAGGCCTCACCAAAACAAAATCTATCAATTTATTAACTATATTTAGAATATTTTTACCGCTGTAAGCTGAAGCCATTATATCAAAGCTGCCAGACTGACAAAAAGAGTAATATCATATTCGTCTATGATCTATGAATATAGTATATTTTCATAGACCACTGGAGTTGCCGGTCTACCAAAACTTCGATTGGTTATTGCAGAAGGTAAAGCGGAGCAAATATTTAAATACAGCGTTCACTTAAGCCAGTTCGGACCAATGATTCACGACGAGACGAGACCGTTTCAGAACGTTGCAGAGAAAAGTTGCCGGCTTGTGTCTGAGCTTGACACAAGCCGGCAACCTGAAACTCAGCTGGTCAAATCGCCTGGTTTTAGAACATAAACCTGTTTCTACAGCCAGTCAGCTTGTCGCGGGTCAAGTCAAAATGATCGCAGACGCCGTGTTCGCCTGCTAGTATATACTCATAGAGTCTGTATTTTTTCAGGAGGGGGAGAGCAGATGTGCTGTTAAGAATTTTTAGTTTGTTAACTTTAAAACAACAAACAAATCTGACAAATTATTACTGGAAATGTAGTATTTTAATTTCCTCACACGTCACATTTTTACACCCTAATTTTCAGCAGCCCTTCATGTCCTCACCAAGATCAAATGTATAAAACTGAACAATTACTTGAATGCAGTTAATGTTTGATTTTGCCCGTGCACAAAATCACAACTCCAGCTAAAGTACAGAGTTATAAATAGGACCAAAGCGTGCCTCATCATGCCCTTCGCCCTTTCGCTCGTCCTCCCCTGGACAGCAGGTCCCATCAAACGTGTCGTCCCGCTTCACAGCAATGACAAGGCACCATTTGGCCAGTAGATGTTTAACCATGTCCCAGGGCACCAGCTGGCACTCAAACGCACTTCACATTTCCCTCCAAAGTGAGCCTCCTGTTGTCCGTCCGTACTCCCAGGAGCTGAGAGGAGGGAGGTGGCAGTGAAGGGGGGAGGAATCGAGGGCGAGAGGAGGAGGAGGAGGAGGAGGAGGGGGGCTAACAGGCAAACACTAAAGGTTACCATCCCCATTTCACATCAAATATCAAGGACGCCAGTAATTACCGCATACAGCTGAGAGGTTCCGACACCAGCGTAGGGTATCTCTTCTATCTGACCTTGTGCTAGCCTGGACTGAAACGCTAGAAGCTCAAACTGAGAGGGTGACTATAGAGAGAAAGAGGAAAAAAACACTTGAAAATGACACTCGCTAATTGCAATGCTCCCAAAGTGCAGTGTACCCTAATTACATGTCAGGATGTGTCCAGTTATCCCGTCTCTCTGGCATGGCTTCTCAAGGAAATAGATTTCTCCCCGGATTTGATCCCATTGCCTCGACGCAAGCACGGCCCGCACTCCTCACCTTTCTGTCAATGTCACAAAGCATAATGCAAGTTAAAGACCCCACCGGCGTCTCTACTGTGTTAAATTTTATGTTGAAGGTTAGCCGCAAACACACATGAAGGAGCAAGGCGGATTAAGAGAAGAAAAAGAAGCAGAAAACTGGAAAGGAAACACACACAAAAAAAATTCACAGCGCTTATTAACATCCCTGTGTACTCAGTGTTGCGTGTGGCCAAGCTGCAGAATGAACCGAGGGTGTGAGTGTGTGAATTTCTGCCTGGCGGCTTTGTGGGTGGGCACAGGGCCGGGGCTGCATGTGCTGGCTGGGCTAATACGGAGTCAACCGGGAGAATTTGATCCCTGGTTTGGAAGGCCAGGCGCATTGTTAAATTCCCGGATTAGGCGGCTGTAAAGGGAGGGAATGTTAACTGTGCTGGTCAGCAGGCTCGGCCGGGGATCAGCGTGCTTATTGAGGCTGCTCTGAGCGGCTGTCGCCCGCTGATAGCGTGAGATGACATGACGCCCAGCCGCGTCGCTCCCCACTGACCCACATATCACACCTACGTACAGAAAGTCCCAAATAACTGTGCTAAAATCTGCCGTGGCTGTTAATTAATTCTCACAATAGGTCAGCCAGCTGCGGGCTCGTGTCGGACATGCTTTGACTGTATTAGCTGAGGACTGGGAGCTGTGTTCCACAGAATAAAGAAATGAGCCAGCTCCTGCGTGACACCTTCATGATCTCAGACTAGATAAAGAGCACACTCTCTATGAATAAATGTTTCTGGAATATGTTTACAGCCAAAGCAGCTGAGCTCGAAATAAGAATTGCAGCAATATGGCACACCTGCACTAAGAATAGCCATGATGCAAAACTGTGGCATGTATGAGAGCGAGCGTGTCTTACAATGGGAGCGAGAAAGTGGGAAGTCTCCAACCGAGAATGATCAATTAGGAACTCGCTCAGGTACCCCACGCGCTGTCATGGCTTATTTGGGTTGTTGTTGCCACCGCTGTTGTTTATTGAGCCCCAGCCATTAGGGTTTGTTGGGAGAGAGGTGGTGATGTGCGCCTGTGCTCCCCCCCACCCTCCTTGTTTTTTCCCCCTGGGGAAGGCAGCCGTGTCTCCAGTCATTACAGGCTGTGTGTTTGAGGTGAGTGGGCTGCTGTGTGTCTACACTCGGCTCTTCAGTCATTCGAAAGCCACCCGCTCCCCTCCCCGCCTCCCCGCCTCCCTGCTTCCCCGCCTGCCTGCTCAGTCTGTGTTGCAGAGGGGAGGCACTGGCTCGTGTCATTGCTCTCTGGGGCATTGCCCCGGCCCTGTTTGTCTGTCTGTTTACCTGTCTGCTTTAGTCTGCCAGCTTGTCTGTCCGTCTTTTTGTGTCACCTTGCCGCCTCATGGTGTGTGTCCTGTTGCAAGGCTTCAAAATGCCCCTGGTTTGGGGCTCGTGGCAGAAACAAGTTCACACATTCTTCATTATTAGCGTCAACATGTTGTGCTGAGTCTTACTCAGTGCTTGTTAGAGCTGTGGCAAAGGTGCCTGGGTGGTGCCTATTAAGATGGGCTTTATTTAGTTTTAGGAAATTGCATGTTGCGCTACACAGGAGGCTTTGTGGTGTTTTTGTTTGCTTGGCTGTTATCATTAATAGCCAGTGGTGGAAATGAACAAGTACACTTGCTTACTGCACATACTGCAGTGAGATACAATTCTAAGGTACTTTAAATTTGGTGCTGCTTCATACCTCTGCTCCACTATCCAGTCCGTCTGGGATTTTGCAGGCTCTTTCTGGGATTGTTGTGGCCTAAAATGTCTAAATCCATGGCAGCTTTTCCAAAAAATGTTCATGCATGTTGCAATGTTTTTAAGGGCCTTTTTTAGAATGAAATTGCAAAAAATAAAAATGTTGCGTGTGTGTGTTATTCTTTCAAAACCAAAGGCAACTTTGTTTTGGTGGAAATCAAACTGCACTGTTCTGAGTTTGTGATTTATACCACATTAGAGTTCCCACTAACCCTGCACATTTAACTCACCTTGAGCACATGCAGTAGATTTGCTTGAAACAGCCTCTGTCTTTGTGATTTGTCTTGATTGTCGTCCACGTGTTTCAGCCAGTCCCTGGTTGTGTTTTGTGGTAGAAATGTGTTTGCCAACCAGTGCTGTTTGTGTTCCAACACAACACTGCACACGATGCAAAACAGTTTACCCCAGACATGCAAGGTACCCTGGGTGCATTGGTTGTTGACTTTCTCGGACGTCATGTCAACTTCAGCCTCTTACAGGAAATGTACAATTACACACAGTCTCTTTCAAAATAAACTCACTACAATGGTACAACAACGCAAACTGACGTTTTTTTTTCCTACAACAGCACACACACGTGGTCGGGTTTAGGAAAAAAGAACAGGGTTTGGCTTAACATTCATACCAGAAGTAAACACTGGCCTCAGTGGTTGTTGGACCCATCCACCACCTCTCTAACTCGCTCTACTCAGACTTCAGCCCCCTTAACTTTCGTTGTTGTCACGCTACATTTCACCCCGGTGCTGCTGGGTGCTGTTGCATAATAACACCGACAGCCGAGTATCATGCCGGCACGAAAGGACGGCTTTTTTTCATCAGTGTCTAACACCAGAAGTCACCGCCCAAGTGTTGGTATTCAGCCACTTTGGAATGAGACTGGGTTGTTCGTGGAGAACATCAGGGAATTGCAACCTCTCAACCTAAAAAAGAGGGCAGAGAGTTTGGTGATGTTATGCAGGGGACTGTTACCGTTGAATGGACAACGCTGCAGGTTGCGCAGAATTCACAGGGATTGGCTGGATTTGTGTTAACTGTTGCAATTGAAATTCAAATAAACTCTGCTCAATGACAGGCAGATGCAGAGTTTAAATGCATGTGCATGCCAAGGCTAAAGTACATGTGTTTATGAAGCACTTAGCATACAACTGGATAAATGAGATTTGGACCAACACTGCAAGTTGTGTGAGTTTAAAAATGGATAATTTGACATACTTCAATGCTGTTAAACATGGTCCCCTTTTACTCTGATTAATCAGGAATTTTCCTAGTTTTCAGATTCTGCATTCACTGTAGACAAATATGAGCAAAACAAAGTTTCCTTCACAAGTCTATCGTAGCATGGGGTATGTAATTAATATACACATGATATTCCTCTAAAGCAACAGTTCAACATTTTGACTTTTTGAGTGGCTAGCAGTTCTACTGACAAAGTAGTAGTATCATTAAACTTAAGTTTAAAGATTTCCTTTAATAGTCCCTTAAGGGGATAATCATTATTTCCACTCTTATTATTTTACACATTTAGCAGCAGTTGTATTATCAGTCTCAGTATCAGTGGTAGTTATAGTGGCAGTATAGAGCTCACTCATTACCTGCCTGGACTACCTTTAAAGACGACTTAAATGATGACTACATGCAGGTTCAGTGAGAAACAAGTCAGGTTTCACTCTGCATCAACGTCTATTTGACGAGTGATTAGGGCCATTAGTATGTACCGTTTGTACTTGCTATATTTGTTTATGTCAGTCCTGCTCCCCGGAGCCCGTGGCGGTGTGATGGTATAATTCACCACTCAGCCTGCTTCCCGGAAACTGCTGCTTGGAACAACACGTTTCATTGGAGAGCAGTCATGAGATATGAATGAGTCATTCTCAGCTGGGCAAAGGTATCTGCTGCAGGGAGGGTGGAGGGTGAGACAGAGAATCTCGAACAGTGATGATTATCATCTGATTGCTGCAGCAACCAGATGATAATGTACAAACAGGAACACATGTTGTTTTATAGCAACCTTAATGATTATTTACTGAACCTGTGTTGGCTGAGATATTGTTAGCTCAAATGGGAACTGAAACCTGCGCCGTGAGCGTCACCTGAGATCAAAGTGCTCAAGTGTTCCCTCTCAGAGGATATCCTTTTATATAAGCTTGGGAAATGGACTTGCAGGGTTTAAATGGAAGGGGCTTACATGGTAACGATTATGCTAAAGAAAACTCACAATGGAACATAACAAAAGCAATGGCATAATGGGTTATGGAGGGACACACAGGGTTTCAGGATAGGATTTCCTTTTGATAGGGAAAGAAAACACATGAAGTCTGAGTGAAGAGGGAGGGCGACCGAGGGGAGGAACTTGTGAAAGGAAATGCCGATGACACACAGATCAAATAAATGACATAACTGCTCAAAGTTCAACAGCGTTCACAGGCAAGTGAGGTCATAGTGGGTAGGATTTGTTACTTTGGCAACAGCAGGCCGTTAGCCTGCCCACTATCTGTGTCCTAATGTACAGACAGGCGCTGAGTCAACAAAGCCGGTGTTTGGAGTCAACCTTTAAAAGTCACGACCTTAGCAAAAGGTGCAGCGGAGCTGATGTGTTTCCTATATTGTACAGATACCTAAAGTTCACACACACTGCATCAGCCGCTGTTGATCAGCTCTCCTGACAAAAACACAATTATAATAAAGTAGCGGCTCACAATAAAGATTTTCCAAAGTTCATTCTTCACAGTGCCATAAACTTTGCTTTGATGAATCTTATCCTGCGTGTTTCATCAGCGCAGTCACAACAATAAAATGTTGGCATTGTATGTTTCAGCCGTCAAACAATGGGCATACCCACTGTGATGTCACCCATTAGTTTGTCAGCTCCCGTAGTGAAACTACAACTTCAGCATTTCCGCTGTCGCAATCCTGTACTTTTAGAGCCAGAAGTGACCATATTTGGACAAGAGGGCGGAGCTGTGGATCTGACTCACTGACTGTGGTGACGGTGTCACTTCAAAACAGACAGGTAACTATAGCCCTGTTTCAAACAAACACTTTCGGTATAGTACCTTTGGAACCAATAGTTACCCTTCAGACATTGTACTTAGACTCTGGGTCCACTTTGCGTTTCCCCGGAAGTGATACTCTTTCATGTGGGTGAGGCTGCTGTCACTCACAGCACTTGCTGTATTTCCTCCTTTATTAGTCTGCACCTTGCTTATCGTCCACAGAATGAGGCTGCATGCCGACATTTTCAGAACAAAATAGAACAGGCTGCAGTGATAGTCTGTCTCGATACCAGGCTGTAAATATATTTATTTCTGCTGTGCCATTGGGCATTTTAACATGGATGTCCATAGGGGTTGACTCACCTCTGGAGCCAGCCTCTAGTGGCCATTAAAGGAACTGCAGTGTTTTGCTTTTTCACGGTGGCCTCATTTCTCAGTCTAGGACGTTGCCCCTTTGTTCCTGCATTCAGTGAATGTAGAGTCTGTAGGCAAACCCCGGAGATCTTGCCTCCGAAGAGCGGCGGTTTGTAGTCCACGTGATATTGACCAACCATGTTTGAGCCGGCTGCAGTTGTTGCCAGGTTAAACGGTCCGTGCGGTGAACTAACGAGGCGGAACATAATTGGCGTCACTGCAAACTCTGAATCCATCGCAATGGTTCAGCATATTTACTTATATATAAATGGAAGTCGGAAACGGAAATTCACCTCCTCCACCCATATCAAACTGGAATGCCAAAACATCGGGGTTCTGCCCCCAGAGGCTGTATTGTCTATATTCCTTTAGTCTGTAACGGTCCTCAGATCAAAAGACTCAGAAAGGTTTTTCATAAGAACTAATCCAAGTTGTGAGGATTGTTTTAACAGGATAAAATGGTGTTGTGTCAATATGCTGGGTGCCGAAATCCTCGAGTGCCGTAACTCTCTCTCTCTGATGCACTGTCTGTCTGAGCTGGATCAAATAATATTCATACTGGTTTAAAGAAACAGTTTGATCGTATTTTACGATTCTTGCTCAACAACAGTTTTGTGTGAAAGGAGTTAAAGGCCTGTCCCAAATATAGGACTGTTGATTTCACTGATTTAAACAAATACCAACCCGGACTACTGACTGAACTTTTACAGTATATGTATGTATCATTAAGAATTCAGAGGTGATGTCAGATTACATGTTTGAGCTGAATTCCTCACCAGGCGGAGAGGATGGCAGATGGCTTGAGACCTAGGTGAGATAGCAGCAAAACACAGTTTGAGTCCTACAAAAGTGTGTATTTTTAATGAGAGTATGGGACACTGCCAGCCCTGTTTGTAGCAACCAAACCAGGTATTTTAAGCCAAAACATGTTTTCCTGACCCCAACGAGTTGTTTTTGTGCCTAAACCTATAACCACAGTGTTGTCACAACATAAAATTGAGAATTGAAACAACAACTTTCAACATATTTACTATGAATGCAACATGTTGGTGGTTTGTAGAAACATACAATGCCAACATTTATACTGCCAGCTGGGTTGGGGATTCACACAAGGAAGCAGGATCTTAATGTGGTGGCCAAAGGCTTACTCATAGTGCTGCTGTTCAAAGTCTCACCCACGACAAAACTAACCATGCGGAAAAAAGTCCCTCTTTGTGTACCTGCGAAAACAAAAGCACTTCTTCTTTCTTATATCTCCCTTTGTGTTTCTTTTCAACCCAGCCATCAGCAGGAGCAGCAGAGGAGTTGGGTAACCTCATCCGAAACTGATCTGTGACCCAGATCTGCAGCAATCAGCGATAGATCTGAGTTTGGATAAGCGTGATAAGCAAGCAGTGGAGTCACATTGTTCACAGTTGTGTGAGGACAAAGACCCCCTGAGCAGAGACCTGCCTCCCAGGTCACTGGCTCAGAGAGAGACGTAAGCGCAGATAGCACAGTGAGGGAGGTGACTGGAATTACATCGTAAAACACAGATTTGGTGTCAGATTGGAGCCAGGCACAAAAGAAGTTTTTAGTCTTAGAGGAATTTGTGTATCTGGAGGATCAATTCAGCCAGAGGTGACAGATTGACTCCGTCAGTGTGGCTGTCACTGAGGCTGTAGAAACAATGTGATTTTAAGCACCACTCGTCTACACATAAGAGACGAGACCTCACAGAAACATTTCTCATCAAAGTTCTACAAGTTGAATTCGTGCCAAGTAAGGCGACAATCACTTCCCTGTGACAGGAATGACAAACAGCTCATGTTTTCCACAACACTGACTATGAAACTATGAGTCAGTGTTACTTTTATTCATGCACGAGGAATTCATCTGTGTGCTCTCCAGAACTGGGTGATATGTTATTCTGTATCAGAGTCTGAAAATACCATCAGCTCTGCGAGATCATGGTCATGGTAACCTGATCGTAACCCCTCGCCCCCCTTGTATCCCTCCTCTTTCTCTCCCACACACGAAAGTGTACAATGAATACATCCCAGCTCCCTAATCAGTGGGTTGGGTCTGTGTTTATACCGTGACCTTGATAAATACCACCCCCGAAACAGCCAGAGAGCGCTGTTCCCACAGAGGTTGGCAGAAAATAATAAAATACCTCACATTCCTGCACCCTGTATAATGGTAGTAGCCTTTAGTGCAGAGCTGGCATCACTGGAGGGAAAAACAACTTTTCAGCCCCTGAATGCACCACCCTGTGTGAAACAATGACCATTGAACTGTCCTGCAGATTTTCCAGCACTTTTAAGATCTACCACTGAAATCTCTCCCTGCGTGACTGCAATGTTCAAACAAAGCGCTACTTGAAATCTCTCGCTGGCACCATGTGTTTCCGTATTTTCTGAATCTGTGGTTGGAAGGAGTGAATGAAGCTCAGTTTGGAGGAGGCGGGGGGCACACGAGGTCCCCTCACTGTTTGTTTTTTACAGAGGTGCCTATTTGTTTCATCTGAACAGAGACTCCTGAGGGCTACGAGAGTCTCTGTAGATAAGAGGCTGACTCATTCTCTTGAGTGATAACCTCAAGGCCATATGACACAGCCTGCATGGTCACTGGTAATTTGCTGTTGTCAAAACAGCTCCACCATACACATGGTTACATACACGTACAGTGCATTACAGTGCAGTTTGAATGCTTCGGACGGACTAAAAACAGTTTTCAAGGCAGAATACACAGGGTTTCCATGGTGATTTTACACCAGATCTGTAATTAGTTTATATTTTGCTTCTTTTCTTTTTTCATTTAAAGCCACTATGCTTTAATAAAACTATGAAACTGATGATAAGTGTGGTCAACTCTTTATGTAAATGCATATACTCTGTGTTTCTGGGACGATGCTGACGTGTAAGCACTGGAAACCTAACCCACTGTGGCAGGGTCACTAGTTGGTGGCGGGGTTTCTGTGAAGTGCTGTAAAGTTTAGTTGATTCAAAACACACATTAAACGCACATTAAACATGGCTTAATAGAGACAATTTCAAACACAAGTGCACAAATCAGCTTCACTATAACTCACAGCATTCACAGACAAACACTTGTCTTTATCTGGACACATTTTCCCCACAAATACAACATGCTAACATTATTAGCACAAGCCGATGGCATTTTACATTGTATAAATTAGCCTAGCAGCTAGTGGACTTTTCCTTTACTTATATAAAACCAGGGACAACAGCATCATTTAACAAAAGTAACGTTACAAAATTCAGCTCCATTACAGCTCACTAGGTTCACTGACAAAACAACTGTCTTATACTAAACACATTTTCGAAACAAATACAACATGCTAACATTATTAGCACAAGCCTATGGCATTTTACATTGTATAAATTAGCCTAGCAACGAGCGAAGATTTCCTCTGCTCATATGAAGCCAGGATAAATCACACACAAGACTTAAAATGCTATTTTTGTGGAGTTAGATTTCTAGGGAAGTGTATGTAAGGCTACGGCGTAAATTCAACGCAGAAGTATAAATCCCATTTTATAGGTTGTTGGAAACACCTTTTCCATAAATTAAAAAAAAGTTTTAAACAGAAAAACATACACTTAGCAAACATTAGCAAGATAAGAACTACCTAAAATAACAGAAACCACATTTGGGAAAACATATTTGACATGCACTGTCAGCTGTCATGTCGTCCATATTCAATCTATAGCGGCAGGACTAATGCTAATGTTTAACACGTAATATTTACGTCATTCACCATCTTATTGAGAGAGCACGAGAATAAAGTATTGTGGTTTTAATTATGTTGGAAGACTGGCTTCAAATTGGCTGCTGAGCTAACCTCAGCATATTAAAATCAATGTATTCAAAAGGTCAGTGTCGATTTAATATGTCCTGTCCCCCTTTTAATAAATGATGTCGTTATTAGTTTGTGTTTGTTTAAGTGTAAATTAGCTGCGTATGACCCAGCAGGCTTGTCTGCCTAAACAAAGAAGATACATTTTATTGCAGTTTTTACACTGTGTGGCACCGTGTGTGTGTGTGTGTGAAGTGATGATCAGGGGCGAACCTCCATCATATCACAGGAGGGGGGCAATATTGATTTCCAGCCCGTTGTATCAGCAAAGTGATATATCGGTCTGTTCTGAATGCAGGCGCACAAACCAATTCACAAACCTCCATCACCAAACATCACAAGAGCGTCCTGACTGATTGCTGTGTCCCACGCATGTCCGTTCAGACACGCACGCGTTCACACACTCTCGGGGCACACTCTTCATCCTCAAGGTCAAGAGCTGCTGGGAGGCAGAGGCTCCTCATTGATGGCCTGATGGAGTTGACACCACGCGACCCATTGTACACACATGCTGATCTGTCCCCAGACGTGGCCTGACAGCAGCACATAAGGCCAACGTCGCACTAAACCATCAATGCATTTCAATGAGAGGATCTCACCGTTTATGTTTGTGTGTGTGTGTGTGTGGGACAAGAAATGTAGCGAGGGGGGGGGATTGTAACAAAGCTAAACACATTTGCAGGCTGGACAAGCCTCAGCCCTGTGGAGTATGTAATCCAAAACCAGGCCAATGATTATCTCCCCTCCCCGCAAGCGCTGACTCAATTCTGATTTATGATTGGAATGAATATCGATTTTCCAGGAGCTCTTTTTCCCCCCTCGCTCTTCCCTTCCATTTCTCCTTTTAACAAAAGAGTGAATGATGTATGTGCATTGATTTCCAATCAATTATTTTTATTCTCATTTTATTTAAGCTTGGACAAATTTTCAGTGGCACCCACGGAGAGCAATGCATCTCTATCAATAGTGCTGTACCTCATTACTAACTGGCCCTCTGATGGTAAGCAGGGAAATAATGAGAAGACGTTTATTTCGGAGTCTGTCATGTGCAGCTCAGACGTTGTCGGGCCATAAATTTGTCTCCAATTTATTTCTGTGACACAGATAAAACAAATTAAGTAAATGAACATGTTATCGCTTGTCATGTTCCACTGGTGCCATTATTATGAACCAAACTATGCCCTGATTTTGTGACAGATATTCCTATTTTTCAAGAAATAAATACATTTCTAAAAGTTCGCAGTCTTTTTTTTTTTATGAGAGTGAATTAAATCACTTTCACTATTTTCAACACAAAGTTCAGTTTCCTCCTCACAAGGCTTCCAGTAACCCTGTTGATGTCATCGCGGTTATATTTAAAATGGAGCTTCTGCATTACAAACCGGAGATGTGGAGGTTAAAAAAGGTCACAAATTAGGAGGCAGGAAGGGTTTAATGTGAGTTGCGTAATGGAAAATGTTGGAACCAGTGTTTTCAGGGGATGACCCACACTGGCTCAGCTTTCTTTTTGATGTTTTTATTTTTAATCTGCCTCTCACACGAACCTGAAAAATGAAAAATGCTGGAGTTCAACTGAGCATTTGTGTCCAAATTCACACCAGCTAATATCTGTCTGATCATAACTGTTGCCGTTGTACCTCTGAGGCCTTCAATCAAATTAAATGTCAATATGTCAATAATTAATGTCAACTAAGTCGTGAGAAAAAAGTTGGCATTAAATGTTTCTGCAAACCAGCGTTACATTACATTTGCACATTATTATGTAGCAGATATACTTTAATACGTAAGCAACTCTGTGGTTAACATGAGGTTAGGTTTAGGCACAAAAACACTTGGTTATGGTTAGAAAAAGATCATATTGTAGTTTAAAATACCCCATTTGGGGAACACAATCCAGGCTTGAAAAGCAGCAACGTCTCCTTAAAACATAAAGGTTTTTTGTAGCACTATCCCTGCCAATGTGTCACCAGAAAACACTCACATTTAGTGCCGAAAAACTAGTAAAAACACACTGACAGGTCGCTACAAAACACCCATAATTGGCGCATAAAAAACTGATGGAAACACACTGACTGGTCGCTACAAAATTCCACAATTAAAGCTAAAAAGCTGCAGGAAACACAACAACGGGATGCTACAGATCACCCAGGATTGGTGCCTAATACCTGGAAACACTCAGACAGGTCGCTACAAAACTCCACATTTAAAGCCTGAAAAGCTGCTGGAAACACAACAGCAGGTTGCTACTAAATGCCCACAATTAGAGCCTCTAAAGCTGCTGAAAAGACACCGATGGGTTGCTACAAAACATCAATTATTGGGGCCTAAAAGCTGATGGAAACACAGCAATGACTCGCTTGTTGGTCTTGAAGTGTCTGCAGCTTGGCAGCTGTCTCATATAGGTGTCCCTTCCACATCCGATTACAGA
The DNA here is from genome assembly GCA_026686955.1 of Epinephelus cyanopodus. Classification (NCBI taxonomy): domain Eukaryota; kingdom Metazoa; phylum Chordata; class Actinopteri; order Perciformes; family Serranidae; genus Epinephelus; species Epinephelus cyanopodus. The sequence goes on from CM048935.1 coordinate 7,476,115, forward strand.
GCCGGTTCATATGTGTCATCACTTTAGAAATGTTAATATGATATATGTGAAATTTGTGCGAATGTAACATGTTTGTGGTCTGCAGGAAAATAGTGCCAACATTTTCTTCTCTCGACTGAGCTGATTAATCTCATCTTAAATCATAGTATATTTAAGTTTTTTTCTGAATAGATTAATTTTTGTAAAGCATCAGAAAAGAGTGAAAAATGTTTATTTCATTGAGCCAAAGGTGATATTTACATATTGCTAGTTATATCTAACAAACAGTCCAAAACTTTACTGTCATGTAGGGCAAATCAAACAACAACACCTGTCAAATTTGAGGCATTTTAGCCTATAAAATGATTGCAATGATTAATTGATTGCTAAAATTTGACATTCAAGTAGCCCACTTTTTATTTCAGTTTTAGTTCCTGCTTAAAGTCCACGGGGGATAATGAACATAACACTGGGGAGCAGCCACAGTCTATAGTCGATTCCCTGTACACATTATGGAAAACCACACAAGAGTGGGTCTCCAGTGCACCCAGGTTGCCCAGAAAAACCCCTTAGAACAACTCACTAATTGAGTTGACAGTGATGCATTAAAATGGGTCATCCTGGAATTGCTCTTTCCTGTGGCTACTGGCTGGGCTGGGATTACATAACGATGATAAAGCTGCGGACCTGGCCTTCTAAGATAAAAGCTGCCATGCAGGACCCCGTGCATTCTCTAAATGCTTCATCTAAGAGGCCTTCTGAAGGAAGTGATTACTGCAGAGCTGCCCACTAATGCTCCAGCGGGACCCGACGGTGTACTCTGTTATTCATCAAACACAGACAGTGTAAGCCTTGGCAACTTTGAAAATGCATGAATAATGAGTGGGTATGTTATTGTGCAATGATAAGCCGTGCATTCTGCTACATTTCATGTGCTGACAAAAGAAGTTTTAGCAGCTCTGGAAAAGGACATGGACTCTGAGTTTTGACTCTTCAAAGCAAAGTGTTCACTCAGTCCTAGAGGGACATAATGAATAGCCCCATTAGTGACATAAAAGCAAAGTGGAATTCCTTTGCAGGGCTACTGAGGCCAGCTCCGGGCTTCACAAGGCATCCCATCGCCATATGACTAAATCAGATGCTATGGGTGACAAATATGGCCTCACAGCTGAGAGCAGCACAAAGGACACTCAGTTGTCTCGTCGGGCTGGCAGCAGAAAATACTGCCACTCGCAAGACAATGTGGCTCCTGTGTAGAGATGTTGTTTATCTCATCAGGCCGTGGCTTGCGAGGTTGTGGTGCGACTCGATGCTGTGAACTTATGGGGTGGCTGCAGGAAGAGATGCCTCTGTGGCACGCGAGTACTTCAGCACAGCGGAAATGATAAGAAGGCGGGATGATGTCATGCCATTGCCAAATATGAGATGGAATGTTACTGGAATGAGGAGTCATTCATGAATGAATACAGATGGGTATCAAAAGACAATAGAGGAACTACAGAGGTTATTATTTAGCTGCAGGGTAAATACTTTTGTTGTTTATTTACTGATGAATGAATGAATGAATGACTCAGATTCCAAGTTAAAAAACTCAAAACACAAAATTCATTAACTTTATGTGTGATTTTATTTCCCAGACCTCCCCTAAAGGAACAACTACAAATATTCTGTGTATAAAAAACATGTTTATTTTTTCCAATTCCCTTTTTTCAGCCGTTGTGAAATAGCGGATACTTTCCCCTCTTCGGCCTCTAAAAATACAAACTAAATTTAGCACATTGGTTAAGTTAGGCTAACGGGGACACTGTGGCAAAAGGAATGCAAAACACCCAGTACTAAATGCCTCTTTGCAATCAGCTATAACTTTATGAACATAAAAATATATTATGTGTATTTTAGGGAGAACACCACTTGACCGAACTCTAGAAATAGACCAGTATGTATATGGTATCATCAGGATTGCAGCTTTGAAAACAAACAAGTCAATGGTTTGTTTACAGTGCGTACACTTAAATAATAAAGAAAGCTACGTCATTAGGGTGCAGCCTTAAGAAGACATTGACGTAATGGATGTCAGAGTGATCGACTAAATGATTACATGCCATGTCATTTTTTTTTTTTTTCACCAATTGTAAACTTGTTGTCGTTGGACAATGAGGCAAAAAGATGACGAAAACACCTTATACAATCTCCTTATACAAGTACCTTGAGCCTCCTTATTCATTTTTTGCCTTTATTCACTGATATTTTGTGCGATATCTTTGTATATTTCTTCAATAATAATAAAAATAATAATAATAAAAAAAACTTGGCTTCTGTGTCACGCAATGTGCAAGAGATGAAAATATTGAACACAAAAAGCTTCACTCTCATTTAAATCTATTTAAAAAAAGCTGCCTCCAGCTGCTGAAACACTGTCTGTGTGATCAGGGGCTTGGGTGGGGAACTGAACTTGAGTTCAGTTGAACCGAACCAAACAGGGCAAGTGTGAAAACACCCTGAAATAAGAAGTTAGGAACATCTGTCCTAACACGATGGGTGAAACTGCTGGTTTAAAATGTTCCTTCCATGTATCTTAACTAAAGCCTGGCTCACACTACAGGATTCTCGGGCTGATTTGACCCAGATTCGGCCCTCCGGACAATCGACGGAGAAATCGGGTCTCGGACCTTAATTGGCCCCGATGTTCGGCCCAGATTATCTTTTAGTGTGAGCGGGTGAAAGATGAATCTTAAACTCCACGATCAGCTCGCAGACACGTCGAGGCCGATCTGATCATTTTCAAACATGTTTGATTTTTATCGGGATGACACCAGAAGTGGATGCCAACTGCCGTAAAAGAAGCAGACGAAGAAGAAGAGGCCGGACATAACGTTACCTAGAGACGGAAATGGCGGCGTTTTCGCTGCACAGAACGGCATGTACTGTTGACTTGTGCTTCCTTGTGAGATGACGTACATTACGTGGCGCACCGCTCTCTGGTCGGATAATCTTGATGAAATCCTGCAGTGTGTGCTGGTCATCATTTTCAAATCTTGTAGTGAGTGCGCAATGATTTTAGATAAGATAATCTGTGAAGATTGTTGTTATGTGTGTGATACAACCTGATTTCAAAATCTTTAAAGATTTTTAAAATCCTGTAGTGTGAGCCAGGCTTAAACTGGGGTAAAACAAATTCTTTAACTTTGAGGAACTACTCTGAATATTAATTCTGCCACACACGCTCTTTTAAGTGCAAATTAGATGAAGGAGGAAAAAAAAACCTTTTCTAACTAATGGCGTGCTGCACTTGTGGAACCAACGCTCCGGGACAGAGTGCAACTCTGATCTTGTACTTTGCGGCGATAAAGCAGAAGTCCCCGGTCTATATTAATTCAGTCAGAGAGGAGAAGTGAGGACAAATGTTCCCTCTGAACTCATACGTGTGCTCCTGATAACACAATAATATCCTGCTGTCCATTAGTCACTGTGTCCCAAGACGTGGTGGCTGATGTCAACACATGCACTTCACCACAGTTACAGCTGGGGTGAACTCATCTCCTTAAACAGCAGTGTTGCAAGTGCTGCTTGTTACAAAGTTGCACACGGATAGATAGACACACACACACACACAGAGGGAGAGGGAGACAGAGGGGGGGGGACTGTTTTCCACTGAAGAGGAATAAAACTGTTTCGGCTCACATGCGCTGTCTGTGGCGAAACACATCCCCGACACACACACGCTGCACACACAGCGCGAGCGCAGAGTCCATCAGCCGCTTATATACATGCCTATAAATAACCAGCCAATCGGCGGCGAGACGCACGGAGTTAAACGCGCCAATTATAATGGAGAGAGGACCAAATTAAGTCAGAGGCCGCCGCTCATTGGCCCGCTGTGATATCATTTGCAATGCCTTACGCTGCTCGCCGCCGATTGGCTGGCGCCCCGCAGGCGTAATCCTGCCGTGAGGAAGGGGGGGGGCGGGCGTCGAGGTTTGAATAGGGAAGTTTGCAGAGCGCAGTTGTTCCCATCCAGTCCGTGCAGTGTTTGCAAACACCTTGAACAGCAAGAGAGGAGACGAAGAAGAAGGAGAAGGGGGGGACGCACTCGCTCACTCGCTCACTGACGGACGCACGGACGGAGGCTCGGCTGCCGCTGCTGCTGCAAACAAGCGCTCCTGCTCCGCGTTCAGGACCCGCTCCTTTCCTCTGGGTGTTTTATTCCTACCTGACGTCTAACTGCAGCTTCACACTCTTTTTACCTTAAAAAGAAAAAACCTCCGTGGGGCAAAATGGATGTTCTACCCATGTGCAGCATCTTTCAAGAACTTCAGATAGTTCACGACACGGGCTATTTCTCAGCCTTACCTTCCCTGGAGGAGTACTGGCAGCAGGTGAATATATCTAACAACTATTTTTTATTTTTAATGCACTGTTTGAGCTTGTGTGGCAAAGCGGAACTGAGAGCTTTCGTAGATTAGGTTAAATAAAATGACAGTCCAGTCATGGTGGTTGTGCAGACCGGGGTTTAGACGGCGCCCGAGCGTTCACCTGACGCGCAATTCCACGATCAGGTTGGTTATGAAGTTTCTGGCAAGGCTGAAGTGGATCAGTGTGTCAGTCTGACAGCTGGAGTCGAGGCTCTGCTGCGCCAAGATGAATGAGGACAGAGTAACTCAAGCAGCAGCAGCAGCAGCTACAGTCTGACTTCTTCTTCTCTCAGTGGGTAATGTGAGGGCACCAGAGCTGAAACACCAGCCTGGGTTGTACAGTCATCGTTTCTTCTGTGTCAAACTACCCATTCTGAACTTTAAATATCTGATCTTTTCACCCGCACGCCACCACATTCACTTCCCTTTTAACATCCATTTGCATCATGCTTGGATTTGAATGGACTCCACAACATGACACTATCAAATGTCAGCCGTGGCCAATTCCTGCCCGCATGAGTAGGCAGCAACACAGCTGGAAAACGTTGTGTAAGGGCTCCAGGAGCCTGGAGGAATTTTTTTTTTTTCTCCTTGCATCCACCTTGTCAAACCTGCTGTCTCTGAGCACCTCCTAATGAAGGGGTCCTCGCTTTTCAACTTTAAATGGCCCCCTGAAGTCAGTGAGAGAGAGGGGCCGGTGTGTGTGTGTGTGTGTGTGTTGGGCTGGAGTGGCTGACAACACTGAGGAAGGATGTGATTGCATGTCAGAGGTTCAGCAGCTGAATGGCTCATGGTGGTGGTGGTGGAGGGGGGGGGGGGGGGGGGGGGGGGGAGGAGTTGAGCGGCTTCCTTAAAAGGAGTCTAGGTTTGTTCAGTGAGTCATTGGAGTGCTGAAATGACAATGCACGTTTCAGCGTTGGGCCGCGCTCAGGTGCAGGAGAGCTGGGGTTCAGAGGGGTGACAGCTCAGGCCTGCGAACATCACATGGAGCTGAGGTGGCTGGATTAGATAAGAGAGGCTGAGCTGCATCATGAAATGCAATGCTTAGTATTGTCTTAATTAATCATTCAAGTCTAAGAAGATGCACTGAATTTGCTTGTTTTATCCGACCAGCACTCTAAAACCCCCAAATATTAATTTACCTTCACATATGATGCAAACAAGCAGCAGATCTTTGTATTTAACGAGCTGGAGTTAGAAATTTTTGGCAGCTTTGCTTTGAAAACTGACCAGAATCGTTAATTTTCTCTCAATCGACTGATCCTCCCTGCTCTAATGTCTGATATGTACAATAAAGATAAGTGCAGCAATAGCTACAATTTCCTGGTTAATGCTTCCTGCTGTAAGCACTTAACAAATATTACGCCACACAAAGCATTTTGGGGGTATGTGCACATGCATCATTTAAAAGGATTTCCCACACAGAAGCATTTTGCTGCTGTGAAAGAACCTCCTCTCTTCAGGGCTGCTGCTGCTGCTGCTGTAATTCATTTATCCTCACTGTGTCTTCTCGTTTCGCCGCAGACATGCCTGGAGTTGGAGCGCTATCTACAGAGCGAGCCTTACGTCTCCACAGCCGACATCAAGTTCGACGGGCCGGAGGACCTCTGGAGCAAGTTGATCTTGGCCTGCGGGGACAAGGCCAAGGCCGAGTCCGACCCAAAGCTGCCCCCGGCCCACGAGGAGGACAATCAGGACAGCCAAATCTTGGACACCAACAGTGTGAATTCCGACGCCAGCAGCGAAGCTTCAGACAGTTCTGAGGAGCTCTCGCCCACACACAGCTTTACCTCCAACCCTCTGGGCTCTGTCTTGGTTGGCTCTGGACCTTTTAGCCCCTCTGTCATAAGCACTCCCCGTCCTCTCCGGAGGCCAACGTGACTAACGGCTGGGTGTCCGCGCACGCCGGGTTGCACTTGCCGGTCAAAATCAGGAGCGGCGGGGTGGCAAAGAGTACGGAAAAGACGGGACTCATCTGCGGGGATGCGTCTCCGGACGGCAGGAGGCGAGTACACAGGTGTCACTTCAACGGGTGTCGCAAGGTTTACACGAAGAGCTCCCACCTAAAAGCACACCAGCGCACTCATACAGGTGAGTCTCAAGCACCTACCAGAGCCCACGCTCCCACACAACACGACCACATGTGATGTAAGCAGAGACTCCAGGGACATGAGGGTTTAAATCAGCTGGTCTCAACTCAAAGCTTTTCATTCACAGTTAAAAAAATCTAACTTTTTACTGAGTGACTGGCGGAAGTGCTTTTAATTCAGTCTTCCACCTTAATGGCGTCGTCCATCCATTGTGTAATGTAATTAAAGGTCCACACTGCACGATGTCCTCAGCTGCAGCGCTGCGAGTATTAGCTCTGCATGGCTGGATACCTAAACTGTGACCTAATCTATCTGGAATGTGACTGACTGAGCCAGCGAGCGAGGGAGCGACACAGAGAGACAGCGAGCGAGGGGGGAGGGGCTGCACATGGGAGATAAAAGGACTTGAAAACAGATTGAGTTTCACCATGGGAAAGGGGTGAATGGGCGGGGAGCCAGGGGGCACCGAGTTGGAGGGGCTCTGAATGGTCATTTGAGCGCTTCTTATTTTTGATTAGCGGCGTGAAATTGCACGTGTGGCTTTTTTTTTTTTTTTTAATTTCATTTCCTATACTCCACACATTCATCTGCACAGCATCGCTCGTAGCATGTTTCAGGTCAGCCAGTGACCCAACAGGTTCGGTGGAATCTGGGTCTGCGGTGACTTGTCAGCACTTCTGTCATGCTCCCCCGGCCTCAGGCTGATTGATCTGAACGCATTTGAATAACAACAGCGCAGAGCCGGCCAATCACCAGCCTGAGCTGGAAAACACTGTCATGAGCTCATTGTGTTAACCCTCTACTTGTTTGTCCTGCAGGTGAGAAACCTTACAGGTGTTCATGGGAGGGCTGCGAGTGGCGTTTTGCACGGAGCGACGAGTTGACCAGACACTTCAGGAAGCACACTGGGGCAAAGCCATTTAAATGCAGTCACTGTGACAGGTAAGACACGTAAGACACATCATGTATCTGCAAGTAACGTCACCGGGCTTTCGATAAGCCTCTGTCCCTTTACACAGAGCTGAAGCACATGCATTTTTTTGTTGTTGATATGATCTGATTTTCTCGCGTCACCTAGATAACGGTGCACGTCTTCAAAGATTGAACGCACTGATGCATTTGCAAATATATCATTTTACTGTAACACAGCCTTTAAAACGAGGAAAATACAACACTTACAATATGATGATATCCAAAATCTAGCCCGATATCTTGCCTTATAACCTGATATAATATCAAACTATTGTCCATCTGTGGTGCAAATGAGTCACGAAAAATTGCGGTAAAGAAATGTCAAGCAAGATTTGAGGTCATTTCAAAAGAGTGCCCACCAAAGATCACTTAGAAGTTCCCCGAAATCTCAATATCAGTATTGGCCTCAAACATCCAGCATCAGTCGACTCTGCTTAAGATGAATCAGGAGGTCATTTGGAGTTCACAGCCTCCTCTCAGCAGGAATCACTCTCAGATTCTTCTCATCTTCTGAAGCATTAATATTTAGGATCACAGTAGCTCAAAGCTCCCCGCAACACTTGTTTCATTCATTCATTCATTCATTCCTTAAAACATGTCTCCATGCAGTCCAACTTCCATTGTTACTGACTTCCTCCTCCCCTTCCTCTCTGTCCCCAGATGTTTCTCCAGGTCTGACCATCTGGCTCTTCACATGAAGAGGCACATCTAGAGCAGGGCGAAGCTCCAACCAAGCGACGCAGCGCGAGGGGAGAGTTTGAGAGGAGAAAAATTAAAAAACAAATGCCGTCTCCCGACCAGTCTCTCGGTTGAACTGTCCCAGAGCGGAGTCGTGGGAGTGTGTTCCAGCCAAAGCATGCCGTTTTGCACCATACTGAAACCCAGTGCCTCCGGGACCTCTCTTTGGAGAAGGGCGCTCTGAAGGTTGTCTGTTGCAACAAGAGGACAAAATCATGGATGGGGAAGACGTTTTTTTTTTTGTTTGTTTGTTTTCTTTTTGATTGAGAAGGACTTACAACACACACAAAAAAAAGAAGAAAAAAAACGATAAAAGACACAAACAAAAAGAGTGAATGATTTGTATGTATGGTGCATGATGTTTTGGGGACATCTCCCGGACAGCAGATACACTGGTACTTTACAAAACTGTCTGAGGTAAGCATGTGTGCACTGTGAATGTCTGAGATTGGCGAACCGGCCCCCTGGAGGACAGAAGAAGAGCTTTTGGGGAGGAGATGGATTGATGGATGGTGCGGGGCTGGTACCAATGTTGCTGTGGACTGAATGGGTTTCTGGGGGGAAGCATTCCATTAGTGTTTCCCTGGTGGCAGTGAGGACGGGGCCAGGATGGAAGTTCCTGCCTGTCTGTCTGGCACCCAGACTGCGGGGGGGAGGGGGGGTCTCCGAAGCTTTTGAGACCTTTGGGTTCGACCAGAGAGAGAAGGTGGACGTGTGTCTGGTCAGTGACCCAGGGACCAAAACTCCCCCCACCCCCCTCAGTCACTGTATGACAGGAGCTTTTTTTGGTGTTTTTGGTGCAGCTACTAAATGTGCAATGTGTTATGTAGCCTGGTTTATTATTTTTTTACAAGCTACAAAGCTCATTTGTAGTCCAATTGTATAAGCTGTGTGCTTAGAGGTATAACACAACTATACTATAACTTCAGTATCATAGACAGGTGTTGCATGGTTCTAGGGTTTGTTCATTTCATGTTTCCACTGTAATCAGGACTGCAAATAGTTTCAATAAAAGTGCAGCTAAAGTGCGAACGGTTAAATGTTACAATATTGTACATAAAGCCTCGATGATTTCCTCCTTTTTTATTTTTCATCCGTTTCATCCATCTGGCTGGAGACTTCACCGCTTACTCATTCTCTCATTCATCCTATGCCTTGAGGAGTACTTTTGATTTTTGTACTTTCTTTTCTATCTAATAATGCACTGTTGACCTTAATGGTGCCTTATGCAAGTGACTCGGCCCCCTGGTGCTTTTCGCTCCCAGGGGAGGTCACGTTTGTTGTATGGGTGATTCGACAAGCTTGATCAAGGCTCAGTTACACATTAACTCGCACCTCTTTGTGTTCAGCGACAGTCGTCCGCATCTGTTGATTGTGCTGCTGAAATGTTAACGTTCTGAGAAGCACCTTTTGTCAGTTTGCTCGCCATTTTTCGTCTTTGAACATGTAAATAAGACAAGCGTGTTTGTTTGGAGCACTTAAATTTGTTTATTAAAGACGTTAACTACTGTGTAGTATGTACTCAAGTCCATCACACACAGCTCTAAGGTACAAGACAACCAGACTGGGTAAACAAAAACGGGGTTTTATGTGTCGTTCATTCAGTGCTGCTCCTTTCTCGCTGTATCCCTCCCCACCGACGCCATCGCCCCCCCCCCTCCTGTCCCTCCATCCCTGCAAGTGGGACTGAAGAAAAAGCTAAAGATTTATTGTAATTAACAGGCTGCAGTCGGACAGGCCTCGCCTTGTACTGCCTCTCAGTAATGAATTGCTAAAGGCTTTGTTGGCATGGAATCTGTCACAGACTGCTGACTGTGTAGGTTGGTTATTGACCTGTCTGGGGAGCGTTGTTTTAGCCAAGCTGCAACAGTATTATGAAAACCACAGGAGCGAGCGAGGGGGCGGGGGGGGCTCCTGGAAGGAGATAAAGATCAAGCGTTGACACATGGAAGTTGGACCAAAAAAAAAAAAAAGACAGCATCTCCCTTTAAAGGTGGATCTGTTAGATTTATATTGGAGGTGGGAAGGGGATTGGAAAAGGTGGAGGCCACAGTAACCATAGTGATCACACTGATACTGCTGCAGGATAAAGTGATCTGTGCCACCCACTCCAGATCAGCCACCTCGCTGTTGGAATTCAATGTTGCAGCGTGGCATGCTACGACTTATGGATTTCAGATCAGCGGGCGAAAGAGACGGGATGAGTACAAACTTGAAACTGCTTGCTGCGATAGATTTGGGAGTGCTGGCAGTGCCTTTTGTGGGCAAAGGAGGGGAACATCCATTCTGTGAAAACCGGCAGCCAATACTGTTCAAGTGGTAATTGAGCCTTGATTAAGCCCCGTGTTTGCTCGCATCTTTTATCATCATCGCTTTCATCCCACTACCCCAACTTCTTCTGTCACACACACACACACACACACAGCTCTTTGTTCTCAACTGAATCTTTGTATAAAAAGAAAAAAAAAAACAACTTTTGTAAAATTGTTATGTTTATGCTTTATGAAATTTTTATTTGAAATTGTTTTGCAAAATTGTTATATTTCTGTATGAATGTATTTTTTATTGGAATAATAAGAAGTTCTTATCTGACTTTGGCTTGCTTCCTTTGTCTCATTTGTTGATTCTCCTCAGTTATGCTTCATTATTGTGACTTTTTTCTTTCTTCTTCTTCTGTTTTTTCATTGCCCGTGGGAGGTGTGCAGCTTGTTGAGGATGAATGGCTACATTTCAGCTGCACCGTGCCCTCCAGGAATATGGACACAATTAGATTAGGGCAGGGTGTGAGCACCAGGGGTGCATATCTGACATTTCAAATTTATCACTCAAGCAAGAAGAATTAGGAACAGGAACACTTTGTGCAGTATAAATTCTTTGTTGAGCAGCTCTAAGTGGCCTCACCTCTTCCTGACTTGTAAATACCAGCATGAAAATATCTCTCTCAAATGAGCAAATTATATCTTTGCAGAGACTGGTTGCTAAACACAGAAACCTGACGCACCTCGCTCCCAGTGGCAAACACTCTTTTTTTTTCCTCCCCAAACACCCCCTAGAAAAGTTTGTGTAAAATCTCACTGCAGAGGTTTCAGTTCTAAAAGCGACTGCTCGCTCCTTAGAGCTAGCTAGCTCTCATCAAAGCAGTATAAATAATTTATCTCCATCTCTTACAGCCCATGGCATTTAATTAGAGAGCAGCTTTTATACATTTGTTAGATAATTACTCTACTTGACACAGATAATGATACAAAACAGCAGTGGATAAACCAAAGAGCCAAGTTTAAGTCACAAACTAACAAGAAAATAAGATTAAAAAAAAGAAGAAGGAAAAAAAGCCGTCTTCTTCTCTGCTCCCCTGCTCATGGTGATGACCTAGAATGGGCAGGCAACTTATTAGCTCCTCTGATTTCCAGTAAAAGCCCTGTGGTTTATAAATGAAGCTTTGCCTGCAGTTGGTAATTAAGCTCGCTTTGGAGATCCTCCCAGCTTTGGAGTGGCAAAGAGTGTTGTTTTTGCCTCAAATGCTGCAGCTCCTTGATCTCTCCAAACTGCTGCCCCACTTGATTTCTCGTCTTCAAATCTACCTATGATGCATAATGCATGGCTGAGGAGCAACACAGCCGGCGAAGACGAGTTCTGAGTCCAAACTTCTCACTTGACCTGCGCGTGGAAAAATATCCTTGAGGCTCAGATTCTTGTTTTTAACCTCTTGAAGGAGTCGGGCACGTGTTGCGTTTCATTCCATGCAGCTGACTCATCCTCATGATATAAGTGGAACATCCTCTTGTGAAGTGGACCATCATGGATAAAGTTTCTCGTAAATGTGGCACTAAGATCGCATATTTGCTTTGATGTGTCCAGACTGTAAAGCCTCCATATGCTTTCCCACATTGATATTGTAACACAGTCTAAGCCCCGAAGGATTATGGGAAACAATTCATCACTTTAAGATGTCACATCTGATCTAACGTCTCAGGGAAGTACATAAGATCTTAGGTTGTGTCCCATAGCAAAGTCCATTTCAGTGCTAACCAGTGGTGGAAAGGAACTAAATGTGTTTACTTACGTTCTCCTTGAGATGTACTTAACTTGCGTATTTTAATTCTCTGCTACTGACGACAGTTCAGACGGAGATGTTTATTCTGTTATATTTATTTAACAGTTTTAACTAGTTATTTTTCAGATCAAGGTTTTACAGTAAAGACAAAAACACATGATAAGCTCATAAAATATTTATAATTGTGCCAAAAGAGTGATCGTCAAAAGAAGTAAAAAAAAAATATTCATCAAGGTTAGAAAAGAAGTGTAAAAATTAATACAGATTTGTGCAGCAGAATTTCTTCTTTCTTCTTCCAATAATCATTTTACGAATCCCCAGATTTTTTTCGAGTGAGGTGAGGTGAATTGCAAACTAAACTAATAAGCCATAGAAACAGTTAAAGCCACCTACAGTTAAATGTATTACACAGGCATTTTTAAGTACTTTTGATTCTGTATAGTAGTTTTTATTGGCAGTGGCGGGGTCCGCCATCCCCCACACTTGGATCTGAATGCCTATCTAATCACAACACCAATGCTATGATGCCATGTATAATAACATAAATCACAGCCATTTTTTAAGTACTTTTGATTTGATACACTAATAAATGCTCCTATTGTTCTGTTCTTTTACTTAAAGTTATAATCATTAAGATTTTTTATCAAATCAAACCTATTTCTGTGGTCAGCATTTTATCTGCTATAGCCATGTATTTACACTCAGTAGCTGCCTCTCTGTATAGTAGTTTTTACTGGCAGTGGCGGGGTCCGCCATTCCCACAGTTGGATTCTGTCTGCCTACCTAAGCACAAGTGATTCATATAAATGGTGCATGCAGTCAGCCCAAGGAGGAGGAGCCCTTCTCTTAGGTTGGTAACTACTGGCCTTAACTACCTATTTATATACCAAGTAGTCCAAACTAGCTCCTCAATGCTACTTACACACTGAGTCACTAGCACAATACAACAACAATAATGTCATGTATAATTGTGATATTGCTAGTTGTACTTAAGTGAATGATGCATGGACTTTCTGCTGACAGCAAGGCTGAATTAACTGCCAGGCTCCTGCCCTTGTCTGGGTCCCAGACTCCAAAGGGCTGCAAAGGAGGTGCGCTACCATTAGGTTGGGCATTACCAGACTAAACTACTGAACTGTAGAAGCAGTTAAAGCTACAGTACTTTTGATTTTGATATATCAAGTAAATGTTCCTATTTTTCTGTTCTAAAAAAATCTTTTCATTAAGATTTTTTATTAAATCAAACCCCATTTTTATGGTCAGCATTTTATCTACTATAGCAATTTGGTGTATCTACACTCAGTAGTAACCTCTCTGTATAGTAGTTTGTATTGGTAGTGGCGGGGTCCGCCATTCCCACACTTGGATTCTGACTGCCTGTCTAAGCATAAGTGATTCACAGGAAATGAAGCTCACTCACTTTGGAGGAGCCCTACTCCTAGGCTGGCAACTACTGGAGCAAGCTACTTATTTATATGCAACGTAGTTCAAACTAGCTCCAAACAAGTACCAGTATTTATCAATATAATAATGTCATATGTAATTTTAGCTGCAAGGGCTTTTTCTGCAGGAGTACTTTTGGATATATTACTTCCGTATATGGATATGTTGGACATGTTGTTCTGCACCTTTATGAATGCTTGAGACTCAAACACTTGTATTTTCAGACTGTGGTACTGCGACTTTACTTTAGTAAACATGCATGTACTTCCTGCTGACAGCAAGGCTGAATTAACGGCCAGGCGACTGCCCCTGTCTGGGTCCCAGACTCCAAAGAGCTGCAAAGGCTTCTGCTAATTTGATTAAATGCAAATTTGTCGGGAAAATGCACCATCGAATATCAACTGACATGATAGAGGCAGCAAGAGATCCTATTCTCAGTACTAACCTCAATGGGGACATTATTCTTTACTCAAACTGAGAAGTATTTACAGTATGCGCGGCGTATTTTAAAGGCCTGTGTATTTCCATGTGACATACTGAGCTGGTGACACTGAAGAAGGATGAGTATGTTACTCACAGTCATTTCAAAGCCGTCCCGTGTCCACGTCAGTCGTATCAGAGAATCTCAATGAACGTGACTATCTCTCACTACATAATTGCAAAGGGATTACTATTTTATCATTCTCTTTCATGCGGAAGGCCTTCCAATTGTGGATAGTAAAAATCATTATCCAAAATTGCTGTGAAATAACAGGCGTGCTGCAGGAGTGAGAGATGTCCTCGCCTGAGTCTCTCTCTCTCTCTCACTCACACACACACACAGGAAAATGGACTGTGATGGAGGCACACAGTGAGTTAAATGAGGGGAAATAATAAGGAAAGAGGAGGTTATCAGGCTCTGAGCCTGCTTCATTCAGCCAGCCAGACTGCAAGTCATCACATATGCAGACTTTACTCTGAAAGCTCCAGCGTCAGGGCTTTCTCTCCCTCCCTCCCTCTTCCTCTCTTTCTGTTAATGGAGTCTATTAGGACTTGGCTTGTAGGGGAAATAGGACTGAAATCAGAGGTCAATGACCCTCCTTTATGTTCCTGGCTTGCGAACACCACAACCGCAGTCGGGCGCTACAGTGCTATAATCACCATCATCATCACCCCATCATCATCATCACCATCATCATCGTCGATGCTATCTGCCTCTCCTGCATTGTCGGCCCCATTTCAATTGTCACTGTCACTGTTATAAAAACACGAGTATCATCAGTACTATTGTTATCCTGCTCTCCTAATATTACTCCTCCTCCTCCTCCTCCTCCTGCTCCTCGGATTCCCCCTTGAATAATGCATATTTCCTTAAACGAAGCCCCATAGTAAATTAGATTCTACACCTAATTACCATGTTGCAATTAGGAGGAGAAATGAGAGAGGATCTAAGAACATTGCCCACAACAAAGTGTGCCAGATTAGATGTGTTTTTTTTCCTGTTCTGTTTTGTTTTGTATTTAAGCCCCAGAAATATGTATGAAGAGCTTCGGCTTGTTTTGTCTTTCAGCACAGATTAATTTCTGACTGAAACTGTAAGAGCGTCAGTTCTTTTGAAAACTGAGATGCAATCCTCAGAGAGCCTGACTCGCCCCAAAAGAAGCAACAGCTCCGCCAGAGATTTGTGGGTAAGTCATTGTAGCAGCCAGCGGGGGAGGGGGGGGTGCGGGGGAGTTGCAAGAAAACCTCCGCCAGCTGATGTCACTCTGTGTGACCTTGTCGCAGAACTCGCGGTGAACCAGCGAACACGTCTGAGTGCTATGCAAAGTAGAAAATGTGACTTTAAGCGTACAAATTCTCAAAGGACGGATTAGTTTGAGTCATAAAAATATTTTTCCACAGTGGGTCGACTCTGGACACTCATTGGTTGGGCTGAACCTCATTGAACCTAGTTTTGCCTCTTTATGTTAGTTTAAAATGAGTCAAACAAACTTACATCATTGCCAGTTGTCTAACTTTTCGTTATAAGAATGGGTTGCATTGCCAGATTAACCAGGTGGGGCACTGCAGCAAAAGTTAGCATTTAGCAACTTATTGTTTCTGTTTGTGGAAATTTGATTGTCAGAAATAACCGCAAACCAACTGAAGGTCTGAGGTTGCTGCCCACTTTTCCTGGTCAAGGCGTTGACACTCCCAGCTCGTCAAATACCATCATTTGGTCAGTGGCCTTTTGGTATTTGAAACCATCACACTGAGACACCCTTTAGCATCTGAAGTAGATGCACCAGGCTGGGTCATTATTCAACGCTCTCCGAGAAACTGATGTAGTATAAAGACCGAGAAAGTTCACTTAGGGAGGGAGGGGTTAGTGTTAATGCATCACGCAAACACAGAATTTTTATCTAGGCAACCGTTTTTTGTGTCCCTTGTGAAACCAAAAGTCAAGTTAGTCTAACTATGTAACATAGTACGTCTCGTGATGTATTTGACATTAAATTAAATTAGTGACAAACCTGCCTATTTTAAGCCAAACCATTATCTAATAATTATATTTCAGTCAGGAGCACTTTAGTCAAAGAAAACTTTATTTCCATTTGCAGTATTATATTTGGCCGTATGGCTCTGTTCTGGGGCCCCTCTGCCTTTCCTCTGGCCTACGCAGAAAGCCTCTTCCACATGCCTATGTGGAAAGTGTAAGGTGGAGAGAGGACACCTCCCTGCCCTTCCATGTGCAAATGAGAACAGCCTGAGGAAGAAAGGCAAACCTCCCTGCCCTTCCATGTGCCTACATTGAAAGCAGCAGCAAAGACCCCCGGGGAACAGAACAGATTAGCATCAATGACAACAGAGATGACACTGATAAGTCAGACACAGCATGAAAAGGAGGAGCTGGGGTGGAGGCAGGTTGCAAAGCGGCTTGCAGAGGAAGCAGCAACAGTAGGCAGTCCAGAGCAGTTTAAATAGGGCGCCCTGAATGAGATTCACCAGTTGGTTGGGCTGTTTGAGATCAGCTGATGTAGCTAGGATGTGAGCTGAGCTTGACATCGTGTCCTGCCTGAACTAACAATATGCTCAATATTTCTGAACCTAACCCTGCATTTGTTGCCTAAACCTGAAAAATTAAGTAAACCTACGTTGCTTTAAGTTTATTTTGAAAAGAGACTTTATGTAATGAGTGTAAACTGTATATTTCTTGTGAAAGCAGAAGTTTATTTTGAAATAACAGTATGATTGTAACAAGTGTAAATTGACACACTATCCCTGAGCGTCCAAAAGTGATACCAGAGGGTTACCTAGAGCATCATACTTTGACGCATAGGGCTACTGAGCAAGCGTATTTGACGAGTTGGGAGTGAGAATGTGTTGTCCTGGGTGTAACTTCAGTTGTTGTGGTTGTTTGGGTGTGCCGCTGAGGTTTAACGCTCACCCATAACGTAACATTTGATCCCTTGTTTAATTTAGTATATTCTAAAGCAAGATATATGGTTTTTACTGGACTGCAAAATTAACGTGTTGCCACATAATTGTCAGTGTGACTGGAGAAGGGCTGGGTGAGTTGAAAACCTTAGCGGGATCATTTCAAAGGATAATTATGATATTAATATATATTTGACAATATGGAAAATGATGAAAGCAAACCGTTCTGCATTACACAAGACCAGGCTCTCTATGTGTTCAGGTCATATTCAGACTAGACAACAGCACTGCATGAGAAAACAGTCCACTCATTCATTTCAATACAGACTCATTATGGCTACGGAGAAGAAAAAAAAACAGTTGAACCTGGCTCAGTTTTTCCCACAATGCATTTGGCAAGGCGCTTACCAATCACATCCATGCACACACATTCCTGGGAGATTACTTTGTAATATAAATAGTGTGTTTTGATTGTTTTCCTCACGATTGTTGGAATGCAGGAGATGATTGTCTCATAGTATTATAATCCGCTGTGCCATGTGAAACAACACGCCCCCACAAATGCAGCCCTGTGTTTTTTTTACAGCACAGAGCTGTTTCCTGTATGAATGCCTGGTTAAACAACTTCTTTCAATAAGTAATTGTTATCAGTTGGTAGTCACAGCTTGCTCTGAATGATTTCGACAAGAGAAATGTATTGAATGTTAACATAATGAGATCATATCACTATATGATTCTGCTGGCAGTTGATAAAGTGTGGTATTGAATTTTCATGCAGCCCTAATGGAGACCTTCAGGTTAGATTATATGGCTCAGTTTGAATTAATAAATTAAAAAAGGAAAACCATAATGCATTCAGCTGACAAATAAGCATGCACGTCTATGATAATTGTGTGCAGTGCACGAGTATGTAATAAAGAGACTGTACTGCATTAGAGAGACTGACAGAGGAGTCTCTGGGTTCACACTCAGTCCTCAGAAGATGCAGCTCCAAAGCTCAAGGTAAATGAGTCCATTTGAATACAAATCCGGGTCGAACTGGGTCACAATCATAATTGTCTCTGTAATTAGATTCAGTCTCCGAGTCTCTGGCTTGTGTCAGTCCAGCAGACAGCGGCAGTGTACTCAGGAGAATGGACCAAAATACACTGTTAGCCTCTGGAGCCAGGGGTCGAGCGGTCAAGAAGGGGTGAGGACAGGCGAGTGCACATTCCCATATAATGGTCCCTGGTGTAATGATGTTTTTGTCCCTGCCCTTTCTCGCTCTCATTAAGGCATTCCTCGTAGGTCACATTGCTTTCAGAACTATAGATGCAATGCATCGCCAGTTTTATGTACACTAATGATCCCAGTTGTTACGGCACTGTCAAGGCATTGGCTGTCATTCTAAGAGACTTGTTGCTATGTTGCGTCGTGTCAGCGTTGGTGCGTTGCCAAAAATAAGTGCATTGTCACATCTAAAGGGCTCCGTTTCCAGACCAGTGTCTGACTCCCGGTACAAAGTGTTGCCCTTAAACCAAGCAGCCAATCTGCAATCTCAAGTGCATAGATTTCATTTATAACATCTAAGCGAGATGTCAAGCTTTATAAAAGCCGGTATGATTTTCAATTTCTCCTGCCATTATATAGGTAGTGAGCAGAGACACTTACTAGTTAAAGTCAAGGTTTGAGATGCTTTGAAAAGTCCTCTTCTCTCTTCTACAGGTTAACAGTGTGCATTTGCATTAATCACCATGACAACTGCCTCCTGACTGTGTGTTACGCCTGGCAGAGAAGAAGAAAGAAGGCAAGCAGAGAGATGGCGATAGCCTCACGACAAGATGTGTTTTAATTTCACACTTTGTGAATATTTTCACTTCAAACTTACTGCAACGCGTCCCGCTTTGCTCAAATTTCAATTATTGCAGGGGAAGAAGAGGTCATAGCATACAAGCTCTATTACTTTCTGCTTTTGAGACCACAAGTGTCCACTTCATCTGTGTCTTAAAAATGCAGAAAATCAAGTATTACTTTTCTGTCTATCTATCCTTTTTTTTTAATGTTTATCATGTGCAGCGCTGCAGAAGGCTGGAGCATAAGGGTAATACACATGGGTAATACATATACAAACATATTCACATGTACAGGCAATTTAGAGTTTGAAATTCATGTGATCTGCATATCTTTAGACTTAATATAGTTTCAGTCATACTAACAGCATGGCTGTATGGATACTAATGTCCATCTGTCGGTCCACCACAAGACTGAAATATCACAACAGCTAAGTGATGGATTGAATCCTAATGACCTTGGCGATCCCCTTACTTTCCTTTTAGCACCCACCTCCTTTCCTGTAAAGTATCTCAATATCTACTTAAATGAATTGGTGCTAAATTTTGTAAAGAGATGTGTGGTTCCCTCGGGATGAAGTGTCATCACTTCGCTAATCTCTTGACTTTTCTGGTACAGATCTGGTACTAAAGGTCTAGCTGTGAACACTGCAGTCTGATTGGTCAGTAGAGGACGGTCACGCTGTAACCACTGTTCATACTGTGGAGAGTTTTATTAGTAAACTGTAACTATAAAATGAGAGGATGTTTGCTGCCAGTAGTGGGGTTTCCATCCACCTATTTTTATTCACATTTTCAAAAATTGTGAAAAAAATGAAATTCGCAAAAAAGTTTTTACACTCGGAGGGGGTGGATTTGTCAGCGTATCGATAAAAGGAAAACACAACTTTTTGCTATGGAAACAGGTTTTGCGAATAAACGATGACGTACCGGCACACAGATCCTCAAATGTGGCCCTTGACATACAGAAATGTTTCAGCCAGAGTTTGCGAGTGAAATGCTGCTGGACAACTACTTACCCAAAAGTCCTTCACACGCCTACGTTCCCATACACACAGAGAGAGACGCGGTGGTCTCCTTCCAGCTATTTCCGACAGTACTTTTAACATTAAACTTCTTTTTTTTCGTCTCTTCTTCAAGATGGTTAGGTACGCTGTGAACACTGACAAAATGCTAACCAGAGTTCTCCCAGGAGCCGACAGGTTTATCAGGAATCTGTCCATGGTCAGTTGTTGCGTGTCAGTTGAGTGTGTTGTTGTTTACAGTGGGCATAAGACACTCTTCTTCTATGGGGTGTTTGTTTTTGTTCATTTTTCACGAGAAGCGCCACCTACTGCTCTTCCTGTTGACTCCCAATAATTGCAAAACAAAAACTAATGGAAATGGGCATAAATTCGTACTTTCTTTTGCACATTTTCACAAAATTCGCTCGAAATTTCGATACATTTGGATGGAAACCCCACTATTGAGTGACAATAACCCCGCCCACACTTAAGAGGACTGTTTGAAGTGGAAACACTAGGGTCTAGGTACCATGTCTGAAGGGTTGCTTTGGTTTCAAAGGTACCATACTGAAAGTGTTTGGTGGAAACGGGGCTCAACACACCAGCAGCAGGCTGTCCACTGAACACAAGTATTTGAAAGTGGTATAACAAGCCGACCCCTAAACTGCTGAAGTAACAGAACGCTTCCTAATATTATTAACTGTATTTTACAAATTTTCTAATTTTAATCCCCTGCTTGTTACTGGAATGAAATTCATTAGGCTGTTGCCCAACACTGAGAATTACTATTAGCAAAAGCACACAAGTCTTGAATCCTAATTAGCCGAACAAGTATTAACTTTGTTAAATGATTGTGTCCTTTCTCCTCAACACAAGTATGTAAATGTAGCCATGTAAAGTCAATCACCAGGTTTTATGTGTTTGATATTTACATTTCACTTCATCATCTCTCATTAAAACCTAAGGCTACAAACCAACACTCGTGCAGAATATTAATCCTCCTCTCTCTCTACCTCCATCCCAGGAATTAATTTTGCAACGCACACCCATATTCTTTGGACTAGACCCTAATTAATTTTTGGTCACACTAATTAATTATCGACTGAAAAAGTAAAGAGCATATAGGAAATAGTGTAGCATGTGACGAGGCAGAGGGGAGATAACAAAGTTGCTGCTGGTGTTGGAGGCAGCGTGTTGATGTACATGCTGAGCAGTGTGACAGCATGTAAAGTGAATGCGGTGAAAATAAGGTGAAAAGTGGTCGTTTTATGTTTGGAAAATCCTAAACTTTTCATTTTTCATATAGTGCATGTGAAGTGTAAATTGCTCACAGCGTGCTGTAGCATATCCACATATTAAGTCTGTATTAGCGCTGCATTTCTGGCAAACGCTGTCATCAGTTCATCGCTGTCTTCTGTAGGTTACATGCAAATGGTCCTCAGCCACTCTGATATTAATAAATAAATTACAGAATCAGTAAAGACGGAGAAAGGACATGCACTTTCTATTTTCAGTTGACATGTTTACCCAGCATGTTTCAAAGATTAATTGCAGCTCCCTGAGGAAAAAGACATCTGTCCTCCAATTATTAAAATGATTGTTTTGTTTTGCCAGCTTATTCTGAGGATCACGGGGTCCTGTAGTGAAATATAAATGACTCAGGCTGTGGATGGTCTCGCTCGCATGCTGATGCATAATGCTTCCAAGACGACACTTAGGAATGTTAAAAGGTTTCATAACCCTGGATCGACATTGAGGCTAATGGTCGCTCGCTTCTCTGGGAAGCAAGTAGCCTTTTAGCACTACAATCAGCCTGGGGGGAAAAAAGGTGACACAGAGAGCAAACATGATGCTGCTATTATGTGGAATCCTCACATCTCTACTTTGGGTGATTTTTCATACTTTTGTGTTTTATCACCAGGCTGAAACTGGAGCTGGATTTTCTTTACTTCTTGACATTTTGCAAAAAGGCTGTACAACTGCAACCATGAGATATTTTTAGAGATGGAATTTGTTTTCCTTTTTACCACAGATGGGTAATGTTAACCACATGTGCCGTTTATTATGCATCTGTGCCGGTGATAGTCGTAGCCGGAGGCATCATGTTATCAGGTTGTCTGTCTGTCTAACCCATTCTCGTGAACACGATATTTCAAGAAGAAGGAAATTTCTTTACATTTGGCACAAACATTCACTTAGACTTATGGGCTGATTACATTTTGGTGGTTATAGGTCAATGGTCAAGGTCACTGTGACCTCCTCTGTGTCATTTTTATGAACCCGATGTATCAAGTACTGCTTGAGGGATTTTTTTTTCAAATTTGGTACAAACGTTCACTTGGTGAACTGATTAGATTTTCATGATCAAAGGTCAAAAGTCGCTGTGACCTTGCATCCTTCTTGTTTTCATAACCCGATATCTTAAGAAGGCCTCAAGGGAATGTTTTTAAATTTGGCACATAGGTTCATTTGGACTTAACAATGGACTAATTTGACATTGGTGGTAAAAGGTCAAGTTCACTGTGACATTGCGTCTGTCTCATTCTCGTAAACAGGATATCTTAAGAAGACCTCTAGGGATTATTTTTAGATTTGGCACATACTTTCACTTGGACTTAACGATGGACTGATTACATTTAGGTGGTCATAGGTTAAAGGACAAAGTCACTGTGACCTCATCAGCGTCAATTTTATGAATGCGATGTATAAGAACTGCTTGAGGGGATTTTTTCCAAATGTTCACTCAGCAGTGAAACTGATTAGATTTTCATGGGGCAAAGGTCAAAAGTCACTGTGACCTTGCATCTGTCTCATTCTCATTAATCAAATATCTTAAGAAGGCCTTAAGGGAATTTAAAAAAATTAGGCACATACATTCACTCCGACAACAATGGACTGATTATATTTTGGTGGTAAAAGGTCATGGGTCACTGTGACCTTGCATCCATCTTATTCACGTGGACGTGATATCTCAAGACTACTTTGAGGAAACTTCTTCACACTTCTGCTTGGGGGGATTTTTCGAATTTGGCACAAACGTTCACTCAACGATGAACTGGTCAAAGGTCAAAAGTCACTGTGACCTTGCATCCATCTCATTCTCATGAATCCAATATCCTAAGTTGGCCTTAAGGGATTTTTATATATATATATATATATATATATATATATATATATAATTTGGCACATATGTTCACTTGGACTTAACAATGGACTAATTAGATTTTGGTGGCAAACGGTCAAGGTCACTGTGACCTTGCATTCATCTCATTCTCATGAATGTGATATCTCAAGAACACCTTGAGGGAATTTCTTCAAATTTGGCACAAACATCCACTTGGACTCAACAATGAACTGATAAATGGGGGGAGTGTGTGAAGCATCCATGTTTTCAGACATGGATAAACTGGACTGTTACTTTTTTCCTTTTATGAAAACGGAAATTCTCTATTTACATTAATAATTACATAGTGAACCCTTTTACATGGTACATGATAATAACATAAAATCTAAACCTCCTCAGATTGGACACATCTGTGTTAAACCAGCTTCCTGTGCCTGAGGTTTGGTAGAAGTATGTAACCACAAGGCAGCGAGACTGACTGACCGCACGTCACATCCAATCACTGCAGCAGACAGGCAACAGGTTACTTTGCATTTTAATTATGAGAAGGTCAGGCCAGGGTTTGTTCGCCAGCGTTGTGCTTCATGTGATTAAACATGCACAGGACGCATAATTTATAGAGCACGGAGGACGCTCTGACCCATCGCAATTTCACAATCTCCCACAAGCCTTTGTTAGTGCATTGTAAATAATGCCAGTAATTTATGGCACAAAATGAAGATTGTTGTTAAGAAAAAGAGAAAAAAAAAATCAATAGTGCATGTTCAGGCAATTTCATTAACTCTGTTTCTTCAAAATCATCCCAGCGCCAGGCTTTTTTCCTTCTCGTTGTCAGTCTTTGTGTCTTTTACAAGTGCGGAAACAGGAAACATCAACGGCCAAAGAGTGCAATTCCCACTGTAAACATGCGGTTGTAAGTTCTTGTGATGTTTCTAGTATTTGTCACCCGACAGATCTCACTGTGCTTCTCATTATGTATTCCCACTGAGCTATTTTGAGGACCAGTACTCACAAAAACATGAGCTGGAAAACTACATAGCTGACATGGATTACATTCTGTAGCTTGAGAAATTCCAAAACATCAGCTCTTTGCTGGTGCCAACCGGCCCCCAACAACAACAACAACATAAGGTTGCTCCTTTATTCCCAATTTATTTCCCATGGAAAACTGCTCTAATTCACATCCACTCCCCCTCCTCCTGTAAAAGCTTATAGATGCCATTCACTTTGCCTCAGAACAGTGGCCTGGCCCCGCTCCATAAGATCTAGTTCTCAGACTTTAGCCTTTTCCCCATTTGCATACTGTAACACAGCAGGGGAGGGGGGCTAACTTTCTCACATGGGAGGCCAGAGACTGTGACATAATTGTTTGGCACATTATTAACACTCGGTGGCTGTGAATGCGGCCTCCCATGCTTGGCTGAAGAATACACTCCAGCGATATTGGATGTTTTTGTCATCTGAGCTAAAGGGAGGGGTCACTATCAAAATAATGCGTTCCCACCCGCCCTCTAGGAAATGCTTGCCCACCCGTGTCCAACTGATGTCAACGCTGAGCAAAACAAAAAGAGCAACAACCTGTCGTAGCCTCGGGGTTGCCCCACTCTCGGGCTCAGGGCCCAATCATGTCATTTTAGACAGCGGCACTTTCGGTGACAATAATCCGTCATCATCATGCTGGTAATGGTGTTTTTCAATATTGCTCTCCAGATCCACTTGCAATCCAAAATCATAAGCATGCTTTAGTATTTTTGAGCAGACACAAGGCCAGACAAACAGCGAAGGTGACGACATCCCTCCCCTCCTGCTCCTCTGCTGATATTACTCTTGGCCTGTTAGAGCCTCTGGAAAATTCCCCGATGATGAGCTGGAGGCGCCCGCTCAGTGGAGAGGTGATTTCCATAAACCAGGTCACAGCGGTGGTTGTTAGGACTGTGATCACTCACATCCTCTCCACCATGAGGGGATACTATTGTTTTCTACCTCTGCGCTGCCAAGCTGCGGTCACTTCCTTTAGATGGGTAAAGAGGACTCTTTTTTTTTTCTTCTGAGAACATGGAGGCAGAGCTGCTGTGCAGGTAACGATAAAAAAGACGGAGGTTAAAATGATGAAAAAAACATGTCTCTGCTTCTGTTAGTTCCAGATGACATTTGACCAAAAACTCACAGCCAGCGATGACAGCGATGATCCAGAGTGTTTGCACTTGTTTCTAACAATCTGCCACGCTGTTCACCAAACATGTAGAATACGCCCCGCACTATATCATTTTTAAATGAACTTTGAAAACATTATAAATATCTGCAGAAATGTATACGACCATGGTGGGAATTGTTTAATTGCCTGTTATATTTGTTCTTGGGTTTGTTTGGGCACCAAATGCAAGTTCAAGACTGACTCACAGCATGAGGAGGGAGCACCAGCTAAAACAGCAAGAGGATTCATCTCTCCCGTCCTGCTGTCTTTTCCTTCATATTGCTCTATTATTCACTTTGCTATCATATCAGCATAAATAACTGAATGTTCTGTGCTTGTGCTTGAAAAATGATTTAAACTAGCCTATTAATCAAATATCAAAATTGTTTCAGATTATTGTTCTGTTGAACAACTTATAAGTTAATCAAGTAATTGTTTCAGCCCACAGTCGACTGCTGCCGGCTGAGAAATAGACTAGAAGAAAGAAGAAATAACCCAGACAAACTTCACTCTGTTGAGTTTTTGTGGACTGAATTAAACAAACAGCATATAATATGTTATTTAGTGAGCTTCAGAGGTGCTGGGAGGTGGATTTTGGCACCTTTTCCCACGTTCCAGTCTCTACGCTTAGCTAACTGTCTACCGTATGCATGGCAACAATCTTTTTTAACTCATGAATAAGCAGCCTGTTCTCATTCCCAGGTCATCAAAAAATGACGCTCTATCACGTCCCTTAGTGTGTGATACCGATGCCAAGGCCCCCTTTGTGTCTTTATGGGACGCACCTGATTTCAGTGTAAACTCTTCTGAGGAAATATTTGATGGTCAGAGCAGGTGATGTAGTCGACACATTGTCACTCCGACCTCGTCACATATCGACCTTTGGTCATGGAATTTCTACGTTGAGATGTGATGTGCAAGGTACCCTGGGTGTTTGAGTATAGCCTGTTACATGCATGTTATTTTTTTTATTGCATATTTAAATTGCATGTTTATTGGACCCATCCACCACCACTCCCTCCCGCCCCAGTCGGATTTTCGCCACTTTCATCCTTGTCCTGCAGTGGTTCCTCCTGACGCTACCAGGCATCCTTAAACTATACCCGCAACCAGCCGTGTATCATGCCAACGTTAAAAGACACCTTTTTCGTTGGTTTTTGACGCTGCAAGTCACTGCCCAAGCGCTGGATTTCAATGACTTTATGTGAGACATCGAGACCAGACTCACGTGTTTCAAGTTTAGCCCAGGACAGATGTTAAGGGTGCATCGAAAAGGTGCCTTTGACGTCTGCATCACACACGATGGGCATGAGAGAGCACCAGTGTTTGACGACCTGGGATGAGAACTGTTCCTTTAAGGGGCTCCCACAGTATCAGCAGCTTCAATGTAATGTTGACTTCATCGTCTTCATGATCCAATAAATAGAAAAAAAGCTGCAAAAGTGTTGTGTAATAACAGAAAATTCAGTCATGCAGTATGAACCAATCTAATGGCATCACAGATGGCTGCAGGCGAGGTCCTCATCTCTCCAAAATGCACCCAAACATACAGTCTATCTAAAAGTTACTGAGGAGAACTCGTCTGCAGTTCCAGTTAAATTGTGATCGGAAACCTTATGTATGTTCTGCTTGTTGAAATTTAACTCGGTGCACAAGATGTTTTTTCCCTTCAAAGAGCTCTGCTATCTGCCATTTCTGCTGGAGATGCTTTTGATATGAATTTTAAAAAGGCAAGAGATGGGGCTCTTTGAGTTCACACCAACAGAATGGTAATGCACACACACACACACAGACCTGCTATCATCACTCCGACGCACTCTGCAACTATTTATTTGTCGTTTGTTTTCAAGTCATGGTTGGAAACAACAAAAAAACAACTCAGCCCAGTTTATATTTTAATTAGTTTACCACTGTTGCATATACAAATCATAATTCTGCCAACACCCCACAGTTAATGGATCCCAATAAATGAAATGTACATTTTGAAAATTGAGCAGGCACGCTTCCAGAATAAAAGCCTAGTTAATCATACGCAGACAGTTATTCATTGATTCTCCGCATCAAGTCGACTTCTGATACCGCACTTCCTTCTTATTTCCCCGCCAGCTATTCATTCCTTTTATTTGCATGACAGACTTCGTGCAAGAACCGTCCCCTTTTTTTTCTCCCTGACATTGTTTGTTTTTTTCACTACGTATCCTGTTGTTTTGTTTTGAGGGTGTAAAGGTCTTTGGGAGACTGAGACAGCCGTATCAACCCTGTTTAGCAAAGCTTGTGGCTGGCCCCGTCCGTGGCCTAATGAAAAGTAGAAGATAGGCAATGCTTGTCATGCTTGGCTAGCCTGTGATCGGCAGACTGTGGACAGTTACTCTGCTTGCATGCCAATTAATCTCACCCTCTGAATTTCCCACCGTCCCGTTTTATTCACCGCTGAATGGGAGAAGTCTGAGAGGCTGCTTTTAAACAAATAGTCATCACAGCACTGTTGGATTTTATGGCCACCGCACAGACTTTATCTGGAGATTTTATAGTTTCACACAGATTGATTTTGCAGAATTCACTTTGCATGCTTGCTCCAGATATGGACATTAGAGTCTAATGGTTTTATTTATCTGTTGATAAAATAAGGCAGGAGTCCCAGTTGTGTAGCTTTCCACGGACTGTTAGATGCCTCTCAGGATCATATTTTCCACCTTTTGATATGGTGCATTGGTTAAAGGGCACTTTCAGCCGTATTAGCATGCTGCTCAGGCAGCCGCTGAACATTATTATTCTCTTTTATTTATATGTCAAAGCAGTGGGAGGAACCTGGATCCCAGCTCAGGCTCAAACGCTCCTGGCTCCGTCTCAACAGACAGCCCGAGTATCTTTAAATGGCCAGTCATCACCATCGGAGAGCAGATAAAGATGGATTTCAGATGAAGATTCATCGGGTGAACAGACCTGAGCTTGCTGTTTCTGGCCCTCATCATTCATCGCGCATCATCTGCTACATGCTTACACTGAAATAAATAAAAAAGAAGTCTGAAAAGCACTCATACAGCTATTTTACAAATCAACAAAGAGCTGACAAAAAAACATGCCCATTCATCATTAATAATAGATGTGTTGGCTAAGCTCACAAGGCAAGTGAGGAATCCAGGTTACAATTTATGGGATAAATATTTCATCGCTAACATCTGTCTGTATATTCTGTGCCAGTGTGTTTTGAAGTTGTTACAAATGAACGTCAAACGGAAAAGTAGTTGAACAAGCCGCCGAGGGAATGGAACAAAGATGTAGCAGTGCTGGGAGGAGAAGGGAAGATTTGCAGGAAGAAAAAACTCAACAGCAAACAATTTTCCTTGGCTCGTCAAACAAATTAAATATGCAGTTTGGCGGACTTTACTGTATTGTATGTCTTGTACAGGGGAAAACAAAAGAGTGAGAGAAGGAGGGGGGGGCGGGGGTGGCAGTAGACGGGGAAGAGGGGAGGGTTGTGCCCTCCTGTGCCCCGCCCCCCCCCCCCCCCCTTGTTGGGGCAGTGCCACGGCTTGGACAGTACTCGCATTCTTCCACAGCTTATCCCAGGACTCTCTCAATTAAGCGCTAATAGGCAACCACACAAAAGAGCTCTCAAATTTAGAAAAAAAAAAGACAGCACTCACTTTGCTTACATCCAAATTATTTTGGGCTCCTTTTTTTTCATGACTTCGGGGGGAAATGCCCCCTCTAATTGGCCATACTGTTTCCTATTTCCTGTTTCTGTTTGTCACAGGGTTTTTGATTTGATTATGCCCCCGAGGAATCCCCCCGAAGACAAGTGTCTGCTCACTTGAACACAGTCAATAGCAGAGCAGCACCTAAGATGGGACATGACAGCTTCGTTTTGACAGCCACTTACAGCCGCCGAGCACAGGTCAAAATGTCAAACGGTCAGTTTGACAAAGTGTTTTGACGGACGTTTTTTTAAACCCAATTGTCCTGCGGTACCAGAAATACCAATAAGTTAACAATTCAAATTAGCAGCAGCTTCTTTCCTCGCGCTAAACAGCTTCGACTGCCATTGTATAATCAAGAAGAAAAGAATAACACAGAACATGAATACAAAGTGCCTATAGCAAAGCACCATACTGAGTAGAGACTAAAGCAGTTGCCACATCAGAGCACATCCATATGAAATGAGTTACTGATGGGGCTGTTTTTCAGCTTCAGAGAATATGGCACCGAATCAAAAACCCACACTTTCAAAAAGGAGGCAACCCCCCCAACACCACCACCACCGCCACCACCACCGCCACCAACACTGCCGCCGCAGCCATCCCCCCTAACAACCAAAAATAAGGCTTAGGAGCCGAGCAGGCTGTGCACCCCGGCGTCTGCACTAATGTGAGAGTGACTTGTATTGATGCAGAAGGAATTAGGGGGGGTAAGAAAGAAAATAAGTGTGTAACATCTAATGGTTGCTCCGTGTGTACGTGCGCCAGGGTCTTTGATAATTAATTATGCGTGCTTTCAGTGGTTGAATTCAGTCAAGTTCATTTGTGGCAGTCTTTGTGTCTGGCATTCCTTTTTTTGTCTCTATAAACTTTAATGTTCCCGTTAGCTTCAAATTTACTGACATTTACTGAGACAATTAAAACCTCCAGAACATGATTTTAATTAATATTATTACTCAACTTTGTGTGTCAGGTACTTAATGTCTTCGTTGACCCCCTTTACATAAAGTATTGTTGAAAAATATCAACTTCAAGCACTAATTTAGAGACGTTAAACAGTGACTGGGGTCAAGGGTGTTCTCTCCAAAGTCATCCAAGCAAAAGACCAAACTGAGCCTCGTGAATGTAAACAAAAAAAGTCCTCAAAATTACAGGAAACATCCCCAACCTTCACCACATTTTGTTTTTCTTGTCTCCTCCGGCTTCCCTTCCTTTATTTTTCCACATTTACCATGTTGTACATAAAGTCATGTTATTTTGCTTGCAATCAAATCCCAAGACACTTCAGCACGGTTGAAAACAAAGTCACTGAAGGTCATCTCTGAAAAGCACTGAAAACCACTCCAAGTTCAAAAGCAATAAAAGAGTTTCTCCCCTCATCTGCATCCTCTCCAGAGAGCTTTTCTTTCTCAAGTGCTGTAGTGGCCACAAGGACAACTACAAACAGTCATAATTTAAATATAGTTAGTTACACAGGCATTTCTCAGACGCACAGCTGCTCTGGAAGCGGGGATAATCTCAGCAGTGGAGGTAAATACGATCAGCACACCAAAGATTGTTAATTTGAGCTTCTGACAAAAGGTCACGCTGTGAAAATACACGCAAACTACAGACGGGTGTCTTAGCAACGCCACTGTGAGATGTGCGCACACGCAGGGGGAAGAAAACAAACCAGAATGACTGAGATGAGTTGTGCCATAAACTGCACTCATGTGCAAATCACAAGCAAGTCCCAAGTTACTGTGGAGAGAGTCAAGCAGGTCGAGTCCCTGTTATTCATCAAACAAGTCATTTAAAGGTCCAACGTGTAGGATTAAGGTGGATATTTGTAGGAATGGTCGGTATCTTTTATTTAGTGATATTTAACCTGTGTGGTTTTTTTTACCTTAGAATGAGGTGATTATAAAAAGTGTCGTCACATCTAAAGTGGGTTCACACTTGTGGATTGCCCCTTAAATATTACCTGCCTCATGCGTCAGCCTCCACCAGTCTGCCGCGACCTAGCAGGTTGCCAGGTTGGCGCGTTACTAGAAATCACCTAATCCTGTTTCAAAAGCAAACATGATTCTCATTAACTAAAAATATATGCTTGATTTGTAAAGTCAAAGTTTAAGTCAAGTTTAAAGTCATCAGGACCAAGTCAAAGTCAAGTCTTTTATGACTTCTAGTCAAGCAAGCAACATTAACCCGATAGGTCTGCTTACCTGTGTTAAATTTGTGCTGCAGGGAAAAATAAGGAATTATACTAACATTACTTTCTTATGCTAATGTTAATTGAGCGGGAAATCTTAAACACTTGATTAGTGTCGTTTAGGGTTACCACTGCTAGTGGATACTATCTCTGGCGTCTGTGTGTCATGTTCATTAGCTGGAGTTGACAAATTTGGGGCTCTTTCACACCTGCCCTGTTTGGTTCAGTTCAATCGAACAAGTTCATTTGCCCTCTAAGTGCGGTTCGTTTGGGCAGGTGTGAACACAGCAATCACACTCAGGTGTGCACCAAAAAACCGGACCGAGACCTTCTTGAAGAGGTGGTCTCAGTCCGGTTACAAATGAACTCTGGTGCGGTTTGTTTGTGGTGAGAACGTGCTCCGACCTGGATGTGAACCAACTGCAGTCACATGACACATTGTTTGGGTTAAACATGAGCATGTTACAGTCCTGGAGGATTATTAATGTGCACCTCCTCCTGTACTGCCTTAATATGCACATACCAACTCTAGGCCCAAAATTAGTCCCTGATTCGGACCAAAGGAGACAACTCTAGGTTTTGAAGCAGCTTTATACACATACAAACTACTATCTTTCTTGGCACTTGTCCTGTCTTCTGCTCTTCAGTGTTGCTGGCTAGATAAATACATCATGTTGGCAACACTGAGTATAACAGCAGGCCTACTTATCAAGAAAAACTGTTGATCTTTGGCTTCACCCTCTGACTTTTAACCCATCCAATTAGATTATTTCTGCCTGTAAAACCGCTTTGAATCAAAGAAAATTCTCCTCCTCAAATCTCCCAAAGACAACCACAAGATTTGTTTCCCAGCCCAGGCAACCCCCCCACCTCTCCGTGCTGAGCGCTCTGGTGGGCTGAACCAATGGAGAATGTGCCATTAAATCATGTATCAGAGTAATCCGGAATCGCTTTACACCCAAGTCGGCTTTAAAGAGCACCAAAACTGGCTTTGCTGTTTAGCCACGGTCCTGTACCCCCCCCTCCTCCCCCCGTCTGTTTTCTTTTCAGTGTATCCTGGGAACCTGGAGGAGTAATTACATCATTGTGACTCTCCCTTTCAGCTCGTCCGATTGGTTTTGTGGGAACCTCGGTGCAGGAAGGAAGGAATTGCAGGTGTGTTTATAATTTGGACAATAGAATGAGCAAAGGAACTGTGTAAATGCCCTGTGTCCTGCTGGTGGTGCAGATGGAGAGGTGTTTGCTGTGATTATTTGCACGTGTTTGTGCCATTCAAGCTAAATATAACTTCAATTATTGGTTGTGTTCAGGCGGCATTTTTACTGAGTGATGAATAATAACTAATACAACTCAGAACAAAATCAAAGGCAGGGGGTCGCATGTGTTTGGCCTCATTAACTCACTATTAAAGCTTTTGCGTGGCTGTGGCCCCCAACCGGGTTGTTTACATTTATAGCTCTATTCCCCCACCCAAATTGTCCGTAATCTCAAAGGCGTTCGTGGAGTCTTTAGCGGAGGCTCAGACCCGTCCGTTAGCTTCAACTCCAAAACAGCTATTGTAGCACCACAGCATGTGGTACACTCTGTGGATGTGCACTGCTAAAAAGTGACACACTATTTTTTCTTTTGTTCCTCATTCTCTCCCCGTGCAGTATGTGTTGTGCTGTTCCCTGTGAAGTGGAGTTCCCATGCGACTGGCTGCCGTCTTGGCGTGAACCCGCCGCAAAAAGAATAGGCCACAGTTGTATTTATAGACGAAGCCAGCTCTGTATAATGAGTCGGTGGATATGCTGGAGAGACGCAAAGCACACCTGTCACTTCACGCGTGATACGGTGATGGAGGTAAGAGGGCGTAAACAGAAAAACAGCTTGTTTGTAATTTTGTTTCAGTCCTTTATCTCATAAAGTTTACCTCGCTGGGTTTCAGAGAGCAAATTATCATGCAAATGAGTTACTCTATAACAAGAATATGGGACGTATCCCAGTAAATGCACTTGACATACAGTTTGGGTTTGGGAAGACGCTCCCAGTTAAAAGCCTCTGATAACTCTTTGAAATTCATTGGCATTGCAAATCGATCCTGACAGGTATTTTATTTTCCAGTATGTACATTGAACGGCGGCGTGCCCTACTAAACTTATTTTCAATTTGCTCAGTTTCGCTCTGTTCACTTGAGGTCAGAGGATCTCAGCGGGGAGAAACCTGGGCTGTGAGTCTTCCATCTCTGACTCCCCGACTCTTTTGCACTTCAAAGTCTTCCCTGCGCACCTTGAGATCACCAACTCTGCATCTCAGATGGAGAATAAAAGAGATACATTATGCTTTGAAGAAATTGATCCCCGAAGATGGCAAGCTGGATGTCAGCCAGTGTGGTTATGATACTGTTATGGTTCTGCGAGGCTGCTTTTTTTTTTTTTTATCCTTTTGTGAAAGCGATACCATTAGATCTGCTATTACGAGTCAATAATCTTCGTCCCTGGTGTTGCCACTGTGCTGATGTGTTTTTGGATGTCATGTCATGCAGAAGGGAAAGGCTGTCTGTGGTAATATCTCAAGATGTGGCTGAGATTTGACCCAATTTGTTTTACAAACTCCTCGCTTTTAAGGCTAAACACTCCTCCCTGTATTGGCAGCAAATCTGCACTCCAGCAGATAGAATTAAATAGAAAAGGTAGGCCTCATCACAACTTGATTTGTCCAAATCTGCTGCACTCTGCACTGAATCTCTGTATTACTGCCCATATCAGAGAACAGCAAGCTGGAGCATACAGCAAATTCAGCAATCAATGTGAATGTGAAACATGTTTACTGTTCAGCGGACCGGATGGTGGAAAAAAAATCCTTACTCCTGACAAACAGTATTTCTATGAGTCTATTAGAAAAACAGCATTTGCAAAGACGGGGGAGGAATACATTATCAGCAGTTAGGCTGAAATGACAACACACATTATACGGCGATTAGTTTACACAAGGCAGCTAATGGATCCAATCACAGCACATTAATAAACAAGACACTTAGCTTTGTATCTACCTGAAGAGCCTCATCAATCTTTCATTGAGATAGCACAGCTGGGCACGGCAGTACGGGTCCAATATTTTGAGTGCTGGGGAAGCAATGTCAGTGGCTATATCTTGTGTTGGCATGGCTACCCAGCCCCAGTCGCCAGAAGAAAATGTTGGCATTGTACGTCTTATAGTATCATATCAACGTCTAAAGTGATATGAGCTGACTTTGTCATCTGAGGTAGCGGACAGCGTGTCACTTAGGCTGGATGGCTGCTAAGCTGCAGACTACTGTTTGAGAGCAACAAACAAAGAAACTGATTGTGTTTAAACGAGTCATTGCTGTGTTTCCAGCGGCTTTTTAGGCTCCAAACATGGGTGTTTGTAGCAGCCTGCTGGTGTGTTTCCTCTGGCTATTTAGGCCTCAACTCTAAGTGTTTTGTAGCAACCTGTAAGTGTGTTTCCATTGGCTTTTCAACTCCAACTGTGGGTGTTTTGTAGCAACCAATCAGTGTGTTTCCGTCGCCTTTTTAGGCTCCAAACATGGGTGTTTTCCAGTAAGCTATCAGGGTTTTTAATGGCTTTTTATGCTCCAATGATGATGGGTGTTTTGCAGCTACCCTTTGTGTGTTTACATTGGGGGTTTTTTAGGCTCCAAATATAGGTGTTTTGTTGCTACTTGTCGGCAGGGATAATGCCAGCCGTTGGTGTTTTTCCACTGGATGTTTAGGCTACAAATTTAGATGTTTTGTAGTGACCTGAAGTGTGTTTCCATTAGCTTTTTAAGTTCCTAACATGGGTAGTTTGTAGTCACCCATCTGCATGTTTTCAATGGCTTTTTATGCTCCACTCGTGGGCGTTTTGTAGCAACCTGTCGAGGTGTTTTCAGTGGCTTTTATGCTTCAATCATGGTTGTTTTGTAGCAACTTGTCAGTGTGTTTCCAGTGGCTTTTTAGGCTCAAAATGTTGGTGCTTTGTTGCAACCTGTCTACAGGGATAGTGTCATTTTTTTACCAGATATTGCTGCTTCTCCTGCCGGTACAGTCGCATGAAAAGCAGGTATTTTAAGCCAAAACATGATCTTTCCTTAACCACAACCAAGTAGTTTTTGTAACTGAATCTAACCACAAACACATTGTTGTTAAATATAAAGTTTTAACGTATTTGCTACATAATAGAGGGTTCCTACAGTCATGATAGTGAAAATCTTTGTGAAATTTTGGATAAATTATGGAATATTGTTGTGTGTCATGAAAGTGTTGCAGTAATCTTCTGTGGATAACTTTCCACATAATTCAACATAATGGCATAAACATAATTTATTTTCTGTTGCTGACGACATAATGTAGCTCCAATATGTGCTGATGCATCACATAGGTCTCCTAAATTCCTCCCAACGTTCCATCTCTCCCTCCATGTACGCCAGCTTGAAGGAATTATGTTTGAGCAGAGCTTGAATCTGATGTCCTTGAAAAGTCATGGGAAGGGTTTGAAAATTTTCTTCATGAAAATGGGAACCCTGATAATAACATGCAAATGTAACATATCCATGGTTTGCTGAAACCTACGATGCAAACATTTTTATAACGAGGTAAGAATAAACGCTAGTCAGAGTAAAAGAGCAATCAGTAAAATTATTCTTTCTGCCTCGCTGCACAATATAAGTATAATACATCTGCAGTGGTTGATAGGATTGTAGATCGATACCGGCGAATCAGTCATCACTTTGCCAGGTGCTTTCAAAAGCCCCACCCAGTGGCATCTCCAGCTGCTTAACACGTGAACACTGCTACAAGGTAGAAACCAGCGTTATGAGACATCTCAGCTATGAAGACTAATAAGCTTCATTCTCAAGCCAACAAAAGCAAAATGCCAAAGCTGTGTTATTAGTGTAGTATTTTAGCACAGTGATATATTACCTATTTACTGCATGTTCCTCTAATTAGCTCGCTTACTCGTCTCTGTGTGAGAAGTACAGCTTCATTGCTTCTGCCAAGTCCGGGCCACCCACGCTGTAGCTCAAAACGAGTGGAGGCGGCGCCGCTGCTGTGGGAGCAGGGGGACTCGTGTACGAGGAGATAAGTTTTGTGATGCTGTTAAAATTCCTAATGGCCACCAATAGAGAGCAATAAAATAAATAAATGGCGTAAACAAAATGAAATGTCCCAATCAGACATATTGTAATGCCTGCAGCACTAAAGTGAAAAAGCTTCAGTTCTGCGATTCGTATTCCCAAACTGTCTGTATATTTAAATCGATTTTTATGATTTTATAGTCTTTATGCTTGCGCCCCCTCCTTCATATTCTCACACCCACTCCATCGACATGCTTCAGCATAAAAGAGAAAGAAAGAAAGTCTAGATCTGTGAGTATACGCAGAGATCAATCTATTATTCAGTCAATTAATCACCCCAAAAATGCATGTTTATCAGCTGTCTGTAACACTTTCATTCTGATGGATTACATGCATTACGGCCCCGCTGCCGATCTGATTTGTATTCCTCGCTGTGCTGATTACAAAATTACACTGCTGATGCATTGGTTTTCTCCATTCAAGATTGATGGCACTGATGAACAAAAGGGAACAACCAACTAAGCCTGTGGACGGAAAAAATGCAACCAAAAAAAAATGGAGATTGCTAAATAAATGCAAAGGTAAAAAAAGAGTGAATGATGAAGCAGCTGATGGAGTGGGTGACAGACAGGAGTCAGACAGCCAGGTAGACAGCCACAGAGCTGAATGGCAGCATTAGCAGAAGGAGGAGGGAGGGGGGGTTAGCAGAGTTTTTGGCTTCTACTCCATCTTTTTTGTAACTCGGGGGCGTATTCCCCGTGGTCTGCAGACAACCCCAGGCTGTTCTCTCAACTTCACCAAGTCTCTGTCTGTCTCTATCAGCCTGGGATCAGGGCTGCTCCGAGCTTGTGTGTGTGTGTGCCCACGCTGTCTGTTGCTTCAATAAAACCAGCCAGAGCAGGCTGGGACCAGGGGGAGATTTACAGACAACACCAGCTCACAGGCACACAATAATAATGCAGCACAAACACACACACACATGCACACAAAGACATGCAGAGTAGCTGCGCAGAGAGCACGCGCGCACACGCACAGCTACATGTTCGTGTCTCACACACAGACGCCCACGCTCGGAGGGTGTGTGTGTGAGTGTGTGCATGTGTGTGCGTGTTAGGTGGGGAATAGCAGGCCTTCCTTTCCCTGGGTGCCAGGTGCCGACAGGACATCTTCTGCTGGAGGCAGTTATCTGAGGACGAGCAGAACAAGAAGGGGGGGAGGAGGAGGAGGAGGAGGATTTTTCACCAGAGTATTGCCAGCATGCTGCTGCAACATGCAAAGACAGAATCTGTGCACGCTGAAATGTGCGCACCATGATATGGAAATTAGCAGCTCTTAAGAGAGTGTGGATGATTGGAAGTGTTGCTCATGTGCCCATTGTGATATTGATTTCTTTAACAGATAAATACATTAATCTGATGGTGTGTACGTGTCCCACCCTCAGCAGGGTCTCTGAGACTTTACTGACCCCTGATCCTGTTTTCACATCCCAGAGCTCTCAGGATACGAGCAATTAGGAAGCTTTCATCTGTCATGTGAGTGTGCTTTTAGTATCAGAGCGTGCGAGGAAATGGATTACACAGAATCGATGCCATATTTAAAAGCTGTTGACGTGTAATTACACTGTTATCAGAATGTATGAAACAAATGTCAGTGTTTCAGTCTCAGAGTGCATTCAGATTCAGATGTTTACTGGAATGGAAATGTTGCAGGAAGGAAGGATCTTTATATCTAAACACCAAAAATACATAAAATTCATAAACTGCTTCCTCAATAGTTTACAATAGTGGTGAGGTTTAGGGGCCGTACACATGCCATTTTTTTGCACGTTCAAATTCATCTTTATTAATGTAGAACAACTGTGCATAAACTTGTGGAAATGTCATGTGACGAGGACCAACCAATCACAGCCGACATAACTTTCCCTTCGTCCGTAAATATCAGTCTGTGGTAAACACGGAAAAGTTGATCATGTTAGTGCAGGGCTACCCAGAGCTTTACGTCTGTCCCACAAACATACGGTGACTGTTAAGGCTTCTTAGCAACCTCAGACGCAACCTGCTGCCGCTGTGCTATTGTAAGCTGACACACATAAGTAACACCCAGTGCCCGATCTTACGGTTACCATACGATTTAAGACGCAGCATGTGCAGGGGTCCTCAGCTAACTAACACTACCTGGGAAAGGTAAGGGAAACATTCCTGCAGCTGTATCACCAGACAAGAAAGATTCTCTGAAACCCTGGATGACGTCCAATGACAGCATTTTTTTATTGGCAACATCTTAAACATTTCAAATTCTAGCTTTGACAGCCTCTTTCGACTGGTCAGAAAACCCACATGTACTCCCAGAGAAAATGACTCTGCAGTAGTCACAGGTATTAATCTTCTCCAGCTCCGCTCAGCAGTGATGGAAACATGACACCTGGGTGGACAGGTTAATTGTCCCCCCTTTAATGGCACGGCCATTGATAACCTCTGTACAACCACAAATTCCATCCATCTCTGTCCAAGCAGCGCTACAACATTGCTCCCAATTCTGCTGTTTAATAACTAAAGCTGCAAGAATTAGTTGATTAATCGATTCGTCAGTTGACAGCAATTTATTGGCAACTACTTCGTGGTTTCATGCTTCTTAAATGTGAGCATGTGATGCTTTTCTTTTTCATACATGACAATAAACTGAATAGCTTTGGATGTATAGACTCTCATCTTTTGGATGTTTGAAGACGTCACCTTGGCTCTGGGAAATTACACAAGGTATGTTTTGCTTTTTTCTGATATTTTACTGACAAAACAAATCGATTAATCAAAAATGATCTAATCGACAATGTAAATATAAAACATATAAACATATTTCATTACTGTCATTACCTGAAGACAACAAATATACATTTAAGACATGAAACCAAATTAGAAATCTCAGAATACACCTTGGAAATAAGCTAAACTGCCCTTTAGATTTGCCCCACCAAGGTCCTCCCTCCCACCCTGTTGATATAGTAATAGTGTAGGTTTTGCTTTGCAGGCAGTTCCATAAACTGATACCAGGGAGGCAAAAGTATACTGGAGGTGTAAGCTCTTCATAAGGTGCCTCTGTGATTAGAGTCCACAGTCCACAGACTGTGTATTCATGGATCCATGGCAGCACCAAGGCTATTCTAACTGCAGTCGTCGTATATGGGATTACAAAGATACACAGCCCGTACAAGATTACAAAGACGCAGAGCACAGTGGAAGCCTGTTCACTCTCCGCAGCATCCTCCTTGTTTATGTCCAGGAGATGTGGTAGAAGAGCAGGCAGCCAGTAGGGAATCCTCCATGGCCATGTAATCTGGGCTCTGTGCTTAGACACAGCACATGAAGGACAGGCTTATCTCTGGAGGGCTCGCTGTGAAACAGCTACTGGGAGGAGGAGGAGGAGGAGGAGGGGGGGTGAATAGATCTTTTATGGAAACTGCATGTGTTCTCCGAATCATTTACACCTCGATGTCGCAAAGTGATAAAACCCTACAATGTTGCCATGCAAAATGCATTAGCATCTTGAATACAGGCTTACGTGTTTCGTAACACTCGTATCAACCAGCTGATGTGCAAGTTTCGGAGGAACTGGAATGAGATGTAATGTTCTGTGGCTGTTGGGTGAAAACCCTATATTTACAAAATGTTTTCTTGTGAATGCGAATGCAAGCCGTTATCCAGAGAAAGGTTTTAGTTTCCCAACAGGTCAGAGAATTTTCTCAGTGTAGAGCAGAATAATGCTTAAGTTAATGGCATAGATCGACTGGTAAGTATGTTTGTTTTCTTTGACACAGTTCGCCAAGAAGAATAATACCACCATCATATCTGTCAACTGAATATATAGCCAATTGGCTAAGCTTAGCCTAAAGCCTGGAAACAGCTAGAGTGTCAGAGTCACGAGGTTGCCAGCATAAGTGTAGATTTCGGGATGGAGACGAAACATGTCCCTGTCAGTATTTAGAGCATGTGCACTGGTCTCCACCTCCTCCATTAAAACATTAAAGTAGCAGACTTTCACTTCAACATTTCCTCATCCTCAACAGTTCATATGACTATCTATTAGCGCCCCATGACTGATGTACATACTTAACACTTTCCACGCCAGTGACGAGATTTTCCACTGTAACACAACTTGTGAAATACAACAGCGCCACCCTGTCCAAAAACACACGAAGAAGAAGGTCCACTTTAGACCAGAAGAAATGTAGCAGCTTGTAAACTGTAGGAAAATGGCACCGCTGATGGAAAAGTTTACGGTTGCACAAGCCGTGAAGACACCGATGGATTCAGACTCCTATAATTCCTGTTTTGATCAAAATTCTGAATCCGATTTGGACGAACAACCTGAATTCATATTTTAAAATTATTTGATTATTCTTCTCAGCTTTTTGTCCGAAATGTTGTTTTTTCTACGAAAATGCCCAAAAATTCAAGTGTTGATAAAAAGAAATGGAATAAGATAGAATAAAAAACAGAAGGTCTCTTCTTTAGTTTCATGTTTATTCTGTTTACATATTCATAGAACAAAGTATTCTGTGGGTCTTGAAAGACTAAGTATGATCAAAAATGCTTGCGGTGGCTGGCAACTTAAAATAACACTGGCAGGGAAAGTGTTAATGGAACGTTATGTAATTAGTAAAGATAGATACTTAACATAAAGTTTTGAAGGTTGGGTTTAGGCCAGTAAAGTTACTGTGGTTATGTTTAGGAAAACAAACAGTGACAGTGTACCTTAAATGACTCAAAAATCTTGGGAAAGCCTGTGTTGTGTGACACATCCACCACACGAACCCCCAACCTTATGGGACAACTCCCTTCTTAATTCCCATCAGCACATTGGTCACCTTCCGAAATACGTGTGTAATACAATAATTACTGACTCAGGATTACGTAGTAGAATATGTACACATTTTAATGCATTACTTTTCGTACAAAACACTATGATAAGTGCCTGAGAAAAGCTTGTTTATTTTGACAAATTTAAGACATTTGCACTATAAATTGGTGCAGAAATATTCACCAGACCGCAGGAAATTAAGTAAATGACACCCACATTTTCCTGTGAGAGGACTCCCAAACCTCCCTGTTTCCTATGTGTCCCCCAATGTAGAAACCTACACCCTTAGATGCCAAAGAGGTTCAGGTGTGCTGGTTGATGGACGGAGCTCTAGTCTTTTCGCTCTAAGCTCAGCTCACCAGCTGCTGGCTCTGGCTTTTGCCGCACAGACATGAAAGTAACAGAACATACTGAAAATACTTTGAAAAGAGTTTTAAAAGACTAAAGTCTGACACAGACTCTCACATCTAAAGACAATGTAGAGGTTTAGTCGCATACTATAAGATGTTGGAAAGACCGGGGATCTTGCAGGGTCACTACTTGTAGGATTTGATTCCTTTTTAGTTTTTCCCCAAACTCCCTTTAAGAAATGTGACATATTTAAAATTCCTTACATGTCTGCAAAAACACGACATAAAAGGTGTCACCTGTCCACAGTATTCTTGTTGACTGGCAACCCCAGTCTCACTCTGAAGTCGTCAAAATACGACGCTTGGGCAGTGACTTGCGGTGTCAGACACCATCGTAAAAAGCTGTCCTTTAACGTTGACCTGATATGCGGCTGGTTGGTGTTATATTTTAACAGCACTCAGTGGCGTCAGAGGGAAACATGGCAGGACAAGAACAACTGTTAAGGCGGCAAACGTCCAAGTGGGCCAGGCGTAAGGGTTGGTGGATGGGTCCAACTGACGCAGACTTTCACCTAGGAGGGCAGTGGTCATGT
The DNA here is from genome assembly GCA_026686955.1 of Epinephelus cyanopodus. Classification (NCBI taxonomy): domain Eukaryota; kingdom Metazoa; phylum Chordata; class Actinopteri; order Perciformes; family Serranidae; genus Epinephelus; species Epinephelus cyanopodus. The sequence goes on from CM048935.1 coordinate 7,518,113, forward strand.
CCTGCAAGGTTTTTCAAGCCAAACACTGTTTTTTTCCTAACCCCAACCATGAGTGTTTGTTGTTGAAGGAAAGAAAAGCATCAATTTGTAAATTTCCTGTAAAAACAGAAGTGTATTTTGAAAATAGACAATGCATGTAACAGGCAGAACTAGACAGTGCCCCAGAACGTCAACAACCAATGCATCCAGGGTACCTTGCACGTCGTACGTGGACGTGGAAAGTCCGTGATCAAACGTTGATATGTGACAAGGTCGGAGTGAGAATGTGTTGTGACTGGGCATCAGTATAATCAATAGAGAAACTGTTTGCATACAAACTTTACACATATTTTTTGGCACCTTAACTTGCCACCAGTTTCTATTGGTTAGCATTATTTTGGTATCAAAAGATTGTAGAAACGAGAGGAAAACTGTTCCAAAATCAAGATCTCTCACAAAAATAAGTGTCAGATAGTAGCTCAGATACACTGAATTAAACAAAACACAGACCATGTTTACTGTCTACCTGCTTAGCCGCTTCCTGTTTGGTGCTGGAGAGAGAGCAGCTATTGGCTGTTGACGATGTTCACCTCACTGAACTGCAGTATTTAGCCTGAGCCGAGAGCAAAAACAATAATATCAGACAAGTTTGATTTTGTCGGAATGTGAAGACAATTTAAGGCAACTCGGACTGAAGTTCGTGACCATCCTTCACTAAACAGTGAAGATCAAAGGAGCACCAACTGAGGTGAAAAGATCTTATTCTGACACATCACTTGAGAAGTTGTTCGGTAGAGGTTTGGCACAACTCTCACAACAAAGTAAATAAGTATATCTCACAAAATGTCGAACTGTTCCTTTAACGTTAAAAAACATCTAAGTCTGAGCTGCAAACTCTTCACCATCATCCTGCTGCCGTGCCCCTGCACATTCTTTCCTAATAGTGACGCCACAGTAGTAAACAGAGTATATTTATATGGGTGGTGGGTAACACCAGTGTTTTTCTTCCAAACCTTCAGCACAGCTCGCTGTACTTGTCTGAGCTTGTGAAGGCCTTTGTTTAAGTTTCACCTCCTCTCCCCAAGGACACCTCCTCAACCTTGTATAACCTCGCTGTCACACACACACCCCCCCTATCCCACATTAATGGAATATTCCCTCCCATTCCAGCTTGTGTTATATTTCATTTCCCCGCTTTTGTACTTTTCGCACAAATCCCAGCTCTGGGGCGGATCCCAACATAACAATGAGCCATGCCGCTATCTGTGTTTTAACTGGCTCTGCCAGAGGAACTCTCTGGATCGCAGCCAAAACAATTCATTCACATAGAGTTCCTCACACACCCATGTTATTTCACTCCTTTATTTTGGAAACTCGACGGAGCGGCCTCATTCATCACCGCTGGAACTGTTGCAAATATTTTTCTTGTTCTTTTTAAGGAGGGGAGCTGGTGTATAGCTCACAGAGCCACCTGAATCACACGTAAACAATTCAACCAGAGTTATTACAGTTGTTGTGAGAGGTTGTTGATGATGACAGTCATCACGGAAATAATGGTTATTTATTTATTGAGATGCGTTAAGGTCAGCTGTGGGACTATGTTTATCCTCTGTAGAATCTGCATGAGGTTCACCGAGTTCAAGCAATGACTGTAAACACTGCAGTCTGTTACCCAACCCTTCCTTTTTTTAATCAAATCTCTCCATCCTCAGCTCTCGGCTTCCTCCTGTATTTCTACTTCTGTGGGCAGAGAGATACATCTTCATTTCATAATTAGTTTGTTGTCTCGATCTCTGTGTACCTGCCTCCCTGTCCACACCGAACACTCACACTTTATCAAGCCTTGTTATCATATTCAGTCAAATCTAATATTACTCATCTGCACCTTTTTTATGATTCACGACGTCACTGATGAGCACAGACCGTCTAGCCTCCGTCTCAAGATAAACTCAGAGATAGAGCAACGTGTGGGAGTATTTGTCTCCACACACCCATACAAAAGTCACACTGAAAGCAGTGTTTAAAGGTGAGGCGGTGAGGCTTTCTGGCAACTCACCAGCATCTGACATGTTGCATATTATATGCCTTTTGTGATTGGATAGCACATCATAGACAAAGAAGCTCCACTTTCCTGAGTTGAAGTCTGTCGAACTTTAAACTGTACATATATACTTTAGTTAAAATTGGCAGCAGTGGGAAATTTACCAGGCAAGGCAGCTTTAATTGTAAAGCACATTTCATACACGTGGGCAACTCAAAGTGCTTTACAGAGCAGTAAAATATAAAGCATAATAAAGGATACAGACAAGAGTAAAGAGAAAATTTAAAAATCCCCATTAAAAATAGAAAAAGTGCAGACATGAGGTGCAAAAAAAGATTTAAAATTGAGTTTAAATGTAAGGTTGCAGTCATAACAGGGTGGAGTAGGATTGTTTTTAGCTTTGACTTCAAGTGATCAGAGTCGGGCTTGTCTAACATCATCTGGGAGGTTATTCCAGGTTTGTGCTGCATACCACACAAAGTGCTTCCTTAATTATATCAATGGGTCATCAATCTCCCACAGATGATCACAAAGCAGCTTCTTATTACTTGCTGATTCTGCATCTTAAATGGTGACAGTCCCTTGCAGTTTTATTAGCTGTGGCTTGCTAGCTAGCTTACAGCAGCTCTGTGAGTTGGCTGGTTTAAAAGCAAGAACTGGGTTAAAAAGCCATCAGAAGATTTGTACACTGTGGCCATAAAGGGATGGACACGGTCAGCAACAATACTCAGGTCGGCTGTGGTGTTTAAACCATGCTCAGCTGGTACTAAGAAAATCTCCCCCACACCATTACACCAGCAGCAGCAGCCTGAACCGTTGATACAAGGCAGGATGGATCCATGACGCCAAATTCTGACCCTACCAGCTGAATGTGGCAGCAGAAATAACCATTTGACTTCCTGTTGCCTTTCTATCATCTTGAACCAGTCTGGCCATTCTCCTCTGACCTCTGGCATCAACAAGGCATTTTGGCTCACTGGATATTTTCTCTTTTGGGACCATCCTCTGTAAACCCTAGATTGTTGTGTGCGAAAAGCCCAGAAAATACTCAGACCAGCCGTCTGGCAGCAACAACCATGCCACGTTCAAAGTCACTTAAATCACCTTCTTCTCCATTCTGATGCTCAGTTTGAACTTCAGCAGGTCGTCTTGACCATGTCTACCATGTCTAAACAAGCAGTTGAACATCTGTACCTAATAAAGTGGCCAGTGAGTGTATACTGTATTATCTCTTCCTTAAATGTTTGCTTTTGTGTTGCTTTTGGAAAGGCAATGAAATCGACACCATTCTGCAGAATCCTGTGCTACCAAATATGGCTGTTACTACAGAAGCATGCACAGCACTTTAACATATGGAGAAGTCCAAAGCTTGACAGGCCTGCCGTGTCCAGTTTAGTGTCAATCACAGTCATATAGTGTCACATATTCAGGCCACAGAGAAGTTTGGGCAGAGATTTCCCTCTCTGCTGCCTGCGTGCATGTGAAGTCAGAGCCAGTAGCTGTGGGTAAACACGATATTGTAGCCTGCATACCAGACATCATACCTTCTTTGCACTGCAGTGCTAATTTAATCTCTGTTACTATGGAGGTACATGCAGACAGAACACACGTGGTCATCTGTATGATGTGGCTTCAGGCCCATTGTACTGACATAGATTTCCTTGTTTTCCATTAAATGAAATCCATTTTATTTAGTAACATCACAGTCCATGCGTGACACTGCTGCAATTGCATTTCAGAAATAAAATCAGTGTGAGATAGGGATCGTCCACCTCGCTGGCTTTGATCTTGAAGAATCTCACATTTCTGTGGCCAGATTTTTATTAGAAAGGATAATCTGTTCACTCTCGGTGTCCTTTCGAAAGGGCAAAAGTGATCTTAAAACTTCCAGTGTTGATTGCTTTTAATGAGAGTACGACCTTTCAAGGAAGCCCAACAATAAGCGCGATGGCTGATTTAAACAGAATCCATATCAAAGAAGCCCTGGGTTGCAACAGAACGCGGCTCACCGCAGGAGGATGAGGAACTCATTATTCTGTGATTCTGTGACTTACACAGACAGAGAAGCTGAAGCAGAGAGAACCGGAGAGAGGAGAGGGAGGGAAGGGAGGGAGCGCAGAGAAAACAAGTGTGAAAGAAAGATTTTAAATGATCAAAATTCTAGTCACAAAACATTAGGGCTTATGCCGTGTCTTTTACTTGGAGCAGACAAGGCTCTGCAACTCTGCCAGCTGCCAAGCATGTTGCATCATGAAAACACAGTAAAGCCTCAGAGGGAAGTGTTGAACAGTAGGAGGGATCTGAGCAGCATCAAACCATGCGTCCTACTGTTCTGTACAATGCGCTCGCTGATTTCTCCTACAATACACTGTACAGAGTGCATATGTTGCTCTGCAGGTTCATGTCTCAAAGATCCCAGGCAGTAATGAGCTATACAGGTGATCATGAATGATAATAATGTGGCAGAATATCATTTAAATTAGGCTGTTACTGTGATCCTCGTGTGCATCAGTGCACACAGCTCAGCTCGGAGTAGGAATGCAAATGGCATTTTCTGCATTAATCCGAGACACAGTGATTGAATTGCAAATGCACTAAAGTAACTGTTTTTAAATTCATTTAAAGGCTTTGAATAGTAATCGCTTTTTTCCTCCTCCTGCACTGCGCTGTTTAACACAAAGAGTTGATTTTACCTCTTTCAGTGCATGAACCATTGACCACAGCTGTCATGTTCAAATGAGACGAGCTTTAGAGACGCTACATGCGGCACTTGAATACGAGTTAAGATACTCCTCAGTACATTACACATACAACAGATCAAGACTAGATCAGTTGGCAGCCTGTGGACCTCGTCCGGCTCAGAAGCAACCTGCGATGAATCAGATCAGACCCTTTTATTGTTGGTAAACAGCATGATGTTTTTCAGTGGGCGGGGCTTAGCTGGAGGCAAAACAATTCTCCACAGACATTATCCAGGGCTTGTTTTAGACAATGGAGGAAGATGATGCGAGTGGTGCATTCAGAAACACTCTGACACAAACTGGACTGTTGGTAAATTTTTTTCACATGTTGTCAAAATGTACTGTTCGGTTCGGTTGCAGTCTTGGCACTCTGGGGAGCAGAATGAATGTGTGATTAACGTTAATTCATACAGAAATATAATGCTCCGTTTCTTCGCCCAACAGCGCTCTCATTTTAGTCTAGAGCGTCAGACTGAATTTATGAACGCACCATGTCAGGTCACTCACTCTCTGGGACCATGAGTGTTGCTTGAATAAGTAACACTGACCAACGGGACCAGCCTGGCCGACGATGCTCTCACTCAGCGGATGGATGATGTCACAGGAAGCCAGTCTTACAAAGGAGGACGACACCTGAACGCTTTCCTCCAGTTTGTTTTTCTAACATTAGCTAATGCGCCACTATGAGAGGCATAAGCAAAAATAGGCAGCAAGGCTGAGCTGCGTTCCTGCGATAGAGTGCTGCAGGGATGATGTTTTTCTGTAGGCCAACGCAGATGTTAGCATCGCCCTGGTCTACTTGTCAAAAGGCCAGTTGGATTTTCCCCATGGATTTTGAATTACTGCAGATACTTTTCTGCACATTTTCTTCATCAAGATAATCTTCACAAATCCACTTTTATGATTTGAGGTGTAAATGCTAACATCAGGGGGAAAAAAGTCAACATTAGCACGATTAACTTCATCACTAGTGGTCTCATTTAGCCATTTGTTAGCAACTGTCTTTCTAACACACCTAAAGGCTTCACAGTTCACAAGGGGGGTATAACTGATATAGTTATGTCGAAGAGCAAAACATGAAAGTGTCTTAGCCCTACTCCTACATTTGCGTGTTCCCGCGAGGGGTAGAGGTGTCCCAATTCCTTTTTGCGTGTAGCGGTAGTGGGTATGAAACTAGCCCTTCGGAGCGAGGGATTTCAGATGCTAACTTGCCAGCGAGGGGTAGACGTCGCCATGGCTACCACCGAGCAAGAGACAGGGAAAAAGGTTCATACATAGCTAACATTACCGTCGTCAGGTTACTTGTTAGCTAGCTAGCTCGCACTATCTGGCGTCTGTCATCTGTTCTGCAAAATTGTCGGACTTTTCACATTACGATAACACGCCAGTGAGAATAAGTACGTTGCCTCGTAATGTTAGCTGGTTAGCCAGCTAGCCAAAGTCACCTGTTGTCTGTCGTTCATCAAACGAAGCATGATGAATGGAAATGTAGATGGCTCGCAGCTTCCTGTTTAAAATAGTCACGTATGCGTGAACGTAACACGCTGATGTAGTGAGTAGTGTCCCAATTCCTAGGGAAAGATTTCTACCCCCTGTTGCTTCATTTTGAGGGCCTGGGGTAGTGGGCAAGGGGGGTATTGGGATTGGACCTTTGAGAGGAGATCATTTCAGAGTTTTAGGTCTCATTTCTGCAGCACTCCATACACTAATATAGGACTAATCTCTCACAATAGTCACTTATGACCCACTGGAAGTGTGTGGCGGTGTGATTTTCTGCAGAGACTCTGCCCCCTGCCTGTATTTTCTTGGTATTTTCTGTGTTCAGGATCTTTGTGGGCATGTACCCCCCCACAACATTCAGGTAGGTAGCGACCAGGTGCCAGACTGTTAGCAGCAGGCATCCAAGAGACACAGCACTGGAAAAAAAATGCAAATATAGTGAGTTGAATCTGGGGTCGGCTTTCACTTTTACTCTTGCTGGCAAATGTTTAAAAACAGTATTCAACAATCGAGCCTATACCCGTAAAGAACTCTGTCTGTAACGATGCTGTCGACATGACCCTGGCCTCTGAGGCTAACTCATTTAACAATCACAGCATATAAACACACAGCAGATATTGTGTTTAAAATCTGTTAACAGCTGTTAAATCACCGACATAACTGGCTCCCTTTTTGACCTGCTGTAAATGTCACAGTGTGTGTTTCTCCGCGGCGTAGAGATGCCACACTTTCTTACAGGATGACACAGGTCAGCCCGGTGTGTCTATATCTGTCCTACGCAGAACTGCAGCCCCACCGCGGCTATTTAAAGCAACCTGGATCTCTCTGTCTACACATTACATAACGCGCGTCAAGTGAAGTATGTACTTCACATATATCTTGTATCACTTACAGTACATGTGTGGCTCCATGTCAGCGGCGTAAGACTGTACATGTGTTCCTGCTTGCAAGCATGATAATGCGCGTGTGTGATACGAAGGTCTTCTGAGAGTCTCAGATCCTCGGTGGTCTTTCATGATCCTCGCTGAATAGAGTGATTCTCTTTTTTTAAGCTTTAATGAGGTACGTATTACCTGCAAGTTGCTGCTACTAGTGACACTTACTTCTTCGAATTCTTCTCAGGATGTGAAAAATGCTGCAAAATATTCGTCACCTTTCATGTGTCATAATATTTTTAATTAAATCCAGTCAGATTTCAATTGAAGTTTCAGGCAGGAAGAGGGAAACTTGGCGTGATACCTGGTATCAACTGAAATCAGCATTCACTTCAGGAGATGATGCCTTTAAAAAAAAAAGTGACTTTCCTCCGTGCGAAAGAGAAAATAAAAAGCATGAAATGTGATGAAGTGAATTAGGCAGAGAAGCAGCAGCCAGTGGTGATATTTTCCTTTAACAGACACTTAAATCCTCTCACGTCTTCTCGGATGATTTGATTCCACACCTGGCAACTTTTATGACCTTTCCCTCTAACCAGGCAATATCCTGGTAATGCTCTCCGTCCTTACTTTTCTAGCAGCGACATAAACTCACCCTGTCTGTCCCTTTTTTTTATGTGATTTGTTATATATCATATAACAGGTAATGTACCTTAAAAGGTGCATTACCTTTCACACAGGTTAAACAGAAGGAACAATAAAACTATACAAGAACTACCCCACAGTTTAGTTTGATCACTTCAGGACTGAACACTGTATTGTGTTTGCAATTTATTAAAGTTACATAATCTGGTTATTTCAGTCATGTATATTTGTGTCAAAGATTTCTTGAAGAAATCTGAGGTGAAGGTCTTGTTGTAAAAGGACTCAAAAAGTGGCAAAAAGCTGATTGGATATAGCAGAAGGTGAAGAGGAGACAAACGATTAAACACGCTGCAAAGTCTTAGATCAAAGGCTGCTGTGAAACTGCGCCTACTTAGGCCGTCAAAAAAGTTTATCTTGGATGCTTCGGTACAATTTAATTTCATTTATCTTATTTTTAATTGTATTAATTTTTTATTTTGTCAATTATTTTTTAATTTATTTTTTTATTTATGCATTTATTTATTTATTTTGTGTATAGTTGTGATATTTGTACATTTGTATATGTTCTGCTATCATACATCGGCTGATCTCATCTAATTAGTGGCACCAGCTGACTGATTCATCACACTGGGAGGAATCTGCCTGCGTCTATATCTGTTGTGTGAAGCACTCATGTCAGTGATTGATGATATAGAGGGACTGAAATGTTTGCTGCTGTTTTATTCACTTTTTATTACTTTCTGCATTTTGAGCACTCTTCTTTTTGTCCTACATAAATTGCCTTTTTTTGCATTGATATCAGCCTGTGAACCTTTTTATGGCTGTCCAGCCCGGTTGTATTAGTGTGCAGGTATTTCCTCTGCTGTCCTTAAAACAGAAATGCTCCATCAGAATTTAATATTCTCAATAATTTATCAGTTATAGGGCTGTGCCTGGGTCCAGATCCGGGGATAGAGATGGATGACAGGTCAACAAGAGGGACGCATTATGGACATTTTGCTAACAATGGCGTCCCGCCTTGTTCCCCTCAGACCACATCATTTTACCCAGTGGACAAACTAAGATTTCAATAGTGCATAAACAGAGTTTCTTAGGTCATGTATTTTTTTTTTCATTCATTCATGTTGTTTCCTGTTTTACTTTGAAACTCACATCTCCTCTCAGCTCAGATCACTTCACTTCCTGTCCCTTTGTGTTTTTCCTCCCTTTTGATGTCATCACCTGTGTCTGATTGTCTGTCTCGCCCTGATTAGCCTCACCTGTGTCTCGTTATCCTTCCCCTCGCCAGAGTATTTAGTGCGTCTTGTTTTCTCACAGTGCCAGTTGGTCGTTGGCGTTCCAGCCTTTTGTTTCCCAGTGTCCCTTTCTTGTTTTTATTTTAGATTTAGCGTGTTGATTGGCTCTGCCTCTGCTTCATTCCTGATGGATTTGTTTGCCACCACTGACAGACCTTCAGTGTACCTTTAGACCAGTAAAGGCTGTGTTATTTTACCTGAACTGTCTCCAGAGTCGTCCACTGTCACCTGGTTCACCAGTTGTTGCACCAACACTGCAAAGTTTAAGTACCAAATAATCAGAAATACTGTGTTTCCTTGTTAAATATATTGCTCTCGGAGCTTTGTGGCCTTGTGACTATTTGCGGGACTGATTAATAAGCTAATGTAGCAGGTGTACGTTCACAAAGCTTTGTCAAACATGACATTAATCTCACTGACTGCTCTGGACTCCTCAGCAACACATTCCCTGAAGACAGTACGCTGTGAATCTGTGTTTCAAAGTTTTCCAAAGTGAAACTCGACAGAGGAGATTTTACTGATTACTCAGCTGCTACAAGTTCATATTGTTGTTGTGTTACTTTGGAGATGATGCTTGTTGCCTGCCAGTGCTGAGCAGCATGTGTGTGCTAAAGTGGAGCTGACATGTACACAGATTATTTTGCATACGCTGTCAGCTGTTAATAAGTCAGCTAGCAGCAAACAGCAAAACATCTATGAGATGATAAATAGTAGTGGACAGTCTTCTCCATATGAACCAAGGCTGTCATGATAGACAAAGACATTATCAGTGGCCATATTACCTGGATGTATAACGAGGGCTGGGCACAGTGTTGGAGGTGGAGCCCTGTTCATTCCTATAGACGGAGGAGATGAAGCTAATGCACCAAGGCTGAGCTGGCTACTTCTGGTTCAGCGCTCCTCTAACTTGAATGAGGATAAAATAATTCTATCATGTGATTCTTTTAGACTTTCCAGATGTTATTGGAGTCAGTGGATTAAAGTCTTTTTGGGCACTATGGCATCACATCATGGCCACTACAAAAATTGGCTTCAAATCCCAGCGCACTTCACTCAGTAGCTCAGCTTTGCGTCCAAATTTTCCCAGTGGCTACTCACGGTATTGCAGCAAAAAAAATTCCCATTGTCAAAAAACATTTTCCCCATAGACCACCATTGTAAAGGACATGTTTGTAAAACTGTTGACAGCACACCTCAAACTGTACACTTTTATGACTCCCTCCGTTATGAATTGTGAAGCCATGGTGGTTTTCTACTTGTAAAACTTACCCCCAATTGAAAAACCCATGATGTTATCATGATGTTAACTGTAAGGGCACATTCACACCAGGATTCACTGGATCGATTGGCAGCCTGGACAACATCATGCAGTTACAACAGCTGCTCATTTGGGGGCAGTATTGCCCGAAACAACCACTAACCAGGACGAGAAAAAGAATGAGGAGGAAGAAAACCCGGCTCATCGATTGGCCAGGACTGAAAACAGAAATCCATCCCCATCAGCCAGCTTGGTTACCACCAAACAATGGAACAACGCCAAACGTATGCACTCTTGCAATTTCTGTTTTTACTGTTTCTTTTTTCACCTCTGCTTCTCCCAGTTTACGCTGTTTGCTTTGTTTTCTTTCTACCAAAAATGCACTGTGTTCTACATCACTTCCTCTCTTTGGTTCGCTGGATGGTCTGTTTGTATTTCCCACTGTAAGCGAACTGCACCAGGGTTCACTTGCAAGTGAACCAGGACCCCCACTTTTTAAGCAGACCAGGGTTCGCTTATTTGACCAGCACCAGAGTTCGAATGAGCGTTCACACCACTCCAAACGAACCGAACTATCCATGGAAGTGAACCATGGTTTGTTTAAAGCGGACCAAATAGTGTCAGTGTGAATGCGTCCTAAGAGCCACGCAGGAAATTGTGCGAGAAACACTAATGCCCAAATTCAGTGGGTCGCATACTGCAAAATTAAACCCAGACGCTAAAACCTTTCTTCTTGACGTTTGCATAGACCTGCGACACACTTTTGGACCACGACGCACCAGCTGGGAACCACAGCTTTAAGCTAACCCCCACAAACAGCACTGTACAGCATCTCACTGCTGCCCTGATGAGCAACAGAAACCCTACATGCCTCTTTTATCTTTAGTAAATACATGATGCGTTGCTGTGATTGAACCATAAAAATGTTTTTATTGACCTCACTATGATGCCGGTGTTCATTTAACAGCGTTTGTTGATGCTATTTTAAAGGCATATTAAAGTTTATGCAAATGCTGCTTGTTTAGTTTTTATATGACGATCGTGTTAATCTTCCACCAGGGATTTGTTGATCTTGATATTCAAGTATTCATCTTTCTCTCACTCTGTAAAGTTTATAACGGCCCTAAAGATAACAAGGGAACATCAAATTAAATAAAATAAAGACCTTGGTTACTAATTTAATTTGAGTTTTATTTATCAGGTTTGGATCCAGTGTGATTGTATAGATGTTGCAAGTGAAAGCATCACCTAAGCTGTTCTGTTTTAATATGCAGGAGGATATTTTTCCTTATAGAACAAAAGAAATAAAATGAAATAAAACTTTCAGCTGTGCAGAAAGCACACAGTCGCACCGACACATCTCGTGAATGTCCCTTCTCGTGCACTGGGGAATACAGACTGGTATCAAACCTCGCCTTGGGCTAAAACCTTTGTTCTCTGATATCAAACCCATACAATAGTGCTGTATGGGATCAAAATCTGAGAGTAACATTGATATTCAGCCAAAATAGCAGCAGTGGCCTTTGAAATAATGTTTCCCATGCAAGACCATCCCTTTTCATTCCAAATGCACTATATTAGGACACACTATATCACAGAGGGAAACAGTGGGGAATTCAATCGATGTTCACTTTGAAATCCAACCCAGTAAAAATTCTACTTTGCCTCAATTCACCAGGCATGATGGTGATCTGGCATGTGTGCGCGCACGTATGTGTGGATTGTGTATGTAGAGCATGCTGTGTGTTGCAGTAAATCGTAGCAGATTCCTCCCAGGGGGACGCGAGGATGAACCGAGGGGAGAGTGAAGCAGGATCGGGGGGTGGAGGAGGAGGAGGGTGGGAGCTGAGGAGCTGACAGAAACATTATTCAAATGATGCTCCTCTGCTTTCCTTTTTTGCTTTTTTTTATTCACAGCTGCACACTAAAACCTGACATTTAGTCACAGCGAGACGGTGAGAGCTGAGACAATTCATGAGGATTTTCCACCTTCCTCGTCTTTGGCTCTTTAGCGTCGAAGGTCCCCGAGTCCTCCGGCGGAATTACATGCACCTCGGCCCTCCTCGACTCAGGGGCCGCGGTGTTTATGAATCAAATATTTGATTTGGAAGGACTCCCGTCCTCGCCGTTGCCAACTGCCACCCGAACAATAGAAAGGTCAGGGTGAATCCGGCTTATCAGTGCGACTTCGAGGCCCGTCCACTTGCAGCCTGCTGGGCCCGGGCGCTGCTGGTGGTGGCAGGACGGGAGAGAAAGAGGGAGGGAGGGAGAGGAGGAGACAGGAGAAGGGATGAAGCGGGGAAAATGGATGAGGAGGAGAGGAGCGAGAGTAAGACATGGGGGGAAGGGAGGAGAGGAGGTGTGAGAGGGGGGAGCATTCTGCAAAGCTGTCGCCTGGACATATTGTGCTTTGATGGGTTGGCTTTCATTTTTACTGCCGTTTTTCTTTGCTGTGGAGGAGCAGTATTAAAGTCTTCAATCTTTAGCTGATATTACAGGACTCACGGCAGATTGTGATAAACAGCACTGCGCCTTCCTGGGCTTTTCTCTCTGAACATCTGTCGGAACATCACACGGTGACAAAAGCGATGTAATTATAATGTACCACCTAAACCTACACACCACGCGGCACCTCATGGGCTTTTTTTTTTGAAAGTGGGTGTCACTCTGGCAGATGTACAGTCAGGCAGGCAGGCAGAGGGAGAGCGTGCATGTGTGTGTGTGTGTGGATGAGTGGGTGGGTGGGTGTACGTAGCAGTGTGTCTGTGTTTTTAGGAGCTCGCTGCAGCTGAGGTTTTTACATGTTGCACCGTAGAATTACAGCACTGTCCTCCACATTCAAGTGGGCTGAATCATGTTCTCACACATGATGTTACACAATGAGGGATGCTGGTATTTCAACACCTGTGCTCCGTGTCGCTTTGCATTCCACAGCGTCCCGTAGGTAAAGTGTAATTTTGTCTCGTGAGGTTTTTATAACAGTAACATGATAACCATCGCAGGCTACAGTCACCTGCAGTAATAGGCTGTTTCCTTGGGTGCAGTGTTTCATTATCCCCGTGCACAATAACACAAAGCATAATCACCACTTTACCAGACTGTCCTGTCGGAAATTGAGGCCGATAACCTTCATATCGGACCTAATTTAAAAATGTAACCAGGTGAGGTCTTTATCTAAAGTCACCCATGTGATCAGCCTTAATCAGAGAGCAACCGAGAAGAGCATTCAACCCCTTTAAGTGAAACTTTCTGCCTCAACAGATCTGGCTCCCAAACACGAGTTTAAAACCGCTCGCCACTCTGTGTTTTGCTTCTTATTACGTCACTTGGATGTTTGAGCTTCACCGTGCAGAATGATATATGTGCACAGTTTGACACCAGGAGGCTGTTTGCACATCCGTCTGCTGAAAGAGGAAAATTACCCTGTGCTCACCTTAAATCTGGGTTCAAGACGTGTGTGTGCGAGCAGGATTTTGTAACCAGACTGGAAGCCAGTCATACTCCAGTATGCAGCTTACACAAATGCAATGTGGAAACTTGAATCCTCCGATGCAAATGCACTGAGAATGGACTTGGCAATGAACTGGGGGACATATTGTTCAGTAGCTTAACTTTGGAACAGTATCTGCATGTTCATAGATGGTGGAGGTGGCTGGATTTTTTTTTTTTCAACCTCAAGAGTGACAACAGCTTACAACAGTTCCACATGTAGCATTAATCAGTTAACAGTCATAGGCAACAACAGGTTTTGATTTATTTGTCTATTGTAATATTTATTTGGCTCCAGCAACACAGACAGTTCCCACACTGGACTGCTGCCAAGATACTTTGGTCTGTGTACATTTATCTGTACATTTCCAATATTGTGCAACCAGTGAAGTCAGAGTGTGTCAACAGTTTGGTGGCATGTGTGAATCAGATGAGTTAGCATTATGCTCAGACAGCACTGTTGCGACAGCGACTGTTGTCATATGAGCACACCCAGGTGTTTGCAGTGAAGCATCAAGGCCTCTGTCCGTCCCATCGTCTTCTTCTGACGACCATTCCGAATTAAACTTAATTGTTATTTGTGAAAGTGTATTAATCTTTGTGGTGCAGTTTTGTCACGCAGAACACCTGCACATTTAAAGTCCCAATGATGTCCATTGGTCGTAACCACAGTTGGGCTTGTTATTCGAAAAATACATTACTCATTACTTGTTACTGTTTTCAAAAATGATAATATTACTTTCCTTAATACTCCCTGCCGACAGTAATTCATTACACTACTCATTATATTGAGTCACCTATTGAGCAACATGTCATCCACCACATATCCAACCACAAGCTTCATCACTTCTTTGTAGCAGCAGCTGTCCATCATTAAAATCAGGGCTACAGCTGAACTCCACGGCTGCAAAGGGCTCACCTTTGGTGGGGTGTATTTCCTGGTGTTGGTTGTAGTAGCCGAGGTGTTTCAGACTTGTAGGAACAGTGCTGTTGTCATCTTTCCTCCCGGCAAAATCAAAGTGATGGGAATATTTGGGAATATTTCCAAACTGGCTTGCAGCTTTGTGACAACAGTTACGAAAATGTGTCTGCTGATGTGATGTTATACGTCAAGTCAGTAGTGATTTGATCACAGAAGTAACGTTGTAATGAGTTGTTTGGTTTTGGGGTAACTGTAATATTATTACTGAAATTTTATTAGTAATTATTTACACTACTCATTACTGGAAAAAGTAATAATATTATTAATGCATTACTGCCCAACACTGGTCGTAACTAACTGTTGTATAATAGTATTTTTATGTTCTCAGACATTTCTGGAAGGAATCATTAACCCTGGATGCTACACACATCACAGCTTAGGGTGCTTTCAGACCTAGAGTTGTCTTGCTTTGGTCTGAATCAGGGACTCATTTTGTCACAAAGTTGTATAATTGCCTAGAGTTGGTTCTTGTTGCCTTGTGTAAGAAAGCTGCTCTTGATTGGTCAGAATCTCCATGTGGGAAAAATCCAGGAAGTAAAGAAAACTTTGAAGAAGAGAACACTTGCAAGACAAATGTGACACTTTATAACGTCACAATGGAGGGACAACTACGCAGGTTGATTTTAGCGCTGCTCATCGTGGACTATGAAAACGAGGCGCGGCTCCAACTAGAAAACAATGTTTTGATGCATTGGATGTGCTGAATGTGCATATTAAGGCAGTACAGGAGGAGGTGCACATTAATAATCCTCCAGGACTGTAAGATGATCATGTTTAACCCAAACAATGTGTCATGTGACGAACTGCACCAGAGTGTTTGTAACCGGGCCGAGACCACCTCTTCAAGAAGGTCTCAGTCCGGTTGTTTTGGTGTGCCTGAACCGAACCAAACCAGGCAGGTGTGAAAGCACCCTTAGATAACTTTATTTACTTAAGTTTATCTTTCGTTGTTGAGATAAAATGAAACACTGTGGTAAAGTTTTATCAGCAGTGGTTTTCATTTCATCATCGTATAACAAATATTTGTGTTTATGTGTAACGTTTAAGTTGCTTATCTATGTCTATCTGTTGTTTCACAGGGAGCAGTTGTGAGTGTAACATCAGAGATCAAACAGGATTTGGTTTCATTGTCTTGGCATATTGGTGTTGCTTCGTACTCACAGCCCAGAGTGAGTGGAGGACTCTACCCCATCAAGAAATCAGGGTTACATGAGCATGCTGTGCTCATTTTCCAGGTAAAAGAATAATTCGGGGCTGCCATTGTGCAGAGTTGCCTCTCAGGGCTTTAATCACAAAGGATATGTGTCTTTGATGCATCCTCTGTAGCAGCTCCATGCTGACATATTAACAAGTAAATCCTACATATAGTGGAGATTAGAGTGAATGGGAAACAGGCAAAAAATGCATAATGTTCTGATTCTTTTTCCCGATAACCGCACCTCTTACTGCTGAATATGAGGCAACATTCAATTTCCATGGAAGCCGCACACCTACATACAGTATCTTCCTGTCTGTCTCACACTGACAACACTGTACATTGTATACCTGGTGTACAGTTGTATTCCACAGTATGCGACTACGCTACAGATACCGGGAACAAAACACAATAGCTCTTGGCTAATGTTGCACAACTCAGTGCCCTAATAGCCTGAGTCAGCCCATATGGTGCAATAGTGGGGAGTATGGCATGCATCACTTCAACGACAGGAAGAGGGTGTGGGCCAAGATTTACAGTCCCAGGTAGATGATAAGTCAGAGTCCCCTCCTAAAGAGCCGCCTGGGTTCAGAGGTTAACATGTAAATGCACAGTGTAATCTGCAGACAAACAGCCCAGCCCTCTGTACAGCCGGCAAGGTAAATATTGCCGAGCGTCTGTCAGCCGGCATCGTCTGCATGTACATTTCATAAATGCTGATGACCTGCCAGTCGATGACTATTGCACGGGCAGTTATTGCCACATAACCTGTCTGGGCCTATTGTTTGCGATGGAAACACCCATGATTAATCCAGCCACACATTGGGCTACTTGGAAACACCATGTGGAGGAGGATTACAGTCAAGGTTGTCGGCCCGGTGGCTGGAGGCCAGGAGTGGGAGACAGACAGAGAAATGCAGAGGAAAAAGGGCAGAGAGGGAAAAAAAAAAAACAGCACGGACGAAAAGAGAGACGTATAAGACCCCCGCAGTGAATGAGACTGCCTACTTATCAGCCGTGAGCGTGATGTGCAAACAGAGGCCTTTCAGGGCTGCCAGGCACACAATAGCTTTGTTTGCTATGCAATAGAAACCAGTTGTTCGCTGCTGAGTCAATATTTACTGCCTAATGGAATGTGTGCTCTGCTACTACCCCTGCTCAACAACACCAGATTGGAAGAGGGACTTATTACCTCCCCTCTCTGTCTTTCACCCCCGTCCATCCTCTGTCCCTCTTCGTCCTTCCCTCCCTCTTCTTTATCTTACCCTTCCTATCGTCTTATCTGTTACTTCCTTCACTCCCCCCTGCGCTCATAGAGTTTTGTTTCTCCCTATTCCTCCTCATCCTTCCCTCCTCGTCTGTGGATCCCATATCATCTATGCATCTACACCTCCGCACATGTGGCACAGGGAACTCCATGTAAGGGCCTGTGCCAGACCTTGCACACTTAGGGCCCAACCCCACAAGAAAAATATGATAAGCTTTTATATTTGATGTATCTATTACACACAAAACAAGCGCTAATAAGACATCAATCAAATAAACAACTTTGCTAACAAACAATAGTAATTATAAGCAAAGAATAAAAGAATACAGTATGTACAAGTTTGCATTTTTTTTGTCTTTCATTTTGTAATTCACCATGACCCTCAGGTCTCCAGCATCTGGGTGTTCAACAGGGGGTCGGCGACTCCTAGAGGGTCTAGTAGGGGGTACCAATTTATTGTTTGATTTAAAAAGTTAAAATATCCTGAAAATACACATGAACATGAATCCTACATATTAGTAAAGATAAAATGGCCTGTTTATAAAAGCAAAAACAAATAAACTACATGCTGCAGTGACACAGACCTCCTGTCTATCTCTGTAAGATGAAACCATTTCCCTCAGTGGAAACGAAGCTTTGATTTACTTTAATTTCACAGATAAGAAACAATAAACTGTGAAGACAATAAAGCCTCCACAAAAATAGCATTTTAAGTCTTGTGTGTGATTTATCATGGCTTCATATGAGCAAAGGAAATCTCTGCTGTTTGCTAGGCTAATTTATACAATGTAAAATGCCATAGGCTTGTGCTAATAACGTTAGCATGTTTGGAAAATGTGTTTAGTATAATGAGCTGTAATGGAGCTGAATTTTGTAACATTACCTTTGTTAAATGTTGCTGTTGTCCCTGGCTTCATATGAGTAAAGAAAAAAGTCCACTAGCTGCTAGGCTAATTTATACAATGTAAAATGCCATAGGCTTGTGCTAAAAACATTAGCATGTTGTATTTGTGGGGAAAATGTGTCCAGATAAAGACAAGTGTTTGTCTGTGAATGCTGCGAGTTATAGTGAAGCTGATTTGTGAAACTGAGTTTGAATCAACTAAACTTTGTAGCACCCCGCCGCCGACTAGTGTTTGGAGGTGTAACTGCAGAGTGACACAAGTAGCTCACAACAGCATGTGTAGGCTATGGCGTCGGCTCTGCATAGAACCATAATGTTAAATCACTGTGCGGCACCTTTCCATACCGGCGAGGTGAACTAATTAACTAACAGTTATGTGCTAATGAAACATATTGGCTAATTGGCTGTGTTATTATGAGGCATTCTTGTGAGCCACAATAAATCATTTTGTGACATACCATTCACCTCCGAAACCAGAAGCAAAAGCCATGCCATGCTGCTTTGTCTGTCTGTCAGCCATGTTCTCACTTTAATGGTGTGCACATTAAGGTGAATGGCACTGCCCGGGCTTGAGGTGGTTCCTCTACTACAGACCTTTGGATAATTTATTTCTTATGTTCAATCTTTTTTGAAGATCTGCCCCTGCTGACAGCATTGAGAAATCTGTGGAAGAAAAATAAATTCAAAATCCTGAATATTCTTACTGAAGTAGTGAAAAAACAACAAGAGGAGTTGGCAAAAAAAAAAAAAAAAAAAAAAAAAAGCAGGAGTGGGCAATCTTCTGTTTATAGAGGCCAATATCCTACCAAGGCCGTGGCTCTGACAGAGAGAGGAGAGAGATAGCTTAGCGATGAGATCACTGTGCTGACAGAATGATCCCTTTGTGCTCGAGCGCAATGGTAGGCAGTGAATGCATTACATGTGGTATTTACACCGCGGCTGCTGATAAACTGCAGCTAATCACTGGCAATTTTCTTAAAGGTGCACGCAGGCAAATCATGCGCAAAAACACCAGCAGGCTTCCCACCGCCTGACTCAGCTGTGCAGTGTTTCTGCTCACGCTGTGTATTGATTCTCGCCTTGCCACCCTCACACACACACAATACACACCTTTGCCCAGGTGTGGAGGGATAACTGGAGGTATGACACACTTGTCCGAGCCCTTTAAAGGTTTTTTTCCACCAGCCGCCCGACAATCCATTCCTTTCAGTCATGCTTCAGTATCGTTTCCTTACAGCCCAGAGGATTACTGAGGAGAGGACAGTTGTGGGAGTGATGGTGCCGGTGTGTGTGTGTGTGTGTGTGTGTGTGTGTGTGTGTGTGTGTGTGTGTGTGTGTGTGTGTGTGGGAGGGGAAGGGGGGGGTTTCCATAGTGACACCAAGGCAATGAAAAGATTGGACCAGTAGAGTGTGCAGTGTGCCAGTGTGCGTGTGTATGTGCATGGACTTGGAGTCCGGCTCTATAGCTCTAGGTTGAGACACAGTGGAACCATTCATGATCTACTATCTGGCCCCCAATGGCCTTCACTCTTAAATCAGAGCCAGCTTGCAGAGCTCAGATCCCTGCAGGATTTTCTTTTTGCACCCAAACCCAAAGCGCTGTGGTAAAAAAAAAAAAAAGCAAAAAAAAAAAGCACATATTATTGTGATAGTGATGTTTCCTGTCATCTTCTCCCTCCCTCTCATTATCGCCTTTTCATTTCTGTCCAACAACTTTCAAAAATGACGAGGTCGTATTTAATATCCCCGTCATAAAGTAAAGAAATTGATGGCTCCGAGTTTGTTTGTTAATGCTTTCATTCTGGCCGAGGGATAAACAATTAGGATGAGACATATTCATTGTCTGTAATTATCCTTTCTGAGCGCAGATTAAATGTTTTCATAAGTTTGGCTGCTAACAAGCCAAATTCTCTCCGTATATGGGCATTGCATCTGTCCACTCTCGGAAAAACAAAATCACTTAACTGCTGTTGTTATCAACTCACATTACACTGTGAGCGCGGATTCATCAATATTATTTAACCAGGGCAGTTAGTGCCTCGTCTAATCGCCTTTTACAGCTATTTTCCAGTGAACCTGACCTTACGCTGAGTCCATTGACGGGGCACTGATGGCGCCGTGTGGTCAAAGTACATTTAACGGTAATTCGTCAATGAAACGGCTCAAAACGTGTGCAGTATTTGTAAAGATCCTCCCTGTCTGCCCTGAGCATACATTACAAGAAGAATAATTTTCAAAGGGGCCTTGATTGTGTGGAGCCTATGTTAATGAAATCTGTGGTCTTTCATGAAGTGACAGTTAATGAAGACTATAATGTGGGGCGCAGACGTCTTGAAAGAACCGCCTCAAATTAGAGCTGAAATTCTAAATCTGGTGTAATACCTTGAAGAGTAATTTAAAGATAAGACAATTTCTCATTTGGCATATGAAATAATTAATTATCTCTTTGGTAGAAATATCTGAACAAGGCTACTTAATATGCATATAAAATTTCAAAATGTAAAATCAAATTAGCATTATTAACTTATAGTGTGTTAGATTGCATCTCTTCTCTTTCAAAAGGTCCCACAGAGTTGAATTGATAATTAAGTAATGAAATGAAAATGTATGATCTAATCAATGGTGGTCCGTATTAGCGTCACAGTAGTCGCTCTAAGGTTTCAGGCAGCAGTGAGGGGGGCTGGGACCCCTGGAAATGAACATAAGCCCCAAAGAATTGAGTTACAATGGCGATTTCTTGCGTGTAGTCCTTTTGTGATGAGCTCAAAGCTGCTCAAACAAAACTGGTTTGGACCTCAGTTTTCATTATAGTGACATACATCAGTACATTTGAATGCACAGCTTTGAGCTGAATGCACACCTGCATGCTGAGCAGGTATAATGTTAACCATGTTCGCCATCTCAGTTTAGCATGTTAACATTTTGACATGATGCGGCCATTTGAGAAAAACAGACGAGACGATTACCTCTGAGAAAAGTTTTTATGAAAAAATTCTGGTTGTTTTTTGTATAAACAGACAGCATCATAAATTCAGATTTTTCTGAATGAGTAACATATTTTCTCTTTTATACAGATAACATATATAATAAAATGAATATAATTCTAATATAATTAATTTGTGATGATTCTGACAAAGTATTTTATCCATAAATGTAAGTTTAGCAATAATAAAACTTCATGTTGGTGTTTTTCTGAAGGCTATTGAACATTAAATGAAACTGCTCTTTGATTCGACCAACAAAAGTAGTAATAAGTAAAAAACAAAAGAAGTTAAAGATAAATATTTTGATTTTTTTTTTTTCGTCCCCCATTTGTGCCGCCCCCTATGGATGACAGTGCCCGCAGCATTCGCCTATACTGCCAATGCCCCGGGCTGGCACTGCTTGTTAGCACTAAAC
This sequence comes from Epinephelus cyanopodus, assembly GCA_026686955.1. Classification (NCBI taxonomy): domain Eukaryota; kingdom Metazoa; phylum Chordata; class Actinopteri; order Perciformes; family Serranidae; genus Epinephelus; species Epinephelus cyanopodus. The sequence continues at coordinate 7,539,683 of CM048935.1, forward strand.
ACAAAGCTCAGACGAGGCTTATGGGAATGTGACCGGTTCTGTAGGTGTTAAGTCATAAACTTAAGTATTAGACAAAGTAAAGTCTGACCTGATGGTAGGGCTGTAGCCGTGAAGGAATTCCCCCTGCAGTGATCAAGGGTGACTCAACAGCATGAAATGTGGTATTACCACCATTTTTTCTGTGTTTCTGCAAATCAGATATACTGTTGCTTTTTAATTGACAAATATAACACAGTTTTAAAGCAGCTGCAGCTTTTTACTGAAAGTTGAACATGCAGCACTCAGTGTGGAATAGATCATTTCAAGGCATCTCTCAGCTGCTAGGAAATAACGTCCTTGCTCCACGGAGACTTCCAGTCCAGCCTCAAACAGCATATGAAACGCTTAACTTTAGCCCTCCTGAACTCAAATACACACTGTGGGAAAATGGTGAAATTAGTTTTAGGACTTTGCTGCGCACTGTTGAGTTGTTCCCTTCAACAAGGTACAAACTTGATGCCAAACATAAAAGACCACCGCTTCTCTAAAGAAACCAACCAGCGCAAAGCTCGGCTTGCAGCAGATAGACGAGACAACTGAACACCATTGGGGAAAACCCCAGGGTCAGTAGCATTCATTTTACTACCTGTAAGTTAAGCTGAATCCAAAAGTCTGCAGGAGCAGAGACAGCTAGCGGCTGATAGACAGCCCTCGAGACAGTTTACTCATTGCCATGAAAGCGCTCAACTATCACTGCTGCCATACTCATATATATGTCAAATAAGTTGATGAACAGCGCCTACAAATCTGTTCCTGCTGATAACAAGATATAAATCCCATGTATAAATGTAGGTTATTAATACATCTCTATAACAGGCTACACGCGTTCAAGAACAGAATGTTGGTTTGTAAATAAGGACATTACATTTGAAGACCTTCTGTTGTTGTTTTTCAGCCATTTTTTTAGCCTATTGCACAATTAAAGTAACATTTTAATAGACCTAAATATCAAAAATAAACCCACAATGTCGCATCCCTATTGCAATGAATTATGAGTTATTAAATGAGTGAAGTCTGTTGAGATCTCCACCCCAAGGGACTCTCTGGAAGTCTGCAGAAAGTCCGCTTTAGGCCTCTTGAGGACTTCTTAGGAAGGCACCTGCAAAGTCCACGAGACTGCAAGTGCGGTGAAGTCTGCACCTTAGGATTCAGCCTAAGCTTGTTAAAGCTAACGATTGCTTGCCAACACTCAACAGATGCAGAGATAAGCACATTTGTAATTGAATATTTTGTATGTCTGTCTTGTCAGTTTCATTCTCAGTAATTAAATCTAATAATGAAACGGCAATAGTGTGCATTGCAATGTGCGGTTATCGCGACAGCCCTATCTTGTGGTGAAATTTAGACCTAATGGTGGCACGACAACAAAAGTCAGGGGCTCACCAACGTCAGTAGGATTCATCCTCTGAGAACCATGAATGTCCCTGCAGATATTACAGCAATATCTCAGTCTGGTTTACCTTTCAGAATGACACTGTCATCCATAGAGCCATTACCATGGCCTGTGTCAGTGTGTTTGAGGCACAGCGCCATCAAAAATGAAAAATCTGAAATGCAAGATTATTTATTTGCATTTGTTTCTATTGTAAAACAAAGATGTGCTGCTCCCCGCAGGTAGTTTCAGTCCTGGCGGTTTTGTCGATATATTTTAATATTTGTCCTGATGCAAGGAGACACAGTGACATAAAAAGCGGCGCTTCAGCTCCACTGCCTCATAGCAGGTTAAATGGAGCGAAGGGCAATGAGCAATTCTCCAACAATCCCCCTCCTCAGCGCTGCAGGTTGTTCTTCCCCCTCTAAACCCATCGCTTCTGGTGTTCCGGCTTAAAGCTTTACCCTGTGGGGTCCCAACAGGCTGGAATAAAACACAAGTGGATGCGGCAAGTTGCCATGGAAACTTAATAAGCCAGCAGTTGTAGTGAGAGAGGGAGTCAACTACAGTACCCAGTGAAGCGTGCATCTGAAGGCAATAAATTGAATGCTTTGGAGGGGAAGAAGACAGAGAGAAAAAAGAGGCAAGGGGGACCATGTGTTATTGTGAAATAACCTTTTAAGGCGGAATTAAATATTTTGTCAGGAGTGTGAGGCTCCGTGCTGCCGCCACCCCCTACTCTGACGTGCCTGCCGGGGGCTAGAGGTTAAATGGCTGTCTGCATTGTCACAAGGATGCTCTGGGGCCGACTGGGCCGCCTTCTGCTGCGTGTCACAACTGGTGACCAAGGGACGCCTTCCATTTTTTTTCCCCCCTCAACCTCACCTACAACTGTCATTGCTTTGACTGCCGGGCCATTACGTGCGCTCGTCTCCAGGGCGCAATTGATGTGCCGTTGGCTGTCAAAGCTCAAAAGCCTCCGACGCACCACCTGATTGCCAAGCATCCTTTATGCCGCGTAAATCTTTCATTAACCGCCAATCTATCATTAATTATCGGCTCCTGGCATTTATGGAGAGGTGGGGAGATTGATAGCGAGGGATGGGGGGAGGGGGGAAGGGTTCGGAGCCGGTGTTGACTGTTTAGGGAGCCAATTTTAATGACTCACAACAAGGAGGAGCCCTCTTAACTTTTATTTATAAGGGGGCCCTGCTCGCCACTCGCCAGAGGTGTTCATCTGTCTAGCTAACCCGATAACATTAGTCCTCACGGCGGCGGGAAAACAGCTTTATCTTCATTCTCCGTGTCTCTCAGGGTCCGTCTCCATATGTTTTTGGACAGCTCGATGATCATCTCTCTTTAACTCCACGGGCTCTTCGTTTTTTTCCCAGACCCTTAAAAGAAACAAATTAATTCCCCTCTGAGGCTTAAGCCCCGAACCGACCAATATGTGCCTGCCTGCCGTGTGTGTGTGTGTGTGTGTGTGTGTGTGTGTTCACTGTCGACTTAAAGGTGAAGTATCTGCTTTTGATTCAGGGGCAGCTGACAGCTCTGTTGCCCAGAAAGCCTTCTGTTATCTGGCTTTGCATAAGATTAGCTGTCAGCTACCTGCTGCAGTAAACAAACAAACGGAATGAGCCCAATTATAAGGGCAGCGTCCACGACATCCTTATGTTGCCACAGCGCTCAATAAAACCAGGCCTCGTGCGGGTCTATAAATCATCAGGAAACCCTGGCCTAAATGTGCCAGCTGAAGCACTGTAACATCTTCCTTCTCTCTTTACACCCTAATTCTCCTCCTCCGTCCCCCCCTCTCCCCGGACCTAACACTATTTACAGCGTCTCAGATGCTTAAGCCACCAAAATATAGCGTTGTTTTATCTTTAGACGAGTCGATAAGGCAGCATATTGGTTTTCTGCTAAAAGCTGCGGATTGTGCTGCATGTATTGACTCATCAGTTGGGCAGTTCAGACTACAGCCCAGGGAGGCACATCCACACACACACACACACGCAGAGTCCTTGGTTTGCTCACAGTGTTTCATTTTCTGACATTCACCTGGTGGAGGGAAAGATATTAAAACTAAGAACAGGGATCAGACCTTGGATAACACAATGTAACAGGAAAGGGGGAGCGAACACGAGGAGGGGGAGCTGAGACACGGAGAGAAAGAGAGGGGCTAAGACAGGGGAACAGGAATAGACATGGAATGAACACCCCTCCAGAGTGCTTTATCCTGCATTGTCACGCTCTGTTATCCCGGCAGTCTACTTGATATTTAGTGACAAAGACTAGATTAGGCCTGCCTCCCTATCGCTGCTGCCCCCCCCTCAGCCCTGCAATGCACAAGCAGTCACACAGAAATCTTCCGTCTTCCGCTACGAGCTGATGAAAGCGAGCCGCATCAGGTGAAATTTGCATCGCTGGAGGTTTCAAAGTCGAGACGAGGTCAAAGTCAAGGCCAGGAGGAGGAGGTGGAGGTGGAGGGGAGCCGATTGGGCCTGCAGACAGACAGACTCGTTACATTGGTCATTATTCCAGCTCATGTCACAGTGGAATGAGAGAACTCAGCAGGTTTCATTAAAACCCCCACAGTCGGCCGCTCGGCTGCGCAGTTCAGTCCACTGGTTGGTGTGTGGACTGTGGGAAGAGCTGAATAGAGGGTTATTGGAGGTGGTTGACAGAAAATGACCTCTGTGTGTTTTGGCCCACAGAGGTTATATGTTGTTGCACTGAGGGCTCACAAAGGGCCAGCCCGGACAGCAGCTCGCTCTATCCGTTTATTATGAACTGGGCTGATGTAAACAGAGCCATCCAGAGGCTCAGGAAACCAGTGGACAAACTGCCAGACAAAATAATGCTCAGGTGATTGTCACTGGAAACAACACTTGGGATCAAGTGTGTGCTTTGCTTCTGGATTTGCAAAATCTGTTTGTTTTAGCGCCTAATTCATTCCATCACACATAAAAACGCCTGCTAAAAGATTATCAGCCTCCAAAGACTTTACTTCACGTCACTCTGCAGGCAGCACGCTCCTGTGGAGGGCTCCTGTGTTAACAGAGGGGAGACAAGCATTGAGCTTTCAGCAGAAAGACACAATAGCAGAATTAGGATTCATGTAGCGTGGCTTTACAGGTACTCTTCCAAATGACTCCATGGAGCCCTCCAGGCTACTGTCAGCTGAAACCCTCACTGGAGACATACAGCTAATATGCCCTTGGTGTTTCACAGCACTGGAGCAGATGGTTATGATATGGATTACACTGACAGTAAGTCAATAAGACCTAGATCCTGGGTTTGCACCGGATTAGTCAATTGTCTCTGGGCCCCCTTTTATGATTTTGTTTTCTGATTGCTCACGCCTCTCTGCTCCTCAGCTCAGTTTGAAGCTGCGTTCTCTTCTTTGGAGTGAAGGTAGTGAAACAGAACTTTAGAAATAATAAAAGCAGGCTGTGAAATGGTGCTCTGAGGCATGTGCCTCATGGTGGCTGCAGTTCTGGCTTGTCAAGTCCGGGTAAACAGGGGATGCTCATTCTGATGCTGGAGCCAAGCGGTCATGCACACGGCGCTCCGCACAAATCTTGTTTATGGCTCCCATGCCATATGTTACACGTCCACATGCTTTTACTCTGATATATGATATATGTACCCAGCTCGCAGACCAGCTTTGGTTACAATTAACCAATGCTCCATCCAACCAGAGTGCAGCAATTAAACACTATCCAATCAAATTTGTGTGACAACCAGACGCCTTTCATCCACAAGCAGAACGGCTCCTTGTAGCCCACCTGCCCTGAGCACTGTTTCAGAGATGGTCTGGAATAGCTAATTAGGCAGCGCCGCTGCAGCACATCCAGCATGGGACCCTCAACGCCAAACCAATACAGTAACAATTCCACTTGATCTTGTCATCAAGCCTCACTGTTTTTTTTGTTTTTTTAATGTGTCAGCATTCCCGCTTTTGATCCCTCGTCAGTGCAGACAGAGGAGAGAGAGGAACAGTTTTGGTTTGTTTAACAGAATTTTAACTGGAGTTTGCAGGCACCTGCTGTGCACATCGCGCCGCATGCTTTTCAACTGCAGTCCCGCTCGGGGAGGGGGGGGGTGCAACTGGGACATCAAAATGTTTTTTTGTAAACGGTGGACTCGTCTGCGCTCATCGCCGCTCATCTGTTGTCATGTTGTTGAGAGAATATTCAGGAGGTGATCGGCTGAGCAGCTACACAGCTTTGAGCTGCAGGAAGTACACTTCAAAGAATGTGTCTCAGCTGCGAGGCTTTGGTTACACTTTTGTTAAAAGCAATTGTGCCAGGTTTTGTTCATGCAAAAGCAGGGAGGGGGGTTTATTTTACCAAGGCAATGACGGAAATATATAAATAAATAAAACAAAAGCAGGGAGTTAAGTCGCCTCTTGCGAAGCTGCAAAAACTCCTCTCTGTCCTGATGTGAGTGGGAAGGCAAAGTGTTGAGTACTCTCACAGCTGGAAAACAATACCACAACAAATAATGTATGAGGGGCCAGCAGAGGGGGAGCACACCGCAGCCAACACAAATAGGAATTATTCATTATACATGCGCTATTCACCGAGTATGTGCTCGCGAGCTCAAGCCGGTTAATATGCAGTGTTTTCCTTGAGTCAAGGCAGGGCACCTCACCTTTGGTGCCTGAGAAAATCATCTGAACCCACGTCTATTTAGCTTTCCACTCCTGTCTTTTTTCCATTTCACTCCCACAATAAATAAACAGAAACAATGTTTTAGTATGACAACCATGATAGCATGAAGTATTGTATGAGGTATGTGCAGGCTGAACCCCCCCCCCCCCCCACCCCCCCACCCTGTCTGCTTTCTTTAATGTCTGGCCTTGACGGGCAAAAAGCATACGTTGGGCCTCAAACTGAAGAGCTCATCAGTCATGACATACCATTAGTGTTCAAAGGGCCAATTACAAAAACCTACAAGGCACTTGGAGCCACTAAACGCCAGACTTCGATTAGAGCTTGACCTCACTGCGATTTGCGTGCACAGCTAAGCACCAAATAATAGATAGAAGATCTTTAACATAATTACGCCTTAATGGACGGCGAAGCCACGTTGTCAAAAATTGATATGCAGGCCTCGGCAGCGTTTAAGGGGAGATGGCAGAGCACATTTATCTCCACGTCAAAGAGAGACACATAGAGAGGACTGATGGAGGAGTGACATGCTGGGATGGCACAACCCTCTGTAAGATCATCTCCCATCAAGCAATTCAGTGGCAAGTGCTATCTAGTCTAATTGCATCGAATACCCCCCCCCCCCCCACACACACACACACACACACACTGACCCACCCCCTCCCCCAAACCTTTTATATTTAATCATAGCCCTGCTACTCTGTTGACAAAGCCAGATGAAGTTCTACCGGCCATATTAGCAGCAATATTGACCAACTCCTCCAAGGTGACCGCCAATAACTCTGGTCAGCTCCAGCCCGCTGCATTTAGCAAAGACTTTTTGTGAAGTCAGCCCCATTAAGTCAGGGATAATTGTGTGTGTGTTCTCCATGGTGAATATTTGATCCGCTGTTTGCCCTTTGCCGGCCACACAGTGCAGAATAATGGCTCTCTTTGAGCGGCGCGAGGCAAAACCTTGGGCTCCTTCGGCCCAGTAACAGGCCAACCCAATTACTCTATCAATTATTAATTCATCATAAAGGTCGTCCCTTTGCTCCATTATCCACACCAGTCTGAGCATGCCAATGTCATGAGTGTTAACAGGGCCTGTGGGTCAAAAACCACCCAGACACAGACGAACACAGTGCACATTGCAGAGGACTCAGCAGGCCCATCTTACTGTCAGGAACAGTAAGGCATCATATTTATGTGTATAATTAATGAGGGCTGTGAAATTTTAATATTTCAGAATGGGGCAGTTATAAGTGGTAAAAATTAGCATTTCATTAACCTTATTTTTATGGCCATTTTGAAACCTCATCGCACTCTTTAGATTTAGAACGATACCAAATTTGCTAGCAATCACAGGGCCAACAAATGTTAGATAAGATCAAAAACGTTGCTGAAATCTTAATCTATTTAGAGGTTAGCTACATACATTAGCTGTTTTCGCCGGCTGGAATTTCCCGATATGTTTGTGACATGATGCTGCAGTCATGTAAGGTTGGCAGAATGGTAAAAACAAAAAAACCTCCTATTATTCTGACTTCCGACTTCCAAGATAGTTAGCCCCACTGTTAGCCTTGTCGCAGGGGCTAGCCTACTAATAAACTGTGCATACCTTCTAAATTCTTTCATATAAATGTAGCCTCTAGTGATGGTTTATTTGCAGCCATTTTGGCACAGGTTTGTTGCTTGCTGCTCCTTGGTCCAGAAGGCCCTAAAGAAAATGCCAAGTTAGCGTTCATGTAGCTATGAAGGGTTAGGTTTCCACTTGTGTATGTGACTGGTGTTCATAGACCCCTAAATATACACATGCTGCCTCTAGTGTCCAACGCAAGGAAGTGCATTTCTTTACAGATTGATGGAAACTACCTGGAGCCATTGGGAGGACGCTAATTGTCCTTTTTTCACTATCCAGTAGTTTGGAATATGTGTTTGGAACATTACCGGGACAAAAACAGTTATGCAGGTTTTGTGAAATATTTTATTAAGAAGACGTATGAACGGCTGAACGAGTCATGATGACGATCTGATTGTATATAATGTATAACCATGTTTTAACAGAGTAACATTACTCAGATTCACAGTGTGCTTAAACTAGATAAACAAGTTCTTTTCATTCATACAAACTCACTTGACAATCAACAGGCAACTGAACTGAAGGAAATGGCATGTTAGCTAAGCTAGTACACAGTCATACGCTCTCTCTCTCCAAAATCCACCACAAAAGTATAATTTTTTTTAACGTACTTGCGTTAAATTCTGGATCTCAGCTTTAAAGCCGATTTGATATAGTGGCCACACTGTGGAATTACAACTTCCGGGTCCTTGTCAAGTGATGCTTGGGCCCCAAAAGACTTTTTCCCAAAGACTTACATTGTGAATCAGTAGACACATTTTTTTATCTTAACCCCCATGACAGAATGACAGAATGCATTTCACTATTGGGATTTGATCCATTTGGTCCGATATCATTTCAAAAAGCTGGAAGAACCACATGATTCAATTATTTTATCCCCATTTAAGTTAGCAGGAGCTCAACTAGCTACGGGCCGGCTCCTGCTTTAAAGGTAAAAGTAATTGTATACCTGGGTAGTCTTTAACTTTAGGAACAAACAGGGCTCTGCCTCCAGTGCTTTATCCAGTTCTCATACATTCATGGCCACTACAGTCTCTCATAACAGCTTCCTGTTTGTATAGTTCTTTGACTATATGCCTCTCCTTTAATACAGGCACAGGGGAAACAGTTCATCATTGTCACTGTCCCTCACTGAAGTGAACCACACGGACTACACGAGCAAATCAATCCACTTGAACCATGACCAGCGGAGGGTTTGTGGTCCTGTGTGGTTACATGTCACTGCCGGTGGAGCTGTGGTTAATGTTGAATGTGTCGTCTGGTTTGACCTTTTAGCTAATGGCGCTGGCACTCCTTAGCAAAGGTCACATTCTACAATTCAACCAATCACTGCTCGCAGCATTAACCGTCTGCGTGCTGGTGCCTGAATGAAACAAACCAAAGAGGATCAAAATCCAGAATGTAGTGTTTGAGCCATTCCGCAAATAATAATGTGGTCAGTGATGGTGATAATCAGTTTCATGGGGAATTTGATAGCGTGGCATGACATGACCTTTATAGACCCTGAAATGTATGAGCGCTGGGTCTTTGTTATATTACAACATCAATATTTATGATAATAACATCTGAGTGTGTTATTACCCTCTCCCTCTGAAAGGGACCACCTGTATTTTCAATATGCTGTCAACAACTGCAGTGAAAGCAAAGTGGGAATTTGGATTTAGCATCAGGGATTCAACCAACAGTTTTTTACGCATTTTAGCACGAAAGCAGATTTTCAATTACAATGCAAAGTCGTCCTCCTTGGCAAATTCCAAATTGTCAAGGCTGTCTTCATTAAATTGCATTATTTGTCATATTAGCATTAAGTGCATAATTGAATACAATTATCTGTAATTATTCCCATAAATTACATTTAGGCCACTGATCACCAAGGACGTGAACACAAGGAAGTGTCTGTGGTGTATTTTTCCTGCTTCTAAATCAACTGTCCCGTTTAGAAATACATCCCCCAAACAAAACGAGCATTAATATTCTATTCCCACAAATCCCATCTGTTGAAGAGTTTACTGAACTCCTCTCAAACTTTACTTTGTCTTTCCTCTATTGACAGCGTCATACATTAATATGTTGGTGCAGGAAATGTGGCGCTGAGGCTACGATGAAGACGTGCGAGCACAAAGCTGTTAGAACTTGACAGCTTAAATACCAAATGTTATTGTTATTATTATAAAGTCTCATGCGATGTTTAAATGAGGGTGTAAGTAGCATTAATGGTGACATAATTCAACAACAAGCATACTTGTACATGATAATGACGGTGAAGATAGTGGCACTAACAAGGGGAATAAAGATATGTAGAATAATGAGTGCTTTTACAACACAAACAGACCTACACATCTCTTTCGAGTCATTTCTGCTCATTTGGAAACAGGAGATGGGGCATTTTCATGCAGTGTGTCAGATCGTCATGGCAACATGGGAAAAGAAAAAGGCAACATGTTCGAAAAAAGAAAAATGTGCCAGATCTTTTTGTGGACTTGGTGAGGTAGTGGAGCAGCCTGCCAGCCGCCGGTGGAGGAGACAAAACCGAAACAAAGTGTGAGCGTGCACGTGTGTGTGTGTGTGTGTGTGTGTGTGTGTGTGTGTGTGTGTGTGTGTGTGTGTGTGTGTGTGTGTGTGTGCTTGAAACTGCTGACTGGAAAAATGTGGGTTTCTTCAAGAGCTCACAAAGCCATGAAAGCATGTGATGACAGAGTCTGGTGAACACACTCAATCACTCATGTGGGCACACATGCCCACACACACGCACGCACGCACGCACGCACACACACACGCACGCACACACACACGCACACACACGCGCACACACACACACACACGCACACACACACACACACACACACACACACACACACACACACTGAGACACATTCACAAATGCACACTCACTGGAGGCTGTCACAGCAGATGGAGCCACTTAAATTTTGTTACAAGTACCTGCCTGGAATATGAGAACTGTTTGAAATCTGTGATCCAATCTTGTAGCCAGTGTAGGTGTTTTGTAGTGTAACTGTACTCTCAGATTATGTTGCAGTTATCATAAGACATGAGGTATTTCTTCTTACATGAATACAAAAGCTATAATCAGTCTTTATAGTCCCAGTGAAACAGACGTTAGAGCACATTTAGCTTCTGTACTTTGACGTATTTCCCAGTGAAACAGAACATTTGATCGGTGAACAGTTACAACAAGGATCTAAATCAAATCCTTTGCATTTGATTGGACTGCTAGACGTAGGTGGGCCTAGAGTTAAGTGCAATACGGAGCGACAGCAGACAGCTGGCTCCACACACGTCACCCTCACCACAAGATCGAGAGGAGGATGAGGGAGAAATGAATGAATGAACAAATTAAATCTTAGACACATTGTTTTGTAGATGAAAAGAGAGGTTTGGTCATTAAAAAGTGGGCGTGTCATATAACATTAGTTGCTAAAGCAGTCCACTGTAAAATGCCTTACACATTATCTGGAGCTGTGACAGATACCACAGTATTTTGGGGAAACAAAGACATGCTGAACACCATGCTATTGCTCGCTAACTCATGCTGCCTTTAAATGGAACTTGTGAACTTGTAGTTATAGCCATGAAGGTGCCTGCTGAGCACAGATCCAGGGGCCCAGAGTTTCAGGGGGGGCCCATGGCCTTCATTTGCAAAATACCAAAGTCAAATGAACACTTACCAACTAGTAAGAGACTCAAAATGACCACAAAAAAAGACACAAAACAACAAAAAAGACACAAATTCACCTCAAAGAAACACAAAAAAATCCGTAGATACAAAGTTATCAGAAAGACACAAACCCCAAAGAAGATGCATAACGACTACAAAGCCATCACAAAGCCATCACAAAGCCTGTGTGTCTTGCTGCTGTGTTGGAGGTGGTGATGGGGCCCTTTGCATATCTGTGTCCAGAGGTCCATTGTCTCTTCCTATGGTTACGACATGGGAAGTTGTGTACGCAATATGCTTGCTAAGTTGTGACAGCACCACTGCTGAACAACAGCGACACGGATGCTGCTGTTGAGGTCCAGAGGCCACCTCCAAAACACTAGTCGGCAGCGGGGTTTCTGTGAAGTGGCGTTAAGTTTAGTCGATTCAAACCACACATTAGACACACATTAAACACACATTAAACATGGCTTAATAGAGACAATTTCAAACACAAGCACACAAATCAGCTTCACTATAACTCGCAGCATTCACAGACAAACACTTGTCTTTATCTGGACACATTTTCCCCACAAATACAACATTCTAACGTTATCAGCACAAGCCTATGGCATTTTACATTGTATAAATTAGCCTAGCAGCTAGCAGACTTTTCCTCTACTCACATAAAGCCAGGGACAACAGCAACATTTAACAAAGGTAACGTTACAAAATTCGGCTCCATTACAACTCACAAGGTTCACTGACAAAACAACTGTCTTATACTAAACACGTTTTCCAAACAAATACAACATCCTAACGTTATTAGCACAAGCCTATGGCATTTTACATTGTATAAATTAGCCTCTGCTCATATGAAGCCAGGATAAATCACACACAAGACCTGTCCACACACTTTATTGTTTCTTATCTGTGAAATTAAAGTAAATAAAAGCTTTGTTTCCACTGAGGGAAATGGTTTCAGCTTACAGAAACAGACAGGAGGTCTGCGTCGCCATGACGTCTAATAGTAGAAGTATAAATCCTGCTATAGTGTAAAATTACAAAGAAAAACTCTATACATCTAAAATTAAAATATATTGTCTATATTGTCTTCTATGGCCTCCATCATTTCTGAAAATGTCAGCAAACATGTCACAACTCTTGAACTCAGAACTTACGAGGTTGCGCATACAATAAGAGGGGGCGTTCATATTGACTGTTCTTGTAAACACGGCAAACACAACCTCATTCGAAGGCAGCATTAATCTCAATAATAGAGTTTTGTGCAGCTAAAAGTTGCAGATTGATTTGTGGGTGGATGTCAGGATATTATTTTTTGAAAATGGCTGGTGCCTGCTTTCATGAGCACACGTCCTATTTTGTTTCACAGGAAGACAATGTGATTGGATTTCGATTTTTGGCACATATTGTTAAATAGTTGTACAGAATGTCCAGGGATGTGTTAGTTTAAAGGGAAATTTCGGTTTATTTCAACCTGTCTCCTGTCGTCCTAAATTTGTTTCAAGTGACTAGTGACATAAAAGGCACGGTATGAGATCGCTGCTTGTTCTCGCGATATTTCGGCCACGCTTTGGAAAGCAGAGCTAAATGGTAAACAAACATGGCACCACACCGGTAAGATAAGACGACACGTCTACATGTCGTTTTCTATATGTTCTCTGACATGTATCCTAACAATATGAGGCGGTCTTTGTGGAAAAAAAGCTTGTTTAGTGGACTAACTTTGCACTTGAAGTATGCCCGTTCACTTACATTTCAACAGGTCTGACGCTACTATGCGCCCCGGCTGTATCTAGGCTAACAGCTAACATAATAACTAATATTTTTGTGTTACTAGTCACTTGAAACAAATTTAGGACGATAGGAGACAGGTTGAAATAAACTGAAATTTCCCTTTAATTGACTTTAAGAACTACAGGAATATATTATTTGGTTATTTACACGTATTAAGGCACATCCATTAGCACCTTTTGTAGCTAATACTTTAATTTAGACTCCCCCCCAAAAAAATAAAAGTACACTCTTGTGTTTATATTTAGACACCCTGGGCTGTCGACTGCATATTCCTCTGTGATGGGTGGGCTGAGAGCACCACTTTACATAAAAGCCCTGAGAATCCAGTGACTGGCATGTTGCTGCACAAGAACCATTTTTAATAATCAAATTCCCCCGTGGCTCCAGTAAGAAATATGTGTGTGCCTGTGTGTGCCCGTGTGTCTGTTCGTTCCTGTTCTCATTAGGATCTACACTACAGGGCCCCGCTTCAGTGTTGTTTCCTGTATAGCCCATTACTGCTACCTGCCCTGGGGTTGGAAGTTGAAGCCTGAGACAAACAGCGAGCCGTGTGCAGTAAAATGCACCCGGGAGATTAGCGTGGCGAGGAAATCGGGGTGTGTAAGAGGGGTGAACTTAAGGTTGAGTCAACCTGAGGCCACAATGGGCTGTTGTGGAGAGACGATTTTCAGCAAGGCTTTTAGTGTGCGGGGCAGGGGACAGAGAGGAGGGGGGGCGGGGGGTGGAAAGACATTTTGTGTAATTTAATTCAGAAAATAGAGAGATACATTATTTTAAAAAATCATATTATTTACCCCAGAGGACAGCACAGTGCAGTGTCTTATTTGCAGTCTTGTCACAGAACATACACACATTAAGGACACAATCAAAAAGTGCAAACACAGCACGTGTTTTTTTAATAGTGCCACAGCAATATTGTCACTTTCTAACAAGAGAGGACAATAACTGAAGGAGTGTAAACGTTTATTCAGCCTGGATACAAAGTCGTTTCTTTCATTTTCTTTTTCGAATGTGACCGAGCGTTTGCTGTTTGTGTTCGGCACTAAATTTGGCACTAATGGAAACAGATGTCAGCTGCAGCTAGCTAGCAGGTTACGCACTGACCCACTGTGTGTGGAGTGTGTCTGTGTGTGTGTATGTGAAACCTCAGTCTCTTACTGATGTAAGAAATACTAGGAAGTGGACTTCTTTGTTGTTGCTGTTTCTCCATGCAGTGACAGCCGTAGCCGAAGGCGTTGTGCTTTCACAACGTTTTGTTGCTCCGAATGTCATCAACTACCGGCACTTGGTCAGTGACCTCAGGCATCAGACACTAACGAAAGAGGTCATCCTTTCATGTCATCATGATCTGCAGCCAGTTGTCGCTATTTCCTAACAGCGCCTGGCCGCGTCAGAGGGAAGCATGGCAAGACAACATACTGTCAACCACAGACTTTCACCCAGGAGGCCGGTGTTCGCTTCCCCCATGAATGTTAAGCCAAACCCTGTTCTTTTGTTGTCTGAACCCAACAATGTGCGTTGGGTACTTTGCACCTTGTATGTCAACGTGGAAAGTCCATGACAAAGCATCGATATGTGACGAAGTCGGTGTGAGAATGTGTTTTATTAGGTTGTCCATTCTTGTGAATGCAACATTTCAGTAACACTTAATGGGAATTTCTTGAAATTTGGCATAAACGTCCACTTTCACCAAAGGATGAACTAATATGATTTTGCTGGTCAAAGGCCAAAGGTTACTAGGACTTTACAAAACATGATTATGGCCATAAGAATTCATGCATTAGTTATGAAAAAAATCCACACAAATGTCTGCGAGGATAAAATGATGAGGTGATGACATTTCATATCCAAAGTTCTCAGGAAGAGAAGAAGAGACATTTGGTCAGATACTGAATTGTTGACACTTATCTTGGGTACCAATCTTGAAACTGTGCTGACTGTGTATTTCTTCTGTGCTGGTAGGATGAAGATGTGTGTGAAGCATCCGTGTTTCAACAAAAATACACTGAATATCTCTTGATTAAATTCCTCTTAAGTCTTCGGGATATATATATATATTATTTTAGTCTGGACAGACATTAATGGTTAAGGTGCACAACTGTGAGGTGGTAGTTATAGTTTTTTTTTTTCTCTGTATGTTGAGTATGTGGAGTCACACTAGCTCAGATAAAATACAAACTATTTGCTTGAGTACGTGTTTCAACTGAATTTGCACTACATAGGACAAATGTGCATCTATTTGTGCTTTTGCAATGAATTTCAATTTGTATTAGGGCTGAACCATAGATTGCATTCAAACCGACATTGCAATGTGTGCAGTTTTCAAATCCCAAAAGCTGTGGGTCAAACACCTGACCAGGTACACACATGCTGCCCTGCACTCCTTGTGATATGTACAGATTAGAAGTACACGATGCTCACAGTACTACTGTGTGAAACTGACCACGTTCAGTTCACGTTTAGATATTATGCCAAAGACACACCAAGCAGCAGCAGACAGCCGCCATTAAATGTCTATGGAAAGCTGCGGTGCCCACGCAGAGCTGCAGCCTTTTAAATCTGTGGCGAAGTGCCGCCAAACCAAAACTTTAGTAAATTTAGTGTCAAGACACTATTTTGAAAACCAAAAAAAGCCATCCATTAAATTTTAGGTTTGTGTTTGCCTTCCCTGTATCATGTTATGCATTCATTTCTAATCTGTTTTATTTGTAGATTCTCTCCTCATGTGTCATGTCTGGTTTCACTTCCTGTCTGTTTTCTGTCACACCTGCCTCGTTAGTCCCTCCCTGTTCCAAGAGTCTTCCCTTCACACCTGTTCTGTATCAGTCTTGTTTGCTCCAGCCTATTGTTCCCCTCCACACCCTTGTTTTCAGCCAATCTGCATTTCTGTCCTTTTGCCCGTGTCCTCCTTCTCCAGCTGTCTCGTCCTTGTGATTAGTTCTCAGTGTATATATTCCTGTGTGTTTCCCTTTGTTCTCTGTCACGTTGCCCTGTGCTCATGCTTGTCGTGGTTTCCAGTTTAGTTTTGGCACTTCTTTTATTTGGACCTTCAGTTACCTCCTGCTCTGCGTGTGGGTCCATCCTGAACGGATTTATTAAAGTTATAACTTCCCCAAGTTTTGGTATCACAACTTAATATTTAAAACAGTTTTGTAAAAGGTCTAATGGAGCAGTGTGTCAGGTCGCAACGACATTGGTTAGAAAATTACTGTGCACTTGTCAAAGCCAATTTGGTCAGACAGCAGCGGCTCACAAGGTGTTGCAAAATGACTTTACACCACTGTGTGAAACCTCAGTGGTCAAAACTTAAAGTTTAATTTAGGGCTGGACACAGGTTTAACTCACAGTTGGGTTCATGAGTCACTAAATGATTTCCCTGTGGGTGCTCACAATCTGCACCCGCGTCCGTCGGACAATTTAGATTTGCAGGGAAGAGAAGGTTAATTTAGAAAGACAGGAAGTCAGCATGTGTCTGTACTGACTCTGTACACAGTCCAATCTACCATCCTAAGACACAAGCAGTACTTCCTCATCCGTGTGACTCTGGAAAGGCTGGTCTCTCTGTCTTGCGTGACTCAACTCATACTACGTCTGTGTTGTGCCAATTGCAATTTAGCAGGTGTTGGTGGGGACGGCTCACACTGATACTGTCAGTCACCATGTTTTCCAATTACCATAGCCTGCACACCAACATGATTGCCTGATTGGCAGTGTTATTTCCGTGGCAATTATTATGATTCTGATTATGTCAATCATTTCGCTCTCTGCTCCATGTGGCATCAAATAGCAGTAGCTGGAGCCGCCTGCTTTTTATTTCCCCTCATGTGTCTGATGGCTGTTTGAGGTATATTCTCTCTTTTTACAGTAGAAAAACTTTTTAAAAATTCATGCTCTGTTCGCCTCTAGCGCTATTACCTTTGAGCTTGGTAGCTCATTCTAAATTACTAACGGCCTGTATATGGTCCCCATAATGATCATTTTCGCTCTCTGTCAGTAATAATTGCGAGGTTAGTTCTATTTTAGTGCAAGCTCAGGGCTTCTGGTTTTATCTTGCTACTTCTTGTATTATTCATGTCATCCTCGTGTCTTTGACTTTTCCTACAGCGCCCTTCATTTAAACCGCAATTACTACTATTACCACCTCTACACTCCTCAGGTTAAAAAAAAAAAAAAAAAAAAAAAAAAAAAGCCATTTTCTTCATTATCATCGTCATCGCCACCGCCACCATCATCATCTATTTACTACATGATTCAATTAGTGAGCCATCAGATAAAAGGTCACGGCTGTAATCAGTCCTTTGAGAACCTGTTTTCTCTCTCCTCCCTCTTTCTCTTTCTTTGCACCTTTCCACTGTGCCTGGCGTTACATCTAAGCCTGGCTAATGACCTTGCACTTTTGAACTAACGCAGTATCCACAGCAACAAATGTGCTTGGCTGCGAGGCCTGCGAGCGACGGGCAGCTCATACAGAATCAGTGGAAATGCAGAGATTGGCAAGGCGTCATTTACACGCTCTTCTGATGACGCTTCAAATTTGTACCTCAGCCTTACAGATGGATTGAACTGACTCAAGGTTGCTGAGAATTTTGTGCAATATTCAAGCTCATGTCGGACTGCAGGCTGCAGTCAGTTCAGGTGTACATGCTAATGTGCTCAGTGATAGCTGTTATATCTGCTGAACTGCACTGTGGTTTAATATCTGCTGTGTGCTCAGATCACTTTTAAACCATCAGTAATCTAATCCTGGGCACACACTTTACTTCCAAGTTACATGCTGCACTGCAGCCTGAAGTGCACCAATTATTATGCTTTTTCTTATTTTCTGTGTTATGGATCCTTTTAGGGCCAAAGTCACACTGATGTCATTTTATTAGCTGGAGGCAAAACCTGCCTCTCCACCACAGGGCTGTAGGCTACATAGGAGTCGTAAAATGTGGTCTTGTAGTGTTATTGGGAGCCAGAATAGAAGGAGCCGTGGCTCAAAACCAGCTGCCACTTCATATCAGGTTAGGAGAAAAGTATTTCCTGTTGTAGGGATGAATAACGTTATGTGTATTAAGCGTTATCATGTCCACCTCATCAGAAACTGGGGAGATATTAAGAGGAATATTGGATTTCTCTGGAACGCTAACTTTTTAGCACATTAGCTAACATTAGCTTCCATAGCAAAGCGAACAAGTGTCGTCATCCTCCTTTGTAAGATTGGCTTCCTGTGACATCATCCATCCACTGAGTGAAAGCATACGGGTCGGCCAGTCTGGTCCCGTTGCTCAGTGTTTACTTATTCAAGTGACACTGGTGGTCCCGGAGAGTGAGTGACCTGACATGATGCGTTGGTAAATTCAGTCTGACGCTCTACACTAAAATGAGAGCCCTGCTGGTCGAAGAAACAGAGCGTTATATTTCTATATAAATTAAAATTTAATCACACATTCACTCCGCTCGGCGCTCTGCTGCTCTGAGAGTGCGGTGCTCTGGATAACAGAACGGTTCATTCAGACTGCGCTTCGAATTTATTAACGGACCACTCGCATCATCTTCCTCCATTGTCTAAAACAAGCCAATGATGCAGCTAGACCCCGCCCACCAAAAAAACATCACACTGTTTACTAACATTAAGGGTCTAAACTGTAAATAATGAGGCAAAAGTTTTTAATACTCTGTTTTCAATGTTGTTTTTTACTTTGGCTACAAGAAGAGGTTAGATCATGACAGATTTCTTCACATGGTCATCTGCTCCATGCACACTACTGCAAGTATTTACATTACCTAGCCTACACTGCTACGTATAGCTACATGCTAACATTAGGGAAATCTGTGATCTTGGTTGCTAATGTTGTAAATTTCTCCCAGATTTCAGGTCATATTCTTACTGGAACATGTCTAATAGTGTTTAGAAGCTTTCACTGGTTATTTAGTGTACCGCTATTGTCCATTACAGTCATGAGGAAAACAAAGTGTTTTGACCAAAATTAAATGATGGAGGACTCTGAAACTCCCTTTTTCTTATGCATCCCCCCTTAGTGTTAAAACAAATCCTACGCACTTGGTTGCTGTGATGTCTTGAGCCACTGTCTCTCTGATCCTCATTACCAGCCAGTGTTCACAGACAACATGAGGAAAATAAAGTGTTTTGACCAATTAAGCATTTAAATATTTTCAAGTAGAAACTCAAAACACATGCATGTACCTGAAATTGAACAAGCCAAGTGCAGACTACACAACTATTGCCATATTTTGTCTGTCTGACATGAATTCATTTTCTATAACTATTTGATTTTAATGTAGCCTTCACATTTTAGCCAAACTAGCAACATTGCTCAGTCCACCACTTTGGTCCAGACTAGATTGCCCTTAACATTTGGTTTAGAAACTGATGAAGCCTAAAGACTTTGTAGACGCCTGACTTTTCCTCTAGGTTGACATTTTTGGTTTTTAGTGGAATATCTTGACAACTATTGCATGAATTTGCCATGAAAGTTAGTGCAGATACCCATGATGCCTGGAGGATGAATCTTAACTCCTTTGGTGATTCTCCGGCTTTTCATCTTGTGCTGCCAGCGATTCATACTTTTTACTTATCCAGTAAAGTATCTCCACATCTACACGATGCGCTGGCACAAAACTTTGTGCAGGAATTCATGGTTCCCTGATGCATCCTAATTTGGTGATCCCCTGTGGTTTTGAGTGAAATGTCATGTCACAGCTATTAAATGAATTTCCATAACATTTGGTACGGACGGCCATGTCTGGCAACCAATTAAGCTCATAAGCCTGGTTCTGCAAGCTTTAGAGAGTAGATGGCAAATATATTTCTAATTAGCTATTTATATGATGCATTTGACTCTGAGACTTTTTCACACATCAGCTATTAAAGACAGAACCTGAGGTAAAGTTTTTTTTTTATTAGAGCTGAGGCTAATCAGCCTAATACACTTATCTGAAGTGTAATGCATCTGACACACTCACCAACAATGACCTATATCTGAATGAAAGCAGACAGACTGCTCCCTCTCACACACCCACATGGGCACACTCGTAATCACCTTAAACATCAACGTCTTATCTTTCCTGAACTCACATACCGAACGCCTGCCTGATCAAAGAGGAAAACAGCAGACTTTGTGCGTGTGTGTGTGTGTGTGTGTGTGTGTGTGTGTGTGTGTGTGTGTGTGAGTCCATCTCAGCAGCTGCTCTGTCAGCATACTCTCAGTCCGAGGGGGGGTGCGAGGGGGGTCCACACAGCATGGCTAAAGAACTCATCAACAACCCCAGGCGCTGCGCTTGGTGTGTGGGATGATGTGCTGCAGACTCAGCCTCTCAGCCCAGAATACACCCCCCCGCACATACACAAACACACACACAACATCATCATCATCATCATCATCACGGACCCCGACTGTACACACATTAACATGCTTACTGTCTGAATTCATCCAGCATATATTCTTGTTACCCACGAGGACGGGGGTTAAGTTTTGGGAGCGCGGGAGCTCGTTACGAGAAACGAGGATTTGATTTGTTATGAATGCAAAGCACACAGCTAAAAAGCTCTTGGGGTATTTAGTCTCTGGCTATAGGCTTAATGAGTTTGTGTGCTGTATGTGCTGCACTAACGTGTGTGCTGCATGCATGTGTGTCAGCATTTGTGCGAGTGCATGGGTGTTTGTTTTGCACTTGTCAAAGACGGGGAGCTCTCTGGAAGTGTAATACACATGTGATGGCTAGTGGCTGGAGGCGGTTGGTCTAATTCACTCGCAGAGGCTAATTCCATGCTAACAAGTCAGCGATGCCACATGCTTGTCCTTGCCCACAGCCCAGTGGGCCAGTCTCAAAGCAAACCAATTAGCCAGGCTCGCTCTGGGTCTGTCAACCCCCCCGAAAAGTCATCCTAAACTTTTTTTTTCTTTCTCTTCCCTCGGAGGCTTTTGAATGAAGGAGGTCCACGAGGAGAGTAAAGAGGCTGCGCATTAATAAGCCTGTATCACTGACATGAAAGACGTCCGGCAAGAAACATCAAATACACAAGGCTAAGCTGCCTTGCCAATTAGCTAAAATAGCTATTTAGTGACAAATCTTCTAACCCGCAAATGAAACCACGTCTAATGTACAAGTGAGGAGATGAATACTCTTTTAATGGATGCATTAGCACGCTAAGGGATTCTTTGTGAAAACTTTCTTCGCACTATCACTGTGAGTTTGAAGAAAGCAGCAAACATGAAGGTGTCAGGACTCGCTAAGTGAACCGACTTGACACTGTGCAGTATTGCAGCAGTTCCACTGCGGGAGCAGCTAATTGGATGGTAATTAATGGAATGGAGGCCGATAAATACCTTTTGTGAGCAGGCTTGTCAAGGACATGGAGGTGATGGGAGGGAGTGTGAGAGCCAGAGCGTCAGAGAGGGAGACGGGGGAGAAAGCTACAGGACAGACACCTTTTCTTCATCGTGACAGCTAATCCTCATCCCTTCATCCCTCTCCCTCAATTCCTAAATGAAACTACCCCTCCCTCATCACTCCTCCCCTTCCACTCCTCTCTCTTCCTCCCCTTATCAGGCCCCCTGCCTATTCTCCCCTGCCCCAACTTCACTTGTTTCCATGGAAACGCAGGATAAAAAGAGTTACTTCTAGATTAAATCAAAGATTTTGAAGTGCCGAAAATATTACAAGCTCTTTTGAATCGTGTTCCTCGAGTTCAGGATGATACTCTATTTTCTTCTTCCAGATAGCGCATGTGTGCACCTTTCTTCACTGTAAGAAAAAAGACGGAGCAGCACAGCTTATTCACTCACTGAAGCAAACTATAAGACCCGTCTGTCTCTATGGGACCAATGAATGGCTCGTGAGTTGACAGTTTCTCTTTCTTCCCGTGTTTTTTTTTTTTTTTCCTCTGTATTTCAGGGCTTTGTAGGTGTCCGACAAATCTGCTTAACCAATCTGTCAGCCGCCATCGTGGAGGTCCAGAGGAGATTTTTTGCATAATTGAATATCCAGGCTACAAAAAGAACAAAACCTGAAAAGGAATTTTTGTGATGTTGCTGTAGGATGCTGCAGTCAACAGTGTAAGGTTGCATAGGTGTAGATTTCAGGGGGGGCGCAGGGGACACGTATATACACATAGAACATGTGCATATATGCAGGTAATTAAATGTCCGGTGCTCAAAATTAAATGGTGGAGGACTCCAAAACTGTTTTTCCTTCAATATTTTGTATTATGAAGATACAGAGGCAAAGTCCCCCCTCCCAGTGGACCACTATGAGATCTTACTACAGCAGTCAAAAGTGGAAGACAAATAACTTTTTCATTATTACGTATGTTGTTTGTCACTAGCCATGTTTCCATCAGCCTGTTTAGATGCACATCTAGAAGTATGGCATCGGAAAATTATGATGGAAACGCCAAAATTCGAATTACACACAAACTAAAATACGCTCGCTTTAGCCTGGTTTTGGTTGATTCGAAAAAATGTTGATTTGCAAAATGGGGGATGGAAACAGTTATGTTCGAATTAAGTCTGACATAGCGCACCTCTCTCCATGGTGATATCCACACTCCGGGTCGGGAAGGCGGTAATGCATTTACAAGCTGGATGCCAACCACCAGAAAACGTAGAAGAAGAAGAAGAAGAATGCGAGACTTGTTTTGTTTCTGGTTCTGCAGAAAACTCGCGCCAGCTCGTAGTTTTAATGTCCGTACATTTAATGGAAACACACAGGATTCGTATTTCTTTTAATGCGCATTCGAATCACTTTTGGATGGAAACATAGCTACTGCAAAGGATAATTTAGCCAAGAAAGTCGAGCTTGCTGTATAAATGCTGTTAATTTGAGAGACACACTAAAACTCCAATGAGTTGTGTTTTCTCTCGCTGCAGATGCAATGTCCGTGTGTTGTGTACCAGGCTGTACTAACATGAGCAGCAAGTCTTGCTCGTTCTTTCATTTCTTGGCAGATAAGAAGACCAGGAGTCGCTGAATAACACACATCAGGTACGACAGCGTTTCGTGTTTGCTAAGGTAACGGCCATTTTGGTGTTGTTGACGTATATAGTGTGAGCGGTTTCACACAAAACTAAATGGTACTACAATAAATTGTGACTTCATTAACTTGCAAATCTTTTAAATTGACAAATTTATGACACAATTCAAATGGCATCAAACCTTTTTGGTCATTCTCTGTTGAACTGCATCACCCAGACGTGCCTACCACTGGGATGATCCATGTTTGTCCGCTTTGAATGTTTAAATCTGGGCACGGGGGAACTAACTTAACCTCAGTCCTCAGCAAGAGGGTGAGCTGTCATGAAAAAGAAAATGTTCACTTGTCGATGTTCAAAGTCGTTGGGTTCATTTGGATTTTGTGGGGTGGGGTCTGTCCTGGGTTTGGAGATCCTCCAACAAAAAATGTGAACGTGTAATTTCCTGCTTTCTGGTGATTTTTTTATTTTTTCGAGGGGTTACAAATGCACATGTTCTAGATCAAGCCACGGCTGAAGTGCCACGACTAAAGGACAAATACACCAAATACTGTGGTCACCAGATTCTGGATGCATGTATGCAGAAAAATGGTATTTGGAGCCCTGCATGCTGTAGAGACATCCGAGCTCTACATGTAGACACACAATCAGCTGCTGTCACCAGGAGCTGACCTCCAACACGGCTGCAAGAGCGTGCCATCATACGTCACCTCAAACCCTCTCCATGGAAACGGCTGTCAGTTGTCCCTTTTGCTCAGTGCAGATGAGTGACAAGAGATCCATAGTGACACTGGTCGCACGTAAAGCTTTTACCAGCAGCAGACAGAGTGTGTCCCTCCTTCACACATGGCCGAGTCCTGAAGGAGATGAAAGTGCGAGTTATACCTGACTGGGGGCAGGCATGTATGCATGTACAAGGTCACACGTCTGTGCACACACACACAATCACACACACACAGAAAGCAGTGGCTTAATCCCAGGAGAGAAGTTGGAGTCTGGACATCAGTCTTTACAACAGAAAGCACGCTCCATCAGTCCACCAGGGGACCATTTGAGCAGGAGCAGTCTACCTTACTCTCCGTCAAACTTGTCACACTGCTCTGGCGGAATTTTCCTTCCCCGAACAATAAGTTTAATGGATGCTCAGTTATTTTCTTGGGACTGTATCTCCGCCACGCGAAGAAATCCTCGCAGTGTGAAAAATCTTCAATAAGGGCTCGATTAAATGCTGCAGGACTTATACATTTTTTAATGCATACATTTTTTATGCATGTTAACAGGGTTGTATAACTTACGTCCTCCTTCTTTGTGGCTCCATTGTACCCTGGTTGCTGAGAGCAATAGCATGCTTCAGGGAGAAAGGATTTCTGCAGATTGGGTTACATTATTCTGCCTGTGCCACCCCATACTGTACAGTGGTGCAGTGCTACCACCCAATAGAGTAAGATTTATGAGGTACACACTCGCCAAATTGCACCTAATGAATTGTATTGCTACCGACTGAATTTAACACCCCCTTCTTTTTAGTGCCTTTGTTAAACATGGGTTAAGTGCCACAGGAATACCAATCAATGCTGAAATGGTTAATGAGTAAACTGTGTGAAATAGAGAATATGAACGGATTGATTTGCTCTTGTCCTAAGTGGGATTTATAGTGTGTGTTCTCACGCTGGGTGTAAAGATTACACCAGAGCTCTGTGCGACGTGTTTGTGGAGGTCCAGGTTCATGTTACTGTATCCATATGCGCAGTGTGCGGCCCAGGAGGCGTATAAACAGATCCCACACATCTGTCTGCGAGTCTCAGATCTGCCTCGACCTCCTCCCCGTGACTGATTGAGAGGAATAAATTTAAGTTTAGTACACCTGCATCAAACAGACGAATTCGGCCGCGCCGGAGGTCAGCGTTCCGTAAATACCCTCTCGCTCTTGTTAACGTGTCACGGCTTTTAAATGGATCGACAAACAGCCCACCTGGGACTCGTGGCAAAGGGAAAGGGAGTGGGTGGTGGAGGGGGAGGGTGGGAGGAGGAAGTAAAAAACGGAACACGGCCCATCCGCGCTCGTCGTTATTTTTACAAGTCTTTACGACTCAATTTAGCGGATGGGAAATAAAACAAGCAGGGTGTCGGAGCTCCGGGGGCTGAGATGAGTTAGTGGGGCTCCCTGAGCTGTCAGAGATTGCGGCGTGGCGGCATGGGGGTTGGGATCAGAGGGAGGAAAGGGAGGGATGAAGGAGGGGGGCAGAGCCGCCCTAATCAAGCAAGTTTATTCAGTTCAGCGTCAGTCTTTAACTTCGCTTCACATCACAGCAACTTCAAGTCTGTGCGGTGAGATGAGGAATACAGGGACTTCAGTTTTTGTTTTCAGCATTATTTAGAGTGGCGTCTGCGTGTAAAGCTAACAAATACATTTTTCAATCAAATTCTAGACACTAAAGCCAAAAGCCATAACTGAATATCAAGAATTCAACTATGGTGTTTAAGTGGGAAATTATGTCAATAACAGTCTAGTCACATCTAGGAAAGGCATGACAGTGTATGTTGGTGCTCTGAAATCGACACTGTATCCATAGGCTTGTGCTAATAACGTTAGCCTGTTGTATTTGTTTGGAAAACATGTTTAGTATAAGACAGTTGTTTTGTCAGTGAACCTTGTGAGCTGTAATGGAGCCGAATTTTGTAACGTTACCTTTGTTAAATGTTGCTGTTGTCCCTGGCTTCATATGAGTAGAGGAAAAGTCCACTAGCTGCTAGGCTAACTTATACAGTGGGAAATGCCATAGGCTTGTGCTAAAAATGTTAGCATTAAACATTAAATGTGTCCAGATAAAGGCAAGTGTTTGTCTGTGAATGCTGCGAGTTATAGTGAAGCTGATTTGTGTACTTGTGTTTGAAAGCTCCAGCTGCGTTTAGAGATGAATCCAAGTGCTGGGCGGACTAAACCATTTTGAGCCTTGAGTACTTCTGCTGTGTTTTTTTAAAATACAAAGTTCAGTCTTTCAACTGATTTTTATTTCACCAATTTTACTTAAATTAAGGTGCTGATTACTTAGAAATAAGAAACTGCGAACAAAACCAAACTTTTCACTCCTTTTTATTGCCCCCCACCCACTGGGGCCCTGAGTAATCAGTCCCACTTTTCCCCCACTATTGTTTCCCGCCATACATGTTGGGCAATTCATTGTTCTCCAAAGTGGCTGATTGTCCCTTTTGTTAAACAAATATACACCTGTAATTTGAAGGAGCACATTGATTGTAAGTAACAAAACATTTACTGGGAACAAGCCTTCTCAATTTAGGGGAGACTCGTGGGAACCCGTAGACTCATTTCCATTACGTTGAGGTGAGAATTCAAGGGACCCTTTTAATCGTGGCAATATCAGTTGTTTTCGCCAAAATTAAGTCTAACTTTGGAGCATTATCTAGCCACCTTCCATGGTTGGTACCGATGGATGTCTTAGGTTGTCCTACCTTTGCGCTAGCTTAAAAAAATGAGCGCCCCACTGCCACTTAGACAGTTCAATTATTTTTGCCGGGTGTTGGGTTAGTAGGAGGGCCAGCAGTTGCTTCAGGGGGGCACCAATGAGGAAAACAACAGGCCTTAGTCCTTTAGGAAAAATGATTGACACATTTTTTTTCTGCCTTTCTTATTGCATTCAGGTGGGTAAATTGCTTCACATGCCGTAAATATCGCGCCCTGATATTGGCTTTCTCCAGCACGCTCTGATAGTGCCGTGTTCATGGCACCGTCTACCCCTCCAGAAAGGCTTCCTCTTCTTTCATTTGCCTTTCTCTTTTTTTTTGCTGTTAGTTCAGACCAATTGGGAGCACACGCGTGGAAGGGAGGAGAGGGTCGGTAATTAAAATTCTGTTCAGCATGACAACGCTGTTTCATGCCTCATTTTTTGTCACACGTGGGATGAATACGGGATAAGCGCGGAGACTTTAATAGGTAAGCAGACACTGCTGGTGCGCGCTTTAAGTGCACACGCCGCGCTACCTCGAGCACACAGGTGTAAAACACGCACACACTGCAAAGGCTATCAGCAACACCAGTGCATATGTTATGTTCGGTAATAGCAGAGGCTTTAATGTTTAACGTGCGTTTAAAACAGGGCTGGAGCTTTGTGTTCGCTCCGTCCCTCACTGACAACTGAAAACTTGGATTTGAGTGTGTAGTTGCACAGCTTGCTTGCATGTGCTGATTTTGTGATGTGTTTACTCATTGAAAGAGGGGTTGGAGAGGGGGGGGCAACGCAGAGCCTCCTGGGATGCCGTCCACAGGGCTTGTCAACTACTGTCACTCAGTCATCACCCACCCCCTCACCATCCCCATGTCCCATGCTCCGATCCCCCCTCTGCAAAACAAAGACAGCGGCAGCCACAGCAGCTGCATCCAGAGGGACCATCGCTCCACCAGTATTTAACCTCTGCTACAGCTTCTTTCTGTCTCACTTGCTTCCCCTCACCGTGCTACGTCTCTCCCTCTCTCCCTCCCTCCTGCTCCTCTCCTGCTCTCCTTCATCAAAGCATTTCTGGCTATTTTGTTTCCCAGCTCTACAGAGAGTTATTGCTCATGACAACGATCACGGTCGTTTATTTTCTCTCCACAGCCCGGCCTCTGTATGCACGCCGGGCTAGTATTACCCTATGATATTCAAGCGCTCTCTATTAAATATGCATGAACCCTGGAGATGAAAATTAATTTTGGGAATGTTCTCTCCCTCTTTCTCCCCTCGCTCTCCCTTTGAATGTTCAAATATGCCTTCATCTGCCTTTGTGTCAAGCCGTGAATTCATTATTTCATTTACCGGTGATGGTGTAATGGCACAATATGCGGGGGTACGGCGATGTTGCGATATAGATCTTGTTAAAGCAAAGGGGCGACGAAAACAACTCCGGCCAAAACACACGTCGCAAGAAGCAAGTTTTTCACAGATTCGCCAAGTTCTGAACAAGTTCGCCCTGAGCTCTTATCATTCATGAATATTTAGGGCCATAAAATGGGAAAATATTAAATTGAATTATGCATGTATGAAGCGATGGAAATCTGCAGTAGGACACTGCAGATTTTCTTCTGTCTTTTTCTGCAACATGATCTTCTTCCCTGGTTTCTGCTGGAGATCTGTGCTCCACTGACCCTCAGACTCCAGACTCGAGCTCATGTGGGTGCTGTTACACTGCTGTCCATCCCGCTGCACGGAATATTACAGTATTCGTCGGTAAAGACTGTGTGGAAGAGTGAAAACATCAAACACATGGCAGACACAAACGGGCTGGTTGAGCAGGTTGTGTAGGAGGTGAAGCCAACACAAGTCGAAGGATAAAACAAGAACCGCTTTAAGAAATAAAACACAGCAGTAGAAAGATGGTCTCTGAGTTGCCTCTCCAAGATGTTGCTGACTGTGAGATATACTGCATATAGCCCTGTCCGACAAGACTAGTATTACCTGGGGGCCTCTAGTAATTTGCAGTAATTGTGGAGGCCGTCTGTGACCTTGATCCCATGCGAATTTGCTGTGTCTGTAATTTTTTAAAAGTAAAAATTCCAACACAAATTACCTTTCGTATTTCACAAAACACAGAGGTCATGAGAAAATATTAGTCCCATGTGGGGCCATGTTTAGTTTTTGGTTTTCTCTGCGCCTCCTTTTTGCCTCGTTGCTGGTCAAGAATTATGAATTACAATTACAAATGAAAGCCAGCTCGAATCCATCAGAGTGAGAGTGAAATCTCAAAATGGATGAAATGTGACAATGGCCCTGTTTAGACATGGAATTAACAGGCGCTCTGGGCAATCCGATCACGAATGGACGGCTAAGACACATTCCTGTTCACACCTGTTCCTATCATACGTCTCCAGCTGATCACTTGTGTTCAGATTTCGTTACTGCCTCATACACAGTTCTTACATCCACACACTTTTGCTAGCTGCTCTGTAGCATGTTTACTCGTCATGTATCGACGTCAGCAGAATTAAACACATCTCGGATGGTCACACACTTGGTCCAAATCGACGTGAAATGGATGACCAAAACAACCGCTATGAAGCACCAATGACGTGGTCCTTGTTGGGGGCACATCAGGAGGCATTAGTGTTTACGCTATTTAGCGCTGTCCACTTGAGATTGGATCACCCAACACATTTTAATACCAGGTCTGAAAAGAGCCAGTGTGTGGTCGAATCAGTTCTGCCTGTTAAACTAACATGCAACACGTTCTCATCCCATTACCGATGCTTTCTCAGGCCTTTGGTGAATGATACCAAAGTCAAATGCATCCTTTGGGTCTCTATAAGAAGTAGTCTTCAATGATTGCATGTGACACAGAGCTGTCTCCTGGATGAAACCCTTAACACATGGTTAAAGTTGTCAAACAGTCCCAGTCAGGTTTAGGGAATGTTAATAGCACTGACTTTTGGTTTCATGTGGGACACAAACAGCCGTCTCCTGGGTAAAAGTCCATGTATGTTTGAGAGTTGAGTTTGTAGAGTGGGGTTTTGAATGATGGGAGATGATGCCAATAAATCTAAGTAAACTTGAGACCTCACTGTGCTATTAGTTTTTATTCTGTCGAGATTCATTCCTGAAATCAAGGCCATATCCAGTAAACCTCACCCCTCTTATTTTTAGTCGACTTTAGTCTCGTGCAGGTCGAAGAAAACAACGAACATTTTAGTCTAGAACAAGCATCTTCGTCAAACTCCAGCTGATGTTAGGCTAAAATAACAGGCATTTGAGATTGAGTACAAAATGACTGGTCCACTGTAATCCATTCATTAAGGGAGTTAGTTGCTTACAGGTAGACTTACTTAGCGTGCGTCTGAATGCCAGGTCGAGTGTGTGCCGAGGCTGACGGCTAGCGCCAGCTCAGACCTCCAGGCTCGCTGCTAAATGCTTTGCGTTGAGGTGAGGTTTCATGTTTGAAGTACTCCAATGGTACGATGAATTCCATTTTCTTATGTGATTAATTAATCACAATTAATTTGTTATGGTGAGCTGTGGTTAGAACGTTTCCAGGCATCGAGGCAGATGTAAATCCAATTTTCACTCTTCTTTTAGCTCAGTCTTTTGTCTCCAATCAGGTGATAATTCTCAAGTCATCATGGCAGCTTTCAGCTTTTTATTTTCTACTTCAGCTCCTCTTTTTCGCTAATAAAATCATGAGATTTAGTCATTGTTTCACTGTTGTCTCCTTCTCATCGTGGAGAAAAAAAAAAAAAAGTCTGTTTCCAAAAAATGTCCTCAAAATTCTCGCTTACAAATTGAACACTATGCACTATTGTATTTTGGTGATTCGATGTGACACCAGAAGGTTTCTGTCGCCTGGAAGAGCTGACCGTCGAGCTGAGGGGGAAGCTTTGGGCTGCTCCACACCAGCCCCCTATGGCCTGCATTCACTCACGCTGACTCAATCTGCATAACTGCATCTTTCATGAGGTTTGGTCAATGCCCAATCCATACTGTATATAGGCCTGTGTGTGTGTGTGTGTGTATGTGTGTGAGAATGTGTCTGCGACCCTGCATGTTATTTTCTGTGCTAACACTATCACTGTGTCTCGCATTAACGTTTGTGTGTCCGTCCATGTCAGAGCATGTTCTCTATACGTGTGCTGTAATTGCGTTCTCACCTGTTCGGGAGACAATCTTCGCCTTCTGTCATCGACTGATCATCCAGGTCAGCGATTCAGCGGTCCCTCTTTCGCTTCACTACGAATTAGCACTTTCACCCGAATCTCTTCATCACCTTCATGGTCCCTACTAGTGGCACCTTGTTTAAGCCCGGTCAATATTAGCAAAGAGGGATGTGGGTGACTGTGGTTGGTAGACAGCCACTGCAGTTCTTATCAGGTAAAGTGGTTTTTGATTAGTGTTAATGGCTGGGACTAAATAGCCTTCAGCTTTTCCACTGGCTACACCTGTTATGTATGTGTGTGTGTGTGTGTGTGTGTGTTTGTGTGCTGCTCTGCTCAAGGGCATGCAAGCAATTCATCAAGTTGAAAAAGCTATACCCACCGTGCAGTGATGTACAGGTTTTTATGTCTCAACCTGCTCCGGAAACTATAACCTCTACACCGTCTGCTCTCCTCTAGCTATGTCGAGAATGCTGCCGCGTCTCCGGAGGGGTTTCAGCACCGCCGTGATGTACAGACAGCAAGAATGAGGCTTTTCTTGTTGTGCATACTCTCGCCACGATGCACACTCGTGGCCCAGAAAGACAGGCTGCAGCACCCGCTCGCAGAGAACGCTCGGCATCTGGTGCAACAGACAGCCTTGCATGTTAATGCAGAGTTAATATTATTATTATGAACTGCGAGTGACTTCGCATGTTAGTGAGCGCTCTGTCAAATTAATGTCAGTTCCATTAATGCCGCCGTCTATTTCGTGTCACAAGTACGCTCGCTGCAGACTCCCGCTTGCTCGGGCACACTGGGGCTGAGTACGGAAACACAAAAGAACACACACACCTCGTGAAAAGATTCACACCCCTGCATCTCAACAGTGGATACATATTTACACATGCACACACACATCTTTTCTGCACAGAGGCGAGAGACGAGAGGAGGAAAATGAATGTCCTGACTCATTTATCACATAGCCCCAAAAGTACAGATGAATCCAGTGATGAAAATCTGTCCTGAGAAATGTCAGGCAGATATTAACTCCAATACATCAAAGTGGAGCTGCAGTCTCTGAGCTGACTGCCAGCCCATGCTCCCAGCCTTTGCTTAAATAGGGGAGGGGGGGCACACCAGCGCCGATGTCATTTTTAGCCAACTCTGACCACTCCGTCACGCAGGAAACGAGTAAATAAAGACGCAAGTCCGAAGAATAACATCCGAGATGATGCAGAGCGAATTTCATTAGTGCGCAAATGCCATTCTTTAGATCTGTCTGATCTCAATGAAGTGTGAGAGTGAAGGCAGAGAGAAGAAGAGGGGAAATTGCCTTTTCATGTAGATTTCACTAATCGCTTCCCTAACAAAATACGGCAGACTTGTACTAATAAGTAAGTTAAGGCTCAGTGGACAGATAGAGTGCAACAGCACAGAGGCTAATGGAATCGAGAGCTTTCCATGCCTCCATGGGTGTCTTAATTGTCAAAGGGAGATTCTCGTACGAGCATTTCGCCACTCGCCTGCTGGATTGTGGGAAGTCTAAATTGGAGTGCGACTCAGTGGGCTTGTTTTAAGCCCGAGCTTCTCTCGTGCGTGCGAGGTGGATCAAATCCCTTATCCAAAGTCTGGAAACAGGTCATGTGATTCGCTCTTGTTTATTTGGGAAGCAGCTCCTGCACAGTGTATGTTTCCAGTGCAGCCAGCAGGGACTGCAGCAGACTCATATCTAAAATCTATAACTTCTGCTGTTCTGTGCTTTTTCACCCCGCGCACTCTCTCCTGGAATGTATTATGTGCTCGTTTATTTTTGCATGGATTTATTTATTCATAAATATTCATTCTGAGTGTCATATATGTGATTCATTTGAAAGAAAATAAAATATATTGCTTTTGCAGTCCCAGTCGGGCCGGGATTTATTGGCTCTCTTTGCTATTGTTATCACAATACCTTTTTATAGTAATCTTATTTTAGCGTCGCTGCTCTTCACTAGTTATTACAGCGGTAGGAATCCCAACCACTGTGGTTCATTAGAGAGGAAATTGGACTGTATGGACTCCATGAGAGAAGGAGAACGTGCTTTTAATCTAAAAAGGTCAATGTGCGCCGGCTATTTTGGAGATTCACTGCGAGCTTATAATTGGGGCCTTGTCTGAAGACAATGTGGAATTAAATGAAGACAAAGTTACTGAGCGTGTGGTTGGCCTTTGATGAGAATCAGGGAGTGAGGACCCTTCATTTGCAACCTTTAATCAGTCCAATGAGATCAGATTCGCATGCGATTCTAGAGGAAAAATAAGTGGGGGGAGAAATGAAATGGTAATTAGTATTGATTACCTATGGGCATATGACCCCGCAGTCTCCCCTTGCATTCTTAAATCAACCCAAATTATTGGATTTACTAATTTCATGCTCAGAGAGAAGTAGCCAGCAACATGAAAATGCCTCCACGGTGAACCATGTGCCCGTCGAGGTCCGAGGAAATTATAGTGATGGGAGGCATCTTTTTGTGCAGAGGCGTGGGTGTGAGGCTGAATTAACCGCACTGCTTTAACTTAAGGATGATAATTATTCCGGGAGGGTCTGTGGGGAGTAAAGGTGATTCAGGTAGCTTTTTCTTCAAATTACATTTCACATCGCTGCGCTGTCGCTAAGCGATGGCCTCAGCTCGGCCATATATGCATGTAATTACTTGCAGTTAAAACAGAAAAAAAGGGTCCATTTAGGCAGGAAAAAGCCGCCCAATTACATGTATACACAATTAATACACCCATGGGAAATTGAAATTTTCTTTCAAATGATAAGATTAATTCCTAATTATGGCTACAGACACATGCACATTCACACAAGGCCTCACACACTTAATCTGCTTTAGTAATAAGCCACCATATAGTGGAATTGTGAAAAGCAGAAGTGGACAGCAACTGATGGAGGGAATCCGTGTCATAATGCACCCGCTGAACCCGGGCGTTCATGGATGTGGTGGTGCTCTGCCGCCATCTGGTGGCTGTTAGGTGGAACATGAGGACACCAGTGCAGAGAGTGGGAGTGTGTCTTAAGGCGGAGGTGCTGCTGAGACTTTTCATAATCAAAAGATTAAAAGCTTCTGCACTTCAGCCCTGACATCTTTGGATTTATTAAAGAGGATAAACATATTGGGAATTATTTCTTCTTTGTTTTAGTCCCTCCAGGATCTGAGGTCTTATTTTCTGTTAAGCAGCCCAGTGGTGCATTGGATAGCCGTGTCTCCTCACAGCAAGAGGGCTCCAAGTTTTAACCCAGGGGTGGGGGAGCCCTTCTGTGCGGAGTTTGCATGTTCCCCCTGTGTCAGCGTGGGTTTCCTCCAGGTGCTCCAGCTTCCTCCCACAGTCCAAAGACATGCAGGTTAATTGGTGACTCTAAATTGTGCGTAGGTGTGAATGTGAGTGTGAATGGCTGTCTGTCTCTGTGTCAGCCCTGTGACAGTCTGGTGACCTGTCCAGGGTGAATAAAATCATGTATTTATATATTTCTTTACCGGGTTTGTAGTGTTACTAAACTGAATGCCAGCAGACCATCAGCACCACAGGCTGTGTGGGTTGTAGTTGCTGCTGCAGGAGTGTGAGCTCCACGCGGGGGAGAGTTGGTGAGAGTCCGACCGCAAACACACAGTGATAGCTACTTATTAGCATCACACACCTGGCATTACCTTAAGGTTATTAATAGGTTTAATGCCAGTTGAGCCATTTCAGTGTTGGTGTGAGTTTGTTAGGAGTGTTTAAAATCTCGGTGTTGAGTGTTAGCCAATGCTGTTGTGTTAGCTCGTGCTAACCAGGCAGACGTTAGAACTGACCATTAACCGAGGAAAGCAGCTCCTGAGACGGCAGCAACATAAAGTTTTCTGATCCGGTGAGGAGGTGGGATGGTCCGAAATCAGACCCCTGGCACATAAGGAAGTCTTGATAATATTTGGTACTCTGTTTTATCAGTCAGTTCCTTTTTAAAAGGTGTGAAGTACCAATACACAGCCCTGCTGGACACTTCTTGAGCCTCCCACATCTCCTAAATAACAGTCAGACTCCCAAAGACTGAAAGAGACACCAAGTCACCACAGTGTCTTCCCCTTGAGTCTCTTTGTGGTCTTTTTGTCTCTTTAGTTGTCTGATTTTGCACATAGAAATATTAACAATCATTTTAAACAAAGGCTCTAGTCCAGTGGCTCGCCTCGACGCCCCTGGGCCTGTGCACGTTAGGCTGGTTCAGTCATCCTTCCATGGCCACTGACCTTGTTACAAACCTATTTTTGTTGCCCAAGCTTTGATGACAACCAAACCCTTTGGACATGTATTAAAATACTGGTAAAAATCTAAAAGTTTCCACAGATACCAAATATCACAGGCTGAATTTGGGGGAAATTTAAATCATTAGATGCACAGGAGCTCTATAAAAAATATTTCCATTTGATGCAGTGGTAAAGCTTTTGTAAAGAGATGTAACAATGTGATAAAGACTAAATATAAACCAAGTGGTTAAACAGGTTGAATAAATAAATCAAGGGACACTAATCGATGGGGGACACTTCTCAAGTCGGATCTTTATTCTGTGGGAAACAGTAGTCTCGTACACATCTAACTTGTTGGTGCAATATGACAGACATCTACTCAGTACAGCAGTGCCTACAGTTAATATTTAATTTATGTTTACGAGCAAAAATAATAAATGTTAAAAAGATAAATATTAGTTTCAGTGTAAAGCACAGCACGCAGTTCCCTTGACTTGCAGCAGTAGAACTGTACTGCAACAGTCTCACATAAATATGCTTCATCTTACACTGGCTCTACGCTGATACACACACTAACTTCTTTTTTTTTTTTTTTACAGCAGATACAGTGTCTATTCTGTCCTCGTGCAGCTCTGGGATCAGAGAAAGTGCAATTTTTAAAACAGCGGTGACACTAAACATCCAGGGCAACACGGACACACAGATGCATGGCAGGACAGCTGCGTGGATGTGCGAGAGCATGTGTGTGTGTTTGATATCGGGAGCACTGCAGAGGCTGGGTTACAGCTCATGGGTTCGTCAAGACTAAAGAGAGAGAGGAGTGACATCGAAGGAAGTGACAGACAGGAAATGAACACAGTGAGGCCAAACAGAGACGGTTGTTGACGTTGTTACTGGAGCTCTTTTACGACACGCGGCACTGACGTCTCGCAGGCCTTCAGTCTCGCACACAGACTGGACTTCGCAGGCCAGCGTATGCACTGGTCCTCACATGGCTACTGAAGCGTCCGACTCCTTAGGCCGGTTGCGTACTACATGTTCCAGCTGTCCGGAGTCTGACACGTCGTAGCTTGTCTTGTACTTGGCCAGGATCTTCATCAGAGGACGCAGCTTCAACCACCACTGCTCCTTAGGAATCCTGTGACTGCAGACAGACAAATATCAGCACTGTGGTTCTGTGAATATTTATAAAGTATCTTCTGATGAACGGGGAGCAGTGAAAAGATCATTTCCCATCTGGACCATATGTGACACAAGAGTGGCTTTAATTTGTGAGTAGAGTGAAACGTACACAAAGTCAGTCTCGTCCTTGAGCTGTACGACAGGCTGGAAGACCAGAGCCCTGCGACGCATCCCCAGCAGACAGCAGGAGTCCTCGGTGTTAGCGAACACTCGGCCTGCAGGGAAACACCACAGCAGTCAGAGGTGGAAACACAGGAACGTACTTTAGCTGATGGCAAACAAAAAGGCGGCATGGCTTTGACATTTGACAGTGGGTGTGAGAGGGTGTATACAGTGATGATGACATTTCATCTAGCTCGTGGCTAACCTCAAGAAAACACTAACTAGAACAGTTCTGTGTGGATCGACAGGAGGACTACGGTGCGGTGAAACTTAAAATCTAAACACAAAAAGCAACTGAGGCCACATGAAGCATCGTAGACAGACAAGAAAATGTGGGGCAAGCAGGAACATGTGTCCATTATTCATACAGCCCATGGTCATAGATTCAATTCTTACAATTTCACGACTAGAGAACTGGAAATTGTGCAGCATGGTGACTATTGCTATATAACAAAGAGGAGACTACGGCACACACACAGACTGGTAGCAGCGCTAACCAGTCCTAGCTGTGCCCTACAGGTGCCTAGACTGTATGGATGGCTCTCTAATATGGCAGAATAATGGAAAAGACAAGACAGGGACATGGAGCTAAATATAAAGATGGAGATGGTCATGGAGCCAGCAACAAAAAGAGATTTACCTTCATCTTATGTCATCCATGTGTAAAGAAAATAGAGATAAAAAACAAAGAGTTTTAACTTTAACTGTAACGGTTATACACATGCACTATGTTTAAAACGTATCACTCACAGCTGTTAGTGTTATCCGTCCCTCAGTACATTCAAGTCAATTTCTCATTAAATAGTTACGCTGACGGATGTAAATGATCAATAAATAATTTCCTCTGAGAGGATAAAAATACATCAAGTGACAGTGACTCCATGACAGATCCGGGTAAAGGTCTGCTTCACAACGCTCACGCTTCTGTAGGGAGGGAGGATCGACTACCACAGGTCATTTCACTCGTACAGAAGTGGAACATTAACCTTACCGTGTCTGAACGTCTCCACCAGCTTTTTGGTGACCCACTGCATCGCCTTGGCAGAGATCTTGGTCCCAAAGTTACGGTCGAACGGAGACGGTGCGCCACCCTTTCAAAGGAATCAGAATGGTGCATTTTATAGCAATTTTTTTAAACATAAAAAATATGAGGGTGGTGAATGGACCTGAATTTTGTATTAAGTTTTGCTGTGACCTGACTCATTTCTTTAAGATTTTGTCTTCAAGGGACTCTATGAACAATTCAGAGGGGACATATTGTCTAGACACGTTCCTCAACAAGGTGAAGGAGCCAGCAGCTAGCAGCTAATGATGCTAACTCCATAAACAGCACTCAACAACTACAAAAGTGCTGACAGAGCTAACAGCTACACTTGTGACGACACCATCCAGATATCAGTTAGGCTAACCTCCATATGAGCGCAATGCAAAGCAGCAGCAATGTGCTCACCAGTGATACACACATCTACTAGAGTGAAGTTCGAATATAAAACAGGGAAGGAGCGTGACTTCATTCTAGGGCTGGGCAATAAAACGTTCTTGAAACGGGGTCGCAATAAAACAGCGTGTGATGCAGCAGAAATTAACAGACAACTGTCAATCTGCAGTGCTGGCGATGCGCGTCATTGTTCACGCCTTTTTTCACCGCAAAGTTTGTGCTGAGGCGAGTGAGCCGAGGTGAGGAGGAATTTAAAGTAGCGTTGATGTAATGAAAAGAGGGGGAAATGAGTGGAAGTGAGGAGCAAAGCGACCGTGAAGCTGAAGAACGAAATAGACGAAATTGTGTATAAAAAAGGTCACACAACATCAATAATTTAGAAGTAGTCACAGTGTTATACTTTTTAGCCAAAGACAGGTTCAAGAAATTAATTTAAGTGCTAGACAGCAGGTACGAGCTCCCAGACAGGAAATATTTTTCTCAAACTGCTCTGCCCCAGCTTTACGACGAGCACCATGGGAAGCTGGAATATCATTTGGTTTTTTCAGGTGTCAGATATTATCAGGACACTTTCCAAACTCGCAGCATTATCAAAGTATATATCGTGATAAATAAATGGTGACTGACAGATGAATCTGCATCAAAAGGCTCAAACCAGATTCAAACCCCGAGCACCAGCACACCCACCAAACTTTTTTTTAATAATATTTAAATGCATGTATTTGTTCAAGTTGTTATTTGTGCTGTTTAATCCAATTCTACTTTCATTTCTTCTGTATCCCTTCACTTGCTGCTGGCACAACCCAATTATCCCTTGGGGATCATCAAAGTTCTGTTTGATCCCGTTTTATCTGCGCTAATCTCAAGACACACAAAGCCGAAATACAACAAAGCCCGTCCGTGTAAAATGGGGATATGCATATTCATGACACAAATATAGAAAATTGTTTATAAATCTTCCTTAGCCTGGATTAACTGTTACCCCTGACACTGCTTCAGACTGGATCACTCCCATTTAGTCAGTGTGAAGTGGGAACCAGTGTGGCTGTGCCTACCTGCTGCATGTGTCCCAGCACATTCTTCCTGGAGTCAAACACTCCCTTCCCTTCTTCAGAGTACAGCTGGTAGATGAAGTCTGTGGTGTAGTTTTCATTACAGTTCTCATTCCTATACACACACAGTAAAAGAAAACTGAGTGAGGAAAGGAAGTCTTATTGCAACGGACGTGCACTTTAGGAACAGTAGGTACACGTACACTCAGATGAGTCCATGTCATAGTCACTTCAACATGAGAACACTGCAAAATGTCAGCTGTTAAACTCATGACATCAGCATTGACCTGTTGACTACACAAGCAGCTTAAAATCAAACAGTGAGGGCTGGAAATACTGGATCATACACGCTCCTTCACAAACACTGCAGCAGCACACCAGTTATGTGTTTGAATGTGTGCTTGTTTTCCCCATTACATAATCACCAAAGGATGTAGCCTTAAAATAGTGCTGTGTGACTGGTGTAATTAAAGCAGCATTACCTGAGGACCAGTCCTCTTTGAATGCTGGTTTTCATTTTCTCTGTCAAATGCTCGACATTGGCCTGCAGAAACAAACTGAAAGTTAGTGACGTGACCAGCAGATGGCGCTGAATGCACCCAAGTGAGACTGAATACTGAGACAAGAGTTGAGGAATCAGAGAGGAGACACATTAATGTTACTAATATATGAGTTACCTGCAGGTCTCTGATGTCAAACGGCTCCTCGTAGATGTACGCAGCATCAGCTCCGGCAGCCAGGCCTCCTACACTGGCCAGGTAGCCGCAGTAGCCTCCCATGGTCTCAATGATAAACACGCGCCTCTTGGTTCCGCTTGCCGACTGCTTAATGCGGTCACAAGTCTGACACATGCATAGAAGCTCACAAAGTCAGTATATATTAGGCGATGATTACAAGCTAAGCATTATTAAAAATGTATGTGAGATACCTCCAGTTAAATGTGTTTAATATATCAAAATGTCTGAGAACCAAACCAGCAAGGTTAGAAGTGTGTCGATTAGAGGACATGTGCTGTTAAGTAACAGTAAATACATTCCACATAGAAAACAACAGCATCACACACTTCTCAAGGCCAGCATGCTTATTTCTCATTTTGCACAGGAGCCAGCTTATTTACATTTATACAATTCAGGCAGATTCAAGCTAAAATGCTGCTTTCAACAGTGACTGGAGGCCTGCATCAGGGTGAGAAGATGAGAGAGCACATCGAATGGTAAACTTCAGATATCTTTTACAATTCAAATGTTACACACTTGGTTAGAATTATTTAGAGAGGGGAAAGTCTCCTCTGCTTGATCTTTGTTCTGAAAGTCCAGTGCTGATAGTCAGTTTGATATCAGGTGACTGTGATGCGAGTAGAGAGTGCACCGAGTCTCAGATGCTACAGCTGTGTTAAAGGGGCATTCCTGTGATTTAGCATTTAACTCGGGGACTCACAAGAGCCAAAATCAAAGCAGCACAGGGGGGGATATTCTAACATGTAGTCCCTAGTTTGGGTTAATTTCCAAAACCCTGGATCCTACGTTTCTAATTATGTAACTTGTATCTTGCCTTCTAAGGGTGTTTTCACATGTAGTCCTTTTTTAAAAAAGTGCAACAAACAGTGGACAAACAGAAAAGAGACTTCTTTTAGTGTTCTCATTATGTGCTCATTTAAGAGAGGACTCACTTCTCTTTCTTGTCAACGTCAGCTCTGGTGGGGCCTCAGTTCTCTTCCTGTTCACACCACATATAATATATACTGACATAGTTTTGGTTTTACTTTGACGTAGCACTGCAGTGCAGTTTTGAAGCCCCTCGCTTTCAGATGAACTTCAAATTGGAGGAAAG
Organism: Epinephelus cyanopodus; assembly: GCA_026686955.1. Classification (NCBI taxonomy): domain Eukaryota; kingdom Metazoa; phylum Chordata; class Actinopteri; order Perciformes; family Serranidae; genus Epinephelus; species Epinephelus cyanopodus. Next base: position 7,580,382 of record CM048935.1, read on the forward strand.
AAAACCTGTTGCTGTTTGATGTACTTTACATTCCACATCTGGAGACGTGCAGTGTCTTCCGTGGACCAAACTACTCTTTGTCCTGCGTCCTTGCAAGCATTACAGATAGACGTGGTTTTGTCTATGTTTTTCAAGCGTCCCAGTGCAACAGCATGAGATCTAGAAGGCTCAATGCAAAAGGCAAAGAGCAAAGTGAACCACACCGTGGATTTGAAACAAACCCTACAAGGTGGTCTGAGTTCGGTTTGCTTCAGAGGGGTCTGAGTCCTCGAGTGTTCACATATGCACAAAAAATGCGGAGTCACCACTTTGAGTCTGTTTAGAGGGCTGAAAAGGACCAAGTATGAAAACACCTGAAAAACCCCTGCCCCTTAAACCTCGTATCTGCAGTCAATGTTAAAAATTGGTGGATTGCCCCTTTAAAATTTAAGAGATATTCGGTGTTCAGTGTGCAAGTTAATCCTACAGGTTAACGTTAGAGCTACAGTTAGGGTAAGATCTTTAGAGCTGCAGAATCTACTCATGCAACACTTTACTGCACATCTGCTCCTGCAGCCAGTTTGTTGAGTATAAGCACTGGACCGTTAACTCCACTGATACTTGGTATCATGTGTCAATTTCATCCTCTGTGCATTAAGCATCTCAAACAATGCGGTTAAAGTTGTGCTAGCAGCAGTCCGACGGTCTTACCTCCACGATGGCATTGAGGGCCGTGTCTGCCCCGATACTTAGATCTGTACCCGGCACATTGTTACTTATGGTTGCAGGCAGCATACACATCGGGATGCAAAACTCCTCATAGGCAGCACGCGCCTCATACAGCTGCAGCAGACTCTCAAAGGCCTGAAGCGGCAGTATATGACAACGCGTTAGAGGGCGGCCGCTGAGAGAGACGGGTGAGTCTCTCTCAGTGTGCTAGAGCGTATCCTGCCATTCCGGCTCGTTCCGTGTGATAGCGGCAATGGCTTCCCTTTGGCAGAAAGGACGAGAGGACCGAAGTGTGAGTGAAGACATGGAGAGGAGAGTGAAGGAGGGGAAATAAGGAGCATGGAAGGAGGAGTGGACACTGAAGGAGTGGCAGAGGAGCGCCACGAGATGAAGAAGGAAGACGATGGAACAGAGGGAAGAAACAGGAAAGATGAGACAGGAAAATATGGGACAGATCTGTGCGTTTGTGAGCCTCAGCAGCTCAGGACAGCCATTTCTGCTGCGGAAGGTTATATGCAGGCAAGACAAGCGCCGATCGAGTGCGTACACAGAGGAGGATGAAGGATGAAGATGGTGGTAAAGATTCAGGCTCTGAGATGTTAATTTGTTTACATTTGTGCTGATTCTTTATGTTCATTCAATTATCATGATGCTTCAAACAAAACCAGAGCTTTGACTTTTTAAATATTTGCATAAAAAAACATCACATTTACATGATGTCACTGAATCAAGTTAGTGTGGAAGCTTCATTATCCATTCGAGCAGACACACATAATGCAGTGCATGTTAGCTGTGCTGCAGTGTTAGTTTATACCTGAATGTGTGAGCATCAACATCAAACCTGCACGCTGTTAACCACTCATCTTGTTGCTAATGATGTGGGAGGACAAAAACACACAGACAGAGACAAAGGCAGGCAGAGCAAACATGGCGGTCACGACACTCGTGCACCTCGCAGCATGCCTCCATGTTGTCGACCACATACTCACCTGATGCGGAAGGGAGGGACGCTACTCTGTAATGTGCCGTTACATTTACCAGTCATGCTTCACAGTACAGACGGGACTCAATTCGTCTGTCTGGCTGAAAGTTTGATTCCAGATGTGGCTAACAGATGCCACGTGCACCAAATTTCCCCCAAATGACAGGCTGGAAAATATGTGGTGTGACTGGTAAAATGAGCGAGTGAGCGGTTTCTCCCTTCTTGATTTGCTGGCTACGTGAGCATAAGCAAGTCTGAGTGTGTCTGCTTACGTGTGTGCTTTATATCTGTCCGTGTGTTGCTGACATCAACTATTCTGGTTGCCAGCCTCCATCACTTACAGTAGTGATGGCGTTCAGAGCCGTGTCAGCGCCAATGCTGAGGTCTGAGCCCGGCACATTGTTGGAGACAGTGGCTGGGACCATGACCATGGGAACACAGAACTCGTCATATTTCCCGCGCGCCGTTAACAATTCCAGCAGTGACAGGAAGGCCTGCAGGGCAGAGCCAAGGGGCTTTAGTGTTGGCGGGGGTGGAGCTTTGGTGGGTTGGTTTGGTTGGGAGGTGCTACTTGCCACAAAGGAAGGGAAAGACAAAAGTGAGGGGGTGCCAAGGGGAGGAGCCAGGTCTATCACAACGGACAGCAGCGAAACAGACAGGTACCACTCCACATACAACACATCATCTCTCTCTCACTCATTCACACACACATAAAACTCATTTACTTGCATTTATCACAGGAATATAAAGCTGGTGAGCATCTAAATGGGAGTGCGTGAAATGGCTGGAAAGAAGCAGGTGCTCTCTGTTTCTAATCAAAACCAAATCATCATGTTATTGCATCAAATCAAGAATCCTACTGTCTCTTTAATGATATATTCAAAGTACAGAAAATCAACTTAACGCTACAGTTCCTGCTGTTCTGGATTTTGACAGATAAATGACTTTGAAGCATGATTATGTGCATGATTATGTAAGGAACCATATGGTGGTGTGCTGACATGTAATGGGGTAAGACTGATGGGAAGGATCAACATCACAGTGTTCACTATCATATACTGTACATATGGACATTTGACAATACTATTAAAATGCTTCAACAGTTACTTTTTTAAGACAATGATCGTTCATAAAATGGTGCCAAATATGAAACATAGCATTAGCACTACTGTCATGAGTTTTAAAAAGCTTATGAAAAGCATAAATTAGACAAGAAAATAGTCTGAAACATACCTCGAATCCACCGACAATTAGCAGCGCGTTAATGTTGTGCTTTCTCATCTGCTCAGCAATTTTCTCAACATGCTTTGCAGGAAGCGTTCTGGGGAAAACAAAATTGAACAGTTTCAGTGGGTGAAAAAACATTTATACAGATTCAACAGATTCAGTTACACAATGCAGGAACTGTCAGCTGCTGTGTGCAAACAGTATCATCAAGGAAACAGATAAGAGATGCAGGCATTTCGTTTCCTTATATTTCTTTTCTTTCGTAAGTGTGACTGCAATTTTTGTAGCTTCCTCTTGGCTGTGTACTGCTTATGGTCAGGCACCGGGTTGCTCCCTTTTGAGGCCTGATCACACAGGATGTGTTTTAGCAGCTGGGGGCGCCTTTTTGTAATTGACTTTAATGAGAATGAAGCTTTTCGCGTCATGACAAGCCTCGCGTTTCTGCGCTCTAGGTGCCTGGTGTTTTTGCCGAAGTGCTCTGAAGTTGAAAACCGAAGATCAAGGTCGCGGCGACACGGCCCTGCCACGGCAGCCGCCCATGGGCAAACAAATCAGTCTCCAGTGTGCCGCTGTCCAGCAACCTCGAATCTGTAGGGGAGGGGGGGCGGACACGACTCGGACAGTATTTTGAATTTGAGTGCAGTAATGGTTTTGGCCACATTCTTACATACAGCACCTTTAACTAATAATTTAAAATGTTATGGATTTCCGTTTTAATGTCTAACAGTTGCTGCTCAGTTAAAGATAACAGATCAAGACTTTACCTTTTGGTTCCCAACAGAGAGCCACCCTGTCCTGTCCATCCTCCGACATCAGCCCATTTAATCTCCTTAATCTGAAGGGAAAACAACAGCAACACATGCAATTTTACTCCATCACGATTATAGTACATCCTCCTTTCAGCATTCAAATGTATGAAGCCTCTGCTCTATATTCTTGTTGGTCTATTTACCAAAAACCTAACCACACCCAGAACTTCCTGTGTTCACAACAATTCTGTATTATCAGACACATGCTCGTAGAGTCTCAACAGAGGTGCTGCCAGGAATCTTTCACAGGAGGCCACCAAAACCATAAGGCGTAAGTGAATTTCAGAGATTCTATTTTGCAATTGAAGTGTATATAGGCCAGAAAACTGTCACTATGGAGAGTAAAGGAATCGCATACTGGTTTACTTTGTTTTCTTACTTTACAGTTAATGCAACTAATTATCTGATGTGCACAGACTAATAACAGAACAGTCAATATTTGTCCAATTTTCAAGGTATCCCATTGAAAATGGTTATGCATCAGGGAGGCCATGGCTGCCCCTGACCACACATTGGGAGCGCCACTGGGTCACGGTGCCAAGATCATTAAAAAGAGAGAATTTTCTGTACACTGACAAAATCTTGGATATAACAGAGGAACTGGAGCAGTGAAAACACGGAGGTGTGTAGCAGAGAGTCCCAGAGCGCTGAAGTACAGAAATCCATTACTCCCGCTGGTCTAATCTTCTTAGGGTCAGCTGGCGCAGTGTGAGTTTAACCAGCCAGGGCACACACACACACACAATGTTTAACTAACCAGTGATTTTGGAGACTTTTTGATGAGGATAAATGATCACATCATTTGTTAAGTGCTGTTCTTTGAAAGAGCCAACAACAGACTGAGAGAACTTGAGACTTTCACTAGGACGAAAGGTCATGGGAGGAGAGAGGAGAGGAGTGTGAAACCAGTTCTACCAGTGCAGTGTCTCAAATTACAGCCCATTCTCACACAGAACAGGTTTCACTTCCCTCAGATAACTCCGAAGCTCTGTACATTATGCTGTCCGTCATCAGTTTATTGTGATACCGCATTAACTTTGGCTGGACAGGGCCGAGGAGGGAGAGTCAGCGTGGGAAATTGGTTTACATTAATCTGAGCAGATAATCCCCCTGGGTCTCCCCGATTATGCTTCAGACATGGACCTAACAGTGATTGCGAACAATTCTCTGGGTTATTGGTTAAAAAATGAAAGTAGTACACACTGTATTTCACTGAACTATTAGTGTGGATTATTTGATGATTACATTTATAACATTAAGTCTCCTTAATGTGACAATGTTCCCGCAAGATTTTTAATTTAAAGGAGTGGTGAATACATGCAACAGTAGAGTGACATAGTACCTGTCCTTTGTAGAATCCCTCAAACCCATCACTGACAGCAAACATCTTGTGCCCTTCAGAGATACCCACTCTTACAGCAGAACGGACGGCAGCATTCATGCCCGCTGCGGGGGCGCCGACATTCAACACCGCCACATTGAAGTTGCTCTGAGGGCAGAAAACACACATGACTTATTTAATCATCACGTTTAATAAAGGGTCCGTGTTGCAGTTGCTGAAGGACAGTTGATAGAGCTCTGCAGAGTGAATCAATAAATGCTTGCTGCTCTGCTCTCAGTGACATGCTGCGCCTACAGTGGTCATTATCACGGATGTGCGGGGAGCCAAACCCCGAGGCGAGCTCCACAGCATGGAGTCCGACATGCTGCCTCTACACTTCACTGATCTTCAGTCTGAGCTGCCTCCTTTGGAGCCACAGCAGCAGGCTGCCACCGCTCCTGGCAGGGTTGAACAAGTCATCCCTTAGCGGGGAGCCAGGTGTCATCTGATCTCGCTGAACCACCTGGGCTCCGTGTGAAGCACATTGCTACAACTATAGGCTACACAGCAGGCAGGTAAAAACAGTTTATTATTCTGTGGAAGCCATAATCACAGGTCACCTTATTTTGCACTTAACAGTTGGACACAACTGACACCATGTCTGATGGATGCCAGCGTGACTAGCATATTTTAATGCACCTGCTTTCAGAGAATGCTCACACTGCTCTGCTGGGCAAAACCACACATTTACAGGGACACTTGACTCAATATATGAGCCTTGTTTTGCCAGGAATTACCTCTAAAAATAGCAGCACAGTGCACCACGACTGCAGTAGCTGAGTCATCATTTGTAGGCACATCCTTGGGACAGTGTGATAAAAAATTAAACATCTCAGTGGCTTGGTGAGGCCGATGCACCTCTCTAAAAACCTCCTACACTCCAGGCAGGTTGTGGACTGCTACTGTATGTGTGAAAACAACCCCTGCTCAGTGTGTGTGTCTCTGGGTGTGTGAGCAAACAGAGCTGACAACACTGTCACCGTCAAAAGTCCCAGGGGAAATGTCAAGATGTCGTGAGGTGACTCACAATTGGCAGTTCGGATTCTGGTTTACGATGAGCCAGCAGTTTGTATGTCCTCAGGTTGTTTTCAAAACTCCTGCAGTAAAACATGGCACATGCAATATTGTGAGAACAACAGCGTGGGACATTTTCAGCACCACGTCAATGAAAATGCACAATATGGGGTCAAAACTGAGGGGTGTAATTTGAATTGTCTGCATCATTATTATTTCTGACTGATTACTGACTGTAGATTGTGTACAAACAACAGACAGGTGGTGTTCTTAATAGCAACATGATCCACTTTCTCTACTACACCTGTCTACAGTAAGCAACATCAAACTGTAAATCCCCAAAAAATCCCGGCAGGCCGTCAGTCATACCTGCCACGAAGCCTCACAGCCTCCTCAAACCGTTTCCCGTCCATGGCCCTCTGCACCTCTTGAGTCTGAGGAAGAGAGAGGAGTATTTTCACTGTTCAAACACTTCCTGTTTGTGTAAAAGCAGAGGCACTTAGTTGAATTCATACCAGCTGAGATTAAATATCTGTAGGCATTTAAAGTGTGGTCTTTGAAGTGTCTATTATGAGCGTAACAAGTGCTGCATGTACTGTAGGACTGCCTTTCAAGTTTAAAGAGACAGAACAATACAGAGATGTGTCATCTGTTCCAACAGAGAACAAAGTGTTGTAATGTGTGACCTTGTTTTGACCTGTAACACAATTGTATTCCTTGAACCACTTCATAAAATCCGAAAATAGAAGAAAACTGCAGCAAGATTTTCCCTTGAGTTCTGTCAAAACTCAAACATGGCATGCGAGTACAACAATAAAGCCTCTTTGTGTGTTTCTATGGAGATGCGTTGCCATTACATCATCATCCAGCAGGCAGTCGTCGCCATCCCGGCCAAATGCCTCAGATAATCATTAACCAGACACAACTGCCTCTCAAACAATACGACTCTCTTGTGAACATTAGTGCCACTTCAGGCCCAATGGGCTGTGCTGTTTGTCATCCTTGTTTAATGCTCCTCCAACTCGTCCCCCTTGACTCTGCCGCTATGAGTCCAGCACAGTCATTTTCCAGAGTATGTGCTTTGCAGTTTCTTTCTCTGCACCTTCCATACGTTTGTAAAGATGTGTTTTCGTGTGTATGTGTTGAATGTGCAGCAGTCTTGGCCTGTTTCCAGCCCAGTCCAGTTCTTACCATCTGTACGCACTCCATCAGAGGCAGGCGCACTGACTGGTTACCGCACAGAGAGACAACACAGGCTGGCGTGTTCGCTGTGGTTTCCAGAAGGGCAAGAACGGCCTCCACGCCCATACGACTGGCCTGTGTGAGCAAACACACACAGATTAAAACTGCATCATCCTCAATATCAAAACATTCTTTGTTTCTCCTGTACACATGTTTTTCTTCACCGACACATTCTTCCCCAAATCTAAGGATTGTGACACAAAACTGGAAAAAATTCTCATCTTTTCTTTTTCTCTGCCTCATTCTTTAATTGTTTTTTGGTAAACATGAAGAGATGTGTCACCCACTGTTTGTGATGCTGTGCTTCATGTGCTCAGGCATAAATCTGTTAATGTGCTTAACCTAAAACCTAAGGCCATTTCTCCTCAGACACACACAGGATTAAACAGGAAGTGCTCTGGACAACTGGACTATTCTGACCAAAATACCTCCAAACAGAGCACAAGGTGTACAGCAGGTTTGTGTGCACACTTGGAGTATTTCTTCTATAAATGCTGCAGCTTGTAAAAGGTCAGGCATGTGAACTGTAGTCAGATAAATCACATTTAAGTGCCACCTTTTTCAGTTGTTCTCAATGAAAAGAGAGCGTACGCAGTTGTCTAGAGAAAAGCGGGTTCCCCATCATCTTTTTATCAGAGTGCTTTGATTTTACTGTGCAGTAGCTGTGAGAGCTTCTACTTGGAAATTTCTGAACTTTACAGAAGGACGCTGGTGTCGTCACTGACACTTCTTTACTGTCATTCCTAACTGTATGCGGGGGGCGACTGCTCTGAGACAACAAGGGAGGCTGAACTTCCCCTAAAATTTCACAGAAGAAATGGTCATATATGCACTACTGAATTTACATTAAAATGAGAATTTACATCGCATTAAACATGCGCTAGGATGAGTTTCACATCATGACTATGATGTTCAAATGTCAGCTGTTTATCGCCAGTTTTCAAATGTGACCTCCCTGTCATACATTCTCGTGTCAGCACGGTGGACACGGAGCCTCCAAGTGTTCCTATGAGACAGCGCTGAGCAGGTTTTTTTCATGCAGCAAAGCAAGACGGTCATTGGATAAATGTGACAAAATCATCACTTCCAGAGAGGCTCAGCTTCCCTGAGACCTAATGGAGCGGTAGGCGGGAGAGGATGCTCGGTGTCTGCATGGTGACTGGAGGAACTGTCTTAAAGACTAAACCCCTTTGTGATTGACAGCGCTTTGAAAATACACACCGGCATCGTCGCAGTTCGAGCTCAGTCCCATGCGGATATTTGCGAGTGGAGTCTTCTGACAGAGTGCTGTCTGAAAATCTTTGAGAGATGTTTTGCTGTGGTTCTATGGCATGAGTGTGGTTGAAAAACGGCTGCAATTAAATGTTCCTTTTATAATTTTATTATGTAAACTTAAAGTGATATGTCAGTCAGAAACGATCTCAACAAATACAGAAAAGCTCATTTGTGGGAGCAGATCGGTTGGACACTGAAAATTTCTGGTTGACAGTTGTGCTTTTATCACCGTGTGTGTTGTAAGCTTGTTGTCGGTGGTGTTGTCTCTGTAAACGTAGCGTTACGTTAGCAACTAGCTAATGTTGCCGTCAAGATATTGACAAAGAAACAAAACCCATGTGCAGCGCTTCTTTAAAAAAAGCTGTGCTTAGGGATATCATGTCTTGTACGGATCTAAAAAAAAATCCAAAGTGCGTCGCCCCTGCTTGGACTTTTTTGAAAACCCCTCGTACAATAACTCTTTTGTCCATTATTGATAAGTTATAAAAAGTCCTTTGAAAGAAACAAAAAATCCCTCGGCATTAGGATGCAGTGCTCCCCAGCACCCTGCCAGTGCTTTTTCCCCAGAGAAAAATGCTATGAGCACATATGCATTTGCTGTTCTAAAATCAATTTCCTATTAGGGCTGCATCTAATGATTATTTTCTTAATTAACTGACTTGTATAAAACATATCACTACATAGTCATAAATGCCCAGCAACAATTTCCACAACCCGCAATGATCTATTTCAACAGCATACTGTAGTCTACCAAAAGTCCAATTCACAAAAAAAAAAAATTAATTTGCTGTCATATGATAAAGAAAAGCACCAAATCCTGATATCTGACCAGCTGGAACCAGCACATATTTGGTATTTCTCTTGACAAAGGACAAACATGAATAATCAAATCATCAAAAAGTAGTGGACCTACCAGGATGCGGTCAAAAGCAGAAGGTGTCCCTCCTCGCTGCACATGCCCCAGGATTGTCACTCGCGTGTCGAAACCCAAGCACTTGACAACAAGCTAGGAGGATACAATGCACAGGTCTTAGCAAGTACCGAAGCATTATACTCTGGTATTACTCCAACAGGAAATGTTATTGAAAATGAAAATGTATCTGATGTATCCTCAATGTGAAATGCTGCCAATTTATTTCATGCATATTAGTACAACAGCTAAGTGCAAAACTCTGTCTGCAATCCAACTTTACGGATCCAAACGTACATACATGACATAAACAGGCACAGCACACACCGAAACACAAACAGTAGAAAAGATGAAGAGAAGGGGAAACAGCAAAGCACAAGCAAGCCATTCTAATTTTTCAGTCATGTTAGCGGGGAGCTCTTAGCTGATACTGAACATCACAGAAGATCCCAAGCGGGAAGTCATACATCAAATGGAGAAACTCGGAGTGAACTGTACAAGAAGAACAAAATGTTTCCCTTCAGATGAAGAACAGTTAGTGCAAGGTCGCGGCATACAGTGATAATCTCTATGACGTATTTACAGTGTCAAAACATACCCATAGTAAATTAAAAAAAAAATACCCAAGACAGCTATGTTTGAGGTAGTTAAAAAGTTGGACTTCACAAATGTGTGGGTGTGAGGTTTAGTGAGGGTATCTACTCAGTGTTTTACAGCCATAGTAGTATCGTGAAAGCCATCTTACCAAACTAGAGAGTGTGCCTGATAGAGTGCTCCAGAAACACAGCAACAGAATCAAAGCCACACCAGGGCAGCAGTACAGGAGTAGAGGTCATACAGGAGGCAGTCCAAGCGGGCACTTGCCACACTTCAACACAGAGCTCTGTACTTACATTCTTGACATACTCAGTGGTAATGGGCTTGTTGTTACGATCAATCGCCCCTTCGGCTACAATTATGATATTCAGCCTTTTCATCACTGCCCGGTTCTACAAGGAGGGTTGGTGGAGAAACAACATGACAGAAAAACTGAGACTGCGGCTGTGACATGGGCTTTCAGAAGCACGGGGACCAGACGATGCGAACAGCCGGGGAGCCGAGAAGACGACAGACGTCACTGGAGCTTGTGTTTGCACTCAGCAATATCCTGCCAACCTTATTGCCTGTCATCGCTGCATCATTGTGGTCTTAGCATGCAGCATCGTGGTTTCAAATCAGGAGCAAGATGGAGCTTTTTCTCCCCGCTTACATTTGCATCCTGTTAGATCTGATGTTAATTATCATGGCAAACAAACTGTGAAAGAATCGTACTGCAGAACGTTTAGGCTGTTTGTGTTCCATCAGTCGGGTCTCCTTGCTTCTGGCTTCCCCTTCTTTACACTCAGGTACTCACATCCTTGACTAAACCAGAGGTTATAGGCTTCCCATGCCTGTCAATGGCTCCCTCTGCAACTATGATTATGTTCAGCCTTGTGCCCCTGGAACGGGTCTGAATCATAGAACAATGGCATGTTTCCACAGCAGAGAAAAACACAGGCAAAGACAGACAAAACACTTCCCTTCTCTGATTAAAAAAAAAAAAAGAATCAGGATTCTCTCCTTGGCAGAAAACTGGAAGGTTGTGCAGAATCATGTAAAACAAGACGACTCCGGAGCATTACATAGCATCAACACTGGTACTCTGCGGTTCACTGGGTTTACTGTGGGGAACAAAAAGGATTGTGTTACCGCAGACAGTTTTTGACACATTTTCTCCTCCCAGCCGTCCTCTGGGGGCATCTCAGGGATCAACACCCAGTCTGCTCCGCAAGCCAGGGCGCTCACCAAGGCCAGGTAGCTGGAATAAAACACACAGACAGAACACTGTGTATATAAACAGAGTCGATATGGTCTCTATCTTAGGAATGATGATTTTAGTTTTGATATGAAGTTCATCATAAGCATTCTTACCCACAGTGTCTGCCCATGACTTCTAACACAAACGTTCTCTGGTGACTGAAAGATCAGAACAGAAAATTCGGCTTAGCAGTGCGTTTGATTAATACAGCGCTACACTGACATATTCAAGGACAGACATTTGAAAGATGTTGCTGAATGGAGCTGAAGGCAGCCTAAACATGGTGATATGTTTGATATGCAATGCCTGATATGGAAGCAATGGAGCCTCTGTTTTATTTCAACTTTATATACACTGATATTCTGCTTACAGCGCTCCATTGAGTGGAAATTTGTTAAACAACCATGGCATTTCAAATCAGTATTTACAAAATATCCTATTTAGGACTTCAAATGAACTTTGCATGACTTTTATTTGCCAGTTTAGGATGTGCTTCCGCTCTTGTCCTCAGAAACTATAACGGCAATAAATACATAAACAAATACAGCTGCTCTATCTCCGCCTCACCTCTGTGCAGTTGTCATAATTGCGTCCACCACCTCGATGATTCTGTGCAGAGCAGAGTCGGTGCCGATTGTCATGTCGGTGCCGCAGAAGTCGTTATCGATGGAGCCGACCATCCCCACGATGTGAAGGGCAGAATACTTCTGAACGGCATCAGCTTCGATCAAACCTAAAAGGATCAGGAAGTAAAGGTTGAACCAGTGCCGAGTTCATATAAAAGGCAGACAGAATGAGAATGGAGAAAAACAGTAGTGGAGAGCTAATACAAAATGTTCTAGTAGAGAGTAAGGGAGGATGTAGGGTGTGCAAAATATCCAACCTACGAACAGAAATGTCTGCCAATACTGTGAACTGTTACAGTGAGTCTGTATGGAAAATAAATCTGTAAGGGACCAATGTGGTTTGGAACAAAACCACATGCAGTTACTGCAGGGTTTTCAGAACAGGGAGCACATCCTACATTAAAAAAAACAGTATGAGGGTAAAGCAAAGAGGAAGTTCGTCTTTTCTCAGTACCTTGCTCCACCAGCTCCGTCAGCAGCCCGCTCCACTCCTCCCTGAAGAGGTTAGCTCCCGTCAGACTGCCATCTCCACCGATCACGCACAGGTTGGTGATGCCTTGCTGCACCAGGTTGTGAGCTGCCTTCAGGCGTCCCTCGTGGGTGCGAAACTCTTTACAGCGGGCGCTGCCGATAACAGTCCCACCCTGATGACGACAGGTGTGAACCAGTCACCTCAGTCACTCAGCTTCCTGTTTTTTTTTTTTACATCTCAGTTCTGTTTACTTAGTACAGCATTGTGTTCTGTGTCTTGTTTGTGGACATGACAAGAGTAAACACTGCTGATAAACGCGCACACACAGTGGCTGCTGGGATGTTCAGAGACAACCTCTCAAACCACAGAACCTTATCTTGTAGCCACATGACCTGCATGTCCGTTTTGAATGCCTTAATGCGTTAGATATGTGGAATGCTGCCTTTGATAATTACTCACCACTTGTAGCATGCTGGAGACACTTTCCCAAGTGGCTTCCTCTATGTTCTCTCCACCGTCCACCATGCCCTGATATCCCTGAGAAAAAGAGAGGATGTTTCTTGATACATACATCCCAGAGATTTCCAAACATTTCGCTGACAGTTGGAGTGATGTGGACCATCTTTAGATCATTATCACTCAGAATTAAATAATGCCATAACAGAGAGGAATATAAATTTAATTTGGTGGTTTAGAGTTTGTCTGACCACACACAGTGTTCTCTAGGAGCATATGGGAGAACACACAGAGTACAGTGGTACCTGAGTGGGAGAGGAGTTTCATACCAGGCATCTGTTAAAGCCTCAAGTCAGTTACGTAACACCGGAGAGGTCCATGACATGCACACATGTACAGGGATCACAGGCTGAGCAAGCAGAGCACGAGCCCTCGCCAAAGCTCCTCTAACATCTGCTTTGTGATAATAAACATCCCTGTGTTCATCGATGTAGGCTGAGATCGGACTGCTGTCGATATGCAGCAGTATAGTGCAGCCGTCCCTTCGTGAAATTGATTATGAATACTTGCTATTGCTTCCGATATCTAGAGTGCATCTGCTAGATAGCAAAAAGTAGTTTAATAATTACACATTCACCTTCTGCTTTATGCAGAAAATAAATGATGTTTTCCTACTCTGGGTCTAATAAAGCATAAAATAAGCTGTGAACAGTGGCAAAAATCACAAACCATGAGCTCACCTCGTGTATGAAATAAACTTTTGCTCCCACATATAACCCCATTCGAACCACGGCACGCACAGCAGCATTCATCCCTGAGGAAACACAACACAAAAAAGTAATTTTAACAATAAAACAAACTTTTGCAACACTGCAGTGATGAACAGGGCAGATAAATGAGCTTTAAAGGGGGCAAACCACTGTAAAATCCTGATTTGCATGGCTGTTCCACAGTTGCTGTGTGGATATTAATTTTATCTCTGCTACAACTGCAGCAGTAAAAGTTAAATCCCCTCTCTTTAAGTACGTGTGAGACAATGTGTGTAAGTGTGTGTGTAATTGCAGTGTTTCTATGTTTATACTCCTATCTGTTGCTTGGCTCTTTTTTCTCCTTCACTCCAGCACACTGCCATTTTTGGTCAGAAGGTTTCCCAGCCCCTCCTTACAGCCTCGCAGTTATTTTGTGGTTAGTCCAAGTGTACTCAGTAACCATTAAGGTACTGCTGTGTGACTCGACTGCCAAAGCCAAGTTAGCTTCAACACATACAGTGGGAATAATGGATAATGCTTTACCCACAGTGGGCAGTCAGAGACTTGGCTGACTGGGGGAGATATAAACAACAGAAGAAAGGACTGGGTTTCCTTTCTGTGCACAAACTGGTGAACACTGCAGATCTAATGGCAGTGCTGTTACCAAGCAACACAAAGGGTTAGGCCGGTGGGGCAGTGGAGACGACAGCAGTGAGAGTGAGGAGCAGTGGAAAGTATTTGGTGAATTTTAGTGAGAAGTAAAAACCCTTCAGAGACGTGTGTTTTTTCTCACATTCCTACACTCACAGACCCAAAAAAGCACTCATAACCATTAGAAGCAGGGGACCAACTAGTCGTCGTACTGTCCACTGTAACTGCCCTCAACTTCCTGTCTCATTGCATAACTATGTCAAATGTACAGCCTGGTTTGATCACAGTGAAAAGAGGGCGGAAGAAACAGACAAAGAAAGTGAGACAGACAAAGATAAAATGTAAATATTATTGAAGGAACATACCATTCATATTTCTTGCCAAGCTGTGAGGTGTTTATCAGAGCTGAAAGTCATCATGTGTGTCCCCCTCATTCTGCATAACTGAAGCTTTCTTGTGCAAACTGAGTGAAAAGACCAAGCCAAGGCAACACAATGCCCTCTGACACTGACATTCAGTTCCCGTCATGCATGCCACTGCCTCTTTGCTGTGCTCTGGGGCCAACTCTGTGTGTTTTTTTTCCCCGGTGTGTATACGTTCTTGTGTGTGTGCCAACAGTGAACTCTAATCCTAAAGCCAAAGAGGCTTCATTTCCCCTGAGCCGAGGAGAGCTATAATGTAGATAACTTGGCTGGCAATTTCAGCGAATTTAGAGAACTGCAGTGGTGCTTCCTGTTAGAAAGGAAGGGCAGAAAGTCAAGAATGCAAGCTAAACAGAACAGGTTGACCTCTGAGACACCCTTTTTAAAGAAGACCTTTGAACGTGTCACAGCAGGGAAAGCACAGGTGTAAATAATAAACCTATTTATGGCTGAATTCCATTTAGTTGCTTTGGTTTTGTTATGTGCATGCAGGTTAACAGTCATGGCACCTAGACACTTAGATGGATATTACTGTTATCACAAGTCAGAATGCCTGCTGTAAAAATGGACCATTAGACCACTAGTTTTTCCACACACATATACTTGTGTGCATTGCGTAGGATCCATACAAAAATTTACGTACGAACAAAAGACAAAAATGTGCACCAAAAAATATTCAAAAATTTCTACAATCAGGCTTCCACCTCACCATTTTCATTGCCAGTTTCCCATCTCCAAAATGTTCATAAGCATGGGTCAAAGATTCGCCCATCAAGTCTATTTTTATGCATCACAAATTTTGCATGGGAAGTTGTGTTGTGCGTACGCCATGTTTATAAATGAGACCCCTGGTGATTAAGATATTTATACTTTTGTCCACTTAGACTAATATACATATTTCAATATCTGAGGTTAAATTGTAGTGTTTAAAATATCAATTTATCACTACAGAAATTCTGAATATTGTTTTCTGCATTATCAGTACACCAGTAAGTTACCTGCGCTCGCTCTTACTAATGTAAACTACAATCATTCTGCTGTTATCTGCTACCAACCATAAAAAAAAATCAATCAATTTTTCATTCTGTTGTCACACACACACGCACAAAGGGCACCTATACATGAATTAAATGTTGAGAAGTCAAAGTGAGGGGGCTGCCCATGGACAGGGGTTAGATGCCTTGCTCAGGAGGTGAAGGGGCACCTCTCCAGTTACCAATCAACACTCCAAATTTAGTGCGGATGGGAACTTGAGCAGGCAACCCTGTGGTTCCCAACCCAGGTCCCTATAGACTGGGCTACATGTACATATGGTTTCCATTTATCTTTAAAAACTAAATTAATTCAAATTATATGCTCTCAGTGTCAGTTTTCTCTGCTGTATCACAAATGCTATCAAATATCGATATTTCTCAAGGTGTTTTATCAAAGTTAGAAATTCCAGTATCCTCACAACACTATTAAACTGTGTTTTGCTGCATCAGATATGTAAAAGTCAGTGTTAAATGTAGTTCATTTAATTGCATAATCATGGTATAACTGATCAGATGTATAGAGGAAGTCCTTAACCACAAGCATGTGCCATAACCAAAGCGTCGCATGTGACAGTGTGGTAAATTCTGATGTAATTGTTCATCATTGTGTTGCATTAGTCATCCTGAATACAATAAACTGCTGCTTTATGCTTAACTTACAGCACTGTATTACTTATTACATAACTCATTTCATTACTGAGTGAATGCACACGATGTTTCAGCAGGATGAAGAGAGGCTGAGCTGGTGTTTCCTCTATGATGTAAGCCTGAGTGGGAGAGACGTATGCGCAGCTCATCACGTACGCAGGATGCAGGCATCCACTGCTGGCCCTCAGCGTGACTGCTGCCTCACCGCAGCATCAGGTCTTCTCCAGCAGCACATGTTGGGGATGCCTTTACAGTTTCTATGCGTGCTCCTGCTCGTCACGTCGACCATTAAGTTAGGCCCTTCTTCGAGCCGCAGTGCAGTGGCCTGCTCCTCTATGGCGGTCACTGCTGCGTCCAGTTAATTAAACCGGGTTAATTAAATGGCAACATGAGCCTGTGTGCTACACCGCGCTAATGAATTGAATGTGAATGTGAATGTTTAAAGAGCTTGGCAGCGCTTTAAAGTGCTGTCACCGAGTGTAGCGACGGACATGCCAGGAAACCGGTGCCAGAGGATGCTGCCGTTAGCCGGCTAGCAAGATGAGACATGTTAGCATGCTAACCGGCGGGCTTCCTGAGTGGATGCTCGTTAACGTTACTTCACGAATCAGCTGTTGTGCAATTAGCTGCTGCGCAACGCTCCGGACACTGTCACAATTACACGACACTTCACCGGCATCTCACGGCGGAGGAGGCGTATTTCCGCCCTCTATGGGCCCGCTCGCACCGACACGGATCAAGTGTCGCTCCACACTTTACCTTGAGCATCTCCTCCGCTCGTCAGCACCGCGATGGCTTTGCCTGCTCCCGACAGGTTCTCAAAGAAGATCTTCTTGCTGTCCGGCTGCGCCATTTTCCCCGCGGCTCCGTGTATATCCCGGTCCAAGTCGATAAAATGACACAGCGGGCCCGCGACAGTTTCAAAATTGAGCTAAAACGATGAAGGGCAACTCTCGTCCGCCTCCTCTACCTCTCTATGCCCGCTGCGCTCCTTCTGCTTCCTCCTGTTCCGCATCTATTCGCTGATTTGCATAGACCGACCGGGGAAGCGTGATTGACGTTCCAGTGAGCCAATCAGATCTCGATTTAAGAGTTCTTCCTTGGATTCTAAACCAATGGGGTGAAGCGTGGATGGTATGTGGGCGGGGCAGACGGTGAGGATGCCTGTGTGAATCACATTCTCAGAGATGTTACTGAGGATAAACCACCTAAACTACTGTTTTATTACTCTTATTTTTTGCAAAAATCATTGTTAATTAGATGGAAATGTGTCAGCTGGCAGCAGAACACAGCACGGAACAGTTTCACACAGAAACACTCTCACAATGTGGTGACATCTTCCACTGCCAGTGTTGCAATGTGGCAGATAAGTGGCATCAAATTAAATAAAATATCCACATTAGCATCATTATTATGGCTGTTATAATTACACCAGTGACACTGGGCATATTAATAAACCTCCTGCAAACTGCATCTTCCTACTCTGCACCTTGGACATGGAACAACCTCCACAAAGATCTAAAATTAAAAACACGTATCTATCAATGAATTTAAGGGCATCATGAAGAATGTGGTGACAGAGACGTGCTTGTTTTTCTTGAGAGGACACTATATTTGAATAGTTGTTTTATTGTGGATTTGATGCATTTTAAATGTGTTTTGACTGGCTGCTACCTCAGACAGGCCTCATGTTTTTATACTATTTTGGTCTTTGTCAAAGTATGCTTCACAACTGCTGTTTTACTAGTGTTGTTAGTTCTAAAAAAAAAAAACAACTGCAATGTTACATAAAGTTACAAATCTTCTTAATCAAGCCTCATTGTGCACCTTATACCATTTGTTTATTCTGCCATACATTACTTATTGTGTGCAAGTGTGGGAAAATACATATATAACAATACAATTTTCAAACTTTTTGCATTTCTGTATTCACCTGTTTCAACTGTGTCATCATCATCAAACCATCGTTTATTGGTGGTAAAAGCAAACAAATCTGTCCATGCACTATAAAATTCTCCATTTATTTCTATTTATTTTATCTTATCTTATGTTGTTTCAATTCTATATTTTTTTTTAATTAATTATTTATTTATTTATTTTGTTTTATTTGTGATCAATAGCTAGCCTAGCTAAGGAGACTCACAACCAGACATTTCTACTAAGGTTTGGCAAAATTTACAGAAAAGGGTAGCTGTAGTAACGATTCCAATTTTCTTTCCCTCACTTAATTCACTTCCTGTCCTCCCCCATCCTCAGCACTGATTGGTTCCTTTCACTCTTAGCTCACTCACCTGTTCACCCCTGTTTAAACCCTGACCACCACTGCACTCATTCTGTCTTCATCTTCATTTCTTCAGTGCTTATCCAGAATCCATGTGCATTTGCTTCCCCTGTATGTTTAATTGCAGTTTGAGTTCAGAAATAAATCTTTGTGTGCAAAAGGGAAGTTTCAGTGGCTAATACACTCTGACCAATGCCCATGATAGTAGCTCTCTCCTCCTGAACCTCCTCCTCCTTGACAGTGGCAGGCTGTAAACATATGAAACACATTTAATTTGATGAAATGTTTAAAACATTTTTTCTATTTTGTTTCTAAGCTACACATTTATACAACGGGAAAATGGAGGAATCACTTTGGGCCTGCAACAATGATGAAATAAAAATGTAAAAAAAAAAAACATTATTCATTACACATCACAGCAATGCAGACCTCCTGTTTATTTTTGTTAAACTTTTTGTTAAATTTTTGTAATTTTTTGTTGTTTCGTTTCTTATTTTCATATCTTTTCAAGCCACTGGAGAGTAACTAAAGAGCCACATGTTGCTCTTGAACTGAAGGTTGCCTACCCCTGGGCCAGAAGGAGACAAATATATAACATGCATAAAATGATGACGAGTCCATAAAAACAACAACAAACTTCCTTTGTTGTTTACTTGCACAGTTTGCTGATGCAGTTTGCCCACCAAGATCTGAAAATTGATCCTCTTCACTCACCTTATCCCAGTCAGCCCCATCGATGATGTTTAAAAACACAGCCTGACACTTTCCTGAAATTAAAATTGACTCTTTGTGAAGTTGCCTTATGAGGATTATTGCTTGAGGGTCATGATTCACCAACATGGAACTGCACCACTGAAACAACCCAGCCTTAACTGTCAGTGATGAGGAAGTGGTTTCATTACAGGTTGGCCTAAAACCCTTCCACTGATTATGTCCTCATTTTTCCCAGAGCCCAAGATGTTCAGAGAGCCAACCACTGATTCCTCTTGTGCATGACATGATCTGCTGTGGTCTCAGATTTGGCCCTATTGCCTGATTATATACAATTTACCCCAAATCCCTTCTGACCAACATGAAACATGCACTAAACTTGGACACCACGATTACATTTAGAGTTTGTCTCACTGTTGCCATCCAGTGGCGTTAAGAACAAATTACAAGAACAAACCAATTGTGAATTTTCATAAAATATGAACAGAAAAAAATATGTTCAAGAACTTTTACCTCAACTAAGAAATTTGTATTCACACAAAATATAATTATGTAGAGGCGGATGTGAGAGCTCATCCTGTATTTCCCATTTAAAAGTGAGTCATCATCATCATACCTGTTTCAAACAGGTTTCACTTCAGGTTTGATTTGTATTGGTAACACTCACTACATGCACAGTAGTCAGTGTACATTAACTCAGATGACATGCCCAAAAAAGTTTCAGTTACTGTCAAAGTGTTTGAAATTCATAAGTTGATTACTGTTATCACTTACTTTAGACATAAAATCATTCACTTTGTCCTCAGATGGAAACTCTGAAAAGGGAAATTCAGTAGAGCTGGGGTATAATCATAATTTGAAAGTCACATAGTTTCAAACTCTTTCATCTATATAATTCTGGCTCCTGTTCTTTATCTGATGAGCTGGAACAGTCTGTCCAGCATGACTTTGTTAGGCAGAGGGCCAGAGACAGTGAAATATATCTGACTTTATCATTCATTCTGAATGTCTGGAGGAAGTCTTACTGTTATGGACACACAGGCGATAGTGGTGTAGTGGAGGGTATACGCAGGTATACAGGGTATACCAAGCTCTTTTTCTGGTGGCAATCTGGCTGTTTAAAGTATACCCACCAAGGCGACCTGCTGAAGTTCAAACTGAGCATCAGAATGGAGAAGAAAGGTGATTTAAGTGACTTTGAACGTGGCATGGTTGTTGCTGCCAGACAGGCTGGTCTGAGTATTTTCTGGGATATTCACCACAACCATCTCTAGGGTTTACAGAGGATGGTCCAAAGAAGAGAAAATATCCAGTGAGCCAAAATGCCTTGTTGATGCCAGAGGTCAGAGGAGAATGGCCAGACTGGTTCAAGATGATAGAAAGGCAACAGGAAGTCAAATAACCACTGGTTACAACCAAGCTCTGCAGAAGACCATCTGTGAACCAACAACACGTCCAACCTTGAAGCAGATGGGCTACAGCAGCAGCAGACCACACCAGGTGCCACTGCTGTCAGCTAACAACAGGAAACTGAGGCTACAGTTCACACAGCTCACCAAAACTGGACAATAGCAGATTGGAAAACGTTACCTGGTCTGATGAGTCTGGATTTCTGTCGCCACATTCAGATGGTAGGGTCAGAATTTGGCGTCATGGATCCATCCTGCCTTGTATCAGCTGTTGAGGCTGCTTCTGGTGGTGTAATGGTGTGGGGGAGATTTTCTTAGTACCAACTGAGCCTGGTTTAAACACCACAGCCTACCTGAGTATTGTTGCTGACCGTGTCTATCCCTTTATGACCACAGTGTACCATCTTGTGATGGCTACTTCCAGCAGGATAACACACCATGAGATGAGACCATCTCAAACTGGTTTCTTGAACAGTCACCAGATCTCAGTCCAATAGAGCTTTGGGATGTGGAGGAACGGGAGATTCTCATCATGGATGTGAAGCCGACAAATCTGCAGCAACTGTGTGATGCTATCATGTCGGTATGGACCAAAGTCTCTGAGGAATGTTTCCAGCACCTTGTTGAGTCTATGACACCAAGAATTAAGGCAGGACTGAAGGTTCGGGTTCAACACAGTGGCCAGAGAGTGTATAGGAGACCAAGCAGTACGCCCATCTCGTCTACTACCACCATACCAGTGACAGGGAAGTAAGTAATGCAGGTAAGGGGAGTGGCAGTGGTTATAATCCCGTGCACCTTTACTTCAATAATGTTGAGGCTGGTATACCCAACCATATTACATGGACTGATATGTAACTGATATATATAACTTCTTTGTCTCAGAAATTTGTGCGTTCTGAAAAATGTAAGAGATTGGTCCCCATTATCCTCAAACACGACTTCACTCTGCCTGTGCTCCTTCTTTATCTCTCACTTCTGGGAGAGGGAATTGCTCGCTTTACATTAGCGAGCCTCCCTCCCCTCCGGCGTTTACAGCAATCATATGGTTTCACTCCACGGGGTTGCTGAGAGGATGGCTTTGCTGGGAACTGCAGAAATGACGCTGCCAGCTGGAAGCTCGCGTAGAGCCTCTTCATTTGGTGTTTGATCTGCGCTCGTCAATTCTTCCCTTCCAATTTTTGCTTCACGTTACTTGAAAGCTCTGTGTCTGTTAAGTTATGTCATGTGCCACAGTGCAGCATGTTATCTGAGAATGGCATCAGACTAAGTGGTCTGCAGAGGAAATTTTAATCCATGTGACAAATGAGTGTAACTTTATTATTTTTAATTTATGCAGCAACAACATAATGCATGCAAGCGTATGATTATAGTCCACTCTAGGCATCCATTACAGCATTAAGTGACACGTAGAATTTCTAAGCTTCCAATTAAACTCTCCACTCAGAAAAGTGTGTGAAACAGCAGTATTATCTCTCATGTACAGAGATGTAAACAGCCCAGAGAGAGCTCTACTGGCTGGCGAGTTGCCATCAGCATTGTTCTCACACGGCACCTGTAAAGTAAATAGACCTGTGTATTTACAGAGCTGGCTCACACAGGAAACCAAGCCTTTGTCTCTGCCTGTTACACTCTGTTAGCTCCATCCCAGCAGCCTGCAATGGAAATGATACTGGATGTGAAGGGAATGGTTGAATAAGCTGAAGTGAAGGGAAATGAATGTGTTCATGTCTGCGGTTCTGGCGTTGGTGAGATTTAATGGTGCGTTGAGAGACTATCAGGAGCAAAGGGTGCAAATGTGACATCTGAGTTGAAATGCTGTGGTAGCCTGCAGGTAGAGCTCCCCGGGCACGAGGCTCTATGAAAGGCTGCTTTTTCAAAAGTCAGTGCACTCCTGCACACTTGCATGGCCGTGTCGAGCATGAATTATTACATCTATATGTAGCTTTCTTTAGTGGAAAGCCTTTTTTGTCTCTCTCGTTGTTGCTAAGCAGCCACTGCTGAGGTGTTTGTGCTTGGCACTTTTCAAAGTGTAAATCCTTGGGGTATCTGGAGATGAAATTTGAGTAGGATGCACTCTGATTTTTATTTGAAGCTTTTTGTTATTCTTACTACACAGAACTTCTTTTATGTTGTTTAATACCTCTGAAAAAAGAACCTCACTGGGTATCAGGAACAGCAAATGGCAAATGCAGACTCTGAATTATTATGTTGATGCATCAGATGGTGACGGTGTAAGATGTGCATGGAACGTAAACATAATTTGGGGGCTTTTACTTCTGCGGAAAACTCAACCTCATATTCTTTAGTGTAAAATGATAATAATGAGTTTTGAATTCAAAATCAATATTAGATTCAAAACATACCTTTACATTACATTAAACAGCAAATTATAATTAAATGTGTAATATTTTTGAAGTGTCAATTCAATAACAAGACGAAGGGACTACAGACATGTTAGCAGCTCTGTGAGCTTAGCAAACTATGTTAACATCTGTTAAAGCAGCAACCTCTGGTGTTGAAAATGAAGCCAGTGAGGAAGTGCCAAAATCTGTAGTTCCCCTAATGGCCACTTGAGGTCGACTCTAGTAGCACATCAATCCCCATAGACCCCCATGTGAAATGCTCTATTTTACAGCAGAAATAAACACATTTATACCCTGGTACAAAAAACTATTTTGGTCTCTATAGCTAATTTCAACATTAATGACAACTGTACAGGTGGTGTATTTTTATATAACTCAACCGTTTAAATGTTATTAAGGCTTAAAGTTATGCGTGTCTGTGAGCCATCTTTACAGTCTTTGAGTCGGATCCACCCTTCTCTCATTCACAGCTCCATCCTCTCACCCAAATATGGTCACTACTGGCTTCAAGATGGCATCAGCCAAACTGCCGAGCTCGAGGCTTCAAAGGAGAGTCCACAAACCAGTGGTTGGTCCAGTATTTTATACAGTCTATGGACGCAATACACAAAGTAGTAGAGTCATTGTTTGTGCAAGTATTTGTTCATAAACAACAACTTAAAAACTTGATGTTGATGCAGGAGGAAAAGTTGAGGTCACCAGAGTTATTACAATTCATCCTGAGGGGGGGCGTGAATGTCTGCACCAAATGTTATGGCAATCCATCCAATAAAAATATTTCAGACTTAACCACAAATGTCAACCTCATGGTGGTGCCAGAGGAAAAGTCAGGGGATTACTGAAGTAGCTGCATCCATCCAATATGCCATAGCACTGCATGGCTACACTGCAGTGTTACACAGTTGTCTTACTCTAACAGGATAAAGAAGACCCTCCGTATCAAAGCTGAAGAAAGCTAATCAGCTGCCTTATGCCACACAGCATCTAATCCTAACACATTACAAGGCATTAATATAACCTGTGAGGCTGATCATAACCGATCCCTCCCAGCAGAGGTCACTCATGACACCATCTCAAATCCCAGCGGTCGTCCGTCCCTTAAGGAGGACCTCATCTCTGTCAAATTACACTTCCTACCTGCAATTGTACACCAAAAGCCTCGTCCCTTATTGCATTGCTCAGTTGCCGGCTGTATCCCAGGGGAAATCAAGTCCCAATTTGAGCAGGTTTGTGCAATATAGGCTCACATTGATTGTTTGTTTATTGGCTGGAGGTTGTCATTCAGATTGGTCCTTTTTATTCGGATAAGTTTTAGCAGATGTTGTGTCCTGAAGGGACGCAGCTCAATCTTTATTTTTCCCAGGAGAAGAACTGCTGCGTCACGGCCAAGCTGCATGGAGCAAGTCAATGTCAAGCACACAAGTTTTTTTTTAAATGTAACTGCTCATCATCAGTTAAGAAATAAAAGCATGTTAATGGTATAGACGATCCAAAAAACGGTGGTTTATGGAAGAATATTTCTCATGCAGAATAAAGTGTGTTTGTGAGTAAAAGTACATGTTTTCTGATACATAATTATTTATGATCTTATGATGTGACAGAACAAAGAGCTGCTCATGGTTCCTCTCTGTGATTAGTTTTGACTGTCAGATGGAACCGACCAACACATTCTCACTCTGACCTCGTCACATATTGATCTTTTGGTCATGGACTTTCCACGTCCACATACGACGTGCAAGGTACCCTGGGTGTGTTGGTTGTTGACATTCTGGGTTGGGTCAGGTTCTCTTCTTTTGTTGGTTTCTGATGCCACATGTCACTGCCCAAGCACTGGATTTCAATGACTTCAGAGTGAAACCCAGTCAGTCATGGAGACAGGAGACACACCTCTATATGTACAGCCAGTGGTGGTTGCCCAACAGGTCATGTGACAACACGTGTAGCTAAACAGAAACTGAGTATAACACACTGCAAAACCTGCTCAAAATTACAGCACAAGAATATAATACATTAACAAATAATACATTTACAGAAAATGAATTTACAAAAAATACAAATACAAAGTGCATTTCCAAAAAATATATTTACAAAAATTATATTTACAAAAAAGTACATTCACAAAAATACATTTACAAATAAATAAATTTAAAAAAATAAATTTACAAAAATAAATTTACAAAAAATAAAGAATACATTCATAAAAATACATTTAAAATAATAAATTTACAAGAAATAAATTTACAAAAACATATTTACAAACATATTTACAAAAAATATATTACAAATAAACACATCTACAAAAAATATATCAACAAAAAATAATTAAAAAAAATATATATTTACTAAAATACATTTACAAAAAATATATTTACAAATAAATACATCTACAAAAAAACATATCAACAAAAAATACATTTACAAAAAATGTATTTACTAAAATACATTGACAAAAAATATTAACAAAAATTCTATATTTACAAAAATTACATTTACAAAAGAGGCCAGCAGTGCCTAGAGCATCACTTTGAATATCACATGACTGAAACATCAGGTAAAAAAAACAACAACACATCATTATGATATGCAAATTCAAGGTGAAATTGTGAAAGGAGCTGTTTTTATAATTCTTCTTTCTTCGTTAAAAATCTTGAGCAGCATGTAAACATCCCTCCCACAGCAATATAAAAATACATGATGTAATATAGAACAATATGCTCAGTCATATATCCATAAGAGAGTAAGGCACAATCTTCACCTGTAAGTACAATACAATATTCACAGAAAAGGCCTCAAATCAACATCTTCATTTAACCCCCTCAGATCCAGAGCGTCCAACGTGTAAATCCAAAAAGCTTCCCTTCTCAATAACAGAGAATTTATATCACCTCCATGACAGTGTTGTTTGACCAGTTTAATGCCACAATACCTGAGAGAGGAAACATTATGTGAAGCTTGTGTAAAGTGCAATGACACTGGGCCTCTGGTATCATGGGTACGAACAAAATTAACAAAATTAAATTATTAGACAAATAATATTGAAGTTGGAAATATATGTACTGTAAAATACTGACACTTATTCAGGTTGGGTTGCGGTGCATTTGTGAACACCATACATTGCTCACAAACCATCACACACATCTTTGTATTTGTGGTTCATGCAACACACATTTGGCACCAGTTTCTTCCCATTCCTCTCACCCTGTACTTTCATATTTGTTCCAGTAGATAACCAGTAAGTCCTTACTGTAGTAAATAATCAACTTCTATTTTGCAGGCTGAAAATCAAAAGCATAACCTATTTTTTTTCTGCTAATAAAACCCAATTATTGCCCCTTGTATAAAGAACTGTAGGCATTACTGTAATCCTTACACTCACACTGTGTTTGTGTTCCTCATATTCTTCATTTAAAGACAGCAGTTTCTATTATTTACACTAAAGTGGGATCATGTAAAGCACACACTGGACGGACATTGTGAGGTAATGGCGTGTAAAAAGTGTAGAGCCGTGAACAATATCCTCCATGAGCAGAATATCATTGTGCCTGTCGTGCATGTCTGGTGACGTGCTGCATCATTTAGGCTGATACATGAGGCTCATTAAAATATTGTACTTGGAGATGCCTGATGGCAGACTCCATTTTACAGCTGATTTTGAACGCAGGGGAACAGGCTGTACACGTGTATTTAACCATCCCGCTTATTAGAATTAAACATTACTTATGTTTTACTTCTTTTTATCTTTAACAGGCAGATTAAATTGACAGTATTGTTGCCAAGGAGGTAAAAAAGTAGCTTGTCTGAGCGTTAATAGAGGTCACACTTGGTGTCAGGAACATATATTTTCAGCAGCAAATCACAGTGAAGAAAAAAGAGATGGGAGAAGTAACAAAGAGAACACAAAGAGATGGTTTATAATGTCAGGTAACAGCATGAAGGTTGTGAACTGATTTCTTTTTCTCTCTGATTGCCACATGGGAACAAATGAGCGAGCTGCCAATCTGCTGAACTGATTTCAGGGGGCCTCAGGTTGCTGATTAATGAAATGTGGGAGGACAAAAAGACGGCTGTGAGCGGTGCCACAGCCTACCCACAATCCCTCACTGCTTTTTCTGATTGGGCTAATCACCCCATTGTCCCTCAGCACTTTGAGTTCGGGATTTTAACCGCAAGAAAGGAAGAGTGACGGAGGGAATCACACAGAAAACTGCATTCCCTTTTCTTTTATATATATATATATATATATATATATATATATATATATATATATATATATCCCCACCATCTCCCCTTTCTCCCATATCAAATCTTGCACCATTACCTCCAGTTTTTCCATAACGCCTCATGTGTCATCCATCTAACTCACTTTAATGGCAGCCTCATAATTATTTAGATGATTATGTGTTGCAAGCCATTTAGCATGCTCAATGACACATGTTTAATTTATTTGCTGCTGCAGCTTCTCGTAGAGGAACAGAGGAAAGAACTGGAGACGGGTGACGGTGGCGTTGCCGCCGCTGTGGTGCTGGTAGTGAAGCAAATCAGTGCCAAAATTGTTTGATAAATTGCAGCTGTTGATATAATATGCTATGCCACATCAAAGAGCTAATGTGATACAAATAAGGTGTGCTTTGTGTAGCATTGCAAGGCAACGTTTGCTCGGGCTAATGGCGTGTGTCTTGGTTGACCAGTGAACCCACATAACACACTGCACCATTGAGCAAGCTATTAGGACATGATAATGGGCGAAGCTGCCGGATGCTGAATGCAGCCCCGTTTCCTTCAAGGTTTCCACAACGGCGGCTGAAGGAAAACAGCACGAAAAATTCACAGATGAATCTCAGATTAGGCGTTTATTTGAGGAAAATCAGGAATATTTTCACTTTGCAGGCAAGAAAAATACATTTGAGGGCTGTCATGGTCGTCTGTGGAGCTGAAATATATTTGAAAAGGCACATTTTTGGCAGCAAAACATTTTCATTTGGGGAATAGATGGAGGAAAGTGTGTGAAAAGGCACAAAGGCTTGAGTTCATCTCACACCTTCACTTCTGTGTTGCTGCAATAGTGTCAGGTAACCACTAGAGAGTAGTATAACCTCACTGAAAGGTAACACATGGCACTGGTTCTTATTCACAAGTGTTTTTGGGCCAGACACAAAACTTTGTGTTTCTGACAGGCATCATGGCTTCTGCACGTATTATCTGTTTATTCTGTCTATTTTATTCAAAGAAAATTCAAACTTTGTGTTAAAATGTAGATAAATGATTGAAAAGTAATACAAATACATTTTTACTGTATGTTTTTCTATTCAAATATACATTAAAACGTAAAATAATTTTATTTAAAGCTCACCTTCACTAGTAAAACAGAAATTATATGACTTTACTTTGATGTTTGATGATGATGCATGTGCAGAATTTGATGTTACAAATCTGTTTCTACATTTATGAAGAGGGAAAGTTGCTCTGCATTCACCGTAAATGTCAGTTTAACATGTGTACATCTCACCAGAGGTTTGTGACATCACATGCTTGGAAGCCAATCACGGTCCAGCATGCCACTTACACAAGTGCGATGTGAAAATTTAAAGAGAACATACACTAAGGATGGACTTTTCAGTAAAGGAGGAGGCCTCTCATGAAATTAACAGTATTTTCTTATGGATCTTGGGTTTGTTTTTAATCATTTCTAGCAAAGTAATTGAACTTTTTTTATGGGGGAAAAACACACAAGACAGAACTATTCCTTAAACCAGAGTATTTTTATATGTCTCAAAACCTCCGGAGGCGGTTTTCAAGTACAAGAAGTCGCCTCGGAGGACTCTGCAGGGCGGTCAGTACAGATTTGTGCTCGCACGGCGCTGAACAACACAGCTTGCAGACACGACGTCGGGCGCAGTGTGCTGCAGCTGGGTCTTGACATGCGCTGAAGTCTGTCACTGCGCTACCAGACCGCTCTGTCATCTCCAGCATCTGCCGTGACTTCTTGTTGGAGAAGCTTCTGGAACAATCACAGTTCTCTGCTTGTCAGCACCTGGTGTTCCTGTCTGCTTCCCTACAACATGTCGCTGTCTCTCACACACACATCCACACATACATTTAACTGCTTATGTTCCAGAAGCAAAAACAGGTTTTCACAGCTTGTTACTGGCATTACTCAAACTAGGGTCATGCTTCAACGCTCTCACTGTAATGTAAATCTCAGTAGCAGAGCTGTTTGTATTATTTAATTCCTAAAATGCAACCAAACTCTTAAAAGTGCAGATACAGTTATCTGCTTTGGGGTTAAATATTGGCCCAGAAAGTGCTGAGAACATTTATCAGTTCTGCAGTACGCCCTTTGTGTTTATGTGGTTGATTATTTAAAATATATATATAGAACCTATAGCGTCTCCTAGTTCTTCTTACATGGACTATGTGCTGACGCTGCATGAGGATGAAGAAAATAAAAAGTCACACACAGTAGGAGACGTCGTGGTATTCAGGTTTTTTACTGCCTTGTAACGCGGAGGACAATGTACATTGCCGCACATTTCTCAAAATAACAAAGGGAAGTAAACATTAGGATTGTAATTTCACTCAGCAGCTGTGTGTTAAGGGTTTAATGTATAGAAGAAGCTTCCAACTGTGATATCAGCTGTGGTCGATCTCCAGTACTCAGCACAATAGTAATGATCTTTAAAGTGCTGCATAATGTCTCAGTGTTTGTACCATATGTTATTTGTAGTATAAGTATCCTGATGTTCTTATGCTTTCTTATCCAAACTTGTCAACTCAACTCATCGCTTTGTAAGTGACCCACATGTTCAAATATGACACGATAGGTACCATCCTGCATCAGCTTTGGATGTTCTTGGACGGGTGTCAATTAATGCTTGTCATGTGTATTGGGGTCTTTTCAAAATACACTTCTGTTTTTGCAGGAAATGCATACAGTCTTTTCCAAAGTAAAGGCAAAATAAAGTAACATCCTGTTTTTACGTTTATTTCCTCAAGTTTGGGAAACAAAAGCACGTGGTTAGTAGTGTGACGCAGGTTTCTTCCTCTAGTTACTGAATTATCTATCAAAGGGCTGTGGGTCCAGTAAGTGCACGGGGACAGCTTCTCAGAGTGACTTGATCCACTTTCATCTCCCAAAAAAGAACGTAGGACAACTGAAAATCAACAACAAGAGTGACATCTCACATCTTATATATCACTCCGCCACACTTCCTCATAACTCTTATTACCTGCACGTAACATGCGCGATGGTAAATAGTTCCCAAATGTGATGAGCAAAATAAAATATGTAATCAATATATGAACGTAGTGAATATTAAATTATGGAGCTGCAAAATAATGAACAGCGAAAAACAAGACAATGTACTTGATACACCCTCATGAAAATAAATCCTCTCTTACAGCGGGGTTGAGCTGAATACTTGGGTAAAAACAAGTATCTGTTACAGACAATGTGCTTTTTACGAGTGTGTGTATCATATCATTGAGTAAAAGGTGTCATTATCTGAACTCGTGATAAAGAGACAGATACAGATAAATCGTTGGTTGGACAGATACAGATAATGGTGCACTCGCTCCTCCCTAGTGGTTAGGTTTAGAACAAACCATCATGGCTTGGCTTAAAATCAATACAGTTGTTACCAAGTCATGTAACATCACATGACATGTATCACGTCACCAGTGTATCATGCTGCACATACTAGCACTCTACTGTCATTAAAATAACTCTACTGACTGCTGGTTTCACACAGTGGGTGAAACCCTGGGTGAAAGTCCACAGTTTGTTTGACCAGTCCTCCACCTCTCCCACCTGCCCCGTAGGACTTTCTCACTCTTTACACAACAAAAGTTGCTGGCGCGTTACAAACTCTTAGGGGTTAGGGGTTGTCTATAAAACACTTCAGTTCCCAGTATATAGAGTTTGGAAAGTTATGAAGACATGTCTGTAAGTCCCATATGGTCTAGCGGTCAGGATTCCTGGTTTTCACCCAGGCGGCCCGGGTTCAACTCCCAGTATGGGAACAAACTTATGAGCATGAACTCATAATTTCCAAGTATAACGCTAGGACTTGCAGAGCCCAATACTGCATTTGATTATTGGTAGATCTGTAATCACCCGTTTAAGGGGCTGTCCACACCAACCTGGGTGTTTATAAAACCGTGACTCTTTGCTCACGGTTTCGCCTTTCATCCACACATAACCGCAGTTTTGGGCCCCTGTAACCGGAGTCCAGGGTGAACTTTTTGGAAAAGTCCGGCGTCAGCAGTCATGTGTGGACAGGATAACCGCAGTTATTTGTCTCGTCTCCAATTTATGACGTCACAGTGTGCGACGTAAACGGAAAACAGCTGTGTTATTACCCGACCCAGTGCGCGCGAGAGACTGTTTGAGGATGGACCTAAACAAAATACTGCTGCTATTTAGCAGCATATCAGCACTTTGTGGCTGTAACATACAATTAACGCTACTCAACCACATCCAGGAGCAGAGGCGCAAGAGTGTGCTATTACGGAGAAGGGAAAAAAAGGCGTTTTTTGTTTTTTAACCGATGGATTTCCAGATTGCATGTTGTGTAAAAGTGCTTTGAGTGGTCTGAAGACTAGAAAAGCACTACACAAGTGCAGGTTCATTTACCATTATATTTTGGTGGCACAGTTTATTCAGTAGCTCATTTAAAATGAAGTGGAGTCCTGGGTTTAGAAAGTGCAGCCTATGTATTCGGTGTCAGTTGACCACGTGTAACCAATGGGGCTTCTCCACAGCAGACATTTTGACTCACAGCAGGAGCTGCATGGCTGGAACTAATACTGTTAAGTGTCAAATGGTGCACAGCAGGAGCAGAAAACTCATGGACTCAAAGTTATGCCAGCTTATAGAGATATTTTTGTCAGTGTTGGCGTTTTAACCTGTTCAAATCCTCCTTCATTCCAATGGACTTAACTTCTCTATGATGTCTAGATCTATGATCACTGTCATCTGACTCCACCCAGATGCACAGGCTTATTTGATGCATGTCTATGAGCCAATCACAGTCTTCCACATCATCTAAAGTGGACTGCAGGAGAGTCACGCCCCTTTTTTTAACAAGCATGGCCGACCATGAGGCAAGAAGGAAGCTCAAGGCAAGTTTCAGTCTGTTATTAACACCATTGGTAAAGCACACATGTTGTGTTGAACGGTTGTTAAAGTAATCATGAGACGTTATATCACTTCTACATGTCAAATGATCCTATGAAAGGTTTATTTTTCATAGGAATGGACACTGGATCTGAGTGTCAGTGGAAAATGAACAGAATACAGTCTGAAAAGGTCAATACTGTATCATTTAATTTTCTGATGATGCAATCAGCTTATAATGCATCCTTTTGATTAAGCGTGGAGAATATTAAGGTTTTCAACACACGCTTTTCTGGAGATACTTCAGAAATTGAGGATATTTTGAGCAATAATGACAAATATAATACAAAATATATGTACAGTGTGTGTTAAAGCATCCCTTTATTCATTGATACGAGTTAACCATTCATGAAAAATAAATAAACTTGTATATCTCTGTTGAGAAAAATGTCTGTTAAGACCACATTTTTACTATGAGGTGGTTTCTGTGTTCAGATTCTGCTTACATCAGAATGGACAGCAAAAATAACACATCTGTGTCCCTTACAACCTCAACACACTCTAATTCTGTGGTTAACACCCTTAAACACACTAATTAAGTCATTTTGTGGATAACAGCACTGGGCTCGCCCACAATTGAAGTAGCCACATAACATTAGCTACAGTAGCTGTATAGTCGACTCATCTTGTTAATGCAGTAGTGGGGAGCAGTGAATTGCATGTAGACCTAATTAAACAAGTAGTTTAACTACATTGTGCAGTTGTTTGCTTGTAGTTCATCTACATTCATATTTGCATTATGATTCAAGTAGTTAAATTACTTTTTGCCTTTTTTTTGTGTAGTTAATTAGGAAACTGAAGCCTTAAACAATTTTATTTCATAAATAGAAAGGAATAAGTTTTTATTTTGCCATTACTTCTCAACTGTATTTTAATACACTTTGAATACAATTAGTCATAAACGTATTGATTATTTAAATGCTCAG
This sequence comes from Epinephelus cyanopodus, assembly GCA_026686955.1. Taxonomy (NCBI): domain Eukaryota; kingdom Metazoa; phylum Chordata; class Actinopteri; order Perciformes; family Serranidae; genus Epinephelus; species Epinephelus cyanopodus. The sequence goes on from CM048935.1 coordinate 7,613,693, forward strand.
AGAAGTTGTTGCATGTTATATAAGATGTTACTTGGATAACTGAATGATCCTGCTAAGTGCAGTACCCTCACCTGGACTCTAGTGTTTGAAGGCAGGTGTCTGACTGAAGGACCAAAACTGATGTTCCTGCACTTTGATTAATGGGGTATTTTGTTTTCTTGGTTCATGACATGTGAACAAGTGGGCACTTTTTGTAATAAACTCAACTTAGTGGCATTTGTTTTAGCATGTGACTTTTTTATATTTTATTCCATTATAATTTGCCAATTTGATCTTCTTTTTTTACAAAGTAATTTGAACCACTTTTTCTATGTAGCTTTGATTAACCAAACAAGATTTCTCCCCATAGTGTACCTTTACTGTAGTTCATCTTCCTCCACTCTAAAGTAACTGCTAGCTTGCAAAGCTAAGCTTTCAAAGTAGCTTCCCCAACACTGTGTTAATGGTAAGTTAACAAGCTAACTTTACATTAGTTGTGACTGTTTTATTGGAATTAAATGAATAAAATTAAAACTTTTCCTTGTCTGTGAATTCGCATCGGATACATTTTCACTGTCAATAGCAATGAAGACGACAACTCCAGTGATCCCACACTACTTCATGATGTCATTGAAGTCCGTCTTTTGCTATACATGACTACAACGAACAACAACGGGTCGTGTATCAGTTGAGTCTTTCCCCTTCGGATGAAATGGCCAGTCAGGCTACATGCTACGGAGAGAGTTTAAGAGGGCCTGATCGCCTTCGGTACGACGAGAAAGTGAAAATGATAGGAGGTGTTTGCCCTTTTCAGCTGCCAGCCTCTGTGTGGACGAATGACCCTGTCAATTCATTCATTCAATTCATGTCCTTCACTTAACATTCATTAGAACTTCTTGGCTTTGAACATCTCATGTTATTGTTGAGATCAACTGATTTTAGCTAGTTAACATTAGCCAACTAACCTGTGATGAAGTGCCTGCCACAGACGTAACGTTAGGTGTAGTGACTGGCTGGATCCCACAGCTTTCTGTCTTTACCCTGCCGTTTGATGGCTGTGAGCCACAGATTTCTTCTTTCCCTGTTCTTCACTCTATCCGGGAGCAAAATCGCCATTCTGTTGTTTTTTTTTTTGTTTGTTTTTTTTATTGTTTGCTGGGCAGTGAACAACACAGCAACTTTTCGGCATTACTAACTCGTAGCCGCGACTAGCATCTCTCCCGGGTCGAGTTCAAAACTTTCACCCAAAACGGGCCGTGACCGTTGTTACGGCAGTGAGTGACGTTGCGTTGAAGTCCTCTATTGTTTTGATTTGGAAATTGCTTACTGTGTGATACATTTTTTACATGAGCTTCTGAATTTTGTGCCTCCTGTACAATTATATTAATAATGGCACTATATGTGCTACAAATCTGCAAAACCTCATATTTGATGCAGTATACAGTCAAAGTTTCGCACAGTCTGTTTTGGGTTATTATTAATGAGGCAACATGTGACTTTCCTGTCAAAATATCTGCTGTAAAAAACTTAATGGTAAAAACATAAAAACCTGTTAAGTTGCCATCTTACGTAGCTTGTGCCCCCTACATATGTTACGTCACCCTCTTACTTAGCTGGGCACCTGTATACCATTACACGAGTGTAAGTTAAGTGTGCAAAAATGTTCCCTTACAAGTGCCATTAACATCAAATCACTAAGTGAGATATTTGACTGGATTGATCACAAGGAGGACAATTACACTCGCTTACCTCTCATCCATGAAACCACCCCTGAGGCTGGTTTGAAATGTTGACATAGAAAATAATATGAAAAATAAGTCAAGAAAAGATCTGAAGTAAAAGGCAACGAGATGTACTCAGATTCCCACAGAGCCATCCACTCTGTGCAGGGCCACTTCAGGCTCCTGCTTCCCTTCAAAGCGAATCTACACTGTTAGACAAACATGTTCTCCTCTTCGCCACTTCAGCCAAGTTTGATTCATCAGCTCGGAGACATATCAAAACACCTTAAACAGACAAAAAGAAGGGAAAGTTCAGATTTAACTGGTTTCAGCTTCTCTGATAAGACTATTTTTTTACCCGCTCAGTGATTTATGTTGCTTTGCACATAGTCAGGTTTTTTTTGTTTTTCACCCATGTGTCTAAAGTGGGGTACCGTGGAGTCGCATCTCTTCCTCATCACTATTAATTAATGATTAAATGATGATTGAAAGTTCCCTCACCTGACTGCTTATGGAGATGCATTTGCTGATTGAAGTCTCTCAATCAGGAGCTAGGTGTGCAATCAACACCTGATTATAACATACAAACATACAGCGGTCCTTCTGCCCCCTCCCCCATCCTAAAATCCCCTCTCCGTTTATTTCAATTAATCAGTTAATGGTGTTAAGGTCAGTAAATGTGCTTCCTGTCATACCCCCTCTTTGTTTAGACTCTCTTTTTCTCCTCCAGAGCATCACTCCATCAGCCAACACATTAAACCAAGTTCGAGACTGATAATCTTTGGCCTGATGTTTCCTCAGTGATTGATTGGCCAGCCGGAGAGCAGGGAGGCTGCTGAGGCCTCAGATAAACTGACACCGCAGCCAAGACTGTGTCCCAATTTTTCCCCCTCGCATTTGACACAGATCTGATGTTTCCTTATCACTGCGAGCGACAAAAAGCCGCACACGGCGAGGCGTTCTCAACTCCTGAATCATATGAACAAGTGGCAGAACAGACGACTTGACTGGTGCTTGACAGATGTGCATAAATTCAGTCAAAAGCTGAGAGTGCGAAGCGCGATTGAAAAAGTCCTCAAACAAGCCGGAGAAGCGTAGGTACAAAAACAAATGTGACACCTTTTGTTAATGGCTCTGTGTACATTCTGACATTGGCATCTGTTCATATTGTTTCAAAGAGTGTGTTATATCTTATAATAGATATGAGCCGTCATCCAAAAGACACCAGTTACCAGCAGGAGCTCTGGTTTGAGCATTAAAGGCTGCACACAGTGTGAAAACAGCCTTAATTACATCCCATTGAATGCAGCGTGAAGAAATAGTTTGACATTTTGGGACATACACTTATTGGCTTTGTTGCCGAGGGTTAGATGAGAGGATCAATACCACTCTCAGGTCTGCACGTTAAGTATGAAACCTGAGCCAGGAGGAGATTAGTTTAGCTTAGCGTAAAGGCTAAAAGAAGAAGGTAACAGCGAATCTGGCTCCGTCCTAAAGCTCACTTATTAACACGTTACATTTCCTTTGTTTAAACTGAACACAGGCCGAAATTTTAATGCGTGTTAATTACTAAAAATGTGGAGCTATTGCTGGTACTGCAGTTGCTTCCAGTCTTAAGCTAATTGCTGTAGCTAGAAGAAACACATCTGAGCCTTTTAAAAACTAAATAAATAATTACACACATTCATTATGCATTAAAAATGATAATTCGACAACACTGTGTAAACACCATTCATGGTACACATCTTACACACCATTACCATGAGGAAAGAAGCACATTGCATTAAAGACCCAACAAGCCAAAAAAATTTCCCCACAAATACAACATGCTAACATTATTAGCACAAGCCTATGGCATTTTACATTGAATAAATTAGCCTAGCAGCTAGCAGAGATTTCCTCTGCTCATATGAAGCCAGGGACAACAGCAACATTTAACAAAGGTAGCGTTGCAAAATTTGGCTCCATGTTGGCTTTACTTCCTGGATTTTTCCCACATGGAAATTCTGACCAATCAAGAGCAGCTTTCTCACACAAGGCATTTGATCTGGTCCGCTTGTAAATGCTGCCGTGAGAACACGAACCAACTCTTGGCCCCTTCTAGATCTGAAAGCACCCTATATTTACGCCTCTTCACTGGTGTTCCCCAAATCCAAATCCCTGTACCGGCTCAGGAATCAGGGATAGGTCATTGTAATTTTACTCCTAAAAAGGATTATAGTGAAATACTGATTACCTGACAGAGGGAAATGAGACTACGGCCAGTGTTAGTGGGTTTTTTCCAAATCTGAATTGACAGGGCGGAGGTGGGTGGTTAAGTTCAATCCACTATTGCTGATGAGCAGGCTGATTTCTATTAACCTGCAGCCTGCAGATCAAACAGACTGCTCCATGCTGCTGCTGAGAGGGAGGGAGAGAGGGAGACTCTGCCACCAAACTTTTATGACACAGAAAGTCTGCTTAATGGGCTGGAAGATTCTTCCCATTTAGCCCTGTGCGGAAATAAAAGGAAGCTGGTCGGTGCTCAGGAAAAATGGCTACTTCCAGTTAAGTCCCCCAGTGGATTGGAAATTAGGAAATTATAAGCAGAGTGATCAATCATGAAGGAGTATGCGCTCTGGCATGAAACGCCCCAGTATTCTCCGTGATGGGTTTGTGAGGATGTAGAATGACGTCAAACTTCATCTGAGCAATTATCATAGGTGCATCACTGCCTGTCCCATTAGTTCAGCCACGCCTGACGGAGCATGTACCCGACTTTTCATGTGCTCATTCGCAGACAGATGAAATGGAGGCTTAAATGAGCTGCCATTGTGATATTTTTAGGCACTGACACCAGCAGGTATGTGTTGGTCTGGAAACAGACAAACACAATATGTCATAAAACCAAAGTAATCTCAGTGATATCCTTCACAGTTTGTCCCAAATGTCCCCAAAAAGCGACATTTGTGTTGATTCCTGTCCAGCCAGACATGAAGCCTACCGGCGAAAACAACAGCCAAACACGCCCAACATCCAGTGTTAAAACAGAGTGGCGTTTATCTCGCAGCCTCCCCTTGTTTGACAGCTGGAGCCCCGGCACACGAGCACACACAGCCAGCAGCGGCAGCAGCAGTACGAGATCAGGAAGCCCCGAAAGGAGAAGCAAGAACCGGGGCTGATGGGGGAAATATGTCAGCCACGGTGCTCTGGGATGGTTGGAGGGTAGAATATTGATGCAAAGCAATCATGACAAACAAGATGCAAATTGTCATCATAAACAATCACACATTTCTCACAGCTGACAGTCGGAGATGTTTGATTGATAGTGAGCGTGAGTCAGAAGGATTAAAGCAGAATTGTTTGAGTTTAAAGCTGCGACGATTGAACTTTTTTGATTGACACAGATCGGAGATGTGACAACAACAGTGGAGGGAAGCGAATAAACAAAGTGCAATGAAGCCAAACAGAAGGAAGATAAAGACCACATGAGCACTGCTTCTTTTTGTGTTGTGTAGTTCACATTCACTTCTCTTCTTTGGGCCTTAAGGGGCAGGGTGTGGGCCAAAGAGGCTGAGATCATACAAGCCTTCATCTTCTGTTCTGTTCCGTCTACCGGAAGGTTTGCAGCAAAGATTAGACTTGAAAATCCAAATTTAGGAGGTACTGTAGAGGTTGGGCAAACGGCAATGACTGTGGTTCAGTTTGACAAGCTGAGACGACTGTCTGTCTGTCAGTCAGGCAAACGTGCGCCCAGACATTTCTCTCTTTAACTCTTCATGTTCTATTAAATGAATAATAACTTCCAAAACTAACATCAAGACACACATTTAGAAGACGTGAAGTTAGCAATTGAGAATTAAACTCATTGTGGACTTAACTAAACAACCAATGGGAACACCGTCTTTGAAATGCAGTGGTGTCTCCAATAATTAAAAATCTTGAGGTGACGCACCAAAAGCCATAACTGAATTTAAGGAATTCAAATATGCTGTTGATGTATCTAGGCAAGCTGAAAACTGTGTTCTGTAGCAGTAAAGTTAGAATTTTAAATTCTATAGCAATCCTGTTTAAATATGTAGGCCAGTGGTTCCCAACTAGTGGGTTGCGGTCCAAAAGTGAGTCAGGAATCCATTTTGAATGGACCGCAAGTGACTGCACAGAGCTTTTGTTTCCTGCTGCAGAGTGAGTGACTAACGGACAGCTTCTTGACAGAGACAGCAAACTAGCTCGACAACATGACCAAACGCAAGTATACACTGAATATATTCAACTGTGTGGGCTTTGAATTAATGACTAAAGAGAAATCTGGACCCCCGGGCTGGAACCACTGATGTAGGCTATCTAACGTGTTAGGTGATTCATTGTGCTTCAAAGCTGATCAAAAAAGACAAAAAACATCTTTATTTAAAGGAGGACATTGATTAGAAGGAACAAAACATTCACTTGAAACAAGCCTTCTTAAGTTTAGGGGAGACTCGTGGATACCCAGAGAACTCATTTTCATTCAGCTATCTTCAGGTGAGAGCTCAAAGGACCCCTTTAAAATGACCATGCCAGTTGTTGTTCCTCTGCAAAATTTAGTCTAACTCTGGGGCATTATTTAGCCCCCTACCAACAAGCTGTGCCAGCATGGTTGGTACCAATGGATGCCTTAGGTTTCACAAGTTACCTCTTGTTCCCAGCTTAAAGGATGAGTGGTGCAGAAGTTTAATATTTTCTCAGACCAGAAAAATAGAGACATGACTGGTTGTTCTTTTTATACAAACAGATCAAATCCTTGTGTCGGGTGCTCGTGGAGCACAGGAAACAGCAGGATCGTGTGAAGGGCAATCCAGACACTAAAAAAAACAATACAGAAAAACGAGGAAGGAAATATCAAAAAGTCTTCCTTGAGAGCCCTGACGAAGACCTGCAGTAGTCGAAACATGTTGGCTCTTTTAACGATTTAGCCACTACAATAAAGGCATTTGATCATTTCAGTAACAATATGCTCAAAGGGTATTATGGGATTTTTGACTAGTGTTGCCAAAATAAACTACCTACCCCAGCTTTAAGTGGATACTAACCTTCACCATGGTCCTTATTTTTTTCATTTTTTTGTAAGAAGAAATGACCATGACTTAAAACTACCCTGTGGAGTTTGTGACCACTAGTGGTGCTATAGATTTATGGTTTTACAAATGAGTACATGTTTTGTTGGAATTGTGCACGAGGACTGGATACACATTCCTGCCACCAGCCACTGATCGTCAGTTGGTGGTGGTTATATAAAGATGGACAGCACCTCTTACTCTGCACAAAAAAAGTCAAAATGTCGCAGATATGGCTGCCTTCTTCCACTGGTGACAACATTTGGAGCCAGAGTCTATGTGGCAGTGATCTCCAGGGTATCGCGGCCCAGCTAAGTGTGAGCAGCAGCATTGATCGTGAGCACACTCGGTGGCACACGTAGTTTCAAGCAAGATGTCAAACCCCATTTTGATAGCATCAAATAATCATAAGATAAGTGAACATGTGAGCTTACAGCAATGTGATAAGAACTACTTAAAATGACAGTTTGGCTCGTGTCCCATCTGCTAACATTGAGGGGGCGGGGTTTATAACCTATACTGCAGCCAGACAGCAGGGGGCGACCAAGATGTTTTGGCTTCACTTTTGGGGAGCTGTCATGGCGTCCATCTTTATTATACAGTCTTTGACTTAAGAGTCAAAAGAACATTTGGTTACAAGTTCTGAAATGGCTTTAAAAATAAAAACTACAAATTTTGAATGATTTGAAATTCAGAAAATTTACAAATTTAAATGAAGCTGATAAGAGAATAAATCCCTGCATGCTGTGTTACACTGAGTGTTTTCTACTGACTTCCATACTCATTTTTCAGCCAGCATTTAGTGCCAGCTGGCATCAAATGTGCACAACTTTGATTTTGGGGGTTGACTTTGATTTTTTTTTTAAAGTGTATGGGGGAGCTGCAACCAGCAAAAGCAAAATAATCTCATCTGCGCAGTTACTGAGTCTACAGTACGTGTTATTTTTGAATCGGTTATGGAAAAACATTGAAAAATTAGGCTGTAGAACAAGAATATCTACAAATACTCAGATCCTGTGGGACTGTATCTATTCAGGATTTGAGTTCTGGGACTGCTTAACAAAATTTGAGCATTTTTAAATTCAGAGGACAAAAATAACACGTGTTTGCTTTGAGAGATCGTAGCTTAGGACCAAGGTTTCTGTCAAAATAATTCTGTTGTGTCTCACTATGATGACAGGGTTTAGAGTCAGAGTAAAAACAGGACTGAGATCAGATGGGGGATTGTTGCAGGTCGCCTCCACACTGGGCACCAAGCAGTGATGTGGGCTTTATCTGCTTCTGCTGAGACTCCATGCTCTGCTTCTTCTCCACCCATGCATACCGCTGCAGTAATGAGTCGCAAGGCCGAACATAACAGGGCCCAATTCCTCACAGGCATTTCCACTCAGGTGGATTATTTCAGCCTTGTGGGCTCTTAGTTTTCCAGTGATTCATTCTATTCATTACATGTCACAATTTTGGGCTCTCGTACTAAATAATGGTCGGTTAGTTACCGGTGTTGAGGAGCTCGAGTAGCTTCGGTCAGACGTAATATGCCAGCCGCCTGCTGTCTTTATGTTTGTGCAGAAATCCGCTGACAGGCTCTGATAAATCGGACCCCGGAAATAGTTTATGAATTAATGTTTTGATGGTTTTGGTAAGAGAAAGAGTATTAATGTTGTGAAATAGGCCCTGTGATGAAAATAGGCCCCGTGATGAAAGATGTGGGCAGGAAAATCTTTTATATAAATTGTCTGTATGGGGTGGAGATGAGAGGTGAGGAAGACACAGAGGGAGTAATGGCCAGAGAGCTGAGAGATGTCTGGGATGGCTATAGGATCAGCGTGTGTGTGTGTGTGGACGAGTGTGTGTAAGTGTGCACGCTGCAGCCTGCACAGGGAGCTGCAGTGCTGTGTGCTGATCATTCATGATGGCACCTTAGAGGCCATCCTGTAAGGAAGAAAAATGAAAACTATTAAAGGCTCGCTGGGCTATGTTGGCTTTGGTGTGTCAGCAATTATTAGCCAGGGACAGCAGTCTTTAGGTCCTCAGATATAGAAGAGTGGGAGACTGTGGCAGAGGAGGGAAGGACACCATGATCCCGTTATATACCCTACTTTGATCTACGCCGCAGAACTTTCTGCACTGTGTGGCAGCAGTGCTGGTGCTGAGGGTTCACTTTTATCAATGGGTTTTTTGAGTGGTTATGTAGTAGTAAAGTAGTAGTAATCCACAGAATCAGTTTTTCTGTGTGTATGTTTCTCTCCTTCTTCTGGCTCCATCTTCAGAAGTTAAGCAGCCAAAGACGCCGTGGTGTGTCTGCACTGAAGTTGCCAGAGATCAGCAGTCAGTTAAACAGTGTGGGTGGCACTGTGACCTCTTTTCCTTGGATTTTCTCTTGATCACACCAGAGCATTCAAAAGTTTCTATAAATGCTTTTTTTGTCTGCTCATCCGTGGTGATTTAACTGCTAGCAGCACTTCTTCACTCATTTATTCCAGAAGTGTTTCCAACTCTGTTAACTTCTCTAGCAAGAAGTCATTGGATGACATGGTGTTCATGTGTGATTATATGCCAGACATTCATCCTCTAATGCTGTTCTCTGCTTCGATCACAGCCCAGCTTTCAGTCTTATTAGAATTTTCAAAGCGAGGCTGAACTCTTACGCAGGAGCAATGTGCGTGCAGCTCATTTTGTGACCTCCACAAGGCAACATTGATGGACAGCTGAAGCCTGAAGTTGACTTAAGAAAGTTCATTTTCTTGATCAGAATTTCAAAACTCAAAACCTCGTCACACACAGTCACAATACGTGAAATGACCACAACCTCTTAAGACCATATTACGTGGATGTGGTGGCACGTAATGTGTTAAAATATCATGCCTGCACCACAAAAAAATTACCAGATCCAATACCTTAAAGGAATACCAGTACCAAAAGAAAAGTGTACGTCATTCAACATCTATCATGTGAATGGAGTGGTGTGAAGTATAGTCATATTTTCGTACGTTGTGGTGGCATCTCAGTACGCTGAACTGCCAACTCTATCAAATTCACCAGACTGTATGGGTCGTAGCTGCTGCTGCTGGAGTTGCGAGATCAGTGGGAAGGACAGGTGAGAGAGTTCACCTGGCCGCTCACACACACAGTGCTAATGTTACCCAGCTGTTATTAACAGGCTTAACAACGTCATTTCAGTGTCAGTATGGGTTTTGGTGTTAGCCACAGCTGCTATGTTAGCTTGTGCCGGGGGTCAGGGGGATCCGGGATCAGACCCTGAGCACAAAAAGGATAGAACGCAAGTATTGTTTGACTGGAAATGTTTCAAAACTACTTGATACTGGGAGATTTCTGTCGATACCTTGAAGGTATCAGGTACCGATACTCTGCCCTGATGACAGGTCAAACTAACACATGACTTTCAACCTGGAGAGTGTTGTTTGTGTCTCGTGGGAAACCAAAAGTCAGCTTTAAGTATTTTTAACTTTACCTGCTCACATACTTTATGTTACAATGTCACATACTTCTGTCCCATACTAAACCTAGCTAAGTATTTTTTCCCTAAGGCTATTGGCATTGTTTCCATGGTGCTAGCACATAATTTTGGCACCACCATGTAGTACGGTGTTAGTAAAACATCCTGGTCATCTCGTGTATTTCTGTGAGACCAGGTTGGGAACTTAAGAGAGACCATTCGTAATGCAATTACCATTCCAGTGTAGTCTGTAGCATTGTAGTTGGTTGAGTTTTAGTTTGTTAATGCCTTATATAATGTTCTACAGTCTGTATGTCAGTGGGCAGGTGTGGGGTCTGGTGTCAACCTCCTTGAGTCATTTGCTCCCCCACTTTCTGCCTAACATTATTTTGAGGAAATTATGTCCAGCCTCCAGTTTTTCCTTCCCATTGCATATCAGCATTGCTTATCCCTCTCCTCCTGCAATGTACCCTTCACAACGCATCAGACAGAGACATGTAAGGCTTCCAGTAACCAAGTACAGTACTCCTGGTCTTCACCCGTGACCACATGCTCCTCAACTCTGTCATTCCTCTCTTGGTGTTGTCCTACACAACCATGCCCCTGCCACACTGCTGCTAACAGTAGATATGTTGTACCTGGAGGCAACAGACTCACCTCTCCAGCTGTCCCATAGGCCGGTTGCCACTGCGGGCCCTGCAAGGAAAAGGCAAACCAACCAAAGAAATCAAACCAAAACTTTAAACAAGTAAAACTGTTAAAACAACTCAATAAAAAAATCGAAAGAATTCTGAAGTGAATACAAATTATTTGTGTCCAAATGTATTCAATACATTGAAAGTGAAAGTCAAAAGTCACCACATTTGTCACAAGTTGCATTTGAGAGAGACACCTGGGTCATCTGAAAGGTCTTTACACAATGACAACGCTGCTAAGTTGGCAAGACAAACACTGATTTATATGAAAATACTGCAGATGATTACTCGTCAGATTTCCATCGTCAATAACATAAAAAGCGTCTGTAGGGACATGCATTATAAATCACATAAATGAAGGTCACGGTGTCCATTAATGCATAGCCTGCTGGTCATATTCACATATTGCATTATCAAACTCCTACCTGCTGGTGAATGCGGTGTCCTTGCATTTGCAGCCCCCGCTGTAAGACAGATCCTCGACGGACTAACCCTCATTACTCATTACAGTGTTTGAGGACGCGGGGGACCACCTGCGACACTTATAAATGACTTGCTTGTACAGTTTGCCTCGGGCAGAGCTGTTGCCGGGCCTGACCAGATGGCCTGTGATCGACTCTCGTGTGGTGCAATACACACGCAGCGCGTCCATCGCCCAGGGGCCCAGTTTATTTTTCACATGCGTTATAAGGTGGAAGAAATGCTGCATCACATAAATGACTCTTTCTGGAACATATTAACAGATCAGTTAGCCAGAACACACGCTATTTGTCCAAATGTGCATTATATCTAAGATCTCATACTACCTGTGAATTCTGAAGTTTTACAGTCTTACTCAAACAAAACAATTGCATAAAAACGTAAATTCAGAGGCACCTAAGTATAATTTTTGTCTTTTAAAGTCCCTACTTTATGTTTTTACAGACACAGCTCTCCTCATCTTCTAAAGAAATTTGTATTCTGGTCGGAAAACAAAGGTAGACAAGGAACAGGAATGGCGTTTGTGACAGTAATCCATGCCGGAGTGAGAAGGTGATGCAAGAGGTCACTGAATGTAAACGCTGCTGTTATTCGGGTAGTGTTAATCCCTCGAGCATAGCGACTGAGCATGCATCAATCACAGCCGTGTGTGTCCAGAGGTGAGCCAACAGGCATTAACCTTGAACCAGAAGTCAAAGTCTGGCTGCTCTACCCCCACGGCCACAAGATAGACCACCATCGTGTCCACTCGCAGAAATACAAGCTGGAACTTGGCCAAAGTTAAAGTGAAGTCCTGTGCTTGTAGAACACAACTGTGAAGTAAACAGAGGAGCTTGTTTCATAATCTTGCCTCAGGAAAATCACAGTGTAGCTGCCAGTGTGAGAGGCTGCATGCTTTCTGTAGCATCATGCATCATTTTTTCATATTTCTAAATGATTCATTCAATGGTAACAGAATACTCTGCAGTTAAACTATGTTTTTGTAAAGATGCCTTAATCCTTTCTTTCCACTCACATGTGAAATAATATGGTCTGTGTACATCTGGCAGACACTCAGATTTGTTTTTCGGCCACCTATGCAATACAAGTCAAATCGAGAATGTGAAGTTGACGTCACGCCATGTTACATTTTTTGGTTCGGGGCATCATCTTGTGCTGCATTACCTTTGCCTGCTTCAGTGGCCAAGCTATGTTCGATGTGATTTAGTAAAGTTGGACTTGCATTGGGGATGCTGATCCAGGAGCATGTTCTAAATTGGCTAAATCACGTGCATCAATCAACAGGAGCCAAGACAAACTAATCACAATAAACAACATAGATCCAAATCACTTGGCAGTCCAAGGCTGGATTACAGACCCCGATGAATTACCTCTACTCAAGACCCAAACACACCAGCGGCGAACGCCATGCGTCAAAAAATATGCCCCTATTACTTTCAATGTACAACACCACACTGGTGGCAGCAAGACGCCAGGCCGCCCTGTGCCACTTAACGCCACTGTCCTATATCCTGCCTCACTGCCCCCAACTCGCTCTGTGCTTGTACATACCAGCTCCTGCAGCAGCTCTTTTTGTCTGCTCCTATTGCAGCTCAACTCCTCTCTCCACTACTGATGCAAAGAAAACTCTGTTGCTGCGTCTTGTGTGTGACGAAAAATGGATGAGGAGAGACTCATTGTTGAAGTTAAGAAATATCCTCAGGTTAATGATGACAATCCTGTCATTATAAAGAGCATTATTATTGGCCAAAAAGATATTGTCTGGCGAGTCATTGGCTCTTCAGGTGAGAAGTTTAATTAGGGGCTGTCCACACATGACTTTAAGCTAATGCATAGGTGGAAGAAGTACACGTCTTTCAGCAGAATGAGTAATATGTTTTCGAGGTCGTCTGTGTGTTAAGGGCGGCACACACATCACCGTACACGACACGGCTGTGTTTTCAGTCTCATAGACCAGGACACTGTAAACGATCTCATTTTAAACTTAAAAGACAGCGTACCTCACAAGATAGCGTCCCATCCACATGACGACACATTGTCTTCAGCTTATGCATTGTCCTTTTGGTCTCAACCAACCAGAGAAAAGTATCTTGGTTGCTAATATTTACCAAGTTAGTAGCTAACTATGTCTGTCTGACACGTGGAGCTTTCTTCCTGAAAGTCTCTGCCTGCTGCTGCAAAAGCAGTTGAGGAGAACTTTGAGAATGAACCAAAATGGAAATCCTTAACAATGAGCAAGTGCAGGCACTGAATCTCTAAACCCCTTTTCAGTATGTTAAATGTCAGACAGGAGGCTGCAATCAGTAGGCACTTAAGTAATTAGTCAACAACACACACCTGCAGCGTTTAACAACAAGAAGCAACAAGAAGAAAAAATTAAGAAAATAAACTTGAACTAACTTTGCTAACTTGAATATGATGGGGAAAAAAACTTCAAACAGGTAGCTAACAGTATTGTGTGTATATGCACGCTAAATAAATACAGTGTGGTGATCTTCGGATACTAAACTGACAAAAATAGATCCAAAACTCCAGTGCTGCATGGATCTGAATTTAACAATGGTAAACGTTAGCTGGCTAGCAGCGTTTACCTGGCAAATATCTACTACTCTCTTTATTTGTTTGGTATAATAAAATATGCCATCTGCTTAGGGGTGGACCACATAATCTCATACTTTTTAATATCATCTGAAAAATTCATATTGTGATATTCGCAATATTTGGACTTGTTGATATGTTGACGTCATACTGTTAGCACCAGCAACGACTAGCAAGTTTTTACTAAATACTTGAAGGCAAACTCACTTATTTTATTGCAATTCTATGATCTTAGATTAATAAATTCTTTCACTAATTTGTCATATCATCAAGAATATAATTATCGCAAAAATACCCTGGAATGTTGATTATTTATATTATTATTCTACACCCACCCCTACATCTTACACACTCAACTGAATTGTGCGAAGAGTACAGCACAAAGAGAGTCACAGAAAATAAGAAGAATCATTTCTGTTTTTACCTCCATCAGTACAGATCTGTCTCTTTGGACGATTTTGTAAATAAGATCAAATCTTACTTGTACTTGGTCTTTTCCAAGAAACAAAATATTACATAAAAATATCCCCTTGTTTCAGCGATCATGGAAGACTCAACAATGTATAGAGGATTGTTTGACCGTTTTGTCCTGTAGATTACATTTTTCTACGGTGAGAACTTTTTGCCTCGTGGCTATTTTAGAAAAGACTAAAGTGACTTTATAGCTTAGATCTAATCATGCTTCCTCAGCAAGCACCATCAGATAGGCTCTCTCACCTTATCAGTGTAGGCAGGCAGAGGAATCACTTCAAGCATCTACGGCCAGAAGGGAGGAAAAGGAGTAATTCATGGCTGTAATAGCAGTGGTTCAACAATTAAGAGGAAAACTCGGAGAAACAGGATGGGGGAAAAAACATAACAGAAGTATGCCTCGGGGGCTTTTCTGATTGGAAAAAAGAGGGAAGAGGAAATGAAGAAACAATCGCAGACTTTTGTAAAATTTCAAGAGCAGATGAGGACGATAAGCCTGTGTAGCACCGTTTGATTCCTCGGATTGTCAAACGGCTTTTGATTTCCTGCTAAGTTATATAAATGGCGCTCATAGGGAGAACATCAAAATTCAATAACTCCCTTTGAGATGAATGTTATTAGATTTTCATATGAGTGGAAGTTCCTTTCATCCGGCAACAAAAGCAACACAGCTGAGAAAAAGACCATGTTAGTGTTTGCATTAATATCACATCAATTAGCATGAACTTGAAGTCCTCTGATACTGACGAAACACTTCCTAGTCTTGCTGTGGTGTTACTATCTGGTGTTACTCAAATTAGATTATAATGTATCTGATACACCTGGTGGTATCAAAGACAAGATCTTTGAGGAATACCAGTGATATAACATCCAGTTATATTCTTCTCTCAGAAATATTGGGGGCAAAAAAGACTAGTTGTGTCATTTAACGCACCCAAATGGCAGAATAAATGTTAAAGTTGTTTGTCTCTGCAAACCACAGATACGTTACATTTCCATGTTATGTAGCAGATATATTAAAACACTGTTGCAGGACACAAAACATTTCTGTTATGGTTGGGAAAAGATCATGTTTTGGCTAACATACATGGTTTTTAAGACACAATCCCTGCTGGAAATGCAGCAAGTTTGAAGCCTAAAAAGCCGCTGAAAACACCAATGACTCACTAAATATGAGCGGTTTTGCTGTTTGTCAGTCTGGAACAGTTGATGTCTTGCCTACGTTTGGGGGCTGAAAAGCAGCAGGAAATATAGTGACTGTTCCCAAAGAACTCCCACTTTGGTGCGTTAAAAGCTGCACTGACAGGTCGCTACAAAACACCTACGTTTTGTGTCTTAAAAGCCACTAGAAAAACAGCAAAGACTCGCTAAATCACGACCAGTTTTGTTGTTTATTGGTCTGGAACAGTGGTCTGCAGCTTGACAGGCATCTTGTCTACATTTTGGGGCTGAAAAACAGCAGAAAACATGGCTAACAGTTTCCTAAGAACACCTACTTTGATGCCTTAAAAGGTGCTGTGACAGGTCGCTACAAAACCTATACTTTTGGTGCATAAAAAGCAGCTGGAAAAACTGCAATTGATTGATTGATTGATTGATTTCTGGAAGACAATAAGACAGTAATCCAAAGAAAAAAAAAAAGATGGCGTCACCAAATCCCTAAGAACACCCACTCTGGTCCCGCTGTGTGCCGCTGCTGTGACAGGTTGATACAAAACACCGTTTTTTGGTGTGTAAATTCTGCTGGAAAAACAGTAGTGCCTCCCCAGTCAGGACTGGTTTTGTTGTTTGTTGATTTTGAACAGTGTCTTGCCTGTCATGCCACCTTACATCCCCTCCACCTCCCGAAGACGAGGTCATCTCATACTATGTCATTTTAGAAACATATTTGTGGTTTGCCAACATTTTCATCGGATGACTGGGCTGATTTAGTCACCCGATGTACTGTATGCTTCTAAGGGTTAAAAAAAAGATCTGCCAATTCAATCAGTACTTTATGAGGTTGTAATTTAAGCAGACAAAATTCTATTTGCGAGTGTACCCTGACTGTGTTACCTTGATGTCTGTGTGCAACTTATCAGTTATTTCATTGCAGCTTTCTTTAAAATACTTTCTTATTGACGCGTCTGAGGCTGCAGAGAATATTGCGTCAGGAATCGGAGATGTCTAATAAGGTGCCGAGGACAATTTGCCGCTTTGAAATGCTAAACGGGACGGAGGTACAAATTAGCCTGGAAATGCCTGGCGCATGTAATTAAAGGCCCCAATGAATTCCAATAATCAAATAGGCCATCTTCTGAGAAAACTATTACAGGAGGATTATTAGTGTAGCAGGTTTCACTAATCACTCACTGACAGACCGGCTCTGTGCCAGCAGCCCTGTCTGTCTAGGGTGTTGCTGTCACACACACATATACACACACACACTCGGACGCTCATGTGTAATCACAGTCATACACACCCCTGAACATGCATGTATGCATGTAGACAGACTGGTACACACACAAGCAGAGACAGTCAGTCAGTCCTATTGATGTCAACCTTTTGCTCTCAGTTATCATCTGCACACAGGCAGGCTTCATATTGAATCAGAGGGACAGGGTTAAATAAAACTGGAAGGCTTTCACTTTCAATCTCATCCAGCCTCCAACTTACATGCCTCAACCGAGAGATTCAGGAGATAGAGGGGCTTTGGATGTCAACACGCAGAGACAACATATATGGGCATTTATTCTGCACTGTGTATCTGTAAAAACTGAGCCGACTACCACTGAAGCAGTACGGTTGTTTCCTGTGTGGTTTTTTTGTGACTGAATTAAAATCATAACTGTATTTTATAATGAGAAATGTGAACGCTGCTAATGTGGTGCCCATTCTGATGCTTGTTCTTTACAGCAGTGAAGTATTTACTACATCAGATCCAACCACACACGGGCGTGCACACAATTTGTTAGCTGTCAGCCCTCTGCAGCACCGAAGGACCCTGGTAAAATTAATCAGTGACATTAAAAAACAGACCAAAATGCGTCACGCTTTGATGCAACCCAATGTGTTTATTGATTAATAAACGGTCAAAGGATTCCATTTCCCAGATATACTGTCTGTGCCTGCCGCTGCTCTTTTTGCTGCCGAGGAGGCTTTTTCCCCCAGGACAAATGTGTTTCAGCTGAGCTGATCCAATCCCTTCTCCATTGTTTTTATGTACTTCTGTTTAGCGCTCCCCGAGCTCCACTGACTACCTGTCTGTTTAGAAGCCTATAAACATAAATCAGACTTGTTAGAGACTTTTTCATAAATTCCTCTCTGCAGAAAAAAGCCGTTTCAACAGATGGATGAAACACCACCAGGGCTTTTTTTTTTAATACTCTGCTCTAAAATGAATTTCTGTCCTCGCAGTGTTAGGACATTATTGGTATCATTAAAGCCCTGATGAAAATCTGTGGTAGTAAGCCAAGAGTCATAGCGCCGAGCTTTTGTTTTATGTCCACATCATGTACAGTAGATTTAGATTATTGGATCAGATCAGGGCCATAACTTGTATGTATTGACATTCTGGTGAGACTCTTACTCCTGAAAGACACTGAATTCATGAAGCCCAGAAGGCCTGTTCTTTATCCTCTCTTTAGGCCCTTTACTGTTAGTCAACAGTACGATGTTTTGGGTGGGCGGGGCTAAGCTGGAGGCAAAACAATTCTCCACACACATTAGCTAGCAAGTTCTGTTGGCTTGTTTTAGACCATGGAGGAAGATAATGCGAGTGGTGTGTTCAGTTTCTTCAACCTGCAGGGCTCTCATTTTCGTGCAGAGCGTCAGACTGAATTTACGAACGCACCATCAGGTCACTCACTCTCCAGGACCTCGAATGTTACTTTAATAAGTAATCACTGACCAACGTGACCAGACTGGCCGACCCGTATGCTCTCACTCAGTGGATGGATGATGTCACAGGAAGTCAATCTTACAAAGGAGGATGACACTTGAACGGGCCTCCGTCCAGTCCTTTTGTTTAACACTAGTTGTTGACGGGCAGTGGCGGCTGGTTTTGAGCCTTCTATTCTGGCTCCCAATAACACAACAAGACGACCTTTTACGACTCCTGTGTAGCCTACAGCCCTGCGGTGGAGAGTCGTGTTTTGCCTCCAGCTAAAAAATGACATCACTGTGACGTCGGCCCTACAAGGGTCTACATCTGCTTATAGAGGATGGCAAACAGTAACCACATCTGTCATACACTGAGAATCTTCCTATGCAATGATGATTCCTGTTACTTGAACTGTAAAGGCCACACAAATAGATTTAAAAAGGACCCTGACCTCAATCTTTTTTCTCAAACACACTAATCAATATTTCCATCTCACAGGCAGCTCTGATTTTAGCCTAAATCGTATTTGTTAGTCATCCTCACTGTCTATTTCTTCCCTCGCCAGTCTCTTAGCTCAGAGGTTTGACCTTTGTAGTCCACCAGTCGAGAATCTATGTCACCTCTGGCGCTCCCATTTGTCCCCTCACTGCACTTCAGTGGGAAAGATAATTACGCTTCAAATGAAGCTCCGCTCATTGTGTTGGCTAATGTTTAAAGCTCTCCCTCTCCGTCCCTGTGTCTCCCGCTCTGTCTCCGAGCACAATGGGGAGGGTCAATGGATCCACGCTCACCTCTTATTTACAAGATTCATGTTTATCTAATGCAAAATCAATAGCTCAGCACCAGGGAGAAGTTAGGGCTCCACTAACAATCGTTGAGAGCTACTTAACAGCACATCTGCCAGTGCTGTAGTGGGCCATAAAGGAGAGGGATCGGCTGGCCCTCAACAGCACCGGAGTCTGCTGTCCAGAGACACACGAGTGTCAGCTTCATTCATGTTTCCCTGCATATCTAACAACACTCAACAATATTACACAACAAATACCTGATTTTTTTTTAGATCTTTTTTTGTCTTCCTTTGTTTTTATACTGTTCATTTTTGAGGGTGGGGGAGTGGGTGTCTTGTGTTTGTGTTGTTTCTTTTAAAATCTGAAAAATTTACAAATAAAATAGAATTAAAAACTAAAATGTACAATAAATAAATAGAATAAATAAAAAATAAATAATAATAAAATAAATACATGAATAATAAATAAATGTATTAATTTTTAATTTATTAATAAATAGATAAATACAATAAAATAAATAGAAAATAAGTAACATAAATAAATGAAATAGTCCCACAAGTGACTTTGTAATAAATGACAGATACAGATTTTACCTTATCAGAACCGATTAGCTATCAGTCTGGTGACCATAAAGCTTCTTGGGGCGATTGCTGATATTTGGGCAGATTCACTGACGCCAGTGGATATCCGGGCCAAGACTTCCTCCTCCATGCCCTGGTCATTATGGCTGCTCTCTATGAACAGATATCCACATATGAATGAAAATACATTTTTAAAAAATCTAAAAATGAAACTAAATCGTCATCGGATGATAGCCGATGGGTACTTCCGCCTCTTTTGCTCCACTGAAACGTGATTGGTCAGTACTATTTGAACCACAAACAGACTTCAAAAGGAAACCAGAACACTTCTGATACCGAAGTCTTGTACCATTGTCTACAGATTCCGCATACACATGCAGATATCTTTTATTTACAGCAATTACATAGTCTAAAGCCCAGTTCAGACCAAAGATTCGTGACGAGATGAAACTATTTTAGGACGTTGCAGGGAAAAGTTGCAGCGGTGTGAACTGGATAGTCTGAGCTCGACTCACGGCGGCTGATGGTGACACCTGCAACTCAGCTGGTCAAATCACCGGTGTAAAGCACATCACCTGTTTCAAAAGGCAATCAGCCTGTAGTGAAGTTCGCTGATCAAGTCAAAATTACCCTAACAGCGTGTTCGCTTGCTGTGGCAGGTGCTCCGACCCCGCCGAGCCCTCTGTTTCCGTCCTCTCGTTTGCTGGTGCTGGACGGTGGGTTGCTGCTGCTGCTCGCTGTATGTGCTTATGCCCCCTCACACACACACACACACACTCACTGACTGATTAACTGGCACTAGTTATTTATATTATTGTGTTGTATTTATTATAAACACAGTCCATCTGATGCCCATTTTGTTCATGCTGGTTACAGTTTCATCACTATTACAAACGCAGCTGTAGCCAGTGTCTCACTATCACTATCTTCATTCAGATTTTAAGCAGCTACAAATTATATTCAGCCACAAAATAACTCTGAAAAGCTGCAAATCAGAACAGAAGTACAGAGAGTTGTTGCATAGAGATGATACACCACTTCATCTAGTTGCATTGGTGTGAACCGGCAGATTTTGAGAACGTGAGACGAGATCAGGCTTGGTTTGTTGCCACTACTGAAACTTTTAATTTGGATGCTAAACAATTATATTCGTCCAAACAACTTGTTATACTTAGTCATGCCAAATAATATACCTTTGTGTTTTTATGGAGTAGGCATAAGGGATGAGGGGTTATGGTAGGCACTGCTTGGCAATATCAGGGTTACAGTCCAAAGAGGTAAAGCAATGCAGACTGTTCTTATGCACTATTTGTATATTGTACTATGACAACTAATGCAACACAATTTGTATATAACCTAACCTTGGGAAGGCTGCGATTACATGACCAGTGTGCTGACAGGAGTAAATAAGGAAGTAGTCCACATAAGGAGGAATGTTGGGGTTGTAGATCGGTCACAAAACACTGGACTTTCTGAAACCAAGTGAACTTTGAGTCATTTTAAGGTATTTCATCATCACAGTAACTTTATTTGCCTGATCCAAAGATGCCCATCCATGTTTCTTTTCTTAAACCTAACCAAAAAAAACCCCACTACGTTTCGTACACAACTTGATGTTAAGTTCGTAACGTCATTCGTGGGATGCTAATTCATACAAACCGCTGTATGAGGATAGGTTGAGCAACACAGCGGATTTCGAGGGACTACAATATTTAGATGACTGATAGAAGAAGCAACATCATTGCATTGGTGTTATTTGTTTAGGGTAATTACAAAAATGCCTAAAAATTCCAGTAGTTATTTTCCTGTCAATATATAACACTGTAAATCAAGTTCACTTTTGGATGTTCTGAATCACTGACAAAGGGCTGTGAGCTGCAATAAAAGTTTAAAAGGCTAATTGACTAACTATGATGATACTTAAATTACATCTCTTCATCATGCAAGACTCTCCCCTGACATAGCGGTGTAATATCCTCTAGACCTGTAGAGACACCTCCACCTTATTTCCTGGTTCCTTGCACTTTGAATAGATCAGCACTTAGAAATCTGCCTCAGTGGCTCTGCTCGGGGGCGTGTATCATTTGGCCCCAAAATTCACTTTTCCCCACCAGTAAGCACTATCTGCCTCGCACCCCCGTGAACCCCGACAAAGACCTTGCCATCTGTCAGTGTCGTTCGCCGCAAAGTGGCTGCAATTAATTGAAAAACAATGGCGGGGCCAAGTGGGAGGGTCAAAGCAATATGCATCGTGGCCTCGCCGGGTCACCTCCTCATTTCCTCATTGTCGAAACGCCTCCTCCTGACATTAGCTGCAGTGATGTCGGAACACATTGTGCCTGTATGGTTTAACGTCCTCCCCTCTTTTGGTAGTGGGGATTATCAGGCGGACAGATCCAGGAGACTCTATCTGTCTCTGTCCATGTCAGTGTAACACAGTACTAATCAATGCTGAGGGGAATAACATGGAGTTGATCCCAGGGGACAGGAGGCTTCTTCTACTACAAAACTCTGCATGAGTTATGATCGCCCAGAGGAAGTGCTGAGAGTGATGGACAGCAGTGAGAATAAAAGATACGTGGGAGGGTAACGGTGAATGTGAGTTCCCCAGCATGACATGATACCTCTGTGCTGCAGCTGCTTGCAACGTTATTTTTAATCCTGAATCAGTTTGAAGCTCCTCAATCTCTAAGTTTCAGCTGCCCTGCCTGTGGAGTGAACTCTTCCTCCATGTGATGGGTTTTCCTCCTCGATGCCGCCTCAGCAGATCGAATCAACCTGCACACATGCTTTCAGGGTTGAATGAGCAGCTCCTCGCCCTCAGTAACCAGGTGAAGTGACCCTGTCTATATGCAGACTTACAGCTTGACACCTCCGTTTACAGCCATCCAGTCCATTTTGCTTACACCGTATTGCAAGCCGACGCATCAAAGCAACGGAGCGTCTCCATCACCGTTGAGCCTGAGTTGGTCATCTTCATGTCACCCACCAGACTTCAGCATCCATCTTTTGCTGATAGATTGCTGGTGCTGCTGCTCCAAGGTGAAGGAAAATTATCTAACTGACAACACTGACTTAAATCTTATCACACTCAAAATACTGTGTTATCTTAACACAGTATTGTTTATCAGTTTGTTTAATGGTAAAAAGAGCAGTGCTTTAAAGCTGCTCTACTCGATATTTTTATTTGAAACAAATGGATCAAACGATTGTGTGGTAGGAAGTTAGCATCACACTGGTTCCCTTTGCCAGAATGCGTATGGGATTTTTGGATGTACACTTACATTATATGTGATAAACATTATATATCATGATTTGTTAGATTCAAAATTGTTTTTTTTGTAGGATTGTGCCTTAGACCCTGATCACATAGAAATTGTTTTAGCAGCTGGATGCGGCTTTTTGTAATTGTGTTTTAATGAGAACGAAGCTTTTTGCTCACTGTTTTTGCCTTGCTGTGTGCCTTGTGTGTCTGCTCTATAGGCATGTGGCGTTTTTGCCAGAGCACTCTGGACTACTCGAGTTAAAAACTTCAACTCGGAGCAGAAAAGCGCCCCGCGTTATCTCAGCTTTCTTCTCACTGACCAATTGGACAATTTAAGAGGTGGGCCTTTTGTGGTGTTCACGACAACAAGTTTACAGTTGGTAAAAAATGGAGGAGAAACTGATGGTAGCGGTTGCTGGATACACAGAGGTATACGACTCTAAAACTGAAGTTATCACCATCTCAATAGGAAACTTACTTAGTACTTGACACGTCGATCACTGAGACGAAGCTCCTGGACCAACTGGTGGTACTCCCCATGATCCAGCCTCTTTTTTAGGGTCTCATGCACCCACACAGACCTCTGTTTATCTGCTGACAGCCTCTCACTCTCAACCAAAGCTACAGCCCCTTGCCAACATTTTAGTAAGTGGCTACTAATTACTGTGACATAAATAAATGGTAGATTGATTACATGGGAGGGATAGTGTAAGGAGGTGATGGGGTGGTTGTTTGGCAACAATACAGGACGCAGCAAGCATTTTTTTTTTTACTATCGGCATTCAGTTTTCTTCTTAACAAAGGCAGTGCAGTGGAGGGCGCCTCATGGTGTGATCAGGGCCTGAAGGTGTAAAAGCACAGCTCATTATGTCAACACGATCAAAGACTTGGTTAGCAAGAGTGCCAGCAGTTTGAAATATACTGCTGATAATATCGTAATAATAAATCAGGCTGATTCTGAAGTAACATAAAATCCACCTGATATTCAACACTGTACAGTTTCATGTATTATGTTACTGATGTCGCCATGTTCCTGCAGAAATGTTTCAGTGATCAACCCCAGATTTTCATCACATCCTCCAAATCGATCTTCCATTTCATTTCAAGAATTCAGCATGTCACAGTGTTTGGAAATGAGATCATCAGCCGGTGTGTGGATGTTCTGAGGAGATCACAGCAGGTAGATTAGCAAATCAATAACTTCTATTCTGGAAATTAAGAGTAAATCATATCCATGAAAAACAATAACAGAGCCTCAGCAGCAGTGCTGCCATTAGAAAAGATTAAATTTTTGCACTTCAGGAAACATTGAAAAAATAACGGACAACCTCTCGTCTGAATATGAGCTTTGAAAAGCTTTTTCTTCCTCCTAATGTGACCTGTGTTCTCCCAGCAATGTTTTATTATTCTTCCAGATATATAAACTACAGTTACAGACCTCCAGGCGTTCAGGGTTAAATTATAAAGCAACTTCAAACTGAACTAATTGAAAAGAAAGTTTAGTTTAACCCCAGCCTGCAACACGTACAAATATAACACAGCTCTTTGCTCTCCTGTGTCCTGTTTGTAAAAATATCCCAGGGTACCGCATTTAACGACATCTTTAACTTCTTTCATTGCCCATCATGAAAGGAATTTTAATGTATTTCTGCTACTATGTAATTAACATTAAAATGATTCATCTGATGCTCGTCAGATTGCAGACAACCAGTGGTTATGTCAGGCACTGTTCTCAAAAAGATGGCAGAGGGGCTCAATTACCTCCTGCTGAACAAAACCACTGTCTCCAGTGCTTGATGCGTGGCCTAATACCGCATGATTTGATTATTCTGCACAAGCAAACACATGCAAATTGCATTTCAGTTTGAAGTTGTTAATTTCTAAGCGTGTTGATTAAGTGTAAGAATATGTCAGAGATATCCTGTCAGGTATTAATGTGGATTTCAAATTAAAAACATGGAAGGAAAGTTCAAAATCATTTTTTTATCCACAGGGAAGAAAGAAACGTTCTGGCAGAGGCTACGAGTATGTCCAGCCCAACTTGCTTTCTTTGTAATTTCCCCTTTAAATAAAACCAAAGAAAGGCAGCCGGGGTTAACCTTGGAGGCCGTTTTACAAAGTGAAGGGAGATAAAACATGGGCCGACCTGGTTGTTCACTCTGCCATCCAAGCCTTTGTTTTTCTCACAGTGTGGATGGCCATCTGTCAACCTTACCTAGAGAGAGGCAATGATTTTTGCTCGCCTGAGTGAACACCCAGCAAAGCAATATTTCACATGTTAGCACTGAAAAAAGACCCGTCTCAGGAGATTTTGCTTACTGGAGTGATGTGATGGTGTACATCAAGAGTGATAGTGGTGCCGTAGTGATGGAGCAGGAGCTGCAAGTCTGGTTAACTAGCACCAAACTCTCCTAACGCCCTGGGTGTTGTTAAACGCCTGCTTCCTTAAATGCTGCCTTCTGGTTGTTGCTTTGTGGGAAATGAACCAATTTATTATTACTTTAAATAGTCTTCACTCATCCTTCCAGTCATTCAGCCACCAGTGCTTTCAAGATCATTTGCGGCCTGAGGCCTATCCCAGCATGCTCTGGGAAAAGGCAGTCTAAAACCCATCTTGTGTGGAGGTATTTAGAAAATGCTCAGTGTCTGAAGAGACAAATCATCCACTGTCCCATTTGTGCTGAATATTAACCAACCAGATAACATGAACATGAATATGTTTTAAGTGCATGCTTGCTGCATGGTTATAGGGATGGCTACGTTAGTCAGTCAGTGCATCACAAAACACAGTTCCCCATCTGAAAAGGGCTTTTCTACAATGTGCGCCCGACAAGCAGAGCCCGCTGAATCGCCAATCCGCTCAGTCTGTCTGACAGAGGCGGGCTCTGGACGGGCATAACATGATGACAACTGTGCTGCGCCGTAGGAGTTGCAGCTGCCAAAAGACCACATCCATTTAACTGAGGTTTGGAGGAAACACTAAGCCAACTACTCTTATCTTTTTCCTTGAGAGATGAACAGAAGGCTGCCCTGGAAGCCTTCGTTTCCAGGAAGGAGGTTTTTGCTGTTTTGCCAACGGGATACAGCAAAAGTATAATAGATCAATTAGCCCCACTGTTCCACAAACAAATGGGACTTACTGCAATGACTACGTCACCTTGTTTTTTGCTCTGATTGGCCATCGTGCTATCCAATTGTGTGCGGAGGCATTTGAAATGTCTCAGTTAGTGCCGCCCCTTGGGTAGGAAGGGTGTATCGCTGAGGGCCAGACTCAAAATCTTTCTAGATTTGAGTCTGGATTTCCAGGCTGTCACTTTCCAGCTCCTCCTAGAACAACCCAAGATGTTCCCAGGACAGATGAGATAAAAGTTGTGTCTGAATTCAAGGGCTGCAGCCTTCGAGGGCTGCATTTGAAGACCGATAGCCGTCGAGAAATGCAGCCTTCTTTCCCAGAATTTGGAGGATACAACTGATGAATTCTTCTTGGCCCAGCCTATCCCAAGATGCATTGCGCACCATTGAGTTAACTAACAGTTAACAAGCTAACGGTTAACTGTTGATAACATTACTATTAGCTTAAAGCACACAGCTTAAACAATCTTAATTCATCAGCCTGAAATATATCAAACAGCAGTGTCCCTGAATCATCTCCTCAAGTATTAAATTAAAATATATGTATAATAACAATCTCAGGGTCCATGATTTAGGGCTAACTAACCTACTAGCTTACTCCTTCTTTCGTCAAGCAGAGCTGGTTTATAGGTAACAGGAACGCCAACAGGTCGGGCGAGATGCAACCAGGAAATCCTCCGCAGACCAGACTGTCCCATTTCGGAGACCAAAGGACGTGGCAGACGTCAACCGCGAAGGCCACTTCCTTCAAAGGCTGCAGCCCCAATATTGAGACACAGCTATATAATCCCTCCAGCGTGTTCTGGGTCTACCCCGAGGTCTTCCACCAGGAAGTGCCTGGAAAACCTTTCACAGGAGGCGCCTGATTTGATGCCCACGCCAACAAAATTAGACTGGCCTCTGGTGGACGTGAAGGAGCGGCGGCTCTACTTTGAGCTCCCTCCAGATTTCAAAGGCTGAGCTGAGCTACCTCATTTCAGCCCCTTGTATCCTTGATCTCCTTCTTTCAGTCCCGAACCCCAAAGCTCATGACCATAGGTGAGAGTTGGAGCATAGATGGACCTGTAAATCCAGAGCTTTGCCTTCCAACTCAGCTCCCTCTTCACCAAGAAAGTGATGAACACCCAAGTCGCCACGGAAGTTTATTTTGAAAAGACATTGTGCATGTAGTGAGCAGAAATTTAAGGGCAGTACCTGAACGTCCAAAACAGAATGACTGGGCCGTAGTTTGAGGCATCAAGCCACTGACCGAGCTGCCACATTTAAGGAGTCGGGACTGAGAACGTATTAGAGTTAGACAGCAACACATTTCTTAAGGCACTCTGAACTTGTCCAAAACTAAACTCTAAGTATTTGGCACTGGTATTTGGCACATGTAAAAGCATTCTGGAGATAATCCAAGTTTTTATCATTGTATTGTGTTTGGAAGTGAATTCTCAATATTACTGTTCAACCTGGAGGCTCCAAAGGTGAGAGCAGAGATTTTTAATATCCCACCCCACTGTGCATGAAGTCAACATTAACCCAGTCCTCTCCTTCATCTCTGCTGCTATCTTTTTATGAGAAAGGACCTCATGCCTCTTGTTCCTGATATTCAAAGACCACAGGTATGCTGTTATCCTAATGGGTTTTACATGTTGCTTTGACTTTTTGCAGTGAGAGCGAAAATTCCTCAAAGTGACCAGTAGGACCGACCACAACAAAGTGTCATTCCGTCTCAGCCATTAGCTTTCAAGCCTGGGGTATCATTTGTCAGACCTTAACTTCTTTTCAAGGTCGCAGTCTACAGCGGGGCTATAATTCAACTATCATCTAATTAAGGAGGCCAATGATCATTTGAAAGGAGTAATGAAGTATAAAAAATGCCTACGTCAGACCTTATTAATGCCAGGCAGGACACTTTTAGAAGTGATGAGCCATTAGCCGAAAGGATACAACTAAATGAACAACAGATTAGCATCTCAAAGGAAACATCATGTGCAAATTGGTTAATAATTATTGTAATATCTCTGAAAATAAATATTGTCGCCCATTCAGTCATGCAACAAACCAGTCGGAGGAATTGGTAACATTTTGGTGTGGCATTATTAAGTTTGCTAATGAATCCCGCTAATGTGCATGGAGATGAGCCACAATTAGGATGCATTTTGTAAATATATGTTAATGAAGCTAAATTTTAATTGATAAATATTTTAGCGCATAAAAAGAAAAACAGCTTATTGATGTTGAAGAAAGTGTGCTTTACAAAACAAGCAAGAGCTGATGGAAACTTCCAGTTGTTGGAGCTTGTCAAATTGTCTCCATTTAGCAGCCGTTTCTTCCACAGGCATGTAATTGTGTTGCTGTCATACATTCCCTCTCCCCCCTGTATGAAGCTTTGGATTCTGGGTCTTTATCTAATTTATGCATCTCGTGAAAGTACAAGTCTGAATTTATTGGCGCTGGGCTAATGGCATTCATTAACCTTCGCAACAGTGAAATGTTTGATTGGAATATGGCATTTCCTCCCTCAAAGGGATGTTTCATCCCCTTTGCAATTCAAATACTTCAAATAAGTCATTAAATGCTATTTTACTTCAAACGTCCAGTTTATGTATGGTAATAACTATACCTCATCACACTTAATGCGCACACACACACCCACAGTGTGACAGACATGCGTCGTGCACACAGGCAGACAGGGTGAAATGTATTTAAAGGGGGGTCACAGACGCAGGAAGTAACTTCCCGATGACAGACAGTTTACATCTGACACTCACTGGGCTGTGTTTGAATATTAGGGCTTGATTAGAAACAATGCATCTGGAGACATAATTGTGTCTTATCATTAGGCTGATCTCTGCCTAATTATAGCTTATAATTAATGAGCTGTGATTATGAGACTAATTATGAATTCCGAGTTAAAGTTTGCGTGATGTTAAAACATTAAGGAAATAAATTAAAGAAGTTGACTTTGGTGACTTTTAAAGTAACGCAATGCATCTGTTTCCTGTCTGTCGCTGACTGACTGAACGCCGTCACGACTGAACCTCCATGGAGCTGATGGAGCTTTCTTTACATCTGATGTATATCCAGTTTTTTGGATCCCAGAGTTGTTACCTTGGCACCAACTAGTCTCTCTGGATCCATTATTAAAAAAAATATATTTGAAGTAAACATTAGAAAACTATTTGGAATGAACACAAGAAAGAATGGCAACTTTGCATGATCATAGATAAGTTTGGGGTAGAGTGATGATTAAATTAGAAAGGTGTGAAATTTAGTATATTAGATAATGTGCAACACTGGGGTTAGTGTTGAATCATATATAACACACATGATAGAAGCTGATAATAATAATAATAATAAATGCTAAAACACACTATAGAGCTGATGGAACCTGCAGAGTTGGGTGAGAAGTCTGTGAGTTCGTTATTAGTTATTAGTTATTAAAGTGACCGCTTTCATTGTCCCTTCATGCATTCATAAAGTCTCCTCCACTCAGTTTTTCTATTTATTTCCCCTAAAATGTCTGACCGACTGATTTGTATCTGTGCAGTTTGTCATTAGAGAGGTGTTTTCACATCCCCCTGCTGCAGACGGCGACGTCTGTCCAATCGTACATTGCACAATCTAGAGCAGGTGCGTCACTAATAGGACAGGCAGGGGTGTCAAACATCTGGTCCATGGGCCAAAGGGTCCGATCCAGCCCACTGGATTACTCTGCACAATACTGAAGCACGTGTGAAGTCTAAACTGTGTCAGGTTTCAGGAGCAGATTGAAAAGCGAGTATCCTACTTCATTTTAAGTGCTGCTTAAGAGGCTTTGCCACCCTGACCAGAATACAGCTTTCTGAAAAACAATGAATCCTTACTGTGGTCATATTTAAAGATATTAAATACTTTGCAAAATATTGTCAACCAGCAGCTTCAGTTCACAAGAATCTGTATCAGACTACTGTCTTTAAAATAATAAGGGTGGAAGCCTCTCACCAAGACACTACCAAAACTTTAACTTTGACTCACTACTGGCCAGGCAACATCTCTTGTGTGGAGTAGTTTGTATTTTTAATGGCCAGTATCATACAATATCAGCTGGTTAAACACAGCAACAATTAAGATTCCTCCATGCATTCTCCTTTGCTGTTGTTGAGGCTGTGACTTCGCCCGTCAAAGTTCACCTAAGTTGAATTACAAGGGATGCAAAGATGCAAATTTGCTTTGTCACAAGAAGAAAAGTTTTATTCGCCCCTTTGCTTGCATTGAATGGAAGTGAATGGGAGGCACAACTACAGCAAAGAAACCTGAAACCTTACGTGAAACCGCAGACTTGATCGCAGGCTACAGAGAGCAGAGTTAGCATTAGCATAGTGAAGCCTGTCAGTCAGTACTAGCACAATGATCTGTGTGAGATACCCACCTGGGATTGGCAGAGGCTTGAGGGGGGACGGTTGTTGTTATACACACTGTTCTTTTGCCATAAAGTTACTGAGAGCAGCACTGGATAAAGCGGAAAGTAAAAGCAAAACCTACCAGAGAAAGAGTAGATCTGTGTCTGATCCCTTTTCAGTTTTCTTAACTATTACATGGGAGAAACATGTTAAACAAAAAGTTAGTCCGACATATCTAGAGGACGACTTTAATATAAATGTATTGATTAGAGCAGCTTTAAGTACATGACTTGACTAAATGTATTCAGTTGTATTCCACCTCTGGTCTTTCTACGGCTCACACAGTGAACACATCTTATGAAATGCCTGGTGAAAACCAAAAAAAGGTCACTGCAGCTGCTGCAGCTTTAAAGCAATATCTTTACAGTGTGTTCCGCTGAACGTCACAAGCTCGTCTCAGCCTGTTCTCCCTAAGAACAGTCAACTGTCGATTAGGCTTCTGCCCGGCGTGATGAGGAAATGTTTCATTCAAGGGCGTTTTGGTCACGCATAGATCCATGCCGGCATCCCAAGCGGCCGATCGCCTCCAAAGTTATCCAAAATGTCCGGCTCTGTGTAATGATTTTTCCAGACAGCTGACTGGCCGGTTGGCTCACGTCACTCCACAGATTTCACCTGATAATACGCTTAGACACAGTGGCTGATCACATTCACCTGACCTTGCTGCACCAGCTAACTCGGGAGAAGAGAGGAAGAGAACGTTTCCGCTTATCTGTCCCATTTGCTGGAAGAGGAGAGATTCTCCAAGTCTCACTCCCAGCGTGGCTCCCATTGACTTTGAACCTTTTGTTTCACTCGGGCCACGGATAGCATCTCAGGAGCTGCAGGAATCGTGCACACAGGCTCTCCAAATACAATTAGCCATTATGAATTGAGGAAACATGTGAAATCTCTGAAGGATGTGACGGATTCATCTGCCTTGTTTGGCACAATGTTGTCACTTTCTTGTTGTTTAGTAGCACTAATTGCATTTGTCATTGAAGGCTGACTAAATCAGGCAGTTGCAGCACCTAATGAGATGCTGATTAGAGATTCTGAAATTCACTCACTACTGATTCGGTGTTATTTTAGCCGAAAAATGAGGATAATTTCCTCTAATGCCACTTGTTAAGGTAATTACTCTATAATTGCCTTATCAAGGTGTCATAGAAGAGTCAAGGCAAAAAATATCACTACCCCTCAGGCGCACTTTGTTACTCTCCATTTATCTTTTATTCTGTTAAATGCAGTCCCATCGCACTGGCAACACTTCCACAGATTGAATGAGTGAAAGAGTTTGTGTGTGAATACCCACATCCATGGGCAACACACATGCTGGGACAAAAACAAGCCCTGCTGCATTTAAATAAAATGACAACACAACAAGGATCATATTTTAACATCAACTACTTTCAACCGCATCCATTGGACTCACGGCTGCTCGATTTAATTAATCCCATTTAATTAAAATAGTTGCAATCATTCAAAAAGTCAAGTTATAAAAAGTCAAAATATCCAAGATCATGTGATGGTCTCCCCGAGGATGTGATATTGAAGCGCCGTGCTTCCTGTGGAGCTTGCTATTGGTTTATCTTGCACCATGTAATCTTTCAGAGATTGAAAACAAACAGCAGAGAAGAACAAATAGTGAGGTCTATAGGAATCCTCCCCCGGCATCTTAAAGACTAGCAGGTCTTCGCACCA
This sequence comes from Epinephelus cyanopodus, assembly GCA_026686955.1. Lineage (NCBI taxonomy): Eukaryota > Metazoa > Chordata > Actinopteri > Perciformes > Serranidae > Epinephelus > Epinephelus cyanopodus. The sequence goes on from CM048935.1 coordinate 7,645,907, forward strand.
GTGCAGCAAACTACTTTGGATGGAGTTGAATGCAGCCTCATCAGCAATCACTTCAAAACCGGAAACTTTTTTTTTCCCCCACCAGAAACATATTTTAAAGGCAGCCATGCTGCTGAAATATTTTTCCAGATGCAAAAAAGACCCGCGAGCCACAATGTCGTGATTAGAGAGAGGAAAGCTGAGACAATAACCTGCTGATTGTGGCCATAGCTGCTCACTCCATCAGCTACCGACGCGACTCCCTAAGCAAAGATATTTCTGTCTGTAATGCGACGGTATGTATTAGAGTTTTTCTTCTATATCATTCCACGCTCAGCTAGGGAGATTTTTGAATTGTGGCTGTGATTGATGATATCTTTGGACTGCACACAAGAATGCACAATCACTTGCTCCATAATTTAATGTCTCACATGTATATTTTTGAATTACTGTGAGCTATTATTCAGTTGTGTCTGTTCCAAAAGCGGCTTTATTGTTCATCTTGACGCGGTTCACGTGTTCTAAGTGCCGGATAGTCTTTGCTTTTATGTGGAAAGACAGAATAAAGCAGTCAGGACACATGGATGAATGCAGGTATCTGTTTCTACACAGAGAACATGAAGCGTTCATGTTGATGCAGGTTCGTCATCACTCTGTCATTGTGATCAAAATATAGCACCAATTATTCCAGTGCGTTCTTATTCCGAACTTACCAAATACTGCTGCTTTGTCAGTGGTCTAGGTGTTAGGTACCGACACACAAAGGCAACTTTCGCAGTGGTGTAATACACACTGGGCACAGACTAAAATTGTTGAGGGCGTCTACGTAAAATACTGGCGCACAAAGGCACCTAGGTTTTATGAAACGTACAGCGTAATGTAAGCTGCTGGAAAGTCCCTATAGGGCGGGAGGGAGGGGAGATTGATGGTTCCAACAAACCTAAGACTTTCACCCAGGAGTCAGCTGTTCACTCCCCATGTAAATGTTGAGCCAAGCCATGGTGTTTTTTTTTTCTAAATCTAACCATGTGTATAATCGTAAATACAAGTTGTTTTACCAACGTAAGTTTATTTTGTAACGGACAGTATGCAAGTAACGAGCAGAAACTGTGCACTTCCTGTGAAAATGGAAGTGTATATTGAAAAGACATCTGGGAACATCAGCCACAGACACAAGAGGATACCTAGCACATCATATGTAGACGTGAAAGTCCACAGACAAAGCAGCGGTATTTTACGAGATGGGATGACAACACTGATCATACCGTATGTGTCTGTATGCTTTACATCTTCACCTGTTACGAATGCACTGGATCATGTTGGTAAATGGTTAGAGAGTGAATTACCTCGTTTGCCAAGACTATGTCTCCTTGGTGACGAAACTGTGTGCCAGATTTAAATACGTTTGTATTTAGGGTATTGAAAACAGGCTTTATAACCTGTGCTCGGTTGATTCTAAGGTGTCTGAAGGAGCTTCAAACTCCTACACTGAGTATGTGGATAGTTCAAATAATGGAAACTACTGCATGTGAAAAGATGCTCGGAAGATTAAATTGGAAAAATTATATGGTTAATGAATAATGGGGACAGTTTCAGCAAGTATATGCTGGGCGGGAACAATTTGATCATGTTAACACACTGATGATGTGGTATTGTACACCTCTAACTGACATAATGAAACAACATGGCAGACGTCTCTGTAGGTGTATCATAACGACTCATTCTGGTGTAACTAAAGTACAAAGATTCTTATTTTCCCGTGACTCTAAACTAATAAAAATATAGTGATAAATATTATATACCATCTCTGCCAATAGATGTTCCTAAATCTTAAACACTGGACCTTTAAGTTCAGAATTAAAACAGCTATGACCTGTTTATGTCTGGGTCTGTTGTTACTGAACTTTCTTTCTGTGCTTGCTTTCTACAAAAGACAGCATCTCTTCCAACATGTTTCAGTGTAACAGGATTGTTTTGACTGACCCGTCCAGCTGGTTTGGACACTCACAGTAACTACAACAGAACCGCCTGGCACAGTTTCCGTCAGGGCTTGATGTTGCCCTCGGACCTTTCTAGCCTACTTTCACAAGAGCAAAGCCCGTCTGTCACGATGAGTTACGGTGAATGATGCCTTTTCTGTTTTTATGCTGCAATATTGGAGGAGCTTCTGTCTCGTACTTAAAGGACCTCTCCGCGTGACAGCGCCAAACAAGGGGTGTATTTGACTTGCAGCGTCCAATCCATGCTCATTTATGCAGCCTAACCTCTATTTCTCTCAACTATAAATAACCCAAAAACGCTCCCTAATGGAGTAATTTACACACACCCTGCCAAAGCCATTGACAGGACTCTCTCCTATGGCATTTAGCAAATCAATGACATGAGTTATGAAGAGGAGCCGGGGCCTTCGCTGCCTCTCCATTCTTCTCAATAACAAAAGAGGAAGTGCATTAAAAACTAGCATTGATGGGTTGTTGGGAGTTGCAGTCAATGAGCTCTCAGAGTTTAAAATTAAAAGGCTCTTAGGGTGAAAATTGTTTTCTCTGGCCATCCGTCATGTCGTGAAGGGTCTTTTTCATAGTGATTAATTAGAGACTAAAAGGGTAAAAGGAGGGGGGGGGGGCTGGAAATCCAGTTGTTATAAAACCCTGGTGTACTTATCCTGCCCAGTTGTGAGTTAATGACACCAGCTTTCGCCTTGACTAAGTGTTATTGCTGCAGTCCATAATTTTATCTTGAAAATGGGCGAGGGAGTGGATCTTCCTTATAGTAATTGAGTATTGATTTGAAAATAAACAGCAGCGAGACTCCCACCCAACTGACAGACCCATCTTTCGGATGGAATCGACAATAAATGGGCCCCTTGGTTGGAGGGAAAGTTATGGATCAGGATGATACAGTCAAGCGCGCCTTTCCCCCTGCGATCTCTCTTCCAATATATATTGGATTTTAGATAACCCATTTACGAGCCCTGTCATCTAAAACCTATAGTTTTGAGCAGGCTGATGATAAGTTAAAGCCGGGGACTTTGCACAGATCTTTGCTGCTTACGCTCCTGCAGCCCCAGATGTATTTATTTAATGCGTGTATCATACAGGAAATGGTATCTGCTACAAAACTGCGATGAAAACCGCGACCTGACTCAAATGAAACGAGATCCCTGGGCAGTGTTAAGCAAATGTTTGATGTCAAACATAATGTATGCTCTCATAAATGCAAAGTACATCTGTCTAGCTGTGGGCAAATACCTTTATCTGACTGTGAGGGGGAGAGAGTGGTAATGGTTCAACAGCTCAGTGAATCGACATAATACATGGAGTCTAACACTTATGTCAGGGCGGCCGTTAACCTCTGCGTAATCACTGTTGAACCACGTTCACGCACCCAACACTTCCCCCCGGAGCCCCCGCTCGGCGCTAACGACATACAAATGTGCTATTCGTTTTCATTAGCCACCACTTCACTTTTGATTCAGGGGAAACAGTGGAGCCGCGTGGTGGTGGTGGTGGAGGTGGGGAGTCAACGTGGAGGAGTAACACAGTGCTCTGCCAAATGACCTCTAGGTTCCTATCAGGCTGCAGAGCAGATTAACAGAGAGATACGGGGCTCAGTTAATTTCACGGGCTGCCCTCAGAGCGCTAGAGGTGATGTCAAAACGTGGTCGCCACCGTGCTATTGTATTGTCATTCACACCTGCCTAATGACTCCTGATTATCATTCACATGCTAATGCTTCATTTGTTATCGGTGTGACCCGCGTCGGGAGCATTATGAACCGTTATCTATATTTATCTTGTCAATTATTGATTGCCTTTTCCCACTGCACGTCATTATTAATTTGATGTGCTGTGTCAAACTCACTGTTAATCATATTTAAACAGATATGGGGAGATAAAAATCAATTTTCCATTATCCTTGAGGTTTTTTTTTTTTTTGGTCTCACATCCACACAGCACTGCGGAGGGGACTTGAGAGATCGGCTATGCATGACTGAGCAGATCCAGAGTAAATAATCATCTAATTTGAGTTTAATAGGAAGGCAGTAAAAAGATGGAAGTGGTGTCTTGAGTTTTTCTCAAGGTAAGATTATATAATATAGCTATGGTGTTTACCCTGAGCTTATCACTTTTATGAGTGCCGCCTCTGTATCCATGTTACAGACAATCATGACGGAGGCGTACCTGTTATCTCCTGCATCAACATTTAACTCTAACAGGCTTTATAATGCAGCAATTCTATCTTATGTTAATGTAATACAACATATAAATGAGTTGCGCACCAGCATTTCAGAAAAAGAAACACAACAAGTTTAGTTTAGCTCTTTTTTTCCTTGTACCAGAAGCAGGACAGAAAGACAAGAAGCCTAAAGAGCTATTACCCAGTGGAAGGTAATGGCGCGAGGCGCGGGAGGATACAAATAGCTGAGGAAGGGCACTTCACCCAGATAATGGGGTTGAAGGATTCTGGCATGGCGAGATTCATGTACAGACAAGGCTCCTTTGATGCAGTGACATTGGAGAGCCCATAAAAGCCATAGTATAAAATACAGAGGCGTTACTCCGAGCTAATAGGATCCCCAGCTTTTTGGAGGCAGATTTAGCATAGCCTGACATGGGAGACACAGAAACACTAATTGGATACACCTACCTGGGTTCAATAAATGAACACAAGGGGATCCATCAGAGGGAATAGAGTTCAGACAGGGGGTGGTTTAGCAACTGTGAAGAAAATGTGGGTGTAGCAGTGAGCCGGCTGCACACATCAGCAGCAAAAGATTTCAACTTGAAAAAAGCTGAAACAGGCACTGAAACAATATTGATGCGACATTTAAAAAATGGACACCCACTCAAGCCATAAATCATCAAAATGAAGCTTTCTCATTTTTCCCCCACACTTTTTAGTTTTTATATATTGCACTGTACATGTATTAAAAGAATTGTGACTTGTAAAGAAGTGACATAAATCTTGTGGTAGTAAGTGGACAGTATCGGGGCTCTAACTCACACAAACTCTACAGTTATGTCTAAAATGAAATGATGCCACAGCTGTTGGATGTAATTAGTGGTAAGTATTGGACTAATTAACATTTTAACCTGATGATAACACTAGATGAAAAGTCAAGGATCACCAAGGTTCACAAAGATCATGAAGTCCTGCGAAAACAGCATACTGATCCATCAAACCATGTCACTGGGAACTACAGATTTCAGCCTAAAGGTGGCGTTAGAGAAAACGTCTCTAAGGTTCATCCTCTAGGGACTATGAATGGCTGTATCAGTATTTAGTCCAGTTAATGCTGTAGATGTGGAGATATTTAACTGTATATATTGTCACGATTCATCCTCTAAGGATCTTGATTGTCTGTACAAGTTTCATAGCAATCCAGCCAATGGTTGTTGACACATTTCACTTGAAACCAAAAATGTCAACTCATTGCAGCCGGTAGGATTCATCCTCTAGGGACTATGAATATCTGTGCCATAAATGAGGAGATATTTAACTGTATATGTCATTACAGTTCATTTTCTAGGGACCTTAAATGTGTGTACCAGTTTCATGGCAATCCAGCCAATATCATTGAGATGCTTCACTTGGAACTAGAAATGTCAACTTTATTGCGACTCAGGAGGAAAAGTCAGGGGATCACCAGAGCCAGTAGTATGTATCCTCTGGGGATCATAAGTGTCTTTATCCCTCCGATAGCCAACAATGACACTATCATCTCTCAGGTTAATAATGACTAATTTTTTAATTACCTGCTACAATGTTATTTGAACCAAGTCCAAGTCGAATCTCTCAGAGTCAAGTCTCAGTTCTGTCAGGGGCAAGGCCAAGTGTTCATGAGCAAATAGCAAGTCAAACTGTGAGTCTTACAAGTCTATGAATGCTGGCCACCAATTTTCAAACTATTTTTACTTGTTGTTCCGATTGAAGCTGCATTTTTTGTGACACAATTAAGACCTTTAAGTCCTTTCTAGTCTTCTGCTCTGACATGTTGTTTCTAAGCCTATATTGTGTCACAAACATCACCTCAGTCAACAAACTTACATTTCCTGAACTGATCACACCATCAGTCACGTCGATTGACCACCACAGGATTATGTGACAACACCTAATTATTACGCCATGCTAATTAAGCATTGTGTTTTTAAGGTACAGTCTGTAATGTTCAATGAGCATGTTGCAGACACGGTTGATACAAATCCTTGGGATTAGGAGCTTACAGTAGTGAATCTCCAGCACGCTGACTGTCAGAGAAACCGCCAGAGATCACAGCTAAAACCTGGGGCTTCCCACAGCACTAATGCCACAGGACGTGCGATTTAGGTGTCTTTTTGTGTGGATTCCTAATGAGGTGCTGATGAGCCCAACGTTTCTAGTGCAGGTAAAGCCATGTCTCAAACCCTGTCTCAAAGCCCTGAGTGCTGCCGGACAAATGATACATATGTGATTCATTTGACACACAGTAGACTGAGGTTTGATTCTCCCCGTCTGCATCCAGTCAGACACTATTTAGCGATGCTGTCAGAAAAGCTCTTTAGACGGACTAATCTTTGGCCCGCTGACAGCTGTGTCCTCTTCCAAAATGAACACAAATTCCCTCAGACCAGCTTTTCCTTCGGCTCAGATCAATATGGCCCTGATAAGCCAGGACACCTTCCAGGAGCTGCAGGGCATGAGGAAGGGCTCTGACATATCATGACTTGGGCTTTAATTACTTGGCACATGCAGCCGACTCCAATGCATGTATAAATGTGTGTGCCTCTTTGCGTGTGTGTGAATGTGGGTGTGTGGGTGGTTGTACATTCAAGGGTGTGTGTGCGTGCGTGTCAGTTATCAGTGTGATTGGTTATGGCACACTTGGTACAGTAAGCTGGGACTTGTGTTTGGAAGTCACGTGTAGCCACCAAAGTGCAGGAGCATCCATGTAGTCGTCATGTATTTTATTATCAATATTATTTAAGTAGAAATCTCATTAAAACAATCCATAACACAAAGCTAAAATTTCTAAACAACCACTGTGACTCATGACAAATAAAGGTTTCAGGAATACACTGTAAATACTGTGACTTTTTTTTTGGCATACCTTATTAATTCAAATACAAATGTAGAAGTAAAAGGAAAATACATTTAATATATTAGTGTATTTAACTGTGGTCATTGTTTTTTTTTTTAAGTTAAATATTTATTTATTTAGTTAGTTAGTTACATATTTATATATCCTAAATCTGCAGAGCACCAGTGATTAAATATATAAGAATGGGTCTTTAATATAATATATATCATATATAAACTAATTATAATTATTAATAATTAAATACCATTACATTTAAATAATTTAATTTATTTATTTATTTTTTTTTTTTAAATAATATCATTTGCATTGCTTGGTATATTACTGTATGTTGGACTGTGGTTTTGGATTTTGGTGAAATAAAACAACCTTTAACAGCATGTGTTGTCAGATAATTGTGTGTATCTGTACTAAAGGACAGTTTTTGGTACAAAAAAAATGTCCTTTCGTCACCTTCCACCACTGTACATTGTATTTTATGTTTTAACATTATCAGAACAAAATTAAAAATACAAATAATTAGAGAAAAAAACATGGTTAGACATTTAAAGTTGCAACAACATATCGTTAAACTCCAACTTGAAATAAGTCAGAGCTGTTGTAAGTTTGACAAGTTTAAAATTAAATGTAATTTACTTTGGACATGGAAGAAGCCTCAAAAAGTTTTAGAATTAGAAACACTTATATCCACTGATGAATTTAAAGGCATCATAAAGAATGTGGTGACAGAGACATGTGCTTGTTTTTCTTGAGAGGCCACTTTGTTTGAATAGTTTTATTGTGGATTTTTGCATTATATGTTGTATTTGTTGCGTCGCAGGTCTTTCTCGTACAAGAGAATTACGGCCTCAATGGGACTGCCTGGTTAAATAAAGGTTAAGTTGAAGTTTGTCTTGAAATTTTGAATTTTCACAACTTTGTCAGTTGAACAGTGTAAAATTCGACTGGAGCATCTTTGTGCAGCCCCCTGTCGGGAACACAGTGTTCAGCCTGCATAACTTAGCACCAAAGTATGTCACAACTGCCGTCCAGGGTGCTGATCCTGAGGCAGCCAAGAGTGCTATAGCTGTGTGAGGATGCTGACTGTCCATACTGATGCATATAATGTGTCAATAAACAAAGTAAACAAACAAACAAACAAAAAGACACTGAGATGGATTTAGGCACTGACTGTCCTCTTTTTTGAGACTGCGAAGGAACACTAAAAAACTAAACAAATCCAGCCTGGATCATTTTAGTGAAAAATTATAACCTTATCTGACCTTTTTGGAGGAACTGAACTATATGTTCATAACAAAAACTCAGAAATCACATCACCAGCTGGCAAATATTTACTTATCAACATATATTTTAGATGTTTTTCTTCCTGTTACAGGCTCGTTTAGCGTCAACATTTCCTCAAATGGCCAGAAACACGCACAAGATCTTATGATCCTGATAGAGTCTACAGTAAAAACTGCACTGTATGTTTTTCTGAGGATCTGAGTGAGGACCTCACTCGTCCTCCTGAGCCCCAGCAAACATGATTCTTCTCAGCAGACACATATTTAATTTGTTATCTCCCCAGCATGCTGCCGGAGTCTGGCTAGCATGGCGGAATGGGAAATAAATGACACCGAGGGGAGTGAGCCCGTCACTCTGCCAGCCCACAGGCCCTCACATAAATAGCTTTTAACGTGGGGATCAATAATGTTAAGTTGTGATTAAATAGATTATTACATTCAGAATTAGCCACCCCAGGGGCTAACACATGTTTATGGAATAACCAAAGGACAGCTGCTACGCTCTCGTAGTCTTTAAAGGAGAGCATGCAGATTTTGTCTTAGATGTTGGGAATATGGCAGTTGTTTGTTTCAAAAGTAAATTATTATACTGTTTTTTGCAAACATTGTGCTTAACGAGAAGAGAAGAAGGACACACAGGGATTTAATGTGTCTGTTATAGCTCTTAACCGGTTTAAGACTTGATGATTGAACCTTTTCTGCTCTTAGCTAATGCGTCTTTTTCTTCATCACTCATTAAAGGTCCAGTGTGAAGAGTTTAGGGACATCCACTGGAAGAAATGGTAGATAATATCTGTAATTATGTCTTCGTTCGAGGAGAGAAATTCAACACTCGATGGATCCAGATTGAGCCATTTGCATTTCTGCATCGGCCACTCTAGGGGGCCAGCTGTTAGTAAAGGGGGACAACATTTTCAAAGTGGGCCCCTCACCCACACCCATGAGAAGGATCCCTGCACAGTTTTATAGACCGTTTTTGTGTTTGTAAACATTATGTATTTTGTGTGCAGAGCCAAACTGGTGGCAGAAAGTGACAGTAATGGTGTCAGGGTGAGCCAAGTAAAATGTAAAAAGCACTATAACTTTTATATTTCCAGTAACACTTTACTTGAAGGTATCTACGTAAGAGTGACATGACACGGTCATGAAACTGTCTTGAACATTATGTACATGTCATAAACGTTTATGACTGCTGTCATTAAGTGTCATTCAGCTGTTGTAATGACAAGTTCACATTGTTTGGGTTGTCTTGATTATGACAACTTGACATTAATTAAAGTGACATTACCAGAAGTTGTCTTTGTCATAACAACTTGACATTAACAAGAAATGTGCCTCTTTTTGTGTTAAAGACAAGTTGATATGATGATTATTATTGTTATGACAAAGACATCTATTGGTAATGTCATCCTGGTTAATGTCAAGTTGCCATAATAAGGACATCCCAAACAAATTTAATGTCAAGTTGTCATGACAAAGACAACTTCTGGTAATGTCACTTTGATTAATGTCAAGTTGTCATAATCAAGACAACTTGACAAGACAAGTTTTACTTATTTTTAGGTTTCAAAAGCTGAAGAAATTCAATAAGGAAATGTTAGACTAGATTAAGATTTCATAAAATGCAATTTATGTATTAATCTAAATTAAGATTAAGACTTTACTGATATAGTGATTGACGGTACCTGCGTCTGGTCCCATCTCGCTTACAGGAAGCAACATATACTCTTAGAGTAGTTCATATGATATCTTACAAAAATGGTCATACAATGGTTTGTAACATACTTAAAAAATAGCACCTCGTTCTTAATATAAAGCTACTTTGGTTGGGCTTAGGAAAAGAAGTTTGATCCATCCACCACCCCAACCTGCACCCTTACACAGACTTTTGGCCTCTATAGTACTTACTTTTTTATTCCCGTCAGTGCATTGGTTATGTGATTGCAGATCCTGATTATATGGCTTATGCACAAATTACTGGCTCATGATTACATGGGTTGGACACAAATAGTCGAGCATCATGGATTGTTCCTAGATATACATACAAACAATATGTAACAACAGCTTGTAGAGAGCAGTGGGTTGAAATCAGGCAATCTAAATAAAACCCTGCCCCTGTCAACCAAGGGGTACTCCAAGGCTCTGTGCAAGGGCCACCACTTTTAATCATTAACCTGCTTCTTTTAGGTCACATAATCAAATGTGATAGACTCAGCTATCATCAGTATGCTGATGATGCACAACTGTACCTTCACACAAACCTTCCACCCACCTTGTTCATCTCTAATTAATCAACTGCAATTATGACATGACAAACTGGATGCCATTAAACATGCTTCAACTGAACAACTGTGGTTGTGGCATCCGAGATTGTACTTCAGATGTCTCAAAATGTTTTGCAGTTCAACATTTAGGTGCACTTTTTGACCAATCTTAATTTGATTATTAGCTTATAAAACTTAAATCTCTTACTTCAGCTTTAATTAGTGATATCAAATGTCCATCCATCCATTTTCATCCCCTTATCCGGGGCCAGGACCAGGGTCAGCAGGCAAAGCTAAACACCCCTGACGTCTTTCTCCCCAGCAACGCTTTCCAGTTCCTCCTAGGGGACCCCAAGGTGTTCCCAGGCCAGATGAGATATGTCCAGTGTGTTCTGGGTCTGCCCTGGGACCTCCTACCAGTGGAACGTGCTGGAAACACCTCCAATAGGAGGCGCCCAGGAAGCATCCTGATCAGATGCCTGAACCACCTCAACTGAGCCCAGCCACCCCACAGAGGAAACTCATTTCAGCCGCTTGTATCCGCGATTCCTTTCAGTCGCTACCCAGAGCTCATGACCATAGCTGATGGTTGAGACATAGATGGGCCAATAAATAGAAAGCTTTGCCTTCTGGCTCAGCTGCCTCTTCACCATGACAGTCCAGCACAGTGCTCGCATCACTGCAGATGCCACACCAAACCGCAGATCCATCTCATGCTCCATTCTACCCTCACTCGTGAACAAGACCCGAGATACTTAAAATCTTTTACTTGAGGCAGAAACTCTCTTCCAACCCAGAGGGGGCAATCCACTGGTTTCGGGCACACTTGGAGGTGCTGACTCTCATCCCGACCACTTCATACTCGCTGCAAACCGTCCCAGTGCCTGTTGGAGGTCACGGTGTGATGAAGCCAACACTGTATGTATTGGTAACCTGAGGTCCGTAATGACAGCTCTGCTGGTGGCATCGTCATCCAAATGTGACCAGGAATGACGACTGTGTCTTTGCAGTTAAATAGTAGCAAAAATCACATGATTTAAAAACTTCATTTTGTGTATTTTCCCTTTGTTTTATGTATTCTTAAGGTGTGATTTCATTGATGCTTGTGTTGTTTGACGTTTCTTTTTCTCACACTTCCTCGTGCTCTTACATGTTTTTCACAAGCGGACTGTACTTATCACATCACACAGGTTGTTTCCATTGAAGCCCTTTGTGCTTTGTTTTACCAATAGACCCTGAGTAGAACATGCCTCCATTCTTTCAAAACCAAATTTGTTTTACAAGGCTAATCCATTTCTGACGGCTCTGCTTATTCTTTCAGCATAATAGGACCCCAAGTCCCTTTCTTTTCCGTGTGTGTGAGCATGTGTACGTGTGTGTGTGTGTGTGTGTGTGTGTGTGTGTGTGTGTGTGTGTGTGTGTTAGAGGGAGAAAAAGCTTTTACCCCACAGCCTTTGCCAAATCCATTTGACTTCACACAGAAGTTCATTTATTAAATCTTTAATAGGCTCTTTTATTATGTATGCTTATAAAGATCCTAATAGAGATGTAAGGTAATGAAATTCTGCTTTCTTAAAAAGCTCATGAATCTCCATAACTTTGCTATTTCAAAGAAAACCTGTTCCAATTGAGTCAATGTTTTATTTACATGAAAATGTTCATTCAGTTTAATTCGCTAAATATGATTTATTCAGCTTCCCCCATCTTCCAGCGTACCCATTATAAAGACACAGTATTGTCTAGTAGCAGAGTTATTAATAAAGGTAATTAAAGAAATGCTGGAGTTGTGGTTTCTTGCATGGTGGTGCTACGCTGACGCTTACCACAGGTGATACTTTCCTAACTGATCAAACTTCCTCCTCAGAAGGCCTCAAACGGACCAAAATAGCTCCAGTATCACGTGTACTGGGAGTGGAGGAGAGGTGGTGTGGCATAATGGGAAGTTTTCATAGAGGAGAGTCAGTGTGCTGATAAGTGGCAGATAGAGGTTTTACACTTGGCCGGAGCATATCGGTAATAGCTCCAGGAGCAGCAGTGTATTGACTCCAGTCAAGGAGATGGAGGAGGGAAAGAGGAAATATTTCTGTCTGCAGTTTGAAGAGGGTGACGCCCAGCTCTGGAAGAGTGCAGGCCTACAGGGAGGAGTATCTGCCATGGAACAGATGTCCCAGTCACAGAGGTTGAGGGTGCAATCACACCTCCCATTTTTCTTTTTTGGGCAGATGGAGGATGTTGGGTAAGTGGAGATAGGACTCTGGTGCATTCGTAGGTTTACTCGGGTTTGAGCTGTTGAGTTACAAGTGAAACAACATCAGTGCGCAAATTGCACAAAACACAGCTGGTAGTAGTGACAGGATGAAACAGATTGACAGAATGATTCAGAGAAGATGGTTTATTAGGCTCATTTATGAACACAGCAAGCACAAAAATTTAGAAGAGCGAAGGCATCCTCATAGTCTAATATTGTCCAGATCAGTGGTTCCCAACTCATACAGCCATTGGGTCCAGATTTCTTCTTGGTCATTCGTTCAGGGTCCACACAGTTTAATATGTTCAGCGTCATACTTGCGTCTGTGCTGGAAATTTTTACTGTACTTAAAAATGAAGTTTGTTTTTTACAAACTTGACATGTTTGTGAGTCACTTGTGTGTCGGCGTCCATTCAGAATGGATCTGCGACCCACTTTTAGACCATAACCCACCAGTTGGTACCCAGTGATCTAGATAATTGAGAAGTCCAGGGCACCCTGGCTTTAACTAGGCATACACTGTACAATTTGAGCTCATTTTAGGAAAATTGTTATATAAAAATGGTCCATCAGCACCTGCGGACTGTTCTGGCTATTCACAATCGTCAATAAAAATTTGTTTGAGTGCTCTGGGGCAAGTAGAAGTTTGTTTGCTGGCGGAGGTTCACAATAATGTGGAGACAGACATCCCAGAAGACCTTAAAAGTCAATATCTGCAAAAATGAATCAGCCAAAGTTTGGATTCTATCTGTCTCTACGACACACACACATGCAGGGTAAACACTGTACAATTTAGGGCTACAATTAGTCGACTAGTCACTTGCATGTATACGATATTAATTAATTATTAAATGATATATTTTGGTGGTTTGAGTTGAAGGTGTGAGAAAGAATAGTATCAGTAACATTGTTAACACTGTGCTACATTACAGAGAAATACAAACCGCACTAATGAACCTTCATTAATATAGGCCTGTATTTTATCTACAAGTGCACGTCACACACTGAGCGAGCCGCCTGTTAATGACGCTGTGGGCTAATGGGCATGTAGCTACTTCCATGTTTCAGATGATACGTCACGTTTGTAGTCGACCAATGAAGATGAGTTTACATATCACCTTGGGTTCGTCCTTCACCTTCTCAAAATGATCCCACACTTTGGATTTCCTGCCCGACATGTTGTTAACCAGCCTGTGGAATAACCGCAGGTACCAGCTGTAGCATTCAACAAGTGTTACAAGTAACAAGTAACATTTTTGATGTATAGAGAAATTGTCTGACACAGCCTTCAATAATCCCTCAGTCTCGATCAGTGTTGGAGGTTCGTACAGTAACAAACTTGAGGTAACGTGGCTCCCGCTCTGTCCTTGGTGCCTTCAGATGTACAGCACAAAGTGTTTGAATCACACTAGGAGTCTCGAGTCTTGCTTCCTTCAGCCTCTTGTTTGATTCAGCTGGTGTCTGTGTCCCATCTTTTGCCTTGCGAGTTGAGTTTTGCCATTATTCTGCACACATGAGCCCAGAGGTCCATTATGTCATTGTTTAAACTGTGTCGTTTGTTTTTTCTCCCATGTGTGACAAGCTTGTTTGTGGGTGGTCATCCTTGGTAAAGTCCCCTCACTGCAAGCTGTGTTTAAAGAGCCTCGGGACACTGTACCACCTGTTTCTTGTGTATTCTGTGCTTTGGAGAATGCATCAGTGGTGAGTCAATCGGGTCAGCACGGACAAAGCTTAACACAGCCTGGCTCTTCATTATCTGCACCAGCCAGCTTATTTTATTCTTTTTATGTGGGGTTGGAGCACTGGAAGCAAGACATGTTCAATTTAAATCTTGAATCATAACATTTTAAGAAGTGTTTTAATCGCACGATGAGTGTGATCACAGGTAACCTACCTGAAAGACATAGAGGATCTGACCTGCTGGTGTCAGGACAACCTGCTCCTGAACCTCAGCACAACTAAGGAAATGGACTTTGGAAAGGAGCTACGCCAATAGACTTTATTATAATTACTGCCTAGTGATCTAATTCCTCAATCACTGCTCAAATTCATTTGGACAGGATTATACTTACACTCTAGAGCTTTAATGTTTTTTTTATTGGTTTGAAAGGCTCTGTACATGGCATACATAGATTATTTTCTGGGCGTACAAGAAGACAAGGCACATATTTTGTATACCATGGGTATGGACTCCAGTACATGAAGAAATATTAACAAATAAGTCTAGAAGGAAAGGAAAGAAAAACTAACAAACAATGTCCACATACATCACTCTTTAGGGTCAGATAATCACAAGTTCATAATTAGGTAAGTTTATCTACCATTTTGGTGAGTCCATAACCGGAGTGAGGCATCCTTTAATGTCGACATGATACGCAGCCGGCTCCTGTTACAGTTTAACGACGCCCGGCAGCATCAGGAGGAAACACAGTGGGGAAAGGACGAGTGGTGAAAAAGCCAAACCCTGGTCTTTACTCCAGAACTTAACCACATGCTTGTTGTACTGACGTAGTGCTTTTATTTTGAAAGAGACTGTATGTAAACATTAAATTTCCTGTGAAAATGGAAGCGTATTTTGAAAGAAGACAATGCATGTAACAGGCAGAACTTGACACGGTGTCCCAGAATGTCGACAACCAACACACCCAGGGTAACGAAAGTCCATGACCAAACGTCAATATGTGACGAGGTCGGAGTGAGAGTGTGTTGACCTCAACTGACCCCTTTCGACTCAAAGGCGCAATGGCTCTACTCCGAGCTCCCTCCCTCATTTCAGCCGCTTGTTGACATGTCGCTATCGATATCAGCCGCTCTTAGGGTCATTACCCATAGAGTAAGGGGATAACAATTAATCATCTTAACACCCAGGGTATCTTGTACATCTTATGTGACGTGAAAGTCCATGACCAACTACTTCAGTGTGACGTGGTCGGAGTGAGAATGTGCTGGTCCATGCTAAGTTAAACTAGCCATCTCCTGGTTGTAGCATCGTGTCTGACCCTCGGCTCGGGAACCCCTTTCTCCTCATCTGCTTGTATTTTATGTTCTCAAAAAGTAAAGAAGAACTAAATCAGTGTAATATGGACAAACGAAGTTGGATATCTAATTGAACAAAAGCTCATTTCCTGTCTCTTGTCTACAAACTGGATCGTCGTAGTAAAGGTTGTGAAGATTTCAGTAATCCCTCTTCAAGTTTTCAGAGGTTTGAAAAGCATAAATTAGTTCATTAAACTTTTTTTCTCCTCCCTACAAAACTGCAAACATTACAGTCAGCACTTCATCTCAGGGCCTTAAGCACACCGTCCAGAAGTGCAGCCATTTGCACTTTTTATAAGCTTTATCCCCACCTAGTTATTCTAAGATCTGCTGCTAAATTTGTCCCTCATTCCCTCTCCCTAAGCTTAAGCCGTCAGCCCAGTAATACAGCTTCAAGAGCACATCTCCTACCAACTTATTTATTTATATATGTGTCTGCCTTTGGTTAAGGCCGCCATACTTCCAGGGTGCAGCACAGTGTGAGACGCGGAGGCAGAAATTTTGGGTTACTTCACACTGCTTAAGTCTCTGTGGTATGTCCTTATCTGTAAAGCACTCTGTTTGATGCCAGGCAGCAACATTTTGATAGGTGAAAATGCAACTGCTGAGAGTTTACTGTAAATTTATAGGGTTTAAAGACAATTATAATTGTTTCTCATGATATATAATGCACATAAATCTTTTTATTGCAATATATTAATTATTTAGACGCAAAGAAGACTAAAAATTCTATGGTATCAATGGCGTTTCTTGTCTCAGTGAACACAGAATATCATGCTTTCTGACTTCTGATACTCTTGAACTCAGTCAGCTCCGTAGGAGTTCCATCTTTTGTGATATCCCACTTTTTCTCAGAGAGAAAATGTTTTGAATAGTTCACCAAGAGTTGAAATGTTGAAACAGTGCTTCCCTGACATCTTTCATGCTCTCAGATATTTTGGATGAGTAAAAGATCTGTGCAGCTTGACACAGAATGTTTGTTCCTGCGAGAGTTAACACAGTTTTCTTTGAGCACATGTATGACACCATGTAATATTTTTTCCTCCTTATCTTCACCCTTCAAAACACAGCTTTATCTTTCCCCAACATGCAGAGGTGTTCTTTCAATACGACTCCCGCCGACGATTGTGTTTCTGTGTTTCACATCTCATGCTGTTCTTCCCGCTGTCAAAAAACGGTGAGGTGATATTTGGGTAACTGCAGGCTGTGAGGTGGAGCACCAGACTCCACCAGAGCGCCTGGAGTCAGCAAAGGGGGAGGGACGTCATGATGTGTCAGCCAGCATCACATCACGTTTGGCTCCCAGCAAGGCGAAGGTCTCCGGCCAAATCAGTTTATATAATAGACAGGATGAAAAACAGCAACCTCAGTCAGATGCAGTCTGTACGCTCGGACACAATGGGGGCTGAACATGCGTGATGTTTTCACTAGTGATCAAGCCATCTCAGTTTTCAAGGAAAATCTACTTGGAGAGATTTTAAACGTGTTACAAATATGTAATGGATTACAGTCGCAGAAATGATAACAAACAAATATTGGTCAAAATTTAGAGTTCACTGGGAGGTGAGAGTTAATCCTGCCTCTTGGAGTCGAGGGGACAAACACAGGGTCAATAGGAACTGATGATAGGCCTGGAGGTGTGTTAGTCAGAAACCTGGGGAGTGAGACTCAGCATGGGGGCTTGTTTCAAAGTGTGAAAAAGGCGTAACAGGCACAGGTAGGCACAGGATTTTATTTTCATCTTTGAACCAAAGTTACAGTAATACATTTTAGACGATATAAGAGACTGTTATTTACGAGGGGGAGAGGGTGGTGCAAAATGAGTGAGGCATGTCACGTGATTTTTTTAAGCACTGAAACTTTAAATGGTTGTATTTTGTGTTTATTTAAATACCATCTGACTCCCAAGAACCCACTAGTAGGTTTAAAAGCATGTTCAATGCCAAAATCTTATCATTTATCAAAGCCACAAACTAAAAACAAAAATTCAACATCAGATTTTTAAATTTCCGATCGTCCTTGAACACATCATTTGCAGCAGCATAACCAAATCTATGTTTAAAATAGTGATATTTAACTTTCAAACATCAAAGGGAAAAAATTTTAAAATCCTGTCCGGCCTCTCCTGATGTGTACAGTTCATTTGGGACATTGGTCACTCTACACGTTGCTAATGCTGACTGTGTGTACACGCTGTGATGCATGTGTGTGCGCGTGTGGGAGTGTGTGGGGTGTAGGCTTTTTAAACTGTGTTGTTTTTGTGTGGTAGGATGGGTGACAGTCAAGCACCCACACTGCTGAAGGGTGCACACAGCTTGTGTGATGATGATGATGATGATGATGATGATGTGATTTGTAGGGAGGATTTGTTTGAACTCTTCTAAAATCTTACTTGATTTTTATGATTTATAGTTTCACAATTATATTTTATTTTATTCTGTAACTTTTTTATGATTTATTTCGTCTTCTGATTGAGAAAAAAAAAGATTTTATGATTAATGGGTGGCGGATTTGATGGAGACAAAACTGTAGTGAGATCTGTTTGATCCACAGTGCCACAACTGGGTGCTGGTAGATTCTGGGGCAGTTGTGGGCACAGACAGCACCCACAGTGAGAGGTCAGCTGTCTGTTTATCACTGTCTGTTGGTGAGTCTGAGCCTGTTGGGAATTACAGGCTAAAAGGTGACACAAGAAGAAATGCTATGTGAGATTAAGATCAATATGATCTCAAATCACCACCACTTTTCATGTTTTAAACTGTTATTAAATGTCCTTTTATATTGACTCTCTATTTTATGTGGATTTTTGTGTTATATGTTGTATTTGTGTTTTGATTGGCTGCTATCTTGGCCGGGTCTCTTTTGTTTTTAGATTTCCAATCTCAGTGGGACTAAATCTAGAATCACTCAGACTAAACCTAACATAAATTTATTCGTGTCGAATTACAATGTCTCTTTGCTTCTGTCTCCAAAACAAATAAAAACAAGAAGCTTTTAAGACCTCTCAAATAATTGGTAAAATCCTATGTATTGAATGATCTAAATGTGTGATATGTAACAAAACTGATGAGGCTTTTCGGCATATGGTACAGTTTTTCCCTTGTACACCTTACTGTTGGTACATGTTTTATTTTCCTTCTTATGTTCTTAGCATATTAGTTATTTTCTGTTCCTTTTGGTCCATTTTATGTTGCTTTTGGTTATGTCATTTTACATGTTATTAATGTCTCTTTGAAGGATGTTACAGAGAAGCAACATGTGTTGTTATGAATACACATCCAGTGTTCTGCAATACGTTGTTATAATTGCATTTGATGTAATGCAAAGTCTATTAATAAAGGATTAAAAAAATCTCAGTGGGACTTCCTGGTTAAATAAAGGTTAAATTAAAATAAATAAATGAAAAAAAAAATCACTGGTAACCAAACACAGCTTTGAATGAATGCTAATGTTGCTCCCTATTTTATAAATGTGTAAAAAAAACAAACAACAAAAAAAAAAAAACACTGCTGGCGGAAACAGTGATGAGGTCACAGAATGTTTGGGGTCACTGAATATCCTGTAACACCTGTCACAGCCGCGCGTGCACACGTTGGACGGACTTTGCTGCCGTTAAATCTCGGCTGAGACACCAGGCAGCGTGTCACGTCGCCAGGTAGGCTGTCAGAGCTACATGTGTGTGTGTCTGGTCATATATTGTGGTTGTTTCACACCTGCACATGTTGTCTGTTGTATCACTGCCCTGTTTACACTTCCGTGTGGGCGGTGTCATGGCGGTTGACAGCTGCAGCTAGCTAATTAGCATCGCTAGGCTAACGCTGTTACTGGCTGTGCGCATGCTCCTGTGGGTGTTGGGCAGGTGTGTACAGGTGTGGTTGTGTTTGGACATTGAGCCATGGCTGAAATGGTTTTGTGACATTTGGTATTTTTTTTTATTGTGAACCCTATTTGCTTATGTTTCCATGACTACATAATTAATGGCAATTAATGTTTTAAACTTGGTGCATTACTGAGGAGAGACCACTGCAATACAATCAGCAAACAGGCTGCTCTTAAATCAGTCTGGCATTTGTGCACCATCAGTTTACATCAAAAGTGCTTGTTTTAGCCAGTGACAGGCTGAATTATTATTAAGAGTGTCTGACAATAGGACTTGATATCTGAATCAGTTCGATTTTGATTGACAAGGCTCTGACTCGATTCCATATCTATTCGATTGGGAATATGTCAGTTACAATACCAGTTTTTGCTAGCCTGGTTCCAGACCAGTGAGACAAGCCCACTCAACTGAGTAGGCTTGTCTCACTGGTCTGGTATACTTCATTGAATTTGCGATTTATCTCGTCCAAACGATGGACGGACCAATGAACGCCGGTGGTCTAGCGATTAGCCAATCAGCGCCACGCTGATGTCAAGCTGTGCGCCGGTGGGTAACTGGTGAGGATAGCAACAATGGCGACCGCTGCAGATCCTACAGACCACATTAACGATGCTATCAGGTATTTCGCCACTACTCACGTTAATGGAGGACCAAATTAAGGAAGCTGCTAAACTGGATTTAATGGCGATGCAGCTGGACGTGCACGACGACAGAGACATTTTAAACGGGCAATGCTCGCTTGGTTTTCGGCACCCCCGAGGCATAGATACTAATGACGTCAGATTCTCCCCCTTGTAAATCGCCTTCAATAGAGGCGATGTCAGACTGAAGGTTCTGCGAGCTTCAGTCTGACACTAAGTTTTTGCCATTGTGTGAAAGAGACTCTCAGAGAGCTAATACTGTCATTTTTACAAGGGACTGTTTAAAAAAGAATAAATTCAGAACAGGATTAAAACTGAATATTTTATAACCAACTGTTTCTAGAGCGGCAACAGTAATATTAAAACATCTAACTGGAAACAAATCTAAAAACATATGAAATTAGAGATGTCCGATATTGTCGGCCGATATTGGCATTAAAATGTAATATCGGAAATTATCGGTATCGGTTTTTACTTTTTAATGACGCAACATTTACACAGCATGCACATATTATACATCAAACTCTTCAGCTTCTTCTCCTCTCACTCAAAATGCCAAAATATGAGAGATGTGGTGTATAGTCTTTGAGATATCTTTGTTTGTTTGTAATATGTGTAGTGGGACAATATCGGTATATCGGCTTGTCAACTCAAAGCCAAACATTTATGATGTAATATGCATAAGTGAATATCTGCTGCAGGTGCATGAGGCAGATTGGGGCATCTACAGTGACCCCTCTAATATCAGATAGTCCCTCTGTGGTTTGTAGCTCGTGCTCCGCCCAAAGTAGAGTCTACATACTGTGGTGCTGCTGTGTCGCTGAAATGATCCTTTCTTTCTCAGTTCCACAAACTTGGCTGACTGAATTGAAGTGAAGCTCGTCAGCTAGTTCAAGTAGACACACACACACACGACTGCTACTGTCTATATGGTGTTTCATAAACAGGCTCCTCTAGGGGAAAGTAATTATTGTCACTCCACAGTCTCTGTTGGGTCTAGGTTAGCGTATCCTAGGACTGAGCAATAGATACTGTATTAATATTGTGATGTGAGACTAGATATAGTGTTAGATGTTGGATATTGTAATATAGTGTGTGTTGTCTTTTTCTGGTTTTAAAAAGCTGCATCAGACTGATCTGGCTTCTGTAGTTGTTGCCTTTACACACTTCATCATTATATCCACATAATGATGATTATGTATCAAAAAATGTCATTGTGTAAATATTTTGAAAAAGCACCAACAATCAATCCAATATCACACGATATCAGTGTCACAATATAAAAAATATTGTGATATTTGATTTTCTCCATATCACCCAGCCCTAATGTATCCTTTCAATAAGTGTGGAGGTCAGAGCCTCGATGTGCACATCAGCTTATCGCATAACCGCAGATACCAGCCCTGGAAATTAACCTGACTCCTGTCTGACTGCTGAGCGTGGACACTTCCTGTGTCTGTCCTTTCAAATTAAATCCCCACATGGTCCAGACGTACAGGTTTTGATTTATTTTGACAAGGTGCAGCTGCTTATAGAGTTTCACATTTAGCGACCAATGAAATCTTGCAGACTAATGACCGTTGTGGTCGACGATCATTTGTTGACTGTCAGGAGGCAGCTCTAATAAACTGCCAGAAAATAGTGAAAATTCCCCATAACAATTTACCAAAGGCTAGGATAATGTAATGTCAGTAGATGCCATGTTTTGTCTGAGCATCTGTTTAAATCTAAAGATATTCAGTTTCCTCTCATGTAAAGTAAAACAAAGAAAATCAGCCGATTCTCTGCACAATAAAACAAAATAAAAGGGTGTGCAGATGTTTCATACACGCTCTCAATGTAGCTCAGATACAAGAATAGTCTTTTCTCTACAAATCCTTGGCTGTTGAAATGCCACTGCCTCAGATTAATATTTTTAATGAGCATACACAGTCACAATCAATCATGATTATGTATAAAGGAAATGAGAATTGACTGAATGTATAGTTTGTTGTTTACATTTACAGCTGAGATTGCACACAATGGACAGTAACAGACAGGACAGGAGGGAAAAAATATCACCAGCTGAACACTTTCAAACAAAAGTGACCTTTAGGCTAATTTGTTTGGAAATGTTACCTTTCATTTTATATTTAACACCATAATTAAAATGTTTACTCATCAAGCGTTTTCTCATTTTGATCTCAGTGCACCGTGCTCGCCTTTTGTTTTCCATTTGTCTCCCACACAAAAGCCACTAATTAAAGATCTTTCGATATAGTAATCATCAATGGAGAATGGCCTATAAACAGAAACCAGCACAAATGAATGATGATAGGTCTTTTTGAGTATCTTGCTCTCACATGACACGAATCAATCAGCAGACAAAACGGGCTCGCAGGCCCCGGCAACAATGAGTCCAATTGAGCTGAGCTGTGATTACGATTCAGCGAACAGCATGACTCAAAGAATAGCAATGTTTAGCCCAAAGGGAACTGATCAAGCTTTCTTCGGAGGGAGTTTTCTCCCTCACGGGTCCCAGAATCAGCTAGTTGTATCGCTGATGATGTTGGAAGTGCCACTCAGTGGGATAACTTTCAAGTGATTGAGGGGGGCAATGAGATTTTTGTTTATTCAGGAGCCAGGTGCAGATAACGGGGCCATTAATGATTGGAAGTTGATTACAAGTCACTTC
Source organism: Epinephelus cyanopodus (assembly GCA_026686955.1). Classification (NCBI taxonomy): domain Eukaryota; kingdom Metazoa; phylum Chordata; class Actinopteri; order Perciformes; family Serranidae; genus Epinephelus; species Epinephelus cyanopodus. Next base: position 7,668,986 of record CM048935.1, read on the forward strand.
TGCAGAGCACAGCGTGACGCCTCACAGTATAATCAAGAACAAAAAGTTAATGGGTGCAGTTTTGCATTTGTTTAGGCGTTAATATCTAGGTTACTGTTCATCATATTCTGCTGAAGAAAGCTGTTTGGCAGAATATATAGCTATGGATTATTTCAGTTTGGTATTGAAGCAAAAAATGACCACAAAATATATTATATATAATATATATATAATATATAATATACATATACCACAAAAGATATTTGATCAGCTGATGCGATGAGAGCTGATCAGATCTTATCGGTGAATGACAGGAGCAGCTGTTTGTGAGTGAAAGCAAACTTTAGACCCTCCGACGCACTGAAGGTTACGTTTCACCTTCACTGCACCTGGCGTTCTGCTGCTCCATCTGTGGAGCAAACAATAACCAAACAATACGGCACTGCTTTTTAACTGTCCAGCTCAAAAAATTGGAAATCAAAACATGGCGGCAGATGTTTTCATTGTGGCAGCCTGCCACAAATAAATATGTGGGAGACCCGTAAAAAAACACAGTATTAACAGCTCGTGTGTACTATCCTATAAGGCAGTGGTTCCCAACTGATGGGTCAAGGTATGTATGTCCATACGGCCAGTGTAGCATGCCCTGTTTTTTTAACATGAACATGACAAACAGCAAGGCTACGGCTAACAAGTTAACATAGTGACACTCCGAGACACACACACACACACACACACACACACACACACACACTACCGGACAGCCTATCAGTCCTTAGCCGCTAACGTTAGCTCATGTACAACACAGGTACCACACAGAAACTTTTACAAAGGGTCATAATGTGCTTCTAGTGACTGTCAAATCACCAGCCAAAGTTGTTTACACTGCGGACATGGAGAACAGCTGCCTGCTCTCATAGGACAAAGATCCTCTGAGAAGAAAGACGGTTCACGCTGCTCTGCCGCCAGCAACAAACTGGGAGGCAAAGATCCTCCCTGAGGAAGAGGGTTCACTTTGCTGCAGGGTTCACCAAAACGTTTTTTTTTGTTTGTTTTTTTCTTTTAATAAATTGAACACACATTAAAGAACATACAAGATCCTGTAGAGAATTAAAACATATAATACAATACAATAAACCCTGTAAAATTAAATGAAGGAAGAGGATTTTTTTAAAGGCAAATTAAATATTGGGGATTTATGTAAAAATATACCTAGAGACATATGAATAATTATATAATTAAAGATATGAAGGCTATGTTAGGTGAATACTCCTGTCAGTGACCCTGACCACTGGCATTGGCAAAACAACTGGAGTTGGTCCCCGGACGCTGCCCACTGCTCCCAGTGTATACAGTAGAAAGGGTCAAATGCAGAGGTCAAATTTTGTTTCAGTGTATGTTATGTGCTGATAAAGGACAATAACGAATCTTCTTCTAATAATAATTTCTTAATAACTAGGAGATAACAAAAGAATAAAGAGATTTCAAAGACTTAAAAAATACGGTACATGAATCAAAACAACAAGAAACGAGATATATCCCCATAAACTCAGTACTTTTTTTCAACACATATATTGTTTTGTCTGCATTCAATTTAATTAGCACATATTGTTATTGCGCCATTGGTTTTGGCCTTGGTGCCCTACATTTTGACCGTGATGCCCCAATAAATTTGTATTTATCAAAGGCCAAAGTGGCCTTGCCCTAAAAATGACTTAATTCCAGACCTGTAAGCGTGTATTTCTCTCCTGTTTCTGTCCTCGGAGGGGCCAGTTGCAGTGTGCTGCTTTTTTATGTGCTGCTGCCTCCACTGGCTGAGCATCTCTGCTGACGTAAGATATAAGTTCTGAGAGAAAATATGCACCACACAGCCAGAAAAAGAACCTCTTAGGCAGGGCAAGTAAGAATTAGATGGGGCAAGTAGATTTGAGAAGTACTTGCCCGGCAAACCTTAACCTCGGTTCTCATCACGCTGCACTGTGCTACCAGAGCTAACAGCTAATCTGCAACACCAGAACAATGCTGCTCGTTTATTTCTTTGTTTCCTACAAGTGTAATCAGCTGGTGAAGATGCTGATTTCTTTTGTGGCTTTAGTCAGTCTTTTAGTGTATTATGTAAGTATGTGGCCATCTGTGTATTTCTCGTTTAAAAAAAAAAAGCCTGAGGTCTGATTAATTTAGTGTCTGAGTTTGACCTATTTGAGCAAACAGACCTTGTGGTTTGATTTGACTTTCAGATCTGAGTTAAACTCAATGAATTTGACTAATTTGAATAAAAGCTTTTGATGCCGGGCCCTTGATCTTGGTTTGCAAGTGAAATGTTTCAGTGCTGTATTTTCAGTGCTGATTAAATTTCCCAATTAGCTATTCATTTGCTCATAACACTCAAATCTTTTTAGCCATTATTTGCCTCCACAGTTTAGTGTCAGGATTCATACTATGCGGCGTGGCAGTGGAGTTATGTTCCCGTGTTTGGATGGTGTCTTTAATGAGCTCTGTTCTTATTGCTGAGACTGTCAGGCCCTGTGCTCTAAGGGTTGAATGTAATCATTCTGCACCAATATGAAATAATGAAGTATGAAGGGTAATTGTTAAACAAGTGGCCTCCTGGGAATTCTTACAAGATTGTACCTGACATGTGTGATGTGTACGAGGCATCTTGTTAGCATGGATGCGCATCCATACACACACACACACACACACTCACTCACAAACACTTGCAGATTAAACCCTATTAATGCAAACTCAAAACCCAAGTGACATCTCCAGCAGCGTAATGAGAAATTTAGCAGGAATCTGAGGCTGATTATCAACTGCAAATTTGCTGTAATGCCAGTAATCAGAGGAGATGGTACAGTGGAGAGAGAGAAGCGAAGGGAAGCCAACAGCGAGCCGGAGCACTAATTAAACCGTACCTGCAACTTGTTTCCTGCCATCTTCTTAACATGACAATGCTGCCAAGGCCCTGAGGAGAATTCATTTCTATGCCACAAATAGAGGTTCTGATTTAATGGATTGCTATTTATTGTCAAGTCCGACTACTTAACTGGCTTAAATGACTGATGAATAAACATTACAACATGTTTGTGCTTTTAAAAAATTGCCATGTTTAAATCAGGCAGCGTGGAGTCTTTGACATGCACTCACCCGTTGCAAATAAGTGTCCCAGTGTCAGAGAGCAAGTCTGCGGGGGGACGCAAACTAAAATGATAATCGCCTCGTGATATTCTTGTCTGCTCAGGTGTCGGAGGGTTAATCACAAAATTAACTTATCATCTTCCTGGATGAAGTAATTAAGCAGTGCAGGACAAACTCCTCACATAATTGAGGGTGAATAATGAGGAAGAGGCACGCAGTCTGGTGGGAGGGAGAAAGATGGAGGAAAGATCACAGATTGGTAATTAGGAGACAGGACACTTGATGAAACCTGTAGGAGAAATGTTGTCGTGCCACTTATGGCACAGTTCTATCGCCGTGATGTAAGAGTGCAGCTGTAATGAGAGGACGGGGGCTCCGCAGGCAAACTCTTATTTCCACACCCTACTCTTAATAAACTACCTTTGTGTGACTAAACCAGGCCACGGTAGATTTATTTAACACACAGAAATAGATCGGACGCTATGCAAACAACACATTAGCACAAGTGTATTTACATAAAGTTTTAGGAGTGTGGGGAGAGGTCATGTGTCATCTAGCTCTCGGGAGTGTTTTTCCTTTTGAAGCTATTTTTGTCACGTTATAATGACAACTGCCAGAGCCTTCACATGCTCTCATTAAAACTGATGAGAGTTGAACTGGACTGTAATAGGACTTGTGACAGGGTTTTGTGTGAATGTGGCAGAGCTGTGCGGAGCCAGATGGCAGGTTGTGTTGGTTGAAACGTTACCTAATCAACTCTGGATGAGCTGATGCAAAAACAGTTTACAGGCATGTTAAAACCAGCCAGGGCTTGGTCCAATGTGATCTAAGATGTGATCATTGTAAATCAACTTTAAAATTAATATGCCAATTTGAAAACAGAAGATTGGTGTGAACATGGTCAAAGCCTGAAAGACACTGTTGTAAAATTTGGAGCCAATACCAATTCATAAAATATTTATTTGGCCAATAGCTAATACTGATTGTTTAATTTATTTTTTTTGTCATGTATTCCTCCTCTTGTGCCAGGGAAACAAAGAAGTCTTCATTATATTAAATAAAATTGAACTTAAATTCATTCAACCCTTAAATGAGAACAAATTTAATCACAACACAACACATTTATGAAATAACCTTTCACATAAAACATTTTAGAAAAACTGCTTCAGTAGCCTTTTTACCATACATAATATATCATAATTCCATCTTTAATACCTATTTTATATTGCTGTGAACAAAGTTCACCATTAAACAAATGTATTTATTCAAGTTTCTCACCAAAAACTTTTTTACTCATTTTACTGAGCAGAGCTTGAATGCACAAAATGTGACACCGTCAGCAGTTACTTCAGGCCACCAGCTGCTAATAGCTAGCGTTAACTCACTCTCTTCCTGCTCTCTTAACTCATTATAGTTTGTACAATATAAAATAAAACGGGACTCACTTTCCACTTCACCCAAATCACTCAACTCACACTGTTTTCTTCCTGATTGCTTGTTGTTCAATATAGCATTATCCAGGTGGGCTCATTTCTCCTCCATTGTCGTCGTCATTGTTCAGGGATGTGATGGTTGGTCTTTGTGGTATTCTTCCCACCCCTCCTCCACTGTGATTGGACGGCTAGGGTAAAAGTAATCGTGACAAGATGGACGACGTGTCTCCGCTTACCCGCACTGTACAGAAGTGAAGCTAAAATATCCCGAATATGGCTGCCATCCTGCTGTGGTGACGTCATTTGGAGCCAGAGTCTATACTGTACTGATCTCTGCAGTGTCAAGTTTCCTGTTTGACCAGTCACGAGCAGCACCACTGAATGCAAGCCCACCGATTGGCTCACACAGTTGTCAATCATGTTGTAAACTCCCCGCTTTATAGCACCAAATAAGTGAAAACTTGAACATACAGCAGCGTGATAAAAACTACCTTAAATGACAGAAATCATCTTTGGGAAAAAATACTTTGATGTGTACTTTGTTTTAAGTTCGGCCCGTGTCCCATCCACTAACATGGCGATGGCGAGCTTTATGACCTATCCATACAATATGTCAATTTCAAAATAGAAAATAGGTGTGGACATGGTCGAAGCCTCAAAGACACTTTAAATGTTTCACAAAGCGTAGAACTCGGCCATGTGTTTTATATTTTCAGTCTGCTGTGTGTTAGACCATGATGGGATGTTCAGATTTCCCATCATGCTGATTACAAACGCACACAACAGAGAAAGGTGCACATGAAAGCTTTGAAAACTGACTTGTGACACACATTTCTCATTATACTTTTAGATTGTGTTTAGCTCTTACCCAAGTGTAGCGATTGTGTAATGAAGCAGCATTTACATAATGTGAAATGATTTGATAGTCTAAAGTTGCAGCATCTAAATGAAGCTGATAAAAGGCGCAGGGTTTCGTCTCCATCAGACCTTCAGAGCTCCGCGTGCATCTGTAAATGTCTGCGTAACAGGAATTCGATGTCGGCTGCAGCCCTTGGTGCTAATGTTGGTTTAATGTGCAGGACTGTATCACCAGAGGTATTCTTAGGAGCATTATGGCTCCCAAAAAGACAGCATCTGTCTCCTCTGCATTTTCTGCATGGCGAGCACATGAATACAGCAAATCAATACAGAGAATAGCAATCATGAGGAACTGCTCGAGCGTTGGTGAAAAGTGCGACACGCCAAGCGGCACTCGCTGTTTAACGGAACATACACGGCCTGCTTAGGCCTTGCTCAATTTATCGACTGCAGCAAGAAATCAACAGTGGCAAGCAGCTTAGCGGCTCTCTCTTCCCATAATAGACTCCATTCATACAGGCCTTTTATTCTGCGCGCGGCGCGAGGTGACAAATGGACATAATGTCTGCCAGTCTGCCTCTGAATTTATTTGATTTTTTTCTTCCTCCTTCCCCTCCCATCCTCCCTTCACTTGTGATCCTCGCTGATATATCTTGACGCTCTGAAGTATCCAGAGTAAATTCACTTTGCCTCTACTGCTGTTTGTAACCTTCAGACTGCCAGGAACGATCTGTGTATGCGCACCACAAACAGCCATTGTCATCCCTGAGAACACAGAAAGAGGCAGAAACGGCTAAAAAGGACTGAAGTACGATAAAACAATGACAAAGCTCTCGGAGCACATACAGTATGTTGAGAAAAGTTAAGTAAGAGACTCATCATCCCTTAAAATCTGATAAATAATTTGAATTTATTTAGTTGTAAAAGAGAAGAGATGTGATGAAATACAGTCCATGCGCTAGATCATAATTTCCAAAACCACAGATGGTAAACTGAAAAGAAAATTGTTAATATAAATCAGACGGCAATTTGTTTACAGCTGCAACACCAAGTAAATGCATCTTCTCAGACTGACATAATCTTATTATATGTAAACAAATATGTTTACTGCTTTTCAGAAGTTTAGCAAAACACCATCAAGCACCCACTTCTTGTTTACTCATTAAAAAAAAGAGGAATAAAATCAGAATGATCATAATTCCACATGAAGATGCAGAGCATTAATAATGAGAGCATTTTACTACGGATGTAAATAAATATTTCAGCCTCGGAGGCCTCGTGTCGGTAATCTATCACCCCACTCCCAAAGATGGGATGCTCCCCGCGGGAAGATAACTCACCAGTTGTGGATCCTGAGCAGCAGATGATCTATACAGTCCTAGAAAAGGTTATTTATTGCTTTCATAATTAAATTTGGTATCTTGGTGGAGGGGCTGTCACGCTATGATTAATCAAGTCCCACTGGCCGGAGCTGGAGAGGGCCAAGTAGCAGGTGTTGCTCACTGCGGCCTGAAATGCTGCTGCTCTCTGTGGTGGGTACATGCAAACATGGCACTGAGGTTTTCTACAGGTCTGGAAAAATGAAATGCCCCTGAAGATGTCACATCAGGCCAGGGGTCAGATTCACAGCCTACACTTTGTGTATGGAGCTGTGTGAACTAGAGCTGAAATATTTTTTCAGTTAATCTATTTTCTGACATTTTGGAGACCAATCAATTAATTGAGGAAATAGTGGGCAATTTAGTTGATGATGAAAATTACTCCCAGAGTTATAAGTCCTACAGCGATGAGCATCACTATAACTATAACTACTACAATATATCTAGAAAATCAGAAGTGATTGTGACGTGAAATAAAAGAAGTTTAGTATCAGGTCCTTACAGCATTTTAAAGATAATTTTCTTGGTTTTTCTGCCTTTAATTGACAGGACAGCGCAGAGTGTGAAAGACGGAGAGAGAGAGGAAATGTCCTGCAGCAAAGAGTTGCAGGCTGGATTCGGACCTGCGGCCACTGCAGCAAGGACACAAGGACAATGCCTTTGAACATGAAGCACCTGCTCTATCCACTTAGCCACCAAGACCCAGTAAGTCACATTTTGACCACTCCATGACTAGAGATACAGCAATATACCTGTTTTAAGCTATACCGTGACATTAGAATTGGTTAACATACCATGTGCACTTGCTTATCTTATATATTAACAAAATGACGGGGAGTGTGGACGATGAATCTCAACTTTATTTTAATTATTTTCAAAAGGAAGACTTTGAACACACAACTTCATTGAAAAAAAGCCGTTGCAATGAGGGCTGCAGAGGTCAGTCTCAACTTTATTTTTTTATTTCTTTAAAAAATGATTTCACATCTGTATTTTAAGGCTGACTGGTGATACACAATATATATCGGTATTGTCTATGAAATGGGCTACATGTTCAGGCACAAGTCAAAACCACATTTGAGATGTTACAAGCTCTTTTATAAAAACAGACTGTGATCAAAATATATTGCAAAGACAGAGATTTTATTTCCTTGTGTGAAAATATACAGCTGAACAACACGTAAATGAAAAATTATGTAAAATAAATAGCAGGACTGTGCGTGAACTTTTTGCACACAGCACTGGAGCTACAGAGGTTTAAACATTTGCAGCACAGGACACTAAACTATAACATGTCTACAAAGGTATCAAGAAGGCCTAAATCCACTGTAATGTGAAACAATTAAACATCTTTGTGGGGGAAGTTTAAAAAGGTTTAAAAAGGTGTCAAATTACTCTAGTGATGGAAAATGATTCAAATGTTTTTATTTATTCAGGCTGATAATCTTATTTATGCATGGAGCATCAACAGAGAGGCCGAGGGAGGGACGGAGCGGGAGACACTCTGTCTGACTTATATACGTCTTGTATATGAAACGTGTGTTGTCGCGGGCGCTGGCGCTGTCTCAGTGTCACACAATACACCTACCAAGAGGAACATGACGCGCTGTGATCCACCTCACACACAAACTAGCAGCGCAGTCCTAGATTGCAAGTGTGCTACTGCAGTGACTTCATTCATCTCACAGACTGATTTAGCATAAGACGTGCAACATATAGACTGATGTCACACTGTAGACTAATGAACAGACAGATTAAACAGAGGAGAGATGCACACTGGCATGTGTCATGTAATGCAACTTGGCCATATATCAGTATAAACCGTTTTTGTCTGAATTTCTTTCTTTCTTAGAAATAGATCGATATATCGCAGTCATTTTATCGCTCAACCCCAAATTCTAGTGATAAAATGTTTGTTTGACCAAAAATAACCTCGCTGTTTAAATGTCATACCATTACAACCGTAGCCATGACGTAATGTCAGCCAAAACAAAACAAAGTCACAGTATCAAAATTAGCTTCGCTAAGAAATGTGCTTAAGTCATCAAAACATTTTATTGATGTATATATGATAGTTAAATTTCACATTTACAGCCTCAGCACAGTGAGGATATATATTATTATCATTATTTTTAATATTTTTATATCTTAAGTACAAGTGTTAAACACTGTAGCATAATGAACATTCTATCATTTATTTTTATTCTAATGTAAATATTAATTTCTATTTAAATTTGTTTAATTTTATTGCTTTATATTCATATACTTCTTTGTCATACTCTTATTCTTACTTCTTATTATTCTTTGTTCCTTAAAATTTAGCGACTGTAACGAATTGCAGTTCACCCTCGGGATCAATAAAGTATTTCTGATTCTGAAACTGACACTGGCAGCACAGAGAGGTCACTCATGACTCATATGACAATATCATTTTGTTACTGTCTCTGTTGGTTGAAAGCTTCATTTCCACTTCATTGTGTTGTTGCTAGGCAGGTTGTCTAAATCCAATGCAAACCTAACTGCCACAACAGATCAACATAGAGAAGAAATTATATAGAAATATCCCATGAAACAGGACAGCTTAATTAAAACAAAAGATTGGATGTGGAGCATTTAGGTTCAACCAGACAGAATTGTTAGCAAAAAAACATTATACATAAATATGTCAGCACCCTGACACTCTGCGCCTGTGTGTGCTGTTGTTTACGAGGGCTGGAGCTAAAATTATTTTCATTATCAAAATCTGGTTTACATCTTCAAAATGCACATTTCATCTGACCAAATGTCCAAAACCCAAAGGTATTAAATTCACAGTGATATAAAGAAGAGAATCAAGGACTTCTTATGTGCAATGATGTAAATTCTGCCACTCAGCCTGTCTATTATTATATCTTGCTTTTATTTTTTACTGCTTACAATCAGTCACTATCAGTATCAGTAATTTGAAGCCTTTAATCACAATCTTCAACAACCATGGCAGATTTTAAATGCCGCTGAAGGACGTGACACTTTGCGCCGTGCGGTATGAATGTGAACATGACGACAACTCAGTCAAAAGTTAACCACTTAAATAACATCTGAAATAAATAAACTGCCTCTGAAACGTGGGGCACATTGACCCTTGCAGATAATCTGACAGAAATGATAGCAATTCACTTTGAAGTTAATAAAACATCTAAATTATAATTAAATTTTGCGCCGTACAGTATGACAACAACTCACTTAAAGTTAACAAATAATAAAACATCTCAAAAAAGAATTACTGCTGCTGAATTCATTTTCTAGATCAAAGTGCTGCCAAACCGCACTGGTTTTGTGAGAGGACACTCTCTAATTTCCCACCGTGCTGTTTTAAAACTCAGTCTACTCGAGCATTACCGCGGGGAGGGGGACTGCTGTCTGACGGCTCTGCAGCACCCACTAGTTGTGGGCAGCTGCATGACAGTTAAGCAGCCTTGTTCATGAATAAAACACTCAATGGTTTAACAGACTAATATTTCTGGATTTCTGGTGCCGACTAGCGAGGGGCTGGACGTTTAATCTTTTAGGCGACTAATTGCGCGCATCCCTACTGATGCTTCCGAATAAAGGATCATCTTGTCTTGTTTTATCTTATTTTATCTTGTCTCGTCTCGGCTCGGCTCGTATTTGTAAAACTAGAATCAGAAAATATGTGGCATTCCTTAGATTGATTATTCAAATTCTAGTTGATTAATTTCTGTTGATTGACACTTTAGCGCTTATGTGTGTCAGATTCAGAGAATAAACCATTTTCATTCCTTAAAAGACAAAACTGTGCTGCCCCCTTGGACCTCAACAAAACACATATACCTGACATATTTGGGTTTTTCCACCTAAGATGGATGAGTATTAGAATAATAGACATTTCCATTTATTGATTAAATGTTACCATTTCAACAATACGAGACACAGAATGAAGGATGATGGCATTATTGTTGTCATCAAGGAGCCTTTTAACCACAATAATGTGGCTAATGAATATGAATAGGAGCAACTAGAGACTTAAGTAATTCGACTGGATGCAGTTTGAAAGGTGGCAGAGATCCTGCGCCGGCTCGCTACTACATTAGTGTCACTGTAATGCTTAAAGCCCTGAGTCTCAATTTCAGCAGTGTGGAGAGGGGATGAACCGACTGTAGGACAACAGAAAGTCAATATCCGTGTTGAGCACAAAATGAACATGGTGTTTAATCCTATGTCCACAACAATAGTCTGCTCCATCACATTGCTTCACCCGAGCCGCTGCTCAGTTTACCTTCCACTGCCAGCCTCGGGGCACAGGCAGAAGGTGTGTGGGGTTTATTAGACTCAGCGGTGTGTGTGTGTTCCTGCGTGTGTGTTTGCGAGAGAGCACATGTGATCAGAAGCTGTATGGATTACGCTCTGCAAAAGCCGTTCCAAGACTTGTTTTGAAAGGGCTCAAATTGGCAGAAGTGGTGGAAAATGTGACAGCTGTTGTGATGAGTCGGTCTGATGATCATCGTCTCACTTCCCTGACAAATGCGATTAAAAGGGAGACGTTATGTTAAGTTGGGATTAGAGAGGTTTTTGACAATCTCCGGTAAAAACAGGACAAATTGAGTCCTAGAGCTACAGTATATCCTGAGTGTTTATGTTAATCGACTGTACAGTAGGGGACCTGTGCTTAGCAGGGAACTCTAAGGTCTTTCATCTTTACGTGGATGCTGCAGTCAGTGCCTTGACCAGAATGTTCAAAGGGAACAGGCGCCGTGCAGATGAGGAAGAGATGAGGTTTTTTCATTCCTCCAATAATGGCATGCAGGTTCAGAGCATGGTTCATCAGCATGGTGTACATCAGGTTAATAATTACCTGTCATCTGGATTCTGAGACGTTGTTCGCTTGTGGTAGTAGATGGAATATTAATAGGAAAATACATTGGGAAAAATCACCGTAGTTTGATAACTTAGGTTGTAGACATGAATTTAACACAGTTTGTGGCAGGCCAATTAGAGGTGTGGGAAAGCTTTGCAGGGCTAAGGAATTTAATGTGCGTCAGTACATTTGCTAAGGTTTGTTTCTTAAAAAAAATACTTAGCTGTCGACACATTCTCACTCCGACCTCGTCACATATTGACGTTAGGTCATGGACTCTGTCTTGCACTCTCTGGTGCAAGGTACTCGGAGTGCGTTGGTTTTTGATGTTCTGGGACACCATGTTAAGTTCTGCCTGTTGCATGCATTCTCTTCTTTCAAGATACACTGTTAACACTGTGCTACATTACAGAGAAATACAAAACCGTACTAATGAACCTTCATTAATATCGGCCTATATTTTATCTCCAAGTGCACGTCACACACTGAGCGAGCCGCCTGTTAATGACGCTGTGGGCTAATGGGCATGTAGTTCAGATGATGCATCATGTTTGTAGTCGACCAATGAAGATGAGTTTACATATCACCTTGGGTTCGTCCTTCACCTTCTCAAAATGATCCCACACTTTGGATTTCCTGCCCGACATGTTATTAACTAGCCTGTGGAATAACCGCAGGTACCAGCCCTGGAAATTAACCTGACTCCTGTCTGACTGCTGAGCGTGGACACTTCCTGTGTCTGTCCTTTCAAATTAAATCCCCACATGGTCCAGACGTATAGGTTTTGATTTATTCTGACAAGGCGCAGCTCCTAATAGAATTTTATGTTTTTTGTTTTTTCTGCGACTAAGCGACCATTGAAATCTTGCTGACCAACGACCTTTCTGGTCAATGATAAGGCGGCAGTCCTATTCACTACCATTTTAGTTTTCATTGATAATTCAACGTATTATTTTAGCGCTACTTCTTGCATTGCGGCTCTGGATTTATATGCCTCCAATCTTTTCAGTTCTTTATATTGATGCCAGCATGTTTTTCTGAAAAGTCGCTTGTCGCAAAACAATGACGTCAAACTCAGACGTCTATGCTGTTGGAAATATGCAACAAGGCGGAGTCATGTTGGGATGGAAGAAACGGTCCAAAGCATGGCTTCATTTCACAATGACAAGATGAGAACAGTGCTGCTTGTAATGTCTGTAAAATGATCATTTCACAGTGAAGGTGGCAACACCAGCAATATGCTAAAGCGCCAATGCTGGAAACCTGTATAGAACTTCTTCTTTTCCACACAGAAAATTGATTAGGTATAAATAAGGGTATTTAGAAAGAACTGGACCAATATGCAGAATCTATGATGGCATTGGTATCAATAAAGTCACACTAAATCCCATCCCTACACTTATGTACCTCTCATTTTGTAGTTCTGTATGTCGGATATAGCCTTTATATTGCTCTTATATTTCACTCAACTAATTTAATGCTGCAAAATAATATGCATATTGTATTTTTTGTGCTTGGACAACTGTTCTGCTTATACTTTTAATATGATTACCCAGTTTTCATCATTTATACTTTAGTCCTTTAGTTTCAGTAATGACATTTTTCTTGTGTATTATAATATCTTTGAGATAAATCCTATTTTCCTGAACTGCGTCCTATAACTATTTGTTGTTGAAATTGTTACTGTGTGTATATTTAGTGTACAATCTTTATTTGCTGCTGCATGGGCTCAGTTTCCCCACAGGCCTCATTACAGTTTCATGCCATATTATCGTGTCTGATATACAGTCGGTCTCTATTTCCAGCCTGACGTCCACCAACTGCCTGCATGGTGTTAGTACACCAGAGGGTTGGTTTCCTCTCTGTGTTGTCCTGTAGTTTTATCCCTCTCACCTCCTCACCTGGCCGCTGGCCTGTGGGCTGCCAGCCTCAGATGGTTAATTATCTCTTGTCTGAGCCGTGATCACCTCCCCAGGGGCCCAGCAGCATAACGCTGTATCAGAGGCAGCCTATTGAACTCCCTCCCAGCCCACCGGGGTGTCCAACCACCTGGCTAATAACGATTCATGCAGCTGCCAATCCGGCTGAGCTGCGCCATCAATATTCCTGTCTGCAGAATAACATCAATTAAGAGTCAGGGATCTGAACATTGAGACCCAGGACAAATATCATCCGCTGGGTTGATGTCTTAAAAGGCAAGAAGAGACAGCTGATTGTGTGATTGTGGAGGTGCTCTCTGGTGGAGGGTTGGATGAGATGATACTCTTGTTTAATATAAGGCAACAGCCACACATACACAACAGAAAATGAATAGGTGTATTTCCAAACTATCAAACTAGAGATTCCTAACCAGGGGTACCCGGGAGATGCTTCAGTATTTGCCAGATTTCTTGGGAAGATTTTAAAGTAGCTAAGCTAATTTGGAGCACACCACATGCTGCAATTGAGAGTGAAATTACTACTATTTACTAAGTCTGAAGAGTTAGCCAAAGGTAATGGATTCATGGTTAACTAGAGAGTAAGGGTGGGTGATATGGCCCTAAAATAATTTCATGATATGTCAGGGTAGTTTTGTGATAATGAGATTCTTAATGATATAAATTAGTAAAAAGAAAAAATATTAATTTAAGAATGTACAATTGCAACAAAGTAAGTGACATAGTTTTACATGTCACCCTTACAGTTAGCCTTTAAATATCCAGTAAGAACTATATGTCGTTTTTTGTTGACCGACTCCCGTGTGCACACGGTGAGAGACGCTGTGCTGCTGCCAGAGGAGCCGCTGGATGAGTTCCCTCTGAGCGGTAACTCACTAAAAAAGTCTGAGGGCTGTTCATAAAACATTCAGGACGCCACAGTTTATTCCACACTACTGACACTGCTCCTCTTTTTGGAACCACTTGGTAACAATGCCACTTTCAGTCATGCTTGTTGTTGCCTTAGTAACAGTGTGACAATATCATATTAAAGATTATACCGGTATTATCATGAACACGATGATATGACACACCCCTAATAGAGAGGCAGAGGTCAGGGTTAAACACAGTGACTATATATGAAGATGGACAACACATCTTCACTTCCCCCCACTGTACCAAAGTGAAGCCAAAATATCCTTGATACGGCTGCTGCCATTTTGTGCTGGTAACGTCATTTGGAGCCAGAGCATCGCATTCCTGCCATCTGACCCAATTGTGAGCATCATTATTGATCCTGAGCACACTGATTGGCACACACAGCTGCAGCATCATATAACTAATTAAAACCAAACTCATCAGAATAATGTACACTTGAATGAACGTTAGCATGATAAGAGCTACCTAAAATGACAGAAACCATCTTCAGGAAAAATGTATTTGATGTCTACTTTAATTTTAAAGTTTGGGCCATGTACCATCAGGTAACAGTAATGAATAAATGGTTAAAGTAGCTCAGTGCCAGCCCGTGGCAAAGGCAGTGTAGGTGAATGCTAAAGGCACAGGGGGCGCCACAAATGGGGAGAAAGGAACTAACACTTAACTTAACACTTTTACTACTATTATTTTTAAATATTACACAAGGCCACAACAACATAACTACATAGCAGAGCCTACAAAATAATAGAGATGCCTTTTATAGGGCTTGTAAAGGTTGCAAGTATCCTCAGACGCAACCTGCGCCCACCGCCCAACATCATGTTTTCCAGGCGGTTAAGGACGCAGCAGATGTACTGCTCCTAATTTCCAGGGCTGGTACCTGCGGTTATTCCACAGGCTAGTTAACAACATGTCGGGCAGGAAATCCAAAGTGTGGGATCATTTTGAGAAGGTGCAGGACGAACCCAAGGTGATATGTAAACTCATCTTCATTGGTCGACTACAAACATGACGTATCATGTGAAACATGGAAGTAGCTACATGCCCATTAGCCCACAGCGTCATTAACAGGCGGCTCGCTCAGTGTGTGACGTGCACTTGGAGATAAAATATAGGCCTATATTAATGAAGGTTCATTAGTACGGTTTTGTATTTCTCTGTAATGTAGCACAGTGTTAACAGTGTTACTATTCTTTCTCACACCCTGTAAACTTCACCAAACCAACCTAAATACTGACATTATTGTAATGAAACAATTGTAATAATATCCACTTTTATATAATAAGGAGTGCTGCTGTGAATACCGTCCAGTTTAAAATCATTTCCAGTGAACACATTAGGAACATGACCGGTGGTTGAGGTGAAGGGTACTTCAGTTAATGTGACAGAGCTGTGAGGACACATCAGACAAAAAGGTTGGGGGCTGTTAAACTGAACGACATGATGAAATATTGTCAGACATCTTAAAATCTTAAAAATACCTTTTTATCTTTTGTTACTTTTTGGGGGAGAAAAAAAACACCATTACTTAATAAGTTGTGAACTGATGCTGTTAAAATTCAGGGCACAGACAGCCTCTGACTCTCAACACGCCTCCCTGGGTGGCGTGTTGAGAGTCAGAGGCTGTCTTAATCATGCTGAACAGTGGGGAATGCCTCAGAGCCCCTCTCTGTTAATGGCGACATCAGTGAGAACAGGGGGATGTGACGGGGAGGGGCAGGCTGAAAACCCTAGGCCCTACAGTGTAGGCCGGGGTTATTATCTGCAATTACCCTGATTACTGAGCCCTTCATTTGAATGACTAAGGTGAAATTCATTTATCCCTGGTATTACCAGCAAACCGAGTTGGAGAGATGTTCATTAAACAGTCAGTGAACAAGTCCTGAGTGTAATCTGTTTGGTAAGAAACTCCGGACGGTATAAATGTGATCATAAAGTAAATGTTATCGGCAGCAAAACTCATTCATTTTACTGTATTTGATGACGGAGCGTTACTTCCTCTGTGCTCTGCTTCTCCTTGCTCTACCAAAAACTATTTTAATAAAACACAGCAGAGCCTCATTGCATTTAATAAAAGCACTTTCATCGCCCTAGTTATGCCATCTGTGAAAGTCAAATTCCCAAATACATAGTTATTGCTAATTCTCCCTGCGTCCTCAGACAAATATTGCTGCTAGGGAGCTCCATATCTAGTGATCAATCATATCACCTCTCTGAACCTGCTATGCAATTTATTAAGTGCTGAACAAATGGGCCGGAGCAGGCGAGCGGCTGTTCCCAGGGCCAGGGAATGTAAATCTAAGCAGAGTAACAAATTAGTCGGACTTTGCTCTTTTTTCCTGCTTGCATACTAAAATTGCTGGTGGCAATGCAAAGCAACCCAAGGTAGACATTAAACTTGCAAAGGTTATAAAAGAAATTTGTATTTGTAGGCAGGCAGCCAGAAGTCGTTGCTACCGATGCATTATAGTGCTATTAGAAAACTGGTGCTCTACAGTAATTGTTTAACTCCAGTTTTAGCTGTAAGAGTCTTTTTTCCTCATCTAATTATGCTAAAGCTCATTTGTGCTCAGTAACTCTAACAGCATGTTTATTTTTATACTTCCATGGCTTAAAAAACACCAATTCTGTACAAATTATTTTTTGAGAAATTAGAGAACAAGGAAGAAGAAGCAGATCCACAATGATCCGATATAGGGATGTCAGTTTGGTCAATTTAGCTTCCCATAGCCCAACACTTGTGAACTGGTTCATTTTTTGAAGACAGAAAATAAAATGCTGACATGAAATACAAGAGGCCTCTCCTGTTTGTCGGATGCTTCATTGACTCAGTGAGCTTTAGCCCCGCATTTCAAAGGTGGTGAAATTTTGAAAATGTTTTGACTTTAATTTTATTTTGCCTCCACGCTGATCCGTCCCATTCTTGTGAACACAATATCTCAAGAACACCTGAAGGGAATATCTTCAACTTTGGCACAAACATTAACTTGGGACTCCGGATGAAGTGATTAGATTATGGTGGTCAAGGGTTAAAGGTCAAGATCGCCGTGACCTGCATCCATCTAATTCTTGCAATATGTCAAGACCAGCTCGCAGGAATACCTTCAAATTTGGCACAAAGGTTGACATGGACTTAACAATGAACTGATTTTCGGTCGTCATAGACAAGTTTACTGTGACCTTGACCTATGACCTGTCTCATTATCAAGAACGCTATATCTCAAGAACGCCTTGAGGGAATTTCTTCAAAATAGGCACAAAGTTTGACTTGGATTCGAGGATGAGCTCAATTAGATTTTGGAGGTCAAGGGTTAAAGATCAAGGTGCCTCTTGCATCCTTGATCTTTTTCAGATTTGGCACAAATGTCCACTTGGACTAAACAATGAACTGATTAGTTTTTGTTGGTCAAAGGTCAAAGCCTTTTTAAGTTTAGTGGAGACTTGTGGGTACCCGTAGTTTTATTTTACATTCAGATATCTTGGTGAGAGTTTAAGGGACCTCTTTGAAAATGGCAATGTCATTTGTTCCCTCACCAAAATTAGTCTAACTTTGGATCATTATTTAGCTCACTTCCCAACAAGCTATGCTGACATGGTTAGTACCAGTGGATGCCTTATAGGTTGTCTTGTTTCACAATATAATACTACCCTCATGCTAGCTTAAAAAATATGCGCGCCACAGCCTCTTAAAGACAGTAATGTCAGCCTAATATTTTTGTTGGGGGGTGGCAGTAGGAGGGGCAACTATTTAATCGCGGGGCCACTGCTGAACGGTCAGTTTAGCTTATTCTATTGTGCTTCAGTCCAAAATGTGGTTTTACGAGACATTTTCCTCACAACCTCAGAACAATGTTTTGGTACTCCTATAGATAGAAGCTTATCCATATATTCCCATGTTCTGACAAGAATTACCAGCCTCATTTACTTTCCTAACGTGATGATACCTCACGCCTGTGCCAGATACTGTTCCCTCCAGGAGAGAGTAACACACTGTGATTCAGTAAAATGAAATTAATTATGAATAAACTGCATTATTTCTGCTACAGGCCCAAATATTCACTCATTATTTCACCATTTTGAATTTAAGCAAATAATCCAAGTTGACTTTATCAATCCAGACACATTACACCAACAGCAGTTGCCATTATTATTTTCTTGGGTACCAGTTTGAGACATAATTCAGGAACAAAGACAGCAGTGTAAATTGTGGGCAGACTGAGTTGGCGTGTGTTGCAAATCAGGAAAGCAGGCGGCTCATCAGTTTCCCCCCCACCTCGAATTCTCGTCATGGATGGAAATGGCAACACGAGGCTCTTTCAACATGAATACCAGCCTCATACCGATGCTCCGACCCGGTCGTGAACTTCCCCGTATCTTTTGCAAACAGACGTCCCCCTGAAAATGGCAAAATGTTTGAAATCCCTTCGCTAGATTTCCTCTGTGCCATATGAGAAGAGCAGATTTTTTTTCTTCTCCCCTCAGTGTTAGCACTCCCCAAACCACACCTTTTATCTGGTCACTTAAAATTCATAAAGTGTGACTCGATGATTACTTTTACACATACTGCCTTTGACCTCCTGTCGCTTAATTATCATAAAGCTGCGCAGAGGAGAACGAGCCATCGCCTCCTTTGTGCCACTGTAATTGCATTCTTAATTTTGGGAGGTGAGGAATACTGATACAGCAGCTCAGACCAGATATCACAGAAGTTATATTGTTGTGGTGGGTGGAAGGGAGGGGCTCGACGGGGAAACAATGGCAGAAATGCAGTCCAGCAAGGACAGTCCACATTAAACAGCATTAAGTCAGCACATATTACTTAAATAATTTGTCATAAGGAGTCAAAGGTGTTGCCATGGAAAATTGAATTCTGCAGCAAATCTGAAAATCTGCCAGTTTCCCTGTAATGCAGTCACTTTTAAGACTCGGGCACATTTTATGTGCTCTACTAGACATGATCTACCTGAACAGGGCCTTTAATGAAAAGCAGCACACGTGCTTATGGTTTCAGCTTTGTATAGTAGCAACATTTTTTTTCGATGTCCTCTTGAGACTCAGCTGAAGCAACAGTCATGACAGAAATCCAGAAAACAAGACTAATGCCAGGCACACACTGGATGTGGAAGCGCTGCGAAGCAAAACGTTTTCAGTTGAGTGCTGCCCGGGTCCTTTCGGTGCCCATGTTAACCAGTTGGCCTGTTTACGCCGGATGCGCCACCACCCTGAGCCCCGTGGCCGGCTCAAGATATGCAGCAGAAGCTTAGGTATCTGGGCTGAGTCTTGCAAGGAAACACATTGATAATCTATCCCTAAAGATATAAGGGATATAAGAGTCATGATGTAACTGATCTGATCATGATAACCTACAATGCAGTCTTTGGATCCATCCCCAGATGACTTGATACCAACTCTCTGTACCCATCTAACCCCAATGACACAAGATGGCCAGGTGGGTCAATGACTCACATGTGACCTAACGACTCTGTAAGGGTTCACATCCACACAGAGTTTAAAGCCTGCGACACCAGTCTGTTAAACTGAAGAAGCCTCTTGGATGAGAGGCGAAACGTCTTCAAGAAATTGAAGCAAGTCCAGTTGCCTATGATATAGCACTTATGACATCCAGTAGTTGTTGAGATATTTCAGTGTATTTCCGTCCCTGGATTCAGGCTGCTAGAATCACTAAAAATATATCCCGAGATTGTGGAGACTTTGTTGTTTCTGCCTTTAAGACAACCCACCTGCTGAAACTGAGGAAATGGTAACAGATTCTGTCTCACAGTCCACACTGTGGGCCTTAGGTTGACTGTTGTGTCCAGTAGCGTTAGTAGTACTGAGTAAGTCATACTCCATAACCAGAAGCCAAGCTTCAGACTCTGGCTCATGTTCGGACAATGACTCCAGAGGAAACAATGTTTGTTTACAACAAATAATATTTTTTTGCTGCTACTTTTTCTTGACTGTATGTGAAGCCAAACAGATATCTGGCTTCTGGGTGTTCAGGAGTTTCATTTTTCCCTGAAGTGTTTTCACGCCCATTTGGTCGACTGCTGAACAGCTTCTATGCAACACTAACATGTGTAATGCCTTGCCACAGGACTTCAGTTTGTTAAGGTGTAGTCATTTTGTATTCAGTTTCTCCTTGTAGATTTTCCCAGCATATCCAAGGCCTCTAACTGGTGCCTCTCAAATAGTACAGCTTCCAGCAGCCATCAGTAAATCCCATATAACCTTGTCAAGGTCGAGCTTTTGAAGATAACAAGATTCTGTTGCGATAGTAACAACATAGATAAGAAATATACATTTTATAATCAAATATTGATTTTTTTTCTATCTTGTTTTCAAGTGTGTGACATCAGATTGACTTTGCAGGATGGCAAAGACTCATATTTTTCTACGGCTGGCAAACAGCTGGAGCGCTCGGTTGAGTTGGTAATACTAAAATAAATGTACATATTTGATTGGTAATAATGAATTATAATACTATTCACTCATCACATTTAAACTTTGCCACTCGGCAGGCAGCCGGTGTTTTGTTTACTCACTAAATCAAGCTGCTGTTTAATCTGTGAAATGCATATTGATCGACCAGGACATTAGCTTAATGTCAAAGTGTATTCGGTAAAGGTCTTTTGGGAGGTATTAACAAATGTATGCGACGGTGTTCAACTTAAAATGATTTACCATGATCACAGAGATCCATTTCACAATTACTGGATGTCTCTTTGGGTCTGCTGGTCCATTTTTAATCATGCAAATTGACTTCTCTGGCATTTTGGATGTTAAAAATGGCTGTTGGATCCATGACACCATCTCTGCATTAGTTTATTCACCATTTAGCCGGCCACTCCCACCAAGTAACAGCCATCTTTAACTGTATCTGTCCATCCTCAAACTGATTTGAACGAACACGCATTCAGTTTGAGTGAATTCAAACACATCCTGTATAGCCCATCCTAAATTAAGTCACACAAGATTTTTCTCCACAGTCATTCATATTAGTAATGTGGGGAAATTTGCATTTGCTGCTGGGAGCAAATAGACCACTTCGAGAAAAAGTTGCAAGGCTCGCCAGTGTTTAGCCAGTTTGAGAGAGGAGGAGGGGTTGACTTCTTACTTACAGAATACTGATTGTTTATAACCTTCAAACTGCAGTCATGATTTTATCCTGACCTTTGTGGTTTTTGCAACATCACACTAGTGAAGTGCACTTTGCAAAATCCAATCTAACTGTGTTAGGTTTAATAGTGGAGAAAGGAGCTAACATTACAAGGCAGCTGCATGTAGGACTGTCACAATAACTACTTTTGCTGGACAATATATTGTCCCTGTAATAACTGCAATTAATTATATTGTTATTTTGAGACCATGTTACGCCACTTGTATGATACTGTTATAGCATAATGATGATAATACACCCTTTCAAAGAGCGATGAGCTTTTAGTTCTTAAGAATATTCAGACATTGGAATTGAACATGGAAAGAAATGTAATAGATTCTGAGAAAAGCTGTTAATATGTACATGAAAGTATGTATAAAATCATAGTTAGAGGGGTAGTTGTCCCTAGTCCCTAGCTCCCTAAGCTATGCTGTGTCATCTTTTAGGTTGTTTTATTTTTCTGTAGAACACGCACAAGTAGGTCGGGGTGGAGAGAAGAAAAAAGGGAGAGTTGCTGCACCCAAGTGTTTTAAAAGTTGAGAAAAATCCTGCTGTTAATTCTGGCATGGTGTTGACTAACAACTGTCGATATTGAACTCAGCAAAAAAGTTCAAGGCCATGTCCATATCATATATGTTGATTTCTTTGGTTACATGAACATGGAAAATTTTTAGTTTTGTTTCATAAGGGAACCTTTTTTTGTGGCGGAATTTCGTTGCCAGGACTCGGATAGAAGGCAGAGTATTTTGTTTGAGGACTGAGCAGCAAGCAGTAGGATTGATTACTGCAGCGTCATTGTAATAGTGTTTTGTAAATCCATGAGGGTGGACATATGTTTGTGTGCATGACACAAAATAAAGGAATCATCGTCATATCGTACCACAGGTTGATAACTAATTGTCATGACAGACCTAGCTGCATTTTTGAAAGTCAGAAAAGCTGATAAAGTTAATCCAAAGCAATCAGATGAGAACTGTGTCTATAAGTAGATGATGAGGAGGGACATGCGAAGATTGAAAAGGTGCGCACATGTAATATCTTTAGAGTATTTGAGCTGTCAAAAGAAAGAAAACGGGTGCTCAAAGCGCTCAGTGAACATAACCAGGCAGCACTGGGGAAATGGTAATGTGGCCTCCCTGGGTAGATGTGGTTTATGTCGAAACAAGACTGTAATCAAGGATGAGGACAGGGTCTAATTACTCATCTTCCCCCTGTCTCTCAGAGATCACATCACTGCTCATGAATTACAGGCTTCACAGTGACCCGTCCCTGTCAGGGGCAATCCTCACTCTGACAGCACCTGGGCCACATGCACACGCTTCATACAATTATGCTCTTAAGTTGTATGCACGGTGTATGGCTGCACCCCCGGCTGATGCTCGAGGGAGCAGTGGAGGGTAAACCTGTCAAAGCTCAGTATGTTTTCTTCTTACATTTAATATGTAATATAGGACGCATTATATTTCGTATCAGCCTGATACAGATTATTTTTTTAAAAAAGTTTAAAAGATTTAAGAGGAGGTTCAATTTCTGGTGTTGAAACAGTAGCTGTTAAAAAGTGTGTATATCTGCATTGTATTTCATTAGGTATCTTGTTATATCCACACCAGGCAGTTCAAGCATAGTTAATGATTATTTTGTTTTTGGACAAATTAGAGTATTTGGTGAAGTTTCGAGTCTTGGTTGTGGTCTTGGTTAAATCCTGGCAAAGTCAATGCAGGCTTAAAGCCCGAGGCAGGACATGCCGACTTTCTACAAGAGAGAATTTTGTACTGAAAATAAAATGACTTTGGAGGATATCCACATCATTTGTCTGACTCAGACGGCTGAAACCTCAGAATAACTTTAGGCAAACTTTGTTTTTTTTCCCTCCACAAAATGAGGACTGTTGATTTTCTCTTTTCACTATCACTTACACTGAAGCATGTCATCTCTTAATGGCCATTGTGATCCGTAGAAAACATTAAGTACATATGGGTTACTGACTCATAAGAAAAGAAAATCATTCAAAGGAATGCTTTGCAAATGTTTTATGAGGAAGGAAATACACTTGGTTAGACCTCAGGGACACACACTGACCCTCATTTATCAAACTTATGAACAAACCAGGGCAGATCTGAGCGCAGAAATCATCTTGTGATGGAGTTTGTGTGTATCTCACTGATCACAGCGTAGGAAAAGTCAGGTGTTAATAAATGTGGCAGCTGAAAACAGTCGCCATTTTTAAATATCCTGCCACGATATATTCTCGGTTTAGATGTTTTGCCATGGGAATTTACGACATGGAGAGGTTTAATATGACCAAGAAGTGAAACTGCTCTAAATTAGAAATGCTGACGTCCCATGTCTAGGGCGAGGCGATATAGACAAATATTCATATCTCGGTATTTTCAGGCAGACTGGCGATACACAATTTATATCTCAGTATTTTTTTACGAAATGAACCACATGTTCAGTTGTAAGTCAAAGCCACATTTAAGATGTCACAAGCACTGAGAGACTGAGATTTTTTCCCTGTTTGAAAATATGTAGCTGCACAACATGTAAATAAAAAAATATGCACATAGAACTGGAGCTACAGAGGTTTAACGGTTTGCAGCACAGGACACTAAACTATAACATGAGTATAAAATTATCAAGTAGGCCTAAAACCATTGTATTATGAAACAATTAGAAATCTTTGTGCGGGGAGTTAAAATGTTGTTTTCCATCTGTTGGCCTTTCAAATGAATCTTGTGCTGGAGAATGATTGAAATATTTTTATTTACTAAGAATAATCTAACTAACTAACTAACTAACTAACTAACTGAATAATCTAATAAATGTAGATTACAAGGAGGAGGCATTATGTTTTTGGGTTGCTCGTCTGTCTGTCCGTTGCATTCTTGTGAACGCGATATCTCAAAAACGCCCTGAGGGAATTTCTTTAAATTTTCATCCACTTGGACTTAATAATGAACTGAACTTCTGTCTTGCCCTTGTAAACCTAATATGTTTAGAACACTTTGAGGGATTTTTCCCCCACAAATTTGGCGCAAACATCTACTTGCACTCAAGGATGGACTCATTACATTTTTTATGGTCAAAGGTCGCAAAGGGCAGCGTGACCTTGCAACCATACGTCCTTCTCATCCACCTTCCGGGAACTTCTAATATGTGGCACAAAGGTCCACATTGATATGCTAATGTACTGATTCAGACTTTGGTGATCCACGTTTTCACAGATGTGGATGTAAACTCTAACTGCAACTGGTTCATGAAGGCAAACAACCACAAGGCAGTAATCCTAGTTTTACTCTTACAGGCTGACACACTATTGAGTTGCAGCCAGAGTTAACACAGTAGTTTTCAGGTGTTTGTTAGTTTGTTAAACTTGCTAACATGCGCTAGTGTTGACGTAGCTTCTTCTACTAAGACCCATCATCTGTGTTATTTCTGGAATTTGTAGTGTACAGTATATTTCACATTCAATCCAACATAAATAGCACTCTATTTGTTTTGGGGTTTGGTATCTAGGCAAATATCTTATCACATGTAATGTTTGTGCAGACATGGTTTGGTAACATCTCCCTGTCAGCTGTTGGGAAAATAAATAAATACACAGATGCACACACACACACACACACACACACACACACACACACACACACACACACACACACACACACACACTCAGTGAGCCCTCCCCTCACTTCCCTCGCTGAGATTGATTTACCTTTGTGTCCCAGGCCTGTCGTTATCATGGGCCTCTCAGACAGGCCTGCTATGATAGCTCAGGGAAAGTGGGACGGAGGTGGCAGCAGGCGCATGATGGAGAAGAGCTTCTTATCACTGATGGAGAGATCAATCATTCTTACACTGAGAGAGAAAGAGGGAGAGAAAGAGGGAGAGAGAAGAGTTGCTTTGGTCTCTTTCCTCAGTAAACAGCTCTACTCACCGTTTAATATCTTAATGTATTTTAGCAAAAACTGACTCAGGGCTCGGGTGTAAAGTTTAATCTTGAGAGACTTTTACTGGATCACAGTTATTTTGTAAAAAGCTTCATGGAAAGAACCATGCAGTTTATGTGGAACTAAAATAGGACGTAATACAAGAAACAGTAGTCTTTGTCATCTGCAAGCCTGATCGCACTCCAATGTCACTTGTGGCGTCAGAAACTGTGTCCTTTAATGTCAGCATGATACGCGGCCGGCTGCCATTATAGCTTAACGGCAGCTGTTGCCATCAGGGGGAAACACTGGACAAGGACGAAAGTTGCAGCGGGAAAAGTCCGAGACAGGCAGGCGGGAGGGTCCAACAAACACCGACTTTCACCCAAGAGAGCTGTGTTCACGTCCCATAAGATACAAAAGCCAAACTCTGTTAAAGATGTGTTTTTGTAGGCTAAACCTAACCAGGTGTTTTTGTTGCCTAAACCTAACCAGGTTTTTTTTTACCCAAACCTAACCACGTGTTTCTGTTGCCTAAACCCAACCATGTGCTTTTGTTGCTTAAACCAAACCAGGCATTTTTGTTACCCAAACCTAACCAGGTGTTTCTGTTGCCTAAACCCAACCACAAGTTTTTGTTGCCTAAACCCAACCATGTGCTTTTGTTGCCTAAACCTAACCACGTGTTTCTGTTGCCTAAACCCAACCATGTGCTTTTGTTGCCTAAACCTAACCACGTGTTTTTGTTGCCTAAACCTAACCATGTGTTTTTGTTGCCTAAACCTAACCAGGTGTTTTTGTTACCCAAACCTAACCACGTGTTTCTGTTGCCTAAACACACCTATGTGCTTTTGTTGCCTAAACCTAACCAGGTGTTTTTGTTGCCTAAACCTAACCATGTTATTGTTGCCTAAAGCTAACCACGTGTTTTTGTTGCCAAAACCCAACCACGTGTTTTTGTTGCCAAAACCCAACCACGTGTTTTTGTTGCATAAACCTAACCACTTTTTTGTTGCCCAAACCTAACCACATGTTTTTGTTGCCTAAACCCAACCACGTGTTTTTGTTGCTTCAAGCTAACCAAGTGTTGTTGTTACCCAAACCTAACCACATGGTTTTGTTGCCTAAACTGCAGCCCAATCAGGTTGCACAGGTGGACCAGCTCCTCCAGGAGAAGGTTTGCTGTGTCTCTCAGCACGGTCTGAGCTGTGTGGAGTCCGGAGATGCTGCTGTGAACATTATGCTGCCTGTAACATCATCCAACATGACCTGGTTGCTGGTGGGTTGGTGGGACTCATGTGGCCAGAGTGTGTGGGCAGTTCCTGGATGATGAAGGCATCGATGCCACTGACTGACTCTCTCGTTCCCCTGACTTAAATCCAATTGAGCACCTATGGGATGTTATTTATTGGTGCATCTGACGCCACCAAGTATCGTCACAGGCTGTTCAGCCAAAGAAGCCGAATTAGGCCATCCCTTATGTAAATTAATATTTACTTGGTTTTAAATGGAGCATTTAGCAGTAGACAGTACTGAACACTGATCAGTACCCTGGACGGCGCTCTGCACAGTCTACAGTCATAGCAGAGAAGCATATGGTGCAATAACAGGCCACATGTGGGACATAAAACTGCAGCTATGTGGTGTTATGCGTACTGGAGTAATATTGCTGAAGATGAGAAGCTCCCAGTGGGCTCAGATAGAGCAGTAGTAGATCATGAAAGCTCCTGCTAAGCGCTGCCCTCAGGTGTTGACTAGATTTAGACAGATTTACAGCTTTCCCTTTTCCATTTATATACCATGTACATATTTGAGAAGGTAGTAAAGTTTATGATTGTGCCCGTATGTCTGTGCGCTTGAACTGCAGTGTTATTTGAACTATTTACTCCTACTGTTAAATGGATTGCCATTTAATGTGTTAAGGGAGATTTATACCTGTGCGGCAGAGCCTGTGTGTGGCCTACGCTGTTGTGAGCATTTATACTTGTGCAGAGGTGTGTCTGTGTCACTCTGCAGTTGCACCTCCACAACACTAGTCAGCGGCGGAGGTTTCAGTGAAGTGCTGTAAAGCTGAGTTGATTCAAAACACACACTAAACACACATTAAACATGGCTTAATTGAGACCGTTGCAAACACATATCAGTAACACTATAAGCAGCATTCATCTGGACACATTTTCCCCACTTACACAACATGCAAACGTTAATAGCACAAGCCTATGGCATTTTACACTGTCTAAATTAGCCTAGCTGCTAGTGGACTTTTCCTCTACTCCATTTTACACCATTTTACTAAGCTAACGTCACAAAATTTGGCTCCATTACAGCTCATTATGTTCACTGACAAAACAACTGTCTTACACTAAACAGGTTTTTCAAACAAATATAACATGTTAACGTTATTAGGATGGCATTTTACTTTGTATAAATTGTCCGAGCGACAGATTTCCTCTGCTCATATGAAGCCAGGATAAATCACACACAAGACTTGAAATGCTATTTTTGTGGAGGCTTTATTGTCTTCACAGTTTATTGTTTCTTATCTGTGAAATTAAAGTAAATAGCTTTGTTTGCACTGAGGGAAATGGTTTCAGCTTACAGAAATAGACAAAGGTCTGGGTCACCGCAGCACGCACTTACATTTCTGGGGAAGAAGAGCCTGTGGCGTAGATTTGACGCAGAAGTATAAATTACACCTTAGTGTTTAAAAAAAAATTCTCAGATTCCGGCTTCTTAAATTTTCATCTTGGGCTTTGGGAAACACTGATCAACATTTTCCACCATTTTCTGACTTATAGTTCGATTGATTAATTAATTACGTAAAAAAAAATATCAGCTGATGAATGGACAATGAAAGTGATTGTTAGATACAGCTCTATTGTGTGCTCTTCCTCTGCGGCACGTCTTCATTGAATGCATTTATGCAAAGATTTCCTAAACTGACCTATCAAGACTCTTAATATGACAGGCATTAACCTCATATCAAAATGCCTTTTTTCCTGGGCTGTAATTCAGACCATGATTAAGATAGCGTTTCTCTCCTCGCATAACCTGTCATATGCAGTGCTTTGCCCAGCCAGAAAAATAGCTGTCAGATAATAGTGTTTAATAGCCTGCCCGTTATATCACGAGCCATTTCTGTCTGAAATAACTCTGATCTGAGAGCTCTTGGAGCCTTTAACTATGGCGCCGTGGAGGCACAAGTATCTTCATTCAGCCTAATGACCATTTAATCTATACCATGCGTAGAAGCAGCAATTTTCGCTGATTCACTATGACATATTGTATAATGCCACATGAAGCCCAAGCTTTGTTGCAGTTATTCAAGTCTAAAGTAAAGTGTTATTGATCTTGTAATTCTGGACTCTGGATAAAGTAGATGGTTTGACTATAATTATGGCTCTGGATTGCCGAGAGAAAGGAAGAACACATTGACAGAACATTGTACTATTTCCATCATTTCTTCTACAATGAGATATTTAGCAATACTTGGAGTCACAGACACTCTCTTAAGTTTTAATTATTGTTTGTCAGTAGCTCTGAAATATAATTATCAGGCAGTTCTCCTCCTTGAATGTTAAAAGTCCACTGAGTGCTTTATTTGTTGCCAACACGCTTTGTTAGTTTGGTGCAGTTGACTCACTTCCACCTACCTAATGCTGGCAAACTGTGAAAGCCCACTAGTGACACATTTGGAGATACATAATGAAGAGGCAGATGGCTTCTGCTGGGGACCATGACGTTTGTATGATATCTCATCTGCAGCCTTTCTCACAAGCTTTTGGAAGATTTTCAGAGGACTTTCTAGATAGTAAGGAGATCCCCAGCAACTTCCCATAAATAATAGTCAAGATTGGCCTGTCTTACACCAGTCTCAGAGCATACTTCTAGATAATTGCAAGCTGGCTCTTATTTTCATAGTTTGTGCCATAAATTTTATCAGTTATGATTAGATCATACTGGTGATTTCCTTCTTTTAGTAAATTCCTAAGGATTTTTTTCCCACCTGGACCTTTATGCGGGTAACAGTATGACATCAGTACGTCAACAAATCTAAATATCACTGCTATCACAATATGAATTTTCCATATGATATTAAAAATGATACCAGTATTATCATGATTATCGTGCCAATAGTTTTGTATTCCCCCCTTTTGTGCCAGGAAAAAGGAAATGTCCACTATAAAAAATAACTGTTTTAAAATCATATGGCCCTTTATCTACGGAAGCATATTGCACTTGACAAATACAAGAAGCCCAGTTTTTCTGAGTATTTTTTTCTGTTTTTCCTGAGTATTTTATTTATTTTTCTGTTTTTTGGTGTAATTTTTTCTGTTTTTCTGAGTAATATTTTCTGGTTTTTGCAGTATTTTTTTTCTGTTTTTTTTTTTTTTTGGTGGTAATTTTTTTCTGTTTTTCGTGGTAATTTATTTTTTCCTGAACAAGGAAACACCTCGGTCACCTGACACCTGCAAGTGACCGGTACCCAAAACATAGTAAAACTGGTCTGTTGTTCTATTGCTCTCTTAACTCAGAAAAAATTACCCCGAAAAACAGAAACAAAATTACCTCGAAAAACAGAAAAAAAAATTAACACCAAAAACTGAAAAAAAAAAAACCCTCAATAAAACAGATTTTTTTTTTTGTTTGTCAAGTGAATGCAATATGCTTCCGTACGTCATCACATAATATTTGAGTGGGCACAAATTCCACTATACACATTTGTGAAACAACCTTTAATATAACTTTCTTTCACATTGAAAACATTTTTTAAAAACTGCTTCAGAAACATTTGTATTTATATAATACATCATAATTCCACATTAAGACATCAACAAATTTCTCCTTCAAACAACTTTATTCAGGGTTCTCCCTAAAAACTAAATATTGCAAGGTAACATTTGAACACATCATGATAACATTATGATTGACCATCATCCAATACTCATTTACTGAATAGCACTTGAACACATTATAACTAAATGTAACTAAATGCTACCTCCAGTGTTACTAGTGCTACTGTTGTTCACAATGTAGCATTATCGGGAAACCATAGAGTCTCTCTCCCGGCCCAGTATGGTGAGTTAACTGTGTCCTTTCATCCTTCAGGTGCCCGGGGAAGATCTCTGTTCCTATCAAACTTGTCTCTCTATTGTCCCCAGACGATGAGACACCACTAGTCTTGAGCCCTGCCTTTTTAGCCTGTGAGAAATTGATATGATGCAACAGAAAAAAATCCACCACTGCCATATCATTTAATTTGTTGATAGGCTAATGGTAGTCAACAACGTGAATATTGGTTGAAAACATCCCTAGCATTCCCAAAAACTACACAAGGCGCAATGGTCAAAGTTGGTCATGAGATCGTTCTGTAACCTGTGTTGGATATTTACGCCAGACGATTTGGGTAATAATTTTATCATTGGCCTTCATTGTGTCTTTAAAATTAATTTGGTGAACCTGTTGTCTCGTTTGAAACCTGTCTGCTAGTGTTTTTATGACCCATCTGAATTTGTTTCAGCAATGTTGCTGTAATATCAGATCCCAGAAAAAAGAAATGTTTGTGAAGGCAAACGTTGAAAAATAAGAGCCAGACTTAATTTTATTTTAATCTTTAATATTAAACCTTGCGATGTCTGGATTTGTGACAGCGTCCACATTTCAACTTCAAAGTGTTGCTCACTGTAGAGAAATAACTCTCTTGTTGCCTCCTCAGATTTCCCTTGCAGATGAATAAGACCAGCTTATTGTCCAATATTGTTTCTCACTTTCTGTGCCGCCCAGCTGTTTATGCAGTCTACAAACATTACTGTGCTCTGAGAGTTGGAGCCAAATGTGGAAGGACACAACGCCCAAGGGTGATTTGTTTAACTTTGAAAGGTTCTTTGGTTTGTGTTAGATTTGCTGGGAGCTACGCAGCAGCGGATCATCTAGTCTGTTCTCCCAAGTGGGTAGCAGCCAACAGAGCCTGGGCGATGCGCGTGGGTAGAGAGGAAAAAGATAACCCCACCAGGGACTAAACGACAGTCCTCATTTAGAAAGCGCTAGGCAGGCCAGCCATTTAACAACACAGAAACAAAAAAGCTCCGTTAGATAATCTTTTTTTTTTCTCCAAGTGTCTCTCGTCGACTCTCTCGGGATGTAATGTTGTTCTCTAACAGGAGAGAATGAGTTAGATGTATCTCATGAATCAAATTAGAGCGCCTTTAATCCTCTAAAGTCGGGGTCTCGGGAGGGTGAGGTTACAGATGAGGAAACTGAAGAGGTGGAAGACAGATGGGGGGGGGGACAAAGCCCCACACTGAACCAGGTAGAGGACAAGATAAGTCTGCAGTGCTGGGGTGCTGTCCTGTGAGCTGTCAATCTCCACAGCTGGATGTCGCCTTTTCCCTATGGGGTTATGGGTAAAGAGAGCGTAGATAGGGCTGCTTCCTTCCTTTCCTCATCCTCCCCTCCTAATCCAGCCTAAGCACTTAACCAAAGAGGTGCGGTGGAGATCACCTGAGTCTGTGGGGGATCAAAGCCGCTTCAGCGAAAATAAGAGAAGTCTCGAAGAGGGAAAAGCTGATGTAACAAGAAGAGGTAGATTAGCATTAAAGACTTGACAGATGCAAAAAAAAAAAAAAAAGTTTCCTGGGCCTCGGCGGTAATCTTCACTGTGAATCACAGTGCCTCTGGATTGCTGTTAATGGCAGGTACACCAGCGCAAGTACCTGTCACAAAAAGCATCGTTTCACCAAATGAAAAGAGCGGTAATTTCATTTACCTCTCTGAAAAAGAAAGCTGGGTGACGTTGGATCCAGTTGAAAGGATTCAAAGTTGGGAGCTGTTCTGTTTTCAGCATCCCAATTTGAAATATAGCCGACTATCCATAATTTAGCAGACGGCTCCTGCCCGTTCTCTGCTCGCACCAGACCAGAGCCGCCCTCCTCCCCAGTCATATTTCAAACCACACATAGTAATGTATTTTGACAAGTAAATTGCTTGCCTCTTTGCTGATAGCAAATCACTTAAATAATGAATTCTTAGTAATAGCTGCAGAAATAATGCATACCACAGAGTGACATGGATGAAGGAGTTATTACTGATGGGGGACACACATTAGGAAGGTTTCCCGAAACAGTGGTGGATCCATTGTGAATCAATTGATGGCCACAAGGAAAGCACTACAACAGTGTGTGAGGAAACAGTCCTGGTGTACAAATTAAAGTTTCAACATGATGACTGTACTAGATGAAAAGTCGGGATTACTTCATCCTGAACAGAACTTGAAGTTGTGAACAAAAGTTTATTGCAGTCTATCCGGTGTGAGATATTTTACTTAAAACCAAATTGTCAACCTTATGTTGGCGCTAGAGAAAAAGACAGGGTATCGCCGCCAAGTTCATTTTATAATGATTATTTATGTTTTTATTTTGTATTGTGATTTTAATGCATTTTCTTCTTCTGTAAAGCACTTTGAATTACTTTGCGTACGAATTGTGCTCTACAAATAAACTTGCCTTGCCTTGCCAAAGGGGCGGGGCTTAGTGAAATCTAACAGAGCAGTTTACTTGCTTACTTGGTTCATGGTACAAGCTGCATAGCTGGAATCAAGTGATGTAAATATGGTAATCAGGGAGGCCCTTTGAGAGTTTTATATTTTCTATTCCTTTCATTGTTTGTCTTCCACAATAAGAGACCAGCTGAAATTAGTCAGAGAGTTTTGTTCGTTTTCTCTGAGCCCTCTCCTTTTTTGTTCTGTCTGTACAGTACTGACGCTGAGCGTTAGACCTGTGGTGATGATAAATTTGACTACTATTTCTGATTCGTGGTAACATCGGGAAAATCAGATCTCAGCACTGTCAGGCTTTTGTGACACAACATCTCTTGAGAAATTTGTATTGCTTGTGTGTGTGTCCTTGAGCCTTTGCGGCCACCCCTCATTTTCAGTGTGAACACAGCATTAGATGAAAAGACAGGATAACCAAAATCAGTAGGACTCATCCTCTGGAGACCACGCATCTGTGTACAGAATCCCATGGCAATCCATGCAGTAGTTGCTGAGATATTTTAGTCTTAATCAGACTGAACCACCTGACGTTGCTTTCCCTAGAGCCGCACCGCTAGCGTGACTACAGTAAAAAGAATCTGAATTAAAGGTTAATGACTACAGCAGATCTGTTGTTATAACGTCCATATAATTAAATCAACACAAAGAAGAATGAAGTGGAAAAAAACACACACAAACCAGACAGGAAAGGACATTTATTCTCAAGTGTTTAACACATCATAGCAAGGTTATTTGTCTACCATTGAGCTGTGCACCAGAGCAATGTCTGACTGGACAGCCTCAGGTGCTGGCAGCTTTGATAGGGAAGGGCATACTGATAATGCAGCTGATTAGACTCTGATCATTATCTACAGTACAGCTTATGATGCTTAAAATCAATGGCAGGAAAGAGGAGAGCTAGCTCTTTGAAAAGATTAAACGTCTCACACCATATGATAAAGCCTAATTCATCAGACGCTGTTTTTGTACTTTGAGAGATGCTGTCTGAAGGTATAATGTATCAGGCGCATTCACAAAGTGCAGCTGGACAAAACTTTTCTCTCTACATCCCATCAAATTGAAAATCGAGTCTGGCTTCCATTGTTTTGAGAGCTGATAAAACATACAACCTTGCATCAGCGTGCTCCTCCATCAATGTCCTCTCTATTTGGCAGGTTCGCAACAGGCTCCGCGGCGTATGGATGCAACCAATTTTGGTAGTGTGGTCCATATCCTTGAACACTTTGAAGAGGGAGACATTTGACACAGCATCAAAGACTCCTCGGAAAAGAAAAGGGAGCAGTGAGGTGGCAAATTGGTGGATATTAGCCAACATGAAACAAGAGGGCAGATCCTGCATCATCATCATCAGCTGCCCAAAAGCCCCCTGGACTGAGAATGGGATAATTATGACATTATGTGGATGATGACGCTGTTTTAGTGCACCTCGAAACTCGTTACAGAGTCACCCCAAACTTAAAGAACACACTTGAACAACTTTTGCTTGGTTGCTTTGATCTGCTTTTTGTTGTAAGGAGAACACCAGCCATGCTTTCACGGTTATGTGGCTCTGAGAGGAATTCTAACTGCTGCTTTGTATTTGAAGTATGCGTGGTAGAGTTTGGGTCACTATTATCCACTCTTGGCCTGTGATTTAATTCTAGATGAATAAAATAAGAGGAAAGAGCAATTAGTGAGCAACACAGCCATCATTTGCAAGAGGCATAATTATGAAAACATTACCTCTAATGTTCAGTTAAATAGTAATGATTTGCACAGTGGTGTACTTTGCACAATACCACCCACTCTTTCACTTTTATATTGACCACATATACATCCTATAATTTGCCTGGTGTTCAGCAGATGAGAAATACCAAAAATCAATCCAACACAACACAGGATTAATGCAAGTGCAACAAATCTTCAGTTTGAACAAAACAGCTTTCCACCTCCTCTGAGAACAAGCTACACTGCAGAGGGTCACTAAAGTTTAAGGCTTAAGAGAATGAAGTTTCTGCTCTACAGTCTATAATATTGTGGGGTGGCACAGTCTGTCCTCTTGTTCAATTTCCCTGTGTAAGCATTACAGAAGAGGCTAAAAGGCTCAAAGATTTGGAGCATGCTGACGCCATATATTCTGTCAGTAAGATTCTTAGTGGGAGAGCGGAAATGGGAATAAACCAGGCCACCGCCGTTTATCTCCTTAAATTGACAACACAAACCATTTACTACGAGGAGCTGTTGAGTAACACGTATATGGGGGAAACAGCAAAACCTGAATGATCCCTTGAAGGTCACACTGAAGTACGTGGATGTTTAAAGGGAGCAAGGAGACTGAAGTGAGTCTCCAGCAGGCAGCAGCAGTTAGGAGGTTTGGGGTCTCCAATGTAGCTGTAGGCCTTTTGAATAAATTCATCTATCCTATGATGTTGTTTTGGACCCTCTGTCCTGAGTCATCACCTGACTGGTGCACACTCGAAACTCTGACAAAGGCTTAGAAAGGAGAACGCTAGTTAGCCTAGCTTGCAGTAAATTTGGTTATTCTTGCACTCGTCATTTAAGCAAAACAGAAAGAAAATTGTGTGAAATCTGTCTGCTGAACTTCTAATATGCATCTGCCTTACAGCAACGTTGGCTCGTCACTCAAGTGAGGTAGTTAAGGCAACACAAGGGAACGCGACTTTGTAATTTTTTTGTAATTTTGTGTTGATTTGAAATAATTTGAACTTTTTTAAGGCACAACCCTAGTATAAGCTAGCTACAGCTATTAACATGCTCTTCAATTAGTTGATATAATTATCTTTTTGCATACTGGGGAACACTATCTTTTTGAATTTCCAGCTCAAGCTTTTATTTTGAAGTGCTTTCCTGCTATAGAGTGAGTGAATAATGAACAGCTGCTTAACGGAGACTGCAACTTAGCTAGCAAATTAGCTTGAGACATGGCCAAACACAAGTGTGACGCCACTGTGTGGACCTTAAACTTCATGATTGGGAACCACTGCCTTAAACACCTATCCTTAATAAATGAGTGTATATTGGAATTATATTTACCAACTCTCTCTGATACCTTTTAGTCTTAAATGTGTTCTTAACATAATGAAATGATTGCTGTTCCACTCCAGAACTACTTGGTTAGGTTTAGGCTACCAAACTATGTGGTAAGGTTTAGGAAAAACATGGTTTGGCTTTGTATAAGTACTTTTATCACTTATGTACTATGATGTATGTCACATATGTTACATCACGTACGTCAGTAGCTTAGCATGCTACACAAACTAGCATATTAGCCTATGCTATTACTAAAAAAAGTCAACATTTACATTGGATCATGAACACTGATCTCCTGGGTGAAAGTCCTGTCTTTGTTTGACATATCCACCACCCATCTCCACCCATCCCCACCCAAATCTTGCCCATGAGCCGTAAGTGAGTATCACTGCTATAGGGGCTTCTTTGATATTTCTGCAACATTACACGGACTTTGCTGCTTTCTGTGATTCGTCACATAACTTTTTCCTTTGCTCCCATATTAATACCTTGGGCCACTGGAGGGTGCTGCCTTAACAGTAAATGTAAGCATGGGT
Organism: Epinephelus cyanopodus; assembly: GCA_026686955.1. Taxonomy (NCBI): domain Eukaryota; kingdom Metazoa; phylum Chordata; class Actinopteri; order Perciformes; family Serranidae; genus Epinephelus; species Epinephelus cyanopodus. The sequence goes on from CM048935.1 coordinate 7,705,689, forward strand.
CGTAACAGCCTGCTTGTGGTCGTTTTTTTCGGTCAGAGCGAGCTGATATTTACAGAGAGAATGACTAATGAGAGAGTTGGTGCAATGACCTGCTGTAGATCATGTGCAGGTGTAAAGCGAAGCTGTGAGTACATACTCTATTCAGCAATCTACTAAGAGCTGCACCTAGTTGTGAAAGAAAGTTGTAGTGGTTTGAGTGAACCTCAGCTGCTCCTCTTCCTCCCACCAGGCTGAGCACCACTCTATATCCCAGCGGACAGGAGGGCAGTCTTCAGGTGGAGCCGCCTGGTTAGTGGGAACAGAGAGGAGACTCATTAAAAGTGATCCTCTTGTCCAGTGCAGCCTGATCACTTTCAGCCCCGCTATCCGCCGGAGTTCCCTTTGAAGAGGTGGGTCTAATCTCAGGCCTGTAACATTGTCATGGTCAACCTGTGTTACCCTGCTAATGAGTGTGAGGCTGGGAGGAGGTTCACACTGCTGAGCTGAGAAGTCAAGGAGCTGCTGGCAGGCTGAAGGCAACTCTGTAAGTTGATCTACTGAGTGTTTGAATGTCGACTTTGTTAGAGTTGTAGTTGCAGTGGTTTTACTGATTGTCTTTTTGTTGCCATGGTCATCAAAAGTCAGCAGATCTGGTATTCAATATTTCAATTTCCTACTATACATCCTCCACATCTTTACAACAGAGGTGGAAGGTGTAGCGTTAGCATGCTAAGCTGCAATACATTCTCACCCATAACTCAACTTTTGGTTTGATGCTGTTGTCTCAGTTTGAACGTGTTAGTTTCTGCTTGTTACATGCTGCAGTGTGTTTCAAAATAAATCTCCAAACCTAAATGTTGAGGTTTCAGGCACCAAAACTGCTTGGTTAGTAGGGGTGTGCTATGTTATGTCGTGGAAAATCCATATTGTGATACTCGCAATATTTTGGCTTGTTGACATATTGATGTCATACAACAAGCATGGCTGAAAGCGAAACAGTTACCGACTCTGCGGTGGCTCCAAAAAGAGGAGCAGCTTCAGTAGTGTGGAATAAACTGTGGCATCCTGAATGTTTTATGAACAGCCCCGGACTTCTCAGACTTTTCTAGTGACTCACCTGTTGATTTATATATATAGATCCCAGGGGACATTTTTTGTATTTGGGAGCTGTTTAAATGTGTAATTTGTGGTCGATTTTATTTTGTTGAACTATTAATATTGTAACAGAATCTGAATCTCACTCTGAGTTACTGTTGTTCACAAACTAAAGAAATGACAGATCATTTTGGTTTTTACTGAATATTTTAAAGCAAACTGTAAAATTAGATCACTTGTTTTGTTGCAATTCTATTTTCCTAAATTAATAAATATTTTCAAAAAAATAATTTGTCATATATCCAGAATATTGTTATCGCAAAAATACCCCTCAGAAATATTGTGATATTATTTAGGGCCATATTGGCACCCCTAGTTTGGGGTCACAATAACTACGCTTGTTACAGTAACTAACATATGTCACTTGAGGACAATGTGACATGACGTACTCCAGTCACGACATTACGTGTTTCACCTAACTCCACTGTAATCCAAACTGCAGTAATAATGAGCAAGAAAGAGCAAGAAAGTCAAGAGTAGGGCAGCTGGAGGAGGTCAGACACATACCGCACTTTCACTCAGGAGACCAGTCTTCCCTGTGAAGTCAACTTCAGTTTTTACAGCCCAGCGTGTCATAAAGATGCTGTAAGGTGTTTTGTGCATCGGTAGCAGAAGGATCACTACCAGGCTGCTTATCAAACAATGTTAGAGAACGTGTCCTCGCCTAGTTTTTAATGGGAACCCTTCAAAAAGTGGTCTGATGACTCCATACATGACATCATGCTTAAAGCCTGAGGCTAAACCTACATGTCCCACACAAACGGTCCTCGCTGATTCATTCACACTTTACTACAGAGGCAACATTGTCCTTGTATGACAGTGTAAAGCCAGTTAGAAAAATGCAAAATCAGACTGTTTTTGGAAATGCTCACAGATGTGTTGTTTGGTGAATGCAACACAGTCTCAGGTAACACTGACTGGAGTGTAAACATCCCCAAATACAATAAAGAGCAGCAGAGAGCTGCCAACATCCATCCAGTAAAGACAGCTTGATATTTCTGTGAAAAGAATAAAAAAAAAAAAAATCACTGAACAGTTTAATACTCAATATCTAATTTACAGTTTGAAATGGGAGCAAATCCAAAAAGTGATTTATAACTGAACCTTTTCACAGCCATTAATTTTCACATCAGGTTTCATGAGTGTTATTCTTGTACCTGCTGCCTACACGCACTCCCGCCGCGCAATAATCCATATTTACCTTTTTCTGTGCTGGTTTTTGTACCTGTGAGACAGCTTCAGGGCTTCCCTTTGTCTTTCCCCGCTCCCCGAAGTACCAAGACAGACACTGCCTTCTGTCCTCAGTGTTAGCTGTGCACTATGTACAAAGAGGCAGCGTAGCATAAGTCAGATCCCCAGAGGGAGCTGTGGGTAAAAAGAGGGAAACCAGGGATTAAAGCGCAGTGTAATGATGTGGGGGCAAGGAGGAGTGGAGTATGATACGAAGTGAAAACACATGCGCTCTGTGCAGTAGCAAGAACAGACATATGCATAAATACACTGCCTTTCATCGTTTCATAGAGAACAAGCCTACATGCACACCCGTCTATATGGAGATCACACACGTACGTGGCGCTTCGGGATAACAAGGCAACGTCAAAAACACTTTAAACAAGCAACGGTGATCCATGCAAAACATGAGCTTGGAAAATTGAGGGTGGAGACGATCAGATGAGGGTATTCTTGCCTGCCCTCGTTGCAAACACAAAAGGTGCACAAAGGAAACAAATAGAGAGGGCGAATATTTTGAGCAATGTGAAAAATTAGTAAGTCGGAGTAGGAGTATCCGAGGGAGACGTTTCCATCGCTAAAGTAAAAGTATTGAAGAAATTACTCACCAGTCTGATTAACTCAGTGTTAGCAGCACTGCTTCAGCCCAACTCCTTCCTTGCTTAAGTGTCTAACAAGGACAACACTAGCCTGCACAGCTTTGCACTTTGATTAAAGCTAAGTGAGCGCTTGCTGTAATCCCTGAATCCTTTTTAGTCTCGGTGGGATTTAGGTGAGAATGATTTCCTCTCAGTAGTGAGATTTGTGGCTTGCTCGCTCTTTGTTTGGCATGACATCTCAATGTTTATTCAATCATTCTTCACATGCTCTGCAGCTGGCATTTTGGGCATATCATAGTGCCTGAAAATCTGCCCAATCACCCGGAGTTAAATGCGGAGCAAACAGCGGTGGAGCTCGATTCCACACGGCATGATACAGTTGTCTTAACGCATGTAGCAACATTTTAAAAAGGCAAGTGAGACCTGCAGAGTGTTGTCTTTTATGTGGCGGTGCCTAACCCTTGTTGACTCACTCTTCAGATATGAGTGTAACCATGGCGATACACCAACAGTCTCCAGTGAAATGTGTATTCGTGGCACTTTTTTCTCCTCCCTGCAGAAACATCTTGTTAATTACTCCGCAGCGCTAACATGACAGGAAGGCTAACAGAGCCTTTGGAGGGTTCAGAGATGGCCAAGCAGAGCTGTTTATTGGCTCAGAAGTGTGATTTATGATGCCTCATTGGGAGGACTAAATCATCTCTGTGTGTGTGTGAGTGTGTGTGTGTCTCCACGGGAGAGCAGCTGAGGGGACAGTTGATTGAAGTCTTTAAGTGTTTGGCGGGAATAACCAAGCTTGACTCCTTGACATTATTGTAAACTCCAACCATTTAGCTGCGCGCACAGAGGGCCGTGATTAATTGGTATGTGTGCAACTAACAAACGAGGGATTAATTTCCCAACAGATTTAACAGCGTGAGCGGTTGCACAGCGCTGTCATGTCTGTCCCCCAGACCCAAGCCCTGCGGTGTCTCGCTGCACCTCCTCAAAGGAACAGGTCAGTGATGAGAGATTTGCACCAGTGGAAACATCAGAGTGGAGGAGTATGACTTAATTTGCTTCACTCTGAAATTAAGCTGGCCAAAATGAATCCCTGATGGTGTGTTACTTAGCTCTTGCATGACATGAAAAGGGAAGTAAATAAAAATAATGGCTGGGACGCTGCACTGTGAATCAAGAGGGGTCTGCTGGATTGATTACCGATCTGTCTGCCTTAGTTTCCTCTTGGGACTCCAGTCACTGCCAAATCCAACTGTGTCTAAGTATGGCAACCTTTACAGTATGTAGAGAATATCCAGGCTTCTGAGACCCAAAACTATATTAAACAGTTTGCCAATTTTCAACCAGCTTTGTATCCTAACAGTGAGAGCAGTTTGTGTAAATGAACTGTGGTCAACTTCCCTCCATCTCGCCAGTGCCCAGATTTCCCTGATCTTCTCTGACCTTGGATTTTTGCTGACTCTGGGGCTGCTTTTCAACTTATAGTGCCATTGCCACCGACACAAAAAGTATAGAAGTGGATCTTGAGAGAGAGCAGCCCCTCTGTCTTTCTCTGTCAAACTCAGATCAAACAGTAGAAATAGAAGCGCTGATCAAATTTAAACCAAGATTCTGTTAATGTATTTCTTGCCTAAAATGTTTTCAGAAACATATTTTAGTGTACTGTTTAGTTGTAACATGAGTGTATCAAGTAGGGCTGGGGAAAAAAATGATACAGCATAGTATTGTGATAATTTGTGTGGTAATTATGTGTCATTACAAGAAAAATATCAATTGTTTTGTTGTATAAATTATAAATACTTCAACTACAAATTAAACATGGGGGTTGTGACACTCAAAAAAAATTGTATTCACTGATATACAGACATTTCTCTCCCAGTTTAAGTCTTTACTTACTTAAACTTAAACTCTAAACTTTTTGGGCCCCATGGCATCATGTGACCGGTCAGACGTGGTTGTTGTAATTACACTTTTGCCAACTATGTAAAGTTAGCTTCAAAGCCTCGCTCTGTTCCTCGGGGCTTGAGCTGTAATGCGAGAGTGTGTAAACAGGAAGTGGGCACCATATTGTTTTCTGTATTGTGAAAACAGAGGCTGAAAAAACTTCAGAGAGATGAAACTGTAAAATTAGGCGGTGCTGATCAAATATGAACCAAAATTCTGTCACTGTGTTGCTGATTTCTCGCCTCAAATGATTTCTGAAACATTTAGCTTACCGTTCAACTGTATTATGACTGTTTTTTACCAGGCTGCCATATAGTTTCCTGTGTTTATTTCGCATTACCCACCAGTGGGAGTGGTCTGATGTGGTGCAGTGCTTTCTGGTAGTTGTAGGATTTTTACCTCTTGAGCAAAAACAAATGCCACAGCCATTTTCCTGTTTTCAATTTCAAAATTATTCGTGTCTGTCTTCTGTATAGACAGCCCAGTTCTTTCAAGTAGTAAAACTTGTATTTAGGAAAGTGAGCAACTTAAATAAAATAAAAGATTTGGCCTTTTTCGCAAAATAAAAGCCTCCAAATCATTTTAGGCAGCTGGAGTGAATCCAGTGACAGCGCTGTGAGCTGAGCGTTTCACTCACATGTGGCTCTTCATCAGCAGCTCACATCTCTGAAGTGTAAAATAAATATTAAAACCTGTGATAAGTGATAATTTGGCCATTTTGGGGCAGGGAATTCAAGTTACCCTAGTTACTCTATTTAACCTTGACACATAAGAACGTTATTTTCAGTTTAAAGTTTCAGTTTGTAACATGTACACCTCTTCTCTTTTCTCACTGGGCTTCAGTGTAATTACTGAGCCTGCTGTCTGGATCGGTCCTTTTGCTTTTAATGCAACAAATGAGATTATTTCTGCCTCAGGAGCCCCTGAAAGGAAATATAAACCTGTATCGTGTGACCTGGGTTGGTGTTTATGACTATGTGGCTTGCAGTGACTGTGTGTCTTGCATATGTGAACCTCGTATTACCTTGTGTATTTTGGATAATAAAATAATCTTGCTAAATGGCTGTGCAGAGACTGAAGTCAGCAAGTGGACGTTTGCCAGGATACCTTAGGCAGCATCATAAGGGGCCATTTTTTCTTGGCAAAATTATGGAATTACATTGAGCTGAGGACAGTTCTTCAAGATTGGATAAGGGATGAATAATTTAAGGCCTAATGATTAATCCAGTGGCAAAACGCCCTGCTGAAATATGGCGCCTCTGAAGGTAACTTTAGCCCTCAAGAAAGACGGATGTGGGGGTTTGTCATGCGTTTTTTTAAGGGGAATTTCATCTGGGGCAAGACATAAATCTTACTGGCAGGGGAAAAGTACAATAAGATCATCATGAATATGTCCACATCACACACAATTATAGCTCAATTGTCCGTGCTCCCGAGAAGCAACATGTAAACGAAGTGCAAATCACTCCCTGAAGTTCGGATTGGTCCAGTGTTTAATCCTGTTGTTGATACAGACTTTGAAGCTACTTTGAGGATGAGCTTACAGGGTTTGCTGTGAGTTAAAGACTCTCATACTGTCAGTGATACGTATAGCTTACTGAGAAACTTCCAAAACATTCTGAACAGTTGCAGGATTACAGCATTAAACGGTCTAAACGGTCTGTGAGTTCGGGTGTGTGCGTGGATATGTGAGTGTCACAGGAATTAGGAAGAGCACGACAGGCAGTGAGTGCAAGCTGCTTTACTGTCTCTGATAAATATAGATAGCACTGAGGGCAACAGTATATTGCTTCACACAGTGAAAAACACAACCTGAATCAATTTCACAATTAGCCAGTTCAGTGTTTTAATTAAAAAACAACAGTCGCCTTTGAAGAAATCAATTTCAACTAAAGAGAGAATTCCCCCGCCAGTTCACCATCCCTCAGCTCTGTCAACTCACAGACATGCGTGGAGATGCTTTTGGGCCTCTCTCTCGTGCACATATACTGCAGCATTGAACAGAACATTTTAAACCAGCTTAACGCTGTTTGTAGTAGAGACGATTGGTTGCCTTTATCTGAGACAGTAAGAGGAGAGAGACACCCAGCAGAGGTGGACGTTAGGACTGGGACCGTATGCTTATCTCCTGATTCAACACTACCACGATACTGGCAAGTCACTTACATACTGTTTTATTAACATACATTTAATCAACACAAAAACTTTGATATTACTTGAATTGGCATTTACTGCAAAGGTGTGTTTTTATTATTATTTTTATATATTGTTTGGGACATTTCAGGCCTTTATTTGCTTCTAGAGAGAGACGGTGAATGACGTGCATCAGAGGTCTTTGGCCAGACACAACCCAGGGTCATTTGGGTTCACGGTCCTGTGACACACATTTACACATAAACCCTGAGGCCACCTCTGCAGAATTCTCTGGAGATATGTCCACAAGCAGAATGTTATGAATAACATAATAGTCGTGAATAATTAAAACCATTTAAGACAGGTGCTGGACAAAAAGTATATTAACAAACAAGATTGAAAAATTCTGCACACTTTAGCTCCCGTAGGTGCAATTTATTGGCACATTCAAGCTAGATTCTCCTCTTCAGATTAAGCACTAACAAAAGCAGAATTTTCACATTAGGTGTATCTGTAAAATATTCATGATCCATTAGTTTGAGCTCATACATTTTTCCTACAGTAAGCACTTGCAACAAAATGACGTATGTGTTTATTGTTAAAATACCTCGACTCTGTCATCTAACCTGTTAAAGCTCGGGTAAAGCAAAAAAATAAACGTGTAATGAGTTGACACAATACAAGTGTCATAAAGCACCCAGACAAAATATGAATGATTAAAAAAATGTCACCGGAATATAAAATTGCATTTCAAAATTATAAAGAGAAGGCAGTATTGTCTGCTCTGAGATGTTTGGGGCGTGTTCACTGAATGTGTTGAAGCCAAGCCCACTCACAGGAAAAGCTGCAGCCTTTTGAATTGTAGCACGACAATGGATGCTCTGTTTGGCAGCTTTATTGGACTTGTGCAGCCGTACATGTTTGAGCCACCAGAGCCAGCATCACAACCAGAGCCAGAGGACACTGACCTGCCCGAAAATCAACCTAGTTCTCCAACAGAATGGTAATTTTTATTTTTTCAAACAACAGCAAAACTCAACGGCTCTCGTTCTTGTTCATACCAGGCGCATATAAAACAATTCACGAGTGAATTACTTGTAAAGGCACAAGTAGATGCAAATTCGTGAATTCGTGCATCCTACACTTATTCACCAGAGTTGAAAAATCTGAACCTCAGCAACCGTATGCGACGTATGACACCTACGACGTACCGGCAGAAGTTCATTCATCGTTTCAGCGAGTTATTCGTGCGTATGAAGCGAGTCAACACAAGATATTACTATGCTCAAACTTGCATCAGTAACGCGACGCAAACCTTTGCATCTCATTTGGTGTGAACACAACATTAAGTAATGTAGTGGCAGGGCTTATGCTAAGGTTTGCTCCATTGCGACATGGAGCAGGCTTTTAGCCCTGCCAAAAAAATCCTGGGCACAGAAATAGTGAAAATACTTTGACAGGCTAACACCACCTTTCAGTACTATATAGTCTTTTCAGGTGTTTTCAGCAAGTGTTTTTTTAACATGTATAATGTATTTAGATGTAAATCTCAGATTTTACCTTACGCCAACTTTAATAACTGTTAACATTAGCACATTAGCCGTGTGATGCTAACAGTTAGCCCTGTCACTGTGTCTGTGCGTGTGGCTAGACGGCCTCTCACAACTGTCAGCCGCACAGAGCTCGCACTCCTGCAGCAGTAACTCCAGCTCATACAGTCCGTGAAAACATTCTCCATTTGCATCATGGGTATTAACGCAGTGCTCTTTTGGTATTGGCACTGGTATCGTAATTATTCAAACAATAGCTGGCCCCATCTGGATGCGATGATGAGAGCTGTGAGAGTGGACCAAAACATTTGCGAGCCTGAAAAGCAAAACAATGAGCTGTAAGATGCTGTAAACCTTCGTAGAGCTGAGGGGAAGTGCAGAGTAAGGTCATAATTTTCTGTGAGTTCATCACTATGAGTCATTGACTCTCACATACACACAGTCGCTTGGTCTGTTGTCAACTTAAAAATATGAATTGTAGCAGCTTTAAATTGTGGTTTCGGCTGAATACAGCAAAGAGTTCACCCTGACTGTGATGATGAGACAGGATGAACGCGGGCTGCCTTTGGTGCTGAAGTCAAACATGTGGTTTCACATTAACTTAATTCATACGAGACAGAGCTTGTTATTAAAGAGAGAGATTTTCCAAGCACAGTGGCTGTTAGAAATATAATTTCCACTGATAGATATAAATTTAACATGTTCCATTTTCAGTATAGATTACACTGGGAGTCTGGTGTTTGTACTGTATTGTCTCTGACAGGGCTTTGGTTCCCACAGTTATTGATCTGCCAGCTTTAATTTCCATCGACAGTGCTTTTATCCCCCGCACTTGAGAAACTATATTCACTCTCTCCCATCGCCGTACGCACACACGAATTCTGTCAGCGCACGTTTCTGACAGAAAAAACAAACTCCACCCGTGTTCACGCATGTCTGGCATGTCAATGCTTACTTCTCACCCTACTTCCTCCTGCGCCCATGAGCGCCTTCGTCCATGTGGACAGGAACCGGTCTCGGCTGCTCACCTCGATGTGTGGTTTAGTGAGGGGAAAAGCTTGAAACTTCAAACAGCGCCGGTCTCTGACGCAGCGATAAACCCTGCCTGATGAAAGACTAAAGCTTCAGAGAAGAGGAGGTGATGAGCTTAACTTTGGGGATTTAGCAGCTCCGTCTCTCCCTTCCCGCGTTTTGTCGAACACTGTGTAGCCTTCATGCCTGATTGTTATTCTGAGTAACGGGAAAGTAATGACACTTGTCTTTGATCCCTGGAAAATGTTAACATGGGGGTGAATACAGGAAACCTCGTATGTAGAAACAAAACACACAGATGTGTTGAAACTAATTGCACATGGTTAATGAGACTCACTATTTCTAACAGTAAATGTGCAGTTTGAAAGAGGTGTTGTGTCTGACAGTCTGCCGTCCTTGTCCCAGACACATGTAAAATGTTTACTACCACCATCTACTGTTCACTTGGAGGAGTTGACTTCTCAAACCACAACACACTTTATTCATACAGCTCCATTAGAAATAAGAATAGTAAAAATAACCCCTTTGTTTCAAGCAAAATATGGAAAATAATTGTGACTACTCAAACATAAAAAAGGGGTTGATTTCAAGCAGCATAGTTTGGGAAAGTAACTTTCTGTAAGGTGTAAACACTGGTATTATCTGTCCCCGTCTGAAGCACTTAGAGACACATTGCCTCCAAGGATACACACCATTATCGATTTTAACGTTCACACCATTAAGAAAGAATCAGGAGAATGTGTGTTTAATCCCTTTCATCCATAACACAGAGGTTACAATAAAAGTCGCTGCAAAGAATCTCCGGCTTTGTGCTGTGTGCCAACGCCACCAGTTACTGAGCTATCTGCTTAGAATGAAAGCCATTTTGTTATGAAGGGAAGTCAAGGTTTTAAGGCACAGTCATGCAGTCGAAGGTCTTCCTCATTTGAACACTGTGTTGTAAACATTTAGTCCATTACTGCGGACTTTGCAAACAAATACTTTAAAACTTTAAGTAAATGCAAAAATACTAACTTATTTCCTGAGTTGTTTGGATTTATAGGTGCTACTTGTAGCATTTTTAACATGGATAAATGACCTTTTCCAGCCTCATTGGTCTCTGTGCTGTATTTATTATCGCGTGCACTGTACAGCGTGGTAAATTTAGAAGCTGCTGGGTTGCACAAACGATGGCAAGCACTGTTCTTTAAGTGCAAACAGAAGTAGCAACATCTTTGCAGCAGAAGGTAACATGATTTGTGTGAAATGTATTCATTTTGAGCAACAATAACTCTCACGTATGGTCTCCTGTATTTATGTTTTCTTGTGTGGTGTTGTTAGGTTTTGAAACGATACTTTGAGGTGAAAACATATGCATTTAGCACCTCTAAAAGTATCTGAGCCACTGCTAGTTTCATGCATTAAAATTAGAATTTCACACATCACATAATGTTGTGGAAACACCTCTTTTGCAGTTATTAAATAGGCCCCATTGACATAAAGCAGTGATGGACAGAGAAGAGGAAATAGAGGAGTGCTCACTAAATTCATTTCACTGAGTCACCGCTGTTCAGAGCATCTCTTTGTCATGGCCTCTGGTCCCCCTGGGAGCCCTTTAACTCTGGCCTCATAAGAGCCCCACAGAGACCTCTCTGTCAGTCATCCAGACGCCGACCTCTGATTGGATCAAAGATTGATTACACCCTATTCATGCGGCGCCATCATTGGAGGACAGAAAGGCATGCACTGCAGGTCAATGGGGCCTTGTAATCAGTGCCAATGCAGCAGTGACATGATGCCGCGCTGGTAGGAAAATCACTCGGCTGATTTCAGCGCAGACACGTACCGAGTGTCGTAATTTCAGCACGAATCAAAATCTGCCATGTCCTCAGCGCATACAAAGTTAATTGCCGAGGGAGGATTCAGTTTGTAAAAAGCTTTGAGTGATTCCCAGTCAGCCTTTGATTCATCTCTGGCAAATGCGGGGAAAAACATCCTGTAACCCTAATCCTCATTAATCTTGAGACACATTATGTTTTATGTGCAAACCACAGGCTTGATGCTCATTTGGTCAACAACTCAATAATATCATTTGACTACTTAGTCTCATTTCCATGAAAGCAGATATCCAAACGTGACGACGTGGTTAATGTCACACATGACAGAGCTCTGTCAATTTGATAACTTTTATGATATGAAAAAGATTCAGCAGAAGGATATTTTAATGATAAAATCCCTGCAGCCATCTGTTGGTGTAATGAAATGGCTGGCGCTGGCAGAAGATCTGGATGACCTCTCGCTATCCACGGGCAGCATATGCTGCGCTGCAGAGTTGGAGGCACAACCTTTCCAGTGCCGACGACCATCAGCAACCTCATAATCATCAAAACCTCATCTGTTACATTCATAAATCCCACGCCGGTCTGGATTCTTGAGGATTTGCAAAACAGAGCGCACCATATGCTGCCATTCTGCACAAGCATTGGTCTTCTGAACAAAGACAGGGAAATTAATTAAAACCATGGCTTGCTGGTTTGATTTGTAAGACCTGCAAATATCACAGGGAAACAACAAATGTAGCCTCTCTGCACTCTGTGATTCCAGGAGGTATTAGAGTTGGAGATGGAGCAGCAATCCACAAGTGCTAAGACTCGGCGTACCCAAGCTACCAATTCTCCCTGCATTGTGAGATTAACAAACTCAACTCCTTGCCGAGCAGCAACACGAGCAAAGCATCATTGTTGCTTTCCGTGCTTCCTGCCACTCACACAACTGTGACTCTGTAATACTTCAAACGCCTGCGAGACTTAAAGTAATTCTGGATGCTGGCTTTAAAGTGCTAATGGGTTGGATATTAGTGATGTAGTAAAGCGTGTGTGTGTGTGTGTGTGTGTGTGTGTGTGTGGTAGGGGAGGGCCTGTTTGACTTTACGTGGTGGTATCCTTGGTGTGTGTGAGAGGAGTGGAGGCTGGCTGAGATGCTGTTGCACCAAGCAGAGGCAGTTTCAAGGATTACTGTCGGGGCGGAAAAGAGGCAATTAATCTCTGTCTTCAAAATGGGATACAGCTGAGCTTCAAGGCCTCTAGGATCTTTTGGAAAATGATAAGCTTCTGTTTACTAATTTTCCCATGTGGTCATATTGATGGTGGTGTGTGCGAATATGTGGCAGATACCCAAACGTGCAATTACGGGTTATTTAAAAGCAGGTTTAGTGATGAAACCCATTCATTTTTCTCCTCAATCAAACATGCATGAGAGCACCGGCGTTTGTTTGATTTTGTTTCGCTCATTTTCAATTACAGCTGGTTCCCGAGCGGCTCGATCGTCCGAGGCACTATCAGTTGGAACAGGATGTTTGATCAGAACTAAGCTCTGCTGACATTTGATTTGTTTTTTTTTGTTTTTTTTACTCGCGTCCTTGTCCTCCGCTCTGTTGTCAGGTCAAAACCAGGAGAGCTCATAATGTCTGCATGAGGTGTACAGCGAATGTAGTGCCAGGAATGATGAGGTTTGTCCACAACAGAGCTTTAGCGAGATATTTTTAACTTTCATGCGATATATGAAATGTGCCGTCAGGGAGGTCAGGTCTGGTGGAGTTTCCAGCACTGTACCTGCACCAATGAGCAAAACAAAACCCGAATGTAGCTGTACATCATTTTCCCCCTGGCTGCAGAATTCAGCCTGATCAGACCTGGCATCTTTACCTTCAGGAGCTCCACAACGGTTTTCTCCATCTGTCTGTGCAGATATAACTCTCCATAGATCCGCCTGAAAACACAAACTACAAGAGAAGCAAACAGGAAAATATGTAGCATGAGCTGCAGTTGAACTTGTTGGTCTCTAGAATCATGAGGTTAAAAAACAAGAATCCCCTTACACATTATTTAATGTATTCATGTTACCCAAATGTCACTGGATTTGAATTCCCTTTCCTCATTGTGTTTGGACATCTGTCATGATTCTGCAGCTATGGTACATATTTTCCTTTTTCCCCCTCAGACAGGATTAAAAAAATGTGTCAACGTCTCTGAAAAGTTCCCTTGAAATCACTACGTACTGTGACGCCAGTGAATATCTATGACAAGTCCCTTCCTAATGTCCTGTTTTTACAGCAAACACATAAATATGCAGAGTCAAATAGCACCCTGCTAGCAGTTTAAAGACAGTGAAATTAGAAATAAGATTTCCAAAATGAAATGTTGATCCACCAAATTAAAAAAGTCACAAAAAAGTTTTTAGTATTTAGTCCTTTAAATATTTTCACAGCAAAATCTGTTTTTTTTTCCCTCTTCTATGACAAATGCTGAATTCCTTAGAATTTACATAAATTAATCAAATTAAATGGGATTCGGATCAACTTGTTAACCCTTCCCGTCTTTTAAATCTGCCAGTTTGTTGGTTGTAGCAGCTAGCAGAGAGATGTTATAGTAGGAGGTGATTTGTGTTTGGATTTCAGTCAGCAGAAGACGTTCTTTATGTTTCTAAAGAATCAGATTTGTTTTTTTCCATCAGCCTTACACTTATAACAAAAACCACCCCCACATATAACATGTCACTCTGAAATATGTCACAATATAAAACACTCTAACTGCCATTTAACTGTTACTTTAAAGAGACAGGTCATCCCCAGATCAAAAATACATATTTTTCCTCTTACCCGTAGTGCTGTTTATTAATCTAGATTGTTTTGTTCTGAGTTGCAGAGTGTTGGAGATATCGGCTGTCTGCCTGCTCTCTAATATAATGGAACTAGATGGCACTCGGCTTGTGGTGTTTAGGCACCAAACAAAAACATCTGAAAAACTCGACAGCAATGTCTCTTTCCAGAAATCACGGCCTGGTTACTCACGATAATCCACAGACCTTGTTGTGAGCAGTTTCATGTAGGAACTATTTTCTTTTAACTGAACCACACCTGCCGTATCATCACGCAGAGGAAAGCGTGCATCTTCTGCTAGATAACCTTGCACCACAAAGCTAGCTAACATTACAGCTCATCAGAGGAGGATGCTCTTAATGTTTACATGTCACACTTTTTCAATCATGAGCCTCTCGTTCGGTTGGTGTGTTTAGTTTGGTAGAAAGAAAAAAGTTCCTACGTGAAACTGCTCACAACAAGATCTGTGGATTAATTTGAGTAACCGGGTCATGATTTCCGGAAAGAGACATTGCTGTTGAATTTTTCAAATTTATTTTTCGACGCTTTAAGCACCACAAGTCAAGTGCCATCTATATTTGAGAAAGGCAGACATCTCTACAAAACAATCAGCAAAACAATCTAGACTGATAAATAGCACCACAGGTGAGAGGAAAAGTATATATTTTTGATTATGGGGTGAACTGTCCCTTTAAAGCTCTGATTGGGTGTTTCCTGTGGCAGAGTTTGACTGACACAAGACATCTGTCCTGTTTATTGTTAAAGATGTGTGAGTACTCTTTGTCTTTGTGCTGTTAATTTAGAATTTCACTCGTAAAGGGGCAGCTAGCAAGCTAAGCTAAGTAGCTTATACTTGCATTGATTCTCAGTTTACGTTATTTTCCCTTAATGTTCATAAACACCTGCTGAGTCACTGGCAGTTATTTCACTCTCAGGGCTTTACTCATGCCACTGTGTACAAAGTACAGGGATCTATCTAGCTCTTTAAATAGTCTGATGCTCACACTAAAATGAGAGTTCTGTCGGTCGAAGAAACGGAGCGTTATATTTCTACATGAATTAACAAACGGTTAAGTTAATCACACATTCACTCTGCAAGGTGCTCCGGTGCTCCGAGAGTGCGGCGCTCTGAATAACCGAATGGTACATTCCGACAACACGCCAATTTACAAATGGTCCAGTTTATGCCAGAGTGCGCTCCAGGCTCTTGGAATGAGTATTTTTGATCGCACCACTGACATCATCTTCCTCCATTGTCTAAAACAAGCCAACAGAACTTGCTAGCTTGCCTCCAGCTAAGCCCCGCCCACCAAATCATCGTACTGTTTACTAACAATAAAAAGGTCCGTACAGCAACAGGTCATCCTGTAACCTCAGCAATCCTTACGTTACCCCTGTTTCCAATCACAACATGGAGGATTTAACGTACAAAGTCACAGAGTAATGTCGCAATGGTCAACGGTGTTGGCCTCCAGCTGGTTAATGAACCTGGTCAGTAAACGTGACATTTTTCTCATTAGTTGGTGGCAGAACACATTTATTGTTAAACTAACAGGATATATGAACTGATTTCTGAGCAAAATCATTTTTTATTTAAGTTGAACACGGCGTCTAAATCCAGCATTGTGAAGAACTATTTTGAGAAATCTCTCCTCTGCTAAACAGAGATCGAATTTACTTTTATTCTATTCATTCTCTCCTTTCTCCTTTCCTGTCTTTCACTGATAAGCCCCCCTCACCACAGAACACAATGGCTCCATTGTACTAAACCACAGAGCTGATAATGTTACGTGACATTAAGGGCAATGATGTTAGTTCCTATTCAGAGAGACATTTTGATTGGAATGTAGACTCACAAAGAGCGCCATAATATTCAATGCTTTCAGAAATTAAAGAATCCAATATTAAACACAATCACCATTGATCTGCACAGTCGTGGACTCTCTGTGTATTTTATTAGCCTGAATGTCAGGAGATGCTGGCTTCCCAGATAGGCAAAGACTAACTAATACAGCAATAATGTTAGTGAGATAGACTTTAATGATGGTCTTATTAACTCATACATTTGCAGTTGCAGATATCAAGTCGCCACATGAAGCCTTTTGCTACCAATCTGTTAATTTGAAACCTACCCAGGCAATCTATCCACAGCAGCAGAAACACAGAGAATTCCCAATGTCATTCAGCCCCTCTGAAGTAAGAACTCAATTGTTTTTCCTCTCTCTTTATGTATAATAATATTCATATTCCCCTGAACGCTGACCCGCGAAAAAAGGGGCTATTTCAGAGCTGTCAGTGCAACGTCTTTATCTTCACTCTCCAAATGTTGGGGTCAGCCAAGACTTGACGCTTAGCAGACAATTCTCCCAAAGACCTTATGTGATTAATGGGTGTCACTTAAGAAGGGTGGGGTGGGGCTGAAAAAAGAAAAGAAGAAGTCATCCAAAGGAGATTGTTGCTGAAGAAAAGGTACATTGGCGGCACTTCATCAGCGGAAGCAAGAATTCAGCCCCCCTGGCTGCAGCTACGTGCTGTAAAATGAAATGTTCAATGTCACTTTCAAAGTTTTAATACGGCCGGGGAATGCAACCTTGAAATGAGGTGTGGGCAAGAGTTTGCAACTAGCAATTAGTTCTCTTTGTGTTGGTAATGTTTGCAAGGTACATTAAGGAATAGTTTGCTCAAATTCCTGACATCGCTCACAAAAAAAATAAAAAAGCACTCTCTGGTGTAATTCCAACTTTGCAATATTGCCTCCATTTGCTCTTTGCCACTGGTGGGAAGGCCATGTAGGTATTTTAAAAAGCTGTGGCTTCAGTTTGCTGTCACAGATGTCCTTGCTTGTCCTCCTCTTTCATTCTGCCGCCATTAACAGCCTCTGGAATGTGCAAGTATAAAGTTTCGATACAAGGAGGAAGACAGCCAAAAACCCACTTTACACCTGCTGTTAAACATTTGTTTATCTTGTTTCTAGATGTAGTCAGATTGTATTCACAGCTGGACCCAGATTTCTTATTCATTTGCAAAAACAGCTTGTCACAAATGTCACTTCTCTCCTCGTGTTGACATCACTTGAAACTTGTTTTGATTTTTTTTTTCTCATTCCAGCAATATCCTGACAATCTCGGTTTTTGAAGTATGTTGCTTATTAAAATGCCTGCCACCTGTTTGATGCATCTGTGTCTCGGTGGAATCTGGCTGCAGAGGCTTATTTTTGTTTATGTAGATCTTATATGTGGATTGAGGAGATAAAGTAGTTGTCATGTTCAAATATGTCATCAAATGCGACTGGATCTTCAGTGCTTGCTGGATTCTTACACCTGAATTAGTTTTATTGTTATCCAGTCACTTTGTTAACGTCGGGCACGGCTGTTTTTTTTATAAGCGAGCCAGGCGATTGCATAGTGTACTACCACCTGGAGAAGCACCGAAGAGGAGGAAGAATGCTTTTGAAATCATTTCTGTGGCATGATGACTTGGTAAGAAAGACACCCTGTTCATCCTGTACTAAATAAGTTTGCTCTCACTCCAATCCGGTGCGTGGGCAGTGACTTGCAGCATCCTTTATCGTTGGCATGATACACGGCAGGTTGTCATTATAGTTTAATGGCATCCGAGGGCAGGACAACGGAGAAAGTTAAGGTGACGAAAGTATGAAAGGGGTGGTGGAACGGTCCAACAAACACCACTTTCACCCGAGAGAATGGTGTTTGTGTCCCTTTAAGATTCTAAAGCCAAACTCTGTTCTCTTTCTTCCTAAACCTAACCACGTGCTTTTGTTGCCTAAATCCAACCATGTGTGTTTGTTGTTGAGGAAAAAAAAGTCAATTCACGTTTTTGTACTGACGTAGTGCGTTTGTTTTGAAAGAGACTGTACGTACACGATAAATTTCCTGTGAAAACAGAAGTGTATCTTGAAAGACGACAATGCATGTAACAGGCAGAACTTGACACGGTGTCCCAGAACGTCAACAGGTGTTGACCAAACACTCGATACTCAGGGGAGTAACATTTTGTGGTGAATTTACTGGGACTGGGTGTCCCACAATATACCATGATAGAAAAGTTGGTGATGATCATACCATGTACATTTGCTAATCTGTGAAACTGAAAAACAATGCTGATGGATAGTTTCATCTATGGTAATAAAACGTTTGTTCAACCACAAATATCCCTTTCATTTTCAGTCCTTTAGGGGTCATTCTTACTAACAATAAGATAAATTCTGTAATACCGTGAAACTGCGATTTTTTTCCGCGACAGTTATTGTACCATTTAAATCTCATACCATTGCAACCCTAGTTTCAACAATGCTGTCATCAGGTTTCGATACAAAAACCATTTGGCTGTGGTTGGCAAAAGATCCTGTTGTGGCTTAGAGTACAGGCACAATCCCCGCAATAAAAGCGGTGATGTCCCTGTAAAAAACAACTGTTTTTTGTGGCTCTATCACCACTGGAAACACAGTGGTTGCGACAAAACACCCTCATGTGGAGCCTGTAAAGATGCTGGAAACACAGTAACAACTCGCCAAAACACAACTGGTGTGCTCTTGTGCAGTGGCCTGCAGCTTGGCAGGCGTCTCACCAATGTAACACACCATCCACCATCCCCTCCACCTTTCAGCGGAGCTTATTTACTATGTCACTTTAGAGATGTTGATATGATATGTATCAAAGGTGCAAATGTAACATATTCAAGGTGTGCAGAAACATACAATGCTCTCATTTTCCTCTGTAGACTTGGCTGAAACAGAAGTGCTGGTATTTTCCATGTTGTAATAAATAAAATAAACAAAATGAAAATGCAATCAATAATAAAGTGACTGAACATGTCATTTAAACAGTGGATTTAGTACAGTATTAAGTCCTTTTAAAAACTCTGGATTTGAAACTATTTGTTGAGGGTCACTGAGGACTGTCTAAATCCTGTCCAGACCTTCCAGGCTCGAGTCCACACTGACACTCCCATGGATATTACAGGAAGTTCTGTAGGGCGCTGCACAAAATATAAAAGGAAACCAGCAGGTTTTGTTAATGTTAAGCTACGCAGCTGTAAGACATTCTATCGTACATAAAGTATATCTTTTTGAATTGTTTTATTTATTTTAATATATGCCTAAAGTGTGTAAAGTTGTGTTATGTGAGAAAACAAATAGCAAAGTTTAAATCATTCAGGGTTTTTGCAGGTTCACCAAGTGAAGTCGGATATTCAGTGCCTGTCCAGTTTTACTGTATGTATGAAAGTATGACAGCAAGGGAACACAGCCTAGAATTATTATTATATTACATTATTTCAGTACTTCCCAGAAGTATATAATGATAAATTCTGAGGTTATATAAGCAGTCTTGTCAAAGGTTTGAACAGCCTCTCTAATAGTTTTAATAGATGTAATAAAATAAAGTGGTCGTCACTGATATAATTTTCAATATGTCTGATATATCCTGACTCACGGTGGGTTGTTGTAGCATGAGCTGCAGATGTGTCAAGAAACAGGACAGCTTTTTTCCCTAATCTCCTCAAACCTTGTCTCAAGGGTAAAGCTCTGCTGAATGTTAACATGTGCTCTTTCCCAACCGTGAGTACAGAAAAATATCTGTTAATTACAGTATTTTGATTAGAGAGCAACAGATGTATTACCATGGAGACAGTTCTACCTGAACACGGAGAGAGTGTGTTGTATTAATTATTCTAAATGTAACAAAAAAACAGCCCAAAACATCAAAGTTGCTGTATGAAAAGCACTCCAACGCCAACAGTTTCTTCATTTCTAGACAGCCGAGTTCCTTCAAATGTAAAGGAAAAAAAAGTCAAAATCAAAAGTGCAGAAAATGAATGTGTCTGAGCAGCGTACTGATTGGCCTTCTTATCTTAGATTGCAGGTGTCTGATTTGATGATGGAAAAAAGAGGAGTCATTGCCACGTGTTTACTGTAATCTCAATTTAAATCTAACTCTTTAATCCAGAGATATGACATCAAACTAATGCCAAGTGTCGGGCTAAATAATTCTGGTAAGTAAACACAGAAACAGAGAACACATCCTGTAACCTGTAGTGCCTTTATTTCATAGGAATCATAAAAATATACACATATTTTCTAACTTTGACATCACAAACAGTCTAACACACAGGCAGCGTTAGTTCATGACCTGCTCCTGAAATTAGACGTATATTCAGTATCAAGGTAAGTTTGACTGTGTCGTGTCTCAGGATGTGAAGGATCTGTCTTAATTGGTGATTGTTTTCTGTTAGTGTGCTTATCATATTTTCATGTTTTCCAAACGAGACTACAAGAAAAGGTGACCTGTATAATATGATTCGTACACTGTAATGAAGTTCTTGCATGGTGAAAATATTGTTTTCCTGGGAACTATTCCTTTTAGTGCACATGTATCATGTGCATGGAAACATACAATGTAGAGTGTAATATAAAAACGTGGTCTAAAATTACAGTAATGGACAGTAATGGAGCATCATCAGGTAATGCAGGTAAAATATAATATAATATATAATATATTTATTTATTTTTTCAATTTCAAAGATAAGCAAATGTCCACGATATGACAACCAACTTTTGCATCACTGTATACCATAAAACAAAACGTGAAGTTTCAACATATGAGCTACATGATGATGTGCAAATGTAACGTATCTGAGGTTCGCGAAACATAAAGTGCCAAAACTTTTTCTGCAATTCTGTAAATCAGTAAAGAATCTGGGACGTATCTCGAGACACTCCGCCCCCAAACTGCGAGGTGACATGTAAATGTGACTTTGAATTAACGATATGACAGCTAGAGTCCGAGTAAATTCCCCCCACAAAATTTCCCTGTAGACTCCCCTGAGCATCGGGTGTTTAGTCAACACATTCTCACTCCGACCTTGTCACATATTGATGTTTGGTCATAGACTTTCCACGTCCACATACTGGACTGCATTGTCTTCTTTCAAGATATACTTCCGTTTTCACAGGAAATTTAACGTTAACATACAGTTTCTCTCAAAATGAACGCACTACGTCTGTACAACAACACAAATTAACTTTTCTTTTCATCCAACAACAAAAACACATGGTTAGGTTTAGGAAAAAAGGACAGAGTCTGGCTTTAGAATCTTACAGGACACAAACACTGCATTGTCTCGTTACATTTCCCCCGGATGCTGCTGGTGCCAGTAAACAATCACAGCGACTGGCTGCAGATCATGTTGACGTAAAGGACGCCTTTTTTTTGTTGGTTTCTGATGGCGCAAGTCACTGCCCAGGCGCCAGATTTCGAGGACTTCGGAGTGAGACCGGGCTCGGACAAGCATATATCTATTGATGTATTACTGGGAGCTGTCTTGTTTGTGTGTGTCAGTGTTTTAGTCTCATCCTGTCGTTTTTGTAAAGCATATGTGAGTTGTTTTGTGCACTCTCACAAATGTAAAGTTGTGGACCTTAAGAAGCTAAAGCTGATCCTAATAAACCAAACTAAACTAGCAGCTGGCCCCAGAAAGCTTTCCCTCTTTCCCCTGCTCGTATGTAAAGAACATGTCACACGTCACGTAGAGATTTATTAGTGTTAACCGCAGACATAATCCAGGTTAGCACTGAGCCCTTAGTGGCACTTTGCTTCCACCAAACAACCGTTGACCTTGCCGTGTGTGTGTGCGGCACATCCACGTCTCTCCTCTAACCTGTACCTCTGCCCCACCCAGCCTGTTTGCTGTTATCTATGTACGCTCCAGCCCCCCGCCAGCACACCTTCATTACTGCCCCAGATAGTGGCATTGGCAACTTGTCACTTGTATTGATTTCTCTTAAACTGCAATTTACATGGATATTTGTGGGTGTCCTGAGGGCAGGCTGCAGCCTGGCGGACGGCCCCGGCACCCTCTCTCTCCCTCTCTCCGCTCTCTCTGGCCCTCGGGCCGGGAGGAAATGTTTCCACCCGACAACAGAGCCTCAAAGTGACTTTTCAATCTGACATCAGCAAATGGGTCGTTGTGGTTTTTCTGCGAATGCATTGTTTTTCTCTTTTGAACATGAAAAGTAAAAAGGACGGGAGCTAGTTTGGGTGTTTGTGGAGAAAATAGCAGCATTTACAAGCTAATTTTTTAGACATCATTCTTTTATTCAATATCTGCACATGTAAAAACACAAACTACAAGAGCTTCAAACAACAAAGCAAAATCGTGCGATCGATTAGGCCTCAACAAATCTGCATGTTTTTGTTCTGTCACTGTACCGGCCTTGACCGTGTCCGGCAGCACCGACACACACCTGACCTCCACGGTTGAGGCCGGGGGAATAAAACAATAACCTCCAGCTATAATGCCACAAATATTTTCTGAAAGCCTCGACGCTGCACTTTCACACAAAAATGCCAAACTGTCACAAGCTTCAAACTTTGTGGCCGCAACACACTGTCAGTACGTTTTTTTGCTTCCTGCGCTGAAGGTCACCTCCAACCTCCAAAAACCAGGATTTTCACAATAAAAGAAAGACATATTTGGTGGTACATTCTGTAATTAGGAGGCTGGTGTGATTATAAAGCTCAAACAGTATATCAAAGATGCATTTGATGTCGCTGAGCGCGTGCTAATTGAACATTGTGCATCTTAGAGTAATCTCCCTTTATGGACTTGTCAGTGACTTTAGAACACAGAGTGGGATTGAGAGGGAATTTATTTTAGATCCGTAATCCTACAAGAAAATTAGAAATCCCAAATCTCAGTAGACAAACAAGGAGAGGAGAAGGAGGACTCTGCGGAGACTTTGTTTATATCCTCCCTCTGCATCCAAAATACCCTGCTCTCCTAGCCTGGAGTTGGGTTGAGTTTGCACAGGGTGGCATATGGAGAGCATGGAAACCACCATCAGGTCCCTCATGCTGCAAAACATCCGACCTGCTGAAGTGCCCTTGAGCAAGAATCCCTACCAGGCTGACCTCTGACCCCCTCCTCCCCCTGCGGAGGGAGGAAGAGAACACACTTCCCCTGCAGTGTGGAGGGAGAAAAGTGTCGAGCAATAAGTCAAAATGTAAGAAACATTTTAAAAAAGCAGCGGGTGAATAAGGGGTGTGAGCTGGTGGGTGTCGCTGGTGATGTCACACCTCCCAGACAGCCACGATTGGACCCTAATTAGAAAGCTCGGCAGCAAATAGATAGGCGTCCTGCATGATTGAATTCAAAGTGGCTGATGCCAAAATTTCTGCAGAGGCGCGGAAAACTGCCGGAGAGGAGCGGAGTAGACGGGGCGCCGGTATCAGTGCTGCTGAGAGCTGCCACGCTGCGCTGCGAACAGGCTCTCCGTGAACGGGGAGGCGACGCTGGAGTTTCAGAGGTGATATAGAAACAGCAAGACGCGCTCCCCCCTGGTTTGGAGGGATAAAAAAAAGAAACAGGGAGAGCCGAAAATATAGTCTACGTCAAAGCCGAGGACGCTGCGTTATCAGAGAGCAACGGAGGCTGAAGCGAGACAAGTACAAAGGAGAGTCGAGCCGCCGAGTCCAAGTTATTCCTGCGCTCCGCTCCAAAGGCTGCGCTGATGGCATCCGTACTTGGAAACAACAGCCGCGCGTCGGGGGCTCAGAGCGGCCAGGTCAAATGCAAGCTGAAGAGGAGAAGGAGGAGGCGATCGAAGAGAAAAGGTACAACTTTACAACACTTGTTCCCCTCATGTGCTTTTTTCCCAGAGGTCGTGCGCACCTTGGCGGGGCATCGGAGCGCACGGCAGCCCGGTGGACCCTGCGCTGCTCCAGCCGCTGTGTGCGGCACCATCCGCCACATGCACCTTGAGATTCTCCCTCAGCGGGGACACGAGGAATGATCCTGTGTTCAGATGTGCCGTCGGCTTTAAATGACGCATTGTTTTTCGCTTTCAAAGTTTAGTTGCTGCCGCGTTTATTGTCCCTAAAAAGCCTCCATTGTCTCGAGCATCGAGGAGGACAGGGACGAAATCAAACCTCTCTTTTGCTTTAAGTTTAAACGGGAGCTGATGAAGAAGAGCGGATTGTTTTTCTTATTTAAATCCTGATTTTTGATGCATCCGGAAAGGAAACGATGATTAACTTCCTCTCTGAATCAACACCGACTCCTTATTTTATTTTAATAACACGACGAAATCACTCTGTCACTGACTTGTAATATTTAAACTAATATATAAACCATGCTCCATATGCTCTGTATATTTTTAAAGAAAGCACTTAAATGTCACAGCCACACTGGACCTACTAACATGCTGAATTTCAGTACTGATATCCCCAATAATTCCTCCGCTTCTTTCATTTTCTGTTGTCTCATACAAAACTATTTTTGCCTCATTAGAGGGTTGAACTCCAGAGCTCTGCTGTGCTAAATTCAACTGTACTCAACACTAAAAAGTCTCAAGTTTGAGGAGCAATTCTGGGCCTTCAGCAGGGAGAGGAAAGGGGCAGAAAAATAGCATTAAGTGTTCAGAACTTCAGGATAAAATTAATTTAATGTGGGTATTTTTATTTGAGTGTGTTTTGGAATTTAAACTGCTGAATAGAGTCGAAGAGTTTCTAATGATGCATCAAGTCAGTGTAGGAAAACTCAGACAACATATATTGTAAGACGATAAATTATAATCAAAATGGAGAAGCTGATATCAGTGACTGAAACATAATAAGAATTTCTTTAAGCCACACAGATAGAAGCTGACCGGAGCTCCTGGTAAACACACCCCTGCAGCAAGGTGTAGTTTCTCCGCCTGTGACAGTCCCACATTTAATGCCATTTATGCTTTTACCGAAAAAAAAAAAAAAAAAAATCCCCTCACAATTTCCAGCACTTTGACTGATCACACATTCCCATTTCGCTGCCTCTCACTTTTTTGTCTGTTTTAAAATAGTCACAATTTACCATCAGTGTTGTTCACTGTTCAAAAATGCACCTGCGATTGCTTAGTAATTTTTAAACTGACTTTTTTCATATTGTGAGAAAATGACATTTAAAAAAGAATGACAAAAAGGTATTTTGATATGTCAGTGGAAGCTTCACAGCCTGTAAAGAGCTTCTCCCTGCTTTAGTTTTCCTGATTATTTCCCGAGGTAATTTGGCTACTTAACAGTAAGTTACCCAGACTGAAGCATCAAACGCTTGTTTGCTCTGGCACAGGCCACAAACACACTCTGAATATTTCCCCCCCAGTTTCACATTTTCTGCCACCTCCATAAGAAAGCTGAGATCTAAATAAAATAGCAACGACACATTTATTTTTATTAATTTACACGTATGAGAGATGAGAGCATGACTGTATGTGTTTGTGCTTGGAGATGCTGACGTGCCACCCCACTGCATTGAGCAGTATGGATGAATGCTCGGAGCATGTTGACGTATCCGACTGCAATTGAATGCATAACGAGCTTTCATAAACACTTTGCACTTGTCATCAAACTACAAACAGACAACTGCACCTCATTTCCATAACCTCTTGATTTTTAATAGCCCAAGTAATTGAGACAAGGGAGACAATACATAAAATATAGTGCTGAGGCAAATGTATTTACATAATGGAAACGACAGAATTGGTTCCACAACATTAAGCATTGCATATGAGTATCACACAAACGCGCGCACATTAGCTGACAGGCCTTCGCAGCGTGTTGCCGAACGGCTAATTTATCAGCGCTGCTGATTCATTCTGATAACATGGGACATTAGGGGCCGGTTCAGGGACCGGTTGTAAATGAAGTGTGTCTTTGGGAAGTGCTGATGGCCGCTGACTCCTCCAGAGCTGCAGGAGGTGGACTCACCGCTCCATTCAGTCAGAGCTCCTCTTCCTGTTTGAATGTTTTTCTCTGTGTGTGTGTGTGTGTGTGTGTGTGTTAAAGATTGAGAGAGCTCTTATAAACGCAGATTTCACAAATGTTTTCATGATTGAAGTATTTTTTTCCTGCTTCAATCTTTATTTTTGATCATTATTATCCTTCATCTCAAATGCCAGCTGATCGTCTTCAGATTCCACACAATTACTTCCACAGACCTTAAGGCTAAAGTCACAGAGGGATTATTGCGTGGCATTTGGGGCTTAATCCCTTGAAAAGGCTGCAGATTATTTGTAGATGGACTCACTAAAACCTACGTGTGTATTCAAAAAGGTTGTAAGCAGATTCCTCCCCGCAACTTCTTCTAATTGTTTTCCCTCCAAACTCCTCGCTGCGATTGTTCGGCTGTGGAGCGCAGAAACAAATACGCACAGACGGAAGATTACAGGTCAGAGATTTATTTATGTTTCTTGTCACCCGGGTTTGTCTCTGCTCGGGATTCCTGGAAATCGCACTAAATTCATCAGCTGCGTTTTCAGCCTCTCTCTGCCAACTGCTGCCGCCTCCTTGTGTCGTCGCACAGGCTACGGTGCTCCTGTCAGCTCGGCATTGTGCGGATGTTCACCTCGCTCTGCATTTGTTTGCTCTCCCTTAAAGCGCAGTGTTTGACCAGCGTCGCCACTTCTGGAAGGATTCATGGACATGCTGTGTGTCTGCCTCTTAATTAATCACAGCCCTGTGATTTACAGTTGTGCTCCTTAAGGATGTCGGTGTAAATAGTGGCAGTCCAGAGATGTTCAGGAACGTCTGGGTCAATGTAGCACGTCCCAATTTCTTGACGAGTCCACTGTCTGTAAAATTCTACCTGTCAGTCATCAGCAGCCTCTTCTGTGAGCCATATGTGAGACGTATTCCTCGTCTTTTATCCACAATGTGTTTTTTTATGAACAAAAATAAGCAGAGGCGAGATTTATAGACCAACATTATTTTTTACAGCCACACTTATCACCCTGTACTCTCTGAGCGTACAGTACAGTATATCAGCGTATCATCAAGAGCGCCGAGGGGGGAAATGTGAAAAACACAGAGTGTAACATAATTTATGTAGCAATTACTGTTTACGCTCTCCTTCCTGGCGAGGTGGCGGCAGAGGGGTCGAGTGTGGGCTGTCGCGGCGGTGATGAAAGTTGAGAGGGGGGGCGTGCGGGGCAGGGCAGAGGATGAGGGTCATGCCCGCTTGCAGCCGAGGCTCCCGTTTTTAGAGGGAGGGAAGAGGCCACCGGCGGAGGCTTTAGTGTGGCAGACGAGTCGATCGGCGTTGAGCCGCTCGATGATGCTCTCTGAGGGGCTGCTCTGACTCGCTGACATGCAACTGAGCACGGGAGGGAAGAGTGACAGGAAACTCTGGCTATTATCATGTCATCTGCTTCCCTCTTAAGGCCGGTGACAGCGATACAGGCTGTGTGGAGGTGAGGGCAAAGGTCAGGATGGAGGAGGAGAGAACCTCCATTAGGATTTTACAGATCTAAAATCAGGGAGGCTAGGTGTGTGTTATCAGTCCCTGAATGTGACTGAAACTCTCAAGTTATATCACTCTCACTGTTGTATCTGCAAAATATGTTTGTAATGTATTTAAAGACAGCGAAATCAGCTTTGTTCTGGCATTTCATGTATTTTCAGTCCTTATAGGAGCCTGACACAGTCACAGTTGTGACAGCAGTATTTGAAAACCAACATTAGACTACCAAGACGCCTCCTGAGAAAATTAACACTGTTTTCGACTTATATTTTTTTCTCTTGAGAGCTTCTTTTCCAAATTAGGCTGATTTAAAACCTCAAACATCGTCTGACCTAACGAGACACATCTCTGTAGCAGAGTTTGTCAACCTCCTCAAAAATTAAAGTAAACCTGCACTTACAGAGTTTTTTAAGCAACAACAGAAATACTAAGAAGAGAAAATCACAAATTTAGGAAATAGGTCTCTTTTATAATTTACAGTACAATTTCCACACGCTGTCTGCTCGAGCCTGAATAATGGCGTCAATAAAAAGCCAGAAGTGAGTAATAAAAGAAAGTAAAAAATAGTCTGCTCAGTGCCAGATATACTGCAACGAGATCTCTTTGAGAAACAGTTGCGCCGAAGCCACAGTGATATAAACAGTCCAAATATTGTCTGTGGAGTCTGCGATGTGGAAGAAGCTGATCTGTGTCTGTGCTGTTTCATTCATTCTCATGATTATTTTTAATCTAACCTGCTTAGTTATGTCGGTGTCTCAGTTTTTGTGTGCACCAGCACCTGCACACCTGGATGTACGCATCGTTACGGTGCAGTATATTATCTGCAGCGGCCTAGATTTACATTCTGAATCAATTCACACACGTAAAAAACTCAAGACACAGACAACAAAAGGACTTAAATCTTGCAAATTGTCCCCGCCACCATTTTCCCAATGTAGGTTTATTCACAGCAGGGCAGAGGTGGGGGGTGTTACTGGTTGTGCAACACTGTAGTTACCGGTGCTGGTTTCCATGTTGGGACAGCCCAATGTCACACAGTGTGTGTGTGTGTGTGTGTGTGTGTGTGTGTGTGTGTGTGTGTGTAGCGGGAGGGAGAGAGAGATGTATTTCACAGACGTAAAGTCTAGTTTTAGCCCCGAAACACTTCTGTCACATTTGTTTGTGTTTGTGCTGATAACCGCATTAAGAGCTGTGACAAAAACACCGCTGGCATTTATGAGGTTAATGAAGGTCAGCGCCGATGGAGACGGTGCGGCGCTCCTCTGTGTGCGCATGCATGGCTTTGTGAATTTACAGGCGCTTCCTGATTAAGGGTAGCGGCGGAGGAGTCGGCGGTTTAGGACACAGCGCCTCTAACTGACTGAGCGTTTAGCTGAGGGAAAAAAGGTTATTACCACTGACTGTGCTCTCTTGAGGACAGCTGATAAAATGACCAAGGAAAAGGAATAGCACAACTTTAGCACATTAGCATAATTAGTAATTATCTCGTAATAGTCCCTCTTGGCTTTTTGGAGCTCGGCAGTGAGAAATTGTACTTAAAGTTCAGGCAGAGAAAACAAATTTCCATGCCAAAATGTCTCAATAACACACACACATGAGCTACTGAGAGCCACCGCAGTCAGGTTGTGGAGAAAATGAATCACGAGTATCAAAAGGCACAGATGCAGATTTAAAAAATTCAGAAGGTGACACTTAAGTTAATTAGTCGTTTGTTTGATGACTCCCACAGTTGGAGAGATAAGGGTATTACTCACATCACAAATAACTTGTTGCACTTGTTGCTATGACGACAAAACACAGACATTTAATTGAGTTAGTCATGTGTTACGCTCCATCAATCTGTCCAAAACAGCTTTCAAAACATTAACTACTTTAGGGGAGACATTTAAGAACGGTTATACTGTGGTGTAGTTTAACGGCACTAATGTGCGAGTGCAATGGGAATTATGCTCCGGAGTGCATCAGATGTTGTGTTAATTTGCATGTGTGTGTGAGCACAGATATGTCTGGGTGTGTGTGTTTTGCCTGTGCGGCTGTGTGTACAGTATGAGCTGGTGTGCTGCCGTTCGCAGCGAGCTGTCAGTCCTCATAAACAGAGATGTGGCACAGCAAGTCAGCAGCATTATCGCTTCCTGTCAGTGTTTGTGTGTCTGCAGTCCACTAGACAACGCTACATGAGAGAGCTGATGGTGTAGGAGAGACTGGAGACGCCTCGTAGCGACTCAGGAGATTCTGAGGTGGCGTTGGATGTAAGGAACAAAGTCGAGTCAAAGCGGAGCCCTTTCAAGAATATATGACTTTGTGTTGCACGTGTCGTGTCGGATGTTCAGTGAACGCATCACAACAGATTTAACTTGGAAAAATCTTGATGTTTTGTGATTTCTTTATTCACGTGTCGCATCTGTGTTCATTTATGATCCACAGCAGCAGCTCTCAACCTTTTTATTGCTTCTGACCCCGTACTTTGAAACTGATATTTGCATTTAGGGATTAATGTGGTGATTATTTGCTTTATAAATCCATTAATCATTTGGTCCAGCGTTCACATAAATATCTGAAATCCCTGAAACGTTGAGTTTACAGTAGTGTGAGACAAGGAAACGGAGCCCACTGTAGAAACCACATCCCTCAAATATTTGTCAGTGTTGCCTGAAAAGTTGCTGAAACAACTGTTCAAAAAATAGTTGCTTAGTTTTTTCATCAGTCGACAAATTGATTAATCGACTAATGGTTTCAGCTCTACTTTAAATCAGTGTTTGAGTCGTCAGCAGTTCAATCAAAGAGGGATTTTCTCTTCTCAGACTTGTAGAGTGAAACATTTAAGGGGCTGCATAGAACAAGAACAAAGAAAGTAACTGAGAAAATACAAAAAATAATTTAGTGTAGCAATGTGAATCTTCATGTTATGAGGGACTAACCTTACTTAAAATCAGCTTCCTTGTAGCTTCCTGTCGTATATTTGATGCTCAATTCAGGTGTCCTTTCAGGGAAATATTAACCGTAATTTAAAATATAATGGAGGTTACATGAGTTGTGTCTGCAGTCTTCCTCTCAGGCTGCATAAACCTCCACCAAGAATGTAGGACGTCCCTTATGAAGCCAGAGAGTCAAGACCTGGAGATAGGCCTGTCAGGATAACTACTATTGGTGGACGATACTTTGTCCCAGAAATAATTGCGATAAATTATATTATTGCCATTTCAAGACCATTTTTAAATGATGATATTATATCACAATAATGTAGGTTCACCCTTTCAGAGACTAATTAATTTTTAGTTCTTAAGAATATTCAGACATTTATAGCTTAATACAACTGAAAGTGGTCATAGAGCTCATCTTACTGATGCTAGACTGGCAGAGATGTATCCGAATGTTGGGCTGTTATACCCTCCATGTAGAAACCAGCGAGCAGACAAACCTCTCCACCTTTTGGATAAGCATTTAAAGCTTGTAGCGAGATGTTTGAAACCCAATTGGACCCCGACCCTTCTACATTAGACCCTCCCCATCCTTTTCTCATTGGGTCAGAGATGTTTTCTTATTTCTTAAACGCTTCTGCTTGCTTTCCACGTCTGAGTAAATTATACAATTATTTGGTGAAGTTCTGTTAGCTAGAAGGTATCTTGCAACCTTTAATCTTATGTGGATGGGTGGGCAGGGTGGTGGGGATGGAGTCAGGGATTCTTATTTGAAGTTGTCAGTAAATACGACGAACAGTGTTTATTTAAGTTGATGTCAAATATACATGTTTTGTGTTGCTTCTGTGGGATAAAGACATTAAAAATCAGTAAAACGTATTTAAAAAAGGAAATCCAATATTGGAATTAGGATGTGAAAATTAAGAAAAATATTCTAAATAAAAATACATAAATTAAATAAAAAACAAAACCTAAACAAGTTGTACTCTTGGCTCTTGTAACAAAAAACTGCCCTCAAATTAATATTGCGTATTAATATTAATATTGTGTTTAGAGAGACATTCCTGCCAGTCCAGTTTCTAACTGGTTGGGACCTTTGTTATCCATCCATCCATTTTCATTTGCTGATCCAGGGTCAGGTCATGGGGACGGTGGGCTGAGTGAGGTATTCCAGATGTCCCTGGACCTTTGTTACAACATGGTTTATGTGGGTTTTTAGTAGTTGTGTTGCTATTCTTCTTTTGCGGCCACAGTTTTTAAACTAGTCCACTTACCGCTTGTTCACGTTCAGGCTCTCCTCTCTTTTTTAGCTTGAACCCAGAACGTTCCTGTGGAGTGAAACCAAGTCTGTTTGGACTCTTCAAGAGTTTCTGGCTGGTCAGTAGCTGTCGGGAAAATCACCTTTTAGCTTTGACGTTATCTTCATTTTACCTGCTTTACTTACACTGTGTGTGTGTTAGATATAAACGGAAAGCAGATGACTCAGCATAGCTTCCTTTTTTTTTTTTTTTTTGTTAATTCCGCTGAGGCGCTGTGAAATGACGCTTAGGTGCTGCGCCCAAGAAGATCCTGCTGTTAATTCTGTCATCACGTCACTAAAGTGTTTGTGACATTCTTATGTAAACGAATGCGCATGTAAACACAAGGGCATCCACGCACAGTGTGAGCATGCCCTTGATCATTTCTGCTGACCTCAATAAGTAGATAACGTCATTATCGTAAAAGGCCTTCCCAAAGCTAAAAAGTTCCCTCACTGCTTTTGAATTATGAGAGCTGGACCAGAATGAGGAGTTGGTTTTAGTAGGGAAATTCAGCTGAAATTAAAAGATGTAAAACTATATATCTTAAAGGAGGACGTGCCATCCTGTTCCCAGTTGAAGTTACGCCCCTGGTTTGCTCCAAATGTAAAGAGAAACCTCCTCTCCAGCCGGCTCTTGCATCATGACAGCCGGCTTCAAACAGACATAATCGTCTAGTAAAGGCTTTATCGAGTCTCAGTGTAGCTGTTGATTCAAGGCAGCTGATTTCATTTCATTTTTTATTATTTTAGCATGCTATCCAGACAAGCTCTCACATCTAATCTGAAGTCCTGCCAACAGCGTGGAGGCGCCCCCCACATCATGGTGGCAAAACATTTCTCCAGTTTATGATCCTAATTAGCTCTAACTGTGCCATCATCCCTGAGTCATCATGGCTGGAGAGAGGCCAGATCATTTGACGGTCCGCAGTTTCACACTTTTCTTTATCCCTCTCCTCTCTTTCTTCCTCTCCTTTTCCTCTTTCATTTTCCTCCCGTCTCTGGTTTGAGCAGCACACTCTGTTATTGTTGTCCTCCGGCTCGCTCGTGCGTATTCACAGCACGGTAGCTGCTACTGTGAAAAGGGACATATTTCATAAGCAGAAAATAGCCAAAGAAGGTGTTAGAATTTGAGTACCAGAAAAAGCTTTTTAGCTGTTTCACAAACTCACTCAAAAATA
This sequence comes from Epinephelus cyanopodus, assembly GCA_026686955.1. NCBI lineage: Eukaryota > Metazoa > Chordata > Actinopteri > Perciformes > Serranidae > Epinephelus > Epinephelus cyanopodus. The sequence continues at coordinate 7,738,633 of CM048935.1, forward strand.
CAGCGAGTCAGCCATGAAATGTGTTTAGCTGCCATTTGAGTGCATTTGAAAATTAAAAGTCACCAACACATGAATGTCCTGCAACAGCACCTGATCAGCTGGCAGACTCTTAAACCTCTGCGCCGATGTCATGCCTCAGCCACATGACAGCAGAACTACCCCGTCTGCTGTGCTGACATAGCAAAGTTAGCACTGATACCCCGCCTCATATGGAATAATGAAATTGGATGAAGCAGCTTAACCGCGCACCGTCCCTTCTCTCACCATCAGACTGGGTGCCTATTTGAGATAACGTTAATGAAGGGGACTTTAGCCAAGAATAGACACGTCTTATTGCCAGAGGGGGGGCGGGCGACGAGGAGGGGTGGGGCGCTAACAGCATTTATTTCCATTAATAAGATGGAGCATTTTACAAGAGGGCCTCTCCTGGGGGCTCTCTCCGGAGGTCGGAGAGAATCCTACACCTTAACAACCTCCAAACGAGTTAATTTCACCGAGCGGGGCGCGTGGAGACACACTGCAGCGTGTCTTCTCTCAAAGAAACTTGTCTTAACCTTGACGTGGCTCCACACAACTTGGGCCGAGGTGCACACACTCAATCACCATAATCACTGCTGTCCATCCCTGATATATCTTTTTTAGGTCATTAATATAAATCTGAGCAGCTTGAGAAGCTGGTACCTTTGCTCTGTCAGCACTGTGGTGTTTTTTTTTCTTGGAGGACCAGATGGGCAGTAGCATGGTGTTAGTGTGAGTTAGCTCAAGTTCTAAGTGTGTGCACGTCACAGTTATAACAGAGACTTACTCATTTTATAAAAGCAATTTGGGGAAAAATATGTCCTTTATTTCAGACAGCAGTTGACAGTTTGTTGGATTTTAGCAGCAAAAAATTACAACTGTTGCAGGCTCCCCAGTTAATTAAGCTAATGTTGGCTCATTGGTGTTTAAAAACACAGTCTCCAGTGGACTTTTAAAGCTTTCTAGCTGACTTGAATACTGTAAAATTTACCTTGGACATGGGCTGGCCAATCATAATGTAGCATCAGGCTGGCTCAAACCAACACATTTGTGCTCCATAGTTTCAGATTCCCTTCATTTTCAGGCTGGTTTTGTGGATTTGGAGCTAAATGTTGTGTCTGGGGCACGTCGTGTATTAATGACACTCGTTACCTGGAGAGGTTGGAAACAGATATACGTTTCTTCCCTGTTCCAAATCCAAAATCAAACCCTGAAAAAGTGTAGGGTTAGCTAGCTAGCTACTGAAGATATAGCCTACTGAATGTATACACATGCTGCGTCTGCTTTTTAATGATTATAACAGTGAAACAAAGGCCGACCCTGCTGTACAGGAACCAGTGAAGGGAAGCAGGGAAACTTTGCTGATAGATGAACGTTGTTTGACTTCCCTTGGAGATCCCCAGGGAGGTCCGAGTGCTGGCAGCAGCACGGGGCTGAAGCCAAACACCGTTTATCTGCACACACTGTGATGCCACACAGCTGGTTCAATATCAGTGAAGTTTCCCTTTATATTCATTGTCTTGTGTGTTGATCAGCAGTGATGTGGTGGTTCACTTTTACACTGTGATCTGTAGCCTATAGTTCGGCTTTAGCTTCTAACTATCTTTGTCTTTTTGACCTGTTGTTGAAATAGAGAAACAGAAGTGTTCATGTATTAAAGTGTAGCTCTAGTTAGTCTCAGTATTATAACCCTGTTTGGTCTGCCTCCATACATGGATGAGCGAGGCTGTGGCTAAATTTAAACTTTATTGTTCTTACAGTATTTTTCACTTTTACAAGAGAACAGGCTTTTAGGATAAGGACATATAATGAGTTTGGCCGGGGTGCTGGAGCGTAAACATCCCTAAATCCAATAAAGACAGAACCTGCACTCTGAAAACATCCAGGACTGGCTCTGAGAGAAATACTGTTGTTACACTGTGGATGTACACAGTAAGTTTGTTAAGCATGCTAAAGTTTACAGTTTATGTTAGAGGAGATAAACTGTTGAATCAATTTCTTACAATTTTGATCTTGTTTTTTGGTTTTTGATGGGCTGAAAATTAAGACACGATCTTCCAAAATCTTTATATTGGGTGGATTATTTTATTACAGGTACCACGAAGCAAGTGTGACAGAGCCAGGCTGTCTTTGCGTGAGCTGGTTGGACAAATCCCCAGTCAGATAGTACGAGTACTACGATGGTGGTTATCAACTCGGTCTGCTAATCCAGGCTTTCTTCAGGCTCTGTGCACGTTCCCAGAAAACAAGTCAAAAGATCTCGTGCCGCCTACTTTCTTCTTTTAAAAATAATCAAGGCGAGAGAAGAATGATGGCAGAAAATTACTATTGTTATTGTGTGACTCCACAAGTTAATATATTTATTTTATCACTCCGTTTATTTCGAACATGACAGCTGCACATTACACAGCTCTTACACTTTAAGCTTGATGCCAGTGTTGTAGTCAAGACCACCTGAATCGAGGTTCTGGATCATGACCAAGACTCACACTGTATGGCACACGTATAAAACAAAATATGGAACATGCAAACTGTAGGCACTCCTTCAATCGATCTGAAAGATCCACATTAACATGAAAACACCCACAAAAAACAAACGAATATTCCTCTTCACTCACCTTGTTATCTCTGTGTATATTTGTGTGTACCAATCAGTGAAAACTGTCTTGATAAAATATGAAATATTGCAGAGGTGAATTTTATGCGTGGGAATTTTCCTTAGTTTGCTTTGAGCAAATACCTGCAAACACTAAGGAGCTGAAATCAATGTAACCATATTTTACACAGACTATAAAGGAATTTTTCCCTCAGTTGTGGTCCAGACGGGTCTTGAAACAAAGTCTTCTTGATCTGAAAATACCAAATAAAAATGTAGTCAAGTCTGAGATAAGACTGAGACCTTCAAAAAGTGGTCTTGAGACCAGACCATCTCTAGACCTGTAACACCACTTGATGGAGCAAACTTTATACTCAGAGTCCCATAATGAAGGCTATGTTGGAATCTTTTTAGTTTTTGGCCAAATCAAAGTAAAATGAATTTTATTGATCTGATGTTCTCTATGATATATAACAATAGACTAATGCATAATCAGTTTGCTGTAATATACCAACAGTCTAACAGACTTTAGCAAATCATTAAACACAACCCAGAGTGGTAACATTATGATATGGTTTGATGAAAATATATACCGCATTCCATCAGCAAGTTAACGTCTTTCTGATTGATAATATACTTAATAATGTACTGAACTAGTAATGCAGCAGTGATGTTTCCTGCAATTCTATCGAAGGCTGAATTTAGAGCCAGTATGGGCAAATGGACCAGAGACCTCTACAGCCACATTTATTATTTCAGTGGAAATAATAAGAACGATCCTGTGACTTACATAAAACACCATTTTTCTTACTCAGTTTTTCTGCATCACTGATATACTATACGTTCAAGTTGCAAAGTTCTCTCAGCTGAGAAAAATCGACTGATGACTATAGAGTAGGGGTGGGCGATATGGTGCTAAAATAATATCACAATATTTCAGGGTATTTTTGCGATAACATTTAGTAAAAAAAATAGTTTAGTATTAGTTTAAGAACTTAGAATTGCAACAAAATAAGTGATCTGGTTTTACAGTTCGCTTCAAATATTCAGTAAAAACTAAACAAAAATGATCTCTCATTTCTTTTTTTGTGAACAACAGCAGTAACTTGCTAAAAGAGTCTGAGAAGTCCGGGGCTGTTCATAAAACGTTCAGGACGCCACAGTTTATTCCACACTACTGAAGCTGCTCCTCTTGGTAATGATTTCAGCTTCAGCCATGTTCGTTGTTGCCGTGGGTAACAGTGTGATGTCAGTATGTCAGCAAGTCGAAATATCGCAAAAATTATACCAGTATTATCGTGAACGAGCTGATATGGCACACTCCTAATACAGAGTGACGCTATTACTAATGATGAGTAAAAGACGCCTTTTGGTCGATTTCAAACTGACCATCAGAACATAAACTGGTCTCGTTACCATGGTGATCTAGCCAGGTTAAATGACAAAGGAAGTCTTGCTTCTGGCTCCACATACCTCACTATGCCACTCCTGTCACCTCGTGGTGCACCCCTCAGGTTGCAGTTGCCAATCTCTGATTGGGGTCAGAGGTCACATGTGCCTGTATCTGTTTCGTAATAACCTAACGATGATCGCAGCATTAGCCTATATGATAGGTTGTAAGCATTATGGGTAGTGATGCATTATCTCTGTGCAGTTAAGAGGTCTGTGTCATGAGCTCCATTACTGTGCTTGTGTACAGAATGCTTTCTAGCACTGAGATATTTTCACCTCTCTCTGTATGAGGGGTCAAGAGCAATCTCCCTCCTCTTCTCTCGCATGTAAATATATCTGACGGCGGCTGATTCGTAGTAAAAGGTAAATACACGTTTCATTCAGTGCATATTAGATCCACGCGGCTGATGGAATTACTTAATGGCAGATTAGTGCATTGATAATGATGAGCGCACACGTGTGAGCTTCCTGGCTGCTTCATTATTCCACTCACACGCCAGCATTAAATAACAGTTTTTCCCCCTCTTCGCCCTACAGTAAATCCTCTCTCATCCATCGATTCCAGCATCCTTTAGGGGCTCCTTCTAGGAGAGACCGACAGGCTTATCTTGCAAATCCTTTAAAAGGTATTTAAAAAAAAAAAAAAAAAAAACTTTGCCTGCATTAACTCTGTCTGATGTTCTGCGTATCACCACAGAGTCGGCCGGTGATGGGCGAGCTGGAGTTTCATATACCTCTGGGCCGATCAGCGCGATATGTGAAGTCCTGTTTTCCAAGTTTCTTAACAGTCACACAGCGTGGTGTTTATTTTTCCCCCTTGCCGCCCTGATTTTGATTTGTACAGCTTGGAGTGTTGGAGCGTAATAGATGTGTTTGCATTCGCCGAAAAACTGAGAGTTCCAATCGCTCATCCATTGACTTTGATAGCTCAGAGCCTATTTGGCCTCGCCCAGATAAGGCCTGAGTATACATCGAGTCGGATTCAGTTGAATTGTTTGTACACACATGGTGCTCTGGCATTGGTTTGCTTGGATTGGCTTTGGCATGATGGAGAATTTCATCCCCAACCCCCCTCCCTTCCTCACCCCCTTCTTCTACCTCACTGACAATCCCGCAGTGGTGCTTTGGGGCCGGAGCTGTCGGTGAAGGGTGAAGGGTGCGCAGGACCCGGGGCTACGAATGTTGCCTCGCGTGAAGGACAAAGAGGGAGGGTGCCTCTGCGCTCAAAGAGTCCCTTAAACGCTGGCACAGATGAACCTACATAACCACCGTTCCAAATTTAGACAGAAGGTATATTGTGTAAGTCCTCATAAGCGGCATGACTTCAGTAAAAAACATCCCAAAAAACAAACCCTGCTGCACATCTGAAGAGAAGCCGTCTCATCAGCTGCTCAAACAGCTCTGCCTCAGCTCATCCTGCACCTGTCTTCCATCCCTCTGAATAATGACGGAAAACACAACAGCTTCAAATGTCATATACCTGCGAGGGATGTAAACAAATATGATTCCATTATTATTCAGGCATAAACAGATAATGTGCGCTGAACTGTGCGTTGAACAGCGTCCGGCTTTGTAGCTCTGATTGTATAAAAACAAAGAGGCGTTCAAAGTTTTAAGTTTCATACTGAGACATTAAACGAGGTTCTTCCTCGGTAACTTTCCATCTGTTCTTATCAGATTAGTTTGAATAAAGCCACTAATGTTTTACACGTGTTACTTTCATCGAAGCTTGGCACCTTTCATGGGAAACCTGAAGCCAAATGGACAAGTATGGTTTTCAGATTTTTGATTTAGCGCTCTAATTTTTTCGTCACAGAAACTCCACACGTTCAACATACGGAACGATGTCACACTGCAGACTAATGAACAGACAGATTAAACAAAGGAGCAGCTCTGTGTCTCTGAGTGTTGATGGAGAGCTTGTGAGTGAGTGAGTGAGTGAGTGAGTAAGTGAGTGAGTGGGGCGGAGCTGTGTGGAGAGTGTGAGAGGAGAGATGAGAGATGCCGCGAGTCATGTAACGCATCTTGACCCTATATCGATATAAACAGCGTTGTCTAAATTTACATCTTGCTTTAAAATATATCAATGTATCGTACATAGTCGTGATATCGCCCAGCCATAATATGACCCAAAGCAAGTCTGACTTATAATTTGCAATTGATAAACTCTCTTTTTTTCCATTAATTATTCCTGTCTGGATCATTAAAACAGCTATAATCCGTATTTTTAAAAAAAGAAGATTAAATGACAATGTGAAGGTGTGAAAGGCGTCGTGACAGAGAAGCCTACAGAAAATTATTCAGCGTTTCATTGCATTTTCATATTTGAGTAAATAGCTCTGCGTCTTCCTCCACGTTGTTACATTCCTGCTAATGCTCATCATATCTTTGCATTAAAATAAGATCAGTCCTTGTTCTCACTGCGTCTCCTAGAAGCAAAATATAAATAAAGTTGTACCAAAACTTTTTACCCAAAATAAATCAGCAGAGATTTGACTTTAACCTTTGTGCTGCACTCCTGCTAAATAACAAATCTTTGCTTCAAAACAAGACTTAAATTAAGATATTCTTCACCTGAACTCAGTGCATCTCATATGGACACATATCTGCTGCTGTATGTTATTCATGTATTTATCCATGCCACAGTGTCACTGCCATAGATGCCTGAGTTGATGCCAGATAAGGAAGGAAGTCCGCACTTTTCAGTCTTCATGCATTTGTCAAACTGCAGATTTTAGTGTTTTTTCCAGGTGATTTAGTTCTGTTGCTTTGCAGCACAGACTAAACTCTCATGCTCTCTTTGCATATGATTTAATCTCTCCTATGTCCAAACAGCAAATGAAAACAGCATTCAGGAAAGTTTTTCACAGGCTGCTGCTGCTGCTGCAGGGTGCATGTGCAGCAAAGTTTCTATGAGTGGAGCACAAATTTTAAACATCAACATCGCAGTCAGTTGTGTTCGTTTAATAGTGAGGAGCCAGAATCAAAATTATGATTAATCTTTAATTAACTGTGCAGCCCTACTTTATAGTGAGTTTTTATGGTAAGTTTTTATTGTTTAGCTGTTCACATCTTTACTGTATTGGTTTGCATGGAGTCATTTTGGCAGCAGCATGCCACTGTGTTCAGAGAAAAAGCTCTAATAACCCACTGCACACCACCTCCTCAGCATTTTACATTATGTTTGTTTATTTTGCTGTCAGTAAACTTATTTATTTAATTATTAGGACTATAAAAGGCAGTAGAGCATAAGTTAACCTAGAAAATGAAGCAATCTAGGCTACATGATGTATAAAAACTTGTAAGCTGTGCTTTGATTTAATTGCAAAAATGTGACTTTTGAGCGAAAGTAAAATGTGAACAAGATGTGTTTCCATCGATGCGTATGGAGTGAATAAACTAGGCTTTGTAAAGTGTAGTTTCATCTGGCTGTAAAGACTTTGTTTTGTGTATGGCTGTAATCTGTCAGTGAACAGTAAAAATCAATACCATAGAATTGTGTTAATTTTGTGCGGCAATATTTGATTGTCACATCGTCAAGTATCGAAGTTTTTCATTGTGTAAATTATTACAAATACAAATTAAACTTTAGGCAGCCTATTAGCATAAAATATTCAGTTGCTTTTTTAGTCCAGTAGTGAGAACAGAATGAAAATTTTATCTTTATTAGATAAAACATTTGTTGACAAAGCTTTACTTTGGAGATATTATTTGCAGTTGAAAAAGGTAATAAATCACAATATATTTTTATCGCAATACTCAGCATATCGCAACATATTGAAAACCATGATAATAGAGAATCGTGATAATATTGTATTGTGGATCCCCTGGTGATTCCCATCCAAGAAAACAGAGTAGAAGAAGTAGAGGCTGCGAACTAGAAACAAAACAAACCATCTAACTTATATATGAGAGAAAAGGGAAGAGAGGTCTGAAGGAATTTGTCTCAGTTGGCAAGCTTTAATTGCTCTTGCATGTCAGCTAGTATGGTCCCTGTTTAATGCTGTTGGGAGAAGAAGACAAATTAATGTAGCGATTCTAACACACAGGAAGATGTGGCAGAGGAAACAGCTGATTAGTCATGACAGTTAAATGTTTGCTTAATCAGAATTTATTCGGCAAATGCTATGTGACTCTTTCTCTCCTGCACACTGTCTAACTTGTAAAAAAAATGATTTTGATGCTGCAGTGCAAAGCCAGGAACAGGTTTTCATAAATATTTCAACATTTAAATACAGTTAAATACAGTTAAATACAATTTAAAAGATGAAAGTTGAGCTTGCTGCGGTCACAGGAGATGATGCTGAGTAGTAACAGGAGGATAACTACAGTAGAAGGCTTGCGAGCTGCTGCACAGATACTGTATGTCTGCAGTGCTGAGTTAAACGTATCATTAAGTTCAAATTAGGGTTAGTACTCTCCAAAATACACATAATTTCCTAAATGTCCAGAAACAATAATTGAAATCAAACTAATCATCTGTTGTAGTGTTTCGCAGCGCACCAGGGTTCCCTCACTAAAACAACAGCCCGGCTCTGTGCTCCAATCCAACTTGTGCCGCAGTAAACTCAGCGTGGCCCGCTGGTTTGCAGCGGAAGGGGAGAGTGGCAACTGGGTTTAATGATAATAGCCCTGACGATAGCGGTGATAATCCTCCCGCTATTCCTGCTGACTGCAGAGAGCCCGCGCTTTGTTCTCCGCTCCCCCTATTAGCGTGATGGAGCTTCATTTTAATTTGAATGGACCATCAGTTGGATAAGGAGAGAAGTGCTCGCCCATGTACGTGTGCAGACTTGTGTGGAAGAGAAATCGAGCATGGAGAGAAAAAGGGTGCAGGCACATGCATTTATGTACACACACACACACACACACACACACACACACACACACACACACACACACACTGTCTGTGCTCTGAAATAAAGACACAACAATAGAGAAGTGCCCGCAGGTCAATGCTCTGACCTCTGTGGGCTGCAGGTGCTATTATCTTCTTGGCACCTGTTCCAGGGGAGTCAGCCACAGCTGAGGCTTAAAGATGGCAGACAGAGAGGACTTCAAATAACACAGGCAGCAGTCGGACACAGGGACAGGGAGCCTTGCTGCTCTTCAGGTGCTGTTTGTTTCAGGAGCTTCAAGTAGAGGAAACATTTCAGGGCTCCAGACTAACTTTTCCTGTGGTAGCGCTGGTGCTGCCAACTTTGTCAGCTGTTCGCACCAGCACATGATGTGAGCGCACACCTTCTCTGTTAGAATTCATACTTAAATCTTTCCTTTCTTTTTTTAATCCAGTCACTGATAAAATAAATTAATTGAAAAATGTGTTACTTTGACTCTGATACAGCCGCACGTCTGTCTGCAGTCACTCTGTAGCTTCTCTCAGTGTCCCCCCCACAGAGATGGAGACTGGAGCTGCTCTGGTTAGATAGTGGAGCTGTGTCCTGAGCGTAAGACAGCAGATATCACTGGGCAGCTGTGGCTTAGAAGGTAGAGCCGGTCGTCCACTAATTGGAAGATTGGCCACTCGATCCCCAGCTCCTCAAGTTCACACCCTCAAGTATCCTTGAGCAAGATACTAAACCAACAATGGTTTGAGTTGAAGGTGTGAGAAAGACTAGTATCAGTAACATTGTTAACACTGTGCTACATTACAGAGAAATACAAACCGTACTAACAAGGTGCAGCTCCTAATAGAGTTTCACATTTTTGTGTCTTTGGCTGGACACGACAGCCAAGTGTGAAAGGGGGACAGAGAGAGGGGATGACATGCAGCAAAGGGCCACAGGCTGGAGTCAAACCCGGGCCGCTGCGGCAACAGCCTTGTACATGGGGCACCTGCTCTATCCTCTAAGCCACCAATGCCCCATAAAAATAAAAATAAATCTGTTTTTTTAAAAAAAGTTTTTCTTCCTTTATCAACACATTTAAAACCAATCAAATGTCAGGAATGTGTTTCCTGTAGCATTCTCCTTTGTCACAGCATCAAGTGACATCACAACTTACTTGTGAGATGAAAAGGTGCCAAATGTGCTAATGAATTGCCAAAGCCTGATATGAAAGTTAGACTCCATCTTGAGTTCACTGAACTTTTGTCTGAAGGTAGGGCCAAAATGTGTCCCTGCTATAGTCGTTGTTTTTCATGTTGGGGGCAGCTGAATTTGGGTAACTCACTTTTTTTCTTGGGAATCTCCTCAGAGAAGTTGTACAGGGTTTTGGTTCTCACAATGGACTTTGACAACCTCCTGTTGGAGAGGAAAGAAAGCAGCAAGTGGGAGAGTAGTGAGCCAGCTGGAGGCCTGCACGCTGCTGGACAACACGCCTGAAATGGGAACTCCATGTGGCCTGAGACGGAGCTAGATGCAGTAGAGGAGACTGCATGTGTGTAGCTGGATAGCTTCTGGCTTTGGCATGGGAAGATCGGGGTTTGATCGGGGTCCAAATCCCGGGTAGGGCATATAACGCATATCCAGTCTGGACCCTTAGGCAAGGTCGTTAACGCTGCTAGCCTACCTCAGGTTAAGTGAAACAAGAGTCATACTGTCATACTCGTCGCCCGGGCAAACAAGGTCCATGTCAGGTGTTGGGGAATCTGATGAGAAATGGGATACTGGAACAAGACATAGATGGACGAGAGCAGAAAGTATGGAACTGTTGTAATGCTACTAAACAAGTAACCCCAGCTATATGCAGAGAATGTGGGATATATGGATGCTTAGGAATACAACATCTAGGCTGACAAAGAGGTAGCGCAAGTCGTCTACCAATCGGAAGATTGGAGGTTCATGTCAAAGCATCCTTTGGCAAGATAGTGGACCCCTGAAAGATACTGACATGTAGTGTTCAGAGCACGTGGAGTGGTTGGAAGACTAGAAAAGCGCTTTACAAGTGCAGTCCATGATACATGCGTGAACATTATCCTTTATATAAAGCCGATGAAAACTTTTGCATCTTCATATTTTCGTTAAAAAACCTGATCTCACAGGGAAACTGGACTGAACAAAACATGTCCGACATTTAGACCTGATCATGACTTAATCATTTTACAGGACTGTACAGTGACTGCAGGAATATTTGGCGCACTGTACATACTGTATCCTGTATCTACTGTAAAAGTCCAAGTTTACGTCCTCCCTGAGACAGATATGTGTTCTCAGTTGACCCTGAATTTTGTGCGAGTTCCCTGTGGCACAGTTGGAGTTTGTACAGTCCTAGTGTGGTGTTGAAGGGGCAGACAGTATAAACAAGGCTCAGCCCTGGCTCTCTCTGTGTGGGTAGTTTGTCATAGCTGTGACTTCAGGGCTATCTAAATAGCAGCAAGCGGGCTGCGTTCATCATCACATTCATCCTTAGCAGGGTGAGAGATGGATGCCCGACTGGTCCACCAGGTCATGAGTTATCACCCACCAGGGGCTGCTGGTTCATATAAAGGTCAAAGGGCTATTTGTCTTCTGGCAAGCATGCCTGTCTGTTTAAGCTCTCCGCTGCATGCGCGCACACACACACACACACACGCTCCCACACAGACACTTACCTGAGGACTCCAAATCTTGCATACATTTATTATTTTAGGCTACTTTATTTTTCATGCTGCTGTGTTTTATTGCATATGTCACATTATGCCAAGTTCACGTACTTAACGAATGTAGTTAATGTTTATTTAAGGTCATGATAATCCTTTTTTGTTTAAATTAATTTTGCTTTATGATAATCAAGTAGATCTATGTTTAAAGGAATTTTTCAGTGTTTTAGGAAATACTCTTATTTTCTTACTTGTTGAGTGTTAGATGAGTTTAATACTACTCTTGTGTGTATGCTAAATTTTTACATGAGAGTAGCAGGTGGTTAGCTTAGCTTAGCATAAATACTGGAAGCAGGGCTGTGTCCAAAATAACAAAAACACAACCAACACCATTAAATTTGACAATTTTTTTCAACAAAACAGCACAAAACTTGCTGTAAAACATTTTACATTTCTATCTGGATTAAACAAAGTAAATATAACATGATAATTAGTAAAAATGTGTTCAAGGTTTTTAGAAATGCGCTCATTTGCTTTTTTGTTGAGAATAGCAGATCGATACCGCTGTCGGCTCTGTGCTGTAAATATGCTGCTACCACCGGCAGACAGTTTGTACAGATTCATTTTCATGTCATTTCCTTTCATTTATTCGACTCCCGACCATATCACATGGTATGGAGAACAAACATTACATACAATAACACAACAATGGCACACGGTGTGGCTGAAGTACAATCGATGTTACTTTAACAAAGGAAGGAAATTCCTCAAAAAAGCACCTTCTTTACAAGGATCTTTTGGCTAATCTGATTGTAATAACAAAATTAATTTCAACTTTTCAACCATAGACAAATACCTGACATTAAGCTCACGTTCTGACAAAATGAAAGGTGTTAATTAGTGAGCGTTAGAGGTGCGGGTAGACAGATTGTGTGCTTTATTTGAAAGTGATATCCATTTTTTTTTATCTCACCTGTCAAGAAAGTTTATATATCAAAATGTTGAACTTTTCAACTCCCACTCGCATTTCCAAGTGGTAGTATTGTTGGCACTGCTGTCGCACAGATAACTGGCTTGCTTTCCATTCGCCTCAGAGCTGAGCATCTACCATAGTTTCCACAGTTACTTCTGTATCTCCACTGTCCGGCATTTAGTAACTGAAAAGAACTTATTGGGTAAGTCCAGTGGCCGGTGGCTGCTTGCTCCGCTGCCATTCAGCTGCTAACAGGCGGAGCTAACTGCTAACAGCCAACCAACCAGCTCCACAAATCCATTCAGCAGCTTGAGTATCCACAGGCTGATTATTTACTGCTGAATTACAGCTCACAACTCACACCAACTGCTGACGCTGCTCCGGTGTGGGTGCTTTTGCTGGTTGGTGAAACATCCCGGTGCAGACTATATGCTGGAGTTTACCAGCCTGTTGCTCATGGGGCATTTGGAGATGATTACAAGCACGTCCATTCTCGGCTTTAATGTCCGATAGTTCACCACTAACATTTTCATCACGTCTCGTTTCGTCAACAAAAATGAAGCACAGATTTTGTCTTAGTTTTTAATATCAAGATCTGTTTTTAGCTCGTCATCATCTCGCTATTACATCGTGCAGTTCACATTTACTTCATAATGATGAGTTAAGGTAAAAAGAAACTTGTCTATTTCGACTTTAATGAAGTAAAGTAATCGCTGGACATTCCGTTAGCGAAAATTAGTCAGATCAATTCAGTGGTTGCTCTTTTAATGTTCCTTATTGTATGTTATCTTTGATTTATGCAGATGATGTCACTGTGTCATTGTATAAATCCCTTATCAACATGTCAGCCATATGACATTACTGAAACAGTGGACTTGTTCCCGTTCACTTGTTGGGCAAACCTGAAGTAGAAGATCCCAATATATAACCACAGTAGCCATCGGAAGGCTGTTTCGTCATCACTGTTGTACATTGTTGTTGTTAAGGCGATGGCACAGAGAAGGAGAGTTTTATCAGTAACTGACAGATGTAGATAAGCTAAATGATACACAACAGTCAGCAATATGAATACAGGTTAAACATCATCATTCTGTCAAACCCGACTCATTCACAGGCAGCATCATTGGTTATTATAATTATGACTTCTGCACCACCTCTTGACTGTCAGTGTCACCATGAGAACATCAGAGTAATAATAACAATCAGATGTTTTTCAGACGCTGTTATTACAAAGTGCTTCACAACAATAAGCCGAATGCGTTAATGAAAATATGAAGGAACAAAACATCAACACATAAACAGATTAGCTTTTAGCATCACCCACAGAGCTCCTGGCTGTGAGTTGGAGCAGTGTTATGTAATGAGCCAGAGGGCATATGGATTGGCTCTTTGTTAAAACTAGAGAATGCATTATCATTAGTCTGGCTACAGTAAAGAGCCAGCCAACCCTGAATGGCGAACAGATTCATTGTCTTTCATTTCCACTCATTAGACTCCTCTAATGAAGACTGGTATGCTCCCAGCAAGAATTTACCTTTGTAACAGGAGACACTTAACTCAGCCACTAACATCACCTGCTCTGATAAGATAAAATAACATGAAACTTTAATGATCCCTGAGGGGAAATTGAAGTGTTGCAGCTGCAGCTTGTAATAAAGGATATACTGAAGAAAAATAGGATTATCGTATGAATACAGCCGAGTGGGGAGTATGAAATGAGCCCACACCAGCAGTTTCAACATTAAACATGTGAAATAGGCAAAGATAAATAAAATTACAAAACATGGTTAATTATTGCATTATCACGGTAGGCAGAATAACACCTGGAGACCAAACAACACCACAGAAATAAATTAATAAGTTAAAAAAATGCTCCGTCAACCATAACAACATTTGACAACACTTTTTTTTGGCAGCCCCTTTATTTAGCATGTATATTTAGATATTGATAAATGGTTTATATCTATAGGTGCTCAATACCTTTAAGGTATCAATGAAAATAAACAAGCGGCAACCTACAGGGCTGGAAAAATGGATGCTGCACAGGAAGAGTTATTGATTGTTGACACTTGCATTTATAAACACTCTAAAATGTCGTCCTATATTTTTACAGTGTTGTATGTGTGTGTGTGTGTGTGTGTGTCCAAAGGTTTTGATGTTCATGAGCGATTCATCAACACAGCTCAAAGCAACAAATTTAACACAAGTATATGACAGACATCAAACATTTGTAGCACATATAGTGTCATGCATCTGTCAGGATACGTGGACTCAGTAAGAAATCACTGCAGCAGGATTTAAGTAATTGTGTTTGAGCGTAGTCCCAGGAACTAAACTGAAATAATTAGACTTTCCTCTGCGCTCCTCATCAAAACAAGCTCCAGCTTCCAGGCCCAAGTCCTCCACACACCTGCTTGTCGTCGACCGGCTTTCTTGCCAAGATGGTTATCTGATCCTTATTGGCTGCGCACTTGGCCAAACTGCAGCGATGCCCATTATCGCGCTCTAAGCAGGTGCTGGGACGTATCGCTCCTTGATCACAATGCAGATTTGCGCCGGGCGCTCGTCGAGCAATCCATTTTTCAATTTGGTCTCCTGCCTGAGATAAATTAACAGATGTCGATTGATTTTCCTTCCTGAGCAACTGTGAGCCTTGTTTACACCTGACAGCCAGGGCGTTAAACCTGAGTGGCTGTTTGAGACGAACGCACGTTATAATTAGGGTTTTTTTAATTAGACTGACAATTGGCAGGAGACTTGGTAGGCAGTTACTTTGACATATTTTACTTTTCTTACCTCTTTGTTAAGCTAATCGACAGATTGCTTTGTGATAGGTGAGGTGTTGCAGTGAGATGGAGGGCCTGTGTCATGATCGCGCTTACACTCACATGTATGTGCACACACTTCGAAATAATATCCCATCACTTTATGATTATTATCAATTATATAAGCGCTGAATTAAGGACTTTTCTTTCACTGTATGCCTTAATCACACTAATAACAGCACAGCAAAGACTTCATTGTCACTCATCATCCCCCGGAGCTTCAGACTCAACTTGACGTGATCACAGGGCCCCCCAGCGTTTTCACAGCCATCTATGTTCACCAGCTGGTTATTATTGCTAAAAATACGCTTATAAAACTGGTGTAGCCTGGCACCATCACACCCTAATGACGGGAGTCAAGTGGCGCGCGGCAGATATGCCCTCACATGCGAGCTGTCACAAGCCATTTAATTGAACTTGAGAAAATGGGAGCCGGCATTGTTTTGCTCTGAGTCTGCCCCCCCTCCACCTCACTACACACACCCTCTCTCCCCCTGCAAGTCGTTATGAACTAATATGCCGTTTTTATTGCCATCATCTCAGTGATCATGATAGTTTTCACATAGTGATGATCTTTTATTATCTCCCCCATGTTCCCTGCTCAGGCTACATTCACTGTTCTGAGGGGAAGGAAACACCAGTGTGTTATTTAATGCTCATAGAAGGTTAACAAGGGGCTCTGTCTTAATGTAGACGACTCTCAAAGAAGCTTTAACCTGATGTCAAAGTGTCTCTGTCGAATAAAGCCACAGCGCTAATAAGTGATAGGAGGTTAGAGGTGATTTACAACTGAGGTGTTTTAGTTTCAGGGTCATTACCAGCCGCCTGGTCTTGTTGTCACTGTGTGAGTCTGTGTGGGTGTGTGTGTCATCATGGCAAAATGTGCTCCTCAAGGTACCTGTTGCAGCATTTTGAGTATTTTTATTTTTGTAGCTGAGATAAAAATAAGGGTCGCAGTTGAAGATGGTTGTGGCCCAAGGAAGGGTGCCAGAAGTATAGGGGTAGGAAGTAGGGAAGGGACCAATTAACGCCCCCGGCCCACGTTCATGTTAAGTCTCTATTAAGTCTCCCAGCTGAGTGATCCCATCTCAAGATCACCCTAGTTTATATTTGTCTGTTGAAATTTACTGTGCGTATAAATACAGTATTCTCAAATGATCTTTGATGCTTTAACTCTGAGAAGTAGTACTTTAAGTACAGTAGTAATTAGTAGTAAGTATTTAGCATTAACTAGCATATGTTAGCATGCTAGCATTGGGAAAATGGCAAACCTGATACATTAAACCTGCTTAACATCATTAAGTGAGCATAGGCTGACCAAACATCCTCTTTTGCCTGGACATGTCCACTTTTCACGTCTTGTCCTGGGCGTCCGGGGGGTGTTTATAAATTGATGATAATGTCTGGTTTTCCTTGTGTGTGTGTGTGTGTGTGTGTGTGTGTGTGTGTGTGTGTGTGGCCGCATATTTCTGTCTGAACCCGACAGTCATTCTGTTTTGTTATGTCCGAAACCGAACCAAGCCCGACATTATTTAATTGCCCTGAGTTTGTGTCACACAGTTGTCACGGTTGGCCATATTTTGCTGCTGTATTAGACCAAATTTCCCCCAAACTTTCTCGAAGCCTGTCTCAAAAAATTTGTGCCCCCGTTCTCGATCAATCAAACCTTATTTACATAATACTTTTCATACAAACAGAATGCGACATGCAAATGCTTCACACAATAAACGGAATAAAACAATACCAACAGGAGCTGAGGAAACACTATCATAAGTGAGGAAACACCAGAGGCAGGATAAAAAACTCAGTCAATAAATAAGCAAATAAATAAGTAACAAAATAGAAGGATGTGCCAGCTAGACAGATTAATTCTCTCTTGTTTCTGCTATTGCCATTGTCAGAAACCTGACAACTTATTCCCAACTTTCACACGGAGGTTTACACTCAGAAAACACTCAGTTTTATTTATTAGGTTGAACACTGGAAAAAATATGGTGTTTATTATAAGAACCATTTGAAATCGTTATTCACATTTTTCAGGAACTAAATTGCTTTTAAAATGCTGCTGAAATCTGTGGCACTTCATGCACTTCACGCCATGAACGTCGCAAATATACTAAAAAATTACAAAAATCACTAAATATAAGTTAACAAATAACATTTAGTTAACTGTGGATTTAACGTCACAACTCGCCTCCATTAGAAAACACACATACACTTCTGGTGTTTACGCAAATTGACACATACACACACACACATGTCGAGGCTTGTTGGAATGTACAGTGCACCCAAAAGCACCTCTCATGTTTAGCCTAGCAAGAAGACATCCAGTCAGTGTGAGTGACTGTGAGGCTTGGACATACGCAGTGATCTTTCTCTTTTGTGCTATGCAGCCATCTAAAATTTCACCTGCCAACTCACGGCTTGTGTCTTGTGGTGCTGGCCTGCTTGCAGTAAGGAAGATGAAGGTGCTCAGCTTCATGGAGGGAGAACAAACTTGCACCTGCTGGACAACACTGTGTCCTGCTTTAAGTTATAGAAACACTGCATTCCATAAGAAACCTCTCCTGTTCCTCCTCCTCCAGAGGGAGGTCAGAGGTCGGCGCCAGCCACAGAACAACAGCTACAGACCTGGTAGTGATTCAGTGTCTTGTTCAAGGACGCTTGCCAACACAGAGGGGAGCTTGGATTTCTCTACTCTCTACCAGACAAGCCAGAAAGCCCGCAAATGTCCCATAAAGCCAAGCCATTGTCTTGGTAATCCCACCTGCCTTTCAAGTGGTTAGCCATCCATGTCTGTGAGCATGTACCCTGCACCACCGCTGGGTACCTGGGTGTGCTGCCTCCATGTCGAGGGCTCCTGCAAAGAAGCACAAAAAGAGTCCAGAGAGGGTCTACCGGGAGGCAGGAGGAAAGTGGAGCAGTGTTGGGTCGCACGCTGCGATGGTGTGTGTGTGTGTGTGGGGCCGGATGATAGATGGAAAATGAGGGTGATTCCCAGGGAACTGTGTGTGTCCCTTTTCATTGAAGACAGTGAGACAGAGGAGAGGAAATGAGCACATGGCAGTTTGTGTGTGTGTGTGTAAGTGTCAGACAGTCGGGACAGCTGCCAGGACTGTTGTCCCCCAACTCAGAGGTCAGTGGCAAGTATCGCACCTGAGCAACCTGAGGGTAAACGCAGCAAACACACGCAAACGATCCAGCACAGGTGTGAGGGGAAGAGATGGAGAGATGGTGAAGGAGGTTTGGAGGGAGGATGATTGAGCAGAGGATGAGAAGAGGGGTTAAGCACCGGGGTGACGAGCTCTCCCGGTTTAGAGAGCGACAGTTTGATGGATGAAGAGGAGGGCCTGAGGAGAGGAACTGAAAGAGTGGGGCTGATTGAGCGAGCAGGAAAAGGCCAACAGATTGTTTTTTTGCTTTGTTTTTTAAGGCAGCTCAGATGTGGCTCACGTTTGATATGCTCACCTTTTCTGTGTCCGTGAAGACAGCAGTCATAACAGAGAGGAAGAGCGTCTGCAGCCTGTGTACTTCTCAAGGTCCATTGAGTGCAATTACACAGAACAATAGAGACAGCATGGTGCTAGTTGACTGTGCTAAACACTGCTCCTCTCTGACACACGAGGAGGCAGAGTGGCTGAGCCGGATCAA
Organism: Epinephelus cyanopodus; assembly: GCA_026686955.1. Lineage (NCBI taxonomy): Eukaryota > Metazoa > Chordata > Actinopteri > Perciformes > Serranidae > Epinephelus > Epinephelus cyanopodus. Next base: position 7,757,667 of record CM048935.1, read on the forward strand.
GATGCGAAGCCTCTACCAGCTCCTTTGTTCTTCCCCTGTTGTCTCTGCCGTACGAGTCGGCGCTGCGGCCAGGAAACGAGGAGGATGGCGGGATTATGTTTGGCTGATTTGAGGCCAATTGCCGGTTTCGCCGGAGCGTCAGATGAGAGAGGAGGAGGGGATGTCAAAGAGATGTGAGTGTCAGTGATTATTAGCGGGTTGGGAGGGCGATGGAGGGAGAAGACTAAAGCTTCTCCTTGCTGGGTTTCAGCTTGAACATGACAGACACAATCTCCCCCACACGCGCGCTCCGCCTGGCTGGTGGCTGGGCTTCAGAGTGGGTGTTCTGGGTCTTCGGCGATGCCTGTGGTCCCGTCGTGAAAGTCTGCCGCCGCTGCTGTTGTGACAGTGTGTCAAAATTAACACTCACCCGCAACTGTAAGTGCTGAACATGAGGGAAACAAAACCCTGAGCTCAGTACATTCTGCTGGTGGCTCGTCTGTATTCTCTGCTGTACCTCTGGGTGATGCAGCCAGTGAGGGTGACCAAGGTGTGGAGGTGTAAATAAAGGTGACACACAAACTCCAAAGAGTATCATCTCGACTTCCATTATAGAAGTACAAGGTCTTGACTGAATTTAACAATAGTTTAGCGTCCATCTTGTCCAGTTGTTTGGTCCGCACCACAGTTTAATTGACCGCCTTTAGCTGGGCTGTTATTTGAATTTAATTTTCAGTAAGGATTTTGGTCTCAAGCGATCATGAAAACAAGCTATTCCTGATAAAACAATCATCACTGCAAGCCGTTTTGCATGATGCCCTAATTTTGTCTTGTGTTATAAATTCAGTGCTACCTCTTCCTGTACAGAGGTGCGCTCAGTGTTGCCAACTTGGCAACTTTCTCGCTAGATTTAGCAACTTTTCAAACCTACAAGTGACTTGATCTCTTCAAATAACTGTCTGCCATTGTGACGGCTGCAGGTACAGCCTGTTAAGCTCTCATTTCATCAGCTCTCAGGAAGGCTGCGAACGTTTTATTTACCACTGCATCACTTGAATGTGTTGATTAGCAGAGTGAGACAAAAACAGACTAAAAGTTAAGTCTTTGTCTCCAGAGCATTTACGGAGTGGGAGGAAGTACAAACTTATTTATTTCCGCCCCTTCTCCATAAATTAATAACAGTCAATTATGTCACTCACCATCAATGTAAGGATAATTGATTCTTTTAGACCTATGCTAAAATATTAAATTAATTACCAATAACATTTGTCTTACAGCAAAATTTAAATAATTACATGAAAGTTAGAGAATAAAAAAAATCATATATATATATTCGGTAATAATCAGCAGGTCAGAGTCTTATGATGGAGAATTACATTATATTGTTGACATTAGTGTTTTTATTTTATTATTTGTTATTGACAATATGGCAGTATTTGAGTCCCTTATCTTCTACAGTAAGACCCCTTAACACCCTGTAATAAAATGCAACTTGTATCCAAATTGTATCTAGAGTTAATTAAACATGATTACATTTAGACCGAGTATGTGTCTCTAGTGTCCACATTAAGATCCGATCTCTCTGTCAGGGTCAAAGAACCATGCAGTCCAAATGGGCCCTGCCCCTGCCTGTCAACACCTGTTATGATAAGGGTTTTAAAAAAGGTATTTAAAAAGAAAACACAGTTACATGTGGTGCACATCATGTCTGCTTTTTTTTTTTTTGCTTGTTGCCGGAAGAAAACAGAAGTGCCATGCTGAGCGCTGCTCCGAGTGGCGCTGGTTGTCCCGGAGTACAGCTGAGAGTTTTACTGCATTGATTGAAAACAATGGTTCCGAATTGCAAAAACAGGATGTCATGACGAAGGCTTTCCATGGAAAAAAAGACAAGAGTCAGCCTTCAATGTCCTTAAAAAAAATGTTAAACTGGGCTCGTAATTACAGCTAAAGGGACGGGCCGGGCTCGGGTGTGGTCGGGCAGGATTTTTTCGGGCCCGATCTAAGCTCTACTTACTGTGTCACAGTAGTTGATCATGGTGCCTTTTTTCTCCGAGTCCGACTACATGTTGAACTCTGAAAGTTTGGTCTTTCGCTATCTGCGTGACGAGATCATGATCACACAGAAGGCGCCATAGACTGACTTCCTGTATTAGGAATGTGGTGTTAAAAATTTCACTGAGGATGTTGTACACACTGTCAAACCAGACAAGAGAAGAGGATAAAAAGTTTTCTTCAGGGCCTGTTGAGACAACCAGGACAAGAAAAGTTCCACGATCTTCCATCCATGACAGATTAGACTGGAGCTATAACGTTAAGTGTTCCTGCTCGTCGTTCACCTATTAGAGTGGGTTATTATCAGAGTGATAGTGTGTAGTCTGATTCTGGCATCATGTAATACATTTAATCTTTGCTCCGAGGATGTTGTTCTGAGGTTGATGCCAACCTCTAACCTCCCCTCAGGCGTCAATAAGGAATCACTGCCTTCATTATAATTTGAAGCAAAATACAGTCATGCCCCCCGTGTACAGACTTGACACTGCCTTGCCCTTCTCCCGCTATCTAAGTAAGCTGTTATATCAGTAAACACCTTGCTGTTCATGTCAGGTGTGTGCTCCACTTCCTAAAGAGAGGGTATGTCTGTTCTTTGTAACATCACAAAGTGCTGTCTGCAGCATATGCTGTATTTTTAATTCAACAAGGGCGTTTTGGAAGCCTTGTAGCATGCCATACGATAGCAGCTCGAAGTGGCGTTCCCCTGACGCTGACAGAGAAATCAAACGTAAAATGGAGCACCAGAGCGAGCGAGCAGCGATACAGAACAGATGTTCGCAGGAATGTTGACTTTTTGTTTGGCCCTTATCTTTGACGCTGCCATCCTCCGGTAAAGTGAGTGACGGAGGAGGAGAGAATAAAGAGGGAGGGAGGGAGGAGACGGGTGAAAGGAAACGACAAGGAGGAAAAGGAAAAGCGGCGTTGTTGGTGGAACTAAGTGGAAGGAGTGTTGGCAGGCGGGGTGTTCGATGGCAGAAAAGTGGGACAGCCACACAGCTGTGTTTTGGCGTCGAGGGACCCCCGAGATTGGTGTCACTTTATTTCATTGTCAGGGAGAAGAAAGGGAGAGAAACACAAGAGATGTTATGATGTACAGAGAGAGAGGAGAAGGATCGGGGTGAGGCAGAGAAAAAATGAAAGTAAAAAGAGAGACAGACCCTGGAGCAGCTGCTCCTGTATTACCTGATGGTGTAGAAGAGAGGGAAGAGAAAAGACCCTGGTGTCGGCAGTCGGGGGGGCAGGTAAACAGAGGCACCTCACTCATCACACAGAGGAACTGATTCCTGGTTCAATTGCGGGGTGACCTGGTGAGTGCACCCTGTCATTTAGACGGGGAGTGAGGCAGACAACATTTCCCATGATTCAGCTGCTCCTGTGTGTAAGGCACTGCTGACACCTTTAAGATCAGCCTGACAGTTTTGCTTGCCACCTCACAATGAATAGCCCTTTTTGAGTTATATAACATTTGCTGTGATCTGGGAGAATTTACGATCAGCCATTATTTCATCCTTACAGGGTGATAAATTCCTGTGGCTGGAGTCACTGCGGGGTCAGGCTCTTTTCATGTTAGCTATTTCATGTTTATTTTTGTTATCTGTCAAGGTGAAGTGTCTGAGTAATGCCCCTGAAGTCAGATGGGTGAGGATAGCAAGGGAGAGTTTAACAGCTCAGGTCATCCCTTCGACAAAACGCACTCGCCATGCAGCCGTTGCAGGAAAATCTCACCTTTGCTGTCTTTGTCGAAGCATGCTCTTGAGTTGGCAAGAAAACGGCCGCCACAGATCGACGGCTTATCACTCAAACGGCCACTAAAAGTAGCAGATAGAGGGAGTAAATGCGGCGCCATTGTGGCTGTGATTGCTTGCCGCAGCACTTGTGGGGATAGTCGCAGAGGCTCCGAGAGACTCGGACATGGTGAGTGATGGCAGGCCTGATTCACACCACCAGCCTCTCTGTGCGCAGATATATGGGACAGCTGAGGTGGAGACAGATAAACTAGACCCAAGAGGGAGGGAGAAAGCCCCTTCAGATCTCATCCCTGGATGTTTAGTCTTAAATCATCGCCCTCGTTTAGGACTGTAAGATCGCCTGCAAGACGCATTTACGGCCGAGCCCACAAGTGCTGCTTAAGTTCCTCAAAGATAAAAAAGTCCTTCTGTCATCGAATAAAAAAGAGAAGTAGGCAGAAACGGCAAAACAACAACAGATGAATATGGAAAAACAGCCCACCCCGTCTTTTTTCCCTTCGGTTTCTTGCACACTGCTGGTAAACAGCGCGTGAACAAGCGGGCTGCAATTTTGAACGCAGCTTTATTTTCCACCATTTATTTAAGCCCAAAATGGGTCCTGATGGAGTCATCAGCCCCCACTCGCCGGCTAATGGTTTAATTATGTCCATCTGGAGGAGGCTGGGAATGGGAAGCTCGCCTTACTCTCCAGTCATTCCTCTGGTAATTTGTCTTCCCCCGCGCCCACTGACTGGCGCGCTGATGCCACCGAGAAGCAGCGAAGCATTCTGGTGGTGGATCTGCCTCCTGCCTCCCACCCAAAACACCCACCCTTCCTCACTTCTGCCACTTCTGCGGAGCACAGTGAGAATCCACAAGCTGCATTATGCAATATGATCCCTGACCCCACTGCCAAGCCCGGTTTCCTAAAAGTAAGTTAGCGCTGCGATGATCTCGTGTGTGAATGGAGATAAAATCGTCTTTGACTTAGCCACGGAGATTCCACTTAAGGCTTAAATGGGATTATTGCTATCTGTTGCATAATAAAGTAATAATCGCCAACATTTCCATATAAATGAATGAACCTTTTATGGTCAGCTAATGCAACAAAACAGTGATCCAACCTAAAGTAGTCAGAGGAAAATGTTAGATTTGCTGATAAAGGGATTGTGCACCCAAAAATGAAAATTCAGCCATTGTCTACTCACCCATATGCTGATGGAGGCCCTGGTGAAGTTTTAGAGTCCTCACATCCCTTGCAGAGATCGGCGGGGGGAGCAGCCAGCACACCTAATGACAGATGGCGCCCCAGACTAACGTCCAAGAACACAAAATTGAATCCACAAAGTATCTCCATACTGCTCACCCGTAGTGATCCAAGTGTGCTGCAGCCGCGACACAAAAAGTTGTTTCGAAAAACGTCATATGAACTCTGTTTTCTAGTCTCACTGTCACCTGTAGCTCAGACTGCTTTTTTGGGTGCATTTTTGGGTGCACTATCCCTTTAAGGACGACACTATCAGATGGTTACCAGTTGCCTTATTTCCAGTAGTAGCAGCGGAGGGTGATTGTAAACTGGTCTGTAGTGGTAGAGATGGGTGGGCAAACCTTATCTCGGCTACTCTGTGATAGTCCCTCAAGGGATGGATGGCCTCAACAATCTCCAATAAAATACAGTCTGTGAGGAATTTTGTTTTATGTATCGGCATTTAAAGCATAAAAAAAACAATTCTCTCCGCAGCCTCTGTGTTGTTATTTATGCCGTTGTCTTTTGTGAAGGTGAATTAGCACGTCCGTGCTGTAGACTGTCCGGATGCTACGCTGACTTCGCAGTTGAGTTCTGCGTCTTTTGTTCTGTCAACATCGTGTTATGAACAAACATTTACATGACCGATTACTGACATTTGTGAATCAATGCCGAATCCTTCACGTCTGCATTGTAGTGCATCTAAGAATCAATTTTTTCCCCAATAATGAGCACAAAAAAAGTCTTCCTGATTTAAATTATGCTGAGCCTCATTATCGATATAATATGAATGCCCAGCCCTACAACAGTTAATTTTGTATTGAATCACTATCATATTTACACCCCTGATGCCTGCTAGCAGTTGTGTGGAAAATTCATTTATTTATTTATTTTTTTAAGATATTTTTGGGGGCATTTTAACTTTATTTGATGGGACAATCAAGTGTGAAAGGGGGGAGTCGGAGTGACATACAGTAAAGGGCCACAGGCTGGAGTCGAACCCGGGCTGCTGCGGCAACAGCCGCAAAGTTCATTTATTAGAGCACAGCGTACAACAAAGCATAGGTTACCACTCGGGGAGCTGTGTTAACACCATTTCAGAATTTAAAAGACAAGTAAATGGTGTTTATTTATATGTTTTTACACTCCACAACAGCCGTGATTACGAAACAGTGGAGGAAGAACCATGCAGAGTATCGGCAGCAATAGCCGCCACGGCAGAACTTGCAAAGAAAGTACAAAAAAACAAAGGAGTCGCTATTTTTCCATCATTAACCGGCCCCTCAAAGACAGAAAAAAAAACCCAGCGTGTGAAAACACCAGCACACGCTGCTACTATCCCCTCTCCTTCTGACTGTGAACTTAATCACTGACCCTGAACTCCATTCCCTCATGTCTCTGTCATGTTGCCGTATGGATCAAGTGCTGTTAGATCACATTTCATGGCTGATTTGTACATAATGATGCTGTCTCGTCTAAGAAGTTTGTTGAGCTGAATGGCTTTGTTAGTTTGCGGGGCGAACATCATTACTTAGTCTGGGTATTGTTACGAGCAGACTAAGCTGTATTCCCCTGCCAGGAAGATGACATTGAATTACTTGTTGAGGAATTGGGTCAATAATGAGCGTCAGCAGCAACAGTGCACTTGTGTGTGTTGTGAGTCAGTCTGTCTGGGTGTGTGTTGGTTCAACTTATTAAATTTATACAAGAACATGTCTGTCTTTGCATGCAGATGTGCTTTATATATATAAAGGAGCAAGTCAGTGTTGCTGTTATACAACGCTGCGATGGTTCTGGTTTTCTGTCTCTCTCTGGTTATTTGATGTCTCATCTTGGCTGCAGATTCTGGGTCAGAGCATCTTGTTCGGATGGTTCATTTTAACCGCCAGGTATTATTGCTGCCATCATTTCAGCAATACATGCAGAAACGGCTCATTCCTTTTGCAAGGTGATTTAACATTTGAATAGAGGTCTGTTCTGCACAGATGACCTAGTTACCTTTTTACTCCTGAGAGCACACGGTTTTCAATCTGAAGGTCGCAATGACGCATGGACATAATATGCTGTTAGGGCATAAAAGTAAATGCTATGGTTATGGGCGTGTGTGTTTTATCAGCCCCTTCAAATGAAAGGAAAGTGAATGCTTTTACTTTACTGTCCTTATCTGTTGTTCTCAGTGAAAAGCTTTTTTCTTTTCTTTACGTCAGATCTTCTGTTCTGTTTGTTGACTCCGCTGAGGTCGCCAGTGCCAAAGCTCAAAGCAGTTACCGTCTCATCTTGCCTGCGTGCATAAATGTGGAGGATTTATCGTTAGCGGATAGGTTTTCGCTAATAGACGAGAGAGAAAGGACGTTGTTCCAGCTCGTCAGCCGTTCTCACCTTCGCTGGTGCCTCAAAGAGCGAGTCTTCTGTCTGACATCGCCGCCGATCAAAGGAAGGAAAAACACTGTCAAACTGCAGTCTGAGCCTTTGAAAGTTCAACTCGCTTCCATCCTCTCTCTGACAGAAGGAGATGACTTTGATTTCTGGTAAAGGGGGGCATCTTTGCAATGTCTTGACAAAAAAGACTCACTAATTTAATAACATTGTCAAACACATTAAGTGGGTGTCACAATGTGCGTCAGATATGTTTACTCATGCCCATTCTGCCCTCCTACCTCTCAGCCACGTTCCTTTTCCCCCTGCAGGCCTGCTCATTGCTAGGCTTGTCACAATACCAGAATTTCAGTAGACGATACCAATACCAGGCAATGTCCACGATTCTTGATACTCATTCGATACCACGATAAAAATGAAAGAACAGAAACTGAAACTCACTCACCTTGAATTCTTTAAACAAGTCAGGGTGTCTGTCTTTTAAGTGTTTAGCCAGGTTTGAAGTGTTTCCTCCTTTGGGCTGGAAAATTGGGAGGCACCGTTTGCACACTGGTTTTTGCCAGTTTATAATTACTCCGCTTTCATCTGCCTCAAATGAAAAATATCTCCACACACGACTCCTACTACCTGACTTTTCGACAAGCTGAGGAGTTGTGGTTCCAGCAGCACTTGTTAGAGCTTAGATTCTCATAATAGACCTAGGCTATGGAACCAACTACTTATCACGCCTGGGGGGAGGGGCTGTGGCCCCCTCTTGACGGCGCCACTGGCTGCGCACATGTGAGTGATCGACAGTGACAACGTGTGTGTCAGCTTCGTAGAGTGTACCAAGTGCAGCACGATGCTGGTATTTGACAGCAAAAAGATGGGGACCTCAACACTTAAGAGGCACATGACGAAGGCTTGCCATGGAAAGAAAGACTCAGGCTCGGGTGGGGTCGGGCTCGATTTTTTGGGCCTGATCTAAGCTCTAGCACTTCTAGAAGTCATTGTGTCTAGCAAAGACGATAAAGAACAGGCGTTCTTCTTTGGCACTCATCCTCGGCACATACTGACGCACGTATACTGCTTGGCAGTTCCAACAGAAATCGACACGGCCCGCTGAGGGCAAAGTTGTATCCGGTACTTATGGTGCCGCAAAAAAACAGGTACCACCCCCTCCTGTCCTGCAGTAACCCCTCTCCCACCATTCCTATCAAACACTTTGCCCTCGCTTTAAAGCCTTTGTTCGACCTACCTGATCCACGGTATGTTGATTCTCTGCCTGCCCCGTATTGTGATTATTTGACCTGTTCTGACTGCCACCCTGATGTTGACCCTTGCATGTTTCAAAGCCAGAATTTTAACCATCAGTGACTTAAGTCAAACTGTTATATTGTTATTGACCTTCCAAGTTTTCAGTGTCTATGATTAGGCTGCAGGTCAGAAAATAAACTGCCCACCAACAGCAAGTCTGGTTCTTTCTCCCAGCCTTGCCCAGGGAGAAGGTTTTTGGGGAGATAAGGCACACGGAGGAAGACAGAGGGAGGGGAGGAGGGAGAGGGGGGAGGCGTGGAGGTGTGCGGGTAGAAGCACTGTAAGATGGCAGCCATCGGGGAACGGTATCGGCCTCAATTATGACGGGCAGTGGAGCGCTGCTCAGGAGCAGATGAGTTGAGAGCCGGCCCCGGCGGAAAAGTCAGCGGCTGATAGCTGATAATCCCCGGGATGAACCGGGACAAACCGGTCACAGATGGAGCCGTCCCATGGTCAGGTGTGACGCCAACTGCTGGCAGTGCTGCATGGGGATGTGCAGCATGGAAATGCGGCAAGTGACGGAGTTTTGTGGGATGAAGTTGAAGGTGAAGCGGAGTGGGTAATGTTGTGATGTGGCTGTTGAGCTGAGGAGTGAGGAGGAAATCAGCTCACGTCAGAGTGGCTGGATGGAGCTACTGTGTGCAACATCCACCTTGCTGAGAGATAGTCTGTCACCGTTAAGGATGAGAAGAAAACTGTTCAGATCAATGAGACTGTGTAGAATCATTAACTTTAATGGTTACTGCACAGAAGACGGCAGCATTAGTTTTTAAATTTGAACGCTGAAACAGGTTTTGAATGTATTATTAAATGCTCCCAAATGTTGAACGACTTAATAAAACAGAGGAGGCCTGCACACAAGGAGACAAGTGTGGTAACGACACACAGGTTTGTTGAAGTTATCAGAACTTAAAGGTGCTGTGTGGAATTTAGTTGTAAACATTCAGAGCTTTTCACTTTAAGCATTGTGAGTATCTTTCAGGTCTAAAAAGCATTTTGAGTGGATTTTCTTCCTTGCTGAATAAATCCAAAGTAGTTTTTAAGTTTAAACTCTGCATTGTTTGTATCTGTGTTTGTTCACTGGCAGTTTTCTCCTTCACTGCCTTTGTTGGTGCTTCATTTGTTGATCAGCAGAATAGCGTGAAACCGACAGGATTTGTATTGCACAGCATGCGGTACACATACATATGTGTCCTTGTGAGCGTAACCTCAGTTAAATCAGACGAAAGCTCAACATTAATATTAAGAGACGTTATTTGCCTCGGTGTTAAACCCTCTTCTGCACCCAGCTTGTTTCAGAGACTGCTTACATTTTTTGGGTTACGTTTGTGTTCAGTTATTGTATCATGACAAAATGCCCTTTTGCTCACTCTGATTATATTTTGCACCATGTTTCTCAGTTTCTTGTAATTATCCGAGTCTGCCTGATCTTTGGACTTCCTGAAAACTGAAAAGGCTTTGTTTCTCTCGTTAACAGCGTCTAAAACATTACTCTTCATCCATGGTTCAGATCTCCTTTCACTCTTGTTATTTTAATAGGAGCAACCTCGTCCACCACCTTTAAGAACAAACATTTAAAGTGCTCCCACATCAGTACATAGCACTGGAGACCAGTCTAATGAATTTACCACTTAAGAACTTCAGTTGGGATGACTTTTTTTAACTGAACTAACTTTGGTTGTACTGCAGGTCTTGAATGGGACCTTTTGTTTTTAATTTTTACAATAAATCAACGAGTGGTCGGTCAATGACCCCACTCTGGTAAATCATAATGATCATACACCAAGATGAAATCAATAGCAGTTTGACTTAATTTACCTACTTGAGTGGGCTCTTGAAGAAGTTGTTGAAAGTCCAGAGCATGTTAAAAAGCCTGCATTTGAGATGTTCCTGTTGAAGTTGCTGATCACTATGACGTCAACCTCATCAAAACCCTGGCAGGGAGTGAACACTTCTTCCAACAGTTCATATATTAGGGTCTGTATAAAGCACAATTGAATAAAATCTAACTTTTAATGTAAAATACATCAAAGCTGCTAGTCTAATTTATGCAGTGAAAACACGTTTTAGTAAATGATGGTGTCTAGCAAAAAACAACTGACATGTTCATGAACCTCGACAGTTACTACAGAGCTGAATTTTATACCTTTGTTAAATCATCTTTTTATAAATCCATATTTTATGGCTGTTGGGAGAAGTTTGCCTTCAGGCTTTTAAGGCAGAAAGATGTTAAGTTATAGGACAACGATGATGGTTTAGGTTAAAATGAAAATAATTCTTCCAGAAAGGTCTCTCTGGGAGAAAGCCCTAAAGGTTAATTTATCCCATGTGCTGTTTTATGTGTGTTGGTGGAGTCAGTTTGAAGTAAACTTCAGTTCACTTGAAGCCTCAGCGTGTAAAAATGGTGAGTAACAGTGACATCAGTGCAGCAAATATAGGTTGGTTCGATTATAATATATGCGTTTCCAGAGTGTTCTTCCACAGGACACGGAGAGGAGGAAGAGGGAGAGGGAGAGGGAGAGGAGGAAGACCAGGGAGAGGAAGGGGGAGGGAGGTGTGTCTCGGCTACCCAGAGGGAAGAGGAGGAGGAGAGGTTGGCAGCCTTTGCAGCAGCGTGAGAGGAATCAACAGATTAGGCTGTAGGCTAGGCTAACCATTTAGCTGTAAGTCTGGGATAACGTTAGCCAAGGCTAGGATAACGTTAGTATGTAAATGTAGCCGTCACTTGAACTTAGACGAGAGGGAAAAGTAGTTGCAAACATGAAGCCAAAATGATTTTAAAATATCAGATTGAATTACCTGTCTAGCAGAAAGCAGGTAACCTCCGCATCCCTTGTGAAATCCTTCTCCTTCAGGAGTTCTTTCCACCTGGAATAAGCAACGCTGATATTCACTCGCGCTTTGTCCTGTCCTCGCTTATCTGATTTTTTTCTTTTATTTGGTGGCGTCGTTTCCCTCTTGCGGGGCAAAACATGTGTGTGGTCCTCCATTTAAAGTGCGACAGAATCATAAAAGTACAAAGCAGGTTCACGCAGAAGTGCCCCGGATTGATCTTTGTCTTAATCGTCTCCAGTGACGGCAAGTTCTAGGTAAACGCGAAAGGTGAAGCGGGTGTATCCCTTTCGGCCACTGTATTCAAATACGACGACGTAAGAAGGCAGCCTCCAGCAGACTGCGCCCTGCCTGTGTATATATAGAGAAATCATTCTAAGCCTATGAGAAAGCTTCCATTTGTATGTGAATTGCACATATTTATGAAAGCAATAGTTGATATTTGCTAATAAACAACCATGTGAATTACACATTGTAACTTTAAGCACTAACAGTTTCTTACATTATTTATGTGTTCCTTTTATCTTTTATGGCCAAAAGCAAAAAAGAGAACAGAACAGCTTCCTCTGTAACCGACTGTGCAGATGATTTCGATCACAGGCCCCTGAATCGCATCGAATTGAAATCGTGTTGTGGCAGATTTTGTAATATCAGCAACTATTGTATTGTTGTCTAAAGAATTGATATGACATTGTATAAGAAGATACCCGTCTGCTTTCATAAGGTCAGTATCAGCGCTAATACAGATACTGCTGATTGTTTGAGAGCATCCCCATTTAAAAGTTTGTTGTTTGTTGTAAAATACTGTGACACTGAAAGTGAACACTCAGCAACAGGCCTTGTCCTTATTTGCATCATATGCCTCAATTTAGGCTATTTGCCAGGCTCCAATCTATTGAGAGGTCACAGGATAATTTCTATAAAACGAAGGACCTTTGGAGGTTCTTATTTTGTGCCCCAGTAACAGGAGAATGTAAACTGAACACATTTTTTGAGAAAGCCATTGCCGAGCCAAACAGAACTTGTTTTGACACCAATTATCTCTGCTTCTATTGCCGTCACTGCCATTGCACTATGTTTCCACCTTCTGTCAGTAGATACGAAGGCTATCCAGGTCAAAGCTAACAGTCTGGCACCTAAAAAAGAGACGAGGCTGCTTGCTGGCCTTGTTGAGGCATGTTTGTATCCATGGGTAGGAGACACTCTGGGATGGAGCAACACACAACTCCGCGTTTCCATTAGTGGAAATCAAATTCCCTTTAGGACTTTGTATTACCTTTGAACACAACATGGATCCCAGTGTTATTGCACCAGGTAGACTAAATCAGACATGAGGTGAACAAACGTGACGCACAAAGGAAGCGACAAGCTTTTGTCAGAATAAATTTCTGTGTCACTCCGCCTGCAGCAACAAAATAAAAGGTGTGTTCATTGATGTTTTTTTTTTTTTTGTTTGTCAGACATGAATCACAAAGCTGTACTTCAGAAAAAAAGTCAAGTACAGAACATCAATAGGAAATGTCGTTTGGGAGAGGTACTTGTGATAAAAACCGTTTCAACACCTCTTCAAACAGTTAAACCCCTGATGAAGTGAAAAAAGACTTGTTTGGAGCTGCTGAGGGATGTCCCAAACTCTGAGGTGACTTTTGGAGGCGATAAAGGTCTAAATATTTGTACGTCTGCCTATCAGTGAATTTATCTTCTACGTAAAAGGTCTTTAAACTCACATGAGATGTGGTTTAAAAATAATTAGTGGGGGAAGGAGGGACACAAAAGTGGGAGAGATGTGTATTTTCCTGTACGCAGAAGAGAGGGGAGGGTGGTTATTTTGGAAAAGCAGTAGACTGTCTGTAATTTTTCCATGCTCTTGCTTTTTATATTTTGTTTTTTCATTGTCTGGATTGGGGTTATCAGAATAGTTCGATCTTTTGTGGACGCCGTCCTTCAAACAGGTGCATTTTGCCTCATTTCTCTATAACAGGTTTTTCATCTTGCTCGTTGGACTAATGAATCAGTTTTGTCTCTTTGTCGTCTGTGCCCCATCACTTATTCAGCTACAAAAAAAACTTAATTTAATAGCTCTTGGTTCCTAAAATAGAAAGCAGCTGGAACGCTCTGTACACAGGATGCATAATTGTTTAACATAATTTTGGCAATTGAGATTTGGACTATTTGAAAATTATTGTTTCATTGGCATTTTCTGCTTGAAATTGTCTGCTGAAAAAAGGGGATTGTTCAACAAACAGTCTGGCATTTTGACAGACGTTAAACATTTTTTCCATGCTGGTTGCCATTTTAACCACCATGAGAGATAGTAAGACAAGAAGGAAGCAAAAGATGGACTGTCAGTCTTCGTTCTGTACCAGCTGCTGCAGCTTCTGCACAGGAACTACTGTACCCTGCGTATTCCACTCCCTCTGCCCCCTCAGCATAAGCAGTAACGGCAATCTGTGCAACTAAATGACAATGGTATCTGAACTCCCGTAAACATACGCAGATCCAGCTGTGATTCTCAATTAGCCGACACGGAGCATCAAAAACCTGCATTACAACAAACTAAATCAGTCTGTCGCACTGATCTGCTACCTGGCACGCTTGAAACCCGACGATACAACAGAGTCCAATGCAAACATCAGGTTTCTGGGGACTTCCTCGATGCGTGTTTGTGTGTGTATCATCATCATAGAGAGCCGAGGCGCCTCATCAGAACACAGATGCGCCCTGATTAAGGGCGAGCGCAGCAATGACAGAACTGCATTAGTGTGATGTATGTGTTGTTAGCCAGCAAGCAGCTAATTCCAAATTTAACACCTGATTCGCACAATGCAGTCACACCTGAGTGCTAGCCAAGATTTACTACCCTTGTCAGACCACTGATGGCTTTTATAAGTAATTTTTCGGAGTCCCCGATTCATTCTCTCTCGGCGTCGCTGATAATGAATTATGATTCTGGGTCAGGATTCAGCTTAAAAGCAAAATTATAGTCATTTGGAAACTGGGTTGGTGTCAGATAGTCACTTCGCTGGAGGGAAAACCCCACCCGTGAGGTTTCTTGAAAGGCAGAAAGCATTGTTTTAACAGACAAATTCATCTTCATTTTGGCAGATGCAGAATGAAGTGGGCCTGATTTTACACATACTTCTTTACATGCACAGTCTGGCCCCAAACCTGGGATTGCAGCAGTGACATTTGGCAGCCAGCTACTTTTCATACAGTTTCCTCGCATAATCAGCGCGGATAGAACATCTAATGTTGTGCTAATGGGCATCGCAGAGACTTCCCTGTTTAATGCTCATTTCCAGTGATTCATAATGACAGTGTGTGCGGCCCTGATGATGGAAAACAAGGGTGCTATTCATGTCAGGCACCGCAGGCTTTTGTCTGCCGACAGGTTGTGTGATTTTGAACAGGTGTATGTGCTCTCTCGTCCCATCTGGCCTTGGTATATTTCCCAACCTGCTATTTGTCCCATTTTATACCTCTCGCAGTGAAATAGCCATGTGCCTGTGTGTGTGTGGTTGTGACTGTGTGTGTGTGGTTGTGACAGTGTCTGTTGTTTTTAGTGGTGTTGTTCCAGGTCAAGCTGGTCCTGTATAATCATGGTTGTGTCAGCAGCCCGCCCGCTCATCACTGTGCAAGGATACCAGCCTCTGACATTGACCCCTGCCCCTTCCCTCCTTCTCAACACACACACACACATAGATAAACACATTTACGCTTTCAGGGTTATTATACGGTATATGTGTGTAAATGTGTGTGTTATTTAATGGGCCTGAGTGTGTGGGAATTAAAGCAGTGGCCTTATTACCACAAATGGCTCTCAGATGAGCAAAGGTGACTTGGTTCAAGGATCGTGGAGACACGTGCGTCCTCAAAAAAAGCATATGAGCTTATATATGATGTTTGCTGAACTCTGCACATTCTTAGTTGGGGGCTTGAGCCATAAGACCAGAGTTCTGTCAGCTAGTGTCAGAACTGCAGCCACACTTGTTAAGTTAGTTTTAAGGAAATTTTTTTCTAACAGTGATTACTAGCCATGGGTACTCATGCCCCACGGGGTACTTCTGCAGTTGCCAAGGGGCATACCAAAATATTCTGATTTCAAGTAAATTTATTGCCACAGTAATCAATAAGCTTCCAAGTGCGATGGTTTGCACTTTGCTGTCAGCCTTCCTGAGTTACAACACATTGAAAATGCAAGAGGACTAGTTGGCAAGCTACCAGAGAGCTAAATGTAATGGATGAGCTGTTCAAATGGAAAACTTAAAGTACTGCTAAATTACTAAAAGGAAGGGATAAATAGAATAGTTGGCTAAACTTAATGCATTAGTGTTTGAAATATGTGGCTAAAGGCAATGAATAAATAGCACACAGAGATAACTAAAAGTAATAAACAGTTGAAATTATAACTTTAAAGTAATGATAAAAAGATATAGTTTGTTAAAACCAGGTTAATGGATGAATAGTTGAAATAATTTGCTTAGAAATGCTAATGGATGAATTGTAGAAATTGCTAGTTAAAAATAATGAATAAATGCTTAAAATAAATAAATTTTACATTAAGGGATAAACAATTGTAATAATTAGACGAAAGTAATGAAAAATAAGTTGAAATTGTTGAATAGTAGTTAATGACTGGTTAGAAGTGTTGGCTAAAAGTGATGAATGAACAGTTGGCATAATTAATTAAAAGTAATGGATAAAAACATATAGTTTGCTAGAAGTAGGCTAATGGATGGATGGATAATATCATTAGCTTATAGTAATGGATAAATTGTAGGAATATTTAACCAACAAATGATGAATAAGTATTTGAAATAGTTCGCTAAAAGTAATCAATTAATTTGGAAGTTAGCTTAAAGTAAGGGATAAACAGTTGTAATAATTAGCTGATATAGTGGGATAAAAGTTATTAATAAAGAAATGAATGACCTATTTATAGAAATAAATAGCTAAAAGAAATGGATAATATGTTGGAAAAAGTAAGCTAAAAGTAGGCTTATAGATAAACAGTTGTAATAATTAGCCAAAAGTAATGGATAATGAGTTGAAACAGTTAGCTAAAATTAACTAATAATTGGCTGAAGTAGTTAGCTAAAAGTATTGGATAAACCGTTCTTATAATTAGCCAAAAGTTATGGATAATAAGTTAAAATAGTTAACTAAAATTAAACGACAACTATTTGAAATTGTCAGCTAAAAGTCCTGGATAAATGGCTGAAGTAGTTAGTATTGTACTGGAGAAACACTTCTTCTATAATTAGCCAAAAGTAATGGATAAGTTGAAATGATTAGCTAAAAGTAATGAATAATAAGTTAAAATATTTTGCTAAAACAAACTGATAACTGTTTGAAATAGTTAACTAAAAGTAATTTAGAAATGGCTGAGGTAGTTATTTTAAAGAAAGTGAAAAAATAGAGCTAAAATGAACCGATTACTCTTTGAAATAGTTAGCTAAAAATAAATGATTGATGGTTGAAACTGTTAGCCATAAGCAATGTATAATAAGTTAAAACAGTTAGCTAAAAGTAAAGTTAAAATAGTCAGCTAAAATTAGCTCATAACTGTTTGATATAGTTAGCTAAAAGTATAGATAAACACTGAAGCTGCTGTAGATTGATAAAGTAATGGACAAATAGCTGAAAGTCCCAGACAGGTGGGGCCGGTGAAGGGGTACTTGAACTCATCTGATTGGACCATGGAGGTACGTCAGACAACAACGGTCGGTGACCTCAGGTGTACCTCAGGTCTCTGTGGAGCCCCGCCCCTCCTACAGCCTCTGCTGCAAGAACTAATGGGAAATGTTTGTTTGTTACCTTGTATGTCTGCTTGTTTGGGTGGGTGAATATGTGTGGGTGTGTTCCAATCGGGCTGTGCTCTGATTGAGTGTGCAGCTGCATGTCACTTGATTACCCTACACACACACACACACACACACACACACACTCCCCTTAAAGTTATCATATTTGTCTGTGCCTGTTTTTGTGAGTGAATCTGTTTGCTTGTGTGTGTGTGTGTGTGTGTGTGTGTGTGTGTGTGTGTGTGTGTGTGTGTGTTTGCATTTGTTGGTGTGTGTGTGTGCGTGAGGATTTGCCTGAGGACAGCAGTCATGCTCCATTAATTAGCACAGCAACCTGCTGACTTTCAAGTGGCAATGGCAAAATTAACCCTGCATCTCTGAAAGACCTCAGAAAATGCTCTGTTATTTCAGTCTTGATTACCACTCATATCACCGTTATTGCTTCGACGTGGTGCATTTCTACATGCGTACCGTGTGTGAACATGTGTATGGACGAGTACATCTCTGTGTGTGCCATCAGATACCATCTCTCTCAGCTGGAGATCTCCCGCTGAGTGCCTGAAAACATCTGAAAAAAAAAAATCCCTCCCAACTGTCTCTCCTTTCGTTAAGACTCCCATCAGATTGTAAAATGCAATCATAACAAAGTGGCAGCTAAATTGTATATTTTTTCTCTTGAGAAGAGGAGGGGTGGGTGATATGAAATAAACAGATTTCTGGTGCATGCAGACACAGGAGACTGTTAAATACTTGCAACATTAACATTTCAAATTCTGTGGAGGATTGCCAGGAAGAGAAGTGGCGTCTACTGTAATGACTGCAGCTCATTATATCATGTCTCACAGATTCTCCTTAAACCGATGACTGAAGTCCAAACGTGAGGGTCAGCTCTTGTGTCATAGGTTTCCACATCTGTCAATGGTGTTTTGAAGTGCGGCTTTGTGTTGTCTCCCTCTCCACCCTCCGAGCATTTGGCTGCCTGAAAGTCTTGCGAGATGTCACCCTGCATTATGGCGCCCTCCCACACCTCCCTCTGGTACAATTACTGACTGTCAGGATGTGTATTGACCTCGTAGTACACGGACAGACCCAGCGGCTGGCCCCCATACAGCACACACACACATACAGTATTGATGTGGGGGTGATGCTCCTGGCTCTGCTGCCTCCAGTGTGAGAGACAGAGGGAGGGAAAGAGAATGCCAGCAGCAGCAAAGGTATAAATGCAAAGAGAAAGGGCTCATATGAAATGGCCTCTGTCAGAGAGCTGTGACTGTTTTATTGTTTGTCGTCTGAGGTGACTGAACCAAGTGGCTTCATGCTGATTCTCAGCTCTGTTACTCAAGACTTAAAGCTGTGCTATATTGCATTTGATAGATGAAATAACACATTATTCCTCTCACAAATAAAAAGGTAAATTCACAAAAATTAAAACACACTTCACTGCTACAGCCTTACTTAGCTCATGGTGGCTGAAGTTAGCTTATGTTAGCAAATTTCAGGCTAGTTAACAACATGTCGGGCAGGAAATCCAAAGTGTGGAATTGTGTTGAGAAGGTGACGGACGAACCCAAGGTGATATGTAAACTCATCTTCATTGGTCGACTACAAACATGACGTATCATCTGAAACATGGAAGTAGCTACATGCCCATTAGCCCACAGCGTCATTAACAGGCAGCTCACGGTGAGAGAGGACAGAGTGAGACGCTGTGCTGCTGCCAGAGGAGCCGCTGAATGAGTTCCCTCTGAGCTGTGAGTCGCTAAAAGAGTCTGGGGCTGTTCATAAAACATTCAGGACGCCACAGTTTATTCCACACTACTGAAGTTGCTCCTCTTTTTGGAGCCACTGCGGAGTCTATAATAATTTTGCTTTCAGCCATGCTTGTTGTTGCCCTGCGTAACAGAATATCATCAATATTAGCAAGTCAAAATGAATGAATTTTTCATATCATATTGAAAATTATACAGATATTATCATGAATGAGATGAAATGGCACACACCTAATAAACATATTTTTTGATAATTCTAAAGTATTCTTTATATTATCAGGAAATGGCCTTCACAGTTTGCCATAGCTGGCCATCTTCATTTTTTCCCTCAAAAGATCAAAAACTGAAACATGTTCAATGTTCAGTTGTGTGAAACCCACATTTGAGAGACTGAAATCAGCTAATATGTAATTTTGCTTTTAAAAATTGCCTCAGCAATCAGTTATTGTTTTGTAAAACCTTAATCAATTGATTGCCTTATTGTTTCACTGCTCTCTTTTTCTCACCAAATTTGCAGCACTGTGTTTTTCCTGTTGAAGTCAAAGTCTCTGCTGATTTCTCTGTCTGCTCAGCCGTGGTTGCTATTACCTGCTAATGCTATTTGCCCTGTCATCCCTCTGTTTATGCTAAACAATGCACATGACTGCTGCTGGCACTGTTAAACGCACCCCGCGCCTCTACCTGAGCGACAGCATATTGAAAAGCTTTTAAAACTGGCCATGGTTTGAAGCACAGAAAGAAGTGACAGGCAGTGGCAAACGGACGTTTTGTCTTCATAGATATTAGATTATGACTCTAAGTGTTCTGATGGGAGGCTGTAGATATAGAAACACCAGAGTGTGCGTGTGTTTAGTGGTTCCCTGAGAGGTGGTGTTTGGCTGCTGTCTGCTGTCATCAATGTGGCTCCTCAGTGAGTGGCGCTGACAGTTGAGCTGGCCTGGATGCTGTCACATGTCCTTGTCAGTCCACTCAGAGTTAGGGGACGCACCTCGCTATTGTCAGCTTCTATTACCTCTTCACACACACACACGCGCGCACACACACAGTCTCCCCTCTCCATACCAAGCCCAGTACAGTATATGCCTCAAACATGCAGACAAACACAGAGAAATCTCACTGTCTCCTGGCTACATGCCAGTGGCAGTAGCTCTTTCTAGTTTTGCTTCACACACACACACACACACACACACACACACACACACTCACACACACACACACACTTCCAGGGGGACCTTGTGACCTTCCCTGTCTGCCCCATCCTGCCCCTGTCCATGTTAAGTGTCAGCTCTCCCTTGCCATCTTGCCTTGTGCCGTACCCTCAGGGCCGGATCAGAACCACCGTACTGGGCCAGCAAGAAATCCTTGCCAGTGCTCCCAGCACCACCGCCGTTCATTTCCCACCTTCCTTCCTCAGAAAACAGCGCCAGTAACCTCTACGTAAATCGTCTTTATTTTCACACAACAAGGAAGACGAGGCCCTGGGAGAGAGGAAACTGTGCCTGGAACTGTGATTGAAACAACCGGGGGGTGTGCTCGCTTGTCGCCTGAGCTCATTTCAAGACGTTTGGCATCCAGCGTTAGCAGCGCAGATCAGGCTCGCCTCTGGTGGAATATAAAATGTTGCCTTGTCTCACACTGACAGCAGCGTTGTCACATGCAGACTCAGGAGAAGTCAATAAGGCTGTCGAGTGTTTCACAGGTCCTGCCAGTCATCAGATACGAACGTTGAGTTTTTGCAGCTTTAAATCTAAATCATATTCTGTTTTTGGCGGGTTTGTTTTGGTCTAAGTTAGAGTTCAGTGTTTTCTCATTTTGAACTGTCACAACTTGTGAGCATGTGTTTATGACGTGTGGATCGAGTGTGCGTTATCACGGTATTGGGATCTACAAAGCCTGGCATCCAATTTCCACACTGTTATACCTAACACACACACACACACACTCACACACACTCACACACAGACACAGGTTTCTCTATTTCTGTCCACTTTTTCTCTTTTCCAATTCAGTAACTTTCTGGTACATCTGTTTATTTGAGCACTGGTCCGTAACTTTTGTATGAATGACATTACTGCATGTTCTCAGTGGAAAGTGTTTGAGTTATGACGCTGTAGATTTTGAAGATCTGATTTAATAATTCGGTGATGGTGTCTTTGTATAGCACATGCTTAAATACAAAGCCATTCATTATACTGTAATGGCTCGAGTGAAGACTTTTTAGAGCACATGCTGAAGTGGTGAGCACAGGGCTGTATTAAGAGCAATGCTCCATTAACAGAGTTTTAAGTGTGGTACTTTTTTTTTTCTTTTTGTGAATTGAACCAAATGTGCAAGACTGAAAGTGTGAGGAGTCCTGCTCTCAGGGAAGCTGCAAGCGTTAGCATGTCTGGTTACCTAGCATACTATATACTGTTCTACTGCATAACCAGTGTGACCTCAAAGTCAAACTTTTTTGAGCCTCTGAGTAGCTATCCAACCTCTAATGCTGCATCTAGTTCTCTCGGTGCATCCATGGATGAGACACAAATAACTAACTAACTTTTAAGACAATTTTATTCATATAGCACCAAATTATGTCAAATGTTATCCCAGGAGCCCAACGTGCTCATGTTTAACCCAAACAATGTGTCATGTGACTGCAGTTGGTTCACATCCAGGTCGGAACACGTTCTCACCACAAACCAACCGCGCCAGAGTTCGTTTGTAGAGAACCAGCTCTTCAAGAAGGTCTTGGTCTGGTTGTTTTGGTGCACACCTGAGTGTGATTGCTGTGTTCACACCTGCCCAAACGAACTGCACTGAGGGGGCAAACTAACTTGACTTCAACTGAACAGAACCAAACATGGCAGGTGTGAAAGCACCCTGACAGATGTAATTTGAGCCAACAAACCAGCAGCTGCCATCTAGAAACAAGAAGCCTGCTTTTGAAACTATGAACTTGTTTAAAGAGACAAGTGGGAAACATTTAATCTGTCTCTCAGTACTACCAACACATTTTTGCTTGAGGTGGACAGATGGAAATTTATGGAAATCAGGCCAAAACTGTATTTGTTGTGCATAAATACTAATGAAGCCATGTTTGTCCGTAAAACATCTGCCCATTACAACCTTCACAGAGGTGTCCTTCATGCTGTTGCCGCAGGTATAATCAACCTGTCATGGCTCTGTTGCCATTAGTTGTGGTGACAGAATATTGCCAGAGACATTTCTGTGCATCACTCCAAGACTCATCATGAAATATGGACAGCATTAGCAGCACTGAAAGAATAATAACATGTCGTCTAATAGCTACTAGACTCTCAAGTCTTTTGTGACATTGCCGGTTTGTCACACGCTTAAGGATAACCAGTGTTTTTTGATTGATTTAAAAAGACTACTGTACTTCTCAGCAGATCAGACACCTGTTTGATAAGCTCTCAGTCGGCCATTTAACACAAGTAAGTCAAAGCAAATCCAATTAATCGTTACATTTATCACCCTGATGGAAACATCAAGAAAAAAAATCACCAGAGATCTGTTTGCAGGAAACATCTAAACAAAGATTTATGATTATGGCTAATAATATCCTCATCTAGTAGTATCTCCTCAGTCATCAGCCATGGCTTCACTTAATCATTAGTGATTTAGCTGATAAAAGCCAGTTTTGATGATTCGATAACAAGTGATATCAGATCCAGGGAGAGAGAAACTCATGTCGAAGAGAGATGTTAGGGAGAAAAGAGAAAGGAGAGAAAGAAATACCCCTCAGAGCGACGCCACAATAATTAGCATAGCGGGAGAGAGAGGCGCAGTGCGGGAGAGATAATCATAGCGCCTTAATGTCTGCTGAATGCTATTTATCAGCAGCATTACCCATAGTGCCCTGGCTTTTCTTCACAGTTATCTCACGGTGCGGGGTGATGATGAGCCTCCCCTCTTGATCCAGAGCCGTGTCGGCATGATGTGTGCATGTGTGTGTGGTCTTTGTGGTTCTTATATGAGATTATATTTAACGTATTTAATTTTTTTCCCTGTATTCTCTCTTCCATATGTGTTTTCCTTGTGTCTCTCTCACACAAAAACACGCTCATGGGCCCCCAGAGGTCCATAGTATCTTGGAGTAGCAGACAGGCATTGCTTCCTAATCTGGATAAGTGTCCCAGTGCCGCTGCGCGTGTTGATCTGTTCTCCCACAATGCATGTCTCTGGATGGGTTTAATGGGCCGGTGGTTGCCTGGAGGTTAGAGTAACATGGGAGATTTGTGACCTGAAGGGATCTAAACTGAAACAATCAGGGTGGGGATTTTTTTTTGAGTGTGTGTGTTACGACCCTCCTTCAATGTGCCTTGTTTACTTCATGTAGTGCTTCCCTACATTTCCCAGAGTGCATTTCAGCAACTTCCAGAGGACTCATGTTTAGAGGCCTCATTGAATTTGAATGTCAGTTTCGAAAGTAGGACTGATGCTGCGTTCAGGTGAAATCAGGCAAACCAGATATCATCTTAGTAAACGTAGGCTAGACGGTAAAATTAGGAGAGGCTAGCAGAGAATCCCGACAACGCTAACCGTAAGCGGCAGTGCCGTTTGCCTTATTTTGATGTTTTGCGTCCTCTGCCATATCTGCGAGATTCCATGTGAATACAGCATAATTCCTAGTCCACATGGACATGGGTATGTTTGTAACTGTAACTTAGGACTTAGGACACTCCAGACAGCCTTCTGATACTAGCTTCTTTCAGGCTGCTGATTGTAGAATTTTCCTTGTCGACCAATAGTGGTCGTTTAGGGCCATTAGTCGACTAGTGGCCCGCGTGTATATTGATTTAATTATTAGATGATATATTGTGGACGGGGCAACACAATGGTTTTAGTTGAAGGTGTGAGAAAGAATAGTATCAGTAACATTGTTAACACTGTGCTGTACAAACCGTACTAATGAACCTTCATTAATATAGGCCTATATTTTATCTACAAGTGCACGTCACACACTGAGCGAGCCGCCTGTTAATGACGCTGTGGGCTAATGGGCATGTAGCTACTTCCATGTTTTAGATGATACGTCATGTTTGTAGTCGACCAATGAAGATGAGTTTACATATCACCTTGGGTTCGTCCTTCACCTTCTCAAAATGATCCCACACTTTGGATTTCCTGCCCGACATGTTATTAACTAGCCTGTGGAATAACCGCAGGTACCAGCCCTGGAAATTAACCTGACTCCTGTCTGACTGCTGAGCGTGCACAGCTCCTAATAGAATTTCTTGGGGTTCTTCTTTATATGTTTGTTTTTGTTTTCTTTGACTAAAAGACCAGTGAAATCTTGTCGTCTAATGACCTTTCTGGTTGACTAACGTTTGGTCCACTATTAAGGGGCAGCCCTTGTGTGTATGGGATGGGAATTTTATTGAGAATGAAGAAGGGGAAACACTGTTTATACAATTACCCATGTCCGTGATGACTAGGACTTAAAGTGTGTAGAGTTTTCTTTTTGACAAAAAACTCTTGTCAACCCCCAAATTCAAAACACAACTTGTCTTCTAGCTGCACTGAATTCTGTTTTAACGACACTGCTGTCACTGGAAGACTTGACATCCTTTTCCATAATAGATCTCTCCCCCACCCGTCATTGTTTGTCAGTGCTAAACAGTAGACAGTAGAAAGAAGTCCCTGTTCTTTGATTTCAAGTGACTGACACCAAACCCGGCGTTCACTGCTGATGCTGTATGATCACTAAAACATTTTGTGATATCAGACTCCACTGTGGCTTTGTTTGATGTATCTCAACATGATGTCATGTTCTCTATTTGACCAAAATGTTCACAGAGGAATATGCACCAGAAGAGAAATCTGTCAATGTTGAATGTAGGACTATGGTAAGGCTGATGGGATGAACAGGTTAACAGATGTCAGGCTCTTTGTATTTAGATGTGATAGAAGCTGAAGACGATGCTCAGGCTGCTTCTGCTGTACACAAAGCTTCCACTTCATGCCTCCACTCCACCACAGAGCAAAACATAAGGAATAAACACAGCGAGGATGTCAGGGCTGTATGTCTTGATGGGGGCTCTTGTTGCATGTTAGGTCTTTATCACTATGGCAGCTGATAATAAACACCACGGGGTACACATGGATCAGTAGAGATAAATTCATTCATTAAAAAAACATAAGTGCCATCTTTGGTGGGGAGTAGTATTAAAATGTCACGATCTATCAGGGTTAGTGCGGCTGGATTTTGTCACACTCTCTTGAATATATTCATATACAAGTAGTTCATGGAAACACCCACTGTTTCATATTTTTTAGCCCATGCTATTTGAGTGACTCTGTGAATGGCATTGTGTACCTTACTAGTGTAGCCTTGTTTCCACCAAGCAGTTCAGTTCAATTCAGGTCAGTTTGTTAGACATTAGAATGATTAGAATAGAACAGAAAGCCTTTAACGTCATTGTACAATAAAAATAAAGGCTGGTGACTTTAAAGGTGGAACATTTACTTGTAATGTTACTCAATGCGTGAGCTGACGATGTGAATCCATCAGCACACCTTAAATTTCACTTTAACAACTTTGACCATCACTTTAGTTTTTATATGATATACACTTTCAGTAATCAAACGTTTAAATGTATTAATTTCGGCCGGGTTATGTGAACTGCATATATTCTAATCCTCACTCAGAGAAAAAAAAACAAAACATTGTGGAGCATTGTTCCTGTGGGCTTACTTTTACTTTTGCTTCCAAAGTTACCATACTGAAAATGTTTGGTGGAAACTGTTGGCTGTGTTGCTTTCGAAATTTTGCAAGTTTGACATCACAGTCAGCCTCAGCTGAACTTTGCGTTAATGCTAATAAGCTAAACTAAGGAAGTTGGTAAATATAACTTGCAGAAAACCAGCATGTTAGCATACTAATGTTTGCATAAGTACATCACTGCTGTGTCTCTACAGCTTGACGAAGCTTATGTCGTGGCTGTAGTCTCTGAATACACTTTGATGCTATACCTTTTTTTTCCGTCTTTGAGCTTTTTCTTCATGCTAACAGTTTACTCCATCAGGAAGCCCAAAATATCACCAGAAAGGAGTACTAAGTGCATAAAGTCATCATGCTTGGTTCAAATGCAGAAACACACGGATCAGAAGAGACATATTCATTCAATAAAAAAAACACAAACGCTATCTTAAGTGGGAAGTAGCAATAAAATACCATGATGTATCAAGAGATACTGATGCTCAATTAATTATGTTATATTATCTTGTTACACTCTGGTGAATACATCCACATAAATGTAGCTGATTCATATTTATTTTGCAGAAACGTTAGAAATTAGCTTAAATGTCACATGGCACTGCTGACTGTATCATTCAATTTAGTCTCTTTCATGACCTGTTTTACCTCTCGCGCTCTTCTTTCATTAGCCGCCTTCCCTTTCCCCTCATCTCTCTTTCCCGCAGTCAGGGATTCCTGCAGTGCATCTAGGCCGATCCACCTCTACACATCATTTATCACTATAAACATTGCTCATTGCTCCCAGCGCAAATATGTTTATTGTTGTCATTCACTCATAGGCCATTTATTTAATGTGTTTTCTCTGTCTCTCCTCTGCCTCTCTACGTCTCTGTTCATTGTGAGGAGTGAGTGTATTGTGAGGAAATCAAACACGTATTTAATGATAATGGACTGATGTGCGAGTGAATGGAGGGAGATTGGAACAGAACAGCGTGCTGGAAAATCAGATCCCAACATCTCCAAGGTACAAACATAATAGGAAGTCAAAAAGAATGCCTTCGCGCCTCAGCTGTTGTGAATTCGCCTTTTGTCAGTCAGGGCCCGGCCATCTCCGCCATTGTTCCGCTTTTTAGAGAAGGAATTGGATTTTTTTTTTTTTTTTTCTCGGTGGTTTTTCTCCCCGTGTCGGCGCCTGACTTCCCTTGCTCACCAATGGGCAGACTTAATTAGGACATTTCTGAGTGATTTATTCACAAAAGGACACTGGCTGTACCTCTGACCAATTCATTTTGAATAGAGGAGGACAATGCCTTCCAGAAATTGCTAATGGCATGTCGGGGAAAAATAAGCAATCAAGCCACTGGGCAGTGATTTATCAAAAATGAATTCAGGCTTTACATGAACTGCAACCTGTTGGTTCACATCTTATTGGTTTCTCAATACGCTTTGATCTCTCTAATGAAGTCTGAGCTTTGTGGGAAAACTACCAAATGTGTGAACGAGCAGCGGGGACAAAGAAAAGGTTGCTGAAATTTCACACACATCATTTTCCTCTGAACAGTTCGTATCATAAAAACTGTAAAAGGACTGAAACGGTGACGGTGTTTATGTGCAAACACTTGTACTCATTCCCTATAATGACATATTGCCCTTTACCTCACCACGCTGCAAATACTCGATCATGCTAACCAAGTTAATGCAAGTTATTATGGCATTTTGCCAACACACACACACACACACACGCACACACATAGCTATCCTCACAAAGGGAAAAGGTCAGCATTTTAATGGCTTTGCTCCCTGTGGTAATCGCCTTTTTGGTTAGCCACGCAAACTAAATGAAAAGATGTCGGCCCACGTGTGGGGTTAACCTATGCTGCTCCATTTCAATAAGTGACGTGCCATTAGCCTTGCCCTCCACTGTGAGCTCTGTGAAATCGGGTAATCCACTGACTCACTTTGCTGCCCATCAGTGAGCGCTGGGGGAGGAGATTTCCCCGTTAAACTCTCATTTCATCACCATTATCTCAACATGACTCTCTTCCACCATATGGTTGAAGAGCTCTGAGAATTTGGGGGGAGATCAAGTTTATCTATGGATATAGAGTCAGCCCATTATATTTAGCTTTTATGTACACTTTGATGCAAATGTACCAAATGTAAATCATTGTACAGCAGTGAACCTGCTCCTCAGCTGAGGGCAGAAACAAAGCATTTGAAGTGATGTTCAGTCTTCACATGCTGGTGTATAAGGGTTTAAAACTAATGAATCCAAAACTTTTAAGGAATCGTTTGACATTTTTGGGAACACACTTACTCGCTTTCTGAACAAAACCTTGAATGAAATTGGTTTATTTTAATGACATGTCTGAACTTGCAAGCCTGAGAAATTAACATGTGGACCACAGATGCTCAGATTGTAATTGCAGTTTGCATTTCGTCATTCCTTCTCTGAAGAGTCGGGGTGTTGCCAGAAAAACAAGGCAAGATTAATTCCCCAAAATGTGCATTCACGTCTCAGGACATGGATAAAAAAAGCCTAACTAATAGGGGTAAATAGACTAAGACGAGTCCTCTGAATGTAGGAGCTGCTCCCCTCCTGCTGCAGCTCAAACGCTCCTGATTGGTTTAAGAATGCACGCTTGCACCGATAATCAGCATAAATCCATGTGGAGAATTTCACAAAGTCCACAAGTGTGCCCTTCAGGGAGAGGAGAGGAGTGACGGAGGGCTCCGTAGTCAATGTTGTTTCCACACTAGCCTGCGCGCGTCACGTCCTAATCCTTCCCCCTGGAACCCAGGCAGCATTAAACTAGCTGGAATGAGTGCCATGCAGGGAGTAAATGGAGGGAGACGACCGTCCACAATGGCCCTGGAAAGTGGTTGCTCTTGTAAACTGGAGGATTAGAGGGAAAGAAATCCTCCTCTCCTTGTGTAGGCGTGCCCACAGAGACAAAGCCCAGTGTTTACAGTCTTTCGCTGTACCTA
This sequence comes from Epinephelus cyanopodus, assembly GCA_026686955.1. Taxonomy (NCBI): domain Eukaryota; kingdom Metazoa; phylum Chordata; class Actinopteri; order Perciformes; family Serranidae; genus Epinephelus; species Epinephelus cyanopodus. The sequence continues at coordinate 7,786,436 of CM048935.1, forward strand.
TAGTCCTCCAGCTTCAAGTCCACTGTGTGATCATCCGAGTGCGAGAGGAGTTAGGAACTATTCATCCCATTCTGTCGACCTATTGCTTACAGAAACAAGGAAGTGCTCCGACTCTTATTTTGTCTTCCCGTCTTCATTGGAAATGAGAATATGCTGCATAGTGTAGATTTACATCCTTTACTTTCGATCACCATCATTTTAGCAACCATCTGACTGGTTTTATTAGCTAATGCACAGCGAGATTGACTGACGGAGCAGCAGTCTGACGAACACTGATTGCTGTTTTTATAGCAATGTTTATTGGCTTTATTTTTCCACACAGTACAAGAATCAACCAGTAATGTTAGTTACAGAGGTGTTAAAAAACTGACTGGTCTGGTGTTGTGTTACGTGTTTATAGCAATATAATCCAGCTGATTTTTTGTGAGAGGCGATCCAAAACATGTCCAAAATTTGGTTTATGATTGGTCACAAGTATTGGCCTTTTTTTTTCTTTAAACAGTCAATGACATTCTTGTCCTCCATAGCTGTACAGTGTTTTTAGTGCTAATTAGCTAATGCTAGCGTGCTAACACACAAAAGTGACGGGCTGGAAAACAGGTTAGTGAAGAGTAGAAAGCAGCATGGAGGTCAGTGAAAATGTTCTTTTTCATGTCTCTTTTATTCAGTCTTGTTCAAGAGCTGCTTGGACAGAGACAGACGGTATTTTGTGGTGGCCCGTCATTGCAGTGCATTGGCTAATGGGTTAAGATTAGCAAGTCCACGACGTTGGCGTGTTTCCATCACTGCCGTTCAGAGCCGATCGGAGCTGAAGGCAATAAATACCTGTGACTGCTGCAGAGCCATTTCTTAGTAACCTTTCCCAAAATACAAAAACGAGATGTTTAATAGTTATACATTTAAGAAAAAACTTCTTGTCTTTAACTTTATATTTCCATAGATTAACTCTTGTGTTGGTTAATGAATCAGTAGTACTCACTGAGTTGCAAAGACGCTTTTTTTCTGCCTGCCTCTCTTCCCTCTCGCTCAATGTCGAGCAGGTTGTTGCTGATCACACGTCCAGCGTCTTTCTCTGTCATATAAACTCTTTAAAGTGAGCTCATTAGGTGGTGGCCCTCAAGGTCTCTTAGCCATTCAGAGAACATGCAGGTAGCTGTGGCCGACATTTGCATTCCACACCTGACGCCCTGATAAATGGGAAACAGGCTCTCCAGGTAACATGGACAGGCATGACTGGAGAAAACAGAGCAGCCAAACGTTTCCACTACCCACAGTCCCTCCCTCCCTCTCCAGCCAACACTTTACTGACGCTCCACTCCTGTCTGCTCTGCCCTGTTGCACTTTCCCTTCCTCTTTGCTCTTTCTCGCCTTCTTTGCTTCCTGCATTTGTCCAACTCCATTCCCTCCTTTTCATGTCACTTTCCTGTCAGTTTCTCTTTTATATATCCTGAACCGCTCCTTCCCTGCTCTCTGCTGTTGCTCTCTAATATTAGCAAATGCAAATAATCCAGCACTGCGTTCCCGAGCATGCTTACACGCACGCAGCGTGTGCTTGAATCATTTTTTCTTTAAATGAGTGCCATTTAAGTGAGGCGAGACTGGAGTGCGCCCAAGATGGGAGAGTCATTGTTGTGTGTCTGTCCCTATATTGGACACCTGATGATCTATTTAGGGATCCATACAGCTAACGAGCACTTCATTTTCAGGTCCTGCAGAGTCTGATGACACATAAGTAACAGTGCATTTCATTATGCTAATGTTTGGCAGGGAAAGGTGTGGGCTGAGAGCCGTGGGTGGGATTTTGCCTTGTGTTGTGAGCGTGTACGCGTGTGGAAATGTGTGTGAATGTGTGTCAGACAGCAGACTGTGTTTGGTTGATGGAGCCATTCAGTCTCGTAGACATGCCCCCCAGAAATACCGTCTGGTAATGTCTTCGCTCTTCCAAGGTGTCTGTGGTGGGATGCCAGGCGCCCTCTTTCCCTTCCTCTTTTCCATTTCCTGCACAACAAACAGCCATAAAGCCTCGTTCTCAGATTTGAAAATTATACACATGCAGCAAACTGTTTTCCAATCAAACAGGCCTTGGTGTTTTGAACGTGCCATCTAATCAGTGATGCTCCTCAACCATTGTCAAAGATTGCCTTCCAAATAGTCACAGAGTTGCAAAGTATAGTGGAGCGAAACGTCGAACACATGTTCATTAATAACAAGTCTTTGGTGTAAATATGGAAGCTAATCAGACAAACCTCGCCTTATGAGGTAATCAGGATAGATGTGTGTGTGCATGTGGGTGTGTTTGTGTGTGTGATCCGGCTCCCAGGTAATTATAGCAGACAGCTGCCATGGCATCCTGGATCAGTCCCACGTCAACAAGCCGCAAACACACACTTTGACGTACACACACGCACGTGCACAAAATAGGTCCCACATCAACATGGCATCATTATTAGCGGGCTGATGCCCAGATTTGTATCATTTTATTCAGCGTCTCCGGCAAATTGTGTCTGCGATGCATCCAGAGTGGCTTGTACCAAGACGAGATGCACCTGCTGTGGAGCAAAGCAGAAGGAGCTGTCGAGATAGTGGAGAGACAATGATTTCGAAGCTCGGATGCAGGCGCTGTTATGCAAAACAATCACCTGTCTTGTGTATAATAGGAGATATGGACGTGGCACGGTCTCGCCCGGCCGACAGAGGCTGGAAACGCAGGGTGGGATGTGGCTCTCCCTCTTTATCCCCTTTTCCTCCCACACCGGATCTTTCCCTTGATGCACCCTGATCTGTCAAAACACTCCACTGTCTTTCCTTCCCTCCCTCTCTGCTGTCTGTCTCCCCTTTTCTAGTCGTTCCCGTGTTCGCCAGGCTTGGTGTGGTATCATGCCTGCATGCATCATGGACCCGCTAACAAATTACATAGAGTAGCCACTCCGCTTCCCCTCTCACTCAGCTGTCAAGTGGAGCCACTGAAGCATTCTCCCTCTTCTCCTCTCCCTCTACCCATCCATCCCTCCATCACACCATCCAGTCTTCCCCTTCGCGGCACGCTTCCCCGCCTGCTCACCCCCCCGCCCACATTTCCCATACCTGTACACCCATCAGGGCTGCAGAAGTGATCTACCTCTCCTTCATCATCTCCCTTCATTTATCCATCCCTCCATCTCTCCATCTCAGCTTTACATCCCCCCACACACATCGAAAACATCCAGCAAGACAGCATCTCTACACACAGGAGGAGATGAGTTTAAATGTACCTCAGGTTTAAAATAATATAGTCTTACTTTTTACTGGATGTATGTCGTGACAAAAAGACAAAAAATACTACGTCTTATTAAAGAGCAGAGGCAGTGTGATACAGTGGACAGAAGGCAAATTTTTATTCAGCCTCAATAAACTAACCTTTTTCATGCCCCGCTGGCAGCGCGAGGTGAGTAAGCACCTTAGTCATCAAGCACTCACTCACATGTAATAACTTAGAACAAAACTTGTGATTAGGCCAGAAATGTCTGCAGGTCATAAGAGAAATCTAGTTAACACAGAGGTGTATTGAAAATTTACTCAGAGCTCACAGTGCTCTTTTGCATGATGTGTGTAGAAACCGGGGTCGTTTCCTCTCATCCAGTCCGTGATCAGGTTGATGAATGCAGAGTAATCACAAACCCATGTGTGCATATCTACCAGCCTACCCACATCAGACATGACAGAGTACTTTATTTACACTTGTAATTTCAGGTATCTCATGTAAGACACGATGAAATTCAAATCCAGACAAATTTCAGGTGAGATGTGTCACAGTTTTGTTTCATTCTGTCCTGTAGTTCTCTGTTTTATTCAGTAACTTTACAGAAACAAGGCCTTAATGAGCAAAGGAGAGGTGATACAGCCTCCAGTCAGAAATACTGCCATCACAGAGAAGTTGCCTTTTTAACTTCCCGTTGTATTTAATATTTATATGATTTGTGGCACTGTATTCACCACGTTGTAATAGATCTTTGACTACATATCTAAACATCTGCAACCATGTGACTAACCGATTATGATTATTTATCAAGGCTGCCCCTGTGTGATTTGAAAGAGACATTCACAAGCATTTATTCTGGATTGGGATTCCTGTCACAGTTATGATGAAGGTGCCACTTTGCGGCTACTGTCAGGGTTGGAGGATGGGTGCAAAAGATAATTGTAACACATCTTTTCTTGGTCAGTAGCAGAGTGACTGTGAACATTGACAATAAGAGAGAGTGTGAAAGTGGAGCTGGTACCAGTGTATTGATACTGCAGTATTGAAACTGTTTAAAATATTCAGAATGATTATGTAATGATAAATCAATTTTCTTTTACAACACTATACCACAGTGCTACCACCATGCATGTATGTATCTGTGTTAGTCAGCTCACAAATGGCTTTGCCTGCGCTGGATGCAAATCTGGCTAGGCCTGCTGCGAACACCGCATGTCCAAAACTACATCCCTATTATTTTCAATATACAACCCCACACCGGCAGCAGCTAGACACGAGTCGGCGCTCCTGGATTTGCCGCCCTGCAACACTTTACTCTAATACCCTATTTCCAGCCTCAACGCTCTCGAAATTAAACGCATTTTCCCCCACTCACTCTCCGTTTGTACACACCAGGACCAACCAACTCCTATCCTCACCACTGATACATAAAGAGAACTCTCTTGCTGTCTCATGAGTGACAAAGACTGGATGATGAGGAGGTAGGGAAATATCCCGCGCTACACGACCCACAGTCCCGTTATTATAAAGACAACAACCAAAAAGGTATTGCGTGATGAGTCATAGCTTGGAGTTCAGCTCTACAGGTGAGAAATCAAGTTTAATTCTGGGCTATCCACACGTGATCTTAAGCTAATGCAGAGGTGGAAGTAGTAAAAGTAGTAATAACCTTGTGTGGTCGTCTATTAACAAACTGCAGTGTGACACGTCCGGTGTGTGAGGGGCGGCACTTGACATGCGACATACGACATGTTGCCGGTGTGTTTTCAGCTTAAGGTTAGATTATGCTTGTAAAGGATGTCTGGTTGACATAGTTACATACTTAAACCAGGACTGCGATCCATTTCATTGTACGCTTGGCTTTCTTGGTATCAAATGTCTGACACTCCCAAGATGCATTTAGTGGCTGATAGGGTTGCAGCAGTATGACGTTTTTACAATAACCATCTCAGAAAAAAAGGTATCATGGTACTACACCTTTATTTTTATCAGTCAGAATGACCCTTAAAGGAATGGGCTATGTTTGCTTGAACGAAGGTTTTATTACTATCATTGAAACTTAAAAGCGTGTTTTTAACTACGATAAAAGTGAGATTGTCAGTCCAGTTGCATTTTGTTGTCAATGTGGTGGATGAGCAAATGTTCACAGTATGATCGCTGTCAGTTTTCATATCGCAGTATACCTTGAAACCACTATATCGCTGCAGTTCTAGTAGCTAAATGTGAATGAGTTAATACAAATACAGCTCTCCTGCAGTTAAAACAATAAATATTTTTTCCACGGACCATTTTTAATACGTCCACAGATTAGCAGTAATTCTAGGTTAATAAAAGGCTTCTCAGCAGCTGATGTTCTGTTTGATGACCTGTTTGGGGATTTGTTCTTCGACAGAGCGGACATGTGGGCAGTGAGCCTGAGTGCTGGATGTCTAACCTGACACTCAGACATCAGCGCTAAACACAGTGAGCTCTGCCAGTCTGCCTTCATGGCAGCAGAGGAGCGAGACACGGCTGTGATTAATAGGTTGACTGTGGAGCCCTGACCTCTGAAGGTCGCCAGGTTGTTTCCTGTTTGACTAGCCACATGAGCGCACACACACACACACACAGCACACTTATTCATAACCATATACAAGAGCGCACACACAGGCAGTCTAACGCACCGCTGCCTCTACACCAATTCCACCGGGACAATATCTTGTGTATTTACTGGCCGCTGAAGAGCTTTGAATATCTGTGAGTCTCAGCTTTACTGATGTGATAAGATGCCTTGGCTTTCATTAGCATGTCACGGCGTCATAATACTACCCCTGCCAAATGACATGTGACCAAGTTGAGATCATAAACAGCCCCTGTGGAGTACTTGAAACTAGAGCTTGTACTGTATTTTACAGACGGTCGTTAATTGGTGCATCGCCGTGTCCTTTTTTATAGAGAGGAGATGAGAAAGATGAAGGCCAGGCTTTTTTCCTCCATAAGTCAAACCAGTGGAGCCATCTGGTCTGAGTCATCACACCTAATGCCCTCCTCAACCTTCCCCGGCCTTGGTGGCAGTCAAATAGAACCCATCCTGCCCCCCGCTCACCTTTTGATATCGAAGGTGATCCCCTCCTTTACCACCTCCTTAATAGATCTGCCCCATTGATATGCATTGCTTTCCAGAGATCAAGTCTTCCTCTCTGGGTGCTGGTGGGTGGAATGGCGTGGGTCATGACCCCCAAAGCCAGGAACAGAATGGGAAGGAAGCTTATGGCGAGAGATGTGTTTTACCACATGAGAAGGATGCTCAGATAATGGTTCTGGGTTTTGTCAAGTCCAGTATTTGTTGCTGGGAATCTGGAGTATCTGTACCTCAATGGTTCTCGTCACATATCGATGTTTGAAGATGGACCTTTCATGTCCGCATATGACGTGAAAGGTACCCTGGGTGTGTGGTTGCCATGTTTTGTTCGGCCTGTTACATGCAGTGTCTTCTTTCAAACGGCACTTCGTTTTCACAGGAAATTTAACGTAGACATACAGTCTGTTTCAAAGTAAAGCACAATGTCAGTACAACAACGGGAATTGATGTTTTTTTTTCCTCCAACAACTAATGCAGTTGGTTGGGTTACGGTAACAAAAGCACGTGGCTGCGTTTAGGGAAAAAGAACGGTCTGGAATAAAAGATTGTCTGATGAAGGGCTGGGGCCCGAAACGTAACATATGAATAAATTATTTTGGTGTGCAGACTTTATCTTTTATTCCATACTTACCTTTTGGTCCAGCACCCAGCATTAAGTTTTTTGGGATGTGCATGCTACTTTTACCTGTTATTAAAAGAACAGGGTCTGGCATGTAATCTTACGGGATGAGAATGCTGCTCTCCTGGGTGAAGGTAGGTTTGTTTGAGACATCCACCACCAACTCCACTTGGACTTTTGCCACCTTTTTTCGTTCTTGTCCCACCATGTTCTCCCTTAATGGTGACCAGCCAGCATTAAAGGACGGCTTTTTTCCCCAACCAGACACACTTCTGTTGCAAAACCTGCCATAACCTCCAGTTGTGAATCTGGTGTTCTCCATTGGTCGTTTGTCTAGAATAACCACAAAGCAGCATTTTTCAGAAACTGTTAAAATGGTGTTATGGTGTAATTCCTCTTCAGAATGACTTCCTAAATGGTACATGCAGGTGTAAGGAAAGCAGGAGTGTGTTAACCAGTAAGTTATCAGAGGCAGACTGGAGCCTGCCCAGGGGATACAGGCACGAGGATGCCAGCTAAATACAGCCTGAGGGCCTCCCCCTACGTAATCGCCCGGAGGGATCGCACAGTAGAGTTCTCGTCGCTTCTTGTGCAGCAGTAGCAAAAGGGGCAGAGTCGCTGCCATAAGCACAATGAGAGCATGTTTTACCACTGCTTTACATTAATATTTCTTCTGTTGAACAACTGCTGTGGTGTGATGATTTGCATTTGTATTTATTAGAGCAGTGTATTGTCTCTGCCGCTGGCCTTTTGTCTGCTGTTGGTCTTTTCTGTGCTCTTCTTGTGTGCTCTCTGCTCCCAGATTCACTCCTCATGTTTGCCTGGACAAGCAAGAGTCAGCAATGACAGTGTCAAAGCTCTGACTGTAGTCACTGTCATCACTGTGTTTAACTAAACTAAAGTAAGCTGCACAGACAAAAAACAACTAGCTTCTTATGGTCCGTGGATAGCGAGGGTGCCGTTTACCAACAGTGGATTTATTGCATGAGGTTAAGCAGCAGCTCTGAGCTTATCTAGACACTCATTGCTGCATGCGGTCTTCACCATGACACCCGTAAGAGAGAGCTGCTTCCCACATGACACACAACGAAGCACACGTCACACTCACAGGTTACCCACAAGGCCACTACCCTTAAAAGGGAAAAGGTGTGAGGCCGTAACACACGGGACTCACAGGAGCGCTGCAGTGTTAGCATCAGATCACTAAAATGCTACTAAAATTCTCTGAGATTCCTGCATCATCAAACTGTCCTGATGTAATAAGAAATAAAAATTAAAGTAGTCACAGTAACTTTGAGTTACTAATAATGAAAAATGTTTTTGCTAGCAAATGATGACGTGAGGTATTCCAGTCATATTAGCAAGCTCTCTTTTTAGCATTGTAGCAAACTGACATTTTGAAATATTTTTCACGACATGGCCACTAATACATAAAACACAACCTTACACTAAATGTTAATAACTCCAAGAATAGTGTCATGTGAATGACAAAGGGCCACAAATGGATTCACACTGTGTAGAATGCAGCTTAGATGATGGCTATTTGGTAATGGTCTAATTTTTCTCGGTAGCCTCACTGCCAAATTATGATTGAAATGTTACGTATCATACCACTAAAGGTGCGTTAAGTTTTAGGGATGCACAGTAATACTGGCACATCATCGGTACCGGCCGATATTGGCTTAAAAACGAGAATTGGCCAACATGCTTTTTTTTAATTTGCACAATGGATGAATATTACGTACACTGAAAAGCGTACTGTTTCCTGTCTCCATCTGTTGGTGGACCATCACGATAAGAGTATGCATGTAAAATATGATATTAATTCCACTACAGAAGAGATTTGATGATCATGAAAAGTGGATATATATTAGTCACTGGCTAAATAAGTCGGCATATCAGATATTGGCAAAACATTCAGTATTGTATATCCCTATTCATTTTGGCTATTTCAGATTTCACCTTAGAAGAAATTGCTTATTAGTTTATGTTATTTTTATCCTTCATAGTTTTTATCAAGTTTTAGTCGAGCACAACTTGAAACATTTTAGTCAAGTTTTAGTCGAAAAATTGTCATTATGTTTTGGTCATTACTCTTATTTAAAAAGTTTCCCCCCTCTTTAATAAAAATAAAAATTCAGTTAGGCTAATAGAGCTTTCAGGTGTCTGAATCAAGGTGACAGGATCTATTAAGTGTTGGAATTTCATATACACTTAATTTTTTCTGCAACTATGAATAATTTTTTCACATTAACAAACTTGCAGTTGAGTTTCTGACTGGTTTAGGAAAGGCAGCCTTATACACAAGCTATCATACACAAGGGCAATTCAAAGTGCTTAACAGAGCAATAAAATATAAAACTTAATAAAAGATACAGAAAAGAGCGAAGAGAGAAAAGATATAAAAGGTGAAATTAATTACTAAATGATGTACAATTAAAAAAGTTACCATTGTACCAAAATTGAGTTTTAAAATAACATTGACGTCATAACAGGAAGGAGTGGGCAGTGTAAGAAAGGAATGTTTTTTACAGGATTATTTAAGGGCACACACTTACTGAACATCATTTGAAAAGCTCAAAGCTAATATGAGACGCATGGACAACTATTTGTACCCAGATTCACTGTAAAGTCCGATTTAACAGCCTCACTGTTAAGAAGCAGTACATATTTTTATTTCAGCCTTTCTTTCTAGATCTGCAGCATGTTAGTCTGGAGGTTTTAGATCACATCCTCTCACTGAGTCGCTGAATAAAACTGGACTCTCAGAGATTCTGTTTACATACAGCACAGCTATGCTCACAGATAACAGAGCCTTCTACCTGCCAAGTCCGGCAGCTGCTCGCCTTACTGCGGTTCAGAGGCTAACAAGCGGAGCTAACAGCCACCGCTTCAATCAACAGACTCCACAAATCCTCCACCGGCTCCACATATACAATCAAAATGAATGAATTACAGCTCAAAACTTGGGTATCGGCTGACGCTGCTCAGTGTATGTTGAGGCTAGTGAAACATCGTGGTGCAGGCTATGTACTGGTGTTTTCCAACCTGTTGGCACTCCGATCTCACTCGCTGTTCTCAGCTTTCTAGTTTAAAACATTTTTCCTTATTACATGAAATATTTAACATTCTCACTTCTCTCATTTTTAATGTTAGCAATAGCTCACCACTGAGATGTTTGTCTTGTCTTGTTAAGGAAAACAAAACAAAGATTTCGTCATTGTTTTTATAATCAAGGATCTATTTTTACCACCTCAAAGTCTCGTCTTAGTCACGTTGATGAATGTTTAGTCATTGTTTTCCTTAAAAAAATTAACACTGCACTTAGGGAGGCTGAGAGGTGTGAAAATGAGGATTGTTGACTGTTATGTGACTCATGGGCGACTCAGTGAGCTCCCAGAAGACCTGACTTCACCAGCAACACGCTCCCACTGAGTGAACTAAATATGTACATCGCTGACAGGCCCCAGATCTCTCAAATAGCCCAGTGTTCCCTGTTGTCCCAAGATGGCCGAGCCTGTTCTGCACTGAGCTGCAGCTGCAGGTAGTAATTACTGATTAGGCTGTGGAAAGTGGGGACAAATGCACTGTATAATCAGCGAGCCCGTCGACAGTGGGAGCCCTTCACAATGGCTTGTAATTAACAAGATAATTGGTGAGAGATGGCAAAGATTTCTTGAGTTCTTCCTTATTTGCATGTCATTTTGCTACGGAGTTCTTTATGACTTCTTTTTTCATCTGTGAAGGTTGAGGCGCTAATGATACTGTGTCCTATGGTGCGGCTTGCTTGTGTTGTGGATTCAAACTGAGCGCGTGCAGCCGACAGAGAGGAGCGAAGCAGCATGTGCGGCGTGCACCTGTACGCTCTCGCAAGATCCAATATTTGTTTTGTGGAGTAATCCAGAGTCATTTTCTATACAAGTGCTGTTTCCAGCTCTGCTCATCACATTTGTATGCAGCGTGTGAATGTGCAACAAGCCTTTTAAAGCATTGCTTATCCTGTAAAAAAGCCCTGGAAGGCTGTTTCTACATCAGAGTTCCTTCTTTTAGCCCCCGAGGAAATCTCTCCGTATGTATTCATTAGTGTTATTCTTACAATAACTCCAGTAATGAGTACTCAGGCGGCTTCCTTTCGAATACCGTTCAGTACATCACACACTCAGATAGGAAGATGTTTATCACTCCTTTTCCAATTATATTTCTCCAGATTAAGGTGTCGCCGTGGCACTTGTTTCCTTGACAACCCCGTCGTTTTTTCACCCTTTTTCCAAGTACCCTTAATCTGAGCGGATATGAAAACTCTTCATGTGTATTTTTTCCCAGTTAGCCACACTGGTGCTGTCTGTCCAGCCTCTTAAGCCCTCATCACGGGGTTCTTTTTTGAGTGACTTAAATGTGAAGTACGGTTGATGCTCGACTTTTCCTCTCGTGCTCTCCTCCTCTCGTTCACATTCTCTCTCCCCCACCCGTTGTGAGCTTGAAGAGGCTCCCTATTGAATTCCATACGTGGCATTGGCTCCTTTCATGTCGGATTAAAAAGAGCATGGACGTCACGGACAAACACTGTTTATTAGATTTTGTCTCATTGAAACAGAAGGAGAAAGAGAGCAAAAAATAAAGAAAAAAAGAATCTACCTCAGTGAATTGATGAAGCATGAAGGGTGTTAATAATGTATAAGGTTTTCAAAATTCAATTTCGAAAATGTGCGCCGCTGGAAGGTGGGGGGGGGGCGGCGACATAGAACAGAGTGTACGTTTGACAGGTGACATGATTCTTTCTTGTGTAATTGATTTGCTTTGCCATTTGTTTCCCCCCTTTTTTCATCTTTCGTGAAGCATTGGAGGCAGCGAGTGTGATAGATGAAGCTGGTGGAGTTCATTTTTCCCCCTCCACACTGCCGGGTAGCCTCCAGTGCAACCAAGTCTAGTGCTTTCCTGTGTGGGTTATGGCACAGTAGTAGCGTTCCTCACTTACTAAACATGTGCCTCTTGTTATATGTGGATTTCATCATGCTAGATATTTGTTTATTGTGTTTCATAGCATAGGCCCACAGATATGTTTACATATCTGATACAGTCTTTGATTCACTGTCTGACCCTCCCTGTGTCCAAGGCTGTTCATGTAATGACTGACACGTCACAGCGACGCAGACTTCCTGTCTATTAAGCTGAAACCATTTCCCTCAGTGGAAACAAAGCTTTTATTTACTTTAATTTCACGGATAAGAAACAATAAATTGTGAAGACAATAAAGCCTCCACAAAAATAGCATTTTAAGTCTTGTGTGTGATTTATCCCGGCTTCATATGAGCAGAGGAAATCTCCGCTTGTCGCTAGGCTAATGTATGCAATGTAAAATCCTATAGGCTTGTGCTAATAATGTTAGCATGTTGTATTTGTTTCAAAAACATGTTTAGCATAAGACAGTTGTTTTGTCTGTGAACCTTGTGAGCTGTAATGGAGCCGAATTTTGCACTGAAGCTCCATACATGATGTCAGTGTGATGTCACTGTATACCTGAGAATCTCAGGTTGACTTTGAGGTAAAATAATAGCCCCAAAAAATAAAAATAGCACCCACCTAGTATTTTGATTTGTTTGATGGTCAGTTCCAGATTTATATACTCATTAAGTTACTTCACGTGGATGTTCACTTCATTTCCAACACTGTCATACTTTTTTTGGGTGGGGTGGGAGATGTTGGCCAAGTATTTCTTTATTTGCTTTTTCCTGTTCCAAACTAACATGATCTTTGTCTGTAAAAATCAATATTGTTCGACCTCTACAACTGTGTAAAAAATACTAACTGCTCCTTTTTATGTTCTTTTTTTTTTCTATGCATTCTTCAATGTTACCTGGATCAGGTAAGGACTCTCTTCCTCCTCACTTTGTTTCCACACAAGTGCAGTTGTTCGTGTGTGTGTGTGTGTACTGTACACATTTCATTACATGTGTTCCATCATGTCTGACACCTGAGTCAGTCACCGAGCTCTCACTAACAGGCCGAGGGACCTGTGTGCACAGTCTGAACCGCAGGTCAGCAGCATGTTTCCATACATCATACGCATCCTGATGTGTTTGTCAGCTGCTGAGCATCACACACCCATAAAGACTACAGTATACGGGGGATGTATCACCGTCTGCAGGAAGTGTATAATGCACAGTTAGCTTGTGCTTTCTGACTCCAGCATTATCCTCAAGGTTGGTGTCGTCTGACGTTGACTCATCCCCTTCGCCACTGGTGCTTGTTATTACACGCCTCATCTCTAACCTCCCCTTTCTGAGGAAAAGTTTGCGCCTACTGTAGGAGCCACAGCTGCAGCGCACACCCGCAGCTTTGAACAGATCGAGCACTTTGACAATTAAGGCAGAAATAGCACAATGGCAATTGTTCACGCCTATTGTAATACTGTTTTGTCAAAGCGCACGCCTGAAGGTGATAGCCTCGCTGTCTTTGATTTCTCCCTTTCAGTCAATGTTTTTTCTTCCCTCTCTTCCTTTCGTCTGTTTTTTTTTCTTTCTCAAGAATACTCATTCAATTTTTACTGCTGTATGAGACTGCGAACAGCTTGCGGGGCGGGAGCGCAGTAATTACCACGGTTATGTCAGGCGGAGCTGAGGAACGTAGCCTGGGGAGGAGAAAGGCCACTGTGCGGTGATGGCCCCCCGAAATTAATGGAGAATTGGAAATGAATCAATAGCTAATGAAAATGTGTGTTCACTCTATTACTGCTTTTATGACGGCTGTAGCCTCAGGCAAGGCGCTTTGTCACCCCACTACACAGAGAGCAGTGGCGCCCATCTATGTCTCTCTCTCCCTCTCATCATATTCATCTCGCTTTCACTCGTCTCTCTGTGATGCTCTCTGTTTCTCTGAACCTCCTCCTGCTCTACGTCTCTCTCTGCTTCTCTTTGTTCACACATTAATTGAGCTTTAAAAAGGCTTCATTTCATATTAAGAGGGAACAAATGATTGTTTGGTCAGTGTTAAATGTTGAAGATGTTTGGCTTGTATCAAGAAGAGTCAAAAGCCTTTCTGGCTTTTGTTTTTATGCCTGCCAGTGATCACTGTGGCAGATTTACTGCTCAGAGCTTTCAGTAATTTTTGAATCAGCAGTCATTGATGCCTTGAAGGTTGACAAAAGTAGGCTTCTTTTATCTGACTGGCAACCGTTGATTTTACCGGCTGGAATGTCTGTTGCAAACACATTTTATCCTGACCAGCCAGCTAGTTATTGTTAGCTACAAAAGCTCATTGAAACTTGTTTTCTTTTTATTTAACAAACACAGAACATAAGGTCATCATGGGTGTTACAAAGTCAAATCACAGTCCATTTTGTTCAGTTACATCCTGGCATAGAGTGTCACACTTTTCTCAACAGCATTTATACACAATCCATTTTTCCCAGTATGTTGTACATTTTTCCATCTCAAGCCTTGTATATCATTTCCATCATTCCCCCAAAGATTCAGCCAATGTTGGAGGATCAACTTGCAGCCATTTGCCAGTTATGGTTTTATGACTATAATCCAAAAAAACATGGTGCTCCCATTGCAAAGAGCTACCAAAAATCAGGACAAAACGCTTTTCTGTTTGGCAAGTGTTGTTCCCCTTCTCGTCTGGCATTTGACTGCAGACTAGAGGACTTGTAGGCAGTGGTAGTGTGGATGGGCCCCAGCGCACACTATTATGATGAGCCCTTGTACGTCCTAGTTACTACTTACTTACCAACAGTGAGCCTTACTGCTGCTTTTATGTTACATCCACCTGCAGATGTGCCCAGCTTGTCAGTCTTCGGAGATTATGCAGCTAAACTAGCTACTTAACATATCATCTGGTGACATGATTAAACAGAGACTTAATATTAGACATCATCAACATATAGATTACCCAGTTATCATCATTACATATCTGTATTAATTCATTTATTTTCCATAATGGCTTATCCTGTTGCAGGTCGCAGGGGGGCTGGAGCCAATGCCAGCTGACATTGGGCGAGAGGCAGGGTTCACCCTGGACAGGTCACCAGACTATCACAAGGCTGATACATTGAAACAGACAACTATTCACACTAGGGCTGGGCGATAATACAGGTTCCTACCAAAAACTGGTATTATTTTCGTTATAATATGAATTTTTCATATACTGCAAGACTGGTGAATAGCCCAAACAATGTCTGGAACGTGCGCGGCAGGAAGGTGTTTCAGCGGGGACCTATTTCACCGCTGCACACCACAGGCATGCTAGAGCCTGCAAGAGCATAGAGAAAGGTTTAGAGGCGAGAATGGCTGCTGGAGAGAGTCTTGAAAGCGAAGCAACTGTACACGATGACCCAGAAGAACTCGTACCAAAAAGAGGAGTGTTTCCCCGATATGCAACTAGCAGCAGCGCAGCGCCGTCTACAATTCTCCTCTGCTCTCTGTATCGCGCACGGAGTTTCACTCCGATGCACATGCACCCACACACACACACAGGTTTTTTCCTGACCGAAGACGACCCGAGTCCGAGACAATTATAACCGAGCATGGCACTTATGGAGCACAGCTGGTGCTGCGTTCAGGCGTTGTCACGTAAATAACAAATTCCTGCACTTGAATAGGCCATAACACAACACAGCATGTCAAGTGGGCAAAACCCGAGCAAAATACCGTCAAATACCATGAAACCGATATGATTTTTTTTTTTAAAAACATGATATGAAAATGTTGTGATAGCGCCCAGCCCTAACTCACACTCGCATTCACACCTAGAGACACCAATTAACCTGCATGTCTTTGGACTGTGGGAGGAAGCTGGAGAAAACCCACGCTGACACAGGGAGAGCATGTAAACTTTGTAACCAAAGTACTGGCTCCTGTGACATCCCTACACTGAGGACGTTGTTTTGGGTTTAGTGTGTTATCATGTGAGAAAGGTTTGCTATTAATTACCCTAGGGGAAGCTAGCAAGGTCTTAGGTTTTGGAAGTAATGCTACATTTGTTGAAGCAGACAAACACACAGTTGAATCCATTCCTTACACTCTTACTCTTAAAAAAATCCAAAGCTCAAGAGGCCTGCTGTGCCTAGTTACGGTTGCTAAGGTATGATTGGACAGGCACTGTTTGGTGGGAGGGGTTTAGCGAACAGTGAATTACTAATGTGACTTTGAGACAGAGCGAGGTTTTAAACTCCCATCATGATAAATTCAGGATATAAACACTGTCGTCTTTTATCACTCCGACCATTATTTAACTGATAGTGTGCAAAAAAAAAATCAAAAAAAAATCTCAGACTTCATTGGACAATGAGACTGTCGAGGAAGAGAAAGAGATTTGTGAACGGAGGAAGGAACCTTTTATGTCACTTATCCAGGTTGTACAGGGACACAGAGCTCAGTGCACATTAGTTGACTGCTCCCCCAGGATTCACAGATCATTTCTCTTCCCTGACATGGTACATGCAGCACTGCCCTGGGGTGCCTGACAGCGCGTGACATCGCCTCCGTGTGTGCGCGTGTATGTGTGTGTTGCAAAGGGGCCCCAACATCAACCCATCAGCACCTCCTGCAGACTGCAAACCCCCAGGGCCCCCTGCCATTGAAGTTAGCTGCCTCACTTTGTTAACATGCTGTATGATACTGCAGATAATCGCAGACTGCATCTTCACAGGGTTGTCATGGACACCATCGGATGTATCATCGCTTTAAACTTTGCCTCGAGACTTAATTTAAAGTTGTTACTCTGCGTGTGTGTGGATTGTAAGTCACAGTAACACACATGACTCATTGGTTACTGTTCTGCCAGACAATTAAATGTGCTGTGATGTTCTGGAGAGGTGTGAGTTGTTTGGATCAGTGGTAGTTCATCACGTTGAACGTCGGCTCCCTTACAGAACACTGTGTGGTATTTATTTAGATTCAATAGACAATCTATTGACAAATAGCTGGAAATCAATTCTGCTTTTCTCTGTGGTTTCATTTGGCTCATCTGTTGCTGCTGTCTACTGAAAACAGTCTTCGAAATAGTCAAACTGTCAGCCTCGCAGTGTTCTATTATGTGCTCTGAGTGACTTTTTCTATCTGCCTTAAAGTGGAACCCTATCTGTAATAAATAACTGCTTTACTCTTCTCTTTATCGGGTATTTAGGGTACAATAGTGATTCATGAAAGCCTTTATGCTCAATAAAAAAAACAATCTGTGTGTGTGTGTGTGTGTGTGTGTGTGTGTGTGTGTGTGTGTGTCCATGATTTTCTCCTCACTGACTTGGTCAATCCATGTGAAATTTGGCACAGTGGTAGAGGGTCATGGGAGGATGTGAATGAAGCAATGTTACATCAATCGGCCAAAGGGGGGCGCTATAGCAACCGACTGAAATTGCAAACTTTGAATGGGCATATCTCATGCCCCGTATGTCGTCGAGACATGAAACTTTGCACAGAGATGTCTCTCCTCATGAGGAGCTTGCATCAAGAACCCATAACTTTAGGTTATATAGATTTTCCGCCATTTTGAATTTTTGAAAAACACTTCAAATCAATCTCTTCCCAGGAAGTTTGAGCGATCTGCATGAAACTGGATGAACATAATTTAGGGACCAATATCTAAAGTTCCCTCTTGGCAAAAGTTGGAAAACTTACTAAAACTGAGCTTCTATAAGGCAATGAATATTGCGGAGGGCGTGGCTCATCACACAAAGGTGTATAACATCTCAAGGGTTTCACCCATCACCACGCAACTTTGTAGGCATATGACCACACATAATCTGAGGGGACCCCTCCATTATTGACCCCATCAAACAAAATGGGGGCGCTAGAGAGCTCATTTCTAATCTAGGCCTAATCGCCATATGTAATTTTACTAAACTTGGTAGATATGTAGAACAGGACGCCTCAAGGTGACTGGAGAAATTTAACTCTAATTGGCAACTGGGTGGCGCTATAACAACAGAAAAATGCTTAAAAATGGCTAAAATGCGACCGATCGCTGTGGCTCCCCCTGTGGCCCAGTGTTTTGTTTTGGTGTGACTAAGTCATGGTATGGTATGCTGTACATAATCACGGAAACTGTCAGTGCATCATTCTGTCAGTCAGTTATTCCGTCTGTCCCACGTTTTTCTACTCACTGACATGGTCAATCTATGTGAAACTGCACATAGGCATTGAGGATTGGCATAGGTAGAAGGTGACAAAGCGACCAATGGGTCGCCAATGGACTAAAACATATAAATCAAAAGGTGATTTCCTTCTTTTAGTAAAATCCTAAATTATTAAGTTGTTGTTTTTTTCCACCTGGACCTTTATGCTCTGCTATTTCTCCTCTAATCATCAGGCTGTAACCTGTGACAGGCTGTTATGATACCACAACTATCACACAGTCACATATATGGAGTTTGTTGTGTTGCGCTCTGGCCTCGCTGCACCTACTGTACGGTGTGGCGCAGTCCAGTGTTGAGGACAGAGTCTGGGCTGACACATCTGTTCCATTAGCATGCTGGTCGGCCTGCTAGACCAGAGGAGTCAAGGCACCTCGGGGGTCAAGAGTCCCTCAAGTGATGAAATTAACCATTCACTGATGTTCCTGGAGAGAGAGAGACAGGGAGAGAGGGAGGGAGGGGAGGGAAGGGGGCTAGCTGCCTTATCATGCCACAGAAACCTGCAATCATCCTTGGAGGCAGATTAGTGAGCGGACCGGTGAGCCTGTGAATACCCTTCACTGCCTGAGCAGGTGGCCTCCCATACCAAGTACAGCACATTAATCCAGTCTGTTAACAAATAAGCAGCCAGGCTAATAGAGCACTGCCAGAGGCTTATGTTTCCACCATTACAGGGGGGGACTCGTTTAATTTGTCTCAGCTCTGGACAGAGAGAGGGGACGGACGGGCGGACGGAAGAGGGGGGGAGAAGGAGAGGGATAGAAAGCGGGATCAAATGAAGGAGGACGACGGGGACTGAGGGAGAAAGAGAAGGGGGAAGAAGGGGGAGCGACGGAGAGCTGAAAGGACAAAAGTAGCTGAAAAAGTGCCCAGCTTGGCGAGCAAGAGCAGGACTTAAACGGCGGTTTGTGCAGTCAGCAGTATCACACACAGCCTGCTGTTCCCTATGAATGTTTGCCTGGCTTGTTGTCAATCAAAAATGGTGTTAAGTGAACTGCACATAATGTGTTTGGGAAGAATCCAAGAGACTTGTGCTCCAAATATTAAAAATGCTCTCATGGTGCTCACAGTTTGGAGAATGATGGTCGTTACAGACACAAATACATTCACACACACAATATTAAACTATTCTAAGGTGTTAATTTAATGTTTCCTGGTATATTAAGGGACTGTGCAAAGATTCTTCTAGGTAAGGCTTATTTATTTATTTTTAATTTCAATTTTTTTTTACTGTTTGATTTATTTTTTAGTTGTTTTTTTTAATGTATGGCAAAACATTCTCAAAATCTGTTATTTTTTAGACTAAAAATGTGATAAAACAATAAACTAATCATGATATAAACCAACTTTATATGTATTAATGCTGACTACAGTAAATAAGGCAGCAACTGAAGAGATTTAATTCCTTATATTTATAAAGATCCATGTGTAAACCCACATAAAGTCAAATTATTTTCAATCTGTGCTTATGGCAAAGCACTTGTTTAAAGGGATAGTTCAATCCAAAACAAAAAAATACATATTCTTTCTTTTACCTGTAGGGCTATTAATCTATCTAGATTGTTTCGATGTGAGTTGCAGAGTGCTGGAGATATCGGCCGTGGAGATGTCTGCCTTCTCTTCAGTATAATGGAACTAGATGGCACTCGCTTGTGGTGCTCAAAGTGCCAAAACAATACATGTAAAAAATCCAACAGTAATGTCTCTTTCCAGAAATCATGACCTGGTTACTCAAGATAATCCACAGACCTTGTTGTGAGCAGTTTCATGTGGGAACTATTTTCTTTCCACCAAACTACACCCACCAGCTATATCACTGTACAGAAGGAAGCGTGCATCTATGATTGGCTCACCAAACAACACTAAGCTAGGAGGATGCTATTAACTCTATCCCTGCCGTTGATGAGATTTTCCGGCAACCCGTGTTTTCACTGATGTAAGATAGGGGGAGCTGTTACATGTATGTAACATATGTTACAAATGAAGAAGAAGAACCACTGGAAACCGGGAGAAGATGTTTATAGAAATGTAGCAGCTTGTAAACTGCACAAAATTGCTGGAGCTTTATGGTTGCACAAGCAAATAAGTGCCTGTCTCATCTTTTTCTCAGAATCACTGTTGTTGTCTTTTTGTTAATGAAAATGCACAAATTTAAGTGTTAATAAAAAAAGGAATGGAATATGATAGAATAAAATGTTTGGTTTTTTTATGTATAAAAACAGAAGGTCTCTTCTTTAGCTTCATGTATATCTTGTTTCTTTTGTGAGTCTTGAAAGATTAGTGAATACGATCTAAAATGCTGGCAGTGGCTAGCAACTTAAAAATAATACTCTGGTGGGGAAAGTGTGAATGTAAACATCTCATGCTGTCAGGAGTACTAGCCTCTTGTCCATGTGTTGATGCATGCTTACTCCTGCATGGTGATGCTTCTGTAAATAGAAAACAGTCTGTGGTCAATAGTCAATAGTCTGTGGATTATCCTGAGTAGCAGAGTTATGATTTCTAGTAAGAGACATTGCTGTACATTTTTAAATGTTTTAAATTTATACTGATAAATAGCACTACAGGTAAGAAGAAAAATATGTCATTTTGATTTTAGGATGATCTGTCCCTTTAAAAATACATAAAAATAAAAAATATAAAACCCTTCGACAAGGGAGACCTTGTTGACCCTCCTCCGCCTTTTAATTGTAGCACAGTCCCTAAGTTGACTTTATCTGATCTATAAAGTTACTCAGCTAATGTGAGCAGACAGTGATTTATTTGTGAACGTCTCCTGTGCTGCGTTGTCTCTGGGGGATCAGTGAGAACATCTTTGTACCCTCTGCTTCCCTTTAGTCCAGAGGCAGCCGCGCTCCCTAATGGGCCCACTGACATGCGTTCAGCAGTAATGATCACCTCCAGGGGTTTCCCCCTCAGTTTGTCTCAATGACGGACGCGAGGACAAATCAATAACCAGCCCACTGTCGCTGCCCAGGTGACCATTTTCATCTCAAATTTCCTCTTTGATTTGGATGGACGCTTCCAACCCGCCACTCGTGGCCACTTTCCCTCTCATCTGGTCTCCCCCTCCTCCTTCCTTTGTCTCCGACAAAACGTCTGAACAAACAGCAGCTCCCTTGAAGTTGTTTTTTTCAGGAGTTGCATTTGAAGTATGTGAAAACAAGAGTGACTGTCTAAATGAGCGGCTAAATGTTAGAATGAATAGAAGCAAATGCTCTGCAACAAATGCTCATATTACCATTCATGCCTGGGGGTTGTTGTGCCTTATGAGGGTGCAATATTCCTCTTCTAATCACAGCAGCTCAATACTGATATTGCTTTCATTCGACAGTTTCTAAAGGCGGCTGAAACCAATTTGTTTAAACTACTGTTGTATTCTGTTACAGTAAACCTCTTTAGCAAAGACTGCCACTGTAAACTAATTAAAACTGTATTAGTTGTCAAGAACAACAACATTAACGCTGCATTATGACACGTGTAAGAGTTATAGAGCTGAAAGTAATGTGTCATGTCACACCTGAAAGCGACATGTTTTCAGTCTGTAATTCCTTTAATTTCCCCTCAGTGTCGAGTTTAAAGGAACAAAGTGACGGCCATATTCCCATAATCTTTCCTGAGAATGTCTGTGCAAGCTATTTTAGCAATTAGTTGTGGGCTGGTCATTGATTGGTAATTTCTTTCAGGGCCAAAGCAGGGTGGTTAGCAGCCTCTTGAAAATCCCCTCGTCTTCATCAAGCCTTATTTCCTCCTAATGAGGTTTATTAGATTACAACTCTACCTCACACGTTTAACAAAAGATTAAATTGGCAGAACTCTGCGGGGAATATGTTTTTGTAATACGCCCGTAATGAGTGAAAGTTAAGGAAATGTGAAGCGCTAAGCAAGAATAAGTCATTGGACATGCTGAACTAGGCCGGGAGGGCCAGAACGCTCAAAGAGGCGCGTAATGCTGTCGGATAGCTCCTAAATGAAAGTGACGTGACAGCGCTAATGAGACGGCTTCACATTACGTGTGACTCCTGCCTGGGGGACACATTACAGCTGACTTAATGAGAGGAGATATTGTACACAGGCACTTTTGTAGTTGAGCGATGAGACCGCCGGCCTTGCTGCTGAGGTACAAGCCGCCGCAGCAAGCGAGTGGTTTGTTAAAGTGGCTGACAGGTTGAGCAACAGGGAGTGCGCTGGCTAAATGCTCATTGCTGTGACCGAGGTGTCGGGGTGAGAACAGGTCAGGGTCTGATTCACATATAACCAGAAAACACCAGGCTTAATAACAGCAATTGTGTGTGTCAGTCTAGGGAGGAATTAAGGTTAACAGTTTCTGTGACATCAGTGTTTACAAGACACGACTGCTATCTTTAAGCACTGCAATAATTCATATGTGGTTATAAATGTTGGGTGTTAGGTCTTAGGAATAATTCCTGGGGATGCTTATAAAACATTTACATAATATATCACACCCTCCGCTGAGTCTGAGAATTTGTTTTACATGTATTAATGTGGTTTAATTTGATAATAGGCTTGAAAGTGCAACAAGCATTTAACTTTGTACATGTGTCACACAGCAGCACACTGTCTTCAGTCTAGCTAGTTAATGACCGGTACTTCAATCAGGAGAGACTCGTTCTGAGAGAATATTTATTTATATGTGCACATAAGTATGAGAAATGTCTTTGCTGATTAGACCGTGTTGTGATGTCACCTGTTCCAGGAGGGTGGTAAAGACATAATAGGTGGAGTGTAGACGCTGGTGGTGGTGATGAGATGAGATGAAGAGGGAGCGGAGGATCTGGATGTGAGGGGGACAATGGCAGATTTAAAGTTGGCAGCAGCAACATGAATGACTGAAGACGATTGTGCAAAGTTTGATTTGAACTAGGGTAGGGAATGCCCATCGTCAGCTGGTTGGAGGAAGCTGTGGAAGTGGGATAGAGAGAAAATTGTGAATGAATATAGTGTAAAGAAAGTCGTCCTGATTGAATTTACGCTGAGCTTCGTGAGTTGCAACAGTACCAACACCTCATCCCACTTAACGGGGCCACTAATGAGACATCAACAGGGTTGTGCGTTAACTTTTCTTGCACGTAGCACTGATGCTACAGAGGTTGGAAATTTGTAGCGCAGGCCTTTGTAGCACTGGTATGAAAGTATCAAGTCAGTCCATTTTCAAAAGTAATTTTCCATGATCTTTCAAATGACTAACGTACAGAAAGAACATGCAAACATTGTTGTAACTATTAGTATTAGTAGTAGTATTGTGCAGCGGCACGGTGATGCAGTGGTTAGGTTCCTAGTTAACTGCTTTCAGTACTAAAAAAAACAACAACTCAACTTTCAGCAGGGCTCAAACAAAAAATTCAACATTCTTTCAACATTTACACTTCAAGTGATTTTAGCTGCTTTCAGCTCTAAAACATTAACAGACACTTAAGCTCCTTTGAGTGCTTCAACTAAAACTGCCATACAGTATCTCCTAATGCAAGTGTTAACATTTTAACCTGTTTCAGTGTTTGCACCAGCATTTTGTGAGGACTCTAGGCCTGCCCCTGACTAAGAATTTTCCTTGTCGACCAATAGTCATCATTTAGGTCCATTAGTCGACTAGTCGCCCTCATGTTTGCAATATTAATGTAATTATTAAATGATATATTTTGGGCGGAGAGGTGTGAGAAAGACTAGTATCAGTAACTTTGTTAACACTGTGCTACATTACAGAGAAATACAAAACCGTACTAATGAACCTTCATTAATATAGGCCTATATTTTATCTACAAGTGCACGTCACACACTGAGCGAGCCGCCTGTTAATGATGCTGTGGGCTAATGGGCATGTAGCTACTTCCATGTTTCAGATGATACGTCATGTTTGTAGTCGACCAGTGAAGATGAGTTTACATATCACCTTGGGTTCGTCCTTCACCTTCTCAAAATGATCCCACACTTTGGATTTCCTGCCCGACATGTTATTAAGTAGCTTGTGGAATAACCGCAGGTACCAGCCCTGGAAATTAACCTGACTCCTGTCTGACTGCTGAGCGTGGACACTGATAGAGTTTCAAGTTTGTTTGTGCGACTAAGCGACCATTGAAATCTTGCTGCCTAAATGACCTTTCTGGTCGACTAATGTTCGGTCGACTATCACGGCACAGCCCTAGAGCACTCTCACGCTTTCTTCAGAAAATGTAGCCTTATCTAGTTGATTCAGTTTGTCCGCCTGCACAGATGGGAAATAGCAATACCACAGAAAGTATTGCCGTGGCTTGTTGCAGCTGCTCTTCCAATAAACCCAGTTTTTACAGGAAGTATTGATACATTTCAGAGTGACACTGGGGAGAGAGTGTTAACTGTGGTTGATGCAGCCATGTGCAGTGTGTTGACACCCTGCTCGCTGTGCTCTGGTCAGGCTTCAGTCGTTGTCTGGGTGACTGATGAATCTCCAGCATCTATTGACTGGAGAAGAAGAGGGGAGAAGAGAAAAGAGAGGGTCACTGGGAGGTGTGAGAGGGGGGAGGGAGGGTATGATCGTCTGTCCAACTCTCCACAAGACACAAGTCACACCTCATTAGTAGGTAGTGGAAAAGAGAACGGCAGTTATGTCTGCCGTGAAAGCACCGTCTCGCACACAAACACACACATCGACACACACACTTCTACCCCAATTACCCCTATGCTGTCCCCTGAGCTGACGGGTTGAGTTATGCTGACAGGCACCCCTCTAGAAAGTGGGGGGAGAAAGTCAAAAGAGAGGGAGTGAAGGGAGGAGAGGAGAGGAAAGAGAAGTGATGGAAGGGTGAAAGCTGGGGGAGTTCAGAGAGGGGAGGAGAACAGAGGAGGGAGAACAGACAGAGAGGGGAAAGGGGGGACCACATCACGCAGCACCAGGCAGAATGAAACATGTCTGCCTGTCACCTGCCGCACACTGTAAATGGATGGCCCCCGCAATCTTGCCATCAGCGACTTATCTCCGCCGCCCGAAAGTGGGGGAAAAAAGGGCGAGCTAAGAGAAGGAAGCTGGAAAATGGTAGAGACGAGTTTCTTCTGCCGCAAACTCACTGTAATTTGTTACAGTTTCTAAAGACAAATATGACAGGATGGAATTACTCTGCCACTACTGAGGCAGTCATTTGCAAATGCCATAAAGTGCAGGTATAAATCGGCTACCGGAATGCACTTAATCTGAGGCTTCAGGCTCTTCAGCAGCAGCCGTCTTGTCAAGCATGTGTTTACAGTGAAAGGCCTCTCTGGTTCTTTATATATAAGAAAGTATTGGACAGTAGTGATGGAAGTGGCTGCTACACAGTGGTGACTGAAGCTTTCTGTTGATGTCACAAAACAGGATGATTTTGACAGTTGTCCTTTTCACAGGACTCATACAATAGCCAGGCTAACAACTCCATTATTACAAGGAGAAAAGATGTTCATCATGCTTTTATTGAGTGTATGGCAGCCGTCAGTGCTCAAGGATATCTGACGATATTTAAAAGTTAGCATTTAGTGTAAATGGCAGAGCTGTAGACTTGAGTCTTGGACTTGAGCCAGACTTACTGTAGCTCACAAAAATGATAACATGAGAGTTGAAACTAGAGTGTGGATACCAGACCCTAACCTGACGTATCGTGCTATGGCCTATTCAAGTGCTGGAATTTGTTATTTACGTGACAACGCCTGAACGCAACACAGGCCAAAAGTTACGTTTCAGTTTAAAACCGTTTAAAACCATGCAGGGAGATCGGCGGTATGGAGGCATTTCAATTTAGTCCTCGATGCAGACGATAACGAAGCAGTTGGTTTTGTGTGGGCGTGTTTGACTGTGTGTAACAGCAGCCTTTTCATGGTCATTTACGCACTGTCCATGTGTCGCTCATGGTAAACAGACGAGCTGTAACCATGATAACAGTAACTATCAATCAGTCAATCAACTATGTCAGGAAACAAACTGCATCGGGCTTGGGTCGGGTTCGGACTTAAAAATCAGAAAGGCTGTTGGGGTTGGGCCGGGCTCGGTTATAACTGTCCTGGACTTAGGTTGGGTTCAGTCAGGAAAATGCGGCCCGAGCCTCACTCTAGTTGAAACCTCTTAGACTTGACTTGAAAATTTAAAAAAAAGGAGGTGACCTATCAAAATCCTGAAACTGTGAAAAATTCTGAAGTACGTTCTTGATCTTGAACAATCTTAGGGTCCATTAAATTGAAATATTAATTAATTGTCTTGTGTTGTTCAAGGGTTGTCAGTTCTAACCATGGACCAAAAGTAATGGATGTAGATTCAAGTTGGGCATTAGGGCCGTTGCCATCTTGGTTTTTGGAGCCAGAGGTGACCATGGCTTTGGTCTGACTGGCATACTTTTTCTTTTTACTTTTAGTAGATACTGCAACTGCCCCAGAAAAGTACATAATGCCGCATGCAGTATGCACACAATCGGGACGTACTGCTTTCTCATAACGTTACGCCCTGAACTTTGACCCTTTTGCTTTTATATCTGTTACCTTGGAGATAACACAAACGCCACTTACCGAGTTAGCCAGAGACAGAGATCAACCTGGAGAGATCTGCTCTTGTTACTTTCATGTATGTAGTTTAACTTTAAAGTTAAAGCTGCACAGATTGTAGATTCTAACAGATTATACTTTGATCATGTTGAAACTCAAGTCTTAAAAGGGAACAATACCTAAATTAAGACTTCCAATAGTTCATTTCCATGGTCTAGGTCTAGGAAATTTCAATACATATTTGTGAACATGAGCGACTTTCTCTCAAAGCCAGAAACCAGAGAAGTCTCAAACTTGTGATGTCATCAAGTAGAAAGTCTGGAGCTGCTCCATAGACAACGAATCAGAGACTGATTTTGTGAATTCACACAATGTTTGCTTTTTTATACCCAAATGAGCTTTATTTAATTGTATTGTTCTGAGTTCTGGAACAGAAAATGTACCAATATACTCAGAACATTTCCCAGCTGCTCTCAGTGAAGGGGTTCTCGTACCCCTAGAACCAGGGTAGTTTGGCCCCTGACAGCATCCAGTAGATCCTCCCCAGATCTTCTTAACTCGTATCAACTCATGATCTCTTTCTCCTAGTTTAGACCAGTACATATCTGAGGTTATGTGGCCTGCTGCCCACATTTTTGTTTCTCACAACAGTTGCATAAAAAATATGACTCACCATTTTGAGGAGAGTGTGTTTTCATTATGAAACAGGTTACGTTTGACTAAGGCAACAATAAATACAGTGGGTGTTTTTTTTGTTGTTTTGATAGGTAATGGTGTATATTCATGTTCAAAATTAAATTTGATTATTATTACTTATGGATGAACATAATTATTGCTGACCTCCGTGCCCCAGCCCACCCTTGTGGATTGGCCTTAAGCTCCTTATGAGCGGCCCTTTCCATAACATCTTACCATATTCATTTTCTTTAGGGTAGTTCCACATTTTTTACCTTGTGACATCACAAATTTGAGTTTTAGCACTCTAGTTTTGGATTTCAGAGAGAGTTGTTCTTGTTAACTAGTATTTTTTGACCGTCATAGACCAGAGAAATGACATTTATGAATTATGACTATGGGTGTGGCTCATCTTTAAGCCAACATGGACAAGAACGTGCAAGTCATCAGAAAAAAATGCATTTCCATAGCACTGAGAAAATCTGCTCATGAGGATCATTTGATATGATCAAAAGCTCCAGAACAGTAACTAAATGGACCTTGAGGTGAGACTTTTTCGTCAACTATTAACACAGCTTTCTTAACAAACTTGCATCTTGGATCACTGTTCTCTCATGAGACTTGTGTCTCGACCCGAGTTAAATGACCTGAGATTGAACCTACCTAAACCTGCCTAAAAAGACCTAATAACATATGTGGCCTTACTCAACACTGACTCCCTTTATCTGTTTTCGTGTTTATGCATCAGTTCAGTGAGACAGACACCTGTATTCAGTTTCTATTTGTCAACTGGTTTCTTTTTTATCACTTGCAGTTGAGCAATCAGCAGCGCTCCCACTGAAATCGTTAACCGTCTGCGGTCACGTCGTAGTAAACATTTCACATACACTGCTGCTAGACAAAACACAACAGTGCAGGTGCTCGCATTTGAGGCATTAACAACAGTGATGAAAGATGATCACACAGCACACAGTATTATCAGCGCATCAGACAGTGAGTGATGAGTACAGTCACTGCCTAAATTTATGCATTGCTACTCTGTCTTGTCACCGCTGTTCAGCTCGAAGGATTTTACTTCCACCACGAGGAAGGCAGGATGGAGAGAGCGAGGGAGGGAGAGAAAAAAATAACAGTGGCAAAGCGTGGATTTTCTACTTCCTCTCTGACCAAATCCCACCATTTCAGGAGATTAACCTCGGCATGCGATAAATGTTCGACTTCTTCTTCCCTTCCAATTTCCTTGGAGCTAGAAACTCCAGAAGCCAGCGCGGCATGTAAGATAAAAAATGATCACCTAATTCACTCAAGCACAAAATACATTTCTGGAGAGAGGAGGAAAAGCGGGCAGAAGAGAGACAGAAAGGGAGGGAGTGTGTCACCAGTGCACTACCTCACATCCACCGTCCACAATTCTCCTCAATCAATTATTATTAAATGAAGCACTTATTCCATCCGACCTGTGTATAGCAAATAGGTCGTGGGACTGTGATTGTCTGTAGAATTTCTTCTTTTTCTCTTATCCAGTGGGATTAATCGCATTGTTCAGCTCTCCCCGCTACCCATAGTGCACCTCACATGGCAGCTGTGCTCAAACGCTGTTGATTGCTGAAGGTGCCCTCTGCAGATTGCTGCTGCCACTAAGCCATTTAAATGGAGTTGTTAATAAAATGTAGCCATGATTGCCTTCCACTTCCCCCTCATCTCTGGTTTGGCAGATGGTTGTCGCAGGACTAATGTAGTATTTGGGCTAACCATCAAACTGGAGTTAATGTTAAAGTCAAACTGAAATTAAAATTATTATTCTTTTGCTAGAAATCAGTATATAGTTACTGTTTGTATATATATTTGAAGGCTGTTTGGATTTGTGTACCTCTTTGGTCAAAACTGTAATGACAGAGAAGAAAAATTTCAGGTTTAAAAAAAGGCCGTCTGCCATGACAGTACCTTACATGTAATTGTTGTTCAGGGGACATTATGATGTTCTGTCCGATGTAGTTGGTACTGATCATTTGTTTGGTGCAAGTTTTTGTGTTTTTAACAAACAGTGGCAACGTAAACAACACAAAATGACTACAAAGAGACACAACAACTACAAAAAGATGGAAAACAACTACATGCAGAACAACCGCAAAGAGACAAAACAAGAACAGGGTGATGCAAAATGACAACAAAGAGACTCACAACAACCGCAAAAGATGCAAAACAACGACAAGACAGAAACATACAAATAGATGCAAAACAACTACAAAGAAACACATAATGACTACAAAGAGAATCACAACAACTGCAAATAGTTGCAAAACAACCACGAGACACAAATAGATGCAAAATGACCACAGTGACTCAAACAGCTATGAAAAGATGCAAAACAACTCCGAGACACAAAACATACAAATAGTTGCAGATGACGCAAAGTGACTCAAAACAACTACAGACAAAATAACTACAAGGTGATGCACAGTGACTACAAAGTGACTCAAACCAACTTCAAAGAGATGCAAAAAGACTACAAACTAACTTGAAACAGCTACAAATCAACATAAAAACAACTACAAAAGAAAGCAAAATAAGTACGAGACACAAACGTACAAAGAGACAGAGCAAGTACAAGGAGATGCAAAATGACTACAAAGTGGATCAAAACAACTACAGAGACACAAAACCAGAAATAGATGCAAAATGACCACAGTGACTCAAAAAACTATATAAAGATGCAAACCAACTACAAGACCCAAAATATACAAATACTTTTAGGTGACTACAAAGTGAGCAACTAGCAACTACAACTATAAGGTGGTAAAAAAAAAAGACAATTAAGTGACTGAAAACAACTTTAAAGAGATACAAAAGGACTACTGACTCAAAACAACTACAGATTGACATAAAACAACGAGACAAAAGATGCAAAAGAACTACGAAGGGATAAAACAGCTACAGAGTGACGCAAAACAACAAACACACAAACATACAAATACAACAGCGGCATACATCCTATGTAGTTGTTTTGTGTCTCTGTCAGTCTCTGTGTCTTGGTGTAATGTAGGACAGGTGGGGGACAAAAAATATCACTTCTCATCTGACACACAGACACTTCACCAGCACAGGGTCTGACATGGTACACTGCCGGTTATCTGATGTGAGCACCTTATACATTATTCTGTGACTGTACTCTTGTCGTGATAAAACAAAAAGTCTTCTGTCAATATCTATACGAACATTTAAAGTAGACAAGACACACTGATTTCAGAAAGCCTTTCAAATAGCAGCTGACGGCTTGGAGTGTCAGCATTGCTTCCTTAGTCACTGACTTGTTGAGCTAACGTTTGAATCACTGCCATGACTATGAATGTATTTTGAACTGGTCCTTTAAATATTCTTATTTAGCCCGAGTGTGCCAGCGCTCTCTCATTGCTGGCAGCCATCCTCAGAACTTCATCTAAACCCTCGCTGGGGCACTTTATTACACCGAGATGTCATCCAAGACATTTTTATCAGCCAAGATCTGCCTCTAATGATCCATTAATGCTTGGATCTGTTTCTTCACCACCTCTCGTCTTTCTTACAGTGTTTATCGCCGTCGTACTCGCTGGCAGAACAAGTTTCATTTACCTGAATGATAATAAAGCAGTCAAAAGAAACCAAACTATTGTTAATGCAGTAGCTGCAGTCAAGAAGTTGGCGTTTCTCTCACAAAAGAAAGGAGCTTTCAGGTGTGAATATGTAAATGGTATGATTAGCTGCAAATCACTTCATATGGAGGCGAAGAGTGAAGCAATCACATTTTTCTTTCTGGCTTTCCTTGGCCAAAATGCCTCCTACACAGTTGAATAATGCATATGGACAAGTGTTGGACTAATTAATGTCCACCAGCCTACCTCCACTATAAAATAGGCTTCCCTTGACACAATGAGTTAATGAGCCCGTTGGTGACGCAGCCACCAGCGGTCTGTTATGGAGGAGGCGAGCGATAGTGAGTGGGTGGATTATGATGGTGATTAGAACCAGCGGGTCAGGAGGGCCCATTGAATTGTCATCAATACCGGCAAGATAGGATATCATGCTAAAGCAGCGCCTCGTGTACCATGCCAGTGGGCAGAGGTATTTGAATATTAACAGAGAGGTGGGAAATACATAAACACTCCATCTTGTTGGCAGAGCCTGTTTGTCCCCGCAGAGTGTTGAACGTATGCCATGGCTGTGTCAGTCTGCATCCTGGTGATAAAAGGAGGGAAAAATTACACAGGCTCTCTTTGGCCAGACACTAACATATTCATTAGTGAGGAATGACTGACTGGGCTGGTTGAAATGTCACCGGGCCAAACAGTCTCCCTGGACTAATGACCTCCACGTCTGCCTTAGATGGAGTCGTAACACAATGGGGACGTGGACTTTTCCTGACCAGATGACCCGTAGGTAGGAGGTACTGGTGCCTGATTGGCGAACAGGCATCAACTGACAATATCAACGCAGAGACGGAGTGCAATTAGCTCCCACCCACATTCCTTGCTCTGCATTCAATTAGTTCTACGTGAAGATGCTGCCTTATCACTTTTGTCTGCTAGCAAACTACAGAACTGCAGAAATACCTAAAAGCTGCTTTGTGGTGGGATGCACGACCAACACAGCAGGGGTGTAAATCACCACTTTCATCACGATACGATACGACAATGATCCGACATTTGCCGATATCGCAAAGTCTGCCATGTTATGATATCAATTCGATGGGATTCAGGGGCCTGTTATTGATATGAGACAGTATCATATACCCATTTAACACAGTCTGTTACGGAAGACGTTGCCTACCGTGTCTTTTATGCTTCTGGCTGTAAAAGACAACAAAAAAAACCCAACATAAATATCAAGTGTAGTAAAGTTTATTTTAAAGGGACTCCACATATAAAACAGTACATGGGATAAGTCAGCCTTCAGGGCTTTCTGTCAGAGACTCCTTCCTGGAAGAAATGTCTTGCTCAGTAATAACTGTCAGGCTTCACAGACAATAGTTTTTAGCTTGTTACTCATTATTAGCATAAGCGTGTTTACATTGCATAAATTAGCCCAGCAGCTAGTGGACTTTTTTCCCTCTACTCTTAGTTTAACAAATTGGAGCTAACGCTACTATTTCATTCACTCACCAGTGGTTTAGTCATTGTATCTCTTGACAGAACAGCTCGGTTGAATTTCAGCCTTCATCCATGCTTTTTTAGCCGAACATTATTGAAACAGAGCAATAACGTTAAATCATCTGCCTGCTATGGTTTGACGGTGACGTTATTAAATCGGGAATAAAGTTCTCCAAGATTAGCAAGGTCAGGTGAGAGATACTTCTACTAAGATACTAGATATTTAGTTTGTCAGTGCACCTTTTTGCTCTCTGGTAGACATAGTGTGTTAAAATAATCCGTCAACACGCTGAAATCTAATGTTTTTAGATAGCCACAGGAATTTTTTGGTAGCATTTCAGTCCATGGTTGCAAATTGTTGCGCTAGAGCTGGGTATCAGCACTCAATACCATTAAGGTATAGACAGAAATAGCCAGGAGTTGTGAAGTGTCTCCGGTCAAAAGATACCTGCATTTGATCTTGTCTGATCCCGGGTCGTCCTGACCCCCCACTAGATCAGCAATTTCTCTGTTTCTGTTGCTCCAGAGTTAGTTTAGCATCTAGCATGGTGTAAACCAGCGGCTAACATCCAGCTCCGACCGTTACAGTCCCATCAAACTCACACTGACACCGACTGGACTCGTTAGACCTGTTAATGACCATCAGGTAACGGTTAGCTCTGTCACTGTGATGCTCACACTTCCCCGGCAGCAGCAGCTACAACCTGTAGCCTGTGGTGTGGTGAATCTGAGCCCGGTGCACTTGAAAGGGTGGGCAGTTCAGCGTACCAAAATGCCACCAAAACATTTGAAAGTGGGGCTATATGACACGTATCACTTTAAGGGACTGTTATTGGTACCGGTATCGTAATTTGCTAAGTGCTAATGTTAGCATGCTAACATGCTCATAATGACAAAGCAAACGTTATGCTTATATGCTGCCGATAGGGATGTCATCGGCTGCCAATATTAGCAAAAAAACGTGCATCGGCATGGGATCAGACTGCATGGAAAAATGCCGATCCAAGAACTCTGATCCAGTTTTTCACGGACTCCGATCCAGGTTTTCCGGTCAGCCCAGCGCTCCGCGATTCAAGCAGTCCATTCCAGTGATTCCAGTGACTATTTTAATTTCAGTGTTAGACATTTTAAAGATTTCTTGTGTTGATTTATTTTCTATTTATTAAGGGGCCAAAGCAGCCAAAGGAAACCAGCTATATTTTTTATTTAATGTTAATGTTCAAGTTTAAAGTTTGTTTATTTAACCCTGTTAACAATAAACGGGTCAGTTTCTCATACCAACTGTTGTGGATCATTCTAACTAACCTGATTAAGTAGTTGTTCTTGTTAGAGTAATATCGCTTGATCAAACCTTTTCTAACATGACGGACAACAAAATAAGTGAATATGTATAATACGCGCTTGGATCGGATCGGTATCGGCCAAAACTCAAGGCTGTCATATTGGTATCGGATGGGATCGGGACATCCATAGTAGCCGATATAATGTTTACTATGTTAGCCACTTTACTTTAGCACATTAGCATGTTAACATTAGATCAGTAACCCTAATGATGATGTTAGATGAAAAAGAAAGGTGTCACCAGAGTTATTATAATTTGTTCTGAGGGAAACATGAATGTGTGCACAGAATTTTTTTGTAATCCATCTAATATTTGTTAAGATATTTCAGTCTGAAACGAAGTGTTAATGGGCATCCCCAGAGCCATGGATGAAAATTTCAGACCATTACATGTTCCCACTTTCATATTCCAGCATTTGCTGTAATTAATTAAATAATAAAATGCTTTCAATAACAATACACTGATGATAATAATCATAAATTGTAGCCCTAGACAACACCCGCCACCTGTTTCCATACATTTTATTACCAGTGTTAGATATCAGAGCCTGAGAGACAACAACATGTTCCACTTGCAATTACCATATGAAGGTTGACCTGACTGTTTCCCCACGTAGCAGCTGGTATTTTGTAAATAAGCATGTGCAGCGCAGAGTGTAAATTTATCAAGTCAAAGCTGGAGATCTGCTGCGGTAGGTTCTCCAGGAAGCTGGTTGTGCCATGGAAACAGCTCTTGCAAATAGCCAGGTTATGAAGTGTCAGGAGCCGTGATGAATAACTCAAATGATCAAGTGTGTGTTCTGGGTCACACCAGTTAAAAGCGGTCATGGGAGAACAGACTGCAACATGGCAACAACTTGTCCTTGCCAACACCGCTGCAGCAAGGTAAAAGCCACACAGGCCTTACGTGTTAATACACCTGACAAAACGCTCCCTCGCTGATGGAACGCTAAAAGCCCAGTCTAAGCAAAGCCAGACGGGGCTTTTTCTCCCGCGCAGGTGACTGCCGGCTGCCGCTGTTGGCTCCAATCAGGTTGCCTCCTGTACCACGCTGTTCCTCAAACGCTCCAACCCAGCGAGGCTTTTCTCTCGCCACCTCTCTCCTCCCCTGTTGTTTTATTCATAGGGCTCGGGTTCATTTGCCAAGTCCTCTGTTGTAGATTTAAGAAGACAAACAGCGCTGCAAATCCACCAGAACAGTGTTAGACTAAATGACATTTTGCTCTGCCGCCTGGCTAATCGTAAAGAAAACAGTGGCGGATCAGCGCTTAAACCTCGTGTCTTCAGGCAGATATCATGCTCAGTATCGCGGAGGGATCCTTTGAAGTGTTTGTTGTCTTCCAGAGGGCCCCCGGAGGAAATGCTTCCCTCTCTCACACAGACACACAATCAGACACACGTATGCATGCCTTTACACACAAGCACGCACTCTGAGAGTTAATGGTAGGGAAGGCATTAAACAACACGCTCCTGTGTCTGTTACCAGTTGCATATTAGCGGCACTGATGGTGAGGATCCCTTTAGCACTGCCATGCTCATGTCTCAGCAGCAGGATAACCTGAGAGAGCCAATAAAAGCATATTAGGCACACACTGATGTGCACATGCATGCACACACACACAGCAGTAAAAGTATATTTGACAGGTTAATGTACACACAGATAAACACATGATATGTGCAGACTAGCGGACAGACGCACATATATGTTGTGCAGCTCAAGGCGAGAGGCTATAAAAACATTAGATAGGAAGAAGCCTGCCAGGGAGAAGCTAACAATGCGAGGAAGAGAGAGCTGTGGGATGGCCCGCTTATCTTGGGTGAGACTCAACTCTGCAGATTTAGAACGAGGTATCGCTCCAAGAAGCGATATTAAAAAAAAAAATTGTTTTTAGTCATGGTCGGCCAATTAGTTGTTATTTCTTGAGTCACATCTGAACGACTGCCACGCGCCTACTCTTAGTTGCATATTTAGCCTTAAAGACAGATCATGTGCAAAAAAAAGAAGTCTGAAAATATTCTGTGAAAGCCCACCTGTGCCAACATTGTATGAGCGCTGGCAGGCACTGGCACCCACACTTTATGCTGTCATACTCTTAAATAAATTGATAATAAGCTCACCAGTGTGCGCTGAGTTAAATGGTTTTATTACTTTCTCAACAATGCATCGAATTATAAGTGCATTTAGAGCTAATGAGTCTGCTAAGTCGTGACACCTAAGTCACACTAATGACTGGGAGCATGGGTTCAGTTGTGTTTCTCCACCGAACTGGCAACTATCTCCCTGTAAGAGACAGCAGTGGCCGTCTCAGGCCCGTCTCATTCTGTCAGCCTCTGACTCACTGACAGAAACAACTTTCTTTCCCCTGTTGTTTGTCTGTGGGCGCTCCAAACTTAGCAGCGCCACAACGGTCACGCATGAAGTGTCCAATAAATAGATACGACGCCGGTCAGGTTGACACTCCTGTCAGTAGCCAGCTGTTTGCGAGACTGACTGTGTCTATGTGTCTGTGTATTTTTATGCGTGTTCGTCTCGGGGTTGTTTTGACAGCGACATTGAGCACTTGCATGTCTTCTGACTCTTTATGACTCCATCCATCCGTCCATCCATCCAAGCAGTCATCTATCCATCCATCTATTCATCACTCTTATTTAATGAGATAGCATCGCACATCAAGGTTCATTGGCTGTGTGCAGATAAACCCAGATTTAATTAGGCCCCACCACTGAAATGCTCGCCCTCGCTGGCGAATGCACTGGCTTCACAAAATAATGACACATTTACATTTAACCATGTAACCTATGTCTAATTAGTCAGTTGGGTTTTGTTTTTTCATGGTGGCAGAAAGTTCAGCAAAATGACAAACAGATGTATCGCCAATTATCATGCATTCTGAACAGCTCATTATTCCTTCATTTGTTTTCACCGTCATCTATCTAGTTTTTGGCTCTCCGATTTGTACAAGTGAAGCTTGTGTAACCGAGCTGCGCGTCGGAGCTGGCAGGACCTGAATGCTCCTCCTTGTGTCTTGACTGGCTCAGCAGTTGCACCTCCAGCCAGTTGAAATCAATGGGGGCAGTGGGCAACTGTGGCTCTGTGTGGAGCAGATGGCAGAAGAATGGCCCCTTCCTCCCACCGTGGCATGCTCAGCAACATACAAATGGGTCAACTCTCATCGCTGGTCGCATAATATCAAGAAGCCAGGGCTCTGGTGTAGTGGGGTTGTGCGACGAGGGAAATGGGGTCCCTTCAAACATATTTCCCTCAGATCTTGAGTTTGATTACTAATCGGTTGATAAATACTTGAAATACAAACAGTGGCAGCTGGTGGTCAGTCCACTTACGGTGTCAAGGGGGGTGTCACAGCCAAACACGACCAACAAACATAACCCACAGTAGAGGAGTCAGCCCAGAATCACAGTGATACACTAACTGCAGAGTGGCAGCCAGTAAAGTTAGTGATTTTAATCAGTCGTCTGGCATAATTGGACATTTTGGGACATACTTTTTTTGCCTTTTTGAAGAAAGTTAGATGAGAATATATCACTCTCAAGTCTATCTGTATGGTATAAAGCTAGCACGATGAGCTTAGCTTTGCATAAAGACTGGAAAAAGGAGGGAAATCACCAGTCTGCCCCAGTCACAGTTAGAATAAACTGTGTACCAGCACCTCTAAAGCTCAATGATTAAAATGTTGTCACCGATTCGCCTGCTGTTTCCCGTGGTGATGGGCGGATTGACTGATTCTCACAGTGTCGTTTCCTTTGAGATGGCACATGTAAGGGACTGTTTGTTAATTATGAGGGGGGTGGGGGTGGTGCAAACAGGAGAAGCATGTCAAATAATTTTTAAACGCTGGAGATTTATATTTGCTTAGGGGAGCGACATACAGCTTTAAATGGTTGTGTTTTGTGTTTATTTTAAATGCCCTTTAAACCCCAACTCCTGCCGGCAGGTTTGAAGGGCACGTTTTCTTTAAAAATTTCTTTTAAAAAAAGTCACGACCGAGCCCCTCCACTCCTGTGATAAATAAAGAACAGTCCCTAAATGTATCAAACCTTTTGAGCTTTATGCAAAACATAGTGTCAGTGCATTATAGTACATGCACAATTGACATCTAGTGCTGTCCGCCCAACAAAACTTGGTCATTTTGTTTTTATTTTAGTGAAGATAAAATAATTATTTTAATACCTTGCAAAACAAGTCAGGTCCAGTACGGTCCCTGGTCCCAGAATAAATGTCCCAGTTATTTAGCTGTAGCTGTTTCAATTAACAAATTCTGATTAAATATTTCTACCTTTTAATGTACTGATGTATTACATACCTGATGTCCCTGTTGTGATTTGATGTTGCTGTCTTGTTTGTATGTATGCTGCTTTACAATCAGTGGCGGCCCTAGCACACATTTGGTGCCCAAGGCAGTCAAAGTAAAATGCTTAAAAAACTAAATAAACAGTTCTAAAGTCATTACGTCATTTCAGTCATTACACTACCTTTGAATAAACTAGCAATAGCAAAAAGACTACACTGAACGCATCATGAGAACGTTATAGTTCACCTATGCCCAATACAAATTTTTACTGAATGGAACTTGAACAATTCACATAGTAAATCAACACAGTCTCAATGTGCTGTTCATTGTGTCCACCGGCTGCTTAGAGGTAACAATAACTAGCTGCTAACTGCTAACAGCTAACTTAACAAGATCTCCTCCTGATGATTTCATGTTCTTTCTCTCCACATACGCTCCTCTCAGTGGTGTAGTGGTAGCTGAGTGGGCATCAGAATGCTTTTGTCATTTTGACATGATAACGATAAAGTGTGTTTCGGGAATAACTCGCCCATCTCCCTCAGAGAGCAGGTAAAGTGTAAGACGCTGGGGCCGAGGGTTGACAAGAACCCCCAAAAAAAGGCCTCTGTATCATTTAGTTGGCTTTGTTATCTTACATGAAAAGGAGGTTTTAATATCAGTGTGACATCTGAGTTAAATACATATATTCAGAATACAAACTGCATATACGTAGGCTAAGCAAGCTGAAAACAGTATTAGAAAAATGTCATTGACCTACCATCTGTCGTACTTTAAGGGGCAAGTAACAAACGTCCCAGTTATTTCTGCGGCCTTGTGCGGTGTTGGCATAATCTGATATATCAGTTCCCAATCATAACATGGCTCACCTGATCTGTTTACTTTGCTGGTCATTATCAACCTGAGCTGTAAAATCCAACACATCTTTGTAGCATCCATGCTGTTTCCACATTACAACTTAAAGCTAATAAATGCAACAAAGTTGGAAAAACAACCATCCGAGGAGCACCTAAATGCACCATTTGCCCTGGCTGACGGAGGTCCTGACTCAGACGAGTGACCTGCTACATGTAGGGCACTTAAAAGAGTTGCCCGTCACTAGCTTCCAATCTTTATGCTTCGCTAAGCTACACCTCTTGGCTCCAGCTACATACGAGAGGAAACAGCTGCTCTGGTGTGTTTCATAAAATTTTGAAACAGCTGTCTAAAAAAGAATGTGCCATAAAAGTGATTTCCATCAGAACAGAAAGTTATTCCTGTAGATTAGCCTCGGTTTAGTCGTTGAATGTCACTTACTACTCCCTTGACCACCGTATCCAGGTGTATTTCTTAGGTATATACTGTATCTGTGTACATTTGAACATGTTTAATGTCCCATTTTTCCACCGTTGACCTTTCTGTGGTCTGCATTGTAAATTCACATCAATATTTACAAGTACATAATGAAGTAGACGAGTGTTTCATATGTCTGTTGATGATTTATGGCTTTACCACCACGGCTGGGTCTTAATTGCCTGACACCCGTGTTAGTGTCAGCCTCACTGTGTTGGATGGATGGCTGCCAGCATGACTCTGTCACACATTCACCCTTATGTGTTTTGCTGTGTTTGGATGTATATTTCTTATTCCTTCACTCCTCCACCTCCTCCTCCTCATCCACTTTGACTCCCAGTTTCTCTGCCTTCAATCATCTCACTGTCCCCGTGTTTCTGTCTCTCTGTTTTTCTTTTCTGGGTCCCTACCAGCGCCTTGCCTTCCTCATCGCATCTCTGCGTTCCCCTTACTTTCCTCTCGTCGCTTTCTTCCCGTCATCTGTGCAGTCGATTGTCTGCCAGAGCAACATGTGGCAGGTGGTGAGACGAAAAAGCAAGAGTGAGGAGAGAAAAAAGCACACTGACAAAAGCTCCTTCCCCCGAGCTTGCTTGTAGCTGCGGAAAAAAAATACATCAATTACCTCCATGATTGAATGATGTTAGCACAACTCTGAGGATGTTGCCTCTGTTGAGATGAATGGTGCAGCTCGGCTCGACGTAGATTTCTGTGTCGACTTGTGTTTGTTTTTCGCATACAGCCACACCATCAGTAATTATAGCACCGTGTCGCTGTCTGGCTTGGCCTGCCAATCAAATCATGAGAGAGTTATGCACTACAACACTGCAACATCTGTGTAGTAATGGTGTCTGTATCTGATTCAGAGTACAGACTCCAGGAGCTCCAGTTTCACCACAGAGATAAATTGGCAACTCTGTCAGCGGAATGAGGACAATAGCATCAAATGCTGCTTGTGTAGCGCTCTCTTTGACGAAGTGCAGTGAAGGAGGAAACAAAAAATGGGTTATTGAAGGTCAGTGCTGAGTTTTTGTGGATGGAAGCTGCTAAAAATGATGCTGATTTGAATATCAGCATCATTTTGGTGCTGAAAATTCCATATTCAGTATTGTCCATTATGTCTGCAATCTATTCAGGATGGAAGAGAACCTAAAACTCCTTAAAACCCAACATGCTGCTGCTGTTACTGAAGCTGCTGCATATGAAGATGAGCATTTTCACTGATAATAAAAATCTGATCCTCATCTGCCATCTCTCAAAGGTTGAAGATCCTGGGTTGACCGAAATAATAGTCAGTTGTAACAGTTGTTTTATTGTGCAGTGACTGCAGCGTTTATTTGAAGTTAGAGGAGGTAAAATCAAGTCAGGGCTCCGAAGTGCAACAGTTTCCAATCTGTCAAGTGCAGCTTCTCATTGGTGCAGGCAGTGTTGGGATCGTTACTCAAAAAATGTAAAATACTTTTCATTACTCTTTTCAAAAGTAATAATATTTCTGCCATCAGTGATTCGTTACTACTCATTTTATTACTTTTCTGTTACACCCCATAAAACTGGTAATTGCGTAATGGGCGTTATGGAGCAACATATCCAACCACAAGCTTCGTCACTTCTTTGTAGCTGCAGCTGTCCAACAATAAAATCCAGTTTTGGTTGTTTTGCCAGTGTAGGGCTACAGCCAATCTCCGTGGGCCGCGAAGAGTTAACCTTTGGTGGGGTGTAATTCCTGGAGCACCATGTTGTTGTGCTATCGATCGTAGTAGCCGAGGTGTTTCAGACCAGAGGTTTGAGGTCTTGTTTTTCACAGTGGAAAGAGTTATAGTATCTGCAGCAACACGATGCATGTGCGTGTGTTAAATCAAAAGTTAAACACTACTTATCAGCAACCAGAAGAGTTTTTTTGTTTGTGAATATTTTTATCTTAATTCTAGGGTTGCAAGAATTTACCTTTTCGCCATAATTTGTAAGTTATTAACTTCTTTGGACTTTTTTTTCCCCGCTAATATATAATGAATGAACTTGAGATTCTCTGTCTCTGTTGCTTTTTTTTCTTTGTCAAAACCACAGATAAGTAAATGTACATGGTATGATAACCGTCAGTTTTCACACCCAGTATACCTTGAAACCAGGGCAACACTTACAACAACTGAAAGAAAAAGTTAGGTGCACCAGTGTAACCAAAGTATAAAGTTAGTCTGGAGCCCTGTAAATTCTTGGCCTGTGTTTCCTGAATCTTCTCCGTGTGTTATCACTGAACATACAGGATCCAAAACCACATGTTAGTACAGATGTAATCCACATCTGGCCAGAGCTCGATGATCCACAGACAAGTGAGAAACCCTCCAGCGAGGCTGTTTGGCTTAACAGCTCACACTGCTGTTTCTGTGTGAGTTTGTGTTTCTGTGCGGCCTCAGCCAAGAAACCTGCTTAATCTCCTCGTGTCTTGTGACATGTTCTCGCCTTCTCTCACTTTGTCTCCCTTACAGTCCCTCCCTTCTTCATTCACATTTCGC
This sequence comes from Epinephelus cyanopodus, assembly GCA_026686955.1. Taxonomy (NCBI): domain Eukaryota; kingdom Metazoa; phylum Chordata; class Actinopteri; order Perciformes; family Serranidae; genus Epinephelus; species Epinephelus cyanopodus. The sequence continues at coordinate 7,828,326 of CM048935.1, forward strand.
TCCAGTCTCCATTCTACATCCTCAGGTCGTCTCTGAGTGTGGTATCTTTTCAACCATTTGTCTGTTTGCTCATGTTCCTTAAATACCGTTCCTGGTGAGGATGAATTGTAAGTAGCTCTTCTCGCAGAGAGGCTGGAAGGCTTGGCAGAGATGTCATCTGGAGATATAGAAAAGTTCAGCCTGTGTTGGCATCGTGGAGTGCAGGTCGCTGGTAGTGGTAGAACCACTGTCTGCTTAAAGCGACAGCAGGCAAGAGTTTTAGCCATGTTAGTTATTTATCAACATATCTGTCCTGCCGCCTTTGGATGGCTGCAGGGGTTTAATGAGCACAAGGAGAAGTTACAATATAAAGTAGATGTAGATACAGATACTGAAACAATCACTCAGATTCATTTATGTATTAATGCAGACTGATTTAAAGACGTGCCTGCTTTTTAAGACTTGTTTAATGGATCTCTGATCACCAGTTTGGACTTTAGTAGAACTTAATTTTTCTCTTGGCTCCTTCACTTTAAAATTTTACACAATTATTTCCGAGTGCCACAGCTTCCTTGCATATGCGATTATACATTACATATACAGATGGAGGGCAGGCAACTGGAAGCAAACTACCATCACTGCACAAATGTCTACGGTCGCACTGCTTACAGCTGTTCCAATTGGGAAGAAACGAGGCAACTTAAAGTCCCAAAAACAGTAGAACTGACAAGGGGAGAGTAAAAACTAATATTCACATTAACGTTAAACAGCCTCAAGTTGGATGCAGTTACAATGTGCTGTTAGCCACAACCCAGATTTTTAACAGCATTTCACAGACCTCTGACCACTTGCTCCACTCGGTTGAGGAGGTGCATTAGGTGCAGGGGTGCGAATTACTGGTTTCACCACGATACAATATCATATTGATTCTTTGGACAATGATACAATATTTGCTGATATTACAAAGTCTGCCACAATACAATCTCAATATGATGCAATTCAGGGGTCCTGTTATTGATAGTAGATGATATTATATACAATATTACCATTTACAGAAGAAGGTGCCACCTCTGTCTTTATGTTTTGGCTGTAAAAGATAAAAGCACATAAATAATGTAAATAGCTATAATCACTTAAGTGCAGTAAAGTTTCCTTTAAAGTGACTCCACTAACACAAATAAAACAGCACATTGGATAAGTTAACCTTCAAGTTTTTCTACCAGAGAGACCTTTCTAGCAATCTTTTCGTTTTAACCCAAACCAGCATCAGTTTCCTAAAACATAAGGTCTGTCTGGTTTAAAGCCCTGAAGCCATAAAACATGGATTAATAACAAAAACATTTAACAAAGGTATAAAATTCAGGTTCATAGACAAAACAATTTGTTTATGCCAGTGACCCATTATTAGCTCAAGCAGGTTTACATTGCATAAATTAGCCTAGAGGCTAGCAGACTTTGCTCTATTCATAACTGACTTAATTGCATGTATTATTTATACTTTTTCCTACTCACTGTTGGTTTGAGTCACTGCATCTCCTGACAGAAGAGCTCGGTTGAATTTCAGCCTGCATGCACGTTCTTTTAGCCGATCGTTGTTGGAACAGAGCAGCTAATGTTGCTGGAGTGAGAAGTTAGCGGAGTGAGAGGCTCGTCCAGGCACGTAGAGTTACGTCGTGTTTTATCTCATAATGTCATTGCTTACGTTCGGCACGTGCTGTCTGTTGAACGCTTTTTTCTCCGAAATCGGAAATTTTTCGACACTACTGATTTCTTCACAAGTACATAACGTTATCCTCATTTTCTTTCTCGTGGCTGCTCTCCGTCTGCCTGCCTCTGTTTGATGGTGACGCAGTCTTTCAAAATAAAAGCATATCCTGAAGATGACGACATAGATCGATGACGGCGTTGCATCCATGTACAGAGTTAAAATGTAAAAGACAGTTCAACTTCAGCACATGTACTTAGACAACCAAGTACAAGATGGCAGCCTTTTCAGTCGTGGATCCAACCACGCACAAAATAGTTACACTCCACTAAACCGTTGTGCGCTTTCATCGGTTCGCCGTGTATGTTTCTAACGTTAGGAGGCCTGGAGGACAAGGTCATGTGTAACGATGATCATGTCTGCAATGGGCAAATTGATGAAGTGATTTCTTAATTTTGTATGAATCACATCCAGCATGAGTTTCTGTTATCTGGTGATACCTGCTGCCTGCATTTTCATCCAACCCTTTTATGTAGTTACGCAGTATATAGAATTATTACTTCCTGTCCTCCTTCTGAATTTTGCACAACGTAGGGAGATCACAGAGTAGCTTACAGTATGTACTATAGAAGTTTTGAAATGCCTAATTTTTCAGGAAACTGCTCAAACAGACCCATAAATCAATTAATAATTGTAGTGATTCATTATTTTGGGTGTGATCAATGACATGAGAGGTTAACGAGAAATGTAGAAAGAACATGACGCATCATTGAATTCATTCACGCACCATTGTTGTGCTTGACATCAATATCTCTGCCACAATTTAGCTGCACTAAGCACTTAGTTATGACATTTGTCAGGTACAGTAATGTTTACAAGAGGCAAATTGGGGAAATTACTTCAATCTTTACCCAAGTTGACGCTCCAAATATGTCCCCACAAGATAAACCCGATAATTTCAAAGACAGCTGCATTGTTTGGCGGAGACATATAGGCCTACCTTTACCCAGAGAATGACATTTTGCTGTTCTGTGGCGTTATCAATGTGCTAAACGTTGATAAGGAAAACATGCATTAGGATGCCGACACACAAGGTAATGATAACCTATGCCAATCCTAATAGGCTGTCAGAAATCTTGATTGAAATCTCTCGGTTTCGCTCGCTCTAAAAAGCCAATCAGCATGCCTGCGTTTCCCTAACGTCCTTCCTGCCTTTCCCCCTCTTCTTAATGCTTGCTTTTCAGGGTATGGATGTTTGTTTGGGGAAGTGTATGTGGCAGGTTTGTAACAACGTGCTGTTTACCATATAAGCTGAGGGGAGAGGTGTCCTGGGCAGCTCGCTGGGGTTTTGTCTCAGGGAAAGGGTCCTGAGATCAAACCATCCTGATACCTTTTGTCTTAATGAAGCTCATGACGGATCATAAGCATCATTACAAGCACATTATGAGAACAAGATTATTATCATCAGTACTCAGCTTTCTGTATGAACAAACATCTGCGAGGTTAAATGTGGTTATGAGCCAACTATCATTACTATGTCTATTTTGAGAGTATTAGTATAATTATTTTTAAAGGAACAGTTAGGAAATATGAACATTAGCTCTCTTGCCAAGAGTTAGATGAGAACAATAACACATCTGTACAGTGAATAGACGCTACAGACAGCAACTGGCTAGCTTAGCTTAGCATGAAGAAACGAGGATACAGCTGGCTTGCCTCTGTCTAATGGGCCCTTTCCACTGTGACTTTTGTCCAGGCTGAGTAGGCCTGGACAGACTTTTGTAGCTTCTAACTGAATCTCTGTGGTTTGGAGTTTAGTTTCTCTCTTGTGTCCTTTTTTTTTTAAATAAAGGGAAATTTCAGTTTATTTCAACCTGTCTCCTATCATCCTAAATTTGTTTCAAGTGACTAGTGACATAGAAATAACAGTTAGCATGTTAGCCGTTAGCCTAGATACAGCCGGGGCGCATAGTAGCGTCAGACCTGTTGAAATGTAAGTGAACGGGCAAATTTCAAGTGCAAAGTTAGTCCACTGAACAAGCTTTTTTCCACAAAGACAGCCTCATATCGTTAGGATAAATGTAATATATAGAAAACGACATGTAAATGTGTCGTCTTATCTTACCGGTGTGGTGCCATGTTTGTTCACCATTTAGCTCTGCTTTCCAAAACGCGGCCGAAATATCGTGAGAACAAGCAGCGACCTCATACCGTGCCTGGAATCTCGCGGCTGAAATCGGCTAACATGCTAACTATTATTTCTATGTCACTAGTCACATGAAACAAATTTAGGACGATAGGAGACAGGTTGAAATAAACCGAAATTTCCCTTTAAGATATCTGCGTTATTTTACAGTTTCATGTTCACTAACCGCCGTATTAGAAGTTCTGTGAAGTTGCTGCTTGAAAACTCAACATTTCCTTATTTTGCTGCTTCACAATAAAAGTTTTTACATAACAGGGGACTTTTATTATGAAGAATCCAAAGGAAATTAAATGCGTTTATCACTGAATTAGCTGAACTTTGTTAGCTTATCTTTGATAATGGCAGGTCTCGAACGGTGTTTGGCCTCACCCTCGTACCTCTGCCACTGCAGGGGCAGGGATCTCCGGGGGAAGTCAAACAACGTTCATCTGCGCACACAGCGATGACACACAGCTGGTTGAATATGAGCAAAGTTTCCCTGCTTCCCTTCACTGGTTCCTGTACAGCAGGGTCGGTCTTTGTTTCACTGTTAAAATCATTACAAAGCAGACGCAGCATGTGTATACATTCAGTAGGCTATATCTTCAGTAGCTAGCTAGCTAACCCTACACTTTTCAGGGTCTGATTTTGATTTTGGAAATGGGAAGAAACGTATACCTTTTTCCAACCTCTCAGGAAATGAGTGTCATTAATACACGATGTGCCCCAGGCACAACATTTAGCTCCAAATCCACAAAACCAGCCTGAAAATGAAGGAAATCTGAAACAATGGAGCACAGCTGTGTTGCTTTCGTGCCCTGGTCTGAGCCGGCCTGATGCTACGCTTCGTTACGTGAAGGGTCAGTTGATACCAGTTGCCAGTTGTCTACCCAGAAGTGATGTTAGCACGACTTAATGGAGATTTGTCTATTTCTCGACGGGGAGCAGTTTCCTCCTGCTTCTTTATGCTAAGATAAGCTAATCGACTCCTACCTTACTCTCGGCGAGAAATAAAGAACAATTCCTTTCATGCTGAGAAGATTCTACCGGGCAGTGTTTTACATCATGAGCCAGGGGTCATTTTTTGGCAAGAAATGAGAGCAAAAAAAAAAAAAAAAAAAAAAAAGAACACCTCCAGCATGTTTATTTTATTCACTGAAGCCAAGAAAAAAAATCTTGTGCAACAGGGATTGTTGCAAATGTGCTCTTAATTTGGACACAGCACTGCTAACGATACCACTGGCACAAGATAAAGGCTATATTCATCTCAAACATGGTTTCATTTGTTTACACTAATTAAACCATGTTAATTGAGCAGTGATTAATTAGACATGAATATAACAATGTTTAAAAAGGCAACTTGAAGTGCAGACGCTGGATGTAATTTCCTGATGGTTACATTGAGACACCTTTATCTATTCTTCTTCTTATAACCTGTTATATAATCTATCACAATACCGTCTCATAAAGCATGTTTTTTTCCCCCCGTGCTGCCATTCACATCAACTTCTTTTGTTTCTCTCCTCTGTCTCGCTCCCTTTGCTGCTGCTGCTGCTGCTGACTCGCTGAAGCAGGTAAGACTGTTATTAGCTCCCCTTTCAGCTTGTGCGCTTTTTCACAGTATACGTTCATGTGCCTGCGTGTGTCAGTGCATGTGCTTTTGCTCGTGTTTGTGTGTGTGTGTGTGTGTGTGTGTGTGTGTGTCAGAGATGGGTTTAGCTGAGATGAGTAAAGCTGGGTCACATGCTGTCTCTGGTGCTGCTGATATTGCTCCGGCTGTGGGGGGCTTACAGGGGGCACTGCTGAAAGTGAAAGAATTATGACACACACTCACTCACAACACACACACACACACACACACACACACACACATCCAATAACAGACAGTGGCCAGCACACTTTACACCCACTATTGTCAGGTTACAATATCAGGATGATTCCTGAGTAACATACTCTCGATCAGTGCGACTACAGTGGGAGTTTGACGTCCTCCTAACTGTAACTGGACTCATATATACAGTATATTTACGCGTTTTTAACACGCCATTGTCCCCTTAAAGTCAAGGACGGGATCAATGCTTTAACTGTATTAGCAATACCATTGTGAGTAAGACAAAGCTCTGCCAAAGACAATTTTTAGGGAGTGGCACTATAATTTATATTTACAAAGTTATTAAGTATTATTTGTTTTTATTGTTTATGAAAACTAACAGAGAGATGCACCTGTCTGTTTGTTAGCCACCCTGCACATTGTGACTAAATAGGAGTCGAATACTGACTGGACCCAAAAATTGGACTATTCGAATATTCATTTATTAGGTATTTGGTTTTCAGGTGTGAGATTGAGATAGTCTTTTTTTGAGTTGTTTGTTTTGTTTTGTTTTTGTTGAGAAATCAAAATAAGGGAATTAGATAGAAATATAATTTTATGAATAAATTAAAATAGATTTTAAAATTATGAATATAATCTTTTAATATATATATATTTATTTTTATCATTTTTTAGTTACTTTTTAAAATAGGTCAAATCTTATTTCACTGTACGTCTGCACGCAGCCCCTCCATACCCTGTTCTTTCTCAGTTCATTTTTTTCAATTCAATAAGCTTTATTGGCATGAGAGAATGTGTCAAAATTCTGTATTTTACATTTAATTTTTGTAAAGAACTTTAGTCTGATGTCTTCATATGTGCTGCATTGTAGCAGGAAATGCTGCTCTGTCTCCACCTGTCTGTGTGGACAGAGCTGACACAGACAGCCAGGTGCCTGTGTCTCTCTGTTGACCATATGAGCTCTCCTCCATGCTCGGGACTGTTGGTGAGTGTCGGCCCACACACATTGTGACAGGGCTAACTGTTAGCATCGCATGGCTAACATTACCTAAAGGTTATTAACAGAGTTAATGACAGAGTCGAGCTGTTTGTGTGTCAGTGTGTTTGTTGGGACCGTTCAACGGCTTTGTGTTGGATGTTAGCCACTGCTGCTGTGTTAGCTCGTGCTAGCCATGTAGACGCTGACTAGACTGTTTGCCTGTAGGAGAACTAATCTGATGGTCTTAAAGCGCTGCATCTAACCTGTGCAACCTTTAAATATAAATCTCAAATCTTGAAGCTTTTATGCTGTTTCTGGGCTTTTGTTTTGCAACACTTTGTCTGGTGTTGTCATGGATTTGAGTCAGTTAGGCATTTATTAACATTTATGCTCATTAAAAATGTATACACATTTATGCCTCCCCACACCCACCAGCCAAAGCTTTGAATATTTGCCGTCGATTACTGCCAAAGCTCCAGAGCCCCAGAAATGCTATTCGGGAAAACCCTAACACAGACACACATCCGATGCTAGCTGATAGTAAACGATAATGCCAGTTGTGACTTTTCTTTTAAGCACACACAGTTTTACCTTAATTGTCTTAAGTGTAAAAACACTTTTAGGCATTCAGAGCTGGGCAGCAGCTCGTTATCGCTGTCTGTGTATAAAGTATTAATATTAGCTATAGTAAGCTAACATTAACAAACGGGACAATTATAATTCGGCCCTGCCTGTTTATTTACAACCAACCTGTCATTAAAGGCAAAATACCCCAACCATCTCACAACCCCCCAAAAAGATTTAAAAAAGGAAACCACATGAAGTAATTTTTTAAAAAGGACAGAAAACACGGGACTGTCAATCGCTCTTTTCCTTTAAATCAAAAGTAAATCTTTTTCCTAATAATTTAATAGTATTTAAAATGCCAGAACAACCATTTCTTAATTCACCGAGCATTATTGTTTTATGACACATGGTTAAAAAAAATCACACTTGATGCGAGCCATCTTTTGATAGTCGCCCAAAAAGTTTCCACAAGGGGACAGAACCAAAATGAATGCAACATATCTTAAATTTCAGATTTACAGAAAACGGTTTCCTTCCTCGTCCATACCCCAACCAAAAATCATTTTTCTTTTCGGCAGTATCTTGTGTAGAATTTCTAATTGAAAATATTGTAACTGTGAATCTGTATAAATTAGATCATACACCTGTCTCCATGGCAACGGGATATGAATATCCCCTCCCAGTGTGGTTTAAATCATAGTAATGTAAGTTTAATTACTAAACATGAAGTTAAGTCCTTCATGATTTTAACCTCTTGAAAATGATCATTTCTTTAATGTCATTGAAAACAAAATATGTTTAATAATGTCTGATATTTATTGTTATAAATTGAATATTATTTTGCATCACACACCGCTGTGCAGTTTTCACAGTATATTCATTGTCCCCTGTGGATGGAGCACCGACCCTTCTGAAAAGCAGTAACAGGCCCATTTGACCTCCTCCATGATGATCTTGTCTCAAACACCTTATGTATATGATAAAAATAGAGCCCAGTCACAACACTCCTGTGATACTGCATGTGCTGTCTGGTATAATGTTTATGACGTGAGATAAATCAGAGGAAGAAAGGCTGCTTTCCACTGAAGGAAATTGGCAACAATAGTGCTTTTCACATAAAAAGGAGAGAAAGAGAAGCTGCTACACGAATATGCAATATTGAGTCTTTTTTCCCCCCACATCTCCGCCTAGTAGACCTGTCAAATTTCAATTTAAAAACTGGTGCTGTGCATTGTAACATTATTTCCCACCATAATAGAAAAGGCAACCTGAGGTTACAATCAAATTCCAAATGCAGGCAAAGGTTTGAGGAGTTTTCAACGAGCTGCTGTTAGCCTAAATGGTAACCAGAGAAAAAAAGTGTTTCTTTTCTATTATTTCTCCCCCCTTTTGTTTCGGCGACGTCGTCTGAAGGTTGCGCTTTGGGAAGGACCTTAATTAAGATTTTTGTGCCTCGGGCTCTGTTTGCAAGCTGTAGTACATCAAGAACGAGCGAGAGCCAGATACAGATCATTGGCTGCTGGGGTCAAGTCATGTGATTAGGAAAAAATATTAACATTTTCACCACGGCGACCCTTCTGACTTGGCAATCAAATATGTTTAGCTTTTTTTCCAAGACAAATACAGGCGGGTAAACTCACTCACTACCTGCCATGACATCACCAGTTTCAATATTTTAGGTGAAAGTGACCTTTAATTCGAAAAATGTGAAGAGGTTGCGGCGCAGCTTTTCAGTGACCTGAATGTTGTTTTTGTGTAAAAGGCGCACACTGTGGAGGCAGAGCGAGGGCGTCTACCACAGGAAAATAACACTGCTCACAGATTTATTGATTGAAACAACTTCTTGGGGAAATATTTGATCTTGGCTACAGCTAAATAACACATTCTCACTTCCTGGCAGCCTCATTTCCATGCCGTGAGACGGACGTAACCACGGCTGCTGATGTGTCCGGGACAGATAAGCAGATAAAACATTCACACCCTCCAACCGCAGCTTAATATAGCCAATGATTGACAGCTGGATCTCAGTATTGATTGAATCCAGAGTCTCTTTGTTTTGCAGTACCGATCTCTCCTCCTCTCCCTCCATCGCTCCCCTTCCTGTTTGTTTGGTTTAGTTTTGAAATTCAGGCTGGTTATTACACAGAGAGGAGAGAAGGTTATTGCCTGGTGCGAGGGGGCATTGACTTATAGTGGCCACCTCTGGAGCAGCTCATCTGTCTTTCCCAGCTTCTCTCATCCTCAGTCGTCTGTTAGCAGGCTGGCCTTCCCTTCACACGCGTGGAGGTGGGCTTGTTTAACGCGGATCCCCACTGTGGAGAACGTCAGCTGATCTGCAAAGCTGACGCGCTCCTCTCGCGGAGGGCGCATTGGTGTGTTTGACGGCTGAAATGCAGCTCATGAATCTTTCAAAATGAGCAGTTTTTTCATTATAAATGCCTTTTTTGTCTTCTTCCGCCAGTTGCTTTGACAAACAGTCAATGCGGTGAGAAATATCCATTGTAGATTTTAACAATGCTATTAGATTCAATAAGCAAGGGGCCAAGTGGAGGAATTAGCCTATAATTTATCACCAGACTGCCGTCTTGGGTATGAATGTAATTTACTCCAGCACAATTTTTTTTTTTTTTTTTTTTGTTATATTGTCTAAAGCTGCTACATCTACAGGCATAATGGGATGAGAGGTTGGGAAAAAATAGAAAGTGAGTATATGGAGGGGAGGGGGCTGGCATGAGGCTAGAAGAGACTGCTATTAGCTGTTAATTCTGAAACAAATTATGCAATTAGCTCTGGCATCAGGATGTAGGCCATGAGAGAGGACAGCGTAACCTTCATTTGATCTGTTCTGCGGCGAGCTGGGCGAGAGTGAGAGGGAGATAGAGGGAGAGAGACCCATTTAATAGGAGAATTTCTTTTGCCAAAGCAAAACGCTAACAGTATCCATAAGTGCCACTTTAGCTTCCCTTTGAGTGCTTTCTTTTTCCTATTTATGGAGGGATTTTCATAATGTGTGAGTGGCTTTTTTTTTTCCTTTTTGAGAAATACTCATGTCCTTAAAACAAAGAGGTAATTTGTCTGTGCATATGAGATAATATTGTCTGGGGAGCGGAGCGATTTGCTGCCCCTGCTTGACTGTGAAACAGAGGGAAGGTGTTGATTTCAAGGTGTGTGTACGTGCATGTGTGTGCTCGCCCCCTTTTGTGAGTGCTTCTCTCTCTCATGTGTGTGTGTGTGTGTGTGTGTGTGTGGCACCATCAATAAAGGTCTCAAACAGCGGCAGAACCAATCGTAGCTCTACTTAAATGTTGGCCCGGTTCTCGCTGAGGATTGGTCGTTAGCCTAACACAATCAAATTTGTCCACAGTGAGGAAGTCATTAATTCTAAGTGGACCATTCATTTAATGTTGTTAGGAAGCAGAGAGGCAAGAGTCCCTCGGCATTAGCGGCGTGTGTAACTCCAGTGAAGCTTCGCCACAACAAACAACCACTAGATCACGATTCACTTGAGCAAGGTTACACGGTGTAGAAGCCTGTGGGAAACACTTATGACCAGGTATTTAAGCTCATAAGAAAACTTAAGAGAATGATACTCCATGCGTTTTGACAACCTACAGCTCGAGCTAAAAACATCATGTCCGCTCGCTGTAATATTTCAGAGCTGTGACTGTTTGTTTGCCATGTTTCGCTGATTTCAGTTTTTAATGAGATGCTGCGAACAAGTGTGACACAAGCTCAACGCAGACCTTTGTTAACCCCTTTTCTCACACACTTTTAATACATTGTGTACGCTGTCACGTATACATGTCACCATGGTTACCAGTTTATTTTAACTTTAATATACAATTCACAGATCATACTGTGCAGATGGTTTCATTAGCAGTGTGGCTTTTGTGTCAGTGGTTGAACCACATATCTGTCACAGAATACTGTTCGGCTTGTTTAGTTTTAAAGGTCCAGTGTGAAAGATTTAGGTGCGATATACAGACAGAAATGGAATATGAAATAATACGAGTTGTCTTACGAGTATAAGCACTTGAAAATAAGAATTGTCATGTTTTCGTTACCTTAGAATGAGTTGTTTATATCTACAGGGAGCGGGTCCTCAACCACAGAGTCTGCCATGTAGCACCAACACGTTTGTATACTAGCCCAGAATGGACAAACCAAATGATACAAGATATTTTTGGGGGCTTTTTGCCTCTATCTGAAAGGACAGGTACACTGAGTGCATTTACATGGACAGTTTAATTCCCTTTTCATTTGGAGTTAAAGTTCATTCCTATTAAAAGTGATCTTGTAAACACCTAATTCGGAATGAAAATGGCCAATGTGATTGAAAATTCAATCCGATGTGAGGGGCTGGAATATTCTGTTTCTAATTCCGAATTAAGGAATTTCTCGCACTTGTATACACTCATTCCTCTTTAAGTTCATTCCGGTCTTTTTGCGCATGCTAGTTTCCTTGCCCTTCTGGCGCAATGACGTATAAAGCACACACGCGACTCGTTGCACTCACCAGTTTCCATTCGCCACTGCACTTCAACCTTCTACCTCCCTTCTCCTCCTCGACAGATGAAGCATTAGCAGAACAAGGTTGTTGTCGTCCTGCTGCTTCAAGAATATAAGCAAAACAAGCCTGAAAAAGGCGCTAAGAACAGCATCGTCACGCATCTTGTTATCCAGAGTGAGGACTACAGTGTTTTCTTCCAGTAAACGTAAACACGTAACATCCGCCCCGCCTCCTATTCAATCAGAAACCTTCCCTGCCCCCAAACCTTGCGCGGACCTGAATAAAGGCGATTAAACTGATCCCCCGTGTAAACCCTCATTCGGAATGAATATTTCTCATCTAAACTACCTGCAAACACTTTAATTCCGAATGATTTCATTCAGATTTATTTCATTCTGAATGAGAAGCCATCATGTAACCGCACCCAGTGTGACGGGGGGAAAGAAAGGGGGAATAACATGCAGCAAAGGGCCATGGGTTGGAATCGAACCCATGGCTGCCACCACAACGACACAGCCTCCGTGTATGGTACGTCTGCTCTACCAGGTGAGCCAGTTGGCGCCCCACACAGATTTTTTTTAATGTGAAGCTGCTTTATTCAGTGAGTTTACTGGTTTAAATCACCTGGTCCATTTGTGTTGGAGAGACCTCTGTGGATAATTCAGTTCTCAGTAAAAAAAACCCTGAACATCTGGATCTTAAATTACCAGAGAAAAAAGTTGAGCACACGGTAGTAGGAAGTCAAACAGTGTCAGGGAAACGCTGATTTTTAATGTGAAACTGCATTTTTGGGGGTTTTATCGATTTAAATCACTAGATACATTTGGTTTTGAGAGGAAGAGACCTCTGTGGATAATTCAGCTCCCAGTAAAAACTACAACAGAAATTGAATGCACAGAAAAAGCTGAACTTATTGTATAAAAATGATTAATAAATAATAAAGGAGGGGATAAGATATCATTCATTCATACTCTCAACACACACATGGATCTTAAATTACCAGAGAAAAGTTTAGCACACAATGTAAGTACTGGGGTAGCCGCCATCCGCAACGAGCCAAACATTGTGAGGGAAACACTGATTTGTAATGTGAAACTGCTTTATTCAGTATTTTTACAAATTTAAATCACTGGATCCACTGGATTCTTTTTTTTTTTTTTTTTTTTTTGGGAGAGGAAATGACCTCTGTGAATAATTCAGCTCCTGATTAAAACTGTCTGAACATCTGGACTTTTGTTAACAGAGAAAAAAGTTGAGCACACATTTGCAGGTGTGCATAAAACATCAACTCCAGCTACTTTTGTGCCAAACTGCATCGGCAAAAAAAAGATTTTTAACATTTCATTCAGTGTTCATAACCAGGAAAATGACTGGTCTGAATGTCTGAATCTTAAGTTAGCGGAGAAAAAATTTTAGAGGAGAAACGCTTATTAGTACTGTGAAACTGCTTTATTCAGTGTGTTTACTGGTTTCAATCACCTGGCTTGTTTGTTTTGGAGAAGAAGAGGCCTCAACCTCTCTTCCAATCTGCAGTTCTCACCGCTAGATGCCACTAAATCCTGCACACTGCTCCTTTAACACCGAAATAATAAAATGAGAGTTTGCTTGGAGACCCTAATCTTTAGGAGGTGTAGTTCTGGTTGTTTAGTCTGCACCAGAGTTTGATTGACAGCCAAAATAAGCCAAACTAAACATGCAAACACACTAGGGTTTGTTTGACCCAAACCAAAGAGGGTAAGTGATTTGGAATATAGATGTGGCATTAAATTTAACTTAATTGAATTCATTTTTTATGTAGAAATTTCTCTTCAGTGATGTGTTATACAGTCATACAGTTTGGCACATGCAGAGACTTTCTATTCCCTGATGACCAAAACAAAACCGACCAGCTTCTGTCTGAGTTTCAGAGCCGATTCATTGTGGCTCGGTCCGTTTCTAAAAGCTTAGTGTGACACAGGTTTTGGGTAATGATTTGGGATGTTATCAGCGCAGAGCAGGAAAGTAAACAGCGGCGCTATCTCCAAAAGGTTAGCCATATGTTAAATCAGTGGCAGGGGACGGGAGGGAGAACAGCTGCTTCCCCCACTGCTATCTGACAGCTCGCACACACACGATATACACACACCTGCATGTGCACACTCACTGCTGCTGGAGTCATATTGATTATGCCGCGTGCATGTGTGTTAAGGAAAATGAAACGTCCTGAGGAGAGGAAAAAAAACACTTTCGAGACAGACAGACAGACAGACAGACAGAGGGACACTTAGACTCATCTGGAACGTGAAGTGTAGCGCAGGCTTGTTTGGTGACCGTGGTCTCTGCATTCAGAAATAGCAGACACACATGTGGGCAAGACATCTGGAAAGCTGAGCAGACCAGTGATCAAAATCAAGCCAATGTGTAAACAAAACAAGGCGGCTATGCAGTATTAGCCGGCCAGCTGTCAGGATGAAACTTGTGTAAATTAGTCTCTTTCTAACCGCTTCCAATTCTTTATTTATTTATTTGTGAGACAGGGAAAGACGTATTAACAATACAGTAAACAGAAAGTGAATTTAATGGCTGTTTCTTTCTGCTTGTGTTGGGACGCAGCGAGTGGGCGAGGGGAGAATTTTGTGCAATGATAATATAATAATCACACAGACTTTGCACAAAATGAATGACGTGCATAATTACTGTGATGCTGCATTTGTGTATTATCATACTGTTATCATGCAGTTGTCTTTCATGTCCGACGTTTTCACAGATGATTATCTAATTGGCATACAATTTCACACAGTAGAAAGCTCAAAGACTCCTATTATGCACCACTGCTTAATTAAAGTCGCTTTTCGCACTCATGAAATCCTGTCACAAAACCCTTTTCACAATTCCTACATGCAGTCGTCTCACACATAATTGTATTATGGACTGCATTACATTGTCCCACTTTAATTCACAGCCCGCGGCTTACAAATTGTGAAACAAAGACCGGAGCGTATGTGGGATTCACTGGCTTCTCAGACTCGCTTTGTGACAGCGCAGACTCAGTGATTATTCCCTCGATAGGCTGAAACCCATCCGATCACCTTGTGGAGCAAAAGTCAGGAAACAGATGGAGTCTTAAAACGTAAATCTGGATCGCTTGGTTTTTAGCGTCTTCAGAGAACAAGTATATACTGTACTTTTGTACCAATTTTCTAGCAAATCTCACTTAACCCATGTTTGACATTAAAACTAAAATCTGTGTGTACTTCAGGAAGAATAGCTGCTGCTCTGGAAGTAACTAATGGGATCCAAATTAACAAATAAACAAAACAAATGTAGTATGCTTCACATGTGACGGATAGATGTGGGTTAATAGAAAGGTTTGTTCTTGTGTAACCTTAAATTCCTTTGATTGGTTGGAACAAATGAGACAGATCTTAAGTTCCCTGTGAATCCCTTGTGCTTAGCTAGGTAATGTGCAACAAATTGTAGCTCCTTTCACAACACAGACACATTTCGGTTCTCTCAAACGAGCATTTATTTTGGGCATCTCCCTGAAGCATCTCCTTCTTGAAAACTATTTTTAAGAAAAAACGTAACAGAGAATACATCAATACGGGTACAAAGAATAAGGTGGAATTTAAACCTCTGCGTCAATCAATGCAGTAACTAAGGTGTAGGCTCTGCGACAAAGACATAGAGCCTACACCATAACCTACGCCGTAGCACGTGCACCTCCCCAGAAATGTAACTCCACATCACAGCTGAAACCATTTCCCTCAGTGGAAACAAAGCTTTTATTTACTTTAATTTCACAGATAAGAAACAATAAACTGTGAAGACAAAAAAAAAATAAGTCTTTGTGTGATTTATCCTGGCTTCATATGAGCAGAGGAAATCTCCACAGGTCGCTAGGCTAATTTATACAATGTAAAATGCCATAGACTTGTGCTAATAACATTAGCATGTTGTATTTGTTTGGAAAATGTGTTTAGTATAAGACAGTTGTTTTGTCAGTGAACCTTGTGAGTTGTCATGGAGCCAAATTTTGTAATGCTACCTTTGTTAAATGTTGCTTTTGTCCCTGGCTTCATATGAGTAGAGGAAATCTCTGCTAGCCACTAGGCCAATTTGTACACTGTAAAATGCCATAGGCTTGTGCTGATAACGTTAGTACGTTGTATTTGTGGGGAAAATGTGTCCAGATAAAGACAAGTGTTGTCTGTGAATGCTGCGAGTTATAGTGAAGCTGATTTGTGTACTTGTGTTTGACATTGTCTCTATTAAGCCATGTTTAATGTGTGTTTTAATGTGTTTTGTGTTTTTTCAAGCAAACTTTACAGCACTTTACAGCAAAAGTGATTAATTGATTAGTTCTCAACCACCAAATTAATCCCTAACTAATGTGATAACTGATTTATTGGTTTGAGTAATTTTTTCATGAAATGAAAGTAAAATTTTTCTAATTCCAGTTTCTTAAATGTGAATTTTTCTGGTTTCTTTACAACTGTGTGACAGTAACGTTTGTATCTTTTGGCTTCGTGGAACACTCATCGACATTTTTCACCATCATCTGACATTTAATACCCCAAACAACTGAACGATTAATCAGGGAAATAATTGACAAATTATTTGGCAATCAAAATAATCGTTTGAAGGTAACTGCATATTTAAATATTAATACATTTAATGGTTAGTTCTAAAACAAATGCTAATGATAAATAATACCAGAAATTGGGTCTGATTTCATGAAACTTTTAAGGTGGTCTTTTTCAGGGCTGGGTAAAAACCTACAGTGAAGCCACATTATTGCAGGATGAGATGGAGATACAACATTTCCTGTATCTGCAGCATGAGATTGCAGTGTATTCACTGGACAGGTATTTTTTAAAATAAAAATCAGCATTTAATTTTTACATCGCTGTTAATATATTAACCAAATTACTTTTAGTTTTGTGTGTTGACAATAAACAAACCAAAGACGAGGTCCCTCCAGAAAACAGACTCCACCTCTTTGCCAATTATCAGATTCTGTCTGCAGCAGTCCAGCGAGCAGCAGATAATGTAACAGCTTTGCCTCTGTGTGCCTGCTCCATCACCGCACAAAACACACATCTGGCACCTCCACATTCACCACTTAGCTAAATTACATTACTTCTAGCCTAGCGCCTCTAACAAGGTGCTCTGTGTATTTCGCTAGCTGGGAAAATAGGACGAGAACATGGCAAGAGACAAAGAAGTGGAGTAGCTAACATGGTGTTAACAATTGCTCAGTGAGTTCCTCTGCTTCCCATTACACACACTTTGCACCTTTTAACCTTGTTAGCGGGGCACGGCAGCGCGCCGCCCCCGAATGCTTGTTCCGTAATTAAGGGTGGCTCAGGTGCTAGATTTATGGAGATTTGCGGGCCTGTGATTAAAATTGAAATTTAATTCTGGTAATCTGGCGGAGGTGAGGGAAGAGGAATATTGAATGTGAAAGGGGAGGGAAGGACGGTTTGGGTGGTTGGCTAGCCACATATCAGTAGGAGATACTTCACACAGGCTGTTCAAACATGGACTTAAAACAGGCTTATCTCCCCAAAGGTTAATGAGGAGCGGCTGGCTGCGCCTGTTACAAACGCACAACAGAGGTCTCATCTTCTACTGCACGGCGGCGTGTCAGTCACAGAAATACACACACACTCTCTCACACACGGGCTGGATAAGCTGCAGGCATCACAAGCCCACAGCCTCACTGATAGAATTCTCGTTTCCAATAACATCCTCAGACGACTTAATTACTTTTCCTTTTGATGCGACTCACAAGAATAAGCGGACTCTAGATGAAATCTCTCTTTTCTCCGTCAGTGTGTCTCTCTCTCTGTTTCTCCGTCCTCACTGATAGCTGATAATTTAGTTGTGGCATTTCAGATAGCCGGGCATGACTCTGAAGTCCATTTCCCTGAGTTGTCATACAGTTTATGGAGTACACGGTTCACAGTGCAGTTCTCGGCTGGTGACACGTGCGTGAATCTGCCGGGGCGGTGCATAGAGTACAAATGACATGTCAACAGTTTTGTTGTGTGGCAGTGGTGTGTGGTAAAAATGGAGCTAAATGAAGTCAGAGAAAACACTTTTGTGCTTCTGGACCTCCATGGACAGTGTCAAAGTCAAGATAAAAGAAACAAACCAAGATTTTTTTTGTGTATAAGGCACACACACACACACACACACACACACACACACATACTTGCACTCCCTTGGCATGGCTCAAAGAATATGTGCCGTTAGCCTTTTGTTCTCTCCTTTTTTTTTTTTTATCTAACTCCTGACCAAAGTAAAAGTGTGCCACAACAAGACGGAGAAATGTTCCATTTTACCTCGGGGTGCCCCATTTACCATTTTGAAGTAACCCTTTTATTCCCCTGGTGTGTATGCGCTTCCTTCTATTGTTGCCCCCAAAATGAATAGAGGCTCCGACATTCATTCCAGGGCATTAAATCATGCGTATCCTGGACAAGCACATACTGCAGATTTATGTTGATGCCACAGAGGTTTATTGTAAATGCAGCAAGCTGTGTGAGGCACAGTATGTGGATGTCCACCTTGTTTTTCACCTGCAGGGAAGCAAGTGGTTTCTCTGTCTTATCAGCACACAGTGGTGTTTAGGCCTGGCAGGGGGGAGGGGTGTGTGTGTGTGTGTGTGTGTGTGTGTGTGGAGTGGGGGTGTCCTGTATGCAGCACTATATTTTTAGTAATGTATATATTTGTGTTTGATCGTACATACGCACTTGTTGCATTTATCTATGAGCTCATGCGTGTACTTAAAAGCGCCCTTTTTTTCTTCTCATCTTAAAGGAACAGTTCCACATTTTCAAAAACTTGCTCACTTGCTGTTTGATGGAGAGTTGGATAAGACAATTCATACTACTTATATGCCTGTTAAGTATAAAGCTACAGATGTTTATCTTAGCTTAGCTTAGCATAGATACTGGAACAGCTACACTGGCTTTGTCCTACATTCTTAAAATCCACCTACTAGAACTTTATGAGGTCACTGATAAGCACAAAATATCTTTTTTATTTAATCTGTGCAAAACAACATTTAATGGTCTATTTCTAGTTTGGGAGTTGTAACTGGTTTCCCTGGCAACTGCTCGACACATAACTTCACATAACCACTAAAACAGGGGATTGTTGGTGTAATGCTTTGGTTTTTGAACAGATTAAACAAACAAAACAGTGTGTTAATTATTGAACTTTAGAAGTGTTGGTAGGAGGATTTAGGGCTGGGCATGTGACGACCATGAATTATATATCGGTATCTTTTCAAGCAATATATAAATTTAGACAGTACTGTTTATATCGATATAGGGTCAAGTTGCGTTACATAACTCCTCCAGAACTGTTCATCTCTCCTCTCTCACGCTCTCTGTCTCTGTTTAATCTGTCTGTTCATTAGTCTACAGTGTGACATCGGTCTATATGTTGCACGTGCTACGTTAAAAAGATTTAGATAATTTTTCAGCACTAGATTCATTTGAAAGGCCAACAACAACTTCTTTCTAACTCATGTATTTGTTGATATAATACTAAGCAAAAAAAGGATTAAGAGGCTTGAAAAAGAACTTAAAGTGGAACTGCGCCCATTTTCATACGTTCATAGGTTTATTCAAAGTGGATGGATGATGTCACAGGAAGTTTGTTTTGCTATCAAAGCTAACTTTATCTTAAAAAGTTAGCGTTCCAGAGAAATCCAGTTTTCCTCTCAATACCTCCCCACCCAACAGCGGCTAACAGCTGACAGCGGCACTGGCCTGTGATTGCATTACCTTCCAGCAGCTCTTTCCACCTGGGAAAAACTACCCCGATGTTGACCCTCATTTTTTGAATTCGCCGGCCTTTCTTGGCGACGAGGATTCCATCTCCCATGATGTTGCATATGAATGATCCTGCATTATGCTCTAAGAGTGGGACTTTGTTATGCTGCAGTAGTGCCGGGTAGTAGCTAAGCGCCTCTTGCTCCTTTCCTTCGGCTTCTCAGTCACACAGCGCTGGCCTGGCTCTCAACGAAAACTGGTGGATGTATTCTCAAGATGGTGAAACGTTTTGGAACCCCCCAGACGACTTGCCTGCACAATGTACAAACAAATCCAAAATTCTCGTTTTACGAGAATAAGTCAGATTATTGGTGGAGGTAATAATACACCAATGATGACATATTTATGAATGCAGACATCGATTTTTGCCAATAAACAACTGAAAATGTTACACAATGTCCCTTTAAACGGCCTACACCGCTCAATAGAATAGGACATTGGTCTAATGTGGAAAAGTTACATACTATATCTTTAATTATAGAAATGTAAAAAATAAAAATAAGTAAATAATGAGACTTTTTGAAGCGCTGCAACTTCTGACACCACTGAGAGAAAAAAGTTTACGAGATCAACCGATTTTCTGACAATGCACATTTCCTCCTGTGTCTCTGATGGAGAGTACTTTCATTCACATGTGTGTGTTCCTAGGACTTAGTTTTGCAGCTGCAGGAGCGGTGGCAGCGCTGGCAGCATGGCGTCTCTCTGGCCGGGGTTGTGTCAGCTACCGAGATGAATAGCCCTCTGCTCTCGGCCCACTAAGTAACCCAGCCAATGATGAATCGCTGCTCTCACTGACACCAAAATTGGAATCATTGGGTCCGGGAGCCAAACTGGAAAAAAATAACAACAACAACAACAACAAAAAAACAAACAAAAAAGGAGGGCCTCTGGCGGTTGCGTCAAGTCATCTGTTTCCGTGACGCTTTCCAAGGCCGCACAAGGTATTCCCCCCCTCTGTGTGCCCAAGGCCGCTGATAAATAGAAAAACAAAGGGCCTTTCAGGAATGTGTCACGTTGATATCCCTCCCCATCAAAATGCTGCAGCTATGATATTCCCCATCTGCGGTCATTAGACTGATAGCTGCAGCCAAGGCCCCTCGTAACAGGAGCGTTTGTCATGATAGAAAACCTGCAGCACAACCATCAGAACTTTACGGTTTTACAAAACATCTGAAATGATTTTTTAACATTTAAAAGTTTTCCTTTTGCTTGTTTTATCATCTCAAATGCTTCCCACACTGAACACCAGCCTGTGTTAGCCCACATTCAGCCAGCGGTGGCCTGTGTCTGTTGGCGGCGCATGTTAAACAAATCCCTTAACACAAGGAATGACTTAATGAACTTAATGAGGTTTTCTAATTACAGAGGGAAGTTAGCCCATGTCAAATGGGCCTTTTCTGCCTTCCTTGACACGGATTAACAGCCGGACTATTAAATCCAGCCCTGCATTACAACAGAGGAGAGTGAGACACAATCAGTCATATCTGCTGTAATTCTGGCCTACATTCAGAGACACGCTGCTTCATTTGAAGTGAATGAAGCTTGTATTTTTCAGAGTAGCCTGAGCAAGCCTTAGGCACGATCTGAAACCTCCACTTGAAACCTTCTCAGGGATGGTGAATGGGGAATAAAAACAGGAACAGAAATGTTTTAGTGTCTGAACCATGAAGGCCATAACCTTCACATTAATAGGTTTGATATAAAATAGACGTTATTCCATGAGTTCGGACTGTTCCTTTCTGCCATTTATCCCTTTACATTTCTTCCTTTCTTGTTCACCCATTGATGCTTTCTGCTCTTTTCTCATTCTATTTCTGTCTCTTCTCCTGTCTCTCTAACTCCTCCATGGCAGGGAGGATGATTTACTTTGTCATCATTAACACATCAAAAGACCCAAGTGTGTATTTCAAAGTCATCTGATAACTGATACTCTTTAATGGCGCACTGGAACAGTAATTAATTTCAAAAACATCCCATTTATTTGTTCTGGAAGTGAATGCTCCCGCCAAAGCGGCATAAATCCTGTCTGTTGCTGCAGCTCAAATTAATTTACGTGTTGCGTCTCCTCGCATCCTTTGAGAATTTAATTATCTCAGCAAACAGGCTCTGGGTGTGTTGAATATACATTCTATCAACAGAGTTGTACTGGAGCCAAAACAGCACAGAGACATGTTGTTTCATTCTGACTCTTCTGTGTCGTTGCAGGCAGTCGCTTGCCATGAACATGAGAACAATGCTGTTAAAAGCAAACAGATGAAGTAGGGATAATATCATTGAGTGTTGAATAACACAGTGCAGAGGCAGCCTCTGAATGCCACCCAGTGTGTCCACCTACTCCTCAGCTAGAGTCCCCTCTTCACGTCCCTGTTAGCACACTTGATCCGAGTCAATCTGGAGGCCTAAGTGCTCTGGATTTTTGAGAGTAGCTTTTGGCGAATGGGGCAGACCCACTTAGATGACAGTCACCCTGAGATAAATGACAGATGGACACAGAGCTGAGTTCATATCAGGTCGGCTGAGGTGGACTGAGGACGCTTTCCTTGACCCATAACGGTCAGAAAGCAGCACTGTCACTGCCGTGTTTGCTGATGTGAAGCTTTGACGTTTGTATTTATGTGAGTGGTGAACTGAAAATTGATTACAAATCATTAGCATGGTCTGGACCTAAACAGCAATGCTGAACCTTGTTTGAGTTGACAGGAAGTTACTTGCTGTAGCTCTGGTTGAGGGTGAGAGGCTGTCAGTAAATAGTTTGTTGGGCACAGGGAAACAGAGATCTGTGTGTGTACGTGAGACCAGTGGCGGCTGCTGGTCTTTCAAACAGGGGAAGCTCACTTTAAATTTACATCATAAAATTTGTCATATTGTAGCGAGGCAGTAACTTATAAAAGGAACATTTAATGTAAGCCGTTTTTCAACCACACTCATGCCATAGAACCACAGCAACACACACCTCAAAGATTTTCAGATGGGTTTAACTGTGAAAATGAGCTGTATCGCTTATGGAAATAAGGAACTCTGGACGGCACTCTGTCAGAAGACTCCACTCGCAAATATCCGCATGGGACTGAGCTCGAAATGCGACGATGCCGATGTGTATTTCCAACACGCTGTCAATTACAAAGGGGTTCAGCCTTTTAGACAATTCCTCCAATACACAGAGCGTCCTCTCCCGCCTACCTTTCCATTAGGTCTCAGGGAAGCTGAGCCTCCCTGGAAGTGACGATTTTGTTGCATTTATCCAATGACCGTTTTGCTTTGCTGCATGAAAAAACCTGCTCAGCGCTGTCTCATAGGAATGCTCGGAGGCTCCAAGTCCATCGTGCTGACACGAGAATGTATGACAGAGAGGTCGTGTTTGAAAACTGGTGATAAACAGCTGACGATTGAACATCATCGTCATGATGTGAAACGCATCCTAGCGCACATTTAATGCATTGTAAATTCTCATTTTAATGTAAATTCATTAGTGCATATTTGACCACTTTTTCTGTGTAATTTTTGGGGAAGTTCAGCCTCCCTTGTTGTCTCAGAGCAGTCGCCCCCGCATGAGACCCTAAAAAAGAGGGTGGATCATGGGGAGTACCACCAGTTGGTCCTGGAGCTTTTCCTCCATGATGGACGTTTTCAGGCATATTTTAGGATGACTCAGGGTCAGTTTGAAACTTGCTGTCTGTACTGAAGTTTTTTCAACTCTAGGAGTTCAGAGCGCTCCTTTAAAAAGGCCAGGTGCCTAGAGCGTAGAAATGCATAGCACGTCACAGCACAAAAACAAGGAGCAAAAAGCTTCATTCTCATTTAAAACAAAAAGCCGTCTCCAGCTGCTAAAACACTTTCTGTGTTATCAAGGCTTTACGTGGGTAGAGGCAAATAACAGAACAGCTACAACAGTCTGGCAAGTTTCGAAAATGACATTACTTTGCCTGTAAAGCAGAAAAAAATAACACTTAATGGTATTATGGTATCCAAATTATAAGACAATGTCTAATCTCATATCACAGTATGGATATAATTTCGACATATTGGCCAGTGTAGTTTCCATCTGCTGCTGTTTTGTGAATCAGTAGTTGGGAGCATTGAGATAAACATTTGGTGATGTTAATTGTCCAGTTGGGTGCTAAAGGCAGAGCATGGTTAAACCACGGAGCAATAAAATGACATAATGAAAGCAGTGAAGAGGAGGTGATGGAAATATGTATTTATACCTGTTAGATGTATTAATTTGAGGAACATTAGTCTCCTAATCGCTCTTACAGATTTAATATTTTCTAAGTGGAATATTTAGTCTCTGCGGTGAAGCAAAGGCTTCAGTGGATGTTTAAAGCGTTTATTTAATTTACACCAACTTTCCCGCTGTGTGAAATGTGTGTGCCTCTAACATCCACTGTCAGGTTTGCAAGCTTTAATTTAATTTCTGCTCGTGTCTGGCATTGGTGTAATTTTAGATTTGTTTGTGTGTTTAAAGTTGGTGGTTAACTGATTATTTTTTTTAGATTTGTAGAAAATGAGTAAGGCAGGGCAGGAATCATCTGAATTGATTTAATAACATTAAATATGAAGGACACCACACACCCACACACTGCGAACCAGATTTCAGACTGTTTCTCACATGAATTTTTAACTCCAAATCAAACTGTGTTCTTGTTTTTGGTGGAAGTCATCAACTTTTAAGTCGAGTTAGCAATACATTGTGTTTTTACTCATTTATCTTTTATTGCATATTGATTTCACCCATGTGGTGGGTGGCGGGGACTCGGACGTGTTTCTGTAAACTAATACCTTCCAGTTACGTTGTTTTTGAGAACGCAATTCAAATATTAAATCAGGTTTGAGTGATGTACAGGAGTTGAAATACGGCAATAAAAGAGTTACAGCTCCCTGTCATCTTTGTTTTGACAGACGATCCTGGCGCAGCACACACACCCATACACACACACGCACATGCAAACAGCCAGACAAACAGATACACACACTCACGTACACAAAGTCAGCATGATTCGTTGGGGATTTTCTCACAAATCGGCCCCCTAAAGGGAAAGAGGCCGGCATAAATCAGCTGGTGTCAGGGCTACAGACACCCACGGCTCCTTATCACCACACGCAGGCGGACACACTCACAGATTGATAGGTAGATAGTTGGTCTGACAGGCAGGGCGACAGGCAGCCAGGTAGAGAGGCTTACAGAAGCATGCACACAGACAGTGGGAGGAGGTGGACGGAGGGAGGCAGTTACACGGGGAAAAGCAGTGATTACAAGGACACTGGAAACAATTCTTTGTTCCTGGTACAAATTCTGACAATGCTGGCTACAGTGAGACCCCATCCTTTATGGCCCTGACACACCAAGCCGACAGTGAGTAAGGCCATTGGTCAATGTTGGACCATCAGAGAACGTCTGTCGCTCCGTTCTTTTGCAGTGTGTTCTTGGCCCTTACTGGCTTTTATTTGTCTGATTGAGCATGTTGAATGGGCATTGAAGCAAAAAGAGCTCGCTAGTGGATGAAATTACTCTGATTGGCTGTTCAGCTCAGTGCACGAGAAGAGAAACAGAAATGAGGAAAGTAAACAAACAATGTAAGTCAAGAGGGAGTGAAATTGAAATGAACCTCTTATATTAGATAACGTTTGCTTTTTTAGTCATTGAACTCTTCAGCCAAAATGGTTCAAAACTGTTTGCTAACACACAGTAGATATCATTTGTTCTTTCAATGTCAGATTGTCTTGTTAATGTGCTAACTGATTAACTAGGGTCTTGAATTCTTCCCATCAGTCCTTGAGTTTCTGATTTTTGAATGAGAAATACAAACTACTGCCACCTGCTGGTATGGCGAATTATTTCATCTCAGGCAGGTGGAGATCGAGGTGCTAGTTGGCCCTTGGCTGTAGTCTTTGTGTTGTGTTGAAGTGCAACCTTTGGACCAAGACACAGGCGATGTGTGGCAATGCGACAGTTGTCCTTTGTCACCACTGGCACTTTAATGTTGGTTTTGGTCTTTCATCAAGTTTTTTGACATTTGCAGTTTACAATGACAACAGTGGCAGATTTACCCCAAAATGAAGCTAACCTTAGCTTCATGAGTTGTTTGAAAATGCTGCTTCCGGCAGACTAACTGTGATCAGATGACTCTTTAAAATGAGCATCTTGTAAGACGTAATATACATAAAAGCTTGGCTATCACATGAAGCATTTGCATTTCCAATAAAGAGCTTGACAGAGATGCTAACATTAGCCTAAACTGAAATCACATCCAGGAGCAGTTTCCAATGTTGGGAAATACTACACACAGTGCACGTGCTAGTCGTGAAGTTACTCTCTTGCATTGGTGTTGGAAAGATTAAATTATTTGTCTTCCTTCCTGCCGCATATATACAGAAATACAAAACAAAACATGTAGCCAAACAACAAAACCATCCTAAAAACATGTATTACACAAAAGTGGATGCATGCAAGCCATTGCTTCGCTCCCTTTTCTTTTAGTATCCGCAGTTTGAAACTTAACTCTGACCAAGACCTTTAAGCAGATTTGTGACAGTCTAACCAGTCGAGCATTAAACTAAACAGAGAGACAACTGTACCATGCGTTGATTCTATACTCTATATAACACTCTGTATTATATATTGGAAAAGTAATAACAGGATTTGTTTGTTTGCTCCAAATAACATCAGTCTCCTCAGACAGTAAATGCATCGTGTACCTTGCTACAAATATAATCTATATGTGCTCTCTCCAGGATGAAAAAGTGTCCTCATAGATGAAGTTAGAAGTATTTATAGAAGGAGACTTGTTCAATCTGTGTGTTACGGACAGTAACAGGTGGAGGATATGGGTTCACAGGAAGACCAAGAATGATTTCCTTTGTCTTCTTTGGATAAATAATAACTGAATTCCTTTCTAACTACTCCACTTATCTATCCATACTGATAATAACTACAATCATCTCCAGTGCCTAACAAAGACAGCACTGTAGTATCATCTGAAAATTTCAATATAAACACATTGGATTATTAGTTTTAAAATCGGCTGTGTAAAATGTAAAGGTGAGGTCACACAACCATGGGGTGCTCCTCAGTTATGGAAGCAGGATATGTCTGATTACCTTCAGCTGTGTGTATTCAATTTATAACAAATGAATTCAATCACAAAAGGATTAACAACTGGTTGAATCGCTTTTGCCAAAAAGAGCTCTGACTGAATTGTGTTAAATGCTGATGTAAAATCAGAGAAGAGGACCCTAGCTGTAGTTCTAGTCTTGTCTACTTGCCAAGGGTGTCGTAGTGGGGGGAGAAGTGGGACTGATTACCCAGAGCCCCAATTGGATCCTCAAAAAGCCTGGAATGAAAAGTTTGGTTTGGGTTGATTGTTTCTAAGTAATTAGTGCCATATCTGAGGTAAAATTGGCTGAATAAATTAGTTGAAAGACTGAAATTTGTATAAAAAAATAGTGAAAGCTCTGTGAGGTCTCTGTCACTCCTTAAAGTTGCAAAATGATTTAGTCCACCCAGCACTAGAATTCTTTTCGAAGGTTGCTTACACACCTGCCCTGTTTGGTTCGGTTTAATCGAACTCAAGTTTGTTTGTCCCCTAAGTGCGGTTCGTTTGGGCAGGTGTGAACACAGCAATCACACTGCGCACCAAAACAACCGGACCGAGACCTTCTTGAAGAGGTGTCAGTCAAGTTACAAACGAACTCTGGTGCAGTTCGTTTGTGGTGAGAAGGTGTTGCGACCTGGATGTGAAGCAACTGCAGTCACATGACACATTGTTTGGGTTAAACATGAGCATGTTACAGTCCTGGAGGATTATTAATGTGCACCTCCTCCTGTACTGCCTTAATATGCACATTCAGCACATCCAATGCATCAAAACATTGTTTTCTAGTTGGAGCCGCGCCTCGTTTTCAAACTGTATGGTTTGACTAAAATGAACAATGACAGCAATATAGTCCACAATGAGCAGCGCTAAAATCAACCTGCGTAGTTGTCCCTCCATTGTGACATTAGAAAGTGTCACATTTATCTTGCAAGTGTTCTCTTCTTCAACGTTTGCTTTACTTCCTGGATTTTTCCCGCATGGAAATTCTGACCAATCAAGAGCAGCTTTCTCACACAAGGCATTTTATCTGGTCCGCTTGTAAATGTTGCCGTGAGAACACGAACCAACTCTAGACAATTATACAACTTTAGAACAAAATTAGTCCCTGATTCAGATGAAAGGAGACGACTCTAGGTCTGAAAGCACCCTAAATGCAGCTAAAGTCCAGCGAGTGGAGCACCAATGTACGCTATCATATCTTTGGAAGGGGAAATCAGTGTTCTAAAAAAGAAAAGAGAGAAAGAAGGTAAACTGACTTTGTAGAGACATGACTCAAGAGAGGAGGGGTGGGGGTCCCACAGAGACTGCTCATGCACAGGGCCCTGAATTTGATGCCACACCCCTGCTAATTCCTTAAATGTTCATGTTACAACTGCATCCTTTGTGATGTGACTCTGCTTTTACTCACACTGGTAAGTGTCCAGTTTGCCACCTACAGACTTGGTGAGCTGAGTCACAATTATTTCTTAGGTTTTCATAACAGTAGGCGTTTAGGCTACAGGAGCCCCATGCACGAGTGAGGGGTTCAGCGAACAGTCAACTGCAGTGCAGGCTAGGAAGCTCCTTGGATGCAGACAAAGGAACTTAAACAAAGCAGTCCTAACAACACGTACAGTACAGTACTGTAAGGATGTAGCGCTAGCCTCCCTCCGATCCGTATCGCTGTATGGATCTAAACAGACAAAGGCTTGTATTACTGTCAGAGAGCATTTAGGACACACTGTATCATACACAGCTATGTTGGGTAGCAGTGCCAAACTCCATTTGTTTCCACGCATCAGAGTCTACTAGAGCAATACTAAGCTGGTGTTCCATTTCATGGGCTTGTCTGTTTTGGGTCATGCACCAGAAGCAAAATGCTTTGCCTACACAGACAGCGGATAACATCTCTGATCCCATTATTTACTCTGTGGAGGACTTACATATTCCCTCTGAGATGAGTCTGTTTTTTTTTTTTTTTTTTTTTTGTTTTTTTCGGTGGGGGAAGTTTTTCTTTTTTAAAATCTGTTTTCACCTGATTACACAAGGGAGAGTATCACGACTCTCTTCATCGCAGCTCACAAACAAGCACAACCTTGAAATGACTAAATGTGTGGTATCACCCTAGAAATAGCAGCTATCCACTTGAGATCAAAGAAAATGAAACCACGGAGTGATTCAGAGCAGACATTTGAGGGAGGAAACAAAAGGAGAAACACACGCAGTGCAGCTGAGTGAGTTTGATGTCTTCTCACACACACAGAAATACCTCTGGTGGAAATAATAATAATATTGTGATAAGGCTTTGGAGTTGCATCACGGGTCTCCTAGCAACTATTCCTGGTATCATGAAGGTGCCCTGGAGATTCGGCTGCGCGCTAATAACGAGTAACAACCGAAGACGTTAAAGGCTGGAACATAAAGATATTGATTCAGTGTGGGTGTAGCTCTATTAACGGACACCGAAAGCAAAAGTCCAAACACTAATTATGAAGAATGTTTCCAAATTTAGACTCAATAGAGCCAAAATACATTTGAAAATTTTAACTAGTCTAGAGACCATCTTGTGATGTGATCATTGTGATCAATCCACAAATGTCATCAGGGGCGTAAAGTTGCATCTTGCAAGGTTGCAACACGATCACTGTGACAAAATCTGCTAAAGGACAGTCATATAAACACCTGGCAGAGTACTCAGAACAGCTTCTGTGGTAGCTCCAGCTACAAAAGGTTTCCTCAGGGACATTTTGCTGTGATGACACTAGGGGTGATCCCAAATAGTGCCCAAAGGTGGCTGTGACACAAAGGATCATTCCATTCAGGCTATATTAATATCTGATTTTACATGTAGTTGCATGGTTACTCCCAGTTAATCATGACATATAGCCTATTGTGGTTTAAGTTGATTAGAGCACTTACATAAGAACGTAACACCACTAGAACAATTAATATTACAATACTACAATGGTGGGAAAATGAAATTAGGGTCTGTTGTTTTTAAAACTTGCCCAGTGAGTGACCCTGACCCAGGGAGCCCACTAGTTGCTTGTGTTACTGTAATATGAAGCATTCTCTGGCACAGTAATTTATAAAGATTACATATATTTGCATTTGTTGTGAATTACTATATAGGGGAGTAACGGTCAGTGTCAAACATATTAGTAAGAACAATATCATCTGAACAAATATTGAAGGATACACTGCTTGTTTCTCCTCATTTCGCCAAAACACTCACATACACACACATACTGCACACATTTCTATCCCTCTCTTTCTTCCTCTTATATGCCTTCCTTTAGAAACACTGTGGGCAAGAAATCTCTCCACACACACACACACACACACACACACACATTACATTTTACTTCCATCCAGCATTTAGGGAAGTATTGTAGAGGCCCTTCTCAAAATAGATCAGCCTGCGTTAGCTTCAAAAAGACGAAGCGGAAATGAGCAGAAACACCAGTCTCCCCACTAAGAGTCAGGTGTGCCGCACACTTCAAAGTCAAAAGGAGTCGTGAATGCGGCACAAATGAAGCCTCCGGTGTGCCGATTCAAACTTCCACATCTCGATAATGACCTCAGTCTCCTACACGATTACTCATCATTCATTCAGCCACTGTTGCTGTGGTAGGAAGGTAGAGCTGGCTTATGGATTGGAGGCTCACAGAAGGTGATGGGGGGGCGGGTGGTCTGCGTGAATGAAAGCGATTTTGGAGTAGTTGGGAGAAGCCTTTATGTTGCCCCCCTCACAATAACAGTCACTTTAACTTCCATGTGAAGTTTGCCTTTTTATGTTTGGCTTCATTAGCTGGTTTTTATCTTTAGTTTAAATGCAGTGTGATTGCTGCTGAAGACTTACTTCAGCCTGGTGCTGCCGACTTTAACACTGTGAATCTTCTCCTGATGCTTTATGTTGGCTCCAAACGCTGATGAGCTCTATTTGTGTGGCTTAAATTGGCGTGTTTACCCTCAACTCCACCCTGGAATGATTCTGAATTAAAAGGTTTTCATATGTCCTCCTGAGACCTGAACTTTTGTTTGGTATGCATCTTTAATTTCTTCCAGTTATTTTGGATCAGTAGGACCTGATGAGTATAAAAAAAAAACAAACACTGTCAACGATAATTAAGTCCCATTGTCCTGAAACGAGTGCTTCCTAATTAACATTGCCTTAGCTTGTTACTGTTGCTAAAAATTAGTCACATTTGTATTCATTATTAATCGTGAATAAAGTTTTAATCATAAAATGACATCAGTCAATGAGATTGTCTACTTGCGCTCCGCCAGGGCCACTTGTTAGATCAGAAAAGTGTCCGCAAATGAGGACAACAGGTCTGAGGGAGGCAGCGATAGACCAACAACTCTCGTGATCTGCGAAATAAAATTACTGTTTTTGCCAATGGAGTCCGGTGGCTTTGATATAACGACTTCACTTTCCTGTCAGAAAGGGTTGTCTGACAAGGGAAAGTGGTGAAAATAATCTAAATATAGCATACACCTAAAATCATGTAGATATTTTTAGGTGGGAAAAAACTGACTAATCAGCGCTGGTCATTTTATGTACGAGTTGCAGGGGTTTTCTTCCTGGAAGTAATTGTAAAGGAACATGGTTCTGTCTACACAGGGAACCAATCTTAACGCTGATGGTGTCATTATTTTTTAGCCATTTCATTGTGCAATCAGCGTTTACTTCATGATGATAAGTTAATACAAAAAACCTTTATATTTCCACTTTAATTCATTGTTACTGATAATAATTGCTGTCATATATGTGACATGGTCATACAGCACATTTTTGAATAAGGTAACACGCAGCTTTGAAGTCTTGTGATGTATTGTTTTTGTTACCTCTCCCAGACTCACGGCTTGTCACACTCTGAAAATGTAAATCAAAGACCTTCTGCTGACTGCCACCATGACCCCTTTATTCAGGTCAATAGCATATCATAGCTAATCTGCCAGGGAGAATTAAAGCTTTGAAAACACGCTGATAGAGGAGATATGGGCTCCAGCACATGGGGACAGAGAAGATTAAAGATTCAGGTTCGTGATGACACCACACACACCTTCATCTCGGTGGCACCAAATCAAAAGAAATACAGGAAAAACCTTTTAATGTGTCTGCGTGCCCACATTGTAGCGCTCCATTATTCAGCACACTGTCAGAAATTGGTGACAGTTTGAGAACTAAATATATCTTCTCTCTTTCTCTTCAGTTCTGCTTGACTGTACATTCCTTTCATGCCAAGGCTTTGATTTTTTTTTTTTTAACCAGCTGTGCATTAAACCAACTGTACTGTGATGTGCTCCTGAATGCAACACGCGAGCGGAGGCCACAGGTCTCTCTGCGGGCCTCCAAAATGCACAATTATTCAGTGAGTCAAAACAGTGACCAATATGTGTTTGTATATGAGACATTTCTACCTGATTTTTTTTTTTCTGAATGTTTGAATTTTGATTTTTGAACACTATAAATGTGAGTAATCCAGTCAGCTTCTACACTGCTCAGAGAACAAACTGTCTCTCCTGGTTGTGCCACTTTATAAAACCCCTCAATTTTCAGACACAAATTCAGTTCGTTGAATTACAGGAAATCACATTTTCCTGCTCTACCCTTTTATGCAGCTTTTCTACACGAAATTTGGCAAATTGGAAAATGTTTTTAAGTTACTTAGGACTAGATAGGACTAACACATGCTCTACAGAAAATGCAGAAGCTTTTCCTTTTTCAATTTAGATAAAGGTAAAACTGATATTTCTAAGATACTGAGTGCCCTGGATCTTTCCGAGTCCCTTTGCAGCCAGTAATACCACAACGTCATCCTCCCCTGCAACATTAATGTCATTCTTAAGTAGCCAAGGAAAGTGCTTGTCGACAGATAAAAGTGTTTTTTTTTCTCGCTGAAAAATAGATTTCTGTGCAAGCACCGAGCCATTTACATTTCACTCAAAAGCCCCACTTTTCCTGTCCCCCTTCCAGTCTTCTTTTCCCTGTTTTTATTGTATTTTGGATAAAAATGTATCCTCAAAAGTCTGCATCTTATCTGGTGTGTTTATCCAGAGTTAGGTTTACAATACACTCTGCCTATCTGCAAAGAGCAAAGGAGATATTCTCTGTAAAGCTATATGGCCTGTAGGAGACTGTTGGTGTAAAGGCGGCCGTGAAGACCGACGCTGTCAACGAACAAACTAGCAGACTGGCGCCTAATTTCCGAGTCTGAATGCATCAACATCAAACAGTTCTTTAATTGACTTAGAATCACACTAAATGTAGAGCATAGAATGGGAAAGGGGATATTATGAGCTGTCACATTGCATTCGTCAGCTTCTTTTTTTTTTCCACTCTGGGATCGTATGGAAAGTAGCGGCTTGAAAACACAGGTGGAGAAACCTGTGAGGAACCTGAGGAGGGGATCCAGGTATTCCCACAACTGTTCATGTCAGTGTGCGAGATGAAACAGAGATTGTCCAACCGCAACTCAGCAGCTGTAACTATTTTACTTTCATTTTAATTTATTCAATATCCTCTCTAAAACCCAAAACACAAGAGAAAAGGTATAAGGAATGGATTAAACAGTTTGATCATCTGCTCTAATGTCAGCAGCTGTCGTCAGCTAATTAGCTTAGTAGCCTAAGTTCAGGCAGGACTCGATGTCAAGCTCAGCTCACATCCCAGCTACATCAGCTGATGTCAAACCAGTCAACTGATGGAGCAGCTGATTGATCACATGATTCCTTTCTATGCAACCAATTGGTGAATCTAATTCAGTGCGCCCTATTTAAACTGATCTGGCCTGCCTACAGCTTCCTCTGCAAGCTGCTTTGTAACACGCCTCCACCCCAGCTCCTCCTTTTCTTGCTGTGTCTGACCTATCAGTGTCATCTCTGTTTGTCATTGATGCTGCTCTGTTCTGTTCTCAAGGGGTATTTGCTGCTCTCATGTAGGCACATGGAAGGGCAGTGAGGTTTGCTCTTTTAGCCGTAGGCTTTTGACGTAGGCGTGTGGAAGAGGCTTTCTGCATAGGCCCAAGGAAAGGCAGAGAGGCCCCAGAACAGAGCCCTACCACCAAATATAATATTGCAAATAGAAGTAAAGTTTTCTTTTACTGAAGTGTTCCTGACTGAGCTAGAGTAGTGACTGAGTGTTACAGTCAGGCTCCCAGGAAGTGGGCAGGGCTTTGAAGCCAATTTTTGTAGTTGCCAAACGACTTTATCTACATGTGCATGTTTGTTTTCCGTGTTATTGGTCTCCAGACAGGCTCTGCCAGTCATTGCAGGAGAAGAGTGGAATCACCATCTCTTCGTTTATGACCTACCATTTTAACGGTTTATTTATTACCTGGCAGAATTACCATATCAGCAATCTTTTGCACTGCATTTGATATAGTGATTGATGTACTGTAGAGGTTGTTTTATCAGCCTTGTGTAGCTACACATTTTGACAGATAAATGCCTGTCTCAGATAGATGCCTGGTCTGGTTGCTAAGAAGTTCTTTGATGTTTAAAACCAGATTGTTGGCTACCCTCTTGAGCTAACCTTAGATAGCTCTTTAAATACGACATACAAATTTGCTTTTTGTTCTTATGGCATATTTCTGCTTAGCAAGGTGATCCCTCGAGCATCTTATTCTATGGCCTATGTAGAAAAAACCTTCCACACATGTCGAAGTCAGGTGGTATATAACAAAGGTATTGTTGCAACTAATAAAATCAATAATAAGTTCTGTTTTTGTTAACATCAACAAAATCTTTAGTTTGCATAACGTCACAGTGAAGGCAATGCATACATTTAAAAGTGCCAAAAGGTTTGGATAACCAAGTACTTGTATTTGTATATTTTTGTTGGAGTGCCTGGATTGCCTTCCTGTCATCTTTTTTTGTTGATGATGTTTTTCTTCGCACGCGAGTAGTAACCTAGTCAAGATTTTGTTGATTGATATCGAAAGTTAATTTCGATCAACCATCATTTTAGAATCAAAATGAAGTGAAAATGGTTTCTTCGCCTCTTTTTTGAAATTGAGGGTTGAGGAGCTGCAGTAAAATATACAGACCCCCCCACTCCCCAACCCCACTCTTTTTATGTTCCTTCCTCTTCTGCATCCCATTTCTTCCCTCCCTCCTCGCCTTCATTCCAGCAGTCAGATGGCTCCTGTGAGTGAGTCCCAAGCGGCCAGCCAGCCGGGCTGCCTGAAACTTGTGACTAGCCATGTTCTTCAAACATCATGCCGCAACCAAAGCATGGCAGGATGACAGATAGTCCCTTCAATGTATAGTGACAAACAAATTAGTGCAAAGATGCTTCTCGCTGCATACCAGATGTGTTGGGCTCTGTGGTATGGAACAGCCGATGAAAAACTGTCCACGTCCCATCTGTGCTTTGCCGCGACCATCGGTGCAGCAATTTGTGCTGAACAAAGTAGTGCAAACAGCCAGCCTGATTATATGTGTCATAATATGACGCATAAAACACTTCTGGGGAAGATCACACAGGAGCTGGCAGGTTTATTTGACGACAGGAGAGGGAGACTGTTTAGCAGGAAAGGACAGGATGTAGGTGAAGTAATAAAAAGATGGAGGATGACGTGAATAAACAGGATGGGGGAAAAGGTCAGCTGGCCTCTAAATGTGGGAAATACATATTTCTTTCAGTTCTCCAAGCATAAATTGTATTTGCATCAAAATAACCCCCACCTTCCAGCTACTTTCTTCCCTCACAACTTCCTCCTTCTCAGAGTGTTGCTTTCTTTTCTCTAGCTGCTGTCCAGGCTTGATCTGGTGACTGCAGGGCTGTGACATGAACGGGCCAATTTGTTTCTAACCTCACACCTACCGATTGACTCCCACACACTCCGAGATTGGAGACCACACGCGGGGCCACATCAGCATCTGAGTGCCATGTCAGCATGGCTGTGCGCTTACTGCCGAGGCAGGCAGTAAGCAACAAAACGTTTTCTGTGCTCTGAGTGTACCATCAGGAGGTGACTTCAGCTCTGAGCACATATATGTGCGTGTGTGAGAACAGTAAAGGCTTCATGAGTCAAACCAGAGAACGGCAGCGTTTGATATTTATGCTTTACATTGGCGCAGATGACAGCGCCGCGCGCCGTCGGGCTGCACAAGGAAGTGTAGCTGGCTGACAGAAAGAGGGATAACCGTGGGAGGGAGATGAGCAACAACACAGTGAGAGGCAGAGACATTCCTGACCTGCTTAGTGTCATTACACCGCAGACTTATCTCACTCGCTCTGCCTTGTAAATACACTCGAGTGCTTGTTATCAAACGAGCGAGGCGACAAACCTCATCCAGGTTTGAGTCCTCAGCTTCCTCTGCATGCTTGTAAATGAGTCATTCTCATGGATGGCAGCCTACATTAATATTCTGTTAAGGAGGGAAGCGAGTGCGCATTAAATCCGCCACTTATCAGGTAGCGATCGTGATCTGTGTAGAAGTTCTGATAAAAAATAAAAAGTCATGCCTGTTTGCTTTTAATTGCCAAAAGGTATTCAGGGGAGGGACGGCAGCAGCATATGGGATTCATATTGCTTATTTCTCTTCCTACTCCATCTCCAGGCCGCACTGACATTTCAACAAGTTCATTTTTTAGGATGACATGTTGCTTGTGTGTTTCTTCGCCTTCACTCTTTTCATAAAGGCCTCTCCAGCACTCTCCGGTACCTTTGTTCAGACGCTGCTATTTTAGCGCTAAAAGCTTTTGCAGTCAAACGCAAAGCTGTCCAAAGAAAACTTACTTCTATCCAAGCTCATCAACACAAAGCATGTTCTGTCACATGAACTAAAAACTTTTATCATGTATTCTGAAATCCGAGCATTGAAAAACTAGTATTCACAACATTCTCTGCACTGAGATTGTGAGGGGTCCCAGAGGTGAGTGCTCGAGGAGATGTGAGCGGTGTTAGGCGGCGGTGTGGTCGACAAGGCAGAGCCCCGGCGTGATCATAAGCCCCGCTGTACCACCGCACCGTCTGCAGGGCCTCTGTGACAATCCACAGCCGTCACACACTCTGAGCAGGTTCCTCATGACACTCAACCATGGCAAGTCGCCTCTCAGGAACATAAGAGTGTACCCTGTGTCTCGCTGTCAAAATGGAAAAGCAGAGCAGAAAAAAAAGGGGGAGGGGGGGAAGATGGCATCAAATTTTCTCCTGTGCCACAATATGATTAAGCAGTTCGATGTCCACTGGAGTTCTTCTGCTTATACACTCCACAGTGGAATACATTGTTGTATTCTGTGACCACCTCAGATTGACTCGGAGTAAAGTAACCCTCGCTGCCAGGGCTGCCTATGAATTCAAAGAGGCTCAGCTAAATCTTATCTTTTATTGTATTATATAGTGTAGGACAGCAGGGCCAGATGTGGTATTTGCAATAAATAGTAATGAAACGCAGCTAAATGAAAAAAACATGTGAAGCAGAAAAAAAGATGAAAAGATTGAGTAAGACAGGCACACTGAGAATCATCACATTAATGACACTGTTTTAAAATGAAGATACTGCACATAGACTGTCCTTTATGTTGAAAAGTTTCGTCTGATTCTGACATACAGCACAGTCGACTCTGTGGGAGCTTTTCTCTTGTGTTCGCTCAGATCATTTAGAGATAATGCTGCTTGATTACTTCTTGGCAGCACAAGTGTTGTGAGATTAACCAACTTACGAAAAACAAATGTTTTTGGCTTCTTTAACTGGCACCAACACATTGTTATCTACATTTCTTGGTCGTGGAATTCTTTGTCTCTTAATTATGAAATCGTCTTAAGAACAAGCTTCACAGAGCTGCTGCTGTAACTGTGATTGCCTGACAGCCAGCCAGACAGGTCAGCAGAGGTATTTTGAACGATAAATGAGTTGCGGACTGATAAAGGAGGAAATACAGTGTGTGAGTGTTGGACAGAGCAGTGATTGACAACAAGCCCGCCCACATTTAAGTGGACTGTTTGCAGTGGAAACAGCGGAAGTCTGAGGGGTTACTTTTGATTCCATAGGTACCATACTAAAAGTGTTTGGTTGAAACTGGGCTTTATACACCCCCACTTCGGAAAAAAATTTGAACTTTTCCTTTAAAGTGCCATTTGTGCATATGATTTGTCAGGTTGTATGATATGCAGGAAGAGGTATTAAGGTGAATGTTACGGGTTTGGCATATTTATTTCTTTGTATGTCCAAAAAAAACATGTTTTTTAATATGCGGTTTGTTCCTTCTAAGTTAATGCATTTTTTGCATCTTATTTTCTGTTGCAGTTTTAATTTCAGAAAGTTAAATAAGATTTTGAAAACAAATCAAGTGAGAGAAAATGTGAGATTATAAAGAAAACTGATGGGTGAATTTCAGAGAGGTTTAATCAGTGTGATTCTCAAAGGGTGTGACGAGTGTAGCTTTTAACACGGTTAAATGAAAAGTAATACCTGCCAGCCTCGCTCCCAGGATGAGAGCGTTGAAATCCCAGCAAGTAAACAGAAAGTTAGACATCTGTCCGACGTCATCGACACAAATACAACATGTCACAACACACTGGTGATGTGACAGATAAAGGTGACAAAGTTGATGTTACTCTGCACAGCGTAACATCTGCTCAAACAGACAACACTGACAATAACATAGACAACACGCAGGGTCAGTGTCCACAGTGAAGACTCTCTGTCCTTGGCACTGGTGTCCAGGGGAGCAAATGTAAAGCAGATGGCCTGGCTACTTTGTCCTCACTGCTGGTAATCAGCTGCTAAATATCCATCAGTCTGTGTTGATGTGTTTCACTACTTCTTTTTACTCTCCCTCCTCATCCACTCCCCTCCTCCACTCACCGTTTAAGTGTGAGTTCATTAAAAGTTAAGTTATTTTCAGCCACTCTCTTGTTTCCCAGTTCATTATGATTGACAAAGTGTTGTCCTTCATTTACTTAAAAGCTGCTTCGGTATGTCTGTAACAACACACACCGACAGAGAGAAAAACTCTAAATTAAATCACATCCTTCCATCAAAAAAAAACAAAACAAAACAACCCTCACACATTTATTTTGACAGGTGGGAGATACCGGAGCCTGAAAACAAACCCACATCCTGTCAGTAATTATCACCGTGCAGTTGATGTGAACAGGTCTCCCCTGCTGACACTTTGTTTTTACACTACAGTCATTATGCATCGAGCCCAACATCAGAGAAACCTGAGAAATCATACATCAAACCGCATTGCAGCCGAGTTTGACTACGCGGAGAACGCTGTGTAAATGGGTCTCATGGCAGCGGTGGTGTTATTTGTTATTGGAGCTAACTTTGCCCTTTGGAGCTGAAATTTGAAAAGCTAAATTCTTCTTACCTTTACAGTGTCGTCCCAGTCCTGCACCGCTAAAATTAGGTGCATCTCAATTCCCTGAACTGCATCTGTCGCTCTCATTTTCCTCTCATCTTAGTCCCATCCACTGAAGACACAAGGAAAGAGGATTCATGGAAACACAACTTTAGAGAAATAAGACGTGCTTTTCTCTCAGGTGTCAGTTTGAGCAAGTGCTAACAGCTCTGTGGTGTATTTTCATGCCCTGGAGTTTGTGTTTGAACACACACAGATGGGTGACAAATAATAGGAAAAACCTTGATGCTTGACCTCTGTAGTGAAGGGGTCTGGTGGCTGTGATATGCTTTGGGGTGCATTGTGGTAAATGGCAAATGGACTTGCAAGTGTTTAGCCTTTCTGGTCTTCAAAGCGCTTTTAACTTACGACTCATGTTTACCCATTCACGCACTGGTGGCTGAGGCTACCGTACAAGGTGCCACCTGCTACACAGCTTTAACACACTCACACACCAATGGAACAGCCATGGGGATCACTGTCTTGCTCAAGGATACTTCGACATGCGGACTGGAGGAGCCAAGGATCGAACCGCTGATTAGTGGATGACCTACTCCACCTCCTGAGCCCCAGTCTGGCTCCACTCGTCCCTTTAAACTTTGTAGTGGCATGTGGCGTGTGTAGTGGTGTCGTCAATGTACTCCAAAACACCAGGGAGCCCGCAAACAAAATATCCTATGGATAAGCAAGTGGTCACTGTGCACTAACGGAAGAACACTGGCCAATAAGTAGGCTTCTAGGCAACGATAGTAAACACCAACGTACCAGCAAACATTGCATTTGTGTGCTGTGATTATTACTGTCACTTACCTCCAAGTCGAAATTATTTTATATCTCGTTATTTCCCCGTGGGTCGCAATTTTTTCCATGAGACGTCTTAAAGCTTTTACAGCGATGTCTCATGTTCCTCCACACCCTGCAGCATAAGGCTCTTCTTTCCCCAGTGTGGTGGGCGATTACTTTCCAAGAATTTAAGGCCATTTGAGTGTCCCTGTGGTGTCTCAATGAGGGGTCGTTATTAGAGATCATTAGAGGTGTCTGTACAGATGAACCAGCTCGGCCAGTCTTCCCTGTATAACTGAAAAGTACAGCGTGCACAGTGGGCGCTTAGTTAGAAGAAGTCAGAGGTGTACAACCTAGTGCTGCAACAACTTTCGAAGCCTTCTGCTCAATGTTGGTAAACAAGTCATAATTTGGCTTGCGCACCTTGCACCAGGGACACTACAATGAGTATAAACCATGCTAGGGCTGGACGATTAATCACATTTTAATCATGATTTCAATTTTGGCTTCTCACAATCATAAAAACATTATAATTGAAGAAAAACGATTAATGCGCCACACGGCGCGGCATGTATGTAAGTTCCTGTGCTGGAAAAGTACCGTGAATGCACCTGTGTTACGTGCAGCAGCATCAAGCGTGTGACGTGTGTGGATCAATAATGTGGACCGAGCGACTGAGAACATGGCAGAAAGGCAGCCTTTGGTTGAGAAGAAAGGTAGGACAACTTCAGTCATCTGGGAACATTTTCGCTTCAAGTTGACTGATGTCGCGCAAAAAGAAATTGTTTGCAAAGTTTGTCACGCTGTGGTGTCTGCCCCCCAAGACAACACGACCAACTTATACTCATGTTTAATAACTGTGATTTCAATATCAGTCAAAATAATCGTGATTACTATTTTTGCCATAATCGTCCAGCCCTAAACCACGCTTAGAGGAAGGGTCACTGCAGATCAAACCAAACTTGTTCCGAGTGATCACCTTGATCCTGTTAAGAAAGGGGTCATTGAATGGTGTAATGAGTATGGAAATGTTTGAATAACACTTTCCTAAACGAGTTCACAAAGTGCAAATAAAACACAAAAGTTACAAATTAAAAAGTACAAATCAGTCAATAAGAGGGAAAGCTTTCATATAAAAATATGTATAGAAAGAATTCTACGCCTCTTTGCCTGTATGGCAAGCTCAGCTGTATGACTGGGGGGATAAACCAAGTTGAGCTTTAAAAGTTACAAAAATAATCTAAAAATCAATTCTGAAGTTAGGTGGCAACCAGTGGAGGAAGGCGCAAATCTGGGTGATATGTGACTTTTGATTTGTCCCGGTTAAAATACAAGCTGCAGCATTCTGTTCTAGTTGAAGCTGAGCTACAGAAGATTTACTGAGGCCTGTGACCTTTACAGTCACCAGATCTTTACCCAGTGGAACACTTTTGGGAGATTTTGGACCAACATGTTAGACTGTGCCCTCCACCAACATCACCAAAAAAAACCCAGATGTGTAGGGGTGTAAATCATAAGTTCAAATCTCAGTATATCAACTTTTTGGACAATGATATGGTATTTGCTGATATCACAAAGTCTGATATGACCTACGATTGATATGAGATGATATCAGTAAATGTCCTCATTGTATATTTCTTGGCCACTTATCATGATCTGCCTGGTGCTTGGCTGCTAAGATGCTATATGTTGGTTTTTGCTCCAATTTGTCTCCTTTAAACAATAAGGGTGACAAATTACTACTGCAAGCACAATGTTTCCTGTGTCCTCCTACATGTCGGCACCATGATGAATCAGTCTGCATCTTTTTCCTCAAAATGAACTGATGGCAAAATGACAAGATAAAATTACAGCATGCATGGACCTTTTTATGTAAGCCTCCCAAGTACGTGTTCATGAGTGTGCAGACAAAAGGTGGAGAGGACACTTAACTCGGTGTCTATTTTTACATAGCTTTTTGCTCAGAGATCAGATGAGAGAAGTGACAGGAATCAGGTTTTAAGTGCTGTGGAGAAACAATGCAGCCTCTCATTTAGTGGCTCAGTGGCTTTCAATCCGAGGCTCGCACGAAGATGTGGAGAAAGAGGGAGACAGGAGGGAGAGAGGGGCAGGTGCTAAACGGGGAGAGAGACAGAGAGAGAGTCAATGATTTCCCCCAGCGCCTGTTTCAATAGTGTCTCCTGTCGCTCATCTGACCCATTGGTTATGCTGAGCCATGGGGAAATCTGATTGGGCTCATTACCCTCTCCTCAGAACTGATACAGGAAGTGCAAGGAGAGAAAGAGAGACAGAGCCTCTCCTGCAGCTCATTGTGAATGGACACCATCACCGGTGTTGTCACTATCAGGAGTGTATGGCCATCTGCCAAGGCTCTCCCTATCTAACCTGGCTCTCCTCTGCCTCCCCGCCTTTGTGCGGTGGAAACAAATGAGCGCCGTCTCCTCTCACCGTGTCCTGGTGCAGTGGGGGACGGACGTAGCGAACTGAGACCATTGGCATGCATTGTCTCATCCATTCGGCCGGCTGGTGAATAAGAAGGGATGGATGACAGATACCGTGAAGGGCATGTAAGGTAACAGTGTCCACATCAGCGGCGGTGATTGGTGGTACCTTTGATGAACTTTGCACCAGGCAGGTTTTATCTCTTAGCTTTGAAGTGAGACTTTAACAGAGAGGATTGTAAATTCACTTCATTCGCCCAGATGAAATCCTGTTCATGTAAGGTACTGGGAGTGGGGTTAATTTTAGTTTTAGCTTTTCATCTTAACACAACAGGATGACCAAAAATGTAAAAAAAAATTACAAACACAAATTAAACTTTAGATAGCCTACTATCCATCCATACATTTTTTTTAACTGCGGGCTGAACAAAGCATTTCAGACATCCCTCTCTCCAGCAATGCTTTCCAGCTCCTCCTGTGGGACCCCAAGGATCTACCCTGGGGCCTCCTACCAGTTAGATGTGCCCAGAACACCTCCAGCAAGAGGCATCCTGATCAGATGCCCGAACCACCTCAGCTGACCCTTTCAACGCGAAGGAGCAGCGGCTCTATTCCAAGCTCTTTACCCTATCTCTAAGCCTGAGCCCAGCCACCCTTTTGAGGAACTCATTTCAGCCACTTGTTTCCACGATCTCATTCTTTCTGTCACTACAGAGCTCATGACCGTAGGTGAAGGCTGGGACGTAGATGGACCAGTAAATTCGAGAACTTTGCCTTCTGGCTAAGCTCACTCTTCACCACGACGGTCCAACGCAGCGCCCACATCACTGCAGATGCTGTGTCAAACCGCGAATCCATCTCACGCTCCGTTTGACCCTCTCTCATGTACAAGACCCTTAGATACTTGAACTCCCTCGCTTGAAGCAGTAACTCTCTCCCAAGCCGGCTAGAATGATATAATGAATTGCTTTTTTTTAGTCCACTAGATACATGCTGCAAAAAAATGGTGTTGATAAATGATAATGTTATAGATAAAACATGTTGACAAAGTTTTCTTTTGGGGACATAATTTACAGCTGAAAAAAGGTAGTAAATTGCACTATATCGCAATATTTTATCACAATAATCAACATTGTATCGTGGATCCTCCGGCGATTCCCAACCCTGGTACCCAACAGAGACTGCAGTGAACACTAGGTCAGCTTTATGTACCAAAATGAGAATTTCTCTCTGAAGTCAAGCATGGAATTAAACCTTTATCATGATTAAAGTTTCTGTTAATGAATAAAAAATGAATACCTATTTGATTGAATTTCAGTTGAGCTGTTCTTTCAAAGAAATCTTTATTTAATCTATAATTAGTCCTGAATTACATAATTACTACCTACAACCTTCCTCATTAAACTAAAGTCCTCACAAAGGGTCACTGGTGTTATTTAGGACAACAGTCTTGTTTAGACTTCACAATTTAATCGTTTCTTGGAGTTTTGAACCAACAATATAACAAATCAGTTGTGTTCTTGTCCGACAGCTTCAGACTGTGAGTTCTCTGCAGTGTATTTTCATTTAAAAGGCTGGAAATATGCTGTATCTCTGTGGGAAAATCAATCACACTACATACTGTAAACTACTAACACAAACTGCCTCTGACGTTATACACAGCTCACTCATAAATCAGAGTGAAGTGTGTTTGTGCCGGTGCTTCATAAACCTATCAAAAAACGATCAGAGGTGGCATTTCGAGGATGACCTCTAAACTGCGCTGCTTGCCACTGCGCAGTTGATTCAGCATC
This sequence comes from Epinephelus cyanopodus, assembly GCA_026686955.1. NCBI lineage: Eukaryota > Metazoa > Chordata > Actinopteri > Perciformes > Serranidae > Epinephelus > Epinephelus cyanopodus. Next base: position 7,872,365 of record CM048935.1, read on the forward strand.
AGAGTTATTGAAAACATGATGATATTTTCTACTCAATAGCTACTTCCTGAGACATTTGAAATGAACAGTGGTCCATTGAAAGTGAGAAGAATTGTTTTTTTGTTACTTTGAAATTATACAGACCTGAAGAGCTCTATACAGAAACGCTCTTTTCTGACTGTGAACTTTGTCGTCGAAATAAAAATGCTCTGAATACAGAGTAAAAAGGTTCCATTCAGGCTTTTATGCAGCCCAGTGATGTGTCCAACACGGAGGCATAGTGCAAAGACTTAGTTTCCTCTTCAGCATTGGCCTTTAAAGGATGGTAATGACTATTCAATTGATTGCCATGAAGCTTTGTGCAGACATGTTTCTCAGACAATGAAAATTGCAATAACTCTGATGATCCCTTGACTCTTCATCTAACGCCATCGTCATTGCTTCCTCTCTGCAATTTCAAAGCACTGTTATAGGATTGTATGTAGGCAATCATCTATATGCCAATGTCAGGTCTCGTCTTTGTATTCATGTGTAGTTGCCCTTTTTTGCGTTATGTTTCACTTATAGCATATATTAACATACTTTTTGGCTTTTCTTTGTGGCGATCTTATTTTGGGTTACATATTGCTTGTTTTAGAGCTTTATATTTTTTTATTTCGTATTGTTCTGTGCAGTTCGTCTGTAACTTATTTTGCTGCCTGTCTTGGCCAGAACACTCAAACTAATGACATTCCCACCAGCCTCAGCTGTACCCTTGCCTAGTGGTAATTAGCAAGTGTTAGCAAGCATCCTGGGGCTGGCATTTGTCGACAAACATGGCACATCCCAGATAAATCGAAGAAACGCCAAGAACAGGTGTCTATTGTTTTTGAGACTTGCTAGCTACTTCTGTTATGTAGCTTTTGCCTGGTTTGCTTAAGCTGGCAGGAAGAGGTCGAGTAAAGGGACCTCTCATCTTGCTTTTAAAGAGTGTCATGCTTTACAGATTACATTCACACCTGGCAGAGGTACAATCTTAATGCAGTCCAGAACAATTCCATGTGTGGTATGGCCTGCCTTGGCTCGTCTGATTGCATTTAGGGTGCTTTCAGACCTAGAGTTGTCTTGCTTTGGTCTGAATCAGGGACTAGTTTTGTTACAAATTTCATAATCGCCTAGATTTGGTTCGTGTTCTCACAGCAGCATTTACAAGCAGACCAGGGCAAATGCCTTGTGTGAGAAAGCTGCTCTTGATTGGTCAGAATTTCCATGTGGGAAAAATCCAGGAAGTGAACAAAACGTTGAAGAAGAGTACACTAAATGTGACACTTTCTAATGTCACAATGGAGGGACAACTACGCAGGTTGATGTTAGCGCTGCTCATCGTGGACTATATTGCTGTCATTGTTCATTGTAGTCAAACCACACAGTTTGAAAACGAGGCACGGCTCCAACTAGAAAACAATGTTTTGATGCATTGGATGTGCTGAATGTGCATATTAAGGCAGTACAGGAGGAGGTGCACATTAATAATCCTCCAGGACTGTAACATGCTCATGATTACTACACCCAAGTTTGGTTGTGACATTCTTGAGGAGGTGGTCCGGTAGTTTTGGTGTGCACCCAAGTGCGATTGCTGTGTTCACACCTTCCCAAACAAAGTGCATTTAGGGGGCAAACAAACTTGAGTTCGATTGAAACAAACTGAACAGGACGGGTGTGAAAGCACGCTCAGATCACAGTGAGTTCTGCATGGATTTCCATCCTGCATTAACTTGCAGTTTTCCTTAGCCACATACAGACAATATTAGACCCATGCGAATCAGCATCTCAATGATTTTAGGTCATATTTATGTATTTGTTTTATTTTTTGCAAGTTTTATTTGTTTGTCTTCCCCACACCTTTTTTCTACATCTTTCCCTTTGTAGAATAATGGACACAATTATGAATGAAAGCTTTGACAGCATTTTCATCTTATTACTCAGCGTGAGACCCTCAAATTCATCAGAAGAGCATTAGACTTGATGTGTCAGTTAACCTTACCTAGAGCAGCATCCAGTTCATCAAAATAAGGACACTTAATGGGGTCTGAGCTGGCCTCCTTATTGCTTTTAAAGCTGTCACAGTGCTTTCTTTGCAGATAGTCCAGCCTCGACGTCATAATCAGGGGATAACGCCAGTAAATTTTAGTGAACTGAAGACTTTGCTTATTCTGAATGAACGCGCCACATTAAACGCATATGTGGATGGGTAATTTCTAAACCACATAAGGAGGGATGCACTATATTGGATTTTTTGCCCATATCTGATATGCTGATATGTAAGAACTCATAACTCATAACAGATAACAAATACAGATATTGACATTTCCACTTTCTTCCCTACCTAATTTTGGTGATCATGACCTCTCTTCTGTAGTGGAATTCACTCTTATCCTGATGACCCACAAGACATGAAATTTTAAATGTGTGTAACATTAATTTATTGTGAACATTAAGAAAAAGCATGTCAGCCAATTCCAGTGTTTCATTTTAAAGCCAATATCGGCCAATACCAATAACATGACAATGTTTTCATGCATCTCTACACAAAAGGTCCTCTTTTAATAGTTGTCCCTTGCAACTAGGGCTCAAGTTTTGTCTACTTACAGGAAGTCGTTTGACTTGACAGTAGAGCACATCAGCACTGATTACAAAAAGAGAATTAAATAGAGTGTCAGTTTTCTCTGGTATGTTCAAGAGGTGCGCGGTAACATTACTGCCAATTTAGCACATGACTATTTCACAAAACACTTGTCATCGCAGTGGAAAAGATCAACCATCTTGTCATATTTAGCAACCAGATGTAAAAACCTGCTTCTTGTTGTGATATGTGGGAAAGATAAAATTGTTTTTGTTGCTCTTACCTGCATGTGCAGGATTTCTGTAGTTGTCAAACACTCAGATCTGTATTCACACAAGAGCAGTACAACAGATCAATAAAGTATCAAACTGCTGGCTTCTGCTTTTGTGCTGTGAACCTGTAGATTTGAGCGTTAAAAGCCTCAGTGTATTCTCTACAGAGAATAAATTTGCTCAAGCTCATGAAAGTGTCCATACTATGTGTGTCTGGTCACAGCAAGCTTCGGTATCTCATGCCCAGTGGGTCCTTTGACTTGGCAGAAGCTGTCGAGTGGGTGGTTTAGACCCCTCAGCAATACAGGATTATCAAATATACATTACAGGCATTTCAGGCCACAGTGTGAAAGCTAAGGCCCCTGTGTGTTAACTGCCTGTAATTTCATGCTTGATGTGAACATTTGTCTTTCACGCTACAGAAGAATTGGATACATTTTGTGTACAAATGCGAGAATAAACTAAGATATGGTGTACCAGCCAATAGCACGACCCCGACACCTCTAATTTTCCCCTTTTGTAAACACACCAGACAGCCATGTTTTTACTGTAAATAGGGCTTTAGGGGCTTTAAAAACAATATAGTCTGATTTGAAAATGGTCCGGATAATGACCCTGTATGGCGAGGGAGTCGTTTAGGGCCAAATTGCTGCTTGTGTTGGGCTTTAGTCCGTAATTAGGTCAGAATGCAAATGCTTGTATTGTGATGTTGGCCCACGAGGACTCGCACATCTCCAGCCTCAGTGTTTAGAGTGTATCCATGTGTGTCAGAGTGACTCATTGAGCCCCTCTAGTGCTGTCGAGCTGTGAGGAGGGAGAGAGAGAGAGAGGGAGAGAGAGAGCACCGGGGGCCCAGCTCATTCACAACCTTGCACTCTTATCAAAACATGTTTATTGCACTGTAATGTGGCGCCCCGTTTATGCAGCATTTAGCTTCCTGATATTGTTGTTGCCGTGGGCCTGAATCCTGCTCCAGGACTGTGGTGGAGGCAGCCGAGGCAGCTCGGAGGGGGTCTTGACCTCAGGCTCACCCTCTAACCTTCCACACACCTACATAAAGTCAATTTACCTCATTTTCTACCTTCTGCTTTTTTCCTACTTCATCACCTCCCCCTACTTCTGTCCACCTCCAGGTTCCTCCCTCCTGTTGCCTCTCCCTTACCTTTCTCTTTTATTGATCATTAGCTGTTGTTGGGAAGAGAGAGGGGGTGTAATTAAGGAGCCAGACTGGTCTGTCAATTCTGCTCAGCGCTGCATGGAGTGCACCAGACCAAGCGATGGCCCTAATAGGGCTTCACACTGTAAACAACACGCACACCTGGACAGCAGCAGGCCCCAGGGAGAAACAGGAGAAAGACACTGTCGACAAGTTGGCACTGATAAAGAAAGGAAGTTTATCACCATTGTGTGTGTGTGTGTGTGTGTGTGTGTGTGTGTGTGAAGATTTCAAATGCCTATATAAAATCCAATCAAACAAAAAAATCTGATGCAACACAATGCACATTTAGAGTACACGTACATTTAGTATTGCGTTTCAGTGCTGTCCTTTAGAGAGCATATTAGCTTTTAATATTAGTTTTCATGAGGAGGTGCAGGGAAGCTTTGCTTTAATGAATTAGAGATGCATTGAAAAACAGTCAGCTGTCCAATAACAGCTCTGGGGTGGGGCCATGGGCGGAGCTTCGTGTCGCTGCCATCAGCTTATCATTTTAAGATTTTTCATGTAATTATGATGCAGTAAATCCATACATAGAAGTAAACTACATATAACAGTGAGCCTCATGCACGATTTCTTCTTCATGGAATAACGACATATTAAGAATTTGTGGCAAGATTTATACTTCTGCGTAGAGCCTATGTTATAGCCTGACATGCACCTCCCCAGAAATATAACTACACCTTGCAGCAATGCAGACTTCCTGTCTATTTCTATGAGCTGAAACCATTTCCCTCAGTGAAAGCCAATTTGTTATTGACTTGTATTTCGCGGATAAGAAACAATAAATTGTGAAGACAATAAAGCCTCCACAAAAAATATCATTTTAAGTCTTGTGTGTGATTTATCCTGGCCTCATATGAGCAGAGGAAATCTACGCTTGTCACTAGGCTAATTTATACAATATGAAATGCCGCTAATAACGTTAACGTAGGAAAACGTGTTTAGTATCAGACAGTTGTCTTGTCAGTGAACCTTGTGAGCTGTAATAGAGACGAATTTTGTTATGTTACCTTTGTTAAATGTTGCTGTTGTCCCTGGCTTCATATGAGTAGAGGAAAACTCTGCTAGCCGCTAGGCTAATTTACACAATGTAAAATGCCATAGGCTCGTGCTAATAACATTTTGTGGGGAAACTGTGTCCAGCAAAAGACAACTGTTTTATATGTGAATGCTGTGAGTTATAGTGAAGCTGATTTGTGTACTTGTGTTTGAATTTGTTGCCATTAAGCCATGTTTAATGTATGTTTAATGTGTGTTTGTATTTAGATTTCTTCGTTGTCCCCTACAGTTGTATCTCTCTTGAACTACACTACACTGCCTCCACAGTCTCCAGTGATACTGCTCTGTTTCATTCGTATCTGTAAGCTTTCAGAAAATGTGCACAAATACGGACAAAATGAACCAAGAGTACGAACAGAAGGCTTCATCCGTCTCCATATCTAAAGTTGGAAGCTGATACCTCTCAGAAAAAAAACACATTAGGATAAGAATACGAATGCATGAGGCCCAGTGTGTATTATGTACCACTTTTTTATTTGATTTATGTTGTTAAAGCATTTTAAATCTTCCATATGTGTGTATGTTGGTGTACAGGTTTGTGTTTGCCTTCTCATATGACCATGTGTGCATTGTGGTCCATGCGCGGGCGACAGAGACGTGGCCTTGTGTGCATACTCCTTGCTCACTTATGTTCCATCTCTGTCCCCGTGTTGGGCCAACACTGATTCGCGGCTTTAATCGATAAAACTATCAAAACATCTCCGCCGCCGCCCTCTTGTTGACTCTGCGTGTCTCTTGTCTCTCCTCCAGAGAAAGTCAGTATGCTGTCAGCATTGATCGCTCCCTTCAAGTACATAAGCCCTGGGACCAGCAGCACGGAGGACGAGGACAGTTTAAGTAAGCTGCTGCCTCTTTTCTTTCTCTCTGTCAGCGTGCTGCGCTGACTCCCTCAGTGGCAGGCCTAATATGGAAATGATCTCTCTGTCACACACATAATTAGTTATTTGAAATGGGGTATTTGATTATGCACGCATGTCAGCTGGTGTGTTAAAATGTGTATCATCTTTAAAAAGTCAGCTTTGAGTGTTTGTGATAAATAAGTCATTAGACAGGTACATACACTATCATGTACAATCTGCCTCAGCCCGCCGGTGACTGTCAGCACTTGATCCCAGCCTCCCATCCCACCATTAACATTCTTGTGGCATGATCTGAACACCCTATTTTTGTTCATTTCCCATCAGAAATGCAATACGCCACCACTTCCCCGTAACTAGGTTTGAAGAGCGTATCACAGCTGTTCAGACTCCGCTCTCACAGAGGATAGAAGTGTGAAATAAAGCGGGCTACAGACATTTCATCCTTTCTTGGAATGTCTGCCACTCGATGTGATCCCCACCCCCATTACAAATAGGATTGATGCTTTGCATTGGCCACGGGGACCAATGTTTCCCACTTACGACACAGATTCAGAACCAATTTGGAGGCAGATTACAGAATGATTTGGCAGATAACATCGCCATTTTTAGGGGATTTGTATTTGGATTTTAAAACACTTAAATATGATAGAGCCCTGTGGTATGAAGTGGGCTCAGCTCAGGGAGATGATTGTAGATTTGTTCATTACCATTTCATTGTGTATCAAGTGGCTCAATCTTGCCTGGGAGATTTTTCTTGATTCATTTTGTTCAGCCAGGATAAATGTGGATGTCACACAGTAATGACAGCCTTTTCACTATCTTTTTATCACTTTTACATTGTTTCTGTTTTCCCTGCTTGTATTGCAGGCACCAGCAGTGCAGAGGTAAAGGAAAACCGCAATATTGGGAACTTGGAGGATCGCTCCATAGGACCTGCAGAGTGCCAGTCGCTTTTCTGCTCCGACTCTGCGAGGAGTGGGAGCTCTGGTCTGAAGAGGAAACGGCCGCTGGAGGAGGACAACAACGGGCACTTGTGTCAGCTCCGCCTCATCTATAAGAAACTGTCCTGGTCTGAAGCACCAAAGAATGCTTTGGTGCAGCTCAATGAGCTCCGGCCGGGCCTGCAGTACCGTATGGTGTCTCAGACGGGGCCCGTCCATGCTCCTGTCTTCTCCATTGCTGTTGAAGTGAACGGGCTGACTTTCGAGGGCACGGGCCCCACGAAGAAGAAAGCTAAGATGAGGGCTGCCGAACTGGCCCTCAAGTCCTTCATCCAGTTTCCAAACGCTCCTCAGGCCCACCTTGCCATGGGGAACATCTCAAACCCCTCAGCTGACTTCACCTCAGATCAGGCGGACTTTCCTGACACGCTTTTCAAGGAATTTGAGTCCTCGCCGTGCTCGGACGGCCTCTCGCTCTGCAGCTCAGCAGCAGAGAGCGAGCTGCTATCGAGTGAGCTACTGAGACATGGACGGTTGCTCCGCCACACCTTGGACCTGATGGTGCAGGCTCAGCAGAGGCTAGGTGGAATTGTTCCAGAGCCAGAGGCCCCCAAGAGCCCCGTGGCGCTGCTCAATGAGCTCCGACCGGGCCTGCGCTATGCTTGCCTTTCAGAGCGAGCCGAAGGCCGACGGCTGCGTAGCTTTGTGATGGCGGTGCGCGTGGACGGGCGGATATTTGAGGGATGCGGTCGCAGCAAGAAGCAGGCCAAGACCCAGGCAGCCCAGTGTGCACTTCAAGCCCTCTTCAACATCAGGACAGCCCCTGAGGGGAGAATGGGCCTCAAAGCCAGCAGGAAGAGCTGTCCTCATTTACCCCAGGTGAGTACAGACACATCCCCAGCGCCTGTCCTCTGCTAAGCTTCTTTGGCAGCTACTCCACTTCCTACAGGGGCCTGTAATGACCAAAACAGCAGGCGTGCAGCGAAAAGCCAAACACCTTCCAACAAGTAATTAAGGAGGAAAGGAGATAGGAGCTAAAGCGAGCGGGGATGGAAGGAGACATGGTGGCAGCGCTGATAAAGAATATGTGTAAGCAAGCTGGCATTTACCTTGTGTCAAAAAATAGTGCATATAGTGAAAATACAGTGCACAAACATGTGCACATGTGTTTGTGGGTGCATGTTTGTGTCTCCTGCAAAGCCTGTGTCTCGAGTAAACAATATCTGTTTGTTGGTCTATTTAAATAGAAAATCGTGTAAATGAAGCTAATTATTGTCCTTGTGCCTCTGACACAAGAGAAATCTGCACTGCCACCCAAATGAGTTTTTTTCCGGGGTCTTATGTGTTTGTAGAGCTGTAATTGGGAGAGTTTTGTAATTTTGCAAGATCTCCTGTTTCCTCATGTGTGGCATCACAGTGTCTACAAACATTAATTCAATCTGTTGCCCAAAGGAGATAGAAAAGCAAAGAGCAAATCGACAAACAAACCACCGAGCCCAATCCCATGCTCATTTACCCAAATATGTAAATAGCAATCAGAGCCAGGAAACTAGTTTTTGAGAAACTTGAGGAAATTGGAGAGCCTAAAGACATAGTGGCTGGATTGGCTGGCACTTGTTGACAGCCATTTAAAACTTCATTTCAGCTGAAGAATTTCATCTAAAGCAAAACTGCCCTGAGTAGATAGTCACACTGATTTTAGTTGTTTGCTATTGTTTGCATAGAGGGAAAATCTTATATCCAGGCTGTCCAGGGACTTCATTTCAAACTCTGCAGAGAGTCCACACCAAATGTTTGAGTACATAGAAATGCAGAATTGTACGTACGCCCTGTTGTGTGCATGTGGATCAGTATCATTTCCCTCCCTCTATACGCCCACATCCAACCTGAAATGCTCAATGCAAAGCACCTCATGATTCTTTACAGTGAATCAGTGCATCAACTGAATGTCACAGTAGTATTTGTGTTTACTGCAACCAAGCTGATTGCCTCACCCCCTCCAAATATGATCGTGACAATGAGTGGTGTCCCCCACGAAGAATATCATTTGAAAATTGAAGTTTGATAGCTGGACATTATGTATTTATTTAAGTTCTGTCATTGTGAACTTTGCCTGCACATGATATGACTCATACGTTATTTACGGACGTTGCTAATTTACACAATCCATACAGTATGTGCAGGTGTTGAGGTGACTGGAGAAGGCAGAGTGCGTGGGCCTCCAGTGACAGCACAGTCGTGTTCACTGCAGCCATTTTACACACAAAAACTCTATGAAAACTTAAATTGTACTTGGTGAGATACAGTTATTGAACACTATTGACCTCGGTAATGCAGTTTGATCTAATCTTGGATCTCTATAATAGTAATTTCATCAGTTAGACTCGTTAACTTGGTTGAGGTGGGAAGGACTCAGTATGTTCATGCTTAATAGTGGTGAAAGCCAAGCCACTTTCCTGACTTCTGCCACATGCCCCATCCTGCCATCATCCTAACATTTCAACAGATAACCAGGAGTGTCAGTGTCGTACAGTGCTGCCCTCTGCTCTGTGGGAATATGGTGGTGAGACACCGCTGATGAAATGTTGAGCAGAATTTGATTGGAGATTTAAGTTTGTTTCTACAGTTGAAATGCTTATGGTGTGCAGGGTTTCCCACACAGTTATTTAGTTGTCGCCCCGGTATCAGCATTTGTCGCCAGATATTGATTCCAAAAGTGAAGCTTAACTGTTCATCAATATATATGGAAATATGATACTCTATTTCACAGGGTTGTCATTTTGGTGTTTGTTTTTACAACCTACTTTGGATAAAAGCTGCTGCATTGCCAGCGTTGGGTCTAAGAGTTTGGGTCCACCTGCCTCTGCAGCAGCCGCTCCTCTTATCAGTCAATCAGTCAGATCTGATCAGCTTTGAGTGATCTGACCACAGTGCGATTAACTGATCAGTTCTTCATCCTGTAATTCAAACTCAACAAGCTGCTGCTAAGGGAAAAAAAAAAAAACTAAACATGAAGAGTTTTGCTTGCACTGCCTTTTCGGACTTAAGAAAACCTCAGAATTCACAAAGGGGGCACAGAATGATCACAAAAGGACACACACCAAAACAGTATGCTGATCCGCCCCCTCAATGATTCCTCTCACATTTAATTCCTAAAATCTGGCTTTAATTCGCAGCTTCATCATCTGCGTCGCCAATTTCCCCTGTTTGTGCAAATGAGTCAAAGTTTCCATAAATTTATTTATTTTTATTTACATTTATTTGTGAAATGCCTGAAAGGGGCGCAGCTACACACATTTGAAGCACACATTTTTTTGCATACACAGCTGTTTTATATATATATGAGGCCCTGGATCACTGGCATATTGGCATCTGACATTGAAAGTGCAAACTGTCTGTCTACTGTCCTAATACAACACAAAGAAATGTGCACAGCACCACACCCTTCAAGTCTTGACAGGAGAAATTAAGCCCAGCCGTACACATCCAAAGCGTCCTTCCCTTAAAGTCTTTCCTTGAAGCCTTTTGTCGACACACACGCCACCATATTGTGCTCCTGCGCATCCTGTAGGATATGTGTTGTATTAACATTCTTTTCCAGTCTCGAAGAAAAAAAACTGGCGAGGGTGTCCTTCCCCAGAGCACGACATCAACCCAACAAACCTGCACGTTTGCCTGGGAGAAACTTTTTCTTTTTCTCCCTGCTGCCACGGTGTCTAAAAGGATTTTAAGAGGATTTGCCGCACCCGTTTAGTTCCAGAAAGCACTCGCTTGTGGAATTTCTTGAAAGTCAGCCGTGTTGTCTGCCAGGCTCAAGAGGCATTTTATTATCATCAGGAAAGGACAAAAGCGCACATACACTATGTATGCATGCATGCATGTGGGAATAAACATGTGACCGGGCGTGTGTTTGTGGGAATGATTTGCTACATGTCTGCACTGTTGCGTAATGTTAATGCAGAACCCTCCAGCTCACATACACTCTATGTTCACATGAGCCAATCTCCCTGCCAAGCACTGATTGCATGGGCAGTGGTTGACTACACTGCAGATGTGAAGCGTAATGTGGGGGTGGTTGCCAGCTGTAGCCTGAGGGTAATGCAAATGTTATGGTGGTATGCCAAATTATGTGTGCCACCTTACTCCGTTCTCTTTTCCCAGAATTCCCTCTGGCTTGTACCTGTTGCAGCGTAAAGCTTTATTGTTGGCTCTACACAGGATGTAACATCAACTCCTCTCCTGATCAAATAATTACAAGCTTCAATCGGATGTTGTTGGTTTCTTTTTTAGTTATTGCTATAAAATATTGGTTTATTTTAACTTTATGTAGTGTTGTCAAAAATATATGTTTATCGATACATAGTGATGCTGAATATTTAAAGTGGTTTCAGTGCTCATGTTCCGCAGTATCGATACACCAGCAACATTAACTCACTATCTGACAAAAAGTAAAAGTCCATGACCTGCGCCATTTCTCAAAACCTCAGCAAACAGGTCACAAGTCGTGATGGCCAAATGAAGCCTCATGAAGCTTTTTTTTTTTTAAATTTTATGAGCCCACTAGATGGCGCTTTTTGTTCAGCGAAAGGTTGAAAGCACACTGAACTGCCATTCTTTGAGCCTCTCTCTGTAAACCATGAACGCCATCTAGTGGGCTCAGAAAATAAAGAAAATGCTTCATTAGGCCTCATTTGGCATCACTAGTCACAAGTTTGCAAATACCTCATAAGGGGGCAGTTCAGATGGACTCTTCTCATGATCACAGCAAACAGTAAACTGCCACTACAGTGCTTTTTTTTTTTTTTTTTAATTAAAGCATGTAAACGTGTTCTAGTAAAAACCCCAAATACAAGTGTGAAACTGAAAGTGAACATAGTTTGGGACCTTTAAAGATGCACCCAGCCTCTCTAGAAACCTGTGTCTATGTGCACACTGTCTATTTACACGATATGATTCCTCCTGGCAAAGGAGGCAATGGGTTATCTTTCTTTCTTTCTTTCACACTCAACCTCTTGATTGATTGGTTTACTTTAATAAAGACCCACAGGGTAAACCACCAGCTGACGTCTAACACAGAGTCAGAGGTAAAGCCCAGAGTTACTCTCTTCTTGTTAAAAAGAAGTGAGGGTGCAGAGAAGACGAAGGATCCAACACCTGAATATATTGATGGGGGACAATGAAAGTAAGTAGGGTAAGACACGGCAGTAATATGAGGGTATTACATTAACTCAACAGACTGGAACATCAGGATGAGGAGCAGCATTAGTCCTTCAAACTTGGGCTGAGCAGAACAGGAAGGCTTCATCCCCCCAATGAAATATTTAAACTCACGGAAACTGCACGGTGCTGTATTGTGCTTCACATACATACCACAGAATAATACAGCCAGAGTGACAAGACAAGCATACTAGTGCACTTTCACACATACAATAGACTCCCTAAAGTAATATAGCCTACACGTTTCTTCATGCCTCCTACGCTTACGTCTATGAGAATTGACTTTTTAACAATCATAGCAGAAATGAGGCACTGGGCCAAAGTCTGCTTGACATTAAAGAGCTATTTATCTTCCAGCAAGGACTTTAATTTTTTTATTCCTTCATTTAACCTTTATTTATCCAGGGAAATCAAATGAGAATGCATTCTGTACTTACCCTGCCTTGCACTGACTTCACTGAATCCACTCATAGCACAGCGGCACCTAGTACAACCACAGTCGGATACATTTGCAGCTGGTGACAGTAACAGTCAACTATTTTGCTCAACAGCACAACTTCAGTCAACCTGGTCACCACTATAGTTTAACTACACTCAGTGGTGTTAGGGTGAAACACAGCAGGGTGAGAACGAAATTTAAGGCGCAGACATCTGAAAAGAGTGGACGGTAGGGGTGGAGGAAGTTTCCAACAAACACTGACTTTCACCTGGGAGAGCGGTGTTCCTGTCCCGTAAGATTCTCAAGCCAAACCCTGGTCTTTGTTCCCAACTTGAACCACGTGCTTTGTTGCTTAAACCCAACCACATGTGTTTGTTGTTGAAGGAAAAGAAACGTCAATTTGTGTCGTTGTAATGTGTTTATTTTGAAAGAGACTGTATGTAAACGGTGGATTTCCTGTGAAAACAGAAGTGTATTTTGAAAGAAGACGATGCATGTAACAGGCAGAACTTGACATGGCGTCCCAGAACGTCCAAAACCAGCACAGCCAGGGTACCTTGCACGTCGTATGTGGACATGGAAAGTCCATGACCAAACGTCAATATGTGACGAGTACAGAGTGAGAATGTGTTGCCTAAGTACTGGTTCAGTTGATTTATTACCTCAGTAAACATTTTTCTAATGAATATATGGTCTCAATCGCTAGTTTCAAGCCTTCTTCAATCCAGCATGATCTTTATTTTGAAAATTAAGGTCCCGTATCGAGTAAAGTAGACCAGACCATAAAGCAGGCTATACTTAAGGGTGTGGCTTCCTTATGATTTACAAGTCTGTACCACGGCGGTGTCCTTGGATTCTCAGTCAAGTGGGATTTATACTTCGGCATCAAAGTGACACCGTAGCCTGACGTGCACCTCCCCAAAAATGTAACTTCAGGTTGCAGGGACGCAGACCTGTCTATTTTTGTAAGCTGAAACCATTTCCCTCAGTGGAAACAAAGCTTTTATTTACTTTAATTTCACAGATAAGAAACAATAAATTGAGAAGACAATAAAGCCTCCACAAAAATAGCATTTTAAGTCTTGTGTGTGATTTATCCTGGCTTTCATATGAGCAGAGGAAAAGTCCACTAGTCACTAGGCTAATTTATACAATGTAAAATGCCATAGGCTTGTGCTTATAACGTTAGCATGTTGTATTTGTTTGGAAAACATGTTTAGTATCAGACATTTGTTTTGTCAGTGAACCTTGTGAGTTGTAATGGAGGTGAATTTTGTAACATTACCTTTGTTAAGTCTTGCTGTCGTCTGGCTTCATATGAGTAGAGGAAAAGTCTGCTAGTCGCTAGGCTAATTTATACAATGTAAAATGCCATAGGCTTGTGCTAATAATATTAGCATGTTATATTTGTGGGGAATATGTGTCCAGATAAAGACAAGTGTTTGTCTGTGAATGCTGCGAGTTATAGTGAAGCTGATTTGTGTACTTGTGTTTGACACTGTTGCAATTAAGCCATGTTTAATGTGTGTTTTGGGAGTGTTTTCAGTCAACTAAACTTAGAAGTGCAAATTACAAGCACAGTATGTAGATTTATATCTGGGAGACAGGGCTGCTCCCACCAATCTCACAAATATGAAAATATAAATCAGTTCCCTGCTCTCTGATCAGTACTGAGACAATTCTCCATTCAGCACAAATAACATTCACTCCCCTCCATCATCCCTAATAATTTCTGTACAGTCCCTGACCTCAAGGTAACATTTTCTTTTTGAATGTAACTCTGAGTCTTTATTATTAATCAGTCAGTAGGAAGCTGTTCTTTAATCGTACCCACAGCACTCTAGTTACCGGAAAATGTCTTTGCCCTAATAAAGCCTGCACAGTGAAGTGAGAAAGTGCCAGAGTAATCCTGACACCCATTTCACCAAGTGGAATGATTACCCCACTGTTCAGGCCTTGATTGGCCACTTAATCTCCCCTCGCCGTTACAATGCGCTGCGTTGTTGCCAAGTCAACTGAGCCCAGGACTTGTGTGCAGCGGTGGGAAGGCACAGAGTCAGCAGGTCCACGTGGAAGGACAGTAAGGAGGTCAGTGGTCAGGACGCCGCGCTCTGCCACCTTGGATTAAGGTCCATTTGAATAGGGAAATGTGCTCGGTGGCAGAGCAGAATGAAAATGAGGGTTAATGGAGGAGAGGTTGAGGAGAGAAAGCATGAAAAAGCTGCAGATGAAAGAGCCAGCGTATTTGTCTCTCGGTTATTACAAACATATAAAAAGCAGCTGAATATGTAAATTTTTCATCGTATCAGCTGAGATCGAATGCGACTGTAAATTGTCTTTATTGCGGTTGAAAATGAATTGATTAAGTTATCTCTAAATGTGAACCATCACAGATAGAGAAGGATACAGACTGGTCAAGTAGAGTAATTTCCCTGCCTCCGCCTCGGCAAATTGAATATGATTTCAGACACGCGAAGGTGACCCCTGTCAGCCGCTGAGCCTCTCGCAGATTGTTTTCTTTGTCTAATCTCTCCCACTTCTAATCTGTCTCAATATAAACAGCTGTGACAGGGTGATCATTAATTAATATTGCCACAACAAATTAGCGACAGCGATCGCCCAGCCAAGCACCCTGTCTAAGATAGAAATCCACCAAGTGGGAGAGAGAGAGACAGAGAGAAGGTGTGAACAACACATTAGAGAGGAGTTGATTAACAGCTTCGGAGACCTTGCAGATAGTGTTACAGCCTCAGCATGTGGACAGTGATGGCAGCAGATACACAAAGTGACAGCTACGGCAGCAGACTGTACCCGCAGGATCAGCTGTGGTTATCACCATTAGTGGTGCAGTGCAAATAGACTGATGAAACATCTGCATCCGTCACTTTCTACTGATGCAGCCAAACTATGTCTCTTGCAGTTGATGTTCCTCGGGTGGTGATTTAGACATTTAAAGGATATGTCTGGGCTTCTTTTGTGGTTTTAGTCATAATTTTAATCAGTGATAATAATAAAATATTACTCACAAAGTTAATATTAATTGTACAGATTGTGGCGAACTTCAAGGTTAATTGAATTTATTTGGAAGTGAAATAAAAGGCAAAGAGTAAAACTGTCATCTAACGCTGGCCTTACTCCAAATGACTTTTCAAGCGATTTCTCTGTGGCAATTTCAATATAAAAGCATCAGTTTTATCTGTTGTTTGGTGTAAGGTGGTCTTCAAATTCAGTCAGAGCTGACTTAAATCAGTCTTTTTTCGTCTTAATGATCCGATAAATCAAACATGTTTTATATCATCGTCTTGGCTCATGCAAACACTGAGGTTCAATGACGTGAACACTGGCAACAACCAATAACTGCGCTCTCTCCAGCAGCAAACAGGAAGCAACAAACTGGGTAGAAGTTTCAACTGGTCGCAGTGCCCTAGACGCCACTGAATTCCCTTAAATCTCACACACTGTTACTTTAATTTTGAATTTGTGAAGTTTGAATTACAAGAAAAATCTAATTTCATTTATACATATTTTTATTTCTGTCGAAACGAGTCAAGCTCTTCTGCATGAAAGTCCACATTTCATCTTTAATCTTTAAACCTCATACTTTTGCGTACCTATTAGCAAAATGTAGATTAACCTAATTTACTTTAATAACCATATTTTACGTGAAACCTACCACTGCACAAGACCACATATGCACTACTTACTGTTGAGCCTAGATTAGACCAAATATTTGTGACAAGCTGAAACTGCTTTAGAACATTGCAGAGAAAAGTTGCAGCGGTGTGAACTGGCCTCATGCGCCTCCCCCCACACACACATTCTCATAGATATATTATTGTGGCGTATTTATTATGAACACAGTCCATCTGATGCTTGTTTTGTTTATGTTTTCACCGTTTCATCACTACTACAAATGCAGCTGTAGCCAGTATCTCACTATCACTATCCTCATTCATATTTTAAGAAGATACAAATTATATTCAGCCACAAAATAAGCCTGAAGAGCTGCAAATCAGAACAGAAGTACATAGTTGTTGCATAGAGATGATACACCATCTCATCTAGTTGCATCGGTGTTATCCGGCAGGTTTTTAGAACGTTTCAGAATGGCGCATTGTAAGTAGTCGCCTGTTTCAACTTGTCTTGGCGAAAATCTTTGGTGTGAACTTGGATTTGTCCAAAATCAGTCTTAAATTCAGTTAAAAATTATCTTTAAAGCATTGAAGTTAGGTGACTGATACCTGTAGATACAATGATCAATGAGACATTCAACTTCGCCACCTTTTACTTCCTGAATGTCTCTTTTATATCATTGACAGTTGAATGTGAGAGATGTGCATGAGTCTTTCGGCATATTTAACTATTAATTGATAAAATAATTACTAGGTTAATGGATAATGAAAATAATCATCAGGTGTCACCCTATTGTTGCAGTGTCACCAGGTTCCTAAAACTCGGCCACAGCTTTGACGAGTACAACATTATCATAACTGAAAAAGTGGTAAAACTACACTACACAATACCCCGCCCGTAACAAAATGGAGGTATCTTTTAAAGAACACCAGTCAGCGTTGTATTTCAAATTAATCCTGATAACTGACCTTTGTAAATGAGAGCCAGGAGGGAATTCCTTATGTGCATTCATAAAGTATCTCATTACAATTTGTCACTTAGCGTACAATAATAATGTGAGCAAAAAGCCACTGTTTGCTTCTGGACTGTCAGTCTGCCCTTTTAGCAGCCACTTACCTCATCATGTGGTATTTAAAGAAGCAGCGGCATGGGAGAGTGGAGATTTGTGTGTGAAATTACCGAACAATAATGTTTCCCCGTCTGAATGGGAGCACCCTGTACATGGAAAGGTTAGAATCATCCTCAACTGTCTAATATGTATGCAAAATATGACCTATGAGGCTGCAGGCTGTTGAATCTAATGTACCGCGTCAGCATGCAGCTTTGAGGGAAAATCCCTTAGCAGGGAGGAACTGAAATGGGGTTGGTCGGGTCAAGTCACCTCGCATATACTGTAAAACGCCCCTGTAATCTATTCCCAAAAAGCGTGGCGCTCCTGTCTGCACCTCTGCTCGCCCTACAGTATCCTACAAAGTCTTCATTGTTTGTGACAGTCCTCTGCTCCTCCCTTTCCCCCTTCCTCCCTCCTCCTTTCCCCTCCACAGCCCCTAGCTGTGAGCCGGAGCATGGCTATAATCGTTTCTGAAGAACCTCTCACACTTCATTAAAAGCATAATCAAGTTCATTACAATTTCATAGGCGTTCAGGTACCAAATGGCTTCCGATAAATCATGACTATTGGTCCTGTGTGGCTGGCATGTGTAGGTTTATCTCTGGCTCTCAGGCAGGAGAGAGGGGAAGAGGAGGGAGGAGAGGTCTGGATGCCTGGCCTTTAAATGACCTTCCAGCCCGGAGCAATGGACCGTTCTGTCACACACGCTGAATGGAGTCGCGCACACGCCCAAATCAGCATGCGTCACAGCAGGGGAGATCAGATCGTTCATAACGCCAACACGGTGACGCACAGTAAGCAGATCAACAGATGTGGCACCAAAGTATTGTTTTATATTTAACACACATACTACAACCAGCCAAGCTCCTGTTTTATCTTCAGCTATTTTAAATGATTATTTATCTCCTGTATCCTCTTGTTCTGATAGAGAGGCGAAGTCCCTCCTCTTCCGGTGTCCCTCATGGGACCGTATCTCAGTGTTTGTCAGTTTAAGAGATAATTTGCAAGTCAGTGTCGCAGGTCTGTCATAGTATCGTTTAGTTTTCTGTGAAACTGCTAAATGAACTGCATTTCTAGTTACCACCCATCATGGCTGTTACCTTGGCACAAATGTGACATTATCTTTCCTTTGATGGTTTGTTTTTATACAAACAAACTGAAGCGGCATTTGTTATTATGACAAATCAAAAATTAGTCTACATCAGCCACATGACGACGTGTTGTACGAAGTTTTATGTTTGTGTATAAACAGACTAATGGAGCCATAGTTTCTGACATGCCGTGTGCAATTTACTGCTGAGCCGAGCATGGCAACAAGAAGGAGATCAATTTCAGTCAAGGTGCTGCAAGTTGTGTTGTTTACTATAAAGTTCATGTGTTTTTTGGGGTGACGAGAGGAGACATGGTAGTGATAGTCTCTCAAGAGAACTAAAACTGCACCAATATGGCAACATTTTGGATTTAAAGTCGACCAAAGAGGTCTCATACCTGACATCAAGTGACTTAAGCAAGAAGTATACTTGCTGTGTGGCCAAACGTACGTGTACACGGTGTGCTGCACCTGTGTGTATACTTGCTGCAGCACGAACGTTAGGAAAAGGTGTCGTCTCTGCCGCCATCGGAGATGGTATGTGCAGCCCCTTAACCAATCACATGGGGAGTTTGTTTGCCTTGTTTTACCCATGCGAGCAATTCTTCTTCTTTGGAGTTTTACGGCGGTTGGCATCCGTTATGTTGCATTACCGCCATCTTCTGGGTCTACCTTGCTCCTACATCTTTCATTCCATTATATCCTTTTCACCAGTCCACCTCTGACCTCACGTTCACAGTCTCTAGGTGTACTTCGCACGAGCACCTCTAGTGTTCATGTCAATATTGCGTTTCGTGCAGCAACTATACTTGAGCCTTTAGTGCGCTGTGTGGAGCTGAACTTTTGTTGCACACCCTGTTAATATTTATTCCTGTCACAAAATTTGAAAGCTCAGCAAAGTACGAGGAATTGCTGCTTCATGAAGTTGCAATGAGAAATTACCTATGCTATACCTCGTTTCAATGCGAAAAAATATGTTGTTAGCTGACGGGAAAGTTTCTGGTAAATAGCCGTCACTATTAACAAGCTAGGCTACTTGCTGTTTAATATATTGTGTCATTTCCACTAAATATCAGAACATGTGATTTCTCTTTGTCTCCAGTCTGATCTCGAGCACACAGCTGAGAGGTACATGGTTTGTTTACATGATGTAACAGAAGTGTGTATTTCATGAATTCACTGTGGACGGAGAGTTCTGATGTTACACAGTGAGACGTCGGATACTTGCTGTTGGGACACAGTATCACTATGTTCCACTCAGGAGGGGCTGCCATGTGTGTGACAGTGCGGCACTTAGTGGTAAAATTCGGTATACTGGTCTGGTTCAGTATTTAACTTAATATCACACTGCATTGAATATTTTTACACCGTTCTTTCGCCGTTGACTGCCACATGTATTTTTTTCCAAAATATAGTCCCACTGTGGTCCGCCGAAAGGGGAGGGGCTTCACAGAAGTAAGACGCAAAGCAATATCTGTGCCTGGGATACTGTGATACTACAGTGTTTTCTATTTCCCTGTTTATTAGTAGGTTCTATCTGTGGTAAGCAGAAAGGGAATTTGAAAATGTTGTGACAGGAAACTATACTGTATACTATACTTACATACTATGGGATGCATGCTTCAGTACATGTTAAAGAACTGCTGTGATCTTGTAATAAATTTTACTAAAGCCAGACAGACAGAGGAGGAGGAAGTGGAATCAAAACTATCTGCAGAAAAGCTCTTAGCTCTAATTTATTTACACAGATAATCCATGATCATATTTGCAGTTACACATACAGTATTTTTTCAGTAATATAGCAGCTTGCCTTCTGATCACAGGTTAGTTTCATCTTGCTATCTCAATTAGTCTGCAAATATGGTGTTAATGTTCCAAGGCCTGAATTTATTACAGACATCTGAGCCGCTGATTTTCACAAAATAATAATTATATCCTCAAAACAAAATGTCCAAACTCTCAGTCCTGTTCTGCTGCACAGACATAGACAGACATCCCCTGCCAGCGATTGTCCCTCTCCACCCACTCACATGCCTGGCTGATCACTTGGACCCTCTGGGCCTCCCAAACCTCTGTGGATGTTTTCCCGAGGGTTTCCTCCCCTCGCTTCCAAAGCTGAGGCAACATGGCTTGTGTTGTTGATATGCTCTGCTTGGCTGCGGGATAGAATATAAGCCAGAGTGGAGTTTTTATACGGCTGTTATGTTAAAATACTCAACTTTGCATCGGTCTGGTGATACCTGTAGTGACTCAGACTCTGTTCTTCATCTCTTCTGACAGACACATTTACAATATGGAAAGGTATAACATGATGTGCGTATGTGACGTGCTTAAAAAAGGAATGTTCTTTTAGGTAGACCTAGTTACCTGGCAACTGATTTAACTGTGATATTGTGACTTCCTGGAAGAGAACTGGAAATAGCTTTAAATTGTTGCGAAATGTGAAATCTGCAAAGTTATATATTTTTATTGTCATTATTAACCGTGACTGTAACGTTTAAAGAAATTAGTTAAACACAGTTGTCTAACCTTATGTGAAGTTTCTGCTATGCTTATTTTATGTACTGTGTTGCTTTGCTAGTGTCTTTACTTAATCAAATCTACTAACATGGAAACTAAGCACTGTACTGCTGTGGACGGGGGCCACAGCGAAACGTGTTTACCTAAAAAGAGCCACGTGAAGAATCAGTTGCAGCTGAAGTATACGCTATGTTTGGTATTTTAACTGCTTTACCTTACACACTAACTGATAGAGGCAGGGTGCTTTCAGACCTAGAGTTGTCTTGCTTTGGTCTGAATCAGGGACTAATTTTGCTACAAACCTGCATAATTGCCTAGAGTTGGTTCGTGTACTCACAGCAGAATTTACAAGCGGACCAGATCAAATGCCTTGTGTGAGAAAGCTGCTCTTGATTGGTCAGAATTTCCATGTGGGAAAAATCCAGGAAGTAAAGCAAACGTTGAAGAAGAGAACACTTGCAAGATAAATGTGACACTTTCTAATGTCACAATGGAGGGACAACTACGCAGGTTGATTTTAGCGCTGCTCATCGTGGACTATATCGCTGTCATTGTTCATTTTAGTCAAACCATACAGTTTGAAAACGAGGCGCGGCTCCAACTAGAAAACAATGTTTTGATGCATTGGATGTGCTGAATGTGCATATTAAGGCAGTACAGGAGGAGGTGCACATTAATAATCCTCCAGGACTGTAACATGCTCATGTTTAACCCAAACAATGTGTCATGTGACTGCAGTTGCTTCACATCCAGGTCCGAACACCTTCTTATCAAAAACGAACCGCACCAGAGTTCATTTGTAACCAGACCGAGACCACCTCTTCAAGAAGGTCTCGGTCTGGTTGTTTTGGTGCACACCTGAGTGCGATTGCTGTGTTCACACCTGCCCAAACGAACCACACTTAGAGGACAAACAAACTTGAGTTCACTTGAACCAAACCAAACAGGGCAGGTGTAAAAAGCACCTTAAAATATTAATTTCCAACCTGGTTGACCAGCACATCCAGTGATAAAAAATGTTTTTGTCAATGGAGTCTGGACGCTTAGAGATAATGGCTTCAGTTATCTCAATTCCCCATTGGAAAGGGCTTTCTCACAGCAAGGTAGAGTGGTTTAATATTATAAATTCACTTGAAAATTAATAAATAGTCTGGCCTGTAACCCCCTGGAAAACAATGAAATGTCATTTTTACACTTTGCTTTATGTACATATTTTTGGTTTTGTATTACAGATAGAATCAGTCTGGCTGTTTCCAGTCTGTATGCTAATCTAAGCTAAGCTAGCTATTTTGCTGGTTGTAGCCTCATATTTAGCACGCGGGCATGAGAGTGGTTTCCATCTTTTCATCTAACTCTTGCCAAGAAAGCAAATAAGCATATTCATTCAACATTATATGTTGAACTGTTTCTTTAAAGATGTGAAGACTGAAACATTTAGGGTTGCAGTATACATCTTTGCATTCCTCTGCTGCATATATACATACTAAAAACCATGAAAATGTCTCATGTGAGCATAATTAGTAGAATACTGGGAATAAATGTAACAACAGTCGTACATTTTAGTCTCGACTAAATTACCCCAAAGATTGGAGGGAAAAAAAGAAAAAGCAAAACATCTGTTACCTCTGTCCTGCTCTCTGGGACTGTACCGTGCCTCCCTCGGGGGAAACAAAATGGGAGAGGCTGGAATAAGGTGTATGTATGAGAGCATGTGTGTGTGTGTAGGTGTGGAGGAGGAGGAGGAGGAGAGGAGGAGGGGTGAAAACCAAGCTGGCAGGGGGAGGGATGAGAGGCAGGCTGTGGGGGGAGGGAGGGATGAGGGAGGGGCAGTGGGGGAAAGAGAGGAAAACCTCAGCGGAACAAAAGACCTTCAGGATTAATTAGGCGTCAGATTGGTTGCAGGGCACAGCGGGGGGAGAGAGAAAGAAAGGGTGAGAGGTATAGACCGGGGGGGGGGAGGGAGAGTTTAGCATTCTGGGAAGACCTCATGTCCTCAGCCCTCATATTTCAACCTGCCTGCCCATGAGTATACAACAGCCAGCTAGTTAAGGCCTGCGCTGTGCCTGGAACTACTGTCCATTGGGTTATGGATGGAGCTCCTTCCACATCTTCATGTATTTTTATGTTATCCCACCGGGCAATAAGAGGAAACACAGAGGTCATATATGGAACGCGTAATGTTTACATGATGGTTTTCACCCCCTGTGTTAGGGTTCTCCCCACATATTTGGTAAATGTGTTAGTACATGTGTGTGTGTCTGTAAAATTGCAGGAAAATAGGTGCAATATTTCATAGTATTCACTCGGTATAGCAGCAGCATTTCTCCGTGCCCGAGTTCCCCTCCTCGATAGCCGAGCCCTGCCAAATTAGAGGAGTATGAATGCACAAAATAGATGCAGCTGAACTCTTACTGAACTTCTTACTTTCACTGCTCTTATCAGCTGATTTTTATTTTTTATTTTTTGTAACAATTGCTTCCAGAACAGCTGAATTGCCGATTCGGGTCACAGGCATCACCTCTAAATTTAAGAGGCGGACCCGAAGCTGCCTGTTAATACCGTCTCCGTTGTCATTGTCACAGAGGGATGTTTCTGGGGCGACCTTTGATGGCACTTCTTCCCCTCCAATACAGGAAGTGCTGAACTCTGCATACAGATGACAGGCGGGGTTGCCATGAGTCATAATATCTTCGCCCGACGCCGTCTCCCCGCAAAGCACTTAGCAGATCAAATAAGAGCCATTCCGGAGGCTAGAGCAAATCATGCCCTTAGAACATTTGTACCAATCATTCACACTATCACAGAGGTGGCTCCTGCATGCAGCTTCAAGATATCTCAGCGGCGTGAACTTTAGAACAAAGTCTTCTGGGTAGATGGGCTGATTAGCCATTCGATTGGCTTCACAGAGCAGTGATAAAGCTTTGACAGATTGTGTTATATGTGGGGGGGGGGGGGGGGGGGGAATCTACAGCTCACAGCATGAATAGTTATCATATGCTTTAGTCAGAGGCTGAAAGGAGAAGTTTTCAGTCCCGGTGACTTTTAAGCTTTTAGACTAAGAAAAGTTTGACCCAGCTCGCTGCACTTATCCATCACATTCTGTAAAAAGATGATGAATTACTAATAGCGCGGGCAGAGTTGTCCTCACAGTTGCATATAACTTTAACTGCCAGTGCAGAATGCACACGCTCTGACTTTTAATACATTTCTACTGTTGCTGTAGCACCTGGTTGTACGTCAGCAGGTACATAACAAATCCATTCCCACTGCTGCCCTGTTTCCTGTCTCCGCATCCCGGCTGAATTCCAGGGCCTGCGTCGCACTCTCCTGTGCAGGATGATGAAGTAGCGCTGTTCCTGCTGATGGAGAAATGAAACGCCACAGTCGCACACAGACACATATAGGTTGGCAGGGAGAGTTTTAAGCACCAAAGGCATAAACAAAAGTCGACTTATCTTAAAACATGCCGATGACGTAACACCCCTATGTGTGAGGATGTTTCCGTTTTCACCCACCAGAACAGACTCACATGCAGCATAAAGGTATCCACAACGTAGGAGATTACAGTGCAGGTGAAAGCTGTAAGCAAATAAACAGAATTCAAAAAAATAAATTAGATGGAGGAAATGAAAAAGACAGAAATAACATGAGGGATTAGACAGGTGTTCGCATTGTTATGCTTCCCTGTGAAAACCTTGTATCTCCAAATGGTGATTTTCAATAAAACGGGAGCACAACGTGTTCCTTTATGTGTGGAGACAATTCCACTGTGTTTCCTAAAGTTGTTATCCTTCACATTTTGGGTCTAGTTGATTTGGCGCCACCCACGGTTGCTGTGGCAACAGCAAGTGTGGTTGAAAACTACAGCACTCAGAAAGAGAAAAGCAACTTGTGTGTCTGCAAACAGTGCTGTCAAAACATGTTGTTTTAAGGGAAGTCAGTCGGTAATCTGTCTTTATCTGTCATTCAAAAACACCACAATCTAACTTTATGATGTGCGTGCCATGAATAAAAAAAGAAAAAGGCCCTCAGGAATGCGTGTGCACCACGAAGGCCTCACTCTGGCGTTTGAGCGCGCCCTGCCGAAAACGATGAATTTGAGGACGCAAAAACATGGTATGTGTACGGCCCCTTACTGCTCACTTTGGCTGCTCCTTCTTTTTTAATTACTTCCTGCATGTGTTGTGCAAGTTACCAAAAATTACTAATTAGCTACAGTTACTAGTTACTTCTCTTAAAAGTAATTGAATTACTCTACCACTTACTAATATAAAAGCAATTAGTTACAAGGGGACGTAACCTTTGTGTTACTTTTTAATACCTGTTTCATCCTCTTATCAGTGTACTCACAGCATTATTATTTTAGTGCTGCTGTGGAAGTGTGATACAAGACAACTCAAATTTTATCTGTGGTTGTTCCCATTATCGCTGTGATGAAAAGTAATTAGCAGTGGGGAAAAATAAAACACAATAGGTTTTGACAGGTCTATTTAAGGTGGCCTTGACAGGCCTTCAAGTCAAGCAACACAAGTCAGTTTTCAATACTGTTTTGGCAAAATAAAATGAAATAACAATTGTTTTTCAAACATTTTACAGTAATTTAAAACAGGCCTAATTGAAATTATGAACGTTATTTTCAAAAACACAAACACACTTGGGGTTATCCATTGTGACCTAAACAGTGCTTCAAACCCTGCACATAGACTGTAACTCACCACAGTAAGCCTGCTTTTGTTCTTCATCTCAAGGAGGGTAAAAATGATGTTTATACATCCAGAACATCAAGCTCAAACTGCCTAAACTGTTGTGTGCAGTGACAGTCTGATGCTGATTGATTCATGCTATTCGTTGCGCCGCCTTAAGGTCTGGTGAGTCACCGTTGTACAGTATATCTGTGCAGGTCATCCAGAAAGTCCCATGGTGTTCAAAGTAATGTTAAGTCATTATTAACAGAAACATTGCGTGCAATAGTCCACCTTCCACCCTCTCTTCCTCCCTGTCTGTGTCACTCTCTTAAAGAAACACACTAAGCACTGCTCACCTGAGCTCTGTGTCTCTACAGGTGATGTTAGATCATAACCAGGGAGAAAATCCAAAGAATATGCTGTGTTAATCTGCTGTGAACAAGACAAAAAATATTTGAAAAGTGATTAGTAACATTGCTAGTTACAGCCAGAAATAATGGAATTACAGTAACTCTAACTCCCAGCACGGCTTTCTGCAATATTTAAAACTGATCTGCTGTTGAAAACATTCAGAAAATGATAGTTTTTACTTATTTCTGTTTGCACTAATACATGACACTTCCTGTGACCACTTCACAATAAAAGCCACCTTGTGTTTTGCCAGTTGAATGCTTTTAATGTGAAATAACAGCAGTAGCAATGTTAGTTTAGCATTAGCAGTCAATCACAGCTCTAGTACAAAATTAAACGAAAGGGATACATTAAAAATAGCAACTTTGAATAACACACATGCATTTCCTGTGTCCTGCGAATCACTGCCGCCATCAGAAACTCACTAAAAAAAACTGTCCTTTAATATTGGCATGATATGCAGCCGGTCACTGTTATAGTTTAACAGCAGCTGGCAACATCACGGCTGGGCTCCACCGGGCACGTCAGCGGTGCAACATGTCTGCAGTGGGAGTCCCATAGCAGCTCGCCCCCCTGTCAATCAATTACAGCGGCTTCACCAGCAACGGGAGCAACACGACAACCCCCGTCTGTCGCGTGACAACTCTCTATTTTACGCAGCTCTTCTATTTTTGTTTCGCTAAGCTCCCCTACACGACCCTCCAGCAGATAAAAACTACATGAAATAGTATGCTAAATGAGCACAATGTGTTTTTAAATGAATAAACGAAAATGATCCTTAAGCTAAAGTTTGCAGCTTACTCAATCAGTGCAGACAAGGGTTGCCTCCTTTATCTGGCTCAAAGCTGACGTGTTGCCATAGTGGTGCATTCTTTGATTTCTTTGAGACTAAAATGTCCGCCATTATCGACTCCCCGTCACTACAAACTTCAGGCTACAGTAGAGGGCTCGGTGCATGCGCACCACACCCCCTAGCTCAGTCCCCGCCCCACCCCCCTCTCTCTCCTGCTCGCTGTGCGCTTGGCAAAGAGGCAGACACAGGTGTCCACAGACTCGGGCGTACTATAAGCGGAGCGGACTCCGTGTAAAAATGTCCGTGAAAAATCCCTGCGATGTGAAAAATACATGCCGAACAGTCTTTTGTGTGACACTGGTGCGTCACGGGCTTTGCGCGCACAGGGCTTGCGGACGTCCACTTTTACCGGGCAGACCTCCACGTAGTCCGCTCCGCGTATATTCTGTCCGAGTATGTGGTCGGGTTGGTCTCAAAAAAAAAAAAAAAACTCCGGTCCAAGACGGAGTACCGAACCGAATTGGTATTACCGAGAACCGACCCAACCCTAGTGAACAACCCCGCTGGCTTCTCTACGTGTCGCTTTCGCACGCCAACAATGGAGCCCAAATGAATACGCCGTGACGCTACGCTGACCTGACGCTTACATTTGCAGCCGGTGGACAAAAGTTAAGGCGGCGAAAGTTCGAGTGGGAAGGGTGGGAGGGGTGATGAATGGGTCCAACAAACTCCAACTTTCACTCGGAAGATTTGTGTTTGGTGTAAACCCAACCGTGTGTTTGTTGTCGAAAAGGTCAGTGTTGTACTGACATAGTGCTTTTATTTTGAAAGAGACTGTATGTTAACTGTAAATTTGAAAGAAAACAATGCATGTAACAGGCAGAATTTGGCACGGCGTCCCAGAATGTCAACAGTCAATGGACCCTGGGTGCGTTGCATGTCGTATGTGGACGTGGAAAGTGCATGACTAAACGTCAAGATGTGAGAATGTGTTGTGTATGTAGATATATGGTTTGAGCCAATGAATGGCAGACCCCGCCACTAACAATGATAATGAATGATAATTACAGGATGTAAATACATTGAATGACTGTTGCAAGAACAATTAATATTAAAAACTGGGTTTGGTTTTATTAAAATAAAAATAACTGTGCTGTAACTTTAAAATAAATAAACTTTTTGAAATTCTGAAAAATGCATTATCACAGCTGAAAAAGGAGAAGTTGACATTTTGGAGATGTGTGGTTTTAACGGGACTAGAAGTAGGGAAGCATGGATAATTTTGGTGTCAGCGTTCCCATCACTTCGTAAAATAGTTTTTTTTGTTTTTCACGTGCATAATTTGTCAAAGCTTTGTCTCCGGCATCACTGTAGCTGGTTTTGTTTTTTCTAACTGCTGCGTGAAATGTCAGGGTTGAGCATTGTGACACTGCACGCTGCATTACGTCATGCCAGTCTTCTCACTCTCCCACACTTTCGCCCATAGTCAGGTGGCACACTTAGAGGTAGCATGAGCACACACACCTGTACAGTATACACAGACTGTCACCCGTAGACTTGTACAATATATGTGTACACACACCTTTTCTCCCTTTTCTTCTTTTGTCAATTGCTTTCTCTTCTTTTCTCTTTTCCAACAGCCCTAATGTCAAGCATCTTCCCCTCTGAACCACTTCATAGAAACACATTTACAGCCTTGGCTTGTTTCGATGTAGCAGCTACTTCACACAAACAGCCGGGCGCTCCAGCAGAGCTGACATTCAGCGCTCTCTCTCTCAGTGCTGTTATTAAAGCGGTTAAGGGAGATGCGTCCACAGATTGTGGAGGTGGAGAGACGCTGATCTTCCTGTGTTAAGGTGAACCGCTCATTTGTCTCCCTTTCTTTTTATGATCACTTTTCACCTCACTCTCTCGCAACGCGGTGGCGTGCATTATGAGCCAGAGTAGAATAAAGAAAACAGCGAGTTTAATCTCCTGTACAATGCTTAGCAGCTTGACACGCATTCATTAGAGAAAGTGTCTGACACATCAGACAGCGCCGAGCAGTGGTGTGTACTTTTCAAAAGGACTTAAAAGTCCAACACGCGCGTACGTACACACACAATAGGTATAGACCTTCAGTGTTCTTTGCCTTTCTTTTTCTGCTCAGTTCGATATTGACTCTCCTTTCAGTCTATTGTCATGCCTCTCCTGCTCTCTCTGCTGGCCTGCTGCAGGAGCTTATGAAGTATGTGTGTGCACTTGAAAGGTTCGGCAGAAAGGAAAGAAAAGGTGACAAAAGAGAGCATGTGCATTTGTTACAGTCTATCTGGCGTTCTGCTTACTCTGCAAACGCCACGTGATGGATTTTTAGTAAATGTTAAAAGAGCAGGGGCCACAGACTGATTTCTCTGGCACGCTCAAAAGCCTTTCTCACGCGGTTATTTGCATTCATTTCATCCGCGGGCTGTGAAGTGCATATTATATTGTGTCGCGCAGGCTGTGTGTGTGTGCACAGCGGTTGGCGGTGAGAGGGATCATGCACTGTTTAAGCCTCTTCTGTCAGGGGATGTTTGTTAGAAGCCACATTCATCAGTGCAGAAAAAAGCAGCCTATTTTCTCCAAAGGGCAGGTGTAAACTTATAGCGACTGTCTGCGGGATAAACATATCACTGTTGTTGGGAGAAAACCCCACATCTCTTAAATGTTGGCTGAACAGCTCTGTTTGGAGTTTGACATCCGTGCATTCAGTTTGTGTGAGGGGGATTTGAAAGGTTGTCATAAGCCCCCAGAGCTGAACTTTCTCACCCCACAGAGGAGCACTTCATCTTCAGCTGCAGCTGAAATATGGCAATTAGTGGAATTTGAAGTAATGACGTTTCACCCAACATTCATGACATGATCTCACACTGCCAAGATCCAAAGAAATACAGGTGCTTTTTGGAAGCAAATAATACACAGATACAAACAGATTTAAGTGGATTCCTCATCAGCAGCTTATCGACAGTTTTCACCAGGTTTGCTTTACAGCGCAGGATTTAGCTCAACTGATGTTTGACACCTTGCACAACTCGACAATAGACGTGACAGTTACAAAATGAAGTTAGGGACTGTCTCAAAAGTGCATGCACAATTGACTCTTCACTAAGTCCCGCCCCTGGCTGTAGACTGGCCAATCCTAACGTAGCATCAGGCCGGCTCAGACCAGGGTCCGACAACAACACAGCTGTGCTCCATTGTTTCAGATTTCCTTCGTTTCCAGGCAGGTCTTGTGGATTTGGAGCTAAATGCTGTGCTTAGCTTCTAACTATCTTTGTCTTTTTAACCTGTTGTTGCTGCTGAGTCAGTTTGACATCCTGGATATATCCTTCAAACACAGACTGTAGACCCCTCTGTCTGCTTCTCTCTGGAATCACTCTTTCATTTCTCCAAAAATATGATAGCTGATAGCTTGTAGGACCATCATAAAGGGGCGAAGCTTAGCAATCGTCAATAGCCAGATTAACTTTACAGGGTTTTGGTTTTTTTTATTACTTCAGAGCAATTTTATTTTTCCACGTGAACCTCCTCCAACTGTAAATTCATGTGGGCCTTCCTCCCATACACACACAAACATATAGGAAGAATCATTCAACATGACCTAATGGTGTATGTGACTTGCATGGTCAGAAACACAGTGAATTTTACAGTGATAGGCAAATTTCCATGGTGAATCTGGTGTTGTTTTTATTCTGATGCCAAAATATCCCCCATGACAAAAGAAAATCAGGCTGACTGAACAGCCAACTGTATTTAACCTTTTTGTCCAAGCCAGCATTGGAAAAATACCATGCATAACTCTCACACTACATGCATCTATATTTTAGGTATGATTACTATGTGCATGCAGAAGGGGAAAAATGGCATAACTGAGCTGCAGTAATTGCACACTGTATGTAAGCAGCCATCAGTGCAGACTCTCAACATCTTCTGTACTCTGAATATGAACCTCTGCCATCAGGAAAAAGACTCTGCGTGCCAAAGTGCAAATCAAACCGCTGGAAGCTGTTATTTGTTCCAGCCTTTATCAAGCTGTTGAACTCTGATGCTAAATCTTAGTGCAATAGAGCAATGTGCTGTAAATATACTGGGTCTTTTTTCAAGATCCAGTGTGAAGGGTTTCGGGGCATCTTTTGGCAGAAATGGTATATGATATTCATATGAATGTGTTCATTTGTTTATGACCACCTGGAAATTATATTTGTCGTGTTTTTGTTACCTTAGTGTATTCGCACTCGCTCCTCCTCCTTTCACATGTAAACATGACCTTTGAATATATATATTTTTTACTATTAAAATGTATACTATATATAAATGGGTAAAATCTAATTTTACGGTAGAGTTGCGTGTAGCATATTAGCTACTGCTGCAGTGGTGTGAGCGCCACACTGACCGAGAACAGTTGGTGAGAGTCTGCCTGCATACACACTCACACACACTCACACAGTGACATGGCTAACTGTTAGCATCATAAGGCTAACATTTCATTATGGTTTGTAACAGTTTTAACAACAGAGTCAAGCTGTTTCGGCAGTTGAAGTTGAACTGACCGTGAGGATAGTGGCTCGGGAGACAGTCTTTCAGCACTGTGTATCCATTTAATGTTAACGTCGGCGTCTGAAAGCTTGCTGACTTTTCTTATTTTAACTTTCAGTTTGTGGTTTGATAGGCTAATTGAAGACGGGCTGTTCAATAAATGAATTTCAAATCGCACTTGTTTTCCATTGTTGGCCAATTTATATCCCTATTCTTACATTATTTTCTTTGCATGTGCTTGAATATGGGAGTTACTTAAAATGCCAGTCCCTTGTATTTTATATGAAGCAATAGACTGTAGCACTGTGCCGAAGATGAATTGCAATAAACTTTACTCAATTTCTTTAGATCGGATGTAATACTTGAATAAAGGTGTGACAATGGCCGAGATGGCGAGTCAGATGAAAGCTGTGTGGGGTGCTTAGATCCCACCCTCTCAGGTAACCCAAGGCATGAATAGATATTTCTAATTTTGTTCTTGCTTTTGACACATTCAGTTCATTTTCTTACTCAAGTAGGATAAAAAGTCTGACGCGGGATTGACTCAAACCCAAAAGTGACAAACAGAATTTAAATCTGAACAAATACGACCTCACATTCTGTCAGATCCTGCCTCCATTACCACAGTCACACACCAAAGGGCCATTAGCTCGAGACAAAGTTAGCTACCTGTCCCGACCGCCTCCATTATTTTTACCACTCTCCCTCATGTCATTGAGGCGCCCCAAACCAACACAACATTGACATTTCCCCGTGATCCCTTGTTGACTGTTAAGAATTCAAAAAGAGAACCCAGAGCTATGAATCAAATGTCAGCCGTGGCGCTGCGGTGGAACCATATCAATATCTGATGATGTATGGCTCGCTGTAGGGCCTTTTGGCCACAGCTGCACCCACAGACATGACACAGAGTCTGGTCCACACTTAGTCACCAGCGGAGGGAAGGCCGCTGGATAAATGACTCCTTCAGAAGCAAATGGACTCAGCACACTGCAAAACAACCAGCTGGAAAAGTCAAATAGTCTCGTACTCGGTCATAAAGACTATTATTTTTCTTCAAATACATAACAATATGAAGTCCACCAGGAGATTTAAGATTCTGTCATGACTTATTTCCCCTGTTAATTTAAATTAATTGTGTAATCTTGCAGAATGGTAATGTATATTAATGCTGAGCGAGGTGTATTAACGCACAGCAGTGAGTCTGTTGTATTTCTGCATTGGTATTAGCAGCACATTGTACCCTTGACAGTACATTATGTTACAGGCATTGCTTGACAAGGAGACAGAAAAGCATCTGAAAGCACCAGTGTTTCCCCCTCGTCTGCGTCTCTAATCTCTGCGCCGAGAGGAAAGCGGCGCTTGGCAACAGACGTTCCCGGGCACCGTTCAAAGGGTGGCGGCGGGGTTTGAAGTCTCGCTGATTGCCAGGGTCGAGCCCGCCAAAAGAGCCACAGCGGTATCTTCAAGAGCAGCAGAGATGGAGGCGCGGCCGCCACGTCTGGGCGGAGGCCGACACAATCGGCCACCCCTTGAAGGGAGCCATCGCAGCGCTTCAGAGGAGCCATTTGAATGGCTCGGCTCTTTCAACACATGAAAGGCGATGCTAGATCCTGCCGTCCTCCCAAATGTTTTAAAGCCGTCGCTGCAGCCTCTTCACATGTCGAAACAGCAAACACCGTTTTGTGGTTGTTATTATTTCTGTGGCTCTGCTCTGACCAGCGTAAAAAATATTACAGATTCCAGAGAGGCATCTCAGCTGGGAGATTGAGAATAGAATAGGACTGATAAATCTTTGAACACACACATAATGCCAATATGTGACTTTTATTAAAAGATTCAGTGTCTCTGTTATGATACAAGCCCTGCTATGACCACAGCTACTGAGTATTATTTGTTATGATTATTATTTAACTTCATATATATATAACTTTAAGAACCCTACGAGTGTGATGTGGGCTGCTGTTTTTAATGTATAAACCCTGGAGCTCGGAGCTTTAAGGAGCTGCTACCCCAATACAGGGTTCACCGGAGAGTTGAGTTCCCACATTTGTCTAAATGCTGATTCATTCAAAGAAAACTGCAGCAAACACACCAGACTAGACCTTGGGGACAGGTTCCATCAAAGCATATCCAAAATGAAAATGTTGTTGCTTGTGACCTTTGATATTTAAAAAAGTATTCTGAAATTCTTTCAGGTTTTCCCTGAAATTAATTACCTGATTTATTTTGAAGTAGAAGTCTGTGTGTGCTGTCCCAGTGCAGAGCTGCAGCTTTGTGTGAGTCCGCCTCAGCTTCTCTGACATTCACGCACTCAAAAATAAATTAATAAATACATAAATTGGCTAGCCAGGGTGCAAGCCTTGTGCCCTTAAAGAGGTCCCTACAATATTCAGAGCATTAATATTGCAGTAAACCACTGTTTGTGGTATAAAGATATTGTGGTAAGCTGGAGGGGGTTTGTTTTTAATGAGAACTAATTTTTTCCTATTATCTAATTAGATGATTTCAGAGGTGGACCTTTTGTGGTGGTCATGACAACAAGTTTACAGTTAATAAACAATGGAGGGGAAACTGGTGGTAGCGGTTGCTGGATAAACAGAGCTATATGATTCTACAAACTGCAGTTACCACAGTCTCAATAGAAAGCAGCAGGTGTCTAAGCATATAAGTGCAGGACGTGAAAGGGCCATCAAGGAGGAGAAGCTCCTGGACCAACTGGTGGTGCTTGACGATCTGAATTTTCTGGCTGAAGATGCCCAAACTCACCATTTCATGTGTCCCCTTCAGTGTCAAAATGAAACCTATGCCCTTGAGGCTACTATGAGATGATACCAAAAAATTTAAATTGCTGATGTGAAGACGATGCAAGTCAAACATAATTTCGCCTCTGACTACTGTAATCCAAAAACGTCAGTGTCTTTAAAAGTCATATTATTTCAGAGCTAATAGGCAGCTATAGTAACTATACAGTATATTTGATTGGTTTCAGTCGTAAACCATGGAAAATAATCGACCCAGAAGTCAGCCACACAGGAAATTCCCCAGTTTTCATAAGTGTTGACTTTTTTGTGACAATTAGTTGCAGTTGATAAGCACTTATTGGAGAGCTTGTCCCTTCAGAGTGGCTAATAAATCTCTCAGGCGGCTGTTCAATATCACGACAAGTCTTAAATTATTACCGATGTGTGAGACTTTCATATTTCATTGTGTGATATTTGTATGTATAAAATTGCTGCCCTGGATGATACAGCAGACCACAAAGGTTGCTCTCTCTTCTCTCTCTTTACTCTCCCTCTGTTGAATCATGTGCAGATTAATGGGAGTTGTGTGAGCAGCCCTCAGGGGCCTTTGGAGTGGCCTCCTCCTCCTCCTCCTCCTCTCCATCCCCCTTTAGTCAACTACATACTGTAGATGATAGACTTGTTAAATCCTCATCATTGACCCGCTCATTTTCTCCTCAGTCTCCGTCTCTTTTCCTCTCTGAGTGTCTGCCTGTCCCTTCTTTTCCTCTCTCCTCTCTCCTCTCCATCTCTCTCCGGGGTAGGTCATGTTATCTTTTCACAGGAGTCCCTCTGCTGGTCTTAGGTGCATAATGTATAAAGCCGCTGGTGTGTGTTTTACACTGTGCCTGACATTATTAAGTCGTTTCAGGCATATCGCTGCTTTTATCTCCACCGTGGAGGTTAATCAGAGGGGATTTATACCGAAACGACTTAGACGCGCTCCAACCGTCATCACCCCGTACCTTTTTTTTCCCTCTTCTTGCTCTCTGCCCTGTGCATATTTTAACAGACAGATTCAGGAAGAGGATGTTTGTCTATTCAGTCACTTTAAACTTCAAACTGTCAAGTGAAGCAGAAATGCAGTAACACAATGGTAATTCCTTGGTAATGTTTAGCAGGTCAAAGAGCATCATGCAGCCTTGCATCACATTTAATTAAAGAAACAAACAAACAAACAAAAACAATAACAAATCATACTGCTGGGAGTGGCTTTTATGGATGTTAAAATATAATGCAATATATTTGCATTTTAATTTCACAGTGATTAATTATAGTAATTATAACCTAATGTAACCCAGTCTAAAAAATAAAGGAATGAATAGGATTTGAAATATCAGACAGAATTGTGTTGTAAAACACTTCTGTCATATTCAGAAGAGATACGTTTCCCTTCACAAACAAATAAACATTTGTTGATAGAAATCTTTTTGATTGTTTAAGTACATTTTTCTTATCATACACACACTTTTACTTAAGTAGAATTATAAATGCAGGACTTTTACTTGTACCTGTCTAAAGCCCCGTTTCCATCAAGCAGTCCAATATGGTACAGTTCAGTTTGGTGCACATGTTTTCTGTTCCCACTGTGAAAAGTTGTATATGGTACCAATGGAGCTGTGCTGTACCGTTCCCATGTTTGGTCCCCCCTCTGTTGTGGTACCTAACACACAGATCTGGTACTAAAAGGTGGAGCTGTGAACACTGCAGTCTGATTGGTCAGTAGAGGACGGTCACTCTGCTCAGGGCTGAGTTGTGGCTGGTTTTGAGGCTCATGTAACCACTGTTCATACTGTGGAGAGTTTTATTATTAAACCGTAACTATAAAATGAAAGGATGTTTTGCTGCCTCTCACAGCAGCTGTAAACTGACTGTGGGCTGACTGCTGGCAACTTTTAAGGTGGAACGTTGACTCTCACTGCAGCCTATTTTGTTCAGAAAATGCCGGCATACAATCTCCTTCTGTGCGCGATAAACGAGGTGCAGACTCCAGGTGCTGGATGGAGTAATGAGTGACAAC
This sequence comes from Epinephelus cyanopodus, assembly GCA_026686955.1. NCBI lineage: Eukaryota > Metazoa > Chordata > Actinopteri > Perciformes > Serranidae > Epinephelus > Epinephelus cyanopodus. Next base: position 7,908,553 of record CM048935.1, read on the forward strand.
AGCCCCGCCTACATTTTAGAGTCATGGTTGTGGTGGAAACACTAGGGTCTATGTACCATGTCTGAAGGGTTACTTTTGGTTCCAAAGATACCATATTGAAAGTGTTTGGTGGAAACCGGGTTTTAGAGACTAATGGGAACAACAGTTTTTTTAAATTGGCGGCGGGAAAAAAGGGCTCAAATGTAACCACTCAGGTCATGTTTGCACCATCAATTTGCATCCACTAAAAGTGTTTGTTTTTGCCACTGACAGGCTCAGATTATTATTATAAGTGTCTGACAACTTATGAAAAGGATCCATACAGCAACAGCAAAAAAAGAACAAAACAAAACCATCTTGGTTCCTCTCTCCACTGTTTCAATGATCACCAACTCTTGTTTGGTTAATGAACCCTTATTCAACCAGATATATATGCTAAAAGTTTGTTAACATGGCATCTGGTGGCTTTGGCAATGGCTATTTTGGGGCTGTTCTTTGTTAAACAAAAACAACTGTATGCTTTAACAAAAAAGTCTTATCTTTGTAGGGATCCATTCCAGACTGTTGTCAGACACTAAGAGTACTAATCTGAGCCTGTCAGTGACAAAAACAAGCACTTTCAGTGAACATAAGTTGACAGTTCGAACATGTCCCCAATAGTTACGTGAGCCAGTTAAGCGTCTGTGAGCTGCAGTGGTGTCGCTCAATACTGGACTGATTTCAAAAATTGTTGTTCCCATTCATCACTTAGACACAAAAACATAAGAAAATTGGGTCCAATCTGAGTTCTTCTGTCACCACTGTGAATATGTCTCATGTCTGACACTCAATTTAACATTTGTCCTCTGGCTGTTTAAACCCTGCAGCAGAGTCAGTGATAGTTCAGTGATATAAACTGTAAAGATGCTGTTGTCTGTTTGAGGCAGAAAACTCTTGTGAACCACATAGAAAAACAGTGCAGAGAGGGGATGGATGAAGGTTATTTGGGGACCTGGCACTGTCTCCAGGTTACAACCACACCAAACATGGCGGCACACATGGGCCAGGCCCTGATAGCGTCTCTGTTGTCATAACTGGCAGTGCTTGTTTGATCAGATGAGGAGAATTTAGACTGATAATGAGTTTTAGAGTCAGTCGCGCTTAACATCTGCGGTTGGTGGTTATGATTCAGTGGCTTCAGTTCGTTTTGGCTCGAATATTGGGGTTTCATTTCCCAAATTAATGTTTGGATTTATGCTTAAGAGCATTAGTGGCTTTTAGCAGATGTAACCAATCAGGGGACATATGAAGTTAGCTGTGACCAAAGTTTCAGTTACACAGTTTCATTTTAGTTTTATGGCATCTAGGAAATACTGGACACAGGCAAAACAGGCTCTAATTTCCCTTTTTATTTTTATTTATTTATTTATTTATTTTTTGCTGCGACATTGTCATAAAATGTCTGATTGTTTTCTGATACTGTCCAGATACTGAAAGACTAGCTACTATTTCAACATCATTTGAGACAAGACTGTGTGATACCTGTGGACGTTTCATCCTGACTTGGCTTGAAATTGACTGGCATTTACAGTATTTTATCACCACTCCTGTGTTTTCTAAGCATTAAACACAACTAATGCGTCTGAAATTGTATACTATGCAATATGTACTCAGTGTATGTGCTATCGTTTAACATATTTTTGTAGTTTGTATCTTTTCAGAATCACTGAGTTATAAACACCACATATCTTCCTGAGAGCCTCCTTGGTAGTTGAAGACAAGCTATGGTAACTTGTTCCCATAGGTGTAGCTTTGTGGGAGACTCAGGGGACACATCCCATTGCATGTGTCCCCCCTAAGCTAGAACATTAAAGTAGCAGCAGACTTTTAATTTGACAAAATGAGAGAAATTTACATCATTAACTGAAGCAAATAAGGCACAAATTGGTGCGTAACAAATCACAAAAATAAAGGAAATTACGCATTTGATGCTCATCCAACCTCAGCTCTACCAACAATTCACAGACATTTTTAAAATATATGACACCTAGCAAAATGAAATCTTAAGCCTATACTTGAAATTAATGTGGTTAGTAGATAATGCTTAAAATAAAAATGTTTTTCAGCATAAAAAAATTACATTTGTTTTATTAACGTGTTTTTAGGCAGTTGACAACTATTTTAAGAAGCTGGAAAAAATCTAAAACGTTTTTTATGTTTTTAAGCAGGATGGAATTAAAATACATGAGTTAGATTGTCTTAAACAAAATAGTTTGACCGCTAGATATCAACACAACATTTTGTGTTCAAAGCAAATCATGTTGGTTGTACTGAACTAATTTAGTTTGTCAGATTATAAAAGACTCACGGGATTTACTCAATAATGCCAGAGTTGGAACTACTTAAAAAAAATCTATGCAAATTCTTACCTTTCATTTTTTTTTTTTTTTAAGATGAACCAGTGAATTATTTTTAGCGTGTTCTGTTTTAGCATCCAAATAGCATGTTAGTATGTAATTTCAAACGCAGCTAAAGAGTCTTACATCAGCATGCTAATATGCTCACAGAGACAATGCTAACATTCTGATGTGTGGCTGGTGTAAAGTTTACCATGTTCATCGTCTTAGAATAGTTTGTTAGCTTGCTAAGGATTAGCACTTAAACCATGTACTACAGCTGAGGCTGATGGGATTGCCATACACCAAATTTTGAAGTGATGGTGGCACTTTGAGAAAAGTCAGGGGGTCACCAAAGCTCTTATAGTTCACCCATTAAAGGGGGCATGAATGTGTGACCCAATCCATCAAGAAGATATTGAGATAAGTCACTAGATAAGTGAAAGATCTGACCTGCAGGAGGCATTGGAAGAAAAGTAAGGGGATCAAGATGTATCCTCTTGGGGCCATGGATATCTGTACAAAGTTTAATTGCAATGCATTCAGTAGTTACTGAGGTTTTTCAGTTTGGACTTATGTGGTGGAGCAGCTGATGTCACCATCCCTACAGCTGTGCTGCGAGTATGGCTAAAAATGTCCAAGCTGTGTGGTCTTTGTCACGTATTTAGATTTACAGTAAGGATTTCCCTCCAGAAGAACTGGGCCATCAGGATTGATTGTGGCTCCAGGTGGAGAATAGAAGAGAAATAATGATCCACTTCTATGTTTAGCATCATCACCAGGAAGTATTGTCCTTGGTTTTTGGATGAGGCTATCATTCTTGTGGTAGCTCCTCCATGACTCTGATCCTTACCACATGCACCAGGCTTGTCATCTGGGTTCCTACCTTTTCAAGCCTAATGAGGAATCACTGCTTGAGCTCTGCCTTGCTATTGGAAACCTGCGGTGCAGCATCCTATCTCCCCCTCCTCACCCGCAACGGGGAAAGAAGCTAAGGCGAGCTGTGGCAAAGACAGATCAATCGCACAATCTCTGTCACCTGCTCCCTCTCGTGTGCTCCTTCATCTGCCTTTGTTCCCGCTCGCTAACATCAAGCATGTGGTTTGAAAGGGAAAGACCTCTTCTCATGATGACGATGGCCGTGTGTGGTGCAGCCTGGCTGCCTGATCTGACTGACAAGGCCCCGCTGTTCAGGCAAAAAGTTTGACACACACACACACACACACTGAGAGAAATCTGTTCAACGGGCTGCAGGGCCATCTGGCCATCATGCGAGAAAGGTTGGATATAGTTAGAGGCGAGGTGCTGGAGTGTTTCACAGCACTCTCCAAATTTGTACACAGTTCAACTTCTCTGGGTTGCTCTTTGTTGTCATCGCATGACACAACGGCATCTTTTACTGTCAATAAAAAGCGAGACAACAGAACAACCACTGACAGAAGATCCGAGTACAAGCGCCGACATATCTGTGTTTTTTTCCCCTATTGTGATACAGATCTTGAGGACAGAGAGAAGGAGCCAAAGATTTAGGAGTGAGAGTGATGCTATGTGTCATATGGAGAACAAACAAGAGGGAAATCTGTCTCGCCGCGAGGAGTCTGGCTTTTTGAGAATCTAAAAAGCCCCCAGAGGCAACGCTTCCACCAAATGAATAGATATCCATTTTCAAAAGCCTCGTGCTTGGCGGCAGGCGAGGGACGGGGAGAGGGAAGGGTGGGCTGGTGGTGGTGTGAGGCGGAGGGGGGATATCTAGGCAGAGGGCAGACACTATTAAAACTCGGGAGAATGAATTGTTAAATACCTCTATAAAGAAATATAAGACATGGCCCCGTTTTTATGCTGCCTGGGCCGCTCTGCAGGCGGGTGATAAGGTGGTGAGGGTGGTGGGTTGAAGCGCGCGCATGTGTGTGTGTGTGTGTATGTGTGTTTTCCTGCGGGTGGGGTAAAATCAAGCCCACATCCATCCCCTGCCACTCCGCAACATGAGCGGCAGTGTTCATGAAGGAGTGACACACATGGACACACACAATCAACATGGCTGCCTCAGTTTTACACTTCACCAGATTAACTGAGGCACAATGTGCGGAAGCATATGGAGAATGTTATGGAGGGCCTTAAAATGTAATCACTAATGAATCTTCAGTCATAATTTCCCTTTGGGGCCTTTGTGCTAAACAATAAATTATACAGTTGAGTATTTCCTCAACAACACACACACACACTCATACCATCACCCCTACCCCAGCATGCACAGACTTCTAGGTCAGGCCGCAGCAGAGAAAATTTCCCCGTTGACATTTTGTGTTTCTGGCACAATATTGACTTCAGAGGGAAGGCAGCAGGAGGATTGTTGGTGACATTCCACATTACCTTGGAGATAGATGCTGAACTGTTTACGTGCACAAACAGTTGGGGAGGGTGAGGGAGGGGAAGAATAGGCAGGGAGGGGTTGATGGATGGATGGACAGATTAAAAAAGGACAGATAAACAAAATAGGCCAGAGATGCATTCAAGATCCTTATCATGCTTTTAAAAAATTGATGTTTATGTTTGTCTTTGATTATTATTTTTTTGTATTAACAATGGATCACAAAACTACACGTATTTTAAAGAAGTCCCTTGTAGTGATGAACCCACAGATTAGGGGTGAGTCCGTGTACACGTGTTTGAGATCATAAACGGTTATGAAAAATTAGTGCACAAAAAAATGACCCACTCTAACTGTTTAGAGATTTTTGTACACAAACTCACCCCAACTACAGATAATTATCACCTGAGGCTGAAAACACACCGGCGCCGCTGTGCATCACTGGACATGTTGTGCCACAGCCCATCAACAGACAACCATGCAAAGCTATTACTTCTTATGCTGAAAGATACTTCCTCCACCTTTGCATTAGCTTAAAAACATGTAAGGACAGCCCCTAGCGAAACATAGCCAATCTCTAGAGCTATGACTCGCTGACAATATTTTTTTGGCCACTGTCTTTACAATGATGGGAGTGTGGGTTGTTCAGCTCTGGATATTTCTCGATCTTGTCAAGTCTTTCATCATCCAGTCTGTGTCACACACGAGACACAGCAACAGCTACAGAGTTCTCTGTATAGATCAGTGGTGAGGAGAGGAGTCGAGCTGCCACAGGAGCAGGGGCGGCGAAGCTGGAAATAGAACAGTGGCGTGAAGTGCAGCAGGGTGGCGCGACCAGCAGCACCACCACAAATCTAGCCCGCCACCAGTGTAGGGTTGTACATTGAAAATAATAGGGGAGTATTTTTTTACGTGCAGTGGCCGCTGCCATTGTGTTTTGTACTAAACACCCAACATATTGAGTGCGCTAAGTGCGTTCACCTTGCATAGTACGGGAAAGTGCAGTGTACTACTACTAGCGCACAGTCCAAAAATTGCGTGTGTAATGCTGGACACTTCTTACCCTCAACTGTCGCCATCTTTGTGGCTTGGCAGAAGCATGCAACTTGAGACACACTCATAGAGCCAGTTGTAGCATGGCTAGATGTGTTAGCTTCACCCTCTGCACTTTCACTGTGTGTTTCCGAGGTGGGCAGTGCGTCAGTGTTGCCTCATTGAAAAGTTACGAAAAGATCCATCATGGCTCACGAGAATGTCTGCATACTTGGCAGATAACTAAAGCTAGTTGGCCAAAATGTTTCACTAGTATGTAAATGTTAGTCAGTGCTAGTTCACCTTGCTGTTATAGAGTGTCGAAGTCATGCCCCTTCCAGTGAAGCTCATGGGACCTTAGATTGGAAAAAACATCAGTGGCAGTGAATAAGGAGAGAAATATTATCTTTTGGTCCTGTTTGAGTTGCGACATGAAATCCAAATATGTCGTTAATGAATTTAAAACATACATTTTAAGGTCAAGAAAGTCTTACTTTGTGGTAAAACTGTTGAGATATAAGCTTTTGAAAAAACGTAATTAGAAAAACTATACGGGATGCGGTCGCGTATGTGATGTCATAGCCTTCGCTCACTTCCTGCAGCTTGGAGTGACTGCAACCTGGCACAAAACATACAGACATCTTCAATCATAAATCAATTAATCATAAAACAGTGGAATTTCAGCGGGGAGGCCAAGCTGCAGGAAGCGAGCGAAAGCTATGACGTCATATACACGACCTCCTCCTGTGTACTCTTGAGTCTTTCAAATTAAAAAGCTTATATCTCAACAGTTTACCACAAAGTATGACTTTCTTGAGCTTAAAAGTTATGTTTTAAATTTATTAACAACATATTTAGATTTCATGTCGCAACTCAAACGGGAACAAAAGATAATATTGCTCTCCCCATTCACTCCCATTCATATTTTTTCTGATCTAAGGTCCCATGAGCTCTACTGGAATGGGCGTGACTTCGGCACTCTATGGATAAGTAGCGCACAGTGATTTATTGTTAGCTAGGTCACATGATTGCACAATGATTCACTGGCGACAGTTAGAATGCCCTTAATGTTTTCTGTAAAATATTTTATTTTATTAATGTGAACAATTTATCTTTGCTAATTACATGTACACAAGTACATGTATACATGTATTTTCTTTGACATGAAACAGCTATCCCATGTGCACAAGATGTCTTACATGAAGTGTAAATGGGGTCAAAGGTCAGTGGGTCAGTTTTCATGTTCTGTACTTCCGCACCTTTTCTTCATAAAGGCTGATTGCTGCAATAAATCTGATCCATTGCAGCTATAGCAGTTACTAAAAAAAAAACTACTGCCGCTTGTTTTCTCCACCCTGAGGAGGCCCAGAGGAACTGCTAAGTAAATTGGTCAGAACTAATGCAGGAAAGACGCCAGGTGGGGTGAGTAACACAACAGCCACTGCAGCATTTTCTGCTCTGAGCAGTTTCTACCTGAGATGTATTCCGAGCGGAGCTTACATCAGTTACCTGAGACACATTCTGAAAACCATATTCCCAAATGTAGCTATATGGAGCAGCGTTAACCTTGATGCTCATCCAAGAGGAAGCCAGCCAGCCACGCGCACACACCGGCCCTCCTCTCGCTGTGTGGCAGGTCGCACTGATGTTCTGTCTGACTGAGGAGCGAGATCCTTGGCCCCGTTTTTCTGCCACATTAGGCCCACACTGAAGGTGGCACTCAACTCCCCCACTGAGGAAAGAGAGTGTGTGCGCGTATGTTGAGAAAAATGATATGGGGAAATGTGTGAGAACTGCAGGTACAGGCAGATGTATGTAGTTAGATATTAGCTGATATAAACAGAGAAAGTGGAGGGCGTTTGTTGATAATGGAACCACAGCTGTAAATCACAGCCTATTTTCCTTTTGTGTCAGGTGATGTAGATTATGTTGTTTCCCGACTCCGACTCACAGGATGAGGAAATTATAGGCTCTGACTCACTGTTGGCTTCGTAGTCCTGGCACATCACTGCCCTCTATCACAAACCAGTATGAGAAAGGGAGAGAAGCCTGACAACGCAGAAGGAGGAGGAGGAGGAGGAGGGTGAGAAGGCCGGGTGGTTAAAGGGAGAAAAGAGGGACAAGAGATAGGGAGGAATGAAAGGCGAGACTAGAATCTGAAGAGCTGGACTTATAAAGATGGGACGAAAAGAAGAGGAAATGTGGACTGACAGAGAGAGGTGAAAGGGAAGAGAGGGGAGAGAACAGAAGGAGGGGAGGAGGAAGCAGGAGGGAGGGACAAAAAGCTGGGCGCGTGCCAGGGTCTATTCCACCTTTGCTCTCCAGGCCTTTCTGAGCTGCACCTTCTCTCACCTCTGTAATGTCATCAATGAAAAGGCCTTTAGGAGGGATGGAGGACTTGACTCGGGGTTCAGACTGTGACCGACACCAGCTGACGCTGCCAAGCCAAGCAGGATTCTGTTAGAATTAATTGGATGTCACTTTCAGGTACAGGGAACAAGACAGGTGTTTTTTCACATCTGTGTAACTCGTGCTGCTTCAGAATCAGGAAATTTAACAATGTATGAGCTGATACAATCCACTGAAACAAGGCTTTTTTTTCTCACCTTCCTGAAAGTCGACTGTCAGGAGGTTCAGTCAATATGATTAAAGAGATAATTCATTGATTTTGGTGAAAGTGTTCTACACTAACCCAACATACACTGCAGTAACTCTCTGCTGTTGTCGCTTCAGGGAACAATATGGCTGCAGCTACCCATTATTTTTATATTGATCAATCAGAGGAAATCTCCACTAGTTGCTAGGCCAATTTATACAATGTAAAATGCCATAGGCTTGTGCTAATAACGTTAGCATGTTGTATTTGTTTGGAGAACAGGTTCAGTATAAGACAGTTGTTTTGTCAGTGAATCTTTTGAGTTGTAATGGAGCCGAATTTTGTTGTTGTTCCTCGCTTCACACGAGTTGAGGAAAAGTCTGCTAGCTGCTAGGCTAATTTATACAATGTAAAATGCCATAGGCTTGTGCTAATAACATTAGCATGTTGTATTTGTGGGGAAAATCTGTCCAGGATAAAGACAAGTGTTTGTCTGTGACTGCTGTGAGTTATAGTGAAGCTGATTTGTGTACTTGTGTTTGCATCTTCTTCAGTTTCGTTTCGGCTGATAAAATCGAGGGCTGCTTGCTAGAATGAAGACAAATTTTATTTACTGCTGTGTAAAATCAAGGACCTTCTGCTTTGAAAATTACTACAAATATCTAAGAAGGATGACAGCCAGCATTTTAAAGAAGGAATCTACAGCAGGCTGAATAGCAAACGTTCCTCTACCTTGTGATAGATTATAGCAAAATAAATAACAGATAAGGCCGTCAAAGATATTCGAAGCAGGATTTTCCTAAAAACAATATTAAGACTAATACAGTGAGGTGAAATACCAAAAAAAATGAAACTGGGGTTGGAGTTTACTTTCACTTTAGCTTGCAAGGGTATTTACAAACTGTAACCGACAATACTGCATCGTATACCTTTAAAAAATCTGTAACATAGATTGACTTCTGAGTGTCCTTGGTCACACTGAATCTATTGAAGAAGCGGAGAATCTACCACTTTACTTTTCTGTTCCTTTTGCGCCCCGTCACTGCAACATGAGCTGCACTGAGTTAGGGCTCGACATACATGCTCTGAGACCGCAGCAATTACTCAAGCATAAAGTAAACAACACGAGGCGAAAAGTTCAAAGGACAACTTTTCTCTCCTTCCAGTCCGTCTTGCTAGTCTGGCCAAAGAGAAGTACACCGATCTCAGAGGTGACCTGTCATGTAACTGTTAGAGAGCTTGATAAGGCATCATTGCAGCTCCGAAAAAACAAACTGCTGAAAGTTAGTCACTGTCAACTTTTCACAACACCTCACTTTCCCGTTCTGTTCCCCGAAAAGCTTCAGGCTGACACAGTCAGAGCAACAATATGTGTGCACATACACACGAACACACACACACACACCACAAGCTGTGAGCACCCTGACCGCCAGTTCCAACTGTGAGAGTATTTCACAGCCCTGACGAGGGCTATAATGTGCAATATGCTCGCTAATTCAGTCACCCTCTCTCTGTCTCTTTTCACGCTTAATCTCTCTCCTTCTCTCTCACTCTGTGCGTCCGTCACCGTGGCATCTGTTGATGTCCTTTCAGCTACTGGGGGCGCAATCTGTCCAAAAGGCCCACTCTGCTGCCACTTTGTTGCCATCTCCCGGTGATCCGTTTAAGCTCTACAGTTGGCGTGAAGGCCGCTCAGAGACTAAGTCCTTAATTACCACTACAGAGCATTAAAGGTTGTGAGAGTGGTGGATATGATCCAGATGTCTTTGCAACATCTGCTGAAAAGTGTGGATTCAGTGGATGTGTGGTCAGAAGTGGTGGTTTGGCCGGATAGATGGATAATAAATCAATCAATCAATCCTTAATAGTCTGCATTTTATATTGTCGAAGACGTGGTCAACTTGAGCCCTGTTTCCGCCAAACACTTTCGGTATGGTACCTTTGGAACCAAAAGACAGACATGGTACCTAGACCTAGAGGGTTTCTTACAGCACAACACTGTCACATTGTACTGTTCTTTCAGCACAAAGGGAGCTGCAGATGGTGGAGGAAATCAAAAAATAATGTCCAACATGTTTATCCACATCTTCAGTGAAGCCAGAGAGAGAGCGATCAGAAAGACAGGGCTGGGACAAATTTCAACATCCTCTTTGATTATGTAGAAAAGACGACGATTACACCAATGATTCACTGTTCTCCTAACAGTGGTTATGCTGATGTCAAAATGCTTTCGTGAAAAATATATTACATTGGTTTAGTAATTTTCTAAAGTAGCAGTTAGAGTACGCAGTCAGTGGCAACAATGGGCACTCTGTAGTGCAGAACAGGAAGTTCTTTCTCCATCACAATTATAGTGTAACCATGGTCATTTCTGTCCACTCTTTACATACAGTATGACATCTATTGCATGTTTAGCCATCCTGGAAGAGGGGTCCCGCCTCTGTTGCTTTTCTCAAGGTTTCATCCTTTTTCCTTCCTGTTTTTTCTTAGTAAAGAGGAACTCAGCACTGCCCCCTCAGGGTAAAAAATGTCAAGTCAGGTACTCCTCTGATCACAGCCAGCATCACTACTGGGTTAAGGGTCTGAGCATATTTGGTGTCATGTGTTGTATAAGGGAGAGTGCGGCACAACCTAACACATTTTAGTTTTGGCTAAATGTTATTAAAACTTTTTTTGATTGTTTTATTCTTACAACATGCACAGTTTTTGTTCACTAGAACTTACCTTTCTTCTGCTATTGCACTGAGACGTAGAGTCTCAAGACCATCTTCGACATCAGTGACCTGAAGGCAAATAACTAAAGGGATACTTTGCTGATTTTCAACCAGCTTTGTATCATAACAGTGTGGGTATTTTGTGTGAAGAAACTGAGGTAAACGTACTTTCATTTTACCAGCGCCCAGATCTCCCTGCTTTTCTCCCAGAGAAGATCGCTGGCTCAAGTGCTATTGCTCGAACTACAGATTGTACGTCTGTATTTTTGGTATGCCTGCCACCCAGGACACATAGATTATGGAAAGGGGCTGAGAGAGAAAGCTCGCAAACTCAGACTAAACACAGATCAACCCTTAAGAAGAGGCAGAGCCAATCAAATATAAACCAAGATCCTGTTGCTGTATTTCCTAATTTTAACTTAAAATGTTTTCAGAAACATATTTTAGTGTAATATTTGGCTGTGATATGTCCTCCTGAGACCTGAACTTATGTTTGGTATGCATTTTCAATTTCTCCTAGCTATTTGGGATTCAATTCAAGTCAATGATAATAAAGTCCCAATGTCCTTCAACAAGCTAATGAAAAATTTCCCAATGTCTGCAAACGAGTACTTTCTCATCAGCACCATCCTAACATGTTGCTGTTGCCAAATATCAAACTGAACTAAACTTTATTAATCATAAATAAACACGATTTAAAATGTGATCAGGTTTTGGACCTTGTCCACCTTTGTTTCGGGGTAGGCTGCAGATTGACTTGACAGAGATGGCTGCCATCTTGTTTTTACATGGATTAGTGTATTGTGCTCTTACTACCACTAGATGGCACAAAAAAGTGTCCATGAACAAGGACAACAGGTCTAAGTGAAGCATAATGAAGAATAAGGTCCAGAAAACTCAAATGTGATGTTTTCATGTGAGGACACAGGTTCTCAGGAGGACATAGGCTGAATTCAAATGTCTGCACTTCACCGCACTTGCAGACTCGCAGACTTTGCGGGCGCGTTCCTGGGAAGTCTTGAGAGTGCTTAGGGCTGTCAAAAGCTACAATTCATCCAGTCTACAAGGGGCCTGACGTGGACTAGTTGAATCTTTCCACAGCAACAAGTAAAAGATTTGAGGGCTGCCTACCAGCCGCTTGCAGTCTCTGTCCTCGCAGACAGTAAATGCATCACTCTACATACAACTGAAGTCCACGAGGGCTCAGTCTGCAAGTCCAGAGGGTGGACATTCGGATTCAACCATGAATTTGTGAACAAGAAGTTGGTGCCAGAACTGATTAAATATGAACCAAGAATCTGTGACTGCATTGCATCTTCAGAAACATTTAATAGCTTACCATTTAACAGTAATTTAGTTTAACTAATATCGTTTGTTACCAGCCAGCCACCATATTGTTTCCTGACAATTGACAAGCAGGCATTACCCACCAACGGGAGCATTTATTAGTCCTGGTGCTGCGCAGTGAATGCTGGCAGTTGTAGCCTTTTGTCTCTGTTTTCTCTGGTCATGTAACACAAATTTCAAAAGTATTTATGTCTTAATTCTGCATAGACTGCTCAGATTTATGAAAAGATCATCTTCCCAGCAGTGGAATACATCTTTAACATCATAGCATCATCCAGCTGTAGACCTGCATAATGGATACAGACACATAAAATATACAGGTAATACAGTTTATGCCCCTTTGGTCAATTTAACCTTTAAGTGATGGGAATGTTAACAGTAAATCCACTGTATGTGCCCTCTGCAGATACACTATGTTGAGTGATAGTGGGATACTGGCAGTTTTGTGCAGAGTGGATACCAGGGGTGTGCTTTCCCTGTACATATGTTAGTAAAAAGTGTTTCCCAAAGGCAGAGTGTGCGCAGACTGAAATCACACCACAACAGAGGGATACATAAATTTCTCACTTAAAATAGTTTCTTTTTCTTTTCGTCAGTATGTGTAGAAATAACGAAATGTGTTTGTTTTTGGTGATACATGGCAAACATAAGTCCAACATCATGGTAATGTTGGGAACATCATCGCTATCATGATGTGCAGACAGTGTTTGATTTCTGCATGTGCTCATAGCTAAACAGGTAAGTTGACCTTCGAGCCAGTCTGCCCAAACTCCCTGCATCACCTGAGCAGATTAGGAAAGAGGAATATCATACAGCAAAATGAAACCTGTGAAGTCAGTCTCCACAGATTGTGTCTAGTAGAAAATTAAGGGAGCGATTGTGTTTTTCAGGACTTTGCCGATTCAATATTCCACTTGGTGAGGGAGAAGTACCGGTCGCTGGTGGGCGGCTGCAGTCCTGCGCACGCTCGACACAAATCCCTGGCAGGCATCGTAATGACCCGAGGTATGGCAAATTTCATTGACTTTTATATATCACTTTGAATTATTGAAGTGGTGCAATATAGAATGAGTGAGGGAGGTAAAAAGAAAGAGGGTGAGGGCGAGAAATGGGAAGGGGAAGGAATTTTAGATTGAGAGAGAGAAATGATAAACTAAGGGGGGGGGGGGGAGAGATCCACTCCATGCTGTACCTTGCACTCGTGCAGGAGAATATACCTTCCTGATGAATTATTGACTATTCAGAGTCTCTGAGGGGAATGAGACATGGTAGTGAGTGTCAGTCATCCCCACTGCATGCTGGACTCGCTGTGCTCAGGCAGCTTTGACAGGAGTTCCAGATGCCACAGTGGAAATCTTAACTAGATCAGCTTAAAACTTAATCTGAAACCCGACTGAGTGACACACTGAAGGAACAGCAAGGAGGAGGAAGTTTCACACCGCTGTCCTCCTGCAGCATGAAACAATGAGATATTACCACACATTTATCTTTTATGTGCGGTGTTTGTTGCACATCACATCAGGGGCGCACAAAAAGCACACACAGGCCCATACAGCATGTACAAACCCTGACACACTCCACATCTCTCCTAACACAATATGTGCACACAGACAGTAAAGCTCAGGATCATCTCACATGACATTTGTTGAAAACAAGCTGAGAGCGGCGCAGTCCGGCAGGGGAGAGTTCTGTCTGTACAGATGTCTCTCCTTGGCTCTTCCCTAAGCTCTTTCTTACTTTTCTATCCATCTAACTTTAACCCTTTGACTCCCACTCTGAAACCCCGAGACAGCTATCACTCCCACTCGTAGTTTCCAGTATGTGCATCAAGGGATTGTAACATTCAGTCCTAAACTGAACTGTCATGTTTTTCTAATCTGCTGTTTATGAAACGCTGTTGAGCATTTGAAGTTTGCTTTGCGTAATATTTGATTTTGTTAATTAAAAAAATAGAATGCGCCGTTTCTTCTGCCAACAGGGCTCTAATTTTAGTGCAGAGCGTCAGACTGAATTTATGATCTTCAATCTTACAATCTTACTTGTTTATTTTGCTATGGAAGCTAATGTTAGCTAATGTTCTAAAAAGTTAGTGTTCCAGAGAAATCCAATATTCTCTTAATCCCTCCCCAGTTTAGTCTTATCACATTTAACCATAGTTGTCTTTGTTTTTGTTGACGGGCAGTGGCAGCTGGTATGAGATAAAATTTAAGTTTGGAGCCGTGACTCCTTCTATTCTGGCTCCCAATAACACAACAACAACATTTTAAAATGACGTCATTGTGATGTCGGCCCTAAAAGGATCTATAGTAAGTAAAAAAAAAAAAAAAAAAAAAAAAAAGGAGGGTGCGATCTTATGGGATCCTATACGGGGCCCTTAGCTTGGGGATGGGAATTGATAAGGTTTATTGATAACAGTGCCATCATCAATTCTGCTTATCAGTTGGATTCTATTGATTCCCTTATTGATTCCTGATCAATTATCTGTGGGGGGAAAAAGTGTTTTCTCAGTGTCAAAGCAACTATTTTATTCTCTCTGACTCTGACCACAGTGAAGATTCAGTGAGAAAATATTTTTATATCGTTCATCTACATTCAGGTTTTCTTAGTCAAAAAAAAAAAAAAAAGAGTTGATCCTGCCAGACTGGCAGTAATGCAGGGTTTTGTCCCTCTGTAACGTGCTGCGTGTTGGGAAGCAGTGGCACTCGAGCGTTTATTGTCAAATATAACCATTTTATAGTCATTACATCAATTCTTCGTGAAATGAAGCCACACTTTGGACCATTTCTTCCTCTCTGCATTGACCACTTGTTCTTGCGAGTTGTTTAACACACTCACACACTGATGGAACAGCCATCGGGATCAGTTTGGGGTTCAGTATGTTGCTCAAGGATACGATGACAGACTGGAGGAGCCAGGGCTCAAACCGCCAATCTTCCATTAATGGACAACCTGCTCTTCATTCTGAGCTACAGCCGCCCACGTGGACGCATGAGTTTGACGTGTCTGTTTTGCGATGATCAACTTTCAGAAACACGTCACCATCGATCAAAGGAATTGAAAGACATGGACAATGGATCAATTATGAACTGGAACCAGTTCTCGATTCCCGTCCCTACCAAGCACTAATATACATCATGAATTGCGCTGAAGGAAAAATGGCAGCCGGACGATAGGAAGGAGAGCAGCGCAGTTGCAACCTGTCATACAAATATTGGGTCACGTTCACGCAGAGGTCTGAAAAAAATAGAATTCAGAAGTATTTTTCAATGGAAGCGTAGTTTGTTTTTCCTATGTACAACAGGCATGAGACAAATGAGTTGCGGCGCGAAAATAATATCTTTAATGTGAGCAGAGCATCACACAGCGACAAGTGCTTTGGACTTATTTATTTGGGAATGTATGCTCAGTATGTATTACAAAAATGCATGTCAGCATTAATTACAGATGGTCCAAACGTTTGTCATGTTTTAATTGTGGGACATGAATGCCGTAATAAACAAAAATGACCCTAATAGTTTGTTTTGTTTTGTCAATGTGAGCTCACCACACAGCCTTAGCAGTTGTTGGCGCACTGGAGACTTCCGCCAATTGAACCGGTTACTTCCTGTTTATCCCTTTGCTAACAAGAATGGGGATAAAATGATCCAATCGTGCAGCTCTTCTAGACTTTCCAAATGTTATCAAACCAAATGGAACAAATCTTGAAAGTTAAACATTTCATTTCACGGTGGTTGTGACACTCAAAAAAATGTATCCGCTGATTGTTTTGGGCGCCAGGGCATATTTGCACTATTTGACCACTATGAAATCAAAGTCCGACACACTTCCTGGGGGTCTGATCTGGTCAAATAGCTGTGTATCTGCTGTTTGCTTGGGTAAGAGAAGCAGTTTATGTACATCAGGTCAGAGCTAGAGAACGGTGTCACCTGTCATGAGGCTCAGTAGATTTATGACTGCACGGCCTGATAGCCGCTGCAGGGCCTAATGATAGGTCAAACAGCGTTTAACATGAACTCTGGGCTCTATAGAAAATGTTCAGCCAACGTTTGACACTTTTCACCTTGTGTAGAGATAACTAACCAAAATAATCACCTTAACCCCGAAAAATTGAACCAAAACTAAAACAAACAAGTGAAGCAGAGATGTTAGATAGAAAGACACAGAAGTGTCTCAGGGGCTTCGCTTTTAATGGGATTTACTACCAAAATGACCACACACACACACACACACAAATGCACACAGGTCTGCACATGTGGAGTCTTGACACACACACATAAATCCATACACACACACAGAGGAGTGTTATCTCCCTGTGTGGCTGCAGGCTGTGGGGGTGCAGGGGTCAGTGAGGAGGGATTGGTATCTCTGCTGTCTTTGGAGTGCTGCAGCTCATCAGTTTAGACTTCAGTGAGACCGGCGCTCATCCTGACCTAATCCAATCCCTCTCCTCTCCTCTGCCTCCCAGTAATTGCTTCTGTTTGTTTATTAATAGCACATGTTATCTTCAGAGATCCAGACGTAGAGCTGCCAAGTGCTCACAGTGAGGCAGCGGCAGCGGCAGCAGCAGTGTGGTGGCCAGCGTCCGTGCAGTCAGACACCAAACTTGACAGGAACGCTGGGGAGTCCTGTTCTGTTTCTCCACCCGCCCCTTCGCTTTCTCCCTCTCTGTGTTTGTCCCATGCCTCTGCTCTCGCCTCGAGAATATTAATCAGGGTCCGTTTTTGAACCGTAGACAGACAGCAGAGCCCCCCCACCCTCGCTGGAGCCCCGCCGAGACAGTTGAGCCCCAACCTGAGCGAGATTAGCCTCGCCACCAGGCTGAGAGTTGCGAGACGACCGCCAAAGTAAACCGCCAGCAAACATTGTCAAATAGTGTGGAAAATCTCATTTGAATCGATCTGAGATAGCATTGGGTGTGTGGAGATGGTAAACAGTGTTCAGATGTGCTCAGAGACATGAAAAATCAGGGACGTCCACATGGAAAATGCAAAAAACACCAGAACCCCCCCTTCCTTTTCCTTTTTTTTTTTTACTTGTTTGTTGGATGGGATGAGAGAAGCTTCTTCTGAGGCTTCTTTTTTTCAGCAGGGTGATGAGACTCCGAGTGTGGGGGGGAAATACCACAGGGACTCAAAGAAAGACACGAGAGCAAAGGGTTTCAAACAAGTTGATTACAAATGACGGTTAAGCTATGGTTCTTAGTCTGCATATCCATTTTCAAACGGGGATTTTTCTCCACTCTTTATCTGGTTTTCCGGCTGCCACAAATTTTAACGTTCAATAATCACATCCGGCAACAAAACAGCATGCTAAGAGGCAAAAAAATTAGCAGAGATGTGCCCAGGGTGTGTTGCAGCAGAGAGAGATTTGAGAGCTTCAGCAGCATTGCACAAAGACACCCTTATATGTTCAGAGCAGTTGCCTGTTAAAGCTAATAAAGATTCAACAGGGTGCAGTCCCTACTCTTGCCAAGTTGTTTTTTCCTCTCCTTCTGCAAGTGCTGAACATTTTCCAGAGATTTTCTGTTATTCAGACGACACGCGTTGGATGACATTCAGTGTAATCATCTAACATCTTGTGATGGAGGAACACATGAAAGATGGGATTTATGGGGCTCAACCTAAACGGCACATAATACAGTTTACCAAAAGTTGACCTTGAAGAGCTCAATCTGCTTCAGAGAAAATCTTTTAATATCTGCTTTATGGTGCTTGGAGATAATGGGTGGCTTATTAGGAAACATTTTTCCCTGTTTTGTAACCATGGAGAATAAAGGGATTCAGATTGGAGCCTTGCAGCGTCTGTCAATTGCAGTTGCTTTGTGTAATAATGGATGACTGCAAAGTTCATGGTCATTTATATGGATTTTCTTTTTGTTTGACACCCCCAGTGGTTCCTAACGGTGATTGCCAGCAATTTGTCAACACCTGAAATACTTACCTCAAATATAATAGCTTTTATGTTGAGGCTTTATGTGTAATATCTTGGAGATGCTTGCTGCAGTTGACCATGTGTTCCTGGAGTAGCTCAGGGCAGCTCTTTGTCTCTTTCTCCAGGTAGGGCTGTATTCAACCGAAGAAAATCTTGAAATTCTACCTGATCTTCAACCAATTGATTCGTCAATGGAGGAAATAGATCTGCACGTCATCTCTAGATTAACTAAATCGCCACAGCGCACTGAGTGTACTCTACCTGGTAGCATTGTGTGTCCACCAGAGCACAGAGTTAACTTTGGGGTTGACAATGTCATATTTAACATAGAGTAACTAACATTAAATATCTCTGTAACGCTGCATGTGAAAGAGAGTAGTACTATTTTGAGACTGGTAACATTAGCTAAGGGTAGCCATCCTGTCGCTCCAACAAGAGTTCTTGTGTGAGGGTATCCCTTTCAGAAGCTTTTGTAATCCAGCCTTGAACTGCAGACTCTTTTTGGAGACGTAGTTACACAAATCTATAATGATAAATCAGACATTGAATGTCTTTTGTGATTATTTATCCCTTTTTCCAATTAAAAATTCGAGTTGAAAAATGTTTAACTTATCTCCGAGGAGAGATAGGACAAATTCCACAGTGTTACAGAAAACAAAATACAAGTGCTGTTCAATAACAACTGTGATTTGCAGCTTGGGAAAAAAACACATTGGTCAACAGGCTGATTTATTAACGTAACACTAGCGACTGTCAGACTAATAACAATTTGGTTTGACAAGAACAAATCACACAACCAATCAACCAACTGATCAGAACTTTAACCTTAATACCGGGAACGACTGCAGCCATTAAGTGTGCTGTTTGTTTATCATATTTTCACAGGTATTTTCAGTTTCTATCAGTGGTGGAAAAGGTATTATGATCCTTTTCTTATCTACACATTCACCTGAAAACAGCATTTTGATATTATAGCTGGCCAAGGCAGTACAAAAAAAAATCGCAATTCTACAAGGCAATTATTAATGACTTATTTACTCCTAGAAGTGTTTTTTTTTTAAATAGGCAAATCTAAATCTGATTATTTCAACCTATTTCTAATAGAAATCAACTTGAGGATGTAAGTTTGAGGATTTTGAAAGATGATTTAATAAGGGATTGCTGCTCTAAAATGAAAAAAATAATGACCTACACTACGTCTAGAAAATATATGTAACCAGGAGACTTCTATCAAAATAGGCTGACAATATATGTTTTTTCACTTGTTTTAAGAAAGTAGACTTTAAGGACTCACTTAAAGACAAAACTGACTTGTGTGCAGTGTGTTATACATTAATCTACTCAAAGTACACATAAATACTTACTTACTTACTTTCCTACACTGACTTCTTCCCATATTCCAGTAGACATGCACTGTATGTCAGCTGTTAAAAATACTAATCCTAGTCACTGACCTCAGGACTGCACTTGGACCCTGGGTGCTGCACTGTGGCTGTTCACTGCTGCTAAATTGTAAGAATGGGTCAAATGCAAAGGACACATTTCTTCATGAGGACTAAATATACAACTTGACTACAGAAGCGTTCATACATTGTAAGTTTGGGCTTCCTATTCTAACTATTTATAGTGGATCTCCTTGTGTGTGGCTAATTAATGTCCCTATTAGCATTTATTAGCACTCCTTTGGTACACTACTTGTTACAGCATGTTACATGCCTTTAACACACCCTAAAATTGAAATCATCATCATCTAAATCAACCTGAGTTTTTTTCTCTCAGTAAGGATGTGGGAACAGTGTGATCCAGCGTAGTTTTAGTATTGTATGTAACAATTTAAAGGGGCACTCCAGTGAATCGAATATACTTTGGTTTCTTAATTTATCTTTTTTTTATTTTACGATTAATCCACATAGATTTATACTTGTAAGGTTAAATAGACAAATGTACAGTTTTAATTTGAAGTAGTACATCGATTGTAAGGAACGAAACATTTACTAAGAATAAGCCTTGGCAACTGTAGGGGCCCCTTGTGGGTACCCATAGAACCCATTTTCATTCGGATATCTTGAGGTGAGAGTTCAAAGGACCCCTTTGAAAATGTAGGCCAACTTTGTAGTGCTGTTTATTCTCCTTACTGGCAAGCTACGCTGACATGGTTGGTACCAATGGATGCCTGAGCTTGTCTAATTTCACAGCTACCAAGGTACCATTACTGGGCTGCCCCCTAATAGTCGACCAAGCGTTCGTCAACCAGAAAGATCAGTTGGCAAGATTTCATTGGTCGCTTAGTCACAGAAAGAAAAAAGGTGAAACTCTATTGGGAGCTGCACCTCAACAAAATTAATTAAAACCTATGTGACTGGACCATGTGGGAATTTAATTTGAAAGGACAGACACAGGAAGTGTCCACGCTCAGCAGTCAGACAGGAGTCAGGTTAATTTCCAGGGCTGGTACCTGCGGTTATTCCACAGGCTAGTTAATAACATGTCGGGCAGGAAATCCAAAGTGTGGGACCATTTTGAGAAGGTGAAGGACGAACCCAAGGTGATATGTAAACTCATCTTCATTGGTCGACTACAAACATGACGTATCATCTGAAACATGGAAGTAGCTACATGCCCATTAGCCCACAGCGTCATTAACAGGCGGCTCGCTCAGTGTGTGACGTGCACTTGGTGATAAAATATAGGCCTATATTAATGAAGGTTCATTAGTACGGTTTTGTATTTCTCGGTAATGTAGCACAGTGTTAACAATGTTACTGATACTATTTTTTCTCACACCTTCAACTCAAACCATTATATTGCCCCGTCCACAATATGTCATTTAATCACTGATTTAATATCATAAACATGCAGGCGACTAGTCGACTAATGGCTCCAAGTGACGACCATTGGCTGACTAGGAAAATTCTCAGTGGGGGGCAGCCCTAACCGCTACCTTGGTAGCCCCCCTTCTCCGGGACGCCACTGGAAGTATGAAAACAGCTCTGAAAAACAAGCTCTCCAGGAAGCTTTCCATTATTTAAAAAAAAAATAACCTTGATGATGCCATCACTGATTTAAGAAGTACTTTAAGGTGTGGCTGTGTGGTCTAACAACCTAAACAACTGTCTCACAGTCTGCTCCAGCTGTGTGATGCAACCCGGTGGCGAGAGGCCATTTTGCCAGCATGCAGAACAGAGCAAGTCGAGAACCAGTGTTGTTTGGTGAAAGTTATGCAACATTAAGCAGAAATACAGAAGTGATATATATATATAGATATATATGCTGTAGGTGTTTGATAAATGTGATGACTTACTCTATTGTAAAAAGAAAAAAAGAACAACTGGTTCAGCAAAAATATTTCCAGATTTACCTTAGTCTTTATTTCTCAGTGGTGGGTCATGATGTCCTGCTTTGTTAAAGGAGCCACAGGATCTGTTTTCATGACTCAGTAGCACAAGGACCAATCAGTGGCACACAGTGCAGGTGTGCAGGACAGGAGCCAGACATTGCAGACATTCGGGACTCGGCCCAAACTTAGGGTGGTCTGAGGGCATACTCCCCCAGGGAGCTTTGTTCCCATGCAGCAGCCATACACAATATTTCCCAAGACATTTGAGATGATAGAATGACTGAAAATCTGTGCCTAATTTTGGAAAAAACATAGTTGCCAAGGAAATTAAAAATATCACGTTGAGCCTACATCCTATCTAATTGTTCTCCAGCTGTCTTCATCATTCTTAAACCATAAAACAACAAAATGTTGAGGATGACTAATTTTCCCTCCTGCCACCTACTAAGAGGGAAACAATGTACAATGTTACTAATTTGAATTACATTCATACATATCTGAAAACTTGTTCTTGTTGTACAGTGTTAGAGTTCACAGAATGAATGTTTCTGCTACATTTGAATCCATGCCATAATAACCTCAGCTGCTGTAATTGCTAATCAAGGATCCCCAACAATGCCAAGTAAATGTGGTCGTCAATACTCTGAGTTAAAAATTCTGCCAACAGATGAACGTTTACTAAGTTATATGAGATTTCTTCAGGGAATATGATAGTAGGATAAACAGCGTGGGCATATATTTTTGAATGACACAAATCTATCCGTCCATCCATTTTCATTTGCTTATCCGGGGCCGGGTCGCGGGGGCAGCAGGCCAAGCAAAGCACTCCAGGCGTCTCTCTCTTCCCAGCAACACTTTCCAGCTCCTCCTGGAGGACCCCAAGGTGTTCCCAGGCCAGACGAGATATATAATCCCTCCAGTGTGTTCTGGTTCTGCCCCGGGGCCTCCTACCAGTGGGATGTGCCCGAAACACCTCTAGGCGCCCAGGAGGATCCCGATCAGATGCCAATACCGCCTCAACTGACCCCTTTCGACACAAAGGAGCAGCGGCTCTACTCCGAGCTCCCTCCAGGTGTCCGAGCTCCTCACCCTATCTCTAAGGCTGAGCCCAACCACCCCACAGAGGAAACTTATTTTAGCCACTTGTATCCGTGATCTCATTCTTTCAGTCACTACCCAGAGCTCATGACCATAGGTGAGGGTTGGGATATAGATGGACCAGTAAATCAAAAGTTTTGCTCTCTGGCTCAGCTCCTTCTTCAGCACGACTGACTGCTGTGACATGACACAAATATGAAGGTATTTTAAAAACTAAGGTTAGATTTTTTCAACTGATACCGTTAAGTGATGACTACTTGCTTCTCATGGCCAATAACCCATATGATAAACGATTATTTTTGTATTTTAAAAAGTTTATGAACACAACCATATGAACATCAGCAGGTCCGCGTTACATCTGGTGTATGAAACGTTTATATTGCTGTGCTGCATTTTTATAAACACACCCAGGCGCCATCTCACCATCCCACAATAAAATAGCCTACAACTACCAAGTAGAATAGTGATGCGCTAGTGATTCACCTCACAACTCGGACAGACAAGCGGCTGTGTCTCACACACACACGCAGTCAGAGAGAAACTTTAACAGCAGGGTTGAGCCTTTTAAAAGCTTGGTGTTGGATGTTAGCCGCTGCTGCTAATTAACTCGTGCTAACACACTGGAGACGGTCCTTCAACTGGATTATCAGGATTTTTAAGTTTAAGTTTTTGGGTCTGGTGGGGTGTCGGGCAGTTGGAGATCAGCCTATTGTCCCCATCCCATTGTCGTCCTCTGGAACAGTTAAAGACGTCCGCACGGCGACATGTTTTGCCCTCTCGACAGTGCCGCAGTTTTTGTTCGTCCTCTCTGTGTGTTTTAGCACTAGTAAACCAAGTTTAAAGGTACATGTAACACCACCCACTGTGTCAGATGTAGAGATGGTGCCCTTGTTAAGTCAATGAAAGCAGTCTGGCGTCGTATTATCGGCGCTATTTATCAGCTATAATGTTACCTATCGGAATAATGCATAATTATAAAAATGTCCCACTATCTGCCGGTAATTTATCGGCCGAAAATATATGTCGTGCATCCGTAATAAAGAGGTTTTGGGCTTTTGAGAATAGATTTAGGGTTGAAGTACCGGAAGCTGGGCCTCTCCTCGCTCCATAGGGCATAGTTTTTTGGCACAGTTGGAATCAGGGGCATTAGGAAGAATACATTTAGTCACAGGTGCTGTCATGACTGCTCACAGCCAATAAAATAACCTCACTTTCATTTTTGAAAGCAGCATCTCAATAACACAATAATCTGTGATGTGAGGAGCAGCGTGGACTGAATCTGCCATAAAAGCCTGTCTCAAGAGGAAACCAAAATCACAACGGCTGATCGTACTGCAGATTCAAATAAGTTAAACTGGCCAACTTAGCCTCAAAAAGGCTGGTAATGTCTTAAATTTTTTAAGGTGGGGGGGTTGGTGTCAGTCACTTGAATGTGAGTGCAATTTGCTCGTACTTTTGACCTGGTCGTCTGGCACAAATTCCCTTTAATATCTGACAGGGAAATTGCACTGCTTTGCTTGATTGTTACCACACCCCCTACCTCACTTCTTCCTCCACTTAGGTGCAGCTGAGTTCAGGAGAAGTCATCACAATACAGTGTTAAATAAATGCCTATGTGCACCTCTGTTCCATGCGCTGTCAAAAAGTGTGTTTACCTCCTCCGTTGCCATAGTGAGGCGCCGTGTGCTTTGTCTTTCTGTTAAAGGCCCTTGACAGTATTGTGCACTGAACAGTATAGTGCAGTTGCCATAGTTAGTCGTTCCAGGTCTCAGTCTGTGATGTACATGCTTTTTGACAGTGCTGTTATCCCGGGGTGTGACATCTTTGAATCACCAGTAACAGATGTATTTGTGTGTGAAGGGTGCCTCAGGCCTTTGACTCCACTCTACCTTGTTCTTTTGACCCTCTCTTTTTGTATTACTGTGATGCAGCTGATTATTCCTGGTTTAAAAACAGCACACTGCCTGTGGGGCTCTCTATCGCTTCTCTGTGTCTCTCTCTTTCTACCTCTCTCACTGTCTCTCTCCCTCTTTCATTCATCTCTCCTCCTCCTCTCCTCTCTCCTGCAAACTGAAGGCAACCTCAGTGCCAATTTCATGGCAGGGTAGTGAGCAGCGCAGCAGAAATTATCCACTGCAAAATTGATCTAAACAATCGCAAAGTGGAACGGCAAGGAAAAGCAGGAGAATGAAATTGGTTGAGTCTGTTACCTTTTAGAACTTGCTTTATCACCCAGGAGGAATTGGGGCGCATTGCTTACAGGGAATGCCAATAGTCGAACCCATGATATAGAAGATTTTTAGGGTGCTGTAGTCATAAATATTGTATGTTTTCCGTGCTGTGGCACAGTATGTTAAACCTGCTCTTCTCTAGATGTTAATTTACAATTCCTCCATGTATAATATCTGCAGCAAAAGGTGCTGAAAGATGCTTTAATAGTTTGATCCAAGCGTTAACAGAATATATTGTCTCATTGTTGATACATCTGATCATCATTCAACACAGGTACATGCACACTGTGATGTGTTTCTGTTGCTGTTTGAAGCACTTTGCTAGGCAAGGCCAGGCAGAATTAGTGACTAGCTGGTGAACATTGTAAAGCATTTAGCAGATATTTCCTTCAGGAGATGGTGGAGACCAAAAACAGAGATAAAAGACTGAATTTTGGACTGACAATTGGCAGGTGTCCAGAAACACAGCTCCAAATGAATGCTAATGTTGCCCTGTGTCTGCTACATGCGTGACTGTTCGCCAACAATTTCACCAAATGTAATACAGATAGGATTTAGGGCTGCCCCCAATAGCTGATCAAGTGTTGGTTGACCAGAATCTTAGTCAGCAAGATTTCATTGGTCGCTTAGACGCAGGAAAAAATATACAAACATAAACTCTGTGCGGAGCTGCACTTTTTCAAAAGGTCAAAATAAATCAAACCCTATATGACTGGACCATGTGGGAATTTAATTTGGAAGGGTAGACACAGGAAGTGTCCAGGCTCAGCAGTCAGACAGGAGTCACGTTACAAACCAATCATAGCCGACAGATATCTTTCCCTTCTTTTGTGAATATTCAGACTGATAAACACGGAAAAGCTGATCATGTTAGTGCAGGGCTACCCAGAGCTTTACATCTGTCCCACAGACGATAGACCTACACACTGAAACATAAACAGCTCCTGGAAGAAGATCAGCTCTGCACCCAGGATTTTAGGTAAACAGGCTATATGATGCTTTAGTTTCCTTAAAAAAACATCCTCTTCTGCAACTCTTTGGTATTATTTTATGCACATTCATTGAATGTCAGTTTGTTGTCAATTTCAACACCCAAATATGTGTATGTTGAGACCTGCTCTGCCACTTCACCATTGATATTTGAGGGTGGAACTGTAATTCTCTTTTTATTAAAATCTTTGACCATCTCTTTTGTTTTCTTCGCATTAACCACGAGGAAATTATCTGTACACCATGTAATAAAACCCTGCATCTCCTTCACAAAACCCTCTAGGGATGCAGTGTTCGACTTTAAAAAACCTGTATCATCAGCATATTTAAAATAAGTGTGGTCTGAGAAGGTTGCTTGGTAGTTATTGGTGTATAAGGTGTATAGAATAGGGGACAGAAAGCACCCTTGTGGTGCCCCCATGTTTGCGGCTTTTAATAATGAGACATGAATTGAGTTGACTGCGGTTAGTCAAAAAGTCATTAATCCACAAAACTAATCTTGGATTTACCACGAGGTGTACCAATTTTTTTACCATCAGGTGAGGTTGGATTGTGTTGAAGGCACTGCTGAAGTCTATGAACACAATCTTGACAAGACTCTTTGCCTGTTTAAGGTGGTCATATCTGTTGTTTGTCAAGGTCAGCAGTGTATCTTCAACCCCTCATGACGTACATGACGTATCATCTGAAACATGGAAGTAGCTACATGCCCATTAGCCCACAGCGTCATTAACAGGCGGCTCGCTGTAGATAAAATTTAGGCCTATATTAATGAAGGTTCATTAGTATGGTTTTGTATTTCTCTGTAATGTAGCACAGTGTTAACAATGTTACTGATACTATCATTTAATGATTAAATAAATATCATAAACACGTGGGCGACTAGTCGACTAATGGCCCTAAATGATGACTATTGGTCGACTAGGAAAATAATACTAATAGGATTTTAAAAATTCTGCTTCCTAGACACTTCCAGGTACACTTTGATGCTGTTACACATGATCTAAACACCACAGTACATTAATCCTATTTTGTTGTTTGTAGTTTGTTTTAAGAAAAACAGTTTTTAAAAATCCATACGCATCTGATTTTTTTAAGACGAGTATTTTTGGAAGTTTTCTGCTGTAGTTTGTAGAGTAAAAGTGAAACTTGTTCCACACTACCTTAGACTTTCCTTTCTTCTTCACTGTGCTCTTTTTTCCTCAACTGCCCACACACACACACACACACACACACACACACACACACACACACACACATACACGACACACACTCTTCTCTCCCTTAACTTTTTCCTCCCTTGCCCTCCTTCCCATTCCTCATCAGTGGAGGTGTCAGGACTCCACCGCCGCAGTGCCATCTGGGCCGAGGCTGATAAAAGCTCATGTGCCGGGCCGGCGATGCCTGCAGGTCTGCCAGGAGCCAGCGAAGCCTGACTTTCAGAGGCGATGGGAGAGATTTGTGGCAGCCAGAGAAGGAATGGCATGCCGTTAACGTGCTGATCCAGCCTCTCCCCCCTCTGCACCACCTCTGTCTATCTGTCAGTCAGTCGGGCTCTCACATGGCCCCGCACTAGCCTGAATCCTCACTGAGAAAAGTGTCTTATTCTCAAAGGAAAACCAACATGAGACAGGATGACTCTGTGATCTCTCTCATAGCATTTGCTCCGTGCCTCACATTGAGAATGCCGCTTGGATGACCTCTTTAGAGGCTTATATCACGCTGTCCAGACAGGTTGGAAGGAACTGAAGCCATACAGCCAGAAAAATACTTGTCTTTATCTACACATTTACACAGAGAACTGGCTGAATGTAATTGCTCACTACTTATTTATATAGTACACATGCTACTAGAGGCAAATGACCTTTCCCTAGGTCACAAAGGCATGACCTGCCCTGCTCTCCCTCTGATTGGCTAGTGCTTGTTGCCTTCGTTGGTTGGGTTTGGTTTAGGCAAAAGGAGTGTGATTAGTTAGGGTTAGGAAAATAATGTCAGGGCAAGCCAATCAGAGGCAGAGTAAGGCAGAGCAGAGCACGTCATGTCATCACCATCCTTGGAAAAATAAAATCACTTACTGGAGGATTCCACTAGAGGGCACCACAGCGAACTCAGACTGTGTGGTACTTACAGATTTGCATGATGTAAACAATAAACATTGCAGCATTCAAGGAGGTTAGGCAACTATATTGTTAAAGGGATCTACCATATTGGCTTTTTGCTGATATCCAATGTGCGGATATATAACAACTCATTTGGCCGATAACCAATACTGATATATCCAGATATTACGGAAAATAATGCAGCTATATTTCCCGAATCCTCTGACTGATTCTTCTTCTGATATACTTCTTTATCTGTATGCTTGTATCCCGGTTTATCTTTATTTTTTATATGTATGTTTGTATGTTTTATATGTATTTTCATTTATGTTGTCTGATCTATCTGCATTTCTAATGAACGTTTCCTTTAAACTTAGTTAACAGTAAATAGTAAACAGTCCTTTGTTTTCTAAGCATGTAGTTTTACTTTGTGGTGGTGTAAGAAATTTGTAAGACAGATGTAAAAAATATTTTTAAAGCCCTGACAAAGATGTAAAAAATATTTTTAAAGCCCTGACAAAGACCTTCAGTGGTGGAAGCATTTTGGCTCTCTAATTTTGCCACTACAGTAAAGGTTTTTGAATACTTCCTTCCTCGTTTGCTATGTATATGGAGCACGTAAGTTTCCTTCCTGTCAATCCTGTTGTTTCCCATTCTCTATGAGCACCCGACACAAGGTTTTGATCAACATTTTGTGATATCTTGGCCTAAAACGAGCCCTTGCCATCCTCGAGTCGCTAAAGAAGTGGACCTACTGTGCTTGCTTCGCCCTCACATCACACTGATTTGTCCTGCGGTGACCTAATCATGGCTCCCACAGCCCCCACACAGGAGCTGAGGAGTCTCTCAGAAAATGTGCTCACTGGTACTGAGGCTGAGCCAAGAAACGTGATGCTGCTGCCCCTCTGTCCCAGGAATTAGAAACACCTCAAGGTCAGAGAGTGAGTCAGTGAGTCAGGGATGGTCCTGCAGGAACATCCCTGGGCCTGGATCTTTGGTGCAGCTGTTACATAGATACAAAACAGTTGGAAGAAGCAGCAGGCCCGATCCTTTGATGTAGAGAGCAAGTCTGGTTCTCTGCTGTGTTTTCTAGACCTTTCGTGATTGACTCGCTGCATTTGATGTTTTGGGCGCATATATCGACATCCAGTATACCATTCACATGACACAAACATCCTAAAGCGGCCACAAAGTCACACAGAGAGCATCTGTTGTAGTCAGAATATGGAGAAGAGTCCTTCCTCCTTCCCTGGTTTTAGACTCAGCTCTCTCCTGTGTGCGGCTCAATGTGAAGAAGTGAAAATTCTGAGTGAGAAGGAGTGGTGCCGGCCCAGTTTATAGGTGGAGGGTCTCATCCCTCCCTCACTCCTTGGATCCAGCTAATCCTGGCTGGTGTGGTGTGATAGGGGCTTCTGAGGAGATGCTACTCAGCAAACTGTGGTTATGGAAATAACCCAAAGTTATCTGTGAGAATGACCTTTTTACCCTGTTCTCCTCCTGTGTTTTCTTTTTCATTTCACTGTGCGAGCAAAGGGAACTCTGTCACTGATGAAGTTAAAGACCAGCTTCAGCCTGAAGTCTATTTTTCCATTCATCCATTGCCGTCCATTTGTATTGTATTAGCTTTGTTTTATTTTAGAATTACTTTTTTTATTTCAGAGGCATAGTGTTTTGGGGTTATTCATCCGTCCATCCCATTCTTGTGAATGGGATATCTCAAGAACACCTTGAGCGAATGTCTTCAAATTTGACACAAACGTCCACCTGGACTGATGAATGAGCTGTTTAGATTTTGATGGTCATTAGTCAAAGGTCAAGATCACTGTGACCACACGACATGTTTTTGGCTATAACTCAAGAATTCCAATGCTAATTATGACAAAACTTCACACAAATGTCTGATAGGAAGTAACGATGATGTGATTATGTTTTATATTCAAGAGGTCAAAGGTCAGCTTCATTGTGACATCATCATATTTTGCACAAAACACTTTTCTGGCCATTATTCGGTGTCATAAGTCAGAAACAGAAGGGAAACATTTAGTCAGACACTGAATTGGTGACACTAATCTTCAAACTGTGCTGATTTTAAAGATCTTCTGTGTGTGAAGCATCCATGTCTTCACAGACAGGGATGTAAACTGTGAGGGAAACTTGACTGGTGTGCAAAGGCAAACAACTGCGGGGTGGTAATTCTAGTTTCTTATCAAGTCCTGTTTTTTATTTTATGTTTTTTTAAATTTACTCTAAAAAATACTTGTTTTATGCAAAGTAGTGTTAAGACATTTTTGGCCCAACTATGCCAAATGTATGCCCACACTACTTCCTCAGGCCAAGTTGGCAACGTCTAAAAGTATTCAAACGTGCACAGGTGCAGAGTGAAGACACACTGAGCATGACCTTAGTGATGGAAAATGCATTGCTTGCATTGCTTATCCCAGGTTTGGTTCTCTATTCTTGAAAAGACCTTGTGGCATCTGGGACTCTGTTTTCTAAAGTGCGTAAGTTAGGAAGCCTCCGCCAAATACAAATTTATGCGATAGATAAAAGATGTGGAGAGCTTCTAGTGGCAACATCTGTGATTTTGAAACCAACGTCTTTGAAGTTCAACATGTGATTTATTTACATCCTCTCCCAAAACCGGTCTTCATCCATTATGCATGAATATCTTAGAAACAGAGAAGAGTCATATGTTTTGTCTGAGAACTCTGGCTTTTCACCTTCACCCACCTTACTGTTGGTTTCTTGTGGTTGATTTTAGCAATCTAAGCGATGTTAGTCTGCTTTCTTCCTCTGTGAATGTCAGCGCGTTCTCGGACTTCTTTCTTAATGATGACAAAATGCCTCTCACAGACAGAAAGGCCATACATTAGATATTAAACACTGAGGGCTACTATTAAACTCATGGATTTTTGAATCAGTGCAGTCAGTGGAACATATGACAAGCAAAATAAGATCAACGTTTGTCTGTAATTTGTTCAACAGGTCTGGACCTGAGGCACGCCCAGGTGGTGGCGTTATCCACGGGCACCAAGTGTATCAACGGGGAGTATCTGAGTGACCAGGGACAAGTGGTCAATGACTGCCACGCTGAGGTCACGGCCCGCAGAGCCTTGTTACGCTTCCTCTACTCTCAACTTGAACTCTTCTTAAGGTAATAGATCTGTCATCTGCCGTGAAACTTTAAGACACACAGACATTATTTGAGTACTGTATTTACCCCTGAGGAATTTACATTCTTTATCCCCTTGAATAACTTAATAATGCTCGCTGTAACTAGCCAATTAGTTTTCTGGAAGGTTGGCTTTGTATTGAAAAATCCTTTCCTTTCAGTTCTGACATGTGAAGTGACTTGATTCGATTTCCACCAAAAATATGACACAAATGTTGAATTCTATAAATTTGTTTTAACTCTGAAAATAATGGAAGTATTATGCTGAATGAGTTTGGCCTATTTATCATAAACTGCACTGCTGGGTGGTGTTCAGACCAAAGATTTGCAACATGAGGAAACTGTTTCAGAACGTTACAGAGAAAAGTTGCAGCCGTGTGAACTGGCCGTCTGAGCTCGACTGAAGTCAGCTGATGGTGTCACCTGCAACTCAGCTGGTTAAATTGCCGTCAACTGGTTTAAGAATGTAAGGCTGGTCACCCATTTCTACAGATTGTAGTGACGGCCGCAAGAGTTCCGATGCTGCAGCAGGTGCTCCATCCCTGCCAAGTCAACCCATGGTGGGTCGCTGTTGCTGCTGCTCGCTGTATGTGCTCATGCCCCTCACAGACATACATTCTCAATGACTGATTAATTAATCTGGTTTTTAATATTATTTTGGCAAATTTATTATGGATACAGTCCATCTGATGCTGGTTTTGTTTCTGTTTTTCACCGTTTCATCACTACTACTACAAAATAAGCCTGAAAAGCAGCAAATCAGAGCGGAAGTATAGAGAGTTGTTGCATAACGATGATACACCGTCTCATCTAGTTGCATTGGTGTGAACCAGCAGGTTTTTAGAACGTTGCACAACGGCACGTTGCAAGTAGTTACATGTTTCAACTCGTCATGTTGTGAATCTTTGGTCTGAACTTGGCTTTGCCTGGAAAGTTTTTATCTACAGCAAGTATTGCTTTGTAGTAACATGGTATAAATTAGCAGAAATATAGTGATTAAAGGAACAGTGTAGCCCCAAATCAGAAATATGCATTTTTCGTCTTACCTGTAGTGATATTCATCAGTCTAGATTGATTTGTGTGGAGTGTTGGAGATACTGGCCGTAGAAATGTCTGCCTCCTCTCCAAAATAATGGGACTAGATGGCACTTGGCTCGTGTTGAGTTTTTCAAATGTGTATGTCTTTTTGGAACTTTGAACACCACAAGCCAAGTGCCATCTATTTTTATTATATTGGAGAGAAGGCAGACATCTCTACAGCCGATATCTCCAACACTCCAAACAAAACAATCTACCCTGATGAATAACACTGCAGGTACATACATCTGACTTAAGAGACTGTTGCCAAAATAGTGCGTAGCTTCCTACAGTTTAGTTTCCAAGGTGCCTCTAACTACTTTAACATGCAGTACATTACATTATGCATCACAGTGTGCTTAATAACATTAAATATCTTGTTTGTTGACCTCCCGCTGCAGTGCCAAAGAATGCTCTCTCCTCTATAATAAGCTCCATGGAAACAGCTCCGCTTTGTTCACCAGAGACTTTCCAATAATCAACGCCATATGTGTGCTGTTCTCTCCAGCTAACTAAGCATACTATCACACACTCAACTGGTTCAGCTCAGGGTCTCAATGGCCTGTTTGTTTTTAGCACTTTTTTAAATGCATCTACTTTGTGTGCCTTTGCAACCTGTGCCACTGTACAGTGTGCTCTGGTGCACACAAACTCACCAAGATTCTCACCAGCATCAAGAGCAGTCTTGATGGGTTTTGACTCCGAACTGCCTCCAGTGCACAAGCATATATTATGTTTTTGAGCTCCCCGAGGAACTCGATAGCAAGGCTGATTCATCAGATTAGTGGCTAGAAGTCTAGATCGTTGAATGTCATATTTGCATACACAGCACTGACTTTTTGTCTTAGCACAAAGCTGGGTGGCAGGTACAGAGACTTTGCAGCTGAGTAAAATGGCTAATGGGGAAGATAACTCATAATGAAATGACCAAACAAAATGCCAGAACTGCCATATTTACACGCAGGGAAAGGACATCGGAGACAGAGGAGAGGTTATATAAAGACGCTGTGCTTTGCATCATGATGCATCGTTTAAATATACTATATGTGTTAGTGCTTAATGTGTGAGTGATGAAAGCCTTATTGCTGCTCACAGCAGAAACAATGACCATGATTTTTGTGTTAATGTGTCACCTGGTTGGTCATATTGTAAGATCTCAGCTCATTGTTAATGAATGGAGAAAAAAAGGCTTTTATAAACTATTGATTTAGCCGTCCATAAAAATGACTGGAAATATTATTTTATCACAAATATTTATCAAATCCTCATGTTACACTGGACCATTGTTTAGTCTGTTTATTTACCTCAAATATGCAATGTGCTGACTGTACAGTGTTGTGGAAAATTGTTCTGTAAAACACTCAGTCACAGAAACAATAAAAACACTCAAAACACCAGTTAAAGTAGAATTATTTTAATCACAAGGAGACTGATACAGACTTTCTTGGATAGAAATTATGTCTCATCTCACATTTTAAAGCATTTCAGAGACAAAGACAGTCAGGGTGATCACCATTCATTCATTCATTTTCCATAACCTGCCTTGCTCAGGGGCACCTTGGCAGTGCCCAGGAGGCCGGCTGGCACCTCTCCAGCCACCAGTCCACGCTCCATATTTGGACTTGAACAGGCAACCCTCCGGTTCCCAACCCAAGTCCCTATGGTCTGAGCTACTGCTGTCCCAATGGCCCCAAAGCCCCATACACACCAAACCGATATCAAAGAACTGGTGGTGTCGAGGGCTGAGTGTTGCATCACCTCAGATTGCCTGTGTCTCGGCCAAAAAGTTGCATTTGAATACACTGCAGAGAAAAAAGCCAGTGGCCAACTAGCATGTATGTTCTGTGCCTGAATGGAAGGTGATAACTCTCTATACCAGCAAGTGGCGGTTGTTCCTCATTCAAAAAGGGAAACCGGAAGACCAAAAGGACGGACTCAAGATGCTAGTTAAACAGTTAGCACATTAACAACACAAGCCAATGTTGAGAAAACACATTATTAACATGAATGCACAGCAGTGGAAGAGTTAGTGCTGAGGCTACTCTTTTGGCTGGTTGTTACTCTTGTTATGATCATGTGATGGCGATGATGATGACGGTGGTGTTAATGTTGATATTGATGGATGTTGTTTGTGACCACTCTTGTTACAGATCACTGTATTTGGTTCCTTTCACCTCCCCCTGATTGTTGGGTATTTTTATTCTTATGTGTTCTTCTCTCACTTTTTAAGTGTCTTTTTACTTCCTGTGCAACTAATTGCCCTCTAGGGACAATATAAAGTTGAAGTTGATGCGCCGGTGAACAGTTACACAAACAATTATTATTGAATGTTTCTTCTAAAGAGCTCAGTGACTAAAATACTAATTTTACCTCTGATTAGAATTTTGTTTTTGATCTCATGCCCTCTTGACTTTAGTTTTTTGTTTACGCACCTCACTTTTGTTATACTTCTCATGCACTGAGCTCAACTGCCAGTCAGAGTCATTTCATTCAACGATAGGCCCCACCTCTATGAAGCAGATTCAACATGCTGAATTAGCTGGAGAAAGGCCTACTAGTGCCAACGATG
Organism: Epinephelus cyanopodus; assembly: GCA_026686955.1. Classification (NCBI taxonomy): domain Eukaryota; kingdom Metazoa; phylum Chordata; class Actinopteri; order Perciformes; family Serranidae; genus Epinephelus; species Epinephelus cyanopodus. Next base: position 7,943,468 of record CM048935.1, read on the forward strand.
TGGGCCACACTGCAAAAACAGGGCAATAGACAATCAATGAAAGCCGATCAGTGACCGACAGCTGATCGTCCGCTTGGTGTGAGGGACCTTAACAGGCCCACAAGCATCATGCGGCAGGCAGAATGAACCTTAATGTTTAATAATAGTTTGTTTTCTCATTAAGCCCTAACAGCATGTTTGTTAAATATCTAACCATTCATTTCTTTCAGTCAGTTCTTTAGTTGACCTTCATGCTGACACTTTCACGACTCAAATACAAAGCATGTTTAGACCACAGGTTAAACTCACTCTCCCTGTTTCCCCTGAGACATTGAGACAGCCTGAGTAATGTCATGGAGTCTCACCTGACAGCAGGAGAATAGACTGTGGTCAGAGCGAGGGCCGGTGTCCATCTCTCTCCGTCTCCGCCTCACTTCATCATTGGAAACGAAAAGTAGAAATCTATTTCCTATGCTGTGATAAATGGTGCTCCCTCTCTCATCAGTCTCCCTCCTTCTTGTTGTTTTCTCTTTCCTTGCCTTTTTCTCTCAAAGTAAAAGGCCAGAGGACTGGGAGGAGTCGATATTTGTGCGGCACAAGGAGTGTGGCTACAGGTTGAGAGACAACGTTCATTTCCACATGTACATCAGCACGTCGCCGTGTGGGGACGGGAGGCTCAACTCGCCGTATGAGATCACCACTGACCGTAAGATACTGGTCCTTTCTGTTTCTCTTGTTTGTTGAAAAAATTAAGTTTAATCCACACCACACAATTCTACATCACGTAATTACTGCCATTGTCTTTATCATCCTATTCTCTCAGTCTCTCAGGTTTACAGATAGATAATTTTCTCTGGCAGATATTCTGAAAGCAACTGCTCTGCTTTTTTTTCCTCCAGACACTGTCAAGAAGCTGGCATCCTTTTCATGTCACATCCCGGCTTTGGCCTCTTTCAGCCACGCTGTGCTGACTAGATGACATTTTATTGCTTACCCACTGAAAATAAATTGTATATTCATTTAGACGGTTTGCCCAGCATTTTTCTGGTGGCCTACGAGTTCAGAAATGTAATCTGGACTGCAGTTTCCATCAGTAGAATGTATATATACCCCCCCCCCCCCCTCCTCCTCCTCCTTTCATCACAGACTGAAGCTGCTATTCAGCTCTATGAATATACACTACAGTGCAGTGCATGGTGAGATTTTCATGAAACCAGTAAGGATGGAAGGAGAGAGGGAGAAAAGATGACGCTGTCATTGGAGAAGCCTTTGAACTTGACGTTTTTGGTCATTAAACCTCTTAAATGTTCTGCAGTGCGCTCTCAGAGATTAGAAAATTACTTAGTACCTTTCCCTGACTGTTCTTAAACATTTCTGAGCTGGAAGTCGGGGCTTAATTTTTAGCCGCTGTCACATCAGCCAGAGCAACAGCCATGGAGGAAGAGAGAAGGAAGGAGATTTTAAGCCTGAAGAAATGAGAGGTTATTAAAACAAAAACACTGATTACTCACGTACACTCGGTCACACTATTGAAGAGATATCCACATTGTAATTGTACTGAAAGCAAGAAAACATCTTTAATTTATCCCACACGCTCATTTCTGATACTACGCAGACTATTTTCCAATACCTTGTACTTCAGTTAACAATATTAGCACCCACAGAGGTCAAGCTGCCTGGTACACACACATGAAACCATGTGAGACTGGTTTAAACAAAGGCTCTCACTAACAGGGTTAAAAAGATGATGGTCGAACAGTCTGTTATTTAAACAGTACTACATCATACCATGCCTTATGAACGATACTAATTTCATCAAGGGTGCATCAAAACTGTTTCATCCACGAAAACGGTTCCTTCTCCTTCCTCCCAAACCCCAGACTGCTCCGTACATCCAGTAACAATCCAGTCAAATGCTTACTTCATTAACAATTAGGCAGTCAACAGTCCCAAGATAATGCATTTAATTCCCTAAATGAAGCCGTTAACCTCATTTAAACTTTTGCTTTGAAAGGAATCACAATGTTTGTCCTCCGCTGGGATCAGTACCTGTCATTTAAAAGATATAATTGTAATCTCTTATTGTTTATGGGCTTAGCATAATATTAAATAAACATTTATTTTGTTTTAAGTACATTTATCCAGTTGCGCATGAACACCAGTAATTGACACAGAGAATGTAACACTTAAAGGGGAATTACACCTGTTTTTAAACTCATACATGATATTCCTGTGGTCAGTGACAGTCCAAAAATATTAGTGAACTCTCTCCCAAATCCAAATACTAGAGTGCTAAAACTCTAGTTTTTGATGTCATCAAGTAAAAGTCTAGAACTGCTCCAAATACATTGACTGGGGGAAGATGTTATAGAGCCCTCATTCCCAAACTGGGGGTCCTGACCCCCACCTGGGGTCGTCAAAGTTTCACTGGGGGGTCATGAAGCCTTCTTGAATTTAAGGGTTTAAGAAAACTTTCTGTGATTAAGTATACAATAGGCCTATATCTCAGCATTTTGATAATTTATGTGACTAAAACTGAATGAAATTATTATTTTTATTTATATACCACCTTCCATACAAGAAATGCAGCACAGGTTGCTTTACAATAAGGGTTTTATGAGCACTGAGTGCTTCACGTGAAAATAGAATGAACATAAAACAGAACTGATTCATGAAATCATAAAGTTATAAAACTATAAATCATAAAATCAAATCAAGTGAGATTTTAAAAAGGTTGCAGCAGCGTGAAGCTTAGAAAGAAAGAGTTTCAGACCTGTATCACAAAGTCAGAGCTAGATAAAGGCTAAAGTGAACAGATACGTTTTTAGCTTTCTTTTAAAAATATTTAGCGAGCTAGCCTCCCTGATATCTGTAGGTAGTGTGTCCCATAGTTTGGGGGCATAATTGACAAGGGCTGCATCCCAATCTTCTTCCCCCTGTTGCTGGGACCCTCCAATAAACCAGCAGCAGATGATCACAGTGTTCTTCTTCTTATTATTAGAGGCAAATTAGCAAGGGAGTTAGCAATATGGCCTGGTTCCAGTCCATTTAGGGCTTTGTATACAAGGAGGAGGACCTTAAAATCAATTCTAAATGTAACAGGAAGTCAGTGCAGAGCAGCTGCCTTTTCAAGGTATAAAGTTGAAAACAAAAACATCTCACAGGATAAGGGCACAGTGAAGACGTAAACACAAGCTTTTAATCGATTTCTCCCAATATTTGGTGCATTTTTCCATCTACAGTAAAGTCGTAGACGGAAAGAAATTCTGTCCATACAGTATATTTCATTTATAATCCCCTGCCATTTGGCCTATGATGGAGGATCAACTTGCAAAAATGTGTGAGTTATAGCTTTCATGCTACTTGCTAAAAGTATCTTTACTAAATATTTATCTTTGCATTGGACAGTTTCAGGTATATTTCCTAATTATAATATAATAAATGAGATTAAATCCATCCAAATTATCTTATGAATGACAGCTGCAATCTCTTGGCAGTATGGTTATGTTTTGGGGCATGCCCAGGTAATTTCTTCGTGCGTTGCTCATTGCCTGCTTCGCATGTTTTTGTAAGAAACCAAGCCTATTGCTCAGGTTTCAAAGGGTCAAGTATGTACGACTATTAAAACAATATGATGTAATATTCACAGGAAACAATCAGCTCAAAATTCTATAAAATTGTTTTTTACACAAACTTCCTGCAGTTATTGCATTCGCTATTAGGAGTAGTTGCACAGTATCAGTAACTGTGGCAGTTGTTGTCTCTCATTCATTGTCTATGGAGCAGCTCATCTTGGGCCAAAGAAATAATATGTTGGAATTCTTGATGTAGGTGATGTTCCCCTTTAAGAGCTTTATGGACGATGTAATGGATCATTTTCTATAATATATAAAGAGCAACATTGAGGAAAATAATGTGTCCGGCCTAGTTTACCTGGTGTTTTTTGAGTAAATGTAATCATAAATGTACAAACTGAATCTTGGCTGCTGATTAAATCTGAAACTGCTTTGTATTATGTGGAAATTCAGTATTGGTTAATCAAATTTGGTATCCAGCAAAGCCTTGTATCACAGAATGACATAATGCAGAGTGATGAAGACTGTGTTCGTGTGTGTTGTGTTTGCAGTACACAGCAGCAGACACCTCATGAGAAAGCACCGCAGCCACCTGCGGACCAAAATCGAGTCAGGCGAGGGGACGGTGCCGGTGCGATGCCGGGGACCCGTCCAGACGTGGGACGGCGTCCTACAGGGCGAGCAACTCATCACCATGTCCTGCACTGACAAGATCACCAGGTCAGTGTTTTCAGATGTTACCTCTGGGTTTAAAACGTTGTTGCTGTCTGGGTTAAACGTTGCATTTTGTCTTTGTGGCAGTCTTTTTGTTCCAAATTGAAACGCTCCCTTTATATTCTGCCTCATTTCACTTGTTGATTTTGTTCTCTGTCAAGTGGGTCAAAACTAAATTGGGCGAAAGCACCTTTCTGTGCTGCTGCTATACTGAACATCCTGCAAACTGATTTATACCTGAAACAACCTGCTGGTCTCTCTTGGCGAGTTTAAACTGGAAATCGAATCAGTTTTTTTTTCTGTCAGATAAAATGCTGTCCTTGCTGTCTTTTGCTGAGATTACACAGGTTTGATATTGGACTTTATAAAAACTGTTACTTTGTTCACCATTTTAAAGTTTTGAGTCAGACTTTACTTTTTGTTTGTGTACAATATATTTCTTCTACAGAAAATAGTCAGAGGACTTCAACAACACCATTACCAAAGCCCTTAAGTCCAGATGAAACAAGGTTTTGAGAGTATCTAGCTTCAGTATCGTGATGTATTTTCAGGTGAAACAGGATAGACAGACGAGATATAATGTTTGGAGATATTTGATTTGATTGTTGAAAGGGGGGCGTGTCGTAACAGTGAGGCCCTGATGGTGTAACACCGTCAGGATTGTCGTATCAATCGGAGACAGAGAAATGAAGTCCATCTTATGGTCCATGTAACGTTAGTTGCTGAAGCAGTCCACTGTGAGGCTGCTTTCACACCTGCCCTGTTTGGTTCGGTTCAGTTGAACTCAAGTTCATTTGCCCCCTAAGTGAAGTTCGTTTGGGCAGGTGTGAACACAGCATTCACACTCAGGTGTGCACCAAAACAACCAGACCGAGACCTTCTTGAAGAGGTGGTCTCGGTCTGGTTACAAAACTCTGGTGCGGTTCGTTTGTGGTGAGAACGTGTTCCGACCTGGATCTGAAGCAACTGCAGTCACATGACACATTGTTTGGGTTAAACATGAGCATGTTACAGTCCTGGAGGATTATTAATGTGCACCTCCTCCTGTACTGCCTTAATATGCACATTCAGCACATCCAATGCATCAAAACATTGTTTTCTAGTTGGAGCCGCGCCTCGTTTTCAAACTGTATGGTTTGACTAAAATGAGCAATGACAGCAATATAGTCCACGATGAGCAGCGCTAAAATCAACCTGCGTAGTTGTCCCTCCATTTTGACATTAGAAAGTGTCACATTTATCTTGCAAGTGTTCTCTTCTTCAACGTTTGCTTTACTTCCTGGATTTTCCCCACATGGAAATTCTGACCAATCAAGAGCAGCTTTCTCACACAAGGCATTTTACCTGGTCCGCTTGTAAATGCTGCCGTGAGAACACGAACCAACTCTAGACAATTATGTAACTTTGCAAGAAAATTAGTCCCTGATTCAACTCTAGGTGTGAGAGCACCCTAGAATTCCTAGAGTGGTCACAGATGCCACTTTCCTCAAAGTGAATAAATTTCACCAAGCGGTACTGGAGTCACGGCATTTTGGGGAAACGAAGACACACGAATATAGCATGCTGTAGCAAGCTAGCTAACATAATCTTAGCTGTGAGCGGCTCAAAGTTGCAGAATGATTGATGGATGGATGTCGGGATATTATCGGTTGGTAGTAGCTTACAAGTTGACAAAAATCTGGAACACATCTTTAAAGGGCCAACATCTTCACAATAATTATATTTTAAAATGAGGATGATTATAGCAGTACATTTTATACCAGTGTTATCAGTACATACTGTTGATGTCTGATTCGGTAGGTTTTTCACATATTTTTGAAAAAAATTTAAGTGCTGTGTTCTTGTCTGGGAGAAGGCTGTTTTCTGGCACAGGGCTATAAAGTGTAAAAAAATGTTTTAAAAAAAAATAAGAATAAAAAAATAGATGAATAAAATAAAAATGAAATAAATAAATAGTTAAAACATTAAAAAAAAAGCTTTTAAAAACAAAAGCAGGTTAAAATATTTTATATATTTTTTTTTTTTTCCAAACATATTAATCCCTTTAAAATTAAGATTCACCCCGGATACAAAATCAGTGTTTTGATAACTTTTTTAGGGGCTGGACATGATTAGTCTCAGCTCTCAAGACTGGCTAAAATAGGTGCAGACTATGACTTGAAATGTGATCAATAAGAGTTACAAATATAATTTACCCATCATCCCTGCTGAGCATTGCCGTTATCAGTGCAGGGATTGTGTTGATCGTATTGTAAAGGTCATGAGAGATGCCTTCACCTGAACTCCTTACGAACCACGCGATCAGCTCGTTCTCACCCAGGAGGTCTCTGGCCTACGCAAGAAAAGAAGAGTAAAGGGTTCATTGAAGAGTTAACTTTATTAGGAGATTATCTTCCTTATGAGAAAGAGTGATCCCTGTTTAAATAAAGCATTTTAGAGTGTGCTTCATGAGTCCGATAGAGGTTTGTCTGATATTTACCTTTGCACATCTGTGTGTGTGTAGGGGTGTCGTTGTGTTGCTGTAAGCCGTGCTGTATATGAAATCCTTTGTAGGCCGGATGGTGACTATTGATTTCCCATATGTAACTTCAACAGGTAATCCTGTTCTAATGAATTAGTGCATTAATCATGTCATCGTTTTAAGCTCCAGATCTGTAGGGCCGACTCTCCTCAAGCTAAGAGATTAGTCATTCAACCCTGTTAAGCATTGTGAGATATTTATTTATATTTATTTTCTCAGGTTTTAGCAGTTACATGCTGCAATGTGAGGGTGATGTTTCCATACTGAAATTCAGTCGACCCAAAAAATGTTTTGTTGCTAACAATAATTTTAACTTCAGCTTAATTCTGTTTATTTGTATACTAATTTACAACTTGGAACACACATAGTTCACACAGAGAACAACAACACAATGGAGCCTGTGTGTGTTCTTAAATTATTGATGTATCATCCGCATGTTGGCAAGCCGGCGCAGGACAGACGGCAACGCTAAAACAGGACAGCTTTGCTCTCCCGCCTCCATTTTCACACTGGGCTCATGTGTGGGGAGTGAAGGCATCGGTGTGTACACACTGGAGCATCTTTACAGGAGGGGGAGATACCTACACATAAACACACACACACACATATGCTTAGTAGAGAAACTGAGGCCCCTTGTCCACCAAAGCAGCTGAGAACACCAGGCGCTTCTCAGGAAACACCCAGCTGGGAGCATTTGACAGCACTTTGTAGGTGCAGCAATAGAAACAGAATCTATAAGTGCAGCATTTCTACAGCTGAGGCGCTTTGGTTGTGTCTGGTTGCTATGATACGGAATATTTAAGGAAGTAAAAATGTTGCCACAAGGTAGAGTACTTGCTCTGAGTAAAGGGAAGGCTGAAGCACAGGGAGGGAGGATGGACCCACTGGCCTATGCGGGTTCATGTGAGGAAACATGAAAATACACAATATTTTTACATATTTCTCCTCCATGTGACGGGAGGCCTTTGTGGTATTTGTCCTGTTCCTTCTCCGCTGTGTTACTCAAAGTTACATATTCTTCAACTCTCTGCGACCAGAAAAATATGTCAAAAGTGCAGCTCTAAGTGCAGAATAGACACTCAGCACCTAGTCACGCTGCTGGCGTTTGTCATGTAGTGTAAATACACGGTGCTCCCGTTACAAGGAATTAAAATCAACTGGCCTCAGGACAAAGGAAAAACCTATTTGGTGTACATGGCCCCTAAAAGTCCAGATACCCCTGCCCTAGGCAGACCAAAGCACAATTATGTATTTTTTAGAACTTCAATATGTCTAGTTTTTTAAAGAGATGGTTATATGAAAATATTTTACTGCAAAATTAGTTTATTTAGTTGATGTTTGGATCCTCCACAAAACCGAAAATAGTTAAAATATAGGTCCCCCCAAATGGGACAGCATCTGCCTCATCACATGTGTCTCTGGAAACAGTCACCCGTGTCACCAAATTTGTACTGGATGTCCACGGACAGTTATCACATACAATAAAGCAAAGATATCATTAATGTTTTGGCGATATTTAAATGTATATACCTAACCACACATAAGTTAGAGGTGGAAATTGAATAGTGAATCTGGTAGTCTGGTATCTTCTCATTAAAGTAGATTATTTGACTCTTCACTTCACCCTCTGATGTCACCAGTCTGTAACAGGTAACTAGAGCAGCCAGCACTTCAAACAGAAAAATACAAAGAGGCCTTATCGGAGTTAATGTGTGAAGAAAAGGACACAAATCACAGAATAACCAGCTCAGTCGTCAAAAGAAGATGTTGGCTTTGTATGTTTCTGCAAACCACTAATACGTTTCACATGTAGCATATCAACATTTCTAAAGTGACGTAGTGTATGAGCTGACTTTGTTTTTTACCGAGACATCGCTGCGTTTTCAGCCGGGATTGTGCTGATTGTGTGACATGATCTTTTCCTAACCGTATCTAAGGGTTGTTGTTTTTTTTGCCTGAACCTAACCACACATTAACCACAGCATTGCTGAAATTTTCAATATAGGCTCCATAATAACATACAAATGTAACATATATGCCCCCTGGCTTGAGGAAACATACAATGCCAACATTTTTCCTGGCAATTGGGTTAAAAATACACCAACAACAGAGTGTCTACAGGTCAGAGTCTTAAAATGTCCCGCATTAAGTTTTCTTGATATAAGGCCATAAAAGTCTTAAATTTTCTTAAATTAAGATTCTGCGAAGATTTCTCACAGATTTATACACTGAGGTAACAAAACAACCACTTCACAAGCACATGGCACAACACAGGAGAGTCAGCTCCTCAGGTCAAGACTCAGCTGTCTACTTACATCTAAAAGAAAAAGGGACACTCAAGGACAGACACTCAAGCTTATTCACATCTTGGCCAGAGAAGAAATATGTTTGAAAGAAGCATCATCATCCATGTCAAACTGGAACGACCATCGTTAAACAGAGGGCGTGGCCTATGACACCATTTATCACCCACCTCTAATGCAGTCTTGGGATCCCTCCACAGACGACTTAACACCAGTTCTCACCTGGACCCATCTAACCCTAATGACACACAAGATGGCCGCGTGGGTGAACGACTCACATTGTGACCTCTAGACTCTGTAAGGGTTCACATCCACACACAGTTTAAAGCCTGTGACTCCACACCAGCTGAAGAAGCCTCTTGGATGAGAGGAGAAATGTCTTCAAGAAAATCAATCAAGTCCAGTTGCCTGTGATAAAGCACTTGTGAATAATGTGTATTTCCATTGCAGGTTTGGTCTTAAATTTCATATAAGGTGATATTAAAAAAGGTCTTAAAAAGTCCTAAATTTAACTTGGCTATATCTGTAGACGCCCTGAAAAAACAAGATACAAATATATAATATAACATGTATAATAATAAACATTTCTTTGCCATTTTAAATACATTCTTCTCTTCTTGACAAACTGACATTACCATCCCTCGAGCCATGCTGCTAGTGTAGCTAAAAATACCCAGCACACAATGAAGGGACTCAACAATAGTAATTCTCTACTTCCACCCTTGATGTTGCGTTTTCTAACATATCTGAAATCGATTTTTAATATAGTCTCAGTCTTTCTGCCAGGACTGGGCCTCAAAAGGAACTGAACCCATGAATTTAGCTTAGTAAGCACCGCGCTGTGCCAACTGAGCCATACAGGACTACAGCTGAGCCGCTGTTGTGTGTGAAAGGACTGGCACAAACACACACGCACAGAGAGATAGAAGGAGGGAGAGAGAGGTGAACCCTTCTCCTGTGGAGCCGCTGTTAATTTGACCAATTTGATTCAGTTGGCCAGGGCTGGAGATGGTGTGATTAAATCTACCCAGGTCACCAACGGGGGTGAAAGCAATTACTTTACAAAAAAATAGAGTGACAGGGGAGGGAGAAGGGACACCCTGCTTTTCTTCCCTTACACCATCCCCTCCCCTCCGTCCGTCCCGCCAGGCTGGACGGCAGACGCACTCTCTTTGCTCCACAGCGTCCTCTTTCCAGTTTTTTTTATTTTTTATATTTTTTATATCGCTGTAAATGATGGGTGGCCGTCGTTAAAGTGAGTGGGTCACAAAGGGCCAGTTTATCAAGGTCAGGGTGGAGGGTGGAACTGAGAGGAGCTTAGGACCGCAGACTCAACACAGCCACACACACACACTGCTGCAGTCTTAAAGTGATCCCCTGGATACTCTTCTTGTCCTCTGTCACACTCATTTTGCAACCTCCCATTACTTTTTTATTTCCCCACTTCCTTCAGCTCCTGCACTTAATTATACTCAGTTCAGTCTTGACCATAAGGGATTTTAAGATCTTTGCTCTTATCATAAACATTTTTAATATTGGGTAATATCTCGGCCCATCATAGCTTCACCTGATGTGATCATTTTGTTTTCTTAAACCTGGCCCCGTGAAGCTCCTCTGCTAATATTTGATTTGAAGTCGACAGCTGGATTTAATTGAGGGGCCTAAATGGCTTTCATATAACGATGATGTTCTCCATTCCACTGCAGTTTTATGCAGATGAAGACATTACTTTAATGGTCGGCGTTTACCGGGGAGGGAAGAAAGGATAGATGTGGAGAGACAGACAGAGAGAGAGAGGGAGAGAAGAGGTCTCTCCCCTCTCCTCTCTTTAAATTCACACACCCAAGCCAGATGGCTGTCTTTTCTTGCATGAGATTAGAAGATGTTTCTGATTCACGGTGTCGCTTTCTGGGTAAATTAATATTTCAGGCTAAACTATTTCTGTTTTGGTGAAGCACTGAGGTTGTGTGTGTGTAAGTGTGTGAGTGTGTGTGTGTGTGTGTGCTCTTTGAACAAAGCTCCTCCTCTCTGTTAGAGAGGTAAAGGACAGATCTTGCTGACAGATTGCAGGTAAAGCGTAGGCAGGCGGCCGCTGCTTCGTGAGCGGTGTTTAGTGATTCCCAGAAAGCCGTTGATGTTAATTGACTGCTTGGGAAGCAAAAGAAGCCATAATGAGTGATTATTAAGTCTGGGGGAAAAAAAAAAACAACAAAAAAAAAAACAAGCAGCCGCTGTAATTGCATCCATGATAAAGAGACATTGATTAACAAAAAGAACAATGATCTAAAAATTAGTAGCATAATGTCGAGGCTTTGATTGTGCCTCGCATAAGTTCATTAGTCCGGTGCATAGGAGAGTACACAGCTCAGGCGCACAGCAGGCCGTCTCTCCCTATGAAGGGCAGGAATGATAATAAACACAGTAATTATCATTTTCCATCCATAAATTAGCATCTGCTGGTTAAATAGAGGCAGTAGGTGGCACATGACCAGCTGGCTACAGTATCAGGCGTCGGTGCGGCTGGCAGGATTAGCCCCACAGTGATTTTGTGTCACTGGTGGATCCCCCCCAAACAAATCCTGAGGTGGTTGCCCCTCGTGCTGAACAATCGACGGAAGGTTGCCGTGCAGTGCATTAACCTCAATGGCACTGATGAATGCACACGTGGTAATGCGTAGCTCCATGTAGTGAATGCTGATGGACTGACCTTTGGCAGCATTGTTGTCGGCGGTGGCGATGATGGTTTGTGTCTCTGAACCAGGGAAAATGGAATAGGAGGATGTGTGTGTCTGTCAGATTATGTGTTTGTGTGTGTTGTCAGTCCAGTGGCTGTTATTCATCACGTCCCACATCAAGATAATGATCAAATTGTCTCTACCTGTCATTGAAGCTCTCACATCTGTCTCCCTCTTTTTCTCCCTGACTCTCTCTGCCCATCTTTTTACTCCTTTCCCGCCCTGATTCTATCTCCCTCCCCAACTGTTGCCTTCCCTCCTTCTCTCCTTCTTTCTGTCATCCTCACCTACATTTTCACAAATGCACTTTATGCCGTTCTGTCTATCAACCCCTCCTCATCTACTTTTCAATCATCACACCACTTTCTCCCTAACTTTCCCTCTCTTCGCTTCCCCACCACAGATGGAACATCCTGGGCCTGCAGGGGGCGTTGCTGAGCCATTTTGTGGAGCCGGTGTACCTGCACAGCGTGACCGTCGGCAGCCTGCGTCACACGGGCCATCTGGGCAGAGTTCTGAACCAGCGGCAGGAACGCCTGGGCCCACTGCCCGCCACGCATAGACGCAACCAGCCCCTGCTCAGCGGTACGTCACAGACAGTCAGACATGTCTCAGTGTGATTTAGACAAATCAAATTTAGGAAATACATCAACTCTGGGAATTCTTCACACCAGAATGTGTCACAGTGAAATTCATTTACAAGTTCTCTCAGAAGGCTCTCTCAGAGGCTTGGTCTATGTTTCAGAGTCATCTCTGGACTGCCAAGAGAGGGTGACAAGGTGCAAATTTGCAGGTCAAAATTCAGCAAAAAGTGAAAACTGTGCAGAAGACCTGCACAAATGCACTTGACTTTCATGAGCAAATCTACTGATCACACTACACGAACTGAACTGAACTGAACTGTATTGTACCATACTGCTTGTTGGAAACGGGGCTTATGTGACCCTGCTACATTAGATCATTGACTCTAAAGCCCTGTTTCCACCAAGCAGTACGATACAGTGCAGTTCTGTACGCTAATTTTCATTTCCACTGTGAAAAGTTGTGGATGGTACCAATGGAGCTGTTCTGTACCGTCCCCATGTATGGTCCCCCCTCTGTTGGGGTACCTAGCACACAGATCTGGTACTAAAAGGTGGAGCTGTGAACACTGCAGTCTGATTGGTCAGTAGAGGACGGTCACTCTGCTCAGGGCTGAGTTGTGGCTGGTTTTGAGGCTCATGTAACCACTGTTCATACTGTGGAGAGTTTGATTAGTAAACTGTAACTATAAAATGAAAGGATGTTTTGTTGCCTCTCACAGCAGCTGGAGTCTGAGAAACAATAACTTCATTCACTGGGCCGACTGCTGGTGACTTGTAAGATGGAACATTTCCTTGTAATGTTACTCAGTGTATGAGCTGACGACATGAATCCATCAGCACATAATTCTTTATATGACACACACTTTTAGTAATGGATGGATCTTCAAGCGTTTCGATATATTTTGACCGGGTTATGTGAACTGCATGTATTCTAATTAGGGCTGACCCAAAAAATTTGAAGCTTCGAAGCTTCGTTCAATGACATGGGATTTGATTGTGAGGGGGAAAAATAAACGAATTTTCAGCTTTTTTTTTTTTTTCTTTTTTCTCCCATTTTTTGGGGGGGACCTTGGCGCAACACTAACCCCATTAGGCCGAGTAAAGAAGTCATCTGGTCTGATTGTTGCATAAATTTCCTAAAAAAGTTTCACAGTAAATCAGAGAACAGGGATATTATCATTGACACAGGTTATTTGAAATGGACAAAGGTATTCTTTACTGGTGAGGGAGAATAGCTATCATGTAATTAAAAAAGAAAACATCTCTAACAAGGAAATAGAAAGCCCGACGTGCAGTGAATGGAGACCTATTATCCTGCTTGAACACAGACGACTAAATTATTTCAACAATGTGACTCAAAATAATGATAAAATAGATTTTATTGATGTAAAATAATATGCTGATGGTGACATTTTCCACCGGTCTGCTGCGCTCTGAGTCTGGTGTCAGTGACACATGCTGCTCTGAGTCCTGCATCTGTCTGCTTGCGCTGCAGTGCTGTCGAGGGTTTTCATTTTTAGTGTTAAATCAAAAGTTAAACACTACTTATCAGCCCCCCTGAAAATGTCTGAATGGACTGAAAATGTCAGCGTGCAGCCTCGCTCTGTTGACGACAAGCTAGGCTGGGCGGAGTGACAACAACCCCACCCAAATTTAAGAGGACTGTTTGTGGTGGAAACTCTAAGTGGACCTACAGTAGGGTCTAGGTACAATGTCTGGAGGGTACTTTTGGTTCCAAAGGTACGATACCGAAAGTGTTTGGTGGAAAAAGGGTTTAAATACACGTTTTTGAGTAGTTTTGTCGTAGTAGTTGTAGGACCCTTGCATTATCTCACTTTGACACAGTATATTTTTAAAATGCAGTAGTTTTGAATAAGAGTTGCAATTTCATATCATAAAATGTGATTTGAAATAATATGCTGTGTTGAACCACAAACAGCTATTTTCCTATTTTATATAAGGTTACAGTGAATTACTGCTGAATATCACTGCATGAGATTGCTCAGCTAAACTTTATTACTTCAGCTTTATTTACTCAATTTAATTCTTTATTTTTGTAAATAGTTTTTGCTACTTGAGGGAAGCAGAAACAAGCCGGGAACACAACACTGATATATTATCACTTTATAGGTTAGTATGGCAAACAGTTGCCTGTTTACTATTCCAGCAGATAGGGAGCAACATTATCATTCATATGGAGTCGTGTTTGTGCCCACCTGATGATCGTAAGACCAATATTCACTCAGCTTTTATCTCTGTGGTGCCCTCTACCAACTCAGCTGAAAAACAGCATTTAAACTCACTAAATTAGGAATTCACAGGTTGGTTGGTTGACCTGCTTGGAGGTTTTTGCGATTTTCATGTGGCCCAGTGAAAGTTTTATCCTCTAGTTTTTTATATTCTTTGCTTTCTACTGAAACAATCACATACCTGTCTGTGCTAAATATAAGCAGCTCTGTGTTTACAGATGGGGCCATCCCATCCAGAGATCCTGGGCCATATGTATACAGTATCTATTTTCAGAGGTTCTTTTTAATAAATATGTCAGCTCCAGACCAAATGAATCACAACAGATCACACATGTAACACCCACATCCACGCACACATGCTTGACAAACTCATGTACCCCTGCTCCTCTACGGTTACATTGTGCCAGCCAGACAAGCAACAGCTATGAAGTTGTCTGGCACGTCTGCCTTCGGGGCTCCACTGAGACCTGAGGCTTTCGTTTGTAGTGAAGATGAATGCTGGAAGAAGATCTGAATGACACCCAACTTGTAGGAACTGCATCAGCCATCACTTCAGATCTAGGCCAGTCAGAGTGGCTGAGCGACAGAAACGCACAGCGATGTAGGGCACGGTTTGTTGCTAGGGATCATCACAAAGACAGTGTGACAATAACATATTAGGAGCCACCAAATATATATATGTGTGTATATGTGAGTGTGTGTGTTAGGGTTGGCTGATTGTGACAGTATATACTCTGCGATGGTAGAAATAGGTCCACTGGTCGAGATTTGGGAACACCATTAAGTCACAATTAGGGGCGGGCCGTGAGGCTAATCAGGGCTGGATTCTCACGTGATCTCATGAATCTCACCTGATTCATGCATGATCTCACAAATCCAGCTGCGTTGACAAGTAATGTGATTTTGGAAATGTGGAAATTTGAGAAATCTGTAACACCTGAATTTCTTGTTCTGTGGAGCCTGTCAGTTTCGAGTCTTTTGTTTTTAAGTCAAGTGGTGTCTCAAGTAAAAGCAGCTATTAATACATATATGTTAGGGCTGTCCTGCAATTACAAAAATGTATCTTATTAATTACATGCTCTGTGATTAATTAATCTAAATTAATCGTATGAATATTGGCAGATGTGTCATAGTAAAGCTGTTAGATTTTGGACACAATTGTCCCCCTGCCCTCTACCACGGGATCCATTTTGCAAGGGAGCTAGTTAGTCGGTCATAGGTTGCTTTAGTTTGTGTTTTAACATCTGGTCAATTGTGGCTTGACGAGGGTGGCTGCTAGTGCTTGAAGTCCTCCGATGGTAAGAAAATTCCTCACTGCAGAATTCGCAGAGAGCGGCGCTCCCATCAACAGTTCCATCTGTTGCCGTTCTGTCTATCCGTGCACATGGCCAAGCGGCGCCATCTTGTCTGCCTCCATCATGTGACGAAGCCTCTGTGGCCTTCAGTGACGCACCGGGTCAATGGGCACCACGGAACGCCATTAATTAGTGTTAATTAGCCAAAAACATTAAAACCACTGACAGATGAAGAGAATAACTTTGATCATCTTTTCAAAATGCAATGTTTTGATGGGACACCTCAGGTCCTTACATTCATGTGGAAGCCTCTTGACATGCCTTACCCACCCAAACACCCATACAGACCAAGGACACCCCTCATGACAATGGTACTCGCTGATGGCATTGGCCCCCAGCAAGACGATGTGCCAAACCACACCATAATAACTGCTCAGGAATGACCTGAGTACAGTGACAAAAACTGCAACATCCCAGAGATGCTCAATCGGACTAGAATGTGGGGGATTTAGAGGCCAGGTTGACGCCTTGAGCACTTTGTCACATTCCTTGAACCACACCTGAGCAGTGTTTGCGATGTGGAAAAGCGTATGACTTGCTGGGGGCCACTGCCATCGGGGAGTACCTTTGCCATGAGGGGGTGTGCTTGGTCTGGTGTTGTGCATGTCAGGTGGCATCCACATGAATGCCAGGACCCAAAGTATTCCAGCAGACCACTGCTCTGTAACAAGATGATCGATGTTATTCACTACATCTGCCAATGGTTTTAATGTGTTGGCTGGGCGCTGTATGTCCACACTGTGTCAGGTTTCAAGAATACTTCTTGAAGGTCATAGGAGCTCTTCGCGTTTCAGGGCTCTGCTCCGGGTAATTGGTTGCCATGAGGATGAATATTTTGTGAGGCCTATCCTCATCAAGATTGATAATTGTACTGACTTGTCCTCTGGTGATGATAGCCAGGACAAATTTATCATTGAATCCTCCGACCACGGCCTCAGCGAACATCTCTCATGATTTGTTCAATGGCTTTTTGACGGAAGTCATTTGAGTTGTCTGGAGCGGAGTTTTCAGATTTAGATATTATCAGCTGCAGTTAATGTTTGGAGGATTGTGGTCAGATACGATCCATTCGTTCATCAATCATAGTCACTCATAATAGTAAGTTAATCACTCTAACCATAATAAACCTTGTAATAAATACATAGTTGGTTTAATGACTCCTATTTTCTTTTTAAAGAATAATGCCGCCTTTACATTTTTCTTGTTCTTTGTGTTGACAGATGATTTAGACATGCCCTTTACCTTCAGACACCCTCTTTACTCTAAACAGAGGTGGCCTCTCTCTGACATGCTTCACGATAATGTGTGTTTTCCGTGTGTCCACACATCGCAATCTGTCAGATCTTTGCACCTGCGGTACCTCGAGTAGCTGTAGTCTATTGAAGGGTAGAAGGGTGAAGGAAAGGGTGGAGAGGAAGGAAGATGGACAGACAGTAAAGATGGCCCTACACCAAATCAATGTAATCACAACCCTTATCAGGCAGCCATTCAGTCTGAAGGGAGCTCGGACAGAGAGACAGACAGGCTGAGGGGAAGACAGCGAGACAGCCAGGCAGGAGGGGGGAATAAAGAAAAGCAGAACTTCGGTTGCATTCAGTTGTCTGTGTGCATACCTCCCCCCCACCTCCTCTCCTCTCCTCCTCCCTCCTTTCATTGGCTCTGATGAGCTCCCCGGCTATTGTGTGTCCAGGGTTATTTAAAAGCAACACCCCTAGAGGAAATTCCTGGGGATCGCAGGGCCCGCTCTTATCGCACTCAGCCAAAGCAGCTACACCTGAACCCCGAGGGCCAAACACATCGATGGGCTGACTTGTCCTTCACTCTCGTCCTGCTGTTCACTTCCACCGCAGCGTGAACAGAAACTGTGGCAGGGCTTTGTCGTTTTGGGATAAGGAAAATCAGGACAACAGTAGATAAAGGAAACATTAATAATGGCTGGTCACCACTTTTAGAGCTTTGCAGTTGATTGAGTACACTCGCTTGTTTTACAGCTACACCCTGCTTTGTTCACATTGCCGTTTTAAATAGTAACCATGTATACCACACGTTACTAAAGTATTCAATATATGTTTTGATGGGATTGTTTTTTTTTTATAACATTTTTATCCATCTCCAATGCAGTATGTACAAACATGATTTCCATTCTTCCCAGTTCGGAGTGGCTAAAATCTTCTGCCTCAGTATATGTTGTTTTATATCACGGTAACAGTATATGTAACAGTATGGTAATTGTGTTGTAAATTTACTTAAGAAATTGTGTAAAATATTTAGTCTGATATATGTATCAGATATGCTTCTTAAAAGCTGACTGATCATAAACCTCTTCCACTTTGCCCAGCTTTATGGTTTTTTGGTTATAACCCAAACGTTATATTGCCATCTGTAGCAAAACAAATTATAAAGAAAGACAACATTTAAAAGTGTCAGGCCGGGACTCAAGGCAGGACTCAGACGCAGAGATGACTTGGTTTAAATTGACTTTATTTTCCAAAAAAAACCAACGTTCTCTATACCGAGTGACAAAACCAACAGTGACTATGAAATTATCTAGAGGTTCTTTTCTTTTCTTCTTTTTTTTTAAAAAAAAGATTTTAACAAAAAACGCTCCAAATGGAGGAAATAACTATAGATCAATGGCTAGGAAAAATAACAAATGAAAAGTCATTCTCAGAGGAGGCAAACAAAAGGCTATGTGAAGACTTAACCAAAAGGCTCCGACAGGAGGAAAACCAGACTGGACTCAAAATAAGCTCACTCCTTAAACCAAAACGGAGGACCTAAGGTAAACTATGGACAACAAAATCAAAATCGCTCCAAAGGAGGAAAACAAACGGCTATGAAAAATAATCCTGGAGCTAAGGCAAGAAACTAAGATATAAAAGTTACAAACAGAAAATCACTCGGTTAGAGGAAAGTTGGCTTACGTGAGGCAACACTGTGGCTGTGGAACAAGGCTTGGAGATGGGCTCGGGTGATCAGACGAAGACACTCTGGCACAAGACAAGGGAGACACAGACTATTTAAACACACAGAGGTAATGGGGAACAGGTGGAGACAATGGGTAATCAGGGTAGACACACAGGTGACACATGAGGAGAGGCAAGTGCTCTGAAATGAGAGGAGAGTAAGGCCTTCAAAATAAAACAGGGAATGACAAGACCAAAATCCCAAGATAAGACAAAACTCACCGCGGTGTGACAAAAAGATGGTTTGAACCAAGCATTGTTGTGAATATTCTGGGCTGCAAATTTCTATTTTATTTGTCTTCTAGAAAAATCTACAGCCGAGGTAAATGGTGCAAAACCTGAGACACTTTCCACCTGGTTTCACGCCACTGCTCAGATCCATAGGTTGTTCTGACATTCAGCTCTCACTTTAATTGTTACATTAAGAAACAAAACAAGAACAAGGAAAGGAAAAAAAAGCATATGTTGGGCTTTGCTTTGCCTTTTGACCCTCTGGATTGCTGGATATGTGTTTATTCAACTTCACCAAAACAACCGGACCGAGACCTTCTTGAAGAGGTGGTCTCTCAAATGAACTCTAGTGCGGTTGGTTTGTGGTGAGAAGGTGTTCGGACCTGGATCTGAACCAACTGCAGTCACATGACACATTGTTTGGGTTAAACATGAGCATGTTACAGTCCTGGAGGATTATTAATGTGCACCTCCTCCTGTACTGCCTTAATATGCACATTCAGCACATCCAATGCATCAAAACATTGTTTTCTAGTTGGAGCCGCGCCTCGTTTTCAAACTGTATGGTTTGACTAAAATGAACAATGACAGCAATATAGTCCACGATGAGCAGCGCTAAAATCAACCTGCGTAGTTGTCCCTCCATTGTGACATTAGAAAGTGTCACATTTATCTTGCAAGTGTACTCTTCTGCAACGTTTTGTTTACATCTGGATTTATCCAAGATTTATACCAATCAAGAGCAGCTTTCTCGCGCAAAGCATTTGATCTGGTCTGCTTGTAAATGCTGCTGTGAGAACACGAACCAACTCTAGGCAATTATGCAACTCTGTCACAAAATGAGTCCCTGATTCAGACCAAAGCAAGACAACTCTAGGTCTGAAAGCAGCCTTACACAGACGACGGCCATCTGAAGAAGGCCATCTTTTTCTTCTGCTTCATCATATCCATGAGGAACACTTTGAAAAACCCTGCGTCACCTTTCAGTGTTGCAGGATAGATGCAATGTGAACACATAAACACATAGGTTGTGCTGGATTGTGGCTCAACATTAGCCTCAGATATTAAGCCGCGGCGGTGTATGTGTGTTGTACAATTATGAATCCCATAACCAAAGGCTCTAATTCTGTCTCTTTCATGTCTGCCAAACACTTCCCAGAAGAGAAATTGATCAAGTCTTCAGTGAGGGAAAAATCAAATTGGCTATTACAGAAACAGAGGAGTCAAGTCCATTGAAGGGATGAAATGAGCCATGAATGGAGCGAGAGAAAGGAAAAAGGCAGGATGGATAGGAGAGTCTTTTGTTCAAAGAGGTGCGTCTCCACAAGAGAGAAGAGATGGGTAATAAGAGACTTGGAGGATTGTTACTGTGGCAGGCAATTCATTCCAGCTCCAAGGAGCTACAGAAAAGAAGAGCTGAGATTGGTGAATGGAAGAGTGAAGACGGGAAAATGAGTGTGGCAAGGAGGGAGATGATCTGCAGGCATGTATTGTGGTATTGTACATCAGGTATTGTACTATAACAAGCTGTCTGTCAGACGGTGAGATCAGAGGCAACTGTTGTTCACCCGTCGCACAGAATCTGTCTGCTGATTTTCTGTGAAGGCACCTTTAACATTGCATGATATACTGTAATAAATAACTGGGCTGGAAGTCTAGGTGAAATCCAAGACAGCGATTCCTTTCTGAAGACAGTTTTACAGATTTAGAGTGGATATAATGTTCAAGCAGCACATAACTGTCAGACTTCGTGACCCTAGATGCTACATGTTAATGTCTCTGGCACTATGACAAAAAATTTCACCCAATGTTGTCTCAGTTTTATCAGCAGTAAATAAAAACACATCTGTGATTAATTACAATGCAGCATATTGTGCTGTAATTCATAGTAAACACCTTCCATCAGACAGTCTATTGGGTTCAGAGGAAGAAACAGAAGTCAGCTGTTAGCTCCCCGAGCAAACCAATGACTGTATATGAAGATGGACAACAATTCTCCACTTCTTAACACTGAATATAAATGAAGGCAAAGTATCCCAGATTTCATTGCTGCATTCTTGCGCTAGTGGCGTTTCTTGGAGCCAGAGTCTGCCCGGAAACGATCTCCAAGGTATCGAGTTCCCTCTGTTTGTCCAGTCAACACTTTACCATCCATCAGCATGATAAGAATTACTGAAAAGGACAGAAACCATTGTTGGGAGAAATGTATTTGACATGTACTTCAATCTTTTAGTTTGGCAGGTGGTTACAGAATGTTCCATACTGTTTCTGCTTAACAACGCTAAGACACCAAGCAGGGGCTTATTGTGGCTCGCTGTCAATATTACATTTTCAGCAGCCGGGTGACATGTTCACATGTTTTAGGCTGGAAAAAAAATCTTTGTAACATAGGTCAACATGTCACAGAATGCATAGGACTCTGTTTACTGATTGGCTGTTGGTATTCTCTGGCTGCATTTCGCCACTAAAAGTTATCCACAACTATCCACAACTTTTAGTTTGGCTGGACTTTGTTGCAGAATCAAACAGCTGCACCCTCAAGCAGCTGCCACAGCTTTCCATATTGCATCGCAGCTCAACGCAGGCTGCACCTCAGCGCTGCTTGGTGTGTTTTTAGTATAGAGCTCGTAAGTCACGCCCCTTCCGATAGACCCCCATCAGACCATTCTTGAGTTAAAGGCTGTGGAAACAACGTAATGAGAAAGACTACATGTCGCCTATGTGACGTCACATCATCACACTTTCCCTCCACTTCCCAACTCACAGTGCTGCTGCTGCTGCTGCTGCTGCGCCTTCTGCCACGATCTACGGAGCCATCAACGGCGACCATCTCCCCACTGGCATAGCTTAAACTTTCCACATGTCCAGACTTGTAGTGGTTTTCGCCACCCTTAAGGCTTTTGTCCTCTCCTTGGACGAAGGCGGTGAACTGTACCAGAGACAGTAGCCATGTTCCGAGTGCGAGTGGTGACGTATATCATACACGTCGAGAACAGCAAAGAGCTGTAGTCCACAAAGCGCTCTCACACAAAACCTAACAGTATCAAACTTCTTCCTGCTAAATTGTAGCCTTCTTTGCACAAAAAAACATATTAAAAATTCACAAACAACATACGTGAAATTTATGGCACAATTCAAACTGGACCAGAAAATAATTTTCATCTAGCCATTGAAATACATCATGAGAAATCCATTTTTAAGGTCCCATGTACCGGAAACGGAAACACGCAACTTACAAGTTGTATAAGAGGTGCTTGCAGGTAGATTTTGTCATCTTCAGACAAAGCCAAGCTAGCTGTACTCCCAGTTCAGTCTGTATGCTAAGAGAAGCTAAACTTAAGCTTCGTATTTACAGTACAGACGCGAATGACCTTAAGTTTCTCATCTAACTCTGCTCAGCATCTTCTCCTGCATCAGGCAGTACAGTTGGGGTTTTATTTAAGACATGAATCACAAATTCTCCATTTCCTTACCCAGAGTATACTGGTAAACTGGCTCCTATGAAACACCCACTATGGCCTCTAAAGGACATATTTGCCCTGAGCCCTCATTCGTTTCTCACCCCACTGTCAGCTCAGTTTCCGCCACAGGCCTGGCACCTCAGCCAGCACCCGTGCTCTTGACGCAAACAGCTAATTCTCGACATGGAACCTAATGTGACAGCCACTCACCTCCACTTTGCCTCTACCTCTGTCTCTTTTTCTCTTTTCTCGGCTGATCGCTTTGTGTGCTTTGCTAGCGAAGCAAATTATTTCAGAGAGAGAAGGTGGAGAGGGCGGGACAGGCAGATAGACAGTCCGGTGTAGCGGAGGGTTGATCTTTGTGACTGGAGTTAATATTTATGCCGTACATAGCTGGCAACACTCAAACACTGTTAACTGCTGGAACTCAAGAGCAGACAAGCACTCATACAAAGGCAGGAACAAGTTGCTTATATGCTCAATGGCCCTCCTGTTCCAACCTCTCTCCCCCTCTCTCTGAGGGTGTATCAAAGCTCCATATAAACAGCCATGCAGTTTCAGGGCCAGGTTGACTTGGCTTTTTGCAGCGCTGCAAAACTTTATGTCTGCCATTAGCCTCCAGGCGAGAGCGAGGGAAGGGTGAAGGAAGGTTAAACGAAACAACAAAGAGGAGGTTTGACGGGAAAATTGCAGATTTCCACTCAGGTACTTGTTTTAATCACAGGTGCTTTACATTATTAAACACTTTTATGAAATGTTTTGTTTTACACATTAGAGATCATTTGGGTCACCTATGGGGAATACCTTGAATGTAATGACGATTAAACCCCCCTGAAGTCAGTCTGTCTCCCCTGTGTTGTCTCCCCTGCAGGGCTGAGCAGTGCCGAGTATCAGCAGCCGGGGAAGGCCTCGTGTGTGAGTGTCAACTGGACGCTGGGTGACACACAGTTGGAGGTGGTCAACACAGCCACGGGACGGAGACGGGATTCAGGGACACCATCACGTCTCTGCAAGCACGCACTGTTCACCCGCTGGAACAGACTTTACCGCAAGGTGAGGGCAGAAGGGGCTCAACTAGATTTATCAGTGGGGACAGAATCTATGACATTAGAGAAAATCAATTTATTGTGTTAGTCTGACTTAAACCAGACTTTTAAAATACATGTGAACATGTTAGTCTGACTAAAATCGTACCAAATCATATCCCTCAAAGTCAGACTGACAAACCCAGATAATGTGATTGGGAGTCGAGTTACTGCAGGTATACAGACAATCGGACCCAAACTGGCTGAGGCGCTCTGTGCATATCCCACAGTTTCTGCTCCAGGCTTTGACCCGAAAGCATTATACGTGTAACTACGTGGTGAAATCTACATCCAGAGCTTTGCTTTTTTGGATGGACGAGGAGACACAGGTCATGCTGTTTATCCTTGAGGAGAAGCTGAAGCTGAAGAAAGTTGTCCACCGTGGTACCAGATTGCTGCTAGCTAACCGTGGCTAACTTGTGTGTCGATTGTTTAGTAATTATCCGTAATCACTTATCCTGTTGAGGGTCGCGGGGGGCTGGAGCCTGTTCTAGCTGACATTTTCTCATTGTGTCCGAGCAGTGTTTTCTTGATAGGTATTATTACGCCCTCTGCTGTTCAAACAAAAACAGTACAATCAGGGCTTGACAGTAAGCCTTTAAAAAGAACATTAATTATAAAATCACTAGGGATTTAGACAGTTATTATAATATTTTAAAATGCAAAACATACAGTTAAAGAGAGAACAATTAAGTGACTGAGACAGTTCTACCCTAAACATCATTTAATCGCCTGTTTAATTTCCTCCCACAGTCCAAAGACATGCAGGTTAAAACCTCCAACAGGATAGGTGGTTATGGAAAATGAATGAATTGTTATTATTTTTGGGGAGGCATTTTAGCTGTCATTAGACAGTATGGTTGAGAAGGGACAGGAAAAAGAGTCCTGGAACCAGAGATGTTGATTTGCCCAGAAACTGCAGAGGTGCCCCAAAACAAAGTTAAGATAATAAAAACTGATGGCCATAACCCAGTGTTAAATTACCCAGGTTACTGTGTTATGTTTGGGAACACTCAGCGTATTATTACAAGAAATATAAAGTTACAGCCGGTAACATACTGACAGAACCAGCGGCTCCTGTCACCCTATAGACTTTTCTCACAGCAGACATTTTGACTTTTGGTAGAAAAAGCACAGCTGCAACATTAATGATAGCTCTGTTCCATTTAAGAATACCAGCATGCACAATACAAAGGGCACCGGCACAACTCAATGGAATACAGGCATTACTAATATTATTAATTACACTATGCTTTGCTTGTTATGACACCTCAAAATATGCACTGTGGAAAAATCCTACTAATTTAAATATTAATGAAAAGCAACCTTCCACAGTGTATCTTTTACTTGTTGAAAAAATATTATGATATACTGTTTAATTAATCTGAGCTGAAACAATTGTCACATTCTGTATGAATAAATTTCAACACTCCACTCGCTCTCCCTGTAAATGCTCCTCTGCTGGAAAACAAGCGGCATTGTCAAAAACAATATGCAATCCTTCGCCATCAGGAGTCACATGCAGGCGCGTACACGGGGTAATACAGAAACATTAACTGTGGAGATGTACGCCAACAGCCGCTCAGTTAAAAAGCACAGACTCGTGTATTAAAATCAGAGTCCCAGAGCGCTGTGGCTGCAGGTGAGCGCTCTGCAGAGGACATGTGGAATTTCCTCTCCCACCGTAGATAAATTTGTCGGCTCGGCAACATCTGCTCTCTATGCGGCTTATCAAAAACTGGCAGCTCGGATCTTTAACGTCAGCACACAGACCCGCTGCACTTTCATTTCCATTCTGAAACTTTATGTAACAGACACTGCCTGCATCGCCAAATGGCGGCCGTTAAAGCATAATGACTATGAAACCATAATTATTTGGAGAAGTACTCGAGGAGGCCCCCACCCTAAGTGCTCCCTGCGCGCCGTATATAAGGGCCACGCAAGAGCAGTCGCACTAATCTGCAAAAGAAACTTTTGCTCTCTCCCCCTCTCTCCCCACTTGTCTCTCCGCCGATCTTCATTGTTTCCCCTCGCGACAATAGGAATGCACAAAAAGCACAGAGAATGTTCAATTGCTTGTGAAATTTAAATGGGGAGATTACACAGCTGTTGAAGCCCCCCCGCCACCCCACCGCCCCACCGCCTCCCAACCCCACCCAAATGCATTTGTGCCGGCTCATTCGTTTTGTTTTGCTCGCTCTTCTTCTTCTCTTTCCCCCCCTTCATGAAACCTTTAGCCTCTGTGCCCCGGCTTCATTCCCCTCTCTTTGTTTTCCCTCCCTATCTTCATGTCTGTCTCTGTCTCTGTGTCGCTTTTATCTGACTCTCTGTCTGTCTTTCTTCTTCTCTTTCTCCTCTGCCTGCTCACTCTCTTCAGTCGGGGATCCACTTGTCCGGCTCGGCGGACCGCCAGCTCATGTACTGCGAGGCCAAGATGGCAGCACGTCCTTACCAGACAGTGAAGCAGCAGTGGTTCAAATACCTGCAGGAAACAGGCCTCGGTACCTGGGTCAAGAAACCGCCAGAGCAGGAACAGTTCCTGCTGTCCGTCTGAGGAAGTGTGTGTGTGCGTGTGTGCACGTGTGTGTGCACGTGTGTGTGTGTGTGTGCAAGTGAGACAGAGAAAGAGTGTTTGTTTAACCTTTATTTTTTTAGGGTAAGATGACTCCATGCTCTTTACCAACATCCTGCTTCATACCTGGAAGTGTCCCACAGCAACCTCTAAACTAAAGGCTATCACCACCGTGTGTGTGTGTGTGTGTGTGTGTGTGTGTGTGTGTGTGTGTGTGTGTGTGTGTGATTCTGGATGTGCCACCCATCCACCCCACAAGAAACCTGACAAGACGAAGGTCAACTGGACGGCCTGAAAAGAAAACGGACATAAAAAGATGGACTCTTTCTTTGACTCGCCCTCCTTTAAACGCACAAACATGCACATTTAAGCAAACACACACCTAAATACCCTCCTCTCTGGCTGTCAAAGAAAGGGTGGGGTAACCTTGAGCAGAATGAAAGGCAGCCGCTATCTTGTCATCAGCTATTTCCGGGCCCCAAGGCTCCTGCTGAGGAGCAGAGCCACGGGGGAGAGAGACAGAGAGAGACAGAGAAAAGAGGAAAAAAGAGAGAGAGAGAGGTCCACGTCCAATTACCGGCCCTGTCAGGGTGACGGGTGATAGAGGAAGAGGAAGGGAAGCGATGGGAAGAGAGAGTGAGAAAAAGAGGACACACCATTGCTTTCAGCCCGCCTCACCTTCCCTCTCTCATTTCTATCTTTGTCCTCCTTCTCTGACTCACCCTTTGACTCCTGGTTTCCTTTTCCTTTTGTCTCCATCTTTCCCTCTTTGCCCTCTTTCCGTTTTCTCCCGTCTTCCACCTATTTCCCTCACCTCCTCTTTGTCACTCTCTCCTCTCGGCTTGCGTCTACCCCCTCCACCCCTCCTGTCTTTCAAGCACAGCGGAGGTTAACACGACACGACGACAGGTTAATACACCCTCTTTTTTTCCCTCCCATCCTCACCCCACTGGGTAGAGACAAGGAGAAGAATGGAGGCGAGGTACATAAATGCAGCCATTACAGCTTGCCTAAGTACAGGTGGAGGTGATGATGGAGGAAGGGGAGTGGTTGTCTGTTTCCTTTCTCTTTCATACTGATTTTATTTCCTTTCTCTTTCTGTGTTGTTCGACCTGGTTGACCTCAGTTCTCAGTCGCACGTGGCCAGTTTCTGTACATTTGAATCGAACCCCGTTGTCACCAATAAGAGCGACTTTCGGTCGTGACTCATTTGCGAGGCCTTGTTGACCTGATCGACTTGTGCTGTCTCTCTGTGGTCACGACTGCCCTGAAAAAATAATAGTCAAGGTGGCTTCAAGTTTTGTCAGCCCACACCCCCTCACTGTCAGCGCTGTGGTTGACTTGAGGGACTTTATTTTGAAAGCCATTTTCCACACACTTAAACACACAAGCCTCATGTATGGATTAAAAATCAGCGAGGTGAATATGGATGTTCCCGATCACCACCATGTACATTTGTATCTCACAGTATTTTTTATGTCTTTGCATATTTCATGATGTGAGCAAACACACCGCGTGTGATTTTTTTAAGCAGCTAAGTGTTGATATTCATTGTGATCATGACTGTGTTGTTCTGTCATTGCTGTATTCTCTTCAAGGATTTTAGACGAGGCATCCAAACCAGCCACCAGCATGGCTCAGTCAGCAGTAAAATCCAAGTAGTGAGAGTGACATCTAGTGGTGCTTTTCTGTTGTTCTCCTCCCGTCCTGCTCCTTCTGAGCCCCTGCTCTGGCACCATCATGTGCTCCAGTGAGGATACAGTACCTAAACAAACTGTTGACTGTCTGGCCGATTGAACTGTAGAATGAGACCTTCACTGGAGGTCAGTGTGTGAGGACGATGTTTTGAAACACACAGGCAGATTTACACAAGAGAGAATTTGACCCATATGTGACCTGCATTTTGCTTCCCATTCAATTCAGTCCCATTTTAGACTTATTTAATAGCTCATTAGCAGGTCTAGGACAGTTATCTCATTGTGGGATCTCCAGGGGTCCTTGAGGTAGTTCCAGGGGGTCACCAGGAAAATGGAGAATCATTTATTTTCACTATTTTATCCACCACAGAGGTCAGCCCGAGTCATAAGAGTGACTTTTCCGATCATAGGTTTCACTGTGGACAGCAACTATAATATTCTGGGCCCAGTTGTTCAGAAGTAATCTGATCCGATTTCAGCCATGGGACAGGATCAGATCTTGACAATGGGTTGTTCAAAAGAGAAAAAAGTGGCATTAGATCATGTAATCCAGTCCTGGTTTTGATCTGGATCAGACCTTCAGTACAAATTGCTCAACCTTAAAAACTTTTAAAAAAAACAACAAAAAAACAACAACAAGATTTTCCTGATTCTGGCAGAGGGGTGAATTTCAGGAACAGAAGTGTAATGAAATTTACATTTATCCTTTCCACTTGATTCATGTAACAGTTACTCCGGAGTAGACATCAGCTACCTGTTACGGCTGTCAGTATAGTGCCATTAAAAAAAAAAACTACAAAAAAGGATGTTGTCCCATGAAATAATCTCCCAAATTTATAATCTCAACAATCACTGTCTTGTTCTCTTTGACAACACCTACGGAGATAAGTGGTAATTGCAGTGTTTGTTGGCAGAGTGCCTGCATTGTGATATGTCGTCCTATTTCAAGAGTGAGTAATCTTGAAAAGTTTGTACCTGGATCAGGGTGACCCAGTCCAATGTTGCTTTGAAACATCGGCACACAAGTAGAATATATTAGCCAATCCTGGATAGCAAAACATAGGATTTCCAAATCTGGATCTTTCTGATCCGCATTACATTTTATGAGCAACAGGCCCCTCGTCTTAATTGAACCCAACAACCCAAATCTTCTCAGATGGAGGTCACTGATGGGCCTCCATAACCTCAGTGTCATAATCTAGGGATCCTTGACATGAAAAAGGAGGGGACCACCAGTCTAGGTTCAGTCAGTACTGGCACAACTACTTAGTGTTGCCCAGTTCTGCATCTGTAGAGCTCTACATTTTGTATCCATCGTTTTATGGCCCCGTTTTAAAGCCCCTGAGTTATTATTGCATTAAAAATTTGTGACTGAATAACCAAAAAGTTAAAGTTAAAACTCAGCTGCTCTGCTTCATGGTGGCTGTGTGGGTGTGGTTTGTTGAGATTTGATTGGCAGTGACCAAACAGCCCACCGACTGAGATCAGATTCTGATTCAGTTGTGCCCAAATCCCGACGTGACATCATCTCTTTCTAAATGAAGCTCCACCAACTTTAAACCAGCAAGAAGAGCACAGAGAAAACCACAAAAACAAAAAACTCTTGTGGAATACCCAAAACTGTTCCTGTAAGACCTCAGACTCATAGTTAGAAGCTCATTGAGAAAACGGGGCCTTTGAATTATTTGTCTTTCTTTCAACGATAACATTACTAGGAGTATTTTTAATATCTCGTTTCATTGGTAGTTTTATGTCCCCCAGTGGTTTAATACTGTCTTAATTCATGAAAATAGCAAAGTAAAGATAGCAGGACAGCATATTAAATGTAAGTGGCACAGCCAGATTAAGCTTTTACGGGACCCTGAGGCAGAAATTCGCTGTTGGGCCCCTGTTGATCCCCCGAACACCAACCTTGGCCTGTGGCTGTTTTATGCCGGGTTCACACCACACGATATCAGCCCAATTATAGCCTGATGCAGCGGCATATGGTGTCGGCATGAATCGTGAACAACAATGAGTATCGCACATGATAGTCAATCATTTCATCTTGTGTAGTGTGTCATAGTAGACGATCACTGATGCCACGTCTGGGACACCTCACAGCGTTCCAATAGAAAGTGTAGCATGTTTGATTTTCTTTTTGTCGTTCACGACTTCTCCCGTCACAGCCGTCACTTTGACCAATAGAAACACAGAACGATCTGCTGCCGTAGACAACTGTACGGCAAAGGCACCCCAGGGTTTTTGATATCTCCTCTATGGATGTTACCACACAGAGTAAAAAGGGAATAATGCTGGCGTGAAACAGCAGAGGCACTTTAGCAACCTGGTGAATACTGCCATTAGCATCAAGCTAGCAAACAACATTATTTCTTCATAATGGAGGATATAAAGGAATAAAATTAAAACGTAGTGGCGGGGCTTTTACTTACCTCAACTGCAGAGGAAACCAGCTTCATTTGAAACATACTACATTAGAAATGGCCCGTTATTTATTATTTCCTCTAAAAAATTCTTTTACTGTTATATTCGATAAAGTTAATGCATCACGCTGTCATTTCAAACTTATACTTCCTGTATCTCTTTAAAATTAAAAGCCTCTCACAATTTCAGTTCAGAGAATCCCTTCATTTTTTCAAAAAGGCTTTTATTGTGAAACATGTGCAGGAACTTGTGGAGGATTCAGTAACTGTCAGAGTTTGCATGCGGTACTTAAAATGTAGCTCCTGCCATGTGGTGGTTCTTTTTGTTACTACAACAAGATTTCAGCTGGCACATGAACAGACACAGTGACTGATATAATAGTAGTAATAATAAAAATAGGACGAGAATAACCTGATGACATCACACACTTCGTGAAAGATAGTCCAACGTGTAGTCTGCCGGCAAAGTTCCGGCACGATTTTATGACTCCACAATCGTCTAATCTGACATAGCGACTGTCGGAACGGACAAAAATGTTGTGTAGTGTGAACCAGGCATCAGTATAAGAAAAGAAAGCCCACTAGACGTCATTTTCTGGAGCTCATATTGTCTGACTCTTTGTTTACACCGGAGTTTGTGTAAATCTTGTCTGTGTGTATCATAACAGAGATTCAGTGTTTGTTTTCCACCAACATGTTTTGCTGATCTTAATTGTCTGAGTGGTCATCGTCTGCCTACAGTCCATAACTTCAGACATGACGTGGTTTGTCGACGCAGGTAACAACATTCCTCATGGCTTCACCCCGTGTTTCATAATGGCTGTATGAGCCATGAAAACAGATACACAGATTTATTTTGAGAGATAATAAATATAAGGCATGTCTGAATGGCAATATTGTATCCAAGAGTGTACATATGTAAAAAAAGAAAAGAAAAAAAGATGTTGACAAATGTGAAAGAGATCCTAAAATGTCTAATTATCATGTAAATTAAAGTATATGAAGAATTGCTGCTAAGGTCTGTAAATTGCACTTCAGTAACAAATAAAAAGTGAATGTTTGTACTGTATATGTGAATAAAAACACAAAATCTTGTAATTTTACTTTGTCTTGATAGTTTTTTGATTAATTCGATTATGATGCCAACGGAGAGGAAACATTAAATGTAAAATATAATATGTGTCTCATTATAAATACATTAAAAAAAATCAAATAATGAGCACTGATATTGGTCCATTTTAAGATCACCTGTCTATAGCCAGCACCAGCCCTCAGGAGCATCCAGACAAATATTAAAGAGGCCTCCCTCCTTCCTGCCGTCTCTCCCAGGGGAAATCCACGGGGAAATGGTTATCTCTATTTGGCTCGGTGGCAGGTGTCACACAGACCAGCCACCAAATTAGCCTGGAGGAAGAATGAAGCGAGGAAGAGGGGGAGAGGAGAGGAGGGGATCGAGGTTTGCCTCCTCAGCAGCATCCACCCTTCCCCCTAAGGCCATGGAGTTGACTGTGTGCTCTACAATAAACATCATAATTGACAATTTGCTCCAGTGGCTGGTCACGGTCAGCCAGCTATAATCTAATGGACGAGGACAGAGAGGTAAAACTCCACAGAATATTCTCTCTCCCAGTGTCATGCTGTTTCTCAATGAAATCTAAGAGCCATAACACACTAAGTATGACACTATTTCAACATGTAGGCTGAGACCAACATACAGATTTACACGGGATGATGGTTCAGCATCCTCAATATTCTAGAAAGCTCCAACCTTTGTTTTGAAACCTGATGGTCTTCCCAACGCTGTAAAAGAAGGTAAAAACTGCAGCAGTGGTGAAAAGGAAGTTTTCTGAGTCTACTTCACCACATCTGTTAATATTTACTCCACTGCATTTATTTGACGACTAGATTCTTTCCAGATTAGTATTTTTAAAACAGTAAAGTCATTTTTGACATACTATACCATGAATCTATTTTACAAATATAATATGACATTTTGATGGCATTTTGACATACTACTTTTTTTTAACATATACAATATCATTTTTATGATTTTTTTGGCAGACTATACTTTGACTTTTTTTTTTTAAATCTTTTTTATTGCATACTATACTATGACACTTTTATGACTTTCATCATACTATACAATGACTTTTTTCGACATACTATACTATGATTTTGTTCAACATACTATACCATGACTTTTTTCGACATACTATACTATGACGTTTTATGACTTTTTTCGAGAAACTATACTATTACTTTTTTTTTTACCTTTTTCTTTCAACATACTAAACCATGACTATTTTCAACATACTACACAGACTTTTTTTTTTTTTTTTTTTTTTTTTGGCTTTTTCAATATACTATACTATGATGTTTATATGACTTTTTTGACATACTATACTATGACGTTTTTATTATTTTTTTTGACATGCTATGCTATGACTTTTTTCGACATACTATACTATGACTTTTTTGACTTTTTTCAACGTATTAAACTATAATATTTTAATACATACCACACCATGATGTTTTTCAGCATACTATACTATGATGTTTTTTTTATTTTTTTCGACATACTATATTATGACATTTTTATGACTTTTTTCCGACATACTATACTATGACGTTTTTATGTGTTTTTATAACAATAAATACTATCATAGTGTTATATACTATGACTTTTTTATTTGTTTTTTTTACCTTTTTTGACATACTATTCTATGATTTCTTTCAACATACGAAACTATGACTATTTTCGACCTACTTCACTGACCCTTTTTTTTTTTTTTTGCTTTTTCAATATACTATATGATGTATTTCGACATGCTATACTATGACATTTTTCGACGTATTATACTATGATGTTTTTATTGATTTTTTTTAACATGCTATACCATGATGTTTTTTAGCATACTATGCTTTAACATTTTTATGACTTTTTTCACATACTATACTATGACTTTTTTACGACTTTTTCGACATGCAAAACTGTGACTTTTTTCGAAGTACTATACTAGGACTTTTTTGACATACTATTCAGATTTTTTCCACATACTGTGCAATTATATTTTTGTGACTTTTTCAGCATACTATACTGTGACTTTTTACGACATACTATACCATGATTTTTTCAACATACTATACTATGACTTTTCAGCATACATACTGTGACTTTTTACGACATATATACCATGATTTTTTTCAACACACTATACAATGACGTTTTTATGACTTTTTTTTGAGATACTATATACTATGACTTTTTTTCGACTTTTTTTCAACATACTATACGATGATGTTTTTATAACTTTGTTCGAAATACTATACAATGTTGTTTTTATGACTTTTTCGACATACTATACTATGACGTTTTTATGATTTTTTTCAACATACTATACTATGACATTTTTCGACATACTATACTATGACATTTTGATAAGTTTTTTCGAAATCAAATACTATGACTTTTTTTGACATACTATACTATGACGTTTTTATGAATTTTTTCGACATACTATACTATGACGTTTTTCAACATACTATAGTATGACGTTTTTATGACTTTTTTCGACATACTATACTATGACGTTTTTATGAATTTTTTCGACATACTATACTATGACTTTTTTCAGCATACTATAGTATGACGTTTTTATGACTTTTTTCGACATACTATACTATGACGTTTTTATGAATTTTTTCGACAGACTATACCATGACTTTTTTCGATATACTATACTATGACGTTTTTATGAATTTTTTCGACATACTATACTATGACTTTTTTCAGCATACTATAGTATGACGTTTTTATGACTTTTTTCGACATCCCATACTATGACTTTTTTTGATATACTATACTATAACATTTTCATGAATTTTTTCGACATACATTACTATGACTTTTTTCACCATACTATACTATGACGTTTTTCAACATACTATACTATGACTTTTTTTTTTGCGTTTTTAGGACATACTATAATATGACATTTTCATGAGATTTTTGACTTACTATACTATGACTTTTTTTCGACATACTATACTATGACTTTTTTTGATATACTATACTATAACATTTTCATGAATTTTTTCGACACACATTACTATGACGTTTTTCAACATACTATACTATGATGTTTTTTTGCGTTTTTAGGACATACTATAATATGACATTTTCATGAGATTTTTTGACATACTATACTATGATGTTTTTATGACTTTTTTTCAACATACTATACTATGACGCTTTTATGACTTTTTTCGACATACTATACTATGACTTTTTTCGACATACTATACTATGATGTTTTCTGGGTTTTTAGGACATACTATAATATGACATTTTGATGAGTTTTTTCGAAATCAAATACTATGACTTTTTTGACATACTATACTATGACGTTTTTATGAATTTTTTCGACATACTATACTATGACTTTTTTCAGCATACTATAGTATGACGTTTTTATGACTTTTTTCGACATACTATACTATGATGTTTTTATGAATTTTTTCGACAGACTATACCATGACTTTTTTCGATATACTATACTATGACGTTTTTATGAATTTTTTTCGACATACTATACTATGACGCTTTTATGACTTTTTTCGACATACTATACTATGACTTTTTTCGACATACTATACTATGATGTTTTCTGGGTTTTTAGGACATACTATAATATGACATTTTGATGAGTTTTTTCGAAATCAAATACTATGACTTTTTTTGACATACTATACTATGACGTTTTTATGAACTTTTTCGACATACTATACTATGACTTTTTTCAGCATACTATAGTATGACGTTTTTATGACTTTTTTCGACATCCCATACTATGACTTTTTTTGATATACTATACTATAACATTTTCATGAATTTTTTCGACATACATTACTATGACTTTTTTCACCATACTATACTATGACGTTTTTCAACATACTATACTATGACTTTTTTTTTTTGCGTTTTTAGGACATACTATAATATGACATTTTCATGAGATTTTTGACTTACTATACTATGACTTTTTTTCGACATACTATACTATGACTTTTTCAACATACTATACTATGATGTTTTTTTGCGTTTTTAGGACATACTATACTATGACATTTTGATGAGATTTTTTGACATACTATACTATGATGTTTTTATGACTTTTTTTCAACATACTATACTATGACGCTTTTATGACTTTTTTCGACATACTATACTATGAATTTTTTCGACATACTATACTATGACGTTTTTATGAATTTTTTCGACAGACTATACCATGACTTTTTTCGACATACTATACTATGACATTTTATGAATTTTTTCGACATACTATACTATGACGTTTTTATGAATTTTTTCAACAGACTATACCATGACTTTTTTCGACATACTATACTATGACATTTTTATGAATTTTTTCGACATACTATACTATGACGTTTTTATGAATTTTTTCGACAGACTATACCATTGACTTTTTTTCGACATACTATACTATGACATTTTTATGAATTTTTTCGACATGCTATACTATGATGGTTTCTGGGTTTTTAGGACATATTATACCATGACATTTTGATGAGTTTTTTCGATATCCCATACTATGACTTTTTTTCGACATACCATACTATGACGTTTTTATAAATTTTTTCGACATACTATACCATGAATTTTTTCGACATACTATACTATGATGTTTTCTGGGTTTTTAGGACACACTATACCGTGACATTTTTATGAATTTTTTCGACATACTATACTATGATGTTTTCTGGGTTTTTAGGACATATTATACCATGACATTTTGATGAGTTTTTTCGATATCCCATACTATGACTTTTTTCGACATACTATACTATGACGTTTTTATAAATTTTTTCGACATACTATACTATGACTTTTTTCGACATACTATACTATGACGTTTTTATAAATTTTTTCGACAGACTATACTATGACGTTTTTCGACATCCCATACTATGACTTTTTTTGACATACTATACTATGACGTTTTAATGAATTTTTTTCGACATACTATACTATGAATTTTTTCAACATACTATACTATGATGTTTTTATGACTTTTTTTCGACATACTATACTACGATGTTTTTATGAATTTTTTCAATATACTATACTATGACGTTCTTTGACATACTATACTATGACTTTTTTTGCGTTTTTAGGACATACTATAATGACATTTTGATGAGATTTTTCGACATACTATACTATGACGTTTTTATGAATTTTTTCGACATACTATACTATGATTTTTTTATGACTTTTTTTCAACATACTATACTATGACGTTTTTTATGAATTTTTTCGATGGACTATACCATGACCTTTTTCGGCATACTATACTATGACGTTTTTTTTGCGTTTTTAGGACATACTATAATATGACATTTTGATGAAATTTTTCGACATACTATACTATGACTTTTTTCTGAATTTTTTCGACATACTATACTATGACATTTTTATGAATTTTTTCGACATACTATACTATGATGTTTTCTGGGTTTTTAGGACATATTATACCATGACATTTTGATGAGTTTTTTCGACATCTCATACTATGACTTTTTTCGACATACTATACTATGACGTTTTTATAAATTTTTTCGACAGACTATACTATGACGTTTTTCGGCATACTATACTATGACGTATTTTGCGTTTTTAGAACATACTATAATATGAAATTTTCATGAGATTTTTCGACATACTATACTATGATGTTTTAATGAATTTTTTCGACATACTATACTATGACGTTTTTGACTTTTTTTCGACATACTATACTATGATGTTTTTATTACTTTTTTCAACATACTATACTATGACGTTCTTCGACATACTATACTATGACTTTTTTTTGTGTTTTTAGGACATACTATAATATGACATTTTGATGAGATTTTTCGACACACTATACCATGACTTTTTTTTTGACATACTATACTATGACGTTTTTCGACATACTGTACTATGACGTTTTCATGACATACTACACCATGACCTCTTTCGACATACCATACCATGATATTTTTGACTTTTTTTTTTGGCTTACTATACTATGACAGTCTATGACTATGTTATAGCATAGTATACATCTTTTTATGTTATAGTAAACTATGACTATATATTTTTTAATAATGTCTTTGAATACTATGACATTTTATGACTTCATCAAAACATTTTTTGTGAGTTTTTACTGCTTTACATATTATGCTACGTCTTATATTATGTCTTCTATTCTGAATCAATACATTATTGGGTAGGACAATTTGATATTGTTTGAAAATGTTCATTGTGATTATGCCCCAGCTATATGTTAAACTATGAAAGATAAACCAACCATCCTTATTAAGCCTACTTCAAAAAGAGTTTCTCACCAAAGTTTAGAAAGCACATATTCATAATAAGTATTACTTGCCAACTGCGTGCAACTCTGTGGATGCCATATGGGCTTCCCTTAAGCTGGAGAACTATTCAGCAACAAAACTTCACTCCAACTAAAACTAAGTGTTAATTCAGCCAAGGGCCAAATAACAAAGTTTCTGTTTGCACTCAGTGCAAATATCCATACACCCTGTGGTTCTCCTTTCATTGACACTAGACTTCATTACAACTTACCAGATTTACACAAGGACGAATGATGTGTAGTTTTCAAAGTGATATATTTCTTATTGAATGGAACAAAAGGGTGAGAGGGGTTTGTGTTGAATAAGATGAAAAAGAGACATGAGACTGGAAAAAGAAAATCACACATTTTATTGGAAAGTGTCAGAGAGCACGTACCCGTCACAATAAAGTATGCAAAGTAGATCACATAATGAAGTTTGAGGTGAATATGATTCGCTACAATGAAGCGAAGCCTATCCACTTTTTTTTTTACCCCCCTTCAATCTGGCACACAATAATTTAATGTATCAATCCAGAATCATATTTCCTCTGAGTTGGAATTCATATGTGGGGCACAAATCAGACTTGCCTGCAGATTAAAATGACATTGATATCAGTGGGCGCAAGATTGAGTTCCTTGAATGAAACAGGGATAAAAATCCTATCTGCACTGAGCAGTGGAACACAATTAGTTATTTAACTAGCATTTGGAAAAGTGCATTGATGCTCAGATGGATAAGGCTAATGCACCATTTTCAATGCAATGGTAAGGCATTTCAATACGCTTATTACATTTTTAGGTTCATGCCACTTCAAAATCCATCCTGACTCTATTGTTGGTAGCAACAGCAGTAAAGTGTGAAGTCTGACGCCAACTTTGGGGTAAGTTATGCATACCTATGTACACTGAGCTACATCTACACCAGTCACACAAGTACATAAAATCTTTGTATTGGGTTTACAGCACTGAAATAAGTTAAACAAGAAGATCAGAAACTACAGCATGACTTCATGTTTCGTATATTGCACAAGTGTAACAAATAAAGAGTTTCCTGGATTCCGGTCAAGCCCAACTCGTCTAGTTCTTCTAATTCTCAAAATGAGATTCAGTGTGTGTTTAAAGTCGCTGATATCCTTAAGACAGAAATGGGCTTCACTCTGAGCACCAGAAACACAAAGGAGCTGGGTTATTGCTTCTGAATTTGGATAAAGAGTGCTTCTCACAGACTTGACAGCGCCATCCACAACAAAAGGTCCAAGAGGTCATACAAGGCTAAGGGTTCAATGCAAAGTGTAAACACTATAACTTCATATTGACAGGCTGTTACTGAAGCACAGAAATGACCAGTAACTGACAAGTTCACTTGGGGATGACACATTACAGCAACAGGGATCTGAGTTGGCAACAGGCTTTAGAGGACTGGGTCTGTATTTCACCGACACTGAGGATTTATGGGTGCATATTATGGCTAAGAGTACTGACACCTAAACCTGAAACATACAGAAAATACTAGGTTATGATAATGTCGAACACATCCCAATCACAGACCTACAAAAGATTTGCAAACAACAGAAGTGCAGTCATTTTCCCATTATTGCTATGCTCTTGACACTTTGCAGTCTGACAGAGAGGCAGAACGGAGCAAAACGTTAAAAAATGAAATCCTACTGTAAACATGGAACAAGGCAGTTACAGTATCAATTGAAATATTGACAACAAAATCTGGAAATACAGAGGCTGGCTGTGAATTGAAAGCATCAAAGGTAATAGGCAAAGAGTCGAATCTTAATTGGTGAAAACTTTTGGACAGAACAGCAGATCCTGAAACATTTTAAGACAACGGAGCGACCTCGCAGCCTGAGTGCTGCGTAGGTCACCTGTCAGGCCTGAATATTATTTGTTTTGTTTCATGATGAGAAATATTTCAAGTTTGACTAAAAGGATAAAAACATTTCACAGAACCACGCTGTCTCTGCCAAACTCCACCCATAACAGGTAGATTTCTGTAAGACACTTAATCCATGAAACAGCAACAACCTGCAACACAGGTCACTTAATCAGGCCACGACATAATATATACATAACTTCTTTATATCATATTCTACAAACTCTCCTGGCCTTATAGACGTTCTCTCATTTCTTTACAAGTAACATTTGCAAACTGAGATTATCTACATGCAAGAGCAACCATTCAGCAGTAACTAAACAACAGTGATGTGAACAGCAGCCTATGACTGTGGAGTCAAATATATATACTTTTATACTTTAAAACAGAAAAGGCTAGGAGCAAAAGAATCAGCCTAGCCGTGTCACAACTTCACAATGCATGCTAAATAAGGGAGAGGGTCAAACACAGGAGATCAGCTCTGCGGCACACGCACCTGGACTTTAAAATGTGGGAACCATGTCAGTCATTTGACACCAGGAGGTTTCATTTGTAGGTGAACACAGTAAATTAGTGTAATTCATCAGGGGAATACACTCCTGTCAAGTGTTAATAGCTGTGTCCTAAAACGTAACAGTAATATTTTCACGAAAAATGCTTCACTGGATACACTTTGAATGTACAAGCACGAGCGAGGCCACAGATTACAGTGTTTACGTGCACCGTCTCCTATTTTGCTGTGTGTTTCTGTTGCGTGTATGCGTGTATGCGTGTATGTGTGTGTGTGTGTGTGTGTGTGTGTGTGTGTGTGTGTGTGTGTGCGCGCGTGGTTCAGTGGCATCACTTCTCCTGCAGCAGCGCAGGGATGTTGATGTTCCAGCCGATGGCCTGTCGGTCGAAGCCGCAGGTGAACAGGTTGCACGACTGGTTCTCTTCATTCCAGGCTGTACAACACACCATTCGCCTGTGACCCTGCACACACACATTTAAGATTTAAGTTTTAATGAGGCTGTTGAGGAGGTGTCATGATTTTGATTCTAAATCAAAAAAAGATCTCAGTGAGCATATGATTCTGATAACTGAAATCAAAAGCAGCACCAGTGATTCTCCCACTATTATTGCTTTTTCTGATCCACCACCTGATTGCACACGTCCAAAGGAAAAGAAAAAAAAAACAGCACTTCAAAGACAACACAGTGTAGCTAATAAAGGTGTAACCATCCATCAGTCTCGACCAACATATTGTTTCAGTGATCAACGATCCAGTAGCATTGATGCAAAGTGAAAACATTGATCTACATTGTCATCTTTGGGATGTACCTGCCTGGTTCGAGCATCTCACTCCGCTAACTTCTCACTACAGCAACATTACCTGCTCTGTTTTAACAATGTTCGACTGAAAAATCATGCATGCAGGCTGAAATTCACCTGAGCTGTTCTGTCAGCAGATGCAGTAACTTAAATGGTGAGTAAAAAAAAGTATACCTAATACGTGTACTTAGTTAAATTATGAATGGAGGAAAGTCTGCTAGCCACTAGGCTAATTTATGCACTTAAACATGCTTGAGCAAAAAAACAATTAATGTGTCTACGAACCTTGACATTTATTACAGAGCTGAATTTTTAGGAAAAAGATGTTGGTTTGGGTTAAAATGAAAACACTTTTTTCATAAACGTCTTTCTGTCAGAAAGCCTTGAAGGTTAACTTATCTCATGTGCTGTTATATGTGTTTTAGTAAACTTGTGATTTACACCCCTAGTAGCTAACCTGTTGCCTACAGCTGTACTTCACCAGGCACGCGGCCACTGCCAGAGTCAGAGACGACAGAGAAACTACAGAACTGGGAAATCCTCCTACTTCCTGTCATCAAGTCGTTGACAGAAAAACTAGTAGTGAAGTGAAGTGGTGGCTTTTTGCAGGTGAGTGAACTCAAGCTGCCATCTAGTGACTCTTCTTTTCCTTTCTGTTTAACCGCGTGTTCATGCTGCATATGGAAGAGGTGCAAAGCGCACTGATTTTTTGTGGAGCACTACCCACTAGCTTTTAGCGCCCATGTTAAGCGACTGGGTTGTTTACACTGGCCATGGTGCGCCCAGGCCATCTGGCTATGTGCAGTGAGAGCTTCGGCTTCACACGTATTTTTGCACATGAGAATCTGGAAAGTTAAATATGATATAAATGATCTGGCTATGATAAATGGTGGTATATGCACCCCATGCTTTCATATATGTCAGTTGTGTCTCAACAAAGAGTAAGAGAGACGAGCACACAATGAAGTGCTATCACACACACACACGCACACACGCACAAACAGATGGAGACAGAGCTCTACGTGTGATTTAAACAGAGCAGGGAGCAGAATCACTTGCTGATCAGTGTAGAGAAATTCTGGTGTGAGCGGCCAGGCGACTGCTGACAGACGGCTGAGTGACAATTAACAAATCACACATCCACATCCAGTGTGAACCCGACGCAACACTTCATTTTCAGTTGACTGATGAAATAAGTTAGTTACATTTTATATCAATTGTTTAAAATTGACCGCATGGCCTTAGTGTGGTACACTGATAAAAAATAGACAGTTATATC
This sequence comes from Epinephelus cyanopodus, assembly GCA_026686955.1. Lineage (NCBI taxonomy): Eukaryota > Metazoa > Chordata > Actinopteri > Perciformes > Serranidae > Epinephelus > Epinephelus cyanopodus. The sequence goes on from CM048935.1 coordinate 7,985,823, forward strand.
TCACTTGATGCCATGTAAATGATTTGATGATCTTTACGAATACAAATTTAAGAGTTCAAGCATACCCTTTGGTGCGGGGAGAAAGACTCATTAAAAAATCAAATCCAGTCATGACCTTAAAATCTCCCTGACACTGATCGACTGATCAAACACACATCTTCCCATTCACTTTGTTTCCATCCTCACCATTCTGTTGCTGCGTGGAAGCCTGGCCAGCCTCACTCCGCTCATGTCAAACAGTCGGACTTGTCGATTGTCGTGTGGCAGAGCGATGATCCTCTGGTTGGCAGACACGCTTATCCTGAAAGATCAGATCAAGTTCACTTTGAATCTGGCTCACATTTGGATAATACTCCTATTCTAAATGAACTTTAAGTTCTCCTGCAACTGCAGCTTTTATTCTGCATTACATCACTTCTTAAATAATGTCTGGTGACAGAAGATCCTGCATGGTGTGTGAATATCTCAAGCACGATTTCACTACCTAGTTTAAACACAACTCCTTGCCTCCATCAACGAGCTGTAGCATTTTAAATTTAAAAAGTGTTTAAAGGAATTTATTCTTATCAAAAGCTTAAAGCAGCATTCAGCCAATAATGGAACAAATGGATGGTCAATCAGAAGTAGGGATGTTAAAATAAGTAAAGCAATTTAAATATTGAGCTCCATAACTATCAAACCTCAGAGCTCATTTAGTCGTCGTTCTGGAGTTTCGATCGTATCGGATTGCCCAGTTTTCATGGAATTGTTAATGTTAAAATTTCCAAATAAATGCACGAATACAGAGCCTGGTTCTCACCCCTCCTTTCACCCACCTATTCACAGCTGAGTCAGTGCGGATGGTTGCTATAGGCGACCTCATGTTCTTCAAATCCCACACCTTTACAGTGCGGTCGTCACTCCCTGAAACCACATTGTCGCCCACCGTGAACACTGCTGACGTCACCGTGCTACAAAAGATGGACACACACAAACAGAGGCCATATGTTACACAAAGACAGTGCACGTTCCAACATGAACCAAAAGTGTAGAATTTTTTTAGGGAGATTCACAGTCTAAATTAAGTGCATTGATGAGAGTTGAAGAGAAAAGAAGCAAAGTCCTCCGGTTCTACCAATGCAGGAAAAGGTAGAGAGAATATTTACAGCCAGTGGAGTCGCGCTCTCCCATGGACACTGTAATTACTCGCACACCTAAAAGATAAGTGACATCCACACATGCGTCACAGTGATATGTCAAGACACGTTATGAGCGCCGACACTATCAGAACCCAGAGACGATGTATCACGTACAACATCAGAAAGTTAACGCTGTGTGGTTCTTGATTTAACATGTGATTCAGCGCCACTCCGAGGTATCACCTTCCTGCTGGAGAAAAGAAATGGAGGCGGGATGGATCACACTCTGCTGCGCCTCTGTCACAAAGGTGTAGCTGGCAGGAAAACTTGATGGGCTCAATAATGACTTGAAAGTGTTAACGCCATCGAATGTGTTTGAGCCATTACGGGGTGTGAAAGGTGGATTATGCTTTGCTTGCTAATCTCTGATCATGTTCAACAAACCAAATACTAGAGACAACCAGAGATACACCTAGTTGCATCCTGTCGCATCACCTGAAAAATGTGATTAAAACTTATTTGCCAGAGAAAATAAATGGTCAAAGCTACAACTGAGCAGCATGACTTTACCATGGTGGCTGTGCTTGAATATCTCCAGGTGTATTAGGCCCTGGTTCCCAACAACAAAGTACCACTTCACTGGCTCCTCTACAATTAGGGCTGCAACTAATGATTATCTCCTTGATTAACTGATTACTTTATAGCCTATAAACTCAAAGATATTCAGTTTACTGTCATAGAGGAGGAAATAAACCAGAAAAAAATTATATTTAAGAAACAAGATTCAGAGATTTTTTTTTCTAATTGATAATGATTGATTGATAATTGACAACTATTTAATTAATCCATTCATCTTTGCAGCTCAAACTACGATATGTTTATAAGAATGGATTATAAACTGGATGTTATTAATCTCTATCAATCATAGATATAGTAGTAGATATAGTTCCACTTGTTCCTATTAACCAATTAAATAAACTTTTTATTCATTACTTTCAGTAATTTCTGTATCCATCACTAATTGTCTATTTTAAGATCTCCTCTCGCTTGATGACAACTTTTCACACTCTAAAAATTGCAACACGTGTTGTTAATATGTTAAAACAACCAACAGAAGATCACACTGCTTTGTGATCCAATTTGGCTGCTTTTAGTCCTCTTTTAACACCATCTTTTTTCATCAAACCACAGTCGATTTTAAGTTAAGTTCACTTGAGTTCATTAAAGTTTTAGTAGGGGAGCCATGTGAGTACCCTGCCTGTGACATACTGTATTGAACTACTGTGGGCAATGCTGTAAGTTGCCGTTGAGTTAATATAGTATGTCTGTTATTTCTGAAGGTCCAACAGTATTCAGATGCTTAAAATGCCAACAGACGTCACAGGCATGTAGTACAGCCATACTATCGAACTGTATGGTGGCATCTGCCAACAATCACATGTTGAGTTAAATCAACGCTTGCTGTGATTGGATCGAGGAAAAACCATAGAAATAGACTTTCTAGATCTGGGTACAAAAGGACCATATGCACGCAACATTTGACTGCAGAAGTTCCAATACTACGTGGTACTAAGTTGTTTTGGTCAGTACCTTAAAGTAGAAATACTCAACTTATGGGCAGTGGGCCAGATCTGGCCCCTGACAGGGTGCTGGACGGTCCGCCAAAACTATTTTCTAATTCACAGGAGAAATAAATTGATTCACATTTAATATACAATTAAGCTGCCTTTTCAACGCCGTGCGGAAACCACCTACCCACACGAGCGTTCCCCAAAAAAAGCAAAGCATTCTTCAAAGCAGCTGCTTCAACTACAGTCCAGAGCTGTGTTACTGATTTTACTGATATCACTGATTAACACACAGTAACTGTGGTGTCAAAGAGGAGCAGCTTCAGTAGTGTGGAATAAACTGTGGCGTCCTGAATGTTTTATGAACAGCCCCGGACTTCTCAGACTCTTTTAGTGACTTACCGCTCAGAGGGAACTCAGCGGCTCCTCTGGCAGCAGCACAGCGTCTCTCCCTCTCCTCTCTTGCAATGTGCACACAGGAGTCTGTGTCTAATGTCAAGAATATTGTCATTGCAAAAATACCCTGAAATATCATGATATTATTAAAGCTCCATATCGCCCACTGCTACATTGCAGGCCCAGTTTTTCTTCTGGTTATAAGTTGCGTGTGCTGTGTTGTACAGCTCTGAGTATTTAGACACCAACATTACCAACTCAGCACAGCAAAATCATGTAGGTAGCACCTGTTTCATGCCCTTACTGCTATGTTCTTAATTGCCTCCCCTTCGACACCTTACTCTTCTTGAAATGACGGTGTGAAAGCAGCTTCAGGTGCTAGAGTGCATAAAAAAGTATCAAAACAAAGCTTGATTATCGAAAAAGTGCCAGAGGAGGATCCTCTGACACCCCCAGCCTGAGCCCGAATGTTCCTCCTAGTTCATCCTAGAAATGCCCCTGTGTACATGTGCAGGGCAGCTGACTGGCCCCTGACCTACTGTCATTCTGCCAAAGTGGCCCCCAGGCAATGCAAGTTGAGTATCCCTGCCTTAAAAGGTATCAAGTACCCATACCCAGCCCTTGACATGTCTGCAGATGTAGTTACAGGTGATCACAACTCTGATCACATCAATCTTTGATGCCAAGTGTGGTCAAAGGTGCAGCACACTTGAAACTGTACACAAGAAGAGGGCAGTTTAAAAGAAACTCTACTCTGTAAGTCTACCGCAAGTGCGACTTCAGCCTTCGTGATGATGAAAAGATAAATTGTGCCAAATACACAATGTACTTTGCTTCATCATATCATGAGCTATGTTTGGCACAATGGAGGCAGACACGTTCTTTATATGCATACAGCATCCCCCTCATCCCACGGCCTTTATCCAACCAGCCGTGATGCACTGCTCCACACGATAGCACTGCGCTCAGGCCTAGCCATTCATTTAATAGACCTTTAATATTTCCAATCTATTACTGTATGTCAGTCGCTCCTGTGAGGGTTTTTTTCTTCTTTCCTCCCTTTTGTGCCTGTTCATTCGTGGAGGGAAGTTGAAAAAAAGAAAGAAGCTCTGATTCTTGATTAAGATTAGCGTCGAGCGTTGTCCAGACTTATACATCCAGTTTTTCTTTCTAAAACTGGCTTCCCTCTTAATTCAAATTGACGTGGCATTAAGGGCTAATTAGGGGACTAAACTTTGTCCTATTAGAGGGGCAGGGACTCAGGGAAAGTGCTGTATCGTTACAGGCACCTTCTGACATTGCAGGGTACAGCCCACCTGGGAATACAAGAGAGAGACAGAGAGAAGGAAAGATAGGAGGTGCGCTGGGTGGGAGGTGTGTGGGGAGCGTAATCAGACAAGGTAATTGATTAAAAGGTTGATTAAGGTTAAAGGGTTTTTGGAATGGGTGGTGAGGAGGGAGGGAAGTATTCAGTGTTACTTAATGGCATCACTGCAGTGTGTCTGACAGCCAAGGTCAAGACTCCCTGCGATCGGAGACTTAGGGAGTTCGGAAGGAAAAAGGAGAGAGACATACAGAGGGAATCATGGGACCTCTCTACAGTCGGAGAAGTTAAGGTGAGCTGGATGAATCCCTAACCATTGAGCCCAAAGATCCCTTCGCCACATAAAGGTAGTGCTCAAGAGGTCAGATTTTTTTTTCTACAATTGCGCCATGATTTCAAGAATTCAAAAACACCCCGAGACATCACGTACGACAGTGTGATTTTCTGATTCTAAGTTTTTCTTCCCAAACCTGTTTGACTAACAGCTTTAACTGAAGGCAGACTGTAAAGGGAGAGTTATTTGAGAGGAAGAAGGCCAAGTATGAGGAGCTCATAGGCGTATGCTACCTGATGCTACCCCATCAAAGTCGCCTGCCGAGGATTGGCTGGCCAGTCGCTCTACAGGGGCCTTAAGTTTCTGGGGATCAGAGACCTGCACAGCAGGAGAGCCATCAGGAACGTCACTGATGCTGCTGAGAGGGCATCAAGATGGCTGTGGATCAAAAGGCGACCACGCAAGCTACCTAGACACAGGCGGAGGTCTGATCAACCCCGGCTGGGTCGCCTGGGGGAGGGTGTATGAAGTTAAAAGACCTGAAGCACCTGATGACCCCAACTTCATCACTGGTGACGTGTCTAGGTTGCACCTTTAGGTGTTCAAAATCAACTGATGTTACATTAGAGTGTTATACTCTGTCAGTCACACTGTAGCTTCAGCCTCTACAATGACACTGAGATTTTGTGTAATGACGTCTTAAAACTGCCCCCTTTCGTCTTCATTGAGACAAAACCCCAACAGTCTGTTGTATACTCCAATAAAATAATCGCTCTCACTTCCATAGCTCGTTGCCTCACAATTGGGACAGCCAATATAGTGATATTAAATTATATTGTGATAAGAGACAAGACATCATCTTAGATTTTGGACATCGTAATATAGTGAATGATGTCATTTCCTGGTTTTAAAGGCCGCATAACATTAACTTGATGTAATTTTCTGAACTTGCCAACCTGTTCTGTTATTTCCCTTAACTCATATTACTGATAATTAACTATCAAAAATTTCACTGTGTAAATATTTTGTGAAAGCACCAACCCTACAATGCAGTCGAAATAGGACTGGGTTAAAATAACTGAGTCATCTGGCTCGAATCGATCTTCATATGAATGACCCGATATCGATTCATAAAATGTGAGATCGATCTTTTAATACAAGCTTTTTTCCACAGATGTGTGAAGCTTTAACCCGTTAATATAGCCAGTAGTAAACAGGTGCCAGCGTTAATTATTAACAACCAACATTAGTGGTTCTTTTATCTGCAACTGCAAGTTTAATTTTTTATGTTTTGACTTTATATAGTGACTTTGCTGTTTTAATTCTGCTGTTGCTGCTCTAGAAAAAGCAAATCAATGATTACATTATGTCTGTGGATCATAAGGGCAAATATCAGATTTGTGGTGGAAGAAATGCTCTGGTCAAACAAAATAATTAGGGATGCACAATGTTGAATTTTTTGACCGATATCCGATATGTAACAAACTCTTTTGAGCGATATCTGATATTGATCTGTCCATTTTTTTCCCCCACCTAATTTCATTGATCGTCAGGTCCCTTCTGTAGTGGAAGTAACGTCATATTATGCATGCATGCTCTTATCCTGATGGCCCACCAGCAGATGAACACATGAAATAATAGTTTTCAATGTATGTAATACTTATTTATTGTGAAAACAAAGAAAAAGCCTGTTGACTAATTCTGATAGATCATTTTAAAGCTGATATTGGCCAATAACAATGACATGTTATATTTTGCATCCCTGAAGACAATTTATTTATTCACAGTTAAATGGATCCTCTTAATTGAGACATTTGTCCTTACTATATAAAATGTTGACTGCACAGTGGTGCAGTGGTAAGTGAATACATTAAATGTAACAAAAGTGCAGGACTTGAAAGAAGATGAAAAGAAAGACATGAGAGACACAGGAAGAGGAAACAACTGCTGTGATAAACTATGATCTGACTGATATCCTATGAACCTGAGGTGTGTAGGTGTTAATGTCTGTGGCTGGGCTACATTTTTTTTTTTTTTTTTTTTTTGAAGCATAAAGCATATCACTCCCGTGGGCAGCACCCAAACCCAAAGCAGGAGGCTTGCCCGCTGCAGGTGTCACCATATTTCAGACCTCACATGAAAGTGTTCATCAAGGGTTGTGGATTTTTGTTGTCCTGCGTGCTATATCGTAAGCAAATGGACGTAGTAGTTGCCTGCGAAGTAGCAGTTTGAATTACCCTGAGCCTGGATGACTGAGAATCTCCACTGACATTTTGTTGTCATTTTTCTTTCTCGTTGAGCCCTGTAAATTTTTCTTTTACTATTTGAGAAGACGAGGCTGTCACCTCCAATCTGACTCCACAGAGTAAGACAGGCAGCAACTCTTTAGAGTCAGATTGGCACTGCTGTCAATTTTAGTCTTTTACAATAATTTAACTGTGGAAAGGTGCACATTGGCGGCGAGAAGCCTTTGAATGCAAAACTGGTGATTGCATGACTCGAGCTTTAATGAATTTTATTCAGCTGGCTCTGAAGGATATTTGACTCTTTACACTTTGGGTTACGTAAGTATCAACGAACAATGAACTGCAGACGACAAATGAAGTGCTAGTCTGCACAGTTTGATGTGATGATTGCAGTGTTTTGAGAATTTTAAGGGTTTCAAGGTACGTACTAATAAATTGAGAGAAATTACTGATATAATATCCAACAGGGGGCACATCTTTGTGTGATTTAAAGAAACACTTTTCCTGCCTGGTTGTCATTTCTTTACCTACCAGCACATCTCTATCACACATAAATCTGCCAGCTAAACTGGAGAATTTGCTCTGGCACTGTGGCTCTGATCCTTATCCTCCTTCCTAATGAGCGCTCTTAATGACTGATGTGTGAGTTTATGAAATCTCAAGGAATTTCACAATGTGCTCACTGTAAGTGGATGAGAGCGCGAGCCCAATGCCTAAAAGGTGAAATGTAAATGAAACAATTCAGGTACAGACGACTAAGAGGTTTTAGAGCACTCTGTTATTTTGGTGTGCTGCAGCAAAACTGACAGTCGCTGAGAACCTGGTAAGTGCTGTTGTATCCCTCCAGAGACAGAATGTCAGATCTGCATACAGACACCCCTCACACACACACACGCTCACACACAAATGTGCATTTCTATCAACTGCAATCAAATGTCTCCGAAAGCCGTCGATGGCAGGGAGACAAACGTGACATGGCATTCCGTTTGTAGAGCAAGTCCGCTGTCACTTCTCGTTTGCTCTCGGCTGTTTTGTTAGCTCGCGTGCAGTTGTCATTACTCTGCAATTATGGCGGGGTGGTGGGATAGAGGGTGTATGCTGCACTTTTAGCTGCCGCGGTTCACTGTCAGGAAGCGTTAGCTGTAATTGCCGGTGAAGACTGTGGAAACGAGAGGCTGTCTCCCCTCCAGCTCTCAACCTCTGCTGCCTATTAAACCATTCACACTCTCCTCTCCTCTGCCGTTTCCACAGGAGGGATGTGGAGATTGGGCCGTTAATGCCACGTCATTACGCCATATTGGAGATTCTGGAAAATGTACAAGAGAAATGGCAGCGAGACAGAAACCTGTGATTGTTGTAGGATCTGATTAAAACAAATTGCTCATAAGTCTGTAGGTGGAGAAGTGCGCGGATGAGTAAACTGTATTTATAAAACAAAAACACACACATAGAGTCAACAGTATTTCTCTTTGCCCCTCATCTCTCTTCCTCTCACACCCCAAAGCTGAGTTGATTATCTATTGGACCCTGGACAGGTCACCAGACTATCACAAGGCTGACACATAGAGACAGACAACCATTCACACTCACATTCACACCTACGCATTCACACCTACGCACAATTTAGAGTCACCAGTTAACCTGCATGTCTTTCGACCTCTTTGAAAGAAAACCCATGCTGACACGGGAGAGAACAAGCAAACTCTGCACAGTAGAGCCCCAGTCGGCCGGCAGGGTCGAAGCTGGCAGAACCGTCTTGCTGTGATGCAACAGTACTAACCTCTGCAACACCGTGCGGCCAAAACGCATTACTGCTAATACAAAATGACATTGAACATCACACGAGAAGCTGTTTTAATGTGGAGCATCACTACAACTATAGTTGCAAAAATGACTCGAACAATGCCAAACACTGAGGAACCGACAGGTGTGTCTTCCAGCTGCTGTGTTTTAAATTGATTGATTGATTCATTTAAAATGAACACTAGCTCTTCTGAGGGAATTTTGGTGAAAGTAAAACAAAAGTAGGGTAATAAGTAACTTATTACTCTACACAGAGAGTAATATTGTAAAGTTACTGATTACTTTCAATTGTAGGTAACTAGTTAAATGTAATATGTTATATCTTCAGAGTAGATTGCCCAACACTGATCTTATCCTACACTGTTGTAATGACATAAAGAAACATAACATTTCAATATATCTGTTGCACAATAATAATTAAATGTTACTTATTCGTGGTTTACATAAACGTACAATGGCAACATTTATTCTGGCAACTGGGTTGTTCACTGGTTTTAAAGTGTGAAATGCGAGAAGACGGTTCTTTTCCTTGTCTTACACTAAATTAAATATCTTGGGGGAGGGGGGTTGGACAAAAGAATTTAGAAGACATCATCTGGGTCTACTAAAGTACGGTGACCATTTTTCAAATATTTTATAGACCAGCAGATTACTCAATAATGAAAAATAAGCAATAGTTGCAGCTCTTGATGTAAAATCTCCTGACAGAAAAAGGGCCAGTTCAAGTTAGTTACTTATTATCTGCCCACTCAAACTTTCAAATGTCAGGTGGCAGCACATCTCTTATTCTGAACCACTGCAGCCAAGCAGTAAACGAAAAAGTTTTTTCAGTCTTTCAGCAAACAGTTTTTATCTGTTTATAGACTCTGTTTGCCACTTTAAACGCACCACAGAAGGAGAAGTGGGGAAGTTTTTACTTTAAAGACCATCGATGGCCATTTGGGAAGGAAAGAAGAATGGAGGAAAGGGAAAGGAAACGAAAGGAAAGGAAAGGAGGAGGGCTGTCGTTAACTGTGAAACACTGGTGCTTAATCTCATTATACCAATTGTCTATGGGAGAGAATTAGAGTGGGATCTGCAGGAATTATACATGTTGGGGTCGTACATAATGAGCTCTATGTAATCCCCCCACTTGCAATCAAAGGCTGCCAGAGAGTACCAGCCAGCCAGCACACACATGTAGACATGAACATAAACACACACACACACACACTCTTCTTACGCCTTTTAAAGAGCGCTGCCATTGAAAGCCACAGACAAGCCTGACAGTCATCGTTTTGAAATGAGCGTCTGCAATTGAGTGTTAACAGCGAGCGAAGTGCCAAATTACACAGAGTGGGGGATTAACGCAGAAACGGACAGATAAATGAACAGGAGAGCGAGGGAGAGAGGGAGGTAGGGAGAGAAAGAGCGGGGAGAAAGGGAAGCAAACCGTCGGAGTGAGGAGAAGTGCTCAGTAATGAATGAGAGGCAAGTGGAGGATTTGGCTTAGAGCAACAGGGTCTGTAAATTAATGTGGCACTGTAAAAGGAAAAGGGAAAAAAGGCAGAAAATACTGGAGGGATTCACAGAGCAGAGAGATGTTACAGCACCACCCTGTGGGCACAACACAGACTGCAGGTGTCGGTTAATGGCATCTGGACTTACTCAGTGTGTCCCTGGAAGACGTTGACGGAGTGGATGGACGGGTCTCTGAAGTCCCACAGTCTGAAGGTGGTGTCTCTGGATGAGGTGACCACCAGCCGCTGGGTGGGGTGAGTACAGCAGTGGGTCAGCTCCTGGTCATGTCCTGCACACAAAGACACAAATTAATAAACTCCTTGTGCATTAGTACAACAGTACGAGCATGTCACTCAGAGCCCCACTTTATTTAGTGCACCCAAACAGCACCAATTTCCTTTCAAGTGTTGTAAAAAAGTGATGTTTAAAGTGCTGGAAGAGGCACAAACTGGCTATTTAATTTCTCCAAACAGCTCCTGCAGCGCAGTTTGCTTGGACTACAATTATTTCATTGTGTGGGGACACTAAGCAAAGGAAACAGTGGTCTCTTCCTGTTTAGTCTGGGAGCCAAAAAACACAAACAGCCAGTTTGGTTCCACAAAATAACCAGACAGGCCATTTTGTCTTCTGTTTAATCTCAGTTACTCGTTACCTCTGACATGAATGCCTCAGAGAGAGGTAAACATGGACCTTTAGCTGTCATGATTCAATCTTTTAGCAGCAAAAACAAGAGGCCTCTTTTTAGGAAGAAACTTCTGAAAAACTCACATATAGCATTTACATTACAATAATAATTTTAGCATTTGTTATATTTTTACGATTTATTTTCATTGTTTTATGATAACTGGGGACCATGGCACCCATTAATGAGTGGCCGATGACAAAAGGAAATTCGTCTTGGATACATGTGGTACCTGCCCTTAAAAGAAACACAAAAATATTATACATACAGTCCATACAGAGAGCTGTCACTATTCACAATCCTACACACTCAGTACCTCCAGTACATGTGCTACTATGAGTGAACAAACTGCACCCAACGCAATGCACAACAAGTCTGTTTTACACAGTGTGTGTATCCATGTCACCTGCAGAGCAGCGCCACAGGAAGTTGTTTCCATGTCAGACTCCAGCCTGCTTCTCCAAACTGGGGCCGACTGACATCTGACACGCTATTTCTACGCACAAAGTCGGCCTATGTCTGCACCTTAGACCTCCTTACAGATCATGTTCTGAACAGGGAACTGATCTTACAAGAGCATGTAGATTTAATTGCAGAGAGTGACGAGGACCAGTCTGTGTCCCTCCAGTGGTTAAAATCTCTCTCTGGTGTTTGGAAATATTTTTGAGCATTAGACTTGGGTTCGAGGTGGATCATATCTTACTTAAATGTTTAAAATATGAACTCCAAATCAGAGGATGACGATAACAGACACCCTGTTATACCATAAATACTACATCATAATATGTCAGCCAGTTTACATACCAGTGAGTGCGTGAACCAGTTCAGACGTCTCCACCTCATACAGGTTGGCAGCACGATCCCAGGAAGCTGTCACCACTTGTCGACCTCCCACCAACCAATCAGCTGCGATCACAACACCCTGGTGGCTCTTTAGGGTTGCTGTAGGGACCCGGACAGTGGGGACCTCACAAGGGCCCTCACCATCCACCTCACCTTCTTCTCTGTCTGACGAGTCCTGGTCGTCATCACATGGAGCCTTTTGGGCGCAGAAAGAAGAACGCACAGTTATACAGTTAATGCACACAGACGCCTGCAGTGATACAGAATTTAAAAATGACAGCGAGGATCTAGTTTGTTGCGATTAATTTGCTGTGAAAAGTTAAGTGGCCTATTTGTAAATGCACTAAATATTCACTGACTTGGTAAATGTAATAAATCCTTTGACAGAAAACACACCTCTCAGAAACTATTCCAGCAGCAACTCTGAGAAGAGAACAGAAAGGTTACTCACACTGACATCTGGTGGTGGCTGCGGGGCAGGAAGCTGCACCATGTAGCGCCAGATGTGAGCCGTCTGGTCCCCAGAGGCTGCGGAGAACACAAGTTCACATCAGCAAACACACAGCACATTCAGATCTACAGAAATTGAAGTGCTAGAGTCAACAGCAGCAGGGAGGAGATGGTCAAACAGTCCTGAAGAAAATGAACATGTTGATAAAGAAAATCCAGCTAATTTAACTGAAGAAACACACATGGGAAAAATACACACCTGTGAGGGCCATCTGCTCTGTGGGGTGGAACTTGATGGAGTTGACTGTGGGCGAGAGAACAATGATGAGACATGTGTTACATCACATATTGTTATTATAGACAAGCCAAGTGAGCACATGTTGACAGACGCGCTGTTTTATCTAACACAAAGCTGCTGTGTATGTTTTAATATTAAGGAGGATTAGGGCCACGTTAGAGAGAGAAGGGATCTTATATTTAGAAAATAAAGTCATAAATCTACAAGAAAAAATTCATAAATTTATGAGAATAAAGTTGAATAAAGTAAGCACTTTTTATACCATGTTACCTGACTGTCTGGTCCTTCTCTTTGACTTTTTCCTCTCCTAAAATTAGAATTTTAATCTCTTATTTATTATGATTATTCTCGTAGATTTATGACATTGTAATTGTAATATTTTGACATTATTCTCGTAGATTTATGACTTTATTCTCATAGTTTTGCAACTTTATTCTCATAACAAATTTTATTCTCATAGATTCACAACTTTATTCTCATAGATTCACGACTTTATTCTCATAGTTTTTGAACTTTATTCTCGTAATATTTTGATGTCATTTTCGTAGATTTACAAATTTATTCTTGTAATATTTTGACTTTATTCTTGTAGATTTATGACTTTATTTTCATAGTTTTGCAACTTATTCTCGGATATTTACGACTTTATTCTTGTAATGTTATGACTTTATTGTTGTAGATTTATGATTTTATTCTGTTATTAACATGGCCCTAATCTTCCTTCATAGTTTTAGGCATGAACCAGAGAGATTTAGTAAAAAAGGTATAACACATGACAGAACTTGCTGAATAAATTCTCATTATATCATTTCAGAAAGCTTATTTAACACTATTTTGTAGGTTGATTTGAACCAATTTCTAGTGATACACTGCAAATTATAACAAAATCTAAGAACAACGAATAAAAATACACGTATTTAAGTTTCATATGAATTATTACCTGATCCTGCATGGCCGGCATACCTCAGCAGACACTTCCCAGTCTCTATACTCCACAGCAGAGCTGAGTGATCTGTGCGGAGAGAGCAGAGGCGGGCAACAGGAAGCCATTTACATTTTTATAGCAAACAGGTTGTGATTTCATATTGTAATGTACTGTATTGACAAAGCTTGCTCTCTAGTTAGATTCAGTTATGGACCACTTTATAGTGAGACTGTACAAGATGACATAAGGAGGAACATAAAGTGAGCAGCAAACACAGCGTCAGAGCTTCTAATGTTTCTTGCAAAGGCAGATGATGGAAATAAAAAGAAAAAAGTTTTCAATAAAACTAAAAAGTCATTAAATTTCTGTTTATATGAGGGTTGTCTCTTTTGTTCAGAATTTCAACAGTATTAGCAATAACAATGCAACAGATGCCATGAATCATCTCAACTATGTCCTCATTTTCCGCTAATTGCACCAAGGTATCACAACTGATGTGACAATGATGTAAATAATGCACAGAACATCCTTAGTTCTGACGGATTATTTGGGTACTGAAAATCACTTTGTGGACTGTGAGCTGTGTGCACAACAATGACCTGTGATTGACATATCCAAGTTAGGGCTGGAACTAACAATTATTTTCATTATCGATTAAGATTGTTTACTTTGTGACCAGCCGTTACACAAGGAGAGCTGGACAGAGTGATTGTCAGACCTTATGGTGGTGCAGTGGTCCCTGGGTTCCTTATTTTTTTGGGGAGTGTACCATTCATTACTATTTATATGAGCTATTTATTGACTTTAAGCTTTTTTGTATCCATTACTTTGAACGTTTTCAACAATTTACCCTTTATTTTAAGCCAACTAGTCAGTTAGGTGCCTTGGTGTACCTGCAGAGGCGGTGCCCAGGACCACCGGCTGAGTTCGGGTGACGCTGAGGTCCCAGATCCCATCCCGATGGCCCATGTACTCCTTAAGCAGCTGGCACAAAGCCCGGGACCCTGTGGTGGCTTTAAAGCTGGACACAATCTGAGCAGGGAGAGACGAGAGGAGGGCATGATGAAGAAAAGCAAAGAAATGGACAGAGGGATGAGCATTGTGTGATAAGCAACACAGTGTTGCTTAGATAAGAGGCCAGGTAAAAAAAAGTAACTACAGGTGCACCAATACGTCTTCAGACCTGATGGGATTACTTTGAAAGATCTGGCTGATATAAATATCCGTGAATTAATTTCCATTTACTCATTCTGTAATTTGTGTTTGATACATGATGGTGATGGTAACTGAAAAGGTAACTGAAAGCTGGCTTCTTAACCAAACCACAGACGAACACATGACGTAAAAGTAGCTTTTCATTTCTACATGCGTCACATATTTTGGTCTCTGACAAACAGATAAGGCGAAGTGGGCGGTTGTTTCAGAGCAGGTTAACTTCAGAGGATCAAATCCTGTCGACAGCCTGACAGCTCTCTGGAAAACACTGACTTATCATTCCTACAGGATCCCGACACACTAAGTGAGAAGTGATGAAAAAGCACTAGACACTGTTGTAGATCAGTGGAATCATTTTGTTTTCTAGGGTAATTATGTCAGAGATATGTGTCCACTCTAGATTTAAAACAAACAATGAAATGGTTTACCACAGGCTAATGAACAGCAATTATAGCTGCATATTAATTGTGCACAGTTAATTAGCTTAGTTCATTATGAATGCAGCATTTCTGCATTATCATTCAGTCATTTCTTTTTTCTTTATCTGTTCTTTTCCTCAGTTGGGGCAGAAGGAAAAGCCGTTATTTACTTTTAACAGTTTTTGTCTTTTACTCAGATTGCTCATAATGACACAATAAAAATACATGGAAGGATAATAGCAACAACTTGGTGACTATTTTGTCCACATTCATATTTTTTCAAAAGGAATCTATTATACTTCTAGCTCTTCTGTATCACCTTAACATTATGTTTGATACATAGATACTATTCCTGTGTTTCTGCAGCTTCTCAATTTGTTATATCTTTGTCATACTGTGCAGTGGCATGCAAAAGTTTGGGCACCCCTGGTAAAATTTTGTTTATTGTGAATAGTTAATTAAGTAGAAGATGAACTGATCTCCTTCAACATTTTAAGCAAGATTTCTTTATTGGTCATGTTGGTCACCAGAGAGAATTTATTTCTTTGTACAATTTTAGAGTGACAAAAAAGCAAAGGAGCATTATGCAACAGGATGGACACCCCAAGACATCTGAGCGCTAACACAACTTATCAGGGTCTCAGATCATAATTAGCTTGTTAGGACTATGGCTTGTTCACAAATTTCAAAGCTTTATGAATACTCTGACTCCTGAAGCCTTGTCCCAACAATCAGCAGCCATGGGCTCCTCTAAACGGCTGCCTAGCACTCTGAAAACTAAAATAACTGATGCCCACAAAGCAGGAGAAGACTAGTTTTCAGGGAGCTGTTTCCTTCATGTCCTTAAGAAATGGCAGCTAACAAGAACTGTGGAGGTCTAAGAAAACTTTCCGAGAGAGCTTCTTGTAGGATTGTTGGACAGGCAAATCAAAACTAACGTTTGGCTGCAAAAGACCTGCAGGAAGATTATCAGGCTCTGGAGTGGTGGCGCACTGTTCTACTGTGCTGTGACACCTGTACAAATATGACCTTCATGGAAGAGTCATCATCTTTCCTGTGTCCTCACCACAAAATTTAGCATCAGAAGTTTGCAAAGTTACATCGAAACAAGCCTGATGCTTTTTGGAAACAAGTCCTGTGGACTGATGAAGTTCAAGCTGAAGGTTTTGGATGCAATGAGCAAAGGTATGTTTGGAGAAAAGAGGAACACCTGTCCAGCTGTTAAAGACAGTGTGGATCAATCATGCTTTGGGCTTGTGTTGCAGCCAGTGGCACAGGGAACATTTCACAGGTAGAGGGAAGAATGGATAAAATTAAATTCCAGCAAATTCTGGATGCAAACATCACAGCCTCTGTAAAAAAGCTGAAGATGAAGAGAGGATGGCTTCTACAACAGGACAATGACTCTAAACACACCTCCAAATCCGCAATGGACGACCTCAAGAGGTGCAAGCTGAAGGTTTCCCTCACAGTCCCCAACCTAAACATCATTAACAATCTGATGATAGACCTCAAAAGAGCAGCCCAAGAATCTCACAGAGCTAGAAGCCTTTTGCAGGAAGACTAGGCTTCAGGCCCTTTTCCTTTATTATTATTTTGGATCGTTAAAAGACTAAAATGACAAAATTATTGAAGATTTGTGTCATCTTTCACTTTTTGCCTTTTAGGGATCAGTTCATCTTCTACTTACTTAACTACTCACAGTAAACAAAATTTTGACCAGGGGTGCCCAAACGTTGGCATGCCACTGTATATGTCATACCACACTGTTATTCATCAGCATCAGGCTCAGTGAAGCCAGAGAGAGATGGACTAGGTTGACCTGGCTTCGTGTTAGAGGGCCCTCGTAGCCTGCCAAAGCCAAGTGTGTGTGCGTAAGCAAGCACTGTTACATTGCAGAGGATGTCTCTGCAACTGCCAAAAGGTTGATGGTTTCACTTTGCCTCAAACCGTGTGCCACTAGAGTATTAATATCACAACTGCTCTAATGCCAATTCAAGTATCAGTGAGAGTAAGACAGATTATCACTGTGTGTGCTGATACCAAACGAGTGGTGCACCTCTAAAAATATCCAGTGGGCTGGTTACACATGGCCTTTAGTCACTACAGGCTGCAACGTGAACAAATTAAAGGCTGAATTGTAGTTTCATTTATCACAGAGCGGTCATAACCTGTACTGTGCATGCTGCTGCAAGCAGACGGCTGACCACAGCAATAAGCTTAGATCATTGGTAGTCATTAGATGCAGCAGCAAAGCATCTGGTTCCCTCGTGTGAGACTGTGTTAATATATGCTCTCATTCTGTCCGCTGTGTTTACAATCACATTACAGTACAATACAATCTTGTTTGTTCCCTGTCATTGAAACAAAATGGGCAACAAGCAAAATAACCCATTCCAGTGAAGGTCAACCCAGTAATAAACCCAGGGTATAGTTAGTGCAGATCATTAGTTTCAAGTACTGTCAGTCTGAACAAAATTAGTTGTTGGTCATGTTTCGTAGCCAGCTGACAGGTTAGCTGTAGATTATATAGCAGCTAGTTCTGTTAATTTAAGAGTCCTCCCTTGATCCTGTGTATCCTCTTTTCTAACTTACAAATCAGCAGAGGATCGTGACCCACTCTTCATGTAGCTCAGACTTTGGCTGCATTCAGACTGTTTCTTTAATTCAAAGGGTAAGTACTGTAGTTTTAACCTGGATCCTATTTTACAATGTTTTTTTTTGTCTAGGTGACTAATTGGAACAACAATTTTTGTAACCGGTCCAGTATTGAGAGAGCGCTGCAGTCAGCAATGGCAAAACAGGCTGCAATGTAATGATACCAGGTGTGTTCACACTGTCAATTTATGCCCACTAAAAGTGTTCGTTTTAGCCACTGACAGGCTCACATTAGGCCTGAGACGATCAGCGATCAAATCGTATATTGGCGATTGGAGGGTTGCCAGGCGATTTGCTGGATATCAAGGCCATTTTGAAAAAATAACAAAAAACGGCGCTCTACCGTGCATTAAGAGATGTTTATTCGGGAAATACATGACTGTCAGAGAAGCCCCGTTTACAAACAGACCTACAATCCATCTCCTCTCCTCTCCTCTCTCTTCTCAGCGGAGGGTGACACAGCCGTTTGCTCATGCTTCGGGGTCGTTCAATAGAGTAATTGCAAATAAATATTGTTTTAATGTGTAACTATTGAAATGTTCACAAGGGCTTTCATAAATTCCTACAATGTTGTGGCACTGCCGCCTTTGCAGGTTAAAAGTTGATGACAACGACTTGAAGTGAGGAGTTGGTGATCGTTGAAACAGTGAAAAGACAAACCAAGGCAGCTTTTGTGAGTCCTCTTTAGTTTATTTCGACTTTGAATGAAGTGTGTTTTACAGTGATAAATTTACTGTTTATTTAAATGGAGTCTGGTGGGTTTGGTGATAGCGATTTCAAGGCTGTTTCTGGTTAAACAAAAAGCATCTTACTTTTAATATGAGGGTCTATCTCTGTAGGGATCCTTTCCCTAAGTTGTCAGACACTTAAAATAACAATCTGAGCCTGTCAGTGGCATAAACTGACTTCCTGTTTCGCTGCTGCCGGCTGCAGTGTAAATTGTTGTTCCTGTTTGTCATCTCAACACAAAACCATAGAAAACAGGGTCCAAATCTTTAAAATACCTAACTTACTTTTAAAGAGAAGCAATATCAAGGTAAATGTGAAAAATTAAAGAATGGAGGAAAAAATTCAAAGACATCTTTTAAAGCTATATTACACATTTAACCCTTTTACATTACAGTGCTCTAAGCTTACATTTTTAGAGGCACCAGTATGACTCAATTACAGTAAAGAGTTAAGGGGCACAGTTCAGTTTTAAAGATTATACAGTATGTATAAGACACTAGGCCTAACTGACCTCACTAGGAGATTACCAAGCGATTTTGAAACTTTTGATTCTTGAACAAAACGTTTCACATTCACACACTTGAGTTTTCACTAGTATATATTCTGTAGAGTCCTGCAATAACGGACTGTTTGACATCTTGGGAAATTACTTGCTGAGAGTTAGATAACAAGATCAATACTACTCTCGTGTCTGTTTTTCACTGTTTTACAGAAGTTATATGACGGACTATCTCTTGCCTGGGAGCAGTTGAGATGAGATGAGCTAAGTGACTGCTGGTGTTAGCTTCCTATTTAATGTAAAGACACAAGAGCAGTATCAATCTGCTCATCTAACTGTTGGTAAGAAACCAAATAAAGCCTAGTTCAGACCAAAGATTCACTATGAGACAGGCTCTAACTTGCAAAACACCAGTCTGAAACGTTCTGAAAACCAGTTTACATCAATTCCACTAGACGAGATGGTGTATTGTCTCCATAGCAACAAAGCTCTACACTTCCATTCTGATTTCCAGCTTTTCAGGCTTATTTTGTAGCTGAATATAATTTGTAGCCTCTAAAAATACGAACCAGGAGAGTGATAGTGAGATATTGGCTACAGCTGCATTTTTGTGATGAAACTGCAAAAACACAAACAGATGACCTGAGATTCAGATGGACTGTAATCATAATCAATACACCACAATGACTTAACTAACCTGCTGCGCCGATTAATCAGTCGATGACTATGTTTGTGTGGGACGCAGCAAAACATCGTCAGGACAGGGATAAACATTCGTTTCAAAAGCCACAGGGACGTAAATCGGACAAACTTGGGCTCGGCGGGGACAGAGGGTGAGCGAACATGCTGTCTGCTGACAGTCTGTAAAGGACTTGACCGGTAAGCCTCACCATAGACGTGTCTTATGTTCTACAGCCAGCAACTGGCAACTTGACAAGCTGAGTCGCAGGCGGCACCATCAGCCAGCTTGGGGACGGCAGCAGCTCAGTCCATCGGGACTTGGGTTGGGAACCAGAGGGTCGTCGATTCAGGTACCCGCCCGCACCAAGTATAGAGTGTGGACTGGTAGCTGGAGAGGTGCAAGTTCACCTCCTGGGCACTAGTGAGGTGCCCTTGAGCAAGGCACCGAACCCCCAACTGCTCAGGGCGCCCGTCCAAGGCAGCCCCCTCACTTTGACATCTCATATAGGTCCTGTTTGTGCATGTGTGTGTATTTTGGGCCTGTGTGTATGTGACGAGTGAAATAACTGAATTTCCCCTCAGGGGTTAATAAAGTACATATGCTGCTGCTTCTTCTTCCTCTTCTTGAATCAAGCTGAGACTGGACAGTTTACACCGCTGCAACTGTCACTTGCAACGTTCTGAAACGGGTTTTGTCTCATTGCAAATCTTTAGTCTGAACTGGACTTAAGTGTATTTCTCTTAAAATGCTGAACTCTTCCTTTAAAAGCTGTACGAAGACAGCTCTTCACTGGATGTTAATCAGTTTCAACATGACCATTCTGACTCCTGGTAAACTTGTCTTGTGATGTGGGAAGCGATTTGTTTTTTTAAACTTTTGTAATTCCATAAAATTTATTTTGGCATTACAACAACTGACTGACAGGTCGTTTTTGCTGATGGAAAGAGACTTGTACCCAATAACCTATTAACATGACCAAATATACAGTCTGATTGTATGAGAAACTGTAACAGTATATTTGTTTTTTTAAATAAATGCAGCCGTTCACCCAAATGATGTCCGACAGGGTGCAGAGCAGAGAAGAGATGAGGAGTCAAGGTTAGACTGTAGTTAAAAACAGACTCAGCCCACAGCTGACCCTTACAATGCTTAGTGACAAACAGAGCATTCAGGAAGTTACCCATGAATCTCCTCCCCACAACTCCCATGAAGCCACACTGAAGTTGCGAGGTCCACCTATTTTGCCGTGGAAAGTGTACAAGGGCTACATCGGCAAGAGATTAAAGAGGAAGAAGTCAAGGGAGATGTCAATCAGTGATAATCGCTTAATATCAAGTTTCCCTAACTTAACACCCTGAAAGTCCAAAAATCATTATATAAAAACGCTTGAAAATCAAATGAAGTTAACAGTAATGATTTTTTTGTCACAATTTAATTTGTTTACCCCCTCTTACACAGGAAGAGAAAGACTTCCTTCTCCTCACTCAGTCAGCAACAAAGGGGCTTTTGATAGTCTGTAACCGTTACCCCCACAGATATAAATAATTACACAGATGTCAAATCTCCTGAGCTCTAGAGACCAGGCCAAAATAGCTGGAGAGAGGTACCTTGCTGGTAGAGGCTTTGTAGGTCGTCTTCAGCTTCTGTGACAGTTGACTGGTGCTGTGGCTGGCTGTGTGACAGAAAGATAAAGAACAATGAATGAAATTATCCACCAGTGACAAACCTACTGGTTGGTTTTACTGCTGCAATAACGGCCTAATAAAGCATCAGAGCTTTTAACTGCGCACAGCACACGAGAAGATCGTTTCATAAAACAAGATTACCTGTTAAACCAGGCTAACTTCAGCAAACCAGGTTCATTTTTCAAAAATTTTGCTTGATAAAGGAGGTTTACACATGTCTACAGTGGCATGCAAAAGTTTGGGCACCCCTGGTCAAAATTTTGTTTACTGTGAGTAGTTAAGTAAGTCGAAGATGAATTAATCTCCAAAAAGCATGAAGTTAAAGATGAAACATTTCTTAAATATTTTAGGCTAGATTACTTTTTTATTTCAATCTTTTACAGTTTAAAAAAAAACAAAAAATGAAAAGGGCCTGAGGCAAAAGTTTGGGTGCCCTGCATATTTGTACAAGCGTCCCTGTCTGATTAATCTTCCTGCAGGTCTTTTGCAGTCAAACGAGTTAATACAGTTAGCCTGCTTAGGTATCAGAGTTTTCATTACAACAAATGTAACATTCCAGCAATAGTACAGTAGCTTGCAGGGTATGAACATGCAATGAAGGGAGGAGGGGCCAATGGTCCGTTGTATTAACACTGGGAAGTTAGAATTATTAGTTCCCTGCAGGCCCCCAGGAAGTGCGCTGGGCTTAGAAGCCAAAATTTGTAGTAGCGACATAGTGGAATTACAACTCCTGAATCTGTCACATGCTGCCATTCGGCCCAAAAAAACATTTTCCCAAAGACTTACATTGGGAAAGATACGTCTGTAAATCAGTGGATACATTTCTTTGAGTGTCACAACCTCCAAAAAATGACTTGCTCCACTTTCAGGATTTAATCCATTTGGTCCGATAACATTTGTAAAGTCCTGAAAAATCACAAGAGCGCTTTTCTGGCTGAGCAGCTGTCATAGGAATGAATGGGGACCCCCCTCCAACACTGTATCCAGCTTTCTTCATACATCCATGGTTCCCAGTTCCCAGAAATTTCAGCTTGAACACCCCCAAAGTGGATTTTCCAACTACAAAAAACCCCAACCTCAAAATTTCAAGATGGCTGCTCCAGGCATCAAAGACAGTCACTGTCAGTCAACTGTAGTTATAAACTGTTTATTAGCACTTCTGTCCTATTTATGTCTCATTAAATTAGTCGTACACACTGTGCTGCTACATGTTGCTACTTGTTTGTACGCTCAAAATACAGTGTGATGCATTTTTATCTACTAGTATAGTAACGAACAATGGATAGCCAAGGTACATTGAATGCAGCACAAGTTTAAATGTTGCATCTACAAACAGTTGCCGACTTTTCCTGCATAGCATAACTTCAAATATACTGACACCTGCAGCAGATTGTGAAGGAAATATTGTACCTTTTGTTTTCAGAGCTCCTTTGGTGGGGTCTCCTCCCTCAACAGTCTGTCCATCTCCGGTCAGACGCTCATTCAGAGAGTCAATTTCCCGCCGTACTGTAATGTTAGCACAGTGACAGGACATCAGTAAGCAAACAGCTGCGCTCTGGAATTGTCTGGTTAGTCAATCAACACCTGAAGATCAATACTTAAAAGGTATACGCCAAAGAAATCTAAGGGTTTTGGTCTCAATCAGGGACTAATTTTGTTACCTAGAGTTGGTTCGTGTTCTCACGACAGCACTTACAAGCGGACCAGATTAAATGGCTTGTGTGAGAAAGCTGCTCTTGACTGGTCAGAATTTCCATGTGGGAAAAATCCAGGAAGTAAACAAAACGTTGAAGAAGAGTACACTTGCAAGATGAATGTGACACTTTCTAATGTCACAATGGAGGGACAACTACGCAGGTTGACTTTAGCGCTGCTCATCGTGGACTATATTGCTGTTATTGTTCATTATTCATTCAAACCATACAGTTTGAAAATGAGGCGCAGCTCCAACTAGAAAACAATGTTTTGATGCACTGGATGTACTGAGTGTGCATATTAAGGCAGTACAGGAGGAGGTGCACATTAATAATCCTCCAGGACTGTAACATGATCATGTTTAACCCAAACAATGTGTCATGTGACTGTAGTTGGTTCACATCCAGGTCGGAACACGTTCTCACCACAAACGAGTTCATTTGTAACCGGACTGAGACCACCTCTTCAAGAAGGTCTCAGTCCAGTTGTTTTGGTGCACACCTGAGTGTGATTGCTGTGTTCACACCTGCCTACACAAACCACACTTAGAGGGCAAATGAACTTCAGTTTGATTGAACTGAATCAAACAGGGCAGGTGTGAAAGCAACCTTAAAACATTTGCTGGACTCTTTGGATCAGTTACTCACGTTCAAGGTTTTCGATGTAAAGATTTTCAAACTCGCGCTCAATCTGGCCAAAAAGGTCAAGAAGATTGGTCCGTAAGGAGAGGGGCAGCTTGGAGTCCTGGACAGACAGACAAGAAAAGAACAATGCTTTAATACACTTTATGGTAAGCTGACATATGGGCCTAAAAATTAAGAATAAGTCACCACTTTTATTTCCTCCAGATCCCTCTCCAGCGTCGTATTATCTTTTATTTATAATAATGTGGTATATTCAATATGTTATGCTTAAAACTCTGAACTTCAACACAGGCAAGACTACAATTTTAGAGCGACAAACTACTGTTTCTTATATTATCACTACTCACACAGAAGTTTGGGTGACTCATAAAATACACACCACTTAAACAAATCGAAAGCTACACACATAAATGTCAAGTCAAACACAGCCTGCATGTTCACCTGATACAATCAGCCACCAGCTACAGTTTGTGCTACGCAACTTATAACCTACAAAACACTTTACTAATAACACAACAGCCAAGTGAGCAAACACCCAACTCATTTCAACTGACTTACCTCCATGGCGAACTCCTAGAGGTACCAGTTACCAGGTGACCACCAGTCTACACCAGACTAGCATGCAAAGAAACCGAAAAAAGCTGTCGTGAAAACAAAGGCTGCGTTTGACAGCACGCCTTAAGAGCTGCTGCTTTCTCCAGCCATCTGAAAGACGAGGAAACCAAATACTTGACTGTCACTCTTTCTTCTGGCACGCGCTCAAAATCAACAACAGTTTGCCACAGTAACGTTAACCGCCTGATCGCTCTGTCTGCGCCCCGTGTCAACACACACTTAACCAAAAAAAAAAAAAAAAAAAAAAAGCTCAATTAGCAAACAACAGGCTGCCCTTATGAATTTAAAGCTGCTTAGTTGTGGCACTAAAACCTGCAGTGTACTCTGGCTAATAATGACAGCATTGAAAGCGCAGAAGAAAATGCATCCTGTGTGTTATATATGGGTTTATAAAGCTCTGTGTGTGTGTGTGTGTGTGTGTGTGTGTGTGTGTGTGTGTGTGTGTGTTACTCTGTGCTGTGGGGGGTAGACTAGGTACATAAACAGAGCCAGCATGTCTTGGCAGTGGACAAAAAGGCCTGGTGAAAAGACTAATCAGACCTGGACAAGCGGCCCATATTAAAACTTGATGAGACAACAGGCCAGTGCAAGCTGAGCTCCAGGTTTAGTGGCTGATAATTCAAGGACGTGGTCAAGCACAGAAAGTAAATGTTCAAGGACCTCCATGACCAAAACTAGAGCTGTGCAATACCAACAAACATAAGCATCACATTATTTCCACCTGAATACTTAGCATCCAAAACCTGGATCATGACAAAGGCACAGACAATGTTTTGTTTTTCATTCTACAGGTTTTATCTCCCGTGACAGAAATACATGATGATACCATCTAAAACACTTCTAAAACATCCTTGACACAACCTTTTTGTTCAGCTTATCCGAGAGACAACTCTAAGTAGGGTCAGTCTGCAGCCAACTCCCAAAAGTTAACAACCAGGGCGTTCTTGATCAAACAAAAACAGCTTTTATTGTCTCAGTGGTGAAGAAGCTTGACAGTTTGCCACGACTGGTTTGCATCAGGAAATGCCTGCTTGTGTAAAGGCTTCAGTTACAGTCTTCTCTTTCTGGAGGAAATAAATCAATCTCTAATTTAAATAACCTGTTCGAAGACAGTTAATCACTAACTTTATGGCACCAGTGGGCTTAAAAAGCCACAGTACATCCCTTTGTTTTCACAAAAAGAAAATCAGTAACCAGCAGGCGCATCCACACCAGACATTCCTTCAAAGATTAGAGAATGTAAAATCCAGATGATATTAACACTTGGGCAAAAGCAAGTTTACTCCAAAGTAGGATCCTGTAGCTTCCTAATAAAAACGCTTACACTTTCCCCGGGGGAGGAAACCACATCTCGTAAATACAAGGCAGCATGGGGCTGTGGATGTTGCAACACCAGGTACAAAATAAAAGCAATGCTGCTCAACCGGCTTGTACTGTACTCTCATGACTGACAAAAAACAAACTCACAGCAAAACTGTATAACAATCAATACGCTAATTAATAAAGACTCACTTTATAGTAGGTGTTTTATGAGCAGATCCACAAAAAACTCTTTGGAGCATGTTTATAAGATATGTTATGTGTGTAGTATAAGCTCTATATTTGCCAAAATGCTTGTCTGCTGCTGTCAGAGTGTGCTGACAGCGAGACAAAAGGCATTGTCTGTGCATCCCCCTCACCTGTCCCTCCAGCATGTCTCCTCTTTGGATGCCTGCTGGCCTCTCCTCTGTGCTGTTGGTGCGCCGGATAGACAAGCTGTGAGCCTTGCGCTTCTGCTTGGGGTGACGGGCAGCTGAAGCAGAGCCACTGCTGCTTCCGCCCTCCACAGGCATCCCTCCTACCGCGCAGGTGGCCCTGCCCCCTGCTCACCTCTTACCTGAGAAGCAGGTACACAAAGGCCAGGCTCGCTAGTTGGCTGGTGGGTGGATAAGGTTGGTCGGTTATCTCCACCTGTGTGCAAGTAAAAAGGAAGTTGAGTTTAGGTTCACAGCCATTGCAGGAACTGCTCAAGGTGAAGGGTAACCTTCCCTGCATGGATCCAAACTGATACAAGCAGATATATTCAGATCTAAAGAGCATGTGGGTGCAGTCTGATCCTGATACCTGCTGTTCTGGAGCAGCATACGGCCAAAATACATTTAAAGGTCCAGTAATTTAATGTTGCTTTGCTTGTAAGCAAAAAAACATAAAACATAATTTCAAGACAATCAATTTTAACTTTATGTGAGAAACATGTGCATAATTCTAATATTACCAGTTTTGTCTGGGACCAACCACCGATGCCTCTGAAATACGGACACTGGAGAGGGACCTCGATAGATTTTTACATAGAAATTTTATTGTTTTCCTATATTTGTAAACAATATAACAAGTTACAAGTCATTTTCTTTTACAGTTCCACTTTTTTCATTTAATTAATTTCCTTTTAATTTGGGATTCAATTGGTCAAGGTGTGACTTTGAGGCAGTGAAAGAAACCTAACATAAATATTTTCTCAGATAATAGAGATAGCTCTCTCGATGAGAAATCTAATGGAAACTGGCTTAAAACTTTCTATTTTTCTTTTGTTTCCATTTGTTTCTGTGTTTTTTTGTTAGTCTGTTTATGTTTGGCTTGTTTATTTATTAATTTCCTTTAAGCACTTCACTTTGTTGTGATATATAATTGTCAAAACGGGTGCAATGTACAATATTTCTAACTGTTTTTGTAAATCTTCTGGCTGAAAGAAAGAGGGACTACAGGAATAACAAGAAAAAAACTACTTTACTGATAGGCCTAAAGTATACTTGGTAGAACCTGACTTTAATACATTTTATTCAGACACCCACCCACTATTAAAAGAGGGACTATGAGAATAACAGGTAGAAAAAAACTTGAAGTTACATATTGTGTCGAACCAGCAAGTGTTCCTTGGTAAATTGTACATCACCTGAATTTACTATCAGCAGCATGTGAAGCTTGACAGACCTGAATTTAATGATGCTTTGCTCATCGGCAAAGAATACAAAAAATAAATAAATAAAAATAAAGACAAATTGACACCCACCCACTGTTGAAAGAGGGACTATGTAGGTAGCAGGTTAAAAAAATATGAAGTTACACATTCTGTAAAACAAATAATTTCACACGAATTCACTATCAGCAGCCTGTGAAGCCTGACAAACCTGAAGTCATCTGCTGTAATTCACCTACTTGCTGTAAGATATTAAAATTAACAGAATCTTAATGAAGTTCAGCCTCAAGGTACAACATGTTCAGAGGACTGTGCGGGTTTGTGCTGTAGATATGGTGGCGTGGCGCCATATTTAACATTTGGACAACGCATAACATTAGTCAGCTAGCTTAACGATCATTTATAAGCAAGACTGAAACTGAAAGTATGACATACGCCAGACAGCACGTGTATTCGTCTAACATTAACACATTAAACCATATCAAGTTAACAGGGTGAATCACGCTTGCAAAATGAATGCTCGACGCTGCTGTCGTGACTTGTGACCAACCTATGATACTGTTATGTCACGATACAACACAGACACTCACCGCTGTCACTGAATTCAGTCTTAGTTATCTCGGTGGTCGTGAAACAAAATCAGCTGCACGTTAAAGCAGACGAGCTGCCACATCTCTTCACTGCGGCATCTAACGTTTACACACCACACGGCTGCTAGCTAAGCGCAGCATACATGACCTATGACCTTCCTAACTCGACATGCATGTACATTTCACCGCATGTTATTTTACACGTTATCGATGTACGATTTTAACCGTTACTGACACGTTAGTTTGACAAGTATCAGATTTTTTACCCAAATTTGACACATCACGTATTTTATTGGCGCACCGACTTCCGCATCACGTGATTTATGTTTGCACTTTGTTAGCCAATGAGCTGCCGCGCCGATGTGACGTGTCCAATGAGAGGCCGTGACCTCAGAGGCAGGGAGTGAGTGAAAGCTAGCTGGCTCGACCACTGTGTGCAGCTCTAAAACACCGCCGTGAACAAACGCAACACGCGTTAAAAGACGAGGTGTATCTCCGTGAGACAGGTAAATTGTTGCCTGAGTAATGTAACGTGTATCGGTTTGCGTGTAGGCTGTGTGTGTGTAGCAGACAGTGCATACTTATGTCCGGTTGTCAGAGGCCTGGGTGATGCTGGCTGTACTCAGGCTGTGCTGCGTAGTGGTCTGATGGCGTGTTGACAGTCAGTGTTCACAGGAAAACACGAAGTGGAGTCTGCTGGAGCGACAAAATAACATCCCACAATTTACTACTGTATGCTTTAATGGAAATGCATCTATCATAGCCAGTAATATAATGCCCACATGGGCTATTAAACTGCGTTGAGTGCTTTTACTTTTACTGCTGAGTAAACTACTATACTTTTACTTGAGCAACAATTTCAATGCAGGACTTTTATCTTGTAATGGACAGGGGCAGGTCATCAGACAATTGGTCCTTGGGCACAGACATGCAAAAGACCCCCCAGCTGTAGTAGCAAGACACACATACAGTTTATGGATCATGGGCCTCATTTTGTGTCATTGTTTTGCATAATTTTGTAAATATCGTTTTTGTGTTTTTTAGTCTTTGTTCTTTTTTTTTTTTTAGTTTTTTGGGGGGCTTTTTCCCTTTCTTAGATAGGATATTCTAAGCATGACGGGGGAGAGAGGGTGATGACATGCAGCAGGGGGCTGCAGGCTGGAATCAAACCTGTGGTTGCTGCTGCAAGGACATTGCTTTCATATATTGGATGCCTGCTCTACCCGCTAAGCCACTGGGTGCCCCTTTAGTGTCTTTATTTATTATTTTGTGTCCCTATGTTTTCTTAAGGGGGCTCTTTCTGTAACTATTCTTCTGTTATTCTTGGAAGTAGCACATGTACACAGGTTTTTTAAACGTGGGGAGACCTGCTAAAATAGGTTTAGACTCTTTTCCTATTGCCAGCAGACTGGAGAGGAGTACGTGGCTCTGCAGGAGACGAGCATTTCAACTAGGCCATGTTTACACAAAAACGATCCACTGAAAACAGAATCGTTTCTCATTTTCATATTGAAAAAAATTCTGCGTTTAGACGACAATGTTTTGATAATCACCGTGTGCATGGATTCGCAAAAATGACCAAAACGCTGCAGTATACATGTCAGGCCAGTAGTTGGCAGTGTGACCCCTACGCTTCCTTCTACAGAGTGGCGATGTATAAACAAACAAAATGGCAACCGCACAAACATTTGTCTGGACGGACAACAAGGTGGAGTTGCTACAGTAAATCTACATTATGATGGAGGAGCATTGATAAATTCAATAGGGTGAGCTTAATGCGCATATGCGAGAAGTCTCCGTTTGCAGAAGAACTGCATATTGCAAGTTTACGTGACAACAGAGATGCTGCTGTTTCCAAGAAATTGCACTCTGGAACCCATTTTCAAAATGTTGTTTTCAGGCACCCAAAACTCCGCTGTTGTGTAAACGATCGGCCGAAACGCCGCTGTCATGTAAACTAAAGTTTACCGTTTCAGTTGAAATTAGTTGTCTTATAAATGGGACCCTAGTCCAATTCGACTTCATGGACAGGCCAGAAAACAAGTTCGTAAACAATAGAAAGCAGCATGAAGGCCAGTGAAAATGTTACGTGGCTACCTCTCTTGTATAATGTAATCAGTCTCTTTCAAACTTGGTGCTGACTAATTTGAAATGATGTTTGAGCGCTGCTTTGGTGGAGATGCAGTATTTGTAGTGCACAGCATTGCATCTCGCCATTAAAGGGGCTAAAATCAGTATGTTCACTCGGATGTTGTATTTGTATTACTGCCATTGAGAGCCAAAGCTGATTGATATCTGTGACTACTACAGAGTCATTTGACCCCGATGTGAATGCCGACTGTAACTTTTCCCATCACACCCAAAAGCCAGATGTTAGTAGGTTTTTTGTCCTGTGGCAAAGGGGCTTTTGTGGTCAAAGTCAAGTTATTTTTTTCTCAGACTCCAGCTGCCGCAAGAGGCAGCAAAACATATTTTCATTTTATAGTTGTAGTTTACTAATAAACTCTCCACAGTATGAACAGTGGTTACATGAGCCTCAAAACCAGACACAAGCCCTGAGCAGAGTGACCGTCCTCTACTGATCAATCAGACTGCAGTGTTCACAGCTCCATCTTTTAGTACCACATCTGTGTGATAGGTACCCCAACAGAGGGGGGACCACACATGGGACGGTGCAGAACGGTTCCATTGGTACCATCCACAACTTTTCACTGTGCAAACAGAAAAAGCACTAACATGCCTTTTCAGTAATCCTTACATGGTAATGTAGTAAATTTATACAGCTGTACTGATATTTTTACTGAAGTAAAAGATGTGAATATGTCTCCTATAACACAGAGTACTTCCTATTAATAATGAAATTGATGGCTGCTTGCAAAGTAGTGTTATAGTAATGTACTAGTGGATATAAGTGTTTCTGATTTTACGAGTTAAAAGCAGTCAGTCTATAATTTAACCTTTAAAATCTCACATTTTATGTGCAGTCACGTTAATGTTTACCCTCTGTGTTATCAGCAGTGTGTCCTCCGATCCTCACTGGGTGAACTCCTCTCCAGTTTTTACCACCGCCCACAGCTCCAGACCTTGTGATTGGTTTTCTGTTTTGGTCAGGCGATGGTGCGGGCTGTGTGGGCGGTGCTCCGGATGGTGTCCTGCGAGGGAGCCGCCGTGCTGAAATCAAACGTACCTGGCGCTGGTCGAGTGTCTGCACCGAGGCTCAGATCTGTCTGCACTCCTTTCACTTCCTGCCGCAGAGCTATAACAAGGTAAGCTGCCTGTCTGTAAGTCTGTGAAGTCTCCAAGTCCTGGTCTGAGGTTAGAGACAGCAGTCAGAGATTAGCCTGTTGACACTAAGCTGAGACACAGCTTGTGCTATTGATAGCTGAGCTCTGCTGAAGCCCCTTCGTCACATGCGTCATAAAGAAATAAAGTCACGCCAAATTCAACTGTAAAAAAACCTCAATCTTGATGTAGCTCTGCGTGTTAGAGTTAGTGCGCAATTTCAAAGCAGCATCTTAAAGCCTGAGCATAGTATCTTCAATCGGCATACATTAAGTAAAGACAGCTGCATTTGCTGATGTATTATTATAGCATGCACATTTTGTAAACTTTGTGGCCAAGGTCACAACTAGAAGACTTTATCACAACTAGCAATGAAAGTATCAGTCACATAATGATAAGCAACAGTCCAAAGAATGTCCTTTTAATAAACAAATAATGCTGCTACCATTACTGACTATTACTATTACTGCCCAGTCAACATGTGTACGTTGGCCCCATGTGGGTAGAAAATGAGCTAAAAAATGGGCCCCATTTGGATTGTCCATGGGTTCCATAATGAGGCCATGCTAACTGCCCACAATTGAGAAAATCCAGTGTTACAGCAGTCAAGGGGAAAGAGTCAAATTAAAGATTTCAATATTTAAAAACTTAAAAAAAAACTAGGCATGCAGAAAAGTAAAGTCTTGAAACTGGAAGGTCATAACTACTACTAACAGTTTATCTAATTTGATTCACACATCTTTTAATTTCTTTTTTGTTGTGTGAATCCACAAGTCCACATTTCTAATGTTACAAATCTTAAAAAAACAACTATACTACTGTCATTTTGCCTCATACTTGCTCTTACCTGCTGGCAAAATGTAGATCAACTTAACTCAATCTAATAACCATATGTCTACAATAGAGCTGCCACTAACGATTATTACTTCTTAGTCGACTAATCATTTCATCAAAAAATGTGTTAAAATGTTGAAAAATGTCGGTCTGTCTTGCCCAAACCCCAAAATTATGTCATCTAATGTCTTGTTTCGTACTCACTACCAAAGGGTTTTAGTTCATTGTCACAGGAGAGTGTGTAAAGCTGCCAATATCTGCACGTAAGAAGCTGCTAAAAGAGTATTTTGGGGTACTTTTATAGTACTTTTCTATGAAAAATGACTCAAATCGGTGACTACTAAAATAGTCACCGATTATTTTAATAGTCGATTAGTCATCGATTAGTCGACAAATCGTGGCAGCCCTAGTCTACAATAAACACATACCTCTGCACAAGACCACATATATATTTGTCTGCAATGCTTACCTGTGATGCTAAATAAGTAAAGCATAATTTTACAAAAATCAGTCCTAAAGTTGTGTTTAAAAGCATCAAATTTAACTGTCTGATAACTGCAGACAATCTGGTTTACCCAAGGTTTTGTATTCTATATCATTGCACATGGATGTCTTTGGGTTTTTGACTTTTGGCCAGATAACACCAGCAATTCGAAGACGTCTCTTTGGGCACTTGGAACTTGTTACAGGCATTTAGCAATACGTAACTATTACTATATATGCTATTACTCTACTGTACATTTTTTGTTTGTTCTTCTCATGTAGCATAAAGGGACTATATCGTGCATTTTGATGTGCATCCGTATGTTGGTAATAAACTGACTTTGAACCTCAATTATTTAAAGATATATGTTTAGGAGAGGCACAAAACGGCATGAGGTATATTTTACATGTATCTGAGTATGTTTGTTTGTTAGATATACTCCCTACTTGAGTGTAAAATTTCATTTATGAACTTGGAAAAATTTCAAGGTCCACTTAGGGAATCACCACGATACAATATTGTCGCGATACAACATTGTTGTGACAGGGTTTCCTCCTGTTTTGACATGAATAAGCATTAAATTATAAGCTGCTGTCTGCCTGCGTCTCCTCCCGTGCTCTGCAGTGAGGTGAGACACCTGCAGTCTGCAGTCAGAATGCCTGAGATAACCACAGACCACCTGGACGAGAAGCAGGTGCAGCTGCTGTCCGAGATGTGCATCCTCATCGACGAGAACGATCGCAAGATTGGAGCGGACACCAAGAAAAACTGCCACCTCAACTCCAACATCGACAAAGGTACCTGTCTGTCACGTTGAGCTGCACACACCTGTTTTGCCTCAGGGTGCATATCTGTGTCTTTTGAATTTGTACCTGTGATGAGTTGTTTGTTTGTTTTGTTTTGCCAGGTTTATTACACAGAGCCTTCAGCGTATTCATTTTCAACAGTGAGGAGAAGCTGCTCTTACAACAGAGGTCTGACGCCAAAATCACTTTTCCAGGTCAGTGACAAATCCATAAACCTCCTAGTTTAACCATTATCCCAAATACACCTGTGATTCACTGGGACACACATGATCACATGAAGCATAACAGCTTGAGAACATTAATGGTGGGCATTGTTAATATGTTTAACTATCCCTGTGTGTGTGTGTGTGTGTGCAGGCTGTTTCACAAACACATGCTGCAGCCACCCTTTACACACAGACAGTGAGCTGGAGGAAAAGGAAGCAATAGGAGTGAGGAGAGCTGCTCAGAGGAGGCTCAAAGCTGAACTGGGCATCCCCATGGAACAGGTATACTAGAGTGCGTGTGTTTGTGTGTGTGTTTAAGTACATCACAAGAATCTATCCTTGTGTCTGATCTCTGCCTTCCTGTTGCTCCTCAGGTGACACCAGATGAAATGACGTACCTGACAAGGATCCACTATAAGGCCCAGTCAGACGGTGTGTGGGGAGAACATGAGATTGACTACATCCTCTTCATGCAGAAGGTATCACTGTGATGTCTGTTGGTGTTGAGTTACATTAGGACATGTGATGTGTATCTGGCCCCTGTTTGTGCTTAAGCATCAGTGTGTCTCCACTATGCTCTCCAGCTACTTGCTAACTTTGTCAGTCTGGCGTTTGGTGGTTGGGCGGTGCTTTCAGACCTAGAGTCATCTCCTTTGGTCTGAATCAGGGACTAATTTTGTCACAAAGTTGTATAATTGCCTAGAGTTGGTTTGTGTTCTCACGCAGCATTTACAAGCGGACCAGATCAAATGCCTTGTGTGAGAAAGCTGCTCTTGATTGGTCAGAATTTCCATGTGGGAAAAATCCAGGAAGTAAAGCAAACGTTGAAGAAGAGTACACTTGCAAGATAAATGTGACACTTTCTAATGTCACAATGGAGGGACGACTACGCAGGTTGATTTTAGCGCTGCTCATCGTGGACTATATTGCTGTCATTGTTCATTTTAGTCAAACCATACAGTTTGAAAACGAGGCGCGGCTCCAACTAGAAAACAATGTTTTGATGCATTGGATGTGCTGAATGTGCATATTAAGGCAGTACAGGAGGAGGTGCACATTAATAATCCTCCAGGACTGTAACATGCTCATGTTTAACCCAAACAATGTGTCATGTGACTGCAGATGGTTCACATCCAGGTACGAACACCTTCTCACCATAAACCAACTGCACCAGAGTTTGTTTGTAACCAGACTGTGACCACCTCTTCAAGAAGGTCTCGGTCCGGTTGTTTTGGTGCACACCTGAGTGTGATTGCTGTGTTCACACCTGCCCAAACGAATCACACTTAGGGACAAATGAACTTGAGTTTGATTGAACTGAACCAAACAGGGCAGGTCTGAAGGCACCTAAATTAAAAGATGCTAAAATGCTCTACAGAGCTAAGAGGAACTGTATGTTCATCATTAAGAGCGACAACTTTCAAATTAAAGTAGTGATATGATCCTGGAGACCCAAATCTAGAAAGATTTAGGACTCGCTGAGCAAATTCAAATTGTGCTCTCTCACAAGCACTGACTATAGCTGCGTTACTCTGTGACTTGAATATAATGATAATTTTAGAGGCACACACTGCACTGGGGATACGATCATTCTGGTCTGGTGAATGCCTCTCTAATCACTCACTTGTATGATGTAACTAATGCACATTGAGAACAGAAAGAGCAGACCTTTGCAGAGATCCTTTCTTTGAAGAAAATCAATTAAGTGGCAGCGCAGTGGCAGTTAATATTGTCATGTAGCGCATTAACATTTCAAAAGTGTCGTAGTATATGAGCTGACTTTGTCAACGGCAGTGGAGGTGGAACAGATGGTGGACTGACACCTGCCAAACTGTAGACCGCAGTTCAAGGCCAACAAACTGAGTCATTTAAAGTG
The DNA here is from genome assembly GCA_026686955.1 of Epinephelus cyanopodus. Lineage (NCBI taxonomy): Eukaryota > Metazoa > Chordata > Actinopteri > Perciformes > Serranidae > Epinephelus > Epinephelus cyanopodus. The sequence continues at coordinate 8,021,122 of CM048935.1, forward strand.
AGTCAGCACAGTGTTTACATTATTATTATTTAGCAACCTGTTGCTGTGTTTCAGTGGGTGCTAGTGTCACAAAAAGTGTGTAATGATGCCCTGACACCTTTGTAAGTGAATATTTGGATTGTATTTGCCTGCTTGCCAGTGTTATACTTACCTGGTTTAAATTATGGTCAATAACATCTTTTTTCTGTCTCTCTAAAGGAGGTGGAGTTGAGTCCAGACCCCAATGAGATCAAAAGCCACTGCTACGTAAGCAAGGAGGAGCTGAAGGAGATGTTGGAGAAGGCCAAGCGTAAAGAACTGGAATCACACCCTGGTTCAGCCTCATCGCAGAGACCTTCCTTTTCCAGTGGTGGGACAACCTGCAGAACCTCAAGCAGTTCATGGATCACAACAACATCCACCGCATGTAACCAAAACCAGGATCGGGCTCCACGCTCCGTCATTTAAACCTTGGGTTGTAGTAATACTTGGCTGATATACAAGCAAAGCCAGCCGAACTGTTAGAGAACCCTGACACTCTGATGTCGAGAATAAGTATCACTTGCTGCTTCTGCCAAGGTAGTAGTAAGTGTAGGGCTTCTACACTGATGTTTAAGTCATGCTGACAGTAAGAGGTGATGTGGTTCATAGTGGGTTTGTAGCTCTGAGGTACATTCATCTATACATGAGAGCTGATCCAAGTAGGGTCACTCTTAGTCTTATGTATTTAGAAAACATAAATCAGGTAATCAATTCTGACAAACTGCACACTGGATTTACAGACTGTACAGAAGTAAAGACATTCAACATCTTATTTTAGTAAGAGCGACGTAATTAGTGACAACTCCACGAACACTATAGCCTATTTTTATATAAAAACTAAAAGTGCCTGTGTACAGGTCATTAGGATGAGATGAGTAGTTTCTCCAAGTACTGATGTGATGTCACAACTGTCACTTCTGTATATTGTCGACAATGATATCAATGAACAAGCTGTGTCTTTGCACTCTTTACAATAAGTACTCGCACAATAAAGAGTTTGATTGTGGACATTGACAGTAGATTGGATGTGTTTTGCTTTAAAGGGCTGGAAAATTGTGGCAACGGGGGATGAAAGGCGTTCATGGTCATGTTAACATAGGCCAGTTGCAGCCTACAAGATGAGGAAAAAAAATGTAATTTATATCAATATTTATTATGTATCTGGTCTATATTAATGTGAATATATTACCATAGATAAAGTCTTCCTGGATACATCTAGTGTCATCATATCAATATATCACCTTATTCAGTAATAATTTGATCAGATGTTACAAATGCTGTTTTTGACTTGGCCAGTAGGTGGCAGCAAAAGCCTGTAGTCCACCTGCCAAATGCTAAAACCTCACTGCACACAGGTCTTCACAAAAACCTCCACAATCTAAAACGTTTAAATGTATTTCAAGTTTTGTATGCAAGGCAACAGCAGCATTAAAAGACTCCACAACTTAACATTATCAAACAAATCAAACACACGCTCGCAAATATTGTATTGTGTATTTACACTCACCAGGTTGGACTCCTTTTGCCTTCAGTGCTGCCTTAATTCTTGGTGGCGTAGATTCAACAAGGTGCTGGAAACATTTTGTCCATATTGACATGATGACATCACACAGTTGCTGCAGATTTGTCTGCTGCACATCCATGATGAGAATCTCCCGTTCCAGCACATCCCAAAGGTGCTCTATTGGACTGAGATCTGGTGACTGTTCAAGAAACCAGTTTAAGATGGTCTGAGCTTTGTGACATGGTGCGTTATCCTGCTGGAAGTAGCCATCAGAAGATGGTACACTGTGTCATAAAGGGATGGACACGGTCAGCAACAATACTCAGGTAGGCTGTGGTGTTTAAACCAGGCTCAGTTGGTACTAAGAAAATCCCCCCCCTTACACCACCAGCAGCAGCCTGAACAGCTGATACAAGGCAGGATGGATTCATGCTTCCATGTTGTTTACACCTGACCATACCATCTGAATGAGGTTTTTCCAGTCTTCTATTGTCCAGTTTTGGTGAGCCTGTGTGAACTGTAGCCTCAGTTTCCTGTTGTTAGCTGACAGCAGTGGCACCTGGTGTGGTCTGCTGCTGCTGTAGCCCATCTGCTTCAAGGTTGGACATGTTGTTGGTTCACAGATGCTCTTCTGCAGACCTTGGTTGGAACCAGTGCTTATTTGACTTCCTGTTGCCTTTCTATCATCTTGAACCAGTCTGGCCATTCTCCTCTGACCTCTGGCATCAACAAGGCATTTTGACTCACTGGATATTTTCTCTTCTTTGGACCATCCTCTGTAAACCCTGAGATTGTTGTGTGTGAAAATCCCATGTCTACATGCCTAAATGCATTGAGTTGCTGCCACATGATTGGCTAATAAGCTATTTGCGTTAAGGAGCAGTTGAACAGGTGCACCTGATTAAGTGGCCAGTGAGTGTATATGCTGCGAATAAATAAATGTTCTGTTCAATTTTAATGATTAAGAGGTGTTTTATTAGCAAGCTTAATCTACCTTTTGTATGTTTACACTTAAGGCACGTTAAGTTTCTATCAGAGCACTGAAGCTGATACATCAGACACGTTTTAAAGCTTTCAATGTACAAACATGTAAAAACAATGACAACACAACAAAAATAGACACACTTGCAGTAAATATGCATAGATTTCAATTACCAGCACTGCATCTAGTTTCTAAGGTGACAGCATGTTTAATACTGATACATATATAGAGGCCAGTTTACGAAATGGATATGAAATCTAGATTAAGCCAAACTGATCATATCATGGTGACAATACACTTCCTTAGTCTTGTGCTTGTTAGTCATTATCCAGGGAACTATCAACGCTGTCTTAATGTGGAAGTATAAGTCAGCAAAACTAATTGGCATTATAGTAGACCACAGTAAATGTACACACACATAAGCGATGAGACTGGCACAAAACAAACAAGTCTACAATGAGACGACTTTCTAGTTGTTACCACAATATTTCCGATTCATACTGAAGGTATAAAGAGTTGTGGGTTTGAAAAGGTTTGTAATCTTCATACACGGTTTGGCATTTCACTGAGTAGAATAACTAAATCTAAGTCTTTGAGTACATGGTGTTATTATAGGTAAGTGCATAGGGAAGTGTATGCAACAGTTAACACTAACGCTGACATATTCTCTGTAACTACAAAGCCACTCGGCTACATGTACATAACTATGCTGCTCATAGTGCTGCAGCTGTTTTGCTGAGGGCGTAAACATCTTGCATAAGGAGAGGTGTATAAACATATAACCTAAGTGATATACTTGATATACCAGTTTCCAATGCGTTTATTGAGACCTAACTAGTGTAAGTTGATGCTGGAGCCATCAAACAGATATACAAATAAACTCTTCTGATGCATTAAAAAGCAGCAGCAGGTTGGTTAACACCAAGTGCAATGTGTTTCTGAAATGGTAACCTGTGTTAGTGAGTGCTACAGAAACAATGAATGCTTATAAAAAATTTAAAGTACAATTCCCTGCGCCATCCTTTAAAAAATGATGGAATGATTATGTTTGTTTTCTGTTTCTACAATGCAGTAGCACTGATTAATGGCTAAAATTAACACGTGGATTTTAATATCTAACAAAAGCTAGATCAATTTTTGACACTTGACACTAGTTGGTCAATAAAGTGGATGTGCAATGTCTTGTGTGTGGTTTGGGTCGTCATCTTTGGCAAAGCTATGTGCTGGTGTTTCATTAAGCTACTGGGGAAAGAAAGGCTTGAGTTAGAAAAGTTAACAAATAATATCTGGTTAATGGTGTGATGAGATGAAGCTGGGATCTGCTTTATATCGGCAGGAGATGATGTTGGTGTATGTCTGGTTTCTTCGCTGCAGTATCAGATGGTCTCTGCAGGGTTTGGTGCAGGACTAGATTTGGGTGGATTCAGCTTCATGGTAGTGAAAAAGTCCACCAGCTGAGCTGGTACTTCTGCCAGCACACTCTTTGCCAGTGCTTCTGGAGGACCCTGAAGTGGGAGAGGAAGAGTTATGAAAGGAAAGTGCAAAACTGATTCAATTGAGATGAATCAGGGAATATGAATGAGAAGCAGGAAGTCATGCAGCGGAAGACAGTTTAAGGGAAAGTTTTACCCTTTTATACTTCAACAATCTCTGCTTTCCAATTTATGTCCTCCAGAGGAGCTGCTTATACTTTATAGATGGAGTGAGCAACAACTGTGACATCAACAGCAATTATATAATCAGTATTGTTCTTTGTTGTTTTGTCTAGCTTCAACCCAATTTACCTTATAAACAGCTGCAAGGCCCAGACACACCAAACTAACTTAATAGATCTAGAGGCAATGAAAGCCCGCTGCTGTGTTGCCTCACATCACCCGTGTCTTGGCCAAAAAGTTACACAAGTACACACTTCAACCGACAGCCAAGCAGCTTGAATGTTCTCTGCTTCAGTGAGAGGAAATAACTGTCGCAGCAGACAGTGATCATCTGTAATCGTCATAAAAATAGGAGAACTGAAAGACCGTTTTGACGCTAGTTTGTTTAATCCATTGTTGAAAGAACAAAGCATATTTATTGTGTGGCAGTGAACCATTACATGAACCATCACACAGTGTTTCCGCTCATGAGTTCAGTGGCTAAAGAAAATTATTCTTACCTTACGCAACACGTTTGTTTTGTTCTCACTTCCTCTTTAGCCCTTTGTTTACTTTCCTCACTTCCATTCTCTTCCCGTGTGCTGAACTACCAATCAGAGTGATTTCATTCACTGATTGGCTCCGCAGTTGCTGACACCATTTCAGCATGTTGAATGGGGAGGAAAAAAGCAAACTAGCGCTGACGAAGGCCAATAGTGTGGGTCACACTGCAGCGAAAAGTGCTGCAAACGCTCACCAATGGCCCAAACTGACTGACGACTGACTGTCAGCTTGGTGTGTCAGGGTCTTAAAATTCAAGCGGTCACAATTTGCTGACCAAAGATTGACTGTGGTGTGTTAAAGAACAGCAGATAAACCTGTACAAACTGCTGTTGAGCTTGTGCTCATTGCAACATTTTGTTAATGACTGTGTAGTTGTGCTGCAATGATCTTGACATTATATTGTCCACGTTTGGCTAGATAACAATCGAAATTTGTGAAATGCCAAAGACAACAAGAAAATAATCCTAAACCTGAAAACTGTATCACCAACTGCTTTGTTTTAGTGATCTAGAGAGGAGTTTCCCTTTAACATAAACAATAGTATGTTTCAGAGATCTGACATCAGTGCTTCAGATCCTGAGACAGAAAGTACAACAGAATTTAATGTACTTTCTCTCTTCATTAGCACTGATGATGGATCTTTGGCAAAACAGCGTTGGAAAAGTTGAAAGGAAGGCACTGGGAGGATGGATATCACTACATGTGATGATTGATGCCATGACTGAGCGAGGCAGTGAGTCATGTTAGCCGAACAAAGGTTAGAATAGTAGTGGGTTTTATGACTGAAATATTCAGGGTACCCCTAGGAAGGACTGGGATCCCGGGGAGGCTTCAGTTTGAATAAAGTGAAGAACGAGGCCACTTGCTGAGGTAACTCGGCCAATACACTTTGGGCAAGAGCCTGGCTGGGTGCCTGAAAAGAGATAAATACACAAGGCACACACAGCTAGGTGAGATCTAGGTTGATGGGCTGGCAATCCCTGGGACTGGGCATGTATATTGGTATTAGATGGGGACACTAGTATATTATGTTTGGATTTGTTGTTTTGAAGCCAGTCGAAAATGAGCTGAAGCAGTGATATGCTTAGAAAAAAAGCTTGAAACGCATGCAGCCCTTAAAGCAATGAGCTTGATTTTTTTTTAAAAATCAGATGAAATTCCAGAAAACACCATTCATATGTTACATAAATCAACCAATACCTTAAGTGACGTTAAATGTTTCCACTGACTTACATTTTGGAACTGCCTGAACGGCACAAACTGCACGATATCCCGCATGGCGGCCTCGCCAGTCTGAGAGCGCAGACGTCCATCGTCTCCATCCAGGAACTCCATGGCGGTGAAGTCTGCCCCTCCTACTCCGACAATGATGATCGACATGGGCAGACGAGAGGCGTTGACAATGGCGTTGCGCGTGTCATCCATGTCTGTGATCACTCCGTCAGTGATGATCAGCAGAACATAGTATTGCTGCAGGGAGACAGCAACAACAGAGGTAGCAGATCCATTAGTGAACCTCTGTTTGATGAGGTCTCAAATGCGTCTTGAATTGTAGTTTGACACGATCATGGCGTACTAGATTTCTAATTAAGTCCATCATTGTTAGTTTTTCCCCTCAAATTCATTAGAGCCTTCTTGATAAATTGCTGCAGTCAATGGGCGTTATTCAGCTGTAATTAGAGCAGTTAAATATATGGGATGCAAGTTGAGTCACACCACCAGAGTTCATATTATAAACTGTACTGAGCATTGGCATTACTCTTCACTTAAAAAGTTAATTAGACCTACCATCGAGAGATTATCCAGCTGTCAAGCTTACAACTTGAAGTAGTGTTTCTCCTGGGCACACCAATCTAATAGCTATGTGCCTGGCATCTGAAAATAGCTTGAACTCCTGTTGCTCTGGTTCAAGCTATTATCAAATCATCTTGCTCCATTGCCAAAATTATGCATTACCAAGTAGGAAATGAGTACTGACAGGCTTTCATTTTCACCCTGCCCAATGAGGCCAAATGTGTGCCGCAAAACAACTTGTGCAACAGGCAGTAGTAGTGCAAGGTTAAAAACCACATCTGAACTTTTTACACAGAACTGTTTTAGGCAAAATACTAATTCTGGTGAGGTGGAGGGAGTGCAAACTGTCTGCTTTTGTAATTAAGTAATGGTTGATGAATTACTCTGAGAGCCTACAGTCACAGATAAATACTCACTGATGCAGTGGTCTGCTGGAGGGCTTGCTTTGCAAAGCAGGCCACATGGTTGATGATAGGGGAGAAGTTGGTGGGACCGTAGAGTTTGACCTGGGGCAGACACACTCTGTAGGCCTCCACCACACCTTCAATGCCTACGCGCACACACAGGCACAGTTACGATCACACTTGTATCAACACATTGCAAACTGAGCGCTGCTAACATGTCTGAAAATCTGTCTAAATGAAAAGTGAAGTAATTTGTAAACCTACCTGCACAAAATGGATTTGATGGGTTGAAATTAAGAGGAAACTCATGGGAAACCTGTTTAACAAAACACAATCCCAGCAGATATCAGTTCCAAACCACCGCATCAACTCTCAGTATGTTTCAAACTACATGCAAACAGCAGTCTTGTCCTTTGCATGCATTTGTAGTTTCACATTTAAATCTAAGTCTTACCTGCCATGAGGGAGGGATTTGGGCTCCGAAGCCAAAGGCAGGAAACATCTTATCACTACACAGGAACAGGAAGGAAAAACAACATTAGTATGTAAGTCAATTATTATCCATAGCTTGCTCAAAGTAATGCAACATTGCCAATATGTTCATACTAGACTCACAAGTCAGTCTTTAGACGCTTTGCTTAACTAAAGACTGATGCACGGCGATCCTTCGGTGGCTCACTGAACTCTTGTGCTCATAAACATAGTCCTACTGCATTAAAAGTTTTAAACAAAGTCACTGTAAGTCCTTCATTTCCACAATCTTGTGGACTGATCACAGAGTTAAATCTCTCGGCATCCATTTTCAAGCTTTCTGTGTTTCCTTGCGGACAAGAAAAGTCCTTTTCAAAAATGCAAGAGGCATCGCTTTGTTGCCGGCCACTTACTCCGGTGTGTTAAACACACTTTAGAGAGGAGTGTCCCCAGACTATCAGAAGGCGGAGATCTCTGATTGTCTGGTGGCGAGACTACTGTATGTTCATACCTTCACCATGACCGTTTCATTCATGCTTCTATCATCAGGCCTCTAAAAAGGTATGCTGTATGTGAAGTTCTGAATGCATACAATGTGTCATACACACCTGTCATAGTCCTGGATGACATTGCCGACAGACCAGATAGCCCTGAGGTACTCGTTGACACCCTGAGGACTTATGTAATGCAGAGACTGAGGAGACTTGGGATCCCCGTTGGATCCTGTGAAGTCAATAGCCACCTGCCAAAGCATTCAGGGAGACAAGCAGACTGCATGAAAACAGATGCAGATATCATCAGCCTCATTAATAACCCAAGAACACAAATGACTAAAAAGAGGCATTAATAGCAACAGCCAAAACTTACAGTGAAGTTGATTTGACAGCCTCCCATTATATAATCCAGGAAGGAATACTCCTTCACCACCTAAAAGATAAACACATCTGTTTTATAGAAGAGTACTGAAGCATCTGCTGCTTAAATCTAAGGATTAATCACACAAAGTGAACACATTCAACATATAAAAACAAACAGACAAACAAATAAAATAGTACTGTACCTGGCACAGCTTCACGCTCACAACGCCAGAGTTCTTGTAGCCTTTCTTCTTCTGTTTCTTTTTACTGTTGATACATTCAAACTCTGCCTGAGGGCAAAACACAACAGCAGTGTGAATGTCAAGAAGACCATAAAAACTAAAGCAGTGTGTGGGAACTGAAAGGTTGCATGGAACTAATCTGTGCTGTTACGTAGACTAAATCACAATTATCAGTGGGTTTTTACAATCACCAAAATGAAATCCAGGTACAATAACACATAATAAAAGTAGAGTAGAGCGGGTTGTCCACTGATCAGAAGACAGTGTTCAATCCCCAGTTCCTCTGCATGCTGAAGTATCCTTGGGCAATATACTGAACCCCAAATTGCCCTCAATAGCTGTTTTATCAGTGTGTGAGTGCGTGTGAATGGTTACTGAGTAGCAGGTGGCACCATGTGAGGTAGCCTCAGCTGCCAGTGTGTGACTGTGAATGGGTGAATGTGACATGTAGTCTAAAAAAAAGCACCAAGAGTGGTTGGCAGACTAGAATAGCATAATAAGTCCATTTAGCTTTCAGTTGGTTGAGACAAACAACAATAAAAACACACACACATACCGGAGATGTTCGTGATGCTTGTTGGAGGCGTGTCATTGTGGTCTCAAAGGTTCCAATAAGATCATGCGAGCCATCGTTGTCATAGTCGTAACACTCAACCTGGAAACAGGTGTAAACACACAGTGATGTGGCAAACAAGAGAACTGTTCACTCGTTCACACAGAGAAAAAACATTACAACTAAAGGGTTCGTTCACCAAATCTAGAAAAAAAAAAAAGCACTGCTCACAGCGAGATCATGTTATCCAAAGTTACTGGAACAATTTAAAACTCCCTTCACCTCCACTGTACTGGGCTGGAGGCAGATCCTAAAAATCTGAGCGAGTAAATCTCAGAGAGCAGTGAGAAAAGGTTTCTCTGTAATTTGCATGAACTGACCTTTAGGTTTCTAAAAAAACAGGAGATGTAAAGAACAGAAGAAACAAAAACATGCAAAAGTGAGACTCCAAACACGACTCTTTGTAATACCAGTGTACTCAAGAGAGGCTGACAGTAAAATGACGAAGAACAACTGCAGAAATGTGCAGTTTCAGACGAATGTGCTCTATGACAGCATCTAGTTGAATGAGTAAGGCTCAGACCTTATTCATGTGGCGTTGTGTATCCCCCCCCCCCTCTCTACTCCATTCACACACCTCACCCATTAAGTGATGATAAGATGAGAAAAGACAAACACTGCAACGCACTGGGCAACTCACTTGAACTGTATGGTTGAAAACAGCTTCCTTCCTGACATGTTCGCTTCAGAGGTTAAAAAAATATACATCATCAAGCTAGTGCTAAAAACACTACAGTCATGTTTTTAAATATATTTGTTCGAGCCAACATAATTTTGATTTGAAAACTACACCGTTAAGAAAAGTTGTATTATGTCACGACCATGAAAATACAAAGTGCCACTGAACCCAAATGATCAGTGCAGTCACAGCTGCAAGGGGCATCTTAAAGAAACACATTCCACAAGTGCAAGTAATTATGGTTAGAGAGGAAATTTAGGGTACCTTTATAGGCTTCTCCATGTCTCCTCCACAGAGAGACTGCAGGGGGATCCGGAAGGGTTTCCATGTTGGATTCAAGTTGTTGTTCACCACCTGAGGACAGAATTAATACAGATTATATAAGTGCAGATGTGACGAACAAATGTGTATGGAGCTTGTGTGCAGATTCTTAAAGTCAAAATGGAATGACATTTAGTTATCCTCCTTTCCAGACAAAAATAATCTCAACATGTTTTCAGATGTAATGGGATTCGTTTTTTATTATTAAACCTGTAGATGGTAACTTTTATTTAAATAAATAACTTTTTTCGTATTTTCCTGAAACTGTCGCTATAGCACTAAATGAGATGATAATCTGTGACAAAAATCATTCCTCTGCCTTGTAGGGCTTTGTCTCAGAGCCATGGCGTCTCTAAAGCAGCTGTCAATCATGTCAATCAGTGCTGATGAACTGTGGTCAAACTGTCAAAACTAGGCAGCGCTGATCAAATATGAATCAAGATTCTTCTTCTTATGATCTCAGAAACACACTTAAGTGTAGTGTTCGACTGTAAAATGAGAAAGTTGGTCAGATTGGGCGGTGCCTGGTACTTTGATCAACTATTTCCAACATGACAGCCGGTTACAAACTCTTATTTTACAGCTAGTACAGTACAACACTACACTAAAATATAGGGGTGTTCCGTATCATCAGCAGTAAGAGGAGGAGGGACATATATTTTTTCATAGACTAGAAAAGAAAAGCTGACAATGTTATTTCATAAAAGTTAGCTCGGGCACTTTACTATGGCACGTTTGTCTGGTTGTTTGTTTAACAAGCTAAGGTGCACGGGACAGTGTTAATGTTTGCAAGTTGGATAAGATGGAGATTTTAGGAGGGAAGCTAATGTGAGCTAAGAATCTGTGGCTGCTGTGTTGCAGGCTGCTGTCGGGCTAAGTGTGACCGCCTGCCTGATAGGACACTGATGTTACTGCTTTGTAGAATTATAGTTTAAATATAATTCATTTGATTAGCTGTTCTGATTTGATCACACCCATAAATGTGATTTGTCTGCTCCTTCATTTACAACAGATTTTACATTTGCTTGTAAAAAATAATTGGTCCCAGTGGTATGCAAGTGCAGCTGTTCAGTGAGAGCGCAGGAAGAGGGTCACAGAATCTGCTCTTGTGAGGGGCACTTACGAGTCTTTGCTTCAACAGATGTTTCTTTTGCCCAATATGCATGTTATTGCAAAGGCTGCAGTGTAACACAGCTCAGACATCGTCTTTTCACACAAACAGATATGAGGGAAAACCGATAAATAAGGTAACATGAGAACATTTAACACTACTGATCATCTCCCAACAATTTCATTGTCCCCTTCTAGGAAAACAGACTACAGGTTATGACAGGAAATAAATTGGGTTATGTTGCAATACTTGTTCAAGAATTGTAGCTTTCTTTCCACAGCAGTTATACAGTCCGAAGCAGCGCTGTCATTGGTGCTTACCTCGGTCCTGTGAGCCAGCTGCCATCCAGTTGCTGTTTGCTTGTAGAATTCCAGGTAAGGGTCGGACTTCCCAAAGAAATCCTGTGGATGAATTAAGAAATGAAACACACCGATATGTAAAATGCTCCTGAAAATTTAAAAACTGAATAACAGCATGTAATACTCATACCTTGTTATCTAGCTTCCTTGCTTCAACTTCAAAATTCGCCACCCTGTTATCATTTATTTCTTCTGCACTGATCTACAGCAGAATAGAGAGGAAATTAACAACAGAGGAAAAAACAAACAACACTGCAACATTTCTTTCTAGCTCTTTCCACCACTCACTGTGATGGTCCCTTTTCCTGCAGGGGTCTTGTTCTTCAAGACAAGAGGCCGGGTCAGTTTTTTACTCGACACAACCTTAAAGAAAGGACAAAAGCAAAGATGAAAAAGCCGCAGTTAAAGCAGCACAATGAATAAGCTCCTCCAGCAGAGCAGTGGAAGAGCACACCTCAGCAGCCTCCACGCCACGAGGCAAACGGCATCCAAAACAGCCAGGCAGCATAAATCTGGGGTCAGATTACACTGAGAGAGAGCCTACATAGCAACTGCGTATCAGAGATGTTAACTCTAGTGCTGTAACAATGGTATGTTATTACACCACATGATGTGTCTACCACTGCTGCACCTGTTTGACTCACTAGACTGTCATGAATCTTTTTACTGCTCAGAACTGTGAACCAAACATTTACAAACCTCTGTACAGCGAAACTTAGTGTGGAACTGAAACCTTCAGCACACTGTAAAGCCAACACTCACAGGTGGATTTATTTATCAGCTTTAGAAGCTAAAAGATGACAATTTACAAACATGGATCATGAACACTTGTTTGTGTGCTTCCATAAGAAGAGTGGAAAGCCTTACCTGGCCCAAGGTGCACTCCAGTTGCCCCAGGAAGTCATCGTCACTCAGGTCAATAGTTTTGTTGTCGATGTCATAAATCCCAAACCTCAGCTTCTGCACTATTTCAAAGTAGTAGTCGATACAAACTTTTTTGCAAACTTTGGGTTGAGGCAATTCTGGACTTTCTCTGTTCGCGCCACCTGTTGGGAAAGGTTGGATTGCTTTGTTATTTTTGCAACATGCACACATTTCAACAGATCCACAACATCAGACCAAGATATAACAAGGAGAATGTATTGGCACACATGCGCTGAAACAGGAAGTGGAGATGATGCGACTGCTGCTTTACACAACACTGACTTTCCCATTTGGGGGTTAACGATTAACTGATGATATAACTGCCACACCTTGGTAAAATGTGTCATTTCATTCAGATGGGTGACAAATGAAAGGAAAAAAGCAGAATAAATGAGGGCACGAGGGGTTGTTACATGGCTTGTATGAAAATGATGTGAATCATGCTATGATGTAGATCTCAACCCAACTGAACATCTGCGGGGGATTTTGGACCGATGCCTTAGGCAGCACTGTGTGGTGGTGTTCATCCCTCCAGTAGAGTTCGAGAGACTTGTGGAATCAATGCCCTAATCACATTGATTTTAAATGAGAATGAAGCTCTTTACTCGCTGCTTTTGCATTGCTGGATGCCTTGCATTTCTGCACTTTAGATGCCTGGCATTTTTGCAGTAGCACTCTGAACTCCTCGAGTTGAAAAACTTGAACTCAGAGCGGAAAAGCACCCCCAGCCATCTCTTTTTCGTCACATTTTTCCCACCGTCTAATGAGATAATTTGAGAGGTGGGCCTTCTGCAGTGGTCCCGACAACTACAGTGAGTCAACAATGGAGGAGAAACTGGTGGTAGCGGCCTGACGACAGACAGCAGGTTGTCAAACTGCCCCCCAAGTGATCCTAAAATATGCCTTTAAAAAGACATCATGGGGTTGATACTCCCCATGATCCACCCTCTTTTTTAGGGTCTCATGTACCCACACAGATCTGTTTCCCTGTGACCAACAAACTATTCACTGACAGCTTCTCACCCTCAACCAGAGCTACAGCAAGTGCCCTCTGCCTCATATTCATTCATTTCCGTAACCCCCATCCCAGCCGACATTGGCCAAGAGGCGGGGTACACCCTGGATAGGTTGCCAGACTGTCACAGGGCTGACACATAGAGACAGACAACCATTCACACTCACATTCACACCTACGGGCAATTTAGAGTCACCAATTAACCTGCATGTCTTTGGACTGTGGGAGGAAGCTGGAGCACCTGGAGAAACCCACACTGACACAGGAGAACATGCAAACTCCACACAGAAGGGCCCATCCTGGGTTCGAAACCAGGAACCCTCTTGCTGTGAGGTGAAGTGCTAACCACTGCACTGTGAATTAAACTAAATGAAATAAAATAAAATGGTAGATTGATTACAGGGAAGAGTTAGGTAAAGAGGCAGCAAGCTTTTCTTTTTTTGCCAGTGGCATTCAATTAAAAATTTAAAAAAAAATCGGTGCAGTGTGTCCTGCAATTTGCAACCTGCAAAATGCTTTCTGCTTACATCAGCACTCTGCACCACCATCATCAAATCACCCAGTGGAGCTCCAGAGATTTCTGGAATCAATGCCAGACTGCAGCAGCATGTGATGGCCGAACACCTTGTTGTTTTTCTTTTAATTGATCACCCCTCTGTATATCCCATAGTATCTGTGATATATCATATTATCTCAGGTCAGGGGTGGTTTCTCAGAGTGCATTTTTGCATAATACTGACTGACTACAGTGTGTTTGACAATTGGATTAAACTTAAATCAATAACATCTTAGCAGCTTCACACCAGTCCCCACTAATATCAGCTGTAAATCTGTAAGATAATAAATGAATCCAGATCCAGACTGACCTCATACCACTGGGAATCAGCGCTGCTCATTAGCAGGACACACAGAGGGTCGGACTTGGAGCCGATGTCCTTATCCAGCAGATTCTCACAGGACACAGTCAGCTCCACCTTAGATACACACTGGGCAGCCATGTCTGACAGGCACCGAGCTGGGGAAGCAACACAAGCAGGGAGGGACTTAGAAGCACACACACACAGAGGGAGACTACTATGAAACATATTGACATGCTTATTCATGCACAAACAGGATATAGCGAGATGTAGCTTAAATTGCTAAGATGCTAGCTAAGATTTGTTAGCGTTAAAAGGTGGACATATACATTTCTGCGAATACAAATGTTTGTAAGCTGATGTTACTTGCTAAAAGGGAAGTTAGAGTATGTTAAAAACTTCGACATTAACGAGCTGGTGCCGCAGTGACTTTAAATCACACGCCTAACGTTTACGTAGCGCCACAAACATCTAATTAAGAGTTAAGCTAGCTTCAAACAACTACACACAACACTGAGGAGTCTCACTCACACACGGTGTATTGAACTGAGGCTCATGGAAACTATGACACAATAACTCAAACACTCATTAAGTCTAGCCGATGGGAAGGATAAAAGCTGACAGAGTTGCATTAAGTCAAAGCACAACAGCTAAAGCTAACAAGCTAACTGGGCTCGTGGATGCTAAATTAGTAAATTAACTGGCTAATACCGTTAACATACGCTAACAATTAGACTGCTATTTGAATTCACTTACTTCTGAACGTCTCACGAAGAAAATACTGTCGGGTGACGATAATGGCACAAGATAATCGTATGTTTACAGCTTGAGAGGGTGGTGTCGCCCTTTGAGGATCTGCTCTTTGAGCTCTGCCCACACGGAAAAAATTACGCCCACCAAGAAGCCCTCCTGCTAATGTTGAATTCCTTCACCGGAAGTCGTAAACTATTACATCTGGCTTGACGCTCAAGGAGTTAGTTTTTGTCATGACTGTACAACTATAAAATCTACAGTCTGTGGTACACAGTAGTGTGCAGTAATTAAGGTTCCTCGTCCAATGATTACGGTGTATAACTCGGCGTAACTGCATCTGTCTTTGTTTGAAAGTTTTATTTTGAAGGGATCACCGGAAGTGGAAGTAGTTGGGTGGATGACTACAAACTGACCCAGATTCAAAGAACTTGATTTGTAAATAATATTCTTAAATCCAAATTTCTCCAAGAATTAATATATATAAATCATTTATTTTTATATTATTTTAACTAAATTTCATATTCAAAAAATAAAATACTTAAAGATATTAATTTCTCCAAAAAAATAATAAAATTGTGCAACTTAATAACTAATTAGGAAAGCCTATGTTTGTGTGTGTTCATACTGGTGTCCATTTTATACGATTATATTACTGAAGTTAGTGCTCACTTAACTCATTATATTTGTATTTTTTAGTCATTACTTACCACTTTGTACACAAACTGAATGTACTGACCCTTGAATGCATTGTGTTAAAACTGTTAATGCAAAGGTTAAAATATAGGAGGGAAAAAACACACACAATGTAGTTGTAAAAATAAACTACTGTGCCTGATTAGACTGGAGAAACTTCAATGGAGAAAGGATATGTCATTTTCATATGGGACCCTTTATGGACTTGTATCAAAATGGAACATAAGCCTACATTATTATGAACTTGCTCTGTGATTATGCGACCATGTAGAGTGATGTATGCGGACATATGTGTGACATATTATTGTTAGTTTGTTTCCTTCTCTTTCCTTCTAGACTTATTTGTTAGTTTTTACTTTGTATGAATATTAGAAACATATTGTAGTGTCACCAATAACCCCCCTATTGTCACTTTGTCTGTGTTGAGCCAATATCTTTGTATAAAAAACATATTTGTTAATTTATCTCCTTGTTTTTTATATTTATACTTTATTTTTCCTTAATCTAAATGGCCATCATGTTATCTGTTTGTGGATTTTGTTTGTTTGTTAAGCTTGTCTTTATAAACTGTTTATGGTAATATGTTGCAAGGCTTTATCTTGTTTGAGAGGAAAGTTTACATTAATAACACACATCCCGTTAGCGTTAGCATGTTCATTCATACCCTTGATTGCACTTGACACATGATAATTTTAAGGCCATTTCTGATTACTAAATGACAGTTAACAACCATTACTCTTCTTGACTTCAACAAGCATCTCCAACCAGCACCAAGGCAGCCAGGAGACTCCTGAAGGACTGCTACATGTAAGGGACGCACCACCTGTTTCATACTGAAAGGAGTAACCAAGGTTTCACAAGTATTAAAAACAGAGAGAGAAGTTGTTTATTCAGTTGCAAGTCTGAAGTCCAGAGTTAAATCAATTTGGTTGTGAATATAAATCACTACTTTGTTAAAATACATGTAGTATTTTTAAGTGTCATGAGATGAAGGCACCAGCAAAACAAAACAACAAAAAAAAATCTTTCAAATTATCGTATAATTTCACATAGAAATATTGAAGTAGAAGCCGGCTGTTAAGTAGGTACAATATAATTTCTCTTTTGCATTGCTATCATGTTTACATAAAATATTGATAAAAACAAAGTCCATGACAAAGATAGCTATAATATATAAGGCAATGTCACAGTAATCGGTGCAAAAAACTTATCCAAACAACAAATATACACTCAGTAAAATGTACGAGGCCATTTTCATAAGTCAGTAAAGTTAGAAGTTTTACTTTCTCCTCTTAAGACACAGTGAACTTCTAGTGTACAAACATGCATTTTAAACAAATGAAGCTCACTGATAATAGATTCTCCTTCTTTAACACTTATATGTCAAATCAAATATGAAACTTGATTTTAAAAAAGAAAAGAAACTGATTTAAGTACAAAACAGCACCAAGGACACACTGTAATCATCTTTGTTGTGTAAAATCTACAAAAGGCATTGGTTTAGGCAGACGATTAATCCATTGTGTATGGATCCACTATGTAAACATCACTGAATTGCATTTGATAGTCGCTGTATTGCCCGAGGCCCTGATTTCAAAGGAAATACGTGCTTAATTTCCCAGGGAAACATGAGAGTGTAAAACCAGTAAGTAGTTAGTGTAATATGGAGATGCTTGAGGAAGTATTAGCAGGAACATGTAGGACACATTAAGTATACCAGCCCTTTCATATAAACATACTGACAGACTACATGAATACCAGACCTTGGCTTAACTCATACTGGTTTCCAGTAATGCCCTAAACTCTTAAATTCTTAACAATCGTGTCTTGAAGGAACTGGCGGGTGTACACATCACTGGAATTGGACCTTATATGATCACGTGACAAATAAAAACTGAACTGATTAACTGACTTGAGTCACATAAAGTCGTATGCAAGAGTCAAATTAAATATCTACATTAAGTGCACATTAAAAAAAATGTTAGAAAATATTTGACAATGACAATGAGTATGGCTTTGAAATATTAGTACATAGTATTTACAAATCAAACCATGGCTAACAGAGTGGATGCTGCATGCCATCCTCAAGACATTTCACTCGGGGGTGCGGATGCTGAGAGGTCAGGTAGAGGTGTGTCGCTGTGGGGTGGCCTCAGTTTCATGGTGTTGAAGAAACCCATCACCTGACCCGGGATTTCTGCCAAGACGCCTGAGCAAGTGCTTCTTGAGGACACTAGAAGAGCAGAGACAGAGTCACAAGGTGAGAGTGACAAACACTTGTACATGAATTTGGAGGAGACAGCAGGGGCACTAAATGGAGCAACCAAATAAAACAAGCAGGGGGCTGCGTAGATGAGCAACAAGCGTCTGAGTATTACATGATGAATATTAGTTTTGATTAGTATGATTAGAAGTGTGTATAGCACAGTGTTGAAACAGGGAGAAACTCTGAAGTATACAGTAGAGATGAAACGGTATAAAAATGTCATAATACAATCATAGTGACCAAAATTATCCCAGTTATTAGTATTATCAGGATATTATTATGTGATGAGAATGTCCCAAAAGTATTGACAATAAAACTGAAAACCACAAATAAAATTAGCAGCACTATGCGCTTTTCGTTTGCATAACAATTAATATTATAACATTTAATATGTTATGTTAACATATGAAAACCAAAACAAATGTGCCTGTCTATGAAATACAGGCCCGAGTGTCTGCGTCACTGCATATCAGGACAAGGGACCAGTAGCAGCACTGGGTTTGCTTGCTACACATCCACTTTGCAAACCTGGCAACAGCAAAACAAACATAAACTGCATGCTGCACCTGCGTGTGGGAGACTGTTGCAAACTCTGGTTGATGCTTAGCATAGCATCAGTTTTTCAAAGCATGGTAATCAAACAGAGTTTTAATGCTAATTAAAATTTATAAGGGGAATTCTAACTGTTGGGAGTTGTGTCGCGGTTTATCATGAAAGCAGTAACCATTTCATCCCTAGTATACAGATAAACGATGCACATTCATGTGCAAACAGAGTGATGTTTCAACACTGACAGCTGCAATAAGTCGCTAGCTTACAGCAACTGATTATGTTCCTATGGTTAGAATATGATTTACTAAAAACTATCCCAGGAATGCTCTCCACAAATGTTCCTGTAGTAACAGGTTACACTAGTGTTGTACAGATACACTAGTTACTGTACAGATTAAAGAAGTGTAGTGTAAACATACTTCCCAAAACATATAAATTGTATTAGTATGTATTTTGATCTTTAAACATAAGGGAATATTTTATTACTTTCTAGCAGAGAGTTGAATCCATACCGCTGTCATAACTATACAGTAAACATACGGCTACAGCCAGTAGCCTGTTGGTTGACTTTAACACAAAGACTGGAAACTGTATTATATGTGTATCAGCTGGTTTCCTACATATTTTCCATATCAAAACTTTATACTTTTCCAGACCCAAATTACCAGACTTCAAGGTCGATTTTTCATGTTGGGTTTGGTTGGGCCAAAAATGTTTTAAGCCTCTTTTTATAACTAAGAGGCAAAACTAAGTTGAAAATAGTAAAACAAAATGTAATTTTCACAGCGTCTGTGCCCCTCTTTTACTCACGGTATCAATGGAAACGATGACCTGTGCAGCCATAAATGTTTCCTTAGTCAGTTCACTTGATAACTACTGATAAAATTTACCGATGACTACATCAGTGTATCGCTCAAAATGTCTCAAGTCAAGGTCGATCTGGCCCGCACCCGCTCACACAGTGGTCAATATTTTAATTGTGCTAAAAAACACTCTGCTTGTATGATCAGTTTATTTTTTAGAAACTCTAAATATAATATTTTAGAAAACAGAATAGGGGTAAAAGTCTGGAAACACAAATATTTTTTTCCATACTTATCCCAGCCCCCAGGAAACCTGCTCAGCCTTGCTTCCAGTTTTCCCCAGTAGCCACTTGCGGCTAAAAGTCCCTGCTGCCCAAAAAGCATTTCTCCATAGCCACCACTGTAAAAGACATGTCTGTAAAACTGCTGACAGGAAACCTCGAATTGCAAATAAGGTTAATTACAACTCTCTCTATTATGAATTTTTCAACTTTTTTGTAAATCTTTCCTTGATCTGAGAAGAGCAATTTAAAAATCTATGACATCATCACAATATACACTGAACAAAAATATAAATGCAACACTTTTGTTTTTGCTCCCATTTTTCATGAGCTGAACTCAAAGATCTAAAACATTTTCTATACACATAAAAGACTATTTCCCTCAAATATTGTTCACAAATCTGTCTAAATCTGTGTTAGTGAGCACTTCTCCTTTGCTGAGATAATCCATCCCACCTTACAGGTGTGGCATATCAAGATGCTGATTAGACGGCATGATTACTACACAGGTGTGCCTTAGGCTGGCCACAATTAAAGGCCACTCTGAAATGTTCAGTTTTATCACACAGAACAATGCCACAGATGTCGCAAGTTTTGAGGGAGCGTGCAATCGGCATGCTGACTGCAGGAATGTCCACCAGAGCTGTTGCCCATGAATTGAATGTTCATTTCTCTACCATAAGCCGTCTCCAAAGGCGTTTCAGACAATTTGGCAGTACATCCAACCGGCCTCACAACCGCAGACCATGTGTACACCATGGTCTGCGGTTGGTAACACACCATGTGTGCACCTCCAAGATCATCTGAGACCAGCCACCCGGACAGCTGCTGCAACAATCGGTTTGCATAACCAAAGAATTTCTGTACAAACTTTCAGAAACCGTCTCAGGGAAGCTCATCTGCACGCTCGTCGTCCTCACTGGGGTCTTGACCTGACTGCAGTTCGTCGTCGTAACCGACTTGAGTGGGCAAATGCTCACATTCGATGGCGTCTGGCATGTTGGAGAGGTGTTCTCTTCACGGATGAATCCCGGTTTTCACTGTTCAGGGCAGATGGCAGACAGCGTGTGTGGCAGTGGGGTTATGGTATGGGCAGGCGCATGTTATGGGCAACGAACACAGGTGCATTTTATTGATGGCATTTTGAATGCACAGAGATACCGTGACGAGATCCTGAGGCCCATTGTTGTGCCATTCTTCCACGGCCATCACCTCATGTTGCAGCATGACAATGCACAGCTCCATGTTGCAAGGATCTGTACACAATTCCTGGAAGCTGAAAACATCCCAGTTCTTGCATGGCAACATTCCACAGGCCACAATGAACAACCTGATCAACTCTATGTGAAGGAGATGTGTTGCACTGCGTGAGGCAAATGGTGGTCACACCAGATACTGATGTTTTCTGACCCCCCCCAGACCCCCCAATAAAGCAAAACTGCACATTTCAGAATGGCCTTTTGTTGTGGCCAGCCTAAGGCACACCTGTGCAATATTCATGCTGTCTAATCAGCATCTTGATATGCCACACCTGTGAGGTGGGATGGATTATCTCGGCAAAGGAGAAGTGCTCACTAACACAGATTTAGACAGATTTGTGAACAATATTTGTGAGAAATGGTCTTTTGTGTATATAGAAAAAGTTTTAAATCTTTGAGTTCAGCTCATGAAAAATGGAGCAAAAACAAAAGTGTTGTGTTTATATTTTTGTTCAGTATACATCCATGAGACGAGCAAGAACTTGCAGGTGGGATATTCAGTGGGCTGCATACTGCTAAACTAAACCCAGAATCTATAAAAAAAAAAATTTTTTGGTGTATGCACCCGCCACAATATCTAATTATTGTCATACTTAGACTTATCCATACCTGTAAATTCAGTTAACTAACATTTCATACTATTCCACACTGTGTAGGAACCATGTATCTGGTTTCTTTAATCTGTACAAAAACCCACGTGTAAAAACATTTGCATATAACACTGCAGTTATATGGAGCATTAGACTTTTTCTTGGCTCTGAGCCGTTGCCAGGCACCCAGCGGAGACTCCAGGAAGTTTCTGCTCACTGCCAAGAAATAGTCTTGCATTAACCCCCCTGTGAGAGCATTCATGAGTTAGAGATTTCAACAGAGTATGTCCACAGACCTTCAGTGCATGATGACATAACATGAGGCATACTGTGAAGTGGACAGGATATAAAAACCCTGAAAAACAGGGTGGTTAGTTAAGCTAACTAGGTTGAGTAATTATGCCTCTGGTCAAAATCAAATCATACAGCATTGAATCAAAGGTGGGGAGGAAAGAGGGGAATGAGGTTTGTTGGGTACTGGGGGTACTCCTACATTTCTAGGAAGGACTGGGTTCGCTGGGGGGTTCGTTGGGGGGCTTCAGGTCAAATAAATTGAAGAAGGAGGCCACTTGGTCAGGCAACTCTGCCAGTACGCTTTGGGCAAGGGCTGGAATGCCTGCCTGAAATTAGATGTTCAGACATTCGTGCATTATTTAAGGATTTTTAAAGACTTAAGAAGCTTAGGTGGTACATGCTAACAGAGATTTTGCTTTATGATACAACTTACATCACGGAACTGCCTGAAAGGCACAAACTGCACAATGTCCCGCATGGCAGCCTCGCCTGTGGCAGAGCGTAAAATTCCATTGTCTCCGTCCAGGAACTCCATGGCATCGAAGTCTGCTCCCCCTACTCCAACAATGATGATCGACATGGGCAGGCGAGAGGCGTTGACGATGGCACTACGTGTCTGATCCATGTCTGTGATCACTCCATCAGTGATGATCAACAGAACAAAGTATTGCTGTGAAACATTGAAATAAGAGGGAACAGCAGAAACAATATTAAGTGGAAGCACTTTTCACCTTCACTGATTGATACTGTGTGGAAAAGAAGAACTAAAATGATAATGTCCCTGTTTAGTGGCTACTTCCATATAAAAACTACAATAACAAACATTTGCACACAGCAGCAACAATTACAGCATTCTGACTGATTTAAGACTTCCAGTAACTCACAGAGGCAGTTTCCTGCTGCATGGCTTGCCGGCCAAAATGGGCTACATGATTGATGATTGGGGAAAAGTTTGTGGGACCGTAAAGCTTCACTTGCTGCAGACACTGCTGGTAAGCATGGACCACACCCTCTACACCTAAAAACAGACACACAGGTAAACAGAAGTCTTACAGGATCATTTCACACATATTTCCACTTAATTCCACTGAAAATGGACAGCACACTGCAACATGATGATCAATTTATGTTAGAGAAATGATTGATCTTTTCTGTACAACTTTTTTAGTGATCGATACACTGTTAATTCTATCTACAACAAAACAGAGACATGCTGCAAATCTATTTTTGCTTGCTAAATGACTTGGACGCCTATTGATTATCAAAACTGTTGTCTATAAATACTTACGTGACTCACTAATCAACTGATCAAACATGTTTCCACAACTTGTTGCACAAGTTACATATCTGCTTTGAACACCCCATGCCAAAACTTCAGTGGAGGATCAAATGATGCCAATCTCTTGTTATACTGTGCCAAACTACATCTGTGAACAGTCAAATGCCATGTGTCACAGTCTGTCACACTGAACACACAGCTGTGTATATTTTTACCTGCACAAAATGGATCTGATGGGTTGAAGTTAATGGGAAACTCATGGCTGACCTGCAAACACAAACAACTATCAATCAGGATCCCACATCAAGTAGACTTGAGTCACATCGATCCAAGACAAGCCTTTTTTGTGCTAGAGAATGTAATGATCACATGGAGAGAGACCTTCACAAATATCCAAGCATGTTTTAATTAACACAAACACTCACATGCCATGTAGGAGGGATCTTGGCTCCAAATCCAAAAGCAGGGAACATCTTGTCACTACAGAAAGTGAAACACAACAGGTGTTATTGTTCAAGTAAGTTGACATACAGAAGGGATGAGACTACAGCCGGACAGAAAAAGCTCCAAAAACACACAGCTATGCTTAGATGGTTCATGGGGTACTGTTCCTCTGCTTTGTTAACCAACATAATACCATACTATTACTACATAATACCAATATCTCTGTACCTGTCATAGTCCTGGATGACGTTTCCCACTGCCCAGATAGCGGCCAGGTACTCATTATAGCCCTGAGGGTTGATGTAATGGAGGGACTGAGGGGTTCTGGGATCCCCGTTGGAGCCTGTGAAATCAATAGCAATCTGGCCCAGAGGGATGGGTAATAAAAGAAAACAAAAAAATAAGATAATGCTTGATAACATCATGAAAATGTTTCTTGAACACATTAAAAACTAAAACAAACACTGTAACTAAAGAAGATATAAGTATTTTTTTTGTTTCTTCAAAGATGCATAAAAGGATTTAAGATTAAAAAAAATGTGTAGTACTCACAGTGAAGTTAAGCTGACAGCCGCCCATTATGTAATCCAGGAAACTATACTCCTTCACGGTCTGAAAATAAATATTGGGGACAGAAAATCATTGAACTGTTTAAAAGAAATAATGTAACCACATATATGCTGAGGTACTGCACTGTGGTGGTGTTTGCACATTTACCTGTATTATTTCAATACAACACATAGCAAGATACAAACTATTGTATACATCTGCATACGGTGAATGGTACTGTGCCTTTCTTGTCTTCCAACTACTTAGAGTGTTTTTTTACCCTAGAAGTCACATTCATTTTTTCACACACACAATGTCTGAATGTTTAGGAGGGAAGTGTGCTCATTAACCAACATCGCTGCCTACCTCAGTAACTTCATATGACAAAGCTCATGACAGTGAGTCCCAGTGGTGTGTGTATCACTTTTTAGTGTCGTCTGGAAACAGTTTCTGCTGTGAGCTCCATGCAGTGCTTTTTCTAAATGCTGTGCATGTGTTGTCAAATTGATAAAGATGTTTCTTCAGTTGCTCGTTGTGTCTATTTGCATATCTTCCTAATTTGCAGAGTACTAAAATACTAAACAAAGAAAATAATAATATCATACAAAAAAGAAACCACAGTACCTTGCATTTCTTTATTATGATAACCCCAGAGTTTTTGTATCCTTTCTTCTTCTGTTTCTTCTGACTGTTGATGCATTCAAACTCGGCCTGAGAGAAGCACAAACACACCACACACGTGTCAGGAACAATATGTACATTTTTACACTTGAAAAACGCCTGTCAAGCGTCACAAAATGCTTTTAATGAAAAAAAACCCAAGTAGGAGAGATACACTGTTTTGTCTATGCTTATGGATAATGTCAAATCTGGGACATACCAATGCATAAAGATAAGGTAAATAGAGCTCACCGCATATGTTTGTGATGCCTGCTGAATTGCACAGAGTGAGGTCTCAAAGGATCCAATAAAGTCATGAGATCCACTGCTGTTGTAGTCATAGCAATCTACCTGGAATACACAAACAGTTCGGAGAAACACCACAAATCCAGTCAATTCTCTTTAGAAAATATATTTTATATCCAACTGATAAACTATCATCAGTGTGTGAAAATCAAAGCAGATGAGACAAAAGCATGCTTTGGGAGTGAAGCTTCAAATGTAAGGCAACACCCTGATATTAAGATATCTAACAGAAACACACGCACAAGCCTCCTAATAGTCAGACAGAAGGGTAAAGGTCCCACTACCTCCTTTAGTGCAAGACACACAGAGTACCTGCTCAGAATCTGCACACTGCAGCTTCTGAGTCCCTTCAGTGTTGAGAGAACAGGCAAAGACAAACAGATCTAGACACAGCATGGAGCAACCAGTACGTATTAGACAAACTGTGTGACGCTACAGTCAGTCTACAGGATGAATAACTAAGAAAGCTTATGAATAATTAAAAAAAGGAATCCATCTTAATGGAAAGCGTCTACTTTCTAGGAAATTGGCCCGTTGGTTGACTTACTTGTCGATACACAATCAATATTTGCCAGGTAATTTAAAAAAAAAAAATCAATATTAGAGGTCGACCAAGCCTTGGCACAGCTGCAATATTCAGCATTTATAGGATTACTTTGGCTCTGATGCAGATGCATCTATGCACCATCCGCAGCACTATCTGCTTGGTTACACGTCACACCTATCAACACTGACAGATAGTGTGACAGGCAAGAGCGAGCAGAACTGTGATTTTTACATAAGGCAGCAGATATTACTGAGGTTATAATAAACATCATATTCTTCTACACTGTTGTTTTTAAAACAGACCAGTGTTTCCACTGGTAGTATTCTGCTGTTAGTAACAGTAGTTACTGCGAGAGTTACAAGGAAAGGAAGAGGGAGTGAGACTGCGCCTGGATACGGCAAGAGATGTGACCAGATGATCCATTTTTTAAAGATACAGCACGGTGACAGAAAGTACAGACATTTCATACACCAGATGTATATGACTCGGACCTTCCGATACGCATTCAACTCTGTTGGCCCTGCTCATTTGAGACAGCTGTCACCCTGTTTGTCACTGTAGATAATCAAGTCCGCAGTGTAGTTTATGCACTTTGCTGATGAACCGGAGAACTGTAGAGTAGCACTGCGCTTTATGATCAAAGGAAGTTTTTGTATTGTGTCAGAACTCCTCTCTCCTCCTCTCTGAATGTATGCACTTAAGACAAGGTCTAAAAGTGCAGCGTGGGAATATAACACTCAACCAACACTATGAAAGCGCGCTGAAACATTTTCTGCAGTACATGCAGAAAATGTTTCAGCGCAGGATGGGCAATGGCTCATATTTTGTTTTTAGATAACTTTAAATGTTTTACAGATAATGTCCAAAGAGTTCTCTTCTGCAGCATTTAAGGGTCTGTGCACATGCCACGCCTTTAGCCGCCTGGAAAACGTGAGATTGGACGCTGGGCGCTACTTTGGTGCCTCTTCTGTGCCAGCTTTCAAAATAAGGGCACAAAAAACACAGCATGTGTAGGGCTCTTAATGTAACACATGCTTAAAGGAGTCAAAACAAATTTTTCTTCTTAACTGCTTATTTATATGGGTTCCAAATATCTGTTATCTGTCCCCTTGATTACTGATTATCGGCATCAGCTCTGAAAAAAACATCTTGATTGACCCCTAATCCATATGCTGAATGACTGATCGCCCCTAGTGCCAACAGAAAAATGTGTTACTTTTCATCATATGGCCTAAAAATGTATATATTCCATATGCTTTAACGATAAGCATATTTAATAATAAATACCTGATGAAGTCCAAAGAAAGTCAATGGTTACCCAGGGACACAGGATGATTGTGGTGATGACGCTCTCATCATTTAACAGGTAAATTGACCAACGAGCCAAACTCCTTTTTTTTTGTTACGCAGTCCTTTAAGATAGATTTAGATGCGTCAAGGACTTTGGCCTGTCCTGTCACAGACACTGCATCCTTCACGTGAAGAGTACTCACGTTGGAAACAGTACACTCACTTGCACTGTAGAGTGGAAAGCATCTCTTCCTGACAAGTGTGCTTTTACAGGGTTAGAGGGTGGAAACAAAAAACAACATACATAAACTAATACTAAAATGCATTTCCTTATTTGCACCGAGAGAATCACACCCTTAGATATATACAAGATGCAAGCATTAAAACACAGGCAGGGTTCCCACTGTTGCCTTGATCCGGCGTTTTCTTGATTTTACATGACAAACGTAAAATGCTTCAATGATCAATGTCGATGTTCAAGAAAAACATTTTGCCAAATCTCACAGGCCATTCAATGAAGCTAATCCAACACTTAGTGAGAAGCTGATAACAGTCATTAGTAGGTTATAAACTTTTACATTTGGAGAAAAGTTCCAGGTAACTTTTTATATAAGCATACACAACTAAAGCCAGAATGAGACGGAAGGGATTATTTAATTTCCTCCTAATAGCGACCCTGCAATGAGGACATGCAGCGTGAAAGAAGACAGAA
This sequence comes from Epinephelus cyanopodus, assembly GCA_026686955.1. Lineage (NCBI taxonomy): Eukaryota > Metazoa > Chordata > Actinopteri > Perciformes > Serranidae > Epinephelus > Epinephelus cyanopodus. Next base: position 8,048,752 of record CM048935.1, read on the forward strand.
GAAAAAGGCTGTCCTGTCATCAGTCACAATGCGTTATAGTCCAGGTCTGTGTGTGTGTGTGTGTGTGTGTGTGTGTACCTTTATAGGTTTCTCCACGTCACCTCCACATAGCGACTGCAATGGGATACGGAACGGTCTCCACACTGGGTTTAAGGTGTTTTTCACCACCTGTATAACAGCAATGATTAAAAACAACTTGTATACACCTCGTAGTTGTGGCTTTATTTGCCCATGCTCTGCCCAAGAACCCATAGACTGGACATCATGGTACACAATGAGTATATCTGCACCTCTGTCCTGTGGGCGAGCTGCCATCCAGTTTCTGTCTGCTTGTGGAATTCCAGGAAAGGGTCGGACTTGCCCCAGAAATCCTGGAAATAAGTGAGAAAGTACAGGTGATCAAATAAACTACTTAGTAATTAGAAAATACAAAATGGCAGAAATGTTTTTCTCATAATAAAAACCTATCTCCAGCAGCAAAAACCACAGTAGCATTTCAGATTTTTCAAACTCCAGTGGGATCATCTACAATATTTTAATATTTGTGAATTCCTAAACAAAATTCAGATACCCAGAATACCTTTTTATCCAGTTTTCTACCCGCAGCTTCAAATTCCACCACCCTGTTGTCTGTTCTTTCTTCAGCACATATCTACAAAAACATGAAACAGCACTGTGTTGAAAAATGACACAAAAGTACAAATACACCAAGAAACACATGGACACTTAAAATCAAATATCAAATAATATAATCATAATATAAATGCTCCAAATGTCATCGCCAATCTAAACTACAGTAACTCACAGTGATGGTTCCTTTCCCTGCTGGTCTCTTGTCCTTCATGACAAGTGGTCTTGTTAGTTTCCTTGAGGACACAATCTGGACAGAAAAACACTTTTCACTGAAAATGCCACAGCCCAAACACCTCTTCAAATGATAATTCTTGGAGAAAGAAAAGCAGTAGTTATTATAGCTATGTAGCTATTTTTGTAGTAAGCAAAGGGGGCTAACCTGTCCCAAGGTACACTCCAGTTCTCCAAGGAAGTCCGCATCTTGCAGATTGTGGTTATCGCTGTCAATGTCGTACACTTCAAACCTCAGCTTCTGCACCATCTCAAAGTAGTAATCGATGACAAAAGTCTTGGAGAATTTGGGATTAAGGCAGTTTTTGATTTTCTCCGTCCGGCCAATCTACAGATACATGTTTCACAGTCAAGGACTTTTTTTTTACATAGTCAGACACACTTTTGACTCAAAGCAGCCTGGCACTTACATTTCCAAATGACAGCAAATATTGTTAAGTTATCATAATGTCTCCCAGTACTGGAAATACCTCAAATTCTGAAAAGTGAAAATAATTATGGCCTTTTGACCTACTTACCTCACACCAGTGAGGCCCTGAGCTGTTCATGTGAAGCACACACAGAGGGTCAGACTTTGAGAAGGTATCCATGTCGAGCAGATTGTCACAGGAGATGCTCAGTGCCACCTTGGTCATACAGTCACTGACTGTTGGCCCCGAGGCTCCTACTGCTGCCATCACAGCTGGGAGGACACACACCTACTCACACACAAACTGAAGAACAGAAACACAGATCTTAGAAAAATGGAAGGGGAAATTTAATATACTGCACACATAGCCATCCAAGTTTTATGGATGGTTGTAAAACTGACTGTTTTCACTGATTTTCAGTTTTTATCTTATGTTCTGTAGGACTTTCCCTGTTTTTAATTTTGTATTTTATGTTGTGTAATCACTTTTGACTTGTCTGTCACTCGACTTCACTGTGAATGAGAGCAAACTTAATTTTTCAAACTTATACTGACAGCTGCAGTTTCATTTAGTCAGTCAGTCAGTCAGTCAGTCAGTCCAAGCAGTCTAGCTCAAAATAGGGCCCAACCCAGGAGAAATTGCAAGAGTAGTGTGTCATAGTTTTTACTGGTCCAAATACACTCTTGCATCATATATAAAAGGATACCATCATGGATTTAGTGGAACATTCTGTTTAAAGGTCAAAAGCAAAGTGTAAGTGTTTTACAGTGACACAGTCTGGGCAAAATGGTGTTAATATTGGAGGGTCTGCGTACACCTAGCACAGTATCACTCCACACTGCTCCTACCCAACAGTCAGGATGGGTTAAAAGCAGAACATGTATTTTCCTATGGGGATTGATAATCAATAATAATTTCCCAGGGGGATTTTTCAAGTATCAATCAATGCAGGGGAAAGCACAATGATACTGATCTACCAAGGCAGAGAGACAATCAGTCTCAGTAACAATAAGAAACACTTAAACATTTACATATACAGCAAACTGACTATCTACCCTCCACCCTGCCATGTTTCACAGCTTCAGAGTGTATCATCAGGTTCAGGAATGGATGGGAAACTTGCTACCACAGGGGTTGGAGGATCCAAGACTCATGCCTCAATCCTATCGATTCTGGCCAAAGCCCGGCTTATTAATTCTTGTTGGAGCTTGTGCAGTGAAAATGTAAGTCAGGATGCCAAACTTTGTGCCGTAAATGCCATTATCAAGGACTTAATTGCTACCTTGCCTGTTCAAACTGTACAGTTGTCTGCCCAAATATGGTAGCGTAAGATTATATGTAGGCCTACAGTCAAGGCATGTTTCAAACTTGGTCTCATTTAATGTTTCAGTTTAATACACATCATGGTTTTCATGGGGGGGGAAACATATTACAAAGACAAGTTTGTATGTGCAGAAAATTCAGTGATAATATGATTTCTAGGAACACCCTAGAAACCAATGTATAGACATAAAGGATATTAAAATAGCATGTTAGCACAGGGATTCTTAATAAACAATGAACAATGTTCAGAGGCAGAGATATGCACTTCTTTGTGTGACGCTGTGACACAAATGCCCCAGATTTTGACCTCTAAATTTACCTTGATCCACTAAGTATACAATGGCATACTTTAAATATGTTATGTGGACAGCCCGCTGGGGTCAAAAGATACAGACGACACCGTCTCAAAGGCTAAGGGGGGCCATGAAAAGGTCTATGGTTGAATTTTAAATTGGATTAAGCACAACAGTTTACTCACTGACTTGAATCACTGCAAGTTATACGTATCTACATGATAAATAAATGTATTCTAATCACTAAAACACATTTCAGCATGCCATCTGAAGCTCCCACCCCCTGCAGGTATTGTGAAATGGTTCAGTCCATCTGACAGAGTGAGTGGGTCAGTTGCGTGATGCGCAGAAATCACAAGCAGTGTTAATGTAAACATGTGAGGTGAACTGCAGCCTGACCAGCACAGTCTGAATGTTTCACCAAAAATCAGGGGCCGCAAAAGGAAAAGTCAGGGTACAGAGAGAACAAGACAATGAAAGGAGCAGGGAGGCAACGGGCAAATGTCTGGCAAAAGAAATGTTAAGTAGCAGCAGGTATGACAGGCAGAGCTGATGGTGAGAAGTGAGGCAGAATAATTTTAGCAAAACAAAACCTCTTGTATCAGGCTCAGTTTTAAAGCTACAGTGAAGACACTGGGACACTGGTATCATATCAAACAACACGATCTAAGGCATCCATTGGTTCCAACCATGTTATGCTATCTTGTCGGAAAGGGGGCCCAATAACGCCCCAAAATTGTGCAAAATTTTGGCAAGAGAAAAGAAACATTGTCCTATTTAAAATGTGTATTTAAATATTTGTGCATACTGAGGTCCCTAAACAGTCTATACTCTTGGCACTGTTTCACTTCAGCATGCAATGTGAGCATTATTTGATTAAAGTAGCCTCAAGATTGAATGAATAAATGAAGAAAAAATATTAGGCCTATTTGTAGGGGTGTGCCATATCATCTCATTCACCTGATTCATATTGTGATACTGGTGGTATTTCCACTTGTTGACATTGACGTCATACTGTTACCCACGGCATCAACAAGCACGGCTCAAAGTGAAAGTATTACAGACTCTGCAGTGGCTCCATAAAAAAAGGAGCAGCTTCAGTAGTGTGGAATTAACTGTCAGGCACAACGTCTCTCCCTCTCCTCTAACGTTGTGCACACAAGAGCCGGTGTCGTCAAGTGATTTTGTCATAAACCTTTGGTAATGTAGACCTCATGGCTCGACAAAAAACAGCAAACATGTGACTTTGTGATAATTGTGGTATCTTAACAGCCTGTCACAGGTTACAGCGTGATGATTAGAGGAGAAATGGCAGAGCATAAAGGTCCAAGTGGAAAAAACAACAACTCAATAATTTAGGATTTTACTAAAAGAAGGAAATCACATGTTGATTTATATATATGGATCCCAGGGGATATTTTTGTATTTGGGAGCTGTTTAAATGTGTAATTTGTGGTAGATTTTATTTAGTTAATATTGCAACAGAATCTGAATCTCACTCTGAGTTACTGTTGTTTACAAACTAATAAGAGACCTTTTTTTTTTTAGTTTTTGCTTAATATTTGAGGGAAACTGTAAAGCTATATCACTTATTTTGTAGGAATTCTTTTTTCTTATATGAATGATAAAATATTTTTTGACTTATTTGTCATATCATCAAGAATATCATTATCGCAAAGATACCCTGAAATATTGTGATATTATGTTAGGGCCATATCGCCCATCCCTTCCTATTTGGTCACTTGCGATTTGCTGTTTTGAGTAAATACCTTGCAGTCATTTCCTCCATCAGTGTTTGATTTGACTTTTCTGTAATCATTCATTTGAGGGCTTTTTTTCAGCTCATTACCTGTTTTTCAAAATATAAGGTCTTATCACAGAGTAGATACAAAACACATGTGGAAACATGATTAATTTTGCACAGTGGTATGTGTAGTGATTGTGCCCCTCCCCCATTGACATGACGGTGAATGAAGAGCCCACTTTGACTAATGTTGTCTCACTCTTTATGTGTCCTAATGGCTGGCCTGTATTTGGATGTCCCCACGGATCACATAAAACCTTGAAAGATAACTATGCTTATCTGCCCGGGTGTGAAGAACAGACTGTCTGGTCTCATTTAGCTATCTCAGTGTGCAGATTCTGGCAACTGACACGCCCAGTTAACTTCATGCCCATGAACCAAGCAAACATGCCAAACTGCATTCAAAGATCATGCTATTCACTGTTTGATCATTAATAGAAGTACTGTTTGTATGACACACGGAGATTAGATGATTCGTACGGGTTGTTTGGTAAATTCGGCCAACACATTATGCACTTACTGTCCCTTTAGCTTCAATAAAATGTAAGATTTAAATGAAGCTACGCGCAGTGCCAAGCAGCGGTGGGGTTTTTCCTGGCTGCCATGTAGATGAGATCGTCCTAGACTGGGCTAGCGTTAGCTGAAGCTTTCAATAGATAACGTTACGTGTCAAATCAAAGTAAAACGTTAACTGTGATTATGTGGTCAGTCCATTATAAAGACATCTGACTTATTTTACGTCGTTATTTAAAGCAGCTTTGATGGAAGGAGATCTAACGGACCGAGCTGTGGGGACATAACATTAACGTGAAGTTACTAGCATAAACGTCTACACGTTAGCTAACGTTACAACAGCCGTCAGCAACAGTTACACTGCTGTTAAAATATAAACCGCTAGTGTGTAACGGGGTTTTTCCAACGTTAGCTTATGTTAATTTGAACGAGCTAACGCCTTTTCAGTGAAACACAGGTAACGTAACGTTGACCGTTAACGTTACAATTTCAGTCCCGTAACGTGAGTAGTAACGTTAGCTAATGAAACCGTCATGTGTAACGTTATATGTTCGTGGAGACGGTGAAAAAGACATAAAGTAAAGGGAGTGTTCGTACCTGGTTAGCTGGCTGGCGTTAGCTGTGAGTCCTGCGCGGTTTGATGTGTAGCAGTGACACAACCGTGGAGACGGAGCTCGCGCTGCGGTGGGCGGTGCCCGGTGCGCTCGATTCCCGTTAGGGGGACACCCGTCAGTCAGTCAGAGCAGAGCATAACACTCATCATTTTTATCATTTTGTGGGATTTAACAAAATATAGAGAGCAGCTAGTGACACATAATCCACCTTTAGGCGTACAAAATGCCCACAAACACAGCTACAAAAGTGGGGATTTGATTACACATGAGAGAAGAGGGATTGTGTTACACTTTGAGAAAGTAATGCAGTGAAACCAAAGGCCTTCCGCCCATATTACACAAAGCCTACAACCAGGATTCAGTCAAAGCTGATGTAGTCAGACATAAAGAGAGCATCCCTGAGACCCCAGCTTTTATTTGGCATGCATTTTTAATTTCTGACTATTTGGGAATGTAGGATGTCATAAGTATAAAAAGATGTCCTCATATGAAGACTAGGGGTCTTTTTTTAGTAGTACTAGATCATAGAACAGTTTATTTTGATACCTGAACATTGCTGTGCCGAAACAAAACTACAAAAAATGCAACAGCTGTTTACTGTGTTGTAACTGTGAGGGTTAGACGTCATTGCTCAGGTCCAAAACTCATCTAAAGGGTTAATTTCAATGGCTGAACATGGGTGTGCAAAAACAAAATTGCAAATAATGCAGCTCATTTAAAAACCTTGTGATTTATTCATTTTGTAACTCTCTATTAAAGTTTCCCCGCTTTGTATTCCAGTCTGCAAATGTCCTTTGTTTCCTGTAGGAACAGTCTGTCACATATGTAATTGGCCTGTGTGAAATAATACAATAATAAAGTCCCAGTGTCCTCAAGCGAGTACTTCCTAATTAACAGCATTTTAGCTCATTACTATTACTACAGTTGATAACAGACATAAAATTCTAATCAGATTTTGTACCTTGCCCACTTTTGTTGGGATGAGCTGTAGACTGAGCATAAAAGTGTCCACGAACGAGGACAACAGGCCTAAGTTAAGCAGAATGAAGTCTAACGTGCAGGAAACCCAAAATAGAATGTCCTCATGTGGAAATGCAGGGTCTCAGGAGGATAAATAGTTCAACCATTAAATCTGATCAGGTTTTGTACCTTGTCCACTGTCATGTCAGGATGCCAACAGGTCTAAGTTAAGCAGAATGAAGTCTAAGGTCCAGTAAACACAAAATGTAATGTCATCATAGGAGGACACAGGATCTCAGGAGAATATGATTAATAACATTTTTAGTTTGATATGCCATACAAATTTTACATTTACATTTAAAATTTTTGTTTGGTCTTCATTTAATAGAAGAAAAATTCACAATAACAATTAATAAAATTATGGCTCACACAGCTGTTTATTTGGTCAATGAATTGATGCAGCAAGTGTATAGGAGCAGTCAGTTTGTGAAAGTGCTAAAGTTGAGTATCATCTACATAATTATGATAAGCAGTATTATTGTTTTATAAGATTATGCTTAGTGTTGTGTTTACACCACACATGACGCAAATTTTTACTTTGCCTTACTTGCACAAGTTTGAACACTAGAATATGTTGACTCATTTCATACGCACGAGTATCTCACACCATACGCGATGCACCCTCTGCACCATATGTCGCCAGAGGATCTCAATGCTGATTGGCTATCGCAGCACAAATTGGTTGCTGAAGTTCAGATTTTTCAACTCTTGTGAATAAGATGCAAAATTGTGCTACTCGCTTCATTCATGCCACTTAATTCGCGTATTTCCCATCATTAGCGTCAAGTACATTGTGCCACCCAGCGGAAATTTGTGTCTAATTGCGTTTTTACGTTGACTCTACATGTAATTCACTCACGTCAATTGTTTCATTCGCACCTGGTGTTAACACAACATAAAAGGAGCATGCACAGGTTAAAAAACAGAGGTCCAAGAATGGAGCCTTGAAGAACTCCAAATGTCATGCTAGGTCGATCAGATATGTAGCTGCTGGAAACAAAGTATTCTCTGTCTTGTAGATAGGACTTAAACAGCTTTGGTGTATTTACAGAACATGTTGAGTCGTGATAGTTGCTTCAGGCAGAGATCCAAACAGGAATGGGATGATTTGTAGGTTGAGAGGATCCTGACCTTGAGTCTTCTTAAAAATCCTATCTTGAGAGAAATCCGGTGGGATTGCATTTCACCAGGATTGTACCTTATACGCTTACATGTGTCAAATAAAAACTCATTGATCAAATATCTGTTAAGTACATATTAACCAATGTTGGGACATGTTTGAAAATAACAATGACTATGGCTTTCTGCTATTGTTACATAGTATTTACACATCATTGCAGGCTGGATGTTGCATGTTGTCCTCAGGACACATCACTGAGGAGGCAGATGCCGAGAGGTCAGGAGGAGGTCGGTCACTGCATGGTGGCCTCAAACCCATGGTATTGAAGAAGCTTGCCACCTGAGCTGGGACTTTTGCCAAGATGTTCTGAGCAAGCACTTCATGAGGACACTGTAGAGAAGCAGTAGAGACAGAGTTACGAGGTGAGAGTGACAATCGAGGCTCTAGCAAAAGTTCAGTCAGGAAGACAATACTTTTCATGCTCAGCCTCAGAGTCATCAGCCACCACCACCAGTGTCTGGACTCCTTTGGGGGATTCATCCTGTTGCCACTCAGATGTCCCTCGATCACAAAATATCTCCCTCTGGTGTCCAAGCGTAAAAGACTTATGTTAAATCTTAATCAGCACAAAGCATCTGTTAATCTGTACACTCATATTCTGTATTAAACATTGTCTTAACGTCATTCGTCTGTGTCTCCTGATTGAAATACATATACGTGATATAGAGGGAGACAGTAGGGGCACTAAATGTAGCTATAGATAAACATGGCATATTTTTGTGCAAACAGAGAGATGTTTTAATACTGACAGCAGAAGCACTCTACTATTTTAATCTTATCCTACTGCTAGTGTTAAAGCAACTGCTCATGTTCCCATGGTTTCGGGGCCTAATAAAAAGTTTGTCAGAAGCTTTGAAAAAAATCTTTCAAGCTTCTAAGCTTTCTATAAAGTAACTATATCATTTTAATAAGGCAGTTGGGCTGCAAAATTTCTGCAGTGATGGTATAGAGACTTGACAAAAAGAAGAAACATACAGGCCACTGAAGGGCTGCTGTGCCGGTACTTTCCAAATTGACATGTCACCTTTGTGCAGCATGTCAGTGGAACAGTTCACAGTTCAGATTTAGGCACACTCAAGAGAATTTATCTTTAGGCCGACAGGCCTATCCACAGTTTGGAAGGCGATCTGCAAGCACTTACGTACATCCATTAATAACTTACATGCAAACAAACAGATGACTCCATGGCACACTACATGTGGTGGTAAAGAAGCTGTGTGCCTGTTCCAGTATACAACACACCCCATCTGTGATTACTCCTTCACTTGCTGTACTTTCCATATACCACCTACTGTCCAAAGAGGGAACTACGACAAGTGAAAGACATACCTCACAGAGACACATACTAATGAACACAATACAAAAATGGCTCCAACACACCAGCCCCTGATTGCTGAAGCAGGCAAACGTTAGATTTAAACTCAAACCCAAGGAGCCAAAAGAGATGTAACATGTATACAACTGTATGGAGACAAAACAGACCATGTATACACCAAGCCATGTTTGAGTTGGAGGTCAATATTTGGCTGTCCAGCCCAAAGAGCTTGCAGCCTTCTACAAAAGACAAAACTCTTTGTTCGCAGATGTACAGAGCGCATAAAGCCTTTCTTGTCTTACAATGTTTCCAAAAATCTGCCAAGTGGCCGAAAGCCACAAGGAGCTGCAGAGTGGACCTCTAACCATACGATCTAATACAATTCTTACAGCATAAAGGCCGTTTCAACGGCCGTTGACAACTCTTAGGGTTCCAGTATAACCGCTTTGCCAATGCTTCCTGTGTGGCAATATTGCTGGCAGTCACAGGCAGTTTCTTTTGTGGAAGAACTGCTGGCGGACTGTAAAAGAAATTACAGTTGAGACCAGACACCTCCGAACCTTTCAAGGTGTTAGTTGAAAAAGCCCTTTCCCGTCCAGTAGTACGCAAAAGACCGCTGGCTCTTTTGCTGGTAAAATTCAACTCTTGCATGAGATGTTCTGGACAGACTGCTGTGCTGCCAGGATCCAGATATGCATAAGTGTGTGTGTGTAGCAGCAGTGACCCACCGTCCAACACCGGCACACCGTGAGGACAGAAACTGAGGGCTAAGTGGAGATGGAGCACCTGTTGCAGCAAGCGAACACATCATCTGCAGTCATTTGGACTTGACCAGCTGACTTCACTACAAGCTGACTGGCTGTTCAAACAGGTGACTTGCTTTACATTTTAAAACCAGCCGCCGGTGATTTGACCAGCTGAGTTGCCGGTGACACCATCAGCTGACTTCAGTTGAGCTCAGGTCAGTTCATACCACTGCAACTTTTCTCTGCAACTTTCTAAAACGTCTTTGACTCATGGTCGTGAATCTTTATTCTGAACTGGGCTTTAGATACACCTTGATCCCGAGTGCCACATGTGAGCTGAAGTGAAAGTAAATGTAGCTACACTTGACTTCACCTCTGATACAACTCATGTCTCCATAGCATTATACTACTGATATGGAAAGCCCCACCCCACAAGTTGAAAGGATTTGTTCCTTAGGAATGTGACGTATGAAACCCTGGCTGTCTGAAACCCCGTTTTTGAGACTGTCTTTGGTCAAATGCAGTTTCAAGGCAGAAATTCTTACGTTCTGGAACTGCCTGAAAGGCAAAAACTGCAGAATGTCCCGCATGGCGGCCTCGCCTGCTGCAGTACGTACAACTCCATCAACTCCATACAGGAACTCAACGTCACTGAAGCTTGTTGTCCCTAATTCAACAAAGATGATTGAAATGGGCAGATGAGAGGCGTCGACGATGGCCTTGCGTGTCTCATCCATGTCTGTGCTCAGTCCATCGGTGATGACCAGCAGAATAAAGTATTGCTGTGACACATCGAAATAAAAGGGAATGACACAATAAATAGTGAATAATGTAGGATCGATCGATACAGCAACAATTACAACATTCTGATTGATTTTAGACTTCCAGTAACTCACAGAGGCAGTTTGCTGCTGCATGGCTTGCCGGCCAAAATGGGCTACATGGTTGATGATTGGGGAAAAGTTTGTGGGACCGTAAAGCCTCACTTTGTGCAGACACTGCTGGTAAGCATGGAGCACACCCTCTATACCTAAAAACACACATGCAGGTGAACAGAAGTAAGTCTTACTGAATTATTTCACACATATCTCCAATTAATTCAGCACCACTGGAAATGGAGGTGGTCAGTTCAAGGACCGAGGACAGACTGCTGAGCAATTTAAATCTCTGGTTAAATGTTGAAACAAACATTATGTTAGAGAAGTGATTGATCTTTTCGGTACAGTTTTTTCAGTGATCGATACACCGTTCATTCTATCAACAATAAAACAGATACATGCTACAAATCCATTTTTGCTTGTTAAATGACTCGGATGCCTATTGATTATCAAATCTGTTGTCTATAAGTACTTACATGACTGACTAATTTACTCTAATGACTAATCTCCGACCAATCATTTCTCTACTTCTTGTCGCTGAAGTATGCTTTTGCTTCTACTGTAGAAGAACAAACGATACCACTCTCATGTCATACTGTGCAAAACCAAATTTGTAAACAGCCAAATGCCCTGCATGTCCCAGGCTGTCTCATTAAACACACAGCAGAGTGAGTTCACATCAGTGGCAGTCTATTATTACCTGCACAAGATGGATTTGATGGGTTGAAGTTGATGGGAAACTTGTGGCTGACCTGCAAACACAAACACCTATTAATCTGGATCCCACACCAATCATTCAGCTATGATTTAATTAACACAAACAATCACCTGCCCAGAAGGAGGTATCAGGGCTCCAAATCCAAAAGCAGGGAACATCTTGTCACTATAGGAAGTGAAACAAAACAGGTGTTACTGTCCAAGTAAATTGACATATACAAGGGCTTACACTGGAGTCCCAGGTTTTGGGCATAATCTCGAAGTCATAGCAAATAAGAAAAAAATACAGGCAGAGAGCAGAGATGTAAGAGCTGACACCAGGATTTCTTTTAACTATCATCTGTTCCAGGCAAATTACTGCCAGTGTTTATCTTACAGTATACACACAATTACATATAGCCACATGCTAACATTAGGGAAACCTATAATCTTGGTTTTAGATGTTGTGAATTTCTCCCCAGTGTGGGATCAGATTGTTGCTGGAACATGTTCAGTTGTGAGGATTTTGGTTTAGAAGCTTTTATTGATTATTTTTCACAGTAGAAAGCGCTGCTATACTTCGTCATAGTCATTACACAAGCTGCAAGTAGGGTGCAGAGATGGTGAGAGTGCAGATGCCAAAGACCCAGAAGAGCTGACAGGGCTTTTTCAGTAGGGGGGGCTTGTTTATGTCACAGTGTATGGAAAGGATGAGATTTTTTGTGTGTGCGTGCTGTTGTGATTTTTCCTTCTGCAAATGACTGAGTTATTTATTCATACTAATTGTTTTCTTAAGTTTTGTCCTCAGCTAGAATGATTTATATTTGTGATTTATATACAGTGATATTTTACATAGGCTTATAATTTTTTAAGGTTGTAATAAAGAATGTTAGCCTACTGAGTATGTGTCAGTTGCTGTCGGGAAGTGAGCTGTCTTGTTTTCATTATATATGCTTCCACTTGGAAATGTTATTAGCCATCATCACATTAATTACCATTTGTATGCTGACACATGACTATATGTCTCTGTCGCACCAAATGCCCCTGATGCACTGCATGCTCTGAATGCCTGTCTCACTGACATTAATGTGTGGATGGGTTAAAATACTTTAAAGCTAAATGGCAAAATACTGACATTATTTTATTTATAATATACCTTGCTGGAAATCAGGTTTGAATTCACAGCTTTAAAAGCTGTACATTTGTGAATTTCAGCGCCTAAAACATGAATTAACTTTAAAAACTAAGTCCTGCTTTGTGAAACACTCCTCTGCACTTAATTTTCTGCTCGGCACAATCTGCCTGCTGGTAGCGGGGACGCGGACCATTGAAACATTGGATCAAATGTGTACCCAAGTGTATTTTATGCAACATTTTGCTATCAAACCTGTCCTAAAAATTGAAAGTTTGTCTGTCTGACTAATTTGCTATAGGAACGAAAACACACAACTATGCATATTGTTCCTCTAAACGATGATAGCCAACATAATACTTTATGTAACAATCTCTGTACCTGCCATAGTCCTGGATGATGTTTCCCACTGCCCGGATAGCTGCCTGGTACTTGTTACAGCCCTCAGGGTTGATGCAATGGAGGGACTTGGGGGAGCTGGGATCCCCGTTGGATCCTGAGAAATCAATACCAATCTGGAGGAATGAAAACAGAGAATATAAAATAACACTGACTACATCATAATAAATGTTTCCTGAACATGTTAAATATCCAATAGACACTGCAATTAAAAAAACAAACATGAAAATTTAAATATCAGGGGCCGGTTGCACAAAACACCTTAAGTTAAGATTTTCCTTACGGTGCTACTCAAGGTTTCATCAAAATAAAATTGGTTGCACAAAACACCCTTAAGTCTCTCTCCTTAAGGTTTCCTTAGAATGTTCACTTAAGTATCTATGGTCTTCTCCTTGTCTTGGTCTTGGTGGAGCTTGATCAGCTGTCACAGCTCTGTGTGTGGAGGAGGTGGGGCAGGAGTGGTGGTGTGTGTGTGGAAAACCTGCTGGATTGCACAGCCCAACCAGCTGATGAGGAGATAAAAGTCAAGATGGCTCTCCTGAATGCCCGGTCCCTATCTAATAAGACTTTTGTCCTTTGTGACTTTTGTAACTCCCATGATCTGGATTTAATGTTTATCACAGAGACTTGGATGCGTGATGGGGAAGTAGTGCCCCTAATGGAACTTTGTCCTCCTGACACCAGCTTTTTCAGCTCGCCTAGACTGACTGGAAGAGGAAGGGGAGTTGCCCCACTTTTTAATGACAGTTTTAAATGCAAACTGATTTCTTATTGTGATCCCTACACCAGCTTTGAATTACAGCTTTTCATGATAAACAAACCTTCAGTTGTTTTGATTGCTGTGATCTATTGTCCGTTTTTAGTCAATCTTTTTCAGTCGAATGTCTTACTGAAAATTTTAATAATGCTCTCCGGGTACTATTGGATTCAGTTGCTCCAGCAAAAGGGTCCTCAGAAAAATCCTGTGCTCTGGCTAAATGATGACTTATTACTTCTCAGAAAGAGCTGTAGCTGGAAGCTGGAAGCTCATTATCAAGCATGGCATCAAAGTCTGACCACTTACCAGTCTGAGATGTCTGCGGCGAAGGCTGCCTATTATTCTCTTTTGATTACGAATAATAAGCACAGTCCAAGGCGTTTATTTGACACTGTTTCTAGACTAATACAGGATCAGCAGCCAGTCATCAGTGCTGACCTCTCTGCACAGGATTTTATGGAGATTTTAATGATAGAGTAGAGGATATTAGATCTAGAATACCCCAGTCACTGGCTGGGGGATCAGACTGTGTTGCCATTTTGCCCACTTTTGCTAACCATTCTGCAGAAACAGCACTTACAAAAGTGGTGAATGACTTATTATTGGCGTTAGATTCAGACTCAACATCTGTTGTACTGTTGTTGGACCTTGGCACCACATTTGATACCGTGGACCACTGTATACTTTTGGACAGGCTCAAGAATTATTTTGGCATCTCAGGTCAGGTGCTTAATTGGTTGAGATCTTACCTGTCAGAGAGATCTCAACGTGTTCTTTATAACAACGTGTTATCTGACTCTTGTTCTGTTCAGCACAGGGTCCCACAGGGCTCTGTCCTGGGTCCACTGTTGTTTTCAATGTACCTGGCACCACTAGGTCAGATCATGCGCTCTTTCTGGATTGTTTTTCATTGTTATGCTGATGATTTGCAATTATATATGCCAGTCATTGCAGGAAATGGGTCTGTTTCTGATAAACTTACAGCCTGTTTGGCTGCTGTGAGGTCCTGGCTATCAAAAAACTTTCTGCTACTTAATTCAGCTAAGACTGAGAGGATAACTATTGGACTGTCAAAATGTAGTCACCAGTTTGATCATTTCACCCTATCTCTTGATGACTGTGTCATTAATTGCAAGGACAAGGTAAAGAACCTTGGTGTACTTTTTGATCAGACCCTTTCATTTGACTTGCATGTAAAAGAGGTGACACGAGTGGCCTTCTTTCACCTCAGAAAAATTGCAAAGACCAGATCAGTCCTTTCAGTAAAAGATGCTGAGAATCTTTTTCATGCATTTGTGACATCCAGGTTGGTTTATTGTGACATTCTTTTATCAGGGTTTTCTTTCCGTGCACTGACTCTGTGGGATAGTCTTCCTCTTGACATCAGACAGGCCTGCTCGATTGAGGTTTTTAAAGCAAAGTTAAAGACCCACTTGTTTACTGTTGCGTTTGAGTGATGGGTGGTTTGCTCCTCCTGTGATGTCCTGTTTTAACACACCCCAAGAGGAGTGTTCTGCGACAAGGAGAACCCAATGGATACACTTGAGTAAATTTGTTTTTGTTGCTTCTTCCTATTGTCATTTTCTGTTTTCTGGTATTTGGGGATCAGATTTACTTTGTAGTCTGTGCTTCGTATGATTGTATTCCTCCAAAAGTATAATCTTTTCCTCCTTTGACCAAAATGGTTTTCTTGTCTTCTTTTCTTCTGCCATTTTTTCACTATCTAACTATAAGCCAACTGTGTGAGACAATGCCAGACATCACAAGTGTGAGTTCAAGAAAACAAACAGTCTCCATGGAAACTGTGAAATCTCTTTAAATGCAGTACCATTTTCCTAATCAAAGGACACCTTTTAAGGGATGCTGTTCAACTGTGTAAGTCCCTCTGCTAAAGAGAAATTAAGCCTTAAGTGTCATAATTAAGGAGGAAATTTATGGTATTTTGTGCACCTGGTCCTTGGGATATTTTTTTGTTGTTTCTTCAAAGATTCATGAAAATTTAAAAAAAAAAAAAAGTGTGCTGTACTCACAGTCATGTGAATCTGACAGCCGCCCATTATGTAATCGAGGAAAGAATACTCTTTCACTATCTGAAAATACATATTGATGACAGGAAATTATCAAACTGTTCAAATAATACTACATCAATACATATGCTGAGGTGCTGCACTGTTGTGGTGTTTGTACATTTACCTTTATTTTGTTAAAGTTACAACATGTAGCCCAATAAAATCTACTGCACACATCTGTTCACAATGTTTTAGATATACAGGTGGTGGGAAACATGGTCTACTGTTTAAGTCATCTGAACAACTCTATATCGTGCAACTGATTTCATGTGGAAACCCCCTCCATTTAATTCAGAAAGAAAGTGTATATAAAACCACAGTACCTTGCAGTGTTTAATAATGATAATACAAGAGTTTTGGATTCCTTTCATCCTGTTTTTCTTGCCCTGAAGAGGAACACAAACACACCACACAAGTGTCAGGAACATACATACAGAATATGTTAGATACAGTCACTATATTAGGTACACCTGTGCAACTGCTCATGAATGCAAATATTTCATCTGCTAATCACGTGGCAACAACTCGATGCATTTAGGCATGTAAACACAGTGGAGATGATCTGCTGAAGTCTAAGCCACGCATCAGAATGGGGGAGAAAGGGGAACCTTGAATGTCACTCAATCTTATTTGTCACATGAAATTACAGTGGCATGCAAAAGCTTGGGCAACCCTGTTCAAAATTTTGTTTACTGTGAGTAGAGTTAAGTAGAAGATGAACTGGTCTCCAAAAAGCATGCAGTGAAAGGTGAAACATGCTTTTCAACAAGGTCAATCCAAATAGATAATGTGCACTGGACATTGATTTATTCTTAGCCCAGAACACGCGTCCAGAAAACACAGATTTAAATATGTGATACAGAGAGAGAGTTCACCTCATATGCTTGTGATGCCTGCAGCATTTCAGAGAGTGTAGCCTCAAATAATCCAATATGTTCGTGAGATCCGCTGCTGTTGTAGTCATAACAATCTACCTGGAATACACAGACAGTTACAAATTCAGTCAATTCTTTTTAGCTTAATAGCTTTATATATTTTATATTTAAATGAAACTATTATATTTAAATAAACTATCATCAGTGTGTGAGAGACAAATGAGACAGATGAGACAAAAGCATGCTTTGGGAGTGAAGCTTCAAATGTAAGGCAACACCCTGATATTAAGATATCTAACAGAAATACACACATAAGCCTCCTATTAGTCAGACAGAGGGGTAAAGTTCCCACTACCGCCTTTAGTGCGAGATAGATATATTCTGCACACTGCAGCTTCTGAGTACTTTTCTTCCACCTAAAAAACATAGCTTGTCTCCGCCCATGAGGTCCTTTAAATAATGAATATGCCGAAAGATAGAAGGCCAAATTTCCTCCTGATAGCAACATGAAGTAGATGAGGGAATGCATTATGTTGCGTTTCAGTCCGTGTGTGTGTGTGTGTGTGTGTATACCTTTATAGTAGGACTCTCTATGTCACCTCCACAGAGTGACTGCACTGGGATACGGAACGGTCTCCATACTGGGTTTAGGGTGTTTCTCACCACCTGTATAACAGCACAGATTAAAAACAATTTTGACAGTTGTAAAGCATTAACTGTATGAACTCGAGACTGTCAATACACCCTCTAGTTACGGCTTTAAGCATGGTTCACAGTGGGTTTATCTGTACCTCCGTCCTGTGCACGAGCTGCCATCCAGTTTCTGTCTCCTTGTAGAATTCCAGGAAAGGGTCGGACTTACTGAAGTAAGTCTGGAAATACGTGAGAAAAAAATGTGCAGCTGAATCAAATAATTAACTGACAATGTATAAGTAGATGCAATCTTAGCATCTTTCCATCCACCCATCCATTCATCCGTCCATCCATCCATCCATCCATCCATCCATCACTAAAGGCTGAGCCCAGCCACCCCACAGAGGAAACTCATTTCAGCCGCTTATATCCGCAATCTCATTCTTTCCGTCACTACCCAGAGCTCATGACCATAGGTGAGGGTTGTGACGTAGATGGACCAGTAAATCAAAAGCTCCACCCTCCGGTTCAGCTCCCTCTTCACCACGACGGTCCGCCAATTAAAATTTATCGCTTAAAATCAGATTTACCTGTTGATAACAGCTGCTCCACTGCAACACTAGATGGATGTTAAATGTGTCTGGCTTTTTTTTTTTTTTTTTTGAGGAAAAAGGTGGCAAAGGCTGTCAAACGTTGCAAATATGAAAAAACAAGAAAATCCATTTACTGCAGAAATGCATGTGAATGCTGAAGCTGAAATGAGCTCAAAAGCATTGCTGACAATGCAGAGATATTTAAGGGTTTGCCTGAAACATCTGAAAATCTGTAGAAATGGAGGCTGAACTGTACAGTATTACCTACAGAAGCTAAGAACTGAAATACACTGCAAGAAAAGCTGAAGGTGTCCTGAGACTATTTCTGAAGACGTATCATTTGCCTGAATGAAATTAAAAATGAGTGAGAATTTACATTTACAGTTACAAGTCTTTACGTTTGTTTTTGTTTTTGTTCCTCAAAACTTAATGAAGTGAAATATCAATCGAGACCATGTGTATGAAGTTTTAAAAATGTCTGTAGTGCCCCTTTAAATATTTGTTTTCCTACCAGCAAATAATCCCCTAGAGGCAGCTGGAGTGGGGTGGCTATCCTGCTAATTCATGTCCCATTTGTGGTCTGAGAATCAGATACCATTTAAACCACTACAACAAAAAAAATCAGTAAGTGGTGGTTAATGTTGATGTTGTGGCAGCTGCCAAAACTAAATCAATATAAGGAAAACAATAAGCTTGATGAACAGGGGCCGCTAAATACAGTTGTTCAAGTTTACTTCAAAAAATGATGTACATATAATGCACATTTTAGTGAGAAAGTAAGTTTATTTTTAAAAAAGCCTTTCACACAGCAAGGTCACAAAATGCTTAACTGTAATAAAATTGTTTAAATAAGACCATAAAAAAGTTATTAGTTTCTTAACCAAGCAGTATATGATACAACTAAAATAACAGTTGAGACTGACTGACATGATATCAGTGATGTGTATTTGGTAACACTGGGTGGTACCTTTCTATCCAGATTTCTACCAACAACTTTGAATTCCACCACCCTGTTGTCTGTTCTTTCTTCAGCACATATCTACAAAAACATGAAAGAGTATTGTGTTGAAAAATGACACAAAAGTGCAAATACACCAAGAAAGACATGGACACTTAGAATAAAATATCCTTAAATGCTCTAAATGCCATCGCCAATCTAAATGACAGTAACTTACAGTGATGGTTCCTTTCCCTGCTGGTCTCTTGTCCTTCATGACAAGTGGTCTTGTTAGATTCCTTGAGGAGACAATCTGGACAGAAAAACACTTTTCTAAACCACAGATTTATTTCATCTATCACTGAAAATGCCCAAACACCACTTCAATTGAGAATTCTACATAAAAGAAAAACTAATATGCGTTGTTTTTAATGCTTAACCCTGATGAAGAGAGAGAAGCATGATGAAGAAAGCATTTGTAATTTAATAAGATATTTCCAAACCCCACAAGTATCAGCTAAATGGGCTCCATCCCATTAAGATAAGTGTTGGAGAAAATGTGGCCCACAAACTGGAAACCACATTATTATTCTTTGGCCCTGCCCCGAGTCAAGCAGTTTGTAGAAGGGTGTGTTAGATGCCCTGAGAGCAGTGCTCCATCAAAATATCCCCAAAGATCCAAGGTTGATTCTCCTCAGAGCAACCCCTGCAAAAATGTACCTATACAAATCCTCTTCTCTGCAATTAAATGTATTACAATTAGATGGTTGGATCCTGAACCTCCAATGAACAACATTTAAGAGGATGCAAAATTCATAAAGAGGTGGAGCTCTATAATGAGTTTGTCAATGTAGTAAGGGAGCTCTAAAATCTTCTTAAATTTTCTTCTCTTTTTACTTGTCTTAAATCTGGTTAGATTTACGGCGGCTGGAAACTTTGTACAATGATTTAAGTACTATATGAGTTGTGTAAAAACTGTATTGCTTGTATAGAATGCTGAAGGTGAAATAAAATCGAGTTTAACAACCAAAAAAAAGACTCTTTGTAGTAAGCAAAGACCTAGCAAAGCTAACCTCTCCCAAGGTACACTCCAGTTCTCCCATGAGGTCAGCATCTTGCAGACTGTGGTCTTCCTTGTCGATGTCGTACACTTCAAACCTCAGCTTCTGCACCATCTCAAAGTAGTAGTCAATGACAAAAGTCTTGGAGAATTTGGGATTAAGGCAATTCTTGATTTTCTCCGTCCGGCCAATCTACAGATACATGTTTCATAAAATGTTCCACATAGTCTCTGTCAGACACACTTTTGACTCTTGAGCAGCCTTCATCAGCATCGGCAGATACTGACTTTAAAACAAACTATCAGAATCAGCCAACAGGTTTTTTTCTTATTTTGCACAATGAATAAATATTACATACAATGAAAAGTATTGTATTGTGTGTGTATCACGATAAGAGTATGCATGCATTATATGATGTGAATTCCACTACAGAAGATACTTGATGATCACTAAAATTGGGTGGGGAAAAAGTGGATATATCAAAATGGGAATCAGTATCAGCTAAATAAGTTGTTATATATCAGCAAAAAAATCCAATATCCAGCATCCCTACAGCAAATAGAGTTGATGTATCTCACTTCATAAATGTCTCCCAGTAGTGGAAATACTGAAATCATTCTGGCCTTTTGACCTACTTACCTCACACCAGTGAGACCCTGAGCTGTTCATGTGAAGCACACACAGAGGGTCACACTTTGAGAACATTTCCACATCCGGCAGATTCTCACAGGAGATGTGCAGTGCCACCTTGGTCACATGGTCAGTCACCCTTGGCTCCTTGTCTGTTACTGCTGCCATCACAGCTGGGAGGACACACACGTTCCCTTACACAAACAAACTGAGGAGCAGAACCACAGATAAAACAGTCTTATTAAAATGAGAGGGAACGTTTAATATACCACATCCATAGTCATCCAAGTTATGACTGAGCTATGACTTTTATTAAAAGCTTCACTTGCATCTTTCCTCTGTATATGTTGCAGATGTTAATATTCTTTAATTGTCCAGTTTTGCTATCTCAGTGTACACAGTTTGCCAATTGACCTGCCCAGACAGATATGTGCCTCTATAAAGGACTAAACCAAAAAACTGCATTCAAAGATCATGTTAAACATACAGTGCCATGCAAAAGTTTGGGCATGTGAAGGCATTTGAGCTCTCAGACAGCTTTTACCAGGGTCCCAGACTTAGTTTGCTAGAGCTCTGGCTTTTTCACAGCCATCGTTAGGAAAGAGCAGATGATGCAAATTTCAAAGCTTTATGAATACTGACTCCTGAAACCTTCTCCCGTCAATCAACAGCCATGGGCTCCTCTAAACAGCTGCCTAGCACTCTGAAAACTAAAATAATTGATGCCCACAAAGCAGGAGAAGACTATAAAGATAGCAAAGTGTTTTCAAGTAGCTGTTTCCAGGAACTGTGGAGGTCAGTTGAGGTCTGGAAGACCAAGAAAACATTCCTGAGAGAGCTCCTCGTAGGATTGCTAGAGAGGCAAATCAAAACCATCGTTTGACTGCAAAAGACCTGCAGGAAGATTTATCAGACTCCAGAGTGGTGGTGCACTGTTCTACTATGCAGCCACCTGTACAAATTTGACCTTCATGGACGAGTCATCAGAGGAAAACCTTTCCTGTGTCCTCACCACAAAATTCGGCGTCCGAAGTTTGCAAAGGAACATCGAAACAAGTCTGATGCTTTTTGGAAACAAGATGAAGTTAAAATAGAACTTTTTGGACACAATGAGCAAAGGTATGTTTGTGTTGCAGCCAGTGGCACGGGGAACATTTCAAAGGTAGAGGGAAGAATGGATTCAGCTAAATTCAAGCAAATTCTGGATGCAAAAAAAAGCTGAGGATGAAGAGAGGATGGCTTCTACAACAGGACAATGACCCTAAACACACCTCCAAATCCACAATGGACGACCTCAAGAGGTGCAAACTGAAGGTTTCCCTCACAGTCTCCGACCTCAACATCATTAACAATCTGTGGATAGACCTCAAAAGAGCAGTGCATGCAAGATGGCCCAAGAATCTCACAGAGCTAGAAGCCTTTTGCAGGAGGAATGGGTGAAAATTCTCCAAACAAGAACTGAAAGACTCTGAGCTGGTTACAAGAAGTGATTAGAAGCTGTGATACCTGCCAAAGGGAACGCTACTGAGTACTGACAATGCAGGGTGCCTGGGTTTTTAGTACCAAGGTTTTTAATTTGCAAATACACGCACAGACTTACTAACATTTCATGGATGAGAGTCAATGAGTGGGGCCAGACTGGACCCTTTGAGACGTATGTTTGACACCCCTGCTGTAAACAATAAATCTCAGTTTGGTGTTGTGAATGATGACTGGTAGGCAGAGGACCCAACTAATAATCAAAACAACTCTTATTTCATTACGTCCATAATTAATTTGTAGATTTTCATTACTTCCGTTTTTGTTTCTAATTATCTTTGTCCCTCCCGCCCTCGACGCCACCTCCCTTACATGATCAATTTTGTTTTGTGAATAATGAATAATCAATGATAGACGGAGAAATGATATCCAAAAAGCTAATAATATATCACTTTTTCCATTTCACATCCATTCACCTCTGTTTTATAACTCACATGCATTTTCATCACCTCTGTTTTTAGTACTATTTTTTTTTCTATCCGTCACAATTAGTACGCTCTCTAATAAAACATTTGTGTCTACATTTATGTTGAAGTCACGTAAAAAGCAGCCTTGAATTAACAAGTCCAAACTTACCTTGCTGGCTGAGTGGAGTGTGGGGTTTGGTTTGTAGACAGACAGACGAGATAGATGACGCTGGGATGGGCGGTGCCCAGTGCGCTTGTTTCCAATTAGAGGGACACCCGTCAGTCAGGCAAAAGCAATGCAATCATCTCTTTGTAGGTTTTTAACAAAACATAGAAAAGCTGATGAAACAAATGTCGAAATATAACACATAACTTGGTTCATGAAAAGGTCACAAACACAGCTACAAAAACATTTTCACCCATTTTTTGTCTTCTTTAAAGGGTGACAGGATGTTTAACCCTAATGAAGAAGACTAGAGTTTGGGGTGTAGGCTGTAGGTCAGGGGTCAACCTTTACTTTCATAGGAGCCATTTAAAAAAAATCTGTCTGGACCGAAGAAACATATCTGAGTCTTACTGTGAAGGTTACACAGATGCATCAAAATAGCTTATCAACATAATAGGTCTAAATCTCCCAAAACACTCCCACATCCAGTCATATTAAGGGGACCAGGAACCCTGTTTGGGATTGGGTGGTGTCCATTGGACGGCACAACATGCAAGATTTATTTGGAAGAACTGTGACTGTAACTGCTGTGAAGATATGTATTATAATATTGCTTCCCATGATTGAAAGTGTGTTTGTGTACGTAGGCTCACGTGGACACCTTAATACTTGCTGTATGTTCTATGCTTGCATAGATGAGGCATCATTCAGTGTCCTCTGTACTGTCTGTTTCCTCCCAGAGTCCATTGCCAGCCTTCGTAAGGAGATTAAAGATCATCTACAATTACTGAGGTTCATTTAGACGCGACCCGAGCAACACTAGAGGAAAAGGTTATCAGGGCATAGACATAGTTGACAAAATGTTAAAAACTTTTTTTTTAAATTCTGTTTATAAGTACACATTTCTACAGTTAGAGAAAGTAAGAATTGGCCACATGGAGTCACTAGTGAGGGGCCAAAGAGCCGCTCCAGACAGACTGGACAGAGCCCACTGTTGTCTCTGTAGGTTACAGCACTGACAGACTGTGCAGACTAACAACAGAGAAGAGGTGATACAGGAAAGAAAGAGAAATATTGACATTTAATCAACAAAGCCATACCAACATGTCAAGTTGTACATGCACTATACAAGCTATCATGCTTCTTGGTCACAGCAACTCTTCTTTCAACTTTCAGTCGAGTCAAATCACATGTAAAACATTGCTGAGAATTCCAGGCACATGTTTGAGGTTAGTAACATATATTTTTGGTTTATTTCTTACCCTCATTCATGTCTTTGCATTCATGTATGCCATTCCAAACAGTAAATACAGAAAGAGGGTGAATAAGATGCATATAAGTAGTAAATATGAGGTATTTGGGTTAATTTAACCCATTTTTCTAGGAGGGGTCAGGATCATTGAATAAATTCGGGGGTTTCAGCTTGTAAGTATTGAAGAAGGACGACACTTGATCAGGCAGCTCCGCCAGGACGCTCTGGGCGAGGGCCACGCTGCTTCCCTGCAACAACAACGTTATAAGAATAAGAGGTAGTCTTAGCCATGTTTGGGACCATGTTTGCTAATTGCCGATTTATTACAAATCGGTAAACACCTGTTAAACTAAGTGATATTTGATAATGAAGGTGCAGGCAGCTGCTTACTTGGAAATCCCTGAAGGGCACAAACTGGACGATATCTCTCGCGGCGACATCACCCCTGGGCGAACTCAGCAACTTGTCATCGCTGTCAAGGAACTCCATTTCGCTGAAGTCTGCCCCGCCCACACCCACTATGATGATAGACATGGGCAGACGAGAGGCCTCAACGATAGCAGTGCGTGTATGGTCCATGTCTGTTATGACTCCGTCTGTGATGATGAGCAGCACGAAGTATTGCTGCAGATGGAGAGAGAAAACTAATCAGACAACAAGTGTGTTAACGTGGACGTGAATTACCAGCTTATGATTGGGTTTTTGGAGTACGTACGTAAACACCATATATTCTTAATAAAGTTATTATTGTTGTGAAAGATTTACATAAGCAACAGTACAAGTTTGTTCACAATTTCATGAATTAGATTTCACATAAATCCTTTTTGGAAACATTTTTGAAACAACAAAACATTTCCAGGTATTGAGGTATACATAAGTGAAATATGTTACACCAAAATATACAAGACGAACTCTGTTTCTTAAAGGTTGCTATTATTCTTCGTTTTGTCATGTTTTTATCATTTTGTAGCTTTCCAGTGAGGTTTCTTGTGTACTCAAATCCGAACATTTAAATTTTGATCTAAGTAACCTGAATTTTCAGTTTCTCCATCAGCAAGGCTTGTTCTCAAAACTGAATCCAACAACCATTTAAATGAGGAGCGCCCTAAGATTTCACATTGAAAAGAATTTGGCTACTTACTGAGGCTATATTCTGCCGGAGAGCTTGTCTGGCAAAGCAGGCCACGTGGTTGATAATCGGAGAGAAGTTGGTGGGGCCCCAGAGCTTCAACTGCGGTAGACACTCCTGGTAGGCCTGCACCACACCCTCTATGCCTGCGACGCAACACACACACACAGATAGGAGTATAAGGCCATGTGAATGCAGCATTACTGTACAACATTTGACACCCAAACACAATCTTAGCTTGACTTACCCGCGCAGAATGGATTTGCTGGATTGAAATTCATAGGAAACTCATGGGAGACCTGTTAGCAGAGATAAATAAGAGCTTTATAGAGCTTTCATGTTCCTCCTGTCAGAAACTTGTGACATTATCTACTGTATAAAAATGACTACCTGACTCACACAGCTCAAATCACAAGCAGACAAATAGTTAAGCTGTTCTAAAAAGTACATTACACTCCCAGCCAGGTCAGTGATAAATTATACAGATAAAATCACTCTTTAGCTGGTAACATATCCACATTCTACACCGTATTTGTCAGCTGAACTGATTTCACTGAGTCTGTGCAATTATAGATAGGAAAGGTCATTATGAATAGATAACTGTACACATGTTCTTGTGTTGTACAGGGATCTATTACTCACATACTCCTGACTGAGTATCACACCAGTTTGAGGCATCACAGTTTAATTAAATCATATTTGATTTGGTGTATACGGCTGGAATTAGAACAGCATGAAGAGGTCAATGACATAAATGTGAAAGCAGAGTCTGAGTTTAGCCTGAGTCACAAAGTGTCTGATGTCTGGGGCTGGGTACTGTTTAAAAAATTATGATACCAGTGCCAATGCCAGGGTAGAGGGATGTCTGGGCTGCTTTGCTTGGCCTGCTGCCCCCGCAACCCAAATAAGCAGATGAAAATGGATGGGTAGATGGAGTGCCAATACGCGTAGCCTTTAGGTGATACTGATGCCAATAGAGTACTACTTTTAATACCCATAATGTGAATGGAATAAAGTATACAGAGTGATGGCATCTCACTCTGTCAAGACAACACACTCTACTTCACCACTGCACAAACTGCAGAGTGTGAGCTCTATGTCAGGGACACTGGTGAGAGTCTGCCCTTACACACACAGTGACGGGGCTAATAATTAGCATCACTGATGTAAGATAACGGTTTTTAACAGGTAACAACACAGTCAAGCCCTTTCAGTATCGGTATGAGTTTGCTGGGACCGTTAAACAGCTCAATGTTGGAGCTGTTGAATGTTGAACTGACCATTCGCTGCAGGAGAGCGGCTCAAAAGATGGCAGCAACAGAGAGTTTGCTGATCAACTGGGGAGCCGTAATAGTCTGGGATCTGACCACTGACGCACAAAGAGTGATACCTTAAAAGTATCAAGAATAAATACCCAGCCCCAGTGTCAGTCTCTGAAGTGACCGTTAGGATTTTTAAGGTTTTCTAGAATTATTTCATACTTGGAAGGAGGGAGGGACCTTGGCTCCAAAACCAAAGACAGGAAACATCTTGTTGCTAAACAGAAAGACAGAAAAAATACAGCTTTAGGTAAAACATTAGTAACATATATTAAACAGGGCACATCAGTCAGTAGATTAAAGCTGTGAAACTAAATCCTACGATCACTGTACTGCAGACATCTCTACAGCTAATATCTCCAACACTTGGCAACTCACACCAAAACAATCTAGATGGATAAACAGCACTACAGGTGAGAGGAAAAATTAAAAAAGTAGAATTTAAGTGGTCAGATAATACAGGATGAAGCAGAGTTTGAGTGTACCTGTCATAGTCCTGGATGACGTTACCCACCGCCCAGATGGCCGTCAGGTATTCATTATAGCCCTCAGGGTTGATGTAGTGAAGTGACTGGGGAGTCCTGGGATCCCCGTTAGAGCCTGTGCAGTCAATGGCAATCTGGCCGCGGACCAGGAGAGGACAAAGATTAAGATAACTGCTCAGTGACCAAATGCAAATGAGAGTTTGCATCCCAAATAATAATGAACGAAATTTTACTTATGTCTGATTGAAAACTGTGATCATAAGTAGAAGTATCAAAGTAATAACATTCATTTCCAAACTCACAGTGAAGTTGAATTGACAACCCCCCATGATATAATCCAGGAAGGTATACTCCTTCACCACCTGAGAGGGTAAACATTGCGTTAGCTGTGAGCTGCAGCGCAGACACAGTGGCTCAGTCAGGGGAAATATATTGAAAGTAAGATATGGTCTTAAATTTCTAAATCATTACCTGGCAGCTCTTGACGCAAATGACCCCAGAGTTTTTGTAGTTTTTCTTCCTCAACTTTTTTGGGGAAATGCACTCAAATTCAACCTGCAAGTGAGTCATATTTATGCCAGTTAAAATAAAAAAGTATGTGGCCTTTTATAGCTGGAATCAAACACACACACAGAAGTCTCACCGGGGAGATGTGTGTTCCCACTTGCATCTCCGCAAGTGTGGTTTTAAAGGTCCCAATGAGGTCATGGGAGCCGTTGACGTGATGGTCGTAACAGTCAATCTGAAGACAAACAGAGTGACTTCATGTCATGGGTGACAAATAAAAGCTGCTCTGTAATACAGTCAGAGACTAACGAAGTACCAAGACAGGATGAACTATTTAAAGGCATACTATGCGGAATTTTTTTTAAAGTAATATGAAGACTCACACAAAAGTGATCCTGCTCAATCATCACTTACGAACCACTAAGAGTGTCTGTATCTGCTGACAACCTGCCCTCTGCCTGTATTTTTTTTCTCCTCTTATTCTCTTCTCCTCTCTCTCTCTTCATTCACTCTTGTTGTCAGTCTAGTTCAGCCAAGGAGGAGGGTCCAAGTTTGAATGCTGTGTTTAGAAACAGTAAGCGACAAACTCTGCATAGTATGCCTTTAAGGTTGATATGATTTTCTTAAGCTCTCGACAACATTTTTGCTTATCGTCAACTTCACATATATCTCTATAGTTAAAAAGCAGCATTAAAAGGAGGTGCTCAGAAACGTTTGCTGTGCCAGTGTTACGATGTTAATAGCATGTCTTTTTTAGACTACTAAAGAAAGTCCTGCTATGCTACAATGGCAAGTTTCTCTGGTTATAGATGAAATACGAACCTAATTAAAACACACAGTATCACTATTTGTGGTCAGCAAAGACACTTCATCATATTTGAAGTGTACACTTGGTCTAATGTCAGTCTAACTGTCAATAAATTACAAAGACACACCTAGCATGCACAAATGATGAATCACATTTCTTAGATATATGTGTAAATATAGTAAAAGCAATGGGAGTAACTCAACTGAGTACAAAGAACAAAGCAGAAATGCACACCTTCAGGTGGGGACATCATGCAGGCGACGTGCACACAAACACACACCGCTTATCCAGCTGGGTCGCAGTGTGTTTTAAATTTGGGAGCATTGTAAAAATGAAAAGAAAATTCAATTACAAGACGAATCATTAGTATGTTAGAGTATTATGGTCGATCAAACTAATCTAAAAGAAATTAAAAGAACCAAAGAAATCTACTGTTAAGGGAACAAGTTGTGTTAATGGGCTGCAATTTACAAGGCGTATTAACTCAGATAAGAAACTAAAATTGTAAACAAAATTACCTTTATGGGTTTCTCCACATCACCTCCACAGAGAGCTCGCAATGAGATGCGGAAGGGTCTCCATATTGGGTTGAGGTTGTTGTACACCACCTACATGAACAGGTACAGGATGAGCCACAAGTTAATACCATCTCTATGTAAGCAGAGTAATGAGTTGTTGGTAAATATGTGTACCTCTGTCCTGTGAGCGAGCTGCCAGCCAGTTTCTGTTTGCCTGAAGATTTCCAGGAAAGGGTCGGACCACCACAGCCACTGAACAACCAGATCCAGTTGATTAACAGCAGGATATATAAAGTACATTAAAAGGAAGCTAAAGAATAAAGAACCCGAATACTTCACCCCACAAATAACCAATTTGAATATCAATCACTTGCCCTGTGTTATGTTAAATTTGTGAAGAAAACATTGTTTTTCTTGCATGCAAAACTAAATTAAAACATTAATTTACAAACTCTCACACAACTCCTGCATTCATTTGACATAACCACTTATCCTGTTAAGGGTCGCAACTCGCGGGGGGCTGGAGCCTATCCCAGCTGACATTGGGTGAGAGGCAGGGTTCACCCTGGACAGGTCATCAGACTATGACAGCGCTGACACATAGACACAGACAAGCATTCACACTCACATTCACACCTATGGACAATTTAGGGTCACCATCTCTGCTGTAGCTTGGCGTGGCACAGTGCATCTAAACTGACAATGGAAACGCTTATCGCTGCAGCATGGCTTGACTCGGTGCGGCCAAAACTGACAGTGGAAAAGGCCCATGTGTGACTTTGGTTTTGTAAAGGGTTAGATCGGATTCACCAAAGTCACACAATAACACAAACAAACTATTGATGAAGGTAGTGGTGGACTCACAGCTCCCGTGTTCAGTGAGGTAAAATTACGTTTTTTGTCAATGTAGTCTGGCTGTGAAGGGAGCAAATGTAAGTTTCACTTTCCGTTCAGTTCCCCGTCGTCTGACAGCAAGGTAATGTAGCGTATTTGGAAAGCACTTATCATATGACTGGATGAATGAGACTTGGATTATACCGCACGAGTTGTGTGAGAGTTTGTAAACCGATTTTTTTATGTAGTTTTGCTGTTGTTAACGTGGCCCCCAATGAATTCAATCCATCAAAGTTTTGGGATTTTTCGCTCACCAGAGGCATGCGAGAAAAACAAGCTTTCTTCATGAATTCAGCATCACACAATGCAAGTGACTATATATAAATTTTCATTTGCGGGGGTGAAATATTCCTTTAACTATTGAAAATAACTTTCATTACCTTTTTATCCAACTTGCGGGCTGACACCTCAATGTTCGCCACTCTGGTGTCCGTTATTTCCTCAGCACAGATCTGTTTAAGAAAACAAAGAGAGAGTGATCAAAATTCTAAAAGGTTTGAGATGTGGAACTTTGGACAGTGATAGATAATTTGAGTTTTGGAGTGTGCCTCAGTCACAACACAGCTTATCATTTCTATGTATCTTTATTAAATGAGAGAAGAGTCCACTCACTGTGATGGTGCCATTCCCGCAGGCCTCTTGTTCTTCAGCAGTAAAGACCGAGTCATTGCTTGTTAGAGACGATCTGGACACAAAACACTGTAAGCGTCATACAACAATGAAAAGGTGGAGGAACGTCCAAAGTTTTTTTTTTCTGAACTGTACAAAGTGAAGCTCACCTGTCCCAGGGTACATTCAAGCTCCCCCAGAAAGTCATCATCATCCAGGTCGTAGGTGTTATTGTCAATATCATACACGCAGAACTTCAGCCTCTGCACCATCTCGAAATAGTAGTCGAGCACAAATTTCTTGGCAAACTTTGGATTCAGGCAGTTCAGGATCATCTCCGTGCGTCCAAACTGATTCAGAAAGAAAACACACATATGATCCAGATAACGTCAGATAACTCAGAACCAAACACATACGCTGATATATATATAAAAAACAGAGGACAGATTTATATAAACTGAGTATTCAAATGAGGGCCGTAACTTTGTTTGACCACCCCCCAGGACCCAATACTGACCTCATACCAGTGGGAGCCTGTGTTGATGTACAAGGCACACAGAGGGTCAGACTTCGAGAAGACGTCCATGTCCATTAGGTTCTCACAGGAGATGGTCAGCTCCACCTTGGTAGTCCAATGGGCGGCCCCTGGCCCTGGGACCCCACCTGTGGCCATGGCAGCTTGTTGGACTGAGGATCAAACAGATTCACCACAGATAATCAACAAATTTTGTAAAAAGAAAACTACAGTGTATTTACTCAACTGCATATTATTTATAAACTCACAGGTTCTCAAATTTAGAGATTTGATGGACTTTAACACTGTGCAATTACTGTATAAGGTAAAAAATGAGATGCTTCCAGACTGTATCCAGGGCCTTATTTCAGAAAGCAGGCTAAACAAACTCTCAAATCACAATCTCCTGATTGAGTTGATTTAGCCTGAGCTGGGAAACTGAGTTTTCGATTCCAGAAACAGCTGATCAGATTTAGCACAATCAACTCTGAGTATGTTCAGCCTGAGGGAAGCATGTTTACGGTGAGCACCACAGGCCATCCTCAGTGGAGTGCAGATAACATGATTTTCAGTGGCAGAAAGCGGAGTTAAAAGCAGAGCCACTTATTTCATCCCAACTGAATCTGAGATTTTAATGATCGTGTATATGGACTTCAAACATATCTTCTAAAATTTAAAAAAAAATTAATTAATTAATACGGCAGGTGCAGCTAAATGTGAGTTGGAACAGTGTTTATATATTTTTTAATATAATTTGCTGTATCCTCTTATTCAGCTGTAATCTGATGGGGCCCAAACGCACTGGGCAGCAACTCATAAATGAGCCAATTACACCACAACATCTTTAAATATATGAAAAGTATTCATAAACAATTTTCATAATGTATCCACATAGATTAATTTCTTATTAACAGTTAACAGTTCTGTAGTTCTGTGGAATTCCTCTTTGATCCTCTCTGATTTAAAGTTTTTGCAGAGCCAGTCAGTTTTCTTACGGCCTGACAAACTGTGGTGTGTTCAGTGTCTCTGATGTTATAAAGAAAAGAATCAAAGGGCAATGCATAAAATTTACTCCTATAATATTGCAAATCCACAATGTGTAATATTTGATATATCTGTGTGGAGAAGATTGCTAAGATAAATGATAGAGTGTGAAGTGAAATTGTATCTTTCATATAGACAGCCAGACGCAAAGGCCTCTGAATAATTTGTGCTTCAACATCCACGACTTCATTCACAAAAAGGTAACAGGTGACAGGTATGTTTACAAATACAAAGATTGGAACGAAACAAAGATGTATAACAGTCAAAGGAGCTTATTTGTGGAATAGTTTTCAAAAGGAATTGAAAGTGTGCAAAACACCTGATAGATTTACTTTTGCTATTTTATATGGCGATTTTTTTTTATTATTTTTTTTTACTGTAAATCGTTTAGTTATTAATTTTACCTTTTAGAAGTAGCAGCAGCAGTAATAGTAGTAGAAGAAGAAGTAGTAATACAAGTAACAGCAGTGGTAGCAACCCAGAATAAAAGACTTTGGGTACTTTGGGGTATTTTTAAACTTTAAATAACTTTGTCTCTTTTCTTTTATACTGTAAACATGTATCCTCTGTTATGTCTCATATTTTAATGCTCTGTAAATCTGAAATGTGCCATACAAATAAAGCTGCCTGAGTAACGTTACCTCTTTACTCTGGATACTGTACAGGCAGCACCTGTCTCATATTAGCAGTCTAATGAATCGCTTACAAGTCCTGTCAGACAGTTTGACAGTGTCATCAGGTTGAAATGATTTTCAATATTTGCTAATGCAACGTAGTGTACCGTTAACGTTACCTTTAGATGAATATGTCAGAGAATAAACGGTTAACGGGACACAGCAGCGTATGAAGAGCCTGTAATAAAACTGAAACAAAGACAATTAAAGATACACAGTGATAATAATACAGTGAAACACATAAAACTTGGACTCAAACCGAGTCTATAACCGTTAACTGTGCTAACATCAGCTTTAGCTTTAGCGTTAATTAAGTCAAGTCGAGCAAAGCGGAGTCTGTCAGGTGGGTGTGGCGACCAGCTAAACTCACACCAACCTACTCAGCCTCCACCCAACTTACACATATTATTTCCTCACAGCAGTTAAAAGCTCACTCACACTTATTTACCTGTTTAGTTGATAAAAAAAATAAACAATTAAGCCCGCCTGTGGTCACACATGAGCACGTAACGTTTATCGTTATCTGACAAGGACAGCTGTGCAACAAGGGGGAGGAGCCGACTCCCACCAGGCTCAGCTAACGTTAACCAACGTTACTAACTTAGCAACGTATCGTCTTCTGTTCGCTTTAGTTTTACAGTCACATCTTATTGTGTGTGTTTGGTACATTTAGGCTGAAATTAAATTAAAACTTTGTCGCAACACTGCTGTTAAAAATAACCAGCGTAAAACTACAACGGAACTCTAACGCGGTTTGGTTGTTTCTTGTCGGCTACATATCTAGGGGACAGCATTTTTCGGGGTGCGTTCAAGACACACATTTTGTAGCATTACTTTATAGCTAATAATTTAAGACGCTGTGGTAGCTTAATAACATGTAAGACATTGCTGTAATTTTGAAGATATCCCGTGTAGATGTTCATTGAGTATTATTGTGATCGTTTTTGCATTTTAACTCGTTTTTATCCGATAAAAATTAAAGCTAGTTAGTTTGGTTTAGTACTTAGCTGGTTACAGGGCTTGGTCCAGGGGTGTCAAACTGAGTTCATGGGCCACATGTAGCCCACTCTGATCTCAACTGGGCTGGACCAGTAAAACCATCACATAATAACCTAAAATAACAACCTCTTCAAATTTCCCCTTTTCACATTCATCCATAATAGCCTGTGATATGGACTCATTTACATTACATGTGACTTTTTTTCCAAAGGTTTCCACTTAAGTGGACGAAATAGATTAAGTCGTCCCCTGCCTCACAAACCATTTACAATCTGAAGTTTTGTCAGTGTGATGTCGTGTTCGCACCAAACATGATGCGAATCTTTGTGTTAGTTACTTGCACAAGTTGACTCGCTTCACACACGCGAATAACTCGAGTCATATGCGTGTGAAATCACTGAATCAGTGAATGAACTTCCTCACGTCCTCAGCATCAAACGTCCCTGAAGGGTTTCAATGCAGATTGGCTATCACAGTGCGAATTGGTCTCTGAAGTTTAGATTTTTCAACTCTCGCGAATTAGCGAGAGTTCACTTCATTTGTGTCGCTTAATTCACGTCATTGTCGTCGCGTCCACGCGCCACTTGGTGGGAATTTGAGTCATATTGAGTCTTTGCATTGACTTCACATGTATTTCACTTGCGCAAATTGTTGCAAGGTGCTGGTTCATAATATTTTGCACGATATTTAATATCTTTAAATGTGACCACAGTATGTTTTTATTTCTATTTCAGAGCACTGTATTCTGGTCAGGTGAAAAACATCTGAGGCAGCATTTTATATGAAGTATCTACTCACTGTTCAAACCTGAAACATGACACGTCCTAGCCCTCACAGGTGTATTAATATTAATATTGGGCAGGATTGGACCCTTTGGCGGCCACTTCTGGCCCCCGGGCCGTATGTTTCACACCCTTGGTTTAATCTGTTCCTTTTAGTTCCAATATGCTTTTGTTCACTGCCATATTGTCTGGTTAATGGGGGATATATGAAAAGTACTTATCTGTAACATACACAAACTACACATATTTTAAACAAGATATTTTTATTGGAAATTCAATAAAGGTGTACAGAGTATTAATAAACAAACACAGACCCACTAAGGACAAAAAGATAACCCTAACCACTCATCAACCCACGAACAAACAGACAACACCAAACCAGTCAAAGGAAAATTACAAGGAAAAAAAATAAAAAAATAAATATGTATATAAAAATAATTTTAAAAAAAGAAAAGAAAAGTAAAAAATATTTAAAAGTATAAAGTATCAAGTATTATAAATGTAAGATTAAATATTTTGAATATATGGTATAATGTTCGTCAAGAGACAACCCCCATAGCTTGTCGTTTTGCAACGTTTTGTATTTGTGCTCTTGAACGCAGCTTGTTTGTATTGGCTGACCTGCTTCAGTAAGTTTTCTGTTCGATGCAGTTGTGACCATTGATCGCTGAGTCGCTGCAGGTTGACAGCATGGCCGCAGTGGCGTTCAGGCGGTGTGTGAGCTGGACTTTACTGTCAGCAGCTGGAGCCAAAGGCGTCAGGATCAGAGGCACAAACCGGCTCTACTGGACCACTTTCAGAAGGACTGCCGGTGCTCTGACTGTAAATAACAATGCATTTCCTTATTTCTCATCTGACAGTGTTGTTTTCCTGCATGAAACTGTTGGAGTCACTTACTTTTAGCTGTTTACAGTTGCACAGAATTCATTGATTTATGCCTTGTAAGAGGGTGTCTTTTAAAAGCGACTGATAAGCCTATATGCTTATGTAGGTAAAAGGGCAGCAGGGCTTTAGTACTGCTTGTCAGGATGTTACATCACTGTCACTGTGAAACAGGTTTAGTATGATGTTGAGGAAGACTGTTTAGTTCAAACAATGTATATAATGATTAATTTAAGTGTCAGAAGTTCAGTTAAAAGTCTAAGTTGAATATGGGTGAGTGCAGTGACCTGGTGCCTCCACACTGCCTCTGTGGTAGTGTCAGGTTGCTTTGGGTCAGCTGAGGCTGATCATTGTAGAGAACAGCCATGAGACAGGAATTTCCGCACATTTAAAATGTACTGTATGCTGTGTTGGACTTTACTCTGAGCTGAAACTCAGCTTAGATGTAAGTGAGCAGGAGTCTTTTCCATCTGATGCTTTCACTTTTGCCAACATGGCGCCAAATGGAGCAGTGGCGTAAGGTAGTTACAAGGGTCCCAGTTCACACCTCCCTGCCCTTCCATGCGCCTACAAGGAAAGCCTAAGGCAGGGAGAGCAGCAGCAAAGACCCCCTGGGAACAGAACAGTAAACATCAAAGACAAACAGAAATTACATAGACACATAGACACAACATGAAAAGGAGGAGCTGGGGTGGTGGTAGGGTGCAAAGCGGCTTGCAGAGGAAGCAGCAAGAGTAGACAGGCCAAAGCAGTTTAAATAGGGCGACCTGAATGAGATTTACCATTTGGTTGGGCTGTTTGAGATCGGCTGATGTAGCTGGGATGAGAGCTGAGCTTAACATTGTGTCCTGCCTGAACTAACAATATGCTCAATATTTGACACTAGATAACACCAACACACATATCACCCAGAGATCATCATCACATATATGCATGGGACAAAAATACCAAAGAAAAAAAGGAATTATTTGTTTAATGAACAGTTTTTATACCTTAGTTATAGTTTATGTAGACTAAGCATACATTTTATAACATATTTTGTCATACATTTCTGGCTATTCTACAAAAAAAGAAAGCCATAATGGAGATTGGTTTGCCTTTCAAAGGCCTATAAAGCACATGGCACCATTTTTAATTTAATGTGTGTGTCTTTGAACACAGGCATATTTCCAAGGTGGCAATCTAAGTTACTGACAAGGGCCCGTTTGTTATTAAATTAAATTATTATTATTGAATTAAATTAAGTCACGGATGGCAATCCAAAAAGTCACTTATACACAGTAAGCTACAAGGATCTTACACACAACCAGATAACATGCAGTACACCAGGAGAAAGACCCAAAGAAACTCCATCTAACTCAAAGTCCCCGGTTGGTTTACAAAAATAAGATACAGGCTCACTCCCCCGTCACAACCAGCAGCCTATAAGGTGGTTAAGCTACTAACCAAAAAGTAAAAGAACCAGAGAAAAGAAACAATCACTGGAAATAAAAAAAGGATTAATTAACAAAGTCACACAACACATGGTAATCAAAAGTAGGCTACAAGAAAGTAGATAAAGGAACAAACTAAGGAACAGAAACAGCAGTGACAAAGGTGCTCCTCCTTATAAACAAAAAATAATGACATATTAACAGTTTAAATTATTTACAACAATGACAGTGAGGAGACACCAACGACCTTCACAGTGTGCACCAGAACACTGTTCTTCAATCCTAGATAATAATAACCATAATATCGAGATAATAATTAACCAAAGGAGAACATGTAGCGGCATAACTTGAGGTTTCACTTGCTCACAATCAGAGTGATTCCAGGGAGGAGGGAGCTTAAAGGAGAGGACTCTTCTGTTATCATAAATATAATTGACTTGACACTTCCTTTCTTGTGTACAGAGCAGAAGAGCTGCGTTCCTCCTGGGGTTCCCCACACTGTCCTGTCTGGGTTATGAAGCGTATCACAGAGTGCAGAATTCAGCTGTGGTCCACGCTCTAGAAAAAGGTAATTGCTGACTGTGCTGGATGTAAGATATCCTGAATATACAGATTTTGATAATCAAACATGTATTTTCTGAAGTAATTAGGTGTAGAATATCACAGTCCTGATCAGCATGTCATTAATAAACACCTACCTTCATGAGTAACGTTGCCAAATTCAAGATATCAATATTATCCTGATATAGAAAATTTAAAGAAACGATAAAGCCCCTAAAGTCCCAAAAGGGGATTTTTTATCTTGTGAGAACAAATTATTACCTAGTGGGAACAAGTTATTATCTTGTGGGGAAAAGTTTTTATCGTGTCTGCGCAAGTTATGACCTGGTGGGAACAAGTTACTATCTCATGGGAACAAGTTAATTATCTTGTGGAAATAAGTTATTATCTTGTGGGGAAAAGTTTTTATCGTGTCTGCGCAAGTTATGACCTGGTGGGAACAAGTTTATCTTGTGCACAAGTTAATTTTCCTGTGGGAACAAGTTGTTGTCTTGTTGGTACAAGTTATGATCCTGTTCACATAAGTTAATTTTCTTGTGGGAACAAGTTATTACTTGGTGGGAACAAGTTATTATCTTGTGGGAACAATGTAATTATCTTGTGGGAACAAGTTACTATTTCTTGTGCAAGTTAATTATACTGTGGGAACAAGTAACTGTCTTGTATGCGAAAGTTAATTATCACACACACATACATGCATGTGTGTGTGTGTGTATGTAATGAGAATTTCAGAGGCACTGTGAGTGACAGTGTCCAGCTGAATTAGCTGTTGTGTTTTGTGTCTGTGCAGGGGAGGTTTTGGAGCAGGCCGACTACCTGTACAGCTGTGCAGAGACAGAGAAGCTGTACCAGCTGCTGGTGCAGTACAAGGACAGGTAAGGACAGAGTTGAGTTACACAGCGGCTGTAGCCAGCTCTTCTCTGTTATTGAGATGTACCCTGTTGTGGTGCGTTGTATTATTTATTTGATATTTTCATCCTTGCTTTTGTTTTTTTTTTATTCAGAGTTGAATCCATTGGTTAGTACTTTTTGTAATACTACCACCAGAAAGCAACAGTTTCACATTTTTTATGTGCTAGTATGAGTTTAAGTTGTGATTTTGTTTCCATCCATCCAGTGATGATGCAGAGTTCCTGTGGAGGCTGGCCCGGGCGTCTCGTGACATGTCCCTCCTGCCCAACATGGAGGCAGAACGGAAGAAGCAGCTGACGTATGAGGGCTTCGAATATGCAAAGAAGGCACTGGAGAAGGATGACAAGTGTTTTGCTGCACACAAAGTAAGACATTGGTTTCACTGAGAAGTGAACTGATTCACCTCCATCAGGTTTATCAGAGAAAAAACAAACCAAAAAAGCACATATTAGGAGATATGACTAAACTCTCTTCTGACACAGTGGTATGCAGTCTGTCTCAGTGATATCGGAGACTACGAGGGAGTCAAAGTGAAAATTGGAAATTCATACATCATCAGGGAACATCTAGAGGTGAGAGGACATTCAGGTCAACGTCATATTATCAGTGTGTCACAGTGAACTCTATTCTGAAGTGAAACGTGTTGCTTTCTCCTAGAGAGCCATTGAGCTCAATCCCAAAGATGCCACTTCCTTACATATTCTGGGGTTCTGGTGAGTCTTTTTTTTTACTGTCACAAACCATGCATTTCATTTTTTAATACAGCTGCCTCAAGAGCATCTGAAAGTTCAGTCAACATCACGACTTCAGAGGCTAAAGGAAGGGAAATCAGCAGTGGAGTTATCGTTGTTACTGGACTTTGAGTTTCCTCAGAAGGGTGGCTGGGCTCAGCCTTAGAGACAGGGTGAGGAGCTCAGACATTCAGAGGGAGCTCGGAGTAGAGCCGCTGCTCCTTTGCAGGGAAAAGGGTCAGTTGAGGTGGTTCGGGCACTTGATCAGGATCTGGAGGGGTTGCATATCTCATCTGGCCTGGGAACACCTTGGGGTCTTCCAGGAGGAGCTGGAAAGCCTTGCTGGGGAGAGGAACGTCTAGAATACTTTGCTCAGCTAGCTGCCCCTGCGACCGGGCTTTGGATAAGCAGATGAAAATGGATGGATGGAAAATTGCTCCATTGTGTCCTTTCAACTGGACTTGATCCAAAACTGTCATTTCTGGTAGAGTTTAATAGCAGCCACTGAGGTGGAGCAAATAATACTGGGCTTAACAGCTCCATTAGTCCATGATGTGGTGCAACTGTGTTAAATAAAAGTGTAAATTTATAAGACCAAGCAGTGCTGACAAAATGTGCATGTGTGAATTGAAAAGATGATCGACATAATGTTATTGTTTCCCAATGGTGAATGGACTGCACTTGTATAGCCCTCCTCTTGTGAGTGTTTTTGTCTCCCGTTGTTCGCCACTAAAGGCCAACAGAGTAAACAGTGCGACTGTGCAATTTCTGCCATTTCTATTAGACGTTATCAGAGTTTAAGCTGATCAGATGTTGTTATTCAGGGTATTCTTTATGTCTTCTCTTTCTTAGGTGCTTTGCTTTTGCAGAGCTACCTTGGTATCAACGTAAGGTAGCGGCTTTAATTTTTTCATCGCCGCCCAACTCCACATATGAAGAGGTGAGGACGTCTCCGTTTGTACCGCTCTTCCTTTGTCGTGTGACTAACTGCACAATTTCTGACTGTTAAAACAGCTTCCGGCTGAAAGTTCTTCATCATGTATTTTTCTGCTCCTCTCAGGCTTTGGAGTTTTTCCTGAAAGCTGAAGAAGGTAAAACGCAGCAAACTAACAAAGTCACTGAGGCATTAACTGAGAAACTGCTGATCTCCTGCTGGCTGCAGCTCAGACTCTTAGATCAGAGCAGTGCTGTGCTTGTAAAGGATTATCTAAAGGTTTAAAATGTATTTAACTATTGTTGCGTTTCTGTGTTTTTCTCAGTTGATCCGAACTTCTACAGTAAGAACCTGCTGATGCTCGGGAAGACCTACTTGGGCATGAAAGACAAAGAGAAAGCACGGTTCTATTTAACCAAAGCAAAGGACTACCCTGCTCACACGCTGGAAGACAAAGAGGTACATGCACTAAAGCACTTCACTTAAATGATCACAAGACCTCCGTGTTTGGTGAAATGGCAGGTTATTTTGTGGTGGATTTTTTTTACTTGACTAATTATGGAAATGACAGATTGAACCCCTACAACTATTAAAAATCATCAGACATCCCCAGGTAACACTAGCCCAAGCTTTTGATTGACTGTTTTCATAACTACATGACGCAGATGTCAATATACCTTCAGGTGTATCCTGATGCATGAATCGTACAAGCTGATGTGAACGTACTCAGTTGGTTTACAGTGTTTGTTTCTTTGCAGGTCCATAAAGACGCTGTCGACCTGTTGAAGAAACTTGGATGAAGCTGTTATGACCACTAGGGCTGGGCTATGGGGAGGAAATAAAATACATGATATTTGTGACCAAATAATGTCGATATTGAGTCGATATCGTAGAGCTGACTGAGTTGATTAAGGCAAATAACAGAACATTACTTAACTGTAACACAGCCTTTAAAACCATGAAAAGACAACACTTATGAACTTACTATCTAAGACGATATTTAGTCACGTCACGATATCAACATAATATCGATATGTTGCCCAGCTCTAATTACAGTGGAACATAGTGCATTTGGGGACTTTTGGACTGTTAATTACTGCTAGTAAATTTGATTCTGTAGTCGTTAATACAGCAGAAATGTCTGGTCATTAAATTTCCACTCAAATTAAAACTACAACTTTTGATATTAACGCAGTGAACAGGATCTAACGGTCTCCACTTATCTAATCGTGCCTGAATTTCATCTAGTTTAGCGGTGATCACGTGCTGTTTGCTGGGCTGAATGTTTACGACACTGCCACTTTTTAAAACTCAGATTTATGATCTGAAAATGGAGGAATCAAGAAAAATGTGGGACAGTGAAGAATACAGCAGATATTGTGATTTCGCATACATATTGTAAATAACATTCTTAGAGAGAAAAATGTCCAAATGTAATTCCCATCTGTCTACCAACAACTCATGCAATAGTTACTGGTTTCTCTGGTGACATCTTTTTTTTTTTTTTGTACATGCATTTACTGTGTTTTAACTGAAGGGCATTTTTTCCTGATCAAAATAATAAATAAATCAAAGCCACAAATGCATCTGTAGCTTAATAATGGCTTTTTTTTCACCAGCATAGAGTCAACTGAGCGGGTTTAATAAGACAAAAGTAAGTCTTCACCAGTCACCATGACATGAGTCCTTTGCAGCAAGGAGGTGATGTCATGCCTCCAATAAATGTTTTTTAAGAAAGACATAACTAATATATTAGGGTTGGGGGGAAAATCGTTACAGCATAGTATCGCGATATTTTTGTGTAGCAATATCATATCGTCACACAGTGCTAAGTATCAATTTTTTTAATTATATAAAATATTAATATTACAAATATACATTAAACTTAAAGTAGGCTACTAGAATAATATAATTAATTGCTTATTCACTCCATTAGAAACATTTTGTTGCTGCAAAAACAATGGCTGAAGTGAGATAAACAGACTGAAAACTATCTTATTACATAAAACATGGATAAAGTTTTCCTTTGGGGACATTATTTATAGTTGGAAAAAAAGGTATTATGTTGCAACATAGTTTAAGATCGTATTAATATTGTATTGTGACTTAAGTTTCGTGATAATGTTGAATCCTGAATCCTCTGTCGATTCCCACCCCGATAATACATCAGCTAAAGCTTGCAGCTGTCAGATGAAGTATCAAACTGAACTAAAAAATAAATTCAAACCAGCTCTAAAGATGGTCAGATACATTTATTAAATATGGTTCTTTCCACAGGCAAGATCCATTCAAAACAGAGGATGAACCAAGAGCACATTGTGTTATTTTCTCTGAGAACAGAATAAAAGTTGCCAACAGTTTTGTTGTGAATCCTGAGCAGAAGGCCTCTCGTCCCCCGATAATCACACAACAAAAACAAGAAAGAAAGCGTGGTCATGAAGGGGGTTTATTCACTTATTTATTTGTATCTCATAAATCCATCTCTCTTCATTAAAATGGGTGAAAGCAGATTAAAAATGAATCTTCTATACACATCGTCTCCAGTAAAGGGGCATTCTGTACAGTGTAGGTGGTGTTTACAGTGTGTATCTACACGCGATATGTTACAGTTTGGATGCGTTTCAGACGGCCTCGACTGCAGTCAGCACACGAACAAGCTCCCTGCTGCATTATCACGTACTGAAATGATGCACAGTATCACGAGTCAGCTTTGAGAGGACACACCTGTCCAGGTGATGCTTCAGTTACTGGCGACAGTGAAGGCAACCTGAAACGTCCCATCCACGTCTGATAAGAACAAAGGCATCACAGATTTCCATCAATGGAGCGGCGGCTCTGTGTAATTAATTATAATATTTAAGTACTTTATTTACTTTCGTTATCTTTATACAATGAATATTCACATACACAGTTGATTTTCCTTGATTACAGGTTTCTGTTCAAAAGGAAGCACAAAGTTATTTTGACTTCTCTTAAGTCGGCTCCTTTTGCTACAGTAAATGATTTCTTCATACTGTCGTCCCTCCCTCAAACTCCTCCACAGGGACAGTCGAGTACATGTTATATACATGACTGATAATTTGAGTAATCACAAGCTCCTCCCAGTAAAAGTCTAAAGCAGCTTGCTGCTGTTTGCAGTGGTCTGAAAAAACAACAACACAATGCTAGAGAAAACGAGAATGGCCTGCCACTGCTGCGTTAAGACCACTGACTCAAAGAATAAGCACCAGAGTTTAGAAACAACGGAGTTAGATGACGTTCTTAAAAACAAATGACATGTCCCCTGAAGCACTGAAGGAAAGAAAGGACAAGTGAGGGTGCAAAAACAAAAACACACATGTAGCACTGCAATGCTGCGTCAGTCTCCAGACAGGCCTTCAACTGCTGAGCAGCTGCACTGGGGAAGCTTTCCACACGTTATTTGGTCTGTGGCACTTTAGTGTCTCATTAACTCATAAAATCATTACGTTTAATAATCATGATTTGTTTGTAAAAGAAAGGCTAGGTTTTATTTACTGATACACACTCACACAGATCTCTTAACCTAAGGCTGTCTCATCTCAGCACAAAAACTAATTATGAGATTGAACACGGGCTGAATAAATTAAACTGTATGATCTCAGGAGGGCTCAGCACTGCGGCTGGAAACTCAACTGCAGTCACACTGTTGACCGCACAGCCGAGGAGCAGATACACACTGT
Organism: Epinephelus cyanopodus; assembly: GCA_026686955.1. NCBI lineage: Eukaryota > Metazoa > Chordata > Actinopteri > Perciformes > Serranidae > Epinephelus > Epinephelus cyanopodus. Next base: position 8,092,294 of record CM048935.1, read on the forward strand.
ATGTGACCGATAATGCCATACAGGCTCATGACACAGGTAGCACTTTCAGAAGCCCACAATTTCTAGTAGACCTATCAACCCCTCAAAAATGTATTTATGCTTATTTTATTTTAATTGGCCAGTTTCCACTCTGTGCTGCCTGCATGCAGTATTTGTATATGGTGCTTTTATGTCAATCAAGACATGAAATTTGATATTTTTCAGTCTCTATTCATTTTATGAACACTGACAAAAATTTAAAAACTTCATTACCCATGGCACACTGAAAACTTACTGCCTTGACAATGACATTTCTGTAATGATGCAATCATTTTTCTGCCACATTGGCTTCAGTTGCTTTTAGTTATTGGTGGGTAAGAAATGAGAATGTTCATAAGAATGAGAAGTCCTGTGGACCTTACTACAACACAAGATGTAACAAGCTGTCAGTTCTCATTAGGGCTGGGCGATATAGACAACAATTCATGTTTCGGTATTTTCAGGCTGAATGGCGATACATGACATGTTTTTTACGAAATGGGCTGCATGTTCAAATGAACCAAAGTATGATAAATGATGATGATAAAAGAATAAATAGCAGGGCTGTACGTGAACTTTTTGCACACAGTACTGGAGCTACAAAGGTTTAAAGGTTTAAAGGTTTGAAGCAAAGGACACAAAACTATAACATGAGTATTAAAGTATCAAGTAGAGCCCTAAAGCCATTTTATTGTTTGGAGAAATGAAAAATCTTTGTGTGGGGACTTAAAAAGTCATATTCCATCTGTTGGCCTTTCAAATGAATCAGGAGCTGGAAAATGATTTAAATATTTTTCATTTATTTCGGCTATCAATCTTATTTATGCACAGAGCTTCAACAGAGAGGCCGAGGGAGGAAAGGAGACAGAGACACTTTGTCCTCGTTATATACGTCTTGTATATGAGACGTCTGTGTTGTCGCTGTGTTTTTGAAAACACATCTGTCACCTGCAACCAGGCGCTGTCTCAGTGTCACACAGTACTCTACATCTACCAATAACAACAGTGACGGGCTATACCTTGGAAACAAAAGCTAACCTGACTCAATCAAGCACACGTGCAGCACAGTGCTGTACTGCACGTGTGCTACTGCGGTTATTTCATTCATCTCACAGACTCTCTCATTTAGAGTAGCACGTGCAACATATAGACGTGTGTCACACTGTAGCCTAATGAACAGACAGATTAAACACTGGTATGCGTATTGTAATGCAACTTGACCCTATATCGATATAAAGGGTATTGTCTAAATTTATATCTTACTTGAAAATATACTGATATGTGGACATAGTCATTATATCGCCCAGCTCTAGTTCTCACTCTGTGTGCATCATGTTATAGTGATGTTTCATGACAAGATCCACTGTCGGGGTCTATTGTGAAACCTATAATTGAGGGGTCATGTGCTCTTCATGTTATCTAATAAGCGGAATGAGGTGTGTTGCTCTGTAAACCACAGTGGCTTCACAGGACTGGAGACACTTCATAGTCCGATATCAAAGTTCAAAGAGGCAAAAGAGAATCAGCAAGCCCACACACGACCTGTTGAGCCAGAGTCCGTCTTTCATCTCTTTTGCTGCGATAACTTTCCCAAACAACTCCATCGCAGTCCTGGTGTGTATCTTACTTGCCAACTAGAGCAGAGGGCTGCAGTCTAGCTGGTGTGGGACATGTCCGGTGTCCATGGCTTAAACATCAGAGCTGTGAACCACAGCCTTCACTGCCACCACTATCACAATTCACTCTTTTACTTTGATTCAGGATATTTTCCTTGAGTCCCCATAATTCTTTTCATATCGTAGCCTTTTTCCATGACGGCCTTTTTTCCTGACTCGTGCCTTAATCCAATGATCTGATGATGCTTCTTACTCCGGGCGTGTGTCCAGAATCTCTTTAAGGTAAAAACTGTACGACAGCGTATCCTCTGCTTCACCTGCTTCAGACTGAACACCTTTTTGATGATAATGGCAAAAAAGCTCATTGAGAGACGGCGCGTCCATGCTTAAATGTCTTTGCATGTGTATAGGTGGTGGTAGAGGGTGGTCACAGCAGTCTTCTCATCCTCAGAGGCAGCCATGCAAGCACGCAAAAATTGCAACAATTACTATGAGTCCAACGGGGGAAATAAAATTCAGGCACCAGACCCCAATACTACTCTTGCCATTTAGAAGCTCTATAGAACTAGAGCTTTAAAAGAAGATTGCGCTTCAACTATAAAATCCTCTCAAAAACACTTTCAGTCTCTTTTAAAAAGCCAGTCAGCAGTGGGGAGGAAATTAAAAAAATATCCATGATTTCTGTTTTTAAACAGAGGAGCTGAAATGCTTGCATATTTCATGATGGGGTATCATATCATATTTAAGGGCTGGGGAACGGAATTGCGGCAAAAATGATGCTGCAAATTAAGATTTGGTTTAAAATGACAAAATAGCTTATATACATTGGTGGTTATCTTGTGCAATTCTTTTTTGTTTTTTTTTTTTAGTTTGTTTTACTTGGCTGAATAAACAGCGATGGGGGAGGGAGAGACATACAAGCGGACTCCTCCCTCTATTCTTGGCCAAATCCTTCCGTTTCCTCGATGGCAAAGAGCAGCTTCTCTTTCAGCTGTTCGAAGCTCTTGTAAGGAGGCAAGTCCAGACGGTTGAAACTGGAGAGACAACGGTAAGATGAAACATCAGTATAAAAGGTCAGATCCTTATCGATTGTAAACAGTTCCCATATAATGATTATGTACAATCCCTGGGATATTCACAGCTTTCTAAGCAAACTGCAGCTGCTGGGAATCACTTTTCTGGCAAACTCATTAAGTAAGTGGCTGGAATACGACAGCAAACCTGAATCCAGCCACAGAAGACACAGTTTATCACAGTAAATCACTGTTAATAGCAATATACTGCAATAACATCTGGGAAAAACTCTATGTGAGGGAGGAATGAGTCCCATGAATCAGAAGTAGAGCACACCACTCACCATGTGTGACTCCGAGGAAGCCATGTGTCCTTCCCCACCTTCTCAATGCAGAACTTCTGTGGCCCGTTACTTCCTGAAATGCAAAGGATAATGAGGGGTGAGAAGAACACTGTTAAACTAAAATTACAGCCTCTTGGTTGTACAACTCCTCTGACCATTCAAACTGCAGGTTACGACCATGTCTGCCCTCATATAATAAATGTAGTGAAGACTGATGGAATTTAACAAGCGGTATAAAACATTTTATGATAACACAGCAACTTTGACCTTTAACCACCAGAATCTAATCAGTTCAACATCGAATCCAAGTGGACGTTTGTGTCACATTCGAGGAATATTCCCAGACAGCGTTCCTGAGATACTGCATTGATGAGAACAGGATGGACAGCCTGAAAACATAATGGGCTCTAGTTTCCCAGCGCGGCACAGGGTGGCAAACCCCGCGCAGAGCTAGTTTGGAGCAGCGCAACCCGAGGCGCGCTCAGTTTGGTAGTTTGGCAGACCGAGGTGAGCTGAGATGGGTGTGGCGGTGCAGCAGGGGGAGGTGTCAACAGATCCAGCTTGGCGCAGTGACAGTTTCGTGCCAAAAGGCTTTGCTGAAGGTGCGCTAAAAGCTCGCCAGCTGAAACCAGGTCTACTGTCAGGGCAGGTAGAGCGCAGCCGGTGTAAGCCAAGGTTTGGCTGACCGGCGGACAGTGCGCACACGTCACCAAAACCTCGCAGGCAGGTTTCCAGAATATCAGGCACATTTATTGCGTTAATAAATACCCACAAAAACCACTATTCAATGCAACTATCTGCAATCAGCACATAAATGTATCACTATATCGACTGTCCCGTAACATCTGATGTCAGATCAAAGGGGACTGGCACCGTCTGGCACGCGTAATGGAAACCAAACCTGATTTGATTAACACAGCTGCAAACTAATGAGTTCACACCCCTCTGAGCCAACCACAGCCACAGCCTTAGATAGGGAGTATATATTCAACATCTGTCATCTTAGAAAAGTCAATGAAAAGAAACAGTGAGACTGCGAAAGAAAGAAAGAGAGAGCGCACGCGCACGAGAGAAATGCAACATTGATTTACAATTGTGGTGACCTCCTCCCAGGCTACCTTTGCATCATCAGCCCGTGGAGGTCTGCTCGCAGTTCCGTATATTTGGACACTGCGAGCTTGGACCTCCCGGACCAAAACATCAGTTTCCTCCTGGGAGAAGATTGGCTGTCTGATGCTGCTGCTCTCTTCTGCCATGGCGAGTAAACTCTCATCATGCCTTTGTGCAGCGCATGTAAGGGCAAGGAGAGGGGCTCATTTGATTTGTGTGATGTGTGTAAAACCCACTCCACGCCTTCTCTCCTCCCTCTTTCCAACTTGCGCAGGTAGGAGGGACGGAGGTGGGAAAGAGGAGTAGCTGCGCCAGCGCGCACAGTGTGCCAAACTTGCAAAATCCGCCTGGCCACACCCAGTTTGCGAAGCACAGATGCGCTGTGCCCCCGCCGCGCCCGTTCTGCGAAACTAGAGCCCAGTGTCTCCGGTCATATGTGCAGAGTATGTATCAGCAGCTCTTGGTGTCTGACTGATGATGTAGTAAGTATGTTACTCCATGTGTGTCTGTCTGTCACTGACCCATGAGTTCAGCAAAGCCTCCCAGAGGAAGCCTGCACGTCCCTGTGACAAACTGCATGAGCCGCAGCCGCACTTCGTTGTCCACTTCTTTCACCAGCTGCAAGGGAAGTGACAGCACACATTCATCAGTGACCTAACACAACTGATTAGTCAGGCTTTAATCATCAAATCATATAACACATTTCATATTAACATTGAAAAGGAGCAACACAGGGTTTTTCCCGGCTCAACATGAGGTGGAGGGAGTACCATCGCGATCACGTGCACACATGTGTATGTGTCATGCCTCAAACAAACACTTTTTACAAGCAATGTATTTTAGGAGTTCTGATTGAAAAAAAAAAGAGAGAAAAAAAATCACAGATATTAATAAATTGTGGCCAAATTGTGACAGGGATATACTGAATATTTTTGTAAAACAATTTGATCTGCTGGCAAAATATTGTTTAGACAAAAGCACATCTCTTGTTTTTTAAGCATTTGAAAAAATGATCTTAATAATAACTGTAAGTAATCCCCTCTTGCAAACTTTAACACGACACTTTTATAAGACAGTCTGTCCTTTTCTATATTATTCATTTTGATTATTTTACTTCCGATTTTAAATGCCCTGCTTTTATCAGTACATGTAGCTGTCATGTTCTAATGTATTTTACAGATGCCTGTTTAAAATTTTGTATTTAATAAAGCAAAAAAAAAAAAAATCTAATTAATTTCCGTACAATGCACCAGTGTAAACATTGTAGTCTCAATATGAGACAGTGTTGAGTCACATATGTAGAGGCCCACAGAGTGGCATTCACAAACGCTGAATCCAACCGCATGCAACGGCACTTATAGACTCCAGTTGTGGTTTAAAACATTGAACAGCAGGCAAAGGTAGCTTTATTTTCTGTGAATGCAGGTCAACACTCAAGCAGTGAATGACTTTTGGATCGCTGCAGTCCAGCCAAAAACAGACTGCTCTCTTCTTCTGCCACTTTTGGCCTTTCCTGGTGCACTGTGCCATCACATCTAAACTTGTGCTGGCACAATATTCAGATCCTTTCCATTATAAGCAGCAGAGGGTGAAGAATACGTGACACAATGTCTGGTTGTGTGACTGTACCTGCCAGAACCAGATGATCTGTTTGCTGTTCCTTGTGTAGTGACGGTACACCGTGTTCCTCTGCCAGTCCTGAAGGTCTACCTCCTGCATGCCACACAGCATTACCTAGATCAAACAAACACATACAAGTACATAAACGACGTGTAGAACACAAAGCAAATACACAGTAGTAAGGAGAGAGAATTCTCACACAAAAAGAATATAGAGGAAATAGTGGTTTTCCACACACAACCATATTGTCTAATGTATTTAAAGGATAACTTTGGTATTTTTCAACCTGTGCCCTATTTCCCCATGTGTATGTGTGCGTATGATTCATAGGTACAACTCATTCTAAAATTGGTTCAGTATTAAGGGAGGCGGATGCTGCCGGGAGCTGCGAACCAAGCTCAAATGGTAACAGGGGCAAATGCGTTATGTATAAGTTGCGCATTAAAAGTGCTTTTTTTCTGCCACTGACCAGTTCAGATCAGCAGTGCTGTCTCTGTAAATAGCATACTAAATGTTTCCCTGCCCCTTCACTTGCTCTGGGCTGTGACGTCATCTCGCGAGAGTTTTGCTTGTTGCCGGAAGAAAACCGCGGAGCCATGCAGAATTTCAAAACCTAAATAAATAACATAAAAGAAAATAGGTTTTCCATGACCGTGGGAACACCTGCTGCTATGCTGCTCACCTCAAGCTCCTTTTCATCAAAGTACTGCAGCCACTGAAGAGGAACCACCTCGTTGAAGCCGTCCAAGAAAGCTTTGGTCTGACCTTCTACCCCACGGGAGAACCTCCACTCTGCCATTAGACTGTAAGCCAGACAGCAAAAATGTACTTTGTAAGTCACTCACAATGATATTCAGAGGTCAGATACAGTTGGTAATATGATAAAACAGTGGCTACACTGAACCTGATATACTCCTCCTTGTTCTCCTCGGTGACTAGAACATTGGCGCCATCGGCTTTGAGGTCATGAGAAGTGATCTTCCCCAGGATCTCCATGTCCACTGAGAAGTACATCTCCAGACCACACTCTTCAATGTTGTTGTCCCTGAGGAGAGATGAGATTGTGTTGCTGCCAAAGCATAATTGAGTTATGCAACAGTTCATTTGTTGCAAAAACAGACTAATAATTCAGAAATATTCAAGTTTCCATCCAAAAGCATAAAATCTGACTGCCTTGTAAAGGTAAGCAAATGCTGGCTGAGTCTCCAGTATTGGCACCATCTTTGTTAATAACTATTCTTACATCTTGTGATGTCAATAAATACATTGCCTCTTGTATGTGTGCGATCTGTCCTTTTTCCATATCTCTGTGGAACGCATGTTTTTTCCCACGTTTTCTTGATCAACAGCCACTAAGATTTCATTCAGACAAATCAAAACCTATATGACTGGACCATGTGGGGATTTAGTTTGAAAGGACAGACACAGGAAGTGTCCACGCTCAGCAGTCAGACAGGAGTCAGGTTAATTTCCAGGGCAGGTACCTGCGGTTATTCCACAGGCTAGCTAATAACATGTCGGGCAGGAAATCCAAAGTGTGGGATCATTTTGAGAAGGTGAAGGACGAACCCAAGGTGATATGTAAACTCATCTTCACTGGTCGACTACAAACATGACGTATCATCTGAAACATGGAAGTAGCTACATGCCCATTAGCCCACAGCGTCATTAACAGGCGGCTTGCTCAGTGTGTGACGTGCACTTGTAGATAAAATATAGGCCTATATTAATGAAGGTTCATTAGTACGGTTTTGTATTTCTCTGTAATGTAGCACAGTGTTAACAGTGTTACTGATACTATTCTTTCTCACACCTCTCCGCCCAAAATATATCATTTAATAATTACATTAATATTGTAAACATGAGGGCGACTAGTCGACTAATGGCCCTAAATGATGACTATTGGTTGACTAGGAAAATTCTTAGTCGAGGGCAGCCCTAAATCCATTACATTTTTTTTTGGCAAATTCAGCAAATACCTCCTCATGGTCCACTAATACAAAGGCCGCAAAGGCTGAAAACATTCATTTGGAATAACAGATGTGTGTGAGACCGTTACTGTGCATCACCTGCGCTGCCCAGACCCACAAGACAGATGTCAAAAACTTTCTCCACTACTTTGGCTCCCTCCAGAGTTAAAAAACACTTACAGTATCTCTATCTAAATACACTGAACCAATAGTGTGCACACACACAAGTGTGGGGTCAAGGGGCCTTGGGAGACTTGGGAGACACAACTTACCTGATCCATATGAGTGAGTTGTAGAACTCTGGGTCGATGGACTCCAGGTCTTTGAGTATTAGCTTCTTGTTCAGCATGCGTTTGTAGAAGGGCAGAGAGAAGCCTGTGTCGATGAACTTGCCATGGAAAAGTGCCTGCAGCAAGAGACAAATAAAAACAGATTATTTTTACTGTGCTGGTCATTTTGAGAAATATGGCACGTCTGAACATATGGCAATCACATGACAGATTGATGTATTAAATATAAGGAAACCATGACGTAACTCTGACAATCTGAAAATAACTACAATTACTGCCTCGCAGCTGTATGTCTCCACAAACCAGTCAAGTTGCAGTTACAGTTTACATCCGTGTCTGTACAGACAGATATGAAGCCATGACAACTGACAACATTTCGAATATGGATGTTGCTGTAAAGAAGCTGCAAATTCTTGAACATGAATGCTTTACATATCTTCAAACAGCATAGGAGATCTATACAATCAGCACAGTTTCAAGGTTGACACTCAAGATTAGTGTCAGCAACTTAGTATCTGACCAAATGCCTCCACTTTAACACCACTGTGGTGTTAAATTATGGCCAGAAAAATGTTTTTTTTTGCAGAACGTTACGATGTCACAGTGAAACTGACCTTTGACGTCTTATATAAGAAATATTATCACTTAATCATTTTATCCTGTTAGACATGTGTGGAAATTGTGTCATAAAAGCGAATCAATTCTTGAGTTATGGCGGAAAAACATGTTTTGTGAGGCTACACTGACTGAGACTTTTGATCACCATATTATGCCAGATTTGAGGAAACTCCCTCAAGGGTTTCTTTAATATCATGTTCACGAGAATGGGATGGACAAAGGAATGGACATACAGATGGACAACCCATAAATATGATGCCTCCTGCCACAGCTATAGGCAGCACAGAGTCATAGAACATATACAGAATGTGCGCAGTCTCAAAGTGCACTTGTTTTTGTAACAAAGTGAACCTCAAAGGGGACCTATTCAGCTTTCCCTTATTTTCTGTCAATTATATAATGTTACAATGTTGGATGTTTATATTAAAGGTGGCCAAAGTTTTAAATAACGAAGTAAACATGCAAACTTAGTCAAGCAACTCAGACAGAGGCTGAATTCAGGTGATTCAGCACAGACAGTATGAGGAAAATTAATGTTTTTTGACCATTAAAGCATGTAAACATGTTCTAGTAGAAATCCAAAATACTTTAAGATCCTACAATTGAGCATAATAGCTCCTCTTTAACTCTTTTGTTTCAACATGTTTTATTAATTAATGTTTGGTTATTTTAGTCAACATATTTGATTGGAAAAATGTCAGCCTGTTTTACCCCCTAAATTTGCGTAGGTGATAGTGTTTTAAGGATTGTATCCTTGTGTGTGGGCAGCATGTGAACTTGCCATTGCGATGAATCGGCCTATGAAGCAGAAGTAGGAGAGGTGGTCCGGGTTGATAGCAGAGGCCGGGTTGATCTGCAGACAGTAGTTGCTCTTGCCCGCATACTCAAACAGACAGTACATGGGGTTCAGCACTTCATGGGACAACAAGAAGAACCACTCTCTGCAAAGTTAGGCGTGCGAGAAATAGACAAAGGACGGACAGAGGTAAGAAGAGAGGATGAAGATAAGAGAGTGTGTGGAGGGATGAATTTGAACATTGACATGGGGAAGAAAATAAAAGGCGGGAAAAGTTAAAAAATGGAAGGAGAGAGACAAGGGGAGACAACTTCAAGACAGCTGCAAATGATCAATTATGGCTTACATTTCACAAAAAGCTAGTCTGCACTAAAAACCCATTGCAATGCTTATATTGTCCATACCGGGCTAAGCCACCATAGTCTAGACCCTCCTCGCCTCTGAAGATAACATAGAGTCTCCTCCTCAAGTCGTAAGGCTTCAGGGCCATAATCTATCAAACAGAGAGAACACACAACATCAGCAAATGACATAGGCATGGTTGGCATGCATTTACTGAACATACAGCGAAGGAAAACTCTGAAACAAAGCATGCACTGCTATTGAAATTCTCTATACACTATGAGACACTGGCTTAAAGTGAAACCAGACAGTAGTAAAAGGACCGTCTTACTTGCGTGAAAGAGTCTTCAAACAACGTCTGCCTTGAGACAGTGATCTTCACATGGCTAGGGAGAGCATTGGACTGAGCAAAGCCAGAAAAAACATTAATGCATTTGTGGGGAAAAATAATATTAAGACAAGTGACTGAGAGCAAGAAATAAGTGTAATAAAGAAAAAGAACACCTACCTGGCACAAGTAGCGAAAATGGGCAAGCTTCCATCGAAAGCTGCGCTCATACGCAATCTGAGGGCCTTTGGTGCTGAGAAGAACAACGTTGAAAATTGTCAAAATGTGACAAGTATAAACTTGATAGATGAAATGAAATGAATTCTACAGGGGTCAACAGTTGAGTGTTCACCATATAATGAAAACCAAATGCTGCACATGTGAAATATGGTCTGGTCTGGTTCCATGAAGTCAACATTTAGAAATATTTCCTGGTTTACAAAGGAAACGTATCAAATTCCTTGAATGTCACTGTGTGAAATAGAACCATTGTATGTACATTGGCTACATCACAATAAAAAATGACTCCATCTGGACCCAGTAAAATATCCTCTTAAATTATGCGTAAGGTCCCATAGCTGCAGCTGTTAGCATGGCTTTCTGTAATATGTAGTGTAACGTAGAACACATGAACCAGTAAATTATCTAGAATTGTGTTCTTACACAGACGACTTTCCAGTGCGGGGGTCACTGAAAGTGGTGGTTCGGGTGTTGTGATCCACAAAGTAGCGAACGCCTTCCCTTGTGTACCGGATCTCCCAACCTTCAGGAAGAGGATCCTCATTCTGTAGCCTGCACACACAGACACACAGACATACACACACAGACACACACACACACACACACACACGGACCGATTGCATACATTGACTTATAGAGGCAGAAAACTGAAGGCTTTGTACAAGAACAAGAAACATATTAGTTGTTGGTGCAGCTTCCAGTGTTTTTCATATTCAAACACATTTAACAACAGGTTAATGGTGCTATTATAATGGTGGTATAATGGGCTTTCTGGTAGGCAAATTAGTTACAGCTGCTTTGATAATAAAGGTTGTTATTCTCCTGTAGATCATTAACTGCTGTAGTATGTTCTGCTACGAAAACAGTACAAATGTTTGCTCCCAGAATGCACACTGATTAAGGTCTAAGGTCAGATTTGATGCACAGTTAAGTTCATGGTTTAGATCCTGATATTGTTTTGGATGTGCTTCTCATTAACTTCAAACAAATCAAAAGACAAGAAGGACTGTGAAAGCACTGTGCATTGTGCAGACAGTCTGGAGGCCAACAGAGTTGTCTGCATGTCTTGCTCTTGTAAATTAAATGTAACTGTACATCATGGCCTGTCACGAGGTATTCTCAACATTCTGTTCAGATATAATGACCACAAATATTCATCTTGGCTTCACTGGAACCAGATTAGAAAAGCAGATGTTGCCTCCACTCCAGCAAAAATTCAATGACTGTGTTATGTCAGTTTGCTGCCTCAGAATTTTCTTCACTGAACATTTAAGAAGGTATAGGGTAACTTCTGTATTTTTAAACCTGGACCCAATTTTTCTGTTTTTGTGTCTACAGTGCGTGACTCGTGGGAACAACAGTTTTTGATACTGATCCAGTATTGAGCAACAGGCTGCAACGTAACCACCTGGGGCATTTGCGCACCGTCAGTTTAGGTCCACTGAAAGTGCTTCTTTTAACCACTGACAGGCTCAGGCTATTATTCTAAGTGTCTGACACATTATGAAAATGATCCCTACAGAGATACATCTTTTTATAGAGATGGATTGAAAAAGGTTGAAAAATACCAAAGGTACCCTTTAAAAGCATAAGAGATTGGTTTTAGAGTTCATTTGAGGTAACATTAATCTACAAGGGAAGTCTGTCTGATATAATATAATTTAGTCTAATTTAAGAGTTCTTGGTTTCACAGTGTTGCTAGTGAGTGACATACAAGCTCTGCATGAACAGTGAACCACCAATCACAGTCATTCTTGATCAATTCATCAAAAACTAAGCAGGCCCTGCTAGTTGTCTAACACTATCTAAAAATGAGCAAGAAACAGGAGGAGTGCAACATAAGGTATCCCTCCCCCCTTATTTCACGATAAGCAACATGCATTATTAATATCATGGCATGTTAAATGATTGACTTAAGCTCAGATTGACAGAAGAATATCATAAAATTATAATGGTGTCAATATGAGTCAACCACTGTAATAAACTACCTAATTTCCCCTATGAATCACCTCAGCAGAGTAAACAGCGTTCATCTGCTTTTTATATATATATGTATATATATATATAAAATGTTTTAAATTCTTAGCAGATGCACTCCAGAATCTACATCTACACCACAAAATCCCCCCAATAATTCCACAGTGATGCACTCTTTCCAAACAGAGCTATTCAAGTCATCTGTCGAACATTCCTGTACTGTGAAATACAAACTGCAGAAATATCTAGCAATTTCGCTTTGTCCAATATCGTGCAGCCCTAACACAGTACATACAGAATATCCACGACTATTATAGTTTTAGCATGCCGTCAACAACTGTGTAAGCAAACAAAGCCAGTAAAATCTCTGGTAAACCTATAAGAAAACTGTGCGATATCAGTGTGGTGCAGGACAAGACCACTGACTTCTAGATGATGTTTAATGCTAAAGTTATAATATTTAAAAGGATCTTGAATTATAAATTCTATATTTCTGCTTAAATTTATTGGATTTAATATTCAGCCACCTCACTGCAGTCACACAAGATTCTGCAAGATATATTTTATATGTGATTATTTTCTAACCTGACCACAGTGCAGCCATGTGTGTGAAAACAGTTTCCTTTTTTAATGTGTTGGTTTGTTTGTGGTTTTTCTGTCACTGAGCTTACCCTTGGGTTCGGGGGTCTTCCCACTGCGTTGTCTTGGTGTTATGGTTGACAAAGTACACTCGGTCATTGGAGTCCACACGCCTCTCTAAAGTTGATATGAACACAGACAGGAATCTGTAGCTTAATAGATAGAAAGGACACTAGGCCCCACAGTGTGGCAACACTTATCAGATTATCATCATCAGTGCTGACTAACGCTATAAACATAAACATCTGTGATCTCTGTAAACAGTGAGGCATGACAGCAGAGGGAGGGATTTAAAAGGGAGAAACATTATCACAATTTGTTCTTTCGTAGTTACACCCATTTTGGCATGAAAATAGGTACAATGTTTTTACTTATCAGCATGAACTGCAAATCTATTTCCAATTTAAAGTTGAGTACAAAGTGACACCAAATGAAAATATGTAAAGTACTTAGAAGAAAGAACATGAACTCACCCCACCCAGGAGGTAGCGGGCCAAGAGGATCATTCTCAGCAGACATCATGGATGCCTGGAAACGAGGGATGCACACATGGACATCCATTTAAAAAAGCAGGAAAACACAAATGGGGTCCAGAAATATTCCAAATATGTGCATGCATCCAAAAGCAAAAAAGGAAAATAAATAGACTCCACAACAAGGATCAGGAAAATGGGGAAAATTCCAAAACAAAATGAGAAACTGAGTTTTGCTTTGTTGCTGGCAGAAAGGCCTCTGTGGCCAGTTACGGCTCAATACTTCCCAGTTGTCCTTCTTTGATTTGTGTTGTGAGCTAATCATCATCAGTGACGATAGCATCACTGCTGAGATCAAAGACATAGCAGAGGCTCACCAAAATAACCAGATTAGAGCAGAGACTGAGGTGTGCTTGTTTTTAACTTTAGCAAGGCAAAGTTCTCACCTCAGGTTATGTGAGCTGAGCTCTGTACTGAGTGAGTGGGGTTGCAAAATAAATGCACCCAGAGAAAAAGGTGAGATTCAATAGGCGAAAGATGAAAACAATGCAAGTTATAATTTGTAACCACCATCGGAAGCTGTGCGTTGATTTCTAAGATCATCATGAAATTGACATCGACTTGTTTACTCTTGCCAAACTGGACAGAAAGAAACATATGGGGGTGAGAAAATAACACTGTTTATTTCTCTTTGATTTACTCTACCGTACTTTACAATGAGGCTAATCATTTTCATTGCATACTGTAGTGTTTTAGATTTCTGACCTGTGATTTAACTACCTTTAAAACAGGCATTGCTTTCCATTCATTTGCAATGACATTATCATTATGTGGTGGGCAGTGTTGATATTGTGGCTGGCTAACACAAATAAATCAATGTACGGGAAACACTGCTACTTGTTCCATGTTTTGATTATTGTTTGTTGGAAGATCACATTAAAGATCAGACATTTATCAACTTAAAATGACTTAAACTTGTTTGATTTAGGTATAACAATAAGTGTAATTTCTGCTCTCACTGTTGTAGTTGCATTATGCACAGTGGTTTTAGGTAGGAACAGGAAAAGTCTGCACTTCATAATGGACAGAAATGAACAGAGAGCCAATTCCTGATGTTCGAATGAAACATTAAAGGTTGAAAGTCCCAGCGTATACTTAAAAAAGCAGTCTGTTTTTATATAAAATAAATGTGATTTATCATTAAAGATATTTTAATCTGGTCTTTTTAAATGGTGCCTTAAATTCTCTAAAAAGACAATGGAGCCATTTCAGAGCTCTTGAAAATGGTACAAGGGTCCTGGACTGCAATATGTCTGATATCAGAGCCATTACAAACACAAGGAACCGAGAAAACCGACATCACCAGAGACTAAAATACCTTCAAAGACTTAAAAGATTTGTAGAAGTCATTTCAGTCTGAGCAAAATAGATTTCTCTGTTTCTCTAGTTTTGGATAAATACTGGGAAATGGTCTGAGCTAAATGCACACTTAAGGTGACGAGCTGATACAAGCTAAAAGCTGGATAGATCCGGTGTGGTCAAGTGACTCAGTGATGCGTGAGTCTGCAGTTTGCAGACTGGCAGCATTTATCTTTGCTCACAAAAAATGACTTAAATAATGGGAATTACAAATAAACTGATGAGTTGTATCTAGAACAATTCTTGCTGTTTAAAGGGTTCCCACACATTTTTACCAATGGATGTTCAAAACTTTTCCATAATATTTTAATCCATTCCCATGACTTAAATTAAAATGGGTAGGCATCTTGCCTGAACCTGAGCGTTCATGATACCTTAATACATTAAAGTTGAACAGAAGGGAATTTGTCAGTTGATTTTTGATTGAATCATAAGTTACTGGCAGGCTAAATGTCTGTAAATAAGCAACCTATTAATAGCCAAATGTCAGATCTATTGGCTGAGATTTAGTTGGAGACGACTGCTGCTGCTGCTGTACTGTATGACTGTACTACAGCAGCCTCCCACTCAAGCTAACATTGACTATCCATCAGTGGTTACTGTCACCAGCATCATTTAGCAATTAACAACAGACGGTGAATATTCAGATCTCAGTGTGAAAGTCTTGATTAACCCGCTACATAACAGCCTTTCTGCATTATCCTGTTTCTCTCCTGATGTGACAGCAGGCTTTATATCCCTGCCTTGACTATGACTTGATGCTGGTCTAGTCTGTGTCTATCATGCCATACTAGTGACATTTCAAAGTCATGCAGCGCAGCATTTGATTTTAAACTGGATACACAAGGAATGTATTTTGCTTAACTTTGGACATGTTTAAAGATTTTTCTAAACATATTTGAAACTATAGTCAATACAGTGTATATTCAAAACTTTTCCAATCCAAATTCTGTTAATTCCAAACTATTTCAGGGCCTGGAAAACAGATGTTCTAATTTTGTAATTTTTCCAGGAATTTCACGACTGTGGGAACCCTGTGTTTCCACAGGAAATTTGCAATGACTAAGGGAGAGAGGAGGATGTAGGAAGGGTGGGGGTGAGTATTGTCTTACAGAGTAGAGGTATCTCTGGTTAAACTGGTGCATAGCTCCCTGCAGCTGGCTGCGCTGGCTCTGCCACTGCTCAAAGTTGCGGACTGATTCCATGGTGGGACGCTGCCATGTGGTGGTGCGGGTGTTGTGGTCCACATAATAGATCCTGCCCCGGTCATCCACTCGGCGCTCCCAACTGGAGGAGTGATGGAGATATGGTACAGTAAACAGACAGACTCACAAAGCAAGCAGGTCAGCTAATGAATGAGTCAGCCTGAGATGTTCAAAATGCACTTTACTGGTTTCCCAGAATTACATTTTAATAAAGGTTTGTTATTGATATCTGAAACTGAGTCCGTTAATTCTAAATCTATTTATTAGAATTAGAAACAATACCAGTGTTTGTTGATTCGTTACCAGACAACAGAGAAAACACCACCCCGCTTCACAAGACTCTTTGCCTTCAGGAAACTGGTTATATTCATCTATCAGGACACTTTTTTATGCAGTATCAGTAGCTTAAATATGTCTTAATCTATGAGGACTAAATGCAGGGGCAAGAAATTAAAAAAACCATACCACATCACCAAACACTGTTGTGAATACCTACATTTAAAAGCCAAAAGGCCACTGAAGACAGAGAGTGAGCAAGAAAGATACTCACCCTGGTGGTAGTGGCTGTGGTCTTTCCCAGGTCGTAGTTCTGGTGTTGTGGTCTACATAATAAGTTCTTCCATGCGGGTCTTTCCTCTGCTCCCAACTGAAAGACACAACAATTAACAACTATTTGGAAAAACAAAGGTGCAAACAAAAAGCTACATTAAGATTGTGCAAGAGGACAGATATGGATAGAAATATATTGACAGAGAATGTACATCAGATTTGATGAAATATGAGTGTGTGGGTGTTTTAAGGGTTTGATACTCAAATGAGTATCGCCATCAGGTGGCACCATATTCCTGGGAGAGTATACTATATATTTTCATTTGATAATAAAATATAATAATGTTTTTTTAATTTTTTAGACTATGTTTTGAAAATATAGTAAATACCTCTTTATGTTATAATGGCTTGATGTGTGTATGTGATGTTAAACGGTCAGGGAATGCAGACAAGGCAGCTGGTGGTGTTTTTTACCCCGGTGGCAGAGGATCTGGGGCTCCAGCACTGGGGACCTGCTGCCTGGGCTTCGCCCCGTCTGTAGTTACAGTTGCACTGCTACTACTGCTCGCACCGCCACTTCCTGAAGCATTCGCTTCTCCAATTGCTGGGGAGGAAGTGGACGATGATGAGGAGGTGGCCCCCTGTGCTGGGGAGGTGAATGTGGAGGAAAGCAGCAGCAGCAGCAGCAGCAGCAGCAGCAGCAGTGCCATCAATAGGCTTAGCAGCAGAAGAGGAGGAGGTTGGAGCCTGTGTGGAGGTTGGCAGGGTTTGAGATGTGCTATTTGGTGCTGTGTCAGGGTCTGGCAGGGTAGCATCTTGATTGCAGTCCTCATGGTCATCTGCAGGGGGCAACACATCTGTTGTGGAGGATGATGGCTCGGGAGCAGCGTCACAGGACTCCCCATTGACTGCAGGCAAGTCAGAGAAAGACAATGTTGCAGTTTACATGCATGAACGAAACACTTTATCTATTTACGACTTGATTTCAGTGATATCTGAGGGGAAGAATTGCATTTGTAATGTCTGACCGTGCAAGAGTCCATTAGTCTAAAAGTCTAGGAATCTACATACATACTCAACTCATAGCAACTGGCTGATCAGTAAGTGCCTCTGTGAGGGAAAACATATCAACTGACAGAAGAAATTTAAAGTTTGAAAAAGTATAATCAGTGTCTTGACATTAAACTACAGTGGACATAAAAAAAATCCACACACCATTGTGAAAATGCAGCTTTCTGAGATGTACAGACAGAAATAACAACAATATAAATGTCAGATTTATTCCAACTAACAAAACTGAAAACAAAAGGAAGTGGCAGTGTTTCTCATACATTGATTTATTTGTGGCAGCCAGCCACAATATCTGCAATGATCACCACATAATGATTTTATATTCTGTGTTGTTGTTTTAGCTGTTAAAATCCAATGGCAGATAGAATAAATTCATTGGAAACATGTGCTACTGTGGCTCTGATACAGCCAACTGTCTGTCTGCAGTTCCAACTCCACTGTGTAGCTTCGCTCAGCGTCCCACCCACAGCACTTTCTGCTTGGTTACACATCATGAGGAATAACCTATCAACACTGAAGGCTGCTGTGCCAGTGATGGCAAAGACGAACACAGACTGGAGCTGCTCCAGTGAGAGAGCGGTGCTGTGTGTCGAACCTAAGGCAGCAGATATTACTGAAGTTGAATTAAACATTGCAATCCTCTTCGACTGCAAAATACACAGTACATAATAAACAGTGTTTTTGATGGCAACGTTCTGCCGTTCATGACAGTACTGGATGGATGTATATATACTGAATGTATCTTCAGTTGTACAACCCCTATTCTAAAAACACTGGGATGCTGTGTAAAACATATAGAAAAACATGATTTATAAAAGGACATGGCCAGATGAGCTCAGGAACATTTTTGGAAAACCACTGTGGGTAAATGCAGTTCATCGCTGCATCTACAAATATAAGTTAAGACTCTACCATGCAAAGTGAAAGCTACATATCAACAACATCTGGAAACGCTACAGACTTCTCTGAGCCCGAGCTCATCTGAGATGGACTGATACAAAGTGGAAAAGTGCGCTGTGGTCTGACGAGGCCACATTTCAAATTGTTTGAGGAAATCATAGACATTATGTCCTTTGGGCTTCAGAGGAAAAGGATCATCAGCATATAGTTCAAAAACCAACATCTGTGATAATATGGGGGGGGGTGTTGCTGTCAATAGCATTGTGGGTAACTTGCACATCTGTGAAGGCAAATCCAGACGACGTCTTCTTTAGGGACGTCCCTGCTTATTCCAGCAAGACAACGCCAAGCCACATTCTGCACGTGCTGGGGTTGTATGACAACTGCAATTACACAGAGCAGTCAGATCTTATGAACATTAAAAAAAAAGAAAAAAAGCTGGAACGCTGTAAAAATGTAAATAAATGCAAAACCTGCTCTCTTTTACTGTGAAGCCACGCTGTTGTAACTAGTGCAGAATGTGTCTTGGCAACACACCCCTGTATTATCACAGATGCTGGCTTTGAACTTTGAGCTGGTAACAATCTGGATGGTCCTTTTCCTCTTTAGCACTTAAGACACAACGTCCAAAAAAAATTTAAAATGTGGACTTGTCAGACCACAGCACACTTTTTCATTTTGTGTCAGTCCATCTTAGATGAGCTGGAGCTCGGAAGTCATCATCATCATCTCTGGATGTTGCCGATATATGGCTTTCGCTTGGCATGGTAGAGTCTTAACATGCATTTTAACAGCTGGACTGTTTGCCTTTGCATGTTCTAACTAAGTGACCATTCTTGCTTGTAAACTGCTGAGCCTTTTGAGGATGCCCCTGTCCCAACATTTTTAGAACATGTTGCAGACATCAGATTTAGAATAAGTGTATATAAAGTTTATCAGTTTGAACATTAAATACCTTGCATGTGTACTATAATCAAATCAGTGCATTTTACACAGCATCCCACCTTTGTTGAAATCTGGGCTGTACCACACCCTGATTGCATTAGTCCGTATACCCCTACATAATGGGGGGTCTAGCTGTGTTCAAGGTTTGCCAATCGCTATAAAACAGCATACAAACAACATGTTGGTAAACAGCATACACCCGCCAACAATAAAAGTGATCCTTATTAAAATCAGATTTAAGTCAGCTGTTGCTGTGGGATTTGCTTGAATGTTTGAGGTTGCATCCTACTGCGAGGGCAATGGTCTGCAAAGAATTCCCAAAGAAATTGCAAAATTTAATTGCTGCGAAGTACCAACCTGGAGAGGGATTTAAAAGAATAATAAAGACAGTTGTACCATGAAACGCAGTCAAAACCATCATGAATAAGTAAAGAAAATGTGGAATCAAAGAGACATTCCAAAGATCAGGATGACCCTCTAAACTTGATGAAAGGACGTGGAGAAAACTGCCAAGAGTCCAAGAGCAACACTGAAGGAACTACAGCAATTTCTGGCAGGTGCTTGTTGCTCCTCGCATGTGACCACCATCACCTGTATTCTCTACATGTCTGGGCTACCACGTAGGGTGGCAATATGACTTTCTGCTGTAATAAACGTAAACCTGCCTCCACAAAGTATGGATGGGCAGGATGTGCAGACTTCTGAAATCAGGGTGTGTTTTTTCCTCTGGATTTTTCTTTGTTACAGATAACATTAAAGATGGACCAAGACTGACATTTAATAGTTAATTCAGTCATTACATTTAACAAACCTGCAATTTCACAAGGGCGCATAAGAGGTCTTTTAAAAAGTCTGCTAGTTTCTTACCAAAGTGAGGCAGGGAAGGCACCAAGGATGAGGGAAATCTTACTTTTTTGTTTGAATAAGGGCACATGGGGAGTGTTTTAATAATTTCAAACCAATCATACTAGTTCTTATTCGTGTGACTGGATTTTGTTTATATGGCCCAATTAATATTCTGCCATCAACCTAGGCTCAGTGTAGACAATGTGCTATTGGTTCCCCTGCCTGCCCTCCATAGTATACTGCACTCTGCTTTCCTTTACTATACGTTTATCTTTCCTGGGGGTTTTCGACAGAAGTGCTGACAGGCCTCACTTAATGAAAACGAATCTACTATTATACTCTACTGTTACCAGAACCAAGTGAACCATGAAGAAGTAAAGCCCCAGCACAGGGAACATAATGAGTACCTGCTGGAAATATGCAC
This sequence comes from Epinephelus cyanopodus, assembly GCA_026686955.1. Taxonomy (NCBI): domain Eukaryota; kingdom Metazoa; phylum Chordata; class Actinopteri; order Perciformes; family Serranidae; genus Epinephelus; species Epinephelus cyanopodus. Next base: position 8,113,047 of record CM048935.1, read on the forward strand.
ATGCATAACTGAGGTGGTCTGATAATGACTTCCATTATTTCATCTTTTACAAAAGCATATAATTTATCAAATTTAATCAGGAAATACTCCAAATCTCAAGTGAATTATATTTAACGATGTTACCACTCGCAGGGGATTAAGGCTGTTAATGAGAAAAACACAACAATGTGTTGAAGAGGCCAGAGGCACACCACACCCTTCAAGGAACCCATTTTAAACCATCACAGATACTGTAATCTGTGATTCACACAGATGCAAACTAAAGATCAAGCTCACCAGTCCGACTCTCTGTGTCACTGTCTGAGGGTTGGTGGACTGGGGTGGAGTTGGGTGTAGCATCTCCATTGACGACGTGATCAAGGGCGGGGCTGCAGGAGCTGGAAGGCACCTGACCGTCCACACCATTGGAGGCCGAACAGGAACTTGACCTCGGGCCCAAGTCTGTACCATTCACTGTGCTTTAGGAGAAAACACACACAGAGTTCAAAATCATTTTATCAAATCTGAATCTGGAGACACACATACTGTTAAAAACTGAGTAGCAGGTTCAGCAAGTTCATTCATTCGTTCATTCTAAAAGATGATAATTCCAAGAACAAAAAAACTCAAGCTCTGTTTTTCCTACTGGCCCAAAACAGTCTCATACTAACTCTGACTTACAGGGCTTAGTGAAGGTAAGTGTGTGCTTCCTCTGTGTGTGTGTGTGTGGGTGCCAGATAAAAGACCGACTTGTGACATTGAGACTATTGTTTTGTAGGGGCAAGGACAGCACATAATAGGATGGAGTAGTGACGTAATGGGCACAGCTGAAGAGGCTCTTTTGTGAGCCGGCAGAGTTCAGACAGTGCCATAGACGAGCCCACGCTAAGACCAATACAAAATCTACCATATGACTCAAGTCCAGGCTCTGTCTTGGCAGCCAGCAATAAGAAAAATGTCGGACCAGCAAGCTGCGACCAAGAAGAAAAAGTCAGACAGGGTCATAAACGAGGACAACAGTGGATGTTGATTTTACTACTCAGCATGTCCCGAATCACAAAAGCTACAAAACTATACTTAGATACACAATGTTCAATAAGACACATTACACAGAAAATGATGCCAGTAATTTTTCTACCATATCTGCCCCAGCAATAGGCACTTGTTCATTTGTATCTATAATAATTCATTGTTAGCATCATACTGAATCAGTATGATGCTAACAATGAACATCAGTATTACTGATGTTTCAATATTTACAGGTTACCGACAAATACAAAGTCAAAGGCAACTGGAATTGCTGTTTTAGTATTGGAACCTGATGTGGAGAGAAATATTTAGGTCCAAGTCAAAACAGACAAGCAATTACTGAAATTACATAAGTAGGAACACACACAGTTTGAACCAAATCCAACTTTTTGCTCCTGTAGCCAGCACGGAGGCCAGTATCAAATATTTTGACAGGCTGTGAGACCTGGCGCCTCTGGCTCCACAGGAAGGGTCTCCCTACTTGACCGCCTGAGGAAAAGTAGCAACACGCGCTAACTGAAACGGAGTGAAAGAAGAAGGGAAAAGCAACAAAGCAAAGTAAAAAAGGAAAACAGGAGGGAAATGAAGGCACAGGTAAGGTGAGTGAAATATAAAGATTTCTAAAATGAAATAAATAAATAAATAACGGGAGGTAGGTGGAACAGAAAAGAGAAGCGAGGTAATAACGTAAAGACTGCCAGTTAAGCCTGATAGAGCTGTGAGTCCATGAAGAACAAGTGGAGAGAAGTAGGGCAGAGGGCTTCCCCAAGAATCAGCTTCCAGATAAACAGTCAATTACTTACTTCTGCTTTTACAAGCTGCAAGTGAAGTCACATTTTGGGAAAAAGGTGGGGCGGTTAAAACCAAGTTCAGACCAAAACTCCAATGCAGGATAAATACACACTGTGTTGCTTTTCTTCTTTTCAGTAGAAACTGTTTAAAGCTTCCCTGTTTTAAACTGAAGCTGATCTTCCCTTTTGTGCTTGAATTTACTGAAACAAAAATGTATGTGTATATGTTATTATAATTGTCTTGCTTTTATAAATACATGTTTAAGGTTTCATTAGGTAACAATGACAAAGCAAAATTTTGTCTTGTCACCACAAATTCCCCTCAGCTGGCAACCTTTCCGATCTTGCTGTGGACTCATTACTCAACATTTCAGGAACTCCCAGGGAGGGGAAAGACTACCAAGTTTTAAATATACCCCTGTTTGTGTCTTGCAGTCCTCTCAGCAACTGCAATGCAGAGAGGAGTCAGGCAGCCACAACCCACTCAACCCCCCCACCAACCTCCCGTCTGTTGCGATGAGTAGACGTGCTTCCTTTGTGGCTTTCCCATAAAAGCCCAGTAAGCCTCATTGAAGGGCACATTTGCCGTGTGACAAATAATAAAGACTGGCACCAGTGGGGCAGCACGAGAGCTTAAAGCAGAAGGGGATAGAGCCAGTGTTTAGAAAAGCAAGACTCAGACAGAACACAGACCTCTCTGAGGTATGCATGTATGTATGTGTGCATAATATATATATATTACATATATATATGTGTGTGTGTGTGTGTGTGTGTGTGTGTGTGTGTGTAGCCTTTTTACACGTGCTAATACAATTCAGTACAATAAGAATATCAGTGGTAATATGCCTGTATGTGTTTCCATAGGACACACTTTGGGGAAACCATGCAAATACATAATTCTTTGCAGCCTGTTAGCATTCCTTAACTTGAGGATTAGCATGCTCCTGGTTCTCATGGAGTTTCTCTAGCCAGGCCAACAACCATTTTAGGAAGAGTGAAGGAGACAGAATCATTTTTCCCCATGAAATATGTTGCAACATAAAATAACCCCAAATGGCTGGGTCGTTGAGTTTGTTTACCTGTTGGCAGCCCTTGAGGAAGAAGAGGAAGTGTCTCCATTTTCATGGATGGCATCACCATTCTGTTGGACTTCTAGAGAGGATTGTAGAAAACAATGTTAGCCTGCAGATAATTATGCAAAGGTGTATATTTACTACAATAATTAATTCAGTTGGCAAGTGTCTGATTGTACAAGGCTGAGGTGATAGAGTGCCAGTATTTCCAGTATACGTATCTGTGGCACTTTTTCCTCCCTATTCTCCCTCCTTGATTGTCATTCACCAGTACACATGGTAAATACTCACTGGTGCCATTTGCTGCATTGCCGTTGGTAAGCGGTGCCAGTTCCTCCTGGTCACTGATAGTCAGGCCATCTAGGTAGACAGTCAGCTCCCCTGCGGGAACCGGAGCCCCCTTCTGCTCCACACTCAGTTTCAGCACCTCCTTCACATTTTCCACTGTAGAGCCAAAACGGGGATGTGTGGGAGGAGGCATTACAATACCAGTCCCATCAAAGAAAACAAAAAGCAAACTTTTAGACTGAACTTGTAATATTCACATTACAGAAAAAGATGCAATGATATACAGCGTGGGATATCAGGCAACCTCAACAACAAACATGTCATCATGGTAATGCTGATTAACTTTAATAATCCCTATTAAAAATCCAAAAAATGGGACAAAAAAGGTCTGAATACATAACACTGATATCTGACTTCATGACTCTGCTGTTGTCTGGTACTGTAGCAACTGTGCCACAGCTGTATTTGTTACATAATAAACACATCCCAACCTAGACGTTGTGTTATGGTTCTGTATGTTTGATGTTGCTAAATCATACATTTCCTGTCATGCTTCTCCAGGGCTTGAATTAGGTCCAGCGTGGCTTTGCCCAGCAGAGCATCTGCCTTCAGAGTGTGGTGACTCCATACTTTGAAATCCACCTGTGTGTGTGGTGTTACATTCCTAGAGGGTGAAAAACACACAAACACACAACACATATAATTCTTAAAACATTTTACACAAATCTCACAAATTTACAACATCATAAGAAGGACAACAGACACAGTCAGAAATTGGCACTGCTAAAGCATAGACTCATTCATCGTGTTACAAATGGATGGGTTCACTTAGCACTAAGCTCTGCTTCACACTCTCACAGGTTTTCAATATAAGTTTAATATAAGTGCACAACCCCGTGAACTTTAATCACTATTGGAGTTCTACAGTGCTTTGGGATCAGTGAATAAGTCTAAGTAGGGCTGGGTACTGAGCTTCCATATTTTATGGCACCCACCAAATTGCTTCAATACTACTGAGTATCAAAAAATGCATCTTCATGCGGTAAATAATTCTGATACTTACGGAGTAAATCTCATTAGCGTTAGTGAGCCTGCTTCTACCAAGATCTAATAATGCTTATGACTGGCTGTCAAACATTACACATCATAGACATGTTGCGCCCAGAGAAAAGATCACGTGTGTTGCTGTATTTTGAGAGGCTTGACTTTGGTGTGGGAGCTCATTTCCTCAGTTTGTGTTTATCCTTATTCTATTTGCCATTTTGTACTTTGTGAGTGGTGTGTGTTTATCAATGGCTTTGAGTCTGTGTAAATCCTGCAGGTCACAAAGTCCATAAAGGAAAGGTGCTGCGGCCTGCTGGTGTAGCTGACGGAAAACATTTAGACTTTAGACCTTGTGCAGCTTGTATGATAAGATCTTGCTCATTTATTATTTTGTATCTGTGTTTACCACTGCAAATCAAGTAGTTGCTCATACAATTTAGTTTATATTTAATTTTTGCAACCAGTGTAAAGCAAGGAGCGAATGAACAAATATCTTTATTTTTGAACCGCATCTACTAATATCAGTCAGCCCAAGAGTGATTTACACAAATGGATTTCTACAAATGGATTCTGTGTGTTGCATAGGTGTGAAAATGTCTAAGAAGAGATTGAAAGTGTGGCTCCATTTGATCAGGCTCGATGCCAGTGGTATGCAATGCAATATATGCACTCGGACATGGTTGCCAAGACCAGAAACAAAACAAAATTGATGAAACACTTGAACGTACATGGCATAAATTTAAGAGTGGATGGTTGCTCTGTGATGGACTGCAAGAAAAAGACTGGACCACAGCCTTCTTCCTCTCAGCACTGAAGTCTGCTTAATGTTATAGAGCCTCCTTCAAATTTTTCACCACCGGATTCCCCCTCAACTGGGATTACTGAGGATGGGGCATGATGACTGCAGGTAACGGGTAACCTTTAGCATACAACATTAAAATTTGCCTAACTTGCACATGGTTGCTAACTACACTTAAAGCAACTGCAATAGGTGCGGTGACTTAAACTGGGACCCATGTGAAGTTAGATAATAGACAACTTCAAGCAGTGGTATAATGGCTTATTTTTTATGTTGTAAAACTGCTTTGAGTGCAAAAATGCAAACATAAAACTTAAGTGCTGAAACATAAAACTATAAAGGCTCAAACATAAAACTAAAGAGCACAAACATAAAACTAGAGAGCTGAAACAGACAAATTAAGTTAAACCACACTGTGGCTTCATATTTTTAAATGTATGATAACTGCTCTGAAAGCGTAAAAATAAAACTAAAGACTTGTACTGTAATGTGTAAATGTAATTCTTTTCGTCAAAATGGATTTTAGAAAACTGGTATTGAAGTCAAGGTAATGGTACCAGTATGGAACATTTTTGAACGATACCCAGCCCTGCATTTGAGTGTGGGGAACAGACATGTGGTGACATATGTACATTGGACAAATAAAATCACTAGTCAAGATCTCCTACTTTCAGCATTTGCTCCCCCTCACACAAGAAAAAAGCAACAAACAAAACTCTTCAGCTCCTCCTAAAACAATCTTGTCTTTGCTGCAGGCTGAGAGACTGATGTACTCAGCTCACACAATGCTGCTTCCTTGTGTTTTCTGTGCTTACACAAAATGAACACTACATAGCACATTCATTGTACTCATGGTTGAGCACATCAGCCTAAAGAGAAATATCTAAGATTATAGCCTTAACACTTTGTGTAGGAATCACAATGGCTTGGAAAACATCTATGGTGCAAACCCAAGATCACAAAGGTGGCAACAATCTATGTTGTTGGCAATAATTGCCCAATCAAGGCGATTCCTATTTGCTATGACATGTCTCTGGCATTTCGCTGGACTACTCAGAAGCCAGAGAGCTGCAAAAGTCTCAAATGATACAAAGAGCTCTGTGTGTTGTCATACAGCCTTTTCTCTTGTTGAAATAATTATCATATGAACCACCAACCTCATGTTTGTTAGAAGACCTAGAGAGGAGGAAATCGCAATCTTCCTCACATAACAGCTTTTTATATGATGGGCATGGGCAACTTGGAAATCAGCACAGGCGCTCTCTAGGAACATTCTGGTTAGGGGGAGTATGACAAGACAGATGTCTGTGGTTGTCTCAACTTCAAAGTCTGTCTCTCATTTTACCTTCTCCAAATAATGACTGGGAATTCATGAGTTGTTCCCTGACACTCATTTATGAAGTGCACTGTGAACATGAACTTGTTTATATAACATGCTGTGACACACATACACACACACAGACAGTCAGATACACAGAGGAGGCAAGTTGTTGCTTCTTACAGAGTGAGCCTCTCATCCCATTTAGGACTGGAGGAGCTATGAGACTTCACTGTGCGGCGCGACTCCCCCTCCGCTGTCACCTCCACATAAATGGCAGTCCCAAACAGGCTCTTCTTCCTCTTGATTTTGGCACAGGAAACTGGTGGTGGGTACATGAAGCAAGTGATGAGACCAGTGAATTATTTTCTTATTCCAACATTTTATATTTTCAGCATGAAGTTAATACTCTTGTTTAGAAATTCAGATGTACAGTGCTTAAATGGTCCTTTAAACACAAAGACACTGCGACAGGGTGCTTATGAAGACCGTTCATTACGCTGCCTTTGCTTTTTTACACAGAAGCAAACAACACAAGCAAAGTGCCGCCCCAGTATGTGATTTTTAGATAGCATGGCGGCATTCCAGGAGCAAAAAAGGCTTGACGGGTGTGACCAGTGTTGGCCTCTAGTGTGACATATGACATCAGCATTGAGTAGTGCTTTCCAAACAACAACACTGGCAAAACATGGAAATAATAATAATTTACTGTCTCTGTTACATGGGGGTTGATCTCGCCCTTGGCTCCACAGGTAAGAGCAGCTGAACCTCATTGTCTCCCCAATTTGCGGAGATTTTCGATTGCTATTGTTCTTAAGTTAGCAGCTAGCTGCTTTTAAATCTCCCTGCAGTGGGTCAGGTTTTCTCTTTAACACAGACGTTGATTCACTGCCAGATTAAAAGGCGAAACAACTCTGGACCCCCATTATAAAGAACAGCAAGGTAGAATAACTATGTGACATTCCTGCCTTCAACAAGGTCAGTTCTGTGAGAGAATGACAGGGTCTAGACCCTGAGAGACCACCCTACCAGTCTTATACTTTATAGCCTACTGTGTTTGGACTCACCAATGGCATGGAGCTGTGTCGTTCCGCTGTGGTTATGGCTAGACTCTGCTCTAGATGAGGCCGTGGCCATGTCATACACCACAGTGGGAAACCTTCAAAACCATACGCACACAGACAAATAAAGCAAACATCAAAACACATAACACATAATAGCCCGTAAAATCACAAATAAGAAACATGTGAACTTGACATGGTTCAAGTAAAAACACAGCTGAGAAGTTGTAAAGGCTGCTTCTAGATATTCTGAACATTTTGTTTAGATCTGTGGTCATGGTCCTACCAGCTAGAGCCCTGCGTGGGACTGTTGTCTTCATCCTGCTCCTGCCCGCTCCCGCTGAATTCCTGACCATTACCGCCCACAACCGCAACGTGTGTGTTACACTCCCGCCCGCACCCGCAATGTATATGTCCACTCCTGCCCGCTCCCGCAAAACTCTGAGAATTTATGCCCGCACAATAATACAGTTGCATTGATTTTGTGTCTTCTCCCATCCCGCAGGAGAAAACACGTCATTTTATAGGCTATTAAATAGATTCATGGGGTTGTTTGTTTCGTTTCCCTGGCCTGCATGTCTTTTGGCGCACTGGTCAGGAATAGCGCTCCTATTTCATTGTTTTCATTTAGTTTTTAATGAAATAAAGGCTGTTTCATATTCTATTCACCTCCTCTGTATTTTATTTATTTTTCCACCTTTATATAATCACGCAGTGATTAAGGTTAAGGTCTCTTTTCTAAGAGACCTGAATAAGAAACATTAATGAGATAAAGATAAAGCCTATGCTCAACAACACCGGCATCATCACACCTCTTTATGTAATTAACAAATAGCAACGAGAGTAGGCTGTGAGTGGCTCAAATAACACTAATAAATAACATAAAATAAACAAAGTTAACGAATGAAACAAATTAATTTAACACATGAATCACTTGGCCATAATATTGCTGTGGAGGAAGAGAATGTTGCTGAACGACTGTGGTCCCAATCCCGTGCGTCTCTCTTCCAAGATGCGCCCACAGACACTAAAGGCCCGCTCTGAAGGCGCACTGGATGCGGGTATACTGAAGATGAAACGCACAGCTTTGAGAGCTGGGAAGTAGAGGGCTCAGTGCGCTTCAGACCTTGTTTGAGCTTCTTTTCCACAACATTTGTTAACTCCATCCTGTTGCTATAGGCTACATCCCAATCCCGCAGTGATTTTTTTTAGCCGCCCGATCCCGCCCGCAGCAAAGTTCAAACCGCCCGCTCCTGCAAGATTTGGGTTGGGTCCCGCAGGACCCGGTGGGACCCAATCCCAATGCAGCCCTCTACTACCAGCTCTTAGCTTAATCTACATGCGATGCTTTATTTCCCTAGTGTTGTAATTGATTCCCCATACTATAAAATGAACATTTCAACATAATGGTGGAAACACAATCTATACTCACAATTGGTGTGTGCTGCTAGACCCTCTGGTTCAGCCCACTCCGTGTCCCATGGTTCCTCTGAAACAGAAAAGAGCTTGTTCTCAGGACGAGGTTCAACACAGCCGGTGCAAACTGCAGCAGTTTAAAGTCCAACCTCTGATTTATTCTTTTGTATGTATACACATTTTGTAACATAGAGCACAATTGTTTTACACATAGTACCTGTTGTGTCCCCAACAAGGACGAATAAATGAGATATTCTGTATAAAGCTCCAGCTGCTGTGTTTTCATTGTCACATAATAACATTAGATCTGTTGGTAAATTCTATAGTCTAACAATTGCAATTTGCACTTACTACAACTGAACACCAATCACACCTACAAACGTTTGACTCTCATTTTTGCAGTGGTCATCACACAACACTTTTTGTTGAGCTGGCTTCTCTACTGACAGCACCAACCTACTTCTTGGACACTTCACATTGCAGGGATTACATTCTACTGTGTGACTACTGTCTTTTGTAAAAGTAAAGTACACTTGTGAGCACTAGCTTCAATCAGCTTGCTTTTAAACACTAAGCAGCAAGCCCCTAACGACTAGAGGTTTGTTGCAGGACTAGTGCACCGTCCTTACTTCCACTTCAGTACTGGTTTGTGATACCTATTCCTATTCCAGCAATTTCTCCATTCAGTATTCACAAAGCAATCACATAACCTGTTGTTTGCCATTTCCTGGTTACACTTTAACCTGTAAAGTACAGATAGTGTTTTTGCAACGTGAAGCACAATTACATATGATAAACAGATGGCATTGTTTTTTTTTTTTTTTTACTTTTCAGCTAATGGGTTTAATAACTGGTTTAAACTGAACCTGTTTAAAACCTGCCTGATCACCTGCACTGCAATGTGCCATGTTCTAGTGTAGCGCTGTAAAGCTGTCTGGAAGTTTCTTGTCCATACAATGCTGTTTCTGAGCAGAATGATACAGTGGGGTCTGGCTTTGTCTCACCACCTTGGTGCCAGCTTTAGGTCTTCTAATACTGTTATAGCACAATTCTGGCAAGGTGCATGTTTAAGCCCCTTTTAACACGGACATCAAACTACAAATGTGCTGGCAATTTAAGTGTCAACGTGATGTTTACTCGTCCCTCACAATGGCAACCTGGATAGGTAGGAACAAGAAACATTTCTATTCAATGACCTAAATAGATCAAGTCTGTATTTACTGTAGTAACATTAATGTAAAAACTACAATACGTACACACAGAAAAAAAAAAGTGGACATCTTGTTCTGCCTACTTAAGACCGCACTATAGAAATATCATCGTATCATCTAACCAGCATTTCAAATGTTAAAATGTATATTATTTTTAGGGCTGCTCGATTATGGAAAAAATCATAATCATGATTATTTTGGTCAAAATTGAAATCACGATTATGCAAACCAAAAAGACTTATATTGTTTACATGCCCTCTCTTGCTCTCCCTCTGCCATTTTCCATACATTGCTTTTGAAATCTTCCTGCCCTTTGCATTATTCGTACTTTACCTACTTGACTGGCTCGTGGAGTGAATAGAGGAGAGGAGGGGAGGGGCGGTATTGGGCATGCACGGCTTCTGTAGAAGCCAATATAACATCTCCAGGTATCCATGACCAAAAATTGTTTACACTCGATTTAATTAATTTTGAAATCATTTGACCTCAAAATTGTAATCGCGATCACCAGACGATTAATTATATTGTAGAAAATATTTCTTTTTTGCATCATAAAATGGGCCAATACAAATTTGTCATCAATTTTATTTTTTTGCGGAAAACAATACAAAAAAAATCAATCATCAGATCATCAACAAAGCCGTTCTAAATGATTACTTTCATTAATGCAAATTGATTACAGTATGTAAAGAATGATTATTATACTACAGTGTACTATATTGAACAGGGATGCACGATATTAGATTGTTTTGCCGACAGCCGATAAACCAATATATAACAACTTATTTGGACAATAAACGATATCAATATATCCACTTTCTTCCCCCACCTAATTTTAGTGACCATCAAGTCTCTTCTGTAGTAGAATTAACATCATATTTTGCATGCATACTCTTGTGATGGCCCACAAGCAGACGGAGACATGAAATAGAATGCTTTTCAATGTATGTAATATTTATCCATTGTGTAAAATAAGAAAAGCATGTTGGTCAATGCTGATTGATCATTTTAAAGTCAATATCAGCTGATACCGATGACCTGCCTATATTATCATGTATCCCTAATATTGTACTGAACTGTTATTCTTAACTATATACAGCAAAACCTGTCTTGATCATGGACGCTGCAAAATTGTGATGCATGTGATGAAAAAATGCTCTTTAAAATCGATGCAATCTGTAGATAGTAAATTAAGTTGTCTATGTTCAAATGATATTAATAAAAACTGAATAGGTCTTTGAGAGTTGTCTAACTTCTTTTGTCAGCAGTGACAATAACGTCATCCTGATCACCAGCGTTCAGGCATGTGAGCCTCCTCCACAGCAACCACAAGAACAAAAACAAGACAACAGGATGAAGACAACATGCCTATTAATTGTCAGAGTCTCAGCTCCAGGAGTCACTACACCCACTGTTTCCTGATCTAGTACCAAGCTTCTAATTAGGACCAAGCATTTTCTGATATGATTTAATGACTACAGCACCAGGTTGACATATAGGCTAGTTGATAACTCAACATAGATGGCAAGTTGGAGCAGGCAGCTTTTAAGGAGCTTAGGAAGAACCCTATTAAGAAGATAGGGACAGTTCATGCCAGAATTAACTGATCAGTGTGCAGGCTACAGTACAGATAGAGACAAAAATTATTCATGTCAGCAGCACAGTGCAAGGCACAGCTAAGTCTGCTATCTTGCCTCTCCCAAAGTTTTATACCAAGTGAGTTCACTAGGGATCTGCTAGGTTAATCAGCCTTTTAAAAGTAAAAGCTCTCAGCCTAAGTTAAAGTTAGCTTTATATAGCTCTATGAGGGAACAAAGCTCACAGAGCACTGAAATCAATCACTGAGCAAAACAACTGATTCCTGAAGGTGAGGGCACCAACCATACAGAGCGGGGGGTAGAAATGATGGGATGGGACAGAGTCCAGCAGACATTTGCCATCATTCTGAAGGATCTTCTTGACAAATCAACAATGAACACAGCCAGGCAACAGACTGATCCTAGATTGCCCTGGTACTGCTTATATGGACTGACAGACACCTGGATCGACAGGTTTTATATATGCTGTGTAAAGTATGCTACACTATGAGGCATATTTACCTCATTTAAATCTACGGCCCTACTCCTGTAACTGAGATGAACAAAACCCAGTCAGTAGTATTTCAATGAAAAATGCATCCTACCTAGGGACTGTCCAATCTAGCTATTATCTTACTAGATAATAATCAAGTGCAAATATGGTTGACAACTTGCAGACCATTTGTGCTTTAAGAAAAACAGCTCTGCCTTATGGCTTTCCAAAGTGTCGTTTAACTGTAATTATCAATTTAGAAAATCAGCTCGGGGCATCCCAACTGAAGTCACTAAATTTGCCTAAAGCATGAATGTGGAATAGCAGAACCTGAGGCGTTATTTAATAAAGAGCCTTATGATTAAAAATATATTTACTGAAACAAGAAAACAAACATGGAATCAACATTTGCAAGAAGAAGACACATAAATTAGAGTGCCAATATGAAGACAGACAATAGCCCTAAACAGGGTCATAAGGGCTTTTGATCATTGAGTTATATAATTAAATGCAATCCTAATGATATTTGCATTGCCATATCAGAGGCCATGACATGTTAATTCCTGTTTTCCGTGCATTTGTCTGATAATGCATGGTACATGGCAAACGGCATCTAAACTCAGTCTGCTCTCCTCCCCTCAAATGCCTTGAGAAGACACCAGCCGTGTACAGAGATAGGATGTGACAAATTGATGTATGAAAGACTTCTGGACACTTAACCACAGCCAGCACATTAGTCATACACAAGTCTCTGCAGAAGATAGTGTCCACTAAGTAATTTAGTGAATACACTTTGAAATGCACTGCATCACACAGCCCCAGGCAGCTGGGAAAATGCAACAAGAACTATTTCAACATGATCATCGGAAGTTCTACCAAACAAAAAAACAAAACAAAAAAAATCTTCAAGCTCTCAGCTGCTCACCAGCTCTCGGCTGCACTGCATTGTGTATAAGGCCCGAAATAGCATTTTCTTTTTCCCAAGTATGCAATTTTACTTACTGGACTGGCCAGGCCTTTTCATTTCCTAGTTAGACATAAATATGCCTGGTTTACATTAGACTTACACTATGAGGATCAAACTCAATTCTTCTGAAGGTTTTCTCGAAGGTAAAGGCCCAGACACACCAAAGCGTCATCAAGGAACTGGTAGCAATGAACTCCAACTGTTGTGTCACCTCATGTTGCCTGTGTCTTGTTCAAAGAGTTGCACATGGACACGCTCCCAAGACTCCAGGCAACAGCCAACTAGCATGTACATTCTGCGCCCATGTGAGAGTTAATAACTCTCCATATCAGCAGGCGGCAGTAGTCTGTATTCGTCATTCATAAAGAAACCAGGAGACTGACAGAGTGGATTCAATATGCTAGTTAGCACGTTAAAAACATAACCCATTGTTGAAAGAACAAATGATATTTACAGTGCACTAGTAAACAATAACACAGCAATTATGTACCATTTCTGTTAAAGAGCTAAGTGGCAAGAAAAATAATCCTACTTCATATAACAAGTTGTCTCGATCCTATGCCCTCTTGACTCAAGTCGCCTGTTAACTGTCCTCACTTCTGTTTTGCTTCTCGCACACTGAGCTGAACTGCCAATCAGAGTAATTTCTCTCACAAACGAGGAATCCAGTGAAAAACAGCTGACTAGGACTAGCACTTACAGTGCAGGAAACTGCAAAAACTGGGGAGACAGAGGCTCAGACAGCCCAACAGTGACCAACAGCCAACGATCGCATTGATGTGCAAGAGAAAACAAAAATATAACAGGCAAGGAAGGGGGTCTCTGCACTCTGAAGACAGCATGTCTGAATAAGAGCTGCAACAATTAGTCATCTAACTGATTAGTCAATCAACAGGAAATTAACTGGCAACAGTTTTGGTCATCGATCAAATGTTTAAGTCATTTTTTAAAGCACAAAAGTGTGTAGTTTCACCTTTTCCCATTTTCTTTGAAAGTTAGTAGGCGTTTCTCCTCAAACAAACAAATAACCACAAAAGTAATCTGCAGTTTAATCATAAAATGAAAGTAACTTTTAGTTTTAGACTTTGTTTAAATCTAGGGCCCTTAGCTTCCCATCTTGCTTTGATCAGCACATACAGAGGTCTTAATACAGCATTTTTATTGCCTGTTTTCCTTTAAGTTATAATTTCAATTGCCTCAAGCCCAAGAGATAATAAACATTAGATATGAGGGATCGTCACATGGTGTGGTGTGAAAAACACAACTCTGGGTTGATAAGTGCAATTTGCACAATAATATTTAATCTTGAACTGATTGCCTATCCTCTAACTCTGTCTAATGTACTGGTCGGATTTCAGATGGATTTGCTTGTCAACAGCTAGCACCCTACTGTTAGACAATGCACTTAATATCTTGTGGTGCATATGTGATTGTGAGTCTGCATAAAGGCCAAAGCTTCTTTAGGAGAGGTTGTTGACAGAGCTTAAAAACTAGGCTCATATGATGAGTATTAAGGTTCTCTGATTTCACACACATAACAATTTCCACACCAACATGGACCCTTAGGCCCACATACACAGTATTAGAGTTGACTGCACTGGAATACATCTGGGCAGACGATGATGTCAGGGGGGGTGTTCGCTTACATGAACAGGATTGAAGTCGCCCTTCAAGCAAACAACTCAGCTTCAAGCAAACAACTCAGCTCCAAAAAACTGGGCAAAAAAACATGTCATAACCTCAGTGACAGAAAATAAGACTAAGCCATAACACATTCTAGTCTTGTTGTCATTTTTTGTATTTATATAAAAATAACAAAAACCTTTCACATCAAAGTACATTTGGAATTTAATTTCATAACAACAAGAGGCAGGTGAAGCTTAATTTATTCCTGCCAGAAGTTTTGATCACATAGGGTTTCAGAGCTGACCATTAGGCGCCCGAATTTGTGATAGCTGCATGGTTCATTCTATGTAATGCGTCAGCAATGGTGCTTGCAATTTCCCTGTATACTGTAAAGGCTGTTTGAACGTTAAGTACATAGCAGTCTTTAACCTAGCACCACTTCCATCTCCACAACAATCAGAAGCTGTTAAATCCTCACAGTGTTTCTTGCATGACACTCTGACTTCACACAGTGGCGGCAGGCTACAACTCAGACTTGCCCCACAGCTGCTTTCTTGCCTTTCAAAGGTCAATGTGAGTGAGTGTGTGTGTGTGTGTGTGTGTGTGTGTGTGTGTGTATGTGTGACAGAGAGAGACAGGCTGAGAAAGAACACAAACAAGTAGATTTCAGAGCCAGACAGCAAAACTTGCTGCTCAAGTGACACCTTCCTGAAAGCAATTCCCTCCCACAGTGGCACCAATATATACGGTATATGACAGTCTGAGCTGTCAAACCATTGTTTATAGTTGAGACAGCAGGGTGCTCACTAATGTTCCTGAAATACAATCACCAAGACAGTATGGAAAATTCTGATCAGCCACTGAATCAAATAAGTCATGTTTGACCTTTTTTTTTTTTGAGGCTGAGCATATCCACAGAGAGGGAATTGAAGAAAACTGAGCCTAACCTTTGATGATGTGGATTCCCATCAGGTATCAGCTGAGCTCAAGTACACAATGTTAGTCCTATGGCACATTGTGCTCAAAATGATCTGCCTTTGTCAGTCAAGGACTGACAGTCACTGTCCAAGTGTTATGTTGTTCTTGTTCAGTATTTATAGCTGGGGTGCTACTGATATGATGATATAGTGCTGTATTAAAAAGCAGTGCGCTTGATACCAGGCATTTGTTTACCCATAGTGTGCATGGGCAAAGAAACTCATTGTTGACAGCAAATGTCAACTCCAAAAGTTGGAGGAAAACATTGTTATTTCAGATAGCAAGTTTCAGTAAACATGACCATAGATTAATGGATTGATAAGGAGCTGATTGTTGTCACTCTCAAGTCATACTGAAGCCATACGCTAACAACACCTTGTCGATATCTATAACGCAAACACTAATCACTCACAAACTCTGATATGGTTAACGAACATTAGCTAACTTTTGACAATCTACTGACATGCTAACGTTTATGCTAGCTCGCAAAGTACGAATAACAGTACAGACAGCGGCCTTCGGAGAGTAATATCCTCCATCTGAGTCAATGATTAGTAATCTTATACTTGCACCAGGCATATCACATAGGTGCAGAATCTGTCAGATAAGGCTGGCTAACGTCATGTAGCCATGTCGTAGCCTCTACCACTTGCAACGAAGGCTGAAGTCAGCTAGCTAGCTCTCAATAAGCTAGCCCGCTAGCCCCAGAAAATAAATCCCAGTTTTAGTGTTATGTGTTTGAGTTACTAGCTTGCCGCTAATGTTAGCTGACTATCCTCCTAACTATAGTAATGATATCTAACTGTCTAGGCACATGAAATACTCAATGTGTTTATTTAATCTGCTAACGTTAGCTGTGTAACTTACAGTAAGGCAGACACGGCTAGTTTAGCAAGCTAACGCTACAAACTTAACTAGCCAGTTAGCTACTATCCTATTGCTGCCTACTAGCCGGCTTGCTAACGTATTTAACGTTACTTAGCAGCTTTGCTAACGTTAGTTGTCCGCCATCATATAGCTAGTCAAACAGTTTGGTTGGATGTAGAAGACAGACTTGTAAAAATATCAGTTTTGACATTACGACAGAGTCGTTCGTAACGGTTTAAGTTAGGTAAGCAGTCGTGTTTTACCCTGTCCGTTGATCCGCTCCTTTCCTACTCTCTGCGTCTCTGCGGCTCTAACGTTACGGTTGTCGGTAAATTGCCCAACCGTATAGGCCCCACAGTCTGCTACGGTTCTCTTGCCATCTCTGTGCAGAAGCTTCCGAGCAGCAAACACACTCGGGCGACAGGCGCGCCACCCCAAATATTGCTGTGTAATAACACGGGACACGACAGATAGCACTCTGACTCAATACCGTGGATGTACGAGATAATGTTGTTATTGCACAGCCTCGCCTCCCGGGTCATCTGATGGACAGTTACACCAGACCATAATGTACTTTTCCTGTGCTCATCATCTACAAGTGTAATTTAAATATTCATGATGTGTGTAGTTGTTTTTTTTTACAGTGCACAAGCCAAGACTCTTGTTTCAAAGTTAGCATTCCCATATGTCATGTGATTTGTTTTCTTATCAATATTTTTTAAAGTTCTCTTATAGATATTTATTTATGAATGTATTATTTTATTTTTTTATTTCTACAGCAATCATGCTCTTCACATTTTTGTTTTTATGTAGCCTTGCGTGTACTTTGTCCCTTTAAAATTGTAAATCTTTAACCCATGCTGTATTTTTATTACACTGTAAAGCACATGTTGTGTATTGAATTGGCTATACAACAAAAAAAAGCTCTTGCCTTGCCTCTCTCTCTCTCTCTCTCTCTCTCTCTCTCTCTCTCTCTCTCTCGCTCTCTCTCTCTCTCCCTTTATTAATATATCATTATGTCATATGGATTACTGTACATTTATTATGTTGGTCTATTCTGTACACACGACATCCATTACACTTCTGTCAATCCATCTTCCTGAGGTTTCTACCATTTTTTCCCAATTAAAGTTTGTTTGTTTTTTTGGAGAGTTTTTTCTTATCCGCTGTGAGGGTCCAAGGACAGAGGGATGTCATATTGGGTTTTATAAATAAAATTGACTTGAATTGAAAGTTACCTACATAAAACAATCATCCAAATAGTTCTCCCCTAGTATCTCTCTTCTTTTCTAACACTCAGCAAGCGGGCAAATAAGCAATTTCCCAAAATGTAAAACAATTTATTTAATAACAGAGACAGAGGGATGTTGTATGCTGTGAAGCCGTCTGAGGCAAACTGTGATCTGTGATATTGGGCTTTATAAATAAAATTGAATTGCCTTGCCTATTCAGTAGACCAGGGATACTCAGCTTCCTCTGCCCAGGGCCCACTTTTGCAAAGCGACAGGAGCTGTGTTCAGCCCTGACCTCTGATGGGGGGTCAGGGCGGTCCTCCCCTGGCACTATATTGCAAGACAATCTCTATTTTGATGGGTTTTTATGCACTCTGACACATTATTAAAAGAAAAATAAAATCCCTGTGTGATTCAATGCATTTTCATTATGAGTTACAAAATGGTTGTCAGACTACCTGGCACCCTATCACGGGCCAGATTTGGCCCACAGGTTGTATGTGAACCGCAGTAAGCTATACTCTGTACTCTGTACCCTGTACTCTGAGGAGTCATTTCCAGTGTTAAAAACTGTGTTTATTTTACTTTGGGGTTTTTTCCCAGTGATGAAATACCGGATATCTTTAGCCCTCTGGCAGTAAAAATCATTCCAATCAAGCCATCTCAAGAAGTAAAGAGTAAAGACTGCAATCTTATTGTTTTTCTCCCCCATTTTCCCTCTTCTAATAATGGTATGCTGTGTGACAGCTCAGATGACGTTTAGACTTGTTCTACAATCTGGTTATGCTCTGATCTGCAGCTGGTATGATTTTTTCTTACAATTACTACATTCCATTGAGTGTAGAGAGAGCTGCTAGGGATTTCCTCAACCCTTTATGAAATAGATTCATTGTCTGTAAATCAAAGGACACAAGTGTGTGGAGGTGACAGTTTTAATTAAAAAAGTATTCCCAAACTCAGTTCAATAATAGTTACGTTACACCATTGGTTTGCAGTGAGCTAAATATCCTTAAGGCAACAAGCAGCAGACGATTAAAGAGTAAATACTGATCTATCTTAAGGGGTCACAAGTCAGCAGTACATAGACCGCCACCAGTTGCCATACAGGATGAATTAACTTTTATCTTCAAATGTATTTATCTAGTATATAATGGAGGATGACTTATTCACATTGCTATTTTTACCTAACATTTATTAGGGGGACTCTATACACACAGACATTTTTGCACCTCTGGTGTAATTTATTTTCAGTCAGAGGCATTAAGATGCTCTTCATGGCTGCTTTAGAGGCTGCTGTTGTGTGTGTGTACGTAATAATCACGATACTAGGCAAGGCAAGGCAAGGCAAGGCAATTTTATTTATATAGCACCATTCATACACAAGGCAATTCAATGTGCTTTACAAGAGAAATACATTAAAATAAACCATTAAAGGAACAATAGATCATTAAAAACAAAAGCTAAAAGCAAGACAATAAATAGATAAAAACAGTGCAGAAAATGCATTTAAAAAGCAAACATAAAGCAAAAGCAACAGCAGGCAAATATAAAAACAGTAGCTACAGATTATCCTAACAATAAGTTACATATCTAGTTCACTGGTAAGCTGCGGTAAATAGTAATGTTTTAAGCCCCGATTTAAATGAGTTGACAGTTTCAGCCGACCTCAGATATTCTGGAAGTTTGTTCCACAGGTGGGGAGTATAGAAACTAAAGGCTGCTTCACCTTGTTTGGTTTTGATCCTGGGAACACTGAGTAAACCTGTTCCAGATGGGTCTGGATGCTTCATAATGTACAAGTATATCAGAGAAGTATTTAGGCCCGAGACCATTTAGTGCTTTATAGACAAGTAACAAGATTTTAAAGTCTATCCTTTGACACACAGGAAGCCAGTGCAGTGACTTAAGCACTGGTGTAATGTGCTCCACTCTCTTGGTGTTGGTGAGGACTCTGGCAGCAGCGTTCTGGACGAGCTGCAGTTGTCTGATTGATTTTTTTTACTCAGGCCTGTGAAGACACGTTACAATAGTCCAGCCTGCTGAAAATGAAAGCATGAACAAGTTTTTCTATATCTGGTTTAGACAGAAATTCTTTTATTCTTGCCACGTTTTTAAGGTGGTAGTAGGCTGATTTAGTAATTGTCTTAATGTAACTATTGAAATTTAGGTCTGAGTCCAGAACTACACCAAGATTTCTGGTTTGATTGTAGGTTTTAGTGTCATGGCGTCAAGGTGAGCACTGACTATTGATCTTTGTTCTTTGGGGCCAAAAACAACTATCTCAGTTTTGTCTGTGTTTAGTTGTAGAAAATTCTGGCACATCCACGTATTGCTTTCGTCAGTGCACTTATTTAGCAGATGTAGGGGACTGTAGTCATCTGGTGACACTGTTATGTAAAGTTGTGTGTCATCTGCATAAGTATGGTAGGAGATGTTAGGATATTCCATAGTAGTTGGAGAGGGAGCATATAGATGTTGATCAGAAGAGGCCCAAGAATGGACCCTTGAGGAACTCCACATGTAATTTTTGTTCGCACAGATTCATAATTGCCAAGTGACACAAAGAAATCCCTGTCTTGTAAATAAGATTTAAACCAATTTAGCACAGTGCCAGAAAGTCCCACAAACTTTTCTAGTCTGTCGAGCAGTATCTTATGGTCAGCTGTGTCAAATGCAGCACTGAGGTCCAGTAATACCAGAACCGAAATCTTTGATGCATCACTGCTCAGATGAATGTCATTTAAAACTTTTACAAGTGCAGTCTCAGTGCTGTGATGTGCTCGAAATCCAGACTGAAAGGCATCAAAGGAATTGTTTTGCTCCAAGAAGGTGTTAAGCTGCTGAAAAACAACCTTTTCAATGATCTTTCCTAAAAATGGTAGGTTTGATATGGGCCTGTAGTTATTTATTACTGAGGCATCCAGATTAGGCTTCTTTAAGAGAGGTTTAATGACAGCAGTCTTCAGGGCTGTTGGAAAAAGGCCTGACTGAAGAGAACAGTTGACTATCTGTAGTATATCTGATGCTATGCAGTTAAAATATCTTTAAAAAAGCTTGTAGGCAGACTGTCAAGGCAGCAGGTAGTGGACCTAAGGTTTCTAACTATGTCTGTCAAAGTAGCATGATTTAATGGATGAAAAAGTGCCAAATTATTATGCACCTCACACATCATCAGCCCAGGACGATTGTCTGTTTTGGGTCTTTCTGCATCGGACACCCAGCAGAAGCTTGGCATATGTAAGCTCCAATTTCCCGAGCAGCCTAATAAAAAGAGGTTTATCGGATTTGAGGTTTGTAATCCACAGTTACACTGACGTTTATACATTAGTCTGGCAAGTATTGGACCACAATACCAGGCCAGGTTTTTATTATAACTGATGGCTCTTAATCGTTAGACTTTCTGTGTTCTCCCTCCAAAATTACTAACATCTTCTCTCATCTAAAGCCTGTGTCTAAGAATAATCCATTTGCAAATCTTGACCAAGATTTGTGTGGTTGAGAGCACACTTTTGTAGAGGCCAAAATAATGAAACCAGATTGGAAGTAATAAGAGGGAAGCCCTTTACTATAGACCACAATCTTCTTTTTTTTCTCCCCCATTTCCCCTCTTTTAATAATGGTATGCTGTGTGACAGCTCAACTGAAGTTTAGACTTGTTCTATGATGTTTTTATGTTTTTGTCTTCCAGCTGGTATGATTTTTTCTTACAATAGTCACATTCCATTGATTGTAAATGCATCCAGAGATTTTCTCAACCCTTCATATAGAAATAGATTTGTGGTCTGTAAATCAAAGGACACAAGTGTGTGTAGGTGACAGTTTTAATTAAAAAGTATTCCCAAACTCAGTTCAATAATAGTTACGTTACACCATTTGTTTCCTGTGAGCCAAATATCCTTAAGGCAACAAGCAGCAAAACATTTCATAAGTCACTGTTTTTTTATATGGAATATAATAACGGAACAATTTGTTCAGTTCCCGTTTTCCATATCGACCCCACTTCTCATCTAACTTCTACAAATAAACTACTGATGTTTACTCTCACCAGATTTCTTTTGACTTTGTATATACTGGCCCACATCCAGTTGAAATTAATTATTAAACACAGTGTCTTAGAACATCAGAGCAAACAGGGTTTGTGCAGGCGGGGCAGGCTGGAAATTGAGTTTTAAAAGCTAGAAAGTGTTGAACCATATTTGCTGAGTCAATAATATAGATCAGTGATGATAGTGAACCTGAGTAGATACAGTAATATTGATTTGTGCAGTGTGATAGTAAAAGTCTTTGTTTTGTTTACGAAAGGTATGCCTATTCATTCTAGCATTGGACTCTGTGGGCCTCCTTTGTTGAGACATTGGAAGTTTCAGCAACTGGTCCATAATCTTCGTGGTCCACTTTATGGGCTGCTGTCCTATCCTGTCCACCCATCCATCCTCAAAGGGTTCTAGTTTTTGGGGCGACCTCTAGCTCAACTGATAGAGCGTACTACCCATGCAGGCCAAGTCCTTGCAGCAGTCAGTGTTCAATTCCAACCTGTGGCCCTTTGCGACATGTCATCCCTTTCTCTCTGCCCCCTTTTCTGTCGTTCTTGAGCTGTCCTTTAATAAAGGCAAAAAGCCCCAAAAGATCCTAGAGAAAAAAACAACTCTAGTTTTTCCAAATACCCTGACCTGAAGCAGAATAAACCCCAACTATGTTTTTTCCCCCATAACTTCAATAGTGCCCTTTATTAAATTAATGGTTGTAAAAAATTTAAAAAAAGCATTTCATGCAGCAAAATACAGCCAAAATTTATGACACTAATCAATGTATTGACAGTGTGGGGAGGATGTGACCTGTGGCTGCAATTAAAAATCCTTTATTAATACATGGATAACTATTGTGTTTCGACGAGAGAATCTTTATCAGGGTGTAAAATGCACTGGAAACAGATGTGCAATTTAAGAACTCATGTGAGGGTCATGTGCCACAGGTCACATGATATATTTTCACATGAGTTCTTAAATTGTACACCTGTTTCCAGTGCATTTTACACCCTGGTGAAGAATTTTTAGTGGAAACGTGTTGGTTATCCATATATTTATAAATACAGTCAGAGTGCCTAGGATGCATTTTTGGACTGCCTGCCTATACTATGGACTTTTACACTAAATGAGCTGGCAAGTGGTTGTTTGTTATCTTTAAAGGTAAATCAAGGTTCCAAAAAAGTAAAGAAAGAGAGAAAGAAAAGGAAGGAAAAGAAAGCAAACTGACTTTAAAAAATAATTAAAAAGGTGCATGAGAGAGACATGAGGCTAGGAGGATGCTACACCCCTGTTCACAATCAGTACAGTACATTAGAATTTATCAGTTCGGGTGGCTCAGAGAAAATTACACCATCTTTGTGTGTATCTGTGTGTCTGTGTGCACACACACCAGCAGAGGATGCCAAAGTACACTCTTGGAAACACCTCCTTTCCATATGTGCAATCATTGGCTTTCCTACTCTCTTTGAGTGGGTAAGCCTGAACAGATGTTTTGTTTATGTTTGTTTTGTTTGCTTTTTAAACTGATATTTGTTTGTTGTTAAATGTTTAATTATCTTGTACTTTGTATTTTATTGCTTTTTACTCTGTATTTTACTCTGTAAGGCGACTTTGAGTGTCATGAAAGGTGCCCAGAAATAAAATGTATTATTATTATTATTATTATTATTATTATGTTTAGATTTTCACCTGATCTAATATTATATGTGAAATCATGTGTGAATGTATTATTGTTTCATATCTTGAATTTTTTCAACAGCTGCAGTATTATATTTACACAAGGCTCATTATTTAAATTGCTATGTTTAAATGGAGACACAATTGCAGAAGCATCATGCCTTACATCAGATGAGAAACCTACTCTTTACAACAGAGGGTGTAACACTTTTTTTTTAACCTCAACAGTCTACAAAATTGAGCTATACAAAATATAATTCAAAAGTAATTTAAGTCAGTGTATACTGTACATCTGTTGGGAATCAATGGTGCAGTTTCTGAATATATGTTCCTTGTCAAACAATTCATATGAAGAAAAGTGAGAGAAGTAAATGTACTCCAGATATGTCCCGGCTCTCTGCCACGCTTTGTTCAGCCTCACTTTTCAATTTTCCATACGTTGTACATATGATGTTAATCTTGGGCTAATCACTTCCAAAAATCACTTCTCACGTTCTATTCTGCTTTCTTCTTCTCCTCTGTGACTAGCATATCCCAAATGCCAATGGCCACACTGGCATGACTTGCTCATCAGTGACTTCATATGATGACCTTTCCTCTAGCGTTATCAGGCCAAGCTTTAAATGCATCCTCTGATGCCTAAACTCTTAAAGGGTAACTTTAGTATCTTTCAACCTGGACCCTGTTTTCCCACATGCCTGTGTCTAAGTGACTGATGGGAACAACAACTTTTGAAACTGGTCCGGTATTGAGAGAGAGGGCAGCAGTCTGCAGCAGTGAAACAAGCTGCAATGTAATCACTTGGGGCAATGAAGTGTGTTTTCTGATGATAAAATTAGTGTTTATTTCAATGGAGTCTGGTGGGTGTGGTGATGGCGATTTCGAGGCTGTTTCTGGTTAAACAAAATGGATCTCACTCTGTCTCTGTAAGCATCCTTTCCATTTTTTTCAGGGACTTAGAATAACAGTCTGAGTCAATCTGGGTACTGTCAGTGCAGCCTGGTATCACTCTAAAATCGGTGAAATCCGGCACTTGGGCAGTGGCGTCAGAAACCAATGAAAAAGAGCATCGTGAAACGTCGGCTTGATATGCTGCTGGTTGCTGTTATAGTTTAACGGCACCCTGCAGTGTCAGGGGGAAACGTGACGGGACAGGGATGAAAGTTAAGGTGGCAAAAGTCCGACTGGGCAGGTGGGAGGAGTGGTGAATGGGTCCAACAAACACAGACTTTCACCAGAGAGAGCGGTGTTTGTGTCACATAAGATTCTAAAGCTAAACCCTCTTCTTTTTTCTAAACCCAACCACATGTTTTTGCTGCCTAAACCCACCCTTGTTTTTTCTTGAAGGGAAAAAAAAACATCAGTTTGTGGTGTTGTACCACCATAGTGTGTTTATTTTTAAAGAAACTATGTAAGCGGTAAATTTCCTGTAAAAAAAAATACAAAGTGTATTTCAAAAAAAGGAACCCAGGGTACCTTGCAGGTCGTATGTGGACATGGAAAGTCCATGACCAAACCTCAATATGTGACGAGGTTGAAGTGAGAATGTGTTGGTCAGTGGCAAAAACGAGAACTTTTGGTGGATGTACACTGACAATGGTCAGTTGCCCCAAGTGGTTACATTGCGGTCTGTTTCGCTGCTGCCAGCTGTAGCGGTGTCACTCAATACTGGACCAATTTCAAAAACTGTTGTTCCCATTAGTCACTTGGACACAAACACATGATAAAATGGGGTCCACGTTTAAAAATACTAAAATTACCCTAGGTAGAGTCTCAGTAAACTTCTCTTAACAAGCATGTCATGATAAAACAACACTGCCTTTATCGCAGTAGATAAAAATATCCCAGTTACAATATAAGGTGGACATAAACCTTGCAGAGCAATATCATTTAATGAGTGCTGCATACTGTACTTTTAACAACATAGCCTTTTAAAATGTGAAAAAAACCCAACAACTTATATTTACAACCAGCCTGCTTCAGAAATAATGAATCAAGAAATTTATGAGCAAGCGCTCAAAATGTATAAATGTAACTTATTTTAGTAATAAAGATCCTGCCAAGGCTATAGCGACATAAAAAGGGTACATCCATTAATCAAATGAATAGGCCATTTAGAGAGTTTTCACCAGACCAGGCTCTTACCATAGTGTGTTTTAATCTTTGGGTCCCAAACATGAACATAAAAATCATCTGCAGCCAATATATGGCGTACATAAAGACAAGTCCATCTGTTAAATCTAACGGTATACAACACAATAACCATCCAGTAAATATTTGTGACAGCTTTAATGCTCAGTTTTAATCAGAGAGCCATATATTGTGTTGCTGCAGCCTATTATAGAAAGTATGCACTGACGTCACTTTAATAACATCAACTCTATTACCAACACTGAGCAGTGTTGCTGCTATAAATAACAATAATAATGAAAAATTTAATCAAGCACATACATAAAACTGAGCAAAGCAATAAAAAGATATAGGAAAAGAGACAATGTATCAGGTAAGCAATTATTACAGGGGAAATTACAACTATGAATTTAAAAACAACACATCAAAGAAAACAAACAGACAAAAAGTGAAAAAATATCTAAAAACCAAACTAATACAAAAGCATCAGAATAAAGAA
The DNA here is from genome assembly GCA_026686955.1 of Epinephelus cyanopodus. NCBI lineage: Eukaryota > Metazoa > Chordata > Actinopteri > Perciformes > Serranidae > Epinephelus > Epinephelus cyanopodus. The sequence goes on from CM048935.1 coordinate 8,139,127, forward strand.
AGAAAAGGAGCTTTACAAGTGTGTTTTTAGGAGCGGCGCACCAGTTGTGCACACTTGATTTCCTCAGGTTGGGCGTTCCAAAGTTTGGGGGCTCGAACAGCAAATAAGTTTTAGTTTCTTGCTCAGCACATTTGGTGGAGGCAATGGGAAGACTTTTGATACATGTATGCAGGGAGTTACAACAGCTTCAATGTGATGTGTTTTCCTGGTTAAAAGGAAAAAATGATGCAATGAGCTTCATGACGTGGCTAGCAAAAGCCAGTCAGCGCCCTGCCTGTGATTAATCAATCAATCAATCAATCAATCAATCAATTTTTATTTATAATTTGATGTCATATATTCCAGGGCAGTAAAGTTGTGGTAGATTTGTGGTAGTGATGAGATGAGATGTAGAGGGATTGGAGGATCTGGATGAAAAGAGGAGTGGGCTTTGATGAGCGGGTCCTAGGCTCTGGATAAGATGACTGGAGGTGAATATTTTGGAGGAGGGCACCACGATTTCACCTAAAATGACAGCTGACAGGAGCAGAGAGGTGGACAGATTCAAAGTTTGGCAGCAGTAACATGAATGGCTGAAGGAGATTGTGGCAAAGGTTGATTGGCTAACTGGGAGAGGGAATGCCAAGAGCTGATTGGTGGAAGGGGTAGGAGTGGGATAGGGAGAGAATTGTGAATGGATACAGCATAAAGAAAGTCCTCCTGATTGAACTCACCCTGAGCTTCATTAACAACAATTGCAACCACAATGTACAACAAGCTGTATGCTGCTATCGAGGCTGTACTAAATCTGCATGCCCTTTAATTATTGTGCCTCATAGTAGTTTGTTTTTACTGCACCCTGTTCCATTCTGTAAACCCTGGCAAAACAAATACGTTGGCTTGGCTTTGCTTCAGTGTACGTTGGTCTCTAGTGACTGGTTGGGGAAAATTGAATCCCCCTCTCGTATGAAAATCAGTTATAGTGTGCAGTCTTAAGATGGTATGGAAGTATAATGAGTTGACCATTCTTTTTTTTTTTTTAAATACTTTTTATTTATGAACATTTTTTTTCATTTAGTAAGTACAGGAAGAAAGGGAAAAGAATACACATGGAGAAAAAGACGATTTTTATTTCTAGTTTAGAGTAAGGTGCCTGGTAAGGTATAAGGTACATATAAGAGTTAATGTCAACCCGGTCTCACTCTGAAGTTGTTGAAATCCAGCACTTGGGGCACTTGTCAGCATTAGATACTGACAAAAAAAGCCGTCCTTTAACATCAGCATTTATTATTTTTTTCTCACCTAACCATGTACTGTTGTTGCCATAGGAGGAAAAAAAAACCTCAGTTTGCGTTGTTGTATTGACGTAGTGCATTTATATTGAAAGAGACTGTATGTAAACATTAAATTTCCTGTGAAAACAGAAGTGTATCTTTAAAGAAGACAATGCATGTATCAGGCATAACTTGTCACGTTGTCTCAGATCGTCAACAACCAACACACCCAGGGTGCCTTTCACGTTGTATTTGGATGTGGAATGTCTGTGACCAAACGGCCATTTATGACAAGGTCCGATTGAGAATGTGCTGAAAATCTCTAATTGGCAGGTGAAGTGCAGTATAGAGAAAAGGAATAGATGGATTTATGGTGGGTTCTACTTACCTCTAAGCTCCCATGAAAGCTTGACTGTTGTTTAGCATTAAATGGTTTAAAACTGGTTAAACAGTTCAGGAGAAGCATGTAAGACAATAAACCATAGTCAATAGTCCTTAACAGGATCCTAGAATTATGGTAATTGCTTGGGATCAGATCAGAGAATTATTCCACTCTTGCATCTTTAACTTCAGCATTAAAATCCTTCAAGCAGCCACCTGTAATTTAAAGGATTTCCACTTGTGCTCAATTTTTCTGAGCTCTCCTAAGCTTACAAGTATGTTTGCTCAGCCATGGAAAGCTTGTGTTACATAAGTGAGCGTGAAATTTACTTGGAACCATTGAGACTAAAGTAGTGTAACAGATGTTACTGGAATGATTCAGCTGATCAGCAATGGATAGATGATCAGCTGGGGCAGTGGCAGAGGAGAAAAAAGGTCTGGCTAAATGGGCCAGCAATTGAGGGGTCATGAGGTGGTAAAGTGCTACTTTACCTCATACAAATGGCTATCTTGACAAAGTGAAGACCAACTGGAATTTATACTGATCCACATGACTTACTGGATAGTCTGCAGACTTTGAAAGGGATACAACCTCTACTAAACAAAGCCATAAAGGCATGTGATTGGTGCTATTCAAAACCAGGATTTGACAGAGTGATCAAAATCACAAGTACTTTGATATTGCAGTTGTCTTTGGATAGCTTTGTAGAGGTATTTAGATTTCATGATATATTTCACTGAAAAAATTGCGAGCTTGGTCGGTTACATAAACACGGTGGGAATAATTGCCTCATATTGCTTCTCCAGTCCTTGGAATCTATTGTACCTGAATTCTGGCTAAATCTGTCCGCACACATCAACTGCACATGTTTGTTCATGTATTTTTTCCCCCTATATGAAAAGACTGTAGATGTTAAGAGAAGTGCATATTTAAACTCCCTGATCCGAAAGGAAAAGTTGCCTGCAGTGAGTATATGATAAACAAACAACATCTGGCTGTATTTGGTTCCACATCAGCACAGCTGCAGCATGTGTTCAGTGTGGAGTGTCCTAAGGTTCCATGCTGGGTCCAGTTATCTTCTCATACAAATAAAAAAGACATTATATCAGTTTTCACTTTTACTCACACGATATTCAGATCTGTCTTAGCTGTGATCCTGAAAACATATATCAGAACACTATCAACTGGCGGCAGTAGCTTAGCATACAGAGTTGGGTTGGGAATCAGGGATCAGGGTTGACAATTCAAGTCCCTGTCCAGACCAAATATGGAGTGTGGACTGGTAGCTGGAGAGCTGGTTCGCCTCCTTGGCACTACCGAGATGCCCTTGAGCTAGGCACCGAACCCCTGACTGCTCGGGGTGCCTGTCTAAGGCAGCTCCCTCCCTCTGACATCTCTCCATTTAATGCATGTATAGGTCCTGTTTATGCATGTGTGTGTATTTTGGGCATGTGTGTATGACAACAGAGTGACAAAAATGGAATTTCCCCACAGGGATTAATATATAAAAGTATATCCTGCATATTCTAAACTGTTTTCATGACATCCACAGGTAGATATCACATAATTTCCTGCAGCTAAATGCAGATAAGAAAGTGATACCATACTGCTAGTCAAGATAGTGAAGACACCCAAATATCAAATAGCCTTGGTTTACTGTCCCGTTCAAGCATTGCAGAAATCTTTGGGTCATTCTTAAAACAAAAACCTCAGTTTTTTAAAAAAAAATCACCTTAGACAAACCTAAATTTGTTCAATAGACTCTAGACACCATTGTCCAGGCCTTTATAACAAGTCAGTTAGACTACTGTAACTGCTCTCTAGAACAGTGGTTACTAACTGGTCCAGCCACAGGGTCAAGATCTCTCCTTAGTCATTAGTTCAAGGTCCACACAGTTTAATACATTTATCATCATACTTGTATTTGACCATGTTGTTGAGCTACTTTGCTGTCTCCATCACATAGCTGTCTATTAGTAACCCAAATTAAATATGTTATTTACAAACCTGACACGTTTGCGAGTCACTTGCGGCCTATTCAGAAGGGACTGGCAACCAACTTTTGGATTGATCCAGTTGGGAATCTGGAATCAATTAAATAAATTCTCACTCCTGCCTCCAGCTCACCCAAAACTCTGCTGCCAGGATTTTGCCGCGGGATAGGAAAACATGACCACATTTTGACCTTTAGGGGCCTCAGAAACCCCACCAAATGTGGCCTCATCATCAGTGTCTTTATTTTGTCTTTATAACTTTTGTGATTTTCATTTTGCTTAAAAATTTATCAGTTTGGAAGGACAAGTTACAAAGTTATTTAAAAGTACCACCCTAAACCTTATTATTATGGCCTTATTATTATCTCTTATTATTACCAATTTAAAAAAAAATTGACGGTAACTTGACTTTCTACATCTCTTTCTAACAATGATGTTTATCAAACAATGTTTAACACACTTCAGGTGCCTTTACTGCTGTTTTTCTTATCCTGAAATATTTTAATATAGTAGACCCTCTTATATATACTCATATCATTTGTTAACTTATTTCTATATTTTCCTTTTTTCTGGACATTTTATAATCTATGATTTTATTTTCTGTTGTATTGTTTTATTGGAAAGTTTATAATTCTGCTCTGTCGGCATCTTCTTCTTCATAATTGTTTTCCACTTTTGTGTTAGTACTTATTATGTATTAGAGGGGCACAGTGTGATGTTGCCATATGCCATATAAAATCTCATGTCATACATTGTTTTGATAAAAGTCCTCACTTGTTTTGTGCTTGCTTGGATTTTACAGGTCCGTAAAATCACAAATGAAAAGAACCCTTTGATTTTTCTTGGCAAACCTTCTTTCCATATGTTGGTGAAGATCCTCAGTCTTCTACGTCATGATAATGTTATGTGATATATCTTGAGTTCAAGCAAGTCCAGTTGCCTATAGCACTTAGGTTTGTTACCATACCATTCTTAAATATTTCTATGATAGTTCCAGGTGTTTCACATAGCTAACAATTACATAGTTTTCTTTCCCCTACAACTTTATGTGGTGATACATTCCAGCACATCATTAACAGTTGCTGTCATACATTCCACTACCATACAATTGAAGCTTATCCACAAACCCCCTTATTTCTTGTTCTTTCCATTTATGTAAGTCCAGTTGTATTCATTCAACTCAAAATCCACACACTTCTCAGGGTTGAGCCAAATCTCAGACATAAATATTACACTGAATGTTTTTTATCTTTAGTGGTCTTTGATTTTTTGAAAGTTTGCACAAAGAAGAATTTACATTGCATGATCTGACTTGACCCTCGGTGGAGTGATCATTTGTGCAGCAACAGCTGTGGAAGAAATTATTTTCAGTTTCAATATCAACATGGACGGATTACTGAATGGACCTACCAGTCACAGGCATAATGGCCCAAAGTGTCAGGGGCCCCCTCGACCTTCACTTCAACACTGTAACACATACTGACAAGGAAGAGACTCAAAATGACAAAGAGATGCAAAGGAACTGCAAAGAGGCACAAAATAACACAAAAAGACAAAATGACTTCGAAGAGAAACAAAACAACAACAAAAATCAGTGTGTCTGACTCCTGTGTAGGAGAGGCCAGCCTGTGTGCCATTTGCTTTTGGTGTGTAAACCTGACCACAGACTTTTGTTGCCTAAACCTAACCACATGCTTTTGTTAAGTGGATCTAACCGGGAACTTCTAGTGCCTACATTCAAGGATATTTTGCATATTGGTGCCCAAGAGCCCATTGTTTCATAATCCACCCATGAGTATCAATCAAGCTTTTGTGGCTGACAAATTCAAACTTTTGAACTGCTGTGTATATTTGTAGGCGAGCCTGTGTGATATTGCATGGGATTTGCTTCATAAGGGAGGCAAGAATTCATACTCTTGCTGGATAGGAAACTGGGGGAATAAGGGAGGATGTTTGCTGACTCCCTTTGCTTCACAAAAATTGGAGCCATATTTCTCTTGTTGGCCAGTCAACTCTAAATGGAGTTTCTCCCCCTTGATTTGAGGGGAGAAAACATCCAGAAGCCCACGTCACTGCAGACTGAGCAGGTTTGTGCTCCTTCAAGTACATTTCACCCTGCATACATTTTACATCCATAGGCTACATACAGTTTTTTACATGTTTAATTCATTTTCAGGGTTGGATTTTCAAATTTTTCAAATGCAGACCAGTAGCGTAGTCTACATCAGTGGTTCTAGAATTGGAGGGGACATGGTCCAAAAGCGGATCGTGGGTCCACTCTGAATGGATCACAAGTGACCTGAAAACATGTTGTATTTGAAAAAACACACTGAATTTCTGGCACAGTGCTTTTATTTTGCAGTGCCATGTCCTGCTGTAGAGTGACCAACAGACAGCTATTTGAGAGAGACAGCAAACTACCTTGAAAGGGTGAATATTTTAAACTGCATGGACCTTGAACTAATATCCAAGGAGAAATCTGGATCCCATGGTTGGACCAGTTGGGAACCACTGGTCTATATGATACACAGGTAAACCCACTCACAAAGCTCCAGGATTTCTGTATACCCCCTTAAAAATGCACAAGGATATGTAACAACATGATTTTGTGACAGAACTTTCACATCAGCTATTTGTTTTCGAAAATATGGGGTCGAGAGATGTCACAGTAAACTAAACAAATGCTGCAGAATGTGCTGAGAGACTCTCATCATCTTTCCTCTCCCCCTCACCCTCACTGACCTCAGTGGGGTGGGGTGCTGTGTGTTGTGAGTGTGTCGACAAGGAAGTTGTCAAGTGGTCGCGCTTATATAGTGTAGGTTTCAGTTTGTCTATGAATAAATGCTGCAGCTACCCGGGACCCAGTAAAGTCCGTCTGTCTTGCTTTTCAACTGCTGAAAGCAACCAGAAAAGCTTAAAACCCTTAACTTTAAAAACCACAGTTTATTGTGGATTTCCATAGAGGAGGGGTTTTGAGTTTGACCCTTTGACCATGACCTCCATGCACATGGGTGAAGCCTTTAGGGCTTAGGCTATTCATTTTAACCCAAACCATAATCTTTCTCCTAAATCATACCAAATAAAGGTTCACTGGTAGAAAGCCCTCAAGGCAATCTCCCAAGAAAGACCTAGACCTGACCTACCAATGAACAATTTATATACCCTTTTTTTCTTTTTAATCTAGAGCAATATTTTAAGAATAATTAAATTAGTCGGAACCTTTGTTTGATTTATGGTATCTCAGTCTCAAGATACAGCTGATATGACTGTCATCGCAGGAACTTCATCTTCCCCAGCATATGAAACACATTATCATATTGTTTGTAACATTCTCTTACACGCTTGGCACTGGGGAGTTTTATATCTTTTCAGTTTCACTTCTGCAACCTCACTGCTCGATGCCACTAAATCCAACACACTGGATCTTTAACTCATAATTCAATAGAGCAGATTTCCCGGAAAATAAAACAGATTTGCAACAGGTATATAACAACATGAACAAGAAATAACATAACAGACTGGTAAAGTGTTCAAATCTCCCTGACTGTAAATATCTTCTTGTTTTGCTTACAATTAATGTGTTCCAGGAGGTTTCATCCTGATAAAACATACCCAGTCTTTTGGAATGCTTTCAAAATGATGCACAAATGCATGTACTGTATGTGTTTTATTGTAGGTTTTACTGTATGTGTTTTTTATTTATAAAGCCCCAAAATAATAAATTTGCCTCAAGGGTGGAAAGAGGACAGATTACACTGGCACACAAGACGCAAAACTAAAGTACATCATTCAGACAGATAGGGGAGTGAAACAAGCAGACAGAGAGAAGAGAGGCTGAATCTCCTCGAGGACAGTGATCCGTAAGAAACAAGTTGACAATACTAAGCGCTGGGGGGCGTAATAATGGCTTAGCTTAGCTGGAAGGGGTTGGAAGAGCTGGGTGGTAGGTTTAGATGTTTGTATTGGCTTAGATAATCTGTGCGTTTCAGTACTGATACTACCATACTATAAAGTGTGCTAGAAAAAGGTTTAGTATGTCCCATGCAAGCCACCATGCTTTTCAGGCTATTCTGGCCCACTATCCTCTGCACAGCGAATGATATGTCACGTCGACTGAACTGCAAACAGATGACAGCTGATTGACAGTTATTTGACAGCTGTCAGAAGTCGTAGTGATGGATGACAGCACATTCAAGTAAGTGATGACCAACAACAAAAGGACATAACTTACAAAAATTACAATGAAAGAGAAATGCATGTGTAGCCTAATTTCACTGTCTCAAATATAATATGTTAGAATCTAGGCAATCATAACTTAAAAGTTAAACGACATAGTTTGCAAAGTAACAACAGTAGAGGAAGCTCGAGAAATGGGGTTTGTTTTGTCTCCAAGGTAACGGATATAAGAGCAAAAGGGTCAAAGTTCAGGGCGTAATATTATGAGACAGTAGTATGTCCTGATTGCCCAAGCACTGTATGCAACAGTGTGTACTTTTTAAAGGCAGCAGTACCTACTAAAAGTAAAAAGGGAAAGTATGTAATTTGGAATGCACCCCAATGTTTCAAAAGAAGTAGACTCAAACTTAAAAAGGACAGAGACAAACTGAGATTCAGCATTTGAATATTGCACTGCAGCTAAAGGGTTGGCTGTTTTTGGGTAAGTTTGGCTACAGTGTCAAAGAGAAATCCAGGTTTATATGCACTGATACTGATTAAAGGAATACTTCACCCACAAAATGACCATTTGTATATCAACTCAACATATCATCATACAACTGTTTGTATGATATCCTACGAAAATGCAAGCACAACAGTTCATATGACAACCTGCGAATTAGCAGCCCATGAATGACCCCATATCCTTTGAAGAAAATTTAGGTTATTAACATAAAGATACGAAGGTTAGGTTTAGGCAAGTAAAGATATTGTGGTTTGGTTTAGGAAAAGCCTTACCTTAGGAAAAGAAGCAAGGTGAGAACATACCTTAAAATGACTCAAAGGTCACACAGTTCAGAACACCGGTCTCCTGTGGAAAGTGTTGTGCTATGTTTGCTGCCACAACCTGCCACAGGACATCTTCCTTCTTTACCCCTACCAGCACATTGGTCACGTGATAGAAGCATTTACATATAGGTAAAAATGTTTGTGCTTTCATCAGCAAGGACCACGCCACAACAATTTGTCATTTAAATGTTTAATCGTAATTCAAGAGGTATTAGTTGTTGAGGACGGGTGAGTGGATGTAAGTGAAGGTGGAAGAGGGATGTGTTCTGATAGGTTGATCTGGGAGGATTTACTGGAGATCGGGAAGAGGGTGACTCAGTGTGGGGGTTCCATCTCAGGCATTTATCCATCTGAGCTAATTACAGGCCCCCAGACTGTACCTAGAATAAGATATGAGAGCGGTATGCACCAGACTGAATAAGAAAAGATGAGGGGAGAAGGGAAGAGAAGATAAAGGAATGTTGGTAGGTATGAGTTAGGGAGGATGAAGGATGAAGAGGAGGGAAAGGGAGGGTGGGTCAGGATGTGTTGATCAGGTATAAGTAGACTTGGCAGGTGATTAGAGGTGTGGTTGAGGCGTAGCCCTGCTCCCAAACCTAAGTTAACTTCATTACTCTAAAATGCACAAACTGTGCACAAGGACAGCCTGATTGATTAGTCATGCCATGTAATGTTGGATTTGGGAAGAAAACTTTGTTTTTCTTTGTTTTGCCTCCAAGGAAAATGGCAATGCAATGTTTTATTGGGGACCATGTTTAACAGCAAAGTTACACAACTCATGCAGTATAATCCGAGTCTCACATGTCTACTCATATGCTCAGTGCTTCCCAAACACATGCATTTTAACTAAAAACTAAACCCAAAAGCTGAATATATCTTTGCTCTCCTCAAAGCCAGAGGAAGTACTGAGCATATGACTGAATGAAGTGAGACTCTGCGGCACGTGTTATGTGAGAGTTTGTAAAAGGATGTTTTTATATAGCTTTGCAGCTGTTAAACGTGATCCCCAGTCTATATATAAATCAGTATGTTTGACATTATCCGCATAGGCATGCAAGAAAACCAAAGTTCCCCCCATAAATTCAAGGTAACACGGCATGACTAATAGATTTACAAATGGTCATTTTGTGGGTGAAGTATTCCTTTAAGTGCAAGAAACATGCAGCTTGGCAGCAGACCCATTAAATTGAATTTATACTGTTGCCACGAGAGGTTGTAAACTTCCAGTTTTATTTATGCCATCTGTGTTCCAATCTCGTGTGCGCCTGCTGAAGAACAAGTGTTTCATCACCAAACAAGGTGTAGACCTCTCTGACTGTCTGGTTTTAGCATTAAGTTTGACACCTTGTTTCCCAGTTACAGTTTGTACTGTGACTCCATCCAGCAGACACACAGAACAAGCATTTCCTGTCATCTTAATTGTTATAAATCTGTTTAAATGCTGTTGTGCCCTGACTAAAATGAAAGAAAAAACAGCCCCTTTGATGGTAACTATGCTGTAAAACAATGGAGAATTTCAACAACCTCACTTTTAAATCAAAGTTAATTACAGACAGAGAACAGAGGGGAGGACGACAGAGCAGCTGTCACCATGACAACAAACATGTTTGCTCCTAAAGCAACAGGGTGGTATGTAATGTATATCACAAACATTTATGATTTTAGCAACTTCAGAGAAATTATCAATTTGTGTTTGAAGGTGTATTTACTTGTGAGGTCATTGTTTTTCAGACATCTAATTGGGAATTTAAAAACTATATTTTAGGTAGTGTTATTAACATCAGGCCATTGTGCACAGGAATACAGCTCTGTGAAGTTTCTGAATAACCCATTTCTTTAAGTATTCCACTCTGATATTAATATATTTGTCATATTTCAAGAGAAAGTGCATCTCTGTCTCTCTGTCTCAATAGGTACTTCTATGGTTATATTTAAAGATATTGAACATAATGCAAAATATTGTCAACCAGCAGCTCCAGTACAAAATAATCCATATCAGACTTCTATCTTAAAACAATATGGGTCGAACCCTACTGCTACAGTACTGACAAAACTTCAGGGGATATTCTCAAAGCTTTCTAGTACAAAGAGAAAAAAGAAAATTCTTAGAATTGTGAAATTTTGTAAGAATTTCCCATTAAAGTTTAGATTAGGTCCCTAGAAAGTTAAAAGTTATTCTCTTTTATCTGCTCAGAGGCTTAAGAGTTTCTGAAGCAGAGGAGAAAATGGTGGAAACACAAAGAGAAATATTCTCTAATGGCTGGATGACAGTGAGAAATGAAATACTATCTTTTAGATCGTGCAGGGAAACTATTTGTGGCTAATGTCATTAGGGATACACCCACATTTCCTATCTAATGATATAACACCAGAAATAAAGTGATCACAGCACTAAGATATTTGGAAAACTGGAAAAATCCAACAATGCAACACTTTCACAGTCAGCAGTTAATTTCATTTCCACTGGGTGTCCACACCGTGCAGGCTCACAAAAGGGCATGCATCTGACAACCAATCACATCTGTTAAAAGAATGCATCACACCTAGGGAGTCAACCACACCTCCTTACTAAAGTAGATGTTTCTACCTGTTCCCTGCCCAGAATTGCTCTAAAACTTTCCTAAATCACTCCTAAGCTAGGACTCCTTATGAAAAGTTTTTAGGCTAAGACAGGAGCCCCAGATTTGTAAATGGTTTGTAAGGTAGGGAGTTGACTTAACCTGCCTCCTCAACAGCTTCCACTTTTGTGGGAGTGGAAAATTATGAAAATAAGTCACATGTAAAAGTGAGTAGTAGACTGACTGAATGTGGAAAAACTGAGACATACTTTTGAATTTGTACATATTTGGGCTACTTCCAGGAGACAGTGGAGCAGGAGCAGCAGCAAGTGACACTGTGACAGGGGGGATGGATGCAGGCATAGGGTGAACAAAGCCCTCTTCTCAGTATATCACGGGCTGCTGATCATTTGTTTTATAAATGGATGAATGTTTTCAGGGTGTTCGTGTACTTCTTCACACTAAAAAAAGGGAAACATTTGAAGGGGTTGTTATTTATAGGTTATTATGCAATGGTTTTACTGGCCTGGCCCACTGGAGATCAAATTGGGCTGTATGAGGCCCAGGAAGTAAAATGACTTTGACACCCCTGGTGTAGAGCGTAAATGTCGTCAGTATTGCAGTTTTGGTGAAGATGTTTAGCCATCCAGGTCATGGGAACCCTTAAGTTTCTTGAAGATGTTTCACTTCTTATCCAAGAAGCGTCTTCAGTTCTGAAGAAGTTGAGTTCTAGTCAATATTGCAATGATTTGGTAAAAAGCCAATTAGCCCTTAAGAACACTGTGCTCGGTCATGAAGGCTATAAAAATGCTGAAATAAAACTTTCCCAGATCACTGCTCACGTGGCTTCGTAGTGTTAGGATCCAATTCATGTCTGTTTTTATATATTGTGTCGCTCTCTCTCAGACACCTTGCTGCTTGACTGTCACAGTTAACTGAAGCAGCACAGGCAGGAAGGGCCCAAATGCAGAGCAGTAGGAAAGCTGATTCAGAAACAGTACTTTAATCAAAGATATCAGGCTTATAGGCAGATGAGACGGATACCTGGTAGCAGGAAAAACCAAGAATGCAGGGAATTTTTATTTTTATTTTTATTTAACCTTTAGTTAACCCAGCAAGTCATTAAGAACAAATTCTTATTTACAATGGCGGCCTGGCAAAAGGCAAGAGCCTCTTAAGGAGAAAGGGGCAGGGATTAGAGGGGTATCAAAAGATAAAATAAACAGCAACACATTCAACGTGCACCACATAAGGGGACAAACAGCATAATGTGACTAACAGAGAGCAGCATCACGCAGCACAGCAACAACAAAAATAGCGCACACATGCAGCAGAATGGACAATGCAACATCAGCAAAAAAACAAAACAAGCAATGCAACAAACAACAACAAACATACAAACAGACAACAACAAATAGCAAGACAGACTGGCAGAGCAATAACAAGAGCAGCCACAAGAGGAAACAACAGCAGCCACAAGAGGAAACAACAAAGAACAAAGGAACTAAGCAGTTAAGTAGGCAACAATAATTGGGGAAGTGAGAACAGGTGGGTTGACCGCAGGACTAGAGAAAGGCAGTTGAAACCAATCAGGGCAGGGCTGATAATCAAAACTGGTGGGGAAAAAAAACAAGCACAGGAGGCATTATGGAACAGGAGATGTGAGAAACAACAGGGAACACTTAGCATCAATGATGAATGGAATTAACCCTAGAGGAAAACACAACATCAAGAGATCAGGGAAGGTCAGGACAATTACATCCTCCTGGATCCAGTTTCTACTGTATATATTTTGTCATTTGGATGATTATACTGTAATTTTATTGTGTTGGTTGGTACACACAACATCTGGGGATCCCTTTGAGCGCTCTTCCTCATGTTTCTTCCATTTTCTCTCCATTTAATTTTTTTGGGTCAGTTTTCCCTTATATGAATTAAAGATCTTAGGCAAGAGGGTGCCTTATGCTTTACAGATTGTAAAGTCACTTAAGGCAAATTGTGATTTGTGATAATGGGCTCCTTGAATTAAATGCCTGGTAAATAAGGATCAGGCAGATCCTTATCTACCACAAATCAATCTACAAATTAATGCTCCTGTAGAGGCTAATTGGGATGTGTTAAAGACAGGTCAGCTGTGTCCAGCTGGCATATATTTGCTGTACAGACTCTCTGCCTGCCAGTTGACAAACTGATGTCTCATTCGTGTAAAAGTTATGTGTATGTTTGTATAATCGTTTGATTAATTATACCGTTTCAGTTAAACTGACTTTAGTTGTTAAGTGGGTGTAAAAATTGTGGTCCTTAGTATTTAGGTATAACATGTGTTGTTACAATCGCCCCTGCACTTGGGGGCAGATGTAACATTTGACAACCTCGTCTCACTCAGAAGTCAGTTGAAATCTGGTGCTTGGGCAGCGATTCTCGGCGTCAGTCAATGCCAAAAAAGCTGTCTTTTCACACTGAGATGATACTCTCAGTGTGTACTTTATGGATCATTTGTCATGTTGATCTGTTCTTTACAGATGAGGAGAGGGATCCCTCCTCTGTTGCTCTTCCTGAGGTTTCTACCATTTTTTTTTTTGTTTGTTTTTGTTTTGTCGTCAAAGGGTTTCTTGGGGAGTTTTTTCTTTCAGCTGTGAGGGTCCCAGGACAGAGAGATGTCATATGCTGTAAAACCCTGTGAGGCAGAATGTGACTTGTGATATTGGGCTTTATAAATAAAATTGAATTGAACTGAAAGTTATCAACATAACACAATCATCCAAATAGTCCTCCCCTAGCATCTCTCTTCTTTTATAACTCTCGGCAAGCAGGCAAATAAGCAATTTCACAAAATGTAAAACAATTTATTAATAATGTTTTCAGTTTTACACAACACACTGCTTTGATGGCTAACAGTCATAAAGATTGTTTACAAAAAAATCACGCCACGTAGTTCGACCAAGTAAGACCAGTGCAATAATGTGGTTCTGAATAATTGGCAACAATTATTTTGAGGAACAAAAATCAGCTTTTTAAAAACAGAAATCTGTCTGTGTATTATCGATGATGAATGCCATGAATGCTATTATCCAAACAATCCAGTAGTGTTTTACCGTTACCTCACTGTCGTGTTGTAGTCTTCTGTTTCACCTTAATTTGGGGTTTGTACTTGTGCTCATTTGGCACTTGCGTTTCAAACACACATTAATATACACAAAGATGACACTTTAAAGACCGCAGCTAGAGACAGTCGATTGAAGAGACCATGTGGTATGAATTCATTTCGCAAGAGAGCAATAACACAAGAAAGCACAGTTAAATTAATTGATTTAATACCTGATTGCTGTCAAATATCTGTGACTTCGAGCTGATAATAAACTTCTTTAATCAGATAAAGCTCAGTTATGTAATTGACACATGTAGAGTCATAATAATGTTAATAAAACAAAACACATACAGAAAATATATGTAGACACCAGTGCTGAAACACTGTAACAGTGGTGAAATACCACGTCTGCAACATCAAAAATAATAACAATAATAATGATAATACTGATAACATACAATATGTATTGTTCAAAGGAATTCCCATGACAATAAAAGTATTACAGAAGAATTTAAGCTTAAGCATATGTTGATATAATAGACGTTTTGAGAGGCTGACTTTGTGAGATGATGCCTATTGTCCCATTCATATGATGCATCAGTCTGTGTGTTGAGGTGATGTGGCAGCATTGGTGACGGCATCTCTGTTCATTGGACTGCAGTGTGTGTGTGTGTGTGTGTGTTTGAGCTTATTTTTGTGTCTCGTTTCTGGTGTATTTTGTGTCCTTTATGCTCTCTCCTCGTATTACGACTTCGTCCTCCGGCAGTAGCAGATTGCATTGAAGAAGCGGCAGTGGCATTTGGCACACGGGTCACAGCAGCCAGACTGAGGCATACAGCTTTGTGTAAGCTGAGAGCACTTGGGCTTCACAGGTTTGAGTGCTACTTTAGAAGGAGGGGGAACAGGGACTGCTTTGGGCTTCTGGAAGGTAAAGAGAGTAGAGAGAGAGAAACACAGTGGGTAAATTTTAAATTTTACGTGGAGATTGCGCTATAGGGCCGCTACGAAGTCCAGTCTTTATGCTGCCTTTGCATTTTGACATAGACAGCATTATTCCACTTCAGTATGTGACTTTACATAGCATGCCGGCATGACGGGTATGACATGTAACACAACAGCGTCGGCCTATAGTGTGACATATCACAGCGCTTTAAGCGGTAACAATGGCATAACATCTCATCCTCTGCTCGCAAGGTAAGGAGCTCCTGGACCTCATTGTTTTCCCACTTTGCGAACATTGTCAACTGCTGTTCTTCCTTTATTTTATTTATTTATTCCTTTCTTTTTAAATCTCCTGCAGCGGGTCACATGCACAATATGTTGAGCCACCCAGATCTTACCTGCACATAAATCCTTTGTCGTTCGTACTGTCCTCTCCTCGCAAACAGTGGTCTCTGTCTGCCTTGGTTCGAAGATCCTGCTGAAACATCAAGACTGTGTTTAGGAAATAATTCTACAGAACAACACTTTTTACTCCACTACATTTATCTTACAACATTATTATTACTTTGATTAGTTAGATTCAGACTATTAATACAGTTATAATCAACAAATACATTATGATGCCATATGGATAAAATATGTATACAATAAACAAATTAGCCCAACCTTTACCAGCAGCAAAATTAGAGTAATGTTCACATTATTTCATCAATAATTAGAATTAAATAATACAACAGCAGGTCAAGTCATCCCCTGCCTTACAGTCTTAAGTTTTGTCAGTGTCAGCAGCAGGGTTCAACCCATATCATTTTCAGATGGACGTCTGATACAGATGCTTATGGACTGAAGCTGCTGATTGACAATATTTTACATGACGTTTAATATCTTTAAATATGACCACAGTAAGTATTCATTGTTATTTCAGAGAGCTGTGTTCTGGTCAGGGTGGAAAAGCCTCTAAGGCAGTCTCTTAAGGGCGTATCTGCTCACTGCTCAAACATCTCAGCCTTCACATGTGCATCAACATTAGGTGTGCAAAGTTATCTACAGGGCCCCATTGGACCCTTTGGCGAGCCGGTTCCGGCCCCCCAGGCCATATATTTGACAAACCTGTTCTAGAGCCCTGTAAATATCTCCTGATCACTAGCAAACAAAGTCAGTTAGGTCAAGAACATAATGCAATTCTTTTGTAATCACAAGACAAAACATAGAAATAAGCCTCTCCTGCTCCCTGTCACTTCCTTCTCTGTCCACCAGAGGGCCTTGGTGAAACTCCATGGGGAGTCTGGTGTCTAATTCCTGCTACCAGCTGCATCTCAGCTTCCAATGAATCTCTGTGCACTTATACAGGCTACTGTACTGTGCATCTAGTGCATAGTAAATAATAAGATATTTGACATTTTACTAAAGGAATGCAATAACAACTTCATTTTCATAACATAATTATGAAAGAATATGAATTCACTGGATTTTAAATACAGAGTAACTGAATTTCCACCTTCAGTGTATTTTATCAATGAAATAAACGACTCAGTCAGACACAGGTGCTGTAACAACATATGGGACTTATTTTTGAGAGATAAACCCAAACACTTAGAGATCTTCTCAGTTCTAGACAGCTGACAGTGATTCCCAGAGGCCTTGCTGCCTGTTTTCAGGCTTCACTGTTAAATCTAATTTACTGCACAGTCACACTGATGATGATGGATTAGCACCAGCAAAACAATTTAACCTTCACATAAGGACACATAAACCAGATTTAAATTTTGTTCAGCTAGCTCTGGATGTCAGATTTAAGTAATATTATACATTAACGAGGGGTTTTGCTTTGGAAAAATGGCCAAGTGTTTCCCCAGGTTGGCACACTGCATACTCCAGATCATGTTGTGCCAAACATGGCTTTCCATGTACACCCTTGATTTGGTGCTACTGTGAGTACTCTGACTGTAATCCTGTAAGCGCACACTCTCCACTAAGAGTTATAAGTCTGCTAAATTTATGCCGTCGTAAATCTGGACGTGTATAACACTGTCTTGTTAGGAAAAGTCCCTTGAATACTGTAACTTCAAACTTGTTTTCCATCCAAACTCGCGTGTCTTATTTTACAACTTTGTGTGTAGAGGAGTTTCTCTGTAGAATCAGCTTCATTTGCCAAGTATGAGTATCCATACAAGGAGTTAGACTCTTTTTCCACAGCTCTCAGTGTACTTACACAGAAACAGACAGCTAAGGACAAGAGCAGCAAAGTCCCTGTAGCGATAAAGCACGTGGAAATGCAGTGTAGAATGAAGTTGAAACATCTATTGCATTAGGTGTGTACAGTAATGTAGTCAGTACACGTTTGTACAGCAGTGAGGGGCATGTGTGTAAGCTTAAGTGATATCTACGTCCTCCAGTTTTTGATTTTAATTTATGACTTGGCAGAGACTAACACCAGATCACCTTACAGCCGCCATGGTACCACATGAGGTGGACATGTATGTTATTCAGCAGCCTTATATGGGCACTTTGAAATGTATACATCATATATTTTAATGGCTTCGTGGCTCAGGACACATTCATATAAAAAATCAACTGGGTGACAATTTAATGGTATCAACAAAACATGTTGCATCCAATCACTTTATTTATCATCAGACTTGTGCAGTTATCATATAAAGAGATCCTAAAGATGAGCCTATAACCACTGCCTTGCAACCCCACCCCAGCCATACGATACAGAAAGCGTTATTCACATTATACACAGGATTTTAGGGTTAGGTTTTGGCAAGACAAGAAGATAAATTCAACTTCAGATCTGACGATGTGGTACATTTAAAAGTACATTCATAATCAGACTGAAATCCATCACTTTTAGATCATTTAGTCCTGTGATGAGGGACTGTAGTACATTTAAATCTCTACTGGAAATGGGCATTTTAGGAATATTAATTATGCTAAATAGACATTTGCATGGTCACAATATAAAATAAATTTCATGGTTAAATAGTTGCCAGTTTAACCATTTATGTTGTGTAGTACTTTAATTACTTTTTTTCTTTAGAAATTCTTATTGACTCAATTTATGACATTTTTATATTTTTCTGACATTTTCATGAGGATAAATATTGCATGTGGCTAGTTCATAGTGACCTTTATTTTATTTTTAAACCTCCAATCATTTATACACTTATATACAGGTAAGTCTCCATAATTGATCTCTGCTTTTATTACCTGTTTTATCCGACTAAACCAGCAGTAGCAACGAATGATGATGAGGTACAGAGAGCAGCCCGTGCACTCACCTGTACTCTGAGAGGCTTTTCCCCTGCTGGCTGACACATTGGTGTGGGCAGTTTGCAGATCGTTGTGGATGAAGAGTCCAGCACTGGTCAAAGAAATATGCAGCATGCACAGGCACATGATAATCAGCTTCATCCTGACTGTAACGAGCCGTCTCTCCTCTGATGCCATGATGCTGACCAGTGAAGGAAATCCTCGCCTGCTGCCAACTGCAGACTATGTGTACATCCGACTCGTTATCTGTACGTCTTGTTCTTTGCCTCCCCTCACTCCTCTCCTGCTAAAACTTATTAGGGAGGCAGGTTTACACACGCACAGTACCCGCCCCCCTCCCCTCACGCCGCTCAGCAACAAACAACAGTGACCTGCATGGTTTTAGTTAAGGTTTGTCACTAATGGACGCCGACATTTTATTATAGCTCCAGGGAGACTTGCTGAGGCTTTAAGACAAGCAGGTTATCCACAGATCCGCAGCAGCACTTGTTACAGAAATTATCTTGTAAAACAACAGGCGTTATTCATTCCTGTAGCTACATTTGTGTACATGCTGCATTCAGGACCCTGAATAATTTGAGTGACTTACGTAAGTGTACTTTCCAACTGGAAAGTTTCAGTGATAAGATTAAAGTGGCTCCATGCATATCATGAAATATGTTTCAAAGCTGTTCCAGTGAGAAAAGCTTGAATTTGTCTCATAAGTTGGTCCTGCTCTGGACTCAAACACAGTCCAGGTGACATTATTATAAGGCATTACTGTTCTCTATCATTTTTTTCTAACTGTATTCAGGATGCCCTGCCGATGTTTTCTGCATTGTTCCCTAAACACTTGGCCAGAGTACAGAGCACCAAAGAGCTCTCTTGTGCTTAATGTATTTCATATGTGATAATACTTCCCATGCTGATAAAGGTCATCAGATTTCAAGGGCAGCTGCTTGGCTTTAACGTGAGCTCTTATGTAATTGATGGTGGGGAATAATTCTTAGCCAGTTCTTTATCAAAACATATATATGCTGCTGTACTTCAGGGCTCTCTCACTTACTCCCTGTAAAAGAAAGAAGCCTACTTTGTAACTGTAACTGGTCACCCAGTGCCAAAGAAATGACTTATTCATTTAATTAATTATTGATTTATGTACTGATTGTATACTCTGATAAATGTATTTACAATACAAATTTGAAATACGGAAAAGTATTTTGTCAAGCCTTGGCCCTTTACTGCTTGTCAGTCCCCCCTCTCCCCCTCTTTACACCATAACGGTCCTATCAAATGAAGGCAAAAAGCCCCAAAAATATGTTTAATAAAAAATATATGTATTTTAGTGTTCTGTAGACTATTATAGTATTTTAAAAATACTTAAAATTCATCACCACAAACTGTCTGGGAAGTGAAATCACATATAACAACAATGTGTTAAATGTTTGTTAGATCTCTTCTGTAGATCCTTAATTTTAGAGTATCGTTAAAGGGGCTGTACATAACTGCAATTGCAATTGAACCAAACCCCCAATAATAAGAGGTATACAAAACTAAAATATGAAAACAGAAATTATATAAGACTGCATAAAGACAAAATTACAGAGTAAAGTTACAGTGGTGTGATATGATTAAAAGCAGCAGAGTCAGTAGGTCTATCATTTGCATAAATTTTGAGACTGATAAAACAGCCTCCAGTTTTGTTCACGGTCTGATGGCAGTGGGCACAGTGAGCGTCTGAAGCACTCTGTTTTACACCTTGGTGGGATTATCCAGTGGCTGAATCATCCGCCCATCTGTCACAGCATGTCATAGACAGGGTGAAAGGCATTATCTGTGGGGGCTTTGATTTTGTCCTTCATCCTCCTTTCTCTGGCTGTCTCCAAACTATCCAGTTCCAGTTTGACTACAGTGCTGGTTTCCTCACCAGCCTGTTGGGTCGCTGGCCTCACCAGCCTTAGTGCCACACACCACAGCGCTGGCTACCACAAGAAAGATCTCTAAACCTTGAAGGATCTGAGTGTCCTCAGGAGAACCAGCCTGCCCTGTCCTTGTCAGTGTTGTGAGATCAGTCCAGCTTTTTTAATGGGTTTGGATCCCATGATCCAAATCAGTTAAAAATGAGTCCACCTCCACCCCTGGTCCCTCTGGAACTCTGGTCTCACTCCGAAGTTGTCGAAATTTGCGCTTGGTCTGTCAGACACACACACAAAAAGCCATCCTTGCGTATTGGTCCAACAATCAACGACTTTGACCTGGGAGGCCGATGTTCACTTCCTGTAGGATTGTAAAGCCAAAGCCTGTTCTTTTTTCCTAAACCCAACCATTATTATTATTTTTGAAGAGACTGTATGCAAACTGTACATTTCCTGTGAAAACAGAAGTGTATTTTGAAAACACACAATGCATGTAACAGGCTGAAGTTGACATGGCGTCCTAGAACGACAACAACTAATGCACCAGGGTACCTTGCACGCCATGTCTCGACATGAAAAGTCCATGACCAAATGTCGATATGTGACGAGGCTGGAGTGAGAATGCATTGGGTATTCCACAAACAGCCCTTGGTCTTTCTGATACTGAGCTTCAGGTGTTGTTGTTGCTACATGTGATGAAGCTCTGTGTGGCTCAATTTAGGAATTAACGTGCTTCGTAAGTGACTGGATCACAGGTTGGCTACGCTCTAAGTAAAGCTGTGAGTACACCCAGTGCATCTTCAGTGTGTCTTGAGATCTGATTGCTCAGGCCACATTCGAAGGTGGTCTGGGCCGCATATGGCCACATTCCTTCAGCAGTGTGTTTCCTAATGATCTCTGATATGTCTTGGCCCATATTACAGTGCCGCCTACTCAGCGGATGTCATTGCCCTTCTTTTGTTTTGCCTTTTTCTGTCTCCAATCGGTTCTCAATTTATGTAAGATGGCTTTGTGCACAATGTGAGGCCACATGCACACTGATACATTTTCAATTTAAAACACTGTTTTAAAACAAAAACAACCTCCATATAGACAAGCGTTTGAGCACCATTTCATATATAATCTCTGACAATGTTAACACACTTGAAAACACATATCACATGACAATTCATGTATACTGGGCACATGCTGGTGTAAACAGGAGGCAGATTGTCAGTTGCTTGGTTACAGAAATTACAACAGAGATGGGACTGACAGCGAAGTGGAACTGTAACGCAAGATTGTAAGGTGGTCAAGGTAGTGGACAACATATTGGGAGTCACTGCAAAGGTAATGCAGCAACATATTAGAGCGATGCTGCACTATCCACCACCAGAGAAAGGCGTGGCAAGTGAGAGGAGTACCCACAGAAGAGGGATGACATCACAAAAGGTTTGTAGACCCAGTTATAATGTTTTGGCTAGACACATCATGAATGATAAGACCCAATTGGGAAACGTGAATGTCTACGTCATCATTTTAAAAAGTCTCAGATTCCACCTGCCCAGACTAAAACACAACCCTGGAGTTTTCCAATTAAAACGAGGTCAGTAACATTTTCATTGATCAAGTCAGTGAGGAGACAGACACACAGACACACACACACAGAGTTTTCATCATTATATAGTAAGATTAAACATTTTAAACAAAATGTATTATTGTGTAAGAAGCATGAAAATTTTGTCCAACATGCGTGATTTGGTCTGCCTTGAACATGCCAAGGAACTGGCTGTATTTTACTAAAGTTAAAAACAACAATACATTTGGTTTTTGATATATGTGCTTATTTGTATAAAGAAGGGAGAAGTGAGATCTGATCGCAAGTGGTCACACGAGATGCATATGGAGACACATTCTAATGCCAGGTGTGAACAGACAGGCTGAGAGCTCTCCATTTGAGGTCGGATCACCCAAGACGCAAGATGACACCAAGACTAAACAGGGCCTCTCAGTCCTCTGCACTCCTCCTCCTCATGTTTATTGATGCAACCAACAATGGGGGAATCGTCTGAAGACTTCTGTAGGTGGCCAGTGGTAGTTTAACCAGAAGTCTGGGGTGTAAAATGTGAAAATGGATTGCAGTTTCTTAAAGTGCAACAGTGTTGCTCATCATAAATTCAGAGGCACAGCCAGTGAGGTAGTCTGTAATCCAATAATAAAAGTAATAATTCTGTAGTCACTACTAGTGGATACTGTATTGTTTGATTGCCTATTTTCCCATAAAGCAACTGAAGTACATGGTCAGTTTACATTTTGCTGATAGTATCAACATTTTTTTGCCAGGTATTAATTAGCAATATTTCCTCATTATGTTAATAGAAAACATAGTTTACTCAGCGTTACATTCCCCTCCAAACACATTTACAGTTTCAAATATTTTGTATACAGATGTCAGGCTGTAGAGTGTCATTGCATCAGCAGAAGCTTTTCTCTCAGAAGGCAGGGTTGGACAGTGTTGAAAGCACTTATGAAGTTCAAGGCCGTAACTCTCACAGTGCTGTTGTCTTCACTGAAATTTTACTGAGAGAAAGAGAGGTGGACTCGTGATTGATGTGTTCCCAGTCCCCAGCAGATGTTTGAATAGGGGACAGCGATGATGAATGGGGGATCACACACACACACTAAGCAAACAGTTGGCGGTTGTGTCAACTCTGTGAAGAATTGGTCGGCTCATTTGGAAATCCTGGGTCCCTATGTAACCCTAACCCTAAACCCACTTTCATGTTTTAAACTGTTTTTAAATGTCCTTTTATATTGAATTACCTTGTTTGGCTGTGTTATGTCCGTTATATCTATTTTCATGTGAAGCACTCAGTGGTATAGGAATGAAGTTTACTATTTGTGATTAGAGACACTACCCGTTTCACACACAGTGGTCACTACAATGGACAGTTTTCTTTTTCAAGTATTGCAGGGCTAATCAATTACAAATTTAATTGGGCCTAATTTTAAAACCAGAAATTGTTGACGGGCTGACATTTTCAGCAACAAGCAACCTATTGAAAACCTTTTTTTAAGCTTTTGGTAAGGACAAAATTTTGACAAATGCAAATTAATATAGTAAAAATATCAATATTTATCATCGTATTGTTTCACATTTTGAATAAAAAAAATATATTTTCAGTCATATATCTGACCGAAGAGCATCATACAATGCAGAAACACAATTAAATAGAGCTATCAATGCATAGAAACATAACAAGTGGCATTAACAGTAACTCCCTCTCCTCCACACACACATACATACACAGGATAGTTGTAGTCAATCCATGGCAGCAACAGTCATGTTTACAACAACAGCAAACTCACAATATAAACTCAATAATTTCTCACTGGAAACAAATCTAACGTGTCAATAAAATAAATATTCCTCCTGACATCACAACACTGAGTAACATTATCTAAGCATGAAGAACAGACATCAGTATCAGTCATTCATCCTGCTCTCTGTCTCCTGTCTACTGAGGAGACTCACTGTCTGCAGGTCGACTGCCTCAGGTACAATTTGTCTGCAGGTCAGCTTTCATTTTTATTTGTATTTAACAATTTGTTGTTAGCCCCACGAGCACGATGTGCTTGTGTAACCATAATGGTGGCAAATGAGAGCCTGCGAACAGAGCAGATTGAAATATGGCTGTCTACATGCTGAACATGCGTATTGATTAAGTATTGGTTATTGCACTTACTTACAGTAACAAGCGTAGTTGTCATCAGGTTATATTCCCTTGACCTGCATTGCAGCCTCTTCACTGTTGTCTGACCACTCTGTTGTGTGTGTGTGTGTGTGTGTGTGTGTCTGCTGTGCCATACAACACAACCCACTGGCCAGCCGCCCTAAGTGCAACACAAATTTCGAAAAACAAAGATGGCCGAAGGAATGCCAGAAACGCTGTGCAGCTCAGGAATATCATGACAATCCCGCTATAGTAGGAGACCTGTCATCACCTGATCCATACCAGAAACCTAACCTGTTTATGGCCTGCGACCAACGGGCTGTCCTGACCCTAACCATGCAAGGTCAGTATCCCCATTTGTCTTTGCACATGTGTCAAACAAATCAAGGTTTGGATTGGGCAGATTCCTGCAGGTAAATAAAATCAACACAGAGAGGATGAGAGGCTTCAGAGTCAGGATCAAGATTCAGCATCTTTGCATTGCATTGGACACATTTAAATGTTAAAATATGTGAACACACTAAATCAAAACTTTATTTATATAGCACTTTTCATACATTAAAAATGCAACACAAAGTGCTTAACAAAATAAAAACAATGAAAAACCCGCCCCTCCCACCCCCCACGTATAACACACACACACAGACACACACACACACACACACACACACACACACACACACACACACACACACACACCACACACAGCACTCACTAACTGTCAGTAGGTCTATAGTAACATGCCAGGGCACTGAGGCACCAGGTGAGGAAAAACCACCTATGGACCGGGGTGGACTCCACACATAGTGTGGAGCCCCCCAGTCCTCCAGGTAGTGGCCCCCAGTCCTCCACTAATGTTACGAATTCAAGATAAAGTTTTTGTGGATTTGCTAGTACGATTGCTTTATTGAAAACACAGTAGATTGACCACGTCAGTGAGTAGAAAAACGTTGGACAGACAGAATGACACACTGACAGTTTCCGTGATTATGTACAGCAGACCATACCATGACTTAGTCACACCAAAAATTAGAAGAAAACAACATTGGTCAACAGGAGGAGCCACAGCGATCGGTCGCATTTTAGCCATTTTTAAGCATTTTTCTGTTGTTATAGCGCCACCCAGTTGCCAATTAGAGTTAAATTTCTCCAGTCACCTTGAGGCGTCCTGTTCTACATATCTACCAAGTTTAGTAAAAATCGATAAGGTGGTTAGGCCTAGATAAGAAATTAGCTCTGTAGCGCCCCCATTTTGTTTGATGGGGTCAATAATGGAGGGGTCCCCTCAGATTATGTGTGGTCATATGCCTACAAAGTTGCGTGGTGATGGGTGAAACCCTTGAGATGTTACACACCTTTATGTGATGAGCCACGCCCTCCGCAATATTCATTGCCTTATAGAAGCTTAGTTTTAGTACGTTTTTTTGTAGGCATCTCTGTGCAAAGTGTCATGTCTCTATGACATACGGGGCATGAGATACGCCCATTCAGAGTTTGCAATTTCAATCGGTTGCTGTAGCGCCCCCCTTTGGCCAATTGATGTAATATTGCTTCATTCGCATCCTCCCATGACCTTCTACCACTGTGCCAAATTTCACATGGATTGACCGATTGACCAAGTCAGTGAGGAGAAAAACATGGAACAGACACACACACACACACACACACTCACACACACACACACACACACAGTTTTTGTCATTATATAGTAAGATTTTTATAGTTTTCAGATTGAATATAAATTTATTCATTGGTTTGTTTGATACATATTTCTTCAGTTGAAAACTCAAACACAGGCTGTCCCGCCAGATGGACATATTAAAAGCCACTTTTCCACTTGTCATGCATAAAGAGGAATAAAAACACTTTAAAAAAAAAAAACACAAAATCTGGAGCGAGGTGGTTGTAACTCATGCGTGAAAGGGCAAGAGCAGCATCTGGTTTCCATATGTTCGTCACAACCACGGCGACGTCTTTGATTTGCTTATTTGATCCATCTCAACAAAACTGACAAAGCCGGTTCAGCAGCTTTCCAGTTTAATACCAGACTACCTTTATGCTACATATCTGTCATTACATTGATAACCTCAGGAATTTAAAAAATCCTGGCATTTCCTCAAGCAGAAAAATACGGCAATGTAATTTTTGTTCAATACAGACATTTTTAATATTGCCAATAAAATCTGTGTTTGAGGTGAAAATTATATTGTGTGTCCACCTCCTGTGTTGGATCTGCTCCAGACTACAACGGCTTCTTCCTTTGCTCATGCTGCATCCCTTCACCAAGTTCTATTTCGGCCAGCTGTTTCTCTGTAATCCTGCTGACACACAGACAAAGAAAACCGAAAACATAACCTCCTTGGCTGAGGAGATGAACCTGATCTTCAGCCAAGGGTTGTCAATCAAACAGGACATGACTGTTACATAATATTTTAAGGAGGTGCAACACTGCAATACAGCAAAAAAAAACAACAAAAAAAAAACAGCACCACTCTTGCTTTTATGTCCCTAATTCAATTACAGTTTTTGTGTCGTAGCTTTCAGCAGAAACCAAAAAATAACACATTACTTGACTTTTGAGCCATTTGTCTTTCTCTGCCTCCGTTTATTGATTTTGAAGAACAGTATTGAAATATAGAAAAACAAGCACATCAGCAACAAATGCACAGGAAAAAACAACAATGAAAGAAACAAAAACATCAAAACAAAACCACTGGCAATAACACAAAAGAATTAAAGCTCCACATAATTGGGGCATCAGTAGCTTAGTGGTAGAGCAGGCGCCCCATGTACAAGGCTGTTGCCGCAGCGGCCTGGGCTCAATTCCAGCCTGTGGCCCCTTGCTGCATGTCACTCCCTCTCTTTCTCCCCCCTTCACAGTTGTCTGTCCTATCCATTAAAGGCTGAAAATGCCCCAAAAAATATTTAAAAAAAAAAGCTCCACATAATTCATCTCATACGTTACAAGGTATTGGCATGTGACACAGTGACACAGTCCCTCTCTGGAGAGAGAGAGAGTGAGACACACAAGGGAGGGAGCGGAAAACTCTACAGACGTGGATATGACAGAGTTATGGGTTGCAAAGTGTTATTCCATTACTCAGACAGTCTACTTTCAGCAGGTCAGATAGTAATATTTAGGTGGATGATGACAAGGAGGGAAGATGTGGACTGCACAAAGCCAGAAAGTGTGGGGACAGAGAGGGAGGATGGCTCACGTATTGACATTTTGTCATGGACCATGTCCAGATACAATGTGCAAGGTACCCTGGGTGCTTTGGTTATTGACGTTCTGGGACGTTGTATCAAGTTCTGCCAGTTACATGCATTGTCTTTTTCAAAATACACTGCTGTTCTTACAAGAAATTAACAGTTTACAGTCTTTGGCTTCACAGTTTGAACACTCGCCTCCTTGGCGAAGGGTGGCGGTTGCTGGACCCATCCAGCACCCTTCCCACCTGCCCTATTCAGAGTTAGGTCACGTTAACTTTCATTGTTTTGCCTTTCCCCCTAAAGCAGATGGACGCCTTTAAACAATAATAGCGACTGGTCACGTATTATGCCAACTTGAAAGAGCTTTTGACGTGCTGGATTACGACGACATTGGAGTGAGACCAGGTTGGGTGACAGTAAGGGAGTTAAGCAAGGGGGGAAATGTGTCTTTTCATTTGTCTCATATTGCAAATATTTGCAACGAGTTAAACAATGAAATGCAACAGATTCAGTGTGTAAAGTTTCTCTGAGTTAATTTCCCAAAATGTGGCTACAGCAACACTGGCTGTAGTCGTGTAGTGTAGCTATGAATCAGTTTACCGGGTTCATTCCTGTTTGTGTATTTTTCTTTGGACCTTTTCTAGCAGAAAACAGACACACTGACAATTATTTACTGCATAATTTTTCCTTGACTGCTGGTCGGTCCACTAACATTCCCAGGAATGGTTAACAAACCTTATCCAGTCCTCTTTTTTTGACTGCATTATGTACATCCATTTGTACATGTTAAAGGAACTCTCATTTGTGTTGTTTGCAAACTGTAATCCTCTTGAGGACATTGGGTAGAACTGTCAGCAGAGGAGGATTCAATCCATCATTATAAAGACCCCGTGTGCTTCTGTTGCATGTCCCTGCCAAAACAGTGTTTTCCTCTGGCCTCAAAGGAACACACTAAAGAGACACACAAGAAATTATTTACAGCCCCCTACAGTCACACAAAACCCTACATAAACCTAAGAGGCTTCTCTCCAAGAGAAACAGTCAGGAGGGAAGATAGCTCTGCATCGTCTGTCCGTTTTGTTTATTATAGAACAGCATTATTATAAAGCAATGAAAAGTTAGATCATCTTGCTGCAGGGGTGTGGCACACCCATCTATATGCGGGTGCACTGGAAGTCTACTAGCCTATATGTAGATAACCAAAGCTACACACAAAATAAACTCCTTTTCCACAGAAAAACACCCGAACTTCAACCAGTGACACAGCAACCCTTAAAATCAGCACTTTGCCTGTGAATTGAACACAACACGTTAATCTTTGTCCAACCACAGGCAAACATTGTTTGACATTATCAATCAATCAATCAATCAATCAATCAATCAATCAATCAATCAATCAATTAAATTTTATTTATATAGCTCCTTTCAAAACAAATCAATGTCATTCAAAGTGCTTTACATTTTGATTGAAAAATACAGAGAATAAAAAAGTAAAGTCAGAAAAAGGACTGGGAGACTAATGCACACTGTGTCATACAATAATAATTTAAAACAATAATAGAAGACAAACACAAGATCAAAAGTCAGGAGAATAGCAATAATAAAAAGAGAAAAATACAGATAAGACCACTGAATAAAAACAAAAGTAAAAATAAAAATAAAACAGGATAAAATATAGAATAAAATAAGATAGAAAAACAATCACAGAAATAGCAATAAGACAAATACAGATGAAATGTAATAAATAGAATAATTATAAAACAATAGAAGTAATGTAGGACACTACATAAAGGCCAGACTAAAGAGATGGGTTTTTAACCTATGTTTAAAAGTGTCAATGTTTCTGACTCCTCTCGGATCCTCCGTCAGATTGTTCCACAGTTTTGGAGCATAGTGGCTGAAAGCAGCATCACCAAATGTTTTTGTTCTACTCTGTGGGACAGTTAAAAGAGAGGAGCCAGAGGATCTGAGGGGCCTTCCTGGTTCATAAAATAAAGGCATCTCTAAGATATAGTCTGGTACAAGCCCATGCAGTGCCTTAAAAACTAATAAAAGTTAAAATCAATACGAAAACTAACAGGCAGCCAGTGCAGGGATTTTAAAATAGGTGTAATGTATCCTCTCCTTCTGGTCTGAGTGAGAACTCGTGCTGCAGAGTTTTGAATCAGTTGCAGCTGATTAATTGTATTCTTGGGTAGACCAGAAAGTAGCGCATTACAGTAGCCTAGCCTGCTAGTTATAAAAGCGTGCAGTATGACAGTTATGCCTTTCCTCTGACACTTACCCTGGACTGTTAGGACCCTTTTTAAAAGAAAAAATAATTGTTGGCAGATCCATATTTTGTAATTGTCATTTTTGCAATTAAAAATCCAACTTCAATATTAACACTTAAAAAACCAATACATCAGGGTGTGTTTGCATCCATACACTACCTTAACAATAAATTCTATTAAAACACAAGGTTTGTTCGGCTCACCAGGCGAGCATGTGCACAGGATTGGTCATAGATCAAGAATGATGCTTTTGCTGTGCTCTCACCTTGACTGGCAAAATTTTGCCTGGGTCCTAGTGTCCCCCTGTTACAGTAAGATGATGTTCAAAGTCAGAAATACATTACATCATTTCATAATAAAGTGTTTTATGAAAATCAAATTCAACAAATCAATCCTAGAAAAACGTCCAACACTCGGCTGGAAAATCTACTTGAAAAAATTGTTGCCTTTGCTCCCGAAACAGACAGGAGGGTGGCAATTGTTTGCCATTCCTGTCACATGCCAGTATGCCCTGAGCGTAGAATGAGCCAAATCATGTGTTCTAACTGCCTGTAGAGTTTTCTGTTCATAGTTCTGTGTGAACAGCTTTCATTTTACATTTTATACAAACTGAATAATCAAAATTAAATTATATTCATTTAAATTTTTGATAGGGGGTCATACTGAGATCAAGGTCTTTATGTATTTGTAATGAAAATTAATATTTTGCTAAGATGGTTGTTTTTTTCCACTCTG
The DNA here is from genome assembly GCA_026686955.1 of Epinephelus cyanopodus. Taxonomy (NCBI): domain Eukaryota; kingdom Metazoa; phylum Chordata; class Actinopteri; order Perciformes; family Serranidae; genus Epinephelus; species Epinephelus cyanopodus. The sequence continues at coordinate 8,169,453 of CM048935.1, forward strand.
GGTACCAAGGATCAACACGCCTGGGGCCCTGCCCCTGACTGCCATGTTACTCATTCGGCTGAGCCTAACTGGGCCACATGGTCAAAGGCCCGGGAAGTAGATGCCTGTCCCCCCAGGTTTGGCTCTGGTGGAGCCCCTAGTCCTCATACTGGGCAGGTGCTCAATGTCCAAACATGCCAGGTCAGTAAAGTATTCAGTGGATTGACCGCTCTGGGTTGGGAGAAAGTTACTGCCTCAAACGTGTTCAAGAGTGAGGGTAGAATGGAGCACCAGGCCGTCATGGTGAAGAGGGAGCTGACTTGAAAGGCAAAACTTTTGATTTACTGGTTCATCTGTGTCCCAATCGTCACCTATTGTTATGAGCTATGGGTAGTGACTGAAAGAATGAGAATCACAGATTACATTTCTCATCTGGCCTGGTAACGCCTTGGGGCCCCCAGAATGAGCTGCAAAGCGATGCAGTTATGCATCAGGTGTGGAAATCCAGGGTCAACATGGTGCGATATTGCACAGAGCACAAGATTTAAACATCCTGTAGGCCTTACACGCATTCTCTTACTGGACAGTATATCACACAATAGAGATTGTAAAATCTTTGAGTCGTATCATGTTCTTGTGTAGTAGATTCATGCTGAGGTGTACTCATGGCCTGCACTGGGTTTTAAAAATATAGAGGTCCAAAAACTGAGCTTGTCAGTGGGGTTTGCGGCATGTCCCATCCCTGAAAAAAACATTCCCACATGTAAATATACGGAGGCGGCAAGTAGTGCAGTGGTTAGCGCTGTTGCCTCACAGCAAGAACATACTGGGTTCAGACCTAGCAGCTGCTTGGGGCCCCCCTGTGTGAAGTCTGCATGTCCTTCCTGTGTCAGTGTGGGTTTTCTCCAGGTACTCTGTCTTCCTGCCACAATCCAAAGACATGCAGGCAGGTTAAATGTAGTTTTATAACCAGGTGTGGGAACAATGACCCGCCTCAAACACATCCCTTTTACGCCCTCATTCTGTCATCCTTTTTTTTTTTAAAGATATTTTTTGGGGCCATTTTGCCTTTAATTGATAGGACAGTTAAGTGTGAAGGGGGAGAGAGAGAGGGAGCGACATGCAGCAAAGGGCCACAGGCAGGAGTTGAACTCGGGCCACTGCGGCAACAGCCTTGCATATGGGGCACCTGCTCTACCACTAAGCCAGCAACGCCCCCTCATTCTGTCATCCTTAACCTTTCATCCATCCATCCCTCGACCCTCATCCCTTTATCACTCACATACCCTCGACCCTCATCCCTCATCCATTTATCCCTCCATCATCAACCTTTCATTCTCAAATATCCTTGATCCTCACCCCCCACACTACCACATCCAATAAACCATTCAAATTTTCTTAATGGTGTGGTCTTTGTTGGTGAATTGGCGACTACAAATTGCCAGTAGGTGTGAATGTGAGCATGAATGGTTGTCTGTCTCTATGTGTCAGCCCTGTGATAGTATGGCACTCTGTCCAGGGTCTAACCTGCCTCTTGCCCAGTGTCAGCTGGGATAGGCTCCAGCCCTCTCCGTGACCGCTAATAGGATAAGTGCTTATGGATAATGAATAAATAAATATATGTAAGCCATGAGAAGCAAGTGAGAAAAGTTTGGTCTGACTTGTTTTCTCTCCTGTGTTTATGACTTCAGAACAGTTGAAAAAAAGATTGTCCAGTATCAATTTTCCAAGTTACTTTTTTCTTCATCTGGAAAACAAAGTTTTGACAGGTGATTTTTTTTTGTCGCTTACTGTCGAGATCAGTATTTGTTGTTGTAATACTCATCTCGGCCCCAACATGCTGAAGTGCACCAGTGTCCCACTGTCTAGATTCACGAACAAAGATCGCACCAATTAGATAAAGAGGGTTGAGGGATGAAGGGATGAAAGATTGAGGGTTGAGGCATGAAGGCTGGGTCATGGGTGAGTGCGATAATGGATGTGTTGCTCGAAGGCAGGAACACAGAAGGGATCCTAGGAGTTGAGACTGAGTGGGGGAGCAGTCTCTTTGTGACCTTGGCTTTGGATAGAGCATGTACGCAGAAAGGAGCTGAGAAAAAGATGTAAGAGGCGAGAAGGGATTGGACGGGTGGAACCTGAGAGATGCGTAAAAAAAGAGAGAGAAAATGTATCAGGTGTGCTTAAATACTTTTGGGCAGAAATGGGATGTGTTCGAAGCGTGGTCTTTGTTCCTGAACCCAGTTTCATCAAACTGCATTAGGACTAAAAGCTTTTACTTTTTCCTCTATGCATATTTTAATTTCTCCATGCACTGAAAATACAAGGTGCATATATTGTGTGTTAAGTTATGAAACATAGTTGTCGTGAATTTTGTTTGTGAATGTTTTTCTAGGCCTGTTCAGAACATGGGGTCATGGTGCACTTTATTACAAAAACACTTAGAAGAATAATCCTGACAAGAAAATAAAGGAGTGAAAGTTCAACTAGCAGCCAGCATTATGATAGATGGCTACGGTTAATTGTAGCATGACCGCACAGGAGCTGTCAGAGCTATGGATGAATGGCAATGAACTACAAGCTGTCTAATTCTCTAATGGCCTGTATCACGCTCTGTATAACTTCAGCTGCTTTTCTAGGTTCTTAAAAAGCTGTGTTGAGTGAAGTTTTTGTTTTGACGACAAGACCTCTGTGACCTCGTCGGGGGGTACAGCCATTAGTGTACTGCTCTGTCAATCTCGTTTAAAGCTCAAATGCCTCATGATGTTACAGCTCTCATTTTGAATGTCTTTCTGCTGAGTGACTCTACAATCATGATGATTTATTCCTCAATGATACCCATCTAATATTGGGCAAAATAAGTTAACTACGTTTATGAAACAGTGTAGAGGAAATTGCACCCTGTAATGTAAACGTAATGATGTAACTTTACCAAACAAGGATTGCACTATGGGCTTCAAGAACTCCCTGAACTGCACAGCTGGTTGATGTTGCTACTGCTGGTGTGCAAAGTATTGTGGAAGGGGAGTTTGCTTGCATTCACCGTCTTGTTAAGTCATTGGCTCTACAGACAGCTTAGTCTTAAAGATTAGATTATTCAACCTTGCCCCATTTCTACAAGACACGTGATACATTTGTTGTGTCAGTTGTATTTTGGTCTGTAACCTGTTGATGACCTTCCCTTCAGATTCCTTCCTGTTTGATGTCACACTTTAAGAGCATGATATACAGTGGCATGCAAATCTTTGGGAACCCCTCGTCAAAACTTTGTTTACTGTGAATTTTTTAGAAGATAAACTGATCTCTAAAAGGCATTGGGTTATAGATGACAAATGCCTTTTAACATTTTAAGCAAGACTAGTGTAATATTTTTGTTTTGTATAATCTTAAAGTGAATGACCATAATAAATTTCAAAGTTTTATAAGTATTGTGACTCCTGAAACCTTGTCCAAAAAAATCAGCAGCCATGGGCTCCTCTTAACAGCTGCCTAGCACTCTGAAAACTAAAATAACTGTTGCCCACTGTGATAAATCAGTTCAGGGAGGACCCAAATGCAGAGTGACAGGTAGCTTGACGTTTTAACAAAAAGCAAAACTTTAATGCAGATGATAAAAACCAGATCCAGATTTGATCCAGATCAAACAGGTAACTGAAAGTCCAAATGACAGCGGAACCAAAACTTAACTGAAAACCAGCTGGAAACAAGAATACCAGGCAGGAAAAGCAGGGAATGACACCAAGAGCATAAGTATGAATGCACGACAAACTAACAAAGAACACAGGGAACCACACAGGTATATATACACAGAAAACTTATCACAAGAACGAGACACAGCTGGAGTAGGAAGACGTGGGCAAAAGGGGGGAAATGCAGGTTGGCTAAAAACAAGGGGAACACTAAGGTGGGGAAAACAAGACTAATACAGAACAGGTGTGAAGAGAACAGGGACAGGGAGGGACTAACGAGAGGTGTGACAGAAAACAGGTGGGAAAACATACAAAGACACAAAGTATAACCAGACACAGCACAAGGAGAGAATCTACAAAATAAAACAGGAAGCAGATTAAATGTGACTGAATAACAGGAAACAAGAAACACAAACAGAAAACTCAGAAACAAAATCCACACTATAACCGAATATAAACAAAAACCCAGGATCATGACACACACAAAGCAGGAAAAGACTATAAGAAGATGGCAAAGTGTTTTCAGGGAGCTGTTTCCTCGGTTTGTAATGTAACCGTAAGAAAACTTACCAAGAAGAGCTGCTTGTAGGATTGTTATGAAGGCAAATCAAAACCAATGTTTGACATCAAAAGACCTGCAGAAAAATCTATTAGACTCTGGAGTGGTGGTGCACTGCTCTACTGTGCTGTGACACCTGTACAAATATGACCTTCATGGAAGAGAACTTTTTGGACACAATGTATGTTTGGAGAAAAAGGGAACACCTGTCCAGCTGTTAAGTATGGGGGTGGATCGATCATGCCTTGGTTTTGTGTTGCAGCCAGTGGCATGGGGAACATTTCACAGGTAGAGGGAAGAATGGATTCAGATAAATTCCAGCAAATTCTGGCAGCAAATATCACAGCATCTGTAAAAAAGCTGAGGATGACGAGAGGATGGCTTCTACAACAGGACGATTCTAGACACACTTCCAAATGCGCAATGGACGACCTCATAAGGAGCAAGCTGAAGGTTTTGCCTCGGCCTCACAGTCCCCGACCTGTTATATCCCATTGTTGTTAACACACAGCCTGTAAAACTGAAATTACTTGCCAGCATGCTGTTCTGCCCCAGGGATCATTTTTCTGGTTTGCCATCCATAAGAAATTATGTGTGATTGATTATCCAGAGGGGAGTTTCAGCAGAGAACATAACACCAAAACAAAAGAGGGGCATCAACACATTAACATGTTACAACCACAGTAAACACCAGACAGCGAAATTTTAATAGGGCAAATGGGTTAAAGAAAGCCATATTTTTTCATTGACCGTAACACTATTGACTTCTTCAAATCAAACTGACCCTCAGGGATATTAAAGCTTTACTATGCTCTATTTTAACCAGGCACAAGAGGCTTGCAAAGCTTTGGATTTCAATAAATGCCAAGGCGTAGTGTGCAGGGCTGTAGTAAGAGCGAGAGGTTGCATTTAAGGAGATTCAAAACACAGAGCCACAAGAGCAAACGTATGATGAATGGATTATTAGTATGTTACTGTGCTCTAACCTTTACTGCAAACTCAAGCATGTCTGAGCGTTACTCCAACTCCAAAGGGTCTATCATTGATCATCTACAAACCCTGAGGAACTTCACACTTAAGAAGAGGAACTTTACACTAAATTACAAATCACATAAAACAGATTATTGTTGGCATATGATGTGATTTAGGGGGATTTTTCAAACAAAATTCAAGTTGTTTGTAAAAAAAACAAAAAAAAAGAAAAGAAAAAAGAATTAATGCATGTTTTATTATTCTAACTGTAGTTTTTAGAGTGTTTCTTGGTTGCACTTTTTTAAAGAGTGCATTTTATTTTTTTTTGGTGCGTTATTAGAGTGCTGCTTGTTTGCCTTGTACGTATCGAGGAATTTGATTAATTGCCGTGCAGAATGTGACCACAGCTGCAGATTCTCTGTCAGACTCTCAGTAAATCACCGTCCTGCTCAGCACACTGTGTCCATCTTTTGAGTATAGAATGTGGGAACAGCAGGTGTGTGTGTGTGTGTGTGTTCTTCCTGCAACGCTTATCACATTGTGTGGCATTACATTACATTTCTGTAACTGATGCTTTTATCCAGAGCGAAGTACAATAAGTGTGTTTAACCATGTGGATAACCCAAAAATCCAAAGAATTAGTCAAGTGCATTGAGAAACAATAAGAGATAAATAGGGTTTTTCTTTCTTTGTTATGACCGTGGTCCTACTTTTTTGTATTGATGCGTTTATCTTATTGGTGAAAATGTTATGGCATGATGTGTAAAAGGTGCATGGTAGTATATGAAAAATAGGTGCGTACCAGCCCAGGGGTATTGGTACACTAGCTGCCAGTACCTGCAGGTCATTAGCTCCTTCTTGATTTCAATCAAATATGTTAAGAGCCAAGATTTTGGTGGTGCTGCACGAGGGGGAGCTATTATTAAACTGGATACCCTGAGATGACATCAGTTAGTCCACTAAATATTGCCTGGATTACAGGTGATAAAATCTGCCAGCTACTATTATTTCATCCTGTAAAACTGATAATTAAAAGCTAGACAGGTGAGGCCTGTTTTTGTCTACTGGAATAAAAGACCCCTTTTTAAAAAATAAGAATTATGAGTGGTTAATCAGCCACTGCTGTTTTTGTAAAATACACATCAGTGTGTGCCCTGTGAGAATGGATACAGCTTGACTGGCGTAGCAACATTGAGGGGAGCAGAGCTTGGTGCATTTTACAACCTAACACTTAAGATGTGTGGTCATGGAAGAAAAGTGGAGGGCAAAGAGAGTGGATGAACGTTATTGGATTTCTGATGACTGTTTTCCAGAGTTGTTTTAAATGTATTTGGATCTAATTCCCTGAACAAAACCTGCCCTCGAGCTGTGCATCCTAAATTATCACAGAGATAGACACCACTGTCATAAGACCAAAAATCCAAAGTTGTCTTGCTGATGCATTTGTCTCGCTCTGTGAGACAAGCGCCAGAAATCCCTGCTGACGATCAGGATCTCAGCCAGCGGCAATCAGCTTTTTAACATTTTTGGACTCCATGCCAGAGGCTAGATTTTTGATGAGCACTGTCAAACATCTGTGTTCTGTCAGTATAACATTTCTCTTATGAGTTTTTCGCACAATCCCACGCCAAAGGCAAGTCTTATGATCAACCTGGTCGAACATCAGTGTTCTGTCAGTAGTGACTACACAAAGCTAGACTTCTTCAGAGGTCAAAAGGGATGGTTGCAGCTCTGGGGTAAAACTGTAAGAAGTGGTAAGTGATAAAGTTTCTGGATGCTGTAGTAATGATCATCAAAACGAATTCCTCTTTTGAGATAATTATAAATCTTTGAACAGAAAATCCTGCACACTACTCTTGCTGAGCTTCACAATTTGTTACATTTCAGTCCACCTGAGGCCTGTACTACGAAGCAGGATTTGGAGTTAGTGAGGTAACTTTAGGGTAACTCTGAGTTTCCAGTACTACAAAGCTGGTTTTGTTTTTACCAGGATAAAACACCATGGGAACCTATGCTGAACAGCTGATACTCCAGAGCAGGTTGACTTCAAAGGATCACATCACAGCCTGTCAACTCTCTGACCAATCAGATCACCGAAGAAAAAAGTATCCATGAGCAATACGGTTTCCTATTCAACTATGGATTCATCACCCTCCTTATATCATACCAGCTCTATGTGGTCTAATGGCCAAAGATGTTCCACATTTTGATTCATATGTTCACATGTTAATAAATATTCTTTTACCATAAAACAAGTCTCTCCTGATTGAACTGGCTTCATAGAAAAGGCCTCAGAGCTTATATAGAAACTGCTCCACCCATTTCACAGGGGTGCACAGGTGTGGGGAATTAATCAGCTGTGGGTGTGTTTCTCAATAACTGACAACAACCCGTGCACCATATGTCACAAACCCCACAAACAAAAGAACCAGGGAACAAGAAAAACATAAGAGAACCCTCAGGCTCCTTACACATAAAGGCTATTTACAAGATTATTTACAAAAAATGCTGATCTTATCAATGAACAGCCTTACAGCTTTCATAAATCATCCAAAATGTTCAACACTGTGTACTCTTATGCCATGTATTATGAATTGGTCCTTTGAGATCTACAAATCCATTATAGCATGGCATGCTGTGGTATCTCATCATTTAATACTTTGGGAGATAGAGTTTGCAGATTAAATATCCAGTACACTTCTCCTCTGCTTAGTATTTCTTCAGTGTCTGTAGATAACCTTGGAAATAGATTTTATTGTCAAAAGAGGTTTTTCCTATGTTTTTCATATTCCATTTGTGTGGCATGTGACACATGGTGCACAGGTTGTTGTCAATTATTGAGAAATGCGCCCACAGCTGATTGATTCCCTCACACCTGTGCACACCTGTGAAATGGAGGGAGCAATGGCCCTTTCCTTACGTCCTACCTCCTACTTCCAGCACCCTTGCTCGGACCCAACCTATCTTCAAACTTGGCCTTCATTGTGATCTTAACTACACACCTGTAAAGTTTTGTTGGCTGGAAGCAGTTGAGCCTACCTTTTGAATTTTCAGAGTTTTAAACTTTAGACAGTTGCTGCAGCTCCAACCTCAGGACTATTGGCTACTGTCAGTTGAGTGAGTCTGGCAAAGTTCTGGACCTGTGTGCGTCCCACAGAGCAGCCCAGCCCCAAAAATGTGCTCCATTTAGATTTTATGTGAGCACCTGGCCCCAGTATTCCCAGGCTGATAAAACTCAGTTATCCCCCTCCACTTTGTGTTGTCTCCCCTCAGAGACCTCTTAGTTGTATATGGTTTCATTTTATTTCATCTTTTCTATTTATGCACCTTACCACTGTCAGCCATGAGCCTCACACGTGCCCACTTTACTATATACAAGGCCCAGAGGATTAGGAAAGCCTCACTCCTTCCGTGGCCTCAGTTGGTTGTTCTTTTATTTTATGGTTACCCTGGATCAGGAATAGTTACCCTGACAGTTGGGAATATCTACAAGGTCTCACTGCTCCCTGCACCAACCCAACAACCTCTTTTATCTTACTTACGCATGGCTTTCTCAGCCCAAACAGCACTGCCACCTTCAACAAACCCAGGCTCCGTACATGCGAGCTCCAGGTAGCGGTCACCAGTGTCATGTCATCCATGAAAGCCCTAACTGGTGGAAGATGCAACCCGTTCTGCCATCTCTCCCCACCTACCACCCACTTAGAAGCTCTGATGATTACTTCCATCGCCATAGTAAATGCTAATGGAGAAATTGTACACCCTGCCATGATGTCTATTTCTAGCCTCTGCCAAACCTGTTGTGAAACCTGGCGTATTTAGACACAACCTAATATCCTGAAAATATGCTTTCCCTAAGTTAACAACTACCTGTGGCACTTTGAAGCAGTCAAATGCACTCCAAATGAGGCTATGCGGTATTGAACCAAACGCATTTGCAAGATCTAAAAATATTACATGCAGGTCCCTTTTTTTAATCTTCGCTGCTTGAATCTTGTGCCAGATCATACTAGTATGCTCTAAACACCCTGCAAAACCTGGTATTCCTGCCTTCTGCACCGTAGTATCTATTAAGCTAGTCCATGGGAGCAAGGAAGTAATTAAAGGAAGCAAGTCTCTTCAAACCCCAGCCTATTCAGACAAACCCAGTCTGTTGGACAGACTGTGAACTTCTCACTGAGCTCCCCTGCGAACTACATCAAGCATGTGAATAGTAAAGGACATAAACAATAGGAAAAGATACAGATTACCCCAAACTATGTGCTCATAATTCTGCTGCAGACAGTCCCTGTGTTTAAGCTGTGGTCTGTGTTTGTTTACACAGCTAACATTAAAATGCAGATGCCAGTGCTGCAGTGGCCCATGTGTTCATCCAGTCACCTAACACTTAAGTCACTCAAGATACCTCTTGTGCTGGGACTCTGAAACAAAAGCTTTAAAAAGTCCTTCAAATTGGCGTTCCAAGAATTAGGACTGTACCTAGTTCTTGCAGTGAAGAATTAAAATGGGGTTTCTTAGAACTATGAAAAAGTTCCTCTGGTCCGAAAACACCTAAAAATTACTTGAAGTGTACGGGACATGAAGCAGGGATCCCACTTGAAAGGTTAGTTCTCATTAAAGTATCAATTAGACAAATGTTGAGTGTACTTGCGGATCTTTTTTTCAGCACTTCATGTCTGACTTTAATATGATTCAAATATGTTAAAAACGCCTAAAAGTTACTGCTAGGTCATATTGTTAGGAAGATTGTCAGATATAAACATGAGGAGAGGTCAGAGGTGACTACCACTGTAAAAGTAGAGGGAAATGTCACACTGTTCCTCACACATCTATAAATGTCCAATCCAAACTAAAACACATACACATCAAAAGCTTCAACGTTACTTACACGAAAAATGTTAAAAATGAGAAGCTAGTATTAATACATTTATGAAGGTAATGGAAAGGTAAGAGTATTTGTTTCTCTTTTCTATTTGATAGCATACCTGCAAATTGTCCATATATAATGTGAAAGTAGCTGGTCTATCGTGTCCTCTGGATTGTTACTCAACTGCCGTCTGTGCCAGATGTCTCGGAAGTGACTATATAAGCAGTTGTAAATCAGAATTGGAAAGGTGAATAGGTCTAGAGATAAAAGACATCTCTCTCAGGGGCGGCTGTGGCTACGAGGGTTGTCCACTACTCAAAAAACGGTGGTTTGATCCCCGGCTCCTCCTGTGCGCATGTCAAAGTATCCTCAGACAAGATGCTGAACTCCAAATTGCTCCCGATGGCTGTTCCATCAGTGTGCGAGAGTGTGTGTAAATGGGCGAATGTACCATGTGGTGTAAGGCCCCCAAGAAGTGAGCCAGGCTTTGAAGCCAATTTTCATAGTGGCCAAACGTAATCACATCCATCACTTGACACCATCGGGCCCGAAAGACTTTTTAGACATTTAAGTGACGTCTGTAAACCAGTGGATACATTTTTTTGTGTGTCACAACCCCCATGAAATGATCTATTTGGTGTGATAACATTTGTGAAGCCTACAAAAGTCAGCAGAGGGCTTAACCAGAGGTAGCTGGCTCAGCTGGTGGTGGTATCTAGTGAATCTGTATGGGCCACACAGTGTGGAAGCAGTGCTTATCATCCAGGTAATCTTATACACGACAGAGGAACATTTTTAACTCATAGGAATGAACGGGACCCGTCTAGAATTGAAACTGTATTCAGTTCTCTTTATACATCCATGGCTGCAACAGTCACAGTTCTTTGCAATGGCAAAGGTACACATAAGGGCACACAATGCTGCACAATCATCTAAATGTTTTAAATGGATGTTAAAGGATAAATTAGGCCAAAATTCAAGTGAGGCAATCTCTCACTATTTATCATGTTGCTGTAGTACCACATATAAGCAGAACACCATTACATTTGCAGCATCGCTCAAAGCAGATATGTGCACCTGTGGTCTTAATTGCGTCATGTTTTTAAGAGTTATGAGTAGTCTGTCAAAACGGACCATGGCTACAATTTGGCATCCAATGCTGTTAAAAAACAACATGGTACACAGTGTCCTAAAGCTCACCTAGTAGAGCAGATGCCCCATGTCCATAGGCTTTGCCCTTTCTAACCTACAGCTGCATGTTGTCCTCCCTCTCTCCTCCTTTAACTCTTTATCTGTCCTGTCTTATTAAAGGCAAAATGACAAAAGAAATATATATAACAAAAGCATGGCATTTAAAAAAAAAAAAAACACAAATGGATGAATATCCTTAGGTCTTGTGTAGTCAAGCACATCTTTCAACACTGAGCGTGTAACCTTTTCCTGTGCTTTCCCAAATGCTGAATGAATGAAAGAGTTTTGCCAAATATTCAAGCCTAAGAACATAAGAACGATAAATAAGAACTGTTAAGGAAGGATTACAATGGACAACACCATCTCTTTTTGTAACGAAGAATAAAGAAAAAATAAGACTTTTGCAACAAAATGAAAAGTGGCATAAAAATGTCAGTATAGTGGTGCTATGCATCTGCACTTAAAGCTGATCATTTTTCCTTGATCCATTACCTAACGCTCAACTAAATTTCACTGAGAGCAACAAAACGGGCCAAAAGCATTAAATCTTTATTAGCGACAAGATATATACGGTCTCTGCTTTCCCGATCATCCATCACATCGTTGAGAGGCAACAAGACCAGAACATCTACATGGAAAAATGTGTGAAAAGCTAGACACCTTGTAAAATCAAATCCCTGAAACATTAGGCTGTGCTTGTAAGACGGGGTTACCCCAGGGTACCATAAGTTTTTACTGCTCAAACTGTATGCATTGAGTTCCCTCTCTAAGGAAACTGCTCTTCTATTTAAGCTGTATTATGAAGCTGAAAAGATACTATGGTGGTAAAGAGGGTTTTTGCATGATAAGAATTTATTACATTTTAAAACCATCACACTTTTAGAGTGGACCATACGGTAATTGTAAACTTACTTATCTCAGCATTTATCAGATCTGACAGTTTTATACACCCGAGCACAAACTACTCATACCATCTGTTTTTAATTAAAACAAAGACTTTAAATGTGAGCAAACATACAGGTGTATTCAATAGATCATTCCATGTTTAATTGGGTGTGAATTAAAAATTTCTTTCTGATAAACATCTCTGCTATAGCATGTGTTACAGTATCTACAGTATTCATTTTAGACCAGATTTCTCAGTGAATTATCCCTTTAAATCCAGCTCATTAATAGAGATACCAAGTGTTATTCATACAAGTCTTTCATAGTGCAACTACAGGTGTATATGTGAACTTCATATTATTCATGTCATTATACAAAACCACGTCGGTTCAGTCTATTCCAAGCAACAACATACACATACGAGTGTCATTTAAAACATAATTTCCATCAGAGGAACAAAGTGGAATTGTTTCATGTTCTACACAAATCTATAAAGCTATTTAAACACATCAAAAGCAAAGTTAGGTGAAAGATGTTTAAGGCACTTAGAATTATGTGAAGTAAATATACAGAAAAAAACATTGACAAAACTCCATATATATTAAACCCATATTGACACATTAGATCCAGTTGGGAATCAAGACAGATTCAGTGGTTGAAAAGGCACGTTTCTGTCTCAAAGCAGTAAAAACCAAATCCTAGCAAACATTATGGGTTGCCATTCATCCATAAAGTGCATCGCATGACCCTTTTTCAGGCCTAGGTTGAGATGATTCAACATTGGCTGTTACTCTACACTTCATTAACTCAAACAACAGCTGGTCAGCGCACATGTAAAACCTCTGCCTCTGTAGTTTTACTGACGTTTAAAAATATGGCTTTAGTGGATGATGTGTAGGCCTGTTAACAGTCTGGTGAGTGTTTCAGTCACCTTTGTCACCCGGTTAATCCTGAAATACCAGTATGATGGTTCTGCTTCTTATTTTCAATGGCATTCATATCTTGAAAACAAGGCTGTGTTGTTAAAATTAAACTTTTAGAACTGTGACTCGTTAATCTCTCATATCATAACCTTTGGATTTACTTCAGGTTGTTTAGCACCACGGTGATATAGTGGGGGGCTTCTTTCTGCATTACTCGACTGAAGCTGAGGTTCATCTTAAAATAAATAACTGATTAAGTTCCTTAAAAAGGTCAGTTGATCCAAAATACAAAAAACATCCTCTCCTACATTTGTGGATAGTTTTGGTTTTATGTGCAGAGATTTTATAGATGTCTGGCTGTGAAGTATCTGCTTCCTGTCCCAATGTGATGGAGGTCAAGGGACGTTACCTACAGACGGCCCTGTCGAGGGGGATTATTTTTCTGTAGATGGAGGTTCCACTGACAACTGTCGTGTAGCACCAAAAACAAAATCCCATTCACTTACATTGTATCAAGATAAAGGGATAAATCACATGGGTTGATATCTTCAAGTCCTCAGCAGGTAAAACCAAAAGTATCTGCACTGCCACACACCACTAGGGCGAGTAGAAAAATGGGTGAACTGATCTTTTAATTATACCCACAGCACACCATCTCTGTAGACCAGTAGTCCAGGCCCAGTCAACACTCTTACATTAACAGGCAACGTGCCAATAGAGGTTAAATGTTGTAAATTTTTATGGACTTAAATTGGCATAGTAAATGTGTAAAAGCAAACTGACAGATGTGAGAGGGGAATGACGTGATAGTGTACATTACATTCCTCAAGTTAGGCCACATTTCCTCATCTCTCTCTCAGTGGAGTACATTCGAGATATTAAGGTCTCTCCGGGGACTTGCACAGAAATCACACATGGCACTAGAACGTGAGGGAATCTAGACTTTTAGACGCAAACCGAAAGTGCAAATACAATGAAGTTTCTCAAGGTCTGCCTGTAGCCTCAATGACAATCAATGGCAGTACTAAGCAATGACATGGAAGTGCCTGCAAACACAAAGACATCAGTCCTCTGTGACACCTACCTAATCACCAATGCGAAATCTGAGACATTTAATTTATCCAGGTTCTTTCCCTTATTTCAGTATCCACATGGGGGTGTTGTTTCTCTGGTTTCAGAAGAGGGCCTGTTGTCACAAGTAGTAAATCATAAGGCGACGCACATCTGCAGAAACTGATGAGACGATGGTTCGAGTTTTCTGTAGATTGTCACAGTTGTGAATGTCTTCAAGTTATCTTTTTTTTTTGGTCAAGAAGCCAAACTTTGGCTTTGTGTCCAAAGGATCAAACTGATCCCATCTGGCGGCCGCAGTGCGAGGGTCAAAAGTGAACGATCAGAGCTGAGAAATCCCCACACAGTTTAAGATAACTTAAACTCTGAGGTTTAAAGGAGTGGAGCCACGTAATGCCAGAAACAATCCTTAGTTGCACAAGGTCTTCAGAATGAAGTCTTCTGTACAGGCCGGATAAAATATCCCATAACCCATTGTAAAGGGGGAATATAAGTGAAACAGGCTGCCGCAGGAAAAACTGTTCCTTTTTAACTTATATACAGTTCTTGAGATAAAGGCTGCTTCCAATCCAACTCCTAGACTGGAAGGTGAAACAGCGGCTACAATATGGAAGGTGGAAAGATGAAATAGGAGTTGTGGTGGGAGCAGGGAATGATGAGGGACAAGGCAGAAAAAGCAAACACAGGGTATGGAATAGCAGTCAAACACAACAGGAGGGTGGAGTGGTCTGGTAGGGGAGGAGGAGATGAAGGACAAAGGGAAAATGGAGAAGAGGAGGTCCAGTGCTCATTGTTATTGTTCCAGCTTCTGGTGGTAAAGCTGAGTGACCTGGATGACCGGAGGCGAGGTGCTGAGTGAGGGCCCACACCAACAGGCGGAGGATCGCACCGGTTGGACTTCACACCTGCCACTGGAGAGAGGGAGGTCACAGCAGATTAAATGCAATGTGAGAGCTGTACGCCTCAGAAAACATCAAGCCAGACAGACTGAGAGGATCCAAGAGGAAATGTACAGTACAGGACAGATGCTAGTATAGCTAAACTTGTCAGCCATCCTTATAGGAGGAGAGATACTGCATGTTATTAACGCAACAACACCGGCGAGTTACAGGTACAGGTCCACTGAAAACATAGCAGGAAGACAGGTTTTACCTCTGGCTCTCTCCCATCTGACAGTGCATGACAGATAACGGAAAAGTGGATACAGTAAAAGGAAATCCACATGATTTATGACAGAATCTGGGTTCTAAATCTAGTTTTTATAAGGACAAGCTAGAAGACAAGAAACCCTCATAAAACATCAGATGATTCAAATAGCCATTTGTTGAATCAATTACTTCACAGTGTTCTGTTTTGACATTTAGTGGTTTAGAATATTATGTCAGACAAGTTTTCAAACAGATGGTATCTATTAAATCTGTTTCACACAGGCTGATTTAATAAAGGGATTTTCCCTGTGCGTCAAAACACCAGATGAGGAGAGGGAGGAGGAAGACCTGAAATCCAACAACCTACAAAGCCCACATAGTGAGCCCACATCACCATGTGACAGAGAGGTGCTAACAGCATGTGTTAGTCACATACGATGCAGGGGAGCAGTGTGGCACAGCCAAAAGGTTTACAGAGCACAGAACACCGCAGAACAGTAAATACACACCATGGTTGGGGACAAATCATTTGCAGAACAAAATGTGGAAATCAATTCTCCATACTTTGCTTGGGTTCAATTATAGACTGTTAAAGATAGAAGGCATGACAGCTCCTCAAAAGTGAAGCCACAACATCTCAATCGCCCCCTGGTGGCTGGCTACAGTATAGGTCGAAAACCTCACCCCCTCTATATTAGTGGAGGGGACCTGGCCAAACTAAAAAAGACAAAGTGCACGTCATTTCCGGATAAGTTTGATTTTGATTAATTATCTGATGCTATAAAAAGGTATTTTGACATCATGATTCAAGCTGTGTGTGCTAATCAGTGTGCTTGTGATCAATGGCACCACTCATGAATGGGCTAACAGGTGTATAGGCGGGAACTCAATATTGCGGAGACTGCAACTGCAAGAAACTCTGGCTCCAAATGGTATCACCAGTGCAAGATGGCAGCGGCCGTATCCAGGATGTTTTGGCCTCATCTTTTGTACAGTCAAGTAAGTGGAGACACACTGTCCATCTTTATATACAGTCTAGTCTCTATGACATACACGAGACTGAACATGACTGACCAGCATCATATTAATAGAATGCTGAAAATTAAATAACAACCATATTTAGAATAATGTTGCTATCTGTAATGTTTCTATATTTCATTAAGACTATTGGCTCCATGACACTAACTAGCGTGCTGTTGAGATACCATTTTGTTGCAAAATCCTTCATCAGCTGACGCTATGAAGCAACCAGCAGCAGGTCCATGCTGCATAGCTGTGTTACAGCCAGCTGGCTAACCTTAGCTTAGGTTACAATTAGCTAGCTGAAGTTATGGTACAATCCGTTCACCCACTGGCAATACGAAGCAATTAAAACATGTAAAGTTACATATGGAACCTTGAAAAATAATTTTATGCTCATATAAATAAGAATCTCAAGCCTTTGGTGTGAAAACACACTTCTGTCAAGTTCACTCTGAGTATCATCACTGTTGATGCGCAGCCTCCTTTTTCATCTGGACACTTCTTTCAAGGTTTGTGTCCACTAGGCCACCGTAGTTTAAAGAGATGGGACTTTGTGTAAGAGAAGATAAGATCTTCCCCTGATCACGTGCACTGAAAATGAACTGACCCCAACCTTGATAAACATCCTGACTGCAAGCACATTAAAGGCAGTTTTGGGGTTTTGTAGAAGCCCATTGGACTCTTCAATAAAATGATGACATAAACTTAAAAATGAAAATGTAATTCCACAATAGTAATATAAATTTCCACATATGTAAGAGTTGAGTAAAAATCTTAAATGGAAATGCTTTAATCCTACTTCCTTTTTCACACACTTGTATGGTTGTTTTATGATGATATTAAAATTAATTTATTTTACAATATTCAATTGTTAAAGGTCTAATTGATCAGAACAAAAGAATACCTTGCACATGTTTCAAAACATGTGCATAACAGAGGGACGAGTAGGACACAATTTGCAAACAAACTCCCTCACACTGTCAAACTTGCAAAAGAAATAAATTCATTACAATGTTTCAATAATTAGACCTCCATCAAGCTAACGATTTTGTGACAAAGAGAACCCCTCTTTGTAGGGAGTGGATGTGACATTCACCACATGCAGTGGTAAGGCATAAATACCAACCATCAATTTAGGATGTGAGAAATGCTCAATATTACACATAGAGATAGAGAAATAAAAAAGTAAAAACACAATGTGACAATATTAAACATATTGTTACATTGAATAGGGAGGTTCTTATAAGTAAATGCTTCAAGTCCCAAAGGTTTAACTGCAGTCTCAAAAAGATGCATTTTTAGGTTGCACTAGTGAATTAACCTGCAGGGATATTTTAGCACGGCAAGTAACAAAACAGCATCAGTACAAAAATAGGAACCTTCGAAATAAATACAGCAAGGCCGCCAAAATGCTGATAGGCAAAAATTGCATCAAAGTATACAAAACAATAATCAAATTAGCCTCTGTCCTATCAAGACTGCAGTCATTTAAGTGAAAAAAAAGTGTGTGTGTATATACATATCAGCCAAAACATTAAAACCACTGACAGGTAATGTGAATAACTTTGATTAGTTTGTTCCAATGCGTTGTCCTGTTGGGAAACCTTTGGTTTTGCCATTCATGTGGATACCACATGACATGTTCCACCCACTCACACACCGATGCAGACATGGCAACAGTACTCACCAATGACAATTCCCCTAATCCATGGTGGGGTCTCCTTGGATCGGACTTGGCTCTGACCTGTCGAGGCATGGACACAGGATCTCTGGGAGTGTCCTGCGGTGTCTGGCACCAGTGCGTTGGTGGCAGATTCATTTAGTCCAGTGGGTTGTGAGGTTGGTTACAGGCACGTGGCACAGATGCTCATTCAGATTGGGAGCTGGGGAATTTGAAGCCCAGGTTGACACTTCAAAGGTCTTTGTCACATTCCTTGGGCCTTTCTTGAGCGATGTTTTCAGTGTGGCATGGTGCATTATCCTGCTGGTGGGCCACTGCCACTGGGGAGTACTGTTGCCATGAGGGGGGGTACATGGTCTGCAACGGTGTTTGAGTGGGTGGAACCTGTCAGGCGGTATCCACATGAATGACAGTAACAAAGGTTTCCCAGCAGAACAATGCATTGGAACAAAATAATCAAAGTTATTCACGTCACCTGTCAGTGGTTTTAATGTTTTGGCTGACTGGTGTATAATGATAGTGAATCATTAGAGTCAGCTGGAGGAGTTTCATAGGCTGGAAAGCTATGCCATGGTGGTGTTACTCATATAACACATATATATGTGGAAAATGTATACAGTTATTGTGGAATTACATTTTCATGTTAAAGTTTAGATAGTCATTATATCAAAGTCCCCTATGGGCTCCCATTGTTTCAAGTAAATCTAAATACAATACTCACTTGTCATATGTACAGCCAGTATGAAAAGAGGAACAATTAAAGCACAAATTAACTGCACATACAGCACCTGAGCATTGTATTAAGAGAAGACTTGAAAATAATAGGAAGTTGTGCTTCAACATCCTAATACCACAAAACAGGACACCTCCATTATAGTACAGTAGTTAACTGTAGGATGCATGTTACTGAGGAACAATAAAAAAAAGAGACAGTATGCCACAGTGTTAGCCTGCTGAGCTGATATATGAAGTACCTCACATGTTAAGGGGCTCTTTTCAGATTGGAGCAGCAATGCTGTGAAATGTGAGGGCAAAACAAACACAAGAGGAGAAGGGAAAACATTTTTAAAAAGCGAACAGATGTGACTGTGATCAAAATAATAATAACAATGATAATAATAATAATAATGATGGTAATCACCTCTTCACTTTCAAATTCCTGAAATCTTTACAGACGTACAAGCCTGTGAACAATTACGAGGCTTATGTGTTTATCCAAACATGAGCTTAAGTCTGAAAGTTTGGCTATCATTTGGGCCTGAAATTCATTAAAGGAAACTTTAGGTAACGCATTTAATGACATTAGAAAGCCAGCAACATAACACAACCCATTATCCAGCAATTAGGACCAATTGCTGGAAATCAACACTTGTTCAAATGCTGCGTTCATACAGAATCAGGCAGACGGCAGATGGGCAACAACTTCTGGATGACATCTTGTTTCACCCTTTGGATACCTCAGGTAACTGGCTGGATTTCTTTTAAAAACATGGGAAGAAGATAATGAGCAAATAAATGACCCACAAAATTTGCAAGAAACTTGCAGAGAGAGAAATAAAAAAACAAGAATATTTTTTTAAAGTTAAAAAACAACAACAAAAACAAGAAAATGACCTAAAAATAGTGCTTAAAATTATAATAATTATGTAACAAAATTTTAAAATGTAATAACAATGATTATAAATAGTTCCCAAGCCCAAGCGTTTTTCTTTTTCCTAGTTTAAAAAAAAAAAAATCTTTTTCTATGTTTTTGAAAGAAATCACACCAAATTTCCTCAACATGCAGAAAATATTTTGACTTTAAACAACAGTGCTGTCTACTGTTATTGCTGATATTCACTGCCAACCTCACCTAATTTCACCATCCTGCTGCTGTCACTAAAGTTATATACAGTCTGTCATTTACCATCTCCCTTATTCCACGTTAAGGCAGCATAAGCCACTGAATGTGCCATCAACAGGTAATAGGAGGTGTGTACTGTCTGTATAAATCAGGATTATTTTCTGATCAGAACTAATTGGACTGATGAATGTAAAGAAATGTGATTAGTTTAGCGTTATATTTTTAAGATGAGAGGTGGAACTTGCAGCCGACAGCATGAGGGTTAAATCTGAAATCTCAACAGGAGTAATGTCAAATTAGACAGACATCAGTTTGGGAGATCAACAATTACACCAGCAGAGGCCATGACTCATAACAGGACCGGTGGCACTGAATGTAACCAGGTATAACTCACTTGTATTTGCGTGTTTGTCCAAGCACGTATAGCATGTCTGATTTTTTTTAAGAGGGACTTTAACTTATTGTTTTGCATTTTTGGTGAATACCTTTTCCAATTGAAGGCAGACACAGAGTACAGGGTTTAAATGCCTTACCCCCTACTTCCTCCTATTTCATTTGATTAGGTGGTTGAGACTGAGACATGAAAAGCCCACATTGCTCAAGCTCACAACTGTAGATAATGTGCTGTTGATGCAAACTCAACAGCTCCTCCATCCGTTTCACATTAAGTGCTTCCAACAGCTAATGGGGCTTAATCCCTTTAATTCCCTGAAAAGCTTAGTTCGGAAACATCTTACGGAATAGTGGGGTTTTACTTTGCGTGCAGAGCACGAGTGAAATGTGAGCCATGACCAGGCCTTTGAAAATAGCTGTATTAGTATAAGCAAAGGTCATAATGCATGAATGTTCCTTCGGGTAATTGATATGGCATTCCACATTCACCACTTAGCCTTGACCTTAACCCCCAGAGTCACCTCGTAAAAGCTTTAGAACATTTACTTTTGGTGGCGGCGGAAACATGAATGGGAAACATCACTTGATATAATTGGTTCTGTTTAAAATAGAGTGGGGAGTTAATAGCATGAGGATGTTAATACTTAATCATTGCTTGTTTGCAGGGCTTGACATTAACTGTTTTGCTCAACAGTTACTGTGGCTAGTGGTTTTCCAGTTACCCGTCAATCAGTGTTTTTACTAACAATTTGTTGCTGGGGAATAAGTTTTTTTTATTAAAGATGACAATGGTGTGCTACAATTTACTTAAAGAAAAACATATGCAACCCTTCTAAATTTATATGATCAGTATAAACACCCAAATCAAGACTACCTAGACCATAGTCATTAAATATTGTGCTGTGGTAAGGTTGTGTGTTTCCATTTGTTTTGAACAGACAGTAGAGCGAGTGTCAAAGACAGAAAAAATCATCTTGCTGGGGACTGAGGTCTTCAGTGTTTGTTTTATTCTGTTCTGCTTTTGTCTCGAAAGGCTGATTGAAAGCAGTGGAGATTAGGAGTTCATATTTGAGGTTTTTTTGGCATGGTGTTAGATCCATCTCAATGATGCTGTCTATTGAGGATCGGCATGACAAATGTGTTTCCATACCCTACAACTGCGGACCACTGCAGACATACTGGGCTCCTCTTGTACACAGCTCTCTCTCTGTTGCTGCTAAAACTGACTGACAGCCCACAGACGGATCCTCAAGCTCCACTGTTTCATTTGAGCTTGCCACAGACTAACTCACTCACACGTCAATCTGACTGTTGTGGTGGCCTCAGCACATGGTGCTAAGCGTGGATAGCTACATGTGTCCAGATTGGAACTCACGCTTGTGAGCTTTGGTTTCGCATTACCTGCATCAATCTACATATCATGATTCTGCTCTTGCCTGCGTGCACAGACTGTATATATAACACCTGCCAAAGTGTTGCATATCACTGCCAAATTCTACCCGCATCTGGCAGGTGCTAATTTTGATTATTTGATTGTTTCTATATTTGATAGAACACGTAGTTGTGTGAATTGTGTTTGGTCTCTGCATTTGTGGCATCTGCTGGTGTATCATAGTCAATACTGTGTGTAATGTGTGTTTCTTACCCAGTGTCATCAGGCACATCTTGATCAGCCTCTGCAGCAGACGACTCCACATCTGCATCTGCATCTGCATCTGCATCTGCACTGCTCTCACTGCCCTGAGCTGACAGACCGCACAGAGACTCTGGGCTCAGACACTCGCCACTGGGACAGACAGACAGACAGACAGACAGCGGGATACACAACCAGGTGGTTGTCATTTACTTAGTCACAACATTTCTTGCTATTTAAGAACTTGTTTGTGGATCTTAATTACTACAGTCCTCTGCCTGAGACCCAGCACATGGTGTGGACCAGATGTGACTTATATATAACTGTATTTTGTACTTTATAATTTGTTACACATGTGTCTAGCCCTCCTTCCAATATCTTGCATTTATGTGTGTGTGTGTGTGTGTGTGTGTGTGTGTGTGTGTCAGTGCATGTCTACAGACTTGATATGCTTCTCCAGTAGCAAGATGGCTTGCTCCCTCTCCTCCAGCCGCCTCTTCAGGGAAGCGATCTCCTTCTGCTTCTCTAGCAGCTCCTTCTGGAGACGATAGTTGCTCTCCTCCAGAGTCTCACAGAACGCCTAGAGGGAGGCAGCGACAGAGAAAAGAAGAAGTGAAAACATTTGCCAACAGTAAAAACAAAGGTGTGTGTGGGGACAAAGTGAAACACATAAGAATGCACATCCTCCGAATAAACTTTTTCCAAACGGTGCTGACATCAAAGGAAAAACTCAAAATCAAGATTTGTTGCACACGATGTATTGCTACTCCCGTGCTTTATTCCCACACCAAACAAATAAGCAACGTGAGGCAAAACGTGTGTGGGGACAAACCCTCAGACATCAGAGGATGAGACAAGGATAACATTTCCAGATGTTGGAACAAATAAACCCAAAGACATGCTGTGCTTATCCCAGTAAGTGTCTTTAATCTGTAAGTAAACAATTTAAAGTGTCTGACTGAAAACATGTCCAGGTGAAATCACACAGGTGGACCAGTGGGGGGGGCACAACCTTTACTGGCATCAAAGAGGACTGATATTTACCTTGTTGACTGCCATCGGTCTATCGACAATTAAGATGACATTCACTGATGGCAGTAGCCGATGTTTTTCTGGTTTGACACTTAAATTTTACGCTTATATCGCTCTCATGATGTGTTTAAATGTAAATCTTGTAAAATGTAGTTTTTGTCAAGAAACTCAAAGGAGAAATTAGTTGTTTTCAGGGCAACATAAAATAAATATTACTCAACTTTAAAACAGTTAAGTTTTTTTTATAATTAAGATTCCATTTTTATCTGGCACAAAAGGGGAAATAAATAACAACAAAAACAAAATAAACAACAATAAAAGACATTGGTGTCGGCTAACTGCAAAATCGTTATTTCAAATATCAGTTTCAGCCCAGGATTTCAAAATTGTTGTATTCCTAGTGAAATCATTTCCGCATGCAGGAAACTTCAACAAACAAACCTACAGACCCACTGTGTTAATCTCGGCCCACGTCTTTAATCTATAATTAACTGTATTAACTTTACAGCTTTGAAATGTCAATCTGAAAACATGTTCAGGTCAAATTAGGAAGGCTATTTTACAAGCACAGCTGTAGGGGACAAGCAAGACATGTTTACTGCCTCCTGTAATGGGAGTGAGTACATCCTTGCATCACCACATGCCACCCAGCTATTTTATGTCCCTGTAAAAGTTAAGACCCAGGGGGTCACTTTAAATGCTATGGTACTTGAGGTTTGGCAGTGACTTGAAAATGATACTTCATTCCATACTTAATTTTGAGTATAAACACTTTGTAAAAGCGTCAGTGTGTAATGTGGTCTTAAGTAGGGCTGTCACGATCATGGATTTAGTTGCTAAAGTTAGTACATTACATTTTGTTTACAATTACTGTCACACAAATAATTGTGCTGTTGTGTTTGATGTTGCAACTAGACCTAAATCCATGTTAATTTCAATGGCTAATTTCAATGTGGAGAGTTTGCTCTCTCTGCTGTTGCTGGTCGGCTTTTACCAGTCCTGTATTGTTATCCCCACCACTCAAGGTCGCCATCTTTTTCAGCTGCCTGTTCCACCTGTAGAGACTGATCTCTGCTGACCTGGCTCATCTGAAATGAGCCAATTATTCAATACCTGGGCTTACTAAAATAACAAGATCCTGTTTAAAGTTGACAGGGATGGCAGCACAAAAACACATGCATGCACATGAGCATGCATACTTCACATGCATACTTACTCTGCTCTCCTCCAGACTATCAAAAGGCCCAGGTGGGTCATCCAGACACAGAAACTCTCTCACTGCCAGGCTGTAAAGGAGGATAAAGCGGGACATGAATTTGTGCGTGTTTGTACGGTTGTTGTTTTTGAACAGGCTAATAAAAAATGCTTTTTTTCTAGGTGATCAGGAGATGCAGGCACAAAACAAGTGAATGATATGACAGTAACAGCACTATATGGGAGACAAGACAGGAGTAAAATAACAACACAAAACACAGGCATATTGGTATACTGTATGGTGACGTTGTTAAATGGTATTCTGTGTGTTTGTTGGTGTGGTGTGTTGATAAAGTACTAAAAAGGGGAGTTAGAAGGAGTTCTAAAAAATAATACTTAAATATAAAGTAGGAATTATCACTTATCAGGTGGGTGCTTTCCAAAGCAGTTTCCACAAAAAGGCTAAACTGTTCTTTTTAAAGATAAAAAAGTTCCTCGATGATGTTACATACCAGTTGGCAATGTCCTTGTGTGCAACCAAGTTTTGCATAAAGGCCTGCAGTCCCAACTGTCTGTCTTCCAGGAAGTCACTGTCATAGTTGTCTTTGAACCACCGCTTGGGAGGCAGCGAGAGCCGGAAGCCTGGGAACATCTCCTTCAGCTAGAACACACACACATACATACACACACACACACACACACAGAGTATCACATGATATCTCTCATAAAGTTACAGTGAAAGAACACTATCCAGTTTTAAAGACAATATGAGGTTACTGGCATGCAGGGACAAAGCGTAGCGACAAAAGTGACAAAGAACAGGATAAAGATTACAGGCTGCTGCTCCCTGAAGCACTCACACTATGTTTCTGCATTACACGCCCAGATCAAATAAGTTGTTAAGCAAGTCAACTGTCCTACAATCTATAACCCTTACTACACAACCACACTGACTACTATTATTCCGAATATGACGATATTCTGAAATTGATTTGGGTGATGTAAACAGCATTTTCCGTTTTGATATTCCAAGTCAGGCCTTTTCCAAATAAAACGTTTTCTGATTAAGACGAGGAAAATACCAGTATTATTCAGGTTTTAGGGGCATTCTTTGGACATGTATACAGCGCATTAAGAATACACATCTCAATTGACATTTTTACTGCAGTTTGCAATACACGGCCTCTTGTCAGCTCTGTGGGTTGTCATGGATGTGTTGTACACAAAGCAGCTCGCCAACAGTTTGCAAGGCTGGTGTAAAAATGCATGCCCAAAGAAAAGCCCACACTTCTGCTCGTAAGAAGAAACACACCTACTTTTAAACACCATGAAAGACTTAGATATCAACAGGGTTTTTGGATATGTGTAAATATTGGAACACTGACCAAGTTTTTTTCTTATATTTGTTTTAAAGAGAGATCCTAAAAAAAGTTTACGATAGATTCATGATGCGTCCTTAACCTTCAGAATAGTCTGCATGTGTGTTCTTGTAATGATGAATACCTTTGTCTTGTAAGTTGAACTTGACAGCACATGCTATTTGATCCTAATTAACATAGTCAAACGCCCCACGTATCCTCACAAAAGGGCCTGACACTGCATGACTGTGTGCACTCACAGAAACCGAAAAAGACAAAGAAAAGTTGAGAGAATTAAGTCAAGAGTGCCCAACCGCACGCAGGTCTGAAGACGGTAAAGCACCGGACTCCAAACATAAAAAAAAAAAAAAAAAAAAATCTGTTATGAATTGCGGGACTAGTGCAGAACGTGAACACCAGCTGTCATATTTAATAGCATCAGGAGCGGATAACAGAGTAACATTCTATGTACTTTTTTAAAGATGCACGGGATGCTAAAAATCTGCAGTAAACAACCACCCAACCGGCAAACTGCAAACTGTGTGTATTACAGTAGCACAACTGTTAGGACTCAGGACAGAGACGAGTGCCACGGCATGCTCCAAAGCGTGTATGCGTTCGGAGGGAGACAATGAGGGGGAGAGAAGGCGAAGGTGGAAAATTTCATGCAATATTTTAGTAAATTATGCATAACTTACTTCAAATGCTACTTTGCCACTTTTTGTCCTGCCTGCCTGAACAGCCTGTGATATTTTCTGGTGTGATTAATTGCTAATTATCAGATGACATTGTTCCTATTAACTTAACTGACGTGAACTGAAGTGTTAGTGCAGCGTTTATTCTAAAAGTGCCATTGTTTCTTAAAATAATCAAAATAATTACAAAAAAACCTACAAAATATTATTGTAATATAAATTTTAGAATATTATACACCTGTAGAATTGAAGAAAACCTAGTAACCAATTATGTTGCATAAACATGTCAGCACAAAATGTAGTGCTCCTGAGTGTGCGTAGACTCTGTGTTCCCTAAGAACAGATAATTTTTCAAGCATTGTAGGTAAGTCTAAAGGTAAGCAGTATTTATGTAATCCTGTGTGTTATATATAGGATTACAATTATTAGAGTGAGTTAGATTTGCCTACATTTTGCCAACAGGCAAGTGAAGGTATGAAGTTAAAAAAAAAAAAAAAAACACTATTAGATTCAGTTTAAAGATTCAATTTAAAGATTCGTAACATGGACTTCATACAGGAGAACGTGACTCCACTAACAAAAAGAAATTAAAAGATAAATAAAAAATTAGATAAAATGTTCATGGCAATTAAGACCTCAATTAAGACTATTTAACCCCTTAGCCCTGAGCTCCAGCTTACAATACTCAACAGCAAATAAGATGTACAGAACTCTGTGTTTCAGTTTATAGCACAGAAGCAGGAGTAACACCTCCGGAAAACCTTCAAGTACATCAGTTTGGCGTTCTCTCCTCACAAACTATTCCCACAGTCATGGGAGCTGGGAAAAATAACACGTTTCCTCTACTGATAACCCTTGTATCACCCCCGCCTGTTTTTAAAATTTGCCTGTGCTCTTTAATAAGTACTAAAGTTGATCATTTGCTTTGTACTGTGGGTAGTGCTTTATGTTGAAGTCATTGTTGTTTGCTTTTAAAGAGGAATTAATAAATACTGCCAGATGCTTTTGTTGCTTAAATATCCTGACGTAACTCTTCCGTCCATTATCCTGCTGACTGGCTCCACTGGAGCCTTCAAAGTTAATCATGGCTACCACCATCTCTGCCTTTTACATCTGACGTAAACATTGTTTGGTGATTTGATAATCCTCAAAACAGATGTATGCAAATTTAGACAAAGCAATGTTTGGCTGCATGTAGTCAGCTTTGGTAGTTTGAGAAAACTGATGTCAATTTTCTCACCAGGAGGTCATTTGTATGCACATGTACTCGACATGGTGGCCCAAGCTATGAGCACAAATGTTTTGTAAAGCAATGTTGGATAAGGTCCAAACTACTACACAAGCTATGTTTGGTGCCAGCCACACCGTGTGGAGGCAGCGCTGCATATTGGAAACCTGATCATGTGTTTACTATGCCTGATATCTATGCTGTTGTTTAGATTCGGCTACAAGTGAAAATAACTGTAACTGCTTAAACATTTCCAGACAGTTAAATGCATGACCTCTGCAGTAACAGTACATGCACGGCCGAAGACCATCATGCACAGTGTGAACATAACAGCGGCCTCTGTGGAAAAGCCACAGGAATGGAGGAAAGGATGTCCACACACCCCTGTCTGTCCTCTCCCTCCTTATTGAATACACAGACTGTATAAAGGGCTGAATGCAGGGTGTTACCGTCTCCTGTCTTTCCATTTTGCTTGCTGGGGTTACTATGTCTGAATTAGTATATGGTGCATTTCAGTAGTAGGTTTTGTCAATATTTTGAAGGCCTACAAAGATAACTTTCGCTTGTTTGTTACAGCTTTCAAGTGTTCTTTTTCCCCATAGAGTGTCATTACATGGTTTAATCTTTTTTGTCCTTTTGTAATCTGTGACCATACTGTCCTTCCCGAAACCACGAGAGACCTGTTCCCCTAGTTGGCTCGGGCCTGTTGGATATTTGGGAACAGAGGGTTTCTTTGTGTAGCTCTAATCACTTCCACAGTGTACTCAAAAACAAAAGAACCCATGCTGAAAGCAGGATGGTCAAAAACAGTGTCTGCAAACAGATAATCACAAAAAGTAAATAAAAAAAAAGCTTCAGATAAGCTTGAGATTTGGGACAGCCCGTACTTTTCACACGAACTTGCATAAGCAAACTTATGTACATTACACACCCAAACCCACCTTGTCGTTGAGTCGGGAGAAGTCTGTGTACCTTCTAAAAACAACCCAGCTCTCATCTGGAGTCTTCCTGACCAGGACTTTAAATACCTGCAGCAGGGATAAGGCAACACACGATCTAAAATCTCATTTACAACTGTAAACGTACGGTAATAAAACTCTGTGTACTGAGTACATGTTGGCAGTAGACTTTAAGTCTACTATGCATTACACAGTAAGCATGTCTATCCCCTTTGGTAAAGTGTTGTTCTTTACAGTAACTAGGCAAACTGATAAACAGGTTGACATGCTGCCAACCTACATGTCAATTTGGGGTAAATAACATAATATTCCAATTTATATAAAAGTACTTAGTTGCCACAGACACACAAGTTCAAAAAGGTCGTCATGATATGCTGATTTCCTGGTTTCATACCGTGAACTTGGCCCTCTCCTCCATGACCTCATACCCGAGCACAGTCGGGGTAATAGGCCTCTCCTCTCCTTGCTGGCTCCCAGCAGGATCCGATATGGAGTGGGGACAGCTGGAGTACTCCACAGAGGTGTCCAGAGTCCCGTTCACCCTGGCCCGTACCACAGGGCTCTGGAGGGGTGGTGGTGTCCTGCTCCGGCTGCCTCTGTCCACGCAGCGAGATTGGCGCTGGGAGCCTAATCCTCCACATCCTCTTCCATGCTCCTCCCTGGCTGAGGAGGTAGAGACGCTTCCTAGTGATGAAGCTCGCTGTGGCCGTCTCAGCTTGCTGCTACCCCCTGCTCTGTCCAAGGGTACGGGGACAGGCACAAACGGTGATGCCATCTTCCTGAGCTGCGTGCTCCTGCCCCGCCACCGCACTAAGGTCCTTCACAGTGACACCACCTTGCTTCAACGACGCTGTGATGATGAAGTGAAGCCGTAATGCTCACCCTGAGGGGCTGACCAAGACTCTGTCGAATACATAAAGAATAATTAGGTATGTTAATTTTATTCATCATAATCAAAACTGACTGTAAGCTTCCCTAAATACAGGCCGAACAATCAGGATCCTCAGATTTCTTTTAAACATACACCAATGCAGCAGAATCTGTCAGCAAACATTATCCTGAAGTCAGGGTACCAGACTGTGAGGGCAGATGAATTATTGACAAGAGCCACATGTCGTTCATAATTTATGGATTTGTACATTATGTGTAAAATTCATGATGGAAAAAGCCTGTGAACATTTGTAGATAATCAGTGTGTAAGATCAGCTTGTCAACTGCTTTGGTTTTATCCGCCTGTTAAAGTAGGAGTCTTGCTGCTCCCAGAGAAAACTGCAAAACAAATGAACCATGATGTTTGATAAAAGGTAGAGAAACCTGCATGTTGGATTTCATGGCAGAGTGGCCCTGAGGTTGATTCCTGCTACCTGCCTAACATGTACACATTAAGTCAGCATCAGTGGATCTTAGAGAAATCAGCCCTGTGTCTCTGTATGACAACAAATGAAAATCCCAATTACAAGCTCGTAATACACATTTCATTGCCAAAATATAAAAGCCAATGTCACATCAAGGCCAGAGGACTAAAGACAGAAACACATGGAAACAACACAGGAAAACAGTAAGGATAAACAAGTATACATGAGGACCTAAAATGACTGTGACGATTATTTATTGCTCTTGCTGTTCACTCACTCTTGGCTGACTCGTAGAGCTATTTTGGTGCGCTTTGAAAACATGACGAAAGAGCTGGGACCTGGACCAACATGACATCAAAACACTGGCTGCCGTATATCCTGCTTTAATAAAACGTTGCATATAAGTCACCTTTTTTTTTTTACAGTCAAGCAGCTAATGATGTTGCCAGCGTTTGGTATGTTAAGTTAGCAAGCGAGCTAACCTAATTTCGATGGATGACGTCCTTTTATTGAGCAGTACGAACTCCCTCATCAGAATGTGGCGATTTAACGTCAGTTAGTGGATCGTTGCACTGCTTCTCGGTTCAGGCACAACTGCTGGCTACAATGGCTTTAATTTACAGTTAACTTAGGTAACATAGGGGATACTGTGAATGAAGCAACCACAGGGCAAACCGGTTTGAATACAACAACATTTCAGTCACTGCAACAGCTGCTGCTATAGCTAACGTTAGCTACAGTTGCACCACTGCAAACAAAGTAGGTTAACTGACACTACGTCAAAGTGAGAGCGGTTTGTAACATGAGATTGAAGCCGAATTGAGCAGCAACTCCTAATCATTTCTCTCACGTCTACTTTTGTTGTCTTTTGCCAATGATACATACGGAAACGCTAAATCCACACATTTCCAGACGGCGTTTGGCGTGTGCTCCGCATCACAAGGCTATCACATTACCTTCAAGTTAGCTCGTGAGCTAGGACGGACAGCCCGTGTGGACAAAGCTAGGGTGACGCAAGGTGATGACGACTTTCGCTTAACTTACCGCAGGAGGCCAGTGCCCGTCTCCTTCATGAAATAATGTGATTATACTCATGCAGTCCGATTGTCCTGTTGCCGTTTATCCACTGCATTATCTCCTCCCAGCTCCGGTTCATGTTAGCGCGACTGACAGACTACGACGGGTGCAGCGCCCTCAGGTACCCAGCTGAGGGCGCTGCATGTGGACGATATTGAGCAGCAATAATTCAGCAGCTAAATAGTAAATGTCACTTTAGGAAGAACAGGACGGGTGGTGGCTGTCACTGCTGTCCATGCAGTGTTCACCCTCTCTCTTTATACTTCCCTTAAAGGAAACTGTCAATACATAGGCCAGATACGAATTCCTCAGTTTTGATGTGTTTTATTGATGCTTCAAAAGCTTTTGACCAGGTCAATCATTTTAAGTTATTTGTCAAAATAACTTAAGGGGTACCCAAATGACTTACTTGTCTTACTGGTATGCCAACCAGTCAATGCAGGTTAAATGGGGTCATTGTGTCTCTGCCCCGTTTGGGATCAGGAATGGAGTCAGACAAGGTGGAATCCTCCCACCAATTATTTTTAATTTGTATGTCAATGATTAGTCTAACAGCCTGAAAACCTGTAACACTGGGTGTATGACAGGCAATACTTTGGTGAACCATTTTATGTATGCAGATGACCTTGTGGTCTTTAGTCCCTGCAGAGCTGGTCTCCAGCAGCTTCTTAATGTCTGCTCTGTCCATGACATGAAGTTAAATGAGCGTGGTCATGATCTGTACAACAAAAGAGGACAGATGTCTAATGTTTCCTCCACTCAAATTGTCAGATAATAATTTGAAAGTAAATAGTAAAGTATCTTGGACATTTCATCACAGGTCAGTTGAAGGATGACCAAGATATTTACAGGCAATGCCGTGCTTTATACGCTCAAGCAAATAGTTTGCTTGCAAGTTTGCAGCTTGTACAGAAAGAGTGAAGGTGGTTTTGTTCAGAGCACATTGCACTCCTCTCTGCTCACTTGTGGTCTTATTACAGTAAAGCGAGCCTGTGTAAACTTCAGGTAGCATACGATGATGCTATGAGAATTCTGCTGAAAAGACCACGTTGGTGTAGCGCCAGCGAAATGTTTGTGGCTGCAGGAGTTAATACGCTGCAAGCCACCTTGAGAAATTTTATGTATAAATTTATATGTCAGCTGAACAGCTCAGAAAATGGTATAATTATGGCACTGACTAGTACCAGTCCATCAGTCCAAGATATGGAAGCACTGGTATATTTGTCTCCTCTGAGGGCATTGTTTTTACTTGTTAGAGTGTTTTTTTATATATTGCATTGTGATTCTTATATATTGCATTGTGATTCTTATATATTGCATTGTGAATATGTTGTGTAAGTTTCTTGTATTGTGTCTTTTGTCTTTTAAATATTTCGTATGTATTGTCTTTTGTTCTTATCTGGACCTTTGAGTCTGTAATAAAGCTTATTATTATTATTATTATTATTATTGTTATTGTTATTGTTATTTATACAGTGATTTAAAAAGTCAGTTTAATCTGAATGAATGAATTATGTCTGTCTTCAAGTGAAGCAGCATCACTGATGATCTTCAGCTGTAAAAGTCCAGCTTCATCCAATCATGCACCAAGTCCCAAATGTTCATCACCCACAATTCATCCTACTTTCCCCTTAAAACAAGACACATTTTTTCAACTCACTATAGATCATAGATTTCATTAAAAGGAATTGAAAGTATAAATGACTAAAAGTAGAATCTATATTGGCAGTAGAGGAAGCAGTGAATCTCAATGGTAATCGTATCATGAACCAGGGACATAAATATGGATAGTGCAGGCCGAACAGTTGCACTGGGGCCTGTGACAAATTGGGCAAATCGGATTGTAGCCTCAGAACTACACCTGTGTTCAAAGAAAAACTCAACCCTATACCTCCCTGTTTAGTATAGGGTTTAATTAAAAATTCTCATTCTTACTTACAGAGCATTACACAGTCAGGCTGCCTCTTATGTAGCTGAACTACTTTACCCATATTCTTCAGCTTGCTGTCTTGGTGGTTGGGTGGGGATGGAGCCCATCCCAGCTGACACTGGGCGAGAGGCAGGGTACACCATGGACAGGTCGCCAGGCTATGACAGGGCTGACACATAGAGACAGACCGCTCATGCTCATACTCACACCTACAGTCAACTGAGTCACCAATTAATGAGGAGAACTTGCAAAATCTACACAGAAGCGCTCTCTCAGGTTTGAGCCCCCCTCTTGCTGTGAGGAGACAGTGCTAACCACTGCATGACCGTGCTGCCCTGTCTTCGTTCAATTATGCAAAAAGTTCTACCTGTCCTACAGTGATGGAGCTTTTGCAGCCGTAGCATTTAAATGTTGGAATGCTCTGCCTGTTCCCACACGGCCTGCTGGGTCTGTGGTTTCTTGTAAAAGCCAGCTAAAGACACACCTGTTTAGACAGGCATTTGGGCAACTTGTATACAGTTAAGGTTAGTTTATTGTATATTACTGATTAGTTTGACTTTATGATCAATGGATACATTGCTGCTTGTTTTTTGTAACTGTCTTGTAAGGTGTCCTTGAGTGCTTTGCACAAGACACCTATAATAAAATGCATTATTTTTATTATTATAATTATTATTATATAAACTATTATAAACTATCAACTAACCAACTGTAGACTACACCTTGTCTTCACCTCAGCATCCATCCATATATTCATCATACATACATACATTAATCCATTCATTATGTTGGGTGTTTGTGTTAGCAGACTCTTACAAAGCACACCCATTGCACAAGACAAAACAAAATTTGGGTGGGTGTGACTTTCACTGATGGGTGTGATTCCCAGACACTGTCTCAAGCTGGAGCCTGACTTGCACTTGGGTGTGTCAATGTAAAATAACAGAGATGTCTCAAACAGAACTCCTGTAAGTGAATCATTCCAGATCACTTGTTCCCTCGAAGAAGAGTCACTGTCAGTAAGTACACAATATGCCTTCTTGTCATTTGATTTTGATGATAGGAGTGATTGCAAAATAAAACAGGGGTGAACCAGGCTTTATGCAGCCAGTGTCCTTCTGATTA
Organism: Epinephelus cyanopodus; assembly: GCA_026686955.1. Lineage (NCBI taxonomy): Eukaryota > Metazoa > Chordata > Actinopteri > Perciformes > Serranidae > Epinephelus > Epinephelus cyanopodus. The sequence goes on from CM048935.1 coordinate 8,203,260, forward strand.
ATGTCTCTTTCATGTGGTTTCCAAAGACAAAAGTGGTGGAGTACTGATGAGCAATATCTGTGTGATTTTACTGACTTTGGTGAGATTTCACATTTGTTTAGCAATCTAAATCAATTCACATTTATCAGTGAGTAAAAAGTTAAGGGAAAAGACGATAAGTTGATTTGTCTTGACACGTCTGGGAGGTGATAGCATTGTTGGAGGGGACACTGCTAAGTTGTATAAAACATAAGTACAAAAGAGTTAAAGGTTTGCAAAAGCTGCTTAAATTCATATTATATGTTATTAAGAGATTAATGCCTATCTATTTGAACTTTTTAAAAGCTAATTGTGTTTCACTCAGTCAGAGAAACATATCTTGTTCAAACAGGAGAATGCAACTTTTCAGGTAAAATATATGCTACAGTTTATAGTGTGATGAATAATGCTTTGCTCTGTTTCAGACAAAATGGAGACAAGAGCCCCATCCAAGATAACCAAGGCCAACACCACCTTCCTTCTGGCTTTATTCAAAAAGCTGAGCAATGAAGACAAGACCGGGAATATCTTCTTCTCCCCGTTCAGCATCTCTTCAGCCCTGGCCATGGTGATGATGGGGGCCGGGGGCAACACGGCTACACAGATGTCCAAGGTACAGTACACACACACACTGTGGAAGTGAACAAAATTACAGTTCTCATGTTATCACACCCATTTGGGTGTGTTTATACAAGCATGACGTCAAATGTCATTGAAAGATGGTTTGTCTGGTTCATCAAGGTGTTGGAGGCGTGTCAGCCAAAACAGCCCAACATTATCCAAAGCCTTTAGCACCTCAGGGTGAAGCTCACCCACATCTGGCGCCCTGCCAGGGATATTCCCCTGAGTCTTCAGACTCTGCCCCCTTCACAGAAGATGTGATGGTCTGGTTCAGGTTCCTCTATGTGCTCTTTCTACCATTTGATAATATCCCCTGTCTGTGTTAGCAGTTCTCCTCCCCTGCTGAACACAGCCTGAGAGCAGCCCTGCTTTCCCTCCTGAGGCATCTAACGGTTTCCCAGAACTTTCATGAGGCCAAGCAAAAGTCCTTCTCTATAGCCTCCCCACATTCCTCCCACACCTGGGTATTTGCTTTGGCAACCACCTCAGCTGCAGCCCTTATGGACAAACGATAACGGTCTGCTGCTTCAGGCGACCCCTGGGTCAACCAGACCTAAAAGGCTTCCTTCACTGCCAGTGTCTACCAGCAGGTTCTTAGGTTGCTGCCACAAGAAGCACTGATAGTCTTCTGACCACAACTTTTGGCAGCAGACATCTTCCAAGTAATTTTAAAAGCACTGACACACACTGGTGTTAGAGATGACAGGAGGGCTCTGATCCAAATTTCCACTGCGAAAGCGCTTACCTTACTATCTGGCAGCGTTGGGTGTGGCAGGTGAAAGTGCCTGCACATGCTTTGATTATTCATTCTGTCTTCCTGCGTCAGCAGAAATGAAAGGGATCTGTTCCATTCTGCTTCGGAAAATCAGAGGAGGAATGATTCAATTCCTGATTTGCAGATCACAAAAATGATCAGCAAATTAAGCATGAAAGTCAAAATGTGAGCAATATGATCCTTTCTTGAGTGAATTTTGTTGGTGGAATGTAACTTAGCACATTTACTGTACTGAAGTAAAATTTTAAGGTGTTTGTACTTTACATGAGTACTTCCATTTTCTCCGACTTCAAACCTTTACTCCACTTCATCTACTCCATTTGAGAGGCCAGTATCGTACTTGTCACTGCATTTTGTTGTAGCTTTAAGGAAAAGAAGAAGATGAAGATATACTTAATTAATTCCCAAGGGGATATTACATTTTTTTTCACTCTGTTGTGTTTTTCACACAGACCCAAAATACACACACATGCACAAATAGGACCTATACATGCATTAGATAGAGAGATTTTGAAGCAAGGCTGTCTTGGACTGATACCCGAGCAGCTGGGGGTTCAGTGCCTTGCTCAGGGGCGTGCCAGCGGTGCCCTGGAGGCAAACTGGCACCTCTCCAGCAACCAATCCCACTGCTATACTTGGTTCATACAGGGACTTGAACTGACGACCCTCCAGTTCCCAAACCGCCTGCAAAGTTACCCTCTAGTTGCCAGTTACTTTTTCTTACTCTCATTTTGTTCTTAAAACTTCTGTTCATTTACCTTGTACAGGATTGTATTGCACTTTTACTGAGTAAAGGATGTGAATACTTCTTTCAGCACTCAAAAAGTTTGACCACTTGCAGCCACTGAGTGGCCCCAGAACAAAACTGTGCTGTTAAAGCAGCGTACTTTGCAAATTACAAAAGAAATCTGAGATTAAGCAAACAAGCTATCATCATTCTGTATTCTATTACACACCCTTGCACTGGGGAGATAATAAAGGGAAATAGGAATGGGAGCTGCAGAGATGGTTGCTTCATCATTTGATTTATTTCATAATTATTTGATTTTATCGGATAAACTTTAAACCGGATAGCCTGGTTTGAATGAATTGTGCCTACTTTGGTTTTGTACCCAATGGTTGCACACACTGGATGCCGATGGAGCAATTATTCAGTCAGATGTGAAGCTGATGAATGAGGCCATGAATACAAAGAGAGCCAAAGCAAGGGACAGCCTCACAGTTTATTGTTAATAGTGGTGATATATTGTAGTAAATGTTAACGGTTGACCATTTACAGTTAACAAGAGGGCTTTAGCCTGCCTGAGAGGCGTTAGTTGTGGTGAAGACAACGTGTATGCACATGTATGCCTTGGTGTGTGCTGTGATTCAACAAGAGGGCGTGGAGAGGTTTATTACACAAGTCAGTCACACACAAAGTTATCTTAATAAGAGAAACTATCATTTACATCCCCAGGTTCTCTGCTTCACTGAGGAACAGCAACCTGCGTTGTCACAGCCAACAGATGGGCAGTCTGCGATACAGTCGCAGATGCAGACGCGGATGAAGATGACGGTGCAGTTGAAGCAAAGCTCCAGAATACCACCCTATCTGCGCAAGGTGATAGGAAACCCAAAATAAAGGGAATGATTAATGATTAAACTCTGTGATGTCACCTGGTGAGGAAGTCTGAGATTTTGGTTCCAGAGTATTTTACACTTCATTTCCCCCTGCTTCGCTTGCTAATTCTAAAACCTTGCTGCAGCTTTGATTTAGGAATATGAAATGTAATGTGAAGCTTAAAACAACAAAACAATCAGATTTATATGCAGCCGATGGGAAATTTAGTGTTTTGGCACGGTAACAAAAGCATTCCATCCTGACTTTTCTTTGGTCCATGATAAAGTAAAACAACAAAATGGTGGGTAAATGAATGAATTCCAAAAAAAAAACCTCCCTACAGCTTATTTTATATTAAAGTTATAGCTGTTAAAGCTTGTTAAAGTTTGGTCTGGTTTTGCCTTCTTCCACTTTCTTTTCAAAAGGTGCTGAAAGTTTCGTGAAGAAAAATTAAAAGTAATGGGAGGTTTTGCAGAAAGTCATTCTATCTACAGTAAAGGATGAGAACAATGTCTCCAAAATCATCCATTTTGTCACTATCACTGGGCAGTATTTAGCACATACACAACTTTATAAATAATGGCCACTATGGTAGCATTATTAAAAAAGAAAAGACTGACCCTGTAAAAAGTTTAATTTTCTCCCTCTGTAATGGTTGCCTCTGAGTGCAGTGTATGCAACGCTGTAGCATGGAGCACTGGAGTTAAAAATGATTATGGTGTATATTCTCATTATTTAACAGTCACACAATCTCAATGACCCATATTAATGTTGTCTTTTCTCTGGCTCAGTATGTCTTTGTAACACTCAGGTCTTCTTTGGCTGTTTGCAGCACCTAAAACCCCAGGATGAAGAAGAAAATGTCCACAGCAGCTTTGCCAAGCTGCTGACTGCCGTCAACAAGCCAGATGACGCCTATGCTCTCAGCACTGCAAACAGGCTGTATGGGGAGAAGACCTTTGAGTTTAAAGAGGTATGTGTACGTGAGCCTGTTGTGCTCAGACACCAATGAAGCAAAGCTGTTTTAGTTTTAAGGCCCAGACAAGAGTTTTTAGTATCTTAGTACTGTAGTAACAAGAACTTGTGGCAAGAAGGCTGACTGTTACGTTGCATCATGTCGCCTGTGCCTCGGCCAGAGTTTTACTGAATACACTGCTAAGACTACAATCAGCGACCAACTAGCATGAACGTTGTGAGCCTGCGTGAGAGGAAATAACTCTCCATAGCAGCAGGACGTTATAACAAAAAGGGTGACTGGAAAACTGATGGGATGGATTTGAGAGGCTAGTTAGCCTGTTGGCACATTAACAACACAACCCGATTTTGAAAGAACAAAGGATATTTGCAAAAAAATAACACAAACAATTATAAACCATTTCTGCCAAAGACCTCAATAGCTAAAAAAAATGATTGTACCTCATAGAGCATGTTGGTTGACTTTAGATTTTTACTTTTCTCATTTGTTTTCCTGCGCACTGAGCTGAAGTCAGATGACTTCATTCACCGACAGGCTCTGCCCGAATCTACCACTGCCTGGGTAACAGACGCTTACCAACAGCTCGGCAGCTGACCATCAAAGTAGGCTATAAGAGGAGAGATACTTGCTTGTATACAATATAAAGCATATAGATTTGATAAATGCTAGGTAAACCATCTGTATCTACATAACATATTACTTGACTGAGTTTATTTTGAACTGTTGCATTCATTTCTGGCTATAGTGGTGAATCCGTTGGATTTTTCAGACTTCAGAGTTTCATTTCAGCCTTAAAGTTTGCACAGTATACCTTTTACTTGTGTTAACTCCTGCCATACAGTTGCAGTAAAAAAGTGGCGCCTGTGTTGCTCAACCAGCCAAATGTATGATTATACGATCATTCAACAACCAGAAACCATAAACCGTAAAATTAAAATGCAAAAGTTGAAGGAACTGAATGCTGAATGAACTGAATTCTCTGGGATTATCAAATCCATCCTATGTTCAAAGAACTAAAAACTGTCAACATTCAACTGAAATTCATGCCAATAAAATAGTCGTCTATGTCTTGACATCTCTCTTGTTTGTTAATGGATTAATGTGAGTATTTCACTGTGCTTTTTATGATTCCAGGAGTTCTTAGCAGAAACCCAAAAACACTACCAAGCCAAGCTGGAGCCTGTGGACTTTCTAAAAGAGTATGAGGCAGCCAGGGTCAATATCAATGAGTGGGTTGAGGAGCAGACAAAAGGTAGATCTCATATTGACACACTCATCACATGGACTGAGAACTAAATCGCTGACCCCCATCCAAGCCTTTTCCACCTCAAATTTGACCCAACTTTGGATGAAAACATTTCTAGAGCTGCCTCTGTCTCCTTCTTAAAAATGTACCTTGCAAGATTTTCCATAAAAATCAATTTATAGACTCATAATGAAATAATCCCTCTCTGCCCTCTGCCTGTATTTCCTTTTTATTTTCTGTGTTCAGGATGTTTTTAAGTGTGTAGCCGCACAGCGTTAGGGTGAGGTCGTGGCTTTATAAAAAGGTAGCCACCAGGTGACACTATAAGCAGCAGGCATCCAAGAGACACAGTGCCAAAAAAAAATACAAATATATCGAGGTGGAAGGCCAAACAGGAGTGAATCTGGGGTTGGTGGTTGGGTTGGCTGGCTAGCATGTTTATTAAAAATTACTGACAATCCTGCATAGTACCTTCAATGATGATGTCTTTGCTCATTACTCTTCACAAGGTAAAATCAAGGACTTGCTGGTAGAGGGCGTGTTGGACGACAAGACCAAGCTGGTACTGGTCAATGCCATCTACTTCAAAGGCTTCTGGAACCAAAAGTTCGACACGGATGCGACTGTTGATGCTGAGTTTAGAATTAACAAGGTAACCCTGCACAAAAACAGCTCAAGGTGGAGAAACACTGAGGAACAAAAGCAGCACTACTGTTACAAAGCTGTGTTTATTTTTGTGGATGGGAATTTTCAGCTTGAAAGTGATACTTGTCTTTGAGTTTTAAAAAGTTTGTGGTTTGATCTGCTATAGCTTAGTGAAACTATTTGTGCTCAGTGAAACTATTTGTGTGCAAACTGCAACAGACTAGAAAAGATTTTATCGAAGTTTTTCCCCAAATAAGAAATACTTTGGGAACAATGCCAGCATTCTCGTTGGTCATAGAATTTCAGGGATATCCTAGAATTACATCCTGGAGCTGTGTTGATATGACACCCCATCCCTGCTGCGATTACTCTTGATGCCAGAGCATATAGAGAGTTTTCATCTGAGAAAACAACTTAAGCCCCTTTCCAAAACCCACTAACACCCACTAACATCTGGCTTTTGCATTTAATGGGAAAGATTACAATCCGCTTTCTCTCCCACGACAAATGACTCTGCAGAAGTGATGGGTAACACTGATCTTGTGAAAAGTTTTACCAGATTGAAAAATGCGAAGACATTCATCAGGCATCCACTATAGAAATGAAATGTTTTGAGTCTGTCTAGTGATAGAAAACCAGAGATATGCTCATGAACTCAGGTCAAAACTATGATACACAGATCATTATTTTGATGCATGATGTGATGATAACTCTTTTTTTAAAATGCTTGTTCTGTTTGCCTCTGTCTTTAGAACGACACCAAGCCAGTGAAGATGATGAGCCAGCAAGGTGAATTCCTTTACAGCATGGTTCTTGATCCCAAATTCCAGGTAAAGTCATTGTTTTACATCAGTATGGTTTTGCCCATTCGTATTTGTCTGCTCTGCAATCTGATGCTTTTATAATCTGAGAACAAATTTCTATTAAATACAGTGGACGGATTGACCATGATACAAAGAAGAATTGGTTTCATTTTGATAATGACTGAAATCATCAGACTTATGGTTTTTACTATAATTTCCACACATAACTAATAAAAACGGAGGCTTTTTTTCTCCAAATACCAACCTTTTTCTCAGGATGAAGAAATCAGATTATTTTAAAATGAAATGAAAGCCGCGATGTGTTTGGACAGGTCCTGGAGATGCGCTATAAAGGAGAAGAGCTCAGCATGCTCATCTTCCTGCCCAATGACATAGAGGATGACACAACAGGCTTGGAGAAGGTAGGACACATATGCACATACAGTGAACAAATGCAGCATTATAAACAGACAAACTAATAATCCATACTGTATTCACACTAGCTGGAGGCGCAGCTGACCTATGAGAAATTTGTGGAGTGGACTCGTTCAGACCTGATGTGTAAAACTGATGTTAAAGTGGGTCTGCCTCGATTCAAGCTGGAGGAGACCTATGACATGAATAATATCCTGGTCAGCATGGGCATGGTGGACGCATTTGATGTCGGAAAGAGTGACTTTTCTGGTGAGACACAAACTGCATTCCTATTTTAAGAGCACAACATAAGTGACCAAAAAAAGAAGTCCAAACATCATAGAAAACCCACACCCAAACAAAAATGTTGTTAAATGCACTTGAAAATTAAACAAGCACAATGAAAAACAAGAGCCAGTAATGCAAAACACGAGGTAGCCTGCATTTCTCATTTGGTGTGCATGATAGATTAATGGACTCTCTCTGCTCTGCTAACAGGCCTTTCCACAGCCACCAATCTGGTGCTGTCAAAAGTCGTCCACAAGAGTTTTGTGGATGTCAACGAGGAGGGAACTGAGGCTGCTGCTGCCACTGCAGGCTCTATATCAACTCGCTCTGTTACCCCCAAGTTCGTTGCAGACCACCCCTTCCTCTTCTTCATCCGACATAACCTCACCAACAGCATTCTCTTTGCTGGCCGATACTGCTCTCCGGAGTAAGCACTGCTGTGTGTGCTGCACACATGGATGAATTATGAGACAAAGGCATCCGGGGCACAGACATGTAAAGGGCCCCCATCCCTCCTTCATAAAATCAAGAGACACATATTTAAAGAGACATTTTTGGTCACTGTCTCTTTTTGGTTGTTTTGTGTCTCTTTTTGGTCATTTTGCATTTGTTTGTGTCTCTTTGCAGATGTTTTCCATCTCTTTTTGATTATTTACTCTCCCTTTATGATCACTCTGTGCATCTTTAGTCATTTTTATCTCTTTGTGGTTGTTTTGTGCCTCTTTGTAGTCAATATGCATCTGTAAGGGGGGTGAAGGGATCAGTGTATTTTGAATAAAAAGGATTCTTTGGATCAGATGGAGAGCAAACTGGATAACCAATGTGCACAAAAATGTACTGATAAATGACAATAAAACCCAAGCTAAAACAACTGAGACTTACAAGAAATTAAAATGTCCTAAAAAGAGCAAGTTTAGAACAGTCCTTTAAAATGGTCTAAGATGATATGTAATTTCAAATGTCTTAATTTGGGGGAGCAGATTCATTGGTGCTGGGGAACGCTGTCCTTGTCCTTGTCTCTCTGCCACCATGCCCTGAGGCCCTCATATAAAAAAAAAAAAAGCATGAAAAAAAACCAACATGCAAATAAAACTGAACACTGGAATAAAATAATTGAAAACAATATGTAAAACAACTAAATAGAAGATAACCACTGCAAAAAATATGAAAAGGACAACACGCATGAAATATAAATATACAATATAAGTAAATATAATGATAATATACTAAAGTATAATATAATAAACAATAAAAACATTACTTCTGGCATGTGGCAATGCCAAATACGGTCCTATAGTTGTAGCCTTAGTTGCCAGTTGCTTTTTCTTACTCTCATTTTGCTGTTAAAAATCACTTTGCAAACTGGCTCTACCATAGATTTTAATCTTTACACTTGTTTAACTGATACCTGGCAAAGCAATGGAATCATATCTATATACTGCCCATATAAAAACTATTAAAGATGTCCCCTCTTTCTGTTTCCTTTTCAACTATTTATTCAATCTAGACCCCTTACCATTTTTGTTTTGTTTTGCAACTTGTGAATAGATTTTTTTCTTTTCATATTTTTAAGTTTTTGATGTGCCGACGTAATAAAATATACAAAGAAACAGTTAAAAGAAAAATAATATAACAAAAACATCACCCCATACACTAGTAAAGTTATAATGTAATATGCACCATAATGTACTGACAAATTTTTTTTTAGATGAACACAAAATACGAAAGCTTTGTTTTAGCCAATTATTATATTATTATGTAAGAATAGTTTCTGTAACTTATAAGAATAACAGTATATTAAGACTATTATGCACCTTACATGCGCCTTTGTTTTTTATTTTGTTTGATAAATTAAAAAACAAATTAATCAGTTAAAAAATTTAAATAATAACAGTAATCATCGTATTAACACTTCTGGTGAACAGAATTAATCATTTTCTTTCTGTGTTATAAATATGGAGGCATATGGTGGTTAGAAATTACTTTAAAAATCACTGATTCACAAACTGGCTGTTAGTTTAACAACCTGTCATGCAAATCATGAGTGTTTATGCCCTCTTGTGGTCACAATGAGTAACTGCAACAGCACTCTACTATCAAGTTAGACACAATTCTACAGCCCAATTTCCGGTCAAGACTGTCAAATTAAAACCTGTAGCGGTTGAGCGGTGTAGTAGCGCACTGTGACCACTGGAGGGCAGACAACGTGTACAGGAGGGCGTATCAATAATCTACCAGGATCTGGCTGGACAAATTATTTAATTAATTGGGAACTAAAGCTCACGGAGCCCAAATAAATATTGTATGAGGATATATTTCACTGCTCTGTCATTATTAGCTAGTTTCTGGCCCTGATTCTGAGCTGCAATGTGATGCAGCAACAGCTAACATTAGCTAACATCCATAAAATGTGAATTAAATCAGCAGAATTTTATATAAATTTCATGAATCGCCCATTGTATCATAAAAAGTGAAAACTGCTCCCTTACCGTTTTCAGTCGTCTTTGCACTGTCATATGGAGGCCACATAACCCTGTAAGAGGGTCATCAGTGGATAAGTGCACAACACAGTCACTGAGGATAAAATATACTCAACAATAACAATAATGATAATGCCTTCATTTCAGAGATTGTATCATGAAGAATCTCTGTATATATTACACATTTATATCTATTATTTTTTATTGATATGTTATGTGTATTAACATTTAAAATCTTTATAAATAATAATCCATGTGGTTCATATAATCGTGATGCCCTCTGGTGGCCACAACAAGTAATGACAACAGTCGTGTCAAGTTAGACACAATAACATAAAGAGCTTTCCGGTAAACACTTTCACAATAAGACTGTTACAGTAGAGATTATGTGCTGTGACTGTGGCTCATGTTTGTCACAGCTGGTATGTTTATGTTTTATTACGCAACATGTTAAATGTGTTATTTATTGTTGTTGTGGTTTTTATGTGACTTTATGTGATAATGTGTTTTATATCTGAGCTGCTGGATACAAGAAGAATTTCCCCATGGGAATGAATATAGTATCTATTTAGCGGCCACAACTGTACGTTTTATATTTTGTTTTGTTTTGAGACTAGGAGACTTGAGAACCCCCCAAAAAAATGACTGTGATTGTTTGGTAGCCTTCTTGCTAGCTAGACAATTTGCACTATCAGTTAAGTCACAACTGCATTGTCTACTTGAATATTTATTTTTAAGTGTTCACTGAAGAATCCATAATATGGATTCTTCAGTGAACTCTTAAACATATTATGTTATCGTGTCTCTCTCTACCATAGATTTTAATCTTTACACTTGTTTAACTGACAGCTGGCAGGAGAAGCAATGGAATCCTATCTATATACTGCCCTCTGGTGGCGACACTGTGTTACTACACCTCGGTGCTTGCGTCAAGGTAGACGCAATTACACAGCGACACTTCTGGTAAGTATTTTCAAATTAAAAACAATAGCATAAGATGTAGTTGCGGATTATGGCCACTGGAGGGCAGTATTTACACTGTATTACATTGGATTATTAAATACTGTCTACCGAGCGACAAGGCAAACATAATAGCATATTAAGACTATTATAGATGTGCTTTAAATGTGCCTTCTTTCTCTTTCCTTTTCAACCATATATCCAGTCTGAACCCTTATCATTTTTGTTTTGTTTTGCACTCGCGAATAGATATTTTTTCTTTTTATAATTTAAGTTTTTAATGTACCCACTTAACAAAATATAAAAAGAAATAGTTAAAAGGAAAATCATATAAAAACAACCTCCACACACTTGTAAATTTATGATGTAATATGCAACATAATACATATGTATCGAGATAGATCAATTTTTATTTTTTAGATGAACACAAAATACGAAGGCTTTGTTTAAGCCAATTATTATATTATTATGTAGGAATATAATTGCTATATTTTATAATATAACAATGACAGTATATTAAGACTATTATAGATGCACCTTAAAGGCTAAGTTCGGTTTTTTGACATCTGGGCCTTATTTTTAGGAATAAATACGCTCGTAGACTCACCCAGACGATTTTGGTGGAGCTCGGAGCCGTTTTCGAGCAATTTAGATCCATCCGACGGCGTCTTCTCTCATGCCATAGAAGCGGACGGGGCCAGACATCGAAGCCCCTAAATTAGACATTATCTGCTGCGAAACTCGCTCACTTCACCTACATTTTATAAATGAATGGCCAGTGTTATCACCATGTCCGCTCAACTTCCTTGTTATGGTCATCCGGGGCTTTACAACGATGGGTCACTTTTGGTGACGTCATAGACGTGCGCCGCAGGAGCGCAGTCCAGCCGGCGCTAGGCTAGGCTAGGGGCTACACGGGTACAAACATGGTTCGTCATTGCGTTTTTCCACTTTGTCCAAACAAAATGACTAGGTGGACAAAGTTCACATTCCACAGGCTTCCTTTGAAAAACCCGGAGTTACTAAAGCTCTGCTTGTTGTCCTGAAAATGGACCCGAATATTGCTATGGAAGAACTGAGGAGGGTCAGTCACCGGGTCTGCAGCGCTCACTTCGCTCCAGAAGACTTCATTACGAAGACGACAAAGATAAAAGGCCAGGAAGCTCAGCGTCAGTACCTCAGGAGGAATGCCATCCCGATTGTTTCAGAGGGCAAAACAGACGCAGCGGAGGTAATGCATTTCTTTTGAAGATGTAATAATATTGGTCGATAACCAGTGCACGTCGGCCAGCGTATAAAGCTCCTTATATAAAATGAATAGCTATCTTCACGACCTATGTCTGAGCAGGAGTAGCCTTCTAAAAATACATTCCTGCAAAAGAATACTGCACTGTAACGCAATATAATTTACTCTAGTCCATGCTAGTTTTTGAAAAACTAACTCGCAATGCATATGATATGGTTATTCTCTGCAGACAATAAATTGTGACTCGAGCTGCAATCATCACGGGTCTGCATTGTTAGCGCACACTTACAAGTAGTCATATGCTTTCTCCAAAACTAATTGTCAGTTGTTTCGACCGTTATTTATTTATAAAGTAAACACTCATAGAAAATATACCCTTTTTGCATGTGTATCGGCTACTTACTCTATCGAAAGTTGTCCGTTCGGTCCTGCTGGCTTCGGCTGCGTCTGCAAGTTGACTCTCGGGACATAAAAAAAGTCTCTACCACAGCCCGGTTTGTCATGGCAGAAAAATCTTCCAGTGTAGTGAGACATGTATTTTGGGGGGCATCAATACGTGTTTCCTCTGGTCTCAAGTCCCACTCTGAGCAGCAAAAGCTCTCCTCTTCTGTTGTCTGTGGCGTGCAGTGTTCACAACAACAACACCAGTTAGCCCCCATTCATGGACGTGCAGTGGTCGCTTGTTCTCTGGCCAGCTGTTCGGCTCTTTCCCTCTGCATCCTCCTTTCAAATAGCTCCTCGTCGGTGTATTCTGGCTCAAAACGATACGGGCATCCATCATACTCGGAGTCGTCATCAGACACGTTTACATCGGATAAATATTCCGTCATGTTGCACAAGAATAGCTGTGTAGCTGTATAGCCTACCCTAGCGCCGGCGGAACTCAGCTGCGCTCCTGCGGCGCACGTCTATGACGTCACCAAAAGTGACCCATCGTTGTAAAGCCCCGGATGACCATAACAAGGACGTTGAGCGGACATGGTGATAACACTGGCCATTCATTTATAAAATGTAGGTGAAATGAGCGAGTTTCGCAGCAGATAATGTCTAATTTAGGGGCTTCGATGTCTGGCCCCGTCCGCTTCTATGACATGAGAGAAGACGCCGTCGGATGGATCTAAATTGCTCGAAAACGGCTCCGAGCTCCACCAAAATCGTCTGGGTGAGTCTACGAGGGTATTTATTCCTAAAAATAAGGCCCAGATGTCAAAAAAACCGAACTTAGCCTTTAAATGTACCTTTGTTTTTATTTTTATTTTTTGTTGTTGTTTATATAACCTAACAACCTGGCATGTTTGTTTGTTTGAATTTTGCATTGTGGTTATTCTTACTGGTTTAATGAGCGACATGTGCAATTTGTTTGATAAATCAAAAACAAATTAATCAATTTAAAAACTAAAATAATAACAATAATTATCGTATTAACACTTCTGGTGAACAGAATTAATCACTTTCTTTTTGTGTTATAAATATGGAGGCATATGATGGTTAGAAATTACTTTAAAAATCACTGATTAATAAACTGGCTTTTAGTTTAACAACCTGTCATGCAAATCATGAGTGTTTATGCCCTCTTGTGGTCACAATGAGTAACTGCAACAGCACTCTACTATCAAGTTAGACGCAATTCTACAGCCCAACTTCCGGTCAAGACTGTCAAATTAAAACCTGTAGCGATTGAGAGGTGTAGTTGCGCACTGTGACCACTGGAGGGCAGACAACGTGTACAGGAGGGCGTATCAATAATCTACCAGGATCTGGCTGGACAAATTATTTAATTAATTGGGAACTAAACCTCACGGAGCCCAAATAAATTTAGTTAGTTGTCCGAGTTAGTTTTTTTTTCCTTCATTCTGTTAGCCCAGGTATTGATACAACAGTAATATTTTTTGTATTTATTTTAAAATTTTATAATAGATGCAGCTTTGTTGTTTAAACACGGGGTGGCGCACTAGAGCAGGAAAACGCAGGTAATACAGGTGAGGTGCAGATGATGAGCAGCAGGTGTGTGACGGGCGAAGCAAAGTCAAATTTTTCGACCGTCAAGTGTGGCAGCACGAGGAGTTTGTAGCGTGGAAAGTAAAAGTGATGAATGGAAACCTGCGCTGAAACTGTTTGGCTGACTGGTAAAACAAACTTAAAACAACACAGATTAAATGGAAAAGTACTTACATTAGTAGACTGGGCTACAATCGTGCTGCTCTCTCTCCCAGTGTAGTGACTTTTTAACAACACAAAATGTCTAAACAAGCCACTGAGGGCGAACAGGTGAACTTGTTTGGATTTGGCGATCCATTTATTCTACATTATATACAAGCTCACCATAACACAGAAGGGCGACAGCATTGTCCATATGTTGTTATTATTATCATTATTATTATTATTATTATTATTATTATTATTATTATTATGATATTCAGCAATTCAGTTTTACGCCCATACTTAATGCTTCTCGACGTGTTTCCCCAACACGGTCAAAAACTGTCTGCTTTCCCATTTCAAAAGCGAGTTAAGATAACTTTGATCCCTTCGGCTTCCGTACAATGACATGTGAGAATGCGGAAGCTCCTTTGACAGCTGGGCGTGCCAGCTTGTAACAAAACAATAAAAGTGATGCTTCCAACGAAAGTCTTCCTGTGACAGAGAGACTCCCGACCACTCGAGGATCATCTTGAAATTGTCTGTCAGTAAGCAGAGGGTGAGTCTCACGGCTGAGTTGTATTATGTGGTTTGTGGACAGTTGGTGTTAAAGAATAAAGTTGATTCAGTCTGTAGGCGCAGAGATTCTTACAATCAGTTTTACCTGTCAGGTTAATCGGGATAGCTGGCTTTGTGTTGGAGGAGAAAGTCTAAGTTCAACCTGGGTGACTCATGGCCTGGCCTTATGAGCAGATTATATCTAAATGCTAGTGTAGGTAATTAAGTATAATACAATATATCTACATTACGCAACATAAAATGAAAGTTAGTTTCCTTGTACTAAGACTAATATTGACTATTTCCGCTTTTTTACTCAATCTGGAAGTTCATTATTGTCTTGAATGCGTGACATTTTGTAAATACATTTGGTCTGCACACACTATCAGCGATGCAGCCACTTTTAACAAAACCCTGATTATTAACAATGTTGGGAAGGTTACTTTTAATGTGCAATAGGTGACAGATTACTAGTTACCCTGTTAAACATGTTATAGGTAAAGAAACTATTCTAAGAAATTCAAATTGTAGTAACCTATGTTTCAATTTCAATTTTATTCACACAAGAAAACATAAGTGCAATTCATAAGAAATAATGGAGCTGTATATACAGTAACATTTATAACTTACAGAACTCCTAAGACTGACCAAACAACCTAAAATAACCTAATACCAGCTACTATATCTTCCCAAGACATTTATTCCATCAATCTAAACATTGGTAATGTAAATGGATATGAGGGTAACTGGTTAAGCTTTTAATTTTAAATTTTGGGCATGCACCATATTGGATTTTTTTGCTGATATCTGATATGCTGATATGTAACAACTCACTTGACCGATAACCGATACAGATATCAATGAAATACATTACTTTTCAAAGTGTGTAATGTTCATTCATCGCGCTAATTAAGAAAAAGCATGTTAGCCAGTCTGATTTCATTTTAAAGCTGATATGGGCCGATACCAGTGGCGGGCTGATATTATTGTGCAATAAAGGCGCAGAATTTCATATTAAATTAGGCAATGCGAAAAAAGAAAAGCTTAATGTCACATTCTACATAAATAATTCTACATAAAAAATATACCCAGATGTACCCCCTTGTAATCACCAACATTTTCATTAGTAACTATTTTTTTCTTAGCAATTGTAGCTGATTACACTTACAATTATTCTGTAATTAGTTACTCCCCAACTCTGATGATTAATGATAACAACCACTGCTTTGCATTGATATAACTAATGTATTTAGGTGGGTAGAGGTTAGGGTAGTTGAACCAACTGTTAAAAAACAAATTTAATTAAATCTTCCTAGTCTGTTAAATGTTTGCTGAACTCAAGACTGAGTCTTACTGGTTTGGAAATGACCGTAATATATCACCTGAGAAGAGAGTGAGATACAGATTAAGATATGAGAACATTATTCTAAGTTTGCAATGTAATGATTCATGCTCCGTCTTCCTGTTTTTGTAGAAACAATGGCGTCAGAAACCCCCCTATCCAAAGCCAACACCACCTTCTCCCTGGCTTTGCTCAAAAAGCTGGGCGATAACGACAACACCCAGAATATCTTCTTCTCCCCTTTCAGCATCTCCTCAGCCCTGGCTATGGTGATGCTGGGGTCTGGGGGCAACACAGCCGCACAGATGTCAGAGGTACATCACGCGCACACACATCCACCAAATGTGTTTGTGAAAAGTAACAGACTAGCATTAATGGCATTGCAGGGTAGTGCACCTGATCCTGCGTGATTTCGTGAGGCTTATAATCAATGTTATTATTGCTTTTTCTACTTGCTGGACAAAGTGATGCAGATTTCACACTATTAAAACGCCACAACAAACTCTGTCTTCTCACATAACATTAACCCAGCACTTTTCTAAGACAGTTTCAAGCAACACTGAAGATAGTGGGATGCATTTCATAGGAATAAAGGGCAGTGGTAGGCGTGCATGCTCTCATTCAGCATGAATCATCAGCTTTTTCGTTCAGCGTCAGCTACAAAAGATAACAAATATCTCTTCTGTTCAGGCTCTAACTAGATTTTATGGGGGGTGGTGCTCTGTTGTGTTACTATAGAAACGTGAAACAATATGGAAGTGTAAGGGCTGTAAAGATATAGGTGAAGTAGTCTGTACACCTTATCAGTTCCCTTTATGTTGCAGCCTGGGTGTCATAAAAGAGCAGTTTTTAAAGCTGAGTTGCTGCCAGATGGAAGAAAAGTTGCAGTCCTCTTTAATGCAACTCAGTTAATCCAGACTAGACAATAAATAGTAATAACTATTATTAACATTACAATCACAGCTTTCAGTTTTTTGGGATATGGAGATAATCATGCATGTACAGTAATATATTTTGTTCAGTAGGATAATGACTGATTTATACTCTTACATCTTGAGGAGAAAAAAAAAACATTACACAGTGGCGATTTGTGCACCTGTACAAACAGCAGAAGGGCTTTGGCAATAACCAGTACAGTGAGATATTCAGTAAAAGTAGTTTGAAAGTTTAGGTGGAAGTTAACATGATGCAAGAACAGTTGGTGACATTTTTTTCCGAAGAATTTCTAAAGCAAAGTCACACCCAGGTTACTCCAGGCTGGTGGAAGTGTGAATATGTGGGAGGGGCAGGGCTCCACCCAACATGCACCATGTCTCCTCCAGAAATTACAATATTATGGAAAATTACACAGTGTTACAACATATCTGAGCTGCACCAAGAATGAAGGCAGGGGAGGGTTATGAGGTGCAGTGATAAAACTGTGTCTGCACTGAAAGACTTAGTCAGTGAGAGAGAGTGGGTGTGTGTGTGTTGCATATGCATGAAAGGGAGCAGAGGTGACTGCAACATGTGGTTGCTTGGGTTTTTTTAGCAACCAGTTACCAGAAAGTCCGGTTGTGTGAAGTAGCAACTTGGATATTAGCCAGCTGGCCAACATTTTCTCTACAGATGCCACAGTCCGTTGAGAGGAATATACACCCTAACCCTAACCCAACCCTAACCCACACCAACAACTTGGCTTGAACATGTTGCCCTACTATAATTGATGTACATAATAAGAACATGAGAATCAATAAAACAGATTGGTAAGCTAAATAAACCTACTGTTGGTAACTTTTACAAAGATACCTTTTTGTCATATCTGCTGAAACTATCACTATGTCTTGACAGTACATGGGACGGATGAGTGAAAAAAAATCATGTTCCTCCCCCTCCTCCTCCTGCTTCTCCTACTCTGCGGTTTGAGCAAAAACAAACAATCAGAGCCGAGGAGTTTCTCACACAGCTGTCAATCATGTCAATCACTGCTCATGAACTGCGGTCAAACTGTCAAACTAGGCAGTGCTAGTCAAATATGAATCAAGATTCTGGTACTGCATTTCCTGTTTCTCACATCAGATGTTTTAGGAAACATATTTTAGTGCACTCTTTAACTGAAAATCACTCCACTACTACTGCCTGGATATAATGATAATAAGCATAATTTTATTAAATATGATAAAAACGTACTTTAACAAATGGTTATCTAAAAATATTTCTGAAAATATAACTTCAGCTCTACAACCAAGATGTCTTGTTGAATTGTTCTAAACGAGTGGTTTCTACTTTTTCTGTCTGTTTATGCCCCTCTGCCCTGTCTGTTGCATTAAAGTACCCCTTCATCAACACCGCCCATCATGTTCCAATTGTGTTCATTCAAATCAATTTTAAACGCATGTATTCAACAGTAGTAATGATATACAAGTGGATTAAGCAGTCAATGATTGAGTCACTTTGGTCCAGTTTCCATGCATTCTACTACCACTTGCAGTCAAGATAACGCAACAGATGTATGTAGGAAAGTGATGTACATTCACAGGCTTGAAGATGGTCTTTGCACTGTGAACAATGTGTATTTTGATGAAATAGGTAGCTGCAGTTGTCATCTCTTTTTGGGGGAGAGAAGTTAATAAAGGCATCAAAGTGTTTTGTACTCACTTCTCTTTGATCTGCTGTCTGACTTGGCATCATTTCTCATCAATCTTCCCAATTTAAGGCTAATGTACTGTGCAAGGCCTGAGGGAAAGGATTTAACCCACAGATCACTGCTGGAAAAATATTATAACTTCCTATATGCAACCAGGGACACATGGCGTCTAACTTCACAGTTCCGGTTGCACCCCTAGGTCCTCTGCTTCACTGAGGCAGAGAAGCCACAGCACGCAGGAGCACAGCAGATGCAAATGCTGCAGCAGCAGGTCCAGACCAAAGTGCCACCGTACCTGCTGAAGGTGGTAACAAAGTCAACAGTAGAGGGATGATGAACTGACTGAGGGGAATTTTACTAACGATGTGGTGTCATCTGGTGAGGGGATCCTGGGAGACAAAGAGATGGTGGCTCCAGAGAGAATTTCATGCTTTCACCCTGCTTTGCTTGCTGATGTCTCGAACTGAATTGGGAGGAGAAAAAAACAGTAATGCAGAGGAGTGGCCCTCGTGGTATGCTGTTCACTGAAGGTTAAGTGTGTGTGTCCAACAGCTCGAAGCCCCATAGTATTACATAATACGCAGGAATGTAGTCCTGGCTTTTCTATTTATGTTTTTTTTTCCTGGTGTGCTTTTTATCTCTTATAAGCAGCTGCAGGAAACCACAGTATGATTAGACTTAACCCTCACTTAAAAAAATGATGACAGCAAAACGCATTTTGAAAATAGAGCTGTTTTCTTTTGTATATATCTCTCATCCCAGTGTCTTACTCTGATAATGCTCTTATGTAGTTAACCCCAAATTTAGTCAACATGACTTCCTACTAAAATGACAGTTTATGTCTTGCTGATGGACGCACACCAGCTAAACATAACATCCTGAGGTCAGCTAAATAAGTAAAATAAAACACGGGTATTTGTTTTTTAAGATAACAATATAAATAAAAAGGTGGTGGTGGGATGGCATGTCTTCACATAAGTGTTTCTGTAAAGGCTTGTCAAAGCTTGGGCAGACATTTTCTATGGGTTCTTTAAAGGCAGTGTTGAAGGGTAACTTTGGCAATTTTCAACCGTAGCCTTATTGTCCCACCTTTTTCGTCTAAGTAACTAACTGTAACAACTGCTTTTGAAATCTGTCCGGTATTGAACAAGAGGGTTACAGCCGGCAGCGGCAAAACAGGCTGCAATGGAGCCACTAGGGGCATTTGTGCACTGTCAGTCTAGGTCCACTAGAAGTGCTTGTTTTTGCCACTGACAGCTCAGATTATTGTAAGTATCTGACAACATTATGGAAAGAATCTTCACAGAGATAGACAACTTTTTTGTTTAACCAAAAACAGCCCTGAAATTGCTATTACCAAAACCTCCAGACTGGATTTAAATAATTGGTGAGTTTCGCATGTGTCGAGCCAGCATGGTTAGCAAAATGGTTTTAGTGAGTTTAATTTTCTTACTGTCGACTTTGAATGAAGAGTTTTACAATGATAAAATTAATATTTGTTTAGACCAGTGGTTCCCAGCTGGTCCAGCCAGGGGTCCGGATTTCTCCTTCGTCATTAGTTCAAGGTCCAAACACTTTGATATATTCAGCGTCATACTTGTGTTTGGCCATGTCGTCGAGCTAGTTTCCTGTCTCTGTCAAGTAGCTGTCCATTAGTCACTCACTCTACAGCAGAAAACAGCACTCTTTAACAAAACAAAAGTATTTCTTTGTATGGATCCTTTACATTATGTTGTCAAACACTCAGAATATTAATATGCACTTTTAATAGATGTGAATAAATGGTGCGCATCTGCCCCGCCTCAAGTGTTTACATTGCAGCTTGTTTCGCTAGCTGCAGCCCTCTTGCTCAATACTGTACCAGCTGTAAAATAATGGTTCCCATTAGTCACTTAGACACACCCATGGGAAAATATGGTTCAGGTTGAAAAATACTGGTGTTCCCTTTGCCTTTTCCATGTCAGACTTTTATTGTTTTGGTTTTTTTCTCCATATTTTAGTCCATGTTGGATGTCGTGCAGAAACACTGACATGTCAGTGATATGGGTGTTCTCAGATACAATATACTGTATGGAGTACACTTAAAAAAAATGTATCTAATATACCACCTTACCCATTAAGTGATGAGAAAGTCCATCCGTTTCCTCCCAGTATTACATTATAGAACAGTCTATGTCTGATATACATTGTTCTATGCTGATTCTATGTGCACATCCAAATGTTACATACCTGATGAAAAAAAAAAAGACGAATGGCTTTACAAGAGAGAGCTTAACACCCAAATCTACTCAGTATGTACTCCGTTACCCATTGTCGTTTAACATAATGTATACAATTGTGCAGCATGGAGCACTAAACCCAACAATCTATAAGGCAACCTTGATTATTTTGACTAGTCTCATCTCTTAATAGGCAAGATGACCAGTCTAATATACACTTTATAATAGACTGGTCTGTCACATGCTCACTGCATCTCTGTAACACTTGTCTACTTTGTCCATAGTGCCTGAAAACCAAGGATTGTCAGGATGATGTCCATGCTGGCTTTGCCCAGCTGCTGAGTGCAGTCAACAAGGCTGATGCTCCGTATGCCCTCAGTGTTGCCAACAGGCTGTACGGGGAGCAGTCCTACAAGTTTGTTGAGGTGCGTGCTTCATTATGTATATGTGCGTATATGTCTTAGTGTGTAGGTGTAGTTTTGTTTACATATTATCAGGCTGAAGGCACACATAAGAATCTTTTTAGGTTTTGTGAGAAGGAATGTTGAATGAGGGGGTGGACAGCAGGCCAGCATACAAGCAAGTTAAGCCGTGACTGTGAGAATACTTTTGTGGCTGTAATGACTTTTAATTGCGCAAACTTAAGTTCGGCAAAAAGATTGTTGTTTGGATGATCACAAACTGTAAATGTGATGTTGGTGGTTCCAGGATTTCTTGGAAAAAACCAGGAAGCACTACAGCGCAGAGCTGGAGTCTGTGGACTTCATAAGCAGCTCAGAGGCAGCCAGGGTGAACATCAACAGCTGGGTGCTCGAGAAGACACAGGGTAGATCACACATTAACATACACACATCAAACATGGACATATGACAACTGAGCTTGCCATTTCTCATACATGCTTTCAGTTGTGTGATACTTCACTTATGGGTCAATTTTGTCTACCAGGTAAAATTAAGGACATGCTGGCCAAGGGTGTGGTGGACACCATGACCAGGCTGGTGCTGGTCAATGCCATCTACTTCAAAGGCCACTGGAACAAACAGTTTAAGGTGGACTCCACACGGGACGCTCAGTTTAGACTCAACAAGGTAACACTGCTCAAATGACTAACACTGATTTAAAAACCCAGACTTTCTGACTGTAGCTGACTTTTGTTAAACTGTACATTTAGGCCATGTACACTAATTCTGACCTCGTTACTGAAAGTGTGGAAAAAGAGTGAATGAAAAGATTTCGACATCAGGGCCATGACAGGAAATGTGATCGTATCAAATGGTGAAAACCACGGTCAAAGAGCGTGAAATCTGATTTCGGAATAAAAGTTCATTTGTCAAACACCTCTGTATTGCATGCTTGATAGGACTTGTAGGGAGTGTTTCCCAATGGCTTTTTAAACATCTGTTTTCAAGTGAAAAGGAATGACTGGGGACAAACATCTTACCTTGTTATTGTAACAACTTTTCAAGCAGGGATTAGCAATCCTGTTATACCAAGGAAATCGTTGTGATTCATTTCAACATCCAAAATATACTGTAGCTTTATGCAGCTTTGTGTATTGAAGAGTAAAGGCCATTGCACACCAAGTTTGTATTTTTCTCTGAAATTTTTGCACATTCAAAAATAAATCCGGCCTTACGTTATGTCAATCAGGTTTGCAAACCAACCCCCAAATTTTTGTCCATCAGCACAGGTTCGATTTTCTGTGATTTTTCTCATCAATATATAGCCTTTGGACAGTTGTTTGACCAAGAAGCAGTGGAAAAAATGTGGAGTGACCTGCAGGAGACATACACCTGCAACACGAGTGGGGGACAGGGTGCATAATATCATTTCATAACTCCGATAGAGTGCTTTCAACAGGTCAGATAGTGATGTTCAGGTTGATGGTGACGAGGAGGAAGATGCAGACTCCACACAAACAATGAGTGACAGTGTCGAGACAGAGAGGGAGGACAGCTCAGCCCTTTCAGGTAGCCGTGGTGCCAAATGCAGCAGGGTGAGAGTGGCGACAGGTGGGGGATACCTCCAGAGGAGAGAAGCAAGGCAGCAAAAGTATTTTTCCATTTTGTCTCGTATTGCAATTTTTTGCAAAAATAAATAGAACAGTCAAACGCATCAGACTCAGTGTGCAAGGTTTCTATGTGTAACTTTTGGTTTATTTTTCATTTTTTTCTCTGAAAGAGCACATACGGGGAAAAAAGAGGCTTGGTGTGCAAAGGTTTTAACATTGTCTTTAATTGGATACTTCTGTTGTTGTACACTTGCAGATAGTACACTTGTACACTTGCACTTTGATAGGGTAGTGTTGCCTCAAATCAAACATAGCCACTTTCCGGAGGTGATGATTTTTCTTCTACTCAGTGAATTGCAGCTGAACATGGCCATAGATCGTATCGCTTGCACCAAAACATGTAAAAACAAATGCCCGATGATAAAATGTGCCACCCTTAGCTAGCTAGCAAGTTAACAGTAACATGCTATTGTTCGCGGTACAGAATTACAACAGAATTAACCTAATAAAACTAATGGCTTCTATCTGACAACAGTATAGTGGTGGTGAAAGAAAACAGGTTTGACATATGTGTATGGTCCCGCCCCTTCTGCCACGTTGGCAACATGACCACCATTGATGGTGTGAAGTGTTAAACGTTCCCTACTCAACTTTTTGACTGTTATGAGTGCACCATTGTGTACCCATAGTGCACTGTATTTTGCCATACATCTCAGTGTAAATGCACTCAAGCATCTGGTTAGAAGTTTCAAGTATGTTGCACCTCTGGCCACACCTGACAGCTAATGCCACTGTGCACTGACCACACCCTGCCATACACATCTGCATCACTGTAATAAGGTGATGTGTACAAGACATCAGGTCTTTAAGCTCACATATTTTTCCGTTTGCTGTTTTCAGAATGACACCAAGCCAGTGAAGATGATGCACCAGAAATCCAAGTTCCCTTTGACCTACATCCCTGAAGCCAACTGCCAGGTAATGAAGCAGTTCACGTAATCAGTCTATCAATCAATCAATACAGCATTTCAGTCATTATATCTAACAGTCCTTCAACCAGATGTTCACTGATAAGGCAGCAATTAAACCAATCATGATTAACCTTTGTTGATGAGGTTAGGCAGTACATATATTTTTCACATAATGTTTGAAACCACGTGTTTTACAGGTCTTAGAGATGCCTTACAAAGGAAAGGAGCTCAGCATGCTCATCTTTTTACCCAATGCGATGGAGGACAGTTCAACAGGTCTGGAGAAGGTAGGACACACACACACATACACACACTTGCACATGCACATAAGGAACCCCACAAGACAAAGACAAACTTTTTTGTGTCCATCACCAGCTGGAGAAGGAGCTGACATATGAGAACTTTGTGGAGTGGTCTCGTCCAGATATGATGGATGAAATTGAGGTCGCAGTTGGGCTGCCCCGGTTCAAGATGGAGGAGAAGTATGACTTGAAGATGGTCCTGATCAGCATGGGCATGGTGGATGCCTTTAACGAGACAATGAGTGATTTCTCTGGTAGGACTTGTGCCTGGATCATATCGCATATATTCATAATCTGAACTTGTTCCTGTCAATGTGCTCAACATTACTGTCATGAAGGGTAGGGTTGGCATTATATATTTTCTTTAAATAATCTATTTCCTTTGTTCTTTGACAGGCATGTCTCCCGCCAATGACCTGGTGCTGTCAAAAGTCGTCCACAAGGCTTTTGTGGAGGTCAACGAGGAGGGAACTGAGGCAGCTGCTGCCACTGCTGCTATCATGATGCTGCGCTGTGCCATGATGCCAGCCACCTTTATTGCAGACCACCCCTTCCTCTTCTTCATCCGACACAACCCCTCCATGAGCGTCCTCTTTGCTGGTCGATACTGCTCTCCA
The DNA here is from genome assembly GCA_026686955.1 of Epinephelus cyanopodus. Taxonomy (NCBI): domain Eukaryota; kingdom Metazoa; phylum Chordata; class Actinopteri; order Perciformes; family Serranidae; genus Epinephelus; species Epinephelus cyanopodus. Next base: position 8,228,117 of record CM048935.1, read on the forward strand.
GAGTGAGCACAGAGAGGTGTTTCTCAACCGGAAGGGGGGTTACAATACATCAGTTAATGCAATAGTATAACATTTTCTTAGATAATACTGGAAGAATGTTGAGAATCACCACTCTGGGGTTTCCTGTAGTTAATCACATCCTGAGTTCCCGTCCTATATTTTCAACACCGGTATAATGATTAATAGCTGTGGTGTTGTTTTTTCTGAACTGTGTCTTCTTGTCTGCCTCACTTCTTACTTCTTGGGTGATTCTGTGTTTATCCTGATCATTAAATTCTTGCACTGTTTATCTTTTGCACGCAATCTCATCCTTAGGATCTGGTTCACTTTATGTCTGTAATACACGCATAGTCCTATTTGCTGCACCCTCACACCCCACCCTAGTTAATCTATACCATTACCATTATGTTAAACTTGTCTTAAACTTAACACCCTTTAAGAAAAAATGCCTTAATTGCAATTTCTATCATGCCTCTTTATTCAGCTGCCAGCACACATGAACTTTTATACCATATGAAGATATGACAGTTGCAAGATTCTCTGCACTTTACATACAGAACATGCAGTTTCAGCATTTTATATAATCAGTTAACCAAAGAGAATAATGTAATGGAATTGCATTGTCAGATAAATGTCTTCAAGCAAAGTGCAGTTATTTGTATAGACTGCAAACCAGAGTATAGACTATAAAGAACAAGAACAAGAGCTTACATGAAAGTTGGAACTGGCATTGAGTCCAGATCATTTTTATTCTTATCTTTATGCTTTAACATGTGGAATAAAAGTGTGTGGCACAAAAACATTATTTGTCACTTATTTGTTTTATTGACATTTACTCAGATCTGGTTCAGCCACGTGTGATAGGATAGATAACCTGAGGTCTGATCATTCACTGTGAAAGTGTTAATACTACACTGGCTGTCTGAGGTGAGAAGTCTTTAAACGTATTACTCACTGTTAATGTTTAACCTGAACTGCAGTACAGTAATGCTTTGATCAATGCTATATGAGAAGAGTAAGTTGAGCTTATAGCACTTGTTACAATCACTAAGAGTATTCAGCAATTGGCTGGTGTCTTGTGTCCTGAGTAGGACAGGGGTAATCACTTCACTGGGGTCATCGGGTGGCCACCCTCCTTAGTTGGTGTTTCGTTGGTAGGTCCACAACATCTCAAGAGGGTTCAGCAGCAACACTTGACATTCCAGGTGTGCCCCCCTCCACTTTTACCTCTCATGTAGGTTATTTTGCAGACCAGTTGGGGTCCTTCTTTTTCATCCAAAGCCAATTGCTGCTTTGCTCAGCAGCCTCTGACAGTGACTTGATGGCATGTCGGAAAGCCTGTCCTCAAACCCCCATATCCCTCAGATGACTGGTTGATGATGTAGCTACAAATCCTCTCCACCCAACCTCTACAGGGAGCACCTGGGGCGAGGGCCTGCAGGATTGTTCAAGACAGCACTCACCCTTTTCACCACCTGTTCACACTGCTGCCATACGGAAGATGCTATAGGGCCCTGAAATGCCGCACCCCCAGACTGAGTAACAGTTTTTACCCCACAGCCATGCACAAACTGAACACTCTCCCCCAAATCCCCCTCCCTCCCTCCCTCCCTCCCCCACCACCACAACAATTTTAAATTGCACTACCATGGACAGATGTACAATAACTGTATATGCACTTAATGTTGTTGTTTTTATAGCACCTTATTTATCATATCTATCTTATTTTAGTCTTATCTTATTTTAATGTGTGGGTATGTGAGTGTGTGTTGAGTGAATTGAGGAGCTTTTCTCTTATGAGAGACACCAAACTTCGTTGCATGTTAACATGTAATGACAATAAAGGCATTCAGTCAAGACAATAATTGTCAGACAACTATTGTTGTTATAACAAAATAACTAAACAAGTAGCCTACATTCTTTTAAAAGTGGTGGTTTGTTACATTATTTATTTAAGCATGAAGGTTTAAAAATATTTTATTATTAAGTGACTTGTCTGACCAGTGAAGAATCTGTGTGCAGAATATTTTTCATGTAGAAACTGGGGAAGAAATGTGTAAGCCAGCTGTTTTCGACAATCCAGTCAGGTTTAAATTCTACATAACAGATCATTAGAAATAAATGTTGCATAACAGAGCAGTGATATTTGTATGGTGTGTTAAAAATAACTCAGATGGAGGGGAGTTATTTGCTGTCAATAGATAAATGTACTGTATGTCAGTAAACGCATCCTGCTCCAGCACAGTAAGTGGCGCTAATGCGTCGCTATGTTTTAGCGCCGGAAGTCCAGAACGAAGAAAATGTTAGGAAATGCACTTCCGGATTACTTCCTAGTTGTCAAGTTTCAAAAACGAATCGCTTAATAAGAAAACATGCCGACAGTGTTACCATAAATCTCTTTAAAGTTAAGCTAAGATGAGAGAAATCGACACTTTGACTACGCATTTCAGCACAAAGACGACAAACTAACTAACAAACTTAGCTCCCAGTGCTGCCTGCTAATCGAGTCAAACCTCATTGGTTTGTGATGGAGAGGCTAATAACGAAGCTCACGGAAAAACATGTCCTTTTCACGGCTTCCTTTGCTATAAGACTGGCTTTGGTCGCTTATGGAGACTACCAGGATAGGACTATGGTGGTGAAGTACACTGACATCGACTACCACGTCTTCACAGATGCTGCGAGATTCATAACTGAGGTAATAGCAGTGTCATAACTTATGTGACACGAGTAAAGCAGCCAGATAAAAGTTGTTTGATCCCTGAATATGTGTCCTGATGTAACACGGATAGTTATAATCTTATGAGGTGGGTTGTATGAGGAACTTATCCAAAGACAGTCAGTCAGCATGCCCCCAGTTTGGAGAAGCAAGCAAGAGTCTGACATGGAAGTAAAGCGGTGTGAAGGGGTCAGCGACTAAAATGGGTGTCAGCCACCTAAAAATAGTCCAACGCGTTTCCACTGAAAATTCTTCATCAGGGTGTAAAATGCACTGGAAACAGGTGTGCAATTTAGGAACTCATGTGAGGGTCTTGTGCCACAGGTCACATGATATTTTGGTAAAGCCATAGACAAAAAAAAAAAAACCCACACAGACAGAAATTGAAAGTGGAAATTGACAAAAATGTAAACTATACATAATTAACACATTTAGTAAGTAAAGAGGTTCAATTCCAAATCACTACAAAGGAAACAACAGTGAATTAAAATAAGAATTTTAATATACCATAACAAACCTGCACATAAAGTGGCAGAAACTTAAAAATATAAAGTATGTATGTCAAGGACAAAAAACAATATGTGTGAACAGACAACAAACTCATAATGTGTATAAAATTGAAACATTTATAATGTGTAAAACCCATGATAACTAACAGAAGGATTTGACAGTAGGGATAAAGTTAAACCTAACTAGTAAAAGACAGGAAAAACTTCATAGGCCTTACAAAGGATCACCCCCTATGTATAAAATTATATTTTAGTATATCTGACTCTCAGTCATTGAAGAGCACCTGATGTTTTTACAACTAACTACACAGAATCTTAACCTGGTGCAGCACTCCCTATTTTTTCTCATTATCAGTGATTTAACATTGTTAAACACAGGAGCTGCCAGTCTTTCACTGCCTTGAACAATTTTTTTGTTAGTGTAATTGTGTGACTTTGGCGTTACAAGGGTGAGTTTGAATTCACTTAAGTCTCACCAGATACTATAACTCATTGAAACAGCGGTAGAGCAGCAGCTCCTGTGTTCAGCAAGCTAAAATTGCTGTTTTTGTCAATGGAATCTGGTGACTTTGACGAGAACATAGATGGGGAGCTGAAGCAATTAACCACTTCCCCGTCGGAACAGGCTGTCTGACGAAAAAGGTAAAGCAGTGGAAATACTTTCAGTATAGCATACACTTAAACTGATTTTCTTTATAGGTGGGACTTTTTGGTAGATGGCTAAAATACATTCTAGTTGCTGACCCCCATCCAGAGCAGTACATCACTTAGCTTCTGTGTCAGACTTTAGCCTGCTTCTCCAAACTGGGGGTGTGCTGACTGTCATGTACTGTATGTAATACACTGACTATGGACAAGTACCCCATAAAACCCCAATTCATAAATTCCGCATTATCTCTTTAAGCTACGTAACTTTTACTTCACTAACATTACCGGCAGTTAAAATTAGCTCCAGCTCGACCAGCTACAACATTAAAGTAGTGCTTATTGCATGGCAATGCATCAATAATAATGATCCAATAAAGGGATAATATATCACTGGCTGGGGCCACTCTACATGAGTATTTATTGTACTTTAAGTATACCTTGTTGCTAATACTTGTGTTCTTTACTACATCATTTCAATGTGGGAAACTTCTCCACAGGGGGAGTCCCCGTACAACCGATCAACCTACCGCTACACTCCTCTCCTTGCCTGGCTGCTCACCCCTAACATCTACCTCAGCATGGTATTTGGCAAGATCCTCTTCATAGTGTGTGATGTGTTGTCAGGACTGCTCATTTACAGAATCCTCCGCCTGAGGGGTCTGAGCTCTGAGGTATGTTTTCAAACTTTTTTATCAGTCTGTTTCTCATTAAGTAGCAATCTTTGGATAGTTTATTTAAAATTGCTGACTGCACTTGTAAATACTTCATTCATTTTGTCCAGTAAAACAGCAGTTTAGTAGCTTCTTGAAAATGCACAGTGCAGATTAAGTTGTGTTTTTGGGGGGGGTTTATGTTCAGACTGCACGTCGTGTTTGTTCTCTGTGGCTCCTCAACCCGCTGCCCATGGGAGTGTCCAGCCGAGGGAATGCTGAGTCAATCCTGGCAGCCCTGGTGCTGGGGACAATACTCTGTATGGAAGGTAAGGGTGTGAATATTGTATGTTTGTGTGTGTGTGGAGCTTCAGAGCTTCAACAAGACATTTTAGTTGTGCAGAATAATGTAGCATTTTTTTTAAAATCTTTTTTCTTCTAGCCCGGCATCTGATGTGGGCAGCCATACTCTATGGTCTGTCAGTCCATATGAAGATCTACCCTGTTACATATGCTCTGCCCATTGCTTTGACCCTGCGCACGCCAGAGACCACACCAGAGGAGGGCAAAAAGAGGTGGAAGAGGGTCACTGGGTTTATAAGAAGCTTCTTTAACCGTGAGCTGTTCCTCTTTGCAAGTGTGGCCGGAGGAGTTTTCTGTATGCTCACAGCGCTCTTCTATTACACGTAAGATCAACAAAGAAATGACACACAAGCACACACAGTAACATGTCTTCACTGTGGCTGTAATTTTGGTTCCGGGGTGCAAGTAGAAAAAGTTCAGGGAACTTATTTTTTATTTAGCTGGTAACACAAGTTGTGGATATTCATCACTGAAATAAATTGCTGGAAGAAAAACAAATGTCCAAATGTCATATTAAAATGATTGACTGTCATTTTGGAACATTTTAATCTGGTTCTAAAGTTAAGTGCCTTGTCAGTCTAGTATTAAAATTTACTGTAAAGTCATCACTTATCTGATGTACTATATAAAAATATATACTTTAATAACTTTGTATGGAAACGCTCAAATCATGTGACTCCTCTCCTGTATTTTCAGGTATGGATGGGAGTTCCTTCATGAGACCTACTTGTACCATCTGACGAGACGAGACATCAGACACAACTTCTCTCCATACTTCTACATGCTCTACCTGACATCAGGTATTCACTACTGGAGACATTTATAGCCTCCTAATGTGGCACCTTGCTGCAGACAGAACAAAGACCAGCATAAAGTTCAAGCTCATGTGCAGAGGTGCATGGTCAGCAGTGATAGTACTTGTTTGTTAAATCAGTAATAAAGTTTGAAGTTTGTTTATTAGGTATTTTCCTGGTGCCCCTGTGTTGATAAGGAGTGTAAACAAACAGGAGATGATGCAGCTTTCTAAGCCAGGTCAAATTCTTTTGTCTTTTGTTGATGCAGACAGCAGGTGGAGCCAGTGGCTTGGCTTGGCGGCATTCCTGCCACAGCTTGTCCTGCTGTTGGTAGCATCATGGGCCTTTCACTCTGACTTGGCCTTCTGCTGCTTCCTGCACACTGCCATCTTTGTGTCTTTCAACAAAGTCTGCACTTCACAGGTACATAAACCACCACTAAGCAAGTAGCTAAGTAGAGATCAGATGATGAATTGTCTTGCAGTCATTGTCAGATAAAGTTATAATCAAGAGAGTATAAGGCCTATCTTTAAAGCACAGGATTATTATTTATTGTATAGATATTATCAGTGTAAAATATCATGTATATAATCTTATTATCTAGCCATAGCTTACACCATTCACAAAGCCTTTAACAATGTTGTTTGTTATCCTTTTATAGTACTTCCTGTGGTACCTTTGTCTACTCCCTCTGGTGATTCCTCACCTGAGTCTGTCACTAAAACAGGGAGTGGGACTGCTCCTCCTCTGGTTTGCTGGACAGGTAATTCAATATACCGTGTTCTGGATTACAATTAAATACGACATCATATTTGCACTTTATTATAGGAATGCTTCACCCACAAAATAATCATTTGTATATCAGTAACTCAGCCTATGTTACATTAAGTTCTTCATGATGTTTAACAACTGCAAAACTATATCAACCAGAAGTCTCATTCATTGAGTCGTATGCTCAGTACATCCTAAATGCATGTTTTTTTGCTAAAACGTTACTATTTGAAACACTTCCACACCCAGATGGTGCTTGCTCAGGCACACTTCTTGTCTGTGCCTGATACTGCTTATGCAGAAGTTTTCTAAATAGGAATATTTAAGCTGAAATGCATGAGTTTAGGAGGTACTGAGCATATGACTGCATAAATGAGACTTGGATTATACTGCACGAATTGTGAGAGTTTCTAAACAGATGTTTTGATATAGGTTTACTGTTAAAGATGGCCCCCTTTTACTAAAATTCATCAAGAATTTTCTCCGTTTTTGGTTCTTAGGTCACTGTGAAAACATGCGTAACCTGCTGGTTGATACACTAATAAACATTTTGTGGGTGAAGTATCCCTTTAACAAGGTCTTCCTCTCATAATAAAGTAGCATTATTTATACTGGCTTTAAAATTGTGCATTTTAAGTGGTAGCTGCACTGATAACTTAAATTTAAAAAGAAGGTGGATTACAGGGAGTACCACCAGTCAGTCCTGGAGCTTCACTGTTTCCAGGCATATTTTAGGATGACTCAGGGGCAGTTTGACAACCTGGTGTCAGGCTGTATAGCTCTGGGTATCCCCCAACCCCTCCCACCAGTTTCTCTTCCATAGTTTACCAACTGTAAACTTGTTGTCATGACCACCACAGAAGGCCTGCCTCTCAAATCACACAGCTGGACAATGGGAAAACAGCGGTGATGATATGGGACAGTTTTTTCAACTCAAAGAGTTCAGAGTGCTCTGGCAAAAATGCCAAAACGGAGGCGCATAGCAACAGCGAGCAAAAAGCTTCATTCTCATTAAAAACAATTACAAAAAGCCACCTCCAGCTGCTAAAATGCTTTCTGTGTTATCAGGGCCTAACTGGGCTTATTTTTGCCATGTTTTAAATGAAGCAAATAAAATTCACCTTGTTATGAGGAAAACATTCTATTTTCTCTCCACTTTCAGGGTATCTGGTTGGGCCCAGCCTACTTCCTGGAGTTTGAAGGCTACAACACCTTCCTGTTGATCTGGCTTGCTGGCCTGCTCTTCTTGATAATCAACTCTTCAATCTTGATTCAGATCGTTGCCCATTACAAACCAACGCAAACTCCACAGAGACTGAAGGTTGAATGACATTCCAGTAATTTAACTGAAGATGGACTTCTGTATGGATGCATGTTAAAAAAATAAAGTGTGTATTTTTGTTAATGCGTAGTCCCTTCCAGTAATCAATTACTTTGTAACCTAAACAATTTTAACGCAGAACAGATTCATACAGTGGCATTTCCTGAGTGACGAACTCCACTGTTTAATTTTCAGTCATTCTGAGGTAAACCCATGAATTAAATGTTTGCCACTGTAGTCGAAAACACTTAAATCCACAGTGACTCACACAGGGCAGAAATCTGTTGTTGTGCTGCTTTCTCTAGGTTGAAGCTTTGAAGTCCATTCCACCTGTGGCCATGCCACATAAAAAAGCGGATGTTTGCCATTTCCTGTCAAAAGCAAAATACCAGCTGTAGATCAGAGATCACCCACAGCCCCTCCACAGTGAAAGAACCATGAACCATGTTAAACAGCTCTGGACCAAAATATGTACACACCCTTCAGAATTTTCTGGCTGGCATTGTCACGTCTTCAGGATGGGAAGTACTTTGTCATGCCAGTGGCAGAGAAATACAGACTGTGTACAGCTAGGCATCACTTAGTCCAAGTGACTCACATCCATGTTGGTGCTCGCTTCTCTCATTTTAAAAAAAGTGATTTGGATGCACCATTCAGATTTCATATTACACAATCCAAGGAGGAAGTAATCTAATCTAGATGTTAGGGTGGGCGATATGACAATAAAAGAGTATTACAATATTTCAGGATATTTTTGACGATATAAGAAATTACTTAATCAAAATATTTTATTAGTAATTTAAGAACATATCATTGAAACAAAATAACAACAGTAACTCAGAGTGAGATTCAGATTTTGTATATAATATTAATAGTTCAACAAAATTTCCCCTCTTACGCTGTAACCTGTTACAGGCTATCATGTTTGTGACCGAGTCTGGCCTGCGCAATAGTCAAATTCATTGGGAATGTTGTCTTACTTTGGAGAAAAGTACAGTATTGTGCTGTTTGCTGTGGCAGATCAGTTACATTATGTTCATGAATCACTGTGAAGAAATATCAGTTGAATTCAGCACTAACTGATACACCTAAATGCTCTTTGCAAATGTTGCTGTATTTATGATAGGAAAGATAATTCAACATTTTTATCCAAGATGTTGAATGTTAGTTTGTCAAACATGGAACCAATAATGTCAAATGTCTGTACAAAGAAACATTTGAACAGAAAAAAAATACTTTATGTTTTTGACCTTCCCAGTTTTTATCATCATCTGTGTCACACAGACACATATTAAAGACACATTTCAGATTCAAGTGATGAGTAAGAGGGAAGAAATTGTTGGCAGTTGGGTAAAGGGATGGTTGTGGGTAACAGCTAGAGTCTGGATTTAACGGTTTTCTGTTTTTTTATTTTTAAAACTGATCACTCTGGTCCAATAATGAGAACAATGAAATGAAAACTAAAAGCATTCCTGCAAATGGAGAACAACTCTGTTAAATATAATGTACTGGTATTTTGTTACATTGTTTGTTACATGGAACTTATTAGACTTTGATCAGTCCTTAAGATTACAGACCAGCATACTGTCTATCATCTAAATTAAGTAAATACAGATACAGAGTGAAGCTGTTCTAACAGCCGCTTTTATTTTTCTATGTTAAATTTAGACATGGCATCAAAGGTCAAGTCTTAAGATGTGATTTAAAAAGACCTGACTCTTCCTCAACTGCAGTGAGCAGTCGTGACCAGCAGGTAGAAGCATTTGCCAGCAGAAGAGACAGCTCGAGCATCTATCCTCGTGTAACCCTCACAGATTAATCAGTCAACTGGAGCATGAACACTGCCCAAAACAGACAGTGCTGGCAGTGGCTCCATAATCTCACTGTACTCTCCCCCTAATCCCACATGGAAATTATTAGAGCATTCACTAGTCCTGTAGGTTCAGATCATGTTTGCTGGCCCTGCCCCATGGGATTGATTGTGGGAACGCAAAATAATAATAGAACGTATTTGCAGATGCATGTAAGATACACAGTAAAATGTTGACTCAATGGTTTTGCTGTAGAGCACTGTGTGAGAGAGAAGACTTGCTTGCTTGTGTGTTGTGTATGTGCGTGCATATGTGTATGACTCATGGTCAGCTGCGGCCTGCATGTCAAGTTTATGAATCACCAGGTTGGACTCAGTAACCTTTCAACTGGCTAGTCGCCCCTGGGCACATACATAAATCATTTCATTTTAACACTGCATCCCACTGAATACCATCACATTTAGCAGTTTATTTTTAAATCCCCATGACTGAAAATATGAATGTTGTTTCCTCTTCAAGTGCTTCCTCCTTTCATCTTATTTTTTAGAGCACTCATCCACTACCAGGAATACTTGTACCCCAGGAGGTGGCTATATCTCCGTTTGCATTCGCTACTTAAATTGTAGCTCAACCTATTTAGCAAGATCAAACTTAAAATTCTCACTCATGATCAAGACAGAGATACCCTGAGAACCCAGTTGCTTGGGGCAATAACTCATTCCCAACCTGGAGGGGGCAATCCATCCGGCAGAGAATCATGGCCTTAAACTTTGTGGTGTTGACTTTCACCCTGCCTGCTTCACAATTGGCTACAAACTGCCCCGGTGCATGCTGGAGGTCACGGTGTGATGAAGCTAATGGAACCGCATCATCTGCAAAAAGCAGAGATGCAATTCTGAGGTCACCAAACTGGACCCCTTCCTCCCCCGGCTGCACCTTGAGAGCCTTTCCACGAATATCACAAAGAAGGGTCAGAGACAAGGGACAGCACTGGCCGAGGCCAACACCCACTGAGAGTATGCTTGACTTTGTGCCAACTATGTGGACACAACTCTCACCTTGGTTATACAAGGACTGGATGGCTGGTTTGGCGCAGCGTTTGCAGTGATGCAGACCATCGTGGTGGAGAGGCATGATTTGATTTACTGGTCCATCTACATCCCAACCCTCACCTATGGTCATGAGCTCTGGGTAGTGACTGAAAGAATGAGGTCGCAGATACAAGTGGCCAAACTGAGTTTCCTCCTTGGGGTGGCTGGGATCAGCCTAAGAGATAGAATAAGGAGCTCAGACATCTGGAGGGGGCTGGGAGTAGAGTCGCTGCTTCTTCGCTTCGAAAGTGGTCAGTTGAGGTGGTATGGACATCTGATCAGGGTGATCTGGGCACGTCCCACTGGTTGGGCACAGACCCAATGGAAATATTTTGTTACAGTATACATATATATGTATATTTCTTGTGCTCTTTTTGGTAGATTACAAATGATAAAGTACAGGTTATGTGCTGATCGAGTAGGTGTATTTTGGAAAGCAATATCACCACTGCAGATGTATTTAATTTTGTTGAATGTAGACATTAAAAGATGTCAGTTGTATCATGGATAAGTTGTGTGTTCTGTGTTCTTTGCATTGTATGGTGAATTGATAAAAAGTAAAAGCAACTAAAAGTGATGCATCCTCTGGGGACAGAAGTAGCTCAGTCCATAGGGACTTTGGTTGGGAATCAAAGGGTCACTGGCTCAAGTCCCTGTACAGACCAAGCATGGAGTGTGGACTGGCTGCTGGAGAGGTGCCAGCTCACCCCCTGGGCACTGCTGAGATGCCCCTGAACGAGGCACTGAACCCTCCAACGTCCCAGGGCACCTGTCCAAGTCAGCTCCCTCACCCTGACATCCCTCCAGTTAATGCTGGGTAGTATCTTGTTTATGCTATATAATAAACTATATCGTCTTCTTAATCTAACCCTTTCATGTATAGTGGTCACTACAGAGGACAGCTATTTAAAAATCATTTTCTTGTATATGCATGGGTTTTTATGCGATAGGTGCATTTAAGTTACTACAGTAGACCCTAGTGCGTCATGCCATACATGCCAACCACTGGCCAGGTGTTTTCAGTGCAACACAAATCTCTCAAAACCAAGATGGTTGACGGGATGCAAAAGATGCGCAGCTCAAGAATATCTTGCTAATCCGTCTATATTAGGGGACCCTGGCAGGTAAATAAAATCTGGTCACATCAAGTAACATCCATGGAGCAATACAGGTGTTATATTTTCCAAGTATTGATTGTATGTTTGGAGGAAATCACAATTAATCATCTGTCCAATAAACTTGACTATGTAGCCTACAAGATATACATATATATTTTAAATTGGTATATATTTCTTCAGCTGAAAACTTTTCATGCCTAAAGAGGAATAAAAACACTTCCGAAAAAAAAAATCTTGACTGAGTTCGTAATGATTCATGCCAGTGATGCTTTTCTGTCAGAGCTTCTAAACAGGGTCATCCCTATGTTTTCCGGGTTCTGTGTTTCCCAGGTTCTATGTTCCCCACTTAACCCTGCAAAAAAGGTTCTATGTTCCCCGCTTACACAAAAAGGATTCTATGTTTCCCGCTTTGTTGAGCAGGGAACATAGAACCCGGGAAACATAGATACACACCCTTTAAGTAACACTATAGCTAACTGTCTGTCACATGGCTTGTGTGTTAGTGCATTTGACCATACGTAATGTGTGTTTTATCTTTTTTTACTTTCTGTTGCTGCTCTGCATGTCTAAATGTAATGCTAATCCGTGTGTTGGTGCTTCGTGTTGCTTGCATGTCTGTTTGTGCTGACATGCTGTTTGTCGTTGTATTGTTGTATCCTACTGGTGGTCTGCTGTTGCTTGTTGCTTTGCATGGCTTCTGTTCTATCATGACAATTTCTCATTGCTGTAGTTAATGCTGTTTTTCATGTGAATTGCCCTGTGATTGTTCATCATTTCATTGGTTTCCAAACACCTTGCCAAAGGACTGCAGTTGAAAATTAGCCAGTTGGCTAACACTGGCACATTTACAGAAATGTTGATTAATGTGCATTGTCCTTATAAATAAGATAAAAATAAATAAAACTAAAAGGATGGTTAAAAGTAATTGATAACTAATTATAAAAGTACTCGCAAAATGACTGAAACAGCTTAGTCTTAGAGTTATGAATTTTCAGAACAAAGCCCAGAGCAAATGGTTGAAACATCCAGCTTTAATGTGATTATTTAATAACATCCAGTTTAAAATGATTTTAAATGAATCTGGAACATGATGGTTGGTTTGGAAGGCTACTTGATTTTATCTGACAGAGCTGTGGCAATAGATCAGAAAAAAGTTTGGAAACCATTGCTCAAGAAGCATCGACAGAGGTAAAGAAAGTAAAGCAAGGTGCTGTTTATTGTTCATTAGCTTGTAGTAAGGAAGCAAGAAGTGGCAGGGTTGTGTTATGGGCGGGGGATTGCGTGACTGTCTACCATATGCTTAGCAGGGTGTGTGTATATGTGCATGCTAATGTGCATGCATAAGTGTATGTACATGCGTGTCTGTGGTATACCCTCAAGGATTCTCCTCATTGTCACCGGGGGATATGAGGAGAGGAGATGCGGACATTGTTGTGTCTATGTATGCATTGGTGCATCTGCCTATATGAGTGTGTATTAGTGTGTGTGAGAGAGTGGGTGTGACCAATTAGGGCAAATGGTGTGCGGAACAGCAAAGAGTGGGGTATGAACGGTCACGCAACCTTGCATGGTATAGGATTATAGGTCTTGGTCTGCACACACACACACACACACACACACACACACACACACACACACACACACACACGCGCAGACACACGCACTTTCTCCCCCTCACAGATACAGCTGTCAACAAGCATCAAACACTTTGCTTACACTACAGTTGCCCTAAGCGCTCACTCCTCTCTCCTGATTGGATGTGCTCTTTTCATTGTTTTCACCCCTTACCCAGGCTAACTTCTCTTTTCTCACCTCTACGTTTTGTCTCTCCACCTCTCTGTCTCATTCTTTGTCATTCGCACCCCTTCCTCTCTGTACAGGACATGTGTCATATGGCGTGATGCCGTGATGGAGGATTGCGTGCATGCTGACGAATATTAAACATTCAAAGTCAGCCTTATCCCCTTCCCCTCCCCCTCATTGTCACATCATCAGTCATGAAACTACAGTGAGACAAAAACAAAGTACTCCTTTGGGGGAAAGTGTGAGAGAGATACTACACACTGTTTCGCATGAGTTAACCATTACTCGCTTATGAACAGAACTCTGTGTGTATATGTAAGAGACACAATTGCGTATGTAATTCATATTATAGAGCTTGATCCCTGTAAGGCCGCAGAAAAACACCAGGCTTCTTCCTGTAAAAAAAACAGCAGCTGCTTCACAGAAAAGTTCTTGTTAAGAGTGTTTTCAGAGGTATTAAACTCTGCAACACTGTCTGTGGATCATTCATTGCTTATTACTGTGTGAATCAGAATGAGTTATGAGCATCATTTAGCTTTCTCTATTCCTCTTGTACTATATTTCCCCAATCCTTGCCAACTCCCAAGTAATGAATGCCATTAATTTTCTGGTAGTTATCCCTAACCTGCTACAACCAGCCCTGCATGCAAAGGGAAATCCTTAGAAACTCCCTGTTAAGATGAAATACATGTTCAGTCTCTGTTACGGGGAAGGCCCAAAAAACAGAACGCAGTGGTTCATTTCCCGCACCTGGAGGAGGAAGTAGGATTTTAATTGGATTGCGCATGTTTTAAGCCAAGAGGAAGAGAACAGTTCTTCTGTACTGTACTGTACTGTACTGCCTCTACCTGGGTGTACAAAACACCAATGTTGACACACATGAGGCCATTGTAAAACTTGCTGCATCGTGAATCAACAAAATACAGTTCACAAAGAGGCACCATAACGGAAGTGAACATTTATAGAAAGTGTAATGTAGTTTAAAATGGAGAAATACTAGCTTTAACAATGATATATTGATTTACACTTCAATACTCTGACACACACAGTACATTAGACCAACTTGACATCCATTATTAATAATGTGCACATGAGTGACTTCTGTGGTATTTGATGCAGGATGATGTGAGCCTTCAGCTATTGTATCAACTCTAATGTTGTTATAAATTTTAACCACAGAAGTTCTATTCTATTCTATTCTATACATATATATATATATATATATATATATATATATATATATATATATGTACATGTTTTATTGACAACAAGTTTCAAGTGGAAAATGCGTTAAAATTACATGAAATTACCTTTTTGAGGTTTCTGTTTTTTAGGTTTACTTTGTTCTGTTCATTCCCTTTATATTATGTGATAACTCGAGTCAAGAAGCCTGAGGCCCCGATCACACAAAAAGCATTTCAGCAGCTGGAGGTACCTTTTTATAATTGTTTCTAATGAGAATGAAGCTTTTTGCTTGCTGTTTTTGCGTTGTGATGCGCCTTACGTTTCTGCAATCTAGGCACCTGGTTTTTTTGGCAGAGCGCTCTGAACTCCTTAAGTTGAAAAATAACTCAGAGCTCCCCAGGTCATCTGTTTTTTCGTCATCTTTTTTCCCATTGTCCAATCGAATGATTTGAGAGGCAGGCCATCTGTGGTGGTCACAACAACAAGTTTACAGATAGTGAGCAATGGTGGTGAGACTGCTGGTAGCGGTTGCTGGTTACCCAGAGCTATATGGCCTGACAATAGACAGCAGGTTGTCAAACTGCCCCAGAGTCATCCTAAAATATGCCTTGAAACATCATCATCGAGGCAAAGCTCCTGGACCAACTGGTGGTACTTCCCGTGATCCACCCTCTTTTGTAGGTTCTCATGTACCCACACAGATCTGTGTATCCCTGTGCCTAACAAACTATTTGCTGACAGCCTCTCACTCTCAACCAGAGCTACAGCAAGTACCCTCTACCTATTCATTTTAGGAACTAGATAATGGTAGATTAATTACACGGGAAGGTTAGGGTAAGGAAGTGTAGGGTGGCAACAATGAAAGGCACAACAACCTTTCTTTTCTTTTTTTTTTTTTTTTTACTGGTGGAATTTAATTGAATAAAAAGGCTTCACCTATGGTCATGAGCTCTGGGTAGTGACCAAACAAACAGCCAAAATTAGTTTCCTCCGTGAGGTGATTGGGTTCAGCCTTAGAGAAAGGGTAAGGAGCTCTGAAATCCGGGAGCTCGGAGTAGAGCCGCTGCTCCTTCATGTCGAAAGGGGTCAGTTGAGGTGGTTCAGGCATCTGATTAAAATGCCCCCTGGGTGCCTCCCGTTAGAGGTATTCCAGGTATGTCCCACTGGTAGGAGGTCCTGGGGAAGACCAATGACGCAGTGCAGGGATAATATATCTCATCTGGCCTGGGAACGCCTTAGGGTCCCCCAGGAGGAGCTGGAAAGTGTCACTGGGGAGAGGTACGTCTGGGATGCTTTGCTTAGCCTGCTGCCCCTGCAACACAGCTTTGGATAAGCAGCTGAAAATAGATGAATAGATGGATATGCCAAATGAGTGTGAGCACGAGCATGTTCTATACATGCATGTTTCTCCTGGAACCAGTGGCGCCCCCAGAAATTTTTCACAGAGAAGGCCAGGGGACCTGAAGTGGCACGCCACAATCATAACTCCAAAATCATAACTGAATTGTAGGAGTTCGATTCTGTTACTGAATTTTAAAGGTTGGTTGAAAACAACAGCCAGCATTCACATGCCAATGACTGTTCAATCGGCATGTGAATGGTCACTGAGTAGCAGGTGGCATGTGTGTGTAAATGGGTGCAGTGACTCATAGTGTAAAAAGACTATTAAAGCACTTTACAAGTGCAGACCATTTAGAGTGTGTATATCTGATCATCTGATGCTCACTGATAAATATGGGGAGAGGCAGCAATTGTATCAGGGGGCACTACTTCCAGGAGCTGACATTTTTAATTACATAGTGGACATTTTTTATATAATACCGTTAAAGATGTGAAGATCATAACAGGATTTCCTGTCATTTCATTAGTATCCTGTTCGCAAACAAATGTAAGATGTGGCTATCTGGTACTTACTCTCTATACAAGCATGCAAACGCACATTTGTACACATGCACACACTCACAATCATCCCAATAAGTAAAATGCCCACACTAACTGATCCTTGTGTATCCTGTAATTCCCTATAAGCTATTCTCTGACTGTGGTGAAACAAACACAAGCTTCTGCGAGGGATTAGAGAGAGGAATGACAATAGCTGTGGAATCAGCGGGAGACGTTTATACGAGACGAGTACAATTATACAAAATCTAAATTCTGTTTGCTTGTCAAGAAGTGTTTGGCAGGAGGAAAATGACAAGTGAAACGTGCTAAAGTGTTCAAGCAAGACTTTGAGGTACAAACTCCATTGGCACTATGGTCTTCTAATGTCTATAGAGGTCAGAGGTCAACTCAAGATACATGGCTGGATTAACTTCTCTCATTTCCAGTCATGCGTATCATCGTCTTTCTTTGGCTCTACTTGGCAAAGCACCCAAGCAATTTAATGACAATAATATTATATTACTGTTGCTATTTATACTGGACCTGGGAGTGAATTGTAATAAATCAAAGAGCAATTATTTAATGTGTGTGTTTCTCAGTGTTACAGTTGCATTAAAGCACTGAGTCCCAGGGTGTCACATAACCTGCGGTTTTCAATATGGCCATGATGCCAAATAGCTCAGCACAATACAGCACTACTCCTCCAGTAGCTACTCCCATGGTGTGATTTCAGTTAATTTTCTTATTCTAACACATAGTTTCCATGTTCCAGTCTTGTAATTGTTAGTCGCCCACAATTTGCTCTGTTCCTAAACCTATATTTTGTGCCCTATTATCTGCAACCACATGACTCTAGAAGTTTCCTTTGACCTAATTTACATATAATATGAGCAAATAAGATGGCTTGCTGATGGCCAGCTAGACTTTAGAAATGGAAAATATTTGTATATCAAGCTTAAATGGTATAGAAGAAGAAGAAGATACACTTTATTAACTTGAGGGGACTTTTTGAAATGATTACTTTACTTGAGGGGAAACTCATTTTTTTTTCCACTCTGTTGTCATATACACACAGGCCTGAAATGCCAACACATTCTCACTCCAACCTCATCACATATTTTTGTTTGGTCATGGACTTTCCATGTCCACATAGGACGTGCAGGGTACTCTGGGTGCGTTGGTTGTTGGCATTGTGGGACGCTGTGTCAAGTTCTGCCTGTTACATGCATCGTCTTCTTTCAAAATCCACTTCTGTTTTCACAGGAAATTTAACGTTTACATACAGTCTCTTTCAAAATAAATTCACTAACATCGGTACAACACCGTGAATTGACTTTTTTTTTTCTTTCAACAACAAACACATATGGTTTGGTTCAGGCAACAAAAGTATGTGGTTAGGTGTCGAACTGGCACTTGTCACGCTACCGGTCCACACATAAAACACAAATGGTGGCCCTCCAGTTCCCAAGTCAAATCCCTATGGACTGAACTACTGCTGCCCCAGTAAACTGATCTATTCACTATTAAGGTCTTTACACAGCCACAAAAGGCCAAAGGTCATTGGTAATTGAGGCTGCATAGAGTTATTTTTCATTACTGTGACAAAACAAAGACCATTTTGGGCCCTCTATTTGGCCTCAGAGCTGCTTTAATCTGGTGATGTTTAATGATCATATAGCTGATTTTCTCTGTAACAATGCAACTTTCATATGACTGAATTTACAAATGCTACCCACTGTAATCCATTGATTACAGTGATTTTAAATTGCTCCTCTGTTCAGAGGCAAAAACACTGGATGAAGAACATAGTGAACGTTCAGGGACTATTTTAAGGCCGATGTGCCAAGTGAATACAATTAACTACCTAGTAGGATAGAGTCCGGCTCTACTGGGAATCATGAGGACCAGGGCTTAACCACAGCTTTAAGGTTACGTCTTTGTCTCTCCTTGTTCCCTGCTTCTGTTCTTGCCCTGTACCTCTCTGTGGATGCCAACATTCCCCCTGGCTCTAACCCTTGTCTTAGACAGTGGTGAGAGACTGGTGTTGAGTTTCCCAGATCGTGTGAAGGAGCTGTCATGCCAACTTTACAGCACATTAATCATACAGGCAATGTGGCTAGAGATACTCTGTATCCTGTTCTGCTGAGTATTTATTATTAATAGAGACACAAATCTGAAGGATGAGACCACATTTGGTGTACGTGAAAAATTTAGAAGCTACTAAAGAGACAAGGACGTTAACTGAAGAGTAGAATATGGCAATTTCTCATTTTGGAAAGTGTTCATGAGAGCCGGAAACCATTAGATTAGCATAGTGACCGTGTTGTTCTCTACTTTGTACTTCATATTTTTTAATTTTAGCTCTATGATATTGATTTGACATTGCTAAAAAAAACCTTGGCTCTGGTGTAAGTATATTTATCCTGTGACAAAGCCCTTTGCACATTGTACCAGGCTTTTGCAGAGGACTGCAACAGCTGTTTTGGTCAGGTGGTTTGTGCGATTCTTTCACATAGTTACACTATACATGGTGCTGTTTGCTTTCACTCACCTATTGCAAATGGGAATGATTAATAAAAATTCTTGTCATTTACAGCTGTATAATATTCATATTCTTTTGAGCAGTGGACCCTTACAGACTAAAGGAATATAAATTACTCACCGGGTAATCAATGAATGAACACATATTCTGACTCTGACAGCTTCACAGGGACAGAGACACCACTTGTTTTTTACTCATGCCGGTAAATCTGAGTTTTCTCTGGTGCTCATAGTTTCAGTAAAATGAACTGAACCAAGCAAACAATGTGTAGCATCTCCATATTGACAAAAGTTTAAACATTTATGCTTATATGTGCGATCTAAGCAGCTAACTAATGTTAGCTCAAGTGGGTAGTCAACAGTCCGGTTTTATACATGCGAAAGAACCTCTATAAAAATGAACTGCTTCATAGCTGGGCGTCTTATTGAAGCAGGCCTTTATTTGTCAAGATATGTAGCTACACCTGGCTAGTAAAAGAGACCGGGTGTTTAATTGGGACGAGGCTTTTAATCTATTATTTTTTGTGCTGAACTAGTAAATAAGATGTCGAAGTGCATAAGGGCCAGGGGAGGAGTCCCTAATTATTTATACATATAAATTATTGTTTGCTTATTAACTGGCCCATGGTGTCCTGTCATTTTGCAAAAGTGGCCCCTGAGCAAAGCACGCTGAGTATCCCTGCTTTAGGGTGTCAGCCAAAATAACCCAGTAGTAAGTAGTATCGAAACTCCTCCACTCAGACGATACCTGCATTTGATCCTTTTTATACTGAAATCTAGAAAGAAATGATTATTTTTATGATTTTGCTTGCAGCCAACAAGTGTTCTTTGATTTGTTGCGACATGTGATTGGGCCACTATTGCAGCAGCTTCAACCCATACAGTCTGTGGTGTGGTGAAGTCGAGCATGGCATTTTTGATGTAGTTGGCAGGCCAGTGTTCTGTGATGTCATCAAAATGTTTTAAAGTGGCTATAATACACTCCTGTGACGTCTTATGTTTTTGTTTTTTTTAACTCAATGGTTTCATTTACATGATGGATTTTAAAAGAAGTACAAAAAAGGTATCAAATCAAATACTCTATTGGTATCGATTTCACTTTAAGGCTGTAAGTGCTGGTACTAGTATCATCATTTTTTAAACAATAGCTAGCCCTATTACCAGTGGTGGAAGACTTGAGTCACATGACTTGACTTGAGTCTGATTAGAGTTGCCATTTGAGGACTTGAGACTTTCTTGACTAACTCTCGACTTGACTTTGACTAGGTATTAATGACTTGAGACTTGGACATGAAACAGATGACACAGAGGGACTTTACTTTTAGAAATTAAATATTTGCATTTTTCTAGATGTTAAGAAGTGATGAAACATGATCAGGGGTCTCATTGATAAACACTGTGTACACACAAAACAAGGCCTGAAAGAGGTGTACACCACCTTGCACGCAAAGTTTGTGATGTATAAAGACAGACTTCATGTAGAAATTATTGGAAATTTTTGGCAAACACCGTTTTTGGCTTTTGTCCATATGTATATTTTAAGTATGAATGCTATGCATTGTTTTTTAAATGAGACCCCTGGTGATTTGTAGAGCAATGAGCAAAAACCTGGCAACTTACAAGGATGCTGCAGACCAACAGAGGCCAGCCAAGAGGCAGCTATCATGGAGGGGATTCATCCAAAAATAATAAAATTTGGATTCAAGCATTATGTTGTCAATGATGGCAGTAAGAAAAGAACAGTGGTGGGAAAGATCTGCAGCCCAAAAATCAGTGACACAACCACCACAACATATTCATCAGTCACTATAAATCCCACAGAGAAAGGTACAGGAATGTGTCTTTTTAGCTAACTCATTAGTTTATTGGCTCATTTCATGACTTGACTTGTGACTTGGTGTCTGCTTCAGATTTTAAGGTTGAGATTTGTGACCTGCATATGTGTGACCTACTTCCACATCTGCCTGTTAATTGCTCAACAAGGTGGCAGTATTTTGTTGCCGTGTTTATTATCTGCCTAATGCCAAAAGAACAACACTTAACCCAGAGTTTCCATATAAAGAAAAGTCTTTTAATAGATAAGTCCCCTTTGCAAAAACACGTAGAAACATTGGAAGACACTGCATATGTACACTGTGTTCGCTACCTTGCAGCTACCTCCTCCATGAGACAAGAATGACATTTATCAAAAAGATCGCAAGAAAAAAAAAAGCCATATTTATTTAGTGAAACAGAAAAGCCTTCAAAACTGTAGTTTTTTTTAAATTATACACTTTTGCCTCTTACAATAAATACCAATCATCAAACATTTATTGAAATGAACACACAAAGAGAAAAAGACAAATTCAAAACAGTGACACCATGTACAGTTGTGCGTGTCGACTCAAAAACTTGTCTGGGTAGGCTGAACTTCGACTGAACTACTCCCAGTAGTGCAATTTAGAAACTACAACAGTAGCTTCACAGAACTGAGACTCTGACATTGAATCAATTTGGTGCTTTTAATTTATTTGTGCAAAAATATTGATTGTGAAGACAACGTCTGATGTTTTCGGACTCAAAAGACAACATGAAAAGTGTATATTCATTTCAAAGGAAATGTGTCTTATCTGCAGTGAGATATTCTGCTTTTAGTTTGAAATGCTAATCAAAACTGTACAACATTAGCTTTGACATAAAATCACATAAATTATTTTTATGTTCGACAGGTGTCGCATGACTTAAAATGATAAAATTATTGTGTGCATTTTAAGAAGAATCAACATTGAACCTTTTAACAACAGACTGCCTTCTTTTCCTTCAATTTAAACAAACACTTCTACCTTGTCCAAACAAACCTTCAATTGATAATTAATATAGTCGTTCAACTGGCGCAGACCATCTCTCTTAGGTCCATGTTCATCTTAGGTCCTGCAATTTAAAGGGCAATTCTAGTGTGATCATTCATCTGTTGCACAAGGAGGTCAAGGAGCACATGCTTGAACCACAGGTGGTGGCTAAGCGTTTGTTATCCTACATCCTGTGCCCCCTCATGTATGCCTTTATATGATTTATCAGTTACTAGTTTAGTTTAGTTTTTTTAAAATGATGTAATGAAAATATTTAAAGCTTTGGCCGATAGTTTTACATGTTTTGGTCCAGTAACTTCAAGTTGCATAATTTTTCCAAAGAATTCTGCATTTGGAAGAAGAAAACATTTTTTTTTAAACTGTCCAAGCATTGCATTGTACGCTGTGCTCTTGGAATATCAAATTCACAACACAGATTTTGAATAAACAAAGCTGTTTTGAAAAAGATCATATGAATTTGGTTGTGTCAAGCATTAAAAATGCTCAGTATTTGATATCAGAGTCCTTGAATGCAGAAATGAGGAGTGTTTTCGAAACAGACCCTGGTTGCAAAAGCATTTTCATGCAAGAAATATGTAACTGTGACCAAACATTATTTTTACTGCAACTGATTAAGTTTCAAGTCTCTGGGAGTTGATTTTAACACAAGTCTAAAATGCATAGAAACTAGTAGATTTCATTCACACATCACTGGGGGCAGTAATGAAATAGGTAGGTGTTTTATAGTTAAAGCACTAAAACATGCAAAACTACCATCAAGGCAGATTATCCTTTAAATTTTTATGACCGCCTTGGAAGTGTGCTCTCACAATCAGCCATCTCCCTTGATAAAACCAGCAGTAGGTCTAAGTCATCTCCTGTGTACAACGTAAAAACAAAAAAGTCTCTTTTTACAGCAAAATCTTTGTTCCTCCCACAAAAGCCAGGTGTACACAACACATAAAACAAAATGAAATGGTGTTTCTAGACATCATTTGTCTCATTGTCACTAAATTCAAAAGTGCTAGGAACCAACTACAAAATGTATTTCTTAAAAACAAAAATCATCTATCCATAAACTGGATTCAAAGTATTTACGTTTGATTGTCACAACACTAACACTAGAACCTGAGCCTTATTTGTGACCTCTTCGTCAAACAGAAGAAGTCTTTTACATGTTGACATCCTGGGAATCCTTTTGTAATGCTGGTGCATGTGGCGCAATGCAAAGTACTTAAATGCACACTGACTGTTTGAGTGTGTGTGTGTATGTATTTGGGTGTGTGTGTCAGTATGTGAAATTATCTGCTGACGTTTTTGCACTAATCACTCTTATGGCATATAAATGTAGGGACTAGATTTGTGGTGCCCTGTGCTCATGACACATGGCATAACGTTCCTTGGACCAACCATCATGGACTGGTTTATGTCGTGACTCTCAGACCATGGTGGGGAGTCCATGGGCTCCTGCTTGATCGAATGGACCAGGCCGTGACCTTTGAACTCGTAAGTGCCGTGCTTGTTGTAGTCCGGGTGCATGTAGGCCTTGTGCGGGTCCTGTGGGTAGATGTGTGAGTCCATGAGGTTGACTGATTGGTTGCTGCATAGAGAGTCTGAGTGAGAGAGTCTCTGAGGACTAAACTGGCTGTTGTCGTTGTTATTGCCCAAGTCTTTGTCACATTTTAACAGCCGTCCGGTTGTGTTCCCGCTGTTGTTGACTGCATAGTTCTGATAGTTGCCGTTGTTGTACGGTGGGCTGATTCCTGCTTTCCCTCGTTGACAGGGCGAGTACTGCGGATCATAATAATCTGCCTCTGATTTGAGATGGAGGCTTGAGCTCTGGTCATATACCCCGTTACCATAGCGATGTTCGATGGCCTCTGGGTCACGGCAAGCCCAGGGTCGGCCATAGGCATCGCAGCCATTCTCAGAGTCCGAGTCGTGCTCTACCTTGATTGGCATCTCGGACATCAGGTGGCCTTCATAGCACTCCCCATAGCCGTTCTCATTCTTCACCAGGTCCACGCAGTATGCATCTGGGTCTGTGGGAATCTGGACGTTCCCGTAGAGCTTGGAGACAAAAACCTCGGCTCCTCTGCCGCTGTGGCAGCTGGGGGAAAGGCGGTATGGCTTCCCGTACTGGCCGGCCTTGTTCATACGGTTAGAGGTGATGTAGCCGACACCCTGGCCCGTTCTGAGGGGGCCTGAGTTTGGCCGCAGAGGCCAACCGCCGCCCAGACCTGGGCTGACACCTTTATGGGAAGCCATGGTGGACTTGCAGAAGTTGAGGGGCTCCTCCTGGTTGTAGTAACCCTCAGGGCGGTACTTGAGGTTGTCTTTGGAGAGGGGGGTCCAGGGAGTGTGGTGACCTCGCTGGGTAGCGCCAGGAGTGGGACAGGAGAGGAGGAGAGGGTCTGCAATGTCACCCATTCCCCCACTGAAGGAGTGCCTCCGGAGGTGCTCCCCTCGCTCACTGTAAGGGAGAGGGATGGCATGGAAAGTGGGGCAGGGAGGAGAGGAGGATCAAGAAGAGTAGAATGAGATCATTAGTCACAAAACAAAAAGTCAAATAAATCAGTGTAGATTATACAAAGTTTCTGTAGTCCTTGAGGACATTCAAGAAGAGGTGGTCTCGTGAAATTTCATTGGTCCGCCTAGATATCCATATGGGAATATCTACAAACAATGTTTTTTCTACTGATTGATGAATGACTCAAAGCCCAAATATCTTGGTTTGGTTCACTTTAGTTCATGAGCGAATCATTCCAAAAGTGACTCATCTTTTCCAAAATCTGTCTCATCTGAAAATTGAGAACAGAGTCAACATCCATAACCCAAAGATCCAAAGATCAATGATGGCCCGCACTCCAAGATTACAGACAGAACAGTGCCGTTTATCTTCATTTACACTTAGAGTATTCAGTGATCAAGACCCCAAAACATATTGGATTTCTAACTATAAAGTATATATGCTGATAAATATGAAAGTGGAGGCTGTCAATAAGACTAACATGAAACCACAGTGGACTGTGCAAACTTACACATACAAACACAATATGGATTGAGTTAAATTTCACTGACGAAGTTCAATTCAGTGGCTTTTTATTACATGTGGGCATATTTCATCATTGTTAGTGATGAGAAATCCATCACTGGTGTCAGCTAATTTTGGCCATTTTTCATGCTTTCATTATTTTAGAAGAAGGTCAATGTAGCAAATCCATATTCTTCAGAAATGTGACTGAACTTTTTGCTGAGCTCATCAAGATGATCTTATTTCTCATTATGAAAAAATTCCATTTCAACCTCCTGGTTAAAATGACAAATGTTACTCAACGCCCAAAAAGCCCATTTGTGTATCATTTACTCCTGTGTTACGCTAAATTTGCCAACAACATGTTATGTCGCATGCCTCAAAGGTGTTCAAGAAAATTCTCGAGTACATGGGGTCCGCTTTTAACAACAGCAAAACTATATGAAAACATCTGTTCACAAACTCTCCCACAGCTCGCGCAGTTTAATCCAAGTCTCATTTATCCAGTCCTGTGATCAGTACTTCCCAAAAACCCTACTATTTAAAACACTTCAACATAAAAAGTCTGATGCACAGACAATTAGTGGGCCGGGGCAAGTGCGTGCGTTTAAACTCTCCTTGTGCATTCCATTGAAATGCCTCCAGGGTCATTCATTGGCCAGGAGTTCTGCTGTCACTCTCCCACGCCTGTCACTTCCAAATTTTGTCAGTTTTTGGATTCCTTATTCATCATGGAAGCATAGAGAAACATTCACAAAGTCAAGGTAACATGGGGTCAGTAACTGATGTATAAATGATCCTTTTGGGGTTTTAGTATTCCCTTAAAACATGTTTTTTTACTTCTCTTCTTTTACCAGTTTTGCTTCTCTCTGCTTCCTCAACTGACTCATTAAACACTGACCCCACTGTGTTATGTGAGAAGTTGCTCTTCATATTAGCTAACCTGAAGTAATTTTCCTTCTGCCATGTGTATATATTATATAAATATATATTCTCATACTGGAGACTCAGCCCCATAAGCTTCATGGCCTCCCAACCAGCCAACATGCTGTCCTCTTATAAGTAATTGGCATTTTTCTACAGAAACCTGGATGATGCTGAGAGAGAATGAACAGCAGAGGGGGTGGTAGGGCTCTGCTCCCTGACTACAGCTCAACACTTGGCCTCTCAGCCTCCCGAAGTTGTTAATGATGCATGAAGCACAGAGGGCCTTATCCAAGCTGAGGCATGTATTTGCTCCTAATTGGCCACAGGTAAGGCGTCCAGCACTCGTTTGGTTTGGTGTCAGAGTCTGCTGGGTGAGGACAGGGCTTATGTTTGTGTTGGTAACTGGGCCCCAGGGTAAATGCTTGGGTGTCCATGAAGCTGTTGCTGGGTAATAAGCTGCTATCTCTGGGAAATAAACTAAAAAATGAATAAATAATTCACAAGCGTTGATGCACATGCAGGTTTTCATCACTCTGACTCTGTTTTGAATATGTTTTTGTGTCACCCTGTTTCACTGAGCTTAGGCAAGGCAGTCACTAAGTATGTTCTTACATGTTAACTCTTATAAATTATGAGGGCAACTCTGTGCTGACCGGTGACAATGTGCATCATGACTAAACTAATGATGTAGTGACTGTGGCCTTTCAAGGTTTAAAATTTTGACCTTTACTTCTAGCTCCCCCATCAGGCAAATCCGGCAGTCTCTAGAGGATATAACAAGCTGCCAAAATGCATCAAACCTCAAGTTTGAACCAGTGGTGTCTGAGGCATCAAGTTTGTGTTAAAAAGCTTGACCTTTAATTACAGTATAGCACCCCAATTAAAACAACGAGTGGATACAGTGTGAACAGTGTGAATATACATCACCCCTCCAACTCCAACTTTAGTTAAAGTTGGAAGCATGTTGCTCATGTATGATGGTGTGATGATGGTCTCTTACCCATGCTCCATTGCAGAGATAATCCCTCCACTTCCCTTGGTCTTCCCTCGCATTAACATGTTTTTCATTTTCATCTCTGTGATGGAGGGCAGTAGGAGGGGGACACCTATGCAGAACAGAGCCAGCTGGGGAGGCATCGGAGCCCCGGAGGCTGACTTCTTTTTCTGACCGTGGAGGAACTTCAACCGACCCTGAAACTGCATAGTCTGTGACAGAAGAGAAAAAGAATTTACAGGTTTGAACATATCCAATGGTTTATATGTATATATCCAGTGCTCTTTGAAAAGTCTGGCATGTTTTTTTTTCTCTGCATGTCCACGCATTAGTATTCAAACCATACTAAGAGCAGTCCTTTGAGACTGCAGATGCACAGTGGTGCTTTGAGCTAAATGCTAACATCAATATGCTAACAAACTTGCATGCCGCGGTCCAGTGAAGTCGTGTTTAACGTGTTCATGAGAAGAGACCATATGAACTCCCTGCCCCTCCATTGAGGTGTGTAGGATCTTGCAATTGTACAGTTTGTCTTCAGGAATACCCATGTCGTAAATAATAAACTCATGACTTTCATCTGAACACAGCAACAGTTACAATGCTTACATGCTGATATTTAGCAGATAATGTGAGGCAGATACCAGGTCCACTATCTTAGTTTAGCCTGTTAGCATGTTAACATTTGCTAATTAGCCCTAAAAACAAAAGACAGTTGATGGTGTTGGGAATTCTATTAGTATTGAGTTTTTTTCAGTCTGGACCAGCAGGTGGCTAAGCAGCAGGTTTGCTCAATAAAGCTAATTAAATTTTATTCCTTTAATGGGGAAGGATGATTTTCTGGCCTTTTTACTGCTCGCAGAATGATTACTCTGCATTACTTCACAATTATTGTGTCGTTACTGCAATTATGTTGACTGGTCAGGAAAGCATCTCACCAGTATTTGCTCACTACTTGGCTACAAGTGCTTCCAGTATAAAACTGCCATCTAGAATTTCTGTTGTGCAGCCAACCTCGGTGCAACCAGAGCGGACTTGGTGACAGTAAACTCCAATGACCCCAATGAAATGGTCCAAACCCATACTCTTATTGCTCTGTCATCAGGGCCTCTAGCTTTTCCACTGCTGTTCTCCAAACCACTCCAGTCACAGCCATGAGGGATGAACCAAGCTCCTATTCTGCCGCTGTGTCCAGGCACCCAATTACCTCATAATGCCTTGCAATACAACTATAAATAACAGTACGCACTACAATTAAAAATAAAGTGTTGCTGTACCAAAGGGGTCGTAACACTTTTATAGGCCTGGGTCTTCTCCCAGAGAGTGGGCAACAATCACTCTATGTTTAATTTTCACTGCATATTCTCAAACACTTTTCTGTTTGCATAAACTTTAATGCATTTGAAACTTAAGTTACTGTGCAGTTCAGCTGGCAGTTTGGTTCAGACCACTCACCAAGAATCCAGAGGTGCTGTCCAAGAGGCATCGGACTCTGGCAATGAAACATCTGTTGAGAAAGCAGGAGAGCTCAGGAGAAATTCCCCCTGCCTCCGGGGAATGGAACAGGCTGCTCACTACAAAGTCCTCACCTGAAATGTAAGAAAGATGAATGAGCGGAAAAATGTATTTAATTTGTTGTATGGCAAACCTACCATGTGCCTCAGTCACGCAAAATGGGTAAAAGAACATGTAGAGCAATCAATAAAACATAAAATATAGGTGCATTTCCTTTTACATTTATCTGAGGATTTCTATACTGATGACATAATCTAGATGTACCTCAAAAGTGACCACCAGAACGTCACAATCAAATTGTATTTAAAATATTCAATATGATGTCACCATATGCACATTTTAGCAGAACATTTTGCCCAAGGGAACTTTCATCCCCTCTCAGTAAGCTACCCACCAGTCCCTGCAGCTAGCTGGTGGTCCTGGTGTGTTGGTGTCCCCTGTGGAGGACACATGGCCCAGTGGAGCTGGCGTCTGAACTCCTGACGGTCGTCTATGTGGATGTAGTCAAACACATTCTGGTGCATCACGTCAGTCTGTGTGGAAAATTCAGTGTAGTTTAGTATGTCTGTCAAGGAAATTTGTAAGTTTGTATTGTCATGACTGTCAGAGACATTTCTAGTTTTAGACTTTTTTTTGTTTTCAGTGTCATCTCCTGAAAGTCTTAGGGCCCTGAAACACCAAGCCAATGGCTGGCTGTCGGTGAATGTCTGTCACCCCAGTTTTGGCGGTAAGTCCTGCACAGTTAGAACTAGTTGGTCCTTGATGGCTTTTTTTCTGCCAAATCAGCATGTTGACTTGGTGTGGGAGACAATGGTGAATGTTGTTGAAAGAAATCACATTGGCAGTTCAGCTCAGTGCATGAGAAGAAGGAAGTAAGGGAAGCAAAAAAACTTCTAAAGCCAAGAGGGAGCGAGATCAAGACAAACTTGTTATATGAAGTAAGATTATGTTTTTAGCCACTGAGCTCATTAGCAGAAATGTTTCATAGTTGTGTTATTGTTTTCTGCAGCACAGTAAATATGCTTTGTTTTTTTAACATCCGGTTTGTTGTTAATGTGCTAACTCAGGCATGTCCAAACTATTCCACAAAGGGCCGGTGTGGCTGCAGGTTTTCTTTTCAACCAAGCAGCAGCACACCTGATCTGACTCATTTAATCAACTGATCTAAGTCTTCAGAAAGTTGATTGGTCAAACTGTGTGCTCTTGACTGGTTGGAACAAAAACCTGCAGCACCACTGGCCCTTTGTGGAATAGTTTGGATATGCCTGTGCTAAATGGTTAACTAGCATCTTAAATCCGTCCAGTCGGTCTTCTGGTTTCCCTTTTTTAATGACGAATACATGCTGGTGTGGGGAGTTATTTCCTCTCATGCAGGTGCAGAATGTGCGTGCTAGTTGGCTGTTGGTTGTAGTCTTTGTGGTGTGTTCAAGTGCAACGTTTTGGCACAGGGGTCGTGAAGTGACGCATCAGTTGACCTTCGTCGCCACTGGTGTGTCTGTGCTTTTAAGGATTGCGTGTTCACAGCATTGTCTGCAGACTGACTTTGGACCGCTGTATTTGCTGCCATTCGTGCAGCTCATAGCTGCAGTTTTGGGGGGGGGGGGGTTCCTGTTGCTGCTCTGATACACTCAGTCTGCCTCAGGATTCCCGGGAAGCATGCTAACTTGCCCCATCACACACACAAGGACCGTACTGTACTTACAAACACATACCCGCACACTTGTATGTGCACATATTCACATGCAGGAGCATTTTACTCAGTACAGTAACAGTCTAAGGGCAGCTGTAGGGCCAGTGAGGGCAGCTGTGTTTGTCAAACATCGCGTGACACCAGCTCCCGAACAGCAGTCCAGCCCAGCTTGCCCTCCCCATCCACACACACACACACATACAGAGAGTGAGTCGGGTTCCAGCCCACTCTCGTCATGCCTCTCTCTCTTTTCCAGCAATAGCTTTGCTTTCTGTCATTCCATGACAGATTCCTCACTAAAATGTTCAACCTTCTCCTCTTCCCTCACTCCCTCCTCCCTGTGCTCTCTCCATAATTTCCACACTGGTGGCACGCGAGGGTTTTTGATCGCCTGCCTCTGAAAACACAATCTGTTCCCACCGTCTTCGGCGGGCGCTTCGTCCTGTGGTTTGGTTCCCTACCGGCAGTCAGGCAGACAGACGGATCGAGTGACTATTGTTTATGTTTCTCGTAAAAAACGCAGAGAGGAAAAGAAGAGGGGAAAAAAATGGAGAATAAGTGATATTTTCGCTGACCTTCAAAGGCTAACTGCCCCAGTAACAAATGGGATCAAAGGCCAGTGGAGGTTTTCTGCTCTTCTCCGGGGCTTTCTTGTGGTGCTACTTAGTGAAGCCTTCTCCTTTCTTTTTTTCCTGTGGTATATTAGGGATAAGTGTCCTTCTGACTACAATTGTGGGCTCAAAATTATGTGACATGTTGTCAAGGCCTTAGAGGCAAACTATGTGACTTAAAAACAACCAATAGCTCCTTTGCGAGAACTGAACATGTGGGAAAAGCTAAGAAAATGTTTTGGTGACAGTCTCTGAGTACAACATGATGATCTCTGAGTCAGAAAGATTTTCATCTTTTTATATACTACAAGAACAGACTGTTGACTGTCAACAACACATTCAGTCTATGAAGTTTTTTATATAGTATGTTTTCAAAGTCAGCTGGATTTTGATCCTTTGTTCTCAGTATTGACAACATTGAGCAGAGATTTGATTTACAGGGTTCCTACAGATCACGGCACGTTAGATTTAAGACTTTTTTGATGCCACTCAGAGTGAAATTTATGACCAATTTAACAATAACCAAAATTGAAGAGAAAGAAAAACACAAACCAACATAAATAACTTAGGGTTGAGGACAATTTCGCCCAAATGAACAGAGCTGGTAAAAATACCTGACATTTGTTGGTGGGTTTTCTTGGCGATACTGTACTCAACATGTGGGATTCCCCCGCCTTAATTCCCATCCTACTGAGTTTTAGAGCCTCTTTGCATACAATGTCTCACTATGACTTATATGTTCTGAACACTAAAATGACCCATTGTGGTTGTATTGGCATTAATGGGTGAATTTGATTGTTTGTTGGTTCACCACTTTGGTCCAGACTGACATATCTTAAAAACTACTGGATGGATAGACATGAATTTTCTACAGAAATGCATAGTCCTCCAAGGATTAATCTTGCAGACTGGCGATCCCCTGATTTTTCTTCTGGTACCATCATCAGCCCAAAATATCACTTTGTCCGGTACTTTAAGTAATGACCTTACCAGACACATGACATTCCCATCAGCCTCAGCTGCACCTTGATTTTAACATTCTGTTGTTTGTTTACAAAGCCCTTAATGGTCTGGCCCCGTCCTACACTGCAGCCCTCCTAACCCCTTATCAGGTCAGCTGACCAGGGGCTCCTGGCTGTCTCATGCTCCAGATTCAAGCTCAGAGATGATCGTGCCTTTGCTGTGTCTGCCCCCAAACTGTGGAACAGCATCTCCCTCCCAATCAGATCTGTCCCCTTCTATT
Source organism: Epinephelus cyanopodus (assembly GCA_026686955.1). Classification (NCBI taxonomy): domain Eukaryota; kingdom Metazoa; phylum Chordata; class Actinopteri; order Perciformes; family Serranidae; genus Epinephelus; species Epinephelus cyanopodus. Next base: position 8,260,161 of record CM048935.1, read on the forward strand.
GACTCTTTTAAGTCCAGGCTCTAAACCTACTTTTATTCATTACTGCTTGAGTCCCCCTGATGTGGCTTTCTCTGGTGTGTGCCTGTGCATTGTGTCTCTGAATGTTCGAGCTGTGTGTCTGACAGTTATGTTGCCTCTTGTGCATGTGTTTTTAGCATCTTATTTCTTTTGTACAGCATCTTAGTCAATGTAGGTTGTTTTTAAATGTGCTCTGTGAATAAATTTGAGTTGAGCTACACCTTATATCTAGTGCTAATTAGCAAATGTCTGCATGCTAACACACTAAACTAAATTGGTAAACATTGGAAATATTATATCTTTTTTATCCTCATCAAGTTAGCATCGTCCCTGAGAGTATTTTAGCATGCTGTCATTAGCATTCAGCTCAGAGCCTGTGTGCAGTCGTTGGCATAGCCAGGGACTCTTACGTATATCTAGATGATGTATACCAAACAGGTTTCTTTCTTTGTTTGCATATTCACATTTTATGCACCTTACAGTTTTTATTTCTTTTGTTTGTCACTATTGATTCCGACACCACCCTGCACACACACACACGCACTCATGTGCATACAGACACACTCTGTGGCAGGATGTTTCAGACCGCTTTGGTTTTCATGTCGATTTCATGGCACTGGGTTACTGCCCCCGTCTGCTTGTAAGCCAAGTGGGAGCGCTGTAGCAGAAAAATTTCTACCCCAAAGTGTCAGTGTGCTGTGTGTATGTGTGTGCATGTGCGTGTGTGTGTGTGTGTGTGTGTGTGTGTGTGTGTGTGTAAGCAGACATGAGGGCAAAGGAGGGATTTTAACAGTGAAAAGCACTTTATTCATGGTTTTGAAGGAGGGAGATGATTTCAGCATCGCAGGACAGGCATGCCCGTGTTGATATCATCCATAATTAATGACTGGCTGGGTATAACCGCCGGAGAGGAAGGAAGCTAAACCGTTGGTGACTTATCAGTGCCGGCACACACAGACACAGACACAGACACACACACATCCACAGAGTGTATTTCAGGGTGAAACAGAGGTCTTCACCTTCCTGTGGCCTCTTAGCTGTGACTTAGTGGGTTCACTCTGCCCTCTAGATAGAGTTATCAAGCAGACTGAAAGAGAGTCTTTTACGCCGGCTCATTAGCCCAAGGATGAAAAGGAAAGAAAGGAGAAAGGGATGGATGAAAGAAAACAGATTGGCTGAGGGGGGAAAGGGGGAATGCTGAACTTGTTGAATAATAGCAGAGACCTCTGACACTTGTTGAGTGCAAACTCTGAGAAGAGCCATGTAAGAGGCTACCAGGGTGGATTTATCAGCTTATCAACAGGAGCTGCACACCTCCAGCATGATGGAAATGGTAACATCTGTTTGTTTACATGTTTCTTTCATAATTGATCCAAGCTGTCAGATACAAAGTTCAACATTTTGGTAAATTAGCTTATTTGCTTTCTTGCTGAGCATTAGATGAGAAAATCTGTACCACTTTCACATCTCTTCTGTAAACAGGCTGCTCTCATCCACTGTTTGTACGCATACCTACAAACAGTAATGCAATATAATTCATATATAACCCACATAATCATGTGCCAGTAATTCATGTATAACCCATGTACTCGGGAAGGCTGTGATCACTTAATCAATCCACTGCAGAGGTTTTAAAAAGAAAAATTATAAAGACTGAAAGTCTGTGTAAGAAGGCAGGTTTGGGTGAAGAATAGGTCAAACAACACAGGACGTTGCCCGGGGAGACCTGTGATTGGAACCACGTGAAACCAAGTGAACTCTGAGATATTTTAAGCTACGCTGTCACCATGTTTCTTTTCCTGAAACCAACCCACATAACTTTACTTTGCTAAACCTGGAGATGCCCAGCAATGCTTGTTTTCTAAACGTAGCTTTCATAACTTTACGTTAAGTACGTAACATAATTTGTGGGGTGCTAATTTGTTCGATATCATACAAAAACACATGTAAATATGAAACTGGAAGAAGCAGCTGGTTACCTTCATTTGGCTAAAAGGCTGGAAGCTAGTCTTTGAAGCTAACAAAATCCACATACCAGCAGCTCCAAAGCCTACTAATTAATATATTATGTCTCATTTGTTTAATCTGTAAAAAAAGAGTTAACACTGCAGTAATTTCCTGCAGTCTAAACAGCGTGGACCGATATATAATATGTCATTTCAGATTTTGAATGGTACCAATTCTCTAATTTACTGTAAGATCAGGTTTATTTTATCACCACTCAGCTCTTGGCTGGTGGGATTAATGTCTGTCTGTGACAATACACCAGACACAACATCAGGGCAAACAGAAGGACATAAGTATAAAGAGAGAAAACATTAAATATATGTCTCTAAAATAACAAGTTGGCCAACTCTTGTGTGTTTTTCAGCTGCACAGCTTTGGGGAAGAAGCTCCTCCTGGTGATCTGTACCTTCTCGAATTGGTGACTAGAGAGCAAAGCAAATCCGCGTATTTTAAAAAAAGTCAATGTTAAAAATGCTAAAACAGAAATAACATTAAAGGTCCACTGTGTAGGATTTAGGGGCATTTGTTAACAGAAATGGTATGTAATATCCATAACTATGTTTTCATTAGTGTATAATAACCTAAAAATAAGACTTGTTTTGTTTTTTTTACCTGATGCCCAGTTCAGACCAAAGATTAGCGACAAGACGAAACAGTTTTAGAAAGTTGCAGATAAAAGTTGCAGCAGTGTGAACTGGTTGGTCTGTGCTCGACTTCAGCCGGCTGATGGTGTCACCTGCAACTCAGCTGGTCAAATCGCCAGCAGCCAGTCGACTTGTAGTGAAGCCGCTGGTCAAGTCAAAACAACCTCAGACGGCGTATTCACTTGTCGCAGCAGGTGCTCAGTCTCCCACAAGCCCTCTGTATCTGTCCCCACAGTGTGGGGGGCAGCAGCGACATACGCAAGTAATGATACACCATCTCATCTACTTGCATTGGTGTGAATGAGCAAGTTTTGTGAACGTTGCAGAATGACACATTGCGAGTAGTTGCTTGTTTCAACTCGTCTCATCGTGAATCTTTGGTCTGAACTGGGCATAAAAATGAGCTCTGTATATTTACATACGGATTGGTTCCTCTTCAACAGAGTCCACCATGTTGTTCTACAGTAGCCCAATATGGACAAACCAAAGACTGACTCTCAAATAGGGCCATTCACACTTTTGTGTCAGCCGTCGTAGTTTTCCTACAAGCTAAAGGAGGAGCAAAAAGGAGAAGCTTCAGCTCTGCAACATCACCACTACATGCCACTAAATCCTACACATGGGATCTTTGAAGAGATCTTTACCATTTATTCTGTTTTTGCATTTTCAGGTTTTGTCGTTGGCTGTGTTTGCTGTCAGGTACCTAAATTACTTAAATAGCTTTAGGCATTGTGGTTACTCTAGCCTCTGGCAGGAGTCCATTGGAGGATTGACAGTTTGTCAGAAACATGATAAGTTGGGCCAGTGATGGGAAAGAGGGAGGAACAAACAATTCCTTTTTCACAGAAATGTTGCATATTGTGGCTTGGAAGATGACACTGCCTACTAGTCTGGATATAGTAGAGTATTACATACAGAAAACTATAATACAGCATGTTGCTTATCGTACTGTTGAGATGTTTAGCTCACCTGATGAAATCCCAGATAGTCCACTATGGTTGAAGAGGCATAAAAGACCATCCCATCACTGCTCACCACCAAGGCGAAGCCTGTAAGAGACTACACACACACACACACACAGAGAAATAAGCGATGACTCAGCGCAACTCATGCAGCAAATAAACTCAAGTGCAACAAATACATAATTGAGAAACACAAACAACTGTATTTAATCAGTGCCATCTTTGCAAAGCTAACTTTAGATGTCATGATTGGAGCGACACAGTCAAACGGTTTTATTTACGACCAAACTGTGGTTACAGTCATTACTGTACATTTAGTTTTTCTAAGCAAAACGCAGCCAGAATCAGACTCTAGCCAGACTTTTTATAGCACAACGTTCAATTTATATCATTCTTTCCATAATTCTTCTCAGAACAGCAAATAACAGTAAAAAATGGAACAAAAGATCGGATAATACTGGACACTGGAGAAGGAATGAAAGACAGATGGTTATGGAACTGAGTGGGCCAAATAAAACTTGCTGATTTGTAAAGCAAAATATTGCTTTTGAAAGACTTTTTAGAACATTTTCTGGTGGTATTTAGATTCATGGTATTTTTAAAGCAGTTAGCTTGAGGGTGACATACACGCCAATTAGCTCCCCTTTAAAATTATGTATTTCATAAGTTAGAAACTTTGATAATTGAGTCTGTTTGACTGGTTACACGCTGTGATTTGTGATACCAAACACGTTGATTAAAAGCAGAAAAACTCCAGACACAAACACAGTCTCGTTCCTGCTTTCCCTCTTTACACACACCCGTGCACACATGGGGGAATAATGTGTTTGGCCGGCACAGCTTACAGAAACAAGTGTTGATTAAAAAGAAAATTTAAATAAATACATAACTGGCTTCAGTCAGATGAGGAGGGATGGACAGATGGAGATGAAAGCAAGACTGTGAGAGAAAAAACGAAAACAAGGGAAGGAGACGTGGAGAAGTCTTTCAGTGTGTGCGTGTGTGTATGTGCACAGCTGTGATAGCGTGACAACTGCAAGGCTACTTGACTTGCGTGACTGCTGCTGCCAGAGTCTGTCATCTCTATTTTACTGCGAGACTGTGCAGGTCTTCCCTTGTGTGTATGTGTGTGTGTGTGTGTGTGTGTGTGTGTGTGTGTACTCTACGTATCCCTCTAGCCTCTAAATTCTCACTCATTTTCTCCTAACATTGATCTGATTGCCTTAGCAAGCAGTGTAACGCTCTGCTCACTGCACATGCTCCATCCCAACCACATAACAGACTCTGATACCTGTCTGTGAATAGAGCAATTTGTCCCTGAGGTATTTGAGTCATGTTCTGACAAAGCAATGCTGTGACAGAGAAATATCTGGACTATGATATGACAGTAATGTGGAGAACATACATGACGGGGAGGGAAGCGGAGATGCGAGGATGACTCAGGTTCTTGGTGGTGTAGATGCAGATGTTGTTTGACAAGTTCAACTGGCACATGTTCATGACATCCAGGGGGAGAGCGACCCCCCGCACACTCAAATACACAAACGCAGACTTGCAGTGCTCTGCAGCAAACACTCAAAAATAAATGATGCTACTGTACCACATTGGTGAGATCTAACACATACACAAATACATGACTTTTCCTGATTTTTTTTTAACCCTTACCAGCACTTACTTAGCTGGATTTGGCTATCAAGGATGTGTGTGTGTGTGTGTGTGTGTTTGAAACGAGAGTAGGGTGATGTGGGATCAAGCCCCTCCAAGAGGTTGCGATGTCACAATCGCAAGCAGTCCTCAGGAATTCTGCATGACCTTGCACTTTTGTCCAGTCACCAAACTTTTCCACATATGACCAATCATCGAGGTTTTCCATGAGTCACCAGACATTGTGGTGGAACAAAAACATCTTTCTACAGCAAAACACACCCGGAGAAGGGCGGATACAAACGGACAAGGCGAGGGATGCACAATAATATTGGCATCTCATTCATATCAACCGATATTGGCTTTAAAATTAACTATCAGAATCAGCTAACATGCTTTTTCTTATTGTGCACAACAGCAACAATCCCCAAAAAACCCTGGGAAATCCTGGAGGGACTGTGTAGTTTCCGATATACTTCAAAGTATACTGTGTGTGCAGGAGTTATTGGTAAACGGTATCGCCAGCCAAAGTAAACCCCAGATTCACTCTGTGTAATGTTTTGCCCCCATTTACATGTGTTCTTTTCTACACTCTGTCCTGATTTTGATTCTTGGATGCATGCGCAGCAAAATAAGAAGAATATAAGAAAACTCAGGCAGAAGGCAGACAAATACACCCCCAGTCACTTCTTGTGGGTCGTAAGTGATGATTGAGAGGCATCACTTCTGCATGACTTTATACATTGTTTTTAGAAAAACTCTGCATATTATATCTTTAATATATTGGTCACTCGGGGCTGTATAAACATCTGGTAACAGCATGTCAAGGCCAAATGGAATATATTTATGAAAACAGTGCATTTGGAGCGCCTTGGTAGCGGAGTAGCGCATGCCACATTACCGCACCGTTCTGGGTTTGATTCCAGCCATGGGACCTTTGTTGTGTGTCATACCCCTCTCTTTCCCCCTGTTTCCAGTTTACTCTGTCGTCTGTCAATAAAGACGAAAATGCCAGAGAAAAGAAAACTGCTTTTTGTCCAAATCCAACACGTCAATGTTGAAAATATGAGAATGTCTGGTTCTAAGACCAAGAATTTGACTATCTTGGATCTTTACTGTATCGAAACCATGTGTCTAGGCAGAGATAAGGTGTTAAGGCGGTGAGACTTTTTGCTCAGCAATGAAATCCAAAGCTGTAATATTTCTTGTCCAACTAAGGTATCTTATTTAATTATTTCATACATAGTATAGAGTACCAAAAATGTACGTCCAGTACAGAGCTCGTCTTCAATGAGCAGTTGAATAATGTAAAGCTTCTTGTGTGCAAAGCTCTTATTAATGACTCAGTGATCTAGGGTTGGAAAACCGGTCCAAACAATGGACATGAAAACAGCCTGAATACACATGAATGTGATGTTGCCTTTGGGAGGTCCAGCACAGCCATAAAAAGGCCAACATTTACATGTTGGGTTCATTTAGGTTTTTTTAGCCAGTTCACCTTTCTCCATTCCTCTTCCAAGTCATTGAAATGCCACAGTAAATTTCTGCAACCCATTTTCTTTTTAAGGGACTTTGACATTTTTACCCTTCTGGAACAAATAGGCCTTAGACTTGGGACCTGAGAGAGTATGTGCGGGAAAAAACACTGTACTTTGTGGGTTGATTACTGTAATTGGCTTCCCAATGTGGAATGCTTGGCAAATATATCATAGATGAATACAGTGCAATTATTTTTCGCATGTCCTCAACTATTATGGGAACACCCATCATTTGTGTTGGAATAGGACAGCCAATTTACAATGCATTTCACAGATACAGAGCTGGAGAAAAAAACAGCAGAATGACTATACAGCTATAGTAATTGTTATTCTATTTTCTTTATAAAAACAACCAAACTAAAGACCAGAGAAAAATATTTATATCTCGAGTATAAAGTAAAGAAAAAAGAGAGAAAGAAATATTGTATTAATACCGCATGCGGTTTTTGTGTTTTTCCTCCATTCACATTTCCCTCACTTCCTTGCATACTAAAGCATTTAGGTAATGGAAACAGGCACCTGCTGCTGGCCTGCACCGCCACATATCTGCAACTACGACGCCCCCGGCTCCCATAACCGCCCCTGGGAGACTAAAAGCTTTGACTTACAAATCTTAAGAGGTGCTTTGCACGCAGAGCCCAAAATAAAATATTGGTTCACTGGATTTGGAAGCAAGGGAGAGGAGGGGAAGAAGTGGGAGGTGGTGGTGGTGGGGCAGCCTTGTCTCATTGTTTCAACAGAGTTTCTTTGGTTTGCCTTCTGTCTAGCTGTCAGAGTGAGATGAAAGTGGTGATGATGAGGTCATGACAAACATGGAGACCTTCTGCCATCAGGAGCACACCCACAACCTTCACACACACACACATACACACACACACACACTAAGGTTAGAATAATATGGGATTGTGTTATACTAAATGATGATTTGTGATGTTGGATATCAGCCAATGAGTAAAACCGCAGTCACACATAAGAAACAAATTACAGTTGGATGTGTGGGGCTAGGGATGGCAATGTCACCACACCACAGGAATATCTCAGCTACACTACATCAGGTCACTCTGCTATGACCAAATACCTGCAAAACTATTGACATCAGCCTCAGCTGTACTTTGTGTAAAGCATTACCGAGCATATGTTAACATGCTAACATGCTAAACTAACATAGTCAATATGGTAAACAACAACAACATCATCATGTCGTCATTTACCAGTTTCCATCTAAATGCAGCGCAAATTCTAATCAAATTTCCAAAACACAAATTAATGATTGTTTTAGGCCCCTAGGAACAACACTTGGCTTTGGAGACAAATCCACATAGTGGCCAAACCATGGAATTACAATTTCCGGATCCATCATGTGATGCCACTGGGCCCAAAAAGACTTTTTCTCATAGATGTCTGTACATCAGAGTAACATTTTTTTAAACGTCATGACCCCAGCTAAATTTATCTATCAGAATTTGATCCATTCAGTCCGATTACAAAAGTCTAGAAGAGTCTTACTATTAAATAATTTTATTCCCATTCAAGTCAGTGGAGGGTGAAACCAGAGGATGCAGGCTTGGCCAGCGAAGTGTCTGGTGTGCTTGTTCTATGGGCCCAACATTGTGGAAGATCTGGATTATTTTATACCCAGGAAGACAAGCTTTTCTGTCATAAGAACTCAACTTTTTTGGCTATTTTTCTTGTTTTCCAAACACTACCTTTTCCACTTAAGCCAAGAAAAAAAAACAAAAAAACTTTTTTCTAATATTTCAACTTTGTCTTAAAATTACTGGCGTTTCTGCTGAGTTTTTCTTTTAACGCAAAAAATCAAAAATGTGCATAAAAAACAGGTGGATGGGAACACACTAACTGTTGTTGTGAGCATGTTTGTAAGCCCATATTGTAAATACAATATATAAAATATAGAATAAATGGTCTCCAAAAATCTATATTAGTCAATCCTTGTATACACAGACACACAAAATGCATCAACAAATACACAAACATGCACAAGCTTGTAAAATGTACCTGTCAGACAACAACATATACCTATCCACATGTACTGCACCTCACACATAAAAGGACATGGAATCCCACCAAACACACACAAACACACACGCACAAACACATCCGTCTCTTCTCTCTCTTGGGAGCCCATCACCATAACAACTAATGCACAGTTTGCTGTGAGGCCCCGCTGCAGGTTGAGTCACGCAACGGGAGGCAGCACATCACTACGGTCAATCTATCCTTTTGTTTACTGCCCCATTGAGACAACCTAACACGTTAACAGAAGCATCACTGCATCGGCTCCGCTGTGTGTGTGTGTGTGTGTGTATGTGTGTGTTTGTGTGTGTGTGTGTGTGAGAACGCACACAGTTGTTGGACGATCATCAGTGTCATTTGTTGTCCGACCATTAGAATATCGAGTGTGTAGCAATGATCTGATACGAAAGTAATTCCCTCGTAGCGTGCTGCTATATGTGTGACATTCTGTCTGCTCTGATGCCTCCAACAGAAACATTTGCCTTTCTAGGAAACGTTTTCACAAGTTTTACATAACATTTATTCAAGCCATGTACATCTGGGTGTCCTAATATTATATCAGAAAGACAAGAGAAATCAAGAGTCGTAGCCAGAAATATATGCACATTATTATTCTGGGGTTAAAATCTGATTAAAGGTCTGAGGTCAACTGACAAATAACAACTCTCCCCTTTGTTCTGATTGCTGTTGACAGGCTTGGTGTGTTCTTCTCACTCTCTTCTGCTCACTTTCACACACAACCACATGCATTCAGACAGAGATGCACTCATACAGACACAAACACACACACACACTTGACTGGCTGCTCAAGCCGCCAGCGTGTGTGAGTCCCCACCTCCTTCATCAGCTCTGACACTCCCGTCTCACCCTTATGTCACGCAACACCACAGCTCTGCAAAGGAGGTCAGGGCAAAGGGCGAAGGGCACACACGCACACATACACACACAACCCCCCCTTCCCAATTCACACAAAAACGGTCTCCTGAGTGGCATGTATGTGAGCAACGGCACAACCAAAAGACCAAACGATATGACCGTAGCACAATAAAAAATGATATCATTAAACCATCCGTACTTGTACACGTGAGTCTGTCTGTTCACTGAATTATTCCACACATACAAACAACAGACGTGTTCTTTCTTACTTCCAGGAGGAGGCTGCTTTCATTGACGGTGGTGCCCATTGGAAGGCTCTCTTTCCTGGGTTCAGGGTTAGAGGATGCTGTGTTGATATTGTGCTTCCTGGAGGGCTTCTCATGGCTCGCTATGACAAAAGAAAAAGACAAAAGGGTAAATTGGCTTGTTCACCACAAACAAAAGAAAAAATCATTAATTAATATATTTATTAACCTTATACAAGCAGGGATATGTGCTCACGTGCTACATTCAAGGTCTGGAAAGTAAAATCGAGCACACATATAGAGCCCCGTCAACTCAGGAGAAGTTGATAACGGTTAAATTTGCTTGCCAGTTCTCCCACCTCTATCATATGGCAGTGAGAGAGGCTCAGACATGTGGCCGACACATTCACTGTATCAGTCTCCTTTTGCACCGCACTAACACCAGGTATTAGTCAGTGTGGTGGGGCCATCTAACAAGGCAAAACAGTGGAGGATTTCATGACTTTACAGGATTCTTCTCACACGATAGAGCCACACGCACATGCAAAGCTCACTGGTACACACAGAGTGAGGTAGGTAACACAGCTTTCAGTTAAAATGGACTTGAAACAAGGGTCTGCAATGTTCTTCATTGTTTAATTCTGTGAAGACTAGCTTGCTGAAATGAGAAAGCTGGGAAAGATGCTGTTCTCTCGCTGAGCATGACCTCTGACCTCTTTGTAGGGGGTCCAAAGCTGAATAGAGAGAACTAATATTTGCTGTATTTCAGTCCAATAAAAATGAACTCAACTGGACAATGTAAAGAATTCTAATCTTGGTTTTCAGTGTACTGTCATCTATAACACTGCCAGCCTGTCTCTTCATCACTCCCCTGCTCCTTTGTGTCATCTAATATTCAATAAAGTGGAAATATCTGCCAAAGTTATAAAAATATCATCAGTAAGTCACACTCCATCAGCCACATATGCCATGTTCTCCCTGCCACACAGTAGAGTAGGGCCTACCTACTACCATGCCAGAGTGTGTATACATGCAATTAGCCTACACGACTGTGGCGTGCAGAACTGTCACATGTGCATTGGTGACGTGTATGTTGCGTGTTGGAGGCATGTTTGCGTGTTTCTCTTATGGGTGTGCTGTCAGGGGGCATGTGGCTCACTCCAAGAGATCAGCCCTTCGCTCCGTCACTCATTGTAGCAGGCACAGATTAGTCACGCAACACACACACACACACAGACACACACACAACCATAGCCTCATTACGAAAACTATCTCAGTATGTATGTATGTATGTATTTTTCGATGCTTCGTATAGTCCCCACCCCCACTGAATAACCCCATTACGGTTTTCGTTCCTCCCCCTTTAACCTTCTACTATCTCTTGTCCTCTGTCCGTCCCTCCCCCATCATCAGCCCTTCTTCTACCCTCCTCCTCCTCTTCATCTCTCCACCCTTTCTTTGTTCAACTCAGCATCGCAGGCGATCGACAACCGATTTCGTGACGCTGGAAGACTTCCTCCTCTTTTAATTCCACTCTAAAGCACGCAAAGCTAATGCAGCCATATTTTTTTAATCCATACATTGTGTCTGGATCTACTTTTTCACGTTTCAGCATTTACCCCCTCCCCCAGCTGCAACAGCAGTTTTATTCAAGCTATGAGTGAAAATAAAGGCCGCAATGTATGCCTCCCTCCGCTGCTGAAAATCAGGCTAAGCGCTGATGACTGCAGTGACAGGCAGCTCAGTAAACTCATAAATGCCAGTAATAATGTTAAGTATTTTGTCATCACCTCCGCTAGGTGCAAACACACACAAACAAACAGACTCAGACAGCCACACACACACACACAAAACCATTCTCTTCAATCACCGCAATATCATCCAACCAGTGGAAACTGGTGCAGAGGGAAATGAATCTAATAAGCCTCTTTATTTTCCTCCTTCAACGCCTCATGTATTTTTGTTTTCTCTCTTACGGCAGCTTTTGGAGAGGATGCAGCGTCAGGAAAGACAAACATACGGGATGATTAATTATCGGCACAGGCACTTCCTCTGCCAACAATGCCGCCTTTATTCATCACCGCTCGTGTCTTCGGGTTTGCTTTTCTTTGCCTCTATTTTCTCCCTCGCTGGTCTATAAAGGAAAACATAGTAGGTAATGGTGAGGCGTTTATGTGCTCTGTGTGAGGACGGGGTGTTAAGTAAAAAGTGACAAGTAGCGGGATGTAGATTCTGCCAAAGGGTGAGGCTGAAAGTGTCTAGCTCCTTCAGTCAGCCAGGTCTGTCTTTCCACTTCCACTGAGTACACAGAGTGTTCAGACCACCCGCCAAATATCAAGCTACAGTACAGTATGATTCAATTTGCACAATTTCGTCACAATTGTCTCAGGACCTTCGATTGGCTCAGAGGACACCTTGGATGAGCGACTGTGAAGCGTATAATGACATCAGATTAGTTTGATTTGTTCAAATGAAAATATAATCTGATATTACAAAAGGGAGTGTGATGAAAGAGGTACTAGAAGCAAAAAAAGATCTGTAAAGACTGCTTGTAAGATTTGATATGGTTTAGCAGTGATTGCCTTAGATTGCTGTGTGCCAAAAGAATTACCTCTGTAGCTACTGTTAGGGTGAAAAAGCAGCAAAATGTGTCTCTCATCAACAAAACTTTCAGAGACGAGAAATGAGCACGAGAGAAAAACAAGGTGCATAAGTGTATGTATGTGTGAGTTTAGGACACAGTCGATCACCAGTCAGGTAGTCATTTCTGCAGCCTCTAGGGGGTGAGGTGAGTTTGGCCATGTAGCATATGGATGTGTACAGCACAGTCTGGGTGTGTCCTGTACTCAACATCATCTCCTACAAAGCCACTTCCTCCCACACTACCAATAACACCCGAAAAGGAGAAATATGAAGAGAAAACAGAGAAGAGAAAGAAGAAACCTTCATGAGGAGAGAGAGAGACAGAGATGTCCCTGTGGACCCATAGTGTCACTGACATGCTATTATTCAAGGGATAATGGAGATAAAACACAAAGAAATGTCTCACAAAATGATGAGAAATGCAGAGATGAATATTTTAACAGAGTCATGTACATTAGAGCATTAGATTCAAAGATGGCATGGCATGACAATATGTTGGAGAGCACTGCTGAGGAGTGTTGCATGACCTGGAGCGTTTTATAAATCGTGAGTACATGAGTAGCATGCGTTTTGTACTGAATGGTGGGTAATACTCCAGGTCCATTCTTTTAGCTCATGCTCCTCTGCAGCGAGGAGCAGGTAAGCGTTCATACATGGCTGCTCATAGACACAACACCAGCTGCTGCACGGCTTTAACCTGGGACCAACCCGCCCGCATGCATGCTACTCCAAATCCAGTCAAACAGGTGGTTTTTTCACTATATCAACACATTTCGTCACTTTATACTCTGCCAGTCATTTATAGCTGAAATTAAATTAAAGTCTATTTGAGGACATAAATTAATAATTCTAATAAGTAATAAGCAGTGGTGGGAGGTGGATTTTACACACAAGTCATAGACTAAACTACCCAACAGTATATAAAACAGTTAAATTCTACTTACATATGCATTTGTCATAATAAGCCAATACTATAACACAGTGGCGTAAAGAAGTTACGATGGGCCCCATCGCACGCTACTATGACAAGCCCCAATAACAGGCCCTGTAATTGTTCTTACAGATGTTGCTCTGTTTTATATTTGTGTATATGTTATATGCTGTATATTTGTGTGTCATTCTTTTATTTGTACAGCACTTTGGTCAACTGCAGTTGTTTTTAAATGTGTTGTATACATAAACTTGATTTGATTCATAGACAAGGTGGCAATCTGAATCACTCAGAAGGGCCTGCTCCCTCCATGGGCCCCTTCACCCCAGGGGCTCCAGTGCAACTGCACTGCCTGCACTGTGTATATTTACGCCCCTGCTATAATATGTACATATACTTACAGTACAGGGGGCAATTTTCTGCATTATGACTCTTTGTACTTTTGATACTTTAAGTACATTTTGCTTACAATACTTCTATAGTGACACTGTAATTAAAGGACTTCACTCTCACATTAACACAGGAATGCTGTTAGTTACTAATTGTGTGTTACCTTGAATTCATGAAGAAAATATTTTATTTATCCGGATGTATCTTCAGTACTCTCCAAACACATGCATTTTCAATAAAACCGTACAATTTAAAACATGTCAGTACAAATAGTACAAGTAAAATCCATGTGTTTGGAAAGTGTTGAGCATACAACTACTGTTACAACTAGGTACAACTTGGATTATACTGCAAGAATTGTGTGACTTAGTTATCTTTGTTAAAAGATGTCCCTCTTCACTTAAATTCATGAAGAATGTTCACCTTTTTTGGATTCTTTGTTTGCTGTGGAAGCGTGCAAGAAAAAACATTTTCTACACAAATTCAAGGTAAGATGCATTGAGTAACTGATATATGCATTTTATGGGTAAAGAATACCTTTAATGGAGTATTTTTAAAGACTATACTCACCCAGGATAGAATCTTTTTGACTTGCTGCCCTCTGAAAGCAATAAGGTCTTTGAATTACTTTAAATACACAGGATAACTCCTTTTTATTTATTAGTACGTAGATTGATTTTTGAATGGATGGAGAATGTGTCAGCACCTTGCAGGAGCAGCACCCCTACTTCGTTGTGTAATTAACGATACAATAACAATAAAAGGCATTCTGATTCTGACTCTTTATATTGCAATATTGCCTCTTATACCTAAGCAAGTGATCTTAATACTCTCTCCACCACTGGAAAGAAGTAATTTGTTATAAAGTTATATAATAAGTAATATAAGTTTGTTTTCATGTTTTGGTTGATGTTTTTCAAATGTCAAATATATGTGACACTTAAACACATCCGTGCTCTTGATCTGTGTTCAGGCTCTCTGTCTCTCTGATTCCAGCAGCGTGGGTGCCATCTTTTGGCAGCTGATCCTCTGTTGTGTGTTTAGCTTGTAAAGAAGAGCTCCGGACCTGAACATGCGAGCGCTGTGCAGCGCAGCAGTCCCTCCCCTCCCACAAGGCTTGCGTGAGTAGAGAAAACTGTGTGTGTGTGCATATGTGTGTGTTGAGGTTGGGTTGGCTTACAGCCACTTCCTTTGCCTATTCCCGCCCCCTTCCCTCAGCGCTCTTCTTCTCTCTCTGTCTCTCTCTCTCTGTCTCTCTCTCTCCGCAGGCACAGGAAATCCACAGCAGAGAGAGAGCAACACCAACACAGAGAGAGAGAGAGGGAGAGAGAGAAGCTGGCTGATCAAGGGCTGGTTGTCACGCGAGCGAGCCGTCTGTCAATCTCCCCCCCTTCCTCCTGACAGGGTGCTGGCGGCCGGCCAAGGCCTTGCGTGCAAGCCGGCGAGCCACATTAGCCCATAAAGAATTTCATAATAGCAACAGCTGTTAAATATTGATGACTGCTGGCAAGCGCTCAATGGTGCTCCGCAAAAAGGTTAAGCCTGCACTGTAATGGAAGCTAATACTTCATTATGCCACAGATCAAATGTCCGGATCTCGCCCTGTCCAAATCCAACCCTTCAACTTTTTTCTTGTTTTTGCAATGTGGCAAAGAGAAGGAAAAAAAGATTGACTGAAAGAAAGTTTTTGGCATTTTCATATTTTTCAGAAGACAGGGAGGTTTTTCCACTTCTTTCATACTGTTCCAGTTGATGGATACAAAGAGTACGCATTAAACTACAATGATTCGACTTTCAATCATCCTCTGATATTAACATTAGATTGAGGTCTATAGTCTTTCCAATATTGTTTTGGATGAGAATGTTTTCCACTGTGACATATAGGATTATATTTGAAGGGACAGACTCAGGATTTAGAGCAATGCTCTTTGTGTGTTAACAGAACAACATCTACAGACAGTAGTTTTCTTGGAGGCAGGGTAGGAATCACAAATATTCATCTTTCAGAGGAGATTATAACGTGAGTGAGTGATTTTTGAAGGGAATGTGGAGCTGTGAGGGGAAGTCTATCTCTGAAGAAGAGAGAAAAAAAAATCGATTCCTGGACAGGAAATAAACAATAGCCTTGGTTGTGCGCCTAGATACTGAAGTGAAGGGGAAGTGATATTATGACAAAGCAAATGGGATCACACAGTTTGGAGGTTGGGATGTAAACTCAATTGTTTCCACTTCTCTGTTTTGGTTGGCAAGCAGGCGTACTAATCACCATGTTGTACAGGAGTGATACGTCTCCACACATGAGCCCGTGGGCAAAACAGACTTGTATGGCAACCGCTCCGCAGCGTGTATACTGCTACTGTATGTGGCTTGACTACATGGTGTATCATAAAAGTGGCGCCATGCATTCTCCACATACACACACACTGGAGGACTATTATAGCGCTCATAATATGAAAGTCATCTAATTGCTTCTATAAATAGAGAACATGACTGATTGCGGCGCACATGTTTTATGTGAGCACCATGTTTGTCGGCTGAGAAAATTGGTTTTTCGGATGAACCCGTTAAAAGAGTGACACACACACGGAGCCGGCTAAGAGGCTGTCTAAACACTCCTAAATTTGCCTCGTCAAGCCTTGGGAAAATTAACCACAACATAAGGCCAACGTGGTGCAATATTTATACAGACAATTAGAGAAACTAACAGAATGCAAATGGATGGAGGCCCAAGGAGAATGTGCTTCAGTGTGAAATGATGTGCTCTCTGCTTACACACACACACACACACACGCGCACAGGCTGCATTCAGGCATGTGTTGCGTGAGATGAGCCAGTTATGCAGGAAAGCTTTTAATTTGACTGTACCCAAATGAATGCAACAGTGTATTTCCTAATTGAAGACAACAAGACGCTGCAGTTTTCCTGGCGTTGCCGGGGATCTGACATGTTCCACCAGCACAAATGCTGACCCCGGCCCTCTCAGCGGGGGTGAACTCAGGATACAAACTCCCTCATGAGTCACATATATCTCAGCAATAATCCAGCCTGGAGGCAGAATGACAACACACGTGTGCACACATGTACAGTTCGCAGTTGCAGAAACAAACACACCTAGTGGAAGTATATTTGGTGGGAGTCGAGGGGAAACTTCATTGTTAGGCCTGTTCTCTCTGCAGCTTGTCTCTTTTGCTTCTATATTTATCTCAGACTTCCCCCAATAGGCTCATTCAGATAGAGACATCATTCATTTCCTTTAGGGGGACGTCAGACATATTTGACTTATGTAGGAAAAGGGTACACTTTCTACCCCGCTCAAGCACAAAACCATTGGTGTATAGTACAAGAAAGTGACTTTATTCTGATCAGTCATGTGTAAAATTTATAGTAAGAACTGCTGAATTTCTAATGCAAGAATTTCAGTGCAACATCCACATCTGAGATACACTGCATCACTGTGAGAGACATCAGCTCCTGCCTGCATGTATGTGTCTGCGTGGTTACTCTATAAATAGCTTTCTCTTGGATTCCTGTTTTGATGAGGATGGCTGTGGCTTGTTGCTCTCTCAAGGAGCTGGCGGTTAATAAAAGTTGCATTCAGGAACCCCACCTGGCCACAATAAAGCGCAAGCCGTCTATTTCTGCACTCGCACAATCTCCATTTTCACAAGCAGTCTGAGAGATTCAAGGGCACGAAATTAACGTACAGCGTGTCCTTCTTAAGCTGTAAAGTTTATGTGCAGCATTTGCCAGTTGCTGTAAAGCCCATCTCACTGATTTGGAGTTTAATTAGAGATAAATTTGAAAGGAAAACCTCTCGTGCTTTATAAACAAACAAGAAGCTTGGAAACAGATGTGCCATGAGAGGTGAATTTGAGTTTTAAATTAGTTAAATATGATTGGAATTGCAGGGGGAAAAAGAGGGAGAGGAGGAATGAAAGACTGAAAAGGCATAAATTATTTTTTGGTTTCTCATAAATGGAGTTATTTAGGACCAGGCTTTGGTCCAAAAAAGTAAATTCAGTTGAATAAATGTACCGCAGAGCACAGCACCGTTGGCTCACAATGTATAGAATAAACAGTCATAAAGTGTTTATTATATAGCTCGCTCATTTCACTCAGACGTCCTGCACTATTCACCACCACGGCTGAGTTTTTCCCTTCAAAAGGCACCAGTGCTTTGAGCCTCCTGCTTATTCATACTGAAAAAGGAAATTCTTAACAGCAACTCAGGGGATAATTATTAGTTTTCTACCCCTGTATTTTCGTCTTGCTGCATTCCTGCATGTAAGGAGGGCAAAACAAAGACGGAGAGGAGAGTGGAGGTTACGGTCTGCAGCACCTCCACTTTAGCCTTGTATTGCATGCCAACTGGTGTCACTCACATTATTCAAAATAACAGGGAGAAAGAAGCACAAGAAGCCTAAGATTATCCCTCTTCTATTCTCCTCCCTGCTGGGTAGTCAGAGGCAATCATTGCTTGTTTTGTGGTCAAAACAGAACGTTCAACAGGTTTTCTGGGAAAGAACCACACCTTTCATGATAAAGTTGATTCCACCTATGATCCTGTGATCCTGTTCGCCATTTTTTTTCAAAATCTATGCAGCCTCTCCATAACGAGAGGGTAATCTGTTAAAAAGATTATGGTGTCGTTTCGGCCCATTGAGGCAAATAATAATGGGCAGATGGTCCCTCAGGCAGAATCCATATGGGAGGGAAACTACACTAATGCTGCTGCAGCACGCGATGCTAAACGAATGCTAACCGCGGAGCACTTTACGACATCAACAATTTGGGTTCATTGGCTGAGCTCTGACTCAAGAAGGCTTTGTTTAGTGGGGGAAATGTGAGTACAAAGTGGCTGACATGATGTGCTAATGAGAAAAACTGCATCGAAGGAAGAAGGAAAAGAGTGTAGAAGTACTTTTGGAGTACTTTGCTGAGACTTTGCTGGGGCAAAATGTCCCTGTCCTGTGAAAACCATGCATCTCCTGAACATCAACTTTTCATGAGCTAAGAAAACACAGCTTTGTGACAATGCATTTTAGCTAATCCAGTGGGGTTTGGATTTTTTATTTAGCCTGTCAAGTAACAGAATTTTCTCAGTCCATAAAGCAACAACTACAAATACACGGTTTTCTTTCAATTCTTTCAACAGAGACAAGTGAAATAATGTATTAAAATAACACATATTTGTGTACAGTATCCCCTTTGCAGAATTCACACCATAACACCGCACACACGCACGCATGCGCGCACGCGCGCGCGCACACACACACACACACACACACACACACACACACACACACACACACACACACACACACACACACAGAAAGGCCCACCAATGTGTAATTAAATTGGTACGAGGTGGTTAATGTGTCCAAGGTTGAGGAGGATCAAGTGATAGTCATGATGCTGCTCATGCTTTATGCATGAAGGCCATTAAGCTGTCAGGCAGTTGACACTATCAGAGGTGTTACGTATCAGCTGTACAGTGTGTGTGTGTCAGTGTGTGACAAGGACCAATCTGTGACGCAGGTCATCTGGAGCAATAGCATAATGCAGTATTTAGGGTCTCTCCCTCTCAACATACAAACAGCCGCAGTTCAACGGGAAGTTGTTGCCCCACCGCAGACCTTCATCATAGGGAATACAAACTTAATTAAGAATTCCAATATGTTATTTTCACGGCCTGGGAAAGAAGTTTAGTAAACATCTGTGAACATGAGCTTGTTAAAGATACTGTGTATTACAGCAATGAAACAGATAACAAGAAACTGGCTTCAAAAATCATGCTCCTTGATAGACAAGAGGAGAGACATGGTTCAGCAAATATATCAGATGGAGTACTTAACTTATAAAGTGAGGGGGGATCTGAAACTGTTTGAAAAAAGATGGTCTAGTGGTCAAATCAGTATCATATGGTCATATGGGAATTGATTAATAAATGGAAGCTGCTGGAATGTTGTTTCTTTGTATCAGGTCTGACAGTCATTTAAGGTAGCACATTTTTTTTTGTATTTGTACTTCATGTATTTATCTTCCCATATTGTTTTTTTTGTTTGTTTATATTTTTAGCCTTATGTTCCGGTACAGGAAGGTTAAAATACTGAAAGAAGAAAAGCTGATTATGAACCATGAAATATAGTAGGCAGAACCTTGAGTATGAAATGGAATCAAAGATATTTTTCTATGACTCCAAAATTACGATGACATACTTTGAAATTCAAACCTGTACCCTAACTGTTGTTGTTATCATTCTTTATTAATCAACAGTTTGTTATTCTGATGTATCACCCACTTATTCATGTAAGTTCTCACTTAAAAAATAAATAAATAAATAAATGTCATCAGTACACAAGCTTTGTAATGAGAATGATACATGAAATGATATGATGAATCCAGATAAGTCTCAAACTTGTGATGTCACCAGGTGTAAAGTCTGGGGCTGCTCCATAGACAGTGAATGGGAGCCTGATTTTGTGGATCTACATACTGTTTGTTTTTCTATTTTATTTTGTTGCAGTGTTCTCAGTTTCGACACAGAAAATGTACCCATGTACTCAGAACATTCCCCTGGGTGCTCTCTGTGTCATCGTAGTTCCCAATTCATCGTCTGTGGAGCAGCTCCAGACCTTATACTGTACCCTATGGCATCACAAACTTGAGTTTTAGCACTCCAACTTTTAGATTTATGAGACTAATATTTTCTGAGACCATAGGAATAACATGCATGAAAAACAAAAACGGGCAAGTTCCCCTTTAAAAACATCTTTTTCATTACAAAAAATCTAAGCTAAATACAAACCCTGTTTGCAGTGCGAGGCCTCACAGTTTCAGCCTGATTTGATCTTACTTCGCATCACCTGTCAGCTTCACTTTAACGCGAGTGACCCGCCTCCTGCATTTCTCACCAACAATATCACACAACAATTTGGCCTCTGACAGAGCTAATTCATTAAGCGACACGCTAACCCAACAGTAATCTGATTATCCCTCTCCTAACACCTCGTCCCTGTGTTGTGGGGTATTAGAGCAGCAGGCAAACACTGGAGGCTCGCAGAAACATCTCAGAGGGTATCTCAAGCTGCTCTTACATCAAATATGATGTTGTCTGTGAAATCAAGTTTGTGATACAAACCATCTTTAGAAAATAGGCAAAAATGATGTGAAAGTGAGAACAGATTTTGAACCATCTTAATAAGTGTGTGAGTTTTGATACTTTGTGTATAAGTGTTGAACACTGACACACAGTATTAGCTCCTGGCAGCTTTAATCCAACAACAATAGTATCAGCTTTCCAAAAACCTGGGTATTTGCTCAAGGTGTGAGCTCTGGGAGTTGAAAATAATGAGTGAGGTGAGTACAGGGAGATATCCTTTGTCAGGTCTGGACATATCGTGACTGTCCACTTCACATTCTCCCATCTGTGCCCCTTGCATGTCATCACAACACTCTAATCCAAGCCTGTTTATACTAACAGTGTTTGCTCCGATCACTTCATTTG
The DNA here is from genome assembly GCA_026686955.1 of Epinephelus cyanopodus. NCBI lineage: Eukaryota > Metazoa > Chordata > Actinopteri > Perciformes > Serranidae > Epinephelus > Epinephelus cyanopodus. The sequence continues at coordinate 8,281,600 of CM048935.1, forward strand.
GCTCAGGGAGGGAGGACATACACCCCCAGTGCTATCACCCAGCAGGCGATACGTGTGTTTGTGTATATGTGTGTGTGTGTGTGAGGGAAGGATATAGGGAGGGGGCGGAGGGCTTGATGGGGAGCGATGGTGGGATCACGCAAGCTTGCTAAAAGAGGCAAAGTCAGGAGAGAGTCACGCATGGTAGGGCTTTGCTGTGGATGCCACTCAGTCGCCACTGTACTTCCTGGCATCTGGTGTTGGCGTGATGCTACGAGTGTATATATGTATGTGTGTGTTGTGTTTAATTCCCAACCAACTGAAGAGATTTTCAGAGTGTAAACAAACACCGACTTGTCTGCCCTCTCCAAACAGGCTGTCGCTCTGAATAGGAAGACTATTTTTCTCACTCTACATGCAAAGCTGCCAACTGCGACGCACTCCGTCATGTTCCCTCTCGAGGGAATATTGAAGACACTGCTCAGCCTGGAAAACAGTTGTTAAATTACTTCTGAGGCTCTGCAGGAGCTTTGTCCAGTCTGAGAGGATAACCCCGACGATGCCATAGTGATTTCATCAGGGTTATCTAAGCTTAAGCTTGATGACTACAATTCTATAACAAAAAGCCGGTGTTACAAACTGGATGTATGGATTTGGACTGATGCGGTCCTACATCATGGATGTATATTCATTCCAATAAAAGTTGCTTGGTGGCTCATGAAGCCAAAAAAGTTTGACTTCCTGCATATAAAACTAATCATATCTAGTACAACATTGGGCATAGAGCAAGCACACTAGACGATGCTAACACTGTGAACAGTGCTAACCAGAAAGGGGGTATGGAGGGACTGGAGAGTTGGCACCACGCTTCTGTCCCAGTCCATGTTTGTGGCATGGCGTTATCAGCAGTAACCGCTGTATGAGCACGTGCAGAGTGGCGGTGATTAGCTAGCCAAAGAACAGAGAAGCTCTGATTACAACACACACAGACATAGTGTGACTTCATTCCCCGCTCAGGACGCCATTACTCAACTATATCTCTACATAGCAAACAGTTGTTTGCTGCTATAGGCTATTTATGGTCTGAATTGTATAGAGCTCCTTTAACTTTGTCTCTCCAGAGTGCCTGAAGTATCCCTTTAATCAAAAAGGTTAGTTTTTGTGGTTTTGTGAGTCTATATTTGTGTCAATGGGTAGGTTGGCCTTTATTTTTTGCCGTTTGTGCGTGAGCGTACTTATGACACAGTAATTGTTTGTGTGTTTCACCCTGGTGATGATCTCATCAACATGTGCTTAAGTCCTCTTGTCCCCTAAGACGAGACTCTGCTTCTCACGGAGGCAAAGTTGGCAGCAGTGGTCACTGAGTGTGTGTGTGTGTGTGTGTGTGTGTGCTTATGTGTGTTTTTAGATCAAAGAAAAGAGGGCTTGTTTTGGACAACTAGGCAGAGTACAGTAGTGCACAGCAGGGTCAGCAGACAGAATGGAGTGTCTCCTGCCACTGACCCAAAAGCTTCTGTGTCCCTGAATCAAACAAACAGACGTAAACCCTGACCTGTGAGTTTCACTGCTTTGAACTTACCATATGGCTTTAAGTCTAAAATGCATACATTAGGACATGCATCTTAGCCAAATTAGCAGAAAACAGTTTAGGTTTGGGAATTTCACATGGACAGCTGGGACAGAACTGAACTATAGATCTCTTAGATGTTAAAACATGCCTTCATGCTTCTGTACTTCTGCAGATGGTGAGGAGCAACCCTGCAACGCTGAGGCAAGGGATAAATGTGGAAAAAGTTTCAGGGGAAATATCGCAGGGTAATTTGATTTATGTAAATAGTAGGTATCATCCAGTCATTATATAATTTGATTTGTTAGGATTTACGTTACTTATAAAGACAGCTGCTTACAAAAAAATCCTGGATGAAATGCAAGATGAGATCATGTGCATCTGATATTTGTTTTCAAGCTGGAGATAGAAATGTAATCAAACAGAAGTGCATGCATGTATCTGTCAGCTCTTCAAAACCAACAATGGTTAGGGCACAGAGTGCTGACATGACTTCTGCAAGTTTTGCACTTCAAAATATTCGGTTTACAAAACAAAGAAGTCCAAAGGTCAAGGTTCAGAGAGGCTAAAGGAGAGATTCTTACAACATTCTTACAAATGCCGCATGCATCCGAAGCTAATGGGCGGCACGCTTCTCAAACTACCCTTGCAATTATCGTCTCCGCACTAATGATCCTCACATTACACCGTGTGTCAGTAAACCACCATTTGGGCTCAGCAGCATATAAACTTCTACTTTGACTCTTTGGTGTTGCCCTACAGCTGAGACCTGTGGGCAACACCGCTGGACCAGAGCCCATGCCCGCCTTTCTAAACCTCCAGTTCTGGCTATTTTTCCATGCTGTCACTTAATTTGAAGGGATACTGTGCATGTAAGAAATTCTCTTTTACATCCTGGGCTGAGAACTACATCTTGTTTACTACAGTATATAAATATATACACATGTATAGTAAACATAAATGTAAAGTAGCTTTACGACATGTGTGCCTAACAAAATGGCATCTACTGCACATTTGCATATGTATTTTACTTATCTATTTTATTTTCTGATGTTACACCAACCAAATTTCAATCGTCACCTAATCAAATCGAACTGCAGCACTGAGTGAGATATGAGTATGCGGCTTTTATAAGTCTTGTGGTTTCAAACCCAGACTCAGAAACATAAGTAGCTGCTTTGTCCATTAACAGTTCCAAAGTCAACTTGAGCACCATGGCTCAGTTTAACTGAACATTTAACTCAGCTCACATCTTCATAAATCACACATTATAGCCCTCCATTCTTGCTGAGACAAATCCTTAAATAAATGGAAGATTTCAACTGATTTGAGGACTGACAGTATTTTTTTTTTCCTTCATACAAACAGCATGTGATTTCCAGGCAGAGGAACTGAGACACCTCAAACCAAACGTGTCTGAGGTAGAAGTGCAGAACATGTGTTTCTAACGCAGTTTATGTGGAGCTGCATTGCACTGTGCTGTATGTCACTACGCAGGCCTGTCCTCCTGTATTTTCTGCTTGCTGCTGAAGTCTGATTTATGAGCAGGGCCACATAAATTCCTCTGCAATAGCTTCAGGATGTCTCCAGAATAACAGTAATATCTCTGATTTGGGAAAGTATTAGCAGCTCAAAACACTGCTGTGTCACTGTGACCAACTCACGCAAGGCAAAGCATGCCTCTTTTTCTCTGCATTGCATAAGGATGTCGTAAACTGGATTGTTTTCAGTTCTTTTAGTCATCAGTTTTGTTGTGTACTCCGATGGGATGACTTTCCAGCTGGATAGACAAGACAATAACCAGTATTTGGTTGATATATCAATTCTTAAATTTATAATTAACACATAACTTGAATTACTTTAATAATAGATATAACTTAAGAGGGGTTTTTATAGATCTCAAGTGAGACTTTTAGTGTCCTGTGATCATAATGCTGAGCACAGGACACAGAGACAGAAAAAGTGAGTTATAGTTTGGAGAAATTCCAGATCCTGATTTACATACAGTTATGAATGCATACACACACACACACACACACACACACACACACACACACACACACACACACCCAAAAGACAATACAAACATGGGCGCACTTACAATTTAGTCATTTAGGGATGTGGTATCTTGCTCAAGGATACTTTAACAGGACACACAGCTGCTGCTGCTGCTGCTGCTGCTGCTGGGTTTGGACCGTCCATTCGCGGGCCAGTCTCCCATTACATGTACTCAGCATACACACACAGACACACAGACACACACACACACACACACACACACAAAATAAACACACCAAATACCCACATCCTCCTCACCCGACAACAGTGCTGCAACTGTTTCTCATGTGACAGAAGGGGGGTGAGCTGTTGAGCCAAGGGAGTGGCGGGGAATAGCGTGCGAAGACCTAATACAATGTTTCAACCCCAGATGGGTCACATCAGTAGCCCGCAATCAACAAATTTGGTCCTGCCAAGTTTACACGCTTTACATGTCAAAAGAGACGGCACGGGGGAAAAGAGAGAAACCTGTTTCTTCTTCTCCCCCGCCATGCTTCTTTTTATCGCTTGCCACAGCTTATAATTATTAATCATTGTGACTGTTTTTCCATTGTGGAAGAAAGGAGAAGAGAAGAGAAGAGAGGAGAAGAGAAGAGATGATTGGAGAAAAGAGGGGAAGAATAGATAGGAGAAAAGAAGAAAAGATAGGAGAAAAGAAAAGAAGAGAGGAAGGGATAGGAGAAAGAAGATGAGAGAATGGAGTAAAGAAGAGAAGAGAAGAGAAGATAGGAGACAAGAAGAGAAGAGAGGAGGGGACAAGCAAAGAAGAAGAGATAGATAGGAAACAAGAAGAGGAGATAGGAGACAAGAAGAGAAGAGGAGATAGGAGACAATAAGAGATGAAAAGATAGGAGAAGAGAAGAGAGAAGAGAAGAGGAGAGAAGAGAAGTGAAGAGAAGGACTTCAGGGGCAGAAACCTAATAGAATGAATGCAGAAAATAACAGAGCTGGTTCTTGACATGAGGCCATTTCATGGAAACTTAGTAGGAACAGGTTAACTGCAATAGATGTTAGGGGGTCACCCTCAAGCTTTGTCTACCCTCCCAATCCACATTTCAGTACAGTGGGAAAAGCTCTGTGGTCAGCCGATCCGTTTCCTCACTGACACCAGTGATTATTACCAGCACTGCAGAGCCATTTAGGGCTGGCAAAACACCTTTGTCTCTGTCCAAAGCGGTTAGGATGAGCCGAGAGGACACCTGGTGTGCAACTTTAGACGAGAGAGCTCTCTAATGCCATCACAGTAGGGGTGTGTAAATGAGGCCGATGATATCACTGTCTCTGGAGAAATAAAGCTGGAGATAACAAACGTTTCAGCATCCTGCGCCAAATTATCAGTGACAAATCACACACATGCATGCTTGCATTTGCACAAACACACACAGTACTGGCATATCATCATATAAGAGATATCTGCCACACACACACATACACACACATACACACACAGAGTGCTTTACCGTTCTCTTCCCATGACAGTGTGTGGTCTTGTCATTCAGGCTTTGTTTCCACTGTGGCCTCTCATCTTTAAATAGCCTGCTATAATCTGTCCATTCAAGCACAGACGAATCTGGCTTCAGACCGAATTTTATAGTGCACTATGCATTTTGAAACCAGAGCAGACTGGAAGATCTGAGCCCAGATATGCTGCAGGGTTACACACGTGATGATGGAAGCTCAACATTTGTGGAAAAGGAACTATCTAGTGTGAAAAGTGAATTTAAACGGCACACTGCTCCCTTGAAGATCAACTGCAAATGAATGAATGATGCTAAAACACTGATGTCAGAATGATAAACAACAAGTGCCTGGCAGCTTTCCGCTTTAGTTTTGTGTGTTCTTGCACCGAACAAAAAGCTTTTAATTGATGTTCCTCGGGGATAATGACTTGACAAACTGTTTGGGCGTGGGCTAATAATCATCATGAACTTGTTTATAGAAGCACATTTGAGGGTGGCTCTATATGGTGTCTCGCATTTCAAGCACCAATTCCCATGCTATTGTCTAAAAGTCTGACTAACAAAGAAGAGGTGGGTGGAAAAAAGGAATGGAATCCTTTTTGCACGATGAAAAAAGAAATGCAGAAAGGGAGGAAAAGATAAAAAGAAGCCAGGGTGGGAACTGTCATAAAATGAACAGAGAATGAGATTCAAAGTCTTTTTCCCACCGGACAATAAAACATGAAAAAGTATGTGTTAGAAGGAAGGAGAAATCCTTTGTGGCTCCGCTGTACTGTGAAGGAGAGTCTGAGAGAGCTCCAGATGTGTCTCAAACATGCTTCAAGTTTCATTGTGATACTTAGTGGGTCTTAGTGAAGCGGACCCGGGGCTTGTATTAAACCCACTGAGTCTGGCCCGTGTTCACGCAGGGCCAGATGGTTAGCACATGAGAGATGGATAGCAACTGCTTTGACCTTAATTGTACAGTTATCTTTAACATAATTGTACACGCCATCCACCAAATTACGCAGCAGTTTTGATTTATTCCTTAGCTTCCAACAAGATGATGAACGCTGTTGCACTACACCACCATCACTGTCTGGGGTGATCTATCTGAAATGCTTTGGGCCACGTTAGAGTCATCATTACTGCATATTTAAAAGCGATAATTACATGGAATTTATGCTATTTGCGTAAGTGGCAACCTGCAGGGCTGAAAAATGAAGTCAACGCGGAAGTGCCAAGAACTGCTGTTCTTTGAATGGCCACTTGAGGCTGATTCCAGGACCCATTCAATCTTCATAGACCCCCATGTTAAAATGCCCAACTTTACAACAGAAATAAGCATCTTTGCAAAGAAACAGTTTTGTTGACATGTGGACAGGAGGACTTTTTAGCTTGTAATGACAGCATGCGGCATTATATCTTCTCTGAGTCACAGACAGGGCAACATTTTGCACAATGATAGACGCAAGTCAAAATAGTGCTGGTTGTAACCTTACTAGCAGGACTTTTTACATGTTAACACATACATGTACAGTTAAGGCCTTTGCACAGTTATTAGTTATCGCACGTCTATAAAGTTATCGCACGTCTATAAATAAAGTTGTGTTAATCATGTTTGCACACTGAATCCGAAACTTTAGTCTGTCATTAAGATTTTTGGAACAGGTTCGATTTTCTACGTTTTTCGCACCTGTCAGTAGCTTTTAGAGACGTTTGACTAAGAATCTGTGACAAAAATGTGGAGGCGGGACACAGCCATGACAAGACAGAGGAACACGTTCCACAGTATTCTTTCATGACTGAGGAACCTCTTTTCAACAGGTCAGATAGTAATATTGGGGTGGATGATGATGAAGAGAAGGAGGAAGTAGAACGCACACAGAATGTGGAGGACAGAACGGAGGACAGCTCCGCCCCTTCGCGCAGCTGCTGTGCTAAATGCAAGACATGGGGAGAAAGAGAGAGAGTGGTGACAGATAAGTAAGTCCAGAGGAGAGAAGCAAAGGGGAAATGTCTCTTTTTATTTTGTCTTGTTTTGCAAATTTATGCAACGCATAGAACAAAAATATTATCATTCTCAGTGTGCGAGGTTTCTGCACATTACAATTTTTTCCAGGTGACAGATTAAAAAAAGCATAGGAAAGAGGAATCAAAATGTGCTACCGGGTTCAATTTTACAGCTAGCCTCCCAGTATTAGCTTTTTTCAGGCTTCTGATTGGCCATTTTTGCACATCTTAAGGGCTCTATCACTGCCTATTGGTTTGACATACTCTTGACAGAGCTTCAACTGTGTTTTGCTTTTTTCATTTGGACAGAGATTTTTTACAACAGTGCTGGTGTGGACAGGGAATAACCCTGTTCTTAAAAATACCTGTGTCTGTGTGACTACGCTTCATTCTGCACTTGTTTTCAGGTTATTTGTAGGTATAAATGCTCTTTAAAAAGAAAATCTAAAGTAGTTGTTGAGTGTATTTACCTACTTTGCCGACTGTGCTGTTTAGGTGCCTGTGTATTTGAGGAAAGAAAACAACAGTTCCAGCAAATGCAAAGGATATTATAACACCTCCCACATTTCAACACTTCCTCCGATGTGAAAGTCAGCGCCTGACATCACCTCTCCTTTCCTGTCTCTCTCTCTTCTTCCCCTTGCTCGACAGTCACAGCTTCTCCCATTCTAAACATTTACGGTCATTGTGCCAAAATATAGAAATACACTTCCTATTACTTGTTGTGAATTACTTAGGCACTGGGGAGGTCAAGTCAGCAAGGAGAGCAGTGGAAAGGAAGGGAAAATGTTAATCACTTCTGATATGAATCATCAAAATAATCCCAGAAATCCATATGTTAATACTGAACTATAAATTCTGAATTTAAAAAACCCCTAATTCAAATATCTTTTTCACCATCGCTCAAACTGTGGTGACAATCTACGTCATGTAAAGACAGAAACTATAGTTGCTGATAATGCTAAAGAATTTCAATCATGCTTTTGGATTCAAATGAAAGACAGAAAATCCCAGCACAATTAAGACTATATTTTCCTGCTGTTCTGGAAACTAATTTATTTAGATTTACATCTACCTAATTTTCATCTCACATGCCAAACATTTGCTCTGAGGAGCTTGACAGTTGGATGGAAACACTGCTATAGCCTAGCTAACATGCCATAGTCGGCTTTTTTGTATCTCAAATTCATATTTACTTGAATCCAAGCCAACAAGCTGGTTGATATGCTGCCAACTGGAACATTAACTGTTGTGCTTTTGGCTTCTTTTATGTAGTATTTTTTTTCCTTTTACTCTTACTTAAATCACAAATGAGCTGGGAGTAAATTTTTAATCTGGCACATAATCACACAGTTTCATGGGCTCCAGTGTTTTTATGAGGTGCAGAAGAAAAGACTGTGACAAAGGAAAGGAAAAGCAGGGAAGGTGCTTCTGATCGCCCGTTCCAGGTGCAGATTTGTGTGTGCATTTCTGTGGAGCGACTGTGTTTGTGTGTGATCTCATCTGATCAGTGTCAGGTATGACAGCTCTGCATCCTGAAGGTGTTTGGGAAAGTGTGTGTGCACGTGTGTGTGTGTGCACGTGCAGCATGAGAGTTGCACTGCATGTGCAACTGCACAACATCAGTGTTTTGTAACCAAGCGGTGTGTGTGTATGAGGGCCATCTTTATGAGTGATTCCACCTGATCAGTGTTAACTATGTCAGCTCTATATATCCTGAAGGTGTGTGTTTGTGTTTGTGTGTGTGTGTGTATGTGTGTGTGTGTGGGAGGGAGAGAGCTGGGATTCCCTAAAGCGTGTTCAGTAAATCCTCAACCGGCACGGATTCCCAGGCATCGCGTGCAGCAGGGTGGGACTCCCGAGTTAAACCACACCTCCACACACATACATACACACACATATACTCACACACACACACACACACACACACACACACACACACACACACACACACACACATATACAGTAGACAACAGCTCCTTACAGAGGCCAGTGTAATGTTAGGTGCAAGGCTTAAGCTGGTGTCGTGGGAGGGTTAATGGATTTCAACCATTTATTCACCTGTCATCCCCATTAAATCCATAGCTGGTCCTTTCGTGACCAAATGAGACCTCTTATCTCTATAACAGCCCTCATCTGGTTAACCTCAACCCCGCTTTCTCTCCACGCTGTGTGTCAGTGGAAATGCATATCCCCTGTATGCTCGCAGCAGCACTCCCGGAAACACAGAATGATACTTATCTCGTGTAAAAAGGAAAACAATGATCCAATATACCTTTGGATTAATCCTCAGTGTGTTTGTGATTTTGTCGTTGTTGTAACACCTTAAGACAAATGTGGTTTTGAAGTTAAGGAGCAGGTTTTGGCTGATGAGTCTCACATGTTGAGGAGGTTTTGGTTTGCAGTGTGGGTGGTCAGTCCACAAAAGATCAGAGCGCTGACAAGAAAAACCAGTTGAACTGTTGTGTGTGTGTGTCTGGTTGTGGTGGTGGATGTGTGTTCGAGGGAGGGCGCAGGGTGAGAGTGCAGCTTATTATGGTCGACTATACCCAAAACATGTCATTGCTGAGAAATGGTAGGCTCTCCACCTCCAAACTATTTTCAGTTTCATTTTGAACATTATTATTATCATGCTGTAAAATTGCAGATAAACAATGTCTGCTACCTTTTTGGATTGTTGAAATACTTACAGGTGAAGCTGGATTTTAAATTTGGAGGAAAATCTAAATCCCAGTCAATTTTTGGTAGGACTGGCCCTGTGCAGCTATATGGGTAGATTAAAGAGCATAAAGGCGACTGACTGTATAGAAGAACCATCTTTTTATCAGGGGCATAATGAAATTCTATAAGCTCCAGCTTTACTGGGAGAGAGAACTGATCAACAACTTGTTCTGCTTCTGGGACATAGAGTACAACTGCAAAGTTAGCTCACAAATTTTGCTTTGCTCATTGTGGTCTGGCAAGTTTCAGCACAACCATTATATCATTCACTGCACAATAGAAAGTTGACAGTACTTTTTTTTACATTCCCACATCTAGAAGAACTCATCTTATACCGTACTAGACAAATGCACCGCTAGCTGGGCCATCACTGGTCTTTGCTTCAGGTCATAAATCTCAACAAACATGGCAGCTGCTCTGGAAACAAGCCTTTAAATGTCAACATATTTCTTCTGCCATGTCTGAAATTCTGCGGTTGAGCATTTTTATTTTGGGATGGGTCAGTCAGATCAACTCCAGCCAGCCCTCTGAGAAATATTATGGCTGATCTAACACCTGAACAAGAGCTTCAGAACTGACACTGATTTCAGCCCTGATGTCTTTTGTCCTTCCGTGTTTATGTACACAATGAAACGGACTGTCAATTTATATGAAAACCTTCAGAATAAAAGCCCTTCTGCTGTAAGGTAGCTATGTTATAAACCAGAGATCTTGCAACCTAGCATTTTGTACTCTCAAAGAATAACAATACCGCAACAAACATCTCCATAATGTGGATGTATTATAAGGTGGACATAGGCCCAATCCCATTTGATATTTTACCCCTACCTCTAGTTTTCAAGTGGTACCTTGCCCCTCAGAGCAGAGTTACATGGGGTAGTGGTTAAAAACTTCCTCTATGAAATGAGAAAACCGTTCAAGACGCTGATACGTCATTGGTATGCTGGTGCTTACATAAACGCACACAAGTGTTGCCAGACTGTTGCAAGCTTCTGCTGTGCTGATTTCTCTTGCGTGGGCTACAGATATCCTTTTGCGGTTGTCAGGACACTTGTGAATCATTCACGACTTAATTTTCACTCTAATAAACAAGTCATCAAATAGAAAAGAACACAGCTTCATTACCAGGCAACTAGCAGTGCTCTGCAGGCTAACGTTACCAACCTGTGCTCCTACCCCACCAGTCTGCACTGATATTAGAGGAGCGGTAACAAATGCAGCAACTTTACTGCTGGACTTAAGTTAAACTTCAGGCGTCATATCCCACCAAAGGAGGGGAATGCGCCATGAAAATATATCAATGCAGGACGGTCATACCTTTATTGAACAGGACAGGTTAGGAATCAACACACGGCAGCTGCGGCAAGGACATTGCATTTGTACATGGGATGCCTGCTCTACCCACCAAGCGACTGGGCGCCCCTTGAAACAACATTAAACTAAGATAGTATGATGGTTATTGTAATTTTGTAATCTTTATTAGCAAAGAAAACACATTTGTAGGTTTCTTTTGTTTTTTCGTACATAGCCTAGATTTTGCGGATGATTTCTCTTAACACTTGGTTTCGTATACAGTTGTTTTTCTCTGCAGCTCACAGCCAAAGGGGAACATCTCAGAACTGTTTCGTTTATCAGTGTGACTCATTTAACACTTAACCTCTGAGCACATTTAACACAATGAAGGAAAAAGAAATGATGCATACATGCAACCTGCCTCACTTTAGTGTGTGCATACAAGTGTACAGTGCATATGCGCTAATGCATGTCCATGTGTGCAGCCTTGATGCGTAAACCTGACACCATTACAGCATGTGATGCACACCACCTGTGCAAACAGCACTACAAAGACTTCCCTGTTTTCATGGACTGGCCCTTTAATTAGCCTTTAATTGGGCCATAGCTCCCACAGTTAGGACAGTGAGACACAACCAGACAGCTGTGGAACGAACAGGAGCAGAGACCGGAGATTAAGTGTGTGAATGGCTGGAAAATTCTTTTTGCCTACATCAACCGGTTGGTAATCAGTCATTTTCAAAGGTGTGATCAGCACTTGAAACAACTGTATGCCTTATCACGCAGAGTCTTTTAATAAAAAAGGATGTTTACATGAAGATAAATAAGGTTAAGCTGTTAGGTAAGGTGGCTGTCAGCACACACACACACACACACACCTCAATACCCCAAAATACTTCATGATTTACAAACCACATCTGAGAAGTTATGCAATGTTCAAACATGTGGCCAGCACTGAAAACAAACCATGGCACGCAACGGCAGCGAGGTCATTTTATACACTGGAGAGTCTTAGTGCTCGGCTCTCTCTCTCTTCTCTTTCTGAATCTCTCTCAACCTGCTCTCTCTCGCTCTCTTATTCCCAAAGGAGCACTTGTGAAGCTCACAGAGAAAGCGGTCAGACATTATTAGCTCAGCAACATGCCACTGAGTTTTTCCTGACATAAGTTAAGGCCTTAAATAGACTTAACACTGCAGCACGCAATGTCTTCTAATGTCAGAGCCATTGATGAAAATAGGAGCGATCCGCAAGCAAGTCGGAATAAATGGGAAAAGGGAACTGGAAATGACAATGAAACAAAATTAAATGGCACCAATCTCGATGATGAGGTGATGATCCGAGACAACTGAATGAAAGCGTGTAGTTGATGGTAGATAAGAAACATATGACGGCATCTTTGAGGTATTGTATGCTGTGTAATTTTCATCTAATCGTTGCCACACTGGAGTGGCAGTGAAGCAGATAGAGAGTCGTCTTGCAGATTTTACCATACACCTCACTATCATCAACCAATGGTATTTCACACAGAGACAACAATCTTGTCATCCAAAGATGCCAAAATTCAGCTTATTTAGGCACCTAGCTGATGCAAAAAGCTGTTTTTAGTTAAACTGTTCATGATTTGATTATAATGACCTAAGGAGTCCAGTATCATTATGCAATTCAAATTTTATAGGCTTAAATTTGGCAGGAATAATCACACTTAAATACCCAGAAGATGGTAGCCAGGAGAAATCAGATGTTAAGTTTGGTCCTAATTAGGGATGTGAAGGGTTGATGTAGTGTTTATCCACCTCTCTGGCCTGATATGAATATTTATTGGGTAAGATATAAAAATCACTAAATGGAGGTCATATGGAAATGTTTTAAAATTCCATAAAGTACAGAAAGAATAAAAAATGAAGCAGATATGACCATATTCCACACATGATGGAGAAAAAAGAAGTGTGAAGACAGTTTAAAAAGCCAAGATTCCACAACCTGTTTCCCACATCCTGCTCTGTCTTTAGGCAGATGCAAGCTGCATTTGATGGGACATTTGAGAACTGGTTCAACAGGTGATCTGAATTTTCTTAACAAGAGGAGAGTCAGCAGTAGTAAATCAAATTAAAGCAACATATGTGGATCCATTGTTCCTGTTTCGTTTGTCTGTGTGTGTGTGTGTGTGTGTGTATTGCACATGTCTGTATATGTAGTCAGCATCCTGTGGAAAAGCAGAGGGAAACCATACCATTGTGTTAGTGTGTGTCGACACCTCCTTCCTACCCCCTGTCTCACTAACACTTCAACTGAAACGGACGTACAACAATAGAAAGTGGGTTTTTCTTTTGAACCCCTGTACTACCTTTTGAAGGTCTATGCTTTGAAATACTAATAGATCTGTATCACTGCCTAAACATAAATACATACATAAACATATGAATATCTTTTTAACAGCTGCTGGGGTTTAAAATAACATTTCTCTAAAACTAGAATTCGATATCATTATCCTCCCATTCCTTTTGTGATGGAATGGGACATTTCTTCCTCTCTTAAAAGTTAGAATTTTTTATCATTTTAAAAAACATAGGAAAAAAATAGCCTACATGAGGTTTTAAGAATTTTCTTTACACTCTCTGTTGTACATTTTTTGTTTCTCGCAAGTGATTTAGCTGTAAAACCTGCGCATGTTGCAACTGGGAGTGCATACAAAGCAGCTGGCAAGCGGGCAGAGAAGTCTAACCAACAGATAAATGATAAAAATAGTTAGCGAAAAATAGCTAATAAATGTTTTAAACAGTTAGCTAAAAGTAATAGATAAATATTATAGATAGCTAAAAATAGCTAATACATGTTTTAAACAGTTAGCTAAAAGTAATAGATAAATAGTAGCGATAGTTAGCTAAAAATAGCTAATAAATGGTTTAAATAGTTAAAGTGGTTAGATAAATGTTAGATATATTATGCTAAAAATAGCTAATAAATCTTTTAAAAAGTTAGCTAAAAGTACCCTAACAGATAAATAGTAGAGATAGTTAGCAAAAAATAGCTAATAAATCGTTAAAATAGTTAAACAGGTTAGATACATGCAAGTTATAGTTTGCTGGTTTAAACTGTTAAAAGTAATGGACAAATGGTCGAAATAGTAAGCTTAAAGTGATAAATGGTCGAAATACCTAATGGTCTAAATAGTTGGCTAAAAGTAATGGATAAATGTTGTAATGGAGTGATGGTTTAAAGGTCCCATATTGTGAAAAGACAGATTTCCATGTCTTTTTAAAAATAAATAAGGTGTAGGTGCTATATAAATACTGCCAAGTGTCAAAGTAAAACAGGAAGTAAAAATGTAGCTGTTACCTAGAAAAGTAATTCCAGTGAAACAGCCTTTAAAAAACAGAGTGTTGCAGATGAGGATGATTCAGTGTATTCAGGCAGTAAGTATGAGAAAAGAAATGTGTAAAGCATGTTAAGTGTTCTAGTTGAAGCCCAAAATACGTATGAATCTGAATATGAGCATAATATAGCACCTATAAATAGTTAGGTAAATGTAAAAGGACTAAATGGCAGAAATAGTTGGACATAATGGAGAATGGTTGAAATAGTTAGCCAAAAGTAATAAAAGCTTAAATAGTTAGCTTAAAGTAATGAATAAATGGTTAAAATAACTTAATTAATTAACATTAAATAAATAATTAAACAACAAAATAATCAATAGTGTGAAATAACATCCAGTTTAAAATCAGATAAACACATTTCTAAGTAAAGTGTAGATAAAAGGGTACTTGAGTTCATCAAACAAGGCAAAAAAGGATTTAGAGTGACTAATTTCGATGGTATTAATAATACTATTTATTGTTTATATTTTTAATGTGTGACTTGTTTTCTGTTGAAATCTGGATTATTATACACCATGTTTTATTTTAGTATCCGGTCTCTGAAGCTGTGGCAGTTTCACAACAACTTTGGACCCATATGCTGGGATCAAAAGCCAGGTGTTCCTAATGCTGGATATTTTTCTTTGGAACGAAATTTGTCTCATGTGACTCTCATGTGTATTTTCCTGCACAATCCAAGTAGAAAATCTACACAAGGTGCAACTCTATCAGGTCTGGCCACCAGATCCACTTACTGTCGTGCAAGAAATGGAACACAGGAATCCTCTTTGGAAAAGCATGAGTGGGGTATCGAACATCTTCTAGTATGCCCCAGGACAAGAGAGAAACACTTCTATATACATTACGAATGACACACCATTAAATTCACATTTACCCACATTCCAACTGGATGCAACAGCTGTGTGAAGAATGAATTAATATGTGTAGTACTAGCACAGGGGTAGGAGAGATGGAGGGGAGGATACACATATGGAGGGGGAGATGGATTGGCACGAGTTGCCTGTAATGTATTGCTTCCACAGGATGCCCTGCACGCTCAAAAGAAACCATAATTGGCCTTGATCACGCTCAGCCATTGAGACATACAGTAAAAGTGACTGGCAGTGTGGAGAGAGGGAGAGAAAGAGAGGGGAAGGGAAGTGAGGGGAGGGGGAGATGCTAAGGCAGTGTGACAGGGTGATTTTGCAGAAGAGGATGAACTGTAAATATTGACCCTGGAGAGGAGGGCAATATGTGTGTGCAAGATGCGTGTGTGATATTGTTTCCCTGCTGGTACAGAGAAATGATATCACGATAACAAACACGCACACAAACACACACAAAGTTCAAGTTCTTCACTGGCCTGGAAAATGCCGCAGCTATGAATCTAAGACCAGATAAACATCACGCTGGTTTTAAATTGTCAGTGTTTACAGTTTTAGAACAGATTTTAAGATTTTCCTGAGAACTTATTAAACGTGGAAAATTCTCCTGAAAGGTTACAGTGCAATTTCTTTTTCTCTCATCATATATTGCATCTAATTTCAGGACAGAGTTTAAAATTCTTCTCCAGAGGCCTGCACTATGAAGCCGGTTCAACCTACACAGGATATCTGTTATCTGGCTTGACTAACACATCACACTGACCATCTGGATAATCAGTACTACAAAGCTGGTTATCAACTAGTTCAGTCTTCTCTGGGTTTTCCTATCCAGCCACAAGTGTGTTCATGTGAAAGAGGCGGGGGTGTTAATTACGAGCAACATCATTAGAACCATGAATGAAGGAGGCCGCTTCATATCATTTGAGATGAAACTGTATCACTGGGCCTATGTGACATCAGTATAGAGTATTTTTTCTATTTAGTTGGAGGACGACAAAACTTCTCAGAATATGTCACATGGAACACTTTAAAGTAATGTGAAACTGTTTCTACTACCGAGGTAAAGGGTGGAAAAGTAGCCTCATTAAGCACTGATGAGGTCTATCTGACCCAAATGTTAATTTACAAAAATGGGAGTCAATTAACAGTGTGTGGGTTATTATCTTCTGTTTTCCCCTAGTTTCCATCGCAGGTGCTTCATGTTATTCTGCGCTTCAGTGGTGGAATCAGAGTGTAAAATAGCAACACTATCACTGCAGACTAGAATAAAATTTGCATAAGTTAAAATCCTGCTAAAATCATGTAATAAGTGTTGTAAATGATCTCTCCATTTGTTAGAGGCTCTGTTTTAAAACCAGTGGAAATAGAGCCCTGGAAGAATGAAATGATTCTACAATACACAGGCTCCTCTTTTTTACCTGAGACTCATGGATGCATTTTCTTCAGTGATCTGATTGGTCAGTGGTCGGGATGTTGACGGGCTGTGATTCGATACACTGAAGTTAACTGCTCAGCATGAGTTATCACAGTGATTATCCCAATTAAAAGAGAACCAGCGTCGTAGTACTAAAAACCCAGAGTTAACCCTGAAGTTACCTTGCTTACTCCAAATGCTGCTTGGTAATACAGGCCTCCGAGCTGTACATTCTTTATAAAAACGCAGCAGTCTACCTGGAAGGACTGCTCAGCCCCAAATCTCCTAAACTCCACAATCTCAAATCTGATGACCTCTTGACCCGTTGACTAATCCTCATGTTGTAGCTGATGGGGCCTTCAGTCCAGCTATCCCCAAGCTTTGGAATGCACTTCCCCACCATCTACCAGAACTACAAACTGTTGGGTCTTTTCAAAGAGGCCTCAAAACCTTTTAGTGAAGGCATTCGTTTTAGTCCTGGGCAATTTTTAACCCATGTGTGCCCAAAGACTATATTTAGTCTGTAAGTAAAAAAAATGCCACAACATTTGCTCTGATGGGTCTGAAGTCTTGAGATCTGGCACGCACATACTTTGGGGAGGTATCTCACAGTACAACTTGAAAAATTAGACTTTTGTAAGTGATCAAAGTCAGGCTTTTTGAAAGTGAGGGAAAATGCCACACTGTCTTTATTGAACATTAAATGTCTTCCATATTACATTTGTTGCACCTTGTTTACAAGTGCGTAACTTTGATACTGAACTTTATAGATATCAAATACTTCATTGTGCTCCTTGTAGTTTCTGAGATATGAACATTTTGTTGTCATACTATGTTTATTGGGGCACATGATGGGACCGATGAGACTGACTTTCAGAAACTGTAAAAAATGTGTTCGGATTTGTGTTTGGACAAGCCCAGAGAGCACTTCCTCCAAAGGAAATTCAAATTTCAGTTGTGGGTATAAATGGTTTCATACTGTCTTCCTGCTTAGTCATATTGCGCCTTTACATGTATTACTGCTGCTCTCTGTTTTAGTTTCTCAATTGTGTAACTTTGCCTTTTGATGCAATGTATGATAAAAGTAAAATTATTATTATCATTATTACTACCAGTATGTTAGCTGTAACAACTTAATTTAAGCAGTGAGCTATTATTGGTTATTACTTTTTTTATTTGCCAAATATTATTTGCCATACTCACAGCTGCCCAGGATTTAACAAGCGCTAAGCTACTTTTCACCAGCTCTCACCTCATTACAGAGCACTTTCTACTGTAAGAAGGGTTCATAAACAGGGTTTCCAATATTCTTACAGATTCTGGGAGACAGTTTTCACTCTAAACAGTATGTGTAAATGTGCATGTGTTTTTAAAATTGCTAATTTAGTCATCACTGTCAGTTTGACTGGCTCTATTGAGAATTGAAAAATAAAGGCCCTAACTTTATATTGCAGCCTCTCTTTCACACTCAACAAACTTTATAACGCTAACAAAGAAACCTGCTACGTAACAGAAAGTCTGTGCTTTCACACAGTCCGGCTCTGCTCTTATAATTAAACTTTCCTTGGTGCAAGACTGGTATGTGGAGCCACAGAGTGTGGGACAGAGCGTAAAAGCGTGCATCTCACGCCAAAAGCGTGAGAGCTGGCAACCCTGCTCATAACAAAGATCACAATTGTCATGACACAGACTCGTTCACCCTTCCTCTCGCTTCTCTCCCTCTTCCTCCATCTCTCTCCCGGCCCTTGTCCTGGTATGCCCTCCCTCCCCTCCGTCATGCCGCTGTCCCTGTTGAGCGACTCATGCATGGATACAATGTGCTCCACTGTGCTCTTTGAAGGCTAGCATTACTGTTCACACGCAATCTGTGCTGAACACCGATATGTTTCTCCCCCTTACTCTCTTTTCATTTTTTTTCCTCTCCTCCATCTTTTATCCCTTCTTCATTTTTCTTACCCCTGTCTCAAGACAGAGCCGGTAGACCTTCAGAAATACTTACAACTGTACAACAAATTCCTACTTTTACTCAAGTATGTAAGAAATCAATCCATCCTTTAATTGTCAGTTGCTTAATGTTACAAATACATTAGTTTGCAGTTATATTTACAGACATTTTTCCTGAAACCTTTGTTAACAAAATGTGCAGTATCTACTGTTATAGAGAAAATGACCAGCTTACATGTTTCTTTGATTACACAGTACAGGTTTACAGCCTCTCTTGCTCACTGAGCAATGAGCAAAAACAGTCACTGGTCTCACCACAATCACATTATGGAAACTAACCTGATGTTCTTCCTCTAATTATTTCAAACGTTCCGGAAACACAAAAAAATTACCTCACTCTCTATTTAGGAGAAAAACAAAACTCGAAACGTTAATGAGCTTGATATAGGTTGAACCACAGTGACAGTATGTTATAGCGATTATATGCAGATCAATTTGTAGAAAAATGCTGACGCAAACATGTGTAATTCAACAGTATGCTCTAAGTCCTTTCTACAGGATCTTCTCCAATTGTTTCCATGTGGTCGGCCTCAGGAATCTCTCCTGCATATTCAGAGCATGCCACTGCCACAGTAGGAATATGATACCTGACTGTCTTTCTCCATCTCTCTCAAATGTTTCTCCCTCTGAGTCTCAGTGACAAAAATATCCCCTCACTCTCTTCTTTTGTTTCACTTTTTGTATCACTTCTGTCCAAGCACACTGTCGGCTCCCCTGTGTGAACTGGCCTTTAGTGCTGATTCCTCACTGCTCTGTTAAATTGCTTTAAGTGCAGTACAAAGAAACTGTCACCACAGTATGGAGCAGACCTGAGGGCATATGTGTGAGAGTCAGCCTATGTGTGTATGCAGTTAATACCTTAAGGAATAAGTGTGTGTGGCAGCTCTCAAGTGTCATCCACTGATAGTGTAGCGTAGGAAGTAAATGAACTCATTTCTGCAGGGCTGGTCTCTCTCCTTCTCTTCCCCTCCTCTCTCTCTTGCTCGCTTCCTTCATTTCTCTTTCATTCACTCACTCTCTCATTCTCTCTCTCTCTCCGCTCACTTCGACAGATCGTTTTCATAACCACTTTTCTGAGGTCACAGCCTCGTCTGCAGTAGTCACGCAACCCTTCGCCTGCTCAGTCAGCTTTACATGCACACACACACACATAGTATATGTACACATGCGTGCGCGCGCACACACACACACACACACACACACACACACTACTACAGTAATACTACACTACACAAATGCCTTTCTTAAAGAGACAGTGTGCGGCTCTCTCCCTGCAGCCACAACATGTTACAGACTCCGCATTTAAAGGGTCAGCATGTCTATTTTTGGCTCTCTGTGCTCAAAGCATTCCTCTGCTGCTGGCAACACACATGCAACCTGTGGCTGAGTGGAGTGGAAATGCAACACAGGGCTGAAGCTGATCTTTAAATTAAACCTCAGACTGTTTGAAATTGTTACATTTTAACCACGTTTTCGGTTTTTTTACTGAGCAAAAAACATATACATTGACTTAATTACAGCGGTGATATGTCTGTTCTGGTCACGTTCTGCTTCAGGGCAATTCATAATAACGATCTCTCTCTGTGGTTGGTGCATACTTAGAAAGTAATTGCTTTTCTTAACCTCATTAACCACATGTAAATGAATGATGGCAGCTGCTAGTGCAGGTGTCAGTTCCTCAGAAACAATTTCTCTTTGTCCCTGACGGTCCCTCCGTGTGTAGGATTTGTGTGTGTGTGTGTGTGTGTGTGTGTGTGTGTATCTTGTCCATGTGGAATTCTTTCAGGGGACAGAACAACAAAACCTCACACTGTCCTGTCCATCTGTGTCTCTCATCCTCTCTGTCCTCTTGTTCTGTCTTGTTGCCTCTCCCAACACCTTTCTATCCTCTCATCACCTTTCCACTACCAGGATAGCCCACAGGGGAATATACAGTAACTGGGGATGACAGGGGACAAGAGAAAAAGACAGTTCGCAGAGAGAAAGTGAGCGCCAGTGGTTTGAATGGCTTTAGAAAGACAGCAAAACAAAGGGATCATTCACATCGCTGGCCCTCTAAAATACTTGCATGATTCCTACAAAAGTCTGGTTTGTTGAACGTCTCTTACATATGAAGGATGTGTCTGAGACCTGACACCAAAATTAATTGACAGGGATGTTGAAAGGGTGTTCACAAAAATAACATCACATCCTTTTTTGCACCTCTACTTGTTAAAACATATTTATGGTCTCAGTACACACTTTTAACTAAATAGAGGCGTCTCCTCAAATACTCATTAAGATGGCACTTGTTTTTTCTTTCCATTGCTTAGTTTTGTTTTCTTCTTGCTCAGCCAAACCGCCTTACGTCAGCTGCATTTGTATATACATTTAGCATCTTTCATTACCTATGGTTTCTTGGGAACATATGTTGAGGTGATTAGCAAGACACAAATGGGCAGTGGTAGACTTTTAATCTATTACTCTGCTGCTAATTGATCTTCTGCTAAGCCCCCCCGGTTACTGTTGCTAAGCTTCTAAGCTTTCTGTTCTCGCACGGCACATGCGGTTTACAATAGCAGCCTTAGCTTTGCCTGAATCACTCAACAATGTTCATTTGTTGCAATGCAAATGCACGCATGTACTGTTAATATGTATGAACACACACAACCCTTGTTGGTTTCAAATATTATTACCTGCACTCTAGCTGTATAATCAAAGTTGACACTTTGACACTTACTCTACACAGAGTGGACAATAATTCTTTACAAGCCGAAATGAGATTTTCCAGCTCATCAAATCTCAGTTTGTGTTTTTTGTCATGACATCACCAGAAGGGGAGGGGGGAGGCCACAAAACAGCCTCAATATGGCCTGGAAATTGACTGAGAATTTGGCCGGGGAGAGGTTGCATGAGAAGGAGAAGGACTTGAAGTAGCAGGGAGGAGAGGCTTGCCAAGAGTAAAGGCTCAGGCCTGAAGGCTTTTGGCAGGTGTTTTGACTCTGCTATCCATCCAGCTGCTGACTAAAAACATGGGAGGTGTTACAAGAAAATCTATCAGCTGCACAGACAGGCTGTAATCTCTGTAATCCTCTGTCCTTCTGCTAATGTCTAAGAATTCTGCAAATGTTGATGTCTGACTTGTCGATAAATAGTTAACAATCAACCATATGCAATCTTTCAACAAAATGACTATGATCATTTTTCTGGAAAACATGAATCATAGTTAATTGTCTCCCACAGCAGCCTCAGCCTCATCAGTGATCATATGGCTCTGCCAATTAGGTCAAGTCTGAGTTTTCTACATGAATTGGCCCATCTGACATTTTAACAAAGATGCACGTCCAAGGATGGATGGATGGAGAATTGGTATTGTGATGGCCCAATGAATTATGCAATAGGGTTTCTCTCCTTCTATTTTATGCCTCCTTTCTGCCTTTTTGCAACCCCCATCCACCTCTGCAGAACATGGCACTGCGTTAAAATCATTCATGGCACCATCTCTCGTGACATGTTGACCTCATTGCAATAGTCCTCTTGTTTAGCAGCGGCAATGCTCATTTACATTCAACGATCATGTCTAAGATGTGGTCAGGGGAAAAGTGAGAATGGGAGTGGGATGTCATAAAACGGACAGGTGTGGGAAGTAAAGCGAGAAAAGTAAGAATTAGCAGCCTCAGTCGCTATTGTGAAAACAATGAAAAGTGAGTGAGTGTGTGAGAGAGAGTGGGCGGCAGGCTGAAGTCACCCCAGAAGGCAGTCAGGTTGAGGTTGTCCAGGCCTGCAGGCCAAGGCGGGGTGGCACCACAAGAGAGGAAGGATTAAATGGAAGATTAACAAGATCAGAGATGTCATAGAAGCATAGAAAAAAAATGCAGCTGCCTTGACATCAGAATACAATGACGATGAAAGTGATAGATCAAGAAAAACATATACCTCTGCAATGTAGTGCAGTCTGTTTCATCATTTCATTATTTATCATTATCAGTTTAAAACTCACCCTGTTGAGTTTGTAACTTCATTTTTTGTAGTCACAGATAACCCTTTTGTTTCAGCCAACACTAAAGACAAAGGCTTAAAATATGAACAGATGGTATGGATGATCTGTTAGCCTTTAAAGAGATCCAACAGCACATCAGCTCAAGCAAGAAACACTGACAGACACAGGACAATCAGCATGCGCTGCTTCTGTGTGTGCATGAGAGCGGGTATTTATAAAACCATCACCGCATTATCATGCCCGAGACATGTGAGCGGGTGCGGCATCTTCATCCTTAACTAGTTTAGGACATATTGAGGTCATTTTCCCCGGGTTTACACAACATTGCGTGAGAAGGGAAGGGTATCCGGTGGATCCAATTGCCCTCTGTGAGGGCGGCAGCGCCTCCATGAATGTGGCCTTTGAGTGGCGAGAGGCCAGTAGACATGCAGACAGCCTGTACTTACTGTATCTGGGAAATGGGCCTGATGCGACTTCAAACAGCCACAATGATGTTATTATGGTCGCCCCCCCCCTCCTCCTCCCCAGTCTCTCTCTCTCCTTTCTGAGAACTTGTTGCTCATGAGTCACAAGGAAGGAGTCTCCAGCGATCTGTTGTTTACCCTCATATTACTCATGGTAGAACTTGGACGAATCACAGCCTCAATTTCAGTTTTAAAAAAGCTGTTTTTTGTTATTACCCCCTCTGAGAGAGAATGAAGTTTAATTATCCAAAAGCTATCATTTATCTCTATTTATCCTTCACAACATTCATTTTATTAAGCAAAAGGATGGCAAGAACATTGGAAATCATACAGTAATTGTGGGGATTTCTGAGGAAAGACCACACAACACTTATCCATCTTTAAAGGTAAAAGAGGGTAATTCTGTGGGGTGTAATGACTCTTCCAAAAGAGTTTTAAGCAATGGACTAATATAACTTTTGAAGTGATAACCCCACACTGACTTTGCTCCTAACTTTGGGCAAATAAGCATTTCACACTCCTTCATTCTAAACTGGGTTATCCATATCTTTGAGCCAAGATTTGCTGTTTTTCCCCTGAAAATCAAATACGGCCTCCCAGCAAACATTTGACAGGCGGTAATATGCAAGAGGTAGAAAAGTTCAACATCATCCCAAGCAAACGCAAAGTTTTTACAATATGATGCTATAGCACAGTGAAAAATAAAAGTGAAAGCAGCTTATTTGAACTTGTATCAGACAGGTATCGGAGTCGTGGTTTCACAAAATGACGCAGGTGGCAGCTATGGACGACGAGTGGATGTGACTCCGTTTTGATTTTGGTGCTATATTTACACAGGCTTTCAACATCGGTGCAGGCTGTCATATCAACATCTTTTCAGTGTCAGGATGTTTGCTGGGCCGGGCTAACTTTTGACAGTGAGAAACTGGGTTAGACTTCAGAATGACAATTTTATCACATTTAATTTGTCAAGTCACCCTGAAAAATTCTGAATAACACCCACTTTGTTTTGTGAATTTTAGTTTCTGTAAAGCAAACAGAGGTTATGATACTTATTTCTTTTCCACATTAACACTATCACAATTAAAGTGCATTTAAAGGGGACCTATTTTTCTCATTTTCAGGTTCATACTTTTATGTTGGGGTTTCTACTGGATCTCAACTGGACATGTTACAGCAGGAATATGATCCCGAAATCAGGGAGAAATTAACGACGCCGGCAACGTTAGCATGTAGCCTCATGTAGCAGTGTAGGTTATGTAATGTAACATGCCTGAAGCAGACGATGATATAAAGAAATCTGTCACAATCTGATGTCAGCTTGTCTCAAAAATAGAGAAAAAAAAAACAAAAATGTTGCAAACAGAGAATTCAGAACAGATGAAGCTTGAGGTTTTTGCTCTCAGGGATTACTTTTACATATGTTTACCTCATTATCTCACATTTAATTAAAACATCTGAAATTGTAATTACACACACACACACACACACACACACACACACACACACGCATATATATATGTGTTTTGTATGTTTTCAAGAATTTATAAGAATTAGTCACTAAATGACTGGTTAACTGACTTTGTTTTTGTGGTAACTTGCAGTTTAAGGGCTTAAATGTGAAAGCTTTATATTCCAGGCTGTACAGTGAATATATAAACATGCTGAGACGCCCCTCAATTCCCGCTTTAATCTCCCTGTTCCCGGGCTAATTGTTATCCCGCGCTGTGAAAAGCTCTTGCATGTGTTAATCTGGAGACACAGTCAGCCTAAGTGTTGAGATCCATTACAGGTCAAGAAATACCGCGTTGGAAATAAAATATGATTGAAAAATTATGGGAGTGGCGTATGAAAAATAAACATGGGTGGAAGCCACTTCCAGCTCTATATCTGACAGATGACACTGTATGAAAACAAGGATTAGACTGTCAATGCTCTGACTGGATAAATGTGGGTATCTGTGTGTGTGTGTGTGTGTGTGTGTGTGTGTGTGTGTGTGTGTGTTTTTGTGTGTGTGTGTGTGCGCGTGTGTGATGCATATTTAAAACATTTGCAATTTGATGATGAAAACAAACCCTGGCACATTAGCATGGAGAATTTCCCTGCTCCGCACGCAAACCTAGAGCAGGGGAGGGCCCCAGTGTGTGTGTTGCTGTGGGTGAAGCCGGCAGCTGTTTAAATTCAGTCTAACAGCGCTCTCTCTGCAACATGCCAATTTAAACACGATCCTCAGGGACAGAAACAGAGTCTGACACTTCTCTCCACCACCTCTGTCATTTTCTCTTCTTCTTTTCTTTCTCTCTTTCTCCTTGTTGTTCTTCATGTTGTTGCAAATATCCACTGTGTTGCCTCTGAGCTGACTTTAAATCTGAATCAAAACTCACCACAGTGTTTCTAACTGTGGCCTGTGTTGTACTCAGGCTGCACTTATCTCGCTGCATTAGCCGTGATGAGCTCCTGCACCTGATATGATGATCTGACTTGATCCCGTGGCTCCCTGTCATGTACCATCTTTAAGAGGTCGTGTCATTGTGCCTGATGAATAAGTCATCAGATCAGCGCTGTGCTCGTCCCTGAAAGGTCCAGAGGCCTGGTGCCTGTAGCTCCTTTTCTAATGAGGTCACAGACACAAAAGGAACCTCCGTGACAGACAACAGATCTGCTGTGATCCTTGCAGATAGAATAAAACTCTTGGACATTTGTGGAGATAAAAAGGTCATATTAAACTAGAAAAGGCCAACTTTACTGAAGAAAATGAACATGAGCTTGCTGTTGAAATTAGGCGATTGAAATGTTATATTTTAAATAAGGAGTTAAAGATAAATGTACAAATACTGACATAAGTTGAAATGGAACTGCTGAAACACGTTGAAGTGCGCAGATTAAGTGTAAGCACTAAATTAAGTTAAGTATTAAATTTAGGCGTAAGCGTTGAGTGAAGTTGAAGTTTTAGTCAAAGGGGAGTGCTGAAAGAAGTCAAAGACTTAGTTGAAGTTCAAGCACTGAAAGGCGTTGAAATGTCAGCTCATGTGTAGGGAGCAAATTGAGCTGGAGGTGTCAGTCAAAGTTGAAGCCTAAAATGAGACGTGCTATCTCAAGCATATAAAATGAAAGATGTCAGCTGAAATGTAGTCTAAAGTGTAAGCACTGAAAGAAGTGGAAGTGTAGAGGATAAATTTACTGTAGTCTGATGTATCAGATAAAGTGAAAGCAAAAGAGAATAGTGCCAGCAAAGGTTGCCCCAAGTACTATTTTTTGGGCTCTGGAGCTTCGGTAGTAATAAATAGTGAACATTGAAATTTCCGAATCTGAGACAACGCCTGAAAACAGAAGCGCAGAAACAGAATTCTAGCTCAAACAAATTCAAGAATTGAGATTTATATTCATGGGTTTGAATGTTTCTGTTAGATGCAGTGCTGAGGGACTGACTGACTCTGGAGCGGCTCTCCTTCCAGCGAACAGTCAGTTTGCCCAGTTAGCACAAGCTAACACAGCGGCAATGGCTAACGTCCGACACCAAGCTGTCATAATAGTTCCAACAAACTCACACTGACACTGAAACGGCTCGACTCAGCCACTAAACCCGTTAATGACTGTTAGCTGTGTGATGCCAACAGTTAGCCCATCCTATGACCAACAGTCCCTGGCACCAAGCGGAGCTCTCATACAAAATAGAGAGTGCAGAACAAGGACAGGCTGAACAAATATGTATGCAGTGCAATTAAATAAGATTTTAGCAAAAATAAAAAAAAATGTTAATAAATCATTGTATGGGAAACACTGTTATATTAGGTTTTGGGGTTTATTTGGGTTTAGTCCTCATGCCAGCTTAATTGTATTAATAGAAATATGATGTCAGTGAAGTGTCAGCTGAGGTGTGAGCACTGAAAGCAGTTGCAGTAAATCTGCAAATGATCTGAGACGTGCGAGGGTTAAAGGTGGCAGTCAAAGTGTAAGCACTGATAGGAGTTTAAATGTCAGTACAGAGGAGAAAGAGGTGGATGCAGTCGAAGTGCCATGCCAGTTGACATGTTAAGTGGTGAAAGCAGCTGAATCGCCAGTTGAAGAGTAAGAGATGAAACAGAGAGCATGTGTGTCTAAGATTCAGTTAGGGCTGCAGCAGGCAAAAGAATTTTTGTTTCATTTGATCAAATTAGGTAACGTCTGACTATATAACTGACAGTAACAATAAAATGCACCAATTTGCTTCATCACGTATGTACTATTTTTTTTTTCATTTTTTTTTTTTTACAAAAGGCTACTACATTGCACTTCCTGTTTTCAAAATGTTACTCAAATTAAGTTTTGAACGTGACAGTAGTTTCCTAAAGTGCTTCATATTAAATACTTTAATGTGTGTATGTGTGTGTGCTGGGGTGATTTCACCACTCGTGTCTTACATCCAAAGAAGACTGACACAATAACCACAGCTCATCTCAAGAAAGGACTGCAACATAACTTTTAAAAATAGCATTCTTCTCCTCCTCTATTATTGACTCACTACTTCTTTTACTCTTTTCTCTTTTTTTCAGTTGACACTACAGTTTAAGCCACTCAGAAAGCCTCAGAGAGCTTTCACCATGAACTCCCCCAGTGGGCCTTTAGTGCTCGTGATGTTAGTGAAAACCTCCAGTGGGAGGTCAGCGATCCAGCTTGCAGACACACACACACTAAAAAATGGAAAGGCTCATCTTCCAGTAAATTTATATCAGGAAAACTTTGCTGGTTTCAAGTTTTCAAGTAAAATTAACAATTTCAACACACTTATAAATAAAGCAAACACTTACAAAATGAATGTCTTGAGTCAACAGCATCTTGGCATATGCCCTTTTTACACTGCCTCTTCAAGGCCGGAATTTCACGCCATGATGCTGCTTTACCGTTCTATATAAAAGGTACAATGGGGGGACAGAGTTGTATCGCCTTTATGACAGCAGAGGTAGTAACAGCACCGAAAAGATGTCTGTATAAAAGGGACAGCCGACAGGACAGAACACGTGACGTTTTGAAGGTGTATTTTGCGTGTGTCCCACAGCTGGTTGATTTAAAACGCAGCTGATAGCAGTTAGCAGCTAACTCAAGAAGAACAGGGCCAAAAATTTCAAAAAATTGGGGAAACAATGAGGTCCAGGAGCACCTTACCCTCCAAGCAGTGGACATATTAGCTGCCATATAACAGGGACAATAAATGTTTGTTACAACCATGCCATTGTTATTGTTTATAAAGCGCTGCTGATGCGTATGTTAATACTAGAGGACGATGCTGTTGTGTTAAACGTCCTGCCCATCAAACCTTATTTGCTTCTGCAACGCTGACCCGCTGACTAAAATAACACACTGGAGAGACATGACTCCGTCATTGTTTGGTTCTGTATAAAAACACAAAGGCGGCATCAAGAAGTGACTTTGTAGCGGCCCTGTAGCTCCATCTCTGTGTGTTTGTATTTACATGTGTTATTATGTGAAATCATCATTTTCCACTGGAGTTTTTCTCATTTGCTTTATCAATGTGATGAAATTTCAAGTGATGCTGATGCATGAGGGGATACAAAATGAAACCCTTACCCTGCCCATCATTTTTTGCAGTGCACACATGAATACACACACACACACACACAACTGCACACATCTCAAACAAATCCCAGTGAGCATTAGGGCTCTGTCGCGGCTCTGTTTACTGTCGAACACTTAAGATATATACCTTCCTTTCTCCTGGCTAACAAATATTGCCTGGGGGCTGAACGGCTGAGCCAAGCACAAGTCACGCAACTGCCTCTCTCCCTCTCAGTCACCCCGTTACACTCACACATTCACACACTTTGCCATCCTGACTCACTGGATACCTGGCTGCCTGGGTGAGACATTTGCCCCTGCAGAGCTGTTCCTCTTTAACAATGTGCCTGGACGCTGTCAAGTCAGAGACCATCCTGCTGCTGTTAACTGATGTTTGGCTTCACCTTGTCTTTCTTTTTTGCAGCACCCAAGTGTGTGTGTGTGTGTGTCTGTGATAAGGAAGGATTGTCTTTACCCTCTCTCCCACTTGCCATACCCTCCATTTACAAATCTCTCTCTCCACCCTAAAAATATTTTGCCAGGCTCACTCATTCGATCATAATTCGGCAGAGAGCAGCAGTTCAAACAGAGTTCAGATTGCTCTGGGTGAGTGCAGTGAAGGCCTGCCAGCCAATAAAAAAAATGCACAAACTGTTTTAAACATCCTCTTGCATCACATTCTCTAGTTATCTTTAATTAGCCCTTACTACGGCTCTTTCTTGCTGAAATACATGTTCTGCAATGTACAGCATACACAGCAATATATATCTTGGTTCAGTATCAGTTAAATTTGTATGGTGAATTTACAACACAGTCTGTCTGAGACTGAAAAAAAGAACCCATTCCCCCGCAAAGCTGCTCCAAATAACCCTAACTTCATTTGACATGATCTGAGGGACTATTTTTACTCAGGCGAGTTACGTTCTCCTGTTTTCCCATATCAAATGCTGATGAAAGGGGACCTCATCTGGCTGACGGTAGTTAGCGTATTGAGCTGTATCGGGTCAGATGCCACCTTTGGTTAGTGATCTTTCCAACCACATGGAAACATATCGATTTACATTAGGCAACAACAACAGGGACCGGGCCTGGCCACTGTTGCACACTGAAGCATGCTTCAATTAAGATAAATGGAGGTGACAGACAAATCAAACGGTCTGGTGTACAGTGTGCCCCGGCAGCCAGTGCACAGACACAACTTGATGACATGAAGTACATGTGGAATTCATGCCACGCGAGTCTTCAGAGAACAAACAGAATCCTGATTGCATTAGTAATATTGCTCATTAAAGGCCCACGCTTCAGGTCCTTTGTATTCATTCCTTCACTTGACTAAGTGTTGGTATTTAAACATACACTGAAAGTATGCAGGTAAAAAGGATGCATTCATGTGATGCTGCAGAATTTGTTTCATACACAACAGAACAATAACGTAGTTTGTTAAACTGAGTCGTCACTTTCTTGTGATTTTCCCCTTTTGCTCCGATGGTTTGTCTTGGTGCGATGCTGCTCAGTATTGTGCCAGAGCAGCAGTGTCGCTGAGTTCATTCATCAGCAACTGTGAATAGCCTCTCCATTCGCTCGGTTTAGCCATCAACAGATCGCATTACTGACACCAGTGAGCTTTTTATGCGGGTGGCCATGTTAAATTGGTTGTGCTGTAGCTAATAGGCCTCGGGTGTGCACTCGGGAGGCAACAGGGGACTGAATCTATGTCATCAATCAGTTCATTGTGGGCTGTCTCTAAAGCATGCAAACAGAATAACTCAGGGACACAGACAGGCTCGACAATAACAAAATCTGATTCTTGGATTCAACTACTGATTTGGTTATTTCTACAATGCTGAATTCCAATCAAGGCCACATGTAGGGCTTTTTCTTTGGTCATACGCATTCTAGCACTGATGCAAAATGGATTCAGTTTTTAAATTCAGTGATCTCATAATAAACAGTCGCAAAACTTTTTCATAAACTCAAAAAGCTGTTTCTAAGCAGAATTGCCCGCATGCCACAACAAATACAAAAATGACTGTTCCGAGGCTTAATGAGTTATCAAATGGGCTTTCAACATGTGGCTTTGGGCGGTGCTGAATCTGTAAACCATATTCCATGTCTGCATGGAGATCAACAAAGTCTATTTGTTTGTTGTATGGGGGGATGAATATAAATTGGCAATGTGAAATTACTTAATCTAAGCCAAAAGGGGTGTAGTTGGGGTTAAGCATGCTACAGTGGCGTGCTTGTAAAAATAGCACAGCTACACTGCAAACCAAAAGCAGAACAAATGTTTGTAATAAGAAATATGTCTGCCAATAACACCACCATTCAATAACTGTAGATTAACTACAGTTTGCACACCCTGTGAACCTTAAATTTACTTGACTTCAAAGCAGCATGTGAGATTTCTAATTGAATGCCATGATATTATAAACTATGTAAAACAACAGCTGGGATTTGTCAGCGTGTTTGCAGCACCACTGCATGCTTAAAGTGCTTCCATAATATAATTATCAACTCAAACTCCAGGGGCTTCGGTGCGCTTGTTGCTTCCCTCCTTGTCCCTCTGAGCTTCCTTTGCTCAGGCAGAGCAGCGCGCTAGGCGGTAGCTGTGGCAGTAATTACACAAGACAGCTTCCAACAATAGTGTTGGGCCAACAAAGGCTTCTGCTCCCTCTGCATGAGTCCTGGCTGTCTATTCACACTCACTCAAACTCAAACACACACTCTACCCGTCTGTTCACACACACACACACACACACACACACACACACACACACACACACACACTTGCACACAAACACACCTCCCTCGCTGAGCGGCCGCCACTAGCTGTTACAGTTAGCGTCTAATGGGGCCCCCCTCAGCACTGATTTGAGTAATTCACTTATGGCCTTTTGTGATCCCAGGGGGCTCTGTTGCCCCCCCTCCCTCCCTCGGGCCGACAGAGCCCAACTCCACTCAAGCGAGTTCAGTGTCTGAGGCACGAGAGGCCAGGAAGGGACAAAGACAGTGTCATGCCTTTGATTCAAGCAACTAATGAGTTAGCTGTGAGGATCCTAAATGCATAAGGCGGCTTTTCCATTCATGCTTCTCGACACATACAAGGGATTAGCGTGGCTGTCCTGTCGCGCTAGTTAACAGCTATTGTGTGGCTGATTACAGCAGAGGGGGCAAACACACATGCAAGAGGGTGGGAGAGTGAGACGACATGCAACTAATGTGCAATTTAGCATGGAACCTTTGGGTGGGTAATACATACATATATATGTATATTTATATATATATATATATATATATATATATATATACACACACACACACACACACACACACACACATATATATATATATATATATATATATATATATATATAGCTGTTATCCCACCTTAAATAATTTCATTAGAGTGACTTTGACAATGATCTCAATATAATTTAAGAGGTGGTTCCTCTTGGGGAAACATTTATGCACACTGAAAACCAGTGGGTCAGTTTTCACTCACTGTTTTTTGGGTGCATTAATAAAGTCAAAATTGACCCACACATTTGGTCATTATGGCACAGACACTATACTGGGTTAACTTTACACAGGACCAATGAGCAGAAAACCATTGGGTCCCAATCAAACCCAAGATGATGGTTGGTCCAAACTGTGCTATATTTTTTGCTTGGGTAAATAATTCTGATTTAAAAATGACAGAAACAGTGTGAAACTGACCCATTATCTTGTGTTTGATTGGTGGGACACATCATTTTCTACCCTTGCATTTTTGGTGTGGTTAACTCCAATACTGCTTTATTGACCCAACCATTTTTAGTATAAAAGTGGTCAAATCTAAACATGTTAAAATGTTCCACAGAGAATTTTATTAAACTTAAATCTAAAAAAAATCATTAAAAGGATATGACTTTAGTGTATAAACCTATGTCTGTCTAACCCCATTCACAACAAATGGACAGGGTTTTAGCATGCCAAAATAAAGGAAAGGAATGATAAGACCCCGAGCACTGGTATTAGGTTAGTCATAACAGCGAGAACACATTAACATTTACACTGGAAATGTATTAAGCGGCCATACGTCTACGTTTGTATATAGAACTCGTCGCACGGAATTACAGACATTGCATGTGTAGGAAAGAGGAAGGAGAAAAGCCTGAGCACTGGCATTTAGCCTGATCACGCACTCTTCATGAAGCACATGGGGATGAGGGGTGATTTTCTTTCACAGAGGTCAGTGAAACAAACAGAAGGGCAGAACCCCATGGGGAGGGAGAAAGGAAAAAAGGGGTGAGGGGGGGAAATGTTGTCATGGTCAAAGAAAAAAGAATAAGAAGGAAGGACAAAAAATTCATAAAAGACGTAGATGGAAATGGGGTGACAGGATGTGAACCCCGATCTGATGATGATAATCCCACATACGAGCAAATTTTCTCTGCTTCAACAGCATTCACGCACACACAGTTTGGGATGTTGTGATCCATTATCTCCCTGGATGCTCTTAATCAATACACATCACTAGGTCTTATAAAGGTTTACTGATGTGTGTTGATCACTAAAACTGATGTGAATCAGGATGAGAAGCTACATCAGATGATCTAATGAACTGTCAAAAGAAATCGTGAGAATATGCCCTGCTGGCAGTTGTGCTGGTTACTCAGGGAAAAAAATGCCGCTTTGGTCCACTTTAAGAAAACATGCCATTCATAGCATCACCTTTTATAACTCATAATGTAAGTGTTGTAATGGAACAGCTCCGGGTGAACTGGAGATGTCGTGCCACCAACACCAGAATAGCGCTGGCCAGTCTGCTCGGATCTGTCTTCAGGCCTGTTGTGACATATGACATTTAACTGATATGATGGGCTGATGGGTTGAAGTCCTTGGATCCTTTGGGCTTTGAAGCATTGCGTGCTGGAGGATTGAAATGTGCAATCGCCCTACGCAGCTACGCATCAAGAAATCAGCATGCAAGCATTGATTCACAGCTCGTCAAGTTGATACTAATTACCCAAGAAGTTTAACTGATTCCCGTTGATTTCTATCTCCTAATCCCTGTAAGACTGTGATTGGGTCAAACAACAGAGGCGAACGAAAAGGTCGAAGGGTTGGACCTTGAGTGAGTTTGAGTGTTCACTTCAAAAAAGGTATAGACAGATGTAACAAATGGGTTAATGAGCTGTGCACTCAGTCCATTGACGCATCCTGAGGCCCATGATATTAGTGCCACAGGTCAACCTGAATAGGTCCCTTGAAAGAACCAAAATTAGGGTATTTGGATTCTAGTAAAATAGTTAGTAAATATCTACAACCATATAAGATCATTATTTCTTCATTTCAAACTTTTTGGGGAAAAAATAAATATGAGAGGCAGTTCTGCGTAATTGCAAGAACATGGGGATAAGTGTGAACTCTACATTCAACAAGTGCCTTTTGGAGGGTGGGTGCTACAGTAACTCTGCCCTCTGTCCACATATGCAATGCACACAAATATTTAAACAGTGGATCTTAGATTTACAGTGAGGGACCTGTCAAAAGTAGTTACCAACTCTCCACCCATGCTGGGATAGGCTATAGGCCATTATAACACTGAGCAGGCAGCCTACACACTATCAGTGAGTAAAGAAAATTAAACATATAGTTTCAAATGTTGGGAAATAAACAGAGAGTTTGATGAGAAAATTGCAACAACTCTTGCATCTGTTCAGTAAATACACTGCAGCCAAGTTGCTTAGTTTAGCAAAAAGACTGAAACCAAGAGTAGCTCTGAAAGTAGCACCTTTAAAGCTCACTCATTAACATATATCTTAGCGGTGTAGTGGGTAGCACTGACATCTCACAGCAAGAGGGATCCTGGTTCAAACCCGGGGTGGGGGATTCCTTCTGTACAGAGTATGCATTTTCTCCTTGTGTCAGTGTGGGTCATTCAGGCTAGGTTAATTGCATGAACAAGCGTAATTAGTTGTCTGTCTCTATGTTAACCCTGTGATAGTCTGCCGACCTGTCCAGGGTGTACCCCACCTTTTGCCTTATGTCAGCCGGGATGGATCGAGCCCCTTGCAACCCCTAAGAAGATATGTGGTCACAGAAAATGAATGAAAGAATGAATGTAAAAAGGCTTTGTGCTAAACTAAGCTAAGCTAACTGGCTGCTTTAAATGAGCTGTATACAATATTTAGAATATTAATAAAACAGCAAACCACTATTTGCTATGTAAAGATATAGCAGAATAAAGGCATCCTTAGCAGAGAAAGTTCTCTCTGTGTATAATATAATGCAAGCTCCTTGTTGTCCTGTGTTCGTATCCCACTGGCTAGCTAATCGCCACCACTTTGCACTGCTGTTACTGTTGATATCCGGACAAAGCCCACCCTCCAGTTTCCCTTGATTAACACCAGTCACTCTGTCAGCACTGTTGCCGTTACTAGCCCAGTTAGCATCGTTAGCTGCTAGCTGCCAGCTCAGCCACCTCCATGTTGAGAGCCATGTGCAGACAACCTTCTAAATCATAGATATGCTCTGATTATTGTATAGAGCTCCTCTAAAAAGCAAAAAAAAAGGTGACTGGCTGAACTATTAGTTCAGGGTAATAACATGAACAGATTTGTGCTGGAATGGACTTCAGGAGTGTAATTTGAACAAGCTGCCAATACTATCTCCCTGCAGCATTTAAGAATGTGAAGCGGTTGTAGTATATGATTCTCAAATTTCGAGAAGACATTTTGTTTCAAACTCTGGAAACAGCAGTAAATTGACCACATGTTGACCTTTCTAATGCTAAACCTTTTCACTTCATTTAGAGTCCATGCAGCGTGCTGATTTGTCTTGGCCTCTTCCCTCCAGTCTTGTCTGCCACTGGGTTGCAGAATATGGGGAAGGAAAAAGTGTGGGGTCATTGAGAGTTTAGTAAACACAAAGTCCGTCTATAATGTGACCTGATACATATTTTCACCCCTGAGCAAAGACTCCATTCAGAAACTGCTATCATGTTGCAACACTTCCTTCTTAGGGTAAGCAAATGGTCTGCACTTGTACTGGCGCGATTTGATACAGATTTGACATGAAACAGATTAACCCCAGCAGTCTGGCACAGGGGGCTTACAACTGGGAAATTCTCTTACAATGTGTGGATGAGAGACTAAGGATCTAGACTGATTGTTTTGTCTTGTTCCATCCTTCCTCTATTGCATGATGCTTGGTTAGTTACAAAACCGTCTCCTGTCTGCTTGCTGACGTCACAAGTGTCGTATGCCTGCCGTGAGTCTGTGGGCTCTGCGGCCTTTCTCTTCCTCTTTTATAATAGCTCACCCAGCAGTTAGAGGCAGACAACACACATACTGAAACTGACTGACACACGTTTGGAGATTAGCAACACAGATGCACAGTGCAGATCTAAACATTGTTGTAAGGACTTTGCGTAGCAGTGAGGCGATCGGCATGTCACGTTACCAAACCTGGCACAGATAAGCATACTTGCACTCGATCTCTCATCACATTTTGTGTGTGTCTATGTTTGTGTGTTCCCATACCCTGTCAACACTGTGACTGGACTGACAGCTATGAGGGAAGGTGGGGCTTTAATTGAGGGCTTCCAGACACACACTTATAAATACACCTCGCTGCGATGTGGATACGTTTACACCACAGGCATTTATATTTGGGCATGAAATTTGTTTTGGTGGTAACTTTAGGGGCTGTTATGATGTATTGCAAGACATTGATGATTTTCAGGGCGGATCATTTACTGAGAGCTAAGCAATACAGCACTGTAGACATATAGATGGTTTCCAGGCTGTTGGTGTCTCACGGAGGTCAGTGTGCAGGTCTATTCTGAGATGCAAAAAGAGAAAAAAATGCATAAGCTATGCAGGAGAGTGTACAAATGAAGGTCAGAAGCCAAAGTGTGTTGAATAATATGTGTGTATGTATCATTCTGCAATGGATAAATGGGAAGAATGTTAGATATAGTACATGCAATATTACAGTGGAAGGCACAGACTTCTCCAACCCAAATGACAGCAATGACATATATAGCTCACTTCTGTTGAAAAGCCACTGCAAGATGATATCAGTCAGAAAGCGTTAAACAATCTGCCTCAGCTTCTGCTCAGTTAACCATAGATGTGTGGTATAGAACTACAAGTGGTAAAACTGATTGTATACAGATGCCAAAAGCCAAACAGGACACAGGGGTTGTTGCATGCTGATCTAAAAGGAGATACAGTCATTCCATTTCTCTGTATTGTAGTTTATATAATAACATAATGTTATAACATCATAAATAATAACATGAAACAAGCAACAATAAGGCAGTAAGTTACATTTACTGGCAATACAGACAACTTATTTAAAGGAGGTTCCTGTAAGAAGTAGCAATTTGGTGATTTTTATCATCTGAGGAGTTAAGTAATACTACTGAAACTTGATGTTGGTCATACCATTTCCCCAGAATCACAGACAACAAAAAACATCCTCTTTAAACTCATCTGAAACTCATCATTCAACTTCAGATTTCCTCTGAACTCTAATTGGAACAGAACATGAAACATGGAAGAACAGGATAAAATACAAATTATGCAAAAAAAACCACAAAGCAGTGTGGTTTGAAGGTCCGCAAAATCATCTTCCTGTGAGTCAATACTGTGGGTGGAGAAGCTAGTGTGCTGGACGAAATGAAGGATACACTCCTTGTGTGTTTGATCCCAAGAATGACGATGAGGACAGAGCGAGGTAGATACGGGCAATGAGATATACATATGGATTAGTGCCAGTGCTGCTGCTTTTTTTCTCCTAAGGGTGTGATGGGGAATCTGATCATGGTGCCATGAGGGTCGAGACCTGATATGGTGACAGACGGCGTCAAAATAAGAGACTATCACACCTCATTGCACACACATGAAGTGAAAATAGCCACCACTGCACGTAACAGTAATGCACACAGCCAACACTCTTACATATAACACATTGTACTAGCTGTCAGGGTTTAATGTCAATGTAATGCCACGCTCTGTTCCAAAAATACAAGTGCAGTTCTTTCTCAGGGGTACTTCAACAGTAGTCGTCCAGGAGAGTGTGATTGCCAACTGAAACTTTCCCAGCTATTCTGGGGATTTGAACCGCCGATCGTCTGGTCACAAGCTTACATGCTTTACAATTACCTTTTCTCAAAGAATACTTGTTTGAAAATGTCCTGCTTCGTCAGAAAGTGTGAGAGGGAATGAAGCTGGATGTGACCACACAGCCTGTTCTCATTCCCAGGGCGCCAATACAGCAGCTTGGTCAGAGCTGTCAACATCCGATTCCGACACAGAAGGCAGCCTTTAGTGTCTGTATGAGATGTACTGGGCTTTCCAATAATTTTGTGGCAATGATGTAGCATAAAGAGCGAGAAAGCACAAGTTGAGAGCAAGGGGTGGCTGATGGTTCAAATAAACACAGGACTATCATCCAGGAGACCGGTGTTCATGTCCCATGTGAAACATTGAGTTAAATGTCATATACGTCATGTACGTCACATTAGTCAGACGACATAAAGACATTTCCCGTAAACACTGAAATTTATTACGAAAAGACACTAGGCATCTAACGAACAAAAATTAACATGGAATCCCTGAGTCTCAAACCCCAGGAAAAGCGCCAGGCTTTGATGCCAATTTGATATAAAAGACAAATTGTGTAACTACAATTTCCAAGAACATCACATGATGCCATTGGGCCCAAAAGACTTTTTCTCATTGAAAGACATGTCTGTAAATCAGTGGATACATTTTTTAAGTGTCACAACCCCTGAAAAAAGATCTGACAACATTTAAGTAGTGTAGAAGAGCTATACGATTAAACAGGAAGTTAGCCACTCTGCCAACTAAAGTTTCTGGTGCAGTGGTTCCCCACTGGTGGGTTGCAGCCCAAAAGTAGGTCAAAGGTCCATTCTGAGTGACTCACAAACGTGTTGAGTTTGTAAAAAAACACACTTCATTTTAGAGTACAGTGAATTTCCGGCATAGGGCTCAAATAGAGTAAGTGATTAACGGACAGCTACTTGACAGAGTCGGCAAACTAGCGCAACAACATGGCCAAAAGCAAGTATGCAACTTAACGCAACTTGAACAGGCATGAACAGGGCCTCTCCCCAAATGCTTTATCCTTTTATCCTCTTTATAAATCCATGCTAGGTGTCCAAAATTGATGCTAGAGGGGTACCTAGAGCATCATAGTTTTAAGCGTAAGGCCACTAACCATGCTGCCATATTTGATGCCAGCAGCAAACTTTAATGCATTAGCATGAATTACATCAACTAATATCAAGTCTATAGCAATGCAACACACCTTATAAATAGGTGGGAATAGGGACTGCCCTGTATTACAGTACGTGGTTTATAGGTCCTGTCATGTGATTCTCATTTCCAGCCCTGCTGACTTCTGCTTGCTCTGTTATAGCCTGTTTTAATTTATTTCAGTCCAGTGACACAGGATAAAAGAGGAGGAACAAAAGGAGATGTGATTCAAAAGAGTGAAAGTTTATGTCAGATTTCCTTGATTCACACTCTGAATGTGCATCAGCTGCTTTACAAGACATCCTGATTGCTTTTATGTCCCTGAACTAAACAAAAACGGCCCCCTGTCAGCATCTCAGTAATAATACCAAATAATTTAAAAGGGAATATTCCCTTGAAGATGTGCCTTTAGTTACCTGATCCCCTCTGAATGTATGGTCGTTACCTGATTAAATGTTTGAAAAAAAGCAAAATTCTAATTTCAGATAATGAGGCAAAAAGCAGGGAAATACAATCGCACAAAACAGACTCCAAAAAAACACGTACACACCGGAGGAGAATTAAAAGCAATCGGGCAGAAAGACAAAGGAGGAGGGATAGTTAATCCTTAGGGTAAATATTTAACAAGCTCAGCAATTACAGTGAGGGCAGAGACCTAACATGGAAGAGAAGGGAATTATAGCCTGCTGACTGTCAACACACACACACACACACACACACACACACACACACACACACACACACACACACACACATTCACATGGACCTACTCGCTTGGGCATCTGCCTAAAAATGCTGAAAATATAGATACCCTGACCTAAAATAAAAATGAAATAAAAAAAACATGGGACAAAGAGTTCCACACAGCCTGTAGGCTATGAACTGATGACTTAAAAAATATTATTATTATTTTATTTCTTATTTTTCAGAGGGGCCCCTCTGGACTTGTGGCCCATTTTTGCTGGCTCGGCATGCTTAACCTGTGCCATGGTATACTGAGGTATGATTGTATGTACTTCCACTGTGTTCCTTTAACTGAGAGATAACTGGGATAGCAGCATCACTGAAACAAGTGAAGAGACAAATGTTTGTCCAGAGGGGCTGTCCATCTAAAAATGAAATCAGTTTTTCAGTTTAACATCATAATAGT
The DNA here is from genome assembly GCA_026686955.1 of Epinephelus cyanopodus. Classification (NCBI taxonomy): domain Eukaryota; kingdom Metazoa; phylum Chordata; class Actinopteri; order Perciformes; family Serranidae; genus Epinephelus; species Epinephelus cyanopodus. Next base: position 8,321,743 of record CM048935.1, read on the forward strand.
CTGAATGTGGACATCTAGAAATGGTTATCACCTCAGAGGACTATGAGATTTGGAATATGAACATATTTTCTTACATCCAATTATATTTATGAGTCAGGCAATCATTGTGAAAGATGTGTTTTTCTTCTACACCAGTGGATATCCGCACCCTCCAGGCAGAATAAAAAAAATCTAATGAATAAAAGTGAAATAAGACAATTTATAAATCAATGTCGAAGTGCATAACTGCACACAAATAGCATTGTTTATATATTTTGGCATGTAATAGCACACAGAGTCATCCCAGGTCATATATCTCACTGTGCCCCTGAGCACATTGCAGCTGAATCTAATAGGATATGATGAAAAAGTGAAACAAGTTGAGGTGAATCCCTGTACACACACACACACACACACACACACACACACACACACACACACACACACACACAAAGCCTTAGGGTATATTTGCATAAAGTACATAGGTACATACTGTTCACTTTGTTCCACCCTTTAGCAGTCACGCAACAAGAGACAACCGGTAGAATCTCAGTGTGTTTCCAGAACCACCTGCCACATGATTTTCTTCTTCTCCTCCTGTATCTCTATCCCTTCAACCGTTTTATAATGGAGTAAATTAACAGTAAATCTGTTTTAAAACAACAAAACAAAGTGCAGTCCAACGTGTCGACAAATACTGTACCCACCTAATCACAACCAAATGAAGTGGACATCAGTCATGACTAAGTGGCAACTTCACACAGTCCCCCCAGTGGACAAAAAGGAGAACTGTATCAGCATGAGTAGAAGAGTATTCCTTCCTCCTCCTCTATAGGACAGTTTATAAATGCAAATGACACTTAAGGTTGCAGGTTTCATGGTTTCATGGTTTCCTAGCATGTGTCTAGTGAATGACTCAGTGATTAAAGGAGAGGAGGAAAAAAAAGATGATTATGACTCCAAACCACAGGAAGGATGTGGACATATACTTGTTGCTCGTCATCTTAAATTTATCTGGAGGAGCCCTGGCCATGCTCCATGTTTAAATATCAGTGGAAATAACTGCGACTGTGAGAGTCAAATGAGTTGACCAAAGAGAGGGAGGGTAGAGATTGCAGATGTATACAGAACCAAATCCCTCATGTTCCACTCTGATTAATCTCATTACCGTAGCATCAAAAGCCAGCTAAGCTGGTCACAACTGCCACTGATAACAAGGCATCCAGCAGAGGTAGAGCAAACAAATAGAGGCTTTGGCATTAATGCATGTTTAAAGAGCTCAGATCCTAAAATAACACCTGATGAATGCCACCTGTACTGTTAATATTAGTGCCTAAAAACTGACTGTAACTTTGGATGGTGAACACAGAAAGCTATTAACACTCTGATAACACATGAGCAACAACCCCACTCACTTTCAACACACCTTTCAACACTTTTAGCAGGTTTACACACATGACTGAGTCCTCTCTATTTTCCAAGAAGATTGGGCCATTTGCAGCTCTCACTCGGCACCGACACTCCTCAGCATCACCCATCGTTGAGGCAGCGGTTGCAGTCTTTATCTCTGCGTGATCCCTTATCCGGGAAAGGCACCTTTGATAAGTCCAATTAGCACCTGTACTGCAACTTTGCGTGATGACTAAGCTACATGAGCATTCACGGTAAAACAAGTAAGTGTGTGTGTGTTGTGTAAAGTTGCATGACTCTGGCCAACAGGATGCCAGTTGTTGGGTGCCATGCCAAAACCAAGGCAGCAGATGATGGAGATTAAGGGTACTGCAAGGATCAGAAGAGCAGAAGGTGAAAGAGGAGAGCCACATGTGTCGAGGAGGGGATGGCTGCAAAACGTTCAGCTGGTCGGAACCGTACAAATCCCTCGCCAACGTCTCCAAGAAAACAGATTTCGATGAGGGCTGTCTTTCAGCCCCCAGGACTAGTGATCCTCACAGGACCTCTCCTCTGCTTCCTCTCCACAGCCCTCCTCTTTCCTTCATCCTCCCTCTTACTTTATTACAAGCATTTTTTTTTGAGAATACAAAAAGGAGATGCTTATTCTTCTTTTCATTATTAAAAAAACACTACCTCTTGTCTTGGAGCTGTTGCATCCAGCTGTGCCAACAGCCTCTGAGTTGATAAGGTAGCAACCGAGGCTACCAGCAATGAAATACATGCTGAGCGGCCCATGAATATTTGAAACGGATTGTGGAGCAACACAAGGAGAGGAAGGGAGGCATTCAGTGGATGGCGGGAGGGTGGGAAAACAAGAGTGTGCCTCAATATACGTTTTAATTACATGTGACTACATGACACCGAGGGGCCATAGGGATTTGGGGTGAGTGAATAGATACACATGCCTCATATCGACACTGACGCTATCAGAGACGCCTTCTTAAAACCATCATAAATAATTCTCACTAACTAAACAAAACTTCAATTATAAAACAAACCCCAAAAGAAAGGTGGCAACACAAGAGAGTTAGACAAAATAAGAAACGCATTCTCTGTTATATCGCTTAATGGGGCATGACCACAAAAAATAGTGACGGAAAAAACAAGTGTTTCCTTTAAGACAATGTGTCCAGACAACACAGAAGAGTACAACTCCTATAATGTAAACTGTGCTGTTAACTCTTTGCCCATCGCTCTACTGGATAGTATCTCTTGTCTCAGTCCATGTCACGAAGCCTCGGGGATTTATACCCATTCAACACGTGTTTGACTAATATTATTAAGGGGTACACAAGATTTTTTTTCAGCTTTTAAGAGGCAATATTTTTTAAATTATATAGAAAATCTTTAACAAGACAATTTTTTAAAATATTGCAGAATAGTATTCATGTTTCTTCTCCACAGAAAACAGGATATTATTAATTCTGTAGCTATTAAAAATACAAATAAACATTACAACTGCTATTAATAATATAGATATTTACATTACATCTTATCTTAGAATCAGTTCACATTTATTAGTTGGTCGGTTTTATAATATGTGTATCCGAGGTGAACAACTTTGACCTATATGCCAGTTATCAACACCGTCTACTCAGACAAAAACACACACACACACACTCATAAATTAGATACCCCCTCCACCTGCCACTAAAATCAATTTTCAACCTACCTTGGAAGAAACTCTTGACACGGAGGTAGGAAACTGCAAGCCGCAGCACGGACAGCTTGTCCAGCTTGGAGATGACATCCGGGGGGAACGGCAGCAGGCTGGCCAGCCGGTCCAGCTCAGCATTCAGCCTGTCTCTGTGCCGCTTGGACGGGTTGGTTTTCTCATTGGCAGAGGACGGCTTCCTGATGATGAGACAGACAGAGGGGGCGAGAGATAGACGGGGTTAAATGGGCAATGGGACGTGTGTCAGGCATTCAGCTGTAAAATAAGAGCAGTTTCTGCTAAAAGGTCTCAACTAAATCGTGTGTGTTAGTTTGGACATACTTGACTACGCCGAGAAAGTACTCAACAGGCATTAAGTGACAGCAGCACACGGAGAAGTTGTCAGAGCCCTGCTACTGTTAATGGCAAAGTTAGTTTGAATCTCATCCACACAACAGGACACAAGCTTTTTAATAAAGCCTACGCTCGCCAACCCCTCATGATTTTGGTCTTAAAGATATTAAAAGATGCTATTAATTATTATTTATGTAATTTTCTAAATTCTAAAGTCTGGCTAAGTTCTTGTATTAAATGTATCTTACACAAAAACTCATATCATTTCAGTCTCTGGGGAAAATGTGGACCTTATATGATTCTCTAAATTTTTTGGATCACTGTGAAAAATTAATTGGTATGAATTTATTTTTTAGATAGGCAAATTCTGCTTAATATTTGTTCCTCTGTAAAATAATTACACTCATGTTTTGTCTCACCCTAGTTAAGTATGGCAAGAAAGTAAAACATATGACCAAATAAACCACACTCTGCACAAGTCTCTCTTTCTTTAAACTATGTTTTTTTGACTCAGCCTTCCACAATACACAATGCACCACGATGACTTGGGTTTCCTCCAATGACAAGTCTCTTTATTTAGCAGTACGATATGTTTCTTCACAACAAGACAAAACAAATGAGTTTTGTTTCTCTCCCTGCAGAACCTCTCTGTACGCTGACATGAAACCTGTAGGTTTACATTTAAGTGATGTATCTGTATTTACCTAAATCCACTGTGTCTGTTCTTCTCTTCTCAGAAACTCGTGATATTAATGTTATTGGTCATATTGCACTGTACTTCTCGGTGCCGCAAAGCACGTAAAATGTTCCTCAGGCACAGTTATTTGTGTATTTTAGTATGGGGTACCACAGCGTTACCAGCTGAACTAAACATGATCCGCATATGTAATGGTCAGCTCCTATTTCCACAGCTGAGAGTTTTCTGTTCATCTCCACAGAGACAAACACTTTTACACGAAAGCTTTGACTTTGACTTACTCTGATTTATGAATAATCACATGTTCTCCACTAGCTACTATTGGTACAAAAAACATTTGAACGTCACAAGATTATTCAGATAATCTCAAGTTTACTTCCCTCCTGAGCGCAACAATATTTATGAGTAACTAAAGGAAACACAACAACATCATTATTTCAAATATTAAACGAAAAAAATCAATGGATGACTGGAGGCACTGAATTATAATTCAAAGCCCTGAAATATCCAGCGTCATAACTAGCAGAGTAGAATTTCAAAAGTATATTTCCATCCACTGCACAAACCGTATTGATTTGATGTGGCAAAGACTTCCTTTCAGATCAGCAGCAAAGGCGGTGCAAAACATGAAAACTTTATAAATGCCACAGGCCTTGTTAAATTACCACTTCCCTCTTCAAAATCTTACATAAGCTACAATTCACTATTCATGACATCAGCTGACAAGATGGCCCAAAAAACAACTGTCCTCAACATTGAAAACCACAGACACCTAAATTACTGTCAGCCAGACACACGCTTTAACTCCTGTGCCTGCGGGTAATGACATGTGCATGCAAAGTTAGAATAAAAAATGCTAAATGTCACACCACTGCCAATTATTAGGGATCAGGAGATCAGACATATATCAAAACTTAAGAGGCTTATAATCAAATATCCACTTTATATTAAGTGCTATATTCTTAATATTATGATTATTAGACTGCTGGTTATGTGATTATGACATGTTATTTAGAGCTACAATTATGATAAAACTGGCAGTCTGTACCAACTGGAGCTTATACCGTTACTTTCACACCTATGTGGTGCTGCCGCTCTCTAACTTCCTGTGATTCATTATAATTTATCTACTCCTTAATGTGCCAGACCATATGTCTGAGAGTGAAGTTCCCCTTGCATGTTGGCACGATAGGAGAGGAAAAAGAGCATTAACATGTGCAACCATTTCTGAGCAAGCATTGATTTAACAAATGTCACAGATTGATTATCGCTCCTTAACTGTTTCTGCACGGGCTTCCTCCTCTTTCTGCCCGCATACATGCAGTCTCCCGGAGGGATCATGATATTGCGCTCCGTGGAGGTAACAGGTGCGCTGCGGATGAGACAGAGAAGACGTTAACTTAAATATGGCTGGAGAGCGAAACTTAACACATGCAAGACTGTGGGCATGAAAACATGTTCAGACCGGGTGTTGCACATTATGTCATTAAAAGCTACTATTATAGTGAAATGCAGCAAATCCCTGCATCCCCAAATTAAAGCAAAATAGCTATAATAAAACTGTAGTTAAAATTGAAACAATAAAGTCTGTGTGAATTAGCAGAGCATTAAGATCCATTGCACTTGAAAGCTTAATAGCCCACTAACAGTTGCCAGTAGTTACAAAATACAATAACACACTGGTGCAACATATCTAATCAATATTTAGAAAAGCACAAGATCCATGTAAACAAACAATAAAATGATCTTTTAAAATGTAAAATCACGCAAAATTAAAAATAAGCACTGACCCAAAATCCCTGTGGGTATGAGTTAATTCCAGTATAGTGATGGTTGTGGAGTCACATTCACTCAAAGTGCAGAAAAGAGATGCGTCTCCCTGGGTGCACCGACTCGGTTATGCCAAATGATAAATCCAAGGGAAATAAAATAAATCGGAGAGGTCCTGTATGAGCTCCGAGCTGATGTTTTCATCAGCTTTGCACTGCTCGGGGCAGATGTTGGCTGATGCTTTATACCCAATTGAGTCGCCTTCACTTCCTCGCGTTTCAGGTGGCGGATTCCTCTGAATGACATGTCGAGCTCTTCGCACGCAACTCTCTGCCTCACAAACAGAGCGCCAGCGCACACACATGCACATACACACACTGGGCTTAGTCTGTGCCGCTTTCAGGTGCTGTCTGTTAATGTGAATTTCTGCCTTTCAATTCTTTTTATATGGCTTTTAAATATATTTGAGGCGAGTGCTTTTGCGTGGGAGCGTGACAATAACAAATACATGACTGTTTTTCTTTTTAATTTCTGCACCCTTTTGATCAGTAGGCTTCTCGGCAACATTACGGAGATGCATGTGTAGTATTCTCTCTTTATTCGGTCGCTGCAGCGTTTGTTTGCTTGCTAAATAATATTTAAAACGCAACCAACACTAACATTATTAGAGTGTCATCTGTGTTCAATTATGTGTAGCCTATATTTTTGATTTACCCACATTTAGTGCATGGTTTGCATATTTACAAGGAGCACTTGAAAGCCGCTGTAGCCCAACCCGACCCGAGCCTGCAGCCGCGCAGCACACACACATTTTCTGAGCAGCGTGAGGGGAGGGATCACACGCGAAGGGCAGCAGAAGCACAAATCTCCAGATTCACACCGAGGCTATCCGCGGTCGACGGAGCTCACGGACCGGAGGGCTTTTTTTATTTATTTTTTTTGCTACCGCGGCCCTCTAAAGACAAACACACATCTAACAACGAAACCCTGCTGCACGTGAATATAAAATAGCGCTGGACGGGACCTCTTCTAACCGATAATGAATTCAGCGGACGTAGTTTTCAGAATCACGTTGTATCTGTGGGACAGGTTTGGGTGCAGCGCCGAGCTCGGTAAAGCGGCCAATTTTCCGCCGGAAGTTAGATGATTACGCCTTCAAAACAAAAGCTTTACCGTGTCACGGATGTAACCGCCTTCACAATGTAGAGGCTCTGGAGTAAAAATGTGACACCGCTGTGAACGCGAGAGGAAGTATCTTGTAGTAATATGTGATTTAGTGTGTTGGTGGGCTAGCTACATGTTGTCATCTGCACTACCTCGAACAATTCTCAACAGTTCAGTTTAATTTGGAATTTTGTAACCGGAAGTGCTCTTGCAATCTGGTTGGCTTGATTTATTTCTGTAAAATTTTGGAGTCTTGCAGACTTGTTATAATGAGTTAGCACACATCTTCAGCCATACTGAAATCACTATTGTGAATTTACATAGAATTATTTTATTATTTTATCGATTTACTGCAACAAAAGCATTAGCAACCTAATTAACTGATACAAAGTAGATTCTTTAGATAACAAAAAGCTGTTCAGTTGTGATGTATTGAATGTCGAGGCTCTGTTTGTTTTACTAACGTCATATCTTTATGTTTAAATTTGTTTATTACTCTAAAAGTCTCATATTTGTATTCATAGACAAAACCAGTTGCTGCCACATGCAAACCAGAGTGCTTGAGTGACCCGTGGATAAAAGCAGGATACCCTCTGCAGCTACAAATGCCTGCAAATGAATAGGCCTTAATGAAAAAGTAACAAAGAATACAGACTGTTTACTACTGCTCTGTTATCAGCAGCTTGTGTCATGCCAAGGCTGGATCCTTTTATCACGCTCACATGACTATACACTTAAGATGTATGTTGCTGTAAATAAAGAATGAATGCCAAATCAGATGCGTTTGACATATGCATAAATGTATGTATAAATGAAAAAGAAAGAACCTTGAATAACCACTACATATATACTTTTTTGTGTATTTTACAGTATGTTTGTAAAGGAATTATTTGTATCATTTGATTTTTAAATGTTAATTTTTGATTTCAATGATTGCTTGTGAAACATTAAACTAATAAAAGCATGCCACTGTAATATGTTGTGTCTCGTCACTGAAACAAACACAAGAATAGTCTGAGAATAAGCACAGTATGCAGTTTGCATGACTGTCTGCTGCACTGCACCCTAGTGTACAAATTCATGCACTACAGTCAAGTGACACCACTTGAGCACTCACTGCTTATTGTGTATTTATGTGGAGTAAGTCATGCAAGTTTATGACTGAGATGCACTTTTCATCTTTAAATAAAGATGAAATAGTAGAGGAGAATCCCCTTGGTGATTTTGTGCCACATGTGATCACACATACAATTGCAGAAATGGGAGAATACTCTTGAGGGCAGTGTTGGCAGGGTTGATTGTTCATATGTACATATTTGTTTTTGTACTTTTTTGCCTGATTGCCCAACAAAATTAATCAACATTGATGTCATAATAAAGGAAATACATTGTGGCTGTTATAGCATCTCTTTAGAACAGAGCAAATGGAAAATAAAAAAAAAGTAATCTCTACCCAAGATAATACTATACAGATAATATGATTGACTGCATATGAAATTTGACTGCACTGTCAATTTCACATCAAAGAATTGCAATTCCATCTCCTATACATTAAGTAAATACAGTGCCTGAATGACTAAACATAGTCTTTCTGTCATTGTATTTATCACACACTGTGTATCTGTAAAAGCTAAATACTTTCTACGGTGACATGGCCAAGATGTGGAGCTGTGGTCCGGTTTCACCTAAGATCATTTCTAAATATCATGGCGCTGCTGCAAAGTATCCATCAGGGGTGATGTTTTATTTGTTGTGACAGGTGGAGCAGGGGATCTGAAGAGGTCCTAAGGTCGTGTTAACGCTGTCAGTGGCTGCCATTAAAGCTACGGGGAGCTTTAGTATCAATGCAAATCCACTGGCAACACTATCCAAGCTGCCTTCCAGATTAGCTCAGGCTTAAAGCTGTGCTAGCGCGGCTGGGACAGACCTTTGCACGCGACCGCGTGTGTGAGTGAGTGCATGTCTGTTGTCCGCTGTGTGTGTGTGCTCACAACAAGGGTGTGTGTGTGTGGTTTAATACACATTTCAGAATAATGACCACAGAGCCAAATAGGACTTACTGAAAGCCATCTGCTAGCTGGAAGTGTGGCTTTCATTGATTAAGATGTCTGTTAGCATCACTGTGGGACTTCAGGAGCCGTGCGGAGCTGTGACATGACAAGTCTAGATTCTAATGGACATTCATAATTGATGGGATGGTCAATATAGGGAGACAACTTAAAACACAGTTAATCCATAGTACAGCTAACAATTCCAACCATGCATGCAAATGAGTGGATGTGCATCAGTAATCTTTGGGGAAAGCTTTTTGAGAAAATATGAAATTTACATTATTGGTCTAAATTTTGCCCATCTTTAACAATGGGTGGGACTGACAGAGGCGATGACTTCAACCATGGATGACCCTGATCTCAGAATGCAGGAGGAGAGTTCAAAGTCTGGCAAACACTGTTGCAAAGCAGGAATGGTGTTGTCAGGATTTGTGGAGCCAGAGTATAATCCATGACAGCAGAGAATTGTTAATGGACATGACCAGCTCAAGAGGTCCTCTTAGGTCAAACAGGGCGCATGTTCTGACCCTCACTGTGCATACATGTACAAATACACATGTTACATCATACAAAAAAGTGAAGTTTCAAATCTCTTTCACAAATGCAGTAAGAAACAATCACACAATGACCTTTAAGTGTTTTAAAACCAAACGGATTGAAGGTTTTCTGGGGACAAGGAATAGATCTCCTTTGATCTCGTAAGACTATGAAATTTAAATCCGGGACACAATTAGACGACGAACTTGAAAGTCACAGAATGAAATGCCAGAGATGCACAAAATCACTTGACAAACCGTAACTATTACAAAATGTAGAATTGCACGACTTATTGACAGGGACGTAACTTAGGCGTCAGAACTCAGAATAGATCATATGATCGATTAAGGGTTACACAACTGTGACATCTGGGCGAGACAACTGCCAAGCAGCAGACTGCAGCAGGCCACTGTTTAAGACCATCAAGAGGGTGTTTTTTAAAGCCCCTACAAGGAACTTTCATTTTGAGTTGATTTTGGCGACCCTGTGGACAAAAGCGGTAGTGTTTTGCCGGCATGAAGCCTACATTTCCCATGAGCTCTAGCGAGAATTGTCGTAAAGATGCTTACCTGGCTCACACATGTATTTGTTTTGGGGATGAATGAAATAACAAGACGGGAAAACTTTGCCCCCGCTCCTATCGGGATCCCAGCTCACCTCTGCCGCGCCCCAGCTCCATCTCTCCAGTGTAAGCACCACCGCCGCCAGGGTAAACGCAGCGGTCGGCTGGTAAGGCTGAAGGCTGTTTGGCAAGCACTTCCACGGCTTCTTGGACTGAGTATGGATTCGGTTCCTCGCCTCTTTATTTCTCAGCACTCGCTGGACCCTGTCGGCGCCTGGCTGGTACCTGTCGTCGGCCCGGATGAGGTGTTCCAGCCCCATGGCCCCTGCTCTCCTCGTCCCCACTGGCGCGGAGTGAATCTGCGCAACCTGCAGCCTCTTGTGTGGCTCCCTGGACAGCTAATGCCGTGGACCTGCCGGCTCCTGCCAGGATTGGGCTGGTAAATGCTAGATCGCTAGCGAACAAAGCATTTATCCTGAAGGATTTCCTGACTTCCCGAGGATTGGATTTTCTCTGTGTGACTGAGACGTGGCTGACTGTTGGTGAGTTTAGTGCTTTCATAGAACTTTTACCCGATGATTGCTGCTATTTTAACTCCCAGCAGACAACGGGTCGAGGAGGAGGAATAGCGACTATTTATAAGAGTCACTATAAATGTAAGCAGCTAGGTAAGATGACGTGCGCCGTCTGAGTGCCGTAAATCGTTTTGTCCTGGAAGTGACCTGGGGCGGACCCGGAGACAGTTTCCTTAAGGTGTGGATATACACTATACAGAAATAGCTTATCTTCACACCGATGGTCTCATTTGCTGCTGTAGGTCACGCACAGACATCAGCAGAAACGAGAGACTTTTGCATATCCAGTTCAAAGTTCCTTGTAGTGGCTTTAACGACAGTTCAGGACATGTCTATCTGTGCTTGTTGCAAAAAAGCAGGTGTTTTTTCGCTACAGGTATGGATATGTCCAGCCATGTTTGGAGCAACAAAAGCATTTTTTTTTTAACCACAGTTCAGGGGATATCCAGCTGTGTTTGTAGTGACAAATATGGGTCTATTTAATGATGTTCGGGACATCTGGCCATGTTTGTAGTGACAAATCTGGCGTTTTTTAACCACAGTTCAGGAGATATCCAGCTGTTTGTAGTGACAAATATGGGTCTATTTATGACGTTCGGGACACATCCAGCCATGTTTGTAGTGACAAAAGTGGGTCTTTTTAACCACCATTTGGGACATGTGCAGCAGTGTTTCTGCTGTGTTACCAGCTGTGTTTGTGGAGACAGAAGTGGGTCTTTTTTAATGAGTTGGATGTGTCCTGTTGTGTGTATTATAGCAACAAAAGCAGGTGTTTTTTAACAACAACTCGGGACATGTCCTACCATGTTTGTAGTGACAAAAGTGGGTGTTTTTCTAACGATAGTTCTGGGTATATCCAGCCATGTTTGTTGCACAAAAGCAGGCCTTTTTTAACCACCATTTGGGACATGTCCAGCAGTGTTTCTAGTTACAAAAGCAAGTGTTTTTTAACCCAGTTTGAGAAATCTCCAGCTGTGACATTTTGGGGCATATCCAGCTGTGTTTGTAGGGACAAAAGCACGTTTTTTTAACCCCAGTTTGAGACGTGTCCAGCCATGTTTGTAGCAACAGAAGCAGGTTTTTATTAACCAATGTTTGGGAGCATGTCCAGCCATGTTTTCAGCACATAGGCGGATGTCAGTTCGAGAAATGTCCAGCAATGTCGGTAGTGACCAAACCAGTGCTTTTAAGGCCAGACTTTTATGTTTTCCAAGTCATAACCAAGTGGTTTTTGTGTCTAAGCCTAACCGCATGTTATCCATAATACTGTCATAACATAAAACTGAAAACTGACATGCAAAGAAATGTTCAATTTCAACATATCCTCTACATATGAAATATACAAATGTGACATATCCACAGTTTGCATAAACGTACAACATTTATGGAGTATAATCCATGACAGCAGAGCATTGTTAATGGACATGTTGTTATGCCAACATTATTTTTTCGTCCCATTCAATCACCATTTGAACAAATAAGTGTTTTGCTGGTTTCACACAACAAGGCAATGTTACCCATTAGAGCCATATCCTACAAACTTCACTTCAAACTCGTGTTTTCCTGTCACATGTCTGTCAGTCCCTGTATCTAGAGCTGTGTCAATCAGTTTGAGGGGGAAAATTGTGTTATGGGACACTGTGGGGATAATCTTTTGTTGACATTTGGATTTGCGTTTTTCAGGGGTCATTTTATGGTCAAAACAAGGGTCAGATGGAGGTTGTGTTCCTCCTATGCTCTCTATAATCTGCCCCATCCTGTGTCTGTGGATGCATTTCTATCTGTATGTGATTGTGAAGTACACAAGTATAAGAGACGAGGGGGACAGGGAGACTGTGAAAATCCACAGCCTTGTGTAGCACCCAGGATGCTGGGAAATCCTTCAGGCAAATGAGTCACTTTTGCAAGGATGAATGTTGACAGTGGAATGCTTACGTGAAGTCAGGCAGCAACTGTTTGTTTGGACAAACAATGCACGAGGCAACGATAGTTGTGCACGCAGCTTAGTGGATGTAGTTGGGCTCTGATTAACAACTGTTACTTGTACAGAATGATGGATGTGAAAAAGTGCTGACAGCTCTTTGGTGAAGGAGAGCGCAAAGTGGGCAAGAGAAGTAAAGTGAGAGAAAAAGAACTAAGCACAGAAAGAAAGTGTAAAATATGAGATCCTGCTCAGAGTGAAAGCTCCAGAGGTCTAAATCCTGCAATCCCTGTTCCCCACTAAATCACAGCGTCTGAGAGACCATCACAGGACACACACACACACACACACACACACACACACACACTGTAGTAAAGCCATTGCCCTAGGTGATGCACATCTGAAAACCGCACCAGCATGTACAGCCAGAGGCCAATGGCCACAAAGTGAATTTCATGGTAATGGCACCCAAGCTTTCAGAGAACACTCCAAACGCTGGGAAAATCCTCCATATCTGGCAAGTTACGCAGAATGTGTCATCACCGGCAGAGAGCAAGTCACTTGCCTCACATTTCCTCCCAATCCCACATGTCTTCATGCACACACCTGCTGGAGCACAGCACCATAGCAGCTCATTAAGTTTGGTTCTTAATCGTAACATCTTGTATTTCTTTTAACAGGTGGTGAAATACAATGGGGGGAGTTTATTGGTTTCCAAGGAAATTCAATAATGGGAGTGAATTTCCTGACAGCTGTGGAGTGATTTACCGTATTCTACCTTGTACTAGGATAATGTCACTTGTTCCAGTGCTTTTAAAAACAGATGAAATGGATTTAAAGTTGGCAGATTTTTGGGTAAATGATCTTAAGCAAGTGACATTTCAAGAGTTTGCAGCACATTTGCATTAGTGAATGTTGCGAAATGTTCCTTAACATTTGTCAGTATTGACAAAATGATATATTTTCTCATGATTATTACATTAAGACTAAATGCTCCTTGGTACATGCTCAACAAACCACCAAGGTTTGGTTTTGTTTTAGTCTGTCCTCAGTGTGTCTGTTAAGGAGAACAGTATGTACTGCTATAGGAAAGCACAGGGGATGATGAAGATCGGAAAACTGGCACTTAGTGAAAATTTATCTCTTCTGGGGATCTTAACGTAGTGTGCAGCTCAGACAGACTCAGGTTCCTTCAGTCAGCCCGTTTTACCACAGGCAGGAGACCACTTTCAGCCGATGCGGCAGACATCTTAGCTAAGGCTGTCTGGATCTTACCACTGGCAGTAGAGCTAGTTAAAAATACATTCAGTCTAAAAGAAATTAATTTACTCATTACAGACTACATCACTGATTTAATGACCTCTATGCACCCATGATCTATTCCTTGTACTACCGCATGACTACTGTATTGACAGCTAAAAACAATGTTATTAAATGTTATTCAATCCAATCAAAACCGTATGTGGATGAAATCAATTGGGAGGAAATTGAATGAGTCACTCCATTTGCTGCCCACATGCCACAGCGATGTTAATATATTCCAAATGTATTTTTCTCTCCTTCATTTTCTTACAGCTCACATGTGACTGTACATCTGAACACTCAATCTGCCACAGCCCTGGAGAGGACAGCTTTCCTACACTGAGTGATGCTTTTCATTAAACTCTACAGGAACCCTGTCGCCTGCCTGTCGGGCCAGTCTATATCCAGGTCATCAATAACCATTTCAACAACGCCAGTGTGTTGCTATTTGGTCATGTTTGGGGATGGTCTATGTTTCTGAACTTTAGTGACATGGTAACAGTAGCTTCTAAAAACAAAAATGTGGACAGCAGTGTAAGTGTTGAACATGTATCTCTCTAAACAAACACACGCACACACATCACTCATAAAGTTTGGAAGCTGTTATATAACGCGGATATACAACAGATTCAGGAGGAAACATCATCTGTCCAGTGTTAAACTACTGAAATACAAAATATTTGCATATCTATAGATTCTGGAGAAGAAGTTTTGACAGTTCATAGTTGAGTTATTCAATAGTTATACTATAGCTAGTTAGTTTGTACAAATTATTATTCAAATCAGAGTAGTTTTAAGGGCCTTAAACATGTCTCATTGTGCTGTGGTTGGGATGCTCCAGGGCACAGCGGGCAGGTGAGGTCGGGACTTTATAAAAAGGTAGCGACCAGTTGCCTGACCGTATGCAGCACACATCCAAGAGGAAGCTACATGGACACAGTACGGAAAAAAACAAGCAACTGTAGAAAACTAGTGTTAATCTGAAATTGGCTTTCACTTTCACTGGCGACACTTTATACAAACAATGTCTGACAATTCCTGCATAGGATACCTTTAAACTGAGCCTGTGTATCATTTGCTGTGCTCCAGCCACTGTGGCTACAAGTGGAAATTCTGGTGTAATGGTTAAAGCTAAAAAGTAGTGTTCCAGTGGCATGAGTGGCAAAAGTTCTCAAGTTGGCAAACTGACTCAGTAATGGCAGTTACACAGTGAAATCTATCTGAAGTTTGTATAGCTAACATTAGCCACCATAAAGTCCAGGTCACACCAGGGGACTCCCTAAAAACTCGCAGGTGGAGCCTTACCTCCTGCGCGTGCCCACACAGTGTTGTGCGTCTGACGTGTGTTCTCGTCAGTTTGCGTTCGGCTGTCTCGTCACTTTTTGGATGAGGTAGCAAAACCATGAGCTGTGTATTAACCTTATATTTGCCTTAACCCCAAGAGGAGTCCTCGGGCCTCGGATCCTCAGGCAGAGGTCTTTTATATGTTCCAGAGGCCCAGCTGAAAAGTAAAGGAGACACAGCGTTTGCTGTCAGGGCCCCAAGACTTGAGAACATTCTACCTGAGGTCTATCGGTCGGCCGAGTCAGTGATCTCTTTAAGTCCCTTCTTAAAACATTTTTTATAGGAGAGCCTTTCCTGATTTCACTTGAGCTTAAAGTTCATTTTGACTGTCTTTCATTTCCTCAGTTTTATATACCAAAGTCTTTTTTATCAGTTCTTTTAAAAGTTATTTTTTTCTGTCTTGTCTGCTTTATTTATTGTCATGTAAAGCACTTTGTAACTCTGATTATTACTATTATTATTATATATTATCAGATTACACCTACAGACCTCAAGACTAACTGTAACTTCAAACACAGATAATTTTCTGTTGTGATCACTGATTTACAAAGATACATTTAGATGTTTGCTCCTTGTACCGCAGGCATGGCTGCAGCTTTTTAAATGACTTTTACCTGACTGCTGATAAATTCTCAAATTGACCATCAAAATATTATACTGAAAAATATTTACAACTAAGCAGCGCTAAAATATATTGATATTTAAATGGAATAAATTATGTCCAACAACAAAAATTGACTCCGGTGGAGGAGGTCTGTATTCTGATATCAACGTAGTCATATATGTGAGACCAAATATACAAATTATAGGAAAATATGTGTAGTATAATCTGTATGCCTTCACAATTGACATGCATTAAATAAACTGATCTCATATTGATATGTATATCACTCAGTCTAGTTTTCCTAATTTCCCAGGCTTTTAGAAACAAAACTAGCCCATACTTTACCAGTCAGTCCAACTTCTCATTTCCATCAAGCCAAAACAATACAGAATATCTGACCTGCTCTCTTGCAAAGGTGCACACAGGTTATATTATATGTAGTATGAACGTGCACTCACGGGTTGAGACAGTCACAGAGCTCGCTGAAGTGTGCACTGCCATGTCCTGCCAAACCACAACCATTCAGATGGAAGAGTGTGCTCTAATGAGTCAGGTTGAGATTTATTGCTGATGAATTCAACTTTGCATTTATAAGAGAACATACCGTTTCTTCATTGATTAGTAACATTGCCCCGCTTTATGCCACTAAAGAGACCACAATCAAGGAGCCAAACACACACTACACAGAACAGTACATCACAGCCGGACAGTACCACTCTGTTAATTTATTGCATTAATAGAAGTTCGCTGCCATCTTGTGGGAAGAAGATGGTTCCACATCAGATTAGATTTGGTTTCCACATAGGCAAAGCTGAACCTGAAACCTGGTTTCCGACTATTAAACCCCGGCACCACTTAAGAGAGTTTATATTCAGTTTATTTAATTTGCCAGCATTTAATTTTGGACACACATTTCATTTCTGTTTAGTGACTCAGTTCATCATCCTGATTCTTTTTTTAAGCATCCAGTATGTTTATTCATCTTTCCCAGACACAGTGCATGACTAGACAGGATATGACAGCAGTGTCATCTCATATTTAACTGACCCATCGGAACACTGTTACAGCCCATCCCTTGGATTTAAGACATGAACTATAAGTACCTGATATTTAGGAATGATATAACATTCAATCTTTCTGCATGCAGACTGACTGTTTAATGGTGTAGCCAGATGCAAAAACATAGAACAGGCTCAGTGGAAACTGTTGCTCAATGTACCTCTTCTAATCTAAATTTATGCTGCTCATAAAAAGCTCCCAAAATGTTTTTGCCAATGTCCTCTCATCTTGAGTCCAATAAGATCTTAAACCGTAAATAAAAAACATAATTATTGCATACGTTTTATTACGTTTACACTGTGGCCCATAAACAGAAGACTTAAACACACTTGTAAGAGCAATCCAAGACACTGGATGACTAAAAAAATCGCTCGGCTAACATCCCTCTTTCTCTCTCCATATTCTTTCCTCATCAGTGCCCCTTTTCAGTCATTTCCACTGCTTTAAAGTCTCAGTCATAGTATTACTGGATAACACCTGTTTTATTATTGTATTCTTTTTAATATACACATAATCTCTCTCTTCTTTTCTCCTCACGTACCTTGCCTTTTTTAACAATACATGTGCTGTATCTCTCACATTTGTTTGGATAAAATAATCTCTCTTGGCTCAAGCTCGCTCTCCCTCTGCTGTGTATTTGATCTTCTAGTCTTTCAGAACTCTCTCTGTGTAACCCATGTGCTGCGTTAACAGTAGATGTGGCAACTGTATCACTGTGGAAAAAAACATACCATTTGCCACGCATCATGTGCTTTGTCAGAAAGCAGCAGGGCACTGGACTCAGCCAGCCCCGTCACACCTCCCCTGCTTTAGGATCCATAAGAGAAATACTTTAGTGCAGTTTGGTCCTGGAGGGTCCTACAAAGGCAGTTTATCAGGGTCAGGTTTTGCTGCAGCGTCCTCTTGCAGTAACACCGCTAGTGGTCTGGGACACCGGCATCCAGAAGGCTCCATATTATTCGTGCCCTTGCTAGAGGTTACCAGCATTTTACTCTTATTCTAAGTACCTTTGGTGTACTTCCTGGTGGGCATCAGGGCTGCTGGGTTACCTTTTGTTGGAGGAACGAACCTGGTGTCTCATCCAACCCGTTGGTGCTGAGGAAAGAAAAACAGATGAAGAGGTAGAGAGACAGATTATGATTGTGTCTTTGCATGTACTAGTGCTCCAATTTCCCCCCTGAGTTCATAGCTCAACTTTCATCTTTGACACTCACAGCGTGGTTCACCAGGTTGTCTTGGGTTACTGGCGCTGCTACCAAAGGAAGACTGGAAGTTATGGATGGTCTCTTGAAGGATCTGCCTCTCTCCCCTGTTGACAACCAACAATGGTCATTATAAACCAGTTATTTTCATGCAAAGATGATGCTCTAGATATACTTCCACATATTACGTCACTCTGGTATCCACTTTAAGTTTTTCCCAATTTCCATCCGAGTTCAAAGTAATTCTACCTATCTCTGCTGGCTCACGCTGTTAAGAGTTTATTATGATATACTGTTGGGTTATACTGTGGAAAACTGAAAGTGGAAAAAAATACATAACCTAAGCCCAGAGAGCCCTGGAAACACACCACTGGAAGCAAAGTTTCCGCAGAGATGCAAAATATATGTTCGATCAAATGCACCTTTCCAGCATTGAGCTCTGATATGGCCGCCAAGATCTGTTGTCTGGGTCCGTCTGTTTTAATGCCCAGCTCCCTCAGGTCTCCATCTGTTAGAGTCAAGAATGCCTCCATGTCCACCTGGAAGAACAGAAAACTGATTAAAACACGGTGTGAAACAGGTGCAATAAATTAAACATGTACCCAGAACTGCATAGTCCATGCAGTCCTCTCAGGTGCTGTGGTTTAGTGATGCTTCATGTTGTGAACTCATGATTCAAAACTTATTGAAACAAAGTTAAAAACGGACTTCATATTTGAAAGAAAAATGTTTTTGAATTCCCCTTTGACATAAAAGATAGAATACCTCTTGCTCCTCAAATATGGGCTGGTATTTCTCCAAGGACAGTTTCTTTAATATACCAGACAGCTCATCTGTAAAAGACAAAAACAACATATAGTATGATCTAAGGAAATGTGATCATACTTTACAATTCTGCATCAAATCAATGCCGTACATATGGCATAGGCTCTGCTTCGACACAGAGCCTACACTGTGACTCACGCCGTAGCCTACACTGCAGTCTACACTGTAGCCTGACGTGCACCTTCCCTACCTCCTGTCTATTGTTTTAGGTTGAAACCATTTCCCTCAGTGGAAACAAAGCTTTTATTTACTTTAATTTCACAGATAAGAAACAATAAAGTGTGAAGACAATAAAGCCCCAATAAAAAAAGCTTTTTAAGTCTTATGTGTAATTTATCCTGGCTTGATATGAGCACAGGAAATCTCATTTTGTTGCTAGGCTACGTTATACAATGTAAAATGCCATAGGCTTGTGCTAACATTAGCATGTTGTATTCGTGTCCAGCACAAGAAAAGTGCTTTGTCTGTGAATGCTGCGAGTTACAGTGAAGCTGATTTGTGTACTTGCTGAGGCAACGATTGTGTCATACAGAACAATGATTCAGTTAATTCAACATAGTATCACCTTCATCAGTTATGGTTCCACTACTGGAGCCACCGCTGCTCTTGGAGCGTGGATGGGAAGAGGCTGAGGACAGAGAGTCTCCCGGCCCAGTGGGAGGTTTTGGTGTCGGGGAAGGAGACGGAGTCAGAGTGGGCGACGTGCTCTTGGAAGTGGAGGAATTCCCCGACTGAGGTCTCTTCTTCAGCTCCATCTTCTACAAAGGAATGAGTGTGGAGAGTAGCACCAGTTAACTGACATGACATGAGGCACATCCTTAAGTTTGGCTTTTTTACAAACTAATGTGACAGGTGGGAAGATGAAACACAGACCCTTCTGGAGTGAATGTCGGAAGCCACCAGGCTCGGGTGGGAGTGGATGTCAGGAAGGCTGATATCAGGCAGTGGCAGGCCGGGTGCTGAGGGTGGCAGCGAGGGTTGGCTCTGTGTCTGGCTGTGCTGTTTGTCTGGAGCCTGAGCCTTCACATCTATCAGGCCTGCTGCTCGCTTCCTTTGGGCCGCTATCTGGGAGAGAACGCTGTCTGCACTGCCCCCTGGTGGAAGAAAGAGGAAGGCGTTTATAATCTGTTGCTAATTCTCACATTGTGTCAGAGTATGCTCTTATTTGTCTGTGTTTATGCGAACCTGAGCGGTTGTGAGAGTCCCGGTTGATCCCTGCCACTCCATTGGAGCCTCCTGAGGAGTGGGGGGAGTGGTAGTGACCAGAGTTTGAAGGAGAGGAGGAGGAGGGCCCCTTGGGGATGCTGGGAAACTTTATGGACCTGCTAACCACACGACTGATGGACGTCTAATAAAACAAGAGCAAAGGGTGTATAAATAATGGCAGATGGCACCCACCCTTAAACGAAAATTTCTCACCCACAAACACTCACAATATCTGAGTTTCCACTACTGTTCAGTTTCCTCTGTGGTGGCATGGGCAGGCGGGGCACTTCGCTCTTTCCCTCCCTGAGGAGCCGTGAACGGTCTGAGTTCCACGGTTCGAAGTTGGATGGAGGCAGGAAGGGAGGGATCACTGCTTTGAGCTTGTCATTGGGCAACCGGGTCAAAGGTGCACCACTTCTGAGCTGGAGGAGATGGACAACATATAATTACAACACTCATACTAATGACAACAATAAATCTTACTTAAACAGCTACAAAGTGCAAACCCCAAACCTTTAACAAAATATAACTTATGTACACAAATATAAAAGATTATTACACGCAAGCACATTAACTTTCTAACATCCTAAAAGGAAATTTATTCTAAACACAGCATTGCCCGAGTTTGAAGAAATGTACAATGAAGCATCAAATCAAACACTCCTACCATTGTGGTTATAAGAAAGTCCTCCTTTTCTGAGGATGTCCTGCAAAGACCTGCAAAAGAAAAAATAAGTCACATTTACAGATTCCTCCTGATGACATACAACTGCTGTATGACATCTAACTAGAATGGAAGGAGTCTGTCTGTATGGACTGCTTTCACACAGGAGGCCAAGCAATCAGCCTGTTACTAACAGATTTTAAACAGGCACTGCACTCGTCTCTCTCAATTCAAGGATCAACATGTACATAATGCAACGTTAGGCTCAGAACACCAGTGTTTGAACAATACTAACAACGAGCAAAAGCAGCAGCTTCCCCTGGAGCTACAAAAAACTTTTCCTCACATATGCAGTATCACTCCCCAAAACCTGCAAACCTACTTTGATGTGTTAAATTAGTGGAGCTCCCTTTAAGCTAAACATCTGTTGTGCTACAGACTACACTAAGTGTGCTCTAAAAATGAAGAGGAGTAATTCATGAAATCAATGTGTCCCACCAGTATCTTTGCTCTTGACTGCCCAGGCAGTGCTGACGTCGTTCCCTCCCAGGGCAGGAGTTGGCGCCAGTGGCCCATTAGATACAGCGGCAGGCTTCCTATTCGCCTTCATTGTGGCATCCAGTGAAGTTTCAGCATCGTCCGGAAATGGAGCCAGGCGGTTGGATGAAAGGCCATGCCTCAGGGTGTGAGTCAACTTAAGTCGACGGAAACGATTGGACATCCGACTCCACCAGGACTGGAAAAGTGTGTTAAACATGCGAGCGTCATGGAGTGGAGTAATGGTGGTGGCTTATTTGTTTTCCCTTAAAATGTTAACACCATTCAGCCA
Organism: Epinephelus cyanopodus; assembly: GCA_026686955.1. NCBI lineage: Eukaryota > Metazoa > Chordata > Actinopteri > Perciformes > Serranidae > Epinephelus > Epinephelus cyanopodus. The sequence continues at coordinate 8,343,494 of CM048935.1, forward strand.
TTATTATTGCATTCTAATGATGTATATAAATAACTGACCAGTGCAATATGGTTCGGGTTTTTATTCATACTTACAGCATGCCTTGATATACCGTTTAACAGAATATTACAGTAACAGGACTTCTCCTTTACCTTCAGGCCTCCCTTGTCATCAGGTGGCACGGGGACGTTGTTGAGAGACTGTCGGCTCTTGGAGCGAGTCATTGAGGCTCTGCCACGGTGTTTGGACTTGTCCTTGTCTACTTGCATACACACCGATGCTAACAGACGCACCAACTCAGTGTCTGTGTAAATAAGAGTAGACACAGAGAAAATAAATAAGGATTCACTGAGTGAGAGAATGAACAAACATTGTGTAAACGACCTAGCATGGACTGCATCAACTGCCACTGTCCATCTGCTGTGGAGACATAAATGGCTGAATCCAGCTTTCCAGCAGAATTATAATGTCAGCAGACATCTTTTAAAACATAGAACAAACACTGTAGCACAAACAATTTGCTCATGTTTTTCAGTTGTCATACTGAAAACTGCGATGTGACAATTCAAGGTCACGTTATCCTATTCTAATTTTATTGTACAACAGCTGAGGGCAGGGGGTGTGGGTGGGAGATAGTGAGCGAGATGTCTTCTTTTTTTGTGTATTTGTAGTGTATGTTTGTTATGTAATGTAGTTTTATTGCTACATCTCAAGGGTCTATCCTTTCAATAAATTAAAATTCAAACAAATGGAAGATACCTTTTTTATCTTACAGTTCAGTAAGAAGGAATTTTTTGTTTTGTTCAATTTGAGCACACTTTTCTAAAGGGCTATAAAACAGAGTGATGATAGTGGGAGTACCTGGGTCGTTCAGCAACATCACCAAATCAAAGGCTGTGTATCCATTCTTAGCTCGCAGGTTGACGTCAGCCCCTTGACTCAACAGGTACTTGACAATGTCTTTATTACTACAAGGAGGAGAAAGAGAGGGAACAGAAGAAAGAGGACTGATGACCATGTCAGCATTTACTTAACCCTTTTCCACCAAGATGAAGCTGGTTCTGTTGCGGTTCCTGTAAATAACTTTAAAATGTTCAGTGCAGTGTTTTGTGGGTAAAAACAAATATCTGTGATAACACAACAAAGGTCTGCAAGTAATTAATGTAATTTGCGATTCTGATACTTCTGTTTGCTTCTGTTGTGCACTGTAACACCCTTTAGCTGATTACAAATTTTTGATTACAATGGTTCCATGCAAGATAGGAGAACACGTGGCTGGTGCGCTAGATCATTGGTTCCCAACTTGTGAGTCAATGTCCATTCTGAGTGGGCCGCAAGTGACTGGCAAACGTGTCAAGATTGTAAAAAACACACTTTATTTTTAAGTATGGTGAATTTTTGGCACAGAGCTTTTATTCTGAAGTGCCGTTTCCTGCTGTGGAGTGAGTGACTAACTGACAGCTATTTAACAGAGACAGCAAACTACAGTAGCTCGACAGTATGGTCAAACACAAGTATGATGCTGAATGTATTTAACTGTGTGGACCTTGAACTAATGACTAAGGAGAAATCTGGACTCTGCAGCTGGACCAGTTGGGAACCACTGTGCTAGACAGCACCATGATCTATGAATCCTGAAAAGAACCAGTTCAAGAACCAGAGCTAATTTGGTGGAGAGGGAGAAACAGTGTAAGTGCCATTTCATTATGAAATGACTTTGTATCCCCACTAAAGTTTACCATAATGAACCAACAGCTTCTTCTTACCCATGATAGGTGGCCTGCATTAAAGCGGTCCACCCATGGACACCATCTTGTTTGTCTATGTCAGCATTCTTCTCCACCATCAGCTGCACCACTTCTAACTGACCGCTCACTGCTGCCATCATGAGAGGTGACGCTCCCTCCTGATTGGATGAATTCACCTGAGTAGGATCTTCCTCCAAGATCTCTTTGACAAGCTGGGAATTTCCTGGGTGAACATACAAACATAGATGTACACATATAATAGACATTTGTTAAATTCAAACACCTGTTAATCTTACAACCCAAACACAATTTACTTGTAGTTTTGTTACAACACATCTTTAAGTATTCAATTTAACTCACCCAGCTTGAGGGCACTGAACACATCTGGTCTTCTTCTTTCGTCGTCTGTGAATAAAAAAGCAAGACTGAGAACAGAAGAGAGTTCTGATACGCTCTGAAACAACAGTCCTACTTGGCCAGACTCCACATAGCTCAACATCATCTGTTAGTGTGTGTGGGGGGGGTTATATAAATAAATACTAATCATTGCAGAGTTCACCACTCACACAAATAAAAATGTACTTAAATACAGAAAAAGAAATAAGTAACAAGTCAAACTAGACATCTGTAAATCGCATTTACGGACTGTGACTGTGATCTGAATAGGTTGATAGTTTATGTGTCAAACAATAAAGCCACTAGTGAGCTCTGATCAAGGGTCTAGATTTGGTTTCGGAAGTGGAGGGGACACAGTGAAGTAAGAATACATACTTTAACTGTACTTTTTCACATCTAGCAAATATCTAAGTATGATATAATCAGGTAGGTAGGTTATTTTGTATGTGCATATTTTGCCTACCACAGTACCAAGAGCTCTGAGTAGTGTCTGCCTTTATTCCCATCAGGTATGGCTGTGCAGGAAAACTGGGCTAAAACCTGAACTACTGGTGAGAGAGGAGCTAATAAACATCAAAGAGTCTGAGAGCTGCCACTGTCGGTTTCGCTCTCACATCAGTGTTAATGGCAGTGCAAGACAGCAACACAAACAGATACAGAAATAGGTTGTCATTTCTGCCAGCAGGGTAAAGACAGATTAGCATTGCTTTTAAAACTGTAAAAAAAAAAAACATTTAAGAAGCTGATTCTTCACTGCAACAAAACTTAAATACCAAGAATTTAACACATTCCTACATCAGAAGTTAATTAAATATGTTCTTGGGGGAGAAACTGATGATTAAAAAGCAGCTTAGCATGTCAGACCAGATTATTCCCATTACAAATGATTGTCAAACCATATTTTATCATTTATATATTATTTCATCCTAGGACTTATTAAGAAGTTGTGTCTGTAGAGTGTGCTTTGGCAGTACTGTACTTTGTCATTATGAATTTGAAACAGAGAAAGGGGTCTTACCTGTCTGGGGTCGGACGGTGGTGATGGAGTCCAGATAGGCCTTGATGTCTCTCTGTTTGAGCTGCATGGCTAGTTCAAAGGCCGTCTTGGACAGGACATTGACTCGGTCTGGGTCGGCTCCACGCTCCACCAGCTGCTGAGCCACAGCCACCTTCAGAACACACAAACTTTATTCGTCGGCTGCTCCGGTAACTTGAAACAATAAAGAGTCTGTTTTTCTACCAGTTATAGCTCTGTATGTATTTGTGCTGCAACGCTGTTTAAAATAAACTCACATGTATCGAGATGTGAATACTTTTAAAGTGGCCCATTATAAAATACCATACCCAAATGACACCAACAGCATCCACAGTGTGTTAGCTGTCCATGTTGTTTATCTATCTAACCACCCATCCATCCCTTGAACCCACCTTCCCACTGAGGGTGGCCACCATCAGTGGTCCCCAGCCAGTGGTCTTCTGGGAAAAGTTGACATCAGAGCCCCATTCTAGCAGCAGGCGCACTGTGGCCTCGTGGCCATGCTGAGATGCCACCATCAGGGCTATGATATCCATGAATTCTCTCCCGCCGCCTCCTCCAGGACAACCTTCACCTCCAAAACCAGCCGCACTGTGGAAAAAGAGGGATCCACACCAGTTTCTCAGACAAGGATTATGGACAATCAAAGACTAAAGATGTTATTCAAAGAAAATCCAGGTTGAGTTTTGTTTTATTCTAGTAAACTTAATGGTTGTCTAAAAAAGAGCCCAAACCTGCAGCTGTTGTTGTTGTTGCCGTTTGAAACTGACTCTGCAGCAAGGGCCAGATGATCATAATCATCAACATAGGCCCCACTCTCCAGGAGTAGCTTGACTACATGAGTGTGTCCCCCACGGGCTGCCATAGTCAGAACACTCGCACCCAGTCTGTTCCGTCCATTAATCTCTGCCCCGTTCTCCAACAGGATGTGAGCAACAGTCAGGTGACCAAACCTGGAGGGGATATTAGAGACATAAAGAATGATATAGAACGTAGGACTTAAGGGATTTATTTTTCCCCAGTTTAACAGCTCATTCAACATGTTTCAAATACATTAGAGTACTCTTAACAAAGCTGGACCAGCTCTCAGGGGGGTGAAAGGGCATGGTCCAAACTCTGCAAGAAAGGCCCTAGGCAGGTGTTAAAATACCATATTGGTCAAAGGAGGAAAAGATTATACCTCTGGAGGAATACAATCATAGAAAGCACAAACTACAAAGCAAATTTGATTCCAAAATACCAGAAAACAGACAAGAAATGTAGGAAGAAGCAACAAAAATAATTCTGAACATTTTAAGGAAACATTAAGGAGAAGACTTAGGGGTGTTTTGTGCAACCAACTGTATTATGAGGACTTTAAAGAAAATCTAAACTTAAGGTGTTTTATGTAACCACCCCCAGACTCTTACTGTGATCCACCTTGCCAGAAATGCTGTTGATCACTTTGGAAGGAAAGACATGATGTTTGAATTACAATCAATGTTAGTGTTTTTTTTTTGTTGTTGTTGTTTTTTGAGAATTATAAGTAAAGGCCCTGTTGTTCTCCCTCTTGTTCATCTCAGTCCCAGGTTCTTTATTGTAAGACATGCCCTGCTTGTGCACTTAATTGTACACTAGGCAATATGAAGAAAAGTAGTAGTAGTAATGGAAGTGAAAACCAATGCCAATTTGACATCAGACACAAAGACATTAAAATATTCAAGTTGAACTCCAGTAACAGTCTCTCAAAGGCCATTTGTCAAACTTTCATGGCAGTGACAGTTTCACTATTTTGAATAAACCAACAATAATAAACCCTTTGTTGAAACCATGAAGAAATATGATTTCATTATTTAAATGATCACAATACTAATATACATATTACACCACCAAACTCCACTCAAGAATCTGGCAATTGCTGAACAAATGTTCATGTGACAGGCAAAACTTTTACAAATGTTAACACGCTCACACTCACATATAATCAGAACATACTTTTGCTTTAAAAGCAAAATATACGGTATATACGTTTGTAATAGTATCAACATGTCCACTGTCAGTGTGTTATGGTAGAAAATGTTGGTGGGAAAACCAGAAAATCCAACTTTTATTTTTCACTAAAATTTGTGTAACTATTGGACGAATTGAAGAGAGGCTCTTGACAATTCCTATACTGTGATATGAAGTACTTCACCATCACCGTCATGAACTGACAAATAAATGGCCAGATGTTATCATGGAGTTTGGTATGTCCCTCTCTTGGTGCATTAGAGCACCGTGCAATGAGCTCCAGCCCGCAGCCCCACCTAGCAGCCTGCATCAGCGGGGTCCAGCCGTAGTTGTTGCGGCTATCCACCGAGGCCCCCTTTCGTAACAAAAACCGGACCAGGTTCTCATGACCGCTGGCCGACGCAAACTGCAGGGCGGTGTTCCCCTCCTCGTCCGTACAGTCCACCGGTACCAGAGACAACATGTCCGCGGTGCTGCACTCCGACCCCGCTTCTGACCGCAGCCTGCTCTGCCGCCCGGACTCTTTCGGGGCTCCGGGCTCCAGGATCCCCCGGGCGGTTTCATAGTCCCCCTCGTCGCAGGCACGGAAAAGCAGAAGCGAATTAGCGGGGACACCGAAATTCATCTCCTCATTTACTCCGTCTCCATTCAACTCCAGATAGTTTCATCGACAGTAACGGTACAACTTCTCCTCTGTCACTTGGCGGCGGCCTGTGATTGGAAATCATGACGCACAGCAAAATAAAGTTTAGTCTCTGAGTCAACAACTGCTCTTCTTCTTCCCAGACACTGCACCCAGAGATTTATCGTTTACCATCATTACACTTTCATAATTTCTTAACGGGTGTCGACACAACAACTTTCTGGCAACCAGCCGGCGCTGCCCCGGTTCCGTTACTTGTTTAGAAACTTCACCAGCATCAAGACATCTACAACACAACACCCGACATCCGCTTATATCTTTCAAAATAAAAGCCTAATTATCTATGCGGAAATTCGCTCAATAGCTAATCAGACCTATCGGATGATGGGAGAACTTATTTACTGCTTTTATATTTTTCCAGTCCGTAGTTCGAATATTAATCCTGATTATTGCGTTTCATATGTGTATGAGCACTTATGTTAACGTGCTTGTTTTATTTTGAAAATAATAATCGGATGTGACAGTATCTCGCTGTATTTATTTTAACACCACACTGCTGGCTGGAGCGGGTAGTTGTCAAGTATTGAGTGACGCTTTACTGACCTCCGGTGGTCACATTGAGGAACTACACATCTGAATTCATCTCTATCAAAATTGATTAAATTAAATTAATATTATATTGCTTCTCTTACAATTGTCAAATGTGCTGCTGATGTTTGCAAACTCGTTGTGCGTTTATTTATAATTCTATACTTAAACATTATTTTGTAACTATATTAGTTCGACCTTAATGTTGACTATGTTTTATCGCTTACATTCGTGTATTATTACGTGTCTTTTTAATATTATGCACCATTTGAGGATGACACATTTGCACTTTCGTTATGCTTGCATAAAGACAATAAAGTTCTTGAATCTGGTATTAATAATCATGCATGCTTGTTAAATCAACGCTTTTTTTGTTTTGTTTTGTTTAATTTTTCCGTAAGAGTATAGCACATGGTATGACAAAGCAGTGTTAATTCAAGAATGAGAATCACTGTTTTTTGTGGTAGAAACATAATAATAGTAATATTTAAACAAAATTTAATTGAGACAGAGATTTTAAAAAGAGTGCCACATACTATAGAACTTGCTTTAACTCTGACTGAACATTAAACCTTCTCTAGCGTTAGAAAGGACATGATGTCGCTAAGCCATTGAGTGCTGGTGGGAGCTTCAGAAGACTTCCAATGAGATTGATTGATTGATTGATTCATTAATTTGAATGCATTTCAACAGTAAATGCAACATTATCTATTTTATTTGTTTCATTGTTGTTGTCGGATGTCTTAGGGTGGTAATTTGTGTGTACCAATTCAATTTTTAATTTAATTTAATTTTATTTTATTTTATTTTTGTCTATGGTCTGCCATTGCACTGGTGGAGTCACTTTTCATGAGGCTGGCAACTACGCTACAGCTCCACTTTCTGCATTGGCCAGCAGAAATACAATATTCATTTATAACTGCTGTAATTTCTGTCAAAGAGAACATTAAGTGTGTCAATATAAAATGACAAGCAGTTGTGAAGAGATGAGCCTGCCCCTCAGTGGTCGCATGTAAAAACCACAACGCTGCATTAAATGCAACAGCGCAGCCACTAGATGCCGCTGTTGGTTAAGAGTTATCCTGAAACACCAACGAAGAAGAACAGAAACCCGGATGAACAGTACATATTCAGGAAACGGGCCTCTGCTCGCTCTTTTCCTCAGGAGCTAACCACGTTGGTGGCGTCCGTTCCTGGCTCACCGCTGTTCGCTTGAATTTCTTCCGAATAAGTCGGTCAGGAATAATCAAAATGGTATGTGTTGTGTAAACATAATATTCTTCTTATGTGCGAAACCCATTTTGTAGTTATTTTTTAATTTCATAGCTTAACTTGAACACTGAAATTATTCGGAGTCCGTCGGCTAACGTTAGCTCCTTCTGCTTATGTTGCTATTCTTATATGTCCCGCCAAGAATCCTACACAGAATAGACTCTTTAATAATAATGAGCGTATTTACGAGGTTATAAGCCCTTCAGTACACGAAACACCACATTCCCCGACTCCTTATGATAAACTCTATTAGTGGACGTAACGTCACTTACAAGTGAAATAGCAGCATTTGTTTGCTCTTGTTCCTACGAACTTGTCTTGCAGAAAGTCCCTTAATGTGAGTAATTTGTAAAAGTTCAGACGGACGCGAATTTTGAATGACTTTGGAAGTTATTGGAATGTCTGAATAATTTCGTCTCAGACAGTAGTTGTCGTCATTTGCTACAATTTGAAGACGAGCACCGGGACAACGATCGTCACTTGTCCAACATTAGCTGACGTTATGCGCCATTTATGTGACTTCTTTGACAAATTAAGTGGAGGAATTAACTTGTGAATTTATCCATATATAAATGAAGACGGTTTTAGTTAAGCTGAAGCACTTATTTCTGATAGAGCGTAGTTTATGCCAATATTACTAGCTCCACGTGCTATTAAACTGGTGCTGCGTTTAGGAGCTGCACGTAAATATTCACTATCAGTGTGTTTAAAGCCCCAAATTTTTTTTCAAATTTTTCAAATCTGAACGATTGGCACCAATTGCCAAAATTGAATATTCATTATGATTTTATCTCTCCAAATTACAGATAATGTTCTATAACTGAGTCTTAACATATGTCCAGTTTTTTTTTAATGATAAACTGTACACGGATGCAGGTGATATAGGCCAATACAAAAGACAGTACTTTAGCCACCGACTCTGCTGGGCCCACCAATACGTCCGTCCTTGCAAACTTCTGTTACAGTCTCATGTTACTGAAAATCCTATGAGCATTATCGGTGTCAGACTCAGTGCTTATGTCATTTTTGTCTCCACACATACAGGCTTTCAAGGACACTGGCAAGGCACCCGTTGAGACTGAGGTCGCCATTCACCGCATCCGCATCACCCTCACCAGCCGCAATGTCAAATCTCTGGAGAAAGGTAACTAAACTCACAACTATCCATGTATGGAGTGGAACACTGACTTGAGCTATGAGGATACAAATTTTGTCTGATAAACAGTGAAGACTGTAAATACGCTATTCTGAGCCATGGCTTTAAAAGTCTTAGAATTAATCGCTCATTACTTTTGTTTTTAACTTTTTGTTTTTATCATCCTCAGTCTGCGCAGACTTGATCCGTGGGGCAAAGGAGAAGAACCTGAAGGTGAAGGGACCCGTCCGCATGCCTACCAAGGTACTGAAGTACATGACGACATGTTTTTTTCTTTATTCCATTGGTATAAGACATGGATTTACTGTTGTAATGTACATTGGTGAGTCTGTCATCTGCCATGCGTTGGTGTCTGAGGATAGGGACAGACGGGCACTTATTATGCACACCAATTTTAATATTTAAGTGGACTGTACTGACATTTCTCCTACTCAAACAAAACCAAAAAAATTCTGGTGTGTTCAAAGACGTTTGAACAAAGCCAGCGTGGACATTCACAAAATGTTTAGCACAGATTAAACTCAATATGACTTATTTTGTGCCTGCCATGTTTCTTACAAATGATTAACCTAATTTTTGTACCTGCTTCTCTCTCCATCTGTTCTACCAACTTAAATTTGATGCTGTTTTAAAATGGCAACAAATCAGATGTAGCAATCAGGCTTTGTTAGTATAACAAAAGTCAAGGAGGAGCCCGATGCAAAAGATTTAAAGTAAAGTCAAAGCATATGCACACTTCTCTCCTTTGTAAAACCTCAAAAACGTGTATAGGAGACACTTAAACAGTCAATTCAGTCACTGAAATTTTTCTGCGCTGCACTATGTTTTGTAAAATGGTAACATGTCACGTTTCTGATGCAAGTCATAAATGCTGATCAGTTATCAGACTAGAATGGTAGTGTGAATTTCTATATTTCTGACAGCGTGGCAGTGTTTTTGTTGGCCCCACATTTCTATACTGCACAGGGACGGTATGAATACAGTGTGAATTTGGAACTAGTGCTTTTTTTAGATGTGGTATTCTGGATTCTTTATTTTGGTCAAGCTAAAATCATCTCTCTGCCCCCTCCAGACTCTGCGCATCACCACCAGAAAGACCCCCTGTGGTGAAGGATCCAAAACCTGGGATCGCTTCCAGATGAGGATCCACAAGCGCCTGATTGATCTGCACAGCCCATCTGAAATCGTCAAGCAGATCACCTCCATCAGCATCGAACCAGGTGTTGAGGTTGAAGTTACCATCGCAGACGCATAAGCAGTGCAGATGATTCAATAAAGAAATGAATAAGGAAACTGATGTGGTGTTATTTGGTGGGCTCTGAATGTCTGAAGCATAATATTTTTGCGCTGTAAAAAGCTGAAGTGAAGGGAGTCGAGGGAACATATGATGTACTATTTGGATTTTAATGAAGTGACAAACATGCTACTGATCCAAAGTGAAAACACATTTTTCAGTCACCATTCACCATGGCCCCTTGCTTATTAATTCTACAGAAAGACATGAGGCAGGTCAGTTTACCCAAGATTTGAAAATTTATTCTGGTTGTAAGACTCAACAATGACCAACTTTTGAGAACTGAATAAACATAAGTGACAAAGTTCATTTAAACTAGAGACAAGTCCTTTTAGTGGGCACGGTTTTAAACTTGGATCTACATTACTGTGTCTAGGCAGTACAGATGTTTCTGGATGTCTGATAAACACAATCTCTATGGGCAGTCTTTTAATGCAGACTGATGTTGTGCTTGGACTTCCATTAGAAAACTGAAATACTGAAAGAAAAGTCTACTTTTCTACAGTTTTTCACCACTGAATTTTTTTGCAAAGCCTTTTTGTCCCTGGAGTTAAAATTCACGTTGATGAATATTGTGAAATGGCAGAAACAGTGGCCTAGTAACCACATGCTACATGAGTAGACCTGCATTTGTATAACGCCTTTAGAGTCTTCTGACTACTCGAAGCACTTTTTACACTTTTCATACACTGGCTGAGGCTACCAAACAAGGTGCCACCTGCTACTCAGTTTTTAATACACTCGCACACTGATGGAGCAGCCAGTGGGGGCAATAAGGGGTTCAATATCTTGCTCAAGGATACTTCGACATGCAGACTGGAGGAGCTGGGATTTGAACCACTGTTGTTCCAATCAGTGAATGACCTGCACGACCTCCTGAGCCACAGTCGCTGGACTAGACTATTTTGAAGCTTTTCCAAAACCAGCTTAGGTTTATCGCTATAAAATAAGTTCTTCAAACACAGCCTTACTTGCCCACTTTGCTCTCACCCAAGAGGAAAAGACACAATTAATTTGCATTTCTGTCACTTACTCAAACACACTGATTTAACTGACATTAAAAATCACAGTGGCCCCAAGCGACAATTACAAGACAATAGTGAATGCTGAAGTAATATCACCACAAGTCAGGAAATGGAGGTAGTAATGTCAGATTGAAAACCATACCTAGCTGTAGCCACCGTAATGTGACATGTAAGACCAAGTAAGGCTTTAGTGTCAAAACACCAGCAGTCTCATTTATTAAACATTGCATAGGATCCATGCTAAAAATTGTATGTATAGACAAAAGCCAATAATGGCTTCCACCAAACAATGTTCAACAGTGTCTACAATCATACTTCTACCTTGCCACCTACTTTGCCAATATCCTGTCTACAAAATGTTAGCATGGGTCAAAGTTCCTCCCATCAAATCTGTCTTTATAGATCACAACTTTTGCATGGGAGGTGGTGTACGCCTCTTTCAGGCCTCATTTTGTGCGTACGCATTTATAAATGAGACCCCTGATTATATGGACTCAAACAAGGGTGCATTTTACATTTAACTAAGAGGAAAGATGTGCTGCATCTATTTTTCTAGGGGTATATTAATGAATAAAACTAAGGCCTTGATTTCCTTTTTTGTAGAAAACAAATCTTTGGTCAATACTGCAGAGATTGATTCTCAGATAATCCTTTGACATATCACTGTTAAGCTGCATTTAGTAAAGCTTGAGTCCTCTAAGCTGGGTGGCTGTTCCTGTTGATCTGCTTGACTTCACACCTGCTTTTAATCACAGCTGATTACAAGCTCCTTCTTGATTTGCAGTGGAGGAACATTAGCAGACCTACATGTGGGTGAAATAAGTAATTTTTAAAGACAGAATTTCTTGTGAATTTTAATCCAAATAATCAGGAGCTGTTAAACCTTCATTTGCTCAGAGTATCGATTTTCTTAGTCTGTCTTGTGAATTAGCACACGAGTTAGTAGACATTTTGGAGTTGCCTCATGATGAGTACAGTTATCGATCTGACCAGTGAAGACAGCATCAATATGGAGCCTGTTGACATGGATTTGACATGTAATGTTCCTCGGGGGCAGTACCTCAACCCAGCAGGTAAGGTTTTATTCCCTTTTTTATTTTTATCAAACAGTAATAAAGTTCAGATTCTCATTCATTTCATACTCCCAAAAAAGTGTGTCATGATTTTTAGTAATCTGGCAAAGGATACCTGTGCAGATTATCTTGAGCAAAATCTGCACTGAGGTTTAGTCTAATTGTCTTCTGTGTTTGTAGACTGAACAAGCAGGTGGTGCAGAGCAGCAGACGATGAGAGTTTACCTCAGAGTCAGGCCCTTCTCTAAAGAAGAGCTCTCTGACAATGAGGATCAGGTACAGTACTGCATATGAAAGGTGTCATTCAGTAGCTAATAATAATCTTGACAATAAATGTGACCAGTGTTTTTTTTTCCTCCTCAGGACTGTGTAGTGATTGAAAACAGCCAGACGGTGACACTGAATGCACCAAAGGGTTCTGCCACCATGAAGAGCAGTGAGAAGGGCGTCGGCATGTCACTCCACAAATTCTCCTTCTCACAGGTCTGCTACAATTGAAATAAGTTGTATATGCTTGAACATGTAAGAAGTCCTGGTACACATTCATTCCTAAAACATTCTGAATGAGCTTAGTGGCATTTTAGACAGGCACCAACCAGTCTTTCTGTTGGCTTTTTAGATTTTCGGACCAGAAAAGACACAGTCTGAGCTGTTTGAGGACACTGTCAAAAGCCAAATGTCTGATTTCCTGGATGGGAAGAATGCACTGATATTCAGCTACGGTGTTACCAATGCTGGTAAAACCTACACAATCCAAGGTAGAGATGGAAAAACGACATTTGAATAAGCATTAGTCAGCGTCATAAGTTCTAATGCAAGTCTTAAATATGTCGTGACATGTTTAAGGAACTCCAAAAGAGCCAGGAATACTTCCTCAAGTGCTGGACGCCACCTTCCACTACATCGGAGGCCGTCAGTATGAGGGGATGGACCTGAAACCCTACCTCAGGAACGATGCACAGTGTCTTGATCCTGACCAAGTCAAGCAGGAGAGAAGCATTAAAGCTGCCATTTTTGCTTCAGTCAAAGAGGCGAGAGAATTCTATCCAATTTGAGATGTTTCCTCAGGCTTTTCCAGAAAATATTGCTAATGAATACCATAACATGCATGTGTCTTTGCTCCCATGTAGGAGTTTGATCCCCTCAGAGCCAGTGGAGGTTCAGAGTCCCTGTCCTGTTCCACTGGTGGCCTCTCATCCTCCTCTTTGTCCTATGATCAAACCGGTAACCCTCACTGATTCCCCACACTGAACACACATTGTCTTGCATCTTAAAAGCAGTTTATGCTTGCAGCAGGCTAATCCCGCTCATTTAGGGAAGTGATAAACGACGTGTAATGATGTCATTATGCCTGATACCACTTCTTGCTCAGGTGTTTCTGTTTCATTCTTTGGCTTTCACTGGCCTCTCTGTATTCTCCTTTTTAGTGTTGGCAAGCAACCCAACAGAAGCAGGCAGCAGCCAGTTTGCATTATGGGTGGCATTCTTTGAAATCTACAATGAGTGTGTGTACGATCTGCTTCAACCTTCGCTGTGCTCCAAGTCCAAGAAACGTGCTGCTCTGCGAGTGTGTGACGACGGTGCTGGAAATGCTTATGTCAAAGGTGTGAGTGTGACTTTATCATGTCTTCCTAAGATGGTAGAAACATACCAGCAAAAGTCTTTATGTCGCTTAAAAGCTTAAAATTGATTTGAAGAACAAGTTGTGTTTTAAATAATTTCAGATCTCAGGTGGATTAACATCCAGACCCTGGGTGAGGCCTCTAAACTACTACAGTTTGGAAACAAAAACCGAAGTGCTGCAGCCACAAAGATGAACCAGTCATCGAGCAGAAGGCAAGTGTTTCATTTCATCACATTCTTTACTTGGTGTCATTTTCTGTTTCCAAAATTCACTCCAGATTTTTTTTTTTACAGCCACAGTATATTCACTATGAAGTTACTGAAGATCGATGGCAGTACAGTTAAAAGGATCTCAGAGTAAGTATTAATAAATTATGATCTAAAAATGCTAAAGAACTGAATTCATAATGTATCATATCTTTGTCTTTTTAACCTGTTGTTGCTGCTGAGTCAGTTTGACATCCTGGATATATCCTTCAAACACAGACTGTAGACCCCTCTGTCTGCTTCTCCCTGGAATCACTCTTTCATTTTTCAAAAAATATGATATTTCTTCAGGGACTGAAGTGAGTATCACTTATGGGAGACAGTGTCCAACAAAGTCAGAAAATGGTCCCTAACTGACACTGCTCCCAGCAAAATCTGTAGATTATTTTGAGTAACCTGGTCATGATTTCTGGAAAGAGACACTGCTGCCATCTAGTTCCATATTTTAAAGAGAGGAAGTACACCTCTACAGTTCATATCTCCAACACTCAGCAACTCACACCAAAACAGTTTAGATTAATGAATCGCACAACCGGCGAAAGGGAAAATATGTATTTTTGATTTAGGGGTGAACTGCCCCTTTAATTAAAAATGCAACCAAACACAAAGTCTAAGCAACATTTGCCAGTGAAAATATAAACTTGAGAGTATCAGCTAATCTTAAATCATATGTCAATGTGTGTGCATTAGTGACATCTACAACTCCTTGTTTAAATGTCCACGTGTGCATTTGTGCATCACTGCAAAATGCTTAAAGATGGTGCCAATATGGTGCATAATGCAGTTGTGATGATGATAATAAATGTAATTCATATAGCATTTCTCTAACGAAGAACGCAGCTCAAAGGGTGTTCATTAGCAACTGAAAAGGAAAGCAGACATTTTAAGTTGAAAAAATGCAAAGAGGAGGCCCTTACTGCTCAGAAGTTTGTGCTTGAATAACCACTCTGATAGCATCATGAAAGGAGCTGTGATACAGAAAATGACTTCTAAATTGATTTGTGCCTCTCAGGTTTTCTCTGTGTGACCTGGCTGGCTCAGAACGATGCAACAAAACCAAGACATTCGGAGAGAGGCTGAAGGAGGCAGGGAACATAAACAACTCCCTGCTCATTCTGGGGAAGTGCATCACTGCCCTTCGCAACAATCAGACTGACCGGTACAGTTTGTTCCAAATGTGTCAGGTGTTGATTTAAAAGGAGAGCAAGTTCGCATTGTTTGTTTTTTTTTTTGTCTGTGTTGTTCATCAGAATGAAGAGCAGCTACATTCCTTTCAGGGAAAGTAAGCTCACCAAGCTCTTTCAGGCTTTTTTCTGTGGCAAAGGACGAGCGTCAATGATCGTCAACATTAACCAGTGTGCTTCCACCTACGATGAGACTCTCCACGTTATGAAATTCTCTGCTGTTGCCAAACAGGTTAGTCTGAATACATAATGGGGTGAGAGGCAGTGGAGCAATGAGCTGGTTCTCCAACACCACTTATCTTACCGTGCTGTCTGTCAATAAGGTTGTGCAGGTGATCCCAGACAAGCCTCTGGAATCTCTGGCTCCTTGTTTGGTCAGCCGTGATGGCAAACCTTTGTTGAGGAATGGGGTGATCGACAGCCAGGCCCTGGAGAGCTACCTGTCTGAGGAGGAGCTGCTTGATGAGGAAGATGAGGGAGACATGACTTTGCTGCCACAGAATGTACGACTGCTGCTCCATATCACATTCAAACATGGTTTTGATACATGGGCACCAACACCGTTAGACGATATTCGGCCAAATTTAGGATGTGACATCTGATGACCAAAATTAGGACAGCGTCTAATGCTAATACTGATGACAAATGATGTTAATATTTTGTTGTTTTAAGTTGTGCTAAAATTAAATCCAACTTTTTCCAAATATCCCAACATCATCTTGAAGTAGAATAACGTCATTTGGTCGTGAGGTGTGGAGTCCAAACCCAACATATGCAAAACATAATGTTAACGCTCTACTGCCATTAGACATTTAAAATATCGTAAACCAAGTTTCAGTCCAACCAAAATCTAACGTCTCTAAAACGTAGAAGTCCCGATGTCAGCTTCATCTAGCTCCATTTTCAGGTCAAAATTTTAATTGTACTCAGTGTTTAATGATCATTAGCAAACGTTAGTGAGCTAACATCCCATACTAAGATGGTGAATGTAATATTACCTGCTAAATATCAGCATGTTTGCATTGTCATTGTGAACATGTTGACATTCATTTTTGAGCATTCATCCTAGCTATGCCTAAATACAACCTCACGTGCTGCTAGCAGGGCTCTAGACTCCATTTATTCAGTTTTTCAAATTTAACAAGTGATCGTTTTTACTAATCAAATACAGTAATTAACGTATCAATTATTTAAATATTTAACCTTCAGTCATTACAAGATACACTGTGTGGATCTCCAGTAAATGTTCTACTCTTCTAGGAGCTTGTGAGTATGATTGAAAACCTCCGAACAAAACTTCTGGCTGAGCGACGACGAAACCTGGTTCAGGAAATGGAGATCCGGAAGGAAATGGGAGATGCCATGTTACAGCAGCTCATGGAGAGTGAAGAACTCCGCAGGTACATTACTTTTCCTTGTCATCTGCAGAGGAAGACTGGTAATGAATCTCTGGTATTGTATGCCAACAGATTAGCAGTCATTTCAGCAACATTCTGCTTAAGTAATCTCTTGTTAAAGATGTAACCAGACTTGCTGGATGAGGTTTGCTTGAAATTTTTAGTCGACAGATAGAAGAGCTGAAGGAGAGCTACCAAGAGAAGCTGGAGAACACTTTTGAGATGTACAAGGATGCTATCAAAGAGCATGCCTACCAGAGTGCTATGAACAATCTGGAAGATGACTACGTACCTCTGGACGAGTTCATTGCCGAACAGGAGAAAGTGGAGGTATGTCATTTAATCAGCTGTTACCAGGTCAAGAAAAACTCGCCCACCTAACATTTTCAAGTGGTGTTATTGTTGGTACCCAAGGGCCCCTGGGCTGAGTTATGCAAAAGGCATATCTCATTGTGGCAGTTTTGCCTCTTTTTTGTTGTTGCTTTATGTTTCTCTGCAGTTCTCAAGCATCTTTTTGTGCTTTTGTATCTCTTTGGGGTAGTTTTGTGTATTCTTTGGTCATTAAATGTTTCTTTATAGTCATTTGATGGTTGTGTTTTGCCCATTTTATGTAGTTATTTTGAGTCTCTTTGCACTTCCTTTGCATTTCCTTATGGCCATTTTGAGTCCCTTCCTGATCTGTACCTGTTAATTTGAGTGACATTTTGCAGGTGAAGCCCACTTTGGGCCCCTTGGCCAATGACTGATAGACCCATTTATTAATCCATCTATGTTAGTGTCACTGTCACAAATACAACTGGAATGCTCTTAGTTTTCCTCAGAGCCTTGCAACCACCACAGTCATACACTGTTCAAACCCCCATAGCTTTATTCAGTTGTTAAATTGTAGTAGTCACAATGGCTTCATAGTAATCAGGTTTTGTCACGTTATGCCATCAGAAATCTCAGATTTTTGGGTCATCAGTAAAACCTTACATGTTGTCTCTCACCAACTGTGTAGGTCCTGAAACGTAAAGTGTCAGAGTTGGAGACCTTAAAGTCAAGTATCAGAGGAGTGTGTGCAGCTCCAACAGTGGACCAGTCGTGCCAGACTCAGCCATCTAAAGGGACCGAAGCAGCAGGTTAGCATACGGTCGATTCATACATGTAGCTTAGCATCTTCTTTTGGCAGAAACAGCCCTCGGGGATCAATGAGTGGTTCTTTATTTATTTATTTATTTATTTATGATATTAATACACTGTCTGTCTTTTACTGAGCTCTCCAAAGCAAATTCCCAACCATTTTTGTTGTAAGGGCAATTAATACCATTTTTTTCCCACAGGGGATGATCGATTCAAATGGCTTTACAAAGAAAAATGTGCCATCGAGAGGATGTGTGAGGATAAACAACAGGTAACAAGGAGAACATTTTTATCATGTATCTCAATTAAATATCGTCCCAGTCTAGTCATGTGATCACTTGCTGATTTTTAAATTTGTTTGGTTCAGCTGATTTTGTCCCTAGAGAAAAGGCTGATGGAGCTGAATAAAACACTTCAGCAGTTCAGAGATGATTTCCTGGAAAAGTCGGCTGAGTTGGAGACTCTGCAGAAGAAGACTGATGATCAGGTGAGGGGATTCAAAGTCGGGGTTCACAAGTGGGCGGCACATAAATAATGAAAAATAACCTCAAATGGCACAAATAAAACAATCGTTGAGTGTTTGTTCTTTTTTGTTCCCATTAAGACAAAATCTATGGAGGCTGTCCTGCGCCAGAATGTTGAGAAGGACAGGGAGATTGCCGACAAGGACAGGGAGATTTCCTCGCTAAAGGCAGAACTTGCCAAGCTCTCCCAGAAGTCTCCTGTGCAGCCCAAAACCAAGCGAGGCCTGCTTGCCAACATCAGGGAGGCGGTGACCTCTCCACGGAAGGGAGCGACCAGCCGAACGCTCAGGAAAACACTTAGGAATGTACACCACTAAAAAGCCAAGCCAAGAGATTTTTCAAACGTATGGACAGTTTTAGGGTACACGGAAAAAGAAACGGCAAGAGTGTTTCATTATTTTATTCAGGTCCAGTGTGTTTCTTCTATTTTTGTTTGTTTTATTAAAATTAAATTACTCAAACTTATCAGCATTAATTCCATTTATCTGCTCTTTGACTTCATCAGTTCCTCCAATTATTGTGACATCTACTCTAAGCACCACTGGTGTGATGTCATGTCATGACCACAGCATACGCATGTGTGGTTTCATTTCTTATAATGTGCATTTTCCACATAGAAACCCTGTTATACATGCATACATACACCACTATAGAAACATCACGCCAGAGAGTTCATGCTTTGAACACAATGAGACATATCAACCTGGTTAAATGAGGCCATCCATTACCTACAGCCCAAGGGACGGTAAACCATAAAGGATGCTGATAGGACAAAGAACCCATGTGCAATTTAAAATTCTTAAGTGCATCACTATTTCATTTGCTTATTTGTCCCTTTATCAGCAAAATCTGTTCATTCTTCCGCAATACAATAAAAGACAAGTAATATTTCCTCTATGCTTATAAAGCATCTGTTTTGTAGCATTTTTACCTTTACAGTTGAGTAAATGAGGTGTATCGTGTGTGTGGTGTGTGTGATGTAACAGAACACAGCCTCCTCTCAGTTAGTGAAAGGGCCATTGTAGTGGAGACAGCCAGCTGCTCTTCTCTCTCTCTCTGGTCTCAGTGATAGTTAATGAGATTAGCTGTTCGTCTTGACCTGCGTCAGTGCAAAGGGGTCAATCACAGGATTAGTACCTTGCTTAAGACTTCTATCAATTTATTACCCTTTTCCCCCCAGACTTTCCCACTTCTGGCTCTCTGTGGGACATTTCTCAGCCTCCAAAGCATGCTTAGCACCTGTAATTGCAATTTCTTCATTGGAGTGGAATATTGCGGCGCATCATGCGGCTCTGGGACTGAGTCCATCTCAACCATCGGCCATTGAATGAAGCATCTTCCAGGGGAGGAAGAGGAGCAGGGGCAGCCAGAGAAGTGAAGGGCAGCTGGGCTGAAATCTTGCCTGCTGTGGCAGAGTCTGAGACTCTGGACAAGTCATCCTCATGCCACTTGTAAATAACAAAGTCGGCGATGATTGCACAGTTAGCACAGATAAGGCTTTGGTTGATGGAAAGGCTCAGGTGGATTCTTTGATAAAGGTAAGCTGCTGTGTGTGTTAACAGTTTTTATTGATGGTGTGACCAACATACAGAATGTAGTGGTGCAATTCTGCTGTATTGTAATTAAATTTTGTTGCTGATTTTACAGTTGAATAAGCAGATGCAGGTTGCCATGTAATACATTTTTAAAAAATGTAATGTCATAAAACACCTTTGAGGTTGATTTAAGCATTCTTACACAGCAATTTTCTCAGCAAATGTTTGTGACAAAATGAAAGTTAAATATTGAATTAAAGTGTTACAAAAAGTTGAATATGTATTGCATCAGCAACAATTACATCATTTTTAACCCTTTTCTAACCCTTGTGTTAATATTTCACAGACTAAACATACACAAGACGTCTAAGCATCCTTTTTTTCTCCCCCGTGGCTAAAAAAGCACTCTCACTGAAAAGAATTTCTTGGTCCACTGCATCTTTGTTGTAACCGTTCCAGTATCTGTGTTAGATAATGCCGTGGCCATGCCTGGCATTTTGGCTGATGAGAAGCTGTTTTACCCAGTTTACTATAAAAATGTAGCTGTAAATCTCTTTTAATTAATTCATACGATGTCATATGTTTTGCACAGTAACATGGTGGTAGTGTACAATCACCTTTTGCTCAGTACTGACTCAGTATTTGTTTGATATGCAGGTTTAAGTCATGCACTAACAACATATGGAAAGTTCTAAATGTCAAGTAATACATACAGTACACAAGTCATATAAACAATATAGCATATGTTGTTGTCATTGTCATGCTCCCTTCTCATCTACCCATGCTCTGTGCGGACAAGGTTGCTTTGGCTTATCTAGAAATAGATCAATGGTAATGGGATTAATTGTAATATTTTTCATTGAAACCACACCTGCTAATCCTCCAGGACTAAGCTTACGTCTATTAATAAAACAATTTTACTCAAGGCTTGCAGTTACATATCAGTAGATTAAATATTTTTTATTTCTTTTCCCCATACAGGTGGTGGCATGTTACCGGCACTTGGCCTCATGTGTTGGTGGGTGCACAGACAGCTTGCAGCTCCGGGATGAGTTGCGACAAACACGAGAGAAGGCCCAAACGTTGGCCATGGCCATCTGTAGTCATCTCACCTCACATCTCCGAAACAAGAGCCTGCCTGAGGAGCAGCGCAAGGAGATGGAGCTCCTCTGGGTGGCCTTCTCCTCCAGCTTAGAGCTCCTACATGTTGATATGTGTAAAGTTTTCAATATAGGGGACATCGTCTCTCTGGCTAACACTAATACCCTGGTGCAAACTGGCCTACAAGGTAAATTATAGCCCTGTCTCTCTTTTTGTTTATGTAGATAAGTCAAGGGAAGCACATCAGGTAAATAATGTAAAATGAGATCTTAGTTGAGCATCCAGTATGAAAACTTTGTAGGTAATTACAACACATATTATACAATCCACAATATAGTTCTTTATAGTAACTGTTTTCGCGATTCACTGAGATGATAATGAGTGGCCCCATGCACTGTAATATTTGGGGGAAACACATACATGTAAGTAGCTGATACAAACCTCTTGAATATGTAATTGATTCTACATAGTTGTGTGAACAGTCTGATATGAAAGAGTTCATCTAACATCATAATTATGCAAATCTTATATTGATGTCATGGACTAAGTGGGTGTTTCTTGAGCAGGCATTCGAATTTCCATAAAAAAACAACTGGTAACAATAGGCCAGATTTTGTCAACATATGGTATACAGTTTGATAGGTACACCTAGCTACAACCAATGCAGACTAATAACAGTCATGCAATAAATCCTACGTTTATGAAGATTATAAAGTTCCAATTTTTCTTGAGACTATTTTAAAGGGATGAGTATTCAGCTGTATGGTCATTTTTTAGGATGTGCTTTGTGGTGTTGTTGGACTATATTGCATTATGCATTGATCTCTATTATTTAACCTCATTGATATGAATGATAGAAAATAGTAGAAACACGTGAACATCTTCATGAAGATATGATTTATAAATCCAGTTGCCAAAAAAAGAAAAGGGTTGATTGTATGTTTCTGCAAACCATGAATTAGTTACATTTGCATATTATTATGTACAGTAGCAGGTACGTTTCAACAACACTGGTTAATGTGCAGCTAGGTTTAGGCACAAAAAAACTTTTAATTATGGTTAGGAAAAGATCATGTTTTAGCTTGACATACCAGATTTTGGGGGCACAATTCCCACTGTAAAGGCAGCGGTGTCTCTGTAGAAAAACAACCATTTTTCATGCCACAATCCCTATTGGTAACACTGCTACGTTAAATGCCTAAAAAGCCAGTGGAACCACAGGGATGTGCTGCTGTGTAACACCCACAGTTGGTGCCTTAATACCCGCTGGAAACACAGCAACATGTTGCTAGATAACACCTACATTTTGTGTCTAAAAAGCTCCTGGAAACATGGCGATGTGTTGCTATAAAACACCTATACATGGTGCCTAAAAAGCTACTGGAAGCACAGGGACATGTTGCACCCATGTTTGATGCCTAAAAATCAGCTGGAAACATAACAACATGTCACTATATGACACCCACGTTTGGTGCCTACAAAGTTGCAAGAAACACAGCGATTGGTCAGTACAAAGTACCCGTGCTTGGGGCACAAAAAGTCACTGGAAACATAGGGACATGTCACTACATAACATCCATGTTTGATGCCTAAAAAGCCACAGAAAAAACAGCAATGACTGGATAAATCACAACTGATTTTGCTGTTTGTTGGTCTGGAAGAGTGGCCTGCAGTGGTCTACAGCTTGGCAGGTGTCTTGGCCAAGTTACACGCCATCCACAATCACCTCCACCACCCAGTGACAAAGCCAGTTTATACATCACATCAGATGTAACCTATTTGTGATTTGCAGAAATATGCAGTACCAGCAAATTTTCTTCCTTAGACTTGATTGGATTAATTACAGGACTGTTATATCAGCTGCATTCGTTTTTACAGCATCAGAACCAGTCCAATCATGTTTGACTGACAAAAAAGTATAAATACTTCACCAGTTTTAATTTTGGTGATGCAGGAGGAGGCACTGAGGTGGCAGCCCGGGCACTCAGTCTACCAGACCTGAACCAAGCTCAGAGCCCAAACCTCCCTGATGGGCTGGAGAGCCAGGAGCGCTGCACCATGGAGCAGGAGATCAGCCATATTAACCACATGATCGATGACATGGAGATGAAAGTCAACGTGATGCGCTGGATGGTGGAGCCCCATGGGCCACAGTATGCAGAGCCGCTCAGCAGCACCGACAGCGCCTCTCTGGGTCTGCTCTCAGTGGACGAGGAGCAGCCTGGACATCAGCCTCTTTGCCAGCGCAGTCAAATCTTTGTGCTCTTATTGCTGTTTGCTGTTGTTTTGGTGGGAGCCACTTTATCTGTCTGTGTTTTCTTTTTCTCGTGAGCAAAAACCTTAATACACTCAACTCATTTTTTTTCTTTATAGCCTCAGTAAGGCTCAGTAACAGTGACAAAATATCTCTACAAGTACAGTAGTTTTATCTTTACACACTATTTCCATAAGAGTTACATTTTGTAATTGCAGCTATGTTATCTACTATATGCATAGATAATTTGGATAAAGATACACTGACATTAATCTGAATGCAAACCAGTTTGCCATTTACTGCAGTGAATCCAAAGCTGCCATATACTTTAAACTATCTTTGTTGAACAAAGTGACAGTAAAGAAAAACATGGTTGCCAGTTTGAACTGGTTTAAAATAAAAATAATGATTACATTATAGGGAAGGTGGATGGTTTTACTTATCAAACTGTAAAAAGATTATATTTTAGCTTATTTTCCTTTTGTTCCTAAACTGTATCCTTTCCTTAAAAAGTCAGAGAGGCACTTGTCATGTTTTATTCCTTGTTGCCATGAGAAGATATAGGTGATGATGCATTGTAGTTGATAAACAGAACATTTGATTCTAACGACTGAAGCTATCTTGATTCAGTGTTATTTAACATGTATATAATCCATGCTGTAGAGGACTGACAGTGTATACAATGTAGTTATGCGTTATAAAAGTATCAACTTTGATATGACACTGTGTTGTTTTCCATTCATTTTTATTGATTAGCAACTGGGTAATGCAACAAATTGTTGTATGCAAAGCAATGGGAAATGTACAGAATTCATAAGGCATCAAGCTACTTACTCTACTTTTGTCTTTAAACTTTCAAACAGGTAAATACAGTCACAATCTTTTGAAAGTCTGTGAGGCTTATATGGCTTTTGAGACACTGTATAACTTTATTACGCCTTGTTATGATCAAACAAAACTAATAGTGAGATGACAAAATCTTTTGTGATGTTGAGAAAAAACAACCCGAAAGGAATGACGAAATACAAACTTACATTTTTTCTTTATATTATTCTATCAATGTAGACTGAACAATTTAAATGCAAACATTTTGTTTTTGCTCCCAGTTTTCAAAAGTTTAAGAATTTTCTATGCACTAAACAGATATTTCGCTCAAATTTTGGACGCAAATGTTCATTGTGTAATCAGCATCTTGATAGGCCAAGGATTATCTTGGAAATGGATAAGTGCTCACTAGCAGAACAACCACCACTCCACCCAGCTTGGTCTTGGAAAAGTGCTGGAAACATCATCAGCATAAGCGCAAACTGGCAGACAAGGTCTGCTAGATTGAAAGCTCAATAATACAGTGAATCACTGCATAGATGTGTAGGAATTTTTACTACCAACAAAGCTGTAACTGAAAATCGCGAGAAATGCCTACTATTGAGTCCATAAAAACTTAAATCTTTGACTTAAACCTGTAAAAATGGAAGCATACACAAAATTGTTGTGCTTAAATTTTGTCCAGTGTATTTGGGCGGCCACTTTGAGCATAATTGAATACATACAGAAGAAGAAGAAGAAAGAAGACCCATTTATATTAAATAAGATTGAAAAATTTTCCAGTTGTATTTGGAAAAAGCTCTAAGCTGTGACTTCTGCTGCCACAGTGTAGCGTTTGTGACATGTGGGAGCTTTATTTTGCAGAGTCTTACCGGAAGTGTGGGAGTTTCCTGTCACTCTGTGCCTCTTTGATTTTAACTGGGGGAAAGTTGCTGAGCAGCCTCCATAAAGACAAAGACATGTCCAGGACTTTGACAGACAGAAGGACATCCCTGCTGCTGGAACAAAAGCTTCAACAATGGTCCTGAAACAGTGCCACTCGCGACTGAAACGTTTTGGTGCTAACCACCCAGAAAAGTGGTACGACCTTTCTTTACATCGAGACAAAGTTAGCAGTTATGTGCCAGCGACCATTTCCCCAGCTGTCAACACAACTCCGTGTGTCCGCTGCATCATCGCATCACCCTTTGGAAACTATGAGCGGAGAGGAAGAGGAGCTGGGCTGAAGACAATGCACCTGTCTGCGGTTACACACATATGCACGAGAGGTAACAAAAACGCTTACTAGGGTGTTTTAAACCCGCTTATGAGCTATAACAGCCACAGTTAGAGCTTTAATTCAGTACATAATGAAGTGACACAAACTAAAGTTAATTATTTTCTTGTGTAGACAGCTAGTGCCCTTTTAATACCTCTATGCAACACCTTTTAATTAATGCTCTCAGACAATGTCGCGGCATGTCATAAACCGTTAATGTCCACATGCGACTTGATTTATGTTTTATGGAGTGTCAAAATAAAGGTCCTCTTCCGGTCTGCTTTCGCGCAGTAAAATGTTGAGATAAACCCACGGCAGGGGTCAGCAACCTTATATTTAAAAAGAGCCATCATAGGCCTAATTTTTAAAAATCTGTCTGGAGCTGCAGTACATATTTGTGCCTTATAATACAGGTGACACAGGCTAAATAGGTTTCACCACAAATTTGTTACCCTCCAGTGGGCTATTTATGATTATTTGTAACTTTTAACTTTGCAGTGTTGGCTATGAAAGCAAACAAATCTGTCCAAGCACTATTAAATTCTTGATTTTCCTCTGAGTCTTTTTCTTTTGTGGATTTGTGATCAATAACCAGCCCAGCTAGGGAGATTCAATACCAGCTCTGCTATTGAGATTCCCCCAAATCTAGGAAAATGCACCAGGCTGTAATATGATGCACATTTCAATTGATTAATGTTTGAAGAAAGATATTTGCACATCCAACTGTCTCAGATGCAAGTGCGTTTGAAAATATCGCTTGAGCCACACACTGTTGAACATTTTGAATGATTTATGAAAGCTGCAAGGCCGATGTGTTCATTCATTAGATCAATGTTTTTTGTAAATCTTGTAAGGGACTTTATTGTGTAAGGGGCCTGAGGTTTCTCCTATGTTTTTTTTTTGTTCTCTGGTTCTTTTGTTTGTGGGGTATGTGACACATGGTGCACAGGTTGTTGTCAATTATTGAGTAACACACCCACAGCTGATTAATTTCCCCACACTTGTGCACACCTGTGAAAACAGTGGAGCAGTTTCTATTTAAACTCAGTGTTGTCATTAATGGTGTTAAACACTTTTGCCGTTCTAGCTACAACAATAATAAATGAAAATGCTAAAAATAATTGTTATTAATTTCCGTATTTTTATTTTATTTTTTTGTCAAAGCCACATAGAGCCGCTGAAGAACGGCCAAAGAGCCGCATGTGGCTCCAGGGCCACAGGTTGCCTACCCCTGACCTATGGGCCTACTTGCTACGCTACCAGTGATGAAATAAATACATTAATAGTAACTGTCCAAGGCACCAGCTTCTACAGTGACAAATCTTTACAACAAACTTAGTGTCACATGTTTCTAAAACCAGACCCTGAAGCCAGATCTGCAGTGTTTTCAATAGAAACCTCTGCCCACATCCCACTCTGTATTTACATAATATACCCCATGGCCTCCATTTTTCCTAGCTGTTGTGTTATTATGTATGAATGTTCATTTTTTTAAATAAATATCTTAGATAAGCAAATAGTATATATTGCAAAAACACGTGAAAAGTAATATATTCTGAACTCCAGTGTCCAGGTAATGCTCAGTTTCTTGGATAATCACTTCCATCTTCTTATCATTGATTTCAGAGCTGAGTTCCTCCATCAAAACCTTCCAGTATTTGAAACCCAACGTACCACAGTCTGAAGGCAGGAGGCTGCTTTTTGATACACATGCGGTGGTGCGACTCTTTGAGGAAAATGGTTTGGCTTCTTCTCTTACTTCAATAAATTATTTAATTAATTAAAATATTACACTGCTTTGTTAAATACAAACCGTTGACTTTCCTCATAAATGCACTTTTCATAAACAGGCTTCACGACTCAGCAAGCTGAGGTGATGGTTAATGTACTGGTGAGGACGACCAACTCTAACATGGAGGTCATCTATAACGACATGGTAACCAAAGTGCAGCAGGTAAGACTGTAGGAGGAGGTGTGTTTAATGTGCGATTACTGTAAATACAAAAGAAAGCACTGCCTCAGCGCGTTTGTTTCTCGAAGGCTGCGCCTCTAGTCCTGTAAATGTCACTGAAACAAGAGCCCTGTGCTCGTCTTCTGCAGCACATTCATTACAAAAACAACTAAGCAGCGTAATATGTGCATGGTCATGTCTAAGTGCAAATAGTAGAAACAGACCCCCAGAAACTTCCTGAAAAATTCAAACATTCACATTGTTTTGTGGACATATCAATAGCAGCACATTAAAATAATAAACAATAATATGATGATGTATGTGATTGTGATATAGTATAATTTGTGAATCTAAGGAATCTGGAGTATGAGAAGAATTATACCGCATTTATCTTTTTTAAATTCACTTCTATACTTTTTTAGTTACAAAAAGAGAAAAAAAAGATAAAGAATAAATGATTTAGCACAGATTTGAGTGTACAGATGTTTCCTTTTTATTTGAGTGCCTTATTAGTTAAAAAAACAACCAAACCAGTTTGTAGGACCGAGATCTGTAGAAAGAAACTTCCACACTGTCAGGATTTGATATGTGCAGGGTTTCTGGTTATTCTCATATTCCATATGTGTTGAAGTTGTTACCTTCCTTTTTTGTGTCCTGATGGATAATTGTCTTTCCAGTACAGAGTTTTTCTTTTAAACTTTTGGGTTGTGTGATTTTGGCAGGAGATCATGTTGCAGCAGGTGATGTCTCAAATAGCAGCTGTAAAGAAGGACATGATAATCCTCGAGAAGAGCGAGTTCACTACTTTACTGGCAGAAAATGAGGTAAGTGTGGTCATCAGCAGACTTGAGCTGTTTCCTAAAAGTAATTGTTGCAAATGATTAAACATCAAACATCAAACATGAGAAACCCACATCCTTGAAGGTACAAGGAGGCTAAACAAAACCACAACATCTAGTTAAAATGCAACACAAAAACAAAGTTTTAATACATGAACATACAATTTTCAATATTGGTATTGTCAAAATTCTATCAAAAAGTATCAGTATTATATAGAATTTTAGAAGTTTGTTATCGCCTATCCATTGTATTCATGTCCTTGTGCTTCTGTCTCCTCTGATTTGGCTTAATATGACTTAAGATGTTCAATATTCTAACATTTCCCCCAGAAACTGAAGATCCAGTTATTGCAGCTCAAGGTCCAACTGGCTGTAAGTGGTCATTCTAATTTATTCATATCACCTTATTTCCAGGTTTTATGGTAGTTTTTATTAAGAAGCATTTCACTTTTTTCCGTTTTCCTTTTTATCCATCCAAGATGTTTTTATCAACCGGTAGTTTTGCTGTTATTTACTTTAATGTGTACCTGAATTGCTGTCTTGCAGGATGTCATGAATAAAGTGCGCTCAGACACTATTATCGACATGAATTTGGAGAAAAGTCGTGTAAAGGAATTGGTAAGTGTTGGAGAACATTAAAAAGGTGAATGAAGATCAGTTGAGTGAATGTCTAATTTTCTCTTTTTCATCCTGACCTAGCCATATATTATATACACTCAACGGCCACTTTATTAGATACATCTGTTCAACTGCCTGTCAACATGAATAGCTAATCAGCCAATCATGCGGCAGCAACTCAGTACATTTAGGTCTGAAGACATAGTCAAGGCCTGCTTAAGTTCATACAGAGCATCAGAATGGGGAAGAAAGGTGATGATGGTTGTTGGTGCCAGACGGGCTGGTCTGAGTATTTCAGAAACTGCTGATCTACTGGGATGAAGGCAAAATATTAGCAAGGTGTACCTAATAAAGTGGCCATTTCCAAAATGTCTGAACCCTTCCCTTATATTTCTCTTCTAAACAAAGTATTATCCTTTTCAGAAAGTGGAGCACGAGAAAATGCTTCTAGAAACACGAACTGAGATTATGGAAATGGTTTGTATATGTGCATTACACCTACAGTACGTGCTTAGTGTCTTATTACATCTGATTTTAATTCATGGTAATCTACATTTACACAATGTACAATCACAGGTCAGACAGTGATACGATAGAAAGCGTCAAGCACAGCTATGACAACAGTTCTTTTAGACGAGCCTGTACAGTACTGTTCTTACATTATTTCTTTATTAGCGTACAGATAGAAGCAAAAACACCAATAGTAAAGCTCTAATAAAAGCTTTTGAAGTGTCAGTGATAAACATCTGGTGGGGCTTTTCCTTAATGCTTGTGTCTAATTGCCTTTTTTACAGACTGCAGAACAAGATCGTCATTTAACTCAAACCAACATGAAAATAGACACTGAAGTGGCTGGTCTGAAAACCATGTTAGAGTCTCATAAACTGGATACTATAAAATACCTTGCAGGTAAGACATTGCGCATTGTTATGCAGAATCAGCAGTCATGTCCTTGAGGACTTGGGCTGCCAAGTAAATACTTTTGAATGTCAATTGTTTGCATTTATTCTAATCTTTATTCTAGTGGGGAAGAAACCGTTTTTAAAGTCAATATGGGTCCAGCTGGAGCACTTTAAACATTAAAGTAGTACAGTACATTCAAGTGCTCATTTTGAGAGCTCCTGTTTAAACTCAGTGAAAGTAAACTGAATTTTTAACCTTTCAAAAGCAGTTATCGAACATTGTAAAGAGTAAAAATGAAGTAAGTGAGCTATCACTGTTACTAAGTGACACAAAAAGACTAATGATTGAACTGTTTTTGTCTTTCAGGTTCAGTGTTCACCTGTCTCACTGTGGTCCTGGGGTTTTATCGTATTTGGATGTGAGCAAATATGGTTATGATTTTCATACAACCTCTGGTTACACTTGAAACTTTCAATGCATCCTCTGAATCAGTAGTCTGAGAACAATTCTCTTTCATTTTCAGAAAGCTTGCATGTATCGGTGCAGCCTTATTCTTTTCTTAGAAGTAGAGTTAGGAAAGAAAGGCTCTGCCACCAGATCACTGGTGAAACTTTTAGATAATAAAAGTTTTGATTCTGAAATTCCTTTTTTTAGCTGCCTTTGATTATAGGTGATAAATATACTTATTAAAAGTTTTGTACAGTCCAATTGTATTCAAAGGGAATTTTCTGTCCCCTAAAGATATTCAAAAAATGTGTAGACAATTAAACTGTTATTGAAATCGAAATGAAACGTTTAAGAAATGTTTTGTATTTATTTTATATATGTGTATATTAAGCTGTAGATATTGGAGAGAAATCAGAGGAAGGATGGGTCGGTGTGACTCTTAACCACTTCACTATTATTACAGATATTTAACTTGTGTCTGTCTCTCTATAATATTATTACATGATTGAATAATTTATGTTATTTGAATAAACTGAATTGTCAATAAATGTAAACGTGCCTACAAATGAAGTGTTAAGTTTTTTTCATTAATCATTTAGTGTAGGAGAAAATATGATGGTCCTGTTGTTGGGGACTGGCCATGGTCGTGTCATTATGATTTAACTCTGCTCTACATCATAAGTCAAACACATGTTGATTTACTGTGTATCCTGTGTTTCAGAATATGTTCATCGTTTATTGACAATAATTATGATATAAATAATACATGAGTGCTTTTCTGGATACTCAAATAGGTTTTACAGAGAACAACAAAACAAAACAAAAATGAAATACTCCATAAGAAGGGAAACAATGCAGAGAGAGGCTGTAGGCAGTTTTGAAGAGGTGTGTTTTGAGGGATTTCTTGAAGGTGGAGAATGAGGGGGAGTCTGATGTGTTTAGGAAGTGAGTTCTGGAAGGTGGAAGCACTGATGGAGAAAGCCCTGTCCACCCAGGTGTGGTGGTTAGTCCTGAGGTTGGCATCAGCAGACCTGAGAGTTCAGGAGGGAGTGGACCAGTGGAGGAGCTCAGACAGGTAAGAGGGAGCCAGGTTGTGGAGAGCTTTATAGGTGGTGATGAAGTGGATACGATGGGAGATGGGGAGACAAGGACTAGGTTGTAACTTAAAGGAATTTCAATGGTGTTTGGTGCATCCAATAAAAATAATTAATAAGAAAAAATAAAGCCTAAGAACTGCAAAAATCAGGAACATGAATAGAGAATAGAAAAAATACAATAATAAAAAAAACCCGTAAAAATTATATAACAAATAAGTACGTTTGAATAATAATAGAAATATTATTTTAATTATTGATGTAAGGAGTGTGTAATATTAGAGGAGAAATACGAGTTGCCTTAATCTGTCGCTAGCACTTGTCATTATGGTTAATTTTTTTTTTTTAAGAAAACACCACCCATCTTTAAAGCCTTTTATAATGATTTTTTGTTGTACTGCAGATCCATAAAATGTCTAAATCTAAATATGCAAACTAACTGCTCAACTATGTAGAAATATACAGGCCCTGAAAATAATATTATTTACTCTCAATTGAAGACCAAATAACTTTGTTTTGTATTATTTATGTTGCAATATTTATAATTAGTATCTTTATTTGTTTAAATTTGTTTCTGATAAGTATTTTTATTTCCTTTATTTTGGCTAACAACGTTTTTTTTCTACTCAGTTTCATGCAGATCTACTTTGAGAACACGGTGGACTTGTATTACTGTTGTATTTCTACATTGTTTGATGAAATTTTAGAATTTGTCTTGACGTTATTAGTACCAGGAAAATAAACCGCTTTTATTTTGAAAACACGCTTGAACCGGAAGTTCTTGTCCCAGTCGAACTGAATGATGTAACGTTTACTTTGGTCCGTCGACACGTGTGTAACTGAGCCGTCAAATAAAGCGCTTATCCGTCAACAACTACCCACATGACATTGAACTGTGAGTCTGCATGTATGTGTTAGAAATGTAGGTTGTAAATTACAGTTTGTAGTGATGTAATTTTAAATACAGGCCAGCTAACGGCTAAGCTAGCAGGCGGATTTAAGGTAACGTTAACGTCGGGTAACTTCAGGGATGGTTAAAGTACGTTTGTGACAGTGAGTGTCGTTATCGTGTAAGAAAACATTATTACGTCCAGTTGACAGTGTGTGAAGTGGTTGTCTACATTATTCCTAAACGTAACAATAACTTACTGCCAGTTGTTTGAGATTGTTAAGGAAAGTATACTCGATATCATTTAAATCAGTATTTTTTTTTACTTAAGAATAAACCATTAAGTATTTGAGAAGAGGTGGTTCTGCTTTCAACAGCCTGGCTGCTTTATCATATGTTAAACTTTGGTCTGTCGCATGTTTGCAGGCACTGCTGCGTGTTTCCGATGAAACGATGTCTGACGCATTTAGCAGCAGCTCGGAAACCGTAATACAGCGTGTGGTGGAGGCTGCTGTGAAGACTAATACTCCTCTGGATAAACTTGAAGAGCTGTATCAGATTAAGAAGACTTGCGCCTTCATAAGTGAGCATCAGTTTGAAAAGGTGAGGATACACTTTTTACCTTTAATCGTGTAAATAGTTAAGTTTGTATGCACACTCACTGCCCACTTTATTAGGTACACCTTGCCAGTACTAGGTTGGACCCCCTTTTTAATTCTTGGTGTCATAGATTCAACAAGGTGCTGGAAACATTCCTCAGAGATTTTGGTCCATATTGACATGATGACATCACACAGTTGCTACAGATTTGTCTGCTGCACATCCACGATGAGAATCTCCTGTAAATACTCAGACCAGCCTGTCTGGCACCAACAACCATGCCACGTTCAAAGTCACTTAAATCACCTTTCTTCCTCATTCTGATGCTCGGTTTTTCACTTCAGTGGGTCGTCTTGACCATGTCTACATGCCTAAATGTATTAAGTTGCTGCCATGTGATTGGCTGATTAGCTATTTCAGTTGACAAGAAGTGGAACAGGTGTACCTAATAAAGTGGCCATTAAGTGTATGTATACAAAAGAATGGAAGGACAACACATTTCTTGTTAAAAAGCTATGTTCAGTGAAATGATATGCAGGAATGCTAGATACACCTCTGTGGAGTTTGTCTAAAATGGGTAATGTTCACAGGTTGCTCTGCAGTTTCCTGATGAGCTGCTGGTGGATTCAGTTGCAGTAGCAGTGGAGATTGAGAGAAACAGCAATGCAAGGCCATACATTTTGGGAGATACATCCTACGGCAGGTAACACATCAGGTTCATTTGAGAACACACATTTTAGAGGCACCTTATACTAGATACAAAGCAATGTTCTGCTGGGAGGGTCCTGGCATTCATGTGGATTCCACTTGACACATGCCACCCAACCAAACACTGTTGCAGACCAAGTACAATTATAGTATTTTTTTCATAATATAAGATGTAAGTTAATGCTCTAAGTGTTGTTATTTTTGTGTACATTCATATTTGTTGTTGAATTTTCTTGAGCAGTTGCTGTGTGGACGAGGTAGCTGCAGAACACGTTGGAGCCGAGTGCATTGTGCACTATGGCAGCGCCTGCCTCAGCCCATCTAAAAGGCTGCCCCTGATGTACGTCTTTGAGAAAAGACCGGTGGATCTTGAGAAGTGCACCTCTGCATTCAGAGAACTCTACCCCGACACACAGAGTCACATCATCGTCCTCTATGATGTCAACTATGTTCATGCAATAAGTAAGCTATTCTACAAGCCCTACTGTGTGCTCTTTTATATAATGCATGAAATAGGGAATATATATCATTATATTGGGTAGATATTCAGTTTTGTTAATGATTTCTGGTGTGACTGAATACAACTTTTTCTTTTCTTTTTAGGTGATCTTCTGACTCTCCTTTTGCCAGAGTATCCAAACCTTGTCGTCTCAGAACTTGTTGTCGAAGGGGAGCAGTGTTTCAGTCATGATTGGATTAAAGGAAAACACGATGACGCCACAGAGCAAGACAACAACCAGGTTATTTGTCAGTTTGGCCGGAAATTCTCCTTGAAGAGCGGTTTAAGCATGACAGATTACAGTGTGTTCTACGTCGGCCAAGAGGGAGTGACGCTGAGGAACTTCATGATGACTTGGAATCGCTGCTCATTTTGCTCTTTTGACCCCATTAAAATGACTGGGAGGACTGAGTCAGTCAGTATCAACCGCGCACTGATGAAGCGATATTACGCTATAGAAAGGGCCAAGGATGCCAATGTGGTCGGCATCCTGGTCGGCACGCTCGGGGTGGCGGACTACCTCAGCATCATCCAGCAGTTGAAGGAAACCATCAAAGCAGCTGGCAAGAAGAGCTACATGTTTGCCATGGGGAAGCTGAACGTGCCCAAACTAGCAAATTTTCTTGAAATTGACATTTTTGTGTTAATTGCATGTCCTGAGAACTCACTGCTGGACTCCAGTGAGTTCTACAAACCTGTAGTAACACCATTTGAGATGGAGGTGGCCTGCAATAAGAAGAGGGAGTGGTCGGAGGAATATGTCACAGACTTTCGACACCTTCTGCCAGGTCAGACTGTGATTTATTCACATCAGAAAAAACTTTTTTTATGTTAAGGGACTGCATAGAAATTATAACGGGATTAAATGTTATGTACATTTTTCAAAAAAATGTTGAATGTCATGTAAAGTTGGCCAATGTTATAGTTCAAATTCAGCCTTTATATATAGGCTTTATTCCAAAATAGACATGGCTAGTTTAAGTTCTCCAGAGATTTTAAAGTTTAAAAGTGAATATTATCATTCTGTTAATTGTTATTAATCTGTACATTTTATATAAGGGCTTGGCAAAATTGAGAAAATCAAATACTGCAATACTTTTGACGAAGTATATCGAAAGTGTGCTTCATTAAAATCAAAGACTAGAAATATTGAAAAGTGAAATATAAGATTCAGCCCTCTCACCTCCATAATTTGCCTACAGTCCTTAATATGAATATAGTTCTCTGTCTTCATTAGACACACAAGTTTCTTCCATTATATTTTTAAACATCAGTAGCCTGTTGAGGTCTTTTGCTTTGTCCGATTCATTCTTTTTCTCTCAACCTTTCACCAGGTCGACAGAGTCACGTGCCTCTATCTGATCAGCCGGAGGAGGACGACGAGACTGACGTGTCTTTAATCACAGGAGCTCTGCGGAGCAAGAATCTGTTGAACAGTGAGCCAGCAGTGTCCTCATTTGGTTCTTCGGTGGTCCTCAGGAACCAGACGCTGACTGTAGCCACCAATTCAGCCGGTATGAGACAGTCAAATATTCTGCTGCACATAAGACACTGATTGCTTTCATTTCCATACATACATATGTTTACTAGAAATTTCACTCGCACGCAATAATTGTAACACCTCATGCATACAGTAACAAAAATGTTTACTTGTTACAGTCTTGCACAAACACACCTGTATTACAACACACATTTATGCTTTCTCCTTACAGCATCTTTTCTGTCAGAACGAAGCTGGCGTGGCTTAGAGCAGAAGTTGGGTGAGACACCTGTGGTGAAGGCAGTAGAGGGCAGGAGAGGCATAGCTATTGCCTACGAAGAGGAAGGAACGTCTTCATGATAATTTACCAGTAACTGGCAGTCAACAGATTATTTAATCATGTCTGCTGGTGTTATTTGTATGTTGCCTTTAATTTGTGAGAACTGTAATAATATGTTTTCATAAAATCAGTATCAGATATTTATATACCTTATATCACTATGACTACTTGTAATTATCACATCACTCTCTGATTCACAGAATGTAACCTATGATTTTGTCCGAACATTACAAGTTGACACACATGTCCAAAGGGTTTTGTCATTATTGTGAAAAGATGTTATAAGCTACATTCATATGTAGACAATGCTTAATTGAATTTAGTTGCTGGAGGTACCTGACCACGTCTTAGCTTTTACTCGTTCATGGTTTTACTAGCTTCAGTATCTTTTCTGTTAACATTTCTTTAAATTATTGGCTGTTGACAGGAACTTCTTCCACAAAGGATGCAGGAAATATACCAGTGTTCCCATTGCACTGCCCTTCCAACCAATCCTGGTTGACTAGAGAAAAGTATACATATAAATTAGGATCATATTTCTCAGACAAATCACAGTATTTTTTAAATATTTGGGATCTATATGGCCAAAAGAGTGGAGTCTCACCTCTAGAGAGGAGTGTGATTTTATCGCCTTGGTGAAAACTGAGATCCTCAGGATTCGACGACTCATAGGAATGAATTGCCACCAAGTGAATCTCACTTTTTTGATTTCCATCAGTTTGCTAAAAACGAAGGGCACACATCATTATTTTCTACTCCATTTCATGATAACACAAGCTGGAAAATAGGGTTCTTGGTTTGCTCTGGCTTTATGGTTTATGGTATAACTTTTATATATTGAATCGAGGCTGACATGGAGTACTAACGTGGCATACTCATAATAAATAAAAGGAAAAAATCCATTCAAGTTCTTTAACTTTTCAAAACTATCATGATCAATCATGAAATAATGGTTATGGAGAGTTTCAGTATTCTCAGTGCTGCTTTTCCAACCTTACAAAAAATTTAATTCTAAGGAAACTCTTGAACACAATTTAGCAGGAACATCCTAAAAGTAATAACCATCCCAACACCCTTATTAGGAAACTGCAGTATCAGCCAGACTAACTGTATTTTGTGAGGCCAGCATGTGCAACAATCGATCAGTACTAACTTACCTCTGTGGCCTTACACCACAAGGTGATGCGCCTGCTGCTGGCACGACTCCACACACTTTCCATTTCTGTGCTGGCATCGATTACACTTTCCTCTGTTACCTCGGAGGATAAACTAAATAAAACAAAAGGATTGAAATTTATACTACATCCGTAATCAATCCTAATTGATTAAACTGATAGATTTTTTTTTTTTTAAATTTGCAGTGTACCTCAAGGTGATTGCAGCAGGGGGGACCTTCAGTTTCTTACTGACTGTCTCAATCAGTACAGCATAGGGAGACTCAGGTGGTACTGACACAGCAAAGTTGAACGTGAAACGGAGTTTGACGATATATGAGTTGTCTGTACGTCCCTCATCCTGGTGATGAAAGGACACATTGATTTACTTCAATCATCACAGACATGTAGAAGTAAATCCACCTTAAAACGCTTAATATTTAACATGTTTTTTGTGGTTTGCACATGTATCATATTCATGGGCAGGACTGGACAAGGATTTGCCTCGGCATACCTTTTTTCGTGTCTCTCCACTGCTGTTACCAACAGGAGGAGTAAGACCTTAAACAGAGAATGGGGAGAAGTTTTGTTGTATTGGTCAAATTGTTTTTGCACATGTTTCTTTTGTGTTACAGTCTTTGTTATGACAAATGGATTGAGCTGGTAAAATACAATGGTATTAACCACCAATCAGAGAACAGTACCTGTAATAAATTTTATTTAAACTGCCAGAAATACCTACCTGGTTTCCTCTCAGGTCTGGTCGGAGGTTCTCTGGTTGGAGGCTGAGATACGCCCTGTCCCTGATTAATGCCATCCAAATAATGCCATTCAAAATATGAAAAAAAGATAATGCATATTTAATTACAACGTACTACAGAACTTGAGCAGATACAATTCTTCAGCTGCCATTTTAGTAACCTGCAGAATATGCTTAGAAAACAAGACTACTGATGAAGTGTTTCAAGGGACAAAAATCAAGAATGTATATTTTTACTCTTGCCTGTAGTGGTTTTTATCAGTCTAGACTGTTATGGCGTGAGTGTTGGAGATATCGGCCATAAAGCCTTTTCTTGAATATAATGGAACTAGATGGTGCTGAGCTTGTGGTGGCAACGTCTCTTTCCAGTAATCATGATTCGGTTACTTAAGATAATCCACAGACCTTGTTTTGAGCAGTTTCATGTAGGAACAGTTTTCTTACATTGAACTACACCTGGCAACTGTATCACCATGCAGAAGGAAGCGTGCATCTCCTCATGGATGAGAGGTGCATGCTCATGACAGCATGAGATGTAAACATCAATGGCGTCCCCCTAAACTGAGCTCTAATGTTAGGTAGCTGAGTGGTGCTAGGTGAGCTTGCAGTAGATGCACGCTTACTCCTGTGTGGTGAGTCGTTGTCATTGCATGATTTTATATCCAGTATATCACCAACAAAGTAATGTAAGAAATGAAGTCCATGGTTTACCTCATTCTTTTTAGAAGCCAAGGACATCTCCAAACGCTCCAGGTAGTTGTAAGGAACAAGTCCCCTCTGTAAGTCACATGATAATGATGAATACTTCCAACTGACAGTAACATTATGTGAATAATGCACATTTCATATTAAGAAACACGACTGCCAAGGTCATGAGAGATGCACACAAGCACAGAGGCTGCAGATGTACAGTTTGTATGCACTGGTCTTACTCTTTCATTGAAGATCACAGATGCCCAGTTGTCGGCACCCCTCTGCAGTACAAACACGATGTTGCCTGGCACCACAGCCAACTCGTCACTGGTCTCAGGAACAAACTCAAACAGGACAGTGTGGGGTTCTCCTTCTAAAGCCCTGTGAAAACAGGAGACATCCACATGGATCAAGAGACCTGCTGGCACGCGATTATTCCCGCTCTTGTATTGTTCATATTTACAGTGATTCAACAGTTTCCTCTTATGAAAGCATCACACTTCATAGATTTATTTGATGCTTTTCTTATTTTCTATTTCCTGTCTACGTTAAGAGATTATTTTTTCCATTTTACACATCCGCCTTGAACAGTGTAAATCCATCATCTATCACAAAGTCATATCAAATATTGGGGTGATCATTGTCCTGAAATAAGGCTAAAAAACCTATTTTTCAACACTGTAACTACTAACTAAATAAAATGTGTTTTTAGAGAGCATCATGTTTCTATGACTTTAAAGTCACTGTTGTACCTGAGGACCTCTGGTTCTTTTGGACGAGTTGGACCATCTTCAACCTGCAAGATGTAAACAGAAAAACAAAGCATCCAGTCAGTAGAGCTGGACGTAATATCAGATGTCGCTGACATGGTGCAGCACAGCGTCACAGCAATAGTCTATACGTTTTTTTTACAAAATGTAACAGTCGTTTCTGACACAATCAAAGTGTAGTATTACAAGAGCTCTTGATGTTAAATTATTGTCACTAATGCCTGTACATAACACAGCTTATCAGAGTTTATTTGCAACATGGTCACAAATACAATCTTAATTTGACATTATCTTAATAATAATTCTTAATATCAAACCTGTTGCCATACATCTTGGAGTCATATTCAAAAGTAATTTAAGTTTTGAGCAGCTCGTCACAAAGCTTGTGCAATCATGTTTTCATCATGTTATAAATATTTCAAAAATACGATCCATTTTAACTTTTAATAACAGAGAAAATTTTACACGCCTTCATCTTGTCATGCCTGGATCACTGTAACTGTAAAAATGTATTCATCGATCCAGACTGCATAGAATTCAGCTGCCAAGAGATGTGATCACATCACCGCAGGTTAAGCCTCTTTACACTGGCTCCCAGTATGTTTTAGATAAGATTTAAGATTTTACTGATGACTTTTAAGGTCCTTTGTGGTCTCTGTCCCAACCATATCTCTGACCTGCTAGTACTGCTCACAACAGGACGTACTTTTAGGTCCTTGGGCAGAGGTGTTTTGTCTGTTCTAGATGTCTTTGCTGAAAACTAAAGAGGACAGAGTGTTTGCTGTCAGGGCCCCGAGGCTCTGGACCAATCTGCCTGAGGACATCAGGTCGGCTGAGTCAGTGATCGCTTTTAAGTCCCTTCTTAAAACATACTGTCCTGATTTGACTTGAGTTTTAAGTTCGTTTAAATGTTCTTTTATTTCCTCAGTTTTTATATACCAAAGTATTTTTTATCAGTTATTTTAGAAGTTGTTGTTTTCATGTCTTTTCTGTTTTAATAATTGACATACAAAGCACTTTGTAACTCTGTTTTGAAAAGCGCTTTATATATAAAGATTATTATCTTCCATATAATATGCTTTTGATATACTGTACACTGAATTCTTTGTCTTCAGACTGTGTGTGTTTTTTCATTGCCAAAGAAGAGTCAATGAATCACCTGTGGCTGCAATGGGGCAAATCCAGAGAAGGCATCCTGAGGAATGACGGAGGCAATAACCTGAAGATAACAGAAAGAAAAAAAATGTAGGTTCTCTATCACAAATTATTACAGTGAAAAGTGACCGACAATTACAGTGAAGTAGATGAGCTGTACTCAAGTAATGTTCATGGGGTTTATATCACATATGCAAAGGTATGTCATTGTATAAAGTCTTACCGTTGCTTTGCCCAGGTAGTCCTTCTTCTCCAGCTCAGCAACATAGTGCTTATTTGGTCTAAACATCACTTTTGATGGGAACTCCACTGGTTTGAAAAGTTTTTGTCTCTGTTGGTGAAATTGCATTGCAAGGGTTATTAACATTTTTGACACATAATTCTGACATGACAGAAAACTAAATCAGTTGCTAAATCTGTTGCTAATAAACAGAGTATTACTTTGAGCAACACTAATATAAATTAATAGCACTCTCCATGCCTTATAATTGACCTTTCATTGATTAGACTAACATTTATGTATATTTTCTTGCAAATAGCTGATACAGGGCTTTTATTAATTAGTCACTAGCAAGTCAGTGTGAAGGGAGAGGAGAGGAGATATCTGCACATCAATGCAGCTAGGCTAGAAAGCCACAAAAAGGTCCCCAGGCCAAGATCAATGCAAATATAGTCCATCTATTTGAGACATCTGAGAGTGAGTAAAAACAGCAGCAAACATTTCAGTCCTTGACTATCACGAATCAAGTTTTAACTCACTCTTAGTCATTTCTAGCCCAGTTACATTGGTGTGTGGGTATCTCCTCTGCCATCCTCTCTTGTTTGTCTGTTGTACCGTCGGCAGCGTACATCTCAAGATTTTGTCATTGTGACTACATGTTAACTGACCAGGGAGGAGTCCAGAGCTTTGTCGATGAGATTGAGCTTGGCGTCTGTCTTGTAGTCGAGAGCCTTCACAAGTTTTTCATGGGCTTTTTCCCAGTTGCCCAGCTGAGCCTCAGACAGAGCCACGTTGAGGAGAACCTGTAGCAGGAAACATTGATGTTGCAATAGAAGCTCTTTATTATTTTAATATATCAGGCATTTTAAATACATCATGCAGACCACAGAATTGAGAATAATGCTTGATTTTTTTTTCTTTTTACCCCTGGAAAGGAGTGAAAAAGGGGGAAACTGAAAGTACTTTTTAGACATAAAGTAGTGGAAAGGTTAAAATAAAGGGGTAAAATATAAAATCTGACAGGCGCACACATGTACAGTAATTGCAAAATGTAAGAAATGTGTATGGGTAATGGGAAATGTGGACTGTGGGAGGAAGCTGGAGTAACCAGAGAAAACCCACACTGACACAGGAGACTGTGCAAACAACACTCAGAAGGGCTACCCTACCCTGCAGGTAACACCTCCCCACCTATATATGTGTATACAATTTACATCTCGAAACTGACAGAAGTAGACAGATTTATATAGGGAGTAACAAGAACATAAAAAAGTTTGGAGGCTTTAAAAGACTTACCTCACATGCATATAATTTGTATCTGAGACCAAGTGCTTTGTAATCTATCAGCTGGTTGCCTCTTAGAGCTTTGAAGGCATACTGGAAATCAGCTAAACTCTCCTCATACCTTTGAAATACAGATAAACCAGTTATTGACTTTTGCACGTAACAAACCACAAACATTTTAAAAGTAAGAGCAACAAGGAATCAGATGTCATGACAATAAATGCATTCGTGTGTGACAGTTATTTTAAATGACAATGTTAAATATGAAAAGTGGATGTGGACATTTTATTGAGGTGAATGATGTGTCTTGCCTCTCCTTTTTGTAAAATGTCATTCCTCTTTGAAAGAAGGCAACAGCCAAATGCTCATCTTTTCCTATGCTGCAATCAAACGCCTGAGAAACAATCAAGAAAACACAGTAACTTCCTCTAGAAGAAAAGAGAAATGGTGAGCGCTACTTCTTCTTTCACAGTGACATGCACTTTCAGAATGCAAAATATCTCCGCGTTTCAGCTCGGCATTATCAGCTACATCCAAACAAGTTTGTACTTTTTGATGAATATTACAAAATAGATTTTGATTTATTTTTTTGTCATGTTTTAGCTTGCATTTTGCCACCAAAGGTCTGACGTACCTTTTCAGCAGCATCCAGGTCTTTGTTAAGAAGATGGAGACAGCCAATGTTAAAAAAGATTTTGGAGTTTTTTTCTTTGATAGCCACAAAAATCCTGAGTGCCTCTGGCAAATCCTGTCTGTCAACACAAGTTACAGCCTCGTCCCACTGGCGCAGAGTGTCTACAAAAGACATGGTGTCTGGTTGGGAGTGCACCGAGCTACAGACTAAATTAAGGAAGCTCTACTGATTTGTACCAGCTAGATCAGGAAGTGTGATGACACTGTCAGTGTTGGTAAATTTGCACACCGGGTTTGAAGGGCCAATGGCTGTTCTTTCTGCCCACCAAATGTGATTCTCTGGCATTTATGTAGCAGGCCTAATTCAGCACATGTGTCAGTTACTTTCCCATAGTACTTTCATTCCTTGAATATAACAGGTTCTACATTACAATATATACAGGGTGCATTATTCATTTCATCAGAGAAAATCGTGCAGTCCTTTTAAAGTCTGTTTTTAAAACAGATGCAGAGAGATGATTATAAGTCATTATAAGAACAAAGACAGAGATAAGCAAGTGGAAATTAGTGTTTTATTTTATTTTATCATGATTTACAAGCTATCAGAATCATCAGGTGGAGGCCAAACAGAAAAGGACAACAACAGTAAAACAAATCTGACATCAATTAAAGTACAAATAAAGATGCAAATGACTTGTGACAAAAGGTTCACTTGATGATTTTTAAGATAATATATACATTTATTGTTTTGATGGCGTTTTTGTTTTCTGAAGAAGAATCATTGACAAATATTGATCAATTTCCTTCATAAATACAAAGAATTTAGGGATTTTTTTGGGTAAATTTTCATTTGTGAATGTGAAATTTGGCAAAAAGTGAAATTAGATTAATAAAGAAACATACAATGATACCTTTGTCACAGTAATCATTGCGCCCAAATAAAGTATTTCTTTTGTAAATACTTAAGTCTGAGAGACCGTTGTCAACTATGAATTTAGTAATATCTTTATATCTTTACAATTTACATCTGTCACTGTTTCACTTTTTAAGAAATTCTGCACTGGATCAATGGATCAATTTAAAGCAAACTTCTTTTTATCTTATTTGTTAGCAGGGACTTTTGCAATAAGGAATAAAATTCCCTCCTGTCAATATTACTAAACAAAATTACTCCAATAAAATGTCGCAGGAACAGAAACCATGTTGTCCTCAAACAAAACTCTTATTCTGGATTTCAAAAAACAATTTTAACCGTAGGCCATCAGGCTGATAAATCAAAACATATGAAATAATTTTGGTCTTCAGGTGCAGTCCACTTCTTTTTAGTGCAAAAGTCAATTTATTAAGTGCAATCCACTATTTATTTTACATGCACACTGTACCTTGACAATAAACTCTGTCCATTCCATTATATTGTATTCTGTTCATACCTCTTTTAAAGGAAAAACAAATTCTACCCATTGGAGATTGAATTGGATCAGCGGGTGACACTGTTAAAGACAAAGTGGTTGACATTCCTTAATAATATGTACATACCAGAGGAGATAGTGTCAAAACCTACAGAAAATTACTTTGGGGTTGTTGGTATTTTGTATCTTGCAAGAAATTCTGAACAGTAATATAGTAGTCTTTCTTTATTGAACAACTAACTCACTTGCAAAATATCATTGTTAAAGCATTTATAATAGCATTAATGGCTTTTTGTTATATAAAACAAATATGGCATTTATGTCGCCTTGTCTTTGAGTTACAGGCATCAGTCACACACTAACAGTACAAAACTACAACTTCCGGTTACTACTTTTGAAATATGTAGCCCGTGAACAGCCAGTGATCTCACATTTACAAATACCCTGCAGTTTAGCTCTCAGTGTTTTACTCTACAATGCAAAGAAACAAAACGAAAGCTTGGAAATTGCTTGTTGTTCGCCCCTCCTCACTCTCGTGAACCCCACTGTACATTCATTCTCTTATTTTGAAAGGAACAACGTACTTCCGTTATTCATCTGACTGACTGTAGTTGCCCTGATGCAGCCGTCGCGAGCTAAACAAACATGGCTCTGCTACATTATGAGACATCGGAGCTTAATGATACGTAGGCAAATGAAAAGGGAATTATGCGACCATTAATAAGAGACGTGCCAAACACAAAGCTGTAGATGGAGAGCTGATGTATTATTCGGTTGGTTAGCTCAG
The DNA here is from genome assembly GCA_026686955.1 of Epinephelus cyanopodus. NCBI lineage: Eukaryota > Metazoa > Chordata > Actinopteri > Perciformes > Serranidae > Epinephelus > Epinephelus cyanopodus. The sequence goes on from CM048935.1 coordinate 8,388,016, forward strand.
TGTAGCCCTTTGTGACCGTGTTTACACATTGCTAGCCAGCTAACCAGTTGGCTAATGCAAGCTAGCAAAAATGGACCTTGGAACAATGTTGTACAACAATTTAAAAGATGTTACATGGAGCACGACGTCTTTGCCATTAGATCAACTTGTCAGTGCTTATAGGTTGCCTCAAATTGCCAAGCTGGATAACGGTTAGTAACTTGCTGTCACTACTAAGTTTTCTTTTGCCAGCTGTGTTGCTAGTTAGCAGCTAAAGGTAAAGTGGACAAGCTGTTTGCAAGACACATTTTTTTTGTTGTTGATTTTGTCAGCTTATACTATTAATTATCAAAAAAAACTGACTACTTAACATAATAAGTTGGAATAATTTAATGATGAAAGCTGCGACTCTGTCTTGAAGCCCATTGTGTGTATCCTGAAGAGCTCACCAAATAACTACGTTTGCTAAGTTAGTGTTTGTTTGTATACTGCTGCTGTCACTCCGTATCCACGTAGGTGAGGACAGGAAGTTAGTGTCAAAACATCTACTGTCATTATAGCAAATTAGCCATAGTATTTAATGTTAGGGAGAATATATTGAGACATCAGAAGACTGGATTGTGCAATACAGTAACTCCTTCAAAATGTGTGCATATGAAAAAGTAGGGATGCACAGTATTGGATTTGCTGATATGCTGATATATAACAACTAATGTAACTGATGACCATATCTATATATCCACTTTCCCTACCTAATTGTAGTGATCATTAAGTCTCTTCTGTAGTGTAATTAACGTCATATTATGCATACATAATCTCATTGTGATGGCCCACCAGCAGATTGAGACATGAAATACAATACTTTTTAATGTATGTGCAAAATTTAAAAAAGCATGTTGGCCGATTCTGATAGTTTATTTTAAAGCCAGTATTGGCTAATACCGATGATGTGCTGATATTATCGTGCATCCCTGTTTAAAAGGCACATGTGCCGCATGATGCTCTTTTTAGAAAGACAATAAGGACAAATACAAATGATAATTGTAGCAGGAAAAGTAAACTTTATTGTTTAATCAAGGCGGAAAAATTATCCTCTGCCTTATTCTCAATACAATGAAAGACTCGTTTAAGCAAAACAATATAAGAAGATAAAGTAAATTTACATAAAGGTAAATGTAGACTCAAACTACAGATAACTGCATTGTGTAAGGAAATTTACCTCCACAATTGTTGCAACTCTAGTACACAGCTGTACTAGTGTTGCAACGGCATGAGATTTTCACAGTACGATAACCATTCACAGCATTATGGTATTACAGAATTAATATCAGTCAGTATGACCCTTAAAGGAATGAAACAGAAGGGTTAGTTTTGGTTGAACAAATGTTTTAATACGATAATTGAAACTCAAAAGTATTTTGTTGATGGAAGTATGTGTAAAGAATCTTCCCTAAACTAAAGGGGAGATTCTCTGTCCAGTTGCTTTTTGAAAAAATCATAGCGAAATGTACGCGGAATGATAACCGTCAACTTTTCTATCACGGTATACCTTGAAACCAAACTATTTCGTTGCAACCCTATTGTGCACTAATAGAATTATGTCTACTGTAGTAGCACTTACAAATAAAGCCATTAGGAAATCAGCAATAATTATTATTTTATTACATATCTTCTCATCTTTAGTCACCCTCCACTAAGCCTCCTGCAGAATTGTGGTGGTGCATTGTGCTTTTAAATGCTAGTGCTTGCTTTTTAGAGAGGTATGGATTGAGGCATTTGTTATTGCCCTTGGAGGATAGTGACTAAAGTGTGCTGAGTAATCCAATGCCTTGGCTTCAGTGGAGCAGTCTGTGAGGCTCACAAGTGCAATAAAAAACAGAACCGCAGTCATGGCATTTCTCAGGATACTTACTTTATTGTTGGAGATCATCATTAAACATTTGTCTCAAATTATTTTTGCTGCAATGACTCACATTCTGAACACCAGTGTGTCTTATACAACTAATGCCAAAATGGAGTGGCTCGATGTTCTACAACTTTAATAGAATTAAAGACATCTGTGTGTCTGAGCTCTCATACTTAATATTTCAACGTCAGCCTGGTATTGTATGTTTTTCATTTTGACCATCATGACCGAACAGTGACATGTTGTTTCATGTGTTACATGATAGTCGTAGAAAGGGGCAGTCAGTGCGTTAGAAGTTAATCTGAAACTTTCTGAGATTTAGTGTACATTGTTTTGTTGTTGTTGTTTTTTGTCAACACCTTGCAATATTACAATATTTCCTGGATTGTTATGTATAAACTGTTGTTGTTTTCATTCCTGCAGGTCAGCTGGTTGAAGGGCTCAGAGACAATGACTACCTCTTGATTCATTCCTGCCGTCAGTGGACAACAATTACTGCTCACAGTCTAGAGGAGGGACATTATGTCATTGGGCCAAAAATAGAGATCCCAGTGCACTATGAAGGTGAGCTACATCTGCATAGATGCTCGATGCTCCTGAATTTGCTTGACATGCACATTAATACTCTCCTGTTATTACTAATATAACAGTATTCTGAATTTCACATGGATCATGTAAACAACATTTACATATTCAGTTAGGCCTATTTGGATATTAGCGTTTTCCAATTAAGACATGGGATGTGTTGGTATTATTTGGGTTTTAATATTCTGCATGTACACAGTGCATTTAAAATATGTGTCTCAGTTGGGGTTTATACTGCAGTGTGTGACACACAACCTCTTGTCTGTTAAGGGTCAGCTCTGTGCGTTGTCATGGATACATTGTGCGCAAACCAAGTCCTCAACAGTTTGCATGTTAAAGAGAGTATTGGTGGAATATTAATTTTCATTAGCCATGTGAACAGCCTTCTACAAATATTGTCTTTTTTGAAACAAGGGCAAAACCTGGAATATTTTGTGCATGTAAACATAGTCAGTGTATTTTGATAATGTATCTTTGTACATATCAAAACCGTAAAAGTCAGTTGCTTAATCTGACAACATGCGGTTCAAAGTGGGGGGCTCCATGAATGGTTTTTTGAATCTTTGATATCTGTGCCACAGCCCTAAAAATACCTAAGACACTCAAAGTGGAGTTTTAGTGTAGTGTTAAAAATTGATACTTGCAGTGAAAAGTACAATCCATGTTTGTCCCCCTCAGCTGCATTCAGATGTCTTTCCCTATTTCAGGTCAGTTTAAGCTACTGGAGCAGGACAGAGATGTCAAGGAGCCTGTGCAGTACTTCAACAGCGTGGAGGAGGTGGCCAAAGCATTCCCTGAAAGAGTCTATGTCATGGAAGAAATCACTTTCAATGTTAAGGTACATCTAATACATATTCTGGACTATCAATACCATGTTATTAACTTCTCTAGACCATCCAACTCTTGACATCAGGGGTAAGATTTTCAGTTGGGACTATAAATCTTCCTGTTAAGATTTAAAAGACAGGCATTTTTAAGTGAATTTGTTACTGCCCCATTCTTAATTTGCTAACCTAATGTTTACTGACAGGGTTTTCACTTAAAAATCAAAATCATAAGATGGAAATGCTCTTCTTAATTTCGAAAGTACTTAGGCCATATGTCATCTTTTCACAGATGGCTTCAGGGGAATGTAATGAAGATACCGAAGTTTACAACATTACATTAAACACCGGTGATGAACTGACATTAATGGGCCAAGCTGAGATCCTCTATGCCAAGACCTCCAAAGAAAAATCAAGATTCAACACAATTTTTAAGAAGATTGGGAAGCTAAACTCCATCAGCAAGATCGGCCGAGGCAAGATGCCATGCTTGATCTGCATGAACCATCGCACCAATGAGAGCATTAGCCTGCCTTTCCAGTGCAAAGGCAGGTTCAGCACTTGCAGTCCACTGGAGCTTCAGATGCAGGACGGCGAGCACAACATCAGGAACATTGTGGAGAAAACCCGTCTCCCTGTCAATGTCACAGTACCGAGCAGTCCCCCCCGCAACCAGCATGACCTCCACCTCATCCGAGAGGGTCATCGCTACAAACTGGTCAACATTCAAACGAAGACAGTGGTTGTGTGCTGCATTCTGCGAAGCAACAAAATTATCCCCATCCACTTCCCCTTTCATATGGCCATGCCTAGATTTATTATTCCAGAAGAACTGCTGCAAGGAGAATTGTGGCTAGACACTATGGTACATCGTTGGTTCTCCTTCTGCCAGGAGCAGTTCGACATAGACGACTATTCTCGTGCTGTGCGTGACGTGCGGACAGACTGGAACGACGATGGTAAGAGCCCTAAGAAAAGCAGTGGGAATGGCAGTTGCGGTGGAAGCAGCGGAGGCAGCAGCTCCAACGGTTGTACCAACCACATGCAGATTCCCAGCTCTTTAACTTACGCCCGGGATGAACTCACCCAGTCCTTCCACCGACTATCTGTGTGTGTGTATGGCAGCAACCTGCACGGCAACAGTGAGGTCAATTTGCAGGGCTGTATGACACTATGTGGAGATTGGGCTCTTCTGCCCTCTGATTGCATCCCTTCAGACTCAGGAGAAAATGAACACTTTTACCCTGAACTGATGGAGAGCACAAACCAACAATCATCCCTCAACAAGTCGGACGTTCCCTATGAGGAGCTGTGGTTGGATCACTTGAGAAGTCAGATCCCAAAACCTTCTATAAGTGAGGGAATTCGAGGCATCAACAACGGCTGTGGTACAACAGCAGCCCTGTCATACCCAGTCACCTGTCCTCTTGGTGCAACACCCAGCTCAGATGTGTCTCTTACTCCACCACCGGTTCCACCCAAGTCTGAAGCTGTGAGTATAATCTGTCATACTTGAAGTTGTAATCCTTAAGATATCAGTCTTGGTTGGTTTTGTAACACATGTGGTTGTTGTTGTAATGGCAAGTGCAGTTTAATACTACAGCCTCTTCTTCAGCAATACAACAGAGGTGACTGTTGTGTTAAATTACAGTGTGAGCAACCAAACTTGCAGTGTTTTTAAAAAAGAAGTCATTCACTAATAATTGCAGTTGCATTTCTGATTTCATCCCATGCACAGTGCAATTGTTTTCCACACAACAGCAGCCTGTGGCCTTCTTCTCTTCATCGGACAGTTCACTGTGGCTGTTCCTTCTTGTTCCACATCTCCATTGCAAAAATTAAAAATGATCCACTGACAGAAACAATGCGGGAAACTAGAATAGCACATTCAATAGAGTGTAGTTCAGACGAAACAAAACTGGGTTGCAGCCATGGCAGCTGGAAGATGACAAGGCGGTCAACTTATCCATCTTGTATCACGCCCAACTTTAGTGGATTATAACATATTGCATATGAAATGAATGTGCAGATGCTCCACTTCAAAATCAGACCAAACTCTTCTATGGATGTCAGTTTTTGAGCCATGCTGACGGCCAAAACGTTTCCTGAAGCAGAAAATAAAAGGCTTGTTTTTAGCTTAGCCAATTTCCAGAGAACTTGCAGCCCTTATCAACCAGTTAAAGCGATAATGCACCCAAAAATGAAAATTCAGCCATTATCTACTCACCCATATGCCGATGGAGGCCCTGGTGAAGTTAAAGAGTCCTCACATCACTTGCGGAGATCGGCGGGGGGAGCGGCTAGCACACCTAATGGCAGACGGCGCCCCAGACTAATGTTCAAGAACACAAAATCCCTTTAAGAAGAGTTAGGAGCCAGTAGTTAATGACGGTATAAAGCAGTCAATAAAACATATTTTTCAGTAATCGTTAATCACCCTAATCACCAGAGATTCTTGAGCTTACAGTCATAAAACGAAATACGATGCTGATTGTTCCAGTAGTACAGCTGTTATGAGGCTGTTATGAATTGCACTGGATTTCATGTGCACATTTTTTTTCTTTAATTCCCTTGTGCTGCCACTTCCAATAAAAACTACTATACAGAGAAAATTACTGAATGTATATACTTAAAGGGATATTGCAGATAAAATGCAGACCATAAATAGGAAAAAATAGGGGTTATTTAATGAAAGTCCTAAGGACATCTTTAGTTTTTTTAAAAAAAAAGAATGTTGATTTTGCTGTCTGTTTCAAAGTCAGTTCATTTCCTTTCTAGGTGAAGGAAGAATGCCGTCTTTTGAATGCTCCACCAATCCCTCCACGAAGTTTGAAACAGATGCCATCAGTGCCCATCCTGTCAAAGCCACGGCAGCAAGAGACTCGGTCTCCAAGTCCGACCCTCTCCTATTATTCTTCTGGTCTCCACAACATGTAAGTGCTGGATCCATTCTGTAGCGCATATCTAACACTATGTACATCTAATTAAAAAGTAGAAATCAAGAAAGAAAAAAATCACGAGACCAAAATGATGCTGTATAAAATCAGACAATCCACTTCTTTTTTAGTTTAAGGGTAATTTATGCTGATATTATATAGTTCTAGAGAACCATTTTGTCAAAGTATTTTTTCCTGTTTTGTTCAATTCCACGAAATTCTTTCACTTATTAAGATATGTCGATTAAATATTTAATGGTCTGTCATGACACATTTAATTGCATATCAGTCAGCACACAGAAGTTTTTCCTTAACCCAAATTCTTTCCTTACTCCCATGCTGTAACAGCTGGAAAATGTCAAGTTTTTGTTAGAAATGTTGAATGATTAAATCATATGATGAGGTCTACATGAGGTTTGCCCTTATAGCACAAATTAATTTTATATTTTTCCAACAGTAGTGGAGCATCTGAGCAAGAGGCAGCTGATCCACAAGAGCAAAGCCACGTGTGCTACCCCTGTAACTGGGGTAAATCCAACAGCACTGAGCCAAATGCTTCGTTGCCCTGTGGTAGCCTGCCATCAGACGGGATGTCCTCCAGGTTGTCTTGGCCAAATAACTTCAGTGGAGGAGAATCACACAGCATGGATGAATTTCTACCAGCCAGCTGTCGAAGTTACTACAGTTACCCCAGAAAAAGATCCCCGAGCACCCAAAAAACCTGCACATCCAGTCTTGTTGACTTCGATAGCCGAGAGCATGCATGCAGCAGTAAGGACTTCAGGTTGGAGAAAGCTTCTCTGAATCAGTTCTGCACCAAATCTTCAAGTTACAATTCAGAAATGTACAGAGACAAGCCAATAGAAGAATCTAACACTAAGCAGAGCCTCTCTTGCCCCATCTTACCACCGCGAACACCAAAATCAAATGCCACAAAGAAGTGCACAGATTTACTGTCAGGATCAGTCTGTGACAGTGAGCAGGAAACTTCGAATTGCTCACTTACTTCACACGAGCAGGGCACAAAAGAGATATTTTCCATCTCAAACTCATTAACTCCTGACTGTGCAGCGGTTTCTGCCACTGCGCAGTGGCAGCCCCCGTCCAGTCTGGCTGGTCTCTCTATTGAGGAGGTGTCCAAATCTCTAAGGTTTATTGGCCTGCCAGATGACATTGTTTCTCTTTTCGTGTCTGAGAAGATCGATGGGAATTTACTCCTGCAGCTCACCGAGGAGATTTTGTCAGAGGACTTCAAGCTAAGCAAACTGCAGGTAAAGAAACTCATGCAGTTCATAAACGGATGGAGACCCAAGATATAAGTAACAGTATATGACACTAAATCCTGTTATAAAGCAGAGATTCATGCCTTCAGTATATATGCTATGCACACCAAGCCACAAAGAGTTTCTTTTTGTATCATATGAATTTCTTTCTTTGTTACTATATTGTGGGGAAAATAGTAGGGGAATGTTTCCCAGGACATTTTAAGTCTGTGACTGCTATTTACTAACAGATTGGCATCATTTGGCACTTTCATGAAGACATTTTCATGTCAGCTTTTTAGTACTTTTCCACCCACAGCCTACTAGTGTTCATGCCGTTACACAAATCCTAATTCAAGCCAACAAATGTAAAGGAAAAACACTGGTGAGGTAAAATGTAATGAAGAGATTTGCTTAATGAGGACAATGCATTATTCTGATTCTGCTTTTTCCAGGATTTTTAAAAGAGCACAAAAAACAGAGGATGTACTGCGGTATATGTTTGGATGTTTGGATTTTGTAGTCGATGCACAATTAGAAATTTGGCTGAATTTGGTAACCAAAAAACTCTTGCATCCCAAGCTTGAAATCACATAGTTATGCTGTTTGTCAAAAACAATGTGCGCACTGTTTTCACAAGTTCTGGGAAGTGATAGAGAATGTTTTTACAAGTGCATTTCCTAACATGAATCAGAATAGTTTATTTAATTCATTACTGTTGAATGAAGTCAAGAACTGCCTTCTGCTGACAGCTATCAAGAAAAACTTGTGTTCTTTTAAAAATCTGGCCCTTCGAACTCTTCTTAAGCTGTAAGCTTGGTCTGCATCAGTGAAAATTCACTACTTTTTTAAATGATAAGAACTAGTTAATGATGAAAACCTTATCTTTTAACCTGTGGTATCATACTGATGTACAAGACTGTCCTCCCCCTATGACTACCCCATATGTCGTGTGTACAAGAAGCTTATTACGACCCATGTTTATGTTTATTGTTAGGTGACCTCAAGTGGCCGTATTATGATGGGAGCAAAGAAATAGGCAGGCGACTTAATATATAGAGTGATGAAGTCTGTGTAGGGAAGACGTCAGGGTGGATCAAAACAAAGGACTTATGCTGTTTTCTGAATCACACACTTTTTCTTTTTACTTAAAATTTCATGCTATGGACTGTGATGGATATATAAGCAAGAGGGTCAAAGTTCAAGGCGTAGTGTTATGATTAAGTATTATGTACCAATTGTATGCACACAGTCATTCGGAGATCCCTCAGTTGATTGAGATTGCTAAATGTATTGCATGAATATCAGCTACACTGAATGTCTCGCTGAACCTGTCCAAACTCGAAAACTTTATATCAAAAAAGGAATGAATATTCAAATATTTGTTTTGAGCAGCAAAATCTGATTCAACTGACATAATTCTTACAGCAGTGGTCACTCTGTAAGAGCTGCATTACGTACTGAAAGTACAAAGAAAATGTATGCAATTCAAAACGCAGCTGTAGATCCAGAGACCACTGTTAGCACCCCGTGCGAAACCCAAAGAAAGTGTTGTTATTTTCAGTCAGTGTTTGAGTTATTTATGCCACATACTTAACTTATGTCACACACTGAACAAAGATTCTTTTTTTTTAATCCAAATTATGATCTGCAAACATAAGGGGTGCTAATTTACAAAGTGCTCCTGCGAGTCATTTTAGGGACCCTACACATGCTGCGTCTTTAATCACTTGGAAAATCAGGAGGTCGGGTGCTGGGTGCTAATCCTGTGCTTACTCTTTGCCAACTTTCAAAGGCACGGAGGCAGGTTGTGTCTGTGGTTGCTAAGCGACCATAACCAGCACTGTATCATAGCCTACTTACCAGAAATCCTGAGTGCAGAGCTGATCTTCTTCCAGGTGCTGTTTTGTAAGTGTGTATTGGCCCAAAAATATTGTCAGTTGGACAGAGGTGAAGCTCTGGTAGCCCTGCACTACCATGGTCAACTTCTTCTCCATATTTATCACAGACAGGGGAAAAATATCTGCCAGCTGTGATTGATTGGTCCTCATCACATGACATGCGGTGCGTACTGCTGTGCTCCAAAAGTTGAACAGTGTTCATCTCAGGGCACAGCCCTAAAAAATAGGCACTGGGGCCACTCTGGCGTCGCTCTGGACTTTGAGTGTGCCTGCCACATGTCTTCATCGGAAACAATGAATTTGAGTCTGCAAAAAACACGGCATGTGTACAGCCCCTTTGGAGGTTAGGAACAAACAACCTCTGTGGTCGTATGGTTTGGAGGACTTGTTGGGATGGACAGTTCCTTAGAAAATGAATTGGAAAAGTGAGGCATGATGTGATTTGATTTTACAGCTCTAAATAGATAAAATCTAAAATCCTTTAAGTTTCAAAGTCTCGTAAGTTAGATAAAACCAAAAACACCAGCTTTCAATGTAATGAAGACGTAGCAGTCTGCACATCAGTCTGACATCAGGTTTTTAGAGTGTTGGTTTCCTGTCCAGTTTGAGAAGATGAAATGTTGCATGCATTCAAACCATCTGGGCTTTGTTGTCTAATCAGAAATCGCATCTGAATTTCTTTGTGTGATATTCTGCTTTATGGAACTATGCTAGTAAGAGTGAGCCAAATGAAATGATTGTGATAGTCTTTCTCAGATTTGTCAACTCTTCCTTATGCAAGGTCTTATTTCTGTTTGATGGATTTTTAATCTGAATTGAAGTGTAACGCTACTACTTGCTTTAACTTAAACATCTATGCTAAAAAAAAAAAACTTCAGATCATTTATGGCAGAAAAAGACTGAGTGATGTCCTTACTCTAAAACTAACATGAAAATAACCAACAGAGCTAATGGATCATGACACATAAAATACGAATTAAGCATCATGCACTTTGGTAGATTTCAGCCTAATTAATTGCAGTTAAGGTCATTAAATATAAATCTATAAAAGAAGAGTGTCTATGTAGAGAGTGAATGCACTACATGCTTTTTCAAAACTAAAACGGTACTTCTCCTTTGTTCTCATTGTATGTATTGTAAGTGTCCTAACACTAGAAACAAGAAGAAGATAGCTTTTCTGCGCCTTAAACCAGATACCTTAAAGTATATAATATTTCACTTTGGCTTACCATTTTCATTAAGTCACTCTTTTCTCTTGAGAATATACTCTAACATAAATGTCTCAACATGAACATCAGGGAATAATGTCCCTTGAAACTGAAAATGATCTGCTAAAATGAAATATTGGTTTCTATTGGTACCAAACTTTTTTTCTATAGCCTTGAATCAGAGTTGACTTATTTATGCAGTATTTAACATAATGCAAAATATGCAGGACAGTTATTGTCAGACTGTTGGTTTGGCTGATATATAAAGGTGCCTCAGCCTTTCTGCAGCCCCAGGTCTGATCTGTTGGCCAACAGCTGTTGTTTTCCCCCCTGACACTTTTTGCAGTGGGTTGTTACATATTTTACTTGATATTTTAATTTTTTATGCAAATAAGTGCAAATTTAATGTGATTTTTTTTTAAAGATTACTAATGTTGAAATTATTTTTATTGAGAAAAAAAAGCTTATGTTCAAAACATTTTTAATACTTTTCTTTTTTTTTTAAATTCTGTACAACTTCTGTTCTACTTGGGTTTATAAAGTCATGAATTAAAATAACACTTGGTCATGAGGAGAGAAAAAAACTGCAAGCCTCAGTCACACTACATGGATGGTGACCAAAAAATAATGTTAATAAGCCATATGTTCAGGTAGTTTTCCAGATTTAATTGTAACTTTGTCACAGTATCCACATGTCTTTCGCGTGTGTCCCTTGACGCTGTTATTATATGTTGGTTAATGTCCTATGCAACAGCCATGGTGATCCAAGGAGACCATGGGAAGGAACAACTAAACAACTGAGTGACAATAAAAAGCAATGTGTTATGCATAGTGAAATGACCACAGTGTTAATTTCAGGGGAATGAAAATCATGCATGCCAAGTAAATTATTCTCAGTCAGTCATTTTACTTGAATAATCCTCATGTGAACTGTGGATAAGTGACCCAGTCCCATTAATACACTGTCATCAAGCAGCTAATACTGAAGGGTATTCCATCTTGATAATGCTTATCAACTCTGGACCAAGGCCGTCATGAATTACCACCATCATTGTGCAAAAAAAGAAGAGGAAATGACTGTGACACTGGGTTTGATTTCACTCGCAACAGTATTGGTCATCATTGCTGATATCTTCAGTTATGGATGGTTATCTTTCAGTTGAACTTTTGTTTCCCTATATTGATTGTATCACCTATTAAAAATGGATTAACTAATGTGTGTGGCCGTTTTTTAGTCGAGTAGAAGCTCAGCCCTGTTCTCGTGAAATAAGGAATTAGTTCAAGATTGCACATTCAATCAGTTGCTCAACAATGTCGTAGAAAGCCTCGATGATGAAAGAGGTCTGTACTTAAGCAACATACAGTAGGTGATGAAAATGATAAGAGCAGTAGTGTAAGTAAGTCTTTTTTTTATATTATCTGTATTATTGTAATTTAAAGTAAAGGCATGTAATGCTTTAATAATATAATTATATAATTATAAACTAAAGAAAACAGCTAATAAAGTAATTTCATTATAGATAGAAGTACAGTGACTTGGTGTGCAAGAAGTCTTTGGCAGGTATTTCAACTGTGTTACCAGGTTTTACAGCTGCAGTAATTAGCTGATTATCAGTTGGTTACACCACAGGTTTTCAAACTTCATGTACCCAAGGAACATCAAAGGGCAAGCCAAAATCTCAAGACACACCTATATTTATATCTGTGCACAACAGCTTCCATAACGTGTTCTCATCCTTCACACTGGCTGCCAGTCAGGCTTTTTGATGTGTTACACAGTAATAATTCACCATGCACGAATGGTGACAAATATGTCTCCTGTGAGGGTTTTTTAAAGCTTGAGTTTGCCTCTTTATTAGGAAATGGGTGCACACAACATACTGATGCAGTCAATTAAAATTTCATAACTTTTTGTATAGACCCAGTTGGATATTGTAATAATAATGTGTGGTTATCACAAAATCCCACGGCACACCTGGATTGGCATCATGGCACACCATTTGAGAACCACTGGTCTAGACTTTTTTGTACAAATTTGACAATCTGCTGCTTCTCTTTGTCTTAACATTATGGGTTTTGTACTCTTGGCAAGACAAAACAAGACTGATGATATCTCCCTTGGCTCCAAGAAATTTCGATGGGGATTTCTCACCATTTACAAATATTTTATAGACCTAAGAACTAATAATAAAATAAATAATAATTGACAGATCCCTTGATTATGAAAATAATGATTAGTTGAAGCCCTACTAGATTTACTTATAAGCTGTAATTTATTTGCCATCTGTCGAGAGATTAGTTGATTTAATACAGCTGCATTCCAAAAGTCCCTAAAGATATTAGGCAAGACAAATTTATTGAAGTAGCACATTTCATACCCAAAGGCAGATCAAAGTGATTTACAGATTAGTCAAGCATGCCTCAAAGGGCTGTACAAATCATTTTAATGTAATTTAAATTTAAATTTTTATCTATAAAGCCCAATATCACAAATCACAATTTAAATAATACTAATAATAATAATAATACATCTCTTTATTTGGATAGGGACAGTTCACATTAATGAACATCGATCATACATCTCTGTAAACATGCCGGATTGTAGCAAAGCTGCTAATTTGCATCCGTAGTCCCTAATAAATAAATAGATAAAATACAAATGGAGGAGACAGCAGATAAATAAATAAAATACAAATAGAGGAGACAACAAACACAAAACAATTCATTATACAAACAGAAGGATACCAGACCCAGACAAAACAACAGAAAATAATGTTCAAGTAGACTCAAGTCCAGTTAGTGGTTGCACTTTTGATTTGATTTGAGCCATTGTTTAAGATGTCCTTGAAAAGAAGAGTATGTGGGGCATTCCCTTATTGTGGAGGGAAGACTGTTCTAGATGTTTCCCCCCATAACAGACAACACATTTCTCCCAAACGTAGTGCGCCTGTGGGGAATCTCACAATCTCCTCTAACACAAGTCCTGGTGCTCATACCTCCCACAGTCCTTTTCCTAATAAATTCGTTCAGCGGCTGCGGAGACTTTTATACAAAAAGCAGGCAAATCTAAGGTTTTAAAGTTATGGAAACTTAAAAAAATTATGCTTTTTGAGGGTCTTGTAGATATGGAAGGAGAAGGGTTTTTTATCCAGAGTCTTAAGGGCTTTCTTGTAGAGAGATTCTATTGGTTTAAGTGCTGTTGTACATGCCAGACACCAGCTCGTTAAGCAGTAGCCTATATGTGAGAGGATCATACAATGTAAAAACATCAAAGCTGCACTGGTAGTTACAGAAGTCCTGATCTGTTTGAAATTAGCCAGGTTTTTGATGTGTATCTTGGATGAGAGTGTCAAGTCCAGGATGACCCCCAGGTACCTGAACTCGTTCACCAAAGCAAGGTCCTCCCCTCCCAGAAACACACCAGAATGATCAATCTTTGTCGGCTTTTTAGCAAAAATCATACTTTTTTGACATTTAGCAAAAGACATGAATCAGTGAGCCAGGCCTGAACATGAGCCAATGCTGTTGTGAGTTTCTCACAGGGGTGAAACTGGCCGTGTCATCCGCATAAAACTGTGCACTGATGCCCTTACAGACATCAAAGAAATCATTAATGTACAAAGAAAACAAAATAGGTCCAAGAATGGATCCTTGAGGTGCCCCTACTGGACAGTCCACGTAAGGGGATTTGACACCGCCGACCACCACACACTGCTTTCTATCAGCAAGATAAGATCTAAACCAATTGAGGGCCTGTGCAGAAAAATTAAATTTCGATAGCATAGCTAACAGTACTCCATGGTCAACGGTGTCAAAGGCCCTTTTGAGATCCAAGAAAAACGCTCCCACACAGTAGGTCAGGATAAACTCTCTCCTATAAGGGGGGCAAAAAAATGGTAGAAACTTCAGGAAGAGCAACTGACGAGGGATCCCTCTTCCAGGATAGACAGATGTGCAATAGATGCATAAAGAACAGATAAATTATTATAAAATCCGTCAACTTATTGCAGAAAGTAATCAGCAGAGCTTCGCTGGGTTTTAGGACGAAATTGCAAATCGATCTGAAGCATTTCAGGAACCTGCAAGTGCTTCATCAGTTCTGCTTTTGTGATGTCTTACAGCTGCTGTTTCCACATCTCTCAATCCAAAGGTAACACCAGTTCTGCTTTTTGTGGTTGAACTTGTATAACCTGTTTATACTTGAAGCCTTAATCATAATGACATTAAAAAGCTCTTTCCTTCCAGTTGGCTGACAGTTTTACTTGAATATCACATGTGAGGACATGCATCAAGTATTAACTTAACCAAGAAATATGGAAAAACAAATGCGTGCAGATGTTGCAACTTTTTATTAGGCAGAGAGTAAGTGACCTATAATGGTTTCAGTTTAATTCAAAGCAGTTAATGTTATTATATCTGTTCAGAGAAATTACACTCAGTATCAAGGGAGAACCTACACACACACTTCTCTCTCACACACTTACTCAACTGTTGAACTGTCTCTCTTATGTGCATGAACGCACATACAAACAGCACTGGCAACTTCCATATACTGTGTTGCTGTGCATAGCATCTATAGCTGTGACCATGTACACACATGCATCCATCATTGCCACGCCTCCTTTTAGCAAACATACACACACACACACAACCAACCAACCAACCAACCAAACATTTAATTTAATCACTGACATTTTTTCTATGCTGGTGATTTTCCATTTCTACTTTTATTAGTGTTTCCTTTTTTAGATTGATATTGTCGATTTGCGATACCATTTGTCCTTTCAATATCAAATTTCCTTTTTGATGTCATTTTACTTGACATTAATTTATGTATCATTTTCACCTCCAATCTTCTTTCAGCACAAAAAAAAAAAAAAAGTAATGTCACTGACCACATGTGCCACAGCAGAAGTGCAAGAAAGCGTCCTATTTCACATGGTCCATGGTTACAAAAACACAAAGTAAATGCTATCCATATACCATATTCAATATTTAATATTTAATATTTAAGTAATTATAATGAATGGGCTTGTTTTTGACAACAGTACTAATACCATACCATTCATCATACACTTGTATGAGACTCAATTTGTGCACTGTGTACCAGCAACTCAAGTTTTTCAGAAGTTTTCTGCAAAGAGGGAAATTTTCAGTTTTTCAAACAAACCCAAAACCAAAATCTGACTTTTAAAAACATTTAGCTGCTGAACTGAACCATAAGATACCCTTTATAACTAATGGGTGAATGCATCCTGTTGACCTGCTGCATTATTACATAATCCTTTCATAGTTAAGGGATGTCATCTAATCCTGTCAAATAATTAGACAGTATTTGAGTGCTGTAGCTAATAAAGTAGGCGTTTCTTAGATTTTAAAAACAATTTTATTATTTCCTCTTCTTGTAACCGACCAAACATGATGCTCTCAGGTCACCTATGTCCCTCCTTTTGTTACGCTCCATAAGGTTAAGCCGTCCCTCCAACTTTATCAGACCAAAAATGGATGAAAATTTGCCTGGCTATCAAGTGGGTGGGCCTGGTCAGCTTTTTAAAAAGCAGGTCAGATTATTATTAATACAGATCTGAAACATTCTCCAAGACTACTTTGAGCTCTCAACTCTCCAACCAAATTCTGCTCACTGACCGTTCCAAGGGTCAAACGCTGCACCAACGAACCAGCCTCCTGAGCATCCATTCCACGGGCAGATCAGCTCGCTGAGCCTCCTTCCAGGTCTGCTGTTAATATATTTCATGTATACTGTTTTAATGTTGAGTGTTAATCATTTGGACAGCATCCAATCAAGTTGCAGGAGAGAACCATGAAAAACCAACACCACTAACTAGCATCAGTTGGAAAATGTTACTAACGATAGTTTTGTTCTGGTACAAAAACAACAAAAAACAAACTGCAGTATATAAAACATGCAGATGTTCATAATTAATTGAAATCTTCCAACTTCATTTGACATATGAAGTTGCATAAAGAGCGGTAAGTTGATGATAACACAAACATGATAATGCTTAGCTAATGTTAGCTTAACTTTTTAACAAGCTTGTTTTAATAAATAAATGCAAATGTTAAAAAGTATTCAAAATTTGGTGACGCTTTACTCACCTGCCATGAACATTATGTGCATGTCATAATCTTTTATGACTGCTGTCATTAAGTGTCATTTGGTTTTTGTAATGACAAGTTGACATTGTTTGGGTTGTCTTGATTATGACAAGTTGACATTTATTAAAAGGGCCATTACCATGACAAGTTGACATTAAATTTGTTTGGGATGTCCTCATAATGACAACTTGACATTAACCAGGATGACATTACCAGAAGATGTCTTTGTCATGACAACTTGACATTAACAGGAAATGCGGACTTGCGACTTGTCAGTCTTGACTTGGGAATTGAGTGCAAAGACTTGAGGCTTACTTGTAACTTGCAAAACAATGACTTGGTCCCGCCTCTGATAGTCACTGAATCATGATTATCATATTGTGTGTGTTGTCAGTCATGAGGAGTCCAGACCTGCTGTTCCTGCTGTTGATGTCCTCCTGCCTTCCTGTCCTGAGCGCTCCACCAGGTGATTCCACAGACTCTTCTCTTGATGAGGAACAACCGAACCAACAATCCAAAAAAGGACAAGCCAAAGAAGTGTCTAAAAAGCTTGAAAATTGGTTTAAGCAAAACTATAAGGGGATTGGAGAGGTACTTGTTAACAGTATAGAGCCGTGGCCAATAGTTGGGCAACCCCTTGCTTCAGCGATCAAAACCTTTCTGCTACTAATACCAGAGGCAGACACAATGAATGCTATCAAATCTGAACTTCAAGGTCTTCATTTTAAACTGGAAACCTTTCGTGCAGAATTAAAATGGGACGCCTGGGCAGCTGGTGCCTACCAAATTCCAATCAACAACATAGAGAAAGCCTGGATTAAATACACTGAGTTAGTGAGTAGTTATACAACTACTGACACAGAAAAGGAGGCACTCAAACAGAAGTTTGTCACATTTTACAGCCAGTATGCAGACAGCACTTTGGTCTTACACCACTTCTTGACAGCTAAACCTGCATCTATAACACAAAACCTTGGAGACCTGCTGGCTGATAGATTAAGATGTCATGAAAAAGATATCAAAGTCCAGTTTTTGTATCTGAATGAACTTATGTGTAAAGGCAACATGCTCAATGAGGAGTACTATGAATTCACAGGCACAAACACCAATGCCAGGGTTAATGCTCTCCACAAGATTGCATCCCAGTCTGCTTCAGCTTTGACGACATCACACCAACGCTGCTTATCTGATAGTGCTGCGTACATAGAAAGGGACATCTTTGAGCGCATTGATGACACAAAAAAACATAGAGAAATAGAAGGACGTATCAGGGCATTTTTGGCCAAAACTTATGACAGGTATGACTGGATGGTTGTTGCACTTATGACCCACAACTCAAAGCATGCCCTATCAATACTAAACAGACATGTTCTGTCAGGATTTACCAAGGTAGAGAGAGGAACAGTTACAGTGGCTGTAGCCAAACAAGTTAAAGGCGATTACACCAAGACTGATGCTATTAAAGAAGCTATTAAAAAGTGCTTACCTCGGAGGTTTAAAAAGTGTTTAAATGTAGCAGAGATACTACAAAAATGTCAGGAAACCATTTTTGGAAAAAGCTTGTCCCAGACATACACAGCAGTGCATGCCTTTAAAAAGGAAAGAAAAACACTTACACAAGTGGAAGAATCAGATGATGAGGACTCTGTTAACCCAGTAAGCTCATCTCTTACCAACCACCTCTTTACCTGGGACTGTGGGAAATTTTTGGGGAAGTTTACCATCTTTATTAAAAGTGATGAAGAGCTAGGGAGCAGAGAAGAACTCTGCTCTGAAGTAGACTGTGGACAAAATGGCAAGTGTGTTGTAGTGCAGGGAACCTTCATAGCAATTTGTGAGTGCCAATACCCATACTATGGTGAGCGCTGTGAAATAAACCTGGAGAGTTGTAAGAGAAGCCTCCAGCAGGGACTAGAACGCAGAACCCAAAGCCCAAATCAATTTCAGAGAAGCACGTCAGTGCCTCCTACTAATCAACTAACTCTGCAAAGCAACTTGATGCGTTCAGCACAAGGAGAGTCCTTGCAGCCAACCCGTGGGGGTTCGGCAAACCTTAGATCTCAGCAGAGCACGTCACGACGCTCTTCCAGTCGTAGTTCTCAGCAGAGTGCCTCACGACACTCATCCAGTCATAGATCTCGGCAGAGCACCCCACGACGTTCTTCTAATCAGAGATCTCGGCAGAGTACCTCACGACGCTCCTCCAGTCGTATTTCTCGGCAGAGTGCCTCACGACGCTCCTCCAGTCGTAGATCTCGTCAGAGTACCTCACGACGCTCCTCCAGTCGTAGATCTCGTCAGAGCATCCCGCGACGTTCTTCTAATCGTAGATCTCGGCAGAGTACCTCACGACGCTCCTCCAGTCGTAGTTCTCGGCAGAGTGCCTCACGACGCTCCTCCAGTCGTAGATCTCGGCAGAGCACCCCACGACGTTCTTCTAATCAGAAATCTCGGCAGAGCACTCCACGACGTTCTTCTAAACGTAGATCTCGGCAGAGTACCTCACGACGCTCCTCCAGTCGTAGATCTCGGCAGAGTGCCTCACGACACTCCTCCAGTCGTAGATCTCAGCAGAGCACCCCACGACGTTCTTCTAATCCGAAATCTCGGCAGAGCACTCCACGACGTTCTTCTAAACGTAGATCTCGGCAGAGTACCTCACGACGCTCCTCCAGTCGTAGTTCTCGGCAGAGTGCCTCACGACGCTCCTCCAGTCGTAGATCTCGGCAGAGCACCCCACGACGTTCTTCTAATCAGAAATCTCTGCAGAGCACTCCACGACGTTCTTCTAAACGTAGATCTCGGCAGAGTAGCTCACGACGCTCCTCCAGTCGTAGTTCTCGGCAGAGTGCCTCACGACGCTCCTCCGGTCGTAGATCTCGTCAGAGCATCCCGCGACGTTCTTCTAATCGTAGATCTCGGCAGAGTACCTCACGACGCTCCTCCAGTCGTAGTTCTCGGCAGAGCATCCCGCGACGTTCTTCTAATCATAAGTCTCGGCAGAGCATCATAAAGCGCTTTGCTGACCGTCTAAGCAGGAAACCGAAAGGAGCTCTGCAACTGGAACACTGAGCGATAGCTCTCCACAGCACAGACTGCAGGGCTCTGGACAGTCGTTTTGTGGTTCTCATTGTGTAGATGAAACCACTGAATTTTTCTAAAGTCTTCTGTCTCCTAAAACATTGAGATTTAGAGTCTATAGCCATGCTAGCAGCTCTGCTATGCTGTACTTGGACACAGCAATGCTTTGAGCTAAATGGTAACATCAGCATACTAACATGCTTAATGACAATGACAACATGCTTATGTTGTCCGGTATAATGAAAAACTAACAAAAGGTTTAGATGAAATGATAATTTAAAAATACACATTTGTTCTAATGATGCAAAAAGCTCCATTACATTCAATTCTAAAAATGTAACAGTGACTTATGCTCTTTATTGATGTGATGATGCACTTACAACTTTGTGTTACCTATGTTGATGTAATCACCCACTGTCCAGAATAATCCTGCATGGATTTGAAAGCAAGAAGTTGAGATTCATTTGAGCTTTGAGCCTTAAATTGCTAGCTAATACGATTTGTTTTCAATGTAAATGTTGTTTTACTTGTTTGAAAGAAATGCTCTTAAAATAAAGTTTCAAGTTTTTGCTGTAATGAAAAAATAATGGAAATGGATATGCCTAACTGGCATGCTGTACATGTACATACTGCACAATTTGATAAACATTTTTGTTTCCAATATGAATCAGTTGCAAATAGATGACCAAAGTGATCATATATACTGTACTTCACACTCTCAAACACTTTTATTATTATTTTTTAAACTGAAGACACAGGACATTTATAAATGATGGTAATGATTTATTCTCTTCAGATACAATTGAAGCGCGAGGAATAGCCAACAATATGGTGTCTGTGCCCGTACTGTCTGATTTAAAACAAGAATCTCACAAGACCGATTTCTTGATTTTAAGTAAAGTTTGAGATAAAATGCTGATCCTGCCGTACAAAATTTGTGACGATATACACAGCTACAAAAGGGGAGACAGGGATCTTTTCATC
Source organism: Epinephelus cyanopodus (assembly GCA_026686955.1). NCBI lineage: Eukaryota > Metazoa > Chordata > Actinopteri > Perciformes > Serranidae > Epinephelus > Epinephelus cyanopodus. Next base: position 8,408,799 of record CM048935.1, read on the forward strand.
AGATCACTAAACAATACAGACAGTTTGACACAATTTCTTTCCTACATATTTCTTAACATTCTAAACATCTGCACCACCCATGGCTGTTCACCTATGACCACATTTGTTCCCAAGTTATTATCAGTATATTTCACAAATCAATGAAATCATCAAATCGATCAGAACCATGGTTCCCAGCCTGCCCAAACTCTGCCAAGCACATTTGGGTCCATGGCTTGGTCAAGCAGACAGTCCACCTGCTTTTCCACTGGCAAGCCTGCAGCTGGAAGCTTCGCACGAATGTTGTGCTCTTCGGTTCCTGAGGCCACAGACTGCATCCCTGGGAAGGCAGCGTCCTTCTCAAAGCCCAGCTTCAGTTCCTCACTAGGAAAAACAAACCAACATCTAATTACACACTGAATATTAATCGTCAAGTCATTTTTTTTAAGTCACCAGCACAAACATGATATGTTGCACACACACTCCCTCATCCATCAAGACCGCACTCTCCTGAGTGACAGTGTGGGCAGGCGAGACGTGTGTGCAGCAGTGCACCTTGCAAATCACTTTTGCACTTCCAGCACTTCCAGCCTGAGACAAGCTGGGTGCTTCAGAGTAAAAGCACCAGTGGCTCCGCTTCGATTTATTTCATTGTAAAAATTCTTCATTTAACTAAAATGAACAATGACAGCAATATAGTCCACAATGAGCAGCGCTAAAATCAACCTGCGTAGTTGTCCCTCCATTGTGACATTAGAAAGTGTCACATTTATCTTGCAAGTGTTCTCTTCTTCAACATTTTGTTTACTTCCTGGATTTTTCCCACATGGAAATTCTGACCAATCAAGAGCAGCTTTCTCACACAAGGCATTTAATCTGGTGCGCTTGTAAATGTTGCAATGAGAACACGAACCAACTCTAGGCAATTATACAACTTTGGAACAAAATTAGTCCCTGATTCAGACCAAAGCAAGACACACCCTTAGACAGTTAAAGCAGCATTTACATTATAACTGATCTCATCAATACAAGCTTATACAGTATCTCATCTTAATTAACAAACCTTCTGTGTGACATTACCGACATCCTAATTATTCGTGTGCCATGTTATGATTTGATGATGTACCTGGTTATAGCAGCTGGATTTGCTCCTTCTAGTTTTCTCCTGGCAAAGTTCACCTTCTGTAGGGGATACCAGTTGATTTCTTTGGTGTTCACGCTGTCCGTCCATGTGCCTCCTTTCTTCAGCTGTTTCAGTTCAAAGTTCTGTGTGATAGCAGAGGGAAATGTGATTTGTACTGCGGTCTATTCAGGCTTTTCTGTATGCTGTCACACAGATTCACACCATTTAACACAAGTTCCCTTTTGTACTGACATCACTGTCATATCTGTATTTCACAGACAGTTTATAAATTCAATGCTTGATGGGATCTTTGGAGGAGTGAGTGGTTACCTTCCAGTCCAGCGAGGGCTCCTTGACGAACACATCCATCGTGTTCAGCAAAAGGTCAGGCTCAGCCCTGTAAGCTCGGAGAGAGTGGACCATGGTGCTCTGGATCAAACCTGATTCCTTCAAGGGTTGCATTAGATTCACAAACTGTTGGGTCAGCCGGAAAGGCATGAGCTCGGGCACAGGAAGGAACTGTGAGGAAATACAATATAGTACAGTTACGCACAATCACACAAAAGCACCATATGGTCGAACCAGCTATCTACTGTTTTGCATTTTAACTTCTGCCCTCAGTGAAATGAGCATGACAAACCTGTGTGGCCGAACCAAATGCATGGCCGAAGTCGATGCCAATCATGCCTCCTGTTTCCATGTTGATCATGAAGTTGGAGAGATGGCGGTCTCCAATACCTAGAATCCAGTGGCTGACACACAGCAGGGCGTGAGAGCTGATGAAGTGGGAGCGCAGGGAGAGAAATGCCTCAGGACTGTTGCACATCTTCAGGAAAGCTCTCCTAGAATTTGAAAAAGAAATGAAATGAAAGAAATTGTTTTAAAGCAGGTGTTAAGCCTCATGAGCAGTTTTATCATAGAGAGATTCAACTTACTTCAGGAGATCACTGGGCACGTGCTGCAACACTTTCAAGAAGTTGTTGACAGTCTCAGAGCGCTTCGCTTTCCTGACAAAAGAGAAATATACTGAAGCTCATATTTAATAAAACAATGACCGTTTTTCCTCCTACAACATCCCCTAATGTTGAAAAACAGTTGGTTTCAGATTATAAATGCTGTGAATAGTGAATTACAATCAACAAAATTCAGCTGAGGAACAAAAGCGAACATTCAGCAGACTTACTTGTAAGCCCCACTGTATAGTACAATACCACTTGACTTTGGAGAAATGGTTTGGAGCCATTTATTGTAGTCTTCAACACACCTTTAGGAAATCAGAATCCCAGTTTATAGTTAACATTTCGATAGGCCTGAAGATGACATTTCAAATTCATCTCTAGAATGACACTGACGTTATTAGAGTGAAATGTGTATAGTACTGTACCTCCCTGCCCTTCGCTGTTCCTCATCAGTCATCGTGCTTTGCAGGAAGTCTTTCAGAGTACAGGTGTTCTCCATCCATTCAATGAGACCAATTCTGCAAATGCAATGAAAATGGAAAATTAAGTTTCTTGGCTGTTTTTATTTTGCACAAGAGGAGTGACAGAATGTGGTGCTGATGATCAGCTCCTGTAGTGATCCAAGTGTCCTGAAGCCCAAGTTAGTTTTCATTTGAACATTTGAATTTTCATTTTTGGGTGCAGTATCCCTTTAAGAGGAAAGACAGAGTGATGGATGGGCAGACCAGCCTAGTACCTTGTGGTTATTGGAATGACTTGATAGGTGCGCAGCTGCATGCCTCTATGTGTGCAAGTGGCGTCATGACTCAGCAGAATGTTCATCACGGCAAAAAGCTGCTCAATGCGTTGGTCCTGGCGGAGGTCCTCTCCACCCTTCACCAAGAAGGGGTGGTCACGTTCATCATCACCACGGATGATGAGACGTTTGGGGCGACGGATAGAGGACATCACTTTGACCTGCAGGGCATGAATCCATACTAATATACTGACCAGCCACTGTGGGATTTCAAACTTACACTGGGTGATATTAGAAAGGGGACCTATTATGCTTCTTCTTCTTCTTCTTTTCTGTCACAAATATATTGTTATAATGTCAGATATTAAATGTGACCAAAGCTTTGATTAATGAGGTAAACATCGGGCTGCAGACAGTTCTGACAACTCTTTTTTTCCTTCAAGACCAGCTGACATGAGCTCATGACAGACTTCTTTATATGTTCATGCGCTCCAGGCACGCTACTGCAAGCACTGACATAACAAAGCTACACTGCTACATGAAGCTACATGCTGACGTCAGGTAAACATATTATCCTGAATGCCCATGTTGTTCATATCTCCCCAATTTAAGATCAGTTGGACATGCCCTTTTTTCACAGTGGAAAGTTTTGCTACTGTCTGTTACAGAAATGCTGACCACTGAGAACAGCCTGGGCTTTCTCAGGAGAGCATCTTAAAGAGACAGCCCTAAAACAGAGCGTCTCAGACAAAGGGAAAATGAGCATAATAGGTTCCCTTTAAATTATTATTCAACAGTATAAGACAATAGAATCATACCCTTTCGTCAAAGCCTGTTATCTTTGCATGATACTCTGGCAAAGGTTTAGATCTGCCATCATATTGTCCTGCAAGGAGAGGAAGGAAAACATCTTCATCAGTGAATAGAATTTAAAAGAATATTTTACTTTTGAAATTGGAAAAAATTATGTTCTCTAAACTCCCAACCTTTTTTGTCAGGAGTACTCCAGAACTGTCAGATGAATTTAATACCCTTCCGTCAACACCACCATTTATTTCATCCATTTATGGATTACTTTGAACTATTTCAACTTTTTATTTATTTTCTTTACACAGGGTCTACTGTGGCCTCTACATGATTTGTCAAAACTAGAATATACAACATTTACAGAGATCAAATCGTCTGACTTTAATAGTGTGAGTTTTCAGCTGCACTGACCTGGGATCTCCAGCTCATTGCTGAGCGCATCTGCTTTAAATCCACTCAGCCAGGGCGAGTACTCCTTCAGGTTCCCGGGTTCCTTCTGAAATCCACGCATGGATGCTGCCAGCTCATCCACCTGCCGCACGAAGCTTTTGTCTTTCCTCTTCTCAAACAGCTTGCTGCCTTTAGATCCCAGCAATTTTTCCACTTCTTTAGAAAATTTCTTAAAAAACAAAAAAGAAAAAAAATTATAAATGCACTTTTGTAGAATATACATGCTTTTGTTGTACAAAAGCTTAAAAAGATCAAAGTAAACTACAAACTTTGATGAATTTGGTGCGAAACATTCCATGACTGCCCATGCTGCGATCCCCGAGTGAAGAGTACATCTCGTCAAACATGTTGCTCTTTGCTTCTTGTCAAACGTTGATTTTTCTAGTTCGTTTTTCACACTATCCCACCAATCCTGTGAAGACCAAATGGCAATAATCAATAACAAGTGAGGAGCAGCTTGGTTAATTTATGGTTGAACTTGCACTTATTACCTTAAAAAGCATCTCAGGGTTTGTGAGCTGCTGCAGCGCATCCACAAAGTTCTTCACAGGTCCTCCCTTATCCAGCATGCTCCTGAGCCTGTTGACACACGCACAGTATCAATAAGCAGAAGTTTGTATATATTATACTGTCTTTTTTCTCTTTCATTGAAACAAAACATTAGGCACTTCACCTGCTGACATATTCCTGCTGCTGGTGGCCTGTAGCCGAGTCCTCAAACTGGTAACTCTCACTGCTGATCATAAGAGCATAAACCAGCGCTTGAGGGTAACTCTCTGCAATTTGTTCAATGCAGTGCTGCACAGCCACAGCTTCCGGCTTGTCCAACAGGGCGACCATTTGACTGATCCAACCAATGAGCATCCAGCAGGGAATTGACATCATCTGGGCATGGAAAGATATCACTGTCAGCAGTTACAACGAAAGCCCACGTACATTACAGGACACTGCATCAAATCGCAGCCTCCTCAGTACAGGTCTGAAGTAGTGTTTAACTTCCGTAATTTAAAACTGTTGGTCTCAATATTCCCAGATTCCCTTTCTAGACTTTTCTCAGCCAGGGATAACCCAGGTAGTAAAGCTTTCTAGAACCATCGCTGGACACCATCACAAAACAAAGACCTGCTATAAATTAAAAGACAATTATAATTTGGATGATACTTTGATAAACAAAACTTTATGTAACAACATTACACCAGCCAAGGAAAGGGGTTAAAATCTTTTGCTAATGCAAAGTGGGAAAAACTGTGTTTCTGTATCCTCCTCTACCTCACCCGTGGACTGAACATACTAACCTCTTTCTTCATGAGGTCCAGTGTCTCGGAGGGATACAACTCAATGATCTGCAGCAGACGTGGGAATTTGAGGCGAGCTTCCTCTGAATTCATCTTCAGTGCTTTCAACATGCTCTCCACTACATGAACAGGCAGTGCCATCAGGTCTGGGAATTGGCTTTCTGTAACAAACAACACAAAAATGTAGGAAATGACCGGCTGATGCAGGAAGGGCACTTGTCAGATTCTTACCCAAAAATAACACTATACTGTTTATAGTAAGTTCTGCCTTTGATACCTCTGGTCGTATGAGGCCATTATGATCTGTGTGGTGAAGTACCTTTATTTGTGAGGTATTTATTTGATCCAAAACCAGACATTTCGCCATTTTATCTATAAACTGGCTGAATTAAAGCACCAGAAAAACTGCAACAATACAATATGTCTCAATATAACCTTAAATATTCTGTGATAAAATTCTCGAAGCCATTCAGGGCATTATTTATCCTATGATGTTGCCGACCACTTATTTTTTAATAAGACTGTTTTACGGCATTTTCACTTTCATTAGATGAGTGGCAGAGGAGAGCATCAGGAACACAGTGAGAGCAAAGGATAAAGGTCCTCAGCCAAACTTAGATCCCATGCATTAATATTGAGCGCCCTCTAAAGGCAGAGCACCATTATTTCAGTGTAAAAGGTGGCTGTCCTACAACTGTTTGAAATAAAAATCCCCAGATTTCATTCTCCAGTAAGCAGTGTTACTCTCAAAATGTAATTTATTACATATTACTAGCTACCTTCATTTGAAAGTAAAAAGTTACTTTTCAATATTACTCTCTATGTGGTGTAATAAGTTACTTCTTATACTACTGCTTTTATTAATAATAGTGTGATGACATGGAATAATTAGATAGCCTAGACCTTTTAAAATAAATGAGCAGCCTTGGACACAGGGAGGGTCAGGCAGAGGAGCAAAGTCTGATAAATATGAGATATGGATCAATATTTGTGGACCCATGATATGAAACACAATAAAAAAATATGTTATATAAGTTAACACAACAGACAGACAGCTTCAGCAGCACCGGAGAGAGAGTTATGCAAAAGAATGGAAACATAGCCAAAATAATGGTTCAACAAAGACACACGATGAGTCCTATTACTCACCAGTATCACTCTGCTCCTCCTCTCGCAGTCGTTTGTCACAGAAGTTAGCCAAAGCCATGTATGTCTCAGTGATGCTGCTGCTTTCCACACAGTCCTGAGAATACGACTGAAGCTCCTCGTCAGCCTTTCTGGTGGCGTCACACAGCAGCTTCAGTGCTTTTAACTGCAGCCCCATTTCAACTTTCTGCAAGGTAAAACAGTTTTTAGCAAAGAAGAGCCTTCACCTCTCTCATTTACACTGACTCTTTGTACATGCTGTTGTCATACTGTACATAATATGTGTTAAATATGTTTGAAAATAATACTAAAGAATATGAGTGGCGTACCGTTGGATTTTCATTGGGCCAAGCAGCTCCAGAGAGCTTTGCGACCTTCTCTGCTTTCCCAGCATCAATAGTTCCCAGGACCGAGGGGCTCTTGCCTACAGCTGTGGCCAGGATGTGGAAAGACGTACCCTGGAGTATCTTTTGGTATCTGAATACTTTAGCTGTGGCACTCTGACAGTCAGCCTGAAGGTCCTCTGCAGAGAGATAAGAGCTGACATGAAACATCTCAACAGGAAACAAGAGCAGCTGAAGTTCCATCTCACATGTTATTTCAGATACACCTATTGGCCACAGTGACTCATAACTGTGGATCAGTTATTAATAGATACATAATTTTTAATCTCTTTTTTTTGCGATGACCTTATATTTAAAATGAGTGTTTTTCCTTTAAACGTAACACAACTCATATAACTCTGACCAATCCATTTAAAAAGCTTCAAAAAGTGTGCGATCCTGCTTGAAAACATGTTGTACATACTCGGAATATCACCCAATGTGTTTAATCATTATAATGTTTTAAACTCCGATGCTTGAGTGCCAAAAGGCTTAAAGGTACACTGTGGAGTTTTTTTTTTTGACTACTGGAGGCACTTTAGAGCAGTGTTTTTGCTTGTAAATCCCTGTTTTGTTCACACTGTGCATGCAGAATTTGCCACAGGTTTCACACTATTCTGCTGATTGACACCAACACACATAGCAATGCATTAACAGGCAACAAAGACGATGACCAAAGAGAGGAAGTGAACTAAAGAGAGGAAGCAATGTAGAGTGCAGTGCATTTTGAGTAGAAAGAAAAAGCCAACAGCACAAACAGGGAGAAGCAGTTTTTAAATTGTTTAGCGAGAGGATCGCGGCACGCTGATTTAATCGGTCGACGGATCAGTATCGCATCAAAGTAAAAAAAACAAAACTGCGACAGCAATATATTAGGGACCGTGACTGAAGGGGATGGATTTCCGTTTTCGGTCCTGGCCAATCGATGAGCCGTGTTTTTTTCTTCTTCATACTTTTTTTCTTCCTGGTCAGTGGCAATACCACCCCCAAACGAGCAGCTGCGTGATGCTGTCCAGGATGTTTGGTCCGCTTTAAAAAGTGCAGTGTGAAAGTGAACTAAACCAAATAAATGTGTAAAATTTTTCAGCACTCCCTGCCCAATCGAACCGAGTCCCCCGGACTATCCTGGTGTGAATGCGCCTTTAGTCACACTGACTGAACAAGGCACTAGGGGTGGGAATCACCTGAGCATCCACGATACGACATTATCACAATACGCAAGTCACAATACAATATTATTGGGATTTTAAATATGTTGCGATATGTTGAGTATTGCGGTAAAATATGTTGCCATATATTGCAATTTATTACCTTTTTTCAACTGTAAATGATGTACCCAAATGAAAACTTTGTCAACATCTGTTTTACCTAATAAGATAAAAGTTTTCCCCCTTTTAAAGACTATTTTTTTGGCTTTATTAGATAGGACAGTCTAGGCGTGTCATGCAGCAAGAAGTCACAGGCTGGGAGTGAACCCACAGCTGCTGCAGCAAGGACATCACCTTCGTATGTGGGACGCCTGCTCTACTCACTAAGCCACCAGGCGCCAGGCTCTCTATTATTTTCAGTTGTTTAATCCTCAAAATCAAGTACAGGAGTTGTTTTCCCTGCTTACCCAGGAGTGGGATAATCTTCAGCATGGCACTGATTTGCTCCACAGGACCCTGCACGTGGCTGCGTTTATGGCTGTAGCGGCTGAAGCTGTGGACCCAGCGCAGCAGCCAGCCTCTGTTTGTTTTGGCTTCTTTGTGAAGTTCCTTCAGCAGCTTGGTGGCCACGGGAAAGTTATTCTGAAAACAACATACGTGTCCTGAGGTGAGTTTGCGATAAACATGTGACAGCACAAAAACAAAGTAGCATCCACAGTTGTTTCTTCACCTGCTTCCACGCGCTGTTCGCCATCTGTAGCTTCATGCTGAACTTGCAGTTATTTACTATTGTGTCAATGTCACCTGCTGCGTCTTCTGAATCGTCCACCTCCATAGTGTCACTGGGAACGTGGCCTCTCAGCTTTTCCCTGATCTTATCCAAGAAGAAACATCTAAAACGTAGAGATTAAATTTGACACTCTGTTAGCTGATAATTTAAAGAATTTGTAAGCAAAATATTACTTTTAAAACCTTTCTTACCGAGACGTAATGATATCATCCCATAAATTCACTGGATCCGCTTTAGCATCAGGATACCGCTCAGTCCATAATCTGATGAGCCGCTTCAGGGAGCTCACAGACACTAATGAATAAAAGTTACTATATTCTCAGAGCAGGACAAAAACACTGTTTGCAGAGAAATAATTCTGTAATTCTAACAAAAAAAGGAAGCTGGGAATAACCCTTTAACTCTTCATTTGATTATGATATTCACTGTTGTTTGAGTTTTAAAGACAATATCTCCACTCACCGTCTCCTTTAATGAAGAACAGGAAGTCCTGGATTTCAGTCAAGGCCTGCACTGACTGCAGGATGGTCAGCCGACTTTGAGTCAACAGCGTATCCACACTGGAGTAATTCTAGAGGTGGCAGAGACATTGAGTTCATGCATGAGTCCAAATGCATTTCTGCATATTCTCTGCCAATTCATCACATATTCCTTTGCAGACTGTTTAAATTCTATCTACATCTAAATTCACAATATACTGTACAGTACATACATGCACTTTGTGCTTGAAGGAATGACTTAATAATGATCTCTGTCATTCTAAAACTCTGAGGTGACTTGCAACAGCAGACCTGCATAAAGAGCTGCATGGCGTAGTTGGTGTAGTATTTTGCACGGTCATAGTCCTCCTGCAGGATGTAGAGCAAGCTGAGCTCTTGGCTGTAACGATTTTCCAGCAGCTTTTTGCGCTCCTCCACCTTCATGGCTTTGTCGATGAAGCTGAGAAGAGTTTGGTCCGTCTCACCCAGCTGCAGCTGCTTCAACATGCTGCGAATCATGTGTGGCAGGTACATTTCCTGACACAAAAAAAAAAAAAAGATTCAAATGAGAAAAGCTTTACAACTCTGGTGCATAGATTTGATACCTACAAACTGACATGATTTTAAGAATCCAGAGATTGTATGTTACATGTGAATCGTGCATTGCGTTATGACTAAAAGGACATCTTTATTTCCAGTGCTTTTATCATGCTGTAATATGCTACAGTATTATATTTTTCTGTCCAATCTAAGCTCAAATCGTCATCACAGACAGTATTGCATTACTAAAGATGACTGAAGAATCTGGGAGGGGAATTTGTCTGCTATGGAGGGCTGAGATTAATTCATGTAGGTTTTCATTCCAAGCCAGCACATTGATCGAAGATGAAAGACACCATTCTGCGTTGAATCAAAACCTGCAGTATGTCTCTCCCTTGCACATGACTGAGAATTCCTTAACTGTGAAAGGTCAGATCTAGTACCTGGTAGAGCGGCTCTGCCCACATCTTCTCAAGGTTGGGAGGGGTGTTTTCATCTATGTTCACAGTGGCGCAGTACTGAAGAGACTTCCACTCCGTCAGATGACCGTAGGCCTCCATTGCAGCTGTGTCCCAGAAGTCCTTCTCAGAGTCAGTCGGCTCCTCATCACTCCACTCCTCAGTGTTCAGTGCCTGCCGTTATAGAAGAGAGTCTTTAGACTTCAGTGCAACACATACAGCCAGCAATCTGATAAAACTGCACCAATCTGTGTGCACTGACATGCTACTTAATCAATATGCTAGATTCATTGTATACCTCATTGTAAAGCTTCACAGCTTCTGCAAAGTCAGTGTTGGCTTCAGCTTGAAGCGCGGCACAGGTAATCGACTTGGTCCCAACTTTACCGCTAAAGATGCCGCGCACGACGTCATAATCCTCTAAAGATCTGTAAAGCCTGGAGAACAGAGGAAACAAAGAGCACACTAAGCACTACACCAAACAAAAGCAACAGCAACCATCCAAGGTGACTGATCTGTACATGTAATGCAGCTCCCGACAAAATGTGTCAGATGTAAGATACATTAATGTTGTAATGATATGGTCTCCACTGGAAGATGGAATTAAAAGATGAATTGGTGTTAAAACAGCATCATTACATCGAAGAAATTAACTATGCCCTGTCTATCTAAGGAGAAAACAACTGCACCTTCACTCACAGTCTTATCACAATTTTGTCCTCATAAAGTAGACACGTTGTGGTGTTACTCAGCTCCAAGCCAACACTGACAGACTGCATATCAATGTAAACAACGATGCAGTACCTTGCAAGGTGGATCCATTTATTGGTGTCTGGGGGGATTTCTTTGCGTCCTCTTGACCGCTTGGCAGGAGGCTCATTCTGGCCAGCCCATTGCAACAAGCCCTCTTCCAGCAGCAGGATGCCCGACGGCTGCTGGAGGCTCATCAGACAAGTGGAGCTGATGGCTCCTGGATCGAGCTGCTGCAGCTCCTTATTCTTGTGACACATGTCCTAACAACACAACCAGCAGTGTTAACTCAAGTCATCAGCTTTCAGCCTTAAAGTTTATAGTTTTGAGATTTGACTCATGGTGTGTTTTTCAAAAATATTATAGGGAATGGAGAATTATGGAGGAGACAAATTGAAATAAATATAATGACACATAACATTTTGACTTGGGTGTAAATGTAGTGAGTATGATTAAAGCTGCAGTAGGTAGAAAGCCTGAAAATGGTTGATTTTTGAGTCTCATCTGAGTTAAGTTTCGTTCGTCTCCGCCCTGAGCCCCCCTACCAGACAAGCACGCGAGTATTTTATCCTACTTGGTTCTATTTTTCCTCTCTGGGAGCCTCGGCTCTCCCTCACCGCACAGCAGCCCTGAGCCCCGAGTTCTGTCTTCCTTTTTTTGGGTTGTTTAGCCGTGTAGGCATTTGTACCCAATGCTGGAATAGCTATTTTACCTCGTGCACTGTTAGCCATTGCCACTTGCTCTCCCCTTCTGCCAGCGGCACGGGAACGCACATATGCAGTAGAACAGCCAGTAGGAACGCAGTGGTCTGAGCTGACCTTTGATTGGTTGATGCACATCGCCACGATACTGATTCTTTAGAGGCTGAACACAGAGCCATGGTGAGGTGTAGAAACCTATTTTTGTCTCAGACCACTTGATTTACATTATGCTTAGAGGATATTATAAAATTTTTACTCAATTATACCAAAACAATGTTGCCTACTGGAGCTTTAACACAAGTACTACTTTCATTCTGAATGCCACCACATTTTTATTCAGATTTAAGACTTTCCCAGCAGAGTTTCTGAAGGTCATACCTGCACACATGCTATAAATGGAGGGAAGCACAGGGTGCTCTTGCTCAGGAATGTGTTCATGTTGCACCGCAGCTCTTCTTTAATCCTCCCGCTTTCCCCTCTGGGTTTGTTTGTTTCCATTTCTTGGAGGATTCCAGCAAACAAGGAGCTGAACAGCTGTTTGGCTAAAATTGGATCTCTCTAAATGAAAATAAATAGGAAAAAAAGTTGGGTTTTTTTGCGGGGGTACATGTTTTGTCTGTATGCATTCACATTAAAAGGACATGGAGCGCAGTGTCAGTCTCACCTGTGCGAGTGCTTGAAGGGGGGCGATGAGGCTGCTGTGTGGAATCTGGATGTCTGGAAAGTCTCCCACTCTGTAGTTACGATAGAGAGTCACCTGAGCCTCTTTACGAAGCCTTTGATCAGCTTTTTCTTCCTGTGGGACACCCAACAGAACCACCGATGGTTAGAGACACTACCAGTTTGGAGAAGTTAGAGACAGTACGCACTGGACAGTAATCAGTCTCAAAACCTTTTTGTGCTGCTATCCAGCAACTGGGAAATAAATTGCAGAATGAACGTGTATCAGCATATTTGTTGCTGCATAATCTTGTTGTACCTTTTTCTGTCTTTGTTGCTGGATCTCTTTCTGTGCATAATTCAAGCTGACTTTCTCCTGATCCTTGAGGAATCTGCGTCTCAATCTTAGGATGTTATTACGCTGCTCGTTTTCTGCTGTTGATACACAATCACAAAATACAGACACATTAACAGAATTACAATAACCGAGGAAATACTAAAACTAAAACCAAAGCAGGTGAAGTAAATAAATAAATAAACAGATAATATTTTTTTTAAATAATTGGTTCTAGCTTTTTGGGGCTGTAGCTCACCATAATTTTTATCTCAGTTTCCCAGCAAAACGAGCATGTTGACGTACACCTTTTACAATTAAAAAGTGGACACACAATAGCTCAGACTCATCACTTTTGACATGTTAAGCCCATTAACTATTTGGACACAATAGACTAGTGGATCAAGTTCACTTTTGGTGCTATAATCATGTAATCTATTATTATTCTTAATATGCAACCCTGCATCTCAGATAACGCTAGTAGGCGAGCTTTCATAGAAAGACGTAAAGGGACTCTGATGACCAATCCGCTCTTTTTCAGATAGCAAACTAGTTATAACTGCAGAAACCTTCACCCAATATTTCTCTTTTGGAACATAACTATATGACATATTTAACCAGGTGGGTATTTCCTTCTCAGAGACTAACCTCTAGTGCGCCTATCCACTTCATCGGTTGATGCAGTGAGGCGCCTGAGGCCAAAGCCTTCTCCTACTGGTCTCCTCGCCGTTTGCCTCTCTGCTTTCTTATCAAACGCCAATAATGAAGACAGAGACTCAGAGCCAAGTGTGTACTCTGCTAGTGTATCCACACTGCTGCCCGTCAGCCAGTTATATGCTGTACGTCGACCTGGGAAGAAGAAAAAAAATAAAATAAATCAAAGGTAAATTTACCTGAAAATTCTCTGACTGCAAAACTGCCGGTACAGCTCACGGTTCTGTATTTACGACTGCTTCAACAACAGGATATGGAATTAAAGATACACCTGCTGTTTGTGTTTGGCTGAACTCTAATGAAGTTTGAGTGGCTCGGAGTTTCCCCTTCATGCTTCCAGACTGCGTCGCTGCCACGCTCTCTGGGCCTTGAGAGCTTTGGGTTTCAACAAACATGGGAGTCATCACTGTGCTCCTGAAGCGCCAGTTGGAATCAATCACATAGTCCTAGAGAGTGGAGACATTTTATTTATACATCAGGCTCACTGATAACAAGCAAATAAAAACTCACTCAAGCCTGCTCACTTTTAATGGACCCAGAGAGAAGTACAACTGACCTGGAAGGTACACTCTGACAGTGGAAACTCAAATATGTTTCGTTTGAAGTCAGGACTCTGACTGGTCATTTCCAGCAGCAGATTGGTAGCCAAGCTTAAGAAACACTTTTCTATTTGACAGGAGTACAGAGAACGAAGCACTGTCAACATTCGCTCCAGGGTTGCTGCAGGAAGGCGCTTCTCCTGACTCCAGAAGTTGCGAACATAAAGCCTGAACACAGAAGGACAAGTTTTTTTCAGTCAGATCACACTTTCCTGCGTAATTTAATAAAGGATGAAATAATAAAAGCAAGTGAGAAATGGTGGGTACATACTGAAGGCCTTGGTTTTCTTCAGACAGTCCCTGAAGTAGTGTTTCTTTGGCTGCATTCAAAACCTCTAATGAGGTGTTGTCTTCCATGCTCTCTGCATCACTGGAACAATAAAAAACACAGTATATCATTAATATCAGATGAATAACAAGTTTACCTGTCCCTACACATGCATAATGCAGCCCAGTGGCCATAAAAACTATGCTGAAGAATGCGTACTGTTTGCTAGTCTTGCTATTCAGACTTTATTTTGCCCCACATTGACTGCTAGTTACAATTACGCAGTCACCTTCCTTGGGTCAGATCAGAAAAAGTGATAAGTGGTGACATTTACCAAGACACACAAGTGTGAAATAGTTTGAGAGCAGAAGCCTAAAGGGCTCACAGTACCTGTAGTTGTCCTGTATCCACATGAGGATGTCATACATCCTCTCTCTGCACGCTGGTGATGGATGGGACACGAATGCTGTCACAGCTCCCAGGAACTCCTGAAGCTCAACTGGAGACAGGCGGAGAAGAATCTTGTGGATGATATCCAGACACACTCTCTGCCTTGCTTCATCCCTGCGGGAACAGAAGAGCAAAATGCAGAGACATAGTTGTAACACAAATATAAAGCATATGCAAAAGTGTCACTCGTCTGCATAAGTGACATCACCACTTTAAAATCTGCAGCTATCTGCTTGTATGTGTAAAAACACGCCAGGGGATTTACTGCCAGATCTTTGGAGAGCAAACTACAATGCAGTGTACAGGCTGGCAGGTTAAGCCAGTCTTTTCAGTGACGGTCTCATCTGTTTGCGCGAACTCACACAACAATTCATAAATGTCTCTTTTTTTTTGTTGAGATCTCCGAACCAAAGACAATAAAGATCCAGATCATGGAGAAGAATATGTTTAGGACTTACCTGTGGCTCATCATCTGAACGAAGCCTGTGGTCTTCAGATACAGAAAGATGTCGGGGATGACATCAGCACGGCTCAGCACGCACTCCAAACAGTTAGTCTTTAAGATGCCGTGCAGCTTTGGCAGGAGGGAGAACACGTGGTTGATAAACCTAAAGCATTTAAAAAAAAAGATGTTATTAAAGAGTGGCTAAATTACTTAATTTCCATGCCCAGATGAAGGGCAATTTACACACAGTAAATTTCAATTTATATTACAGGAGATAGCATAAATAAAACAAATCAGAACTAGAGACTCACCCATCCATAAATGGAGGGAAGTGTTTTGACACTTTGTTCAAGCAAATAATGAACTTGTCATCCATGTCTTTTTTCTTCAGATTAGTGATCTTACTCGCAGCGAGACTGAGAAGTTCTTGACGATGCTGAGAAAAATGAAAGTTTGCATGTGATATATGTCACAAGTTTAAAAATGAAAAAAAAAGAGCATCATTTGAAGTGCTTCCTATCATCAAGACTTAATCTAAGCATTAAATTATGAAAATAAATTCTCTTTTCCATGTGTGATCTTTCTTGCTTTCTTGCTCCTCAGACATTAACATGAATGAAGTGTAACTGTAATTTAACCAGTTCCCATACATTGTCCTGAGTCATATTCTTCAGGACGAGGCCGATAATTTCAGCAGCAGCTGCGTAGACATCTTTGTACCTTACGAAGGAAACATTGTTGGTGAGAGACTGCATGTACCTGGGAAAAAAAAAGAAAAGAAAAAAAAAAGATTAAAAACACTTTGAAAGATGGCAGCATGTGAGCTACAACACACGCTGAGGCTGAATCCAAATGTGCAGACTTCACCGCACTTGCAGACTCGCGGACTTTGCAGGCATGTTCCTGGGATCTTCTTATGTAACTTATAGACCTACCCAATTTATTCAGTCATAACTTGGTCCTTATTTGAATGTCTGCTGCCTGTATGTTTTAATTTTGTTCACTCAAAAACAACCCTACATGCGACATATATCTTGTTATCTGCAGGGACAGATGAGCAGACGAAATATTACAGCAGTTACAATGATTGTAATTGTCCCTTAAACATTTCCATGGCAAGAAGTAAAACAGTCTCGAGGGCTGTCTCTCAGCAGCTTGCGGTCTCTGCCCTGCAGACTTTACATGATGAAGGGGAACCCGTCGCACTACAGTCCACAAGGGCTCAGTCTGCAAGTCTAGAGGGTGGAAACTTGGATGCAGCCTGAATATACTGCTCTCCACTTCTCTTCCTGACCTCTGAACTTATAGCTTGCAACTTAAAAATAACATTTGTATGAGCAAATTGAGTTATGGTGTCAAACAGTAAAGCTGTCAGGTGACACGTTGCACAACGTGTTGCCATTTGGCTACAGTATATACTATACCCGTCAAATTCAATTCCACATGAGGCATCGTAAGCAGGGAGGTTGTTGGCCAGGATGATTCCCAGCAGCTGAAGTCCAACAGAGTTGTCTTTGCTATTTGGGTCAGTGCCACGGAACCGGTCGTATATCAGGCTTTAAGAAAAGAGACGAAAGCAAGGATCAGTTAAATCCCATTTTACTTTTAAAATACAGAAAAACTAGCTGGTGTACCATCAGATCTATTGCAGTTTTCAGCTGAACAATCATTATGAAGTGGTAGAGGTAGTGTTTCTTTCATGCACACACACGCCTCAGTGCACCCCGAGCTCTAGTTTCAACTACCGCCCATTTTCAAAGTGCATTCTGCTCGATGTAAAACTTCAGGGATCACACAGCATGTGTAAAGAGTGTCCAAGTCCTGAGCTGCCCTTTTCCACTGAGCTACAAGCTTGTGTCAAATGCATATCAATTATTCAGTGACAGTGTGTGAGTGGTACCTGTAAGGCACATGCAGACAGTCTTTCCAGCACTCTACCAGAGTGCGAATGATCTCCAGGTTGTGGCGGAAAACTGGCCTCTTGGAGTGGAAGCTGTGCTTCATCAGGAACTCCAACAACCGGTTTGCGAGCACTTCATCTCTGGGGTTACCCTGGGTCAAACGAATTCTGTTACTAATGTTGTTTGTTATTTTATATGATAATGTAATACAACAGCTACATGAAAACTTTTTTTAATTTTACGTAATTCTTACACCTCTAAATGTGGCGATATGTTGGAATTTTTACTTTAAACTGCTGATATATACACAGACTGTGACAAAAATATATGAATGATTTATATTTGCTGTCATTAAAATGTAAATATTAGCAACCTTGGGGCTGGCCAGGCTCGTCCATGAGAGCACTATGACGACAATATCCACAACCATGAAATGGATCCCGTCTCCTCCGTTGTTTCCAGACACAACGATCTGCAGGAGTGGCCCCAGCCAGTGCTTGGCATATGGTCGAAACACCTGGAAAGATCAACAGCAAAGACTAAATCCTTGAAGCAGAGTATGAGGCATCACCTACGAGCAGATACGGTATAATCAAATTTATTTTCAAAGACAGTAACTGAATGAATCGAGGGGCATTTACCTCCTCTGTGTTGATGATCAGCTTTGAGATGAAGAGTCTAATATTCAGAGGTGTTGCTGGATTTGCTAGTTTTGTGTGTAGGAATTTCATCCATGGAGGAAGCTCACTCGGCATGTTTCCCTGTTTCATTAACAGAGATAGGAGAATTTTAATGACACCCTGGATGTAAACATATTTCATGTAACGTCATCTGTTTCTGTCTCCAGTGTCAGTTAAACCTGTTCAGATTAAATATAATGGATCCAAAGTCAAAGCCTGCTGTAGTCTTCCTCAGTGCCACTCACCTGTTCAATTTTGGGGGTAATGTTGTTCCTTTGCATATGTCCAATGAGAGCAGTCATGGTCGCCATGCATTCATGCTGATTTAGCTCATCCATTTCTAGATCCACCATTGCATCCTGCGAGGGATCTGCCTCTTCTGCCTCCTGAATCCACAAACAAACATACAAACTTAAGTATCACCAACAAAACCAGATTACTACCTGTCAGTCACAGCGCTACGCATACATACATTTAGTTTCCACCAAGGATCAAAGTATTTAAGGTAAAGAAAAAGACTGACTCTTTTTGCAACAGTGTGTCTGCGTCCTTCAGGGTTTTGGGAGCTGAGCGAAAAGCTTTGGACTCCAGTGGAGAAATCAAACTGACTCATCTCCTCACTCAGGCTGCTGTCAGCCATGTAAGACTGGGAGGACAAATACACTGGAGCTTCTGTGAAAAAAACAAAACAAAACATACAGTTAATCTCATTAACAAACATCAACTTCAAAATCCTATCACTTTTCATGTCTAATAATTAAGCCTTGACACTGCACAGTTCGGTGTGGACACAGAGCAGGCAGCAAGGTCAAAATCATTTAAATGACCTATTACAAAAATGATGAAATTCCATTAGTTTAAAGTTTAAGTTTATCAACAATTCTAGTTATATTAAAGTTGAAAATGTATTGAAATTTAAACTGTTACAGTTTCATGTTTTTTTGATACTTCCTAACTCGCTTTCTTCCCTTTTTAGCCTCACACATTAAAAAAAAAAATCAGAATATTTGTGTATACGTGTTTTAAGAATAACTTTTTTATATTCAAATCAACATTTTGCAATATATATAATTTTACATTTTTCAGAATCTAAAAAAAGAGCATTTAAAAGGGTAATTTTACTCCATAAAAATTTAAATAAGTTATTGTATAAATTCATAAGTCAAACATTTTGAGAAATACGCCTTTTCTCTTTTTTTCTGAGGAGAGTTTTTAAGTTGTCCTTTCACTTCCTGAGACTATGAACAAAACAAGCTCATCTTGTGTGAGACATACGCACAGACATTTAACAAGGTGTTTGCTCTGGAGATAAGGCGTCACTGAATCCTCATCTACATGAGTGAATACAGCATCGATTAGTGACCACATCAGTTTATTCACCAATACCAAGTGTGTAGCCTTGATTGTGTTGCAGGACGTTCATGAAGTCTCTCCCAGACTGACTAAGACTATGAACACTGGACATCGTCGGCGCAAAATAGACACACAGATGGTAAGAAAATATTGAGTGGTTGGCGAGATTTCTATGATTTCAACACAGATTTGTTGTTCACAATGTAGCATTATCAGGAAGAAAATAGGGTGCGACCCCTTGGACCTATTAATTGTGAATTTTCTGCGTCCTTTTGGATGTGTCAGACGCAGGATGTGTACCTAGAAACATCACTGGACATTGCTGGTGGCGGTAATTACCTCCATTCTCCTCGCTCACTTCTTTTCGTATCATCACGTATTTCTTCTTTCTCTCAAGCGGCACCTACAGTGGTGAAAGAATAAATGAATATACATACAATATAGTGTTAAACAAACAAATATGTTTAAAAAAGACCAAGAAAACATACCTCAATTTCTATTGGAAAGTTGTAGGTCCTTTCAGTGTCAATGATATTTTCCAGGATGAACTGATACTGGACAAGAAAAGAAAACCACAATCAGTGAAGAACTCTTGAGTCCTCCAATCACTCAATCACTCTCTTCCCATCAGATAAGATCACATTAAAAAATGTGAAGTGATTTGTGTAATTAACCGTAGTGCATCACTCCAAAATGAGGTGAGTTGATTATAACTATAGGAGTCAGTCTGTACCTTCTCTGGTTTCTCACTGAAGAGGAAGCCTTGGTAGAATTTGGGCTCGTTGAAGCTGCAGCTGATGACGGCGATGGCACAGTTGTACGCAGCACAGTGATATTGTCTCCTGAGTTCAAGGAGCTGAGTTTCGCCAGACATGTTCTCAGTGAATGCCTCAAAACATGACCTAATTAAAATTTTAAAAATCAGTATTTGTTACTTCGTGGAAAATAGGGACGTTTAAAATTTTTATTGTTGTGTCACTTCTTGAATTTGGAAGTACTGTGAAGTCCTACTTGATCAAGGTCTTGGACAACTCATTCCCCTCTGGTTTGTCAGAGCGACAGTAGGCTTGATTGATGCGGGAATCCTTGGAGTAAACCTCTTCTTTGGGAAGCCGAGAGTACAGGAGCTCCATCAGCTTGTAGCAGCCGTTCTTCTTCATCAACTGGATCTCAAATTCGGTTTCATTTGACTGAAATTGATAGATGAATAAGCCTTAAATCGATTTCTAGTGTGCTCCTGAGACCTAAATAATATACCACTAGCTGTTGGATGTGCCAAGTGTTTGATTAAAAGCTTAACATATCAGATTAACAACAACAAATAAACAAGGTGTCATCACGATTACCAAGAAAGTATACAATTAAATCACAAATAAAGCTATGACAGATATTAAAATGTTAATTGTGTATCTTCAATTATTCACTGAATGCAACAGCGTTAAGAAGCAAACCTTTGTGAAGCGACTGAGCAGCAAAACAATTATGTCTGAGACGTTTGCCACAAAGAAGTCATTCAGGGCCTTGGTGCTACAGTGAGAGGCAAGAGGCAGGAGAACCCTCTCCGTCATGGCCTGCAGCATGGAGCTCATCGGCACATCACCCTGTTGGATCACCTTGTAAACTGTACACAGCAGCTGTTGCTGCCGCTCACCGCTCGACCTAGTCAGACATCGACAAACACAAGGAGCGGACACAAAATTAGTGACTCCTGTACCACCTAATGCAATATAACGAGGTCTCTTTTCAGTAGGGCTGCAACTATTAATCTGCCCATTTTTTTCTTGAATAACTGATTAATTATTTTGTCAATAAACTGTCAAACAATAGTGAAACATTTTCGGCAGTCCAAAGCAAAGCCCTCAAATATCTTGTTTCGGTACAAAATTCCAAAACTATTCAGTTTATTATCATGTACGACAAAGAAAAGCATCAAATTCTCACATTTAAGAAGCATGAAACCAGCAAATGTTTGGCTTCTTTTCTGCTTAAAAAATGACTAAAACATTTCTTCCCTTATCAAAACAGTTGCCAATCAGGGCTGCATGATATGCAGACAACAGGATTATAGTGGAAAGGGTAATTTTTGCATTTTGTTTTCACTGACAATTGACTTTTGATTGATTTTGCTGAGGTCTGTACCAAACAAGTGTGCTCCTTTACATCTGGAATATGATTTGTAGGCTGGGGCATCTCTGTTGCACCTCAGTTTTAATTTGTAATTGTATGTTGTAGCACATTTTTACCTTTATCGTAAAACTGCAGCTTCTATGATTTGGATATTGCACTTGGCAACATTGCAGTTTCGGTAATTATTTCATCAACTGTAGAGCCCTTTTGCCAATTCATTTTCCGTTGATCGATTAATCGATTCAATTTGTTGCTGCTCTACTTTCGAGTCATTGATGTGTATCATCGCTCATACAGGTTCACTGAACCGAGGCTGTTCTGTCGTTTCCACTGGTCATTGTGAAAAGCTGGTACTCAGGTATTCTTTACTTTACTAACCGCTTTGCAATTCTTTGGAAACAGGTTTGGAAGGACTCCTCCATGATGTGTTTTCTGTCTCGACACAGAATCCCTGCCATCAGTCTGAGCAGGAGTGGGCTCTGAGAAAGCTCCAGGGCGTCAAGCAACTAAAGACACAAAGAACTGTATGTTGAGTCCAACAAAAGCTCCCAAGCACCACTTGCAAATAAAATCTGGTTAAAACAAAAAGAGACACTTGTTCTAAGAAAATCTATCAAATTAATTCCCCCCTCAATTTCTGTTGTCCTCCTTAACCTCCAAAACACTTTACCTTTCGGATACAGTCCATGTAGTTGTTGCGCTGTAGTGAGCCCTTTGCAAACTCATCGGACTGCATGGGGAAGTGGGACGCCACCAGTGCGTCAAGGGCTCTCTGCAGCTCAGCCAGTGGCTCCTCTGGGAGGGTGGTGAAGAAGGGCAACACCAGCAGGGCCTGACTCTGAAGAGTTGAGACAATCCAACAAAATGAAAATACATAGATCTGTTAACTTTATTACATAACTCAAACTGATATACCCTTTCCATTACCTTGAGATTCAGAGGCAGATTCATGTCAACCAGCAGCATAGTGAAAGTGGAAAACACCGGTCTGAAGGCTTCATGGTTTATATTGGAGCAGACAGAGGAGTCAATCTGAAGAGGGAGGGAAAAAGTGTTCATAAAATTAGTAAAATGTGGCCTAGATGCATAAATAATGACGATTATTATTACTCACGGTTCTTACTCACAAACCTTGCAGTAATAGTTCCTATTTAATGAAATGAAGGTTGTTTTTCTATAACAGTAACTTTAGCTTCATAATACCTGCAGGAGCTTGGAGAGCAGCAGAAGAGTGGCAGTCTTGCTCTCTGGAGTTGAGGAGTGTCCTTCCCACCACGACTGCAGACTATTCCACCTTCTCAGCACCTCCTCGACTAGCTGTTTTCCCTGAGTCTTCCTCACTGAGCGCTCTCTGAAGCTGTGGTCCAGCATGCCGTTCAGCAACAAGCTCACCTGATGAAAAATTTAACAACATGTCAAAAAACCACCTCAAACAGTAAAACACAGGTGCACGGCTACGATGCAAAAATATTTCTACAAGAAACATTTTCTGAAACTATGTTTAAAAAAGAGGGTTACCATGCTGGGATTTAGAGAGGAAGCTTTCATGAGGCGTGGTACTGTACTGTCCAGACTTCTCAGCAGCTCAGTGTTGATGGTCGCCTGGAAGAGGCTGTAGAAGTACTCGCCGTGCGAGAAGCTCAGGAAGTTATGGCTATGACCTCCAGATATAGGCACAGAAAGCATGATGGTGTTCAACAACAAGTCCACCAGCTGCTCACTCTGCAGAAATACAGTAATATACAACAAGCTGTGAAACACTTGCTAAAGACATAGACAAGAAAAACTTCTGTCATATTCATTCAAAATTTGTTTTCACTGTAGGTAGTTTAATTTTCATCTGGTTTAATCAAATCTACTCCAGAAAGCGGCAGCACTGACCTGTTGGCTTAGAGAAAAGGCGAGCTGAAGAAGGCCATCTGCTATCCTCTTGGTGTTAACGTCCAAGGATGGAAGTGCCTTTCTGTCCCCACCAGGTGCTATACCTTTATACACCGTCATCAGAAGTCGGGATCCAAGGGATATGGAATAGGTGGCATCCTTTAATGTGACAAACAAAACATATAACAATCTGTAGCTGCTACTTTATCGGAGAAACAACAACAAGCACTGTAAGGGCCATGACACATCAAGCCAACTGTCGCCCTAGTTTTGGTGGTGTGCCGTTGTGTATTGTTGGCACTAGTTGGCCCATGTCAGCTGATTTTCAGCCAATTCAGCATGTTGAATTAGCATTATTATTATTATTTCCTCTCATGATGGCGCAGAACGTACATGCTAGGTGGCCGTTGACTGCAGTGTGTTAATGTGCAAATTGTTGGCCAAGGCACAGGAGACGTAAGGCGACGTAGAAGTTCTTTGATGTTGGTTTGGTGTGTCTGGGCCTAATGGAAAAATCCACTGTCTTACACCACAGTTATCAGTGCATTAAGCAAAATGCTTTACTTCAGATAAGTTTCAGTATGTTTTAAGTGTTTAATGATTATGAAAACTTCCATGGCATATCTGGACAACTCAAAGTCGTTGCTGATATTGTAAAATTTATTTTAGGTAAATGACCATATTTGAGAATGTCCAAGGCGATTTACCTGGCTGTGCAGAATGGAGCTGAGGAAGTTGGCTTTGTGGATCTGCTTACAGGAAGACAGAACCATTTCCATCTGCTCATGTTGGTGCACGGTGCTGGAATGGTAGAGGTCCACAGCACACAACTCCTCTACACTAGAGAGATCATTGAGAAATTAAGGAAGAAATTAAAAAAAAACAAACATTGCATGTTGCTCATCTTGTTTTATAATGGGGAATATAAATGCGAGTACTCAGAGATGATTAACGTACCTTTTACGGGAGATTTTTGTCCGTAAACTGCTTTCAAGACGAGTGCGGTAAGGCGAGGCCAGCAGCGCCTTTAGTAAAGGAACACACACTTCTGGTAGGTTCTTCATTACCTCCACATCTGCCATGTTGAAACCTACAGCGGACGGCTCACACACCACCAGCGCGGTCAGCTCAAAAAAACTGGAGACAAAAATGTCTTGTTCCAGAAGCTGTGAAGAAATCAAGGAAATAGTGAGCAAAGAAAAAGAAAAATGTTAACTTTGTTAATATCAGTGGTGTAAACTCAGTGATACCTTCCAAAACTCCTGGTCTCCTTTGACAAGAATCATGCTGGCAAACTCCAGCAGGCGGACAATGATGGTGCACTTGCTGAAGTTGTACTGGTCCACCTCTCCTGGGCTGAAGTGAGAGGTCTTCTTGCTGACAGGGAAACAGCTCTCTGCTGTTGCCAGATCGCGAGTTGCCAGCTCAGTCAAAAAGAAACGCATCGCTCTCAGAAAGCTTGATTTCTCTTTGGAACCTTGAAGAAAGAAAAAAAAAAAAGAACGTATTTATTGTGATCACTGCGGGGAAAACACTTTTTATCATTTGATAATGTCACCTGGACAAGGAAACAATGCAGAAACAATTTCCCCTTTATCTGTGATTAAAACGACATTTATCATGTACAGTATACATGTGTGAATCCTGAGCAGATGTTGACAGGCAGAGGCGTCTCTGAGTAGATGGCATCATCATGATGGAGCTTTTCCTTGCAAAAATGGCAGGCAGATTGTACATTCTTCCAGTATCCCATTGTAAGAAACTGGTAGTAAAAAACTGCTTGCACAAATAAGACTTACTAAGCATGTGATGAGGCTTGATTATGTGTAAGTGGATGAAGGTGTTATAACAATCCAGGGCAGCCAGCAGGAGGTCCATCCACTGCAGGGTGGCTCTGACACTGAAAGGACCCGTCAGGTCCCTGAGAGTGGGCTGCTGGAGGAGACCTCCGCCCTCAAATCGTGAGATCAGGAAACCCATGCCTTGATCCTTCAGCATGCCATCTACCCACTGCGGTGGCGACTTCTTTCCTAAGTTCATTCACACACATCAAAGAATTTATTCACACGTATAACTTACATAAATTAAACATACAGTACTGTTGTGCCGTTTCAACTCGGTAGGAGTGCTCACCTGGGAGGAGAGGTATGAACTCGTAGAGGAGTTCCATGCATTTGTGGCGACACTCAGTCTGAGGTCGGCCACATTGTTCCAGAAGCCATAAAACCACATCAGAGAGACACAGCTTTCCATCAGGTGGAAAACCCCTGCGTGAAAACAGAGAGGAAAAAAATTATAATGGGAAATCTGACATTTATTTATGCATATAAATCATGTTATTGTCACTGCATAAACATCACTGTAATTACAGCAACAAGCCTTTGTACAGAAAATGAGTGCAGATATATTCAAGTTAGATTCACTAAGCAAAGGTGTGGAAAGCATCACAGATTGACTACATGGAAATCAGTTGGAATTCTGCAGAGTACTGACCTTGGGATGCGTGTCTTCGCATTGTGCTGATTGAGACTGGGGGCCTTCTGTTTGATGATTCTTTTCAGGTGATCAATGGCACTGCAACACTGCTGTATCGTGCCTGCAGATGGAAGAGAGGCAAGAACAGCTTCAGACCTCTTTGAAAGTCAAATTATAATCTTCCTTTAATGTGCAATGGACAGTTGTTTAACCCAAGAATTAAAAAACAATAGTGAATGTAATGAAAGCTGTCTAAATACAATTACAAACAAGCGACTTATGACGAGAAGATATTGATAATGATATAAAAAGTGTGTTATTTCTGCAAAGCTGAGGAACAATTACCCAAAGATCGCTCATCTGAATGTGCAAGAGCCAGACTTTCCACAAATATGACGAGAACTTCAAAGATAAACTGCTCCACTAAGGACTTCTCCTCCCTGCAGAGACAGGCAACACCATTGATTAAATCCAGTACAAACTGTCCAACATGTTGGCTACATAAAACCATCCTGAGCTTCAACAGAGATGAAACAGAAGTGTAAAAACAGAGTCATACCTGAATTGTCTGTAGATACTATTGAATGCTAAGGCCGCACCAAGCCTTTTGAACCCACCGGGGTGGAGAGCCAAGCTATAGATACGCTTAAACAGGGACTTCATGTTAGTGGGGCTCTTCTCTTGCTGCTTGGGGGTGGTCTGTTTGATTGACCATTTGACAAACTCCTCAATACAGCGGCCACAGAAGTCTCTGAGAGTGCTGTCCATTGGGTCAACCACACCATCCTAAAGAGAAATATCAGGCAACCAAAGGAAGCAGAAAACTGTTATTACAAAAAGCCTGAAATGCTAATGCCTTTACCTAAAATGGAAGAAAGGACAGAAACTGTCCTCTGAACCACTTGAGAAAGGGGCTGAGTAACATTTACTAATGCATAATCTCAAGTCTTGTTTGAATATAACCCATGACGCCCTTAATAGAATATCAACACTTACCATAATGGCCTCCAGAACAGCTACAGTATCTTGGCTCTCGAACTTCTTGTTGTTTGTGAACCAATGAATCAGCTGCATAACCAGTGGTTCAAACAGCTGTCTGGTCACCTGGCAAAGAAATGAAAATTCATAAATAATACTGTAAACGTCATCACATACTGTCCATCAGAGTCCTGCACCAGGTTGGGTACCCAACGTGTCTCTCCCTGTCTGGAAATATAATCTTTCCAATTTCTTTGATATTCAAGGACTTTTTATGGGAATTGTTCTTGGGGTGATTATCGTGTTGGAGCGTACGTACCTGATCCACATCACAGGCCAGACGCAGAAGCACAGGAAACAGCCTCTTGTGCAGCTTGTACATGGGCGGCAATTTGTTGTCCCCTTCAACCATCTGAGCACTTTTCCCAACCATGTAGACCACCAAGCTGTGGAGAAGCTCACAAGCTGCGACCTGCACGACAAGAGAATAATCTTTTGTTGCTAGTGGTTGATGTGTCATCATATTTAAGTTTGCATCAGATTAATTTTGTGAACAGATGGTGGAAACTCTGATGTTGGTAAGACATACTTTGGTTTGTCTGTCACTTGTGGACAGAGCCAGTTCACTGATGTGTGGCAGAAATGGGTCGAGGTAGATGACCGGCTTCATATCGGCGAATGGCACGGCAAAGCTGAGCCTTTTCTCAGAATCCCAGGCCACAAATTTCTTCATTGTTTCCTCTGATGAGACCACTAAATGTGCAAACAGAGACCAATGATCAACAACAGCAAATATCTCTATTTGCAGTCATGTGAAAAGTGTTTTCACACCCTCACTCTAGAGCATGGCCCAATTAAAAAACATGTCAGCGTAAAATAAAACGAGACAGTTGGTTCAGAAAATTCTCACCAGTCACAAGGTTCCTGTTCAGCTTTCCTCCCAGGTGACCGAGCAGCTTCACCACCCTAAGCCTCACCATGACAAGAGGAGCATCTTCCTGCATTCACACAGAGGTAATCAGTTCCACTACAGTGTCTTTAGAAAGAAGCAGTTGCACTCTGTCACTTTGAGTACTGCACAGTCATTGGTAGTTCATTGGCACTTGTCCTGAAGTAATTCAGCATTAATATGAGATTAAAATAGAAGTTAAACTACGCGTGCAGGAGCCCTAGTTATTTTGGGGGTCTATAAAATCCTGCATGCATCAGACATGGCATGTTTGCCTTTTTCCATATTCGTATTGTTGTACTAATCAACTTGCAACATGGGAACCCTGAGGATATTACACAATAAGCAAAAGTAAAAATACTGAATGATGTCTTCCCACTTTCCCATCCAGTACCATGTTGAGCTGCTTTGATTGTTTCAGGAGCCGTGTCATCACTCGGCTGTATCCTCTGTCACTTCTTGAAGACGAAGAAGATATCACCTCCCAGTTGCTGTCATCTTTGTCTGAAGTCAAAAACACCTGTATTAGACTTTCTGTTCACTTGGCTGATATCTCCTTAAACAGAAATCATCTAAAATTGAACCAAACAGATTTGCCTGACATCCTCTGAGACTACTATGGGCTTACTGTCGTTGGCGGTAGTTTTCAGGTATCCATCCAGCAGGGGAAGGATGTTAATGTAGCAGTGCTGCATGGTCTCCAGAGGAATGTGGGAAGACCAGTCCTCGAGGGCATCTAGGGCTACGTTGGCCAAAGGAACATGGCTCAGACCCAACTTCAGAGCCGCCTAGACACACAAACACACACAGAATGCATAACTTATTCATTACTTTAAGCTAAAAAAATTATTCAACCATTACTTTCAGTACTTTTACAACTATTTTTACATTACCTATTTTAACTATTCATCCTTTGCTTTCAGCTAATGGCTTCTCTTTGCTTCTCTGCTCACGTGCTGATATTTTTTTTCATAAACTCTTAGTTCATGAGCAACCCTAGAATTTTTCCAGGTGCCTCCTGGCAGCGACAGACGTAGCTGCTGTGTTTTGAGCTGCATTCATTCATCATTCATGTTCACAAAAACACAACGAAACAAATTAAAGGATCAAACCTCAAGAGCCGGACAGTATGCCTTGATATCCAGAGCTACGATGTTGTGGTGCAGCGAGAGGACAAATGTCAGGCAGGATGCCAGCAGCTCATCTTTGTACTGCTTCATTCTCACACACACCTGGTGGGAAACCACACGTCACTCATATGTCCTGCATATAAAGCTCTTCAGTGACGCTCAATTTTAATTATAACATCCCCAGGAAATATTGTAAAGAGAAGCTACCTCTTTTCCAAACTTAGAGAATAGTGCAAAACAAGCACTTTTCACTGTGTCACTCTGGGGGATGTGGAACCTCTCAGGCCAACACCCTGTTCAGAAACAGAGGAAAAACAGTAGTTATTCACATTGAATACATACAAGTTATTTTTTTTTGTTTACCTCGCCACTTTCCCATAGCCTGGATACAGTATTTCTTTTATGAAGTGTTACATTAAGTGCTCTAAATATGCCACATAAAATATGAGAACCCAATCAAAGGCATTTAATTAGTAAGACCAGCTGGAAAACACAATTTGATATACCTGCAATATCATCCATTGGTTGAGTTCTGACATGCCCAGATGATGCTTCAAATGTCATGATGTGGCAAAAACAAGGAATAGGAAAAGAAAAAAAAGAAGATTTGAACTAGTGGAAATATTACCTGGTAGTACTTGATTCTCTTGGCGATTTTCATGGTGACTGAAAGCAGCTTAAAAGCCACTGACAAGTGGATTTCGTATGGAGTGGAGGATAAGGTCATGACTTAAGGGATACATCCAGGACTGAAAATACTCCACGTGTTTCTTCAGCAACAACTCACTGCAAGAAAAGGAGAAAAGTGTTAACCTGAGACTGACATTATAAATGCTAAAAGGTTTCACTTAGTTCAATTTGACCCTTTTAAAGACCTCTTTAATGACTGGTAATAATGTGTGTTGTCTCCAATACCTGCAGAAGTCAACAAGGTTGATAAAGGCAGTGAAATCTTTGATCTTGTTGGGCAACAAATGAGCTGTTGGGTCAGAGGAGGGGAGGACATGGGCAGCATCATCTGGAGCCTGACAGACAAGGAGGCAAGTGCCACGGATTAGGGTTCAACGGATAGATAAACTGAATCATGATTAAACTGATGCTGCTAATAACAGGGAGACAAAAGCTTTTACAGTTTCATGCCATCCAAAAAGAATGTTCTAACTCATGGTAATAAAACTAGGAAAAGGTGTCTCGGACATTATCGTAATGACTGAAACAATGTCAACATATCTTGCACAATAGTCACTCAGACTGTGCACCTGTAAACAACCTGTTATGGATGTAAATGAAGCATTGAAGTGGGACTTAAGAGTGAGACCTCACCTCTTCCCCGTTGTCACTTTCTGCACGGACAAGTCCAGTTTTTCCACAATTCGGAGAATCGATTTCACCAACTCGTCATAAAGCAGACGGCTCAAAGGTATGAGAGCAGCATTCTGACTCTCAAAAGCTCCATCCAAAAACCCTGAATCCTGCAGGACAGGACAAAGGACATGAAATAAAATGTGATGTCTACTGAAAGGACTTAGAATACATGGAGACATTTTCTGCCCACAAATAGATGAAACAACATCACCTGCAGCATAACCAGCACAGTGGAGGAGACAATTTATGTAATTATACAATGCACCTGTACGGACCACTTAAGCATATATTTATATTTGGCAAAAATGTCTGTGTTGACATGACATATATAGGTTCAAAACAATGATTAAAAAAAGGAACATAGCTGTACCTTCAGCAGATCACAGTCCAAAAGGCTCTGAAACAAGGCGAGATAATTCTGACTCGATGGAACTTTCCACTTTCCAGTACGGACTTGGGAAGACTCAGGGTTGTCTTTGTCCTGAGACAAGAAGGACAGATATTTCCTTTATCAGCAGAGTGAAAAAATATGACTTTTTGAATCGAAGAACATTAATTTGACGGCAATAAAACATTCAACTCAGTGATATATATACATATGTCTGAAAGCATGTGCCTGACCTCAGAAAGCATGATGGGTTTTGAGCAGACACGAATCAAGCCCTGGTGCACTGAAAAATAAACAAAAGTGAATGTTTATCAGATGTCATGTTGTCACAGATAACAGTCATACAAAAGCAGCAAGTGGTTAAATTCAGATTTTGATAAAAAGGTCTATTTTTACTATATTTAAGGGGCCCTTATTAAACATGCATGAGATCAATTGAGCTCATGCAAGTTTAATAAATTGCAACTGATTTTGTTTATTTGGTTGTTTCTTGGTAATTAAGGAAGATAGGAACATGTGGAGGCATGTGTGCATACTGCATACACATTTGTCCTACCTCCACTCCATTCGTCTTTTTATCCAAATAAATTCTTAAACAATTAAAACATTCAAAAGTAAACTGATAATAAAACCCTTCTTATGTCCACACACATCTTACCAGGTGCTGCTAAAAACAGTAGTGTCTCATTACAAAATATCATGATGGCCTGTAGGTACAATGTGCTTGTGACTGACGTACCCACAGAGCTAATGAAACTCCACAGGATGGGTCCTTTAGAGGCCACAGCCACCAGCACCTTAAGGATGGACCTGCAACAAGCAGTCTGCATTCTCTCACTGTACTGAGGGAAGCTGTCAATCTGCACCACGAGGAGACGCTCCAGTAGCGGTGTATACACCTCTGGGATCTGAGACCATGATCACAAAGCAGAAATTATTCGTGTTTTGATTTAGGTTACTGTTGTTATTTACCATTCTGTCAAAGTGAATGACATTAACTGTGAGTGTGTTACCTTGTCCAGGTGAATCAGGACACTGGCTATAGAGTCCAGGAAGCTGGGCAGCTGGTAGAAGCTGTCCTCCTCTCCATCAGACTCAGTCAGATACATCTGCTTACAGCGCTGAATCAGCTCTGTGTACATCAAGTCCACATCTTGTGGGCAAACTTTCTTGCATGGCTACAGGAAAGAAAACAAGATTTCCATTTCTGTTTTGTATTAGGAAGTGTAAATTGTGCCTGAACAACAGAAGGTGAGAGATTAAATTTAAGATCATCTGATAGATCACAATAGAAATTAAACATGGAGCAACTGAAAGAATATTAGCAATAAGTAAGTGATGGAAAGATGAAACACACAACTCAAGCAGCAAACATGTGAATCTGAGGTGCATGAGCATTCGTTTAAAATAACTTTAAATAACTAACAAATTAAAATAACTTCACAGCTGTAATTCAAGCAAAAAAGACAATGAACATACGGCAGCAAAGAATCCATATCCTCGTATGGCAATGGACAGCTCCTTATGTGTTGAGTCCATGGTCTTTATGATGCCGCAGAACTTCTGCATGAAGAACTTCAACTTGCTTTTGTGCTCCTCGATATTATCTGCCACCAGCATTGCAACCTGAAAATGGTCAAAAAGTTAATGTGTAGCAGTGGTGTTGGAATCATTTTGGGAATATGTTTACTTTTAAAGCAACTTCAAAGAGGGTTTTAAACTAGTTATGAAACGGTATCAATTAATTAATTAATTAATTAGTGATGCCTATTCATGACCTACATAAGCAAATGATAATAGAAAATAAACGTCCCAACGCTCCCCTATGGTCATGAGCTCTGGGTAGTGACCGAAAGAATGAGATTGGACTCAGCCTAAAGCCTAGTTCACATAACACGATTTTCACCGCGATTTTGACATTGCAGAGGATCTTGAGAGTCAACTTGGGTCGGAGGTGAGTTGGCAGATAGTCTGCCACGACGAGTCCTCATGTGTGAACAAGCTACGAGCAAGTTGCCTCCTTGTCTGTGACTGGGACTGGATATCTGGCATGCTAGAAAACTGGAGAAGTCTGACACGACTGACAAAGAGCATCAGCCAATGAGAGGCGGGATATGTCCCACGTCAGCACGCAGGAGGACAGAAGAAATGTGAGGAGGACAAGCCGCAGGGTTGCCAGGTCTGCTTATTAGCCACGACTTTGGGCTTGTTTCTAAAGTGGAGTTGCTTATTTGGGCTTGCTCTCTAAATGTCACCTCTCTCTGTATACATCCGTCTAGTAAGTTATTTAAACGCTTCTTTTGGGCTTGTTTCCATAGCCCTGGTTGCTTGTTTCTCTCCCAAGATCTGGCAACACTGAGAAGCTGGCAAGCAACAACAACAATGGCGGCGTCCACAGGATCACAGGGAGCACGTTGTGTTTGGACCCAGGCCCTGGAGGCAGATCTGATTCAACACTAGGAAGAATATCCATGCCTTTACGATGTGTCACCTCCAAGTTTGGTGATGTAACCGCGTTATCTGGGGCTCTGTTGGCGAGGGCTCGGTGGAGAAATCCTGTGGTGTGCACACACAGATTGTAACGCAGTTGGCAAGACATGTCGCCAAGTATGAACACTCAAAAGATTACGATAGTCTCCGCAACGCAAAACCAGGGTGAAAATCGTGTAATGTGAACTGGGCCTAAGAGACAGGGTGAGGAGCATGGACACCCAGAGGGAGGTCAGAGTAGAGCTGCTGCTCCTTATGTCAAAAGGGGTCAGTTGAAGTGCAGGTGTTCTGGGCATGTCCCACTGGTAGGAAGCCCCGGGGCAGACACAGAACACGCTGGAGGCATTACATATCTCATCTGGCTTGGGAACATCCTGGGGTCTCCCAGGATGAGCTGGAAAGTGTTTTTGGGAGACGGACGTATGGGGTGCTTTGCTTGGCCTGCTG
Organism: Epinephelus cyanopodus; assembly: GCA_026686955.1. NCBI lineage: Eukaryota > Metazoa > Chordata > Actinopteri > Perciformes > Serranidae > Epinephelus > Epinephelus cyanopodus. Next base: position 8,442,177 of record CM048935.1, read on the forward strand.
CACCCACGACCCAGCCCTGGATAAGCGGAGGAAAATGGATGGATGGAGCAGGAGTTTTCACTTCAGATAATTTTATTTTTTTGATGCTATATTTTGTGATTATGGCTGATACTGGAGCAAGATCAACAAAGAGAAAAGAAACAACCACAGACCAAAACAATTGTAAAAGGGACAGTGATAGGGGACGGGTGAAAACACGAGTTAACATTAGTCGGTGATTTAATATATGGAAAGAATCAAGGATTCAAAGTGATCCTGAATCAGCCTTCTTCCTCCCAGACAGACATGTAATATGTTTATTTCAGCTATGAAACACAATGCGAGATGTGGTTTTACTTCATTATGAATTTACGTTGGTTGCTGAAACGAAGTTTACTTTGATTCACCAGCATAGATGCGTTACCTCATAGCTATGCATCCTGCAAATCACTGTGTTTAAAAAAAAGTATTAAAAATAACCTGTGTCTTTCTTTTACTCGCTTCCAAAACAAATGCACATGCTAGCCAGGTCATGATCTTTCCATCACGAAGCTGTGGTGCTCATGGAGAAACTATTCCTTTGTTCAAAGGGGATGCCAAAATCAACACAGAATGAAAGCTCCTTGTAGTTGCTTTAAATTCATTTGGCATCATGACTAAGGGTGTATCAAAAGCAGGTCTATTTTAAGCACGGTGCCAACCTGTCAGTCTGGTTGTCTATGTCTTTACTGTGCCCACATGTTAAAGCCTTGAAGAGTTTACCTGTTTGAGGAAGGCCTCGAGTGCATAGTAACTCGTCTTCTTCATCTCAGCATTGATGTGTCCACAGAGTTTGGACATGACCTCAAACAAAGCCCTGTAGTGGTCCATCAGGCAGCTGCTGAACTGGGACGCATGCCTGGCAATTAATCTGAGCCCAGCTGTTTAAGAGTCAAAAGACAAATTAGTTTTCAAGGAGCTTTACTTTCATGTTGCTATGGAAATGGCGGGCCTTACCAAATGTGACAGCATAGCGGGACATTTCCATCTACAACAACAATGAGAACACATGTCATGTTAAATAGTATCACATTTAATGTAAAAGGCAATTACAGAACAGTTCAGCATGCCCTGAACAAATATTAGGGTCAATATAACATATGCTACACAATCAAAGTACTGAACAGTCTGGATGACCCCACACAGTCTCAGTTTCAGGGTATTTCATCTGCAAAGGATTACATAATAGCTGAGACAATGATATTTACCTGTGGGGTGACTGCCTTCAGAGCATACTGAAAAATGTCCTTAGACGTTGCTGGGTCTGCAAGTCAGAGACACACACTAATCATACATCTATCATGCACTTATCGTAGAAACAGCATTGAAAATGTTCCATTGTTCATGTGAAATAAATGGATATTGCAAAAAATATGGGCACACACACCTTCTTGCATCGTTTTCGTGAAGTTGACCATCAAAGCAGTGATTCCTCTCAAACATCCTGCTACAACAAAAAGTTTTGGTTCCTTTGTTGAAGACGTCATCTAAAGCAAAAAGATAAAAGACATAACTGAACATGCACACACTTAACCAGTTGTGTTGCCACAGAATCAAAAAACAAACTTACTGAAAAGCATAGTAAGTCAGTAAGTAATAGTAAGTCATCAGTGATGTGGATATAATGACTAAATACCTAGAACATTACTGTAATGCAGCGTTTTAAAGAAGGAAAAGACAACACTTATGATATTATGATATCCAGAATCTGAGACGATATCTAATTTTAAGATCAACAATATTAATACAATATTGAGATATTGCCCAGCCCTACAATTTTTCCATGTCAATGCCATGTCATCTATCAACATACCTGTTCTTTTAGCTCCCCTAGATAAGCTTTGTAGAGTTTGTCAGAGTTGTTGACCATCTCACTGGGGTGAACCTCAGCAAGAACTCCCAGCAGCTCATAGATTTTGCCAAGCACTATTACAAAAGGTGAAAAGAAAACGTTTGTGTAATTTACCATGAAGTCATTCTCAGCTTGGTTTAAGGCATCAAAGGAAGACTCACCAGAATCTGGCAGTTTGCTCTTCTGACAGAGCTCGCTGTAGTATCTGTTGAAGATTTCAGAAATTCGAAGGTCTGCAACGACACTGGAGGATTTTGTCGTTTGGAGAACCTGTGGAGAGAATTTATAAGTCAGTGTTCACAAATATATCAAACAGACTCTCCCAAGATCATATGAATAACAACTACTGTCAAAGTGGGTCTCTTCATTTGGTCTGAATGCAGTTTACACCGAGGACACTAGGCTAGAAAACACACTAGATGCCAAGAGAAACCAACCTTAATAAGAAGATCCAGCACTGGAGTCCTACTCTTGGCTACCTTTTCCTTCGTATACACAGCCATGCATGTGTCCTGCACGAAGAAAAAATAGAAACATCATTCATTTGTGAAAATACATGTATACATACAAAAGTTCGTTTTGAGGTTGTACTGATTAATTGGTAGACTTAGAAGGCTGTGTGTCAGTATCAGCTGTCTGACACTGAATTACATTACTTTAAATCTACACATCATAACTTGTCATGATCTTTCCTTTGTACTGCCGTCACAGCAAATACTACCTTCCCTCTTTAAAGTCTGTGTCATGCACATGCACACATGTAAAAAGCTGATGAAGCCAAAGCTGAGGAGTAAAACTTTTACATTTGGCACTTTAAAAAAACACAAAGACCAACATTTAATCTGGTTTTAAATGGGGAGCTTACTCTTATGTCAACGGCGTAAATAAATCGTCTCCCAGCCTTTGACTCTTGGCGTGACCCTGTCCAAGAACTTCTCCAAAAAACCCAAAATCTCAACTCGGGTGTCCCGAAACTGCAAAACAGACTTTTCTGTTAACATGAGAACCTTATAAAGAACATTAATGTTTGTTAGATGTTCCTTGATACCAACCTCATCTGATCCCAGGGACTTCCTGAGGAAGATGAGCAGTCCATAGTCTTTTGAGAACAATAAGGATGTCTGTAAAGCTGCAAGATGAAGATGCAAAGATGGAAACAGAGGGAAGAGTTGATAAATGTTTTTGCATGTCACTTACAGGATGTGCATCACAAATGTCATCACGTAACTCTGCACAGTGAGAGCACTACCCTTTGCTTCAGCCTCCTAAGACATAACACCAACGTACTCATGTGCTATAACTTTACAGAATTAACTGATCAGTTATATGGACCTACAGTTATGATCTAAATACTGGAAAGAGCATGATCTAAGTCCTGTGCAGTAGGGGTGTGCCATATCATCTTGTTCACTGCATAATTTTTTTATGATATGAAAAATTCACATCATGATACCCGCAATATTTCAACTTCTGTGCAGGGCCGCAGGGCAACACAGGGATTTGGAAGGGTCAGGTTTTGAGCTTACATGAACAGGGAGGGACTCTGTAGTTGTTTCCACCACCCTGCTGCCTGGATGCTGAGAGTGGAGCCCAGGATGATGATGACCGGGGTCGTACATGTGATAATATGAGCATATACTATGTGTTGCATATGGTATGAACTAAAGAGGAAGTCCCCTGAGGAAAAAGGTGCCATGGAGGGAATCTGTGATCTGAACCCTCTGCTGCAAACCAATTGCAGCCTTTTAATCATATGTTAATGACTACTTTAACAGGGAAGACCTCCACTGGAATTATGGTAGTAGCCTCTTGCAAACTTTAGTTATTGCCAAAAGACCACGTGGTTTTTATGTTGTGTTCTAACTTCACGTTACCGCCCACCACAGTGAGTTTTGGCGGAAGACCCTGCAGTAGGGATGTGCAACAGGCAAACTTAAACTTATAAATGAAATATGACATAAGAATGCATGCCGATTTAATGAGTACCTTCCAAAAATCCCTGCAACATCATTTCCTACAAGGTGTTTAACTCCCATCAACAACAGAAGCATGTTTACCATTAAAATGCCAGATTGGTAATGGAGTTTGGCGCGGATTCAACGCGTTCCGATAAGACATGGAGATGACTATCTGCTGGACTTCCCAGCCTTACCAAGTTCATTCTCGGTTGGTGTTAGCATGCACTCCTGTCCCAGGTCACCGACAATATCGTGACATTTCAGGGCTGCACCTCGGGTGTCTTCGTCCGAAAGTGACTCATGAAGTTTGAGAAGAAGCCCCTGGATGCCTCCAGCAGCGCTGCCGTCGGAAGACATGACTGCAGCACGAGTCTAAGCTAACATTAGCATCACAATAGCTACTTCACTTTCACTTGTAGGTACACAATCAGAGAAAAACTACACTTAATGTATCTTAACAACACTGTCGGACATGCCACGGCAAAACCATTCAATCTCAAACAGTGTCGCGCATCAGGAAGCACCTGGATGGGATTGTTTGCTTCAAAATAAAAGCTCAGAAGATGAAGGTCCCGTAGATTCAAGTGACAAAGAGCATTTTCTAGTGGCCACGTTGGTAGTGCATCTACTATATATACTCACGAGTATATAATGATACGGTTTTAATGCCCTCTGTTTTGGGTGTGTGATTATATTACTGTCTACATATCTTGAAAGTTTTATTTTGAAATGATCACCGGAAAAGATAACACGAAATGGTGTCTGACACTTTATGTATTGTTTGATAACGACGTGCAAATCATAGAGTCAATAACTTATTAATACACACATACTACTAATAATAGTGTAATAATAGTATTTACAACTATTCTTTGTTCATATCATTCATATTTATTATTTTCCTCTTTTTATAAATGCATATATTGTGTTATATATATTGTAGCGTAATGCACTGTTTGTTTTACATAATTATTATCTCTATCTTCTATCTTTCTATCTTATAATTTCTGCATATACAGTACAACAGTAACTGCGACGTGTCACACTTTCCCTCCAGGAATCAGTAAAGTATTTCTGATCAACACTATAATTAAAACAGAATAAAATTAACAAGAAGATGAGTAAGTAATAATGGCATAAGCAGTATTGATATCTATAATATTCCCACTGAATAATGTGTTGTTGTAGAATCTAACTGTGAACACTGACACCGGAACAATAAATATTATTATTTTATAATCATCTGTTAGTTTGTTCCTGATAAGGTTGCTTCTGTATTGTAAAAATATTCACCAGACTTGTTAAATGTCATGTCTGCATTGATGCTAACTTGATGAATTCAATCTTTTGCAGTTCCTCATTTAAACCATTGGGGGACACTGTACACTCATGACGGACACAGATAGCCAAGTGCTAGTAGCTTCTCCATAGGCAGTGCCAGCAAGCCTATCTGAAAGCAGGCCCGCACATAGAGCTGGCTGGGCCCCTCAAAAGGTGAATCGGGCCTCCCCAAATCAGCTTTATATCAGAAATTGCGCATGCTCTCTTCTAGTTTAAATTAGTAAATCTTTTTTTCGCAGTAGTTGCGAACAAAAAACTCAGACTCACACCATTTTCAGGACAGGGGGAGCAGCAGGATGACGTTTTTTTGTAGGCAGACACAAGACTTAGCATCGCCCTGGTTACCTCATCAAAAAAGAAATAAATAGAAAATGTGCAGGCATAAGTAGGTGCTGTGCTAGCAGCCTGTCTCCCACTTGCCAAATGGCATCAGAGAAATTTGTATTGTGAGAGATAAGTAGTCTGTGGATTATTCTGCTCCCGGTAAAGACCTCCTGGATAATGAACACTGAAGGAATCCTGACCAGGAGAAGTCTCAGCTGGGTGAAATCTGCAATCCTCACCGCTAGATGCCACTAAATCCCCCTAAATCTTACACATCTGACCTTCAAGTGAATATATCAAGTCAAAACAGAAGAGAGGAGAGGAGAGGGGAAATAATGCCATTTAGACTCACACTGGGTTAACAATATATATCCACATATCATAGTCATGTACAACAAGCACAGCTATGCCTTGTTAATTGCATGTATGAGCGTCTTGCCTTATTTGGCTGCACTACTTTAATTTCACCATCAGATGTCAATCATGTACACTGTGTTATCTGGACCCTCCAGTACTAGATCTATTTTCAGTGCAACTGGATAAAAGCCTCAAGGATTAAAGATCCAAAATCACTTTTTTTTTCTTTAAAAAACATACACAGTTTAGACATATTCACACATAAAGCCTATGTAGGTGATTAAGTGAGTTCTGTTGCTGTGAAACAGACCACTTTTTTATTCTTTAAAAGGAAAGAGAGCTGTGTGTCTTCCTCATGCGAATATGTCAAAAAGTTTCTGCTCCACAAAAACACATTACAGGCGGCAGAGCGGCTGTAACACAGCCTTGTTGTTCAAGCAGGCCTCTATATAAACTGCAGGGATTTACAACCAAGGTAAACACAATAAAGTGACTGCTGCCTCTGCAGAAATGGAACAATATATCTCAAACTCTGAAGCGAAGCAAATGCTGATCAGGCTACTTAATGCACCTTAATAGGCTCTTATCAGGTGTGATTCACGATGAGGTATTTAATGTGTTTCACAGTCCATCAGAATAATACCGGAAGTGAAGAGATTTTGCCTTCAGACTAAAAGTTATCAACACTTCATTGGGAAAATCTGTTTACATATATGGGCCCTTGGGTGTGGACTTTGGGGGGGACACAAGGGACATGTACCCCTCAGTGTGCATTTAATAATAATAACATGAAAGCATTTAAGACACTTACACCTCAAAATGATGCAGAAAAGGCACAAATTGGTGCATAAAAATTAATGGAAATCAGGAAATTAAGTGTTTGATGCTTAAAATTGTGTTATCCCCAATGTTGAAACAAAACTCACCCCTTTGTATGGACATGATTTTTAACAACTTCACACATTAAAAATTGCAGGGCACTTTGACATTGATCGTAAAATAGTTTTATCAAAGAAATTTCCAGATATGAGGCACTGTATGAGAAGAAGAAGAAGACGAAGAAATATTTCATTTATCCCTTAAGGTAAATTCATTGTCAGGCCCGAAATATACACACATGAACAAACAGGACTTAAACATACATTAAAGGAGAGATGTCAGAGCAAGGAGGCTGCCCATGGACTGGCACCCCTAGCAATGGGGGGTTCAGAGCCTTGCTCAAAGGCACCTCGGCAGTGCCCAGGAGGCAAACTGACACCTCTTCAGCTACCAATCCATACTCCACACTTGGTCCATACAGGAGGAAAGATACATAGTGTATTCTCACTCTCACTTTTTTGTTCATTTTCTGATATTCTGAGACGTTAAAAGTCACTCCGACACTGACATCCAGCAAGCTGTAAATGCCAAGCCAAGGAATTTAGTTTGAAAGGCGTAACCGGAAGTTGAATCTTTTATTATGGCTTACTTGACACTTTAAAACTCCAGACACCTGTTGTGAAGGGAGGACTCACACACACACACACACACACACACACACACACACACACACACAGAAGTTACAGCCTACATCACGGAGAGAGAGGAGGTGATTGAGCTCAGTGGAGCCGGGCAGGACAGTGAGCAGTGAGGGGGACGCGGCTGTGAGACATCAGGACAGTGGCTGTGGATTATTTTGTCTTTCTCAAGACTGATCACCGGCCGCTTTTAACGTCACGCCTCAGGATTTTTTGGGCTGAAATGTTTCAGGATCGGACGGCAGGTGTGTAATTGTGTCTGAGAAGTTCTAACATTTATTTTTTGGTCGCTCGCTACAGAAACACATCGCTGCTAATAACTAATTTGACCTCACAGAGACGTTGCAAATCACCTGCGTACTTTTACTAACTTAGTGGAATTCAAGCTAACTTGTAAGGAGCTAGCCACTTAATGCTGCCTTCCGCTGGCGAAGAGTCTACTTATTCTTGAGGAGAAATTACTTTAAAACTTTTGTTTACTCGCAACACACCACTTCGACATAACTTCAACACACGCAGCACGTATCACTGTCACAAAACACTACATTAAGGTTGTTCCGCGAGTCCGAGCTAACGTTAAACGCGAGCGGTTTTCGCGATCTGCCGTAGCAGCCAGGGTGATGAAAAAGTTAATTTTCTATGACAAAGGGTGTTATTTTGTAGATTTTTTGAAAGCCGAATTAACAAGCAGACCCCAATGATGCGTCAGCTTTAACAGGAATAAAGTTAATTTTGTTTTATTTGGCAATAAACAAGGAATCATCTTAATTTGTGATTTTTAAACCAGGGGAGTCGTTCTGTAGTAACCCTGTGCACTGGGTGATGCGCTTAGACAGAGTAGATGGGAAATGCATGACCACCTGTATTTAACTCATTTATCTACTGTTTTCCCTCCTGTCTAGCTTTATACACCCTTCTTTACAAATTAATGTTTGGTCTGTATTTCTAAATATAACCAAATTAAAATGCAGGACATGTTTACATCAGTTGTAGCATCAATCACTGCAAGAGAGGCTATAGATTAATGTGTCAAGTATGAAAGCTTCAAATGTGTTTACTGGTTGAATATATTTTTTATATTCATAAGTGTCATGTCCTGTCTGAGGCATTGCATGTTACTCAGCCAAATATAGGCATGGTGTAACTGATGAGGATAACTATGTTTCACTTACTTCATACTTAAAGACTGGTTTGGTCTGTCAGATTATGTTTAAGGTGGTAACTGGTGTCATTATTGTATTACAGTAAAGAGGGCTGAGGCTTCTTTAGTACTGCAAGGACTGGTTAATTGAATTACCTCACTCATTGTTCAGAACACAACACTGTGAAATACTGCAGGTTGACAGCATGAGGAATGGTCCAGCCATGCGCCTCGTTTTCTTCTGACTGACCCATTTAAACTCCATGCAGATCCTTTTTTGTTAATTTCAATGGATTCACATGTTGAATATTGTCAACAAATAACTGAGACAACCCATTTCATAGTGAGAACACCATGCTGTGAGGGTGTATGCCCTGCTACAACCTATTTGGTACTGTGTCACCTCTTTGAAACAGTAATGTCATGTTATTCCAGATGGTTTTTGACATGATCATGAGTCTTCTCTTTCTTTGGCAGAATCCTTCATCCCTGTTTCGGTGCAGCGCTGGGTCTGAGAACTGAGCCTAACTGCGGGATAACAGTCACCAGGCCCAAGGGCCACCGGACCAATAAAACATGCTGGCTGCCATGCTGCGCCAGAGCTCTGGCGGAGGATCAGGAGGTGGTAGTGGCGGCAGCAGCAGCGGCGGCGGCAGTGGTGGCACCAAAATCTCCCTAGGCATCTCCAGATTCTCCAGCTCCAGCCTGGGTTCAGCCAGCCCTACCAGCATGGGCTCTGGGGTGCCCGGCAGGGTCTCCAAGAGTGGCTCAGTGAGCTCAGACAGCCCTGATATCCCCACCTCAGACCCAATCTATATTATGCAGCTGGTCAGCGACGTGCGCAAGTTTGCTGATGTGCTTCTACAACTCAAAGAAGTTTTCAACTCCAAAGGTATGTTTGGAAAGACACACTGTTTTTTTGTTGTAATTTTCTGCTGTGCTTGTTAAATTTCCTGCTAATGATAAAAACACAGTACGCTCTTCGAACAAACAAATAGATTTTTGAGGTACAGACATCTGACAGCTGGTATAATAAACCCTATCACTTATATTCACACTAACAGATTCAAATCCTAACTTGCGTGTCTTTGGATTTACCTGGTAATAATTTGTTGACACGACAATTGGCCATGGTGCGTGTGGGCTTTTCGGTAAGTTACACATGTAAGTGCTTCCACATATAAACATGCTGATGACATGAACACATCAATGTGGTTAAGCTTTGTAATCATTATTTTGGGCTCATAAATAAGATGCGCACATCCTAAAAATATCTCAACTTGTGGCAGTCTTCAGATGAAAGAAGCGGAGCAGTGTAGGCACAGTCAGACGGATTCATAACGGACCACAGCTCTTTGTGTACACACTGTCACCGCAGTGTACACAGTCCCAGGTCTATCTACCTGTTTTGTCCCGCTGCGGCCTTGGCTGCACGGTCAGTCAACCAGTCTTATCTCACTTTTAGTTTGGTTCTTGTCCTCCGTCTTTCTATCTGCAAAGTTGGAAATCCAAACATTTAAAAGTCTCTCTAAAAACTATTAAAAACGGCTTTAATAAATTACCACACAGCAAGAATTCTCAATATCCTGGTTGGCCACAGCAAGGTTGCTTGCCACAAATTCTTAGATCAGTCCGAGCTGATTAACCTGAAAAGACTTTTTAGCAAGATATGATAAGGTTTGCTTTACAAATTTTAGTGTAGCAAATAAAATATCAGTGTTCCCTCTTTCAAAGTTTAAAGCAACACTGAAGCCACATGAAACAACAGCAACAATCCAGCAGGAACTTTTGATGCCCAGGCTTTTTTAGATTGATTAAAACACCCTCTAATCTAGTATTTAATAGGCTCCGTTCATCAGTGATGAAATGGATGTTTTCCAAACCATAAGGAAGTTTAGAGACTTGTGACTCTGTATATTTGTGTGGGTGGTTATTACATTCCTGACTTGGTTTGTTCAGCGTTGCCTCTTGGATCAGATCCAGATTTGTTAATCCCCAAATTGGTATGGAAGATCTAAATCAGATCAGATGAGGTGAAGGTGCCTGCAGTGTGGTGGTGGTAGTACCCTTTACTCCCTCATTACTACTGTGCCATGACAGCCAAGCTCTGTATAAAAGGAATCCCAGGCTTTGTTTTTTGTCTGGAGAGGTCAGTAAAGGTGCTTGACCCGGCTGGACATGTCAGCATTATGGAGAGCAGGACTTGCAGCAGGCACCTTGTTAAGCTTGAGAGACTTTTCAGTGACCTGTCACCGTGCCAAGGATCAAAGCAGTAAATCATCATGTGCAAGAGATTGACGTCTGCAGCTGTGTGGAACATAGGAAGGCTTAATTCAAATAAGGAATATACCATGAGCTTTCATCATGGCTGCACATTTTCTGTTTCTGACCTAGTCGAGCGTTAACAGCCGGAGCTACAGTTGCAATTTTGGTGTGTTTAATAGCAGATTGAAGGCGGATAATACACAGCATGCACACACAGGTTCTTGCTGTGTATCAAGGTTGCATAGCTTTCATAGTAGACATTTTGGCCAGGTTGCTGCTTGTCATTAAGAAACCGGTTTATAATCTGTGCCCTTTCCAAATAGACTGTGAGCAGAGTTTTCGAATATCATACCTTAAATGGGCTTGAAAATAAACTCATGGCTAGGGTTGGGTACCGGACTCAGCACTTTAAAGGGTATGGACTGAATTACGTTGGTACCACTGAGGTCTGATACATGTTAAATGCATCGGTGCCAAATGTTGATACCTGAGAGACAACACCAGGTTTAAAGAGGAGGCAGTAGTGCCGCTAAAGTGCCCCGGAGCCTGGAAGCCAGCCACAGAGCTCTTGCAAAAATGTGAATGATACCCAACCCTACTCATGACAAACATCATTCAGTAACTGTCAGCCCACTCTGCTACTAATGTAACTGCTTACAATTTACAGGTTGAGTTAGCACAAGCTCAATTATGCAAATGTAGTCACTGAGATGCCAACACGTGATTGTAAAGCAAAGTTTTCCCATTAGACGGCTTAATTTGGCTAAATACAGGAAAGGGCCGATTTGGGGAAAATAGGCTGATTAGATGTAAGAACAGACCTGTCGGCTGCTGAGGAAACTAGCACAGAGACCATTGTGTCTCAGAGTAATTTCAAACTCCACAACAAATGTAAAGTTAAAGAGAGTTTTTGACAAATCAGTGATTTTATTTGAGGACACTTGACCTCATGCAAACAGACCTCACACTGACATATTTTGGTTTATTTTATTGGCCGTATCAAGATGCTTATCTTTAAACCTCTTCAGACTGTCACTGTTGAGGTTTAGCACTCTCGGGCTTTTAGCAGAGCTTGCTGACAGATTGTTGGGAGTCACTGACTTGTGCTGTGATTGGATGTGATTAGAATCCCCCTCTAATTTATGGCCATATTGTTTCTGCAGCGCTTCACAATAGTTCAAACCTCTCATCACCCACACCACTGACTGAAACCTAAATGAACCCTCCTTTTTTTTTCACCATGCAGGCCAATAGTCAAGAGCAATATTCAGCTTAAAGCCGCGTACCCCTCGCAACAGTGCCTGCATTCACAGTCAACGATGTGAGTCTGACACCCATTGTCCCAGGAGGCATCTGCAGACTAGCATGCTGCTGCTAACTGGCAGCTTTTACAGAAATGATACTTTCCCAAGTCAAGAATAGCTGCTGCCTGTGGGACTGGTCCCTGCGGGGTTTCTTCAGCCAATTCCATTACGAATGCTTCACTTGTAAAAAAAAGTTTATTTTCCTAGCATGCACATCAACCTTAAATGGTAATTATTATGCTGCTGCTGCTGCTCAGTTGTGGTCAGAGCCAATGACGCATGACCGCATTTTGTTTTTTAAATCGTGCCTGAGAAGAAATTGTTTATGTGCCGTCTTTGTTTTCAGGTCAGTGATGAGCTCTCCACAGCTTCTCCACAGTTACATTCTTCCTTAAAGTTGTGACCTCGTCCAGTGGCCACTTGTGAAGGACGTGTCAGTAATTGGAGGGGATTATTATTTTGGTCTTAACCGGGGTCACAGAGGACGTTGGAGACCAGATGAGCCGTGGAGGTGGTCCTTTGTGTTTGACGGTGAATGGGTCCTCTGAAGCTCTCCATCATAAGATTAGCGTAACAAACATTCGGCCCCAGCGTGTCCTCGTTCAACACACGATAGACTCTGTTTTGGAGTCGCTGTGATTTGTTAGAACTCGGCTGAAGATTGCTGTGCATCTCATCATCTATTTTAGGAGTGAGGGTGTATTGTTGCGGCTGCCTGTCTGACTGGGACAGGTGTGTCATCAGTGTTTTTGTGCTCAGACGCTGCCAAGCAGAATGATGGCCAATTGTGTGCGTCAGCTGGTTAAGAATGAAAACAGCAAAAGCAATTGGCTCAGTGAAGCTGAGCAGGGCAGGGTGTGACAGGAAACACTTCATGTTTACAGAGACTGGAATCAGTATGTGGATCTGTCAGTATTGTAATTATAGAAGATTGACTGTATGTTGAAACAGGTAGATGTATGGGATTCTTGTCAGGTTTTTTAATTTAGTAACCCTAAAATTCCCTTTTTAGTAGACTTGGAACAGCTTGCTTGTTATATAACAACTCCAGGTCTGCTCTTTGTTAATTTGCAGCTGCAAGACTAAGGGATCGAATTGGTAAGATTTACCAGTGTCATTATTATTGATTGTGTTCACTGGTCTGATTCTTTATCGATTCGCTTATTGAGTCCTCACTGTTATGTGTAGAAAAAAAGTAGGTTTACACAGATCTTCAGTGTCATTTTATTATCTCTGAGTCTGAATACAGTGTAGATGAAATGAGAGATTATTTGTACAGTATTCTTAGTCAAAGAAAAAATATACCAAGCCTGCCTGTGCTGCGCTGATGTTATTATAACATAGGCATGTTACCCTCTGTAATGGACGTGCTGCTTGGTTGGGAAGCAGTGGCACTCATGCGTAGAGTGTCAAATACATGGCACTCCTGGAATTTAAGCCCATGTTGCATAAAAAGATTTCTCAGCTTATTGCTAGTGTTTCCACCCTTAGTTGAAGTGATAATTTTACAGACATTACAAGCTGCACTGTTGTCATCTTTGTCTGTCAAATGAAGCCACAATTTGGACCGCTTCTTTGTGTCCACCATAACCGGCTCTCGTTGCATGTTTGTAGCAGCATAGAAATGAGTTTGACGTCATTGTTTGCAGTGTGTAAACATGCCAGCATTGATAAAAGGAATTGATAAGCTCGGAGGCGTATGGATCCGATGGATCAGACAATTTGGAACCAGTTGTCAAACGGAGCCGGCTCTCGACTCCCACCTTTGCTGGACAGTCTGTGGTTTCTCTTGTGTTGATTGCTTTTACACAAATGCATTGTCAGCACTGTAAGTAACAGCTTTCCTGTGACATCTTACAGCCACAGTTGTTTCATCTCCCTGTCACCTCTCCTACTAACTTCCCCTGTCTCAGGTACCCTGCGTACCTACAGAGCAAACACCCACTTGTTGCTTGAAACATATGCTGACAGTGTGACATGTATTCAGTCATCCATTATTCATATAATTCAGGGATGCATGCTATGGGATTTTATGCTGATATCCCATGCGCAGGTATATAACAACTCATTTGGCAGACAACCGATACGGATATATCCTAAGATTATGGAAAATTATGCAACTTTATTCCCTGAATCCTCTACTGAATATACTTCCTTATCTGTATGCTTGTACCCCAGTATGTCTTGGTTTTTATAAGTATTTTTGATTTATGTAAGCCTACTTATATAATGGTTTAAGATCATGTAGCCTATTTGTATTTACATTGTGTAGTATTGTTATTTGCTTTACTTTGTGGTGGTTTAAGAAATTTATAAAACAGATGTGAAAACTCGTTTTAAAGCCCTGACAAAGACCTGCAGTGGTGGAAACATGTTGGCTCTTTTAACGATTCAGCCACTACAGTAAAGGCTTTTTAATACTTCCTTCCTTGTTTTCTGTGTTGTTGGAGTGCCTCGATTGCCTTCTTTTGTATCCTGTTGTTTTCTGTTCTCCATGAGCACCAACACAAGGTTTTAATCTACGTGTGATTATACAGAGCGATCAGTCATCTCTCTTTTTCTAAAACAAAAATATATACATATTTTGTCATACTGGCAGAAGTTGGCATGTTGGCCCATTCTGATATTTCATTTTAAAGCCAATATCAGCTGATATCATGATGTGACGTGTTGATGTAATACGATATCAAGCCAGTTATCAGTAAATGCTCAACTACCCAAACCTCGTTGCAGCTAATGTGCTCTCCTCAGTGCCACTAGGCCCTCCTGCCAATAAAACTCCTCTTAATCTTGTGCAATCCCAGCCGACATTCTCTCTAGGAAAGAAGGCTGTTTAATAAGCATGCATAAAAACAATGTTTTGTCACAGCTCCATCATCATTGGTCATAGTTTTAATTTGCCAGAGTTAATGGATGACTTGCGCGGGCGTACGAGTCATACCGCCTTATGTCAGCTGTGTGTTTTCCTTCGAGGTGTAAGCACTGAGTCACAAGCGTCCTCAGTTAATCAGTGTGGCTTTCAGACGCTCTCTCTTCACACTGAATGCATGTTGCTTGGTTTTAATGATTAACAGGCCCCTACTAAAAAGGGTCCACAGGTGTTGTGTAATGTTCGTCACTGTAATACACCTGACCACTTGTTGAGGTACAAATTTGCGGCACGGAGCCAAACATGTTTTTAGAGTTGCCTTTTTTTCTTTAAATCATTGGCAGTAACGAAAATGATATGATGGTTGTATTGATGTTAAACTTTACTTTACTTTACAATTTGTCTTGAAATGTGATGTAAATATGTGAAAGAATAAGTGCTTTTTGTCTCTTTGGAAGCCTGTTGAGTACTCTACAAAGATGCCAAAGCTTTGTGGGAAAGTGATGCTGGTCTGGGTCCTCAGAGAAAGCCTAAATGCTATTTTAGCGATTTGTATTCTAAATCACTCCTTGCGAAATACCAGCCTAAAATTAGCCCTACTTGGTCTTTTCACTAACCATTCCAAACCCTCTTAATGGCTGTAACTGTGCTCTGTTTAGACAGTCTATCCCACTGGGTCTGGGATCCACTGTTAAAGCATTGCAAGCTTCTTCTTGCCTCCAAAAAGTTCCTTTTATGGTTCTTTTACTGTGGCCATATTTAAAGCCATTGTAAATTATCTCAGGCACAGGACAACTAGCCTTCCTTACTAAAAAAGCTGTCTCTTGAAGATCAAGTTACAGCCATGGTTTGAGAGTCTGGTCCCTAAATTAAATTTCCTTACTAATTTAATGTATATCTTACTAATTAAGCTGCCTAACAGGATTTATTACATTACCTTAATTGTTTTGGGTGATATTTGTTTAGAAGCACAGCTACCGCTCAGCATTAGTGATGCAGTGCTTGGGTTAGATCTTTGGATTGGTACCGCCTGGGATTAAAGTGCAGACTATTGTGACATATGGCAGGTCAATTTATCCCCTCTGCCTGAAGAAAGAAAACTTTAAATCATATCCTGTTCAGAGCACCATCAGCTTAAAATCTGTCTTTTGGAAATACACAGTGTGCACAGTTGTATCACGCTGTACACAGGTGGCAAAACCATGTTGACTTGTCAAGTTTAATAGCCTAACTGCACTTGAAGATTTGTAAGTTGTTTTCAAGTTGTAACCCAAGGGAGCTCCCTCTCTGTGTCTCTCTCCTTCCTTCCCTCTGGTAAGATTTATGGTTATGGGCACTGTTTTTGCTGGGGCAGCTTTGTTCCAGGAGGCTGTCGATGTCTGCCACACACTGAGATAAAGCCTCAGGATTCCCACACTACACATGAGAAGCCAAGGACTGTGGGCTCTGATGAGGGGCTGGACTTTAGAAACTCAGTACTGGAGGCTTCCTATATACACAGTTGAGACTTGCAGTCAGCTGTGGAGTAATTTGGATATTAAAGATGGCAGTATTCCTCAGTATTCAGTATGGCAGATTTAACCAGCACCCATTTGGTTGCGTGATCAAAAGACCTCTCCTCGTCCTTCTTGGATTAAAGCTTTGAAACTAAGATGGCAAATTTATCCTCTGAATAAGCTTAAGTAGCCCTTGAATCTGTGGCCTCTACCCCTGCACTGGATTAAACTCATCTAGAATTTGAGAAGGCAGCATTAATTCTTGTTTTATCTTGACTGTTAGTATTTTATTTGATTTGATTGAGGTGTGTGTGTGGTGAACATTGGGGTGGAAAGTGGGAATATTTGTGTTTTATATTAAGTTTATTGATAAAATACATAAAAAAAAAAAGGTGTAGGATTTGATAAGTATTCACTTCCCTGAACTCCCTTTCAGATATTATAATTATTTGAATCTCTATATCACCAAGCAAAAACCCACCTTGATCTCTTTAAATATATGTCTTTTGTTATTTAAGACCATACCTATGTTGTGAGGGATCTATTTACTGTAATTATGTGTTTGGCGAGTCGGCTTTGCAAGGGAGAATTTGTAAAGAAGAATCAGCCGTAGGGAACTTGTTAGATGCTGCAGGTGACAGGTGCTTATTTCAGTTTCAGCATGTCATTAGGCAAGTCATGGGTTTTAGCACACTGTTTTTGTCGCATGGAAAACCCATTGGCCACTTCTTAAAGCACAGGCAGTGCTTTTAAATATCACGGTTTTATGGTATCACGTTATACGGTATTGTACTTATTATTTTGAACAAATGCTGTATTGGAACTGAAACTTGAAATCATTGTTTTTAATGTAAGTATGTGTAGAAAGTCTGACGGGCAGTTGAGGAGGAATGAAGATGCGCGGGCACAGGTGAGATTCTCTGTCTGGTTGCATTTCTTTTAAATACCATAGATAAGCAAATGCACATGGTATGATAACCGTCTATTTTCATACCACAGTTTACGATTTCAAGTTATGCTGCAGCAACCCTACAAACAGCATGAGTCACACATCCCAGCCTCCATACTCACAAGTCTTTGGGTGAGATTTTAATTGAGAGTTTTCAATCTTATTCAATCTTAGTTTCTTGTCTTCATAACATTTAGTTGTAAATCTCTGTGTAGTACGGGCTCTACTGAGCGTAATTGGCCTTGTTTTTCTGCAAGAGCCAACCTTAGGGCATGCTTGCATGTGCCTGGGTCAGCCCCACGCTGGGTACAGCTCATAACTTGTTAAAGGCCCAATGGAGCTGATGGGGGAGAGAGAAGGATAACCAGCCACTGTCTTTGTCCACAACATTCTGTAAGTTTAGGAACTTGGTTGCTTTGCTCAGTGAAAAGGAACAGAGACCCTGTTTGATGTGGAGGCAGAGAGACTGAGCGTGAAGCATAGCTGGGATCAACTGGAGTCTGTCCTGTCTTGTGAGACTCAAATTAGATCCCATTGGGGTGTAGAAAGGGCAGGGGAGGAAAGCAAAGCTATTGGGGTGTGATTGAACTTGCCAGAGCATGCAACACACGAGCAGTAGGGTCTTTTTATCCAACCAACAGTGTGTACCAAACGGCATAATTCCATTAGCACACTTCAATTTAGTATACTATGTACATTACATACTACATGTGTGGTGCACTAATTTTCACAGGGCAGTGGTGTCTCAAATGATGCATTGCTGTTTTGCATGTGCAGGAAGTGACAATGGCTTTTTTTTGAGCTGCCTCTTCTTTCATCTTCTTTATAAATGGCAAATTGCAAACAAATGGTGGAGCATTATTGCCAACATTTGACCTCTGTCTCCACCAACACATAAACCTAACTTACACCACAACATCAGTGTCTATTAAAATGTGCTACCATTGCTGAGCAAGCTAGCTAGTCAGCGATGTTAGGTACCAAGCTAATGTTAGCATTATCCGCGGTACATCTTACATCTGTATAACGCAGTGGTGTTTACTGTAGCCAGCTCAGGCTCCTTTTCAAAGGTCATGGTGGCTGAGGATGTGTCAAAAGCTTCGGCTACGTCACAAAGATGGCGACCAATGAGGGTGATAAGTGTCCATCATTTCACACTCATTTGGACCGTTTTGAGTGTGCCAGTAGTACACTGCATTTACCTGTACTATGCATTGTAATTGCACTCAAAATATGGAGGGTTTAGTACAGAAGTATACGATTTGAGACACACTCCAATTGTGTTACCAGGAATTCAGAAGCCTCTTAAGCTGCATATTTTATAACTAGCAGTGAATGGACATGGGGCCCACGTATGCAGGAGGCCCCTTGGCATTAGATGTCTAGTACCTTTTATCAGGACTGGCAGGTGTCGGCCAATATTGCCTCCAGAGCCCTGAATACCTTTACCTCCATGTAAGGCCGGTGTCTGCTCAAGCTGTTAATTGTAACCATGGTAAGAAACAAACCCGTGTGTTTTGCTCACAGAGGGCTCTTGTTTTTCTTGAACCCTTGAGATGTACTTTCCTGTCTTCCAACTGAACATAAAAATGTTATCTTTTCCCCGTATTCCCTTTTTATAAACATCTCACTAAATAGAATGCATTGACAGTTATTAGTAAGTTTTCTAGCACAAGCTTTCTATCACACAAAGCCCATTCTCTCAGGATTAGGTTGCTAGTAAAGCTAAACAGTGTCCTCTTGTTCTCATTGCTGTGTTTGTCCCCCAACCTCAGCCCCCTCACCTCCCACTTCTGCCCCTTGACAGGTGTACTAAAGGGGCCCATCTTTGTACTTGTTAGACAGCTCTCCCACCTCCCACCTCTCTGGCCTGCTGATGTTCCTTTGCCTACATAACACAGCTTGGGGAGCAACTGTAGTCTCTTCAGTCTAATGCCTGACCAGTTTGGCTGCCAGCGAGAGGTTGCACGGTGGGGGGATTTGCAGTTTCTCTTAAAGAAAGCATAGTTGGAATGCCAACCTTCAGAGCTTTGCATCAACAGTAGGCGGCCGTGGTGGTGGTGATGTGGGGGGATATCCAGGGAGAAAGGTTGCCTGTCTTTCCTCACAGTGACAGACAGCTCCAAAGAGAAATGAAAGAGAGGAAAAACGAATCCTTCACTTCGCACTGGGTATCTAATTGATATGCGAATGAATAAAGAGAGAAATTTCCAAGAGTAAATGTGTCTGTTTACTAGAAAGACATCTTGGAACATTTTATAAGTTGCCCCTTGGATTTTGGACAATTGTCAATTCCTTATTGGATCTTTATTACTGGAGTTTATGAATATATATATATGTGGTTATATCTTGTGTTCCTCTCTAGTAGTCAGACTTAATGTCAGGCATTTCCTGTCTTCAGCCTTCAATGAGCATTATTTTTCATTCACTTTTAGTTTCCTGAGCTAACAGCTAACAAGCCTGACAAAGGCAGTAGCCTGCAGAGTGGGAACATAAAAGCCCCCCACCTAGGTGGAAGGTGCTGTGTGTCTAGCCTAGGGCTCTTTTTAAACGCCCGCTCTTTGTGCATGCAGTCATAGGGAAAAGAGCTTCAAAGGTGAAGCAACAGGGAATGCCTCGGTATGAGCACAGGAGTCTGGGAAGGCAAAGTTCCCCTGCCTTTTACCAGCTGCATGTAATCTGCTAATCTGCAGAGTGGACCACCGGTGGTCTGTGGACAGAGGTGGACCAGGGCCGCTGACCACAGGAAGTATGCTGGGGAGGGGGATATCAAGGGATGTATGGGCCACCCATTGCAATGACCCCGCCCAAGTGTTAAAGGTTAAGTGGACCCATTTTGCAAGACCCCCTTATAGTTGGGCAAATAGTTCAAATTTGGATTGAAACGATAAGGTCATTTTTAGCATTACACAGGAATACCCTATTAAAGATGTAATGTGAAAGAATGTGGCATTTCACCCCAGCCAATTAAAGAGGAATCCATTTA
The DNA here is from genome assembly GCA_026686955.1 of Epinephelus cyanopodus. NCBI lineage: Eukaryota > Metazoa > Chordata > Actinopteri > Perciformes > Serranidae > Epinephelus > Epinephelus cyanopodus. Next base: position 8,462,554 of record CM048935.1, read on the forward strand.
AACAATACAAAGGTTATTGAGTCACTCAGTGATTGATTATTAGACCCACATTTGGCTGCTTGTCTTTTGAAGAAGGGGGCAAGTTTCAAAGGACCCCCTTTAAACCTAGCCTCACCATAGCTTTTGATGAATGCACAATTTCTTTGAAACAACTGCCACTACAGAGTCCTAGCTGGTTATTTAGGGGGTGAGTCGCTGGAATGTCCAGCTGTGGTCTGACTCAATGGGACACATTGAGAGGTTTTGATTGACATTGGTCATGGCCAGCCTGTCCAACATCCTATTTAGCCCCTCCGCCATGAGCTGCCTCCATTTGATCGGACCTCTGCAGACCCAGTTGTGACATGTTTAGTGATTTCACACTTGCTTTGTGGCAATAAGCACCCCTCCGTTCCCTCAAATGTTTTGAAGCATAGATAATACATTGCTCCCATGATTTGCAATGCATGACTGAGCATAGCTAGGGCCAGAGCGAAAGGAATGTTGCCAAGTCATATTGTGTCAGGCCCTAGTGGAAGTTTTGTGCCTCAAAGAGTCAAGCCATTGATGCTTATTCCTCAAACTGAGAGAGTTTCCTAATGGTACACATCACAAAAGCATCAGCATCTTCTATAGCTCTGATGGCCTTGCGTTGTAAAGGCATTCTAGTCTATACATTGTGAGCAAATGATAAGTATTACAAACCTTTTCACACTGATTGCTTGGGTCTGAGATACTTTGATTTTCCACAAATACAGTTTTTGTTGCTCTTGGCTAAATATTCCCCTCAGTTTTCTTTGGTTGGAACCAAACGGATGCGTCTGTTTAACAAACTGACAGTATAAAAACTCATGAAAATGTAAAATTTAGATGAGGATAGTTTCCCTTTGATCAGGAGAGATATGTACAGTCCAGAGGTGGCCTATTATAACTCTACTTTTGGGTATTGTGCTTATCACAAGTCAGAATGGACAACATCTATTCTGTGACACCAGATCCAACTCTGTTGCACTATGTGTTAAAACTGGACAGTTATGCAAACAGCCAAGCGTGACCATTGCATTAATGCTGCAGGTTAACCTGGGACCTGCATAGAGGGAGGGGTACCAAAGAAAAACAATTCACAGAAAATACACTGTAGTGACCTGGGGGTCAGGGGGTGTAGGTAGGCATGTCACGATAATTACTTCAGTGACTTATTGTACGATATGTGGACATGAACTTGATCATTATTCTAACCGTGTGTTTACATTTGTGTTTGTTTACATAAGAATGTCACTGACATGTTAGTCAACACATTATAGGACTTGGGCGCAGTGACTCCTTTTCTATGTGTGCACCACACATAATCGTGCAAGTCCGAAGGGGAAAAAAAACACTTCAGAGAGGACACGACTGCACTTTTGATAGTCGCTAGCTTGCCGACCCCTGGCTACAAACCAAAAAGTCGTTTGTAGTTTTACCCTCCAACAACTTCATCCTCCACTAGCAAACTGCCCACCTCCAAGGCTGTCCATTCCTGGAAGCTGACTGCAGCACACCGACGGGAATATGGAGCCATTCGGTGTTCCAGAAACTTTGCTCAGCTTGTCTGTTAGTCACAAGAAGCATCACTTGGTTTTGTGTTTTGTTGGCCAAGCTCTTTATCACAGTCACTAATAAATGCAGAAATAACTCTCCATGATACAACTCTAGGCACAATTTAGAATGAATCTAATGCACTAACATAGGCATGATGGTAAGGACCAAATTGGCAGGTGTGCATGTCATGAATTGGACGGTAATTTTGTGTGCACACTTATTTTGTGCATAAAGTAAGAACATTTCAGTGCTCGTATTAGTGACTGAGGCCCAGCGTTAAGATTCACAAATATCCCCGCTAAAGAATATTGCTGTGTCTACAGGTTTTATGTTCTCCAACATTGCCTCACACATACTGCACAGATATAAACAACAAATGTAATATTTGTGTTTCTTTATACCAGATCCTGAGGTTAAACTGTTATCAAACAGGAATCGTTGGCCTTATGTTTGTGTATGTGTGGGTCCATAACATTTATATTCCAGAGAGTCTCTTCCAGAAGGGCATCAGTATGTTTTGGTATTGAGGTGTCATCTCGATGGTGAATGATCCGACAATGTTTTCATTATGGATCCCCCTCCACCCCTCGCTCCTGCAACTCCCGTCCCCGCTCCCAAACAAGAGGCTGGAATGTTGGGTTTCCATGACGCTAATGAAGTAAAAACCTGGCAATGTGTTACTGGCAGCCTCAGAGCAGCTCCTGATCCGCGGCCTCCTTCTCATCAGGATCAGAGTCTGATCCCCCTGTAGCCTTCATTCACCAGGGCTTATTATGCCCAGGAATGTCTCTCACTCGCTCCTTCTCTCATAACCCCCACTGAAGCAGGGATGTGGGGTGCAGGGGTAAATTTGGGACAAATCCCAAGGGAGAGCACCACCCCAAATAACACACATCCCCCCCATACCCGGCAAAACTCCTCCCCTATCACTCCTTACAATCACGCACACACACACACACACACTCCAATCCCGCTTTCCCGTGAAAAGTGAAAAGCTGCCGTTGTGATTTATTGTTCCATAAATGCTTCATGTGGTAGGCCCATGAGGCGACCAGCCCACTGTTTGCTAGTGGCCCCAGGGACAATAGTGAGTCTTCGGCACTCAAACAAGTCCTCATGCAAAACTCAGTGGTCTTCCCTCGGGAAAATGGGAAGATCTTCCCAGCAGCCTGATTGTTTTGAAGTTTTCAGATGGCCAATATTTGCAAATCGAAACATCTTCTGTCACTGCAAGTTTTTCCACAAAATTTTTCCTTTTCAAACTTTATCTTTCTTGTCTTTAACAAGACAATACCACTGCTGCAACAAAATGCACTACTCAGATGTTCCTTTAACCAACCCTCCCCGGTGGGAACGAGTCTTCTTCTCTTTGTGTCTCGCGCAGAATGGCAGTTGAGGGGTTAAATAATCAGTCTCTGTACATTATCCTGCGTCCTGCTGAGCTGGTGGACGCAACCATAATGTCTTGCTAATTAGCCTCCATTTAGGATGGTCCAATAGGCCACACAACTGCCATTGAAGATTGAAGCCCATGGAGCTTTGCAAAGGAAGACCCTCTGTCTCGTGGGCATTCATGGTTGAGGCTTGTCCTTAATAAACCTTTAGCTTGCCCAGGCTTGATGCCTGCGGGACTCAGGATTCAGTTACTTGGTCCATGAATGGGATGTATAGCTTGTGTAGGGATGATTTAGGCCATTGTGTGTGTTTTGTTATTGAAAGGATAATGTCCATAAATGGGATCTAAACTGACCAGGACCAATTAAGGGCTTAAAGGTTGAAGCGGCTCATTGTACCGTTATCAAGGTATTGTGGGTTGGGGTCCCTGTGAGAGATACGATTCTTGGGAAAACTGATCAATAAAGGATTAACATTGCACAAACATTTAGTGAAAGGAAAATTAAATAGCATTTTTTACATTTTTGAATCTAAAATCCAGGCAAATAGTTATTTTTGTTGTTGTTATTTTTGCATTAACTCCAAAAAAATTGAGCCACTTTAAATGGAAAAACACCATTTAAAAGGTTTGTGCTGGGAACTCGGTACATTGAATACCACTACAAAGCATGGTCTCTCCTTTCCTAACAATTGTACAGATACAGTCATTTCTCAAATGACAGTATTCCAGGCAGCTAACAAAGAGAATGACCTCCTCTGTATGCCCATGTGCATTGATTGTATACAAGTATTGAGACTCAGTTTGATGAGTGGTTGTGCCAGAAGCACACCGCTGGCCCTTTTCCTGCCTCGTGGGGAGCTGGGCAGCTGAAACAAAAGGACAAGAGGCTTTCATCATCAAAAACCACTCGGTCCTTGGCACTATAAGGAGCTGTGCATGACATCTGATGAAGATGGATGAAGAATGTTGCTATGGTGAAGGATAGGACTCTCCTGGTCCTGAGCTTTTGGCAAGCGAGAAACAGCAGGCTATGTTGGCATGGGGTAGTTCATGTGGTAGTGGAACAGTCTGGGATTTGTGCTTGTCTTATGTAATCATTTTGGGGTGTCCTGGGTTTTTTTAAGCAGTGTGCCAAGTTGATTTGTTTGTGTGTGGATCTCTTGCAAGTGCCTGATTTTTTGTTTTCCTGGAATTACCTTGTGACCCACTTGCAGTGTTGTTGCCCTGAGTCATTACACCTTACTCAATCACTCCAGCTCTTTTGGTTTATGTTAAGTGGCTGTTGCAGTCTGTGCTGATTGGTTGCATTGAAGCAGCATGTATGGCCATTTGGCACAATATGACCACCGTGTCTCGTTCATTAAGAGAAAACAGGGGCTGCCAGAGTCCTATAACAGAGCTTGAGGCATATAGAAAAAAAGTGTGGCCCTCTGTGGCTTTCTGTTGACAGTTAGTGGGTGAATTTTGGCCCGCGCATGTTGTCGTTTATTTCAGCGCTTTATCCTCGTTGTGTGATTATTGTTGTGATGTTGTGACCTGTTGGTCAATGTGAACTTGTCACCTGCTGGTCAGTTGGCTGGATTTCCGGGTCAGGACTCAGCTAGCATTGTCATGGCGGCCACACAGACCCAGCATTATTAGCCGGACTGGCGGCACTATTTGTCCCACTCCAAAAAAGAGGGCTAATGAATAAAAGAAAAAATGGGAGACAGCTAAAGTCTTTCTGATCCCCCCTTCCATGAAGGGGTAATCCAGGGGTGATCGTCAGCACAAAATGTGGCTTTGACTGCCTGTATTCATTCTTTGTGTGTGCGTGTGTGTTTGTGTGAGGGTGTGTGTGTGTGAGTATGAGTGTGTGTATTTTTTTTTAACATAATCTTAATTTACAAGGAAATTACAAGGTGATCTGACCAAGGATAAACTCATTTATACACGTGACTTTAATAATCACAATCAAAGCATGACATAAAAACAACCTGCCAAGCAGCCTGCTATGTATTTAATGTGATTACAGCTTTGGACTGATACATATTTCATGTGTTTCTGTGTGTGTGTCCATTACCCTCTTGTATCAGCCGTCTTCCAGTCATGTTAGCTGTGTCAGAAACCTGTCCCACTACCCCTCAGCACTCAGTATGTTTCAAATAAGTGGTAAAAACACTTGAACATATATCATATACTCATTTACATTTTCTTACTCGTGACCACATTCTTTGACGATGTCAAGGGGACATTATCAAGGTTACCTGATAACACAGTGTATTTTGTCCCTTTTGTAAATGGTGGTGACTCACTGTTAGTAAAGTCACAACTTGTACACAGAACCACATACCTGAGATGCTACGTTTTCTTTGGTTAACTACTAACTAACTGCTAATTGCAGAAAGAGCACAGTAGGTCATGTTTTATTGCACTTTGCTGTCAGGATAGTACCCTTTTTAGTTCTGTGTGTACGATTGCTGAGTTGTGTGCAGCTCTGCTTTGTGGTGTATTTGCCTAGACAGACAGTGGTTTGTCATGGCTGCCATGGTCACTCTTTCAACCAACAGAGCTGGAATGTCATGTAGTAATCCTTTTTCCAATGAGGTTGCTCCATTCATGTAAAGCAGAGAGGTTTTTAGAGCTGTGTTCCAGGTCCAGTCTGCTCAGGTTTTATAGCACATGATGCACTGTTAAGCCTCAGTGTCGAAATAGAGTGCAAGTCCTCTAATTATAGCATTTTTCAGACTGGAGACACAATTCACAGCATGAAATAGTACCTTGAAAAGCTTGTACATAGCATCTGCTATAGCACAACAAACCTGGCTAATTGCACAATGACTTGTAGCTGAGGAACACTGAATAACCCTGATAGCTTATCACCTTATTGGTCAAAGGTTAACAAGGCTAAAAGATAACAGTAATAGCTGTCAATGAGATCTCAGCGCTTGATAGCCAGTGGATGCTGTTTGATGACGGTGTTTTTATTGTCTCTGCCAGTGGCGTCATGTGAAATTCCGAGTGTATGAGTTGTCTGGACACGGTTCACTGAGGTGGCTGAGCCGGCAGCTAGCAGCTAACAGTGCTAACCCCATAAACAGCATGGAACAACAGTGCTGAGAGAGCTAACAGTGTTTTCCACGGGGAGGTGGAGGGTGGCCGCTTTTAAAAGCTACAATTTTGTGACGCTACCGTCTCAGTGACTCAGTGACAGCTGAATGAGTGCGGTAGAAAGCGGCAGCGATGAGCTAGCCAGTGGGTTACACATGTGTCTCGACTGGCTTATCACAACAAACCACACAGAAGCTAGGTTTTTAACACACACAGGGGTAGCATGACTTCATTCTCTGCTCAGGATGCCATTACTTCACTATATCTTTACATAACAAATAGTCATTTACTTCAGTGTTATTGATCTGAATGTTGCATGCATACATAATTTTTAAACAGTTATTTGAGTGTTGATGGGGGGTAAAAAGCTTTGTAAAAGTTTTGGAAGCTTAAGTACAAGCACAGTCCGTAAGCCACATCCAGCATTCACATTTGTAATGGTATCTACTGTAAGGGCTTGGTCTAAGCAGTAAATAATATCCTAAGTCACTAAAACCATCTGTTATCACATTAGCCATGTTTCCACTGTTTCCACTGTAGTACCCTTAGACTGTACTGACATGTCAATAAACCCTTGATCTGTGTTGTGTTTCCGCTGCAGTGAGAACTCTTAAATGTAGGTGGGGTTACCACCAGATAGTTACAATTGTGTCACTGCTCCATCCAGCTCTCACTGTGTTTCCTCTTCACGGATGATGCAGAGGAATGTCCGCACCTTGCTGATTGTCCAACGACCGGGGTTGCGCATGTTTTAGTATTGTATCAGTTTGCCAGGTACCTCAACAGAGGGGTAACTAAAAAATGGGACTGAATGGAACAGTTCTATTGGTACCATCCACAACGTTTGACAATGGAAACACAAAAATAACCCTTCTGTTATGTAACAAACTAAATTGAACCTGGTTGCTCTGTGGAAACAAGGCTATTGTGACTTCAGCCACATGCAGCACAAACGTCTAAGTTGTTGACTTAACTAAAGCATTCCTCAACTCTACAAAACAGCCACGATGTGCTTTTTACAAGATAGACCGAATGCAATGTATGCATGAACTGTTCCAGTGAAAGTGTTCTTTATAACTTTCCAGAGCACCAGGACTGCCTCCATCAGGCGGTGCACGAGCGTCTCGGGGAGCTGCTGCGAGTCCTGAAGGCCATTATCAGCAAACACCAGAGCCTCAACTCGGTGGACATTCTCAGTACTGCTGGAACCGTCATCGCCACGGTCAAAGGTGAGCAATGATGACCAGATCTCCCTTAAAAAACACACACATAACTCAGAGCTTCCCTGTAAAGCATACCAGCTACTCCTCCACTCTTCCTTTGGTCTGTTTTTTGTCTCTGCTTATCTAATACCCCCTTCTCCCCTGACAGTTTTCTCCTCTGGACATTCACAACCATGGCCTCTCTCTCATACTGTCTTCCCAAGTCTCAAAAAGAAGTTCCCAGGGAATGTTTCTCAGTAGTTTTCTTATAGCTTCAAAGCAATACAGCCCTTCAGAAGTCACTCAAGTCCTTATAATGCACCAGCATGAGTTTCAAACCCCATACGGAGAGTAAGAAAATAATATTTTGGAGTCAGACACCTGATTCAAGAGGCAGGGAGAAGCGGGTGTCCTTTGTGCTTTGTTTGCCAGTCCAGAGGGAACTACACTGAGGAATCCTATTCAATCTCTAATTCTCTGAGATTATGATCTGGCATGCAGGTCAATTCTTAACTTGGCCGCCGCACAAGAATCCCCTGAGTATACCTCGTCTCAATTTGCATTGCAAAGAGGGGCATAGACGGGGCTGTGTTGCTTTCTGGAAAGCTTTCACTTAATAAGATATGGTGACATGTTGAAGTGAAGAAAGTCTGAAGAGGCTCTGCATTAATCTGGATAGAGCTCATCTTCACTGAAATATTTGGAGTAAGTCCATACACACAAGGGTGTGTGCAGGCGTGTATGCCAAACAGCTATTAGGTGCAAGTCTCATCTTTCGTGCAGTAACTTGACTATTTATTTGGCATTCAAACATGTTGATGCACAACAAAGACGCACACAGTAACACCTTTTCAACAAGGAAGCATTAGATTTGACAGCTGAATAGTTGCTGTATAGAAGCCTTTGATTTAAGCTCTTAGTGATATCGCTTTAATGGGTGGAAGGATTCTTAAGAATGCAGGTTAAGGTTTTCAGTATTAATAGTAACTGGTTAAACAGCATCAGTGTTAGAGCTGCAAATGAACACATGCCTTTAATACATAGCAAATATTGTGAAGAGGTTCAACACTTCAGCTGTAATTATCTAGTCTGTTTATGTTTATGTGCAGTGAAGCATGCTATAACGGCTTTTCTGCCACTAGGTGGCCAGAAGTGCTCACTCACTGACCCTCACACAGTGACAAGGTGATATCAGCTGTACACACCAATATTTTTTACTGCCAAATCTCAAAGCTGCGAATGTTACACAACACAAATATGTAAGAATATTGTTATGCTGCTATTTATGGAGGTGTGTCATGTTTACAGGAGGTTGTGTTTGTTCTCACGTAATTTTAATGTCAGAATAATGATGAAAAGTCTACCATTTGATTATAAAGATGAGAGAATACTGTGTGCATTTCTCCGTCATCACACCCTTAAGGTGCACCTCTACTCCAGATCAGATATTTGTTCATACAGAGTTTTACTACTTCCTCCATCCTGCGACACTTCTTATTCAGTCGCATGCCAACTCGCGACACCTTCCCATTATTCTTTACTAGAGCAAAGGTTCCTCCTGGACCTGAATTCTGCGTAGGACTTTGCAGATGACGAGTGTGTCGAGATTGTTGTGCGTTTCCACTGAAACAATACCATTTTTCTCCGATGATGTAACTTCCACGCTTGGACCACTGGTTGGGGCCTGAGCGAGTACTGGCATTGTATTCCAGCAAGCCTCAGGATGTCCTGTTGGGGGTAGGGGCTGGACAGAAGTGGAGGAGATGTGACTGCACAAGAGAGTTGTGTGCTCTGAATGGTGGTGGCTACAGTAGCTGGACTGGGGTTGGAAGAGGCTCCCAGGGTGCCCCATGGACATTGGACCGCATCAGAATCCTTCTTTTGTACCTTTTCGACAGAATCTTAACACTTCCTGTGAGTCTGGGAGGAGAATTTTTACATTGGATTTATTTCTGTCAAGTGATCTTTTTGCTGGATAGAGGAACATAAAAAAAAATAACTTGTTTGGTGGCATGTTTAAGGCGTTAGGACAGAAAAATCACCCAGAAGTAGAGGATACTGTTATGATCTAATTTCTGTTAAACAGTAGAAATGCTTAAAAAAGTTTTGAGGTGGGTAATTAGTAGTTTGGTCATTGGTATATCTTTTTTTTTTTTTTTTAACAACTCTTTCCAGCAATTGCAATTGGATGCAATTCGTTAAAGCTACGGAGGAAGCATTTTAGTATTTGGTAGGTGTTGGTACGTGGGTGTTCTTCAACTTTCAAGGACCTGGCTAAAGATGATTCTAGGTACGCATACTCTTGAGGATTTGAGGAACTATTCAAGATAAGTCGGAGGTGGACTCTTCCTAGCTTGAAGTTCCTCCATGAATTTATATCTCTGCTTTTGCTACAAAAACAAGATTCACTTTCCAAGGAAGCCTACGCTAAGTTAAAGGAAGACAACCGAAGACATCAGGTTTTCTATTTAAGATGTCTGCTCTGTGAGTCTTTGAACTCTAGAAATCTCCATTGTTCTAATGGAAAGGAAAAAGTGAGGAAATCATGGAGGCAGCTCAGTGGTCAGTGACATCACTGATTTATGGCTTAGTGTTTGGGCTCGCTTTCTGAGCATCTCTCTCCTAGTTTATTTTTTCTCTGCTCAGTCAGGACAGGAAGTTTATTGTGAAGACTGATTACAGACGAATTTACGTTGGTGTTTTTTCCCATTCTGTCCTCAGTCATCACTGTGTTTAGACTCACAGCAGGAAACTACTGCCTTTCGAGATTACAGCCAAATATATACACTCACAGTTTTTGCTTATCTTTTCCGACTTAAGGTACAAAGTTGTTTTTGGGATGTCTCTGAGGGGCCTTGTAGTTTTAAAAATGTCAGCAGATTTGAGATATGAAGTTCCCTAGCTCTCAGTGTGTGATTCGAAGAGCAGAGCATGACTCAAGAGAGATTTTCATGCTCGACGTCACGTACAGGATGATGAATCATACCACGAGATTTATACCTTCAACACATCTCTATCAGTGGTGCCAGTGGAGGATGTCTTAAGAATGTAGCGTTTTAAGGTTGGCTACCAAAACTTGACTCACTCCTCCTTTTTCACAATCTGACAGGGGTGAACTTTAAGGAGGTGAACGAAGAGAACAAACAGAAGCTGTTCGGAGAGATCTACACCGCTATTGACACATTGGCGTTCACCTTTGGCAATGTGTGAGTACAATGTCATAACAGTGATTGCAAGTTCCACGGCTCATTTCATTTCTGTGGGTTTTCTTACTCCATTAAAATACAGATGAAATGACTATTTTCACAACTGTATGTGCTACTTGTCAATTCTGAGATTGCACAATTAATGAACGTCAGTTAATATTTATATAGTATATTTTCAGTCCAGTGCAAGACAGAAATTGTGACATTAAAGAGGAAATAAATAAACATTAGTCACAAAAAGCAGTAGAGATAAGTTGGAAAAAGATCAAACCGAGCCTTAAAATGGCAAACAAAAAGTAAACACCCACAAATGAATAATAAATAAAGCAGTACAAATACTAATGTGTAAATATCAGGCTATCAAATATGCTGTAGATTTTTTCATTGCATCCTAAGGTGGTAACTCGATTTTATACATGGTGCTTTCCAAAATTCAGAAGATTAAGCCAAATGATGACAGTGTGGATTGGGCTTAAAACAATTTTTAAGGAGGTTTTGTATTACAAATGTTTGAGCATTTAGGAGGCAGAGAACATCTGATTAAAGACACTATTAAGTTGCATTATTGGAAATGTGGGAGGCCATGTTTTTTGGACCTTGACCCAGTGCTGCTTCATTTTTTTTTTTTTTTTTTTAAATCTCTCTATTGTAAATAAGTGCAATGCTAAAACGCCGGAGTGCCTCTTATTAGAATTAAAACACAACAACATTCCTGGATATGTTTTTTCTGATGAATTTCTGAACTCAATTTATTGATTTGTGTTTCTGTTTTTCTTCAGAGTGTCTGACTTCCTTATGGGAGATGTAGAGAATGGATCAGTTTTGGGGCTCCCCCTAACTAAGAGAAGCAGGGTAAGAAAAGTACAGTATCTGTGTTGTGTAGTTGTGTCCATTACCCACAAACAAATAGTCTAATTAATTCAGGATCAAATTGCCAGTAATTACCTTTCAGAACGCTCTTTGACATCAAAAGTTAATAGTGTATTCATTTCCATTGTAAAGATACATGTAACTTTGGTTCATTCACTGCCCCGTGAACACCAGAATGTGGTCAACTGCCTCAGGATTGTTAGGCCACAGCTATGAAAAATTACCCAGAGGAGTTCAGGGGTTAAGTGAGCGCTTGCTGGTTGACGCATGTTCCTGAAATGGTCTGTGCAAATGATGAATTGATGCTATGTATTGTTGTTTTCCTGCTGTAGATTTCATAACAGCTTGAAGGAGGAAGTCAAGGTTCTGATAAGCCTTGTTTTAAGTGTGTTAGCAGAGCGTACTGTGCTTTGAGAAGGAAATTCATCCGCCCTCATTGTAGATTTTTTTTTTTTTTTATCTGTCTGTTTTTTCAGTCTTTTGAGAACCTCGCCGTGGAATCTGGAGGATCCGGTCCCGAGAAAGATGATCCGCCAGGTAAGACAGATCTCTGTAACACAGAGTGACTGTAGTCTGGTGCTGCTCCGCGAGAGCACAAGGGGAAAGTAATCCTGGCATATTTGTTGAAAAAAAGCTTACTCATAAATCAGTCTTGAGCTTATCTACTTTTTCTTCTTTATCATTCTGGGTTGTGGTGTTGTTTGGGCTGTGTCACGTTGTAAGAGTGTTGTGGGGTTATCTAGGGAAGGAGAACAACCAGCTCTCAACTCTGGATGACCAGCCTCCTTAACCTCTCATTAATACATCCAGCAGTCAGTCTCCTGTCGGTATGACTTATCCTCAAATGGTATTAGCCTGAATCACGCTCACCCAAGGTCAACGTGGGCTTTTCTCACTGACTCACTGTCACTGATGTTGCAAGCTGAACTCAAATGTAGTATGTCCGGCATTGGCTATAGGCATGTTGTATGGGGGTTGGGTGCTGGGGTCATGTTTAAGCCCAGATTTTACAGCATCCCTCGTGGGCGCACATTTTTTGTCACAGGGCCATCTCCACCGGTTCGGGCAGAAGAGGTGGACAGGACACTGCAGCGCCAGGACAGCGGGGTGGAGTCGGCACTGCTCTACGCCAAGGCCTGGTCCAAGTACACCAAAGAGCTGCTTGCGTGGGTGGAGAAGCGTCTCAATATGGGTGAGTTTGGGGCACAGCGGGTCTGACATGTTGGGGAGGCAGCAGCTAAGTAGCACCTATAGTATCAGAGTGACGTACAAAAGTCAGCTGAAACATGTACTTAACTTAAGTACCTTATTACATAGTCTGTGTTGTCATGTCTCAGAGTTTTTGAGATGTTTTCATGTTCATGTCATGCACATAAAAAGCATCCTCTTAAACATGACAGTAATAATAACTGGGATTTTTATATTGTTATGACTAATTACAATGATGTTTTTGAGATTGTTTAGAATTGTGGGGCGGCCAGTAGCTCTGTGGGTAGGGTGGGCGTCCCACGTATAAAGGCAGTGTACTTGCTGCATCGGCTCTGGGTTTGACTCCAGCCTATGGCTCTTTGCTGCATGCCCAAAATCTCAAAAAAATCCTGCTCCTGTGTACATTAGTTTTACTATAATTTAAAGTGAGCACAGAGAGACTTTCCCCCCGTCAGCAGGTGAATATGAAAACAGCCGTCTAGTGTCAAAATGCACAAACATCCTTCTGGACTGTGAAGGTCAAACATCCAAGTGAAGGAACAATAAATAATACACATTTTTAAGTTTCGTTTTGACTGAAGTTTGATGACTAAGTTTGGAAGAAAGACAAAGGTTTTTTTCTGGAAGTTTAGATTCTGCTTTTTTCCAATGAATTCGGGAATTTCCTGATGTGTTTTTTTTTTTTTTTTTTTTAATTTTATGGCACCTTTTGTAGTTTTAAACTTCTTCGATTTGAATTTGCTCAGTCGGTCTTAAACACAGCTCCTGGCAGCAGTAGGTGGCTGAAAATGTCTGTGCTTCTACATAATGTCTGAGCGCAGACATCTTAGCTACTGGAGATTAATTAGGGGCCAATTTCCTGAGAATTTTTTCTCAATCACCTGAGCTGGACTTAAAAACAATGAAGTCTTATCCAGGCTCAAGGTTGGGTGTGCAGTGTGTGAGCCTGTGTTTGGCACTCCGGTTAATGAATGGTTTCAGTGTTATACTTAGTCACTTGGCCAGTCAACACAGTGACACAAAGCACTCAGTCAGTACAGTACATTTTGTTATCAGGCAAACATACACGCTGTTTGTTCAACACATCCACTTTGGTTAATGCTCTGTTTACACTGATTAATTCTATGGATTTGTCTCATGACTCAAGGACATTGTGGGATTTAATCAGAAAATGCTTAAATAGGTTTTTAGGTAAAGATAATTTCAAGGAAGAACCAACAGTTGACACAAAATTAAAGGTACTTCAGCACAATGCACGTACAGTAGATGATCATTTGTAGGCCTTAAGAGAGCACTGTATATGTGAGGTGAAATTAAACTAAACTTTGATGTGTGGTCTATTCACAGATATTGAGTGTGCAAAGAGTTACGCCAAAATGGCTGAATCTGCCAAGACGCTTGCAAGTCAACAGGTGAGTCGATGCTGCAGCTGATGTGCGCACAATTCACAATTCTGCCTCTGCCTTTTAGCTGTTTGGCACTGACGTTAAGAATTTCACCTTCCCATTTAAGGAATTCATGCCCTTCCGTGAGATCTACATGACTGCATTCAAAAATGACACTGAATACAGCCAGCTGGTACTTCACACCGCAGCAGTACTCCAAAGCAACAAATTCATGCAGGTAATTCAGCAAAGCAAAAGATACCATTTCAACTGGGACTTAGGTTGTGTAATGGAAACAAGAGGACCTACTGACGTTGTGTTTGTGTTGGGGGGGTTATGTGTTTTTTCCAGCCTCTCCTGGCCCGAAAGAATGAGCTGGACAAACTACGAAAAGAGGTCAAGGAGCAGTGGCAGAGGGAGCAAAAGAAAATGGTGAGTTGATTGCGATAAAGGCTGCATTCTGTAGAGGGCCACACAGAATCTAAAGATGCTTCACTGACCCGGGGCCTCGGTCCAAGGACACTCTTGAAATGCCTGGGCCTAATATATGCATGCAAACAAATGCTTTGTTTTCTCGTGTAGTTGTGAAGCCTGCTCGGCCAACCAGTCCATGTGGTAGAATAAGAACCATTAACTAAGCTAGTAGCACTAAACACAGTGTATGATTAGACATTTGCAAATTAATTGCTTTAAGTTAGTCTTTATTGAAATGTATGTCTATAACTGTACTTTTTTACAGTGTACTATTGACTTAAAGAAGGATTTACATTTAAAGCCATATTTTTTGGTTAGCTCTGGTCAGCATTGTTGGACCAGTAGTAGTTTTCCTATCAGTGGACAGATCCAGTGGAAGAGTGACAAAAAAGTGGCGCGATCAGCCACTTGTAGACTGACAGTGTTCACCATTTGCACATATCTGTCTTTACACATACTGTATGTGCAGTTTGTATGTTTGTCTGTGTATGAACTAAATATATGTGTGTGTCTCCAGAATGAGGCAGACAGTGCTCTGAGGAAGGCTCGGCTGCTGCAGGCTCAGCGGCAGGAGGAGTATGAGAAGGCCAAGGTGTCGACCAGCCGCCTCGAGGAGGAGCAGATCGGTGGAGGAGGAGGTGCAGCGGCGGTCAAACAGCTGGAGAAAAGGCGCAGGCTGGAGGAGGAGGCTCTGCAGAAGGTAGGACACATCCTCCGTTGGGCTTGTGGCTCTTTTACTGTCGTACACTGTAGGTTTCTTTGAGCCCTGAACTCATTTCAAAGGTTGTTTATTTAAATTCGTGTCACATTGATTAAAATTTTGTTTGTTATAGTTGTTTTGTAATTGTTTTTTTTTCACTTTTGTGACTTTGTTTGGCATTTTAAAAATCCATACTACTCAGTAGCATAGTTGTTGTAAACACGACAACTGCCTAATTGAATATCAGCCTCTACCAGCCACATCACAGTCTACCTTAATAGCTTCATAGGCACCTTTGACAGCAAGCACACACACAAAATAGGAACCTAAATACTGCAGGTTTGCTTACTGTGTTGGCATTTATTGGAAATTGAAAGTACAGGGAGACAGAAAAACATGGAAAGGCATATGAAGGATTCTGGGCCAGACTCCAACATTTATGTCAACAAAGACCGGTCCATTTGCACCGTTCAAAGTGCATATTGTCAATTAAACTATAGCTAGCTGGGTCAGAGTGTATATAAGCTGTTACATTCCTTAGGGCCTCATTATCAGCTCTCAGTCAGTACAGGAATTAGAGTGAAGACAAATGACTCTTTGGTCAACAAACCATCAGTCTTAAGGGAATTGTTCTCCTGTGACACTAAAGATGCAGTTCAGCTCCAAGATCTTAAGTCTCTGCCATCACTTACACTTCATTCTTGAAGCATCTGTCAGCACTGATAAGCATCTTTGGTTCAGTAACATCTGACCATGTGACTTACAACAGCTGTAACGACTAACGTGCTCAATCTGGAGTCAAATCTTATTAATATTATCAATCCTAGAGTCAAGAATTTTAAAGATTTGTCTTCCTTCTGTTTGCAGGCTGAGGAGGCCAGGGAGCACTGCAAGGCCTGTCAGATTGACGTCGGGGACAAGAGGGTCGATCTGGCCAACACCAAGAGTGTGATCATCACTCAAATCCGAGAGATGGTCTCCCAGTGCGACCTCACACTCAAAGCAGTAAGTTCACACTTCTGTGAACCACGTTTATTTAAAATTTAGGCCAACTTGAATAACAGAAATAACACCCTACATCCTGGACATACATATGAGGAGGCACTCTATGCCTGATTCACAGGTTCATGTGTTTGTGTCTTGTTTCAGGTGACGGTCAACTGGTTCCAGCTCCAGCAGGCCCAGGTTGTATCACTACCTGTCAACCACCAGAGCCTGTGTGAAAATGCCAAACTGTACGAGCCGGGCCAGCGCTATATCGACTTTGTCAGGAGTCTACCCACCGATGGGCCACGTCTGGAGTCCCATTCATTTGATTCAGCTGTCACACAAAACGCAGGGTGAGACATCAAGACACTGCTGCTAAGAAACACATGGATGTAATGGCTTGTGTTAGCACTGGGGAGTTTGCAAGTGATTTAAAGGTAAACTCGAGAGAGATTGCTGCAGCCGCAGTGGAAAAACTAATTGTGCACCATCAACTTCCGTCCATTAAAAAGTGCTTGTTTTTGCAACTGACAGGTTCAGATTATTAGAAGTGTCTGACAACATTCTGGAAAGGAACCTACAGAGAATTGAAACCTTTTCCTTACCTTTGGCTGAAGTCCTATTCTTGTTTGAAATCTCACGAGATGTGACTTGTTGCAGGAAAACAACAATGGAAATGTTAGTAAGATTTGGAGAGAGGAGTGCCGTGAAGAGTTTGGTGTGTTTGAGTACAGAACTGATAAAAGATTTTTAATGTCATGGCTGAATATTTAGCTGATTTTGACAATGTTGAAAAGTTTGTGAGATTTCAGAGTGAGACAGGCAGGATCAGCGAAATGCAGAATAAGAAAAAAGCTTAATTTTTCTGTAAGGATCCTTTCCATAATGTTGTTAAACACTTAAATAAAACAATCTGTCAGTGGCAAAAAAGCACTTCTAATGGAAGTGAAGTGATGGTGCACAGTTGCCTGTAGGGATAACACTGCTACACCTGCAACGCTTCTTTCAATACCGGACCACTTTCAGAAAATGGTTGTCTCTTTTAGTCATTCAGATATAAAAACACAGGAAAACTGAGGGCAGTTTAAAAAGTTTCCCTTAAAGCAGATGGTCAAGTAATACATTTCATTGCATTCATGGATGTTACGATCAGAAATAGGTCTTAAAGAAGATATTTAATTTGGAATGTCTTAAAACATTCTTGTCGTTAATAACTTATCAGATTTTCAGGTCTTGAACCATTTAAATGAAACCTTTAAATTAAACTAAAATCTGATGTTTACTGTTGAGGATTGTGTCTAAATTTAACCAGGCAAGCCCCAGTGATTATCAGTGTTTATATTAACTGTCAGATTATATCGAGGAAATGACTGAGTTGTTTTTGTAAGACTGATAAAGTGGTTCATCATAGGATTTCGTGGGAGTTTGTTTATTTATGGCAAACAAGTGGTTGTAAATACAGTAAAACTGAGTGACTGTGACAGTCTGTGGTGCCGTGGACCTCAGTGGTGAGAGGCGGAGTGATTGAGTGAGGGAGCTTGTTTTGGAAAGCGTAAAACAATTGGGTTGGCCAGGGCTTCCTGCGGAAATGACTGTGGTCACGGGAGAGAGGAGTTGGGGCAGTGGGCTTACCATCAGTTTCACTAAACCTCGTTGAAAGTTTTCAGTCGCTTTTAAACTATAAACACATCTTTATGACTAACAAGAAAAACATGGTGGTCATTTTACATTTCAGTCATTTTTAGTACCCACTTCTTCAAGGCTTTGGTTAAAAAAAAAGTGAGTTTCCTTTTATAAGAGTTTTGTTGACACAGGTTTGTGGTCTCTCTCTCACACACACACACACACACACACACACACACACACACACACATGGAAATAAGCAAGTGCTTTGTTCTTACTTGGTTTTCTCCCTCCCCCCCAAACACTGACCCCTCTGATCAAAAGAATTCAGCTTGGGAGAGAGAGGAAATGAAACTTAGATACACACATCCTCACGTGCATCAACAGCATTGGTCTTCAAAAGGTTAAATATAGAGGCTGACCTACATACTGTATATTGTGAGATACATTAGGAGATGTTTGTTGACAATGGCTGACCTGGATTGCACACCGACCGTTGACAAGCCCATCAGTTAATCACGTTAAACTCTAATTAACTGCTTTCTTTGATGGTAGGGCAGGGCTGATCTCATGAGATCATGATTATTCAGGGATCTGTTGATGGAATTAGGAAATCTGTTTTGCACTTTGATCCCGCAGTATTGGAATTACAAATTCAGATCTAATTTGGAATTGCATGAAGAGAGGAATGTTATCATTGACTGTATTATTGAATACTGTGAAATGTCAATTTAACACAGCGAGAAAAACAGGAAGAAGTCAGGGCTGAATGGACTGATAGTGCTTTGCTGTTTGTGAAAGGGTGTTGCTGTCTGGGTTTAACCTTGTCCAGATTTAGGGCAGAGTTGACTGTTGTGCTATTTGCAAAGCCCCTCCAGACCCTTTTTAAAAATTCTGGACCACAGATAATAATGTCTTGACTTAAGTAAATTCTTACTCCAACTGAACATAAGAGTATCTCAAGAAAAACTCAGTTGTGTCTAAAGAAAGCCCATCAGTATCTGGCTTTTGTCTTTAGTGGGAAGTTATAATCAGCATTCATTCCTGGGACAAATGACTCCGCAGTAGTCACAGGTTTTTATCAGCTTCAGCTCTGATTGGCAGTGATAGAAACTAACACCTGGGTTGCGTGCTTATTTTCACCCCTTTTCTGCCATGTCCATCGGCAACTTTTTGTCATCTCAGCCACAAAATCTGTCTGTCTCCGTCCAAGCAGCACTCGAATGCCATTCCAAATTAGTCAGTACTGAGTATGAATTATCCACTGTGACGTTTTTAACTGATCTCCAAGCTGTTTTCTGGCGTGTTTGTGATGTTGAATGTGACATACCAGAAAAAACAACAACAACAAAAAAAACAGTGAGGCATACACTTATATGTGGGGCTGCCCCCGACTAAGAATTTTCCTCTTTGACCAATAGCCATCATTTAGGGCCATTAGTTGACTAGTCGCCCTCATGTTTACGATATTAATGTAATTATTAAATGATATATTTTGGGCGGAGAGGTGTGAGAAAGAATGGTATCAGTAACATTGTTAACACTGTGCTACATTGCAGAGAAATACAAAACCGTACTAATGAACCTTCATTAATATAGGCCTATATTTTATCTACAAGTGCACGTCACACACTGAGCGAGCCCCCTGTTAATGACGCTGTGGGCTAATGGGCATGTAGCTACTTCCATGTTTCAGATGATGACCAATGAAGATGAGTTTACATATCACCTTGGGTTCGTCCTTCACCTTCTCAAAATGATCCCACACTTTGAATTTCTTGCCCGACATGTTATTAACTAGCCTGTGGAATAACCGCAGGTACCAGCCCTGGAAATTAACGTGGTTTCTTTTTAATGTTCCATTACAATGATACACTGTTGTTTTACAGGACCTCTAACCTGCTTACAATACAGTTCACACAGTTGAACTTAAACCTCAGTCCTTTGAGGCACTGTGAGCTTACTATCAGCAACATCATTATTTTCGTTCTGTCATTTTCCCAGGATGCCTTTCAACAAGCGGTCGCTAACTGGCAGCCACTCGTCCCACAGTAACCTGTCACATTCATCTGTGACCTCTGACCTCCTCGGTACAGACGACGTGGAAGGTCCCATCTCTGCCCAGCATGCCAAGGTTGCAGAGAGGCACTCCAGCAGCAGCACTGACATCCAAGGTACGTAGGTTTACTGGCCTGTTAGCTCCTGCTCTCATTAAGTGTCTTATAATCTTTACATATGTACTTGTTGTGCTGTTTTGGCCAAAATATTTCACTGTAAGCACTGTGATAATATCCTCTACATTGTCGTTAGTCTCTTGAGACCAGACTGTAGCTTTAACATGTGGCCAGTTTCCTTGTGTTGATCCACTCGGATCTTTTCAGGCACAACTGTGCAAATGCTGTAGGTCCATCACTGGTTAATGGGCTCATAACTTTTAGGCCTTTGTAGGGGCAAAGACAACAGTAGTAAGCTTCATAGGTAAACACTACTGAAGGCTGTGTGTTTGTGTGAGTATGTGCATGAGTTCTTCTCATAAAGATGTCTGAGATTAATTTCAGTGGTCTTTAAGCAATCTGAGATTTTAACTGGAAACTAACGATTTCATTAACATTTATACTTTATATATAATGAACAGAAATGGGAAGTTTAAAAGAGTGGGCTGTAATATTTTACCTTTCAATGTTGTGATATGTTTTTATCCAGCACTTCGGATGCAGGCCTCATTTCGTCCCTGGGCCTCGGCCAGCCAGGGCGGAGGGATGTGCAGCGACTCGGAAAGTGCTGGAGGGAGCAGCGAGTCCCGCTCCATGGACTCACCCACTGCAAGTCCAGGTAGGATCATTCAGGCAGTGAGCTGCATGATAGTGTTGGGGTTTGTTTTTTACAAGAGAAATGGTCTCTGTTGATCAAGGAGTAAAGCTGTGCAAAAAAAAGGACAGGTTGCTTATTAATTGATTAGAAACCATCCAAATGTCTCCAACAGATTATTGGCTTCAACCATCTCTTCATACACTATGTTGTAATAGGTACAATAAAAACACACGTACATCCTGTCAAGCTTTTATGTTTACTGCCTAACCAAGAAAGCCAAATCATCTGGTTACACAACACCTAGTCCTAAATAACGGGTGCAACAGTCTTATGTCATTGACAAAGAAAAGAAATCACTCATTGCAGCAGATAGAGAGGAGGGGCATTCCTCAGCGCTGACGGTCATAAGTGCCCCTGGGGCCTGCAAACATTTTTCCTACGAACTTGATGTTCACCCAACTTTGTTGGTGTGTTATCTCGGATCATGTGGCTTAGCAACCGCTGACAGTGGTGCCTCTTTGTTGAGTGATGCAACTTTGGAAGTCTGCTAGCACACAAGCATATAAAAAAATGCGGTTTCCGTGCAGTATTTTTTTCCCGTGTTTTATCTGTTGCTGTACAACAGTACGTGATGTACAGGCCTGCTTCCTACACTTAAAGATGTGGGCAAGTTTATTTCAAATTAGTGTTGGTTCATGTAGACGATGCTGCTGATACTTAAAATATACTGTTTGTCCTCTTTAATAATTCAGATTTTACAGTGACAATGTGTCTGTTGCTGATATGTTGTACACCTATCATTGAATGTTTACTTGTCTGGTTGAAATTATTCTTCAGTTTCAGGATACAATTTTGATAATTTGCCAGTAACATTAGGTCCATGGCTGGAGAAGGATGGTAGATTGCCAGTGCACTGTTAGCAATACATGAAAATGGTGGCGATAAGAGTCATTTCACCCTCCATCTAACCCCAGAGTGTTAACAGTGTAGAGGTTTACCCCCTGATGAGCCTCCTTATTGGGCTCTTTGGAAAAGTAACACCAAAATGGGGCCTACTGGAAATAATTTACCAGTCAATAGAGGTGTGAATCACCATCATTCCCCTACTTGGAAATTGATTAACAACAACACAAAGTCGGCCACGCCTTTTTATGTGGCGCTTTTAAGTTCTGGAAGTTGTCACACTCCGGGCTCAGTCCAGTACTGCTTACTCCTTCCACTGTAATGTGGACCACAGAGACAGAATAATGGAGAAAGGACCAAAATTGACTTAGTCTAGCTGTAGAGATGTGGACTCACTGGTGCATCCTGCATTACTGTTTAGGAGACTTCAAGAGGAGATTACCCAGAACCCCCTCCACTGGCACCATGTCGTCTGCTGATGACCTGGATGAGAGAGAGCCTCCGTCACCCTCTGATAACGGTGAGTCACACTGAGCGTACCACACTTAGTAATGCATGTTGTTTCTCTTGTTTTGTGCATTTGTTATTTCTTAAGATATTTACACTACATATATTTAATTTTTCCAGCATTATTAACCCAGTAAGTTAAATTCTTTTGGGATTGTTAGTTGCATTTTGTGTACTACCTTAGCTTTTATCTGTGAATATGTATAATCTGTTTTCTTTTCTGAATGAGAATGACCCTGCTTCTCAGTGGGATTGTCCCTCCAGTATATACAAGAAGAAAAGAACATAGCCTCTAATGATGCTGCTTGTCCTTCATTTCTTCTTTCTCTCCCTCCATTCTGCAGGTCTAAGTGAGATGGTAATCGAGTCAGCCAGCTCCCCAGGTCCCTTTAGAAACACCCAGATGTCCAGGGCTGCTCAAACCCACAAGTTGAGGAAGCTCAGAGCGCCGTCCAAGTGTCGAGAGTGCGACAGCCTGGTGGTGTTTCATGGAGCAGAGTGCGAGGAGGTAACCTTGGTTTCTTTTCCCTCTGTTTTGTTTTAGAACTAATGGAACAAAACGCCAACTGTGAGCCTCTATTTAGACCTTCATTAAATGTAGTGAGTCCACAGCATTCAGAGTATTTCAAGTTCAAGGCGAACACTGCCAAAGTTTCACAATGGCGTCTTTATCACTCATGGTGAGCAAAAATCAAACAAAAACTAAAGAGAAAGACCACCTCGTCCCTCATCAAAACATCTGAATAAAGAGAGAAGTTGAAACTGGCCGCAAGCTCTCCTCAGAGACCAAATCCACCAACTGGTCTCAGTCGGGGAACAGGGCAGTGGAAACTGAAGACCTTTTGTTCGTCTTCCGAGGAGTCGCCTCCATCACCCCTGTTTATTTTAGATCCAGTTTCTTTCCATATTTATTGGATACACTGAGGATACACAAGACAATAACAAAACAGTTACTGGAAACTTTTTTTTTTTCAAGAAAGTTATATAATGGTAGAAGACACACTGACAAGACATAAGAATTTAACTCTGCAGTGTACTGGAATCATTCCATGGCATTGGTTCAAGGGGTCACCAAACATAAAGCTTTCTTCTTTGGCCTTTTAGTCTTGATTTTAAGGAGTGGTTCACAGCCAAACTTGTATTGAGTGCACATATTTGTGCTCAAGTTGTAAAGAGCCCAAACAAGCTGGAATAGATTGGCTTTAGTAGGAGAGATGTAGAAACACAGTTTTTATTTGTCCCCATTTAACATGCAGCCTCAGCTTAAGATTGATTGTTCGTGTCGTTATCCTTTTGCTTCTCAAACATTCAGTCCCATCACTTCTACTTTAATCTCTGCCTTTTAGCAGTGTGCTAAATATTTTACTCTATCACTTTCATAACTGATATTTCCTTTCAAAAAATGTTTGCAGTGTTCGTTAGCCTGCCATAAGAAGTGTCTGGAAACCCTGGCCATCCAGTGTGGCCATAAGAAGCTCCAGGGGAGGCTCCACCTCTTCGGCATCGACTTCACACAGGCAGCTAAGAACAGCCAGGACGGCATCCCCTTCATCATACGGAAGTGTACATCAGAAATCGAGAACAGAGCACTCAACATTAAGGTATTTTGTGGTTATCTATATAGTTAATATTGCTCGCATTAAAGGTATACTATGCACGATTGTCAGTTATTGTTTGGAGAGATGCTCGCTAGGGAAAGTAAAGTAAAAGCCAAATTCACTTTTGTTTACCATTCGGCTTCACTATATTTGCCTTTTTTGGCACTGTGTCTCTTGGATGCTTGCTGCTTACTGTCCGGCACCTGGTTGCTACCTTTTTGTAAAGACCCAACCTCACCTTAGCGCTAAAACACCCATAAATGTCCCGAACACAGAAAATAAGAAGACTTCTGAGCTTTTTCATTGTTTTTTAGAAAAATCCTGGATAATATACCTTTGAAATTCTTTATATAGCATGTTGCTTCTTCTTCTTTTTGACTTCAATGAAGAGGATACTCTACTATGTTTGTGTTTTGTATTTAGTTTTGTTGTGGGATATCTCTTGATGCATTCTTAATGGAAGGTTTATGTCTCTTTATTTCCCCTGATAATTGTTGTGTTTATGTCTGGATGATATTTTTGTATTGTGTTGTTGGATGATGGTGGGTTGACATGCCGGAATGTTTGTTTTGTTATTGGTTAATGTGTCTGAATAATCCCATGAGGGATGGGTCATGTAAATGTCCAGACATGAAAATAAAATACTCATTGATTGCCAATATTTCTAATGATAGTCGTAATGCTCTGTGGGAATTATTTAAATGTTTCAAAATGAATGTTATTTTCTAAGAAATTCCTGTGTTGAATTAATTTTGTTTTTGTGCCGTGAAGGGTATCTACCGCGTGAATGGTGCCAAGTCTCGAGTAGAGAAGCTGTGCCAGGCTTTTGAGAATGGCAAGGACCTGGTGGAGCTCTCCGATCTTTATCCCCATGACATCAGCAACGTACTCAAACTCTACTTGAGACAGGTGGGCTGCTTTTAAGATGTTATCCATAGCACTATAGGTATTGGGGTTTTGTAAATTTACTTACACCTGCAAAGAGGCTCATCTAAATGAGGACATGAGATGGTTAAAAATTAGCGCTACAGAACAAAACCTCTGCAGTGGTATTTATTTGTCTTTGTCTATGTTTGGTATATAACTCCCACCTCTGGTCCCCCAGTTGCTTATCTCATTTTTAATTCCTTGCCGCTTGTCTATTTACTTATATATTCTGGTCTCTGTTTGTTATTAACTTCCTTGTTTCATTTGTTTTTCTGGGTCTTTTCTCCCCTCACACTTTCCTCTGCAGCTTCCAGAGCCCCTCATCCTGTTCCGGTATTATAATGACTTCATTGGTCTGGCTAAGGAAAGCCAGAGGATCATTGTGGAGGAACTGGAGGCAATGCGGCTCAGTCCCACCCCAGTGACCCCGGCCCAGGTCAGCGTGGATCTCAATCGCGTCCTCTTCAAAATCAAGGACCTGCTGAGGCAGCTGCCACCAGCTCATTACAAGACATTGCAGTTCCTCATAGAGCATCTGCACCGGTATGACAGCCTCAGTCACATAACTCATAAAACACATTATTTGATCAGTCATTTCACAAGTAGGAACTTTAATCTTATATTTTCGAAACCTAAAAGATGGCTTTAAACATGACAGTTTTTTTTAAATTCATAAGCAATAATCCCTCCTCTCTCCAGGGTGACGGAGCAGTCAGAGGAGAATAAAATGACAGCCAGCAACCTGGGCATCATCTTTGGCCCAACACTGATCAAACCAAGGCAGGCAGATGCCGACGTTTCCCTTTCCTCTCTGGTGGATTACCCGTATCAGGCACTCATTGTTGAGCTCCTGATCAGACACTACCAGATGATCTTTGACACCCCCCTTAGTCCCCTGAGCGGCACCTCACCTACAGAGATCGATGCCCAACGCCTTGACACACGCCTCAACCAACAGGAGAAGGAGCAGCAGCTGAGCAGGCACTCACAGTCGCTGGGAGACATTAAGGAGGTAATTAGTGTTTGGTTTTCATACTAAGCATGAGATTGTGTTATTTTAATGGTATGGCATTCATTTTGACATCAAATGGTAGATTGACACTGTGTTTTGTGTTACCATTACAGCAGAGCTCTAAGGTGTATAAGAGGCATTCCTCCGTAATTCCCTCCTCCCACTTATTGGCTGAGGTTCAGGAAACCACGCCAAGCTTCGACGGAAGTGACTTTGAACCTGGTCAGTATTGTTGCAAAGCTATGTAGCCTATTGAAAGCTTTAGGCCAGTATTACTCCAGATGTAAAATCTTTCTTTTACTTTTTATATGTTAATGTTTAACCTCTTGTTAATCTCTCTATTTAAAGTTGATGAAGTGGATTTGGAGGCCTTCAATGGGGTTTTGTCATCAGGCGTCCCAGAGGTCCCGAAACCTGGCGAGAGTGGCCTCTGCCGTTCTCAGCATGTCACCGTTGCCAGAGTCCAGCTCCGACACCCTCGCATCAAACTCTCCTCCCGGCCAATGAGCATGCCAGCTGAACGGTTACACAACCGAGGCCAAGTGGACGAGAATAACACCCGGAACAGCACCAACCAAGACGTCAGGAAAGGAGGCAGTTTCGACCAGTCCATTGAAGAGGTGGACGAAACTGAGAGTACAAAATCGCGAGTGGGCACGCATTACCGGAGTACATTTATTGACACTCAGACGTTACGCAGAACTTGGGACAAACAGTACAAGCATGAGGTTTCTTCCAGAACTGTCAGAATTGTGGCCAGTTCACCCACAGAAAGTACGGCAGTGGACGCCAGCAACTTATCAAGTTCTGTGCCCGTATCCTCATCATCTTTCTCCCTTGGAAGTACTGGGGGCAGCATGAGCACCATATTCCCTAACAGACCTTACACTGTCGCAGTGCGACCTAGCAGGACTTTAAGAAGGGAGGACAATGTAACCAAGTACAGCCCCACTTCAACAGCTTTCAGGGCTCCCAGGACACTTCAGCCTCCCCCAGGGACCTTCTACAAACCTCCATCAGGGAGCAAAGCTAAAGCACTGCAGAGCTGTGCTTTAGCTAACAGCGCAGAGGAAGAAGATGATGAGGAGGATGATGACGAGGAGGAGGAGGAGGAGTTGGGGATTGAGATAGAGGTGTCTGTAGATGAGCCTCTTGAGGAAGACAACGAGGCTGAGCCATCTCAGTCCCCCAGCTCTAGTCCTGAGGAGCTGGGCCCAAACCAGGCCAAACCAGTATACCAGAGACTACGGCCCAGACGCCTCCAAGAGGTCGAACATCGAGAGGCTCATTTTGTGTGATCATCTGAGAGTCATGGGTTATCAGAGATCTAAAAAAAAAACAGTGCTCAAATGTGATCAATGTGTGCCATATTCTTCTGCATTGACGCTGCAAAGACAATTTCCAGATGTACTATGATTGTGGGCCCCATGCGGACAATTATATGTACCCTTTGTCCTGACAAGACAAACAAGATGCACTTAAAAAATGCTGTATATTTTAGCCTGATTGACCAATAATTCATTTACCAATCACTTGCTCAGTACACTCTGGCACCTGGTCAGAATATTTATAATTTTTTTTTTTAAACTGTGCAATTACATTTTTATTCAAATATTTTGTACCAAGTTGTTCCAGGCTCACTATGTATGTTTATATACCAAAAAACTGTTTGAATTGTTACAATAGTGCATGTAGCCACAACACTGAAAAAAAAGTTTGGTGCACTTATCAATACTCTCACACAGATCTGTTCTGAGTCGTGTTTCTACCTACTGTGAGTCAGAATGTTTTGAACTGTTACATTTAGGTTATAATTAATCATTTTGCTAATAACTTGTATATAAAGCAATATATTGACCGTTGTTACATGCTGCACTGGGTATCTGCATCGGCATTTGTTGATGCTATGGAACACCAGTTGCAAAGGGTATACATCCACTTGTTTTTATACTGTTGAACTTTTATGGTGTCAACTCACACTGCTCTGAAAAGCTTTTAGAAATGCCTCTGGATTGTATAATGGCATTATCTTTCTTATTTTGATATAACATTTCTTAATAGCCAAAGCTGTTTTTTCTTTTTACAACTGAATTAGTTAAATAACCTAAACCTTACAGGTTCTTTGTAAGTAATAGGAAGTGCAGCATTTATTTAAATGGTATCTGTTTTTCATGGTAATGTACAAGGTTGACAGAATGTTGAAAAGTTCAGTGTAAAAAAAAAAACAGGTACATGAAAACAAACACCCTTTTGTAACTTATTAAAATATATCTGACAACTTCCATGATGGTCTGTTTTTTCTTTTTCAGAACTTTAAAAAAAACTTTAAATTAAGAATTTTAATGTGTTATTTCCATGGCCTAGGGAAAGTTTAATGGTAAATGGTAAAGTAAAGTGGAATTTGTTTCTACGTTGAATCGACGCTGTAACTACGGTGTAGCCTCCATGTCGATGCAGAGCCTACCTCCCTAGAAATTTAACTACACGTCACAGCGACGCAGACCTCCTGCCTATTATTGTAAGCTAAAACCATTTCCCTCAGTGGAAACAAAGCTTTTATTTACTTTAATTTCACAGATAAACAATAAATTGTGAAGACAATAAAGCCTCCACAAAAATAGCATTTTAAGTCTTGTGTGTGATTTGGATTTATCCTGGCTTCATATGAGCAGAGGAAATCTCAGCTCATTGCTAGGCTAATTTATACAATGTAAAATGCCATAGACTTGTGCTAATAACATTAGCATGTTGTATTTGTTGGGAAAATGTGTCCAGATAAAGACAAGTGTTTGTATGTGAATGCTGTGAGTTATAGTGAAGCTGATTTGTGCGCTTGTGTTTGAAATTGTCCATATTTAATGTGTGTTTTGGGTGTGTTTAGAATTAATTAAACTTTACAGCGCTTCACAGAAACCTCCGCCACCAACTAGTGTTTTGGAGGTGTAACTGCAGAGTGACAGACACACAAAAGACAATATTCCTACTAAGCTGTTTGCGTGGCTAAGGAAAATGAATATTTCCACCAATATTCCTGTTTACATGCAGCCGCGCATACTCCCATTAACGTGCTCCAGCATGTCATTTATCGTGTCAAAATATGGAAAAGTGAAAAGGCTGGAGCTGCTTGTCATTTTGCTTCTTTGCATCGGAATAAGATTTTTCCAAAGTTTCCAACCAGTGGCGGACTTGTTAGATTGTGCGACACAGCCTCTTTCTTTCAGTCCTTCAACCAGCTTCTTGAAAAGGGCGGCGATGTGACCTGTGCATATCCAAAAACCTTATGATACCCAAGTTTTTCATGAAGTGTTTTAGCACCCTGCTTTTGGATTTGGAAAAGAGAGTTGTCCATGTTTTCTAATATTTCTCTTAGACCCAAGGAGTAACTTGTAAGAATCTAAAAAATGGCTATAATTCTGGGGCGTCGGTGGCTTATTGGATAGAGCAGGCGCCCCATGTACAAGGCTGTTGCCGCAGTGGCCCAGGTTTGACTCCAGCCTGTGGCCCTTTGCTGCATGTCACTCCCTCTCTCTCTCTCTCTCCCCCTTCACGCTTGACTGTCCTATCAATTAAAGGCTAAAATGCCCTAAAAAATGTCTTTAAAAAATAAATAAATAAATGGCTGTAATTCTCCTTTAAAACTAATTTTAACAATTAAGAATTATTCCCATTATCACCACAAGTTATGTGGTGTTACAGTTCACCAAAAGAAAGATTTATCCATGTAATACAGCGAGCTGATAAGACTATTACCAAGCAGCATGACGGCCTGTGAACGTAGAGAGATGCTAATTTTTGTTAAATTGTTATTACATTTGCATATTCACTCTCTATCAGTTTGTAGGATTATAACAGGGGCAGGATTACAACATAGGCCAGGTGGTTAGGTCATGTGTGCCTCTACAACGGATGAGAGCGTTAGCAGTCTCCCAGCACTGAGAAAGGAGATTAAATCAATCTGCTTAACTATTCACAAGGTCTGGATTCTAGCTGTGTTAGCAACCCCAAGCAGCACACGGTGAAATATTTGGTGTTATGCTTTATGTAGTTAGTATCACTCTACAGTGCGAGAGTTCTTCTGAGGTAAGTGATATACCATTCTAGACGATAGCCATGATTTGGGAATTTAGTCAATGTACATGTAATTAGTGATGTGCTTGCCATGAAATTACATAATAGTTGTAAATGACCGAGATTAAAGCTAATTTCGTTACATGCGGCGAGTGTGCGATAGTCAGTGTTCTTGGGTAGTGACTTTAACCCTGAGTAGTACTGAGAGAATGTTTATAGACTGTGGAAAGGTCTACTTTTTACACTGACCATGTGAAGTGTCTTGAGCTCATTAACCTCATTACAAAGCTATTGCTAGCCTTCATCACAGGATGAATGGAGGGACATCTCTATGGAGATCATCCACAACATTAAGCTTTCCTAATGCAAATTTCATGTAAAGTCAGAAATGTTTTTGTAAAACATGGGGTAGCTTTATTTACTAGGGGTGTAATGATACATCGATCTGGATTGATATTGATTCAGTAATCAATGATCAGTGTGAGGTGAAAACATTTATACGCCATCATCTTCAAGATGCATCAATATTTTAAAAATCCCATGGCATGTCTTTGTCACCTTTTCCATCCAAGTGTACCTTCTTTATAAACATTCAAACAGTGCTAGCAGCCTAGCTACAGGCAGATAATGGTATGCAGCCAAGAGGAAATGAGGATATTCACTGATATTGTCTCATATTGATATCAGGCCACTGAATTGAATTAAATTGTATCTTATCGTATCTTATTGTGGTGGACTTTGTGATACCAGCAAACATCTTATCATTGTCCAAAGAATCAATAACATCATATCATAATGTAACTTGTGTTTCACACCCCTGTTGTTTAGTTCATACGAGTGTTGTGGTCTGGTTGAGCACAGGTTCGTCGGCTGGTGCCAGCCCCTGCGGGGGTGAAAAGGAGCAGCCATGGGGGCAGGAACACAGGTCAGACTCCTGCTGTGGAAGAACTGGACCGTCCGCAGGAGGCAGAGGGTAAAATTCTCTCATCTATTTATTGCCTTCAAGTATCTTTCTTTGCAGATGATACCATCTAATTTACTGAAAAGTCTTTTTTTTTTTTTTTTCGTTTGTGATCACCTGCAATATGTTTATGTTGTGGAACAATGCAAAAGCAAAATAATTAACTATATGAATAACTTCTTAGTTATGTTTTAAAGTCAACTTATCCTTTTAAATGCCTCTCAAAGGCGTAATATGGAAACTGGCATTTGCTAACTTGCAAAATTGATGGAAGTCAAAAATCAGATTCTATAAAAATATCTTATAGCCCGACAGGATATTCTGATAAGATTGATTAAGGACCTTTGTCATATCATTTTGAAAGTTCTACTTTTGCTTTGCTTTTGTCTTGTGACTTTACATCATATCATGTTGCTACCCAGCTGTAACTTTATTGCACATTTTCAGTAATAACATTTAGCATAATTAAGATTCATCATCCATTAAGAACAAGGTACAGGGGCATTATTGGCCTATTACTTTTGTTTTTATGCATCTAACACTTGAATTGACATCTGAGTGACTCGCTTACTGCCTTTAAACAACAACAGGATAAAATGCAGATTGACAGAGTTTACATTGTGCTCTCCAACCAGGTGCGTTTCTTCATGGAGATCATGTGGCCTGTTATGCTGTTCATGGGGTTAGTGTGGCTGAGGAGAGTGAATCCACTTTACCGCCAACATGAATGTAAGCAAACAACTCTTCACCAAGAAAAAATATCAGAAATATCTCAATCCACAAAGACAGAAATATGATATCTTATTCATGATTTATAAATGACTTGTGTGAGGCACTGAAAGCCCAAAGTATCTTCTCTACCTCAGGCCACTTCCCCAACAAGGCCATGCCCTCCACAGGGATCCTGCCATGGATCCAAGGAATCATCTGTAATGCCAACAACCCTTGTTTTCAATACCCCACCCGTGGTGAATCTCCTGGCATGGTGTCCAACTACAACAACTCAGTGTAAGCATCACCCTGGGGTGGTGGAGGGAGGTCATTTTGAGCCAGAGGTGTTAAATTCCTATGAAACATTTGATCTGAGACAAAAGGGCTGATTATGTAGTAGAGTCAAACAGAATATATTCATCTGGATTATATTCTACTGGTTTCAAAGCCTCAGTGTGTGCACATATGAAGGTCTATACTCAGGGGTGCAGCACACAATTTTGGGTCCTGTACATAGGCATTCTCTATGGACATCTCCTGACATCCACAACCACAGTCCTACGCCCCTGTATATGCTTTTAATCTGCTGTTAAACAGGCTGAATGTGTGTGATTTTTGACTGCTCCTCAGACTGGCTCGGTTCTACATGGATGCCCAGGAGCTTCTTTTTAGTGACCCAGAGTTTCAGCAAGTTGGTCGCCTCTGGAGGGAACTGACTGCCATGAGTAACTTTATGGACATCCTGCGCACCCGTCCTGAACAGATCTCAGGTCAGTTCTCCAGCCTTTTGTCAACATACTGCAACATTGTCTCCGAAGGGAAAACCCGACATCAGTAACAGATGTGCGCAGCAGAATACAATTATCTTTCCGGATTCAGTTTAGTTGACAAACACGACAAAGGCCAGGAGTTATATCAGTTGTTGACCCTATGTTCCATCGTTCCTTTCCAACATTACCATCCACCCACAGATAAACATGCCAGTAAAAAACAGCAGTAAACATATGTATATTATTTTTTAAAGACTGATTTCAGTGTACAAAACCATGACCTCATTTGGAGATGTTATCTAGCAGCCTCTGTTTGACCATTTTCGTAAAAGGTTGTGGGTTGTGCACATCCTTTATTGCAAACAGGCAGTTTGTTCCACTCCATAGCACCAGCATAGATAAAAGAAACCTTAGCATGGTTTGAATCTATAAAGGTTCAGGTTAGCTACCCCAGCTTTTCTTGAGATTTTGAACTTCTTCTAACTTCTTGAAGTAATTGTCAATTTGTGTAGGGGCTCTGCCTTTTACAAATCTTTTAGTATGGATATGAAACACGCAACTGGAAGCTGTTGGAGCCGAAAGAAATGAGACCTGCCCACATGATCCTGTGATAGAGCCCGAGCACTTTTCGAGCTAATTTGTATTGTACTTCTTGAAGTTTGTATTTCAAGGCTTTATGAGGGATTTGCCATTTTTTTCGACCAGTATCATGACAATTTGTGTAGTATTTGTAAATGAACTGTGGTAAACTTCCCTCCATCTTACCAGAACTCCCTGCTCATCTTATTCTCTTTTAATCAGACCAAACTCTAATCAAACTGTAAAACTATGCAGTGTTGATCAAATATAAACCAAGATTTGCACCTTAACCGTTCTCAGAAACATGTTTGAGCTTGCTGTTTAACTGTAATTCGGCACGATTTGTCACCAATATGCCAAAATGGCCAAGCTACATCACCCACCAGCGGGAACATTTTGTGGTCCTGTTTTTTGTAGGTTTTCTTCCGTTTGAGCAAAAGCAATTGCCGCAGCTCTTTTCCTCTGATTTCTCTGGTCATATAGCACCACTTATTGAAAGACCAACTTTTCAGCAGTAAAATACCAACAGTTTTAGGGATCCCTATCCAGTAATGTAGCCGTCCTGGCTAGATATCTAGTTCTTGCATTTACCTTCCCCAAAATCTTCAAGGCCATGAAAGCTCCCCCTAAGTTCTTATCAAGGATGCAACCCAGGTAGCTAACAGAGGACTTTGATGTAATATATTCCTCTTAAATCTTAATACACCTTTCCCAGTAAGGGTTTCTAGTGGAAAATTATATTAATCTTAACATACAGCATTGACTACATTTAGCATTGCAAAGTATTCTCAGTATCCTGCTCCTGAAAGAGCATACAAATAGTTTGATTTCATGAGCGTACGCCTTTATTCTTCCTTTTTTGTTGCTGTTATAATTTGTAAAGATGAAACATGTAGAGTTTTGGTACACACGCCATGATTTTTTTTAAAACTTGGAACCATCATCTGGTCAATCACCGTGTCACAGTCTAGATCACGTCTCACACGTTTTCCCATCAGTCTGTGTATTTGTGTTGTCTAACAGGATTACATCACATGGGTTTAAGAAAGGCCCGTAACGTAAGCTGCTTACTTTCACCGCCGTTGTGTTGTTTATTTGGTGGGAAACCGATCCATGCGCCCTCAGTCCATGCTCCTCTATACGCGAGACAACAAAGCAACGTTCTCAAGGGACGGCATGCAAACAATCTCTGTTCATGTCAACGTATACATGTACATCCATACTGTCTATACAGCATGTTTCCCAGCAAAATAAACCTTTACGATGGGAGTGGAATGAGGCTGAGTGAATTCCAGCCTGTGAGTGATAACGTCTGGCTGCTCTCTGTGCTGTCACTCTCATGGAGAAATATGTAGATACACTAACAGAGCCAAAAGAGATATGCATCCACATTCCATGAAAGTTCCCATGAGCCCCAGGAAAAAAAATTAAATCATGTTGAGAACCAAGTTATGTAACTTTTCAAACTGACCCATCATGACTGGTTATATTAACAGAAAACTTGAGTGGACATAGACATTTCATGGGCAAGGCCCTTGATCATGAGCAAAGTGTGTGTGTGTTTAATTTATGTGTGCATACACCTATGTCCATGGGTCCATAGAGGTATATTCCCCATAATTATTACATAACACACAAATAAAGGCCAACTGTCTATGGGCGGATTATGAAACAGTGGGCCCCTGGAAATAGATAAGCTCGGGGCCCCGACACCTCTCCTGCATAGCAAGAAGACACACAGACTGTGTGGTGATATTGCATGTCCTTGTAAGTTGTTATGCTTTTTTTTGGTTTTGTGTGTCGTTGTGGTCATTTGGGTCTTTTTTTGGTCATTTTGTGTTTCCTTGTAGTTATTTTGTGTCTCGTTGTAGTTTTCTTTTGTCTCTTTGTTATTTTGTGTCACTTTGTGGTTGTTTTGTCCCTTTTTATGCCTCTGTGCCAGCGATAGCCATAGATGGACGCATTATGCTTTCAGGTGGTCCATCCATCACATTCCCGTTTTATCCCCAGAAGGCTTTGGGAGTATTTCTTCAACTTTGACACAAATGTCCACTTGGACTCATTGAAGTGATTAGAATTTGGTGGTCAAAGGTCAAGGGCACTATGACCTTGCATTGGTCTCAGTCTAATGAACACAATATCTCAAGAGGGCCTTGAGGGAATCACCTCAACTTTGGCACAAATGTCCAAACTGATTTTTATTCAAAGGTCAAGGTCACTTTGACCTTGCATCTGTCTAATTCTTGTGAACGTGATATCACAAGAACACTGTGAGGGAATTTCTTCAAATTTGGCACAACTGTCCACTCTGAGTCAAGGATGAACTGATTTTGGTGGTCGAAAGTCAAATGTCAAGGTCAATGTGACTTAGCAAAACATGTTTGGCCCTAATTCAAGAATTCATACTCTACTTATGACAAGATGTCATGCAAATGTGTAAGTAGTATAAAAGGACGAATATATATAATATATCTATAAGGTCAAAGGTCAACTTTACTGCGTCATCATAATGATCTGCAAAAGCGCTTTTCTGACCATTATGCAACAACTAGTTTGCAGAGGCATACAACCACGAGGCAGTAATTCTAGTTGTAGTTATTTTGTGTCTTGTTGCAGTTCCTTCATACAGTACCTCTTTGTGGTAATTTTAAGTCTCTTCTATGTTGGTGTTTGTTAATTTGATTCAGATTTGGCAAGTGAAGGCCAGATGGTCCTCTAACACTTTGGGCCCCTGGGCCTGTGTCTCTGCAGCCCATTCAGTAATCCATCTATAACCTGTGTAGTATAGTTCGACCTTTTTTAAAAACACACAATCCCCACCATTTATGGAATTTTTTGGCAGAGAGTTTAATGACAAGATTGATAACCGCTCTGATATCTGTTAAATATGGAGCTACAGCGAGCAGTTTAGCACAATGGCTGGAGGCAGGCAGGAACAGTCCAACAGCCCATCAGTAGGCAAGTGTGCAATTGAAAATAAAAGGACTTTTGTTTCAGTGATCAGTGCGTCATAAATGTTGGTGTGTGTAACCTGCTCACCACAAGAACAAGCAGCATTAATACAGTGGGTGTGATTTTGTCATTTTGCTATGTTGGCTAACTGGTCTGTCAGTTGTGTCTCACCACCTCTTGGGTAGAAGCAGGACTTCTAATAACATTTCCATTTCTTCTGTTTTTTGGGCTTTTGAAATTAATACTTCCCCCATTTCCTCCCCCCTTCTTACCTTTTGGTTTCTTTGTGGTTTCAAGTGTGTGCAAGAGAACTGTATCATAAGGCAAGTCATTTCAGGGCTGAACCTGGACGCAGGCCACACCAGCACTTTACTTGACAAAGCAACTTTATTCATGCACAGACAGGCCACTGGAAATAATGAGACAGTGCAGAGGTGGAGTGACTTCACTGTATGTTCCTATCCTTGTAATGCAGCATATTTGTCACAACCTGCTCCTATGTGCCACTCAGACTTTTTTCAACTTACCCAGTGTTTTGTGGAGCACAGAAGAGTTTCAAGTGCCATTTTTCATTCACTCGAACCCCCTGTGTATCTCTCTGTAGGCCGAGGAGTGAAGGTGGAGACTATCCTAAAGGATGATGAGACTCTGACATCATACTTGCTGAGAGATGTTCCTCTGACAGAGTCTGTGGTGTATCAGCTAGTCCATGCCCAGATTAGGCCTGAACAGGTACACTGGCACACAGGCACACAATGGAAAGGATCCCTAAAAAGGTTGACCTTTTTGTTACAGAGTAAGATTATTTCTGTTTCAACAGAAACAGCCTTGAATCGCTGCCGCCAAACTCACCAGACTCCATTTGAATGAGCAATAGTTTTATCATCGTAAAACACACTTCATGTGAAGTCGACAGAAAAAAAATCACAATAACCGTCTCAGTTTGTCTTGGTTGGAATAAACCCTTAATTCACCCATTTAGATGTTTAGATTTGAAAATATTCCACAAGTAAAGACTTGTTCCCACCACTCCATATTTGTGTTCAAGGAGTTAACTTCAGGTATGACCTGATTCATTGGTATTAGTAATTCTGGCTGATAAACGGCTGGGAGAAATCCCCCTTTGGCAATTTACACACAGGAAAACGCACACATACATCCATGCATGTTATTTTATCCAGACACACACAAACACTTTAAAATACCATAACACGCCTTCCTCTGAATCACTGCTTGCTTGAGGGTAATGTGAAGTACAAATGAGTCAGCTCTGAATGAGCTATTAAAGATTGTTTGAAAGGTGTTCACATCTGCAGCATTGCAGGCTTTACAATTAATGCAACTTTCGGCATATGTACTTATAATTCTTTCATCAGGCCCCTATAGTGTCTTTTCATGCTCCTATCCCAGCATGCATTGGACACACTTGACAGCTCAGCATATTCACAAGCAAATACATTTATATCTATGGTCACACCTTTGGGCAATTTGGAGTTTCCACTTAACATAACCTGTTCATCTAAGAGCTGGCTGACAGGATACATGTACAATATGCATTGTGGCATTATAAAGGAAACAAAATTGATTTTGATTGCTTTGGAAGTTTCCATTTAATGTTTAACTCTTTTATGTTGTGAGCCATTTTAATGCATAAAAAACAAGTGGAAAGTACTGACTTGAGGTTACATAACATATCACAGTGCAATGTCAGTATTTATATGTTTAAATCCTTAACCTATGTTACCTTTCCACTTACATTTTCCTAGTTTGCCTTTGGGGTTCCAGCCTTGCATTTAAAGGACATTGCCTGCAGCCTGACCCTGCTGGAGCGGTTCCTCATCTTCCCTGGCCGCCGCGGACTCTACGCTGTTCGCAATGCCATGTGCATCCTCACTCCACAGCGGCTGCAGATCATTGAGGACAAATTCTACGCCAATATCGACTTTTTCAAGCTCTTCAGGCTGGTCAGTCTTGGCTGGGATGTTAGTAATATACCGTAGAGCAATTCTGAAAACTACTGTAGATATATAACACCTTCAGTAGCTGCCCTCAGTAGGATGTGTGCCAAGGCTCATTGCTAAAATCTACAGTCTGTTATTTAATGGTTTAGCATTTTTAAAGCCACCCGTAATGGTCTGATTGTATAACGCTCATAGAAACATCACTTTAAACGAATGAAATGCATACATTTCACATAACTTGGCAGTTATCCATTTAGCTTATGAAAAGAAAAGGCCAGTATAAGTGGTTGGATGATTCCCATTTGGGGCATTGCCATGTTTAGCTCATTTGCAAAGATCTTCAATGGCTATTCACAGAAGGCTGAGCCAGCTGCTGACTGGGTGACTTGAGGTTAAGCTGGCACAAAGCATTTTGCAAATGTCATATCCTGCCAAATACTATATGTGCAGGATATGACATCTGCAAAATAGTTATCAAGCAGTGTGCTGTAAGTGTTAAGTTTTAACCACA
The DNA here is from genome assembly GCA_026686955.1 of Epinephelus cyanopodus. Classification (NCBI taxonomy): domain Eukaryota; kingdom Metazoa; phylum Chordata; class Actinopteri; order Perciformes; family Serranidae; genus Epinephelus; species Epinephelus cyanopodus. The sequence goes on from CM048935.1 coordinate 8,500,527, forward strand.
GTATGGGTCTGATTTATGCATTAATCTTGTTGACAAGTAAATTTATTAAGAGCTTTTGTTGTTTAAGTCTAAAGGAAACCTAAATAACAGCATAATATTGTCACGGTCAACATTTTACAGCCATGTTTATTATACTTAGACTGCACCCATTATGGTAACAGCATTATGGTAATACTGTATACTAACCATCATTAATAAATCACAAATGAACACTTAATTAAACTTTAGTAAATAATTATTTTACTTTTAACAAAAGAAATGAAATGATCATTAAAATGTTTACTGTTTTTAAAAAGTGATATTATCTTTGTAATTTTGGCACTTTATTGTTGCACACATTATAACATGTTTTATCTTATTATCTTACTATATAATGACAAAAACTCCTGCCTGTTCCATGTTTTTCTCCTCACTGACTTGGTCAATCCATGTGAAATTTGGCACAGTGGTAGAGGGTCATGGGAGGATGCGAATGAGGCAATATTACATCAATTGGCCAAAGGGGGGCGCTATAGCAACCGATTGAAATTGCAAACGTTGAATGGGCATATCTCATGCCCCGTATGTCGTAGAGACATGAAACATTGCACAGAGATGTCTCTCCTCATGAGGAACACATTTGCCTCAAGAACACTCATAACTTCTGGTTATATAGATTTTCCTCCATTTTGAATTTTTTTTTAACACTTAAAATCGATCTCTTACTAGGAAGTTTGACCGATCTGCATGAAACTCGGTGAACATAATCTAGGGACCAATGTCTGAAGTTCCCTCTTAGCAAAAGTTGGAAAACTTACTAAAACTGGGCTTCTATAAGGCAATGAATATTGCGGAGGGCGTGGCTCATCACATAAAGGTGTATAACATCTCAAGGGTTTCACCCATCACCACGCAACTTTGTAGGCATATGACCACACATAATCTGAGGGGACCCCTCCATTATTGACCCCATCAAACAAAATGGGGGCACTAGAGAGCTCATTTCTTATCTAGGCCTAACTGCAATATGGATTTTTACTAAACTTGGTAGATATGTAGAACAGGACGCCTCAAGGTGACTGGAGAAATTTAACTCTAATTGGCAACTGGGTGGCGCTATAACAACAGAAAAATGCTTAAAAATGGCTAAAATGCGACCGATCGCTGTGGCTCCCCCTGTGGACCAATGTTTTTTTCTAATTTTTGGTATGACTAAGTCATGGTATGGTATGCTGTACATAATCACGGAAACTGTCAGTGTGTCATTCTGTCTGTCCAACGTTTTTCTACTCACTGACGTGGTCAATCTATGTGAAACTGCACATAGGCATTGAGGATTGGCATAGGTAGAAGGTGACAAAGCTACCAATGGGTATGGACTAGTACTATATTAATTATTTGTTAATGGATTTGGATTGAAGGATTGCGACTTTATAATGGCCACCTTAATAATGTTTATAGATGATTTACAAACGAATTATTAACAATTAACAAAGTATTACAAATATGTGGTCCATCTATCTATAATTTTTCATACAGTTTTTTAATTTACAAATGCCTTCTGAAAGGTTTACTAAATCATTTTGTAATCCTGGAATTTCTGTGACTATTAACTACTAAAATAACATACATTATAGCATTAAACATAATTGTAAATGTTTATTTTATTGTTTGCTAACAGTAACATAACTTTAATAATGATGGTTAAAGTGTTACCCAAAATAATGAAAGAGCTTAAATAGGTACATCTACTGGCTCAGAGTCATCATGCTTTAATGATATCCCTCATCACTGACTCACAGCTTCAGCTCTGTATCAGAGAGATGTAACACTTACTTTGTACACTCAGTGTATTAGCTGATGGTTGCAGCTCATGTCTGACTTCACATCAGCAGTCTGTGCTGAAATCACATCTGGATCGAAACTTAACAAGCCCACACAGGCCTATCATACAGCATGTTTAATGTCGTGAGGATAAACAGCTGGTAGTATTTTTGTAAGAGCTCTGACTCACAGGGTGGGACAAGCAGTTCTCAGGGAAATGCACGTCGGCTTTGTGTCTAAAGTAAATAAAGTCGACTGCAGTACATTATTATCCAGGAATGTTAAAGTGACAGTGTTTTAATATTGTAAAGATTCTGTATGTGGCATTCAGACCGTTAATAATAATAATAATAATGCAGATGTGTGTCAGTGTATGTGTGTATCCCACAGGCTATTTCATCACTGCCACTTTGCACTGTGCTCATACAGCACTTACTGCCTCTCTTGGGATGATGATTTTAAAGTGTAGCACACACTCCTCTGGTTTCACCCTGGTTAAGACTGTCTGAGTAATTAATATTTTTCTAAATACAGGAAACAAATTTGAGACAAAATTGAAAACTGCAAACATAAAAATGACCTCTAGAAATTAATCAACTGACCTCACTTAGTTGAGGAAATTGCTGGGAAGACCTTATTACTTTTAAGCAGGGCCTTATTTATCTGCATGAGACTTCACTAAGAGTGTGCTGCAGCTCAGCCAACATGCTTCAAATAGGTGCGGGTGATGTGAAACAGCCATGAGCATTAGCTGAGCATGCAGACCTGGCCTCCCTGTGTAATTAGCTTAGTGAAGAGACACTCCTCTGGTAATCACAGGCCACTTAGCGTAAACATGTCCCACAATGAGATAGACAACAATGGCTGACCTCTGCCTCATCTTCATCCAGGTACAATTACATGGGTCTGAGCCAAGTGAGTTACGTTGATTGTCTGTCTTGTACTATTGCAGGTAAAGCTAAAAAAAAGTGCTTGATTTTGATGCCATTTATACCAGCAGGAACAGCGTCACAGCAGCTTGTGTTGTTTTCACTTTGTGAGTCAGAGTGTGTGTGTGTGTGTGTGTGTGTGTGTGTGTGTGTGTGTGTCCTGGAGACACCTGTTGCTGTTACTGGAGCTACTACAGAAGCCATTTTGAGTATTTGGCCAGTAGTTGTCTTATTGTCTGTGTATAGATTTGGTCACAATGGTGCAAGATGCAGTCATGAAACCTTACAGCTGTGTAGCCGATATCAGAATGAAGGCCGCGGTCAAGACAAGTGTATTCTGAGTGGGGGGTGGAAGAAAGGGGGCAGGAGATAGGAAAGAGGGCCATTACCCCTCCACTTCCTTTGCAAGATGATCTCAACTGTGACTGAATTTTGAATTTTGGATGTACAAAATCATGCATGAGTGAAATCAGAACACAGTGACCACAGCGAGAAAAGCCAGCAGGGTGAGATGATGTTGGCTTTTGGAACCAAAAGTAACCCTTCAGTCATGGTACCAAGACCCTGTGTCCACTTTGTGTGTTTCCACCGCAAACAGTACCACTAAATGTGGGCGGGGTTGTGGTCACTCACTGCTCCGTCCGGCACTCACTGTATTTATGCACCCCGTTTATCGTACACAGAACGAGGCTGCACACTGACAAGTGAGGATTAAAATATATGCAGTTCCCTTTTTCCGGTCAAAATGAATATATATTGCTAAATGTTTGAAGATCTACTCATTACTTTAAGTCTGTGTCTTCCAAGAGAGACAAAAAACAACTAAAGTAATGAGCCTAAAAACCAGCCACAACTCAGCCCTGAGCAGAGTGACCATCCACCACTAACCAATCAACAGACTGCAGTGTTCACAGCTCCACCTTTTAGTACCATATCTGTGTGCTAGGTACCCCAACAGAGGGGGGACCAAAAATGGGGACGGTGCAGAACGTTTCCATTAGTACCATCCATAACTTTTCACAGTGGAAATGAAAAAATGAGAACTGAGCTGAACTGAACTGTACCAAACTTCTTGGTGGAAGCAGGGTTTTAGTGGAAAATGGAGGTTTGAAAAGATAAGAATGTTAGTGAAAGTTACTGAGTGTTGAAAAAGATCCCTAAAAGACAGAAAGCGTTTTAGGATGTTCCAGCGTTTAGGCATTGTTTGGTATTGTTGCTGGATGATGAGGCAAACTCTTCAGGAAGGTGGGAATGTTTGTCTGTGCTCACTGCTCGCTGATAGGCTCAATCTATATATGTGAGAGGGAAGGATGTCTCTTCTGGCAGCTCTGTGTCTTGGCCTCGAGCTGCTTCCTGGAACCTTTAGCCCATTGTGTGGTGAGCTGGCTGGAAGATCCCTGGGCCAAGCAGCAGATCCTCAAGAGAAAGCAGTGCTCAGCAGATACAACACATGAATGATGAAGGCAGTGCTCAGGTGTTTCTCTCTGGTCCACCAAAACATGTTTATGTCACAACATATTTTAATCACCTAATTCTCTATGAATCTGTTTATAATACAATATTTTTTACACTAATCTTGAGATGCATTTACACTGTAGTTACATTGTGAGGGACAGGTGGACATTGGCTGGAAATAAGTTGCTTTACAGCACATTGCTTTATGGCATAAAACAAGAACTTCTTTATTTTGTCAGACAAAGAAAATTAGACAAATACTTTTAAGTTGCGTCATGCCACCTGGTCAGACTGCACATTGGCTTTTATCAAGTATCAGCTCAGACAAACAAAGTGACTCCAGGGAGGGGGACAATAGTAACATCCTCTGTATCAGAAAACAATCAGGTTCTTGGGAAATGTGGGGTTATATTTGAGAAATACTGCATGTGCAAAATGCAAACGTTTGGCAATGAAATGTTTGCACCAAGTAAAAGTGACACATATGTTGAAGTATTTATATTAAGATCATGTATTTGTGTTTCTCTCCAGCTTCCTCGTGTGCTGGACAATTACTCAGAAGGCCTTGAAATCCGTCTCTGGGTACGGGTCGTCTCTGCGGTCTCGGACAAACTGCGAGAGGTAAGCCATGGCCTGTGCAGCCCCCAGTATAGCTCCACTCAAAGTTCACTGCCTGCTATATTTAGCTGTCAGGAAACAGTTGCTTCCTCTCGCCTGAGATTTTACGCAAACACAGACAGTAGGGGGATTTCATTTAGTGCGTATGAGGAAGGCTAAATCCAGAACAGCTACACCTCTTTAGCTTTAAAAACAGATAGATCATCATAATGGGATCATCCCAATGGAAACAACACAGAGGCTGCAAGAACAGGTGAAGCCTCCAGATGTGGAGAAGGTTAAACATCAGGAGTGATTGAATGGTTTGTTTGTGTTTGTCTTTCTCTCACTGACACGGAGTCCATGCACATTGTTATTCTTCTCCTGAGATTACCCTCCTCACTGTTTTCACTTTTAGCTTGGTCACTGCTGAATAAGTTGTCTTCAATGGACATGATTCAGTGTCTATTCAGCATGCAACTCTGTCTCAGTGCTTTGTGGTGTACCTGTATTCTAAACATCCAGCACACACTGGCGTGTGGAAATACTGTTTTGTTTGTTGTGGATGTTTCTATGGAATATCTGGTGAAGCTGACAGCCTGACATCCTGTTGGCAAGACACTTGTCTTTGTCTCGACTGTAGACAGTCTGCAGTCGAGACAGACGACGTGCAACAAAATTGGAAAAAATAACCTCAAACAAAACAAAAAAAAAACAACCTAACTTTGTGATCAAACAAGGCCAAAAAAGAAAGAAACATAACAGTGTCACCTTGTCTCTAAAATATCAACAACAACCTCATTAACAGCTTTGTGACGATGCATTTTTCATATGAAGTTAGGAATTAAGAACTATTTAACACAGAAAGTAACACACACTGAATGTTGTGTCAGCACTGATCACTGTAAGACTAGAAAGTAGCTGTACTCCACAAACAGTAGACGTTTTCACACATCTACTTAATATGTACTGTATATGTATTTTTAACATTTTCAAATATACTGAGTTAAAAACTGCATGTAAAATTGAAATCCTTATATATATAGTATGAGCAACACATTCTCACTCCGCAACAAAAGCAAGCGCCGGATTTTGACAACTTCAAAATGAGACCAGGCTCGTATGAGATATGATGTCATTTTGTCTGAGGTAATTTGATTGGCTGTAGCTGCTGTAACTGTTTTGTTTAAAGTTTTAATTTGCTGAAGGCCTCTTCATTTTTCTCCTCACCCTAAGGGCACAGTTACACATGAGCAAAATGAACACAGATTAATATTCATATATATTTAATATTGTTTACTGTATTTTTCAACTTTCAACAAAAACCTGCATACCCAAGATCACTCCTCAGCATCATTGACTCATGCTACTGTTGGACATATCTTTAACATGGAAGAACTGTCATGTGTTAAATCTCGAAGTGAACACCTCTCTGCTCTCATTTAAGATCTGTTGTCCTTGTTTATTTCTCCACAGTTATTCCAGATGAACAGCTCCAGGGAGCTCCTCCAGGCAGTGACTCCTCTCTTCCAGAACAATCTTTCCTTGAGGCAGGTGATGGCTGCTGCCTCCAGCCTGGTGTGTGGCTACACTGAGGGTGCTTTCTCCAGAGTTACCTCCTTTAACTGGTATGAGGACAATAACTACAAAGCCTTCCTGGGTATCAGCAGCGGCAGGGCACGAGCCAGTGACACATACGACAACAGCACCAGTGAGTAGATCATTTATTAGTGCACTGGTATGACACATTTGATTAGGCGTTGTTCCAGTCTTAAGCTTTTGGTTTTATTTTTGAGCCAGAGGCTTTGTTGTTGTGACTGGAACAATGTCTGCGTCATTTTTCTGGAGTAATTGTTCTTAAATTTCTGTTGAATGTCAGTGGATCTACTGGTTTAGTGTGACAGACTCATGAGGTTTGAACATTATCATTTTAATTACCTCTGCAAAGAATTTTGAATGCAATTTGGTGCAAAACAAAAAACAAAAATGATTTTAAGATCCCATTCGAATTGTGCCATGAATTACACATATGTCTGTCAATTTTACATATTATTTTGCAAGTCAAGAAAGTTGCAGTTGGTCATAGTGCCTCTTAGTTTTATGCGAAACTGCTCACTACACCTCTCATCACCACTACCAGCTAGCTAGCTAGGTGAATTAGCACATGTTCCACGCACAAATGTAATGTAATGTATTCAGTGACTCCTGGTCTTTTTATCTGCTTCAGTAAAAGAGAAAATAATGATCTCACTTATGTGACGTGTAGTCGTTCTAATTATGTATTTTCAGTATTTATTTATTTTTTTGACAAACTGTGACTCTCTTTACAGGCTAAATTATCTTTTAAGTTGCGACCATCATATGTGTAATTCATGGCACAATTAAAACGGGATCAACAAATTGATTGTCTCCTACCGTTAACTATTGTAAATATATGTTTTTTGGGAAATAAGATCCCATGATGGTCCACTGGAGGGGCAGGGACATGTCCCTCTATGTGTCATGTTGGAGCAAACTTTTTGCTTTTTTTCTGAATTCTTTTTGTCAAGAGGGATGGCTTTTAGTATTTTTCCAAAACAGTTTATTCTCCTTTTCAACTACAGATTTCATCAAGTCATCACCCCACTAAATAGGGTATATTTCATATTTTTTGACATATATTTGTCATGGTATGTATTATACTTCTTAAAAGTATAAAATAAATGAAAACCATTTATCTGTTATGCCATCTGCCATATTCTCACACAATAGATTTTATCAGTTATGTAAAACATAACCTTTCCCTGCAGCTCCATTCTGCAATGATCTGATGGAGGAGCTGGAGTCCGACCCCATCACCAGGATTGTGTGGAACTCTGTCAAGCCCATGCTGATGGGACAGATCCTCTACGCCCCCGACTCGCCGGCTGTCAGGCAGATCATACGAAATGTAAGCAGCACGGGCCACTTGGTGGAAGCAATACTGTAATACAATATTCCAGTGAGTTATTGTTGTAGGATTCTGCACATACACTGAGAGCTCACTCTGTCTCTTATATCGAGTTTCTGTTAGACAAGACTTGATGCATTTTACTTTGCGTAGGTTATTTTGAATGTATAAAATATATATAGAGAGAATGAAAAATGTATATAACAAAATGTCCCAGATTACCACCTTTATATGATTTCCGTCACCTCATGACATCCACATCTTTGATTTGGAGCAAGCAAGCCCTCTGCAGTGAACAATGCATTTTCCCTCCAAAGGAGATCAGCTCTCCTCATGTCATGTCCAGCCCTTTGTATCTCGATGTAGATACTTGTTGGTCAAAGCCCTTCAGGGGGGCAGCAGTCATGGATGGCTTGGTTGCAATGGAAGAACACAGGCTGATCGGCTGTGGTGACTACCACACAGTCTACTGGCGCCACAGCTTTTTCAGTGTTATGTAAGCAGTAAGGGTCCGTCCGTAAAGACGTGTGATCACGCACACAAAGACACACACTCGCATTTCCTCTTTAATGCCCTCTTTGTTTTCCTCTTCCCTCAGATTGGGATCTTAATTGCACCAAGAAAGTAATGACTAAAGGGTTAAGTCATTTCTTTATGAGACCGACAATATGGCCTCCGCGGACTCTTTGTTTTCCTTCTCTTAACTCTGTCATGCATCAGTTTGTTTCAGAAGAAACTCCAAGTGAAGCACTATGCATTTAAACATATGTTTTCACGCTTTATGTGACTGCTCTTGTGTATAATGATGAGGTATGCTGGTTTCTCTGCGTCCCACTATCAATGCTACTTTACTTGGTTACTCTTAACAAACACAGAAGAGGGACACACAGGCCATATCATTCAGATCTGCATAAAAAGCTTGGTGTTTCTTTTCAGTTAAATTTGATATACTGAACATTTTCAGAATTAAAATCAGATTAAATTAAAAAGTAAATTAGCAAACCTCATAGTTCAATACGTCCGAGCTCTTCTTTCTTTAGTGTTTTATGCTCCAAAATGGCAGTGGCCCAACATATTGTAATGTCAGACGATGTGTCTTTAAAGGCTTTACATGCTGTTTTCTAGCCAGTGGTGCCCATTACTGAAGGCTGACATTACTGTCTTTAAGAAGCTGTACTGCGCTCATTTTTTAAGCTAGCATGAAGGTAGTGATATCATTTGAAAATAGACAACCTAAGGCATCCATGTGCAACCATGTTGGCATTGCTTGTCGTAAAGGGGGCTAAAAAATGCTCCAGAAATAGGTAAAATTTTGGGCAAGGAAGTATTGGCATGGTGATTTTCAAAGAGGTCCCTTGAACTCTCACCTCAAAATGTCTCAGTTCAGTTCAGTTTTATTTTTAAAGCCCAGTATCACAAATCACAATTTGCCTCAGAGGAATTCACAGCATATGACATCCCTCTGTCCCTGGACCCTCACAGCAGATAAGAAAAAACTCCCCCAAAACAACCCTTTAACAAGAAAAAATGTCTGACCGTACCCACAGATCTCCCCTAAAATTGAGAAAGTTTGCTCTCAGTAAATGTTTTTCCCTACATTCAATGAGCTCCGTCAAATTACAACTGTTTATTTATTTATTTTTTTAAGAAAATTGAAAACCAGCCTATTGGAAGAACAATGATTTGCCTATTGTGTATGTACAGATTCATAACACATTATTGTGGAGGTTGTTGTGGAACCCAAAATGGAGATCAAGATAATTAGTGTTATTAGCTGTAAAATAAGACATCAATGTGCATCACTGTGCAATTTTTAACTCTCTATATTGACATAGTTTTCAGCTACCCTAAGCAAATTCTTTAAATTCAGTTATGGCTTTTGGTTTTGGTGTGACACCCCAATATTTTCAGCGGCCTCAAATGGCCACCACTATGAATATTTTTGGGGCATCTCTGTATCTCTGTAAGAAATCAAAGAAATCAAGAATAGCTGATAGGAACCATGTGTGCAATGGTGCTGGAGCTCTAAGCAAACTCCTTGATATGTTTGTTACCCTCTTACACAGATGCATCTGATTAGGTCATGTCAGGGCACCACAAGTATTTCATTAAGTTTAATAGATAATACTTTCAGAAGCAAACTTACTACATGCGCTCACATATGTAGGTATATGCTAAGTTAAGCACAAAATCCTCCACATCTTGGCCAACTACAAGATTCCTCCACTGCCCCCTTGAAGAAATCACCTCAAGTAATCCCCCCACAGTCCTCCTCCTGCTTTTGCCTGCCGTTTTAAACTGCCTCAGGGAATGAGGAAGCACTCACTTGTGGGAACCTGACTGGGATTCACTGGGCAGGCTGAATGCATTCGGCCAGTTGTCACCAACAGCCTCCATTGTCACCCCGGCTCCATTGTCCACATTGTCACCCAAAATCAGACACACACAAGAGGAAGGCGTTTAATTGGGTGTACTCTTGAGTGCTTTCATCCCCCACTGCACATGACTGAATACTGAAATAGCCAGCCTTTGGTATTTGCCTCACAAAGCACTGTACCCACACACATCCAGGGTTTTAACGATAAGCGTGCAGTAAATATTTGACGATTTGGCACACAGTGCATTTGTCGCACAGTTGCTGGTTATCTGAACAGGCCCGCGGGAATTCTTTGTGTGAGAATGTGTGTGTTGTCTTTGCAAAGCCTGTTTTCACAGAGAGTTTAATGTGGGAATGGTATGTAGGAGGAGATTAGGAGAACTGCAACAATGTGTGCATTTGAGTTTCTGAATGTCGTGTACACATGTGCACGTGTGAGTGATTCAAAGTTTCCCCCAACATGTTGATTTCTTCAATACATGTGTGAAAAATGTTTGTATTTGCATATGTTTTACATGTTTCTGAATGATGTGCACCCTGACATGGACATTTGTGAGAATAGTTGTGCGTGCATGTCTATTTTTATAACAATTTCCTGCCCTTTGATTGTTGAAACACCAGCCGCTTGTTTACATACATGTGCACATACACATTTCTATTTCTACCACAGGCAAACACAACATTTGAAGAGCTGGAGAGGCTGAGGACGATGGGGAAGGCCTGGGAGGAAGTGGGTCCTCAGATCTGGGCTTTTTTCCAAGACGGAGTCCAAGTCAAGATGATCCGGGTAGGACAGCAATATAGTGTGACTGAATAATTGGGTATAAACAGTACACCATAAATAATGAGAACACATATCAAGTAAGTTTCTACCGTGTCTGTGTGGAAGAAACTCCTTTAATATGCAACCAAATATTGGGCGAAGACAAAAGATTGCAAGCAAGATAACTGCATTTTAAATCACAGCTGACTTTACTTCACTTGTGGTCTAAAATTACATCCACATAAAAGCCCTCTGTACCAAATACAGCAGATATGATCAGGATTCGTGTTGCCATTCAGCTGACATCCAATGCCAAACAATTGTCCCTTTCAATGAGATTAATGATGTTGTTATTTTATCCTGATCTTTTCCTCACTGATCATTTTTGTCGAGGCCCCGGGAGTTCACATAGTTTCCTGCTTGAATACAGAACCTTATCTTACCTAAATATGCCATCTCTTTCCCTTTTCCATCCATCCCCTTCTCTTTGAGTGTCTAACTTTCCCTGTTATTCCTCCTTTCTGCCTCTCTATAGAACACATCATTTTCTTGTTTTTGTCCTTTTTTGGTTACCTCTTACGTTCCAGTCCTCCTTGTTATACCTTTTCCTGTCAAAGACAAACTTAATAACACTGTTAATGCTTTGATCAAAGGGACAGTTCACCCTAAAATCAAATCGACATATTTTTTCTCTTACCTGTGGGCAGTGGCGTAAGGTAGTTACCACGGGCCCGCTCCTGTGACAGGCCCCAGTGCAGGCTTGTTACTAGTTATAAGACACCAACACACACCACTGGCAACTGTGTTTAAAAAAGCCAGAATTTATTTTAGGGAGCTTTGCTTCTTTTTCCTCCTGTTTGTTTATCTCGTGTCCCTTCTTAACACTGCTTTTATGTTTAAAAGGCATGACTGCTTGCTGGAGTTGCAGATGTGCTCAGCTTGTCAGTCTTGACCGATTTTGAGCCTGAACTAGTTACTGTAAGGTTTTGTCTCGTCACATGATCAAATAGAGACTCGACATTAGGCAACATCAACGTACATGTTACTCAACAATCATAGTAATCATACAGTTTATTCATGGTTTTTACTGTTCATGTGGAATAAGGATATAATTTTGTTATAGGTTGCTACCCCATGCAACAGCACTGCCTGCACTATCTATATTTACGCCCCTGCCTCTGGTGCTGTTCATCAGTCTAGATAATTTTGGATGTAGAGATGTCTGCCTTCTCTCAAATATAATGGAACTAGATGGCACTCAGATGGTGGTGCTCAATGTGCCAAAAAATAAATAAAATTGAAAAACTCAACCACAATGTCTCTTTCAGAAATCATGACCTGGTTACGCAAGATAATCCACAGACCTTGTTGTGAGCAGTTTTATGTATTAACTATTTTCTTTCTACTGAAAGAATCGCTTTCTCTTTCTCTTTTCCTCTTGATTTTGTTATGAAATGTTTATTGTGTTCCTCCCGGTGACTCAGCAACACCTTCCTTAAAGAAAAATGTTCTTGCTCATAATGGAAAAACACCCCGGGTAAATAAAGCCTGTTCCCCTCCTTCCTTTTGTTTTAGGACACCATCCAGAATCCAACAGTGATGGATTTCATTGACAGGAGTCTAGAGGAGGCGCCATTCTCCTCCAAACACATCCTCAACTTCCTGCACAACGGCCCACCGGAGGACCGTCCAGCCGACGTGCCTGATTTCGACTGGCGAGACATCTTCAATCTCACTGACCGGGTCATTCGGATGCTCAACCAATATGGGGATGTGAGTTGACATCACTAAAGGACACCTGTTGCTTTAGCATTTTGTTTATGTTGTAATGTAGGCATAACCTTTCTCTAAAATGCCACCACCTGGATTTTGAGGAATGTGTGTGTCAGTCAATGTGTGGAATTATACTGACTGGACAAAGGGGGCTCCACATTTCAAGATGAAAATAAGGTGTCAGGATTGTTTTTGCTTACTTCTCCCACTGGGCTCTGACAACACGAATGTGGACTGTTTTCCACATTTTGCTCCACCTGAGATGTTAAATTCTAGGAAAGGCCTATTGATGAAATAATCCAATTAAGTTTAGGCCCTGTCACTGCTTGGCTATACTACTATGTGCTCAATACCACTCTTGACGTGGTGTGAGCATTTAGCTGTCTCTAGGCTCTGCAATTTGTCCGGCCGTCCAGAGACATGGAAATCTACCCAGGTGGGCGAGAGCCAGAGCTGTCGAGTCTCTTTTGTTTACTGCTGATGGAGTAGAGGGTGAAAAAAAAAACAGAAAAACATCACAAACCTTCTCTTGTGAGGGCCCTCCACATTTAGAGGAGCAATGCATTTGAAACAAAGTTAAAATCACCCCTTTCCATGCGGAGGCTAATCGGGATGAGAGGCCTATCACACTGGGGGGTGACACGGGGGGCACCTTGGGGCATGGCTGGGTGGATGGTTGGTGCTCTTTGTTTTTGTCCAAGTTGAAGCTTACAGCACTTGAGTGTGACAGAGAGAGTGGGAACGATTGAGGCCGATTAGATACAGCTGTCACTCCATCCACCATCTTTTATAAAGCAGCAACAATGACAGTGGGCTTGATGGCTGGTTGGCTGCACGTTGGTGGTATGCATGCATATCACACCACACAGAGGGGCTGCAGTGTTGGTGGGTGAATGCCTGGGTAAATGAAGGGATGGTCTTTGAGATTTGAATAATTTGTTGGGTGTGTTTAGTGTAAGCCTACATTGTGTCTGTAAATGCATATATGTGTGTGTGTTTTGGATGCATGCCTGTGTTTGCATGGCAAGCTGAGTGTTTTGGGGATATCTGTGCATGTGATCTCAGTTGTTGTTGTGTTGTGTTGGAATGTTTTCTTCTGGATCACAGCCCTTCCTATTTGCATTAGCCCACAGTGAATGGCTATATCAGATATGCTTTGCAGGGAAGAGACAACCATTCCTAAAGTTTCTCTGCAAATGAGGGTGTAGTAAAGTGTGGATGATAGTGACTTTAGCCAACACTGGCAACTCTGGGATTTTCACCTTTTTCGCCAGCATGGCGGTCTACCTGTCAGTCAGTCCATCCCTTTTGTCCAGACTGAAATATTCAAGTAACTATGGAATAGATCGCCATTTAATTTTGTACAAACATTCATGGTCCCCAGAGGATAATTCTAGGATGGCTTTAGTGATCCCGTGACATTTTTGTTGCACCACCAGCAGGTTGTTATACACAAATGAAAATGGAGTTCTGCCAATATATCCCTCTAAATCCTACACAGTAGACCTTTAATGGCTGCACACACAATTTTCTTCAGACATTCATATTTATCCTATTGAATTCTGTGATCCTGTGACTGAGTTTTAATCACTTTGATGATCAGCTGACTTTTCAGCTGGTGCAATCATCTCTGATGACATTACATAAACTGTGTATAAAGATGGACGACGCGTCTTCAGTTACCTCCACTGTACAGGAGGGTTTTTTTGTTTGTTTTGTTTTTATAAACTTTATTATATTAGCAATATAACAGCACAACTCAAGATTTATCAAATCATTACAAACATTTCAATATCAATAGTAGTATCAATTGTACAAAATAGATGAAAAAAATGAAAAACAAATTAATATAATCACAGAACAATACCAGAGTGATGTCATAGAGGAAAATAAGGAAGGCAACACTGCAAAAAAAAAAAAAAAGAAAGAAAGAAAGAAAAGGGGAAAAAACACAATTAGGATCTGCTAAATAATAAAACTGAATTGTTTAAATAACCTAATAGTTTTAAATTTATTACGCTTTACAGAAGTGAAGGTAAATTATCCAGGAGGCGAGCGCTGTCAGTCAGGTTGAATGTGACGAACAGTATGCCTGCTTGATGTTAGCATTGTCAGTATGGTAGCATGCTGACTTTAGCATTTAGCTCAAAGCATCATTATGCAGGAGTATAGCCTCACAGAGTCATTAGCATGGCTGTTTAAAATACATACTGACCCATTGGCTAAATTCTAAGATCAATAAGATGACAACTGAGTGCATTATGTGTTTATTTTCTTCTTTTAAATTTAAATTGTGTAATATGGTGATAATAGAACAACTGAAAACAAGCGCAGACACGTCAACAGTTAGAAGAGATTATATAAAGTAAAGACACATAATAATAATAACAATAATAATATAAATAAAGACCAACAAAAGAAGACAATGCAAAACAAACAAGGAGTACATCACATGCTTAAACTAGTAGATATACAGGCCAGTTGATGAAAACAGATTTTTTTCTGAGTACATCTGCATGAGAAACTCATGATTCACATGTAATTATATAAGTTTACATTTAATACTGTACATTTAAAAAGAGTTTAAAACCAGAGTTATCAAGGTTAGATATTTTCTAAAGTTTCTGAAGTGCTTTTTTCTGGTGGATTGTTCACCTCTCTGGCTACAACTACAATGTATGTAAAACTCAAGTAAATTGGAAGTTAGCATTGCACTAGTTCATTCGTCAAAAAGCCTATGGGATTTTTCCATTTGATTTTGGATTATTGCTGAAAAAAGAAGCTCTGTGGCAAACACATATTTATGACGCTAACACCTGGCTATTTCCACATCTGTATCTCTCTTCATTCTTCTTCACCCAGTGTGTGCTCCTGGATAAATTTGTGGCAGTGCCTGATGAGGGTACCGTCACTCATCTGGCCTTGGACCTGTTGGAGGACAACAAGTTCTGGGCGGGCCTTGTCTTTGTGAATATGCACCCTTGGACCACCAGCGTCCCACCTCATGTTAAATTCAAGATCCGTATGGATATCGATGCAGTGGAGCGCACCAACAAGGTCAAAGACAGGTCAGAGTCAAAGCCAAGCAGAAATGATAGGTTTAATGTAACAATGATAAATGTAGAGATTAAGTATGTGTGTGTTGTTTAGGTACTGGGACCCTGGCCCCAGAGCCGATCCTATGGATGACTTCCGCTATATTTGGGGCGGCTTTGCTTACCTTCAGGACATCATAGAGCACGGGATCATCAAGACTCAGACAGGGAAGGAGTGGCCACTGGGTGTTTACCTACAGCAGATGCCTTACCCTTGTTATGTGGATGATCTGTGAGTGGAAAACATGATAATTTAGTAACTTTAAACTGATTTTCATAAAACTTTTGACTGTCAAGATACAGTCATTATGCTAATAAGTTAACTATCATGTTTACAGTGACTGATAGATTGCGAGAATCATACAATTCTGGTGTCCCTCTCCTCCATCTAATTTCTCCTTCCCTTTCTTTATCCAGCTTCATGTTGACATTGAACCGCTGCTTCCCCATATTCATGGTGCTGGCCTGGGTCTACTCTGTGTCGATGATAGTCAAGAGTATCGTCCTGGAGAAGGAACTCCGCCTGAAGGAGACCATGAAGGCTATGGGGGTCACCAACGGCGTCATCTGGTCCACCTGGTTTATTGACAGTTTCCTCATGATGGGAACCAGCACCGTTCTCCTGACGGCCATCATCATGGTGAGGAACAATTTTCCAAAAGGCCTCTAAAGATTGTCATTCCTGCGCCATCTGATTTGTCTCATACAAGCACTGTGTCTTTGGGCAGAAGACATGACGCCAGAGTGGGTGGATAATGCAAAGTATACTGCACATAAATGGAGCTTGTACAGTTTTTGTAGGTTTCCTGTACCATATTCCATCACATTTCATATTACCTTAATATCGGCTGTTCACTTTAATCGCATTTAGTTGCTATATTCTATTCTAAAAGTTCATACAACAATCCAGTTTTTGCCAGAAACACCTGATCTTCCAGTGAAGCTAATGAGTCTTTTTATGATTAAGTCAGTGTGTGTCTGATCATTACTGCTATAAATGGAAATTTCAAGCTATTACCCATTTTACTGCAAATCATTACCAGATCTTTTCCCTTGAAATGACTAATTGATAATCATTGCCTCACTGATAACATACATATAAATCATTCATGAAAGAACTGTGAACACCATGACATCATGGGAATTATGTCAACGGCTCTGCAGGAATGGGCAGGTCAATAATTAACTCTTCTATGTTGTAAGAATCTCTCTTGTCATCAGCCAGTGGCTCAGCTGATATGTTGTATGCTGTAAGATAGATGGACTGTTATGACCTCTAGTGGATGATATGTGTAAAGCAATGATTTACATCAAGATCCCCCAAATAATGTCTGTATTTCAGGTCACCAATGTAGTATTTATTATCCGCTATTTCACGTAGCAACTATGTTTGAATTTGGTTTAACATCACAGGGTTTCTATATGTTTTAAATAGACTATGGTAGCAATTCAGATTCAGATAATAATGCAAAAGACATGAAGTCACTGTAAACATTGCGTCCTAGACTGGAATATTTCACATAATTAAAGCATTATGCACATCAATGCTGATAAAAAATATACTGCATATGTAACATTGTCATACAGTGGAGGGAAAAATATCTCCGTTTCAAGCTATTTAAAGCAGAATTCAGTATGGAAAAAAATTGCATCTCTCTCACTTCCCTTGCCAAATAGTTAGAGTTTTCAAAAAGCATGTATATAAAGACAGCTTTTTGTTAGGCTCCTTACATTAATCCATTTGCAGTGTGTATGTTTGGCTTTGCAGATTCAGTGAGTTGCAGCTAAAAACTCTGTTTCTCTCTGTGTCTGACCCATAGGGAGGAAGGGTACTCAACTACAGCAACAGCATCATCCTCTTTCTCTTTTTGCTCACCTTCACTACGGCTACCATCATGCAATGCTTCCTCCTCAGCGTCTTCTTCAACCAGGCTAACCTGGCAGCAGCCTGCTGCGGCATCGTTTACTTCGCTCTTTACCTCCCGCACATCTTCTGCTTCGCCTGGCAAGACCGCATCACCAAAGACATGAAGATCTTGGTGGTGGGTGTCACATCTCGGCATCTCCCTCTCTATCAAGGGATCATGTTTCAGTAAAAACATTCTACTGAGTAGTAATTAATCAGTGTCAGACTCTTCATAAGTATAGTTTGACATATAGGAAATGATTCTAAGATTATGAACCATTATTTGTTGTTCCTTGTTGTATTACAGACTTAGAAACTGAAGCATTATAACTATGCCTGACTAAAATAAAAGTGATTCAGAGGCCCATCTCACATTCACACTATGTTATATAAACTTCATAGTTATAGTTTTAATTAAAATACAGAATGAATTGAATTTAGACTGTAGATGGTTGAAAGATGGCCTTAATGATTTTACCATTGCCCCCCTCAGAGTCTGCTGTCCCAGGTGGCTTTTGGCTTTGGGACGGAGTACCTGTCGCGGTACGAAGAGCAAGGCCTGGGCCTGCAGTGGGACAACATCCAGACCAGCCCTCTTGAGGGGGATGAGTTTTCCTTTTGCACCTCCATCTGCATGATGGGCCTGGACACTGTGCTGTATGCTGTGCTGGCCTGGTACCTGGACAACGTCTTCCCAGGTCAGTGTGTTCAAGAAAAATGAATAAAACATTCATTCATTTATTTATTTTCTGCAAGCACATATCCTGTTACCTGTCCAAGCAGACACTGGGCAAGAGGCGGGGTTCACCCTGGACAGGTCACCAGACTGTCACAGGGCTGACACATAGAGACAGATAAAAATTCACACTTGCATTCACACCTACAACCAATTTAGAGTCACCAGTTAACCTGCATGTCTTTGGACTGTGGGAGGAAGCCAGAATACCCGGAGTGAACCCATGCTGACACAGGAAGCTCATGCAAACTCCACACAGAAGGGCTTCCCCACCCTGGGGCTCAAAACAGAAACCCTTTTGCTGTGAGGCTTTGCATAGCAATGCTAACCACCGCCCCACTGTGCTGCAGAAAACTGTAGAATTTATTTACATATTTATTGTAGCTCATACACTATATTTTCTCTGTTTTCATCACAGGCCAGTATGGAATTGGTCGACCATTTTACTTCCCTCTCCTCCCCTGCTATTGGTTGAACAGTGTGGCTCCAGCTTCAGGTACACCGACCATTTTCCCTATTCATTTACTGTGCACGAGGAAAGATTTTTGCTAAGGGGAGAGACTGTTATCCAGTGGCATAATTTGAAGGATCTCAGTTCTAAGTTACATGTAAAATCTTTTCTTTGTTCTCCAAAGGCAATGACAAACTGGGGTTGGATAAAAAAGGCTTTGATAACCTGGCCAACAAAGAGCAAGGAGAGCAGCAGAAGCAAGAGGAGGAGGAAAACCAAGATCAGGAGAAGGCCAAGACTGTGGAGGAGACGGGCTCGTGTGAACACCAGGATCAGCGTGAGAGGATGGAGAAGGAAAACCAGGCTGAGTCAGAGGACAACCAGGACAGAAATGGTATTATAGTTACTCACTGGTTCTGTGTACAAAGCTGCTTTTCTTACACAGAGAGATGCAGTTTGTTAGATTCAAAACACTTTGACACTGTAACTTCCTGGAAGAGTTGCAAATCATATTCAACCACAGGGTATAACAGATACAACACAGTTGTATCGTGATTTCTAAATATCTTATCAATTATGTTAGAGTAATATTTCTCTGAGCAAGCAAGCTCTTGATCTCCATTTCAGGTTTGAAATAGTCTCTATATTTGCTCTCCCTTACCCTCTCTGCCAATCAGAGTCGTTGTGTGGGAACTCAGTGCCCTTGTGTTTATGTTTGCACTTGCTGGCATATGTGAACACACATACTGCTCGCTTCTCAGTTTCCTGCTTAGTTAATAAGTGATGGAAACTGTTTTCTTTACACCGTAAGGCATTCCAGTCCCCTGATCTCACATGTGTCTTTCACAGACATTTGGGAAATTAAATTACACTTTTGTTACTTTCTGAAAAGAGAAAGGGTATGATGTGTTTATACCACTGTCAGTTTTTATAATACGGTAAACTTTTTAATAACATTCTGTTGCTTTGTCTACTTGAAACAGAATTTTAATCGGATTCAACTTTGCTATTTAAATACTTTAACAGTTCAGAATCTGTATTCATTCCTTGTCCAGACAAAAGAATAACAAACATGTTGTTGTTTTTGCTGTATGCAGGTCAGCCTTTCTTTGAAGCAGAGCCAGCTGACCTCGTGAAAGGTGTTTGTATCCAGAACCTGGTCAAAGTGTTTGGCAGTAGCGCCACACCAGCCGTGGATGGCCTCAGCATCAACTTTTATGAGAGCCAGATTACTGCCTTTCTGGGCCACAATGGGGCTGGGAAGACCACCACCATGTACGTCACACAGATGAGTACTCACACACAACAACCACTGGGGCTGAACATGTGGAAAATAGTTCAAAATTCTCGTGTCAGTATTTAGCCAAGGGACACTTTGTTTCACTTGACGTATTTTCTCTCTCTGTCTCTTGGGGCGCCAGTAGCTCACCTCGTAGAGCTGCTAATACTTTCCTATCGATTAAAGGCAAAAAAACCCTTAAAAATATCTCAAAAAAACAACAACAATTTTTGGCGGCAGTAGCTCAGTCCGTAGGGACTTGCCTTGGGAACCGGAGGGTCACCGGCTCAAGTCCCCGCACAGACCAAGTATGGAGCATGGACCGGTACCTGGAGAGGTGCCAGTTAGCCTCCTGGGCACTGCCTAGGTGCCCTTGAGCAAAGCACTTGACCCCCAACTGCTCGGTGCGCCTGTCGATGTGCAGCCCCCTTACTCTGACATCTCTCCATTTAATGCATGTATAGATCCTGTTTGTGCATGTGTGTGTACTTCAGGCCTGTGTGTATATGACAACAGAGTGAATTTCCCCTCGGGGATTAATAAAGTGTATTTTCTTCTTCTTCTTCTTTCCCTCAGGTCCATCTTGACCGGTATGTTCCCTCCCAGCTCAGGGACAGCCACCATCTACGGCAAGGACATCCGCACAGACATGGACGCTATTCGTGTGTCTCTGGGAATGTGCCCTCAACACAACATCCTTTTTCAGCAGTATGTAACTCTCCATACACAAACAAGCAACAACAACAACAAAATAATGCTCGCAGTGTATATCAGGTGCAGGTCTCTAGTTGCAACTGGATCATCGTTCCCTTTATGTCTCTTGCTCTCTGCCAGTATGACTGTAGCAGAGCATATCCTCTTCTACTCGCTGCTGAAAGGCCGTCCAATAGCAGAGGCCGAGGAGGAGGTGGAGAACATGCTGCAGGATCTGGGTCTCCCCCACAAGAGAGATGAACTGACCCAGAACCTCTCAGGTTTGTCTGGGTGCTTCTTCATCCAAAAAGCAGCTGCTGCATAGGGATACTTTTATTTTTCATGTTTTTAAATAGATGGTCCACACCTGCTATTCTGGTGTGCGCACAAATATATTATCACTCACTATAGTAGCACACAGTGTCAGTACTTTATGGTGTTTTAATCCAGGGGGCATGCAGAGGAAGCTGTCAGTTGCTTTGGCATTTGTTGGTGGGGCCAAGGTGGTGATCCTGGATGAGCCCACTTCAGGGGTGGACCCCTACTCCAGACGCTCCATTTGGGACCTGCTTCTCAAATACCGTGCAGGTAAGACTGACCCCTGCTGGCGAGAAGAGAGTATAGAGCCCTAATGTCGTGGGACTGTAGAGGCTTGTGAGATTTGCCCCTCAGTTTTTTTGTATATTCTAATATAACAAGACAAGTAACAGTTTCAGTTTTTCCTTAAAACAACCAGCCTTTACTGTCTTATATTATGCAATAACTGAAATCATCATTCACTAACAGTGTGACGCTTTAAAATACGTCATGAGCGTTGACATGGACACCATCCATCTGTTAAAAATAGATAGCAGTTCATACTTAATGAATATTGTTTATGTTTTATTTGACTTTATTTTTGCTACCATGCTTACCATAATGTTGTATTTGTAATAACTGCCCAACTATGTGTAGTCAGCTGTGTCTTTTGGCAGAAAAGTATTTCATTAAGTGACTGTAATTCATCAGATCACAGTGTGCTAAATATACTTGCCTTCATATTATAAATTAGGTTTCATTATCAGGTTTCCTTGACAACTACTATTGAGCCTTGCCAATACCATAATTAGAAGAGATCTGGGGTGAAACATGATTACAACAGTAGCAGTGTAGCTTGTCAGGCTGTATTACACGACATGTTGAGGTTAGATGATGAATAAACCTGACAGGTTTGTCTTGTCAGGCCACTAACAAGCATTCAGCCTCTGTCCTGCACAAAACTATTGACAACACATCTGACAGTTCTTTAGTTAAACCTGATACCCATAACAACTTCTGAACTAAAGCTGTTATGTACACAATAATGGAGCCTGTCTGATTTAGAGTTGAAAGGACAGATGCTTCCACTTAAACTATCGCAATTACATCGTATTTTCTGAAGTTCTTAAGTTATGACACCACATTCAGACCCACTGTACATGAAACTCCACATTAAAAATGAATAGAGATTTTTCCTGCCAGTATTATTAGATCTTCTCTAAGAGAGAAATCAGAATAATCAAATATCCATCTGTTTGTCCCTCACTGTAGGACGCACAGTGATCATGTCCACCCACCACATGGACGAGGCTGACCTGCTCAGTGACAGGGTGGCCATCATTTCTCAGGGCCGCCTCCACTGCTGCGGCTCACCCATCTTCCTCAAGAACTGTTTTGGTGCTGGCTTCTACCTCACTCTTGTGAGACGAATGAAACAAGACACACCGAAGGTGGGAACTCATGAAAGATGGAGTTTGTTTGTGTGCTTTAGGCTTTGAATGGTGCAGAGTGGTAGCCTGCCAAGTGGTAGTTTAATCATGAATTTTGGTTGAGGGTGAATTTTGTATACAGTATTGCCAGGATTTAATTCTTGTCTGGCTAGAAAAGTGGGACAGTGGTTAGGCATGACACCCTGGTTGATTAAAAAACACTAATATGACTATACAGAAGTGGGTTTATCTGAGATATTTAACATCAGACTAACACAGTGGTTTCACCTGTGTGAGTCCCCTTGTGATTTGTATGGAAATGAGTTCCCGTGAGACTAAAAGGGAGCAAAATGCATGCAGGAGATATATATATAAATATTAAAAAAGTAAATTATGGTTTCTGATGACATGTCCTGCAGGCCAGCTGTGACTGCACACAGGATTGCTCCTGTAAATGCACAAAGTGTTTGAAGTTTAAAGTGAACCAGGAGGAGAACCCGAGTCCAGACAGACAGATGGATGGTGAGTTCCATTTCTGTGTTATTATTATATTGTAATTTCAGAGATCAGTGTGCTATGCCAAGTTCATTGTCAGCCTCCTTAAACCTGGTTTTAGTCTATTCAGCTTCTAAATGAATACTGCAGTGGAGCATAATCTCTTTGTCATGGTGATGAATAGCTTTTTTGCACTGGATTGTAGTCGGTCGACTTACTGTAGCTGTTGCCAGCACACCCAGAAACACCCTGTGCTGAATTCATGCAATGTACTACTGTAGACTTATTATTTGTCAGTTGGATGTGCAGTTTTGATAAATTATATGCTGTAATTTAATGTGTTTTTCCTCTATTATTTGTTTCCTGCTGTGATTTTGCACACCCTTCGCAGCACATTTCTACTCCACAAGCCACCTGTCAAAACGTTTTCTTTGCTGTTACTTTTTACTGTTACTGTTTACTGTAGCAGAGACGTAAAGGTCCAGGCAGTAGGATATTAAATTATATAATCAAAGTAATTAACATGTGATGAAAGCTGACATATGGCCAAAATCATCTCACTCATCCCCAGGTAACATGGAGAGCATCACAGCCCTGATTCACCATCACGTGCCGCAGGCTCGTCTCATCGAGGCCATCGGTCAGGAGCTGACCTACCTGCTGCCCAACCGCAACTTCCAGCCCAGGGCGTACGCTAGCCTCTTTAGGGAGCTAGAGGAAACGCTGGTGGACATCGGCCTCAGCAGCTTTGGTGTGTCCGACACATCACTGGAGGAGGTAAATGGAAATAATAGCAAATGAAACGGTAACAGTTGTAGTAATCATAGGACTGCTTGTGTTTAAAACTAAAAGTGAAAATTTAAAAAGTTTTAAACATTTACACATTTACATTTAAGTCCCAGAATGAGACAATAGATCAAACTGACAATGACTGCCCCCTGAGTAAGACAGATTCTCAGTCATTGAGGTATATATTTTCATTTTCTGTGCAATTTTAATAGCAAGATCCAAAAACGGCGAGTTTTATTGAGACAATCTGTCATACAGACTCTGTCTGACATTCACCTTTACAGTGATTAGACTCTGTTACATGAGGCTGTGTAATAAAGAGCATCTGTTAATATCTTGGATCCTGAAAATAAAATAAGCTTTTTGTTGTAGATCTTCCTAAAGGTCACTGCTAATGGGAATGCAACCAACAGGAAATGTATACCAGGTAAAAAGCAAAAGAAAGAAGCAGTTTTTGTAGCACTTTCCCTTCACTTCTTTCCTCGTCCTGTTGATGTGTTGTGTGTCTGAATGTGTAGTTGTATCTCACATAGCTCTATTTTCTCATCATGTGAACTACATCCTTTGTATCCCACTTTCTGACCCTCTCTCAGACAAGAAATCATTGCGACAGATCTGTCGAGCTAGTCTTTGTGGATTCAACAGAGTGGCAGTTGATATGGGACCACCTAAAGGTGACTTTGGCTTTCGGCTTATAGCTCTGGACAAATGCTGCTGTAGTGAGAAAAACATAGCAATTTAAGAGGCTTGACAGTCTATTATGTGTCGTAAAATGAAACCTATTCAACCTTCCTTTGCTGTAGAAGAAGAATTGTGAAGGTCAACTGAGAAATTAACAGAATAGTTTGACATTTTGGGAAATGGCCCCACATTTAATCCATTCTTGACAACTTATTTGAGGAGGTGTTTTTCCTGACAACAGTGTAAAGCACAGAGCTTTGGCTTGGGCAGTTTGCCTAGTGGCATGTGAGCAATTCATCATATATATGTATGTTTCAGTCCAGATCTTTCAGAAGCACACACCAGTAACATGTCAAGGTGATGAACTACATCCCTGAGGCTAGTAGAGCACCGCTGGTAAATGCTTTGTGATCACCACTCACAGAGGGCTAAACATGCTAAGCTCGCTGGCTGGCTGCTTAAATCGAGCATGTACACTACATGTGCGAGTCAGACAATGCAGTTTGACTTGAGCTCTATATTCCAGGGACAGATGGGGCTTTGCACACCAATGGCCAGGGCCCGTGTGATATCCCAGAAGGCAGTGCAGGCAGGGGATCCTCCCAGGTCAGAGGCCTGTGTCTCACCATCAAACAGTTCTTTGCTCTGTTGATCAAGAGGTTGCATCACGCAACGCGCTCCTACAAAGACTTCTTTGCCCAGGTAACCTTACTATAATTCATCATACTATAATCCTTATTCAATGCAGTAATTGCATTTTATGTTTTAAGTGTTGCTTTAGGGTGTGCTTTGCATTTACTGGAATATGATTGAAATTTGCAAACAATCATTTATTGTTATATTCAGGCTGGCTGTTTGAGTTAGGGTTTAATTTCTAAGAAGCACCAGGGCCTTGATCTTAATCAGAGTTTTCATCTTTTGTCTGGTTTTTAAATGGCACTTGTTTCTCTGTGTTTAATAGATTGTGCTGCCAGCCAGTTTTGTTTTCCTGGCGCTGACATTCACTCTGATTGTTCCACCTTTCGGAGAATATCCAAGTCTGACTCTCACTCCCTGGATGTACGGGAGACAGTACACCTTCTTCAGGTGGGTATAATGGACAAATGGACGTCAAATTAAATTTGGCTTAAATAGCTAAAATGTCTCTGGATGTGCTTTTGTCCTTTGCAGTAATGAGCGTCCTATGGATGCTCAGATGAGATACTTCGGTGAGGTGCTATTGGACAAGCCTGGCTTTGGGACTCGCTGCATGGTGGATGAACCACTGGAGTGAGTCACCTTCACGGATTTGAATCTTTTTCTTTTATCCAGACTGTCCTCTGTGCTGTTTTGTTTGACTGCATGGTTTTGATCTCGCCCACTGCCAGAGATTTCCCGTGTAACAACATTACCACAGAGTGGGAGATGCCCCTGGTCAACCCTGTCCTCATAGATATGCTGGAAGGCCCAGAATGGAGCTCCCTCAGACCGTCTCCAGACTGTCAATGCAGCACTCCCAAGAAGCTCACCATGCTGCCTGTGTGTCCTGTGGGAGCTGGAGGCCTGCCACCTCCGCAGGTAAGCAGTTGGTTTAATAATATTGGAATGATCACAGTATATATTATGTATATATAATTAACCCTTTCAAGCACACTACTAAATTCCTTCCGCACATCCTATTATGTGTTGCGCATTGACTTTGGTGTCACTTCCACACATTCGACTGTAAAGGCATTGCATTTGGGGTTTCACCAGTGCTGATTAGATTCTCATATTTAATATACACTGTGTTTGATTTTGTGCATCAGAGGATCCAGTCCACAGGGGATGTTCTCATGGACTTAACAGGCAGGAACATCTCTGACTACCTGGTGAAGACCTACCCCAGCCTCATCAGAACCAGGTATAAGATCCTGTGCACCAGTTTAAAAGGAAGAACTCATTTACTTGTCCAAAAAATGGCATTATTTACTATGTAAGCTGTATTGTGTATACGTAACAAAAAAGTACAGTCTTGTTAATGTGAAAGTACACAACTGTTTATGTCACAGAAGCTTATTGGTGGTGATGAAGTATTTTTAAAAACTGAAATGTTGATCTCTTTCCAGTTTGAAGAGCAAATACTGGGTGAACGAACAAAGGTAATTTCAAATGTTTGTCCAACGGCTTCTTTGTCAGGTTATAGTTAGATCTACAGCTATTTTACATTTATTTTGAAATATATTTCATGGATGGATGTGTTGTGTGTAGTGGTGCAGTTCTCCCTCCAGTTTTTGTAATGGTGTGGTACAGTTTTTGGCTTCAGTAGCTGGAATCACAGTCAAATATTGCAGATGTCAGCAGGTGTTTCTCTGTGGTGTCCAGGTATGGAGGTATATCAGTGGGAGGACAGCTGCCTGTTCTAGAGCTGCAGCCAAAGACCATCCAGGATCTAGCAGCACAGCTGGCACAGCTGTTCAATGTTACTGGGGTATGGCTTTAAAACTCAACATTATGTAACATTATGTTTGTGCGCGCTTTTTGTTTCTGTGTGTTCATCAACTTGCTCTTCTGTGATATCTTATGTAACATGGCCTTGGATTTATGGTTGCAGGGCAAACACTCCAGACAAACCTTGAAGGACATAGGGACATTCCTCAGATACATGGAGACTCAAAACAATGTCAAGGTCAGTCTAATAAAGCCTCATCAGCAAGATGCAACCTTCATCACTGCGACCCACTTGCCTCATTGTATAAGACATTGTAACAGCCTGTGCATAATTTTTCACAAACCAAATAACTGTTGTCGTTTATAGATGACACGTGTGATATGAACATTATATATGAGCCGTTCTCAAAGTGCATTATTCACTGTGTTTCTACAGGTGTGGTACAACAATAAGGGCTGGCATGCCATGGTTTCATTCATGAACGTGGCCAACAATGCCATCCTCCGTGCAAACCTGCCCAAAGGAGCTAACCTGGACGAATATGGAATCACCGCCATTAACCATCCTCTGAACCTCACCAAAGAGCAGCTCTCTGAGATCACTGTGTAAGTGAGAAATGGCTGACACATATTCCATTATTGTTCAATGTCTGAAACCTTTCTAGGTGTTTACAAAGAAAAGTAAGTTTTTAGAGGTAGTGTCAGGATGTGGTACTTGTGTAGGAACACTTAAGTCCGTTTTTTTATGCCTCAACGCCGGCGACTGCCCTGGGTGGTGTTGAAGATGTGTGTGAAGCATCCTTGTTTCAGAATATGCAGCTTCTTTGCAGCAACATCCATATTTAAAGCATTGTCAGCTGTCATGGCGTGACATGTGACACATGGACAGACATGGATTAAAACTGTAACTGTACCTTGACTGGTTCGCAGAGGCAGTCTCAGAGTCTCTGATAATTCTCCTCTGTCCTCTCCTCAGCCTGACCACCTCAGTGGATGCAGTGGTGGCCATCTGTGTCATCTTTGCCATGTCCTTCGTTCCAGCCAGCTTCGTCCTCTATTTAATCCAGGAGAGGGTCACTCAGGCCAAACACCTGCAGTTTGTCAGTGGTGTCAGTCCATTAGTCTACTGGATGGCCAACTTTCTCTGGGACATGGTACAGTGACCCTATTACCTTATAAGATGTGCACCATTGTCCAGAAAATGTCAGTAATAGTCAAGGACATTTAATAATGACCTTTATAAGAACAACCAGAGTAAAGACAATCGAGGTCAAAAGGCTTTCTGCTCTTTGCACATGATATTGTTGTGTAGACAAAAGTGCTTATTGTTTTTATCGCTGTTTCTGCAGTTGAATTACTCCATCAGTGCAGCGATGGTGGTGGAAATTTTCATCTTTTTCGACAAGAAGTGCTACACCTCACCGACCAACCTTCAACCACTTATTTCCCTGCTTATGCTTTATGGGTAGGCTTTTGTCTTTTTCAAGCACTAACTGTTGTTCAGTCTTTTCCCTATAACAAAGGGTGTAAAATGATGGCCAAACAAAAAAGCTCAGTTGACACTGCCAACAAGTTGTATTTTCATTTTTGTCGTGTAGCAAACCATCATAATTAAATGTCTGTGAGCTCCAGCAATTTTGTTTTTTAGCTTTACTGGGTCTGTATTTTAATGAAATATTGACAAACCGAGAACAAATAATCTCTCCATTAAAGTGAAATTTAAAGCCTCATACTTGAATTGATTCCACGACAAATGGCTGATTTTTAACAGAGGATAGCACAAAATTTATTACCCTGTTTCTCTTTTTGTTTCTGATCCCACAATCAGTTATGTGGCTGTGCTGATTAGTTTTGACTTTCTTCTAACACTTAAAACAAGGGTTAGATTTTAAGATGCGTCCCTCGGAAGATATTTTTCAGCATCTATCCTAAAAGTGAGCTGCTGTCTTCACCAGTCATGTTTACTCCACACGCCACGCTAGCTCCTAACACGTCAGTCAGAATATATCATTGTATACTATATGTTGCATCACCGGGGTCTGACATTAGTTTGTCACATTCGTTTTGCCTAACTGATACTCTTTCTGATCTCTTTCTCTCCTAGCTGGTCTGTGACACCCATGATGTACCCCATGTCCTTCATATTCAGTGTCCCCAGCACAGCCTACGTCTCTTTGTCATGTATCAACCTCTTCATTGGCATCAACAGTAGCGCCATCACCTTCATCCTGGACCTTTTTGAGGGCACCACAGTAAGACCACAGCGCTTGTCTCTGTAAATCCCTCCTTCCATTCATCTTTCATATCACCCTAATTTGGATTTCTCTCCAGACTCTGTACAAGTTCAACCAGCTGTTGAAGACCGTGCTGCTCATCTTCCCCCATTACTGCCTGGGCCGAGGTCTTATAGACATGGCCATGCACCAGGCGGTGACTGATGTCTACGCTCGCTTCGGTAATCACACACAAATGCTCATATGCCTCACAGTCCAGCAAGCAGATACTTCTAACAATAAAAGCCTCCAGCTGTCAGCCACCATCTCAACGCTCTAAAGAGACTGTCCTTCAAAATACAACCACAGGTTTTTAGTCAACCCGGTCTCACTCTAAAGTTGTTGAATACTGGCGCTTGGGCAGTGACTTCTGGTGTCAGACACAGACGAAAAAAGCCGTCCTTTCACATCGGCATGATACGCAGCCAGTCACTGTTACTGTTTAATGGCTCCCAGTGGTGTTGGGTGGAAATGCAGCTGGACAACAATGAAATTTAAGGCAGCAGGAATCCAGCTAGGGCGTGTGGGAGATGGGGTGGATGGATCCAGCAACCACTAACTTTCACCCAGGAAGCTGGTGTTCACTCCCAGCAAGACTGTAAGCCCAAACCTGTTCTTTTATCTTAAACCAACCAAGTGCTTTTGTTGCCTAAACCCAACCACATGTGTGTATTGGCAAAACGTAACGTAGTGCATTTATTTTGAAAGAGCCTGTATGCAAACTTTGTATTTCCTGTGAAAATGGAACTGTAGTTTGAAAACAGACAATGCATGCAACAGGCATTACGTAATGTGATGTCCAAGAACGTCAACAGCTAACACACCCAGGGTACCGTACACGTCATCTGTCGATGTGGAAAGCCCATGACCAAACGTCAATATGTGACGAGGCTGGAGTGAGAATGTGTTTCATTTGTACAGGCAGGTTATTAGGACCAACATTTATGTTACTGTCAGGGGACGACCTCTCGTGGCCATAGTAATTATATGGATTATATTAGGTGAAGGAAGAGAAAAAGCAAAAAAAAATCTGCATATGTTTAGGAAAGAAACATGGTGATGATGCACCTTAAAATAACTCAAAGTTTACTTGGTTATATACACTTCCAAGTCACCGTCTCCTGTGTTTATTTGACTCATGCACCACCACAGAAACTTCCTCTTTACTCACGTCAACACATTGATCAAGAGATCATAGCCTTCTGAATTATGTGAGTTGTACACAAATTACTGACTGAAGTCATACATGAAATGTGTTGCATTACTTTCGTAGCTATACGTACAAACTTGAGAGCAGCCTGACTTGTTTTAACTGAAACCCAACTGTTAACGGTTATTTACGACGTCTTTGTGTAGGTTTAGGTATGACACTGGTAGGACTTATGTGGTTGTATGGATTGAGGACTTGTTGCTCTTAATGAGTATTGGGTCACTGGCTGCTTTAGAAATCTGATAGCCTACATAAACAATCAAAACCTGAGCGAACTGCAGAGTTGTAACACACTGAACACACAAAGTGATCGGGGAATCTGAAACAGATTCATTTTTAAAAGTATGAAAGTGTGACTAAAATATGTTATTATTTATATATCTTACCAGGAGAGGACTACAGTCCAGACCCCTATAACTGGAACTTCATTGGGAAGAATTTATTCTGCATGGCTGTCGAGGGATTTGTCTATTTCACCCTTAACATTCTGTTCCAGTATCGCTTCTTCCTGGATCACTGGTGAGTGTAGTAGAGCGTGAATAAGGAAACCAAATTTACCAGATGTACTTTAAAAACTGCTCTTTGAAAATTGAGTGTGTGTAATACAATTTTAGATAACGCATTCTGAATGTGACGTTACTGGTGCATAAATTGAATAGAAGTTGATTTAACGAGCTGTTCATTTTTCCATTGGCAGGATATCAGATTGCCCAAAGCCTCCTATTTTGGAAGAAGATGTAGATGTGGCAGAGGAAAGAGAGCGTCTCTACAGGAGTGAAAAAACAAATGACATTTTACGTATACGAGACCTGTCCAAGGTGAGACACTTTTCTTTGGATAAAACAGTAAAACTCAAAAATATATTTCCATTTCATTCTGATGTTGTTCTCATCTTGTTTTGCCAGACATACCCAGGAACAATCATCCCTGCAGTGGACCGAATCTGTGTTGCAGTATCACCTGGAGAGGTTTGTGTGGTTAAACCGAATCAATTTACTCCACAGATGAAGCATTCCCACCGCCTCATTATTAATCTATCATGTTTTTCCTCCTGGTCCTCTGCAGTGCTTTGGTCTACTGGGTGTGAACGGAGCAGGGAAGACCACAACATTTAAAATGTTGACAGGAGACATCGATGTCACCACAGGAGACGCCTCAGTCTCTGGTCACAGGTCTGTACATATTGTTTTTTTACATACCGTGAATTTTGATATAAAAGTAATAGTAATAGTTGTAATCAGCATTCTTGTTGTTTACCCCTAAATCTTCAGCATTTTGACCAACATCCTGGACGTCCACCAGAACATGGGATATTGCCCACAGTTTGATGCCATAGATGAGCTGCTGACAGGCAGAGAACATCTGCACCTCTATGCTCGCCTCCGTGGAGTTCCAGAGTCAGAGATCAGCAGGGTGAGATGCACACTTTGCATGGAAATAATTTTAAACTGGACCTGACAGCACTGTGAAATGATAAAAATGATGAATGTATCTTATATAGTTTTCATGTCTGAAATTAACACAGTCCACAAGCCTAACTTATTGGCCACCGGGCACCCCTTGTGAAGGTTGTAGTAAAAATGAAGACGGATCAAAAAGGTGATTTTTAGTTTAAGCACATCCTTTAACTGTGAGCACTGAGGATATATTAGCCAGTTTGATAATGAGAGGGGTGTAATGGGGCATTAAAGGAGCTGTAAGTGACATTCAGAGCATATATGGTTTCTGAATCTGGTCTGGGGTGGGATGTCTGCTCATGGTTCTCTACGTGGAGGTGGCTTAGCCAGTAGATAGCAGCTAACGGCGCTAGAAAAACAGTTATGAACAGTTCCACCATATTAGGGCAGTGCAGAGCAATGGTGATTAGCTATCCAGTGGGACACACACAGGGTTTCACATGCCCTAACATGCATGCACAGCCGAACTGGCTACCACAACAACCCACTGTCATATATAGTTTTTTTAAAAAAAGAACCCAAATGCAGAGCAGCAGGCAGGTTGAAGGTTTAATAAAAAACAAGCTTTAATAAAGCTGATAAAAAACATCAACAGGCAGATAACAGAAAGTCAAAAAGAGAGAGGAACAAAAACTAAACTTCAAATCCTTTACCAAATGCAAACATGTTTGGACAGAGACAGAAATACCAGCAATCAGCGAGTCCCACTGTAATTCTGTTGTTCAAAGAATCAGTCAAGCTACGTTAAACACTCTGCATGTTTGGAAACTACAAAGTCTACATGGTGTCATCTCAATCAATAAACCTGACACTGAATGAACTGTGACATGAGGCACTTACAGTATCCTCCTCATGCTCAGGTTGCAGAGTGGGCCATCCAGAAGCTGGGCCTGTCAGAGTATGCAGGCTACAGTGCTGGGACCTACAGTGGAGGAAACAGGAGGAAACTCTCCACAGCCATCGCCATGATAGGCTGCCCTGCACTGGTGCTGCTGGTGAGGCCAACACTTATGACTGTTATTGGTTTGATTAGAGATTTATCATGGGGAACACTAGTATATGAGTATGGTTAGGTGATAGGCGAGATGTTTCTGTGTGTATGTTAATGTATTTGTTGTAATTAATGTACATTAGGATGAGCCCACTACAGGTATGGACCCGCTCTCCAGACGCTTCCTGTGGAACTCCATCATGAGTGTTATTCAGGACAGACGAGCTGTGGTCCTCACCTCGCACAGGTAAACTCTCTGGTGTGGTGTTTAATTGTGTGTGTTCACTATATTTATGAGAACATTTTAATATCGCCATCTGTCTTTACAGCATGGAGGAATGTGAGGCGCTGTGTACCCGCTTAGCAATTATGGTTAATGGATCCTTTAAGTGTTTAGGAACCATTCAGCACCTCAAATACAAGTGAGCCATTTTACTTCATCCCATATGTCAAAAAATCAGTCGACCATGATTACAAAATCCAATTAGCATTCTACAAAATTGCCGAGCTTTGATTTTGCCTCACCTTACATCAATGTGAATAGATTTGGCGATGGCTACGTGGTGACCATGAAGATCAGGGCAGCTAAGCCCGGCTGTGCCCCTGACCTGAACCCTGCTGAAGCATTCATGGAGAGCACCTTCCCTGGCTGCATCCAGAGAGAGAAACACTACAACACTCTACAGTATAAAATCTCCTCCTCCTCCCTCGCTCGGATCTTTCAAATGGTCCTGGCGAACAAAGACAAGCTCAACATCGAGGACTACTCAGTGTCACAGACCACTCTCGACCAGGTAAATGAGCACAGGAAATGATAATGAGTGATTAAATGTGAATTTAATAGGGGTGTACATTTTCTCAACTCATGTTTTTTGTAGGAGAATCAGATTGAACAGTTGGAAACCAGTCGAATTAGTCAAACTGTGAATAATTCACTCACTTTTTTTTATTTTTAGCCGTGCTAGCAGTGTGGCTGTACAGATGGCAGTGTTGGTCTGCTGGTCCATCACTTTGGTCCAGACTGAAATATCTCTGTGAATACTGGATGGATTGCAATGAAATTTAGTAGAAACAGTCATGTCCCCAACAGAATTAACTGTGATCTCTTTGGTGATCCCACCACTTTTTATGCAGCTCCATCATCAAATGAAGTTTTTCTAAAGTCCAATGCTTGGGTTTGTGGCCAAAACTGATGACATTTCCATCCGCCTCAGCTGTACCTTGTGTTTGGTGCTAATTAGCAGATGTTAGCATGCTAATGTTGCTGGCCTCAGGCCTAGGGGAACCTGGGCCAGTGGCAAAGACGATGCCTGTGTGTATAAACAAAGAGGCAGAAAACTTAAGCTTGTGTTCAGCTCAACTGCAGGGTTTATTCTGCTTCCTTAACATAGGAAATACGTAACAAATGACTTACTTAGGTGATCAACAAAATACTCATAGTAGCGTCAGGTAAGATACAGTATCTTCAAGTAACGGTAGTGTGCAAACACACCGACAAATTTTGTGTGTATCATTAGCATTTCTTTGTGCTGCGTATATTACCTTTTCCATTAGCTACAGGGCCGTTAGCCTAGCAGTTAACACGTTACCGCAAAATCACTCTACTCAACACACTGCACATTATCGTCGAGGATTCACAACACTTATACTGGAGGACATGTATGTGATGTATGTCAGGGATTTTTTTCCTCCCAACTCAATACACTATCTGGTGGCCTGTTTCGGTATTACACCAACACAGTAACAAGTAAAGTACAATGAAAATGTATTTGATAACTATTCAAGACACAAAATGAAATAAAAATGTGTAGGAGTGTCTTTTTAAACACATTTTATTTTAGCCATGTACGTTAAATCCTGTAAATACATTTTAACCCTTTACACTCTCTGTATATATTTTTTTTTAAATCTTTACATTTACACACTAAACCAAATGGAGAGCCTGGTATACATTATACCTGCTAAGACTTGCATGTTAGTAATGTGTTTGTGAGCATGACAACATGCTGATGTTAGCATTTAGCTGAAACATAGCCGTGCCTTTATACAGACTCACAGAGCCACTAGCATTATATTTCTAATCAAATCGCAGAGTAAATGTTGACATTGTACATTTCTGCAAACCACAAATATGTAAAATTTGTATTTACATTTAGCAGCACTGCCATTAATGTGTGGTTAATTTTAGGCACAAAAACAACTTGGTTATGTTTAGAAAAATATCATATTTTGGTCTAAAAAACCTAGATTTGGTGGTGCAGTCGCTGCTGGAAATGCCTCAATGTCTCACTAAACACCATCCAGTTTTGTTGTTTTTTTTGGGTCTTGAACAGTGGTCTGCAGCTTGGCAGCCATCTTGCCTAGGTTTCACGCCATCCACTATCCCCTCCACCTCCAGAGCTTAAAAACATGTAATCATAACCACCACACTTTAGAAACGTTGTAACGCATCCATTGTTTGCAGAAATGTACAACACCAACATTTTCTTCTGGTGACTGTGCTGACATTTCACATCCTTGCTTTTTGTTTGCCATCTCTCTTGATAGATACTGAGATTTCGTCATTATATTTAAAATGTCCAACTGATATTTCAAACAAATCTTGCTACATTATTTCATTCTCTCATGTCCTCTGCCTTGCATCGAGTATCATCATGGCTCAGAGGACAATAGGTTTATGTTTCTAATGTTTCTATGTATTTCTGTTCCCCGTAGGTTTTTGTGAATTTCGCCAAACAACAATCGAGAGAGGATGACGCCATTGTGCTGCATCCAAAAGCTGCTGGGGCACAGCGATATGTTGAAACCACATCCTTCAAGTCATTGAAGAAGTGAAGTTACTGTACCTCAATGAGCTCAACTAGGAGACAAGCTTTGGTTTGTGTTTAAGGGGCCACAGTGTCCAGTGGGTGAGTGTGTACTTTGGAGGACTGAAAGTTGGTCAGCTTGGACCTCCTCTTCAAATTAGGATTCTCTACAGTGTCATCGTGAAGTCCTGCCCTTAGTCTAGTGGAGACAGGCGACTGGTGCTGGTGTAGCTGTTTTGGGATACTAAAAACACAGACACGAACAGGATGTGTCTCCAAATTTGAGTCCCTCATCAGCATTTGGAGCAGCCTTTGGAATGGGGCTGTTCTTGTTGATCCATTGAGTGGTGTTAGGCCCTGAGATGCAGTCTGTAAATGGTACAAGACATATGTCATGTTTGACTGATGATTTGACATGTGGCAATACTTTGCTTTTCCAGTAAACGGGGTTAGTGGGCTTTGGATTTGGAAAGTGTGGAGCATTTCTGTGCCTGCTTTTTGTTCCACGATTTGCTCACCTTGTAGGCCTTGCAAACTAAATGAAACAAAGCTTGAGATTTATGACAAGGACCATGGCTGTGATTGATGACATGTCAAAAAGGTTCAATATCAGGCTGTAATGGGAGAGTGAAGAAAGCATAGGTCCTGTGTATTTTTTGCTTCAGATGCCAAGCAAGATCGTCTTTTATTGCCTTCGTTAGATATGTGAAATAAGCACTCAGAGAAGCATAGCCTTAGCACTTTATTGATGCAGCTTTAATTGAAGCATCACAATTCTTACCAAGATGTTTGGTTAAAAAAAAAAACCTGCTAGTGCAATACAGCTAATGATTTTTACAAAATCCTCTTGCTGCTATGGAATTCATTTCAATATCGTGATATTTTTATGCCACCAATGTGTTCAGTTTTGGCGCTTTGTCATGATTATGTGCAACTTTGGTAATTTGTCTGCATTCAACCAGCACCTGGTGTCATCAGAGGAAGTCAGTGTCACAAAAAAGACGTTTCTAAGAGGGTCATCACATCCAATAAAGTTACAATTTTTCCTTAAGATGTGGACCTTTTTATTTCTGGACATCCTGCTTGATTTGTTTTATAATCAAATACCTTGAGAATACTCACATTCACATTTATGGAAAACAGTTATTAACAGTTTAGTAAAACCTGAGATTAGAGCGTAATGACTGGAGAAGAACAGCAGTTATCACAGACCACCTTATGAGCCTTCCACACATTAATGCCAGAAGTTCCACCCCTACAGTACAGTTTCATTTCTCTGAAGAAAACAATCTGAGATATACGGTGGAGAAGCTTAGTATTAGCATAATTAAATGTCTGCTTTATCAGCATTCCTCATGAGAGCTTAAAAATTATGTTGCACTCTCAAATGGATGCCGTGACATTTTAAATTCCAGTCTGCTAGTTTACTTCCACAGGCACTTTATTATGACCTAGAGTGTGTTTTATTTCTTTCACTTAACCTGAAAACTTTGTAAGTGCTGTAAGCGTTCATCACTGAGAAGGAGTGACACAACCTGTGGGCTATAGAAGCCAGCTTGTGATGAGAACTGCTCGCTGATTTGAATAAGGGTTGCTAAAATGCTGACGTGCCGTTTCCGACCTTCAGTCAAGTCCTGAATATCAAAAACATCCTATGACTGTGTGTAGAGAATATGACAGCAGATTGAAGATGTACCTAATCTCTGTAGAAAGCTGATATCATAACGCCACATCAAACTCCTAAGAAACTAAAACCTATTGTTGAAACTCAACAATTAAAATGTTCCCAGCCATTTATAATGCTCCAGTTTATTGCCGTAATATTATTGCTCCCATTCCCACTCCTTTCAGTTCCTGGATATAAAAAACAAACGCTTGCATAGTGCTGGCCTCAGCCACAGTGAAAAACACTGTGAATGTACACGTCTTATATGCCACATTAATTCATGTTGTGATTGCTATCAGAGAATCAGAGGGATAATGGCCATCCGGAGGCTGGGGTAGTCCTTGAACTCCCTGCTGTAGGCTCTGTGCTTCCCTTTGGCCCAGATGGTCATCTGAATGAACCCCAATAATGCGTACAATGCCACTGGAATACAAAACATACAAGGATTAGAACACACACATTTGGCTAACATCAACAAAACACCATTTACTGCAGTGGTTCCCAACTGGTCCGGCCCCGGGGTCCAGATTTCTCCTTAGTCATTAGTTCAAGGTCCACGAAGTTTAACAAATTCAGCAACATACTTGCATTTGGACATGTCATCAAGCTAGTTTGCTGTCTGTCAAGTACTTGTCGCTCACTTTACAGCAGGAAACAGTACTTCAAAATAAAAGCTCTGCGCTAGGAATTTCCTGTACTTGAAAATAAAGTGTTTTTTTACATACAAACTTGACACGTTTGTCACTTGTGGTCCATTCAGAATGGACTCGTGACCGGCTTTTGGACCGCGACCCACCAGTTGGGAACCACTGATATACTCTAAATACCTGGCAGACACTGGGTCATGATGGAGAAGCTCACCCAAGCTCCAACCTACAGGATGAGTCAGACATACAGGCAGAGGTAAATACACAAGCATGGGTGATATTCATTGCTATGATTAATTATTTTTATTACCTCATATGTGTAGTTTGGACAGGATACGAAGAAAAATAGCCATGTGAATGGGTTCTTTGTTGGCACAGGAAACCTTCTGGCCTTGGGTCCTGAGAAACAGTTTTGTGGAGACCAAATCATCCAATCAGAGTCGTGTTAGCATGGAGCTAATGGTCTAATAGGGACAAGTGAATGATGTATATACTTTTATCAGAATCCCTTCAGAAATTTTTAAGTACAGTGGAAGTAACAGAGTAAAGCTCAACTCACCTTCTCCTCTGAGATTATTAAGAGTCAGATGAATAGAGAAGTTGCCAAGTTCACACATCTGGAGCAGAAATAAGCATTTCACACCTTATTGTTTTACCTATGTGTACACTGACTTTATGCTGGCTCCGAGTGAACACCAGTATACTTACCACAAATATCACTAATGCATAGTTTACTTGTAGTTCTCCATATGCTGTGAAGAGAGATAGGCTGGTGTTGATAAGCTGCAGAAACATGGAGGTAAACGACATTGTGTGCGTGTGAGTGTCTGTACTTGCACTTTCTATGTCGTGAGGACCGAAATACATTTTCGACCAACAGATTGAGGACATTTTAAACAAACTGCAGATGATCTAAGATACAGCAGCACATTTACACACCAAGACTAAACATCGAGAACACCTGACTCCGGTTTTTTAAGACTCCTCACGGGCTTCCTGTTCAACTTTTGCTTTTAGTTTTTCAATCTCTTAATGCACTGGCTCCTCACTATTTATCTGATATGTTGGTCAAATACATCCCTCAGAGTAGAACTTAAAGTACAATGATGCTGCATTCAGGGTTGTTGGTCCTCGTCTCTGGAACTGCCTACCAGAGGATGTCAGACTCTCTGATTCAGTAGTCAGCTTGAAACTAAATCTTAAAACCAAAACTTTTTGGACTTGCCTTTTTGTAACTTTTTTATGTGTATATGTGATTGTGTATATTAATATTATTCACTTGATCTCATACTGTCTTTTATGTGTATTTTTTCATTTTATTATGTAAAGCACTTTGAGTTGCACAACGTTGGGGGGTAATGTTTAGGGTTAGGCACTATCTAAGAGAGGTTCCTCACAAAGATTGAAGTACAGCGATGTGTGTGTGTGTGTATGGTCTGACTTACATGGAGGTGTATAAAGAGGGTGGTTGATGTAGTAAGCCAACCAAGCTGAGAAACCCCAGTAATAGGCACAATTCTGAAAGGGGAAACAAAAAATACAGATGTATGAATAAGTGAAAGTGAAAAACAAATATATATTATTAGATACATTTTAAATGAAAATAAAAATGTAGTTGCTTTGAGTCAATTTCTATTTATTTAACCACTGAAACACAAAAAATAAGGCCTATAATAACCTCCTCTCCTCATCAAGACACTGTGCTCTGAGACTGCTGTAAGATTCTGTATCAGAACATGTCCTCAGGCTAATATAGGTACCACAACAGCTGGTATGGGACTGGGAAAAGAGGCCACACATTGTGAAAGAGGTGAGCATAGTAACAGAGGCTCGTCTTTTCAAGGGTAGTCATGTCCTCACCCTGACTATTGTCCTGAGAGGCATGGTCCCATGGGAGAAACGATGCACAAAGATAGTCTCTATCAACCTCTTCATGTAGTGGAAGGTGTGACAGGCACAGGCTAGTCTGAGAGACAGAGAGATGAGGATGAGGTCAGAGGTACAAGTGTGTACATTTAACCGAGGTGCTTATGTTCTTGTCGTAGCATGCAACTTCATCACACTATTTCTGCAGCAGCAAAAGTCTGAGATGAGACAAGATTAAATTTAAATGATCCCTGAGAGTCAAATTGGGACACTGCAGCATCAGAACATTTGGGACTCAGCAGAGAAAGTGCATCATACTGTAAATAATAAATCACACTAGAATAATATAAACATATGCAACAAGATGCAACACTGCAGTATCAAGACGGATTGTTAAGTGACTGAGGGTTTGACAATTTCCTTGAGGTACTACAAAAAAAATGACAAACCCAACTCAATGACTAACATAAATAAGAGAGACTGTCCAAACTGTCCTGTCACAGCAACATTAAATATAGATTTTTTGCAGTGTAGATGAATGGCTTGTACTCCACATTAGATGTAGTTTTATATGTAGCGAGTCATAAAATGGCAGTGAAAAAGTACATTGCAGATTTAGATGCGAATTATTGAAGTACAGATCCACTTTCTGGGAAATAGGCTTACTCCCTTTATAAGAATCAGATGAGATTAATACCAATAATATGACTGTGACAACAATATAAGCCCTGAAACAAAACAAAAAAACATGGAACTATTCCTTTACACTTGGCTATTCTACGAGATGATAAATCAGTAAACTTGTCTCATGTCTTCAGGTTAGAACTCACAGCCTGGTACAAAATGTGAATCATATTGCTGAATTCTCTTTTTTCTACTTACGTGACAACAGGATGAGGACTGGAGGTGAAGGCATATCTGTTTGAGTAAATGTACGGTACTCGAAAATAGAAGAGGAGGTAGGTGAGAAGGGGCCCGATGCACTCTGCCAGAAACACCTGGAAACAAAAGAGAAGTTAACACCTTGTACTTTGTCTGTACTGTGGAGCCTGGGAGCTGTCAGAGAGGGGAAAGAAAAAAACCTCTCAATTTAAT
This sequence comes from Epinephelus cyanopodus, assembly GCA_026686955.1. Lineage (NCBI taxonomy): Eukaryota > Metazoa > Chordata > Actinopteri > Perciformes > Serranidae > Epinephelus > Epinephelus cyanopodus. Next base: position 8,541,426 of record CM048935.1, read on the forward strand.
AATTTGTGCTCTTGAATAAGAAATTTGCGCACATAAATTATTTTTTTTCGTCTTCCTTGTTTGGGCAGGTGTGAACACAGCAATCACACTCAGGTGTGCACCAAATCAGACCGAGACCTTCTTGAAGAGGTGGTCTCAGTCTGATTACAAATGAACTCTGGTGCAGTTCGTTTGTGGTGAGAACGTGTTCCGACCTGGATGTGAAGCAACTGCAGTCACATGACAGATTGTTTGGGTTAAACATGAGCATGTTACAGTCCTGGAGGATTATTAATGTGCACCTCCTCCTGAACTGCCTTAATATGCACATTCAGCACATCCAATGCATCAAAACATTGTTTTCTAGTTGGAGCCGCGCCTCGTTTTCAAACTGTATGGTTTGACTAAAATGAACAATGACAGCAATATAGTCCACGATGAGCAGCGCTAAAATCAACCTGCGTAGTTGTCCCTAAATTGTGACATTAGAAAGTGTCACATTTATCTTGCTTCTTCAATGTTTTGTTTACTTCCCCACATGGAAATTCTGACCAATCAAGAGCAGCTTTCTCACACAAGGCATTTGATCTGGTCCTTTTGTAAATGCTGCCGTGAGAGCATGAACCAACTCTAGGCCCAAAATTAGTCCCTGATTCAGACCAAAGCAAGACAACTCTAGGTCTGAAAGCACCCTGAAGTACCTTAAAACAAGTACAGTATGTGAGTAAATGTACTTGGTTACTTTTCACCGCTGACATTAAGTATATGAAATTACAGTACTGGCACATTGGTAATCTTTGCGTGTGCTCTTCTTACCATAGTCCAACTTAACTGTGGACCAAGATCTCTGAAGTACATGGTGGCAGTGGTCCCAACAGGCAGACTCTGTAAGATTTCATCATCTCTGAGTGTTTTTTCCTCTGAAAAAGATGAAGAAAAAAGCTTGTGAAATTATTCTATGTGCACAAATTCAGCTTAATATGGAAGCCCTAATAGTCAAGTTGAAAAAAAAAAACTATATGTAGGGCTTGAGCTTAGATTTTGGCCAAAACTGCCCACAGAAAAATGTTTCACTTTGCCTTTCAGGGCTTCCATAGCTTCACCTGAAATTCTACTGTAAGAAATCTACTATCCTGTGCAAAACATTGTTTCTGGATTATCAAGCTTCGTAGAACTGAGTAATGACAAGACAGTCTTTGCATTAACAGTCATACTAAAATTCATTATGACTATGTAAATATACGCAGTCATGTGTGGAGCATTGTGGCTTAAACTGAGGTTTCAGAGGTTTTTTTTTTTTAATGAGTCTGATCAGTTTTTCAGCACACGTTCTCTCTACCTGGAAGCTCAGGGGGGCACAGCCACAGATATGTTGCGCTAATTGGATGACATTTTTAGAATATCATTAGGGGGAACTGGCCCAGATAGCTTTTTACCAAAGTCTCTTTTCTGTGCTTTTTAGTTACAAGATAACCCGCGTAGTTGATTCAAAGCCCTGCAACGTACCTCCCGGTAGGTCTTTCTTTATGTGCCATCTATTTGACTGTTTTAATTTAGGATCGAATAAATGGAACAAGGTTGAACATCAAGCAGTCTACCTTTTATAGTGAAAAGAAAGGAAGAGCAGACAGTGGTTTCCAAGGTGATGGTGGCTCTGTAAAGACGTGGGGTGCTTTTTAAGTGAAGGTCATTGCAAATGTTATTGAGCATTCTGGTGTAATGGCAGTAATATAAATTCAAAATTTTCCATTCAGTTCACGTGTTGATCACATCCAGGTTTTTCCAGCATGTCTTTAATATTAGGCTTGTGCAAACATTTGGCCTGAGATCACATAGGATACAATTCAATTGCAACTATGTAATTGTCTCCAATTATATTGATAGCATTGCTGGACATGCAAGTCTCTCTGGGAGGCTCCACTGGTGCACTAAGCGTAACGTGTCACACCACGAATTGCGTTAATGTTAGGTAAGGAAACAGCAGTACCTGGTGGGACACTTTTCTCACAAAATGATGTTTAATTACTGCACATGTTTTACAGAGTGGGCTCTTCATAAACAACAAACACTATGGCTAACTGCCCCTCCTCCCTTTTGTTGTCTAAACCACATTATGCCTGTCTTTATTTCAAGTTACCTATCAAAGGATAATGCCACAATGGCTTTGGAGCCAAAGGATAAACATTGTAGACAATAAGCGAGATCTCAGAAGTAGCATCATATTTCCACACCATAGATTATCCTGTTCTGATGAAATAAGTGAAAGCCTACAAACACACACCTGTTTCCACCGAACACTTTCAGTATGGTACCTTTGGAACCAAAAGTAACCCTTCAGACATGGTACCTAGACTCTAGGGTTTCCACCACAACAGTACTCTTAAATGTGGGCGTGGTTGTTGTCACTCTACTCACACAGATGGAAGTCTCACCTCAGAATGAGGCTGCACACCGACATTTTCAGAACAACATAAAACAAGCTGCAGTGAGAGTCTCTAGCGCGTTTGTGCTTTTAGTCCTTCTAAAACAAGCTCAGGGGTTTAGTGTTGCTGTAGCCCACAGGAACACTTGAAGATCCACTCTTTACTAAAAGTGTATGTCATATAAAAGCTAAAGTGATGGTCAAAGCTGTCACAGTGAAATTTAAGGTGTGCTGATGGGTTCATGTCCTCAACTCTTACATTGAGTAACATTACAAGTTAACATTCCACCTTAAAAGTTGTCGGCAGTCGGCCCAGCGGAAGAAGTTATTTTATTCTCAGACTCCAGCTGCTGCAGCAAAACATCCTTTCATTTTATAGTTACAGTTTACTAATAAACCTCTCCACAGTATGAACAGTGGTTACATGAGCCTCAAAACCAGACACAACTCAGCCCTGAGCAGAGTGACCGTCCTCTACTGACCAATCAGACTGCAGTGTTCACAGCTCCACCTTTTAGTACCACATCTGTGTGCTAGGTACCCCAACAGAGGGGGGACCAAACATGGGGTCGGTACAGAACAGCTCCATTGGTACCATCCACAACTTTTCACAGTGGAAACAGAAAACATGTGCACCAAACTGAACTGACACGGGGCTTAAATAGTGTCAAGCGGGCACTCATTCCATGTCCTATAATTCCTATAATATTTGTGGGTGGTAAAGTTCAATTTCAAACATTAAATAGCTGCCACTCTGCGAATTTGAAGCCACGTCGCCTGTTGCAGCTTTCATGTTGTTCATGAGACACTAATACATATACATACAGTAAACGATCACAATACGGCTACTTACTGGGATCAAGCCTCAGGGCCTGTCTTGCTGGATACCAGTGAGGGTCTGTGCAGATCAAACACACATACACACACACCAGTACACACCCACACACACACACACACACACACACACATACAGGGTTGGACAGAGCTGGCGTAGCACACACAGACTTTGGCCTCAGGCCCAACAATAATTGATCACAATGGAATAACGCTGAGGTCTGCTGCTCTGATGGATCCTGATGGCCTCAGGCTTGGCAAACATTTGGTAACATTTCTGACCAGACGCACACTGATGACAGAACCACGACGGGCTTCAGAGAAGTAAACAAGAGCTTGTTTTTAACAGGACATCTCTCTGGTGAAGTGGTGTGGTATACTGTAACATCACTCAATAGCACAGCAAGAATTTAAGTTGTAGTTTACAGTAAACGTGCAATAAAAGATACAAAAAATAGTACAAAGCCAGTTTAAATTGATATCTTGGATAATGAACTTAATTAACAAATCATGCAGGTTTTATACTAAAGCACCAGAGTACTATAAAACATGTTTGTTTTACTTTCAGAGATCGAGATAAAACATGAGGGCCAACAAAAACTGCCCAATACAGTGTATAATAGAACCAGTAACACGCATCAAACTCATTAGTTTAAAAACTGCATTGAAGCACTCACGTGATTTGTGAAAGAGGTTCTTGATGTCTCCTATTGTCGAGTAGGGCTCCACCTGAATGGAACACAAACAATGGGTGTGTGACCTTGATGTCTTATCAGTGAAGAGGTCAGCAGTGTTTATTTTGTTAAAACCCCTTAAATTCAAAGTCATTACAAACTCTCTAAGCCACAAATTGTTCCAACCCGGAGAGCTTTATTTCCAATTGTAGTGGAGACCACAATCATTCCAACAATCCCACATTTATAGGGCTAAATTTTCCAGGAATGTATCTCGGACAATGCAGCATAATGTCCGTTTGATGGTGCAGCTGAGAAAACATGGAAGCTGGGGTTTGAATATTTCACTCAGTGTAAACATGATATAGTTTTGATAACGAGTTGGAAACAGGCTGATACAGATTATACTTGGTAGGAGGTGCCTGAGGTGCAGGGGTGTGTCCAGGGACTGGCCTGGGGTGATACTGATAATTGTGATTTTTTGGGGGGGTAATGGGTAATGCTGCAGCTACCTGGGCACCAAGGAAGTATGGGCCCCTTATCTTGCGCCCGCTTGAGTAAAACCACCCATGTGGGCAACTGGCATGGCGCCATTATGGAACCCTTGGACAATCCCATATAGGGCCCTTTTTTCAGCTCATGTACTAGCCACATGGCTGTGTGGTGTTTTCCTGCCATGGCCTTTCAGCGTCATTACCAACTAATCTCGTCCTCTGTTCGGAGGATGAAGAGCTACTGGACCTCATTATTTTTCCAATTTGCGGTCAGTTTTGGCTGCTATTCTTCATCTTGGAGTTAGCTGTTAACTACAAGCAGCAACATTTTAAATCACCCGCGGTAGGTTGCATGCCAAACACATCAAAATCTCACATCATTGCCACTCCTGATCCTGTCCTGCCAGCTGTCCTGTTTATACAGACATTATTTTGGAGCTCTTACTACCTCTGATGCCATCTCAGCGTTGTCCCCCCATTATGCAATCGTATCTTTCATACAGAACAGCATGGTGGCATAACGGCGTAAAATTCATGCCGTGAGGAGGCAGAGTGAAAAAGGGCTAGTAAAGCAGTAGAAGACAGAAGTGGTGAAGACATAAATTGAATGTTATTACAAAACATGTGCGTGCATGCTCATACGTCATGCCACTCCTGCATAAGTCAGTGCCCCCCTTTTGGCCATCCCAGTCAAAAAAAAAGTCTGGACAAGCCCCTGCTGAGGGAAATAAAAGTGTAGTCATGGCAATATGTGAGCATACCTTATCTAAAAAACAAAGCTGCTCTTTGGTGTTGGCATCCAGGACCCTCACCTGAAGAAAAAACAAAATGTCAAAACATCAAGGTAGTAAGTGTCGCACAAACATTTGAGAGATTTACATTCATGCCTCATATGTATTCACCAAAATTCACAAAGTGGTAAATTTGCTGATGGTCTGTGGACCCATGCAGTGGGCCATATAGGGGAGAAAAGTTAGGACGATTCCAAGCAAAAATAGATAAAAATGAATATTTATTCATCATCATTAAGAATATTTTTTTCAAATGTAGTAATACAATTAATGGTTTTAATATCCCCACTGACCAAAAAGTAAACATGCATATTGACTGACCACCCCCCTGTATCTGCATGAAATGGTTTGGTCCTGATTTAGCACACTGACTGAAGGTGTGTAGTAGCAGTCAGCAGTCATCATCATGCTACCTAGACTAGTACTAAAAGAAAATCCTGTTTTCATAAAAGGAAAGAGAGAAAGGAGAGAGAAGAGGCAAAAGAAAGGGTGCCAATGTTTTTCTCCAAGAAAGGTGGGTAGCCTATAGTCTGAGTGGTAGAAATGAACCTGTTAGCTTAATGTCCATAGTGAAATAAGCTAGCTACAGACTAGTGTCAGCCTACATTTAATCAGTGCAGGTAAATGTTTAGCAGGATATTCATATTAAATCAGTTGTCCCTCCCTGCCTCTTTTACCAGACTCAACAACAGATGAGTCAGAGGCAGCAGCCTGGTCTCCCCATAACTTTACCCCTCCCGTCCCAATGTGAGCAACACATGCCAGTTAGCCTCACTGCAGAGAGTCTGTGGGAATTTCTCTCTCTCTTGCTCTTTTTTACCATTACAAAAAAGAAAACGAAATAATTTTTAGTGACAGAAATTATTGTTCCACATAATGATTATTATGTTATTAACAAAAACAGCCTACAACTGTCTGGACAGTTGGAAACATTAAGTAGCCTAACTCAGCCTGGACTAAAGTTACAGGCAGTATTAATTCATTTGAGCAGTTTGCACACACACACACACACACACACACACACACACACACACACACACAAAAAACATGTATCTAATGTATGTAATCTAGTGGCGGTGATACAGAACTGTAGGTAATTTGGGTCAATGTAAATCTGTAGGATTTAGTGTCGTTCATTTTTATTGGTATCAAAAATCTGCTGTTTTTATTATTTTGAGATGATGATCTTAATTTATTTTGACTTGAAAAGTTAATGTATATTTACAGTAAGTTCTTTTTTTTAAGTCCTTCATTAATGTTAAGAGAATTTTCCATTTTGGGATTTTACAATAAAAATTACCATAGGACATTTTTAATCTTGCATCAAATAGTGAATTGCATACTGTATGCAGACTGTTGCATGTACAACTCACTAGCAGTAAATATTGTACTGGTAGTTGTGAACTACAAGAAGCAAGACAGTTGCAAGCCTTCAGAGTTAGTTATGTAAAGCTTTTAATGGGTCAGTTAGGTCCTAGAGATGTGGTGAAAACAGCTGCGCAAGCAAGGCCCAATGTTAATAAAGCCTCTTTATGTTAAAACACAAAACATTGATTTATATTGACATATGGCAGTAAGGAAATATCAATTAGATATTTAGAAAAACATTTTTTGTAAGTTACCTGTACTATAGATATGACTACATATTGGCTGTTTCCCTGTAGCGTAACAGGGATTGTATGAGTCCAACTCAAATCAGAGCCCTTTTTAAAAGAAAATTTAGATAGTTAACAGAAAATGAGTGACTGCATGAGATGCATGTTCCCCAAAGCAATATAATTCATCTGTATTCTTGAATCAATCACAGAATTATAAATGGAATATCAATGAAATATAACCATATAGTTAAGTCCAGTTGACACTCTTGTTAGTGGCCTTACTGCCAAGTGTGTCCAGTTTTCCCAGTAATCTCAATCTGAATAATGAGGCTGGTTGAATTAGGTCTGGGGAAAAAAGGGTTCGTGTTGTCCTGCTGCTCACTTGCACACACATCTTTTTCATCTTAATTAGACCATGTCAGTGTTGATGTACAGCATATGCAAGGAGAATGGTGGGTGGCAGCCCACAATTTGCCCTGAAAGCACTCCATACTGTGCTGCTCAGCAGAGCTGTCCTAGCTAAATTGGTTCCCTTACTGGACAGCGTAATAACCCACTAATGGATACCTAAAGATTTGCTGAGTGCACAGTTGAGAAAGAAAGAACGAGAATGGCAGCGAGAGAGAGCCCTTCACCATCTGCTGTTTGTATTGCGAGAAACACAAGCTTGGTAAGTCATTTAATCTTGTGCCCAGATTTATTTTACAATATTCTTGCCATTGATTCTCTCTTTCCTTCACCTTCATGAGACCAATTACATTTTCAAACAGGATATTAATTTTGCATTTGTCTTTTTTTTTTAGAAAAGCAAATGTCTTTAAACAAACAACGCTCTAGTGGAGTTCTTGCAACCAGCAGAAGCTCCCAACACAGTCAGATTTTCACTGAAATTACAGTGCACTATTGCACTAATTGCACTACACTCCTAGATTTAGAATATGAGTTTTTCATCTTGTCACTCTTTGCCGTGTGTGTTCATGCTTTGTAGGGCATGCTGATGCTTCAGTAAAGTGCATCCTGGGAGATGGATTTGTTTTGCTTTCCATCTGCTAACCTTCCCAACTGCATTCTAGGGGCGCATGTTGATGCATCTGCGCGATCACGAAGAGCATCGAGGGTGTCATTAGGGCTGTGTGTTGTAAAACGGTGCGCACTCGTCTGTGCTGTTGTGCCTTTGTAAATCTGATTATCAGACGCCCCTGTCCTCTCATGGGAGCGCAGGGCACTGCTGACAGCACAGGTCATACAGAACATGTGCGTACATGCTTGTGAGGGCTTTGTGAGGAGGTGATAAGGATTTAAAGTGGTTTCGTATCTTGTTTTAATAACCAACACCAGCTGAAGAAGTCACTTAGCTGTAACAGCTCCACTTGAAAGCTGATGAATGTAATGGCTGATCTTGAACCACAGGATCATTACTTCACTCCAAGCATGATTCTATTGAATTTGATTATATGGATGTCAGCATATACCATTGTCCTTTTTGTTTTCACTCTCACGCAAACTGGACAGAATTTGTCTTTCAAACAAAGAAAGCAATCGACTAAGCACTCAGCCGGCTCTTTGCATGCTGCTGATCAACAATCTGGCTTAAATTTTCCACAAGCATCTGTCTCAGTACACTTTCAGAAGAAAACAGCCTTTTATCACGGCTCAGAAAAGTAAAACTTCTGTCTTTGGTCTCTCGAGGTTAAACTTTCAAATACTAATAGTATGAATGAGATATTTCATGAGTGAAGCTTGTTTAAAACTGATTTCAAGTGCAAAGATTAGTGATGAGCCTCCAAATGTTCTTGCCTGTCCTCAAATCTTGAAAAGTATAGTGCTCATTATGAGGCAGGCAAAGGGTTAAAGGAATAGTTTGACATTTAAGGAGACTTGGATGAGGAGATTATACCCTCATGTCTGTCCATTCAATACGAAGTTACACGCAGAAGCCAGTTAGCTCACATAGGTCAAACACTATCTTTCCATTAAACAGGCGTAATAGTGGTTGTCACCGCTTTAGGTATAGAATTCTCCAGGAATGACATTCTTCTGTAGGTTGACGCGGAAGTTAGCATCGCCCTGGTTCCCTTATCAAAAATTCAATGGGATTTTTTTCAATGGATTTTGGATTATTGCAGAAAATGAGCTCTGTGGCAAACAAATGTGATATGATACGCTCACGGTTTGTTCAGCATGATAATCTTCACAAATGAACACCACTTTAATGATTTTTGAACCATAAATGCAATCGCCAGAAGTCAAAAGCCAACGTCAGACTTTAAACTAACAACACCACAGTCACATGACTTTACATCCCCACAAGAAGGGAACGTGACGACGTTCTGTAGTCTAATTTAGCCACTTTTAACCCTGTGTTTCTACAGACCTTATTTATTTCAGAAATTTAGCCACAAAAACAATTCAAAAAAACATTGACTTTGAGACAGAAGTGCAAAAATTCTGACTTTGCTATTGGGAGGTGGAGGAGATGGTGGATGGCATGGTAGGTGCAGACCACTGCATACCAACAAACAACATCAGTTGTTCATGCAAGACACTGAGGCATTCCCAGGGTTTCTGAGATAGGTGCTTTTCTTAGTGACCTGTTGCTTAGTTTCCTGTTGCGATTCTGACCCAAAAATGGGTGTTGTAGCCAATATATGATCTTTTCCAAACTATTACTAATGGATTTTTGTGCCTTAACATAACCACATGTAAGCCACAGCTATGTCGAAACATACGTAAACATTTTTTAATAGCTGATACCAGCATTCTGAACATACTAGTCTGTGTAGCAGGAGCCCTTTAACATAATTATAAGCTAATGTCCACAACTAACACCTATTCAATAGAGTGATGGGTGGTTAGCTCAGCTTTGCAGAAAGGTAAAATCTGCTCACTACCATCTCCAAAACAAGAAGTTATGTGCTCAGCCACAAAATAACCCAGCACACAACCCTCTTATTTTTTAGCTTTTGTACGGATAAAACAAACAAGACACATGTTCAGTGAGCTTTAGAGGTGCTGTAGGAGGATTTGTTTGCAGTTTCCCCTAGTTTCCAGTCTTTAAGCTGAGGTTGGCTGCAGCTTTATATTTAGTGTACAGACATGAATCAGTTTAAACCTGGCGTCCTATTTTTTCATTTAAACTTACAAGATCAGGCCTAAGAAACATATTTCTCCTACAAATCCTCTAAATATTTGCTAATTGGGCTTGCACTCTTTATGTAACAGTTACTGAGAGCGTGGCATACATCCCAGAGCGTGTTGTAAATAAGCTGGAATTCATAGGCCTGCTGCACTTAAAGCAAATTACTTGTCTACTTCCTCACTGGTGCTCATAAGGCCACGCGAGACAAGAGTGAATTAAGGCAAGAGAAAAATCATAAAAAGGGCTCCAGCTCAGTTTGATTTACTTTGACACAGAAACTTTATGAACTCTGCTGACACTTCAAACTTGTTCACTATTTCTGGAAGTCAGCAGCCGTACATTTGTCTTTCTAATGTATCTTAATAAGGCTGCTGAGCAGAGTGATTGTCTGACATTTTAAAAGTCACAATTGTAGCTCTTCAGTGTCAACATGTGGTAGTTTGTTAGTTGGACGGATAATCATTAACAAAATAAATAACTAAAATAACTTATGCTTCAGGCAAGAAGTCTGAGTTTACCCGACAGAAGAGTGCCAAAAAAAAGCCTCTGAAGATGCTTCCAAGTTTTAAAATCATTAAGACAATGATGAAAGAACAAATGATTAATGCAGCTTTCTTAACAATTCTAATTGATCTCTATCAGTTATTGCTCAGAGTGAGTCTCTTCAAGTGAGGCCTTGTGAAACAAAGTACTTCAAAACTTTAAATTCTCTATCAGACAGTGGCAATCAGATGTTTCAGTTAATACAAATGCATTGTGACACTTAGGTCAATGCATTCAGACTTACCTCAAAAAAGGTGGTCCGACTCATGGTGGTGGGTTTATATCCTCTGTGTGCAGGGAAAAAAATGACCTCAAACATCAGCATAAGCAAACACAACACACACACACACACTCATTCCTCACACACACACAGACGTAGTTCCTCTCCTTTCGAGGACAATCCCTGGACTGACCCTTTATTCTTCCCAGCCTCCTTTTCTCCCTCCCTCTCTCTCTCTCTCTCTCTCTCATACACACTCTTTCTCTCTCTCTCTCTCTTCTTTGAGATAGTGCTGGGACACTGAATCACTAGAGGCACTCCAGAAACCCTGCACATGCTCTCCCCTCTGCTTTTCTCTCCTGCTGCTTCCTCCTGCTTTCCCCTCTATCTCTCCTTTTTTCTTTTTGTATCTTTGGAGAAAAGCACTTGGTACTTGGAGTCCAAATAGGCTCATGTTAGCAGTTACCTGAGATAGAGGCAGCTGGAAAGTGCAGGAATGTAGGAGAATACCAAGGAGGATAAAACACACAGATGACAGAAAGAAATCTCCAGGAACACTACCCACCAAACAAGTGCATTGGCACACGTTAAGCAAAAGGTTTCATATTTAAATCAACTTTAAAATTATCTAACAAAGACATTAATGTAAATGCCTTGCTAACAATGTATTCTTGAACCATGATCCTTCTCAGCTGCAGTGCTCCGTTGTGTCAGCAGAAGATGAGCCTACTAGGGTTGGACCAGGCACCAAAATATCCCACACAAGCGGAGGGGGATGTTATGGAGGTCAAAAGGTACTCTGCATATCTCAAAGTGAAATGTATAGTTTGTTTTGGCATGCTTGAAGTTAAAGTTGCAGTATACAGTTTGTGAAAGAAGGTAAACTGCACTGTAAATATCAAGGACATCAATTTTCTTATAACAAGACTGAGCGACTGAAGTACAGTAGTGTGTGGTATTCATGCGAAAGTGTTCTGGAAATCTGACGATAAGCCGACCACTTCACAACAGATGGCTCAAAGTTTACTTCACACAAATTGAAATGAACTAGTTCACATTTATACTTCACAATTTTAAAGTTTACAGTCCCAGAAAATGAGCTAGCTTACTCATTTCTTCCCTTTCCCCAGATATTTCCCAAGACTTGTCAGATGCTTTAAATCGATGTGTCATTTCAAGTTTGTTGCCAATGCAACTGGCTTTCAGACATGTTTTCTCCAACACGCTCTCACTCCAACGTCGTCACATATCGACGTCTGATCATGGCCTTTCCACGTCCAGATACAATGTGCAAGGTACCCTGGGTGCGTTGGTTCTTGACGTCCTTGGACGCCATGTCAAGGTCTGCCTGTTAAATGCATTGTCTTTTTCAAAGATACACTTCTGTTTTCGCAGGAAATTTACTAGCAGTCTCTTTTAAAATCAACACACTACATTAATACAACCCCACAAATTGATGCTTTTTTCCTTCAACAACAAACGCACATGGTTACGTTTTGCCAACACACGCACAGTGAACACCTCATTCCAGCTTGAAAGTCGGTGGTTGTTGGACCCATCCACTCCACCCGTCCACCCTACTCAGACTTTCTCTGCCCTAATTTTCGTTCTTGTGCCTCCACATTTCCCCCTGGCCACTACACTATTATGGCAGCTGGCCTTGTATCATGCCGACGTGAAAGGACAACTTTGTCACTGCCAAAGCGTCGGATTTGGATGACTTTGGAGTGAGACCGGGTTGGTTTTCAAATAAAGCGGGCACAATATTATAGATATTTATATTAACTGGAGTCAGCAGTACTGGTATATGTGTTGTCTGAATTGCCAGTTGTGCTAGCCCATCCAGTATTTACTCCAAGGGTGTCAGATATTGCCTCTTTCATACCCCTTGGTGTGTGATATTGACCCCAAAGGCACCTTTTGGCATCCTTATGAGATGCATTGGGCTTTCAATTAACACCAGTATACATCCATTTGCAGCAAAGGTTAACACAGAGCAACTGACGAAGCATAAAAAGAGAGAAAGTCTGTGTAGAGGAGAGGTACATAGGTCAAACAAAACTGGACTTTTATCCATGAGAGCACTGATTGTGTCAAGTGTGAAACTAAAAGCTGATGCTGCTTTAATGTTACATTAAGCAATTTAAGTAGGGGTTGCACAGTGATGTCACTGATGTGATGTATTTACATCACAATGTCTTACAAACATACTTATTTTACTCATGACGTGATCTTTTTTTTTACACCTGAAGAGTGAACTCCTTAGGTTCACTTACATTAGTTGCAAACAGATACAGTCAGTTCACTGTTCTCCAAAAACATGTGCACATTGAATGAAGGAGCTCTGTTAGCGCGTTCATGCACAACACTAAGCTGACCATTAGAGTTCAATAATCCTGTCAGCAGGTCCCCAAAAACCTTCTAACTCACCCTTTGGAGGATTATGAATATCCACTCCAGATTTGATGGAAATTTGCCAAGTATTTGAAATACATTTTTGTGGACCAAATTGCCATGCACCCTATAACAGTGCTTCAGTACTCAATTGCTCCTTAAATGTTTTTCTGGGAACCAGGTGGGTTTTTTTTTAGCACATCCTCACACTGTACTTGGAGACTGTTGTGTTTATGTTTTCCTCTAAACTGACTTTGTAAAGTATGAGAGCAGTGGGAAGAAGCCTGCTGGTGTTTATGCAACTCGAGGCCAATCACATCACAAATTTTCTCATTCCACCATTGTCCCTCTGTGACATTCCTACTGTATTCTCATGTGGAGAGCGTTTCACCTCGAGAGCAAGCAATTATTGATAGATTGTGCAGGTCTTGCTTTTTAGCAGGTTTTACAGTATAATGAATACTGCAGCAGTAAGTTGTTTGTATCCAGCAGCTTATTATACTTGCAACTTGAGGCAATAAATATGCCTATTACGTTTTTTTCTTTGTACTGAATAAAAGAGGAGGTGAGAACTGTGGCCTGCAATTGTGCTTTGGATGGTTACACAAGTGATGGGTCTTCAATGTGAAATCCAAACGTAGAGGATATTGTATATCTTAAGTTGTTAATATCTGCATTCCAGTGTGTTTAACTTTGCTGAAACTTACTTTAAGTCAGCCAAAAAGGGCTAATCATATGCAGGGTGGCATTAAAACTGTTGTTACAGTGAAACATCTTAGTGTCTGTTCTAAAGTTTGTGTACACACAGCTAGAACAAGGCCGATCCTGCTCTGACAGAATATTCAGGGTCGAAAGGCTTTGTATAAGATTCATTTAGACCTGCGATATGAACAAACACAAACTGAACTATGAATGATTGAAGCTGTTTTGTCTCAGAGACAAAGTGTCATTTCTCCCTGTCATACTCAGCCTTGGTGAGAAATGTCTCCAAGTTGCATTTTAGTTTTCTTTTAGCCTGTTTTGCCCTCTAGTCTCACATGTGCTTGCTCAGCTGGATTTCTCTCCACTCGTCCCCTTCAAGAAATAGATTCAGACAATGAAAATCAAGTTGAGCATGTATTCACTCTGTTGTTGTGCTGCCTGAGGGGATTCAATTTGTGGAGAAAGAGTAGATAGAGAAATGGACCAGACCCCAAAGGCCTCGGGCAACTGTAAACCAGGCAGAATTCGGTGAAGAATGAGACAGAGAGACGGACCCGAGATTGGTGAATGTAAACATCTGTTATTCAGAATGTCAGGATACAGATGGAGGATTCTTTGAATACAACATATTTATGTGAGAGAAGTGACGGCTAAACATGCAGTCATTTTAATCTCCCCGTGCAGCCTCATCTAAAAATGTCACACTAACAGGCAGCAGACTGCATTTTCAAACAGCCAAAAATATCTTTCTGTGGACTCAGTGTGAAATGAATGTATAATATGATTCAGGAGAGGTTGTAAATTAGAGACTTTAACGTTTTAAAATAAGACCTCTATGATAGCGGGTAATTGGTACACCTTGAGGAGGTCAAACGACACATTTTCTTCTACTTAAAGGGGCAGGTTATGCTCATTACAGGTTCATACTTGTATTTTTGGTTTCTACTAGAACATGTTTACAGGCTTTAATGCTCAAAAAATACTTTATTTTCCTCATTCTGTTCATGCTGGAACACGTGCCTCTGAGAAGCTTTGTTTTAATGCCTGTCTCTTTAAGTTATCCATTCATCCATCCATTTTCAACTGCCTATCCGAAGCTGGGTCGCGGTGGCAGCAGGCCGAGCAAAGCGTTCCAGACGTCCCTCTCCCAGCAATGCTTTCCAGCTCCTCTTGGGGGACCCTGAGGTGTTCCTCAGACCAGATGAGATATGTAATCCCTCCAGTGTGTTCTGGGTCTACGCCGGGGCCTCCTACCAGTTGAACAAGCCCGGATCCGGAGGCGCCGAGGAGCTATCCTGATCAGATGCTCTAAACCACCTCAACTGACCCCTTTCGACACAAAGGAACAGCATCTCTGAGCTCCATCTAGATGTCCGAACTCCTCACCCTATCTCTAAGGCTGAGCCCAGACACCCTTCGGACAAGAACTCATTTCAGCTACTTGTATCCACGACCTTATTCTTTTGTCATTAGCCAGGGCTCATGACCATAGGTGAGGGTTGGGACGTAGATGGACCAGTGAATCAAAATCTATGATTTGATTTATTCTTTAAGCCCCTCTATCAAAAAAGCCCAGTCTGCTGTGATTGGTCAGGTCTTCCAGACAATACCAGTGCCTTCTACCATTTAAAATTCACCAATAAAAGCTTCTAAACACATCCGGACATGTCACAGCAGGAATCCAATCCAAAATCGGGGAGAAATTTACAACACTGGCAACCAAGATTACATGTTTTCCTGAAGAAAAGATGTTTTTTCATACATTTAACCCTTTGTGAGTCATGAATTATCCTGAGATCTGTATGTCGACTCTTACAGGACACTCACACCTGAGTGACTGCCACAGAAATGTTGAGTCTGCATGTCTCGCTGTGATTAAATCTATGAACTGGTCTGCAGCCAGTGTTTCATCTTTTTTTCTCACACGCCCATGAGGTGAAAATTCCCCCTTAAATTGACCAATATGGCAGACCGCCATGAAATCTGCTGGGCACATAAAGGTTTCCCAGAGGATGAACCATCTTCATTTATTCAGTGAGCAAATACTGGTTTGGCACATGCACATGTATGTCAGTTAAATATATAATGGATGTTAACTCCAGCATGATTTCATGACACGACACGATGGATACTCCCCACCCACAGGCTTCCTCCATATGGGATGACAGTGTCCTCTACTGGTGAGTATGGCCAGTACCTGATTATGATCTAGTAATCTATACATCCAAAGACACGTCTTTGCCTTTTTACGTAATTTTTTTTAGACTGTTTCTATACAAATGTGCAATTCAGTAAACAGGGGATGTGCTATCTTTAAGATGTTCGTGGTTTTGAATATATAATATTTTTATAGTTTAGTGGAAGGAATACATTTGAAAATACGAACATTTCAGAGAAGAAGTTTGTGTTGCCCGGCCATATGTTTTTGGGCAGTTTAAAGCTCAGTAATGGCAGTTGCCTCCTATGATTAGAAGTTTGAGTCTACATCACAGCCAGGGCATGTCGCCTGCTGGTCCCGAGGGTCATTATTGACTTTTCCATCAGTCTGCATCTCTTTCTAACCTCAGAGGATGCCAGCTCATTGTAGGCTTTTTTTTTTAATACTTGTAGTCGTTGTTGGTCCTCTAAATGAGCAAGCCACAGTCTGGTGTCATGATATGGAGTTTGGATGGAAAGGGGCTGGAGGCTGTAGCTAAATGCAATTGGCACACAGCAGGGTGTGATGGTAGCTGGCAGGATGTCTCCTTCCACTTTCCCTGTAGAAATCGGAGGCTGCAGGAAGACTTTGTCTGTACATGCAGGACATACATATCTGGGAGACTCTGGAGTTAGACACTGTTATGATGCTTGAAGACAATGCACCATGAATGATAAGTGTGTGCATTGATGTTTACGTCATATGATATTACTGAATGCGCAACTTCAAGTGTTTTGCATTTAGTCCTCCAGGGTCCCTGCAGACTCCTCTCTAATTTCCAAGCATGCAAGCAGTGTAATTCCACCTGGGCTTGCCACCATGGAGAAATACAAACAGAGACTGTATGAAAGCTACTGGGGTGGTGAGTGGGGCTCTATGTTACGGTATGTTGCACTTTGAGAAAGCAAGGCCCTCCCTGGAGTTATTACTGCTCACTGTGAACCCTCCTATTGACTTGAAAACTGCAAAACCCTCCCTACAACATGCCAGAATAAATATAACAATGTTTAATCGGTTCAACTTGTTTAATCCTGAACCCCAATTTCAACATTACAACAATGGCGCCCAAATAATTTTTTCATAGGGGTGGCCAAATGGGGCCACTGAAAATCTTGGGGTGGCACATCAAAGCCATAACTGAATTTCAGGAACTATATTATGCTGTTGCTGTACTTAGGCTAATTAAACATTGTCAATGTGAGTTAAAGAATACTGATTTTATTTTACAGTAAATGATACTAATAATCTGATGTGCATAGACAAATACAGGTATAGTTCACATTTTGAGGTTTTTTAATGTGTCTCCATAGAACTTTTAATGCACACTACCAATGCCAACATTATAAAAACCCGACCCAATCTCACTGCAAACTTTTCAAATACCGATGCTTAGTCAGTAGCCCTTAGCGTTAGATACCGACGCACAGAGGCACCTTTATTGGCTGTATGAGACGCAGTGGACTGTGCCATTTTTTGACGCTCAGAGTAACTACAGTCTTAAAAATAGTATGACAGTCCTCACAAGACAGTAGGGAGGGGAGATGGATGGGTCAAACAAACTTGGACTTTCACCCTTGAGACTGTTGTTGGTTTTCCTTGTAAAACCAAAAATCAGTGTTCCTATATTAATAACAATGTAGTGTGCTAGTATGTGTAGCATACTGTGCTAGTGATGTATGCCACACGACATGGTGAGGTATGCCATGTGACATTACATTACTGTCCCTGCACGCACAAACCTGAGGCTAGAAGTTTACCTCAAGCAGTGGTCCAGCAGCTGGTCCAGCCACAGGGTCCAGATTTCTTCTTAGTCATCAGTTCAAGGTCCAGATAGTCATATTTGCATTTGGCTATGTCGTCACGCTAGTTTGCTGTCTCTGTCAAGTAGCTGTCCATTAGTCACTCACTCTACAGCAGGAAACAGCACTTCAAAATAAAAGCTCTGTGCCAGAAATTCAATGTGCAAACCTGAAAAGTTTGCGAGCCACTTGCGGTCCATTCAGAATGGACCCGCGACCCAGCAGTTGGGAACCACTGACCTAGAGCGTCATGGTTTGTCGTGCAGGGCCACTGACCAAGCGTCAGTATTTGATGAGTTGTGACCGAGAATGTGTTAAAAAAAAACCCGACACAGTACAGACACACAATTGTTGTCGTCTGCATATGGCAAAGGGCGCCTGACCCAAAGTTGTCTTTTTCATCCAACTATTTAAGTCACTGTTATATGCATAGAGAAGGCTCTACACTCTCAAAAAGTCAGTCTACTCTACCTTCAGACAAAAGAAAACATTTTCTGAACCCCCTTCTCCCTTAATAATTATAGTCTTATAAATTTTAATTTGTATTCCCAGGAAATGTTAATCATTAAAAATCACTGGCCCATTCCTAAACTGGATTGTAGTCTGCCCACTTTGTGACATAGAAAGGTTGGGGGCCCTGCAGCAGTTCTCCCACCTGCTCCCCATGCAAGCCTCTTATGCCAGTGCTCGAAGGGTTACACAGGCATGGGCTGGAATACAAATAAGTCCAGCAGTTGGCATGCCTGATATATAACAGTCTGCTTTGCATTAAAACGGATTCACACTTTAGTTTATTTATTTATTTTGTTTATAGTCCAACGATTACACTGTTCAAGCTCCTTACACTGCAGTGTGCCTGCTGCAAATTGCAATCTATAAACTAATCTACAGTATAGAGACTATATATTAGTCTTATATGGTCTGCTGCACATTATTTTGATCGTGCTCTCCAGTACAAATGGTGTTTCCCCAGTAGGGGGAGATAGTAACCTGGCACTAAGCAGTACAGCCATCCTGCAGAGTCAGATATTGTATAGACCAGAGATTTCTTGAATTCTTCGATTGCTTTCTTTCATGCATTTCTGTTTGATCATCTGCAGCAGGTGAAAGTGAGTTTGCTCAGATTTGAATGTTGTGAAGAAGCTTGATTATTAGTGGAGGAGAATTTTCACTTGGGCCGCTGTGAACCAATATTGAATAATTTATTACAGTGCATCATTACACAAACTACAAGTGGATAATGTCAAAAGAGCTAATAAGAGAAAATGAATCAAAGGAGAACAATGCACAATGAACTAAATTTACACCCATGCCTTGGTTTTTTAACATTTTTTTTCCCTATCTGTATTACTTACTAAAGGCTTCAGTGAAGTTGTAGTTTTGACTCCTTTAATAGATAAAGTAGTAATCTATAAATATGTCTGTGTCAAGAATTTCTATCATCAAATTTAAATAGAATCAAATTTAAGTAGAAAGTTTTGAATGACTCACAGTATTTTGTTTTCACAGCGAGACACTTCACTCATACTAAATGTACCTTTCAAGGTAAGACCAACTTTTTATTTTAATTATGTGAAATCTAAAGGCTTGTTAAAAAGACATCTGTGAAACGACCTTAATCAAAATCCATTTGCAGGGAAAATAGCTGAGTCTAGTCCGCCAGGTAAGTCATTCACCACATGTCAGAGAGATTGATTTTTGTTCAGGCTGCAAAACATATTGCAGACGAACATGATTGAAGTAACCCGATCCAACACCATCTAATTCAGACCAGATCAATTCCGTATTAGCCAAAAAATGACTGTGTCTTGCAGAATACAAACATGAAAAATCGGACTGAGGGATGATGCAAAGATCAATATTTATTAAATGTGTGATATTTTGCAGATGTCACTGCTTGCTGCAGCCAAAAAGTTTCTTCATTCATTGTCTGTGTATTCTTTATGATTATATCTGACTCCATCACGTATGCAAAATAAAAAGTTACCCTCTAATATTAGCTGTAATCATCAGTAGGCCTCATCAGGAGGAGCTTGTCGTGAGTAAACAATAGAGGCTGCAACAATAATGTCTGTTGCTAACAACACTGAAGTCTGCATCACAACAAAGATGAAGTAAATGTTTCGCCACATTAACTGCAGATATGAGGCTCTCATAAGGAGGGATGTCATCGCTGCTTTTTGTTGCCTTGTCAGTGCTACGGGGAAAAGATATTACCATTGCTGCGGAAGAGATCCCAAGTAATCAGTCAACATATTACGATGTGTCACTGCGAACTCACACATCATTGTTTTCATTAGTTTTACTCACGTAATGTCATCTTCATTGTCCAGACAGATGGTAAAGCAGTCAGTTGCAGTGGCAGCCATTATATATTAGTTTTATTGCAGCCCCCAGACTGTGGAAACAAGCAGCAGCCTAGCCCCCCACCACTGACGTCCTCAGATTCTCCTAGAAAGTCAAGCTTTTTCCTTTGATATCTGATTTTTTAGGATCATGTGGGTTTGTCTGTGGTGTGAGGCCTTGAATTCTATGTGGCATGAATTCACCCAACCTTGGCTTAGTGTTGCTTTATAGTGCCCTTTATAATTCATCAAACTTGAATTTAAACATAGCAGCAGGTTTTCACCATGCAGAATTTCAAATGGTTACTTGACCCTCATTTTTCATTTGCTCTAAATGTGTTTTTATCCAAAAATTTTTCCCTCTGGTATTTTTTACAAGTGCGGCACCTACAAAGGGTTTAATCTAACACAGGCACCAGTCAGAAACAAGTTTGAGTAATGTTTCACAGCGTCTCTGGGAACATGACTCCCCATGTTTTTCTTACACTATAGTTCAGAGCACATCCATGCATGTGTTTGCTGATTATTGCTGAAAGATCTAAAACAGCCTCTGATCTTCTTTGTACCCCAGAATCATCAGTTTGAATCTGGAAAGCTTGTATTCAATTTAACTGACTAATGAACATGAATTGGACTCTGATAAATGGAGCTAGAAGGACTACATACAGTGCTGAGGTTTGTGGTTCAGTCCTCACCTGCATATCTCAGCATTCATTTTTATTAGGATTGTTTATACATTATTGATTTCTCCCAAATTGTCAAATACCAACACATGGTCAGTCGCCCTCTGCATCAGATACCGATGCAAAGAGGCACCCTTTAGCAGCAGTATGAGACCTAAACCTACGGAAGTGAAGCTAATTTTTTTAATCTTTGTTCAAATCCTATTTTGAAAAGAGACTGTATGCATTAATGAGCAGAACTGTACATTTCTCGTGAAAAAGGACACAATGCACATGTTTAAATTGACATTTTTAACATGTGGGGCCACTTACCAAGTGTTTGTAGTTGATGAGTTGGGAGTAAGAATGTGTTGCATTTTCTGCAAGGTTTATGTGAATACATCCTGATCTTCAACCAACTGTAGTTGTCAAATACCGACGCTTGGGCAGTGACTTCTGCGTCAGACACCAACGAAAAAAGACATCCTTTTACGTTGGCATGATACACAGCCAGGGGTCATTGGTGTGTAATGGTGCCTGATAGCATCATGGGAAAAATGGTGGGACAGCAATGTCAGTTTAAGGGGGCAAAAAGTCTGAGTAGAGCGGTGAGAGGAATGATGAATGGGTCCAACAATCACAGACTTTCTACCAAAGTAAACTTAACCATGTGCTTTTGTTGGCTAAATGTAACCATGTCTGTTTGTTATCGAAGGAAAAAAGCATCAAACACACAATAAATGACTTCAACGGGACTACAACGAACTACAAAGGGGTCGCACGCCGGTGACGTCATAGGTGAAAATCACATTTCTGTTTTTTTTTTAATTGTTTGCTGTGCAGTGAACAACGCAGCAACTTTTTGGCATTATGAACTCTTAGCCGTGACTCCTGGGTCGAGTTCAAAACTTTCACCCGAAAGGGGGCGTGACCGTTGTTACAGACGTGAGTGACGTTGCGTTGAAGTCATGTATGCGTGTAACAGGCTGAAGTTGACACGGTGTCCCAGAACCGCAACAACCAGCGCACCCAGGGTACCTTGCATGTCACATGTCCATGTGGAAAGTCTGTGACCAAGCAACGAAATGTGACAAGGTCTGAGTGAGAATGTGTTCCCTTCAACAAAGGGTCTGTGACTCTTAGGGCGTCCTCAGTGTTACTGTCAGTTATCTTTGTATTTTAGAAATGATAAATTGGCCTGTGAATGAAACCTGTTAAGTTTACAATACATAACCTCAATGATAGAATGAATGAATCCTTGTGCAGTCATGTGAGCTAGCTAACACTAAGTCACTGTGTGGCACCTTTTTTTTTTATATATATATATATATATATATGTTGGTCAGTTAGCTGTATTATTTGGTCAAGTGTGCGGACACTCTTGTGAGCACAAAAACCCTATTATGTTTTGCATCTTTTCGAGCCAGAGAGCCTGACACATTGTCTACCTCAGAAACCACCACCCAAAGTGCAGAGGGTGGGGCTGATGCATCTAGTCGTGCTACAGCTGCTGCTGACTGAACAGATACAGGCAAGAGCAAACTGGAGAAGACCCAAAAATATTCAGAGAATTATCTGAAGTGCAACTCAATTTTATACAACACATGTAGAGGGGTCCCTGATCCGTCTCTCTTTAAGCTAAGGGGTCCTTGGCCCCTGAAATACATAATTTGCACATTCCTCTAAAAATCATCATCAGCTTATAAACTCCATCTCTAGCTACAGTAAACTACCTGAACATTGTCTCTGTTTAAGAGGTTTACATGCAGTATTTCTGTCCAGGAAACGTCCTACAATTTTTAGGAAATGATGAACCTGTGAAATAAAATGAGACAGCTCTATTTCCCAACACAAAGGTGTAAATGCCTTTTTCAAAGCTCTTGTCATGCTGCCAAGAATACATTTGTGGTAATACTGAGTCCTTTATTTATTTATCTGGCCTTGATATATGTGGAGCAATTTGTGCTTAAGATACGCTCCGATCACATCATCTTTAATAATGAGTGTATACTATTGAGACAGTGGGCAGCTGAAGATGAGGGACAGAGGAGGCAGAAAGCACGCACTTAGATGTTTCTGTTGTTTTCTTCCCAGTACTGTATGTGAGCCTGGAGCCAATCAAGTGACTCTATCAGTGCAAGCATAGCACTTCATGTCAAACAGCAGTTACAGCAGCATTATCTGCACTTTTTTAACGCTTATCCTTCGAAGTCCCATTTCGGTAAAAGTGCAGTAAATAAGATTTTTACTGTACCAAAGTACAAAGTGACCATAATATATCTGTGTGGGTTTGATAGAGTTTTCGATTGATAGCAATGACTCAATGATTATCTGGCTGAGTTTAATGAATTCTGACTTTCAAAAGTCACTTTCTGGCCTGTCCTCTATTTTTTGGATGGAAAAAGCCTCCAAATGCTAGAATTTTAACATTTTATTAAATATTTTAAACCGTTCAACAATGGTGCTACACTGCTCTATAAGTGAGGTGTTGGCGTTGTTAAGCTTTTCACTACCGAAGCTTAAAAGCTCCATTTTCAAGCCAAAAAAAGCAAATGACAAAGCTGTATTGTCATGCCCCTAAGTATTACCACTTAGACTTTTTTCCTGGAGCTCTGGTGTAATTCTACCTCGCCAGCTTGCCTGACTGGTTTGTTAAATTAAGCCAAGGAAAAATACCAGGAACCTGTAGATATAGCACCTCCTTACACAGGTGGGAATCTGCCATGTGTGCCACATATATCACTGCGATGAGTTTAAATAATTCAGTGTAACTAAAATCCCCTGTGACATGTACAGCAGCAGCAAGTTAGTGATTGTTTTTAAGACTCAGTGAGCAGAGCTTAGATCATAATGTAACAGTAGTCTATTCTCTGCTGATGCATACACATGCAAAGAAAAGAATCAGCTCTGACCTTGTGGTACAGCGGCACAGAGGGGTTTTACTTGTATTCCTTATCTGCAGCTTATAAAAGCTCTGGATCAATAATGATAAACCTATCATGGCTGAATTTCTTTTTCCTGTTACTGTAAGTTTTGCAGTTCTCACTTGAGCCAATAACAACAGCCTACGCTGGCTGAGCCGAATAAGGTGTTAGGTTGTCTGTCCATTGACACCAGTAATTCTTACTGTACAGTAATTATGACTCTCTGTAGTCCCTCTGTGTAGAGTTGCACAACAAACTCGATGATCCCTAGTGGGAGTGTGTAATCACTGAAAAGTAGCGTACCAAGAGTTACACTGATATTGTTTTGTTGCTGTTGTTTTTCTTACATTCATCTCTTTTCAATGGTGACATATATCAGTTGTTAAAATTAGAAATTATTAGACCAGTGTACTATAGATTTTGGTAAGTTTGTCTAAGATTTTGTTGAAAAATATCAAATCAAATACACAACAATAGTAACATAATCTGAAACAGCTGTATGAGCGCATGTGTAATTGCTAACAGCTGCATAACAACACATTAAGTATGTCTGACATCACACTACTCCTGACGTTAACACTGCCATTTGATTGACCAAACAGTGCATCCCATTACCTCTATTAGAGTCAAAACAACAACAACAAAATGAGGCCTGTTTACACTACAAAACTGTCACATGCGGCTGAGGCCTTTCAGAGCCAAGTTTGCATGTTCCTCTGTGTCTCTAAAGACATGCAGGTTAGGTGAGTTTCTAATTTGTCCATATACATTTTAAGCTGGATAATTTAAGCAGTCCAAAGATAAGCAGGCTAGGTCAACTGTCGGCTCTAAATCGCCCGTAGGTGTAAATGTAAGCATGACTTGTTGTCTGTTTCTATGTGTCAGCCTTGCAACCTGTCCAGAGTGTACCCCGCCTTCACCCAGTGTCAGCTGTGACAGGCTCCCGCCCCCTGCCACACTGAAAAGGATAAGCGGTTACAGATTGTGGATGACTGGACGAATTTGAAACAGTTAGCTCAAGAAAAACAATGCAAGGTGATTAAAGTGCCATCATCTTTTTTTTTTTCTTAGTACTTACGTAGCAATATCTAATCAAACAATACAAGAGTAATTGTGCTCCCCACATAGATCCTAGGCTTTACAAACCATACATCTAAATACATTTTCTCCTACATTTACATGCATTTTAATATTTTTTTTTCCAGTGTGATTGACATCTAAACTCCCCCATTGAGCTGGTAGTGTGTGTCACTGCGTCTGTGCAAACCTGAACATATTCCTCAAGTACTTCAATCACTTTATTGGCTCCCGGTGCAATACAGAAACAACTGTAATGCACTTTTTGTTTATCAAATGCAATTAAATGCAATAATGTAACACAAGAAATGTCAAGAAAATGTATGGAAAACAATAGATGCCAGGGGTTAATGCCTTTGTGTTTTTGCACCTATGTCTCCCTCCACCTGCCCGCATATAGAGCCACGACATGAAAGTATTCTTCCTCTTTCCCTCCAGGCTTTGCTGCTGTTGGTGGCTCTGTAACAATCTCTGCAGAGAAGACTCCTTCCCTGGCTTGTGCTCGTTTCTCCTCCAGACGCAGCTCCAGCTTCGTTAGCTTTCTTTTTGGCTCCCTTTCCTCACTTTTGATGGGGTTGTTAAGAGTATATATGGAGTCCCTTCTCAAGGCTGAGTGTCTGCTGCAAAGCTCACAGTAGGCTGGAGGTTTAGGGATCTCAGTGGCTATGAGGCTGCAGGCCACCAAGGCACTCTTCACATCCTTCATCAGAACCTCTCTAGTCAGGCAGGTGTTAGACAGAGCTTCCCACAGCGTGACTTTCAGTGGCTGGCACAGGTCCCAGATCAGTTTTATTTCTTGCTTTGAGTCCTCGAGGCATTTGGGGATTTAGTGGAAGACTTTTTTCCCCCTGTATTTCTTCATCTTTATCTGACTCTCTGGAACAAACTGGCTGATGACCTGAGATCTGTCACAATGTCGTCCATATTCAGAAGCAAGCTGTTTTTTTCTGTTCTCTCAAGGTTATGATTAGTTACTGTACTGTATGTGTGTTTCTCAAAGGCAATTCTGGTCCATTAAAACCACAGAGGCCAGACTGGGGCCATCTCTTATCTTAGAATAGGTTAACATTTAGAGAGAGTTAGATGAGATGATCAGTGACAGTCTAACATATTAATGTCAAACACTTTCTAAAGCTAGAGCTACTATAGCCACGCATTAGCTTAGCTTAGGAGCGAGGGGAAACCCTTGACACACCTGGGTTCACGGCCCTCTCTGGCTCATATTAGGAAGCTTTTCCAATAAAGGCTGATAGGCTAGTCTCCAGGGAGGGTGGGTGACGGTCACAACCACGCATTATGGGTATAAAATACTTGACTGCAAGATCAACAGTGCATCAATCTTCACAAGAAGCTTGCACCCTTTTGTGGCGCTAAGCTATGAAGACCAATGCAGACAAGTAGGAAAAAAAAAAAAAAAGGAGCGAGGGGAAACAGTTATTCCTAGTTGTAGACATTTCTTGCAGTGCAGGTAAAATACTGTGAACATTTTGAAGCTTAACATCACATTATATGCATATATATTTGGCTGTATGAGATATGAGAGTCAGCATCTATCCATCCTTTTGTTGCCGTCTTGCAAATCATGCCTCATTTCAAAACAGACAGATTCATGGTGAAGCAAACATTTTTTTGTCAAATGGAGATAACATAGCATACAGTGGCAACCTGTCAGAACTAATTACTCTGCTTTATGGCAGCAGGGTACAAAGTTCCATCTCCAGCATCAGTACTGTACCCTTCAAGGATCAACATGATCATCTTTCTTTTAATTTGAGTCCCAACTGTGGCAGTGCCTGTGTATTTATTACAGCAAGTGGTCAGGGGTCCTTCACAGGTCCTTGAGGGAGTTCCAGGGGGTCCTGAGACAATGGGAAATATTTTTTTTCTCTATTTGTAAATAGTATAATGTGTCGTCTCAAATCATGAAAAAAAAGTCATAGTATAGAATGTCGACCAAAATCATGAAAAAATGTCATAGTATAGGATGTCGTCCAAAATCAAGATAAAAAAAATAGTATAGTATGTCGTCCAAAATCATGAAAAAAAAAGTCATAGTATAGTATGTCGTCCAAAATCAAGATAAAAAAAAAAATAGTATAGTATGTCGTCCAAAATCATGAAAAAAAAAAATAATAGTATAGTATGTCGTCCAAAATCATGAAAAAAAGTCATAGTATAGCATGTCGTCCAAAATCATGAAAAAAAGTCATAGTATAGCATGTCGTCCAAAATCATGAAAAAAACTCATAGTATAGCATTTCGTCCAAAATCATGAAAAAAAGTCATAGTATAGTCATACCTGTCAAGTCTCCCGTTTTGGTCATCTTGCTGTCCTCCCGTAGCCTCATGAGAGCTGCCACCTGCAGTAGCCTGGGTAGCAGTTGTCGCGAGGTTAGTGTCAACAGCGGGTCTGGTTGACAAATGGTTATTTTAGATTTCCTGGATTTCCAGGGACGGGTTTTGCTATGGGCAATGTGGGCGACTGCCCAGGGCGCAATATGTGAGGGCGCTCATCCAAAAAAAACCCAAACAAAACAAAACTCGCCAGTTTTCTAGACTACCGCTCATTTCCAGGTCAAGTTAGTGGAGTGGGCACAGGGGCGCCTCTATTATCATGTTTCAACCAGCAGCAGAAAGGAACGGCTAATCCTGGAGGTTGTGGGTTGAAAAGGGATCACAGAGAGGAATAAAGTCATGGCGGAGGCTCATAGTGTTCTGCGGCGCAAGATAACGAAAATTTCCCTTATTTTCAAATCCAAAACTTGACAGGTATGTATCCACACTGTCTTCCTCATTCATGTGCTAAAGGTGCATGTTTAAATTCCCTGCCTTTCTAGTTGTTATTAATGCTTTTGTCTTTCACGTTGCCCTTCTCAGACCTCTGATTGTCTCGCATTTAGAGTGGTGTTGTGGGGGGGTAGCATGTTTTGATAGTCCAATGCCACCCTATCAAATAATGCTCCCACTACTCAGTGCATTCATGTAAGACTACTAATCACCTCACTGCCACTGTAGGATTAATGGCAGTATATTTAGATATGCCATTTTAACATTTTTAATCAATGTTTCAAGGGTAGCATATTTTGATAGTCCAATACCACCCTATCAAATAATGCTCCCACTACTAAATGCATTCATGTAAGACTACTATTCACCTACTAATTGCCGAAAAATTTCCCTTATTTTCAAATCCAAAACTTGATAGGTATGAGTATGTATAGTGTGTCATACAAAATCATGACAAAATGTCATAGTATATAGTATGTCGTCCAAAATCATGACAAAAAGTCATAGTATAGTATGTCGACCAAAATCATGAAAAAAAGTCATAGTATAGCATGTCGTCCAAAATCATGAAAAAATGTCATAGTATAGTATGTCATTCCAAATCATAAAAAAGAGTCCTAGTATAGTGTGTCGTCCAAAATCATGAAAAAAAGTCATATATAAGGCCTATTCAATTAGCGGCCCGAGGGCCACATGCTGCCCAGAAGTGACCTCTGAGTGTCTGGGCAGGGATTGGTACCAAGACCGAGTATTAAACCGCCCAAGGCAAATTTTTAAAGATCATTCCGTAGGGCATTTTTGCCTTTAATGGACAGGACAGAGTGAAATGGGTTGAGAAGGAGAGAGCAGGGGGGTGACACGCAGAAATTGTTGCAAGCCGGAGTCGAACCCACAACCACTGCAGCTAAGCATCACCTCTGCACATGGGGCGCTGGCACCATCCACCACTCCACCGACACCCCGGCCTCAGGCAAATTTAATCAAACAATAGTAACAATAATAATAATGATTGATCATTGATTAAGCTCTGTGGTAATCGTTTCCTATCGTTACTTTTTAAAGTTTTGATCATCATGCTGCAGCCTCTCGTTCTCTCTGCATGTCAGGGCTGACCTCCTCCTCAAAGCACACACACACACACTCAGACACAGACACTCAGACACTCAGACACACACACACAACAGAGTGAAGTCAGACAACAGCATAGAGGCTGCGGTGCAGATAAAGGGAGCATAACTTCAAGATTATTCTTGTTGACGACAACTATGCTTGTTGCTGTGAGTAAGTGCAATAAAACCTCTGCCAGTAAAAAGCTAATTCTTCATCAATACATGTGTTCAGCATGTAGAAAGTCATATTTCAATCCACTCTGTCCACAGTCTCTCATTCACTGCTGTTATAGTTTACTATCGTGGTTTACACACATCACACTAGTGGGGCTGACTACAATGAAAGGTGACTGTTTGTACTCTAACTCTTTATCTGAAAATGTACCTGAGGCAGCCAACCTGCAGACAGTGAGTCTCCTCAGTAGAGGGGGGACAGAGAGCAGGATAAATGACTTGAATTGAAGGCTACCAGTTGTTTTGTAGTAGAAATTCCTCAGTACTGGAGGGGATATCTGGATATCTCTGGAGTTGCTCCAAGTGTCTGAGGTGGAGCAGTATGCAACATCCAGGTCAAGCCGCCAGTGACGTGGACACCATGGTACTTGAAGCCATCCACCCTCTACACTGAGGACCTGTTGACATTAAGGTCCCTGCTTCTTCCCAAAGTCAACTATCAGCTCCTGACTTGGCAATAAAATATACTTTTTTTTAAAAATGTGTCTCTTTATTGTTTACATGTTAATGTAGTCCAAACCAGATTACTGGTGAAGGTTAACTTTTTTCTGGGTGAGACTGATCACAGGATGTGCAGCAGAAAGGTACGTCAGTGTGATGAACAGATCATTGTAATTCCTTAAGTCACACATTCAGATCCAAACACTGAACTCCGAAAAATTCAATTTCTACTTGTTTGTAAGAAAGTTGTTGAAGGACTTGTTTTTTTGGGCAGATGCAGCTAGAAAGAAAATAACAAACTGCCTTGTAGAGTGTTCAGTCTAACAGTCTAATGTGTTTCAAGCGACAACATTCAGAGGAAAGACAGAATAGTTGTCTAATTCAATAGCTCAAGTGATAGAGGACTGATTAGAGATTCTGGTGTTGAGGGTTCAATACTGGTTGATGCTCAGTGAATTGTGAATACTTTTGTCCAAATGAAGTGAGTGATTTTTCTCTGTATATTTCCATGGACTCCCATGAAATTTACTACTGGCATTCATGGCCCCCTCAGGACAAATCAAGATTTAAAACATCCTCATAATGATGATGTTGACAGATTAATAGACTTTAAGCCTATGTCTTGAATGTCTTGAAAGCAGAGCCAGCCTTCTGAACAGCTGTCTCCAATTAATTCCTCTGACAAAGACACCTGAACAGCTGACTTTTGAATGCTTTTGTCCAAAAGAGAGACTGAAAATCTTCAACAAAGAGAACTTGTTTGTCTCCAGTTCATTAGCTCAGGGGAATAGAAGACTGGTTGGAAGTTCAGAGGGTCAGGGTTCAATTCTCAGTTGGACAGTCAGTCTGTTTTGCAAGCTGATGTCTGAAGAGGAAAGTTAAAATGTCTAAGAAACACAAACAAAGTGGCTCTGGCCTGGTAGCTCGGGCTGTCAGAGGACTAGTTGGTAGTACTTAGGTTGAATGTTCAATCCTAGTCCAGGGCAGCTGAATTTTAAAGGCCGCTGACCATAGGGCAGACTGAAAGGCTCCTTGAAACACAACAGAAGTGTGAGGTGGAATAGCTCTTGCTGTTAAAGAACTGCTAGGGATTGCTGAGGCTGGAGGATCGATTCTTATCCAAGGCAGGTGATTTTTAAAGTCCAACTCAAAAATAAAAAAGGTTAAATCGGCCTGGAGAAAAGTGTAGATGTGTAGGAAACATAGCTCAGTGGTTAAGGATACTGACCTTAGTGCGTTAGACTGGGGTTCACATCCAATGCTGCCTCAGGAATATACTATGGCAAGGGTGATCCAGGATGCCAGGCTAAAGTGGGGATGTCATCATCATCATCCCCATCATCCCCCCAATTTATACACAATTTCCCCCCAAAAAAAGTGTAACAGTAACCTACAACACTAGTAAACTATAGTAATCTACCTACATACACAGTGGCTAATGAAGAAATAAAATACTGGGTCTTGGTATTCCCCCTGAGACTGGGCAATTCAGAGGTAGCAAGGAGAGGATTATATACTACGGTAGGGTGGGTGGGTAGGTAAGTACAAGTAAAGGAGGTCAACAATATGTATTATAATAATGGTAGGTCCAGGATAGGTTGACATACTACATAGTCAAAAAATCTTTCAGAGCTTCTAAATAATTTTAAATTAAATGATGATAATGAAGGAAAAAAAATAATGTAAAATAGGGACATTATTTGGTTATGGTGGTTTGTACATTGTTGCTAATACTACTTAGTTTGTTTATTACTAATGACAATTGTTATCACAGTATGTCGTCCCAAATCACGAAAAAAAGTCATAGTATAGTGAGTCATCCCAAATCATGAGAAAACGTCATAGTATAGTATGTCATCCACAAAACAAAAAAATGTCATAGTATAGCATGTCGTCCAAAATCATGAAAAAAATGTCATAGTATAGTATGTCTTCCAAAATCATGAAAAAAAAGTCATGGTATAGTATGTTGTCCAATATAATGAAAAAAATGTCATAGTATAGCATGTCGACCAAAATCATAAAAAAACAGTCATAGTATAGTATGTTGTCCAATATAATGAAAAAAAGTCATAGTATAGCATGTCGACCAAAATCATGAAAAAATGTCATAGTATAGTATGTCGACCAAAATCATGAAAAAAGTCATAGTATAGTATGTCGACCAAAATCATGAAAAAAAGTCAAAGTATACTATGTCGACCAAAATCATCAAAAAAAAGTCAAAGTATAGTATGTCGTTACAAATCATGAAAAAAAGTCATAGTATAGTATGTCGTCCAAAATCATGAAAAAAAGTGATAGTATAGTATGTCGTCCAAAATCATGAAAAAAAGTCATAGTATAGTATGTTGTCGAAAATCATTAAAAATGTCATAGTATAGTATGTCATCCAAAATCATGAAAAAAAGTCATAGTTTAATATGTCCACCATAATCTGGAAAAAAGTCATAGTATAGTATGTCGACCAAAATCATCAAAAAAAAAAGTCAAAGTATAGTATGTCGTTACAAATCATGAAAAAAAGTTATAGTATAGTATGTCGTCCAAAATCATGAAAAAAAGTGATAGTATAGTATGTCGTCCAAAATCATGAAAAAAAGTCATAGTATAGTATGTTGTCGAAAATTATGAAAAAAAGTCATAGTATAGCATGTCGTCCAGAATCATGAAAAAAAGTCATAGTATAGGATCTCGTCCCATATCATGAAAAAGAGTCATAGTATAGTATGTCGTCCAAAATCATTAAAAAATGTCATAGTATAGTATGTCGTCCCAAATCATTAAAAATGTCATAGTATAGTATGTCGTCCAAAATCATGAAAAAAAGTCATAGTATAGTATGTCGTCTAAAATCATTAAAAATGTTATAGTATAGTATGTCGTCCAAAATCATGAAAAAATGTCATAGTTTCGTATGTCCACCATAATCTTGAAAAAAAGTCATAGTATAGTACGTCGTCCAAAATCATGAAAAAATGTCATAGTATATTAAGTCGTTCCAAGTCATGAAAAAAAAGTCATAGTATAATATGTCGTCCAAAATCATGAAAAAAAAGTCATAGTATAGCATGTCGTCCCAAATCATGAAAAAATGTCATAGTGTAGTATGTCGTCCAAAATCATGAAAAAAAAGTCATAGTATAGTATGTCGTCCCAAATCATGAAAAAAAGTCATAGTATAGCATGTCGTCCAAAATCATGAAAAAAAGTCATAGTATAATATGTCGTCCAAAATCATGAAAAAAATTCATAGTATAGTAAGTCCTCCAAAATCATGAAGAAAGTCATAGTATAGTATGACGACCAAAATCCTGAAAAAAAGTCATAGTATAGTATGTCGTCCCAAATCATGAAAAAATGTCATAGTATAGCAAGTCGTTCCAAATCATGAAAAAAAAGTCATAGTATAATATGTCGTCCAAAATCATGAAAAAAAGTCATAGTATAGCATGTC
Source organism: Epinephelus cyanopodus (assembly GCA_026686955.1). Lineage (NCBI taxonomy): Eukaryota > Metazoa > Chordata > Actinopteri > Perciformes > Serranidae > Epinephelus > Epinephelus cyanopodus. The sequence continues at coordinate 8,574,248 of CM048935.1, forward strand.
GTCCCAAATCATGAAAAAATGTCATAGTGTAGTATGTCGTCCAAAATCATGAAAATAAGTCATAGTATAGCATGTCGTCCAAAATCATGAAAAAATGTCATAGTATAGTATGTCGTCCAAAATCATGAAAAAAAATCATAGTATAGTATGTCGTCCAAAGTCATGAAAAAAAGTCATAGTATAGTATGTCGTCCAAAGTCATCAAAAAAGTCATAGTATAGCATGTCGTCCAAAGTCATGAAAAAGAGTCATAGTAAAGTATGTCATTCAATATAATGAAAAAATGTCACAGTATAGTATGTCGTCCAAAATCATGAAAAAAGTCATATTATACTATATTGTCCAATATAATGAAAAAATGTCATAGTATAGTATGTCGTACAAAATCATTCAAAAAAGTCATAGTATAGCAAGTCATCGAAAATCATGAAAAAAGTCATAGTATAGTATGTCGTCCAAAATTGCGAAAAAAGGTCATAGTATGTGTAATCACAAATCATGAAAAAAGGTCATAGTATATTATGTCGTCCAAAATCATTTAAAAAAAAGCCATAGTATAGTTTGTTGTCCCAAATCATTTAAAAAGGTCATAGTATAGTATGTCGTCCAAAATCATGAAAAAAAGTCATAGTATAGTATGTCGTCCAAAATTGTGAAAAAAAGTCATAGTATGATGTGTAATCACAAATCATGAAAAAAGGTCATAGTATAGTATGTCGTCCCAAATCATGAAAAAAAGTCATAGTATAGTATGTCGTCCAAAATTGTGAAAAAAAAGTCATAGTATGATGTGTAATCACAAATCATTCAAAAAGGTCATAGTATAGTATGTCGTCCAAAATCATGAAAAAAAGTCATAGTTGCCAACTTTATTTCAATCAGGAGAGACACGTTTTGAAGTTTTGAACACGTTTTGAAATGAAGCTTTATTAACATGAGCCCATAAGTATGCAAAATGTGAAAGTCTCTGGCAATTAAACCCCCGTAAAGATGGTCTGATTTATGGAGGGTGATGAATCCATCGTCGAACAGGGAAACCCCACCCAGGGTGTAGACGCTGGTGGTGGTAGAGTTGGTGAAGATTCGATGAGAGGAATATGGAGAAGTGCTGATGATCTGGATGAGTGAAGGAATGAGCCTTTGTTGAGCTTGTCCTTGACTCTGGATGTGATGGCTGGAGGTGACCGGGGTGGGAGAGGGTGGTGAGCGACTGAGCAGCTGAGCAGAGAGCAGATTTAATATTTTGCAGTGGCATCCTGATTGGCTGAGAGAGATCGTGGCAAAGTTTGATTAGATAACTAGAAGAGTGAACACCCATGGCCACCTTTTGTCTCTAGTCAAGAAAAATATGATAAAGCAAAACCAAAGCCATGACATGATACAAAACATGAGTAGAGTAAATTCTCTATAAACTATATATTAACAAGTGTAATATTTCAAATATGTTTTGTTTATAAAGCAATACAATGATTAAATCATCTTGCATTTTGAATTTTACAACTTTTTAATCAATTTGAAATATGTGGATAATTCTTTCCCTGGATATTACTTTTTTTTTCTTACAGCAAACAAAGACTTCCTCTATGATAAATACACAGGCACTGCCACACTGGGGACACCCATTAAAATAAAAATGATCACATTGATCCATGAAGGGTACGATACTGATGCCAGTGATGGAAACTCTGAGTCCTGTACGCCATAAAGCAGTGTAATTAGTACAGACAGGCTGCCACTGTATGCTTTACTATCAACAACATTTGCCATAAAAATGTCTGATACATCATGAATCTGTCTTTTTTCAGTGAGGCATGGTTTTAAGAAAAAGGCAAAATTATGGATGCTCAGATCTCACGCGGCCAAACAGAAATGAACACAGATTGCTTTGATCAGCTTGTGAGTTCACAGAGTTGAGATCCCAGAATAATAGACGAGCTGTGAGCTCTTGTGACCAGGTAGAAAACTGCGATAACCAGGAAGATTAGAAAACTAATGAACCTCTAACTGCCAGAAGATGGAGGGCTTATGTGCAATCATTGACTTCACATCTTTATTAAACTTAGTACACAAGAGGATTTTCATTAGATTATCAAGTACAAGTTTATTTAACCGGGAAAGCACCTCCTGTTTAACGGGGGCGTCCTGGACAAGAAAGCAGCGACACAGTGAAGACAGAACATAAAGATTACGATGACATATCTCATACTTATAATAAATTAGATACAACATATAAAGAATATTCAATGAACAGCAAAGTTACAGGCTGTAAAATCCAAAACAATAAACTGAAAGATGCTAAAATGGTCTGAGGAGCTAACTAAATACATAAAATGGCTAAAGAGAGATCATAAAACAGTTTTGAAATGTTTTAAAATGTTCCCTGAAGGTTTCCCTGCCACATCTTTTGCTCAGTAACAGGTGCAGCTTAATGACAAACAGCAGGATATTCTGTATTCTTTCAGAACAATGCACAGATGTGCGACTGCTAACGCTAATGGAAATGTTTCAGTGAGCTGTACAATACAGGAACGCTCACCTGTCTGTGCTGCGGATGTACAAGTAGCTAAATGGTTTACAAAAGTAAGAATGAAAGAAAACAGAAAGCAAATTTAAAAACTGAATACATTAAATTCATTATTTGAATCAGATACATATTTCTTCAGTCACCCAGGCAGCTTTTCGCTTTTTCACCTCAGAGCGCTCAGTGGGGATTTGGGATAAGATCAAATCCAAGACCTTGACCTATGGGCTTACTGTGCATGTTAGCAGGCGATGAGATGTTGCACTCCTCCAACTGCCTTGTTAACTAAGAGCCACCCGGGAGAAAATCTAGGTGTTAAACTGCAAGAAAAGAATCAGAATGAGGAAATAGAAATGACCTTCTGGGTAACAACCAGCTGCATGAGGTAAAGGTCAGAATCAGGCAGGCAGGGAAATGGAACAGCTAAGACAGACGTGGGAAAGTGAAAGCCACCGGCACAGGATGTTCAGACACACATCGAAAGCAGAAACTGAAAACCATGCATTATGTCAAGCAGAGAGAAAGGTAACAAATAGCTGAGAGAAAATGACAAGCCATCCATGGAAGCAGATTTGGAAAGAGTGAAGCACATTCAAAGGCAGGGAGGCAGCAAGAGACATCAGATAAGGAGCAGAACAACAAGCACCTTAATGGATGACTTCGGCATTCTTTTAGAGGAGAAGCACAATGACACTGAAGGGATAAGGACAATGTATTTGAGGCAAAAGACAAATTACAGATTTGAATTACAGTTTGTTAATTGTGCGCCGGGGAGATTAAAATAGGGAGTTAGAGTTGGTGAAAAAACAAGAAGGTTGCCTTCACATTCCTCAGTGTAAAGTTTCAAGTTGGGAAGTTAGTTGCATTATTGCTTGATGCAAACTGATAATTGTTTTGTCCGAAGTCTTTGTGCAAACAAAGCCTCATAGAAATATTGTCAGCTACTGGAAGGAAAGAAGAAAGGACAGAATACATTAGGTGGCAGAAATGAGGTTAAAGTGTTTATATGTTGTATTGACACAGTGATCGGTCGCATTTTAGCCATTTTTAAGCATTTTTCTGTTGTTATAGCGCCACCCAGTTGCCAATCAGAGTTAAATTTCTCCAATCACCTTGAGGCGTCCTGTTCATGTGTGGTCATATGCCTACAAAGTTGCGTGGTGATGGGTGAAACCCTTGAGATGTTATACACCTTTATGTGATGAGCCACGCCCTCCGCAATATTCATTGCCTTATAGAAGCTCAGTTTTAGTAAGTTTTCCAACTTCTGCCAGGAGGAAACTTTAGATATTGGTCCCTAGATTATGTTCACCAAGTTTCATGCAGATCGCTCAAACTTCCTAGGAAGAGATCGATTTGAAGTGTTTTTCACAAAATTCAAAATGGTGGAAAATTTATATAACCGGCAGTTATGGGTTCTTGAGGCAAATTTGTTCCTCATGAGGAGAGGCATCTCTGTGCAAAGTTTCATGTCTCTACGACATACGGGGCATGAGATACGCCCATTCAAAGTTTGCGATTTCAATCGGTTGCTATAGCGACCCCCTTTGGCCAATTGATGTAATATTGCTTCATTCGCATCCTCCCATGACCCTCTACCACTGTGCCAAATTTCACATGGATTGACCAAGTCAGTGAAGAGAAAAACACACACACACACACACACACAGAGTTTTCGTCATTATATAGTAAGATTATGATACTTTTTTTATTAGGCTATTATGCGCTCTGTGTTGTAATCCTAAAGTGAACAAAAATACCACGATGAATGCCACACAGTGATACTTTGTCGAGAACCTGCCACCTGTGTCTGTCCCAGTTTAAAAAATTGAGGGGGGAATTACAGATGCAGTCTGAACAGATGGCTCCCTCTGTGACCTCTCCGTGGTGGTCTTTATTCAGCTGTGACATGCCTGCTGCTGTGATAAACATGTGTCTCTGCCGCAGCAATTTTTTTTACCAAACTGAAATAAATCTTTCATCCAGTCCTTCAAGGCGACTGTATTTGTCAAGTGGGGCGACACATGCAAGTGATAGGAGAGCTACCAAAGTCCTATGATCTGTTTTAAAAGGAATAGTTTGACATTTTGGAAACATATTTTTTTGCATTGTTGCTGAGAGTAAGACAGGAAGATTTATACCATTGTCATGTCTGTACGCTCAATGTGATCTCATCCCTACTCGTCATGCTTTGATGCTAGGGCAAAAGGCCCCGGCATTAGTCACATCAGTCAAGTCATGTGACTAACACCAAGTTCAGGCTAAAGATTCATGACGAGACAAAAACATTTTAGAACTCTGCAGAAAAAAGTTGCAGCTGTGTGAACTGGCCGGTCTGAGCCCGACTCAAGCTAGCTGATGCCGTCATCTGCACCTCATCTGGTCAAATAATCGGTGGTGGTTTAAAAACGCAAAGCACCTGTTTCACCTGAGTCAACAGCCAACCAGCTTGCAGTGACGTATCCTGGTCAAGTCACAATGACAGCAGATGCAGCAGATGCAGCAGGTGTGCTGTCCCTGCCAAGCCTTCTGTTTCTGTCCTCATGGTGTGCCTGTGTCAGACAGTGGATCGCTGCTGAGCTCACTGTATGTGCTGATGCCCTCTCACACACACACATTCTCATGAACTGACTAATTGGCACTGGTTATTTATATTATTGTGGCATATTTGTTATGAATACAGTCCATCTGATGCTCGTTATTTTTATGGTTTTCGCTGTTTCAACACCACTACAAATGCAACTGTAGCCAGTGTCTTACTATCACTATCCTCCGTCATATTTTAAGAAGCTACAAATTATATTCAGCCACAAAATGAGCCTGAAAAGCTGCAAATCAGGACAGAAATACAGAGAGTTGTTGCTGAGAGATACATTGACCGTTAGGTTGGCAGGCAACCAGTGACTGCAGCTGGCCAAGAAATAGTCCTGCTCATTAAAACCCCAACATATTGTTTTAACCTCTAATTTTGTACTAACAAACAAAACATGATGCTTTGATTATTAAACTCACTGATAGGTAGTTTTTTTCTTCAGACAGAGCAAGGCTAGTTGCTTCCCAGGTCTTTAAGCAAAGCTAACTGCCTGCTGGCTTTCAAGTATCTCAGCACCTCAATCTATTCTTACATTTGACATTCAATGACAGATCTTGGCTCGTACATGAAAAACTGATCTGTTCATTTAACTGATCCAAGGCAACAGCCCAAAGAAGAAAGTACAAGAAAATAGATTAAAATGCACAACAATAATAATATGCAAAGCAACCATCTTTGTAAGCAGTGTACATACATTAAATCAGCCTTTTTTAAGTCATGTTCATTTTTGGCATGCAGAAGGCATAATTCACCATATTTTCTTCAGACACTGGAGCACATCAGAAGGAAGAGAAGAGGATGAGAGCAATGGAGAGATGAAGGTCAGATTGTCGGGTCACCCAGTTCTTCCTTTATCATGTCTTTGATTTTCAAGACATGATTTGACTTTCCACCGCTGGCTCACACAGTAAGCTCATGTGGGTTTAGAAACCCTTGTGTTCTTCGCGAGACAGTCTTGGCTGAAAGGGGATATTGTATTTTTGTAATCCTTTTGTTGAAATCTGAAATGCAACAGTGATTTGTCTTCTCCTGAATTAGTGCCTGAAGTTTCTGATCAGACTGGAGGAGACGAAAGCCTCCTGAACTGGATTATGGTTGACTGAAGTACGAAAATCATCATCTGAGTCTTTTCTATGTCTTAATTTTAAAAAGTTGATTTTCAAACTCAAGAACTTCAGGCTGACTTTTTTAAGGTTGGGGTTATATTCTTTTCCCACGGTCTCCACCGGGTATATTTGATGTTTTTTTAGTTAAATAATAGTATGAAAAAGTTGGAGAAATTTATCATTATCTCTCAGTTCCAATAAATGTTTCAGCACTGCAGCTCCACTTGAGGTCAGTGTTTTTATTTTTTTATTTTTTTTATTCACAATGCACATCATACCCTGAGGCAATAAAGCAAACTGCTGACCAAAGGTTTCATAGAAATGTCAACAAATCTTGATGCTGTGGTCTTGTTGTTTCCACTAATAATGGGTCAGCTTGGCGGATTTAAGACACTGCACCAGTGGGTTTTGCATGTTATGGCCCATTAACTACAAATTGCAATACTTTACATTACTGTCAACCCTCTTCCAAAGCGTATCCTAAGTTTCTAGATTGATTTCCTACCTGCTAGGCAGCCATTAGTTTCAGTTAATTTCAATATCCCCCCTCAAAAACCCAATTTGCTTTAGATAGGCAATCCATCACAGCAAACAACTTACCTCCTTTATTTTTGTGTAAAAGTTAAGACACTGAAATGTGATAATGGAGCTGTAAACTGAGACTTTTTGATACATGAATAACACAGTGTTTGCTATTTGATTTTCTGGCAGCATAACTGTTACACATTTGACACTTGCTGTATCAGCTCTTGGATGTCAAAGCTTGCTTGATTGGTACCTGCTGACCACTACAGCAATAAGTCGTTCATTGTAATGTATTTTCTGTCATACTTGAGTTTAAAGTTTCATTGTGCACTGGAATAAACAGAAAGCAATGGTGACTGCCAGGACGATTTTTAAGTTATGTTAGGGCCAACAATGGGGAAAACGGCGGCACGATGATGCAGTGGTTAGCATTGTAGCCTCACAGCAAGAGGGTTCCTGGTTCGAACCTGTGGTGGGGGGAGCCCCTCTGTGTGGAGTTTGCACGTTCACCCCGTGTCAGCATAGTTTCTGCAGGTTCTCTGGCTTCCTCTCACAGTCCAAGACAGACAAAGAAAGACAGATTATTAATTAGTGACTCTAAATTGGCTGTAGGTGTGAATGTGAGCATGAAAGTTGTTGTGGTCAAAATCTGGCACTTGAGCAGTGACTTGTGGCCAGTCGCTGGCGGCGTCAGGGGGAAAGGCTACAAAAGTCTGATTGGGGCAGGTGGGGGCAGTAGTGGCTGGGTCCATCAAACACCAGCCTTCACCCAGGAGAGCGGTGTTTGTGTCCCGTAACATTATTAAACAAAACCCTGTTCTTTTTTTCCACTGCCACCGTTTTCCCCTGTTCTTTTTTTTCCGCTTCAATTTGCGGTGTTGTACCGACGTGGTGTCCTAGAATGTCAACAACCAATGCACCCAGGGTACCTTGCACATCATATTTAGGAATTTAAAAAGCCATGACCAAACATCAATATGTGACGAGGTTGGAGTGAGAATGTGTTGCACTGTGATATAACAGTATGTTCCTGTATTTAACTGTAACTTGACAGTTTATGTCCATTGGATTACTGTGATTAAGCAGTGTACCCCTGTAAAATTACTATATTTACTTGCATGAATTTCAAAATAAGATTGTGAATACTGTTGGATGTCACAACTGTAGCGTTTAAGGTGATAATAATGTAATTTACTGTGAAATGTAACAGTAACATATTGTGATTTTCTGTAAATAATGAGCAGTGTATCCTATTTATTAAAGTTAAATCAGTTTAATGAAATATTGTCCATGTATCCACAGCTGCTGACACGTAATGGAAGTCAGAGCTGCATTGTAATTTTCAATGAAAAAGTTACATTTGGTTGAAAGACTTGACAACTGCAACAAATTAGTTGCTCTGACACGACTGAGCCCCACAGGCACTCTTAGCTCTGTCCTGCAATGGCACTTGTACAAAAAAGCTTTTTTGATGCAGAGTCACTCCTGTAACTGTTGCAGTTCTGTAACCGGGTACGATGATAAGTTCTTTGCTGTTTTTCCCTCTGTTTCTCATTTGATCTCCATTGCTGCATTAAAATCGTTTCCCTGGCGCCCTCATTATAAACTTCAAAAATACTTTTGATTGAAAAAAAAAGGGCAGCAGATGAACTATCCACCACACTTTGTGAACATGCATAAGACTGCTCTTAAGATTGCTCTGGATTTCATCACACTCTCCCCAAAAAGTCAACATGCAATTAAGGCACTATTGTATCTTTGAAAAATCCATAAATCTTGCTTAGAGTATGCTTACTGCACTGTAGGTTTAAAAATGTGTGTGGGAGTGCTGGCCGACAGGAGAGCTCTTACCAGTTTCACTGAGCCCATGAGAATATAAACATGAGTATTTAAGAAGTGATGTTCAATCAGACAGAACTGATTAGCATGCTAATTGTTAGCCTGTCCTTCTGCTTCTCAACATTTCAGCCGCAGCGAGTCACACACACCAGTTTAAAGACTAATCTGGGCATCTGATTCAAGTTGCTTGAGTGCTGTTGTCAGCACTGTTACTCCTCTGAGTTTGACAGTAAGAGCTCTCCATATAATAGCCCGAGGCTGTTCCATGCCTGGGGGGATTGATTCAACACTGCTGTCCCAAGCCATGACAGAAAAAATGTCCACACATTTAGACTCATCCATGGTTTATTCAGCAAGCTGCTAGCTCACGGCAGAGGCCCACTGTTGCCTTTTTCTTCTAGCAGATGAAAGGACAATGATATCTCTGTGGGATGTGTGAGTTCATCATACTAGGTTCTTGTACTTGACACACTGTCAGAGTGTTTGACACTGCTCTTCCGGTCAGGATACGGTTATGAATATTAAACTGGTGCAGGAGTGGCTTTCAGTGAAGGCGATATGTGCCTAGTAGCATCGTTGCTTCAACAGCTGGCTACTGCATTTTACTAATAACATATGATATTCTTAAGGCAGCAATAATCAATGTTTGTATATTAACAATGGACCACATCACTTGTTGTATGCAGGAGGCGTCGCTCAAAGTGACGAACCTCCGGAGAATTATCATCCGTCCCTACAGTTCTCCTCAGTTCTACAGTTTTTCAGCTCTTCCTTGTTTTGGTTTACTCAAACTGCTTTAGCATCATGGGCGTCAATTGCACATGGAGAGGCACAGCAGCTGCCATACCTTGAAATCATAAATGTAGCCTATTAATATTGCACATTTTGAGTGTGTGACAGTGTTAGCGTGTAACATGGTGCTGTTGGACCTGTGCACTGTTTGCAACGCCCATAGAAGGGAGAGACATTTTTGAGAGGCAACTTGGACTTTAGGTAGCACTTACTGACACTGAAAGTATCTGATTGCATTGCTAAGCAGTAATGATAATATATATTTCATACTTTAACAGCCTGAGCTATTCCAGCTCACACTTCTGTTGTGTTTCAAGGAGCCTTTCACTCTCTCCTCTGGCCTTGAAAATTCACCTGCCCTGGACTAGGATTGAACAATCAACCTATACGGACTTCCAACCGCTCCTCTAACAGCCTGAGCTACCAAGCCAAAGCCACTTTGTCTGTGTTTCTTAGACATTTTAACTTTCTCCTTCAGACATCAGCTTGCAAAACAGACTGACTGTTCAACTGAGAACTGAACCCTGGTCCTTTAAACCGCTCCTCTATCTCAGATTCAAAACAAAGCCAGGTGACGTCTGGTGGATGGTCAGTGCATGGGACTTTCACAATGTAGGTTTGATTGTTGAGTATTGTATGTAAAAAAAGAAACCTCATAAAATGTCTTAGTACAGTATGTTGAAAAAAGTTAGAGTTTGCGTCTGTGCCTTTTATTATTATTAAGTATTGTTTTAATTATTACTATTGGTGGTAACAGGGGAAATGTGGGATAAGTTTCAATATACCTTCTTCCCCTTTATCATTATCATTATTATTATTACTACAAAACTGAATTTACTGACCTGTATTCACTAAAGCTATAGCTATACAATGGCAGACAACCACACATCTCTGTCTGAAATAATCATGAGCAAATAGCATTATTATTATTACTGGCTCTAGTGTAACAGTTTAATGCAGTCCTGCGTGTGGTTTGTCCAAGTGGTGTTGCAGCACTAACTGCAGTAGGTTGTTGCAATCAACATCAAACACTGGAATCTATTTCATTACATTCACATGTATTAAAAAGTGGAAAACTCAAATGTAATGTAAGTGTTAAAACGGCTTTTTCGTGTGTGCACTTTTCCTGCAAAGTCCTCAATAAATTTTGCTGGCTCTCTAAAATGGCACTCAGTCATTAAAACTCTCAGAGTACCTGATGTAAGAATTTCATCTCAGAAAGCTCTAAAATGATCAGCTGTTAAATTTCTAAACACTTCTCCTGGGGACAATTCCCCCAGAGTCCCCTAGAGGGTTGGATCACAGACGGTGTAGATTGAAAATGGCTCCCTCAGCGTTAGATAGATGGTTGGGGACCTGTTGGGCTGTATAGTCACTGTAAGTATGTAATATTACAGTCAAATGTATTTGCACTAATTCAGGCCTATTTGTCTATGAGAAGAGTCATTACATGCATGTCAGTGAATATTAGAGTCAGTGAGTGTTCCTCTATGATTTTTTCAGCAGTGTGTTATGGAAGCATTTTCCCCAGCTGCTTTAGATGAGTGTCCAACAGCCTGCACAAATGAGGTCTGTGATTTTAGGGTTTTTTTCTGTTTAGGAATGAACTCAAACATGTTATTGAAGACTGAAAGCACCCTACTTGGTCGAGCTTTTGTACTTTGAAACTACAATGAATTTGCCTATTTTGTGCCAGCTTTGCCTTTTGTTTTGTCGTGTTTTGAACACCTCTTGGTTACCTGTTCGAAATTAGCATTCAATTCAACGTGCATTTCTTTGTTTTCTGTGAAGTTTAATGAAATTACTAATGAAGCTCCGCGTAAGTTCAATTTGTGCTCATCCATTTACAGTTCTCTTCATCTCACTCCCACTGCTTCCTCTAGTCAGCTGTCTATGGCCATTAACTCTTCTAGTTATCCAATCAAACTTTGCCACGATCTCTCTCAGCCAATCAGGATGCCACTGCAAAATTTCAAATCTGCTCTCTCCTTTGCTACTGTCAGCTGTCATTTTAGGCAGAATTGTCGCACCTTCCTCCACCCTGCTCACATCCAGCCATCGTATCCAGAGCCTTAGTAAAATGTGAATCTGCATTACAAAGAAATTCAGCCAGCTATCAAGAATGGGGAAAGTAGCTATAGACCGTAACAGTTTTTTGTACCAGGTTGTAAACATGTTTATTTCTGATGTAAAGTTGAGCATTTTGACATGGGGGTCTATGGGGATTGACTGGCTTCTGGAGCTAGCCTCAAGTGGCCGTTCGAAGAACTGCAGTTTTTTGGTACTTCGGTGTTCTCAGCCCTGGAGGTCGCCACTTAGCACCAAACAGCAGCGTTACAAACTAGCTGGTGAACATATAGAGGAGCATGTAGCAGCTAAAACAATAGATATTTCGACTTATCTAGTCTATTATAGTCTATATCAACTTCCCCTTAAGTGCTATATGGGTAGGCAACTGGACTTGCTTGCGTTTCTTGGAGACGTTTCGCCTATCATCCAAGACGCTTCTTCTACTTCAGAACTGAACAAGCTTCTTGGATGAGGCGAAACATCTTCAAGAAATGCAAGCAAGTCCAGTTGCCTACGATATAGCACTTATGATTACCATGATGTGGATGACTGAGAATCTTCACCGACAAATATATCTACATACCTATTTCTGATCTGATCAAAACAACAGCAAGTACAGTCCCAGACTTCTTCTGAACTGCTGCCCACATCACAAATTTTGTCTTACATTTAAAGATCTGGGGCTGCACTCACAAAGTTTCCCAGTACAGAGTTTCTCCTAGTGACCAAATTCTAAGAAAATTCTTAAAATACTGTTTTCTAAAAAAAAAAAAAATGTCCTTAAAGTTCCAACTAGGTTGTGTTAAAGATAAAAGTTATTCACAGTGCATCTAAGCTCTTAAGAGAGGTCCTACAGAGCAGAGAGGAGGACTTTTAAGAGGGTTAAGATCTTCTTACACAGAGAAGAAAATGGTGGAACGACAGAGAGGAAGGGGAAATATTCCCAAAACCCTGAATCACAGTGAGTAAATGAAATGCTACAGATTAGATGGTGCAGGGATACTGCTTACAGTCAGCGTCATTACGGATATACACACATTTCCAGCCCATCACAATAACACTATAACACCAGAAATAACACAATCACAAAAAATATATTCGGCAACTGGAAAATGAAGTAAAAATAGAAGATACTAAATAGAGTGATCTCACAATGAAACATTTTCACAGTCTCTTCTCATGCAGATTATTTCATGTCTACTGGGTGTCCACACCTTGCAGGCTCACAAAAAGGCAACCAATCACATCTTTCAATCACACCTCCACACTAAGGTAGAAGTTTCTGTCTCGTCTTTGCTCAGAGTTGCTCTGAGAACTTTAATAAATCACTCCTAAGCTACTCCTTAGTAACATTTTTTAGGTGAAGTTAGGAGCGCCCTGAAAGTATTCTCAGTGTGCCTGTGAATACAGCCCCTAGTGTCGCTTCTTGTGAGTGGAGAAACAAACAAGACAATCATCTAATCGTGGCATTCTCTGCAACGTTCTAAAACAGTTAAATCTTGTCATGAATCATTGGCCTGGGCTTAAGATGACGTCATTTCCACAATTAAGTCTGCAACTCAGGCTGCAGTGTTATTTGAATCCTAGTAAAGAAGCCAGCATCAGAGATAAAGTTTTGTAACTTAACTGACTGGTTGATGCTTTATTTAAGCAGTGAGCAGAGCTTAAAGAGTTTTTCTAAAGGAACCAAACACAACATGGTCAGTGATTTCAAATCATTTTATCAGTCTAAACCAAATTAAATCAGGAAAGTAATTTGTAGTTTCCACGCTGCCAGTCTGAGCCTCTGCTGGATTTCTTTTGTAAAATTGAGTCAAATCTGTCTCTGAGAATTTTTTTTTGCTTTAGATAATGGCAGACATGGATTTTTAAGGTCTGCTCTCAAGTTTCAAATACGGTTATGAAATACTTAAATTATTTAAACTTTATGTGCTTTGATGTCTCATCAAACCAAACTCCTCTCAACATTATTCCAGCGATAAAGAGAGTCTGACAGTAAAGGTGACCTGAAGGCTATTGTTCTCCCAGTGAAGTCAGATGAAAGCTTTATGTATATACGATGGAGGTGACCTAGCCTGGGGCTAAATGATCTGTGTGCGTCCCAAAAGTGATTGTTATCCAGCGGTGAGAGGAACCTGTGCTTGAACTATTATTTCACATGGATTTTCAAACTGAGCCACTAAGTAGAGTAGCAGCTAACATGGGACCTGCAAATGAACACTCTCCCCTGGTGTTTTAAAGCCTCAGTGTGTAAAAATGGTGAGTAACAGTGACATCAGCGGTCAATTTCTAGATCGCAGGGCTCACTCACGCTCACTCGCTCACCCCTCCCGTCGGGTAAGTGACGGTGGCCTCGTAGGACAGAAAGCCTTGCGCAGACAGAGATGGCATCATCCATGAGTTTTTCAAGTTTTTCGGGAGTACGCCTATCTAGCGATGACGTGAATATTTATTCAGGAATCTAAACCATGTTACGATATTGTAGCGACCCTGAAGTAAATGTTCTGTTATAATGTCAATATTCTGTGAGTTAATGGCATGTTTGGGATTGAATGAGTATTGGTAGGGGGGCAGGTGTGAGTGTGACGGGGATGAGAGCTGTGTGAGTGCGGGTGCTGGTGTGTGTATGAGCGAGCTGGAGGAGAGAGCAGGAGTGCACAGTTGGAGTTACAGCTAAGTTCTTGTTTGTTGGTTGTTTTGGTGTAGTTACGGCCAACAGTAACCTGTACTGTTCAGTAATAAACGGTGGTTTGCCAAATAACTGCGTCATCCCTTCCATACGTCCTGGCGGGCGCTACAATATGTTATAGCTTACCAGTGAGATACAGGTTATCTGTGAAATATAACGTTATGTTAGGAGTGTTTTATCTCTAATTTTTTTGGTAACACGAGCAAACATTAGCACAGTAATGCTAAAATAACACGTTTTATGTGATAGTCACAGCACAGTGCAGCAAATATAGGTTGGTTCGATTGTAATATATGCGTCGCCAGAGTGTTCTTCCCCAGGAGTTTTTTCCACCTGGAATAAGCAACGCCGATATTCACTCGTGTTTTGTCCCGATCATTTTCTTTTATTTGGTGGCGCAGTTTCCCTCTTACGGGGCAAAACAGAATCATAAAAGTACAAAGCAGGTTCACAGAAGCGCCCCAGATTGAGCTTCACCTTCTCTGTCTCCAGTGACGGCAAGTTCTAGATAAACGTGAAAGGCAAAGCGTGCATATCTCTTTCGGCCACTGTATTCAAGTATGGCGACGCAATGAGGCAGCCTCCAGCAGACCGCGCCCTGTCTGTGTATATATAGTGAAATCATTCTAAGCCTATGAGAAAGCTTCCATTTGTATGTGGATTTCATTACACTTTAGTAAATATATATTTATGAAAGCAATAGTTGATATTTACCAATAAACAACCACGTGAATTACACATAGTAACTTTAAGCATAAATTCCTGCACTACTATGGGCAGCTAATGAGAAAGGTGAAGAAAGAAACAGCTCACATAAACAGCCACTACCAAACTGCCATTCTGCTCAGAGTTGCTGTCGCCAGGGACTGGAGCAGAGTGAATCCATAATGATACAACGCTCTGTTGTGGCATGCCATTATAACTGTATCCTTTTTTATGTTTTATCGCAAATAGAACTAGCCTGCTGTTCTCGCACAGTTGTTGTATGTGAGTGTCTGTCAGAGAGACTGTAAGCATAGCAGCATCCTATAAGTTCAGTCAGTTATACTTTTTCATGCACACCAACCCCAGAGGATTGTCAGAAGTAGGAAAGCAGGAGGCAAAGACAAAGTGTAGCCTAAAGGCAAAGCCAAGAAAACGGCTCAGAAAAAAACAGCGGAAAGAGCTCCTTCTCACATGTATTTTTATCATGCTGGTAGCATATAGTGAGGATGGGCTGGGCATGGTATGGTGATTTATTAGCTCGGAGGACAAGACACTCACTCTTTGAAGACAATAGACTGTGTGATTTAGCAGGCTGTCCTCATGCACTGCTCATATGTGCCTATACAAAATGTGATGCGCCACAGTTGGTCAGGCTGTTCTCATAAACTGATGGCAAGTTTCCTATGAAAAGTAATGCACCCAAATTCAGACATATTCCACATCTTTTGAAAAGCTGTGATTGTGTGACCAAGGCGCTGATGGGAGTATACAAGTAAGCAGTCCTGCGTGATCTTGTAAGGAGGCAGATTGGGGTAGTAGAGGGGTCACAAAAACAAAGACTTTCCCAGGGACTTTCCCCTGGAGACGTTTGAGTCATTTTAAGATACGTCCTCACCCTGTTTCTTTTCCAAAAACTAACCACAGTAACTTTACTTGCCTAAATCTAGTGTCCATAACTTTACGCTAATTACGCAACTGTATGTTGAGGACGTAACATCATTCGTGGGAAGAGCCGTTCTATGAGGATACACTGAGGTGGTATACAACCCACGTGATTGGGAAGCCTGCAATCACGTGACCAGTTTGCTGATGAGTAAAGAAGGAAGTAATATGAAGACGGAGAGTCTAGGTCAGTGGTTCCCAACTGGTCCAACCACAGGGTCCAGATTTCTCCTAAGACATTACATCAAGGTCCACACATTTTAATAGATTCACCGTCATACTTGCATTTGGCCACGTCACTGAGTAAGTTTGCTGTCTCTGTCAAGTAGCTGTCTGTTAGTACTCACTCTACAGCAGGAAACAGCACTTCAAAGTAAAAACTCTGTGTCGGAAATTCGCTGCATTGAAAAATAAAGTGTGTGTTTTCCAAATGAAATGTTTGCAAGTCACTTTCAGTCCATTCAAAATGGACATGCAACCCACTTTTGGACCATGACCCACCAGCTGGGATGCATAAAATAAGGACGCAAGTTGGGGTGGTCAATCGGTCAAACGACACAGGTCTTTCCCCAGGAGCCAGAATCATGTGAAACCAAGTGAGCTGCGAGTTTTTTTAAAGGCATGTTATCATGTTTCTTTTCGTAAACCTAACCTATGTAACTTCAATACAACTTCAAAACATCAGTACATGTTAAGTACCTTCATGGGGCACTAATCCGTTCATTATTATACGAACCCTTGTGTATGTATTTTCGTAAGGTATCATATGAACTGTTGTATGAGGCAGGCTGTTCTCATGGACTGTTTGTATGTTTTCCTGTGAAAAGTAGAGCACCAAAGTTTGTACATATCCCACCTTATCATGTGCCAATGATTCATGCACAACCCACGTATTTGTTGGGCTGCAATTATATGACTGATGCGCTGACGACAGTAAAGAAACATGCGGTGCTCACAGGGACGCAGGTTGGGGTGGTGACTGGTGTTCAGAACAGTGCGAATTCCGAGTCATTTTCAGATACGTCATCACCATCTTTCTTTTCCTAACCTAACCTATGAAACTTCACGTCAAGTACATAACGTCATTCATGGGGCGCTAATTTGTAGGATATCATATGAACCATAAAAGTGTCTTCAATGACCAACACTGCTAAACCTTGATGTTCACGATGCACATTTTTCAATATTTCCTTGACACAATCTCTTCAGCATAATATTGAGATGATTTACTAATAGCACTTAAAAACTTGACACTGTTTCTGTGGCGTGATTCATTTTCTTCCAGCTAGATGTATCAGCGCTATCAGATTTATTTTCCTCTGCTGGCAGCATCCACGTTTTTGGTTTGAGTGTGTAATTTATGTTAGCAGGGGGAGCGACGAGATGAAATTTGAGTTGCAGCCTCAACACCTGACGTGCATAAAAACACAAGAATATTCTCTCTCCCGCCCTCTGCATATGTTTCTTTCTCTTTCCAGGACTAGGCTGCTGGAGCACGATAAGGAGGCGTAAACCAGGAGAGTAATGATTTTCCTCCCTCTCAGATGTTCCTTGTCTTTTTACGGCTGACCCTTAAAAATGTCACTGCAGCCCAAGAATCTCTCAGTCATTTCAATCCACAGGGTATAGATTATTTTATGGAGAGAAGTCTTGCTTCCTCATCGTGCTCCATAATGATCAGGGAGAAGTGGATTCCCATCGAGGGAAGCGGGTGGCGCTTTCAGATAACGCCCATGCTGACTCCATTGACTGTTCGATTTAACCCTGTCCCCTGCTTCAACCACACCCTTGCTTGCCCCTTATGCTAAGCCACCAGCATTGTGGTGCAATATTTCCTATAAGCGTTCAACATGTACTGTATGTTACAAATATAAACCACACTGTATTGCTCCTCTAAATGCTAATGCGTGCTTACAAAATGGATAAAGACTAATGGATAGAGAGAAGCGCAAGACTGAATAGCTGGTGGAAACAGGCTGAGAAATACACAGAAAGAGAGACAAAGCAGTGTTTACTTAAATAATTTCTTGATAAATGGCCCGAAGTGGTGTGTGTGGGCTCACTTGTTTATTGTCCCTGCCCTTTACTTGTGTTAATTAAGACCTCTGCTTATTCTGCCTGCAGGTACAACTCCTTTAGTGCACTCTTGAATGTCAATATGGTATCGTGGTTAATGCAAAGAGCACACAATGAAAGTTCAGTGTAGGCTGGATGTAAGGTGACACATTCTCCACTGTCTATTACTGTCAAAGGAAAAAAATCCCTGTAGTTGATTATTTAAAAGAAGTGCATAATTTAAAATTATGTCTGTATGCTGTTTCATATTTTAAACCATCACTGACTGTTGCAGACAGAAACTACTGTAACTTTAAGGACTAGTGAAAAACGACTTTTACCCAAGGCAAGTCGCAGTGAGGGATCAGGTAAGGGGTCAGTTGCTTGCTCAGGGAAAGTTGCTCAGGACACATGTCTGTCGATGGACATTGATTGTTGCAAGATTAAACCTGGAACCTTCAGGTTACAGGAGTGTCTGTCTACCCACAAGGCTGCTGAATAAATGATGTGGGAATAGCAGCAGGAAAAAAAAGAATAGCATGGGTAAAAGTTACTGAAAAAAAGATTTTAGGAGCAAAAAAAAGAAAGAAAGAAAGCTTGCCTGTTAAAGGTGCTTTTAGAAATGAATGTGACTGCCTTACCTATAGCTGATAAGGCAGTCTTTCACGGCACTGAGACTTTATAAGACCTCATCAACTTTGGTTTTCAGCCAAGGCTTAACTTGGAAAGTAATGGTGCATTTAAACAGCAGTGTGCTCTCCCTGCTGAAAAGAAGGCACCTATAGTACAAAGGGTTTGAAATCTCTACAACCTGCAAAATAACACAGGTAAGTGAGTCACATTGTACACAAATTTGTCTCAATGTGCCTGAGATGTACTCCAGTACTGAAACATTTAAACGTCTGTACAAGGACAGTAAGGGCCACAGTACTGATTGTTCCTCCCTCTCCTCCAACTCACACAGTGGTAAAATGGAGTCTTTCTGAACCATTTATTGAAAAGTTCATTGCTGTATCTCACCCAGCTGTCGTGTTTCTGTGGAGGATATGAAGTTTCACAAGCCTGTGATTATCACAGAGGTCATAACAGTCATTTCAGCCAGCAATGTTAAATGATCAAACTAGCATCGCAGTGTTCAAAGGGCTGATAAACCCACTCATATTTCCACATCGGAGTCAGAAACACTTTTACTCACCATGCACAATGGGCTCACAGGCAAATGGACCTGGTTAACCGATGCCGAATGCTGACACACTGGAAACCATTTATACAACACTGGAACAGGGCGCAGCATAAACATTAAAAAAAAGCCTCCTCTGCAGTGTGGTGCAGACATGGTGTGCTGTGTAAAAGTAGACAATGCACTGTCACTTTGCACTTTGTCGAGGATCAGTTTGCTATGTGGTACTGTCATAAATGGTGCATAAAAATATGCCTAAATTCTTGTTTGCTTGTCGTCAGCAAAAGGCAGCCGAGGACCTGTCAGTGTTGTGTAATTAAAGCTGTAAAAGTAGGTCCAGTTCAGGTGCTCATCATGGTATGTGTGTATACGACATGGGAGTTGAGCATGAGGTGGCTAAGAAGAAACTTTAACAGTGGAGGAATGATCTGATATTTCCACCTGTGATAGGACAACATTTTTATTGATGGATGATGTGACGTGCTGTTGATGTAAACATTACAGAGTTGCTGCAATATGGCTTCTATCAGCCATGCTAGCGGCATGACTTTGATCCAGACCAAGATATCTCAACGACAATTGGATGAATTGCTGTGAAATTCTGTGCACATATTCATGACCCACAGAGGATGAATCCTTCAGGATATGCCTGACTTTAGAGGTTGAGAATGATATGTGTGGTACTGAAATAATATTATTATTTTATGTTCCTTTATTCCTTACCTCACTGACTTTTTATCTGCTGTTATTTTCTCTGTCTTTGCCTGTAAGGTGACCTTGAGTGTCGTGAAAGGTGCCTATAAATAAAATGTATTATTATTAAAATGCCTCAAAAACTGTTGGATGGAATGATGTTAATATTTGAAACAGATCCAGAGAATGAATCCCAGATGACATTAGTTGTCTGTGGCGTCACCAGTAAGTCAAAGCTTTCATTTATCCTGTGAAATATACTGACATCTTCGTGACTGATTGGCACAAAGTGTACAGACATGGCTTCCAGACAAGGTACACTATTAAGTGGTGATCCCCTGACCTTTTCTTCTAACCCCATGGTTAGGTCAAAATTGAAATTTGTCCAATACTTTGTACGTTATCAGCCTTGACTGTGCTTTGTATTTAGGGCTAAATATAATTTAGGTGAGAAGATGAACATTGGAAACATTTTACCAATTAAACTTTAGCGTATTTGCATTGTGTACATTTAGCTTAAATCACCACTGAAATACAGTGTGACAGAGATGCAAGCAAAGGTTATATGTGAAAGCCCCTTTTACCAGATGGGTTGGTAACACATTTTGACAAATAAGTACAGGTCTCTATTAGATGGTCTGGTTGCTTTTGATGCTTCAAGGCTGTTCATTGTAATAGAAGTTCTTTAGATGTATAAAACCCTTCAGAGCCCCTTGAGTCATTGGTGACCTGCTTGAGCTAATTCTAAGATGCTTAGATCACACATACAAATATAAATGTTTCAACTTTTTTTCAAAATGGACATTCAACAATACAGACATTGAGTTTATTTTAGGGAAACCATGAGCACCAAAGTATAAATCATTCAGATTTTGCCGCATCTTAAACAAGAGAGACATGAAGAGGTTTTGACTCCCCGTCTCTGAAGCATCATAAAGAGCAAATGTGTTTCCATTACTTGATTATTTAAATTCCTTTAGACCTGTTTTGACTTTCTTTGTAGCTTCATAGCTACAAAAACTGAGATTAATTTTAGAGCTATAAAATTAATCTAAGTTGTGAATACTGTTATATAAAGTCCATTGCTCACTGTGTACCACCTTCATTTGTCAAACAAATACCGCTGCACTTTAACTGGGTCCATGAAATCCACGAAAAACCTTTGCAGCATTTTAATCTTTCAGATTTTTCCACACATTATTCATAATTTCTTCAGTTTGCATGCAACTTTGCCAACACCTCACTGTCAAAATGATGGAGGAATTCTGACCTTTTGATTGAAACCTGGGCAAATACGAGCTTCCAGTGCTGTTGCTACAGCCTCAATAGCCAATGAGGGCCTGTGTTGAAGAAAGTGCCTCCCCTTCTTCATCTGACATTAGTAGCCAGTGACTGACCTGATGGTTTCATGGGTCTTGTAGTCAATGAGACTCCAGTCCGCCACAGGAGGTTTGAAATCCTTCTTTGCAACATAGCTCATTATAAAATGATAAACAAATGGCTACTTTGTTGTCTTAAGGGAAAAAATGTCTTTCTTATCAACTTAGGTTTTCTGGAAGCATATTCTATACAGTAAACTCCTAAATAGACATTTCGTTCTGTGTTGACTTGTTTTTCATTTATATTCATACATTCAGTGCAGTATTTCAAAAAAAGTTCCTGGAAAGAAACTTAAAAAAAAAAAACATGCATAAAATGTTTATTTTTTGAGATATTGAATATGAATTTGGAAAATGTGAGGCTTCACGCCTTGGTCTGATTGTGTTTTCCAGCTTAAACGTACCAGTTTTATTCATCTGCAGCACTGTTTTTCAAGAAAATAAAACTTTTATTTTAGCGTGAAACTTATTTAACCAAATGACTGAAGCACTGATTCCGAAAAAGAAGAAATAACCTTTCAAATGTCTGTACATGTGCTAAAAATGGAGTTTTACTGGGTATGCATTGGATAGGTGTTGCAGGTGAATTTAGGTGAACTTTACAAGACCTATAAGAGGTATTAACTCAGGGTTTCTGGTAGTCTTGTTTGTTCCTATTAATACCCAGCAACAACAGATATCTCTACTCCAGTAGTGACACATTAGCAGCAAACATTTCAGCTAAACATTGCCAGTAAATGTCAGGTGCTGATGTCAGGCCTTGAGAGTGAAAAAAAGCTTATTTTTAGAGTTAATTACATAAATTTAATAAAAACACTGAGCAAGAGACAGTTTCTCCAGAGAAACCATTCTCGGGCTAATGCAGAGACTTCTAAAGGGAATGGTAGAATGGAATGGGAGAAATGAAAATTAAAGCCACTGAGGTTTTTTTTTTCATGTTTTATGCTTGTTGTGCATCAGAATGTCTGAGTAAATATTATGTTTTTTTCCACTTGGATGAAAATGGGATTGTTTAATGCCTATAAATAAACTGTGCAGCAGCGAGCTGCATCTCTGCGGATCTGTTATTAGCACCATGTGAAAAACAGAGTACCCTTCATCAGATTTTTTTTTTTTTTTTGTGTGTGTGTGTGTGTGTGTGTAGTTTGGACAAATGGGTACAACACTGTGGCATTTTTGTCTCTGCCCTCTCACTTTTTCCTCAATACAGACAAAAACTTGCCATCACCCTCTATCACAGAGACCCGCAAAGTCATTTGAGAGAATATAGAAAATCAGGAGCCGAAATAGAAGCAGACCAGATAGGTTGAGTAAAAATGTGGTTACACTGAGAAAGTAAATTACAACACTTCATCACAAAATAAGTCCTGGAATGCACTGAATAGCTCAGATTGGTGATACATGCCAGTGCGAGCGACTCAGAGAGGGGATTTGTGCTTTCAGCAAAAGTCTGGGATGATGCTGCCAGGCCCCTCTCTCCCTCTGAAGTAGATGGATTCAGCATTGTCCATCCTCACAAAATGTCTCCAGCCTGTCACAAAGTCCATGATGCACCGATGCTGATGAGAGGATGGGGGCACTGGATGTCTTGAACTGGGTAGGAATGTTTCATGCGGACAGTAAAGAATACCAAATCGAGCTGTGGGGTACAAACGCCTATACAGTCTAGAGCTGAATGAATCTTTATTCAGCTCTGCCACTTTCTTTGCTCTGATCCAGCATCATCACAATCAAGTCGTATAGTGGCAATGCAGGGGGGGAGGAGAAATGAGGCAGGGACAGAGGTGAAGGTAAAGAAATGTGGGCCAAAGCAGTAGAGCCAGTGGTCTTTGTACAGAGGGGAGGCAGCTTTTTATAGACAGGCACAAAGAGGGCACAAAGAGTTGAATGCACCGGTAGCCCACAATCATACACCAATTGCTCACAATGCTGATGACAGAAAAGTACTGTAGTTAAGAGCTTACAAGCATTATGATAGTAACAGTTCTATGCACCTCCATACGAACACACAGCAGTCCCTGAAACTCCATCTAATGTGAGTTAATTCCAACCAGTTTTATACAGCATCTGTTCCTCTTTTGATCTTGACTATATCGTTCAACATAGCACAGTGAGGATGCACACAGCGGGATTTTGGAGGCAGATGTCAGAGTCTCCCATGTTGCAAAACAGTCTCCGACAAATAGCAGTACAGGTTTCCCATGGTTGATAATCTTTCTCCTAGAACCAAAGTCACACAGTAACCAATGTGTTTTCTCCTCTGTGCCTTATATTTTCTACTCAAGGACATCTGTTTCCTCTTGGTAGACACTGTTGTTGCAGAGCCGCTCACAACCATTCCCATCACAAAATGGTCAGGATGCAGTGCCATGGACTGCACTTGTTTTATAGGGATGGGAAACTGATGATTTGATTGGTCATGTTTGATGTGAGCCTCGTTCCTCAGTGTTTTTGACTGTACAGCAGTTGCAAGGCCTTTGACTGCACTCTGCACGCTGAGCTAGTGACTGATATAAAAAGATACAAATGAAATCTGAATGGAGATATGAGCAAAGCTATATGTTCCAGAAAGAGCAAAAAGCCAAAGGAGACGGAACATCTTACATGTGCACAGAAATAAAATCAGTGAAGTGACTGGGGGCAGAAGGACAAACTCATGCACACTCTTGACGATCAGGCGAGGACACTTTGGCTTTGCCTGATCATCAAGACTGAGCATGAACATGACTAAGAGACAAAGACAAAAAATCCAAAAATCGGAGTATTTGTCCATCCATCCATCCATATCGGCTTATTCGGGGCCAGGTAGCGGAGTAAAGCAAGCTCCAGACTCCAGACGTCCCTCTCTCCAGCAGCAGCTCCCTCCGAATGTCTGAACTCCTGACCTTACCTCTAAGGCTGAGCCCTGCCATCCCACAGAGGAAACTCATTTCAGCTGCTTGTATCCATGATCTCGTTCTTTCGGTCACTACCCAGAGCTCACGACCATAGGTGAGGGCTGGGACGTAGATGGACCAATAAATTGAAAGCTCTGCTCAGCTCCTTCACCATGATAGTCAGCATCACTGCAGATGCTGTGCCAAACTTGCTTTCATCTCATGCTCCGTTCTATTTTGGGGTCTCGTGACCAAGACACCAAGATACTTGAACTCCTTAGCTTGGGACAGGAAACTCTCTCCCAACCCCGAGGGGGCAATCCATCATTTTCCAGCAGAGAACCATGGCCTCAGACTTTGAGGTGCTGACTCTCGTCCTGGCCACTACATGCTGCAAACCATGCTAGTGCATGCCAGACGCCACGGTGTGATGAAGCCAACAGAACCACATCATCTGCAAAGAGTAGAGATGCAATCTGAGGTACTCAACCTCAACCCTGGCAGAGGCCAACACCCACTGGAAATGTGTTTGATTTGTGCCAAGTATGCAGACGCAGCTCAAACTTTGGTTATACAAGGACCAGATGACTCGTAGCAGCGACCTCAGTATTCTGTATTCCCACAGTAACCCCCACAAGACTCCCCGTGGGACATGGTCATTAGCTTTCTCCAAGTCCACAAAGCACATGTAGACTGAATGGGCCAACTCCCACAACCCCTCCAGCAGCCCTGCAAGGGTAAAGAGCTGGTCCACTGTTAGACAAGCAGGATGAAATCCTCATTGCTCCGTGACCAGGGCCTCCTTTCCAGCACGCAGCCACATGATGGTGCTCTCCTTATCCCCGTCTGCCACAACTAATGTACAAACACTTAAATATGAAGCATTTTCACCATTTGAATTCATTCAAAGGAAAGATGTATAATTTATGCTTAAAAAAGCTGGAAGCACTACGTGATATAGAAATTTATACAAAACTGGACTAACTGCCTCCTTAAAGCGAGGCCTGCAGGTAGAGCCCGTGGCCTGAATTAGGCAGAGAAGTGCTTGTCCAACACGTCCTCTTATTCTTATTTCCTCGGTGAGCTGGTTCTTTGCTGCTCTGTATTCCTCTCTATTTTCTGCCTAGTGAGCATCCTCAATGTGTCTCCCTTGCCTGAGCTCTTTGGTAAACCATGGCTTGTTGCTATAGCACATATGAATGCAAATCATCTCTCTGAAACCACAGGAGTTTCCAACCTTACTCTATTTCTGATACTGCTATGGATTATACAGCCCAAAGCTGGTCACTGCATCCACCTATGCAACATACAGACATGTGCATGTAAGACACTGACACAAAGCCCTTAAGTTCAATATTTTATGAGCACTAGAAGCAGCATCAGTGTCTGAGATGAGCATGTCAGACATTGCATTCATCACTATATCTTGTCTTTCATAGCTGGACATGCAAGAGTGAATGTTATATTACTATATGGTATTCACAGCAATAATAGAAAGAGAAGCTCCTTCCATTTCCATTTATATTTCAATTTAGACCATCTTTATGAAGGACGCATCTGTCTCATCTATTAACAGCGCATCTTAAAAGATCTGGGGAAAAAAAACAGGCCGAGTAAAGACATCCAAATATTTGTTTTGCCTTATCCTCAGCACAAAATGTCAGCTTTGTATTTTTGTATTGTAGAACAGACTTTGCAGCAACTCTGCTGGCAGGCGGTGACCCCTGGCTGTCACAACATTTAATATGGTCAAAGCAACTACACCAGAGGTCAATGCATTTGTGGTTTTGGAAGAGGTCTTGCTCAAAACAAATTTGCAGTCATAGTTTGGGCCTGGAACATAACAAGTGGGTTTAAGAAGTTTGCCTATCACTGCGTGTGGGAGGAGCAGGCTGAAGACTGCAGGCTGGGGAGCGAATGCAGCACCAAAGGGGTACATTATTTACTGTGCTGTGAATCCCAGAATGCAGATGAGAGGAACGTCACACGACCAAAACATACACCTACAATGAGGGGATTTAAATAGTGGCTTCCTCTGTTCTCCCAATCAAACCTTAAATGTTGAGTTCAAACTTTAAAGTTTTTTTTTTAACACTAAATCTTTTCAAAAGTTTATTTCATCTAAGATATTGACCTAAATACCTCATATTTAATATTTCCTGTGGCAGTCTGCCATTCTCATTCTGGATTCTGATAGCGTTCACATAAAAAGGGCATTTAAAGGAAATGATGTAGCATTTAATGATGCAGCTATTATTGTACATCATTGATGTCTGCCTCACTGTTTGCTGCTCACTCTCCTACAGCCGTATCAGCTCAGCTCAGCTCAGACCGGCCAGTTCACATCACTGTAACTTTTCTCTGCAGCGTAGTTCGCAAATCTTTGGTCTGAACTGGACTTAAAGCTCGACTGTCTTTCGCTTTTAGCTATGCTATAACTAATATGTACAGTCCCAATTTATTTCTATAGCAGTTACAAACAAAAATTTTAAGAAGATATTACTTAGATAATAGTATATAATACTTTTTACTGGCAGATTTTTTTGGTGCAACTGAGTTTTTTGGGCTGTTTTTCTCTGTATTGTCCAATGCAATGTGTTACCTTTTGAACTTAATTCTGGGCCTTGTATGTGTTATTGTTCTCTGCCATTTGAATACCTTTGGGAATTTTAATAACAGGGGCCGTCCACTCACATTGTTATCACGGAGCTCTGGCTGATGGTTGGTGCTGGCAGAGTGAATTGATAGAATTCTGGATCAAGAGGAGTCGTGTGCTGAATACCAAACAGCGGTGTGTATCAGGGATACTGGGTGAGATGTACAAGAACAACTCAAGTAGCCTTTATATGCACTTTGTTCAGCCTGTTCAAATGGAAATTAAAACTGTGGACAAGTGCTTTCTGTTGGAGACAGAGGACACAAGAAGATAGAGTGTTTCCTTACACACTCCTGACAGCTTATAGAGCCGGTGGAGAAAGGTGGCGTCAACAGGCTTCTCAGGTGAATGACACGTTTTGGCTGGAAGTCAAAGCATTTACAGAGCACAGGGGACATGGGTACTTTTCATGATGACACCAGGCTGCTCTTTCCATATCTGATAATGAGAGAGTTTACTTACAGCGGTACATGAGGTGTTTAAAGCCTGTTTCTAAAGTGAGTTCTGACCTGGTCTGCACAAGATGCACACCAGCAGCGTTCAAGCCTTCCTGGCAGCTACTGTGGAAATGTAATCAATCAACATCTTAGGCAATACAGCTGGTGTTGAGTTCACTGTGCATAATTCTCAGTCGATGCCAATGGGGAAGTTGAAGAGTTGAAAGCTTTCTTTCTACTGGGCCATTAAGAAAGTGTAGACACTTGTCCCCAAAATGTTTAAGTTGAAGGGAAATAGGTGTGGCTGAATTGCTCTGAGTTATTAAATCATGATTTCACTCTTATGATAAGACATTTTAGCCATGCTAGGAGCGCGCCTCTAAGAATGGAAATGTCATTCTGTTTGTTTGTCAAGACAAATGTATCTCAACGAATACTGAATGCCATGAAACTTTCTACATTCATTTACTGTCCATTAGAGGAGGAAATCCATTTATCTTGATGATCCTTTGACTTTACTCTGTCACCGCTATGAGGTTAGCAACTGTTTGTAATTTATGAGGGAGGGGCTTGTGCAAAAAGGGGGAGGCATGTCAAATTATTTTTTTAAGCACTGGGGAGAGATTTATGGTTTTTTTGGCTTAGGGGAGAGGCATATACATTTAAATTGTTGTTTTCTGCATTTATTTTACTGTTGATTTATTAAGAAAAAATATATAGATAATATTCTTTTAAAAAAACATCACCAAAATTACACCATTTGTCATCGCCAGAAACTGTAAAAACAGACATTGTTGGATTTTCAAACGGTCTTTGGACACATCATGCGTCACAAACACTTCGATCAGAAAAAAAACAGCCATCAAATCTGAGCTTAAAATTGTGATATTTCATTAAAAACACTTACTCTGTGTCTAATATGGCCAAAAAAGTCTGTTAAACATAATTAATTCAGTACAATTCTATCTATATACTATAGGTTGATACTGTTTATGGATCTTTCCATGATAGATATCCAAACATCTGTACACCCTTGTCTCACTATTGCTCATTTTCAAAATGTGGGTTCCATGCACTTCAAGTGTAGCTGTTATCCTCCAATACCCCGAATGAGTTTTGTGGATTAAAAAACTACACTGGACTTCTTGTCGGCATGATGGTCACTAAGTACTGTCTGTATTTTCATTCTAAAGTGGCCATTTCCTTTTAGGACATTAGTTCAAACTAAACATAAGATTGACGTGCAAACATGGAGAAAATGCGCTATAGGCGGGTTAGTTGTTACACCATGTTACAACTAACCATGCTGTGTTATTAAGATGATATATGGTTGGATACGGTGACTCACATAGTCAGCTCAGTAATTGAAAAACAAGTACAACAAAGAAATTTACTTATGTTGGCCGAAAGCACTCGTTTCTGAGCTCCACTGAAACACGTCAAATCTAGTTAGAATTCACCTTGCGTTAGGAGGTTTCCCCAGCTCCCCTAGCTACCATGACATCACCTGTTGGTTTGTTTGCTGTCTTTTTGAAGCTTTGAGTTTGGTATTTTGGCTGTCGTCAGCTTGGATTTTTGAAGGATTAGATATATAAAAATTCAACCTAAACTGTTGTCATGGATGGGAAATAAGCTATACAGACCAAAATTGTTTTAATACCAGGCTGGAAACATGTTTATTTCTGCTGGAATTTGGGCATTTTAACACAGGGGTCTATGACAGTTGACTCGCTTCTAGACGCAGCCCCAAGTGGCCGTTTAAAAAACTGCAGTTTTAGACACGTCTGTTGATGTATCAGCCCCAGAGGGTGATGCTTGGTTGCATTTGGCTTCAGTTACTGGATTCCTGAGATCCATCTTACATATGAATGGTATCCTCCAACTTCTCTCATCTGATCTGGATCATCAACTGTTGTGAAAGCTTCAATATTTTTCTTTACCTATTTTTGTGTGTGCATTGCATTATATAATTCTGTTTTTCATTTTCTTGGTTATAGTTGGTTGGTTACTTAGTGGCTCTGACTGTTGCATCATTTTACAAACACAGCGGAGAAACACATTTTCTCAGGTGGCCATTGTGAATGTTTTTGGAATCTCTTTACTTCATCAATCAGTATCGCTATACAGCATCACATTATCATTTTTCCTGTGACACTGTGTCTCTCAGATGAATCCCAGCACTAATGTGCACCTTTTGAGCTCTCCTTCACTCTCAGAATGTGGCTAGAGGGCAGTCGCAGCCGCTGACTGCGAAATTGGCTCCAGCCTTTGTAAATCTGGCTCTAATTACACGCAGATTGCTGGTGTAAATTGAATGTATGTAAATCTGGTGCTGAATATTTATCAGTGGCATGTAAAATAATAAGATCTGTTAGAAACCATACAAGCTGGAGATGGAACCTGGACTACAGTCTCACTGGTCAACTGGAGTGTCATCACGTGTAAGCAACAAGTGTCAGGTGAAGTGTGAGGGATGGTCTTTAATGTGCTCCAGTTTGACCTTTTGGTTTCTGTCAATTGGAGGAGAAACAATGTGAGACCTCCCTTCCAATTAAGAAAGAAATGAGTCAGGATATGGCTGTTTCCGTTCGGATGAAACAGTATTTGCATTTCAGCCACCCACATTTGCATTTATAGTGTTTCAGAGCTTGTTTAGTTGTGTGTTTAATCATCAGGGATATTTAGAGGAAAGAAGAGGCTCATTAAACTCTTGTAAAGTCTTGTATCAATACAGTTTGCTTTTATCGATACAAACAAGAGGAAAAGGGGGCAAAAACATTCCCAGACTCAAAGTTTTGGTGAGGTTAAGTTCAAGCAGCTCAGTCACATACCCAAACTGGAGAGTCTCCAGAATTAGTGAGATTTATGACAATAATTTGGCTGACACAACTGTGGACACACTGGATGTAAATAACAGCTGGAATGATTAATTTACTCCAAAAAGTGACACACTGAGCAGAGTGTGTGCAGAATGACAAGTAGGGTGGTGAATATATTGAGTCAGATTTCATTATCAATGGAATTACTCTCTCCTCTGTTATCACAAGTGTGATAAAGACCAGCCACAAGGTTACTGAACTCATCCACTGCTCTTCTGCACTGCCATACTTTGTAATCAGATGGCTAAATTACATTAGTGTGGGCAATTACACAGTGTATAGTGTAGATAAATAAAAAAATGTTGGAAACATAAGCACATAATGATTTTGTTTCAACAGATCCACCACAGAGATGATGTAGCTTCAGTGGTATGATTGTTTTTAGGCTTGCATTGAATTTTAAATCTTTTTTAAGCCCATTTAGTCATGTGGTTTTATACACTGCTCAAAAAAATTGAGGGAACATTTAAATCACACATCAGATCTTGATGAACGAATTATTCAAGGTGAAAATCTTTACTGATGTATTGTGTAATTTGTTAAGAACAAAATGGTGTAACGATGGTCAATGGAAAACAAAATCATTAACCCACTGAGGGCTGGGTTCAGTTTTATCATGGAAAAGTCATAATGTGACTCAGTAGTGTGTTTGGCCCCCACGTACCTGTATGCCCTCCTGACAACGTCTGTTCCCGATGAGCCGGCAGATTGTGTCCTGGGGGATCTCCTCCCAGACCTGGATCAGGGCATCAGTGAGCTCCTGGACAATCTGTGGCAGTGTCAGATGACATACCGATACATAACGTCCCATAGGTGCTCAGCTGGATTTAGGTTACTCTTTCTGACAGTGTGGTCAGAAACATGCACACCAGTAGCCTGCTGGAGGTCATGTTGTAGGGCTCTGGCAGTGCTCCTCCTGCTCCTCCTCACACAAAGGTCCGGTGCCGGTCCTCCTGCTGGGTTGATGCCCTTCTACAGCCCTGTCCAGCTCTCTTATGTAACAGCCGGTCTCCTGAAATCTCCTCTACGCTGAAACTGTGCTGAGAGACACTGCAAACCTTCTTGCAACCGTCATGTATGGATGTGCCATCCTGGAGGAGCTGGACTGCCTGTGCAAGAGGACTGAGAAGAATCAGTCAGGAAGGATAAGGAGAGAGCAGCTGTCTGTGGACACCGCATGTAAAACCATTCTCTTTTTGGGCTTGTCTTGCTTTTGCCTCTCCATTGCTCCTGTTGTTACATTGACTAGCACCAAAGCAGCTGAAACTGATTCACAATCACTTGAGCTTCCTAAATGGACAGACTGATATCCCTGAAGTTTAACTGACTTAGACTGTGACCAGTTTTTTTCAGCAGCAACTGTCTTATCACAGTGGATTTCTGGGGGTAAATTACCCAATTCATACAGAAGGCAGTGGTTAATTAAAGGCATCCAGTGGAGCAAAATGTTCCTCTCCCTATGCACTGTAGTTCTGTTTGCATGTTGCAGTCTACTGGTCCAAAATATCAACATAGTTAATAATTAGATAACATAATTAGAAATTAGTTACCCATAACGTTAAATTCAACTGCACTGGGTCCCAAACAACATTTTCAGATCTGCATATAATTATTTGGGATATAAAATAATTAACTGTTCTAGTAGCTCAATGAATAGTCTGTCTAAAATCATAATTCAAACTCCAGACACTCATTGTCCTAGTTTCCAGACTGCTCTCTCGCTATGCCTCGAAGGTACAGGGGATGGACACCATCACACAGCAAGAGAGTTCATGTCTCTCGGATATTTCAAATTCAGTCGAAGGATTTTTCTGATGAAGCAGTCCCGTAGCCAGAGGGAACTTTTGGACGAGTATCTGAATTCCTCAGGCAGTTACCCACCCTCTTTTTTCATAACTAAAGTGTTCATAAATCATTTAAAACAGCAATGGATAATAATGGAGACTCTTACACTATTTACATTTCATTTTCAAATATTTCAAGTTATATGTGTTGTTGGAGGGAATTCAGGGAAGGATTAGTTGATTAGTTCATTTTGAAAGAGTGTTTAGTTGCAATGTGATTTTTTCATTTATGCATATAACTTGTTTGTAATTTAGCCAATAAAATCACAGCAGTGTTAATTTTGTTGACAAAAACTATGACAAAATTTTTTAACAACCTGTAACCAAAACGAGATGAGGACGAGCTAATAATAGACCTTGATTTAAAAAAAAACTAAGACAAAATCTATGTTTCATTTTCATTGACAAGACAAGACAAGACGAAAATGGTCGTAGTCGACTATCAGACATGAAGTGCTTGTATTTATGTTCATATGTTGCATGAGTGACAGGCTGGTAAACTCCAGTAAATAGTCTGTGCCAGGATTTTCTCTCACACTCACGCTGGAGCAGCCTCATCCGTTGGTGTGAGTTGTGAGCTGTAATTCAGCAGTAAATAATCAGCCAAGTGTATCTGACTGTAGATAGGTGGAATTCTTGAATGGATTTGTGGAGTTGGTTGCAGCAGTGACTGTTTGCAGTTAGCTCCGCTTGTTTGCCGCTGAACAGCAGTGGAGCAAGCAGCCACTAGTTGCTGGACGTAACAGCCAATCTCCGCAGGACTCCACTCAGAGCATCGGGAACTTCCTGGGTTGATGTTGTTTGACAGGCAGGTAGGAGGCTCAGTTATCTGTGAGTCGCTGTGCTGTAAGTAAACACTCTGAACTCAGATCAGTTTTCTCTGACAGAGATGAAACTTTAGTTTCAATCACCAACTCTGTGAGAGAGCACGAGTTTAAACCTCCAGACTAACATGTTGCAGATTAAGAAAGAATTCAGGCTTTAATTGAATTATTTCTTTGCTTTCCACTGTCAGATGGATAAGTCAGATTTTACAGTGAACCTGGGTACAAATCCTACTCGTCTCAGATTAGTTATTTGTGGTGTCAAAGTTTTTGAGAGCAAAATAGAGAGAAGTTGAGCTTTTCAAATGATGATCATTAAGTGTGTGCTCGTAAATCCCCTCTTAAACCTGTCAAATCTCTAATGGAGAAATGACTTTTTGTAAGTGTGCAGAAATTATCTGCAGTTGTGGAAAAAAACTGTCTAAATGAAATTTTTATACAACCTGTCACCTTGATTCTTATTTCTGATACATGAATTAGCCTTACTAGATTAAAGATTAAGAAACATAAAGAATATATATGACTACAAGTTGACTAAAATGTCATGAATTTTTGTTGCCTAAAACTAGATTAAAAATGACTGAAATTTGACTAAAACTAATGAGCATTTTCATCTCAAGACTAAGACTAGCTGTTAAAATTAACACGTAATCACAGTTAGACAAATTTACACTTTTGTGCAAAAGACTTTTAGAACACAAGAAATGACATCATGACAACATCATACAATGTTCGACCAGCCACTAATTTGACAGCATGAAATCAGTATAAGTAAGATATGAGGGCTACTTGAGACATCAGTATCACTACAAATGTGAGCGTGAATGGTTGTCTGTCTCTATAGTATGTGTCAGCTCTGTGATTGACTGCAGGGCGACCTGTCCAGGGTTTACTCCGCCTCTCTTCCAATGTCACCTGGGATTAGCTCCGGCCCCCCGCCACCCTGTAAAGGATTAATGGTTGGAGAGAGCGGCTGTCTGAATTTGGTCCAAACCCAAAGATATCAAGGGCGAGTGGAGCCAACTTTTTTTGAGAAGCATGCATGAGTCATTATCTTTTAGTGGTAATACACGACCAATTGGTCAAGATGTTGAAATGTGGATGAATGCATCCTTAATTTAACTCTGGTTTATGAAAAAAATCAGCCCCTTGTTTGCCCTCTTTTCACTGTGATTAAACTGTGCTTATGGGGTAGAAAGTTAAGCCTGTTAAATAAAGCTGTCCCTAGTTCACCTCTTTGTCAGGTCATGTAACTTTCACATGTGCTGCAAATGTAATTACACAATACCTTGTCATACAAGTCCTAAAAATGATCTAGGTTTACTTGCTCCATCCAACCAGACACCAAGCTGTAGACCCCAGCTAGACAGGGTTATTTCCCCGAGGCACAGGGAGAAATTTTAATTAGCATAACTGTAATAATTATTGAGCTATTTGTTATAGTTAATCCCCCCTCGAGCTACTGTGTTGGCTAATTTTTCCTCCTCAGCACAGGTATTAATTTCAGCCCCGATTCCCTGTTGTTTTCAGGCGCCCTTGAAGGTGGTCCAATAACATGAGTGCGGCCCGCAGGGACTCCTCTGGGTTTCATTTCATTTGCACATGATTTGGGTGTCAATCACACGGCAGCGTTTCCTGACTGCCGAAAGAGGGTCCTGTCTGTGAGAGGGAAGACAGGCTGACATTAAAGCCTCGCAGCAGTCACTTTCTAATTCAACTGCTCGAATATCATCATCAGCCAAACACCTTGGGAACCATTAAGGTGAAGATGAAGCTGGAGTCCTTCAGGTGAGGTAGAACTTGTGACATTCTGTGATGGGTCATTTTAATAAAAACCTACTGTATGAACAGCGCAAGCAGGGTTGACGAGTTAGGAAAACTTCTTCACTTGTTCAGATACTTATGGCAGCCCTGAGGGTCAAAACACAACAACATTTCTCAAAGCAAAACATTTTAAAAAACACAATGACATTTCCCAAAACACAATATTCGGTGAGACTCAGACCAGTATAGGTAAGTTACAATTGGACAATGATTCCTTGTCTCTGACTGGAGGTACTGTCTGTCAGTCGGTGTCAATTGAAAGCACTTCTTTTATTGTTGGATTTGCACTATGAACTCTATGCCTTGTGGCACAATGCTATCTCTCACACGTCGAGGGTATTAAGGTAAAATAAAACTTTTTTATTTACTCCTAAACAATGTTGCCAACTTGGCCACCTTCTTGCTAGATTTAGCAACTTTTCAGACCCTCTCAGCGAGGGTCTTGCGAGAGGCAGCAATGTGTTGCGAGGCCCTTTTTCCACTGTCACTTTTGGTCATGCTGAGTAAAGTCATGCCGAGCAGATTTGTGTTTCCATAATCAGATCAGACGCACCGTGCCACAACAAGCCGTGCCAGAAATGGACCTTCTCAGGAGTAGGTCCAAAAGGAGGGCCCCCTGCCCTCAAGCGCGTAGCGGTGACGTCTCACTGACTGCAGCCAACCCCCAACAAACCCTGTTCTTCCCCCAGCAAGAGTATGTGTTGCAAGACTCTCCTCACCTCTGTCTGCAGGAGACCAGAGAGAAAGGCGTTTTCAGCTCTCAGTACGTCTGTAGCTTCCTACTGAATGTCTACGGTTTGGAGCTTAGTTTCTCTTCTGTGTCCTGTTTTTTCTTCAGATACCTGCTTTATACTGTTTTGTGTTCGCTTTCAGTCGTATTAGAGGTTGTGTAAAGTTGCTGGTCTATGTCTATTTTACTTCACAATAAAAAATTTCTACATAACAAAATAAGTGGAGAGCTTGCTGCACAGATTGCCAAATCTGCTCAGTGCAGCACTGATAATTCAGTTCTCTTCAACTCTAACTTTTGTGCCTTAATTCATTTCAATATTTCAGTTTCTTTTTCTGTTCCATTTCTTCAGGTTTACTATGCAAAAACATTCAGAGTGGCCCCTGACACAGAACTCATAAGAGCTGATTTGATTAGTGGGTTTAAGTCGGGTCCCTGAGCTTGACATTTTACCAAAATCCATCTGTGATTGTTTTAATGACTAAACTACGACTAACCTGTGCAACCCCTGTGGTCACACACACAGACGGGCAAAAAATCCACACTACCAAATAATAGAAAAGACTGAAATCTTGCAATACTTTATCACCCGTGTTCCCCTGTAATTCCGTCTGGGAGCGGCTCTGCAGATGAAGTTTCAACTCTGTGACAGACAAAGTTAATCTACAGTAAGTGACAGTGACATTGACTGCAGGCTTACCCTTCCACAAATCCGATAGAAATGAACGTAACAAAAGCGGAGCCATAGCTGAGACAGCAAAGCAAGAAGAAATCCGATGAGGATGTCTCTGTACGAAGCATATTGATGTGCTGTAGTTAATCTCTGGCAGCTCGCCATGAAAAGGCACTGGCTCTGAAACTAATGCACACCTGTGGGAATAAATCAATGACAGCCGCTCATATTTTTTTTTTTTTTTTTTATGGGATTGAATTGTTGGAAAATAATACCATGACCGTTGAATCCCTGGATACATCTCATTAAGCACTGTCTTCTTTCAAACTTCTTTAAGCGAGATCCTAAATGATTCACAGCGAACCTTCCCGTTCTCTCGTCTTTACACCGAGGCCCTCAGATGGCTTTGTGTTTTAAGTGATTCGCTCTTCAGTCCACACAAATTACATTGATTCAAAGTGTTGAACTAACAATATCATGCTTAAACAGAGAAGAGCGGCAGATGAAGCAGGCAATCAGTGCTGCTCTCTAAGTGAGACAGGTTCCGCATATATAAAAGACATTCTTCGATAAAAGCGAATGAAAAAAGCTTCGATAAATCTCTCTGTTGTGATGAGTGAGTGTGATACTGCATGTGATTTGTGTCCATGGCTGTTTTTGTTAATTAATTACACTTCTTTGGCTCCGCTGTGATCTCCATGTTATCACCTGCAGTATATCTTGCTTTACCACCGACCTGATATGAAAGCCATTCATCCCCTGATTGGAGCAACAACAGGTGAGGTCGCAGCAGCTAATAAAACAACACCAGCGGTGCAGTTTGTGCACAACAACAAAGGAATTATGAATTCACGTTATTACTCCGGGCAGTCAGCTTAATATTTTGTCAATCTGCATTCCAGAGGGAAACACACGAAGAATAGAGATCGAACCAGTGATGCAATGAAGGTGAAATATCAGGAGCTGCCCTGAGGAATTAATAATGAAAGAGAGCATGGTTGTTTTCTGAGAATAAAGACAAACTGAGCTTCATAATTGATAACAACACCCCTAAAAGATTAATCATTGTATTATGATAGAAGCCTGTTCAATAGCAGTTAAATACCATGGTCACAGTAGGTTCAAGTCATTGTTCTCTGGTTTTTGGCACCGGGAAGGCTGCTTGCTGCTGTTTAGGAGGCACTTTGGATTTCATTCTTCACTCCAGATGAAGAATTATCCATAACTCTTTATCTGCGTTTAATTTAGGCAAATAAA
Organism: Epinephelus cyanopodus; assembly: GCA_026686955.1. NCBI lineage: Eukaryota > Metazoa > Chordata > Actinopteri > Perciformes > Serranidae > Epinephelus > Epinephelus cyanopodus. Next base: position 8,611,337 of record CM048935.1, read on the forward strand.
ACAAGTCCATGGTGTCTCATTTATTTCCTGTTGTTATGTGGGTGTATTTTAAAAGTCTTCCTTCACTCAAAAATGGGTTTTGCTTATTTTTACATCACACAGCAACAGGCTTCAGATGATTTTCAATGAACGCCAGTGACATGAAGCTATAATCTGATGCCCAACATTTGTCGGACGAGCATGACGCCCTTTTTTCCCCCCAGTAATCAACTGATAAATGGTTAAGCGTCAACCAATCATATGTTTTTGTTTCTGGCTGTGGTGCTGTTACTTAGCTTAGTATGCTAATGCTATGCTAGCTCTCAGGGAAACAATGGGGCGGTGAAATGTGATGTCAAAATGGGACTCAGGCGTTGAATAAAAGCATAAACATATTAAAAACCAAATACAAACTTCAGATAATGTTCAGTGGAGGTGCTTTGCGGCAGGTAGCAGACACACACAAGAACGTGACGACGTAGGTTAACGAGATACAGTCTCTTTCAAATTAAAAGCACTACACCAGTACAGCAAGGCCAATTGATGCTTTTTCCTTAAACAGCAAATGCACATGGTTGAGTTTAGGGAAAAAACAAAAGGAATCTTAAAGGAAGCAAACATGGCTGTTGGACCCATCCACCACCACTCCCACCTGCCCTTCTCGGACATCCGCTCCCTTCATTTATGTGTTGTCCTGCAGCATTTTCTCCTGATGCATCAACTGGCTGCGAATCATGACATCATGGACAAAGGGCTTCTTTTTTGTCTGACACCGGATGTCCCTGAGAAAGCACCAGCATTTGTTGACTTCGTAGTGAGACTGGGTTAATTTAATTTATTGCATTGAATAGTGGTGTTTGTGGGTATTTATTGCACTGTTAATGTGCCTGACATTCTGGAAACCTGCCTGTGAGGTTTTGGTGACGTGTGCGCACTGTCCGCCGGTCAGCCAAACTGCCACTACACCGGCTACGCTCCGCCTGCGCTGACAGTAGACCTGGTTTCAGCTGGCGAGCTTTTAGCGCACCTTCAGCGAAGCCTTTTGGCACGAAACTGTCACTGCACCAAGCTGGATCTGTCGACACCTCCCCCTGCTGCGCCGCCAAACCCATCTCAGTGCACCTCGGTCTGCCAAACTACCAAACTGAGCGCGCCTCGGGTTGCGCTGCTCGAAACTAGCTCTCCGCGGGGTTCGCCACCCTGTGCCGCGCCGGGAAACTAGAGGCCTATGTCTAGCTAAACTCCTGAAAGGAATATTTGCATATTTGTACATTCTGGATTTTTCAATGAGGTAAAATGCATTTTAAGAAATGCTAACAAGGTCATTCATTTGTCTGTTTTATAATTTCACTCCATAAACAAAAAGTATTAACCTAAATAATGTGTTTTCGTGAATACTTAATGTGTAGGGACACTTTTCCTGTCACCCAAGGGTTTAGTTTGCTCTTGTATGCAGGTTAAAGGATTATTTACTCGCCCCGTTTTACAGTGAAATGATGAAGAAGACTTGTGTTTTAGAGGGTTAGCTCAGATTCTACTAAGTCACACAATAACACAGACAAACTGATAGCAGCATGTAGATCAGCAGCTCCAGTGTTCAGCGAGGTAAAATTACTGTTTTTGTCAATAGAGTCCGGCTTCAAAAGGATAATAGATCATTTTCAGCTTCAATTCAGTTCCCTGTTGGAAAGGGTTGTTTGTTTGGGAAGTAGTAAGCATATAATTTGAGTTTGTCAATATATGTTTAGATAGTTTTGCTGTTGTTAAACAAGAATCAGATATTTTTCTATACTTCGTTCACCGTGGAGCTTTCTTTACAAGTTCAATGTTGTTCAATGTTGAGTGACTTTAGCGCTCTATGTAACCAACTTATTGATATTAAATATTCTCATAAAACCTTTGACAAACAAGTTGATGCTGATATAAGTCTGTTTCTGTTTATTGTTTGTCCCTCCTAAAAGCAGCCTTTTCTTTCTTTCTCTCTTGTCTGCTGTTGTGTACATGTAATACTTGTTGTGTTTACACATGTAGAGTAGGCAGTAGTGAGGAGCCAGGTAAACACACTCATCCCCCATGCTGGTGTGGACTGAGGGTTTATTGATGTGGGCTGAGTGATGGGCTGGCAGGGCAGATGAATGCCTTCAAAGCAGTTATAGCTTCATGAAACACACAGACATTCAGGATGTTGCACTTTACTCTTTTGCATTGACTACAGTGTAATCTGACACGTTAAGTTTCCATGTAAAGCGACAGATGTTTTTATATATTTCAGCTTTTTTTCTGACCTCTTTGCCTTTTTTTGATGATGGTTTACACCACTTTAGTAACTTTATCAAACTTGCAAGATAGCTTTAGTTTTCAATGTCTTATTAAAAATCAGTGAATGTGACAGTGATCAAGTGCCTCCCTTTCAACCCTTTAGGTACATGAAATGTGTCACGGAAAGGGATAATGGTACCAACCACTGTAAATAACAAAGCCTGTCAATGATTTATATGGAAATCAGCACAAGACCTGGACCTTGCAGCATGAAAGGAAAATGGAACTTTGGTGCTGATGTGAGGTTTCAGTTACTTTTGTTTTGGTTAGGTAACAATGAATCACACATGCGTCCCTTCTCCTCTTTGGGAGTAGGAGGAAGAAAACAATGAAGAGTAAAAAAAAAAATGTTCCACCTTGTTAATTTATTTCTTGAGCTGCAGAGTGTCCTAATAGATGTGCTGCTCTCTCATTTTTACTTTAAATATGTTTTCAAAGGCTGCACTTTTTTCTGTTTTGCATTGAATGAGCTTTTTAAATGGCACTTGGCATCCAAAACCAAATGTTCCTGAGAGATTAATGGCATTCGGCTAAACTATTGTGGGTTCAAAACAGGCTCGTTCATTTAATCTTCAGAGCAAAAGACAATAAAATAAGAGGCAACCGAATCGTCTCCTGCAACCTTGCCGCTGTACTTTCAAGGGGAACATAAACTTTGATGTGCCCTTTGAAACATCATGCATCATTCCTGAAGGATTTGACTCATTACATCATTAAGGGATTTTGATAAATGCTTTCTGTGAGGATATTTACATGACCATGTAATAAATAAAAGCTTGTGTCAAAACTAAGGTTATGTTACATACATCCTCATGTCTTATTCACAAATATTCCTGCAGAGTAACCGAATAAACCGGCAAACATTACCATGGGTGGACATGGATGGATTACTGAATAGGTTTATGGACACAGGCCCAGGAGCCCAAAGTGTCAGGTACTCCGCTGGTCATCACCTGCAAAATATTACTCAAAATAACATTTACCAACCAGGAAGAGACACAAAAGACCACAAAGAGATGCAAAAAACTGCAAAAAGACACAAAACAACCACAGAAGACACAAAAGGGCACAGAAAACACAGAAAACTACAAAATGGGGCAAAACGTCCAAGAAGAGACACACAATGACTACAAAGACACATCAAGTGACGAAAAAGGCTCAGAATTACCTTAAAAACCCAACAAAATTATGTCTATGAGATACTAAACACCTACAAAGAACACAAAAAACAACCAGAAAGAGACAAACAGTGACTACAAAGAAACACAAAACAACTACAAAGAACACAAAAAACAACCAGAAAGAGACAAACAGTGACTACAAAGAAACACAAAACAACTACAAAGAGACACAAATTACCCCAAAGAGACACAAAACAACTACAAAGAGAAACAAAACGACTACACAGAGAAACAAAATTACCTCAAAAAGACACAAAACAACTACAAAGAGACACAAAATTATCTCAGAGACACAAAACAACCACGAAGAGACACAAAATTATCTCAGAGACACAAAACAACCACAAAGAGACACAAAATTACCTCAAAAAGACACAAAACAACCACAAAGAGACACAAAATTACCTCAAAAAGACACAAAACAACTACACAGAGACACAAAATTACCTCAAAGGGACACAAAACAACTACAAATAGACACAAAATTACCTCAAAAAGACACAAAACAACCCCAAAAGGGACTACTCTCTACAAAGAGACAGAAAACAACCACAAAGAGACACAAAATTACCTCAAAAAGACACAAAACAACTACACAGAGACACAAAATTACCCCAAAGGGACACAAAACAACTACAAATAGACACAAAATTACCTCAAAAAGACACAAAACAAGCCCAAAAGGGACTACTCTTTACAAAGAGACAGAAAACAACTACAAAGAGATACAAAATTATCTCAGAGACACAAAACAACCACAAAAGGACACAGAATTACCTCAGAGACACAAAACTACAAAAAGACAGAAAACAACTACACAGAGACACAAAATTACAAAAAATATCTTTAAAAACCTCACAAAATCACTTCAAAGAAACACAAAATATCTTCAAAACGGACAAAACAACCAACCACAACCACAGAATTACCACAGAGACAGAAAACAACCACAAAGAGACAGAAAACAACTACACAGAGACACAAAATTACAAAAAATATCTTTAAAAACCTCACAAAATCACTTCAAAGACACAAAAAAAAAATCTTCAAAACGGGCAAAACAACCAAAAGGGACAAAGGATAACTACACAGAAACACAAAACAACAGATGGAAGACTCACACGAACACTAAAAAACAAGCCTGAACATGACGAGTTTCAGGCATGGCTCTGAGTCATGTGGTGAATCTTACAGAATTACATGTCCATACAAATCCATAGCAACCTTGGTCATGTTTCTATTCTTGGTTACAGACATGTCAGAATCTAAGAGCAGCCATAGTAACCATGTGAAAAGTGTGCTAATGGAATTATAACTAGGTGTGAATGTGTAGTGACAGGGAGATTCTGAGGGCTGGGAAATTTTCAAATTGCCCATCGATCTAGTGCGTTTTGGGCTTTATCATTAAACAAGTGTGGAAAACACTTCCAGGCGATCAATCTATTAATAGCTGGGGGGGAGTAAGCAATGTAATATGATAATTTGTCCTGTTTTCCATTCAACCTCTCAGCCCTCTTTCTCGCTCCATCCCGAGGCATGTCAAGGCAGTCACGTTAACAGACACAGCTGTTACTCGGGGTGATGTGATAATTATCTTCCACAGCGACTGGCAATGCTGTGAGGTCATTACTCCCGTGGTGGGTAATTTCCCAGACTTTTTTCATGGCTTTGAAAGGCACACAATACGAAGAGAGTGAGAGAGGAGTCCACAAGACAAAAATTAGCATTTGATTTGGACCGTACCATGGCACCTAAACTCTCACTTTCCTTGAGTGGCTGTGGATGTCTTTCATAAACGCATATTACATTAGGGCTTCGGGGAGATGACGGCTGGGATTTCACAATACAATTAGAATATATCAAAGAAACTTTAGTCTCTTTTGTTGATGTGTCAGCTAAGATAGAAGTTGCGTTTCGTCACGCAAACGTAAACCAGTTCTGGCAGGTGTTTCCTGACTCCGTTCCTCGACTTCAAGGAAATTACTGTCTCACAAAAGTGCAGCACACGCTCACTTTAGCTTCCCAGCTTCTGGGGGAATTGGCATACATCACAAGGCCCTGAGCAATCAAACCTGGGCACATGACACAGAAAACAAAGTAATGCAGGGAAGTACATCCAAGCGGAAGCCCGTCAAGGTAAAAGTTTTGCTGGTAATTCAGGATAGAAGTTTCAAGGTACCCTGGTTTGTAGTCGTAATCCAGGATTAGGTGAATTTGAAATCAATTATGGGCTCAGTAGGATTATTGACGGATACCACCGAGTCATTACAGCATGTGGACAAAATGACTTTTCTTGGGGACTTCCATTAATTTAGCTGAAATGGAACAGTGTGCAGCAGCCCTGCAAAGCCACCCCTGGATCAATGAAAAGGAACCACAGAACAATCCCAATTGATCCCCTCTGCTGAAATACACCAGAAGGCACTGTTATGGTACAGAACATGTTCGATTGGATTCCACAAATCCTTCACACAACTACACCGAGAGAACAACAGAGAGCACGTGTGATAAACATTAAAGCACCACTGGCATTCGTGGAAAATGTCATTTACTGTGAGAGTAAAGGACATTGTTTTAAGAAGTGCTGCAGGTGTGTGTGTGTGTGTGTGTGTGTGTACGTGCAATTTGTGACAGGCCGGCTGTTTGTAATGAGAAGTGCTTTTTGTAAACCCTCTGCACCCTCTCTAATTTAACAGGAATTCTAAAGGAGCTGGCGACATCCAGTGTCATGTTTGGCCATTTTAAAAGGGGTGACTATAAGGTGGACATTGCATTTCAGAGTAGCTCTCTGTAAAAGCCACATATTTTTATATTTGGTCAAAATGTCTGACATATCATACAGGTTCTGCTATTATTTAAGTTTACACAATGGATTCTGTACATTTTTAACAGTATTTAGTCGTGTTCTGTGCTAAGGTTGTGTTTATATTTACTTTATTAGTATGTGTTAGAATGCAGGCATGAGTTATTTACAACAGGTATGGCACCATAAGGCAGTTCAGTGTGCATGAAGACGACATGAAATCTGTTAGTTTGGATCGTAACATGTTTTTGACCGTGTTATGCAGTGTTAAAGTGTATAATAACAGGTAATGCAGTGAGAGTAGGACATGGAATCGTGGACTAACTGGACCGTATGAGGTGCAATTTTGAAACGACCCGGGCTGCCATTTTGTTTTCTTTTTCGTATTCTCGATAAACTTCGTTCAGCTTTTCCCCTGCCTCATGTGAGTACTGTGGATCTTTACAAAACGAACAGGAACACAAGACAAAACTGAAAATATACAACTTGGGATAATATTACCTGAATGATGGTGCTGCTTACCCAGCTCAGAGGGAAGGTGGCTTCAGAGGACTTTAATCATGACACAAAAGCAAACTAGAATTTCAGACTAATATTCATGTGTCATCTCTGACAGTCATACATTATGCATATAAAACATCACATGTGGTTTTTTGTACATCATCTGGTGCCTGACATGATATGTTTTGCATCTCTTATATCAAGGAGTGTTTTTTTTATCCCGCTAATATGTGCATCTGGCAACACCATCACCATCACCAACAATCCAAACATTAGTTTTTCAATGTGTCCTCATATAGCACTTTGTATGATATCTAAAAAATTAGCTGCTCAACCTTTAGTTACGTACGTTTAGGCAAGTAAAGGTTAAAATAATTTGACTGCATTTGTTTAGCGCCTTTCTAGTCTTCTGACCACTCAAAGCTCTTTTACACTACCAGTCACATTCACCCATTCACATGCTAGAGGTTGAGGCTACCATACAAGGTGCTACCTGCTACTCAGTTACCATTCACACGCACTCACACGCCGATGGAACAGCCATCGGGAGCAATTTTGGGTTCTTGCCCAAGGATACTTCGACATGCAGACTGGAGGAGCCGGGGATTGGACTGCTGATCCTCTGATTACTGGACAACCCAATCTACCTCTGAGTGACAGCCGCCTCAGGTACAGTCATGTGTTTTTGACCCTTACAACACCCAACCTGCCTTCTTATTGAGACTCCTCCCTTTATTATTCCTGTCAGTGCACTGGTCACATGATCGCAAACTTCCCAAACATGTGGGTTATACATGAATTACTGGCTCATGATAATGTGGGATACATACATATTTTGGTGCATTACTTTTCTGGGTATATGCACAAACAGTGCATGAGGACATGCAGAGTTTTTGTTCCAGTGGTCATGCTATGATTTATGGCCCCATGACTAATACACCTTGGGGTTTATTCCTAAATTTGATCACTTGTTCAACAGAAATCCAATTGTCGTTTGTTGTTTTCAGAAAAAAGAGAACAATTACAGCCCCTTTCTCTCACTGTGGTCTCTTTTATTGTCCGTTTCCCACTTGGCACAGCTGCTATGTGCATTTTTCAGCTTTTGACTCTAAAAGAATCCAAATGAGCTCAATCAAAAACACATCGCAGGTGAGGCCAATAGCCTGAAGCCAATGCAGGTCTGTTCTGATACAGTCTGATACAGCAGCCGCTGGAGCGTATCCAGCCTGCGCTGTGTATCCTGTGACAGCCGCTGAGCACAGATAAAGACGCGTGTGGTCAAACATGCAGGCTTTGATCTGATGCTCCCATCTCTATGAATAAGCGCGCAGCCGTCCAAAAGCCTCATGCTGTGTACAGGGGGGGGAGAACTGGAGGATCAATGCTAATCAAGCTCACTGCATGAGCCATTTTTTTGATTTAATAAAGATCTGCTGATGGGAAGGTTTTGGTCCTTTTCCATTGTCGCTGTTGGTGCCGTTTGGGATACAATGGGGATTTTACTGAGTGACACTTTTAGCCTCGATGCCGAGATAGGGAATCAATAAATGAGGGAGGACAACAGTGACTGCTGATAAAAAAACCTCAATCATATAGTCAGGTGATATCGTAAACCTATCGACCCAGAGAGGCAGAGCAGAGGCTAAAAACAATCTTTGTTCTCAAACCAAGAAAGATAATTACAAAGCTGTATTTTAATTGCAGGTATTACCATGGTGATACATCACCTCTAGTCTCTAGACATTGTTTTGAATCTCTTCTCTAATTAGCTGCTGCTTTTGTAAGTGAAAATCCAACTTTCCTCATTGAATTAACGACCACTGGTGGTGGTGTCAGAGGACAGTTACTGATGTTGCAGTTCCCTGTGACTGCTGATGGAGGTTGGTGAAAATTAACAGATTACAGCCCACCTCTAAGCGTGTGCCTGTGTTTGTTTATGAGTCGGCATGCAAATGTACTTTGCCTCAGGCGCGTTTGATTACATGCGCATGAAAAACATGACCAGGTTTACCCATAAAAAAGACAGACCACACTGTGACCCATCAAATCCCTCCATCAGGTATCATAAAGCAAACGTCTCCTTGTTATTGAAGACACTGTAGAGACACGATGGCGAGGAGGAGGAAATTATAGTGAACGCTATGAATCATCTCAGCGGTTCATTGCCACTTCACACTGATTGAAATGTCAAAGGATGACTCTCAAGGTCTAGTGTCGAGAGCAAGAAAATCCCCTCCTTCGTGAAAGATATGGTCATCATCATCATCATCAGTCACCAATATCTACTCAGCTTTGTCCATATAACAATTTATATAGAGATGGGAGTTTTTCAATATGTATAGCCATGTTATCCTTAGTCCTATAATGATGAACAACTTGTCCTTAAACAAGTGCTGAACTTAGCACATTTGGCGCCCTAGACAAATATACAAATATACATATATATATATATATATATATATATATATATATATATATGTTGAGGTGAATAAAAGAACTGTGTTGTGACCTAAATAACATGCTGTTGCTATCTGCAGAGAGTATTAAAGCATGAAATCCCGCATTTTTAATGTATGAAAGCATCCTGTATCATAACTACATATGTGCCCTTTGTGAGTTGTGAGTTATTCTATTTTACTTATGCAAACAGCTCCTTCCTCAATAGAAGTGAATGCACTGTGGAGGCGAAGCGAGACCCATCCAAGATGGTGGCCGGCTGGGACGCGCTCAGGCAGTCAATGCGGCATCTATATGTCTATGATAACCCACTATACAATCGGTCAGCACTACAAAATGGCGGACTAACTTTAAAGTGGACCACGTAGTGAGTAGTGAGTGATTTTGTACACAGCCTGTGGTTTTTGTTGCACAAGGAAGTAAATGTAAATGTAAGGCAGCTACCTGTTTAAGCCAGCAGGAGCTGCTGTCTGTTTCGCACCAAATGTGGCAGTTCACTGTTCGTCCCTGCCAGGACACCGTAGCTTTGAAATTTGCTCTGTTTTGGAAACCAAGTTGTGTTTTTAAAACGTGAAAAACACACATTTATCTAATTTATTCTCTGTCGCTGTTTATTAACAAAATCAGGCTAAAGTCCACAATGGGTTTGACTATAAATTAACTGTTTGTGTTACTGATGAAAGATGTTCTTCAGTTGAGGCTATGTGTGGCTAACGTGCTGTGAGGCACAGTCAATACTGCGTAGGCCTGGCAGAGCATCAGCTCTTCTGTTAACTGTTAGGTTTATTTGAGACTGTTTGTTTTATGTTGGTAATTTATTCATTTCAGAGAGTCATATTTAATCTAACTTGACAGTTATTTTCATTTGATGTATTTTTTTTTTACTCTTAATTATTGTTTGAGTAAGAGCTTTATTTCTTTAAAAAAGCTTATTTTCTCTTCCCCTGCAAGGTTGACGATTTTGTTGTAGATGTAATGCCAGCAGCAGAGATGTTACTGAGTGTTTCTGTGAAATTAAACGCAGTCAAGGTCTCAACCACAATTCCGAAACCTGCGCCTGGTGCCTCCTTCTCTATGCACTTCACTCCACCAAAATTATAAAGAAAAATCACAAAGCAGAGTCCGGGGGAGGTGCAGAGGGAGTCTGGCGAAGGGCATGCAGAGGAAGTGGGTTATATAAATATGAGGTGTTTTGGTGACATTTGAAGTTTATTCTGTCGGCGAATATGTGTCTAACTAACAGAAACTGTACAGGAAGCTTATTTTGGAAAGACACAATGCATATAAAAGGCATAAATTGACACAGCGTGTAAAAGCGTGTGAAAGTCCACTGACCAAATGGAGATGTGATGAGTTGGGAGTGAGAATGTGGTTGGTTCTGACTGTGATGATCACTCACTGACGGACCAGAGGTTGTAGCCTCCCACAGACTGACCCGTAGCGTTGGATCTTTGGGTGGTTTTTGAATTAAGTTTGAATTTTTGAATGTCAATTTTTTGGGTCTGGTGCAGTTTTTGCACCCGCCCTATGAGATTTTACCATCTATGTTGCCTATAGGAAGATCTACCATCCTTGAACTGAGTAACATTTTAGCTAAGTCAGTTTGTTAATGCTATCCAAGGCCACTTCTTCTTCAGGTTGTCCTCCCATCCCTCTGTAGTAACAGGCAGAGGTGATTATCCTAATTGAGTGTGACAGGTCGTGTTCCCACATCATTTATAGCCCAAAAAGCTCAATGAAAAGGAAAGACACCTCTCATATATCACTAACTCTAGGCTGCCCTCCCATACAGCACAGTGCATAGTTTCAGTCGGGCAGATTAATGTTTCAGTGCTTGAATCATAGTTTTATGATTGGAAGAGGCCGAAATCATAGAATGGCCCCCAGTGAGCTGACTGTTTCTCCGTCACATCATGGCAGATATACATTTTACCAGCCGAAACCATTTTGATGAAATGTACAATATTTTAATTTTAATGAAAATGCGCAGATATTCTCCCATGGTTTTCTTTTATAAAAAATACAAATGTTTTTTCCTCCACAGATACATACATAACAGCAATAATTTACAGGCCCATCTTTAAAAGAATGGCTACTATATTTTACAACCAGCGAGCTTAACATGGTAGCAAATATGCTTTAAAGTTTAAATACTTTTTAAATAGACTTTTAGATAGACAAAAATGCAAACACCGTAAGCAAAACAGATTTTCAACAAAAACACAGCTACATTTTAGGAAACCACTGCAGAGAAACTGTGGACATTCATGCAAAAGCTTGCAAGAGTCTTCGGCTGGCAGACCCGACACATAGCAAATAAGGCATACCAGTCTGATCAGCAGCAATGAGAAGAGTGTAAAAAATGTATAACATGTTTTTCAGTAAGGTATCAAGTCATTGGTGTCCATGCTCAATTCAGCCAAGAACCAAGAGCCACAAATTAGAAAAGTTCAAGTGGTGGCAAGTAAAGATACCATAGTCCATTTTTGACAAACATGGTTAATTAAGAAGTCCTCGTATCACAAATGATGGTGCTTTAGACGTGATTGGAAAAGTGTAATGTTTAAGAGTCATCGTCAGTTTTTATGACATGGAAGAGGGTGACGTTAAATATTACCTGGTGTCCGTTATTCCAGGCGTACAGTGCTCTCTCTCTGGCGTTGTAATCAAGCATGGAGATGTGAAAGTACTGGTTGTGGAAAGGAATGTCTATGTACTCGTAACTCGAAGTCTTGGTAGAGTAAGCGTAGTAAACCTTTGCTCCCGACAGGTGAGAGTTGGTGATATAGAGCGTCCCACAGATCATGAATGATTCACCCGCGTTCCTTTTGGAGTACTCGGTGTTCCAAGTCTTCAGGACCTGCAGGGTGTCAGAGTCGATCTGGGAGATGACGACATTTCCAGCGTTTTGATTGGTCGCGTACACAACCCACATTCCCAGTTCGTCAGCCATGACATCTATGTCGGAGTATCCACCCCATGTGTATGGGTACATGTTGTGGAAGCCGGCGAACTCCAGAGCTCGCTGGGCCAGCACGCTGCCCGTCTCGAAGCTGTACTTGACTATAATGTTGCTCTGGTACTTGTTGTAGTAAAGCGATCCATTGTAGACAATATGATTGGTTCCCTCCCATTTAAAAGGGAGGCTGTAGGTTCGGGAGACAACTCCTGCGACGAAGTCATCCATTGTCTTGTATTCGCGCACAATCTTGCTGTTAGTGTAACTGTCCATATACCAAACCTACATCAGAGGATAAAGAGAATGTGAGAAACAGCTGATAAAATAAACAAGTCAACAATCACATATGAACTATTTCTAAACTCCTTTTTAACAATAATCTTTAAATAAATTATGCGATTCTATAAAAAATGCAGATATGCAGTTCGAAAAATTTGCAACTCAGACACATCACTACTCCACTACAGATTAGCTTACGTCAAAACCCTCTCCATGACAACAGTCTGTCCCATCTTCATCATCAACCCCAAAACAGATATAGTACTGCACACACTGCTCAGCCCTCAGAGAGCACTCCCAAGCTTTCATAACTCACCCTGTTGTTTCTGGTTGATGCTAGAGGATCAGTCATCCATGCCCCAAACCGGGTTCCAGATGTCTTTATTGTAACAGGTCCAGTGATTTTCATTAATTTCCCACACGCTGTTAATAAAGAAATGCAGCGATAAGATGTGCTGTGGTGGTTTTTGTCTCTAACTAGATTTCTCAAGCCAATTTCATGCCTGTGCCACCAGAGAGTGTGCCCTCTGTGCATACTAAGATAGCACTGGCAGCGAGCTGCTTTATTTAACTTGAGGTATAAAGGTGCAACTGCTGTTTGTGGTTACAGTCAGCACAGCTTCCACATGCCTAGCCCAAATTATAGCTAAACGCCACAGACCTCACATGTCGCATCATCAAAATCTTTATTTACAAGCTGCTTATTTTGGTAGACTTCAACAGATTTGGCTTGAGAACGATTAGCAAAGGACAGTTAGTCTTTAGTAACGATGTAATGAAAATGTAGTGCTGCAGCAGTGCCTGCACCTTCCAGACGAGCTCTACCAGTGCCATTTACCCATCTACTGCATTCATTATAACAAATAAATTCCATAATATACAGCCTCTGAGTTAAAGTTTGTATATCTATAGTGTTCTTTCTTAATTTTGTCTTTAATATTTGAGTTTATTTAGCCACTTCAAAGAGAGAGATTTAATAAATGGTCAGTTGACTAAGAAATAGCCTGATGACTTCCCTGTAGAGTTATTGGATGCTGCGGTTATAAAGAAGTACACAACCAGCTCCCTTATCTTCCCATTATGAGACAATTAAAAACTATGTGTTACTTTCAGAAGCGCTCTTTAAAAGATTTTGGAACATTTTGTTGTTTGCAGAGCCAAAGGCTATCAATACACCAAACAAGTCTACAAGAACAAAAAACTAATTGCCTCTTTTCTTCAGTGACATAAGATAGAGGTGAAAACACATTTCCATTAAACACATTTTACAAAGGAAACTTTTTTTTTAATGTGTGGGATGTAAGGGCAACACAACCAAGAAAAGCTTCAAAGCAACTGAAAGTAGGCTTCTAAAAGTAACCTGCTGTACATAGGTGCAGTTTAATGAACACGGGCCACACGTGTGTGTGTGTGTGTGTGCTCTTATACTTCAAATCCACAAGGAAGTCAGGCTTTAGAGTTTTCTTTTAAAATTCACATTTCTCCCCTGGTTATTTTCTACAGCAGCAACAAAACAACAGAACACAAAAAGACTTGTGCTATGGCAGGAATGTGGCTGTTACACTTTATGACATCATGCAAATACTATTACAATCCCACTTGTGCTAGTACTATTTATTCAGCAGTACCATTGCCAGCATTGTCTCTAATACGACAATAAAAAAAACACTGCACAGTCGCACATGCAGTATTCACCACTTACTTAGTTTGCCCATACAGCTGCGGAGCCTGCTGTCCAGTCGCAGGACTCGCTGATAGAGCTCATCATAGTCATAGGCCCCGAGCTCCTCCTGGATGCCTGTCAGCACCGCTGAGAGGTTCCTGATCTCCTCCTTGAACTGGGAAATGAGCGCAGCATCCATCTTGTACTGCTCCAGTACAGGGATCAACGGCTTCAGCTCGTCCATCTTGTCTTTAAGCTCCTGCAGAAGTGACAGTGACAGCGGCAGAAATGGGAAACAGAGAGAGGTGGTACAGTGTGGATAGGTGTGGTGGTCAGGGAAAAACAAAAATACAGTTTGTTTGACAGAGGAGCAAACCCTGCTTCAGCACATGTTGAGTATTTGTTATCAAAGAATACACCCACAGGACATGTACTGGGGAGACTGAACCTCAGGTAACTGACTATAAACAAATCCCTTGAGGCTCCAGCGCTCCACACTAACATGTTAGTATTTGCTGTCTCAGATGCCAGTATGAGCTGTAGGAAGCACCTAGAGCAATGAACCATTTATTCATTCATCCATTCATCCATGCATTTACCCTTTCATTGTGCGAGAAAACACAATTATCCACCATGTATGTAACACTGAACAAGTTCCTAAAACACATCTTTTCCCTGTGTTAACTACATTTTCCATATGATGTTCAGACTTGTTGGTGGCCAGCCCTCCTTTTATTCTAACTCGTGGCTTTATCTCTGATATTCTTGCCATGCTAGTGGTTGTTCCACACAGTTATTTCTCAAACTCATTCAGTGTCTCACAACTTGCTACACAAGAGAAATTTCTACTCCCATACCAGCTGTCCAGTGCAATCCACACAGGGCAACTGCAGCAGCAAAACAGCCTCTGAAACAACCAAAGATGTAAGTGCTTTCTGAATTAAAATGCTGCGGAATATTTTATTTTCATGTACACAGAAGATGTGTGCACCCTGAAAAATAAGTTATTCAGACTGCTCAGCTCTTATCCTGGCTTTTTTCAATAACTTCCTCCAAGTAAAGGCGATGAGATCTATTAGCCAGATGGTTATGGCTGTCAAAGCGTGGAGTGCCACACCCAAATGGTGACGGTGCAGCACTTGGGAGTTCTGGTGCTAGCAGGACTCAGTATACTAAAACCAGCTGTGTAAAAGTGAAAGAAAACTGACTGTGCTGGTTAGTTACCAGCGAATCTGTACAAACAACAAAGCTATGTGCCGCACTATCTCTTAGCTGGAAGCAGTGACTTCCTTAAGTCTCCACCGGTTGTCCGACAACCTCGTGGTGACGACAAGTCTTTATGAAGTACCTGTCTGATAGTTTAGCAGTTTCCCCCTTTCCTTTAGTTTATGCTAAGCTAAGCTAATCAGTTGTTAGCTGTACCTTTATATTTATCATACAGACATAAGAATGGTTTCAATCTAAGCCTGTTTCCACCGAGCAGTATGTTACGGTTCCACTGTGAAAAGTTGTGGATGGTACCAATGGAACTGCTCCGTACCGTCCCCATTTTTGGTCCCCCCTCTGTTGGGTTACCCAGCACACAGATCTGGTGCTAAAAGGCTATTTTTAAATATCCAATCGAGAGGACTCTCACTGCAGCCTGTTCTATTTTGTTCTGTTATGTCAGCGTGCAGACAAGGTGCAGACTGATAAAGGAGGAAATGCTGTGAGTGCTGGACGGAGCAGTGAGTGACAAGCTTGGTCCACATGAAAGAGTACTGTTTGTGGTGGAAACACTAGGGTCTAGGTGTCATGTCTGAAGGGTTACTGTTGGTTCCAAAGGTACTATACTGAAAGTGTTTGGTGGAAACTGGGCTTTAATGTCATGAGTTATTCTTAAAGGTGTACTATGCAGTTTATAGACAGTATCACCAGTAAAAAGATTAATTCCCATGTTGGAACTTGTCCGCTTGGCGTTTTGTGTCACTAAATTTGCGTTTTATCTGCACTGTTTCTGCAATTCATATAACTTCCTCTTGGATGCGTGCTGCTCACAGTCTGGCAAAAAAGGGCTACCTTTTTATACAGTCCTGACCTCACCTGCACGCTGTGCCCTGGAGCGTCCCAAACACTAGAAAACATGAAAAAGTTCAGGCAAAGGGCAGAGTCTCTGCAGATAAATACACCGGCACACATTTCTAGTGGGTCAAAAGTGAAGATCTTGCATACTATAGCTTTGAATTTCCCTAAATATCTCACTTGAATAGAAATTCTTGGGTTTAATTCCTTTTTTTCCCAGTCTTTCTGTTCTTGTCTTTGAAATAATATCAAGTAAAAACCTGCAAAATGTCAGTTCTGTGAGAGGGCCTAAACAGTTCTAAATCGAATGACTCATGAGAGCATGTTTACGGTATAAATGACATTTGTAAAATAGAAAAACGTAATAGAGCAGATCCATGCTCATTTGATTAAACCAGGCTGTGATTAAACGAGGCTGTAGAGTACCTGGAAGTTTCTGGCTATGATGGATTTCCTGTCGTCCTCAATCTGTCTGAACTTGGTCCTCAGGCCCTTCATCTGGTTTTCCATCTTCATGACATATTGGAAATCCCTCTGAGTTCGTAGGTTCAGCACCTCGATGGACTGAGACATGTTCTGCACCTAGAATAAAACAATGATAAATGATCACCTCAAACAGGGCTCCACTCAACAAACTGGACTTCCAGCAGTATAGTATAGTATAGTACAGCACAGCATTGCATAGTATTGTACAATATAGTATAGTATAGAATAGTATAGAATAGTTCACTCAGCAAGTGAATTGCAGATGCCTTCTCTTTGCTCCTTCTTTCTTTTCACTGCCGCTAATTGAAAGGCACTTTGATGGGTTTTCCCTGGTGAGCCTGCATGTGTGCCTGAATGTTTGACAGGCTATTTTTGAAAAAGAACAAACACAGCGAAGCCTAGCAGCAGCGTACCTGTGTTAAATGCACATGATAAAACATCTAGTACTGGAGGACGATTACACTCCTCAAAAGAACAACAATACACCATGTCGAGATTTGTTCCTTCATTATTCCCATCTTTAACAGCAGAGTGTGCGTGTGTGTGTGTGTGTGTGTGTGTGTGTGTGGTGTGTGTGTGTGTGTGTGTGTGTGTGTGTGTGTTAGTGTGTGTGCAGGCTGCACTGAGGTGGTAAATATTCCTTTTTACATGTGCTTACCTTCTCTAGTAGCTGGCGGAGCTGTCTGCTCTTGGCATCTCTGGAGCACAGGCTCTGTTCTGGTGCCACCACTGTGCAGATACAGCGCCCATCAGCATCCTGGGCCGAGCTGTACACCTGCCAGCCCTCCTTGGGGCCGATAGTCTACAAGCACAAACAGATACATAAACACACTAAGGTGGGACCCATATTATATTTTAGATTATGTATTGTACAATCATAAATGTCATGTTTACATGAAACTGGTTCTCTTTGGAAAGCTGTTATCCTTACGTCCAAACAGGGCAACAAAGATAAGCTGCTACAGATGCATCCACTGAGGCAACTGCTAAGAGTGGTCTTTGCATCAAAACAATCAATTCAACTTGGATAACAATGAAAACAATCTTAATCATCATAATAATCACAATAATCAGAATAAATAACTGGTTCATGAACTGGATGTCTGATAGCTTCAGTGTTAAAGTGGATGATTTCGAAGCGCACACAAAGGTGTGCCCCAAGGTTCAATGTTGAGTCCGCTTTGTTTTAGTGTTTATATTAATGATGTTTCAGCAGTGTGATGCATATTCTTAAGCTGCTATTAAAACAAATGCCTTTGTTTTTATGTTTTGAAGCTGAACACTGATAAACATTCTGCTTCCCACTCTGACTAAACACACTAATTAGTCCCATCCTCAGACTAGTACATTAGGTATTACTTTACTAACATAATCCTCTTATTACAAACATTTGGGCATCTGGATTGCCAAAACATTCTTGAGGACATAAAAATATATTTAACAAAAAGTTAAGGTGGAAAGTTAACTTATACAGAGAGAAGACTTTTTTTTCTAGGGAGAGGGGAGAGGAGTCAAGCATTCTCTCAGGTCTCGATTATGGACATCATTCATAGACATGTGACTGCCTCCACACAAAAACGCCTGGAGGCTGTCTGCTCTTCGGCTTGCAGATTTATTAACAGGTGAAAGCTACTCTACTTAGTATTGAAAAAGGGAGCTGAGCATATCTTGTGGGGAAATGTTGTCTGGTCTTCTGTCTGTGTTAGAAGGGATCGACAAGTGTCTCTGCTAACAAAATCTTTTCTCTACTATAAATTCCCCTCTTACAAACTAGAAAACCTAAGGTTGGGATTTTGGGATTTGCTCAGGCACCTTTTTGTTGTCATATTTAGATAAGAAACAACTCATAGATCCATTCATTATTCATTCATAACTGCACTTGATGGTCATATACATTACACCATCCTAAAGACTGAGACTACAGCTGCATGTCCTAGGAAAAAAGCTGGCAATCCGACCAGTTGATGACCTGAGTAGAAGACACAGAAATAAAGAAATGGTATTGGCCTTGTATTGCAGTGTAGAGTCAGTACACACTTATATCAAAAGCAAAAATGTAAGATTAGACTTATTTCATTCCAACATACTCCTGTTTGGTTGCTTATCTTACATACTTGGACACTTGGAAGTAAGACAGAGATTTTTTATAGCTAATTGGCTGTGGGAGAAAATACTAACCCCTGCAGTGAAAATCAAGTTTTTAACCTTGTTAACATGTCCATATGGTGTTTTTTTTTTTTATATGCAATAAGATGTATAATTAGCAGAATAGGCAGTAAACCTTTCCAAGAAAGGCTGACAGCAAAGCAGCACACAGAATAAACTGAAGAACTGGTATGATGTTATGTGGAAGTGTTTTTCTCATCTACATGCCTCTGCGTGGCTCTGGCATCAGTCACATTACTTATCCTCACTTTTATTATCCTTACTTTTATCCAGACCTCCACAGAAAACAAAGTCCGCTGCACTTCAGAGCTTTTTCTGGGAAAAATAGCTACTTGGTCAATTAATTAACTTCACTACTGAAAAGCTATTTGACTCAGGAAGCTGTGACGTTACCACCACTCTACTGAGAAATGCAGTTCAATCCGTAATGTCGCTGCTTGTAGTGACGCTACTGCCCAACACTGCCTGAAGGATCCACTGGTACCAACCATGTCAACACAGCTTGTTGTGAATGGCTTAATATTGCTCTAAAGTTAGGCTAAATTTGGCAAGGGAACAACTGGTATGGCCATTTTTAAAAAGGTCCCTTTAACTCTCATCTCAAGATATAGTTCTATGGGCACCTACGAGTCTGCCCTAAACTCGAGAAGGCCTGTTACAGTCAATGTACTCCTTCAAATTAAAGCGGCATATTTGTCTTTTTAAAGAAAAGGACAAACAGCCTTTCTGAAAAAAAAAAAATCAACGAACATGACAGTAAAGCACCATTGTTGTGTTCTTGTGGAACTCAAAATGTTAACTGTACCGGTGTTAATCTGTAACATTAGCTGTAAAAGGAGATCCCAGAATATATCAGTATGAGATTTCTTAAATGTCATATTGACATAGTTTTTAAATAGTCTATATAATTCAACAGCATAATGGAATTCCTGAAATTCAGTTTTGACTTTCTGTGCAACGTCACAAGCTTTTCATTTCCAAACCTATGAAAGCATTCTGGGGGCGCCACTGATCAGAGGAGAAACAGGCGTAGCTCTGTATCGGTATTTGTGCCGACACTAATTCACTTCCACTTCAAGATGTATGCGTCCAAGGCTTTCTGATAGTTCCCCTGTCTCAAAGCTAAGTCACCTCTAAACTTGTAGACTTTCCACTTCAGAGCCGGCGATCGGAAACAAGGTTTATCTAACAGTGGAAACACATTAGTAGCTGTTTGATAACGCAGTCAGGCCAAGGCTTATGTTATCTATTGCCATTTACAAGCAGAGGTTTGTGTGTTTGATGAGCAGAGTGAAAATGAGCAGGTACGTTCGAGCTGCAGGCAAGCGAGCAGGCTAATTGCATATTTATAGCGCCGCACATACTAAATGAGGCAAAGGTGTAGCTACATTTAAGCCATTTTACGGCATGAAGGGATTTTTTTCATGAACAAAACCCTTCTAAATATGTAATCTTGGTGAACAGAGATGAGTTGTTAGGGGTTTAATGCCAGGGAAGGAGTTTTTTACAGCCTCTGCACATCGCTGCAACATGCGAAGAAATCCAAAGCTTGCTAGGGAAGGTTTCTGAGCAATGGTTGGAGAATCGCTGTTCAGGGAAGGGGTTTTAGCAAACTGTCAATTACCCTGTGTGGAGTGCTTTATTTTTCATAACCGCGTTGGAGTAGGATATTAAAAACAATTACACTATTGACAGTATCAAACTTAAGTAATTTCCTGCCACCACTATGCCACAATGTCAGAGCTGCTAAATATAATGCACATCTTCAGGAACAAGTATCCTCCATTGCCATAACACAGCGCACTTACTGTTAAATAAGACTGTTGCAGAACTTCAAAAACTGAAGACTTGAACTCTGAGTAACTTCAAGTACATTTTCTCAATAATTTATAGGACCTGTGGCCATCCACAATGTCGAGCTTTAGCTGACGCTTCAATCAAGCAAAAGCAGACAAACAAGCCTGAAGATGCTTTTGTATTCATATAAATATTTATGTACTTTGCCACCAAGGACTCTGCCAGTAAACCTTGTCATCCACTATAATCCGAGTGACATATCCGAAGAAAAGTAGGTAAATTTGGAGGAGGAGGGGGGAGTTGGGGAGGATATGAACAAGCAGAAGAGTTGAAGAGGTGGTTATGTTGGAAAACGGTAGCTGGGGAAAAAACAACGAAAAGAGGACAGTGCTGACAAAGAACAAGAAAGAGGACCTGACTGTCAATTAGGCGGAAAGAGATAGATGTAGAAGAGTCGGTATGCAGGCAGATATATTACAGAGAAATACAAAGACAGCAAGCATGCGATGATGAGATGAAGTGAGGGATAGGGGAGGCCGCCAATGTGCACTAAGGATAAAATTAAGGATAATGTTCAGAGAAGTAAAAATACAAGGAGATAGATGCTTTTGCTGAGCAGTTCATCTCCCCAACGCTTACCTACAGACTATATATCACTTAATGCATGACAGCACAGAGGTAAAAATATGGTGATGTGCACACACTGACTGGCATTACTTATTTGGTAAGGCCAAACTATGACTGTATAATAAATGAAGAACAGCATGTTTTACCTTGAGCACTTTAATAACGTTGTATTTCACTCATGACTCTGTGTTGTTGATGAGGTGAGGACAAATTTTTCAATATTTTCTACCTCTCACTATGTTAGATAGAAGATCAGACTCCAAGGCTACAATGGTTTCACAGAGCTGCGCGCCAAAGTCTGGTCATTAATCATCCTCACAAAACAGCATCCAGCAGCTCAAAGCTCTCCCCAGCTGCTCAGCGGAGTTTTGCTCTCTGCACACACACACACACACACACACACACACACACACACACCACACACACACACACACAAACACACACATAAATATATAGTTACATGTGCTGCACACACAAACACATAACCAGATGCCAAGACACATTTGTGATTCCTCTGTAGTTCTCTTCTTGATCTCCCCATATTTCTTGTCCATGGTTTGACTAATGGCTGTTTGAAGGCTGATTTGCAACAATCATCAATACTTTTGTAGGGAAGCTGCCAACAGACAATTGTGTGTGCCAGTGTTTAATATGTTACCAGTCAAGATCAGAAACAACAGCAAAAATGTGTCACTTCTTCATGTTTTATCAAAAAAAAAAAAGGGATTCTACGAGGCCACCCCACCCAATCAGACCTGAGATGTATTAACCCTTCTAAGGCTGCTTTAACAACTGCCCTGTTTGATTCGGTTCATTCAAACTCAAGTTTGTTTGCCCCCTAAGTGCGGTTCATTTGAGCAGGTGTGAACACAGCTATCACACTCAGGTGTGCACCAAAACAACCAGACCGAGACCTTCTTGAAGAGATGGACTCAGTCTGGTTACAAACAAACTCTGGTGCGGTTCGTTTGTGGTGAGAACGTGTTCCGACCTGGATCTGAACCAACTGCGGTCACATGACACATTGTTTGGGTTAAACATGAGCATGTTACAGTCCTGGAGGATTATTAATGTGCACCTCCTCCTGTACTGCCTTAATATGCACATTCAGCACATCCAATGCATCAAAACATTGTTTTCTAGTTGGAGCCGCGCCTCGTTTTCAAACTGTATGGTTTGACTAAAATGAACAATGACAGCAATATAGTCCACGATGAGCAGCGCTAAAATCACCCTGCGTAGTTGTCCCTCCATTGTGACATTAGAAAGTGTCACATTTATCTTGCAAGTGTTCTCTTCTTCAACGTTTGCTTTACTTCCTGGATTTTTCCCACATGGAAATTCTGACCAATCAAGAGCAGCTTTCTCACACAAGGCATTTGATCTGGTCCACTTGTAAACACTGCCGTGAGAACATGAACCAACTCTAGGCAAAGCAAGACAACTATAGGTCTGAAGTGTCCGTTTCCATTCACTTCCTGATGGTTCTAGTGTCTTCTTTAAAACAATGAACACAACATGGTGTTTCAATGCAGCAAACATGTCATGCTGTATCAACCTTGATGACAGATTTTATGTTTCATATCTTATATAAATTCCCACATGTTTAACTGGTTTTCATCCCCTGGACAACAGCACGTCTCTCTCTGTTTATTATGTATTTAGTCTTTAAACATTAAGGAACAAGAACAGGCATAATTATTTTTACACTTTAACTTGAAATGGATGTTTTTTTCCATCTTAACCTGTCTGATTTCTCTTCTTCTGGCATCTGTTTTATCTCATGAGGACTTTCAAGTAGCTTGATTTGAGATGACATGACTCTTTGGTCTTCATTCTAGAAACACCTTACAAATCAATCATATGCCTCTTTATCTCTGTGACAGTCTCACCAAATGTGTCACCCTATAATTTTCAGACAGGTTGGATTTGTCACTTAATTAGAAACCATCACATTGTATAATTATTAATAATGTTATGGCATCCCCCCAACGCCCAATAGGCTCATCTAATATTGGTCTGTTATTTGAAAAACAGGCCTCCGTTATTCAACAATCTGATATAACATACTGACTCAAAGATTAAGAGACAGTCTGGTAGCCACTAATAATGAATGATCATGACTTTATTGCTTTTATTGCAGCACACAAGGTCAGCCTCACTTCTAGTCCCTATTAATGTCGGAGTTTTATGAGGCCACCTGATTGAACTGTGAATTAGCCCTCAAGCTTTTCATGCCTCAGTGAAGCCAAGAGTGACATTTACAGTATGGTATATTATGACTATATCTGTCATCAGGCCAATGAGGAGTAAAATGACAGGGAAGGAATGGAGGTTTTTTTTTAACATAATCTTATCATCTCATATTATACATTATTGTCTTGTAGCAAGCCACAGGTCTTATGTCTTGTGTTTATGTGTATAGCCAGTTGCTAGCAGTGCGGCTTTATGGATTCACCGCTTTGGTCCAGACTCAGCAACTTATTATTAGATATTAATGGTCTCAAGATATTGAATCTCAATGACTTTAGTAATCCCCTGACTTTTCCGTTCGTGCCACCGTGATGCTGACATTTTATATATGGATTGCCATGATATTTGGTACAGATATTCATGGTGCCCAGAGGATGAATCCTAATGACTGTGGTGATCTCCTGTCTCGTCATGTAACTGCACCGGTAGGTCAAAGTTTCACACATCTGCATTTACATGATAGACTGGAGCCATGGTTCCCACATGATGAATCCTAATGACTTTGCTCACCCCCCTGGCTCTTCCTCTGACACCCTCATGAGGCTGACATTTGTGGTTTTAAACGAAATGTCTCAACAACTGTTGGATGGATTGCAATTCAATTTTGTGCAGACATTAACGTCCGCCTCAGGATGAATTCTTATAACTCTGATGATCTCTTAAGCTTTTCCTTAGGGCCATCAGGTCAACATCCTTATGCGTCCGGTACTTTGGTTGATGACCAAAAAGCCTACCTGCAACACTAACGACGTTCCCTTCAGCCTCAGCTGTACTTGCTAATAAACACGTCAAAATCAGATGATGAATATGGTAAACGTTATACCTGCAAAAATTTAGCATGTTAACATGTTAACCACTGTGAGTATGTTGCTGACGCCAGTGTTTTATGTTCTGTGAGGTTATGTTGATGTCTGCATACAGTGCAAAATGCAGCACTGCACTGGTGAACTGGTATTTTCCAGTGCACTGCGGTTAAAGTATTTCCTCATCAGCGCCAGTTTGGTATCTTAGTGACTTGACGCTGTGGGTAGCTGCAATTTTGGTGCCAAGAATGAGTGCATGTCACACAGTACGCTGCCCAACACTTGTTTTCTTTAATTTGGTCACTTAATTAGATGAGGCAACATCCACATAAACCATTTTATTTATGTTTTGCTTGTCTCTCCATCTTTGTCTGTGTTGTACAGAAAAAATACATATTTGATTATGACATTTACGTCAGGCGGACAGAAAGAGTGATTCTTACCAATTGCTAGCAGCATATCCTAAAGGCCTTTCCTTTACAGCATAACCACAGTTATGCACAGCAGGTTAAATTATGAATTAGATCTTTAAAACCATCAACAAATTGTTGCAAAATAACCACAGAAACTTCTGTGCCTACGTGCACATCAAACCTGTCCTTTTGATCAGTTATTCCACAGTTTCTACTGCAGTGTGAATCAACAGGAGTGTTGAAGACGGACAAATTGAAAACAGTGTGCACAGTTCCATGAAAAATCATAAATCAATAAAAACCTCTCTGCTCACTGTTACCTCCCTCGATACTGTCCACTCCTCAAAATCCTCCCTAATGTCTCCATCAAAACACCAGACAACCAGAGAAACCCTGCTTGCATCATTTACTTTTAATGACTGAAGATTGGCAGCAAGTATTTGCTATTCCAAAATATCAAATGGAGTATATGACTTACAAAATAAGATTGGTAGAGTTGCCTGTTTGTGTTTTTTTTTTGTTGCCCCTTTATTGGACATTTTACGTTACATTGAACAGTAGAGGTCAGCTAACAACAGGAAACTGAGGCTACAGTTCACACAGGCTCACCAAAAGTGGACAATAGAAGATTGGAAAAACGTTGCCTGGTCTGATGAGTCTGGATTTCTGCTGCCACATTCAGATGGTCGGGTCAGGATTTGGTGTAAACGACATGAAAGCATGGATCCATCCTGCCTTGTATCAACAGTTCAGGCTTCTGGTGGTGGTGTAATGGTGTGGGGGAGATTTTCTTGGCACACTTTGGGCCTCTTAGTACCAACTGAGCATGGTTTAAACACCACAGCCTACAGTATTGTTGCTGACCGTGTCCATCCCTTTATGACCACAGTGTACCATCTTCTGATGGCTACTTCCAGCAGGATAACACACCATGTCACAAAGCTCAAATCATCTCACACTGGTTTCTTGAACATGACAATGAGTTCACTGTACTCCAATGGCCTCTACAGTCACCAGATCTCAGTCCAATAGAGCACCTTGGGATGTGCTGGAACGGGAGATTCACATCATGGATGTGCAGCCGACAAATCTGCAGCAGCTGTGTGATGTCATCATGTCAATATGGACCAAAATCTCTGAGGAATGTTTCCAGCACCTTGTTGAATCTATGACACCAAGAATTAAAAAGGGGGTCCAACCTGGTACTAGCAAGGTGTGCCTAATAAAGTGGCCAGTGAGTGTACATTAAAATTGATTTGGTAATATAAACATTCAAAGCTTAAGTGATCAAACCTAGTCAATGATGTCTGTAAGAGTCTATCGGACATGATCAGTCACCGCCCGAGTCTGTGTTATTTTCACCTGAACAGCTTTGTTTGCTCACAGCTCGCACACCATACAAAGGTGGACTGATTTTCCAAATCTCAGATCACTCAGTAAAAACATGCAAAGTCAACATTGCACCCACGAAGCGTAAACAATCATTTTAACGAATTCCTCCCTGTGGAAGATATGATTCATGCTCTTCACAGCAGACAGGTATCCTGCCTATTACACGCATAATTGAGTCCTTTTTCCGTTTGTTATTCTGTCATCAACATGTATTTTACTTTGACTGTTCTTACACTTAACATCACCTTTGTCCTCATCAGCCTTTCTGCATGACTGAGGAAAGATGTAGGGGGGCTGATGAGGGAGTAGGAGTGAATGGATAGGTTAATATGGGCAACGTGGTTAAGAGTGATTTAGTGAATGATGTCAGGGAGAGTTAGCCACTCTCATCAGATCTGAATCACTTCCTTTGCCCTCACCCATGACCGCGAGCAATTTACGATTACAGCTGTACAAACACTGGTGGAAGAGGAGGAATATTAGATTGTGCTGCTTGTCTTTTTGCCTTACATTCTTTTTCTATCAATGACTGCACTGATTTCAGATAACTTCGGTTTTATTTTAAGGATATGACTCACTTTATATACTTTGTTTTTTTACAGCTGTGTAACATTTCTGTAAATTCACAGAAACAATAAGTTACTTTGCTGCTCTTTTCACCCCTGCATGCAAAAGTAGCTGGACTCTAGCAGAGGAGTCATTCGGTTTAGTGCTACTTGGATCTGTTTCGGCCACTGCCAAGATTCATAGCAAGTGCACATACTGTAGCTGACTGTCTGTGCCATAAATGAATCTCCACCCTGCTGAGTATAGCCTCAGTCTCTTGATCTAATTTCCTTTGCCAGTCTCATGATGACTGATTCCATTTGCTATATGAGTCTGGCAATGTGAGGAGCTCCCCAGAGGGGTACCACAGGTGAGAAGCTGAAGCTGAAAAATTAAAAGATTGTCGGTGGCTGTGGCAGAAATCAATCTGTCAAAAATACAGTCTAGATAAATAACGTAAGAGGTATCCTTCAACAGCATCAGCTGGGGCTGCAGACAGGAAACAAATGGACACAAAACAGTCTCATTTTAAGTCCCTATTATCATTGTTTTCTTACTGGAGTGTAACATATGGAGGAGTGGCTGTATGAAGCTTACTCTCAGCTGGCAATGTCTCAGGTAGCACTTTTTCCCCACAGTTCTCAGGCAATAACAGGAGAATGGAGGCAAAAGGTGACAGACTGGAAATATCTCTCACAACTTTACCTTTTGTCACCACTCAGTACGTGTGCATTACATTGCAGAATTGTCAATTAAACAGGTATTTCACTGCTGGAAAGATGGTCTTTTCAAACTGGGCTGTCTATGCAGTAGAAAGGTGCAGAATTGCTGCTACATGACCAGAGAAAACAGAAAAAGGGCTGTGCCATTTGGTGCCAAACCTACAGCTACCAGAGTGCACTGTTCTGCACTGGACCAATATACGCTCCCACTGGTGGGTGACATAATGCAAGCTTGGCTGGTTTGACCCAAAACACAACGTGACGGCCAGCTGGTAACAAACAATCTTGAATTACAGTTCAACAGTCACCTAAAAATGCTTCTAAAAACATTTAAAGTGAGAAATAAGCAATGCTTTAACAACATCTTGGGTCACATTTGATCAACGTTGTCTAGACTTGTTGTTTGATCTCATTTTTTCAGAGTAGGTACAGCTGCAGCTGGAGCAGCAATGTGACCCGCCCACTAGCTACACGGCTTGCCCACCATACCAACACGTCGGTCCACGATCAGCCCCCTTCGTCACTTGGCCCAGAAGCGTAAGCCGTGAAGATAATGCTAAGTTAGTGTATAACTTTCCACTGATTATTAAGTTAAAGGTGGTTAAGGTATAGGGTAAGGATAATAAGAAGCGTTACATCTTGTTACTAATGAGGTGAATCATATCTTCATGTATACTAAATTGCAGAGTGAAGTGGGTTCAGTTAACCATCACGTTGGTGAGACCACCTCTTCAAGAAGGTCTCGGTCCGGCTTGTGCACACCTGAGTGCGATTGCTGTGTTCACACCTGCCCAAATGAACCACATTGAGGGGGCAAACAAAGAGTTAAACTGAATGGAACCAAACAGGGCAGGTGTGAAAGTGCCCTTAAATTTGTTTCTGACGACATTTTAGCCAAGAAATCGGCAATACAGAAACAGAATCTTGGTTTATATTTTATCAGCACTGCCTAGTTTTGCAGTTTGATTGGAGTTTGAGAGAGAAAGAGGAGCAGCATTTCTTGATCCGCTTCTATACACTTCGTGTCTGTGGTGACGGGTATATGAAAATGCAGAAGCACAATCTTTAGGTCGTGCAACAGCCCTAGAGCCACTGAAATCTGCTGGATCACAGGATATGAGCTGAGAGATGAGCCAGGAGATCAGGGCACTGATAAGATGAAGGAAAGTTTACCGTAGTTCACTGACACATACTACCCACGTTATGATACAAAGCTGGTTGAAAATTGTCAGCATATCCCTATAAGTTATTTTCATTAAACTTGAATCAGGAGGTTAAAACTGCGTCAAAGTAAAACTTTACAAAAAGCCCAGATAAAACATTCAGAGACAAATCCAGGTGCCAGTGGTGCCAATAAAGTTAAATCTCATATCACAGCAATGCTGCCGTCCTGCCTGCCATGAGACAGAGACCTAAACAGATGCTATCTATCCAGTCATCTATCAACCTGTCCAAACAAAAAGCCACAAGGGTATTGGAGGCAAGTGGAGTGGAATGCGCATGTCAGTACTGTAACTGATGATCATACTGCTTAAATGAGTTAACATTTTAGCTCTAATGGCAGGGGAAGATGAACTCGCATGTGCAGCCAGCTCTGTAACCAAACTGATGCAGACGTCTACGACAGCTATGACAAATGGTAACACCCCTAAACGCAGCAGCAACAGCAATCCTGGCAACTATAATCCTGAGACCAAAAAGGTTCCAGTAAGATACTGACAAAGAGATGATGCATATGGAGGGGAAGAGGGACGGGAGGGGAGGGGGGGGGGAGACACAGCAAGAAGTAAAAGAAAAGGCCATCTTTTCTTTCAGATGTGACTGCGATGAAAGCCGTGCAGGGAGATTAATTTCCTAGAGGCGTGCCACCTTCTTGCCCACTTTGACCCCAGCGAAGAGAAGATTGAATAGATAATTCTGCAGGAGCTTGGCACATTCTGCCCCAGACAGTCTCTGAATGAGCTACAGCATTATCTCGCTCACACCGTCATGCTTCTTCTCTAGGGTGTGCTTCAGCGAGTCCTCTGGCTGAACAAGACGACATGTCAGTCGTAAGCACCACGGAGGATGATAATGAAACAGTCATCAAACATTATCGGTTGAGTAAAGCCAGTGGACATCTCCAGGCCACGCTGAATGGCCGTTGCATACACAAGCAGAATACTGAGCAGCTGCGACAGTGCTCTGATGCAAACTTTTCATCAATATACTGAAAGGTTATGATGGGTCGTAGATAGGCTAAATCATAGCCAAAATTAAAACATAGCATTGGTAAGATAAGACTGGTGTATTCGATAACATTTTGAGCATCCTTATCTAAGCATTGCTCTTTTGGGATACGCCTTGCCCGAGGAGACCTTGTAATTGGAATTTTCACTTATTATGTGGCTAATTCTGGTGGAGCAGTCTGTCGGGATAAGAACCCGTCTTTAATTGAAGCCAAAATCAAATCTGTGTCATCAACATGCTCACGTCTTGGCAGCCTCTCAGGGTTAAGTGTGTGCAAAGTTAGAGTATGCTCATTAGTATTGCACGAGAAACTCTCAACAGTTTTTTCGAAGCGCGGTAAAGGACATTCCTGCCATATTAATGTCACAGAATCTGCAGACTTTCTCCAACATTTCACAGCAAAGTGAGTTCACCTGATTATCTCTTGCTCTTTAGCAACCTTTGAATTTTCTCCCTCTAATTATGCTCCGCAGTGGTGTCAGTATGTTGGGATGTTGAAGACTCGCCACTTCAGCCTTAGTTCTGATGTAGAAGCGAAAGAGAGTGCGCCGAAAATAAGATTATGCATAACTTAAGGACGTGTGCGTTCTCACTGGTTTGGTATCAGCAGGGCAACACCCAATAATTGCAATTATAGGATCTACTGGGGTAAAACTTATACCATCAGAAAACTGCTTTAAACTCTTAAATAGCATTGCATTAGTATGTTCAGTGCACTCTAAGAGGTTCTTTGAAGTTATATTGCAATTTATTTGCTGTAACTACTTTCCTTAAACTTACTCTCTACTTATACTTCAGTTAGTGACTTTCTGTTTCTTAGAGTGCCTCTCAGCAACTTCAAGAGAATAAGTTTTAACTTGTTATTTCAAATAAAAGCAGGATATACAGACATGTGCTATAAATATACAGTAACAAGCTGGCTAACTGGACGCCTTCATGCTTTCTACTGCTAATGAAGAAATCAAAGTCAAAGTTCCTCTTGTATAATGTTGTTATCACTGTATGAGTGCTGAACGTGTGAGACCAGAAAGAAGCTTTGATGTTGAAGAACTTGGTGTTTACATCTTAGACATTTTAGACTGGTATCGATCTCTCTTGCACATCTGCACTAGAAATCTACAATTAATTATTTGCTAAACCCCTCCCCCGTGTATTAATTGTCCAATAATAGCTTTGCAACCGTGACCAGGCACAGCAGGGCTGTCAAGCTTGGGATTTCTCCATATGTTGCAGCAGCGTGCGTAGGGCTGTAGCAAGAGTGATGCTTGACATTTTAAGAGGCTAGGGGGGAAAAAAAGACACCACCCTGTATTTTCCTCCTGCCTTTTGAAAAGCAAAAAGTGAAAGTGTGTAAGGACTGGGAAAACATGGTGTGTTTTTCTGCTCTAACATAGGCTGCAATTGTTAGAATGCCTGGCTCACTATCTTACTGCCTGCAGTAGTAACTGTGTGTTAACCTCTGAAGCCAATGAGTACATCACATCACCTAGTGTGTCAGCTAATCAGCCAAACA
Organism: Epinephelus cyanopodus; assembly: GCA_026686955.1. Lineage (NCBI taxonomy): Eukaryota > Metazoa > Chordata > Actinopteri > Perciformes > Serranidae > Epinephelus > Epinephelus cyanopodus. The sequence continues at coordinate 8,642,486 of CM048935.1, forward strand.
GGGTTATGTTAGAATGAAACAACAGTCTGATCTTACATAGTTCCTTATCATATGTATCAGATAAGGGCTGACTAGCTGAAGATTTCACTACAAAAACAATGATGTTGTTTCTATATCTTCTACAAGGATCATCAGCTGCTGAGGGTGCTGACTTTTTGCCTGGTACATGCAGCATTAATATCAGTCTTTCAGTAAGCTCTGTGTCATCGCAGTGTGTGCAGATGAACATTGTCTGACTTCCCCCAGAGATCCCTGCCTGTCCAGCAATGGAGGTCCGAGTGCTGGCAAAAACACAGGGGCGGAGCCAAACACTGAATACCAACAAAGTTTCCCTTTATATTCATTGTCTTGTGTGTTGATCAGCAGTGATGTGGTGGTTCACTTTTACAGTGTGATCTGTAGCCTATAGTTTGGCTTTAGCTTCTGACTATCTTTGTCTTTTTAACCTGTTGTTGCTGCTGAGTCAGTTTGACATCCTGGATATATCCTTCAAACACAGACAGTAGACCCCTCTGTCTGCTTCTCTCTGGAGTCACTCTTTCATTTCTCCAAAAATATGATAGTATTTCTTCAGGGAGTGCAGTTAGTGACAGTGTGGGCTCAATGTTTACTCTGACAGCTGTCGGACCTTCACAAAGGGGCGGGGCTTAGCATAAGGTCAATTGATTGTTGCTAGCTATAGACTGTAATGACAAATTAGTCATTTAAAAGATTGATACAAATTTGAAATTGAGCAGAAAATCTGCCACCTCTTATGTGTAAACCAAAAACAACTGCATAAAGCACTGGAGGCGGGGCCCTGTTCATTCCTATGAAAGTTGCTCAGTGGCACATGAACAAAAGTTCAACTTCTTATTTAATCCTGTTACTTTGCAAGACTTTTGAAATGTTACTGAATGTTCGTTTCATGGAGCTTTTGACACTCAAAAAACATTCATTCACTGATTTAGAGACGTCTCTTTCTTAAAGTAAAGCTATAGGGAAAAGGTTTTTGGGCCAGATGGCATCACATGGTGGACCTTTGTAACTACAAGGTTTGGCTACTATCTTTTGACCAGTTCTGCAAAAAAATACCCCCTAAAATACACCAAAATACTTATGTCAAACTCAACTAAACTCTGCTCTAGTACCTCAGCATCAGTCTAGATCAGCCTCCCTTTTTGAAGCTACTTAATAAGTTATATTACATTTTATCTTCGCTAGTAAGAAATTAACAAGCATGGCCCATGATCATCTCTCTGGTTGATTGAGTACAATATAAATTTATTGAGACCACAAATGTCTTCCATTCCCCTCAAGATCAGCTTTTCAGCTCTCATCCAGTCATATGCAGATAATATGTGCTCCACTTGGGCTGTAATTATAGTAATCATAAGGGCAACAGAGGGAGAGGGTCGTAACTATGCCCCCTGGTAGTTTCAACACCATGTCTCAACTCCTGTAATTATAGCTTAGACTGCTATTCGCTGAGATGCGTTCACCCAGAGGAGTGAAAACGAGCTCACAACAAGAGAAAGCCACTTTATAGACTCATAATCATCATATAGAAAAAAGAGAGAGATTTTTAACATTCATAATTATACATATTATTATTACATCTGTTGATGATTACATTTCTCAATCTGGACTGTATTTTAACATGTTTTTGTGTCTAAGTGACTAATGAAGACCAAAAACTTTTGGAGCTGGTCCAGTATTGAGGGAGAGCGGAGCAGCCACAGCTGTGAAACAGGCTGCAATGTAATCCTGTTAATTTCCGTCCACTGAAAGTGTTCTTTGCCATTGACAGGCTCTGATTATTATTAGAAGTGTATGACAACATTACAAAAAGATGTTTTCCTTAACCATCAACTCATCCAGTCTGTTTGTTAGTGTGTGTGTGATCAAGTCTGGCTCAGGGAGAAGCCTCGGTCTGCAGTCTGCCAAGACGTGACTTGTTGCAGGAAAACAATGGCGCAAACGTTAGTGAGAGTCGGAGTGAGGGAGGACTTTGTTTTGTTAGAGTGTGTTAGAGTACTGGAAGTGAAGCTTAGTGTTATCTAAAACATTTTCAATGTCATGGCTGAATATTTAACTGATTTCAACAATGTGGAAGAGTCAGCGAGATTTCAGACTTCTCCTTGAGCGAGACTTGATCACACACAATGACAAACAGACCACATCAGCGAAAGTTTAGGAAAAATATCTTTTCCATAATGTTGTCAGACATTCATAATAACAATCTGAGCATGTCAGCGGCAAAAATAAATACATTTAATGGATCTAAATTGACAGTGCACAATTTCCTGTAGGGATAACATTGCAGCCTGTTTCACAGCTGTGACTGCAGCTCTCTCCCTCAATACTGGACCTGTTTCAGAAACTGTTGTCTCCATCAGTCACTTGGACACAAAAACACATGGGAAAGCAGAGTCCAGGTTTAAGCTTCCCTTTAACTTTGCAGATCCTGTCTTAGCTGTTTGGCATAGTATGTGTAAGGATCTGATTTAGATAGAAAGTCATTATAGATGAACAGTTCCTTCAGTTAATGTACCTCTTAAAAAACTTAATATAAGAACACCATATTACTGGCTTCATCTCTAGGGCACCAATTATCAAATTATGTTTGTCTTTCTCAGACCTTTCTATAGCACTGACAGGTCTGCCTTCACAAGACTAGTGACATGGGGCTCTCCCTGTTGTGGTGCAACTGACAACAGTGCTCCTGTAGATTTACAAACTGAAATGGTTGCCACAGCAAAAATATTTCGCCGTCTATGTCCTACATGTAACCAAGGTGGCAACACCTATTAAAAAACTGGTTGCTCATCTGTCTGGTTATCCCACTCCCTCTCCTATTTTTGTTAGTGTTAATTTCCCAAATAGAACATTTTTGGATTTCCCTATAGATGTTACAAACATCTCCTGCTCATGTGTGTCTAAGTTAAGTGCGCGTCGTTGTTTTTGCTTCATTTTTTGTCTGTTTCAATGACCAAAACAAACGTTAAAAAGCTGTTTAGTTCAACAAGCCGAAAAAAAAGGAGCATCAGTTTCTAGGTAACAGACATAAAAGCTGATGAGCGATGTTGGATTGAGTATTTAGGATTTCCTTACCTGGGTTAAGACAGGATGAAGTATGATTAAAAGTCATTTAGTATTTGCTTCTGTAATACCAAATTGGGATAAATACTATCTTAGACTCTTCCTATCTTAAGACTTAAAATAGGAAGCCTCTGTAATGCAGCCCCAGGTGCTTATCTGTCACTGTCAGTACTTCTTATTACTAACAACAGGATGAATTCACTTGCCTGACAATCACAGACAGTCCCCACCCCACATACACCTGACACATCCTAAAGCACGTATTCAAAGACAGTGACAGAAAAGCCATTACAACCTCACACGAACTCAAACAGCCGAAAGTCCAAGCAGAAAGTGCCACATATTTACACTGCTGCTGGTTTAAGCGACTCACATCCATCATCAGTGGACTTTCTTTATTTCCAGCCCATCAGCTCCGACAACCCCCTCCCTGCTTCAAACATGAAACATGCAGCGTCACAACTAATGACTTTGCTGGCAGTCTCGTGGCTGGCTGTTTGCTTTGTTTGTGTTGACACATGTGTATTTAGAGGGTGTCATCTTTAATTTGGCCCCCGGAGGAAACTGTGATGTGAAATATGAAACGGCGGTGTGCGTGTGTAGGTGTGTGCCCACAGCATCTCTCATCTTTTAATATGGCATCTGTGCCAGATAAATTTTCCTACTGAGCCTGACTGTATCATCCCCATAAATGCTAATGTAAGCTGAAAAAGGTTTTCAAACAGGCAGAAACAACATCAGCTGCTGGCAGACGACCCCTTCAGCTCTACAATACACAATCACTTCAAAGAATGCTTCTCTGTGCTTCATGCGATTAACGATCAACAGGACGTCATATCAATGAGAGGAAGTAACATTTTCTCTGCAGGATTTCCCCAACCTTTGCAGCTGTGATCATATTTCAGATGCTATTTTTTTTTTCATGTGTGATCAAAACCTGAAACCTTTCAACAGAGGCTGAAAACTGTAACTCACTAATCAGGCAAAGCTGGAATTTACATTACAAGTGGATTAGACTTTTGTGTGTGAGTGTGACTGCGTGTTGGTCTGTGTGTGTACATGTGCCTTACACCTACTCACAGTGGCGAGCACAAAGGGCAAGTGTCTGCACAAAGCGTCATCCCACTTGTGTTGTAACTAAACTCCCGAGAGAAACTGCTCCCGAACATCCACATTATTCACAGTTAAGCTAGTTTTGTTCAACGCAGCCATGCACATCATTTGTTGTTTATCCACTAAGGTGCAAACATATTAAGAAGAATTAAGGTTTGCGAGGCACCTGTTTGCTGTTACTAACCAGATTACCTCACATCCCAGGGAACAGCGTGGCACTATTAAGCACAAAAGCCAGTTTTAGCATAGCTGCAACACATTAAGTCCTCTTATCTGCTGTTGAATTTCATCTTTAAAAACACATTCAGCTGCAAATGTTGTGTCATGACTGCCAAAAACTGAAACTGAATTTCAAATGGAGCCAGATACTGTAGGTACAGTACTGTGATACTGGATGTACTGCAGAAGAATCGTAGCCTGTTTATGACTGGCATTAGCAGATTATAAAAAAAAGGTAGAATGAAAGACATGAAATATAACTTACATAAAATCAATGCAATTCAACCTAAAATCTCAAAATTGATTTTTAGCCATTAGCTGTGACGACTACGGGAGGATACATCCAGTGAATTTTAAGTGGGCAACTGAATTGGTTTGACGTCAGACTCCCGGAGTCTATTAAGTCCCTCTTCCTCCTCCGATCGATATGTCCTCCAGGTGCGGAATATAATGTGTAATCATAAAACACAAATTCCAGTCATCATTTTGATCATGATGAGAGCAACACAGTGCCGTTAGCAGTCACTGTGTAATTACCCGGCTGGCACAGACCATAAGGGAAAACTAAACTATGCAAATATTTCATTTCCTCACAAAGGCTCCTTGGGGATCCGTTGTGTACATTGCAGAGGTAATATCTGCCAGGATCATGCAACACCACAATAAAAGGGGACTCCACAGCAGTAGCCCTCGCTTCAGCCAGTTTATCCAGAATGAATCTGGGCTGTAATAGGTTCCTTTACAGTTGCTACACTGAACCTGTGGGGAAAAAACAAAACCCAGCACTGACACATAAACTTAAATGCCAAGAGGCACTGTGGAGTCTGCCACCCCTCTCCATAATGAACAAAGCCTTGTGTACAGGGTCTGACAGCCTGAGTGACAGCTTCATAATTTCCAGCATAGTGTAATACTATAAAAGGTTTGCCTTTCCAGATCGTTTTTTAACACTGAAGCAGAAAGGCCTTTGGGGCCGCGCTGGCGATTTGCATGCAGCTCTTGCTCCAGCAATATTTCATATTCCTCAACAGCAGCAGTGTATTCATTGATTTAATCAAAAACAGATGAAAGATAGAAACTGAACTGAATGATAGTCATCAGAGGTAACCAGGGGTAACACTGCAGTGATATAGTTATAAAATATAAAGACAATGATAAGGAGTAGATATCCAGAGCTCTCTGTTGACGCAACGACTAAGAACCTGTGGACCAGGGATGCATAGCGCTGCGATGATTATTTTTATTGCTGGCTGATGTGTCAATTACCTTTTCACTGAACTGCTTAGCCTATAAAGTGAAGGTATCCAACTGCTTTTCTGTGTAACAACTTAAGACTCAAACTACCACCTCTAGTCGTGACAATGCAGTTCGCCTTAATGTGTTCATACATGAATGATCAGCACAGTTGGAACATGTTGGAGCATTGATGGGTATGTTGGAGTGACGTGTGTGTCTGTGGAGAGCATCAGAGTAAGAGAACATAAAAAAGCAAAAGCTGTTTGGGGTGAAGAAAAAGAAGATGAAATTTGCAAATTCACACAAACTGTATTTGGTTATTGTTTGATATTTTTTGATAGCTCATTAGCTGTTCTTGTTTGTCACAAATACGAGATGAGAGGGGGTTGTTGGGGGCACCAGGGGAAACTTGCCTGGGGCGCCAAATGTGCAGTGACACACAGAAGATATCCAGAGCTCTCTGTCAACGCAATAAGTAAAAACCTGTGGCCCAGGGATGCATAGCACTGTGATGATTATTTTTAATTGCTGGTTGATGTATCAATTACCTTTTCACTGAACTGCTTAGCCTATAAAGTATCCAACTTAAGATTTAAAGTACCATCTCTAGTCGTGGCTGTGCAGTTCACCTTCATCTGTTCATAAGTGAATGATCATCACAGCTGGAACTATAGTGTATGCAACCCTGGCATAAACGTGTTATTCTGACGTGACTTCAGCTAAATGATCTGGTGCTAATTCAGGTCAACTGTGGTTATGTGAGGAGAAGCAACTGTTCTGCGAGCTGGTTGTCTGAATAACAGGAAATCAGTGTTTGAGGGACAGGAAACACAACACGCGAGTGAACCCTCAAATATGCACCTCCATGTCTGAGCCTCTCTTATTTTAAGTCTTGTTTATGCTACAACAGAACATGCTGGAGCACTGATGTGTTTGTGGAGAGCATTAGAGTAAGAGAAAATGAAACAGCAAGAAGCCATTTAGGCTGGAAAAAAAAATAGAACAAACTGTATTTTGTTATTGTTTGATATTTTTATCATTGCTTATTAGCTGTTCTTGTTTATTATAAATACAAGATGGGGGGGGGGGGGGGTTGCTGGGGGCGCCAGGGGAAACTTGCCTCAGGCACCAAACGTGCTGGGTGCACCACTGTTTGAAATCATATGAAACAGAAAAAGCAGCAAGTCTTCACATTGGAAGACCTGTAACTAGATTTGGCATTTCTGTATTTATTAATTCATTTTCTATTAATCGCCTGATTGTTTCAGGACTAGCAGAGGATCAAGGATGTCAACCCTTCATATAAAGGAATATCTGCACTGACTGTGCTCTGCTCAGACACGTTTAGCCAACTGCATGCAAAATGTTTCCCCTCTTGTGTGTGTGTGTGTGTGTCGCTGCAGAGCCACACAGAGCCTGTGTGTGAAGTTTCAGCACCACAGAGTGGACAGCTCCACACCCTCACCACCACCAGGAGACCATGAGCAACATATTGATCTCTCCATTAATCATAAGCGACTTTGAGCGCACTTGTCAGCTTCAGTCACGGCCTTTCAATCTTTCCCTTATTACAGAACTACAAATCACTGCACATGCGATTCTATTCCCCCCACACATTAACTTAAGTGTTAGATAAAGCAAATACTGACAGAGACATGAACGCAGTATTAAATTTAGACAGAAGGGAGACAGTCCTGGGTGGGGGATGAATAGGTTACGCCACTGGGACATGCTCCTGCGGATCTATCAGCTATATACGGCACAAAGTGAAGCATCTTTAAGTCTTAAGCATTGCCGTGTATTAAAAACAATCTCATGCTGCATGACTGCCACGCCAAACCCATTTATCTTGCAAACAAAATAAGATCCACAAGTGGGTGAAAAATAAAAGGTGATCAGTCACAAAATGAATTGTGTTTCAGCATGAACTCAATTTTGGCACATAAAATTAACGCATTATTATTCAGAGGAAACAAAGATGCTGCCTCGATGTTCTGCTTATTGTACATTTTTACTTAGAAATATGGTGCGCAAAACTGCACTGAAAATGTGCCAGCTTCGTAAACCTGCACACAGATGCCTACACGAATGCATAGGGTCTATTTGTACACATAACTCGCACTGCTTCTTAAATAAGTCTGAAGTTTAACAAATGACTCACACTACTTGTTTCAGCCCAGCTTTGTGGATGCGCGCTGCAGACAAAATCTGGTTATTTATAGTTTGAAATTATTGCTATTATTATGGGAATAAGTGCAGCCAGGTGCAGTAAACATACACCGAAGTGTGGTGCATGCTTTGGATTTGCAAAGCACCAAAAATCCTCTCTAGCCAGTCTTATATTGGTGTTGCAGAATAAGGCAATGTTAAATTGTGCGACTTTTAAGTGAAGTTTGGCGTGACAGCCTCCGTTAAACAAACTGGCACGTACCGGGGTGATACTGTGAAAAGTACAGGCTTTTTGCCCTCAAATAAAAACATATCATAGCTGTTAATAATCAGCAATAATCACAGCAAGGCTCTGATATGACACAAGCGATTAGAAAATGATTTTAAAATCAGAAACTCACCATGGAGGGGTATAATCCGAAGATGGTGAGGGAGAGGACGGGGTACAGGACGCTCAACAGGACCCGCATGGTTACGGGCTCCGGGCAGCAGCAGCCACTTTTCTCCAAGGTGCAGTCCTTTAACATATAAAGCTCCCTTTTTCTCTTGCTCACCTCAGCGCGTCTCTACTGCTGGAGAGGCACGGACAGAGCGCTCCGACGGCGGCGCAGGGAGCACACGTTCACCGGCATCACACCCACCGCTCCCCCCGGTGCTCCGACTGAAGGCAGCGCCGAGGAAAAAAGTTTTGAGCGAGGGGGGAAATATTCAAATGTTTCAGTTCCAGCAGACTGCAGGGGAGGCGCACCAAGGCTGTGACATCACTTGATGGCTTTGGGGGGGGGGCTATCTATCTATCTATCTATCTATCTATCTATCTCATTTTGCTTTAATGCCATGGCACTGTGTGTATCAGGTTATCAGGATTTTGATGACCTTCATATTCACCTTCAGATTTTGCCTATTTGTCCTGCAAGGGGAAAAGGAGACAGAAAGATGCTGTGCCCTTGCTGACTCCAGTGCCTCTTACTTCCACCATGCACTCAAGATCCTGCCAAAATCTACAGTGTCCTCCTTGTGACAGTCTGACATTTAGTTTCCACTCAAATTGCCATGCACGGATGTCAGTGTCAGTGATCGTAACACACACTTACACAAAGGAACAGGCTTGTATTGTGAGGGATTAATGGGCTGCCTTCCTTTAAAACAAGGAATATTGTCTCTCTCTTTGAGTGTGTGTCCATGAACAAATAGTTGCACACATGATCTGGCGCTATCATACAAACTGGCTTTCACTAACTTAATAGTGTCTATCAGTAATTGTGCTGGCAGAGCTTTGAAGCAGGTGTGTTTCATGGATGTGTTTTCCCCACTTTACGCTTGTATACAATACACTAACCTTCAAGGTCATCAGTAAATAAAAAAACAAAAAGACGTGAAACAGGCGTAGAAGCAACAAAAACCCATCACCGATAAGACTAAGATTCCTCACATTTCCGTGGGAAGGAGAGGGAAGCAATCGAGGAAGCCTGGTTTTTTATGACTCTCATTCGGAGGGAGAGCTGAGAGGTTTTTATTTACAAGGCCGATGGGGGGGGGGGGGGCTCTGCACACATCTGTGGTTACCTTCATATAGTTTCATGAATATCTCATGCCTGAGATATTCATGAAACTATTCATCAGCGGAGAAGCAGTGGGGGAGATGAGATGCCAGTGCAGGCTACAGTGTGAAGATGCTGCCTCTACAAAAGCAGCGGGACAATGCCATGAGACGCAGTGCTGCTGGCAGTCATAGTCGGTTGAAGTCTTGATAATCTGGTCATCAGCTGTGTGACACTTTGCTCTGGGGGCTCTCGTCTATTGTCATGAAGAAGAATCTCTCCACACCCTGCTCTGCTTTTCAAGGTCTGTTTTCAAGGCTCTGAGTCTGTTGTGTGTTGTTACAGCAGCAACTTTCAGTTCGTTAAAAACACAAAGGTCAGTATAGCTTTGTGTGTTCTTTTTTCTGGGTGGTAGATCCTCATGAGGATGTTGGCTCGTGGGAAGCAGCAGAAATGCATATTGGAGGATTGTTCTGTTGGTCATCCATGTGTTCTTGACCTCTAACACAGACTGCTGATGTGGAGAGAGGTAATAGATTAAATCAAATTAGAAACTTTTACCAGCTCTGAATCTAAATACATTTTCAACTGGAGAAATCTCCTCCAAGGCCGACTGCCCTGTTAACAAAAGTGAAAAATAATTTGTTTATCTTCAGATCCACTTCAGAATATAATGGGTTCTTCCTTGGCCCATGCTACACCCTTCCAACAAGTGTCACGGAAATCAGGCCAGTAATTTTTCCGTAACTTTGTTGACAAACAAACCTTCTTGGTGGAGGTAATAATATACAGCTCAACAAGATTTCCAAGAATGCACATCAAAACAATTCTGTCAATGCAAAAATAATCCCCCAGACAATACATCCTACAGACTTCAGTGATCTCCTGACCTTTCCTCTAGCACCACCAGCAGGCTAAGATTTTTGGCTTTTAGTGAAACGTCTCAAAACTTATTGACTAGGTCGCTATTAAAGTAAAACCTCACAGAGCTGCTATTACTGCTGAAGGCTCTTTGTTGTGTTGAATAGGCAACAGACAGATTTTTCTGAACGATGTCAAAATATTTTCTAAAAAAGATCCGTCTTTCTTTCTTTCAATACAGCTCGAGTCATTCAAACACTTTTTTAAAACATACATTCAGTTTGTGTGCTAAACAGGATGAAATTGTGTAGAGGAGCAGTGCTGGACACATTCAGCGCCATAGGCAAGCTTTCCCTGAGCCCACAAAAAACTACATTATTAGCTTTATATTTAATGTATTTATTACTAGAGCTGCCCCTCAACCGTCAACCAAACGTTCGTTGACCAGAAAGGTCATTAGTTGGCGAGATTGCATTGGTCGCCTGTTTGCAGAAAAAAAAGTGAAACTCTAATCAGAACTGTGCCTTTGTTAAAATAAATCAAAACCTATATGACTGGATCATGTGGGACTTTAATTTGAAAGGACAGACACAGGAAGTGTCCACGCTCAGCAGTCAGACAGGAGTCAGGTTAATTTCCAGGGCTGGTACCTGCGGTTATTCCACAGGCTAGTTAATAACATGTCGGGCAGGAAATCCAAAGTGTGGGATCATTTTGAGAAGGTGAAGGACGAACCCAAGGTGATATGTAAACTCATCTTCATCGGTCGACTACAAACATGATGTATCATCTGAAACATGGAAGTAGCTACATGCCCATTAGCCCACAGCGTCATTAACAGGCGACTCGCTCAGTGTGTGACGTGCACTTGTAGATAAAATATAGGCCTATATTAATGAAGGTTCATTAGTACGGTTTTATATTTCTCTTTCTCACACCTTCAACTCAAACCACCAAAATATATCATTTAATTATTAAATTAATGTGCCTTTAAAACAGCTAACCCATCATCAATAACAGATTCACAGAGTTTATCATAGATTGTGGATCTGTCTTTGTTTCTGAACCATTACGTCAGTGCCCCACATCTCACAGCCTAAAGGACAACTTCGGTATTTTTCAACCCGGGCCCTATTTCCCCATGTGTATGTGTGCGTATGACTCATAGGTACAACTCGTTCTAAAATTGGTTCAGTATTGAGGGAGGCGGATGCAACCGGGAGCCGTGAAACGAGCTAAAACGGTAACGGGGGCAAATGCGTCCTGTATAAGTTTGCGCATTAAAAGGGCTTTTTTTCGCCACTGACCGGTTCAGATCGCCAGTGCTATGAGAGCTATGAGTGGAGTCAGTTGTCAGTCAGTGTTGGAGCAGAGAGGGGGAGGGCTGCCCCGCTGGGTACTGTAAGTGAGTATGTGTGTATGAAGTGTGTGTGTTACGCTAGAAGAGTCAGAGGACAGAGTCTTTTACGTGCTATCCCCTGGAGTGTTACCAGAGTTTTTGGAGAGCTCAAATAAACGGGCCTTTTTCCTGAACGCAAGAACAGGATGTCGCACTTTTAATGCGCAAACTTATACGGGATGCATTTGCCCCTGTTACCATTTTAGCTCGTTTTGCCAGGTTGAAAAATACCAAAGTTATCCTTTAAGGAGCTTTTCAGTTACCCTGGCAGCTTTGTAGTGCCTGTTATATGAAGGTAGGGTTAGCAACCTCTCCTTGAACAAGCTAAGAGCGGATGAAACCCATTCAACAGTGAACGGAAGTGTTTCTTTTTCCGCTATCTGCTTCTTCAAAGTCTCTTCACAGATACTGGCTACCTCAGGGGATATGGAAAGATGCATTAAACAGTCACACAGCTCATTAACATGAGTGACAAGTGCTGAAGTGTAATCTTGTCCAAATGTAGGGGAGGAAGGAGAGGCAAAGGTTATGGTGACAGCAAGAGTATTTGGGCTGATCATGCTTCCACTCAGCTTTGTGTGTTGTTGTCATGAACTCAACAGCTGATAAACTACAGTAAGGAGCCCCTCATGTTTGGCAAATGCTACAAGGAGCTCGGCCACTGGAAGACAATGCTCTGACTGGTACTGGTGATCTTGTTTACCAAGACTCTGACTGACCACCTCGTGACACATTTCTGCTCCCCAGACAACTCATTAGATGACCTCTGGCCAAATGAATGCACATGCCACATTTGTTCACCCACACACACACACACACACACACACACACACACACACACACACGCTTATCAGTGAGTGATGCGCTAACCTTTAACCACCAGCTCGTGTCTGATAATCAGGCAAATGCACAGCAACAGCCAGAATAAATGTTGGCATTGTACATTCCTGCAAACTCTGGAACATTTGTATATTATTATGTTGCAGATATGTTGCAGAGGAACAAAGTGAGGAATAGAAAAGGTGAGTAGGAGAAATGTAAGCTGTCTAGCAGAGGTTTGTTGGAGAAATTGTTCTGTAGAAATACTGAGTTTTCACCGGGAACACTCAACTCCTGTCTGGTTGCACTCACAAATACCTAAAGCTGGTGTGGGAGTAGCAAACTGAAGTGGCAACCAAGCTTTCTTTCACTGTACTCTGTGAGCATGTGATACTGGGAGCCCTCATAACTCAGGGAAACCTTCTCCGTGAGTAGCATCCACTCAGCCTTTACGTGCAGTAGGTGGGGGGGACATGTTGTTTCTGAACACTTTAATTAACAGGAGAGTTTTCTGCGTTTTCTTATTCATCCGTGCAGTTTATCTGGTGTGTTTTTGAGCAGTCTGCTGTTTTAGGTGGCATGCTGTGTGCAGACTGCAACACAGTGTTCCCTCCCCAGCAGATAGAACAAATCTCCTGTCATAGTTTAAAGCAACAGGGAATGAAACTGCTTTTCAATACACCACTTTGAGCACTGCTTACCAATGAGCTCTACAGAGCCATTTGCAGGCCCATTTGTTTGAAGAGGAAACTTTGACACTGAAAAAGAAACAGGCTTAAAGCTGTGTGTGCATGTTAATTAGACAAGTGTGACCTCTAGTTTTTGGATGAAATTATAAAAAGGAATTAAATCCATACAGCAGATGAGGAGGAAAAAAAACACAGTCCAGGAGTGATGCAATGCCCGTTCACACCAGCATAATGGAGTCTTAATGCAGAAGGTTTTAATAGAGCTAGTTCAGATGGTTAAGTTGGAGTAATTAAAATTAAACAGACCTTCTACTGGAGCAGACCAATGGGCTTATTTCTATATTCTTTCAGATGATCATGTTTGAAAAGTACAGGTTCTGCTGTTTGTTATGTGTAATGCTGTTAATATATATCTGTGTATAATGCCTCTGCATTATTCACCACTCCATTAGGGTCCATTTATTGGATGGCGCTATTTGTTTTGCTAATTGAAAGCCTCCATCTCATCTCTGCTCCCTTCCACCTCGAAACAGGTCAGACTCTCACTCTCTCTCTTTCTGTCTCATCTGCCTCTTTTCAGGTGTCCTCAAGAGCTATCAGCCTCTTTTGGATCCATGAAAGACTGTCGGAAAATTATAACAGAACCGAGATGTGTCATGTGTCAGTTATTTAACAAGAGTTACACACGACACCAGAGCCTCTGCACACCTGTTGAAATGTTTGCACGAGGCTGTGTATTTAAGCTCAGCTGACAGTTATTGTGCATTTCTGCAAAACATGGCTACATTACATTTGTACATTTCACACGCATCACATAAACATTTCTAAAGTGAGGTAGTTCTGATTACTTGTATAAGAGCTGACTTTGCCATCAGGAGGAGGGGATGGTTGAGACGAGAGGCCACGCTACAGACGACCACTGTTCCAGACCAACAAACAAACACTTTATGTTTCAACTATAGGGCTGTTTATTTCAATTAATTAATCACAAAAAAATAACAAGTTTAAAAAAATTGACGCTGATTAAATCTGAAGGTCACAGTGTACAACATATACATTGTCTTCTTTCAAAATACACTTCTGTTTTAACAGGAAATTTAAAATTTACGTACAGTCTCTGTCAAAATAAAGGCACTACGTTGATACAACATTGTGAATTGACATTTTTTCCTTCAACAACAAACACACATAGTTATGTTTAGGCAACAAAAGCATGTGGCTGGGTTTAGGAAGAATCTTAAGGGTTGCAAGCACCACTCTCTTGGGTGAAAGTCCGTGTTTGGTGGACTCATACACAACCACCCCCGCCCGCGACAGTCGCACTTTCACCACCTTAACTTCTGTCATTGTCTTGCCATGTTTCCCCCTGACACTGCCAGGCACCATTAAACTATAACAGCAACCGGCCGCCTATCATGCCAATGTTAAAGGACGCCTTTTTACATTGCTTACAGACGCCACAAGTCACTGCTCAAGCGCCAGATTTGCACGACTCTGGAGTGAGACTGGGGTTAGATTGCAGACCAGTTTCGGTGGTAGAGGACAAGAGGGGTGTCCAAAATCCGGCAGCTTTATGACACATCTGCCAAAATTCACTTGATTAATTAGACTAATGTTTTTAATCACTTCAAGGCCCTAGTTTCAACATATCTGCAACATAATAATATAGAACTGTTCCAGGGTTTGCAGGAATGTACAATGCCAACATTTATTCTGGCTGTTGCTGTGTATTTGCCTGATTATCAGACACGAGCTGGTGGTTAAAGGTTAGCGCATCACTCACTGATAAGCATGTGTGTGAGTGGGTGCATGTGCATTCATTTGGCCAGAGGTCAGCTAATGAGTTGTCTGGGGAGCAGAAATGTGTCACGAGGTGGTCAGTCAGAGTCTTGGTAAACAAGATCACCAGTACCAGTCAGAGTATTGTCTTCCAGTGGCCAAGCTCCTTGTAGCATTTGCCAAACATGAGGGGCTCCTTACTGTAGTTTATCAGCTGTTGAGTTCATGACAACAACACACAAAGCTGAGTGGAAGCATGTGCATCAGCCCAAATACTCTTGTTGTCACCATAACCTTTGCCTCTCCTTCCTCCCCTACATTTGGACAAGATTACACTTCAGCACTTGTCACTCATGTTAATGAGCTGTGTGACTGTTTAATGCATCTTTCCATATCCCCTGAGGTAGCCAGTATCTGTGAAGAGACTTTGAAGAAGCAGATAGCGGAAAAAGAAACACTTCCGTTCACTGTTGAATGGGTTTCATCCACTCTTAGCTTGTTCGAGGAGAGGTTGCTAACCCTACCTTCATATAACAGGCACTACAAAGCTGCCAGGGTA
This sequence comes from Epinephelus cyanopodus, assembly GCA_026686955.1. NCBI lineage: Eukaryota > Metazoa > Chordata > Actinopteri > Perciformes > Serranidae > Epinephelus > Epinephelus cyanopodus. The sequence continues at coordinate 8,657,951 of CM048935.1, forward strand.
ACTGAAAAGCTCCTTAAGCTGTGAGATGTGGGGCACTGATGTAATGGTTCACAAACAAAGACAGATCCACAATTTATGATAAATTCTGTGTATCTGTCATTGATGATGGGTTAGCTGTTTATTAAAGGCAGGTTTTATTGCAGATTTTACCAAATATAGTAAAATCTCCCCCAAAAACACATTAAAATATTTTTTTTTCTTTGCTGAACTTACAAAAATAAGTGACAATGGTGACTAGGGCTGCCCCCAACTAAGAATTTTCCTAGTCCACAGGTACCAGCGCTGGAAATTAACCTGACTCCTGTCTGACTGCTGAGCGTGGACACTTCCTGTGTCTGTCCTTTCAAATTAAATTCCCACATGGTCCAGTCATATACGCTTTGATTTATTTTGACAAGGCACAGCTTCTAATAGAGTTTTTTTTTTTTCTGCATCCAATGCAATCTTGCCAACTAATGACCTTTCTGGTTGACTAACATATGGTCGACTATTAGGGGGCAGCCCTAGTGGTGAGTGAACATGCTACATGTGACAAATTTGCGTGTTATACTGTACTGCAACATCATTGACAAAACCGGTTTTACAGTTATTAAGATAGGTGAAAAAAAATAAGATTATCCAAAAACTTATACTTATGATTAGGTATTGAGAGTTTTATTTTATTCACTTTTTATGTCCTGGTTTTATCTTGCTCTTCTTTCCAAAGTTGCAAATCTCAAGAAACACACAAAGCTGCAAAACATCTGAGAGCCTGAGCAACAAGCAACCTGACTACACCGTGCCAAATCCTCCACAAAGCCAGAGAAGGAGGAGGAACAATAACTCCAGTATCCACCGAAGCCCAATCACAATCAAACACTTCTTAAACAAGCAGTATTGTAAGATACAGCTCACTGTCACCAACAGGAAACGCGGAAGAAATTCCACAGACCACTAACCACACGAGGACACAATCCTCAGTGACAAAGCTACAAGTGCAGCATCATACAGCAGATCAGCCAGGCTTAATGTGCGGTGCCATCCCCCAACACATCAGCCTTAATCCCCTCCTTATAACGGTAATAAATAAATAAATCACACAAAGGTAAAGCATTTGAAAAAAACATGTCCACCTCCTCATTTCCAGACAGTAGCATGAAAGTAATGGGCCACCGCAGACAGACTGTCTGAAAGCATCCACAAGAACTAAAGAAAAAACACCCCGACAATATATTTTGACATTGAAAAAGTGTTGAAAGACTTACAGTAAATACAAACAGTGGTGTGCAAAGTGTGTTGAGAGGCATGGGCAACAATGGAAAAGGGGCCCCAGTTAGGTTGGCAGTGTGCATGCATGATAAAATAAGTATAGGCTGAGTACAGAGACACACAAACATGACATGGTGGCCAAAATGAAGCATGAATTAAGAGTTCCCTCACGATGCCCCTTCAGATGAGTTAGGGTGTCATCTGCTATAAGCTTTTGGCAAAAGGTCACACCAGAGTAGCACTCGTGCAAACAAGAGGGGTATTTGAGGCAAGTAAAGAGACACCTGGGGGGCACTTCTTTGGTGGTTTAATTTGAGGTTTGTACTTGAGTGGCCTGAGTGCAGCTCTGCTGTGACATGAAGCATGACAATATCCCAATAGGGAGCATACCCTGCTTACGTTTCTTTCCCTTAAAGCAAAAAGGGCTTGAGGCAATTTTCCTTTGAGTAAAATTGTAATCATGGAACGAAAAGCTGAGCACAGATGAAAGTCTACCTGTCCTGCATCTGACACTCTTCATACACAGTTTCTGCCTACAGATAATATAGTTCAAGGCAATAAAGCTGGCACACAGGCTCCCATTTTACATCAGCATGTCATTACAGGCGCATCATAGAGGCACTCAGGGTCATAAGACAACAACATCAGACAGGATGAAATGCATCAAGACAACAATGAACAATCATCCCTGTAGAAAACCGCGGAAGATGAACACTTGACCACTGACCCCCTGCAGGCACACACACGAATGCACACAAAGAAATGTCCCTACAAAGGCACTAAACATGTATGTATACGTATGTAACATACATCATCGTCCTGTTATACCATGTGTATCTGACTGAGCCCCTCTCTTCCTCTTCTACCAACATAAAGAGGCAAACCAACATTTGTTTGCCATCCACAGCTCCTCGGAAAAGTTATGCATGTGTTTCATGTTTTTTATGTCTGAGCTTAACAACGCAGAAAGATCAATCTCCAATTTGTATTAAAATTGCTCCATTACTGCTTACTCCTCATCCCCTCTCCTCTTTTCTCTGTCTTCTCTGTTCCAGAATTGCATTCCTGCCCTTTTGCTCGATTCATCTAAAAAAATGTTATGTGCTATTGCTGTATCGTCCTTCCTCTGTCATTCCCTCTGCTGTGTTATTCCTTTTTCATTCTCCCCCTTGCTCTTTTTTGGCATTAGTTGCTCAGCAACATCAAGTGGTATTTGGTGGTACAAAAAAAAACAGAGGTGAAGAAATAGCACATTCAACATGAGGGGGTCTTTTGTCATTTTGCAATAGCTGGTGTGTCAGAACAGCACGGTTCTGCGATAACGTTATTTTTAAAATAACACATTTGATTGTAAATTCAGCTAATTGTCAGTGCCCTGGACTGTTTGACCACTTGTGGTGGTGAAGGACTGGTTTCTTGGCGGACGTTTCCCTGCATTATTTTTATTCTATTGTGCAAGTACTTACATGCACTCTGTGAGCTCAGGGGTGATGCAAATTTCTGACGACGGCCAACGTCAGAAATGTGCTTGAACAGCTCTTGGCAGTAATTTGTAGAATGTACTAAGGCATCATTAAAGGTACTTGTAAAGACTATTTTAGTGAAAGTGAAAGATTGCCCAGATTCACTCAGCTTGGCATTTTGCCGCACTGTATTTACTTTTTTTTCGGCGGTGTGTTTGAGATTTTCATAGCTACTTCTTGGATGCGTGATGCTTAAGGTCTGGTGCTTGGTTGCTGCCTTTTTATGAGGTCGCCTACCTCACCTGTGCACTGTGCCCAGGAACGTCCCAAACATATATTAGAAAAGAAGAAAATGCAGACAGAGGGCAGAGTCTCTGCTGATAAATAAACTGCCACACACTAGTTGTGGGTCATATGTGATTATAAAGAGGAATTACTTTTGTACGGATAATGTACTATTTCCAAATAGGAGTATAATCTGAGTAAAATGTGACAATATCAGTACTCGTGATGAAGAAAGATCCACACATGGATGGCTGTGTTCAACCTATGAATCTTCAGGTTGTTAAAAAAAAAAACAACCTGAAGCTCAATCCTGAGTTTGTTATGTAAATAGTTTTCTGATGAATAATAAATAAATCAACATCTGATCAACTCAAATCAATTTCAGCCTTAAAATATTAACCTCCATCCATTTCCAGTTTGAATTTGACTTCTGCTCAATCCGAATACAGATTAAATATCTTTCGTTCATTCTTCTGTCTCTCCTGATTTAACTTTTGTAAGACTGTTGTTGACTATGTAGTAAACCCTCTGTTAACCTTGCGTCTACATAGCTGACATCAATGTCAAGATATTGTGGTTATAGAAACAACACCTATGCACAGTGCTTCATTAAAAAAAGCACTTTTCACGAAGCGCTTGGATGAAGTGCTCCCCAGTGCCCTGCCATCACTTTTCTGCTACATGTTTTCTTCTTGCTGATTAGGCCTGCTCAGGTTGAAGGTGGGTGAGGACGCCTTTCAATTATGTGACTCCATGTACTAATAAGAATGGGTGCCCTCCAAAACATTGTTTCCAGCAGTACACGCCTGCCTTAATTGTTGGCCCTGTGCAGCATGTTAAACGCATACCATGCCTCCCAGAATCATAAACGATACTCACAGATAAATATGTTTTACATGGCTTGTTAGGGCTGAAAACCGTACTGTACGGTCTCTGTCAACACTTGAAAGCTGTACGAAGATTACATCTCTACCACCTGCGGATTCAACATAACAAGTGGCACACTTGCTTGGCCAAATGGAAGCAATGATAAAAGGTGCAATTTGTCACTAACAAGTGAAACAAAGCTAACAGGCGGGAGACGTCAGTCAGGCAGTTTTCACTTGCCTAGACAAGTTCTGAAAGTGATCTAATCAGCTAACAACAAAATCACCTGTGTGGGTTCAGCAGGGGTGAGCATAGTCTTCAAGGATAAATACAGTGTGCCTCCTTCACAGATGACTGAAAAGCACAGGTGTACATTATAAAATGAAGGATGGCTGGAGTCCATTTTTTTCCATTTTTGATACCGTGCATGCTGATAACAATGAGTTTCCCTATTGTGTCATGCTAAAATACCTACTTGTGTTTTAGTTTTACCTGCCGATAAAGTCAACAAACTTAGCATTAACAATCTGAACATTTGTCGTGGTACAGTATGCAACCTCTGCACTGGAAGTTTTGCTGTATCTCGAGTCAGATAACTTCACCGCCTCAACTTTAGAGAAGTAAGACTATCATTATCATCTGTGATCAGGATCTGAATAGTCTTCTTGACATGGTGTTGCTTCTTCAAATGAAGCTCAAGAACTTTTAACAACAACACATTCATCACAATGCGCACAGCTAATTACAATGTACACCGCACCAATTAGCTCTTATACAATTGCCTCTTGAACGCCGGAAGCTGAGTGGCCTCTGGAGTATGACTCCTCCTTTGTTTGAACCAAATATAGATCTCTTTATTTTCCTCCACAATAAAAGATGCCGTTGCTTATTAGTCACATTTGATATCTAAGAAAGTACGGGCTAAGTTGTGCTCAGACTTGGGAGTGTAATGCATCCTGCCTTTGCATCTGGCACTTACAAGATTATGCTAATTTTGCCAAAGGGTTCGAGCAATTAACGGAAAACCAAACAAGCTTTTCTCCTTTCTTCTTTAAGCTACTGTAATGAATTTATGTGTTTGTCTGGGAGGAGACGCAGGATTCTCCCTGTGGATTTCCTAGAAATAAAGGTCTGTAGTGCAATACAGTGCACATTAATTGCTATCACATAAGAGGAACTGTGCATATGGAAAGATATACATTTCTCTAAGCCAGGAAATTGTGATCATTTACACTTTAATTTGAGTTAATGCTTTATTCATTATCATTTAGCTAATGAATTAATACAGTTTTGTAATTCATTGTGGAAAAATAATCAAAACAAGACTTAAAAGCAACACTTGTCATTAACCCTTTATTTTTATCGCGTATAAGCAGTATATAAACATGATAATGATTTATAACAGCCTGTTATGTAGTTGTAAGCAGATTTAAGTGTTTATTGTATTTGTAAATGACTATAACTCCTCATGTGGGCATGTGGAGGAGCTGCATAAACAAATAATAGAAATGGTAATAATGGTAAAATGTGTAATCATATAAAATATATCTTCAGAAACACTAAACAAATACTTTAACATTAAAAAATTCTGTTCACAGCTCCACTGAACTGTGTCATAGGCCATATATTAAATGTTTGTATGCTAATTATAAATGCTAAATTGGAAGACTAAGTATAGTTGCCATTATGTCTTATAATTCAGGCTAAATGAAGACAAGCAGAGCTTTTTAATAGTGCTCTGTGGGTTTAACCTCATTCAGAAGGCTTTTGCATAATGTGTTCTTCACAAACCGACCTGGGCTGGCCTGCCAGTGTGACCCCCATAAAAAGGGGGCAAGCATGCTGGGTGGGGGGTCGGACACAGACAGGAGACCAAGACATGAGGGGCACTTGCAGGATGCCTTTGCACACACACACACACACACACACACACACACACACACACACACACACACACACACGATACATGTTAATAGCACCACCAACTATAGTCTCCAAAGTTTCCAAAATGTCGAGTCTCCACTAATCTGTATGAACAGATATCTGCATATTAACACAGAACACGTGGTCAATGGGACGAGATTTTGGCATCATGCAGGTAAACAGTTTGTGTGGAGACAGGACATATTGGCCAAAATGCAATCTTGATACTGATTATCGGTTATCTTTTGGCAACAATTTAGCTTTTTATTAGCTTTTTGATTTATCTGCATTCATATACAGAGATCTGTTTATAGAGATTAGCCCAAATGCGGTGTGAATCTAAAACACCCCGTCTCTCTATGTCTCAAGTTGCTGATCAGACTGTGAACAATGACCAGCACACAGAAGAGCATCGATATCCATTATCCTTGTCTGAATGCTCAACACATTCTCCCAACTCATCAAATGAAGGCATTTGGTCAGTGGCTCCATGCGTAACACTGTGACGCTACAGATCCTTTAGTGCAGGCAGATAGATGAGGTAGGAGGGGGCCTGGTTATGGGGCGCTTTATGAGTGATAAGAGGAACTTTGAATTGGATGTGTTGTGGGACGGGAAGCCAGCAGAGATACTGGAGGACAGAGGTGATGTGATCATGGGAGCGGGAATGGGTGAGCAGACAGGCAGCAAAGTTCTGGATTGTATGGGAGTTTATTTAGGACTTTGGATGATGTACCATGAAGAATGCTTTAACAATAGTCAATTCTGGAAGTGATGAAAACATGGGTGAGAGTTTCTGCAGCAGAGGGGAGAGTGATGGGTGGAGACGAGCTATGTTTTTTTGGTGGGAGAAGGCAGTAGAGGTTGCTGTCAAAAAATAACTGTGTGGGGAGGAATGCAGAGTGAAGTTATCAACGGTGGGGCAGAAGTTGTCAGTGGTTTTGGTGAGAGATTTGGGACCGATGATGATCATGTCAAATTTTTCACAGCTCAGTGAGTAGTTGAAATAACTCAACGTTGACTTCTGATTTCACACAGGATAAAAACAACAGTCTCCTGGGTGAAGGTCCTGTGTTTGTTTGACCCATCCATCTATCCTGACATCCTTCTACACAGGCTTTCTTTATACAACATCAGTTGCTCCAAGCATCTTATAATGACGTGGCCTGGTGCATCTCATACAAACACTAAAGGGTGCCATTCAGGGTGAAAGAAAGTCCAAGGGACATAGCTGACGAACACTAAAATCAGTAAAACACTTGATGAAATATTGGTCAGAAAAACACTGACTGCTGATGATGATTTTCTAGCTTGGTCTCACTCCAAAGTCATTGAAATCCTTGGGCAGTAAGTTGTGGTGTCAGAGACCAACAAAAAAAAAGGCACCCTTTAACGTCGGCATGATTCGTGGCCGGATGCCGTTATAGTTTAACGCCGCCCAGCAGCATCAGGAGGAAACACCGTGGGACAAGGTCAAAAGTGGGCAGGAGGGGTGGTGGATGGGTCCAACAAACACGACTTTCACCCGAGAGACTGATGTTTGTGTCCCGTAAAATTCTATAGCCAAACCCTGTTCTTTTTTCCTAAACCTAACAAGGGTTTTTTTTGCCTAAAACCCAACCATGTGTTTGTTGTTGAGGGAGAAAACGTCAATTTGCTGTGTTGTATCAACATAGTGCTTTTATTTTGAAAGCGACTGTATGTAATTGTCAAATTTCCTGTGAAAACTGAGGCGTATCTTGAAAGAAGACAATGCGTGTAACAGGCAGAACTGAGAATGTGTTGGATTTTCACAATGACTGGCTCAACAGTGGTGCTGAATAAGTCACAATAGACTGAGTGATCACAGCAAATGTAAGTTGTCTTTTATCAATCGTCACCCTTTTCTGACGTGTCCTCTCCTCGGGTCACTTACCTCTCCATGATACTATTTTGCTCTTCTGTTTTGACATGAAAAACTTTATGCTGCAGAGGTGTGTGAAGAAAAACAATCTTACTACCTTCCTGCATGACTGAGAAGACTTGGGGAAATGTCAGCCTGTCCATGCTGAACAACGGCTGAATCATAGTGCTCCTGCATTATTAGGTTCAGCAAAAGTTCATGTTTTGGAAATTACAAACATTTTTGTATTGAAGCTACCTCTAGCCTTCAATGACACTCACTGGTGACTCTGAATAACTCACTCACAGGCAGCAGTTAATGGTCCAATATTGGCCTCATATATCAGCCTAACGCTAATGGACTGTATATTAGGCATCCAATTCTCACCTCCTGTGCCAACCTAAAGGCAGTGAGGAGTGTTTCTGCTTCATACCCACAAAATCCTCATTTACTTGTTTGTACTATCACCAGCAGCACTCCTGCTCTCGCCACAAACACTTTTTAATCAAATGCTGGATGCAACAAGTTGAGGCCTGTTCTGTGGGGATTGCTGAAAGTCCTTCTGGGAGACCAGAGGAAATCATTAAGTGAAGGAGAAGTAGGCCGAGATAGAATGAGACAACAACAGCAGAGTAAATTACAACATTTCATCTCCCAAAATGACTCCTGGCACATATTGATTATCACATGCTGATCAAATCTCAAACACTAAGGTTATTCAAGGCTAGATGTTTCCGTTAAGACTCAAGCTGGTTTTTAGGGCTGATACTGATATTTGTGAGTTTATTAAAAGCACTTTAATCTTCATATGGAGATTAAGGTCATGACTGTGGAAAGTATCAACAAGGTGAACAGCAAACTGTTAACATCGACTTTTTATGTTAATTAAATCCCTCATTTCTGTTGATTACTCTACTCTAATGATGATTTGATGAATATTTGCTCCGACTCTTGTAATTTTGTTCAACAACAAAAAAAATTTAATGAATTTTAAGTTTTGTGAGACAGCACTGTTTGAGACTTTAATTTACACAGCAGCAACTTTCTTACTTGTTACTTGTTATTCTGAATCGGTACACAGTAAGTACCCCTGTTCTCAGTTTTCATATTCTTGTCAAGGAGGAGAAGCCTCTAAGACAGCAGAAAATAATATTTATGCTATTACCCCACAGACAGTTACATTTTAGTGGGATCAAAATAAAAAAAGACCCCATCACAACTGGCAAATCCACTGTTTAACAATATTTCTCCCACTGTGTGGAAGTCAGTCCTGAATGTTGCTAGATCAGAGTGTTGGCTAAAGTCAGCAGTTTGTCTTACATTCCCATCTGTATTATAACACTGGGCCTAACAAGCTCTACACTGCCAACCTGATACTGCAGTGAAAGAACATAACTGATACTTATTTTCTGCATGGATCATCATCTGGTGATGTGCTGACTATTTGTCTGAACATAAAGCCTTAAGGCCTTTGCACACTGAGTCCATTTTTTTGTCTGATTGTCACGTCTGTCTAACAATAAACACGACTCCCCAACTTTAAAATTTCCAGAACAGGTTCGATTTTCTGCATTTTTCGCATCCGTCACCTGGATGATGACGATGAAAAGGAGGAGGACGTGGAGACAGAGAGGGAGGACAGCTCCGCCCCTTCATGCAGCTGCGGTGCCAAATGAAAGATGGTGAGGGAGTGATGACAGCCAGATAGGTAACTCCAGTGGAGACAGGCCAAGGAGGAAATGCTTCTCTTCATTTTGTCACGTATTGTGAATTTTCACATCTAATAGAACAACAAAACGCATCAGAACTAGTGTGGAAGGTTTCTGTGCATAACAATTTTTTCGGATGACGCATCAGACTCAGTGTGCAAAGGCTTTTGGTTTGAGTCTGATGGCAAAATCATGTAATGGCTATGTTTTGGCATCAAGTGTATGCAGACCCAGAACACACTGGAGAGATTACATATGTCATCTGGCCTGGGAACGCTTTAGGGTCCCGCAGGAGGAGCTGGAAAGCGTTGCTAGGGAGAGGGTCGCCTGGGGTGCTTTGCTTGGCCTGCTGCCCCGCAACCCAGCTTTGGATAAGCAGATGAAAATGGATGAATGGATGGATTGCCCCCAACACTGGAAAATAATTGCTCATTGTTTCAGGGAAAAAAAAAAAAAAAAAAAAAAAAAGAATTTGACCTAACCTGATCTCACCTCTTTACATTGTATTATGTGGTGGTGGCACGTGGTATGTGAAAATTATATGCTGGAGGAGTCACAGCTTTAAACATGTGATTAAGGTTTGTAGAATAGTTGCAGTTTTGTTCACCAAAATTACTTAGTTAGGTTTAGTAAGAGATCATGGCTTTGCTAAAAAATAGTTATACCGCCCTGTATCATGATTTCAATCAGGAGAGACTTGTTCTGAAAGAAAATAATATCTATTTACCTGCGCACAGAAGAATGAGAAATGTTAAAAGTCTTTGGCGATTAGACCCCATCATGATGTCATCTATTCCAGGAGGGTGGTCATGATGTAGAATAGGGAACTCCCCTGTGGAGTCTCGATGCTGGAGATGAGATGAGACGAGACGAGACGAGAGCTGAGCTTCATTAGTATGTCAGGTAACATGACATGAGTGCATCACGTTTAAATAAGTCAATGCTGACCTGGGGTGTCACACAAAACACAAACTGCGGTCTCCTGGTTCAAAGTCCTGTGTCTGCTGACCAATCCTACTTCTTGTCTTCCTCCCTATGCATACTTTCTTGCTCTTTATACTACCTATGGTGTCACAGCATTATTAATTAACTACTGCCCACTGTGTGACGTCGTTGAAAGTATCCTTACAGACTTTCCACTGGCGTTATTTCCAAGGTGCCAGCATGTAATTTTAACACATTCATGCCACCACCATGTAATGTGGTGTTAAGAGGTCATGGTCAATTCACATATTTCTGTAAGAGGCTGGATGAACCGGATTATGAATTGTGTGAGAATGGAAAGCTTGACAGGCATAGCAACAGTAACCAAAGGCAGCAGGGATTAGCAAATGGTCAATTGCATGTCTAATGCTGCAGAGGGAACAGTGAATGGAATTCAAGGGGAATGTTTTGTTTGAGCAGTCAGGGTCTGGTGGCCCGTCCTTTCCCCTCCCTGATCTCATGGCCTTCACCACAGCTTAATACAGCACTGACTCATCATCTTCCCTGTGTTTACCCTTTCTCCTCTCCCTTTCAGCCCGCCCTGGCTTGCATACAATGCAAACTTGGTTCTGGAGGATGGAGCGTGCAGTACCTGTCATCTCTTCATTATCTCAAGGCTTCGAGCACACACATTCTTTCTTTGTCTGTGTGTCCGTGTGATTAAGGTGAGGGTCACTTCATTCTCTCCAAAGCCCCGAGGAGAGAAATGCTGTAACTCCTCCTTCAACCGAGCCACACAGATGCAAAATGACCCCTGAAACATGCCGTTAAAATGTCAGCGCGGCTGGCTCACGGTCAAATGGTCAATAATAGTCAATTTACCTCTCTACAGCTGAAGCTTTCAGTTTACCGCCGTCCCTGAGTGTTTTAATTTCCAGTCTCAATGGGAAATCGCCTCCCTGGTTTTTCAAATTTAAATGCAGAAAAATGCCCTGCTCCTGTCGGCAGTCTTCATTTGCTGGGATTTATTGTCAATAAATACAGTTACAGTCAGAGTTAGGGGGCTCAGCCTCTTGTTGCAGCTGTCTTTAATCAACATGGGCTAAAGTGGCTGTTAAATGAAATTCACAGTGTGTGAAGAAACATGATGTCTTCACTTCTGAAATTTATATAAAGTGTGAGGAGATTCTTTTAACAGCTGAGGGCAGGAACAGAGATCTTTCCTTATTGCAGAATGTTAATGTTCTCTAAAGACTCTTTTTTTCTTGTCACAGAAACACGAGCACTGTTTCCCTGGATAAATGACTTGTAATGTTAGGGAGTGAGGCTGAATGAGGATAATAGCTTAGATTACATCATGTCATTTGATCAGGCATTGTGAGCATTTCAGATGAGAAAAACAACCTCTTAGTCTCAAAGGGACTGTTTCTGTGATGGTGTCACCAACTAACACAGTACAGTAATTTATAACAGCAGATTATTAGGCAGAGGTGTGGACTCAAGTCACATGACTTGGACTCGAGTCAGACTCAAGTCACACATCTGATGACTTAGACTACTTGACAAAATCAAAAGACTTACAACTCAGTTTGGACTTTAACAGCAATGACTCGTGACTTGGACTTGAGGCTTTTGATTTGAAAATCCTCTTCCCCCAAAGAGTACAAGTTGGTTTTTTTTTTTTTTTAAGTGTGCCATGAATCAGTTAATGTCCCTTCATTTCTTGAATCAACTAACATTAACACTATTTGTCCCTGGCAAGTCCACACGTAATTCCCCAGACTCACTTTGTTTGAACCAATCTGACAGCATCCAGTCGAGCTGCGGGAGAGAACCATGAGGACTGACATTACATTACTGAGCACCTGTTGAAAAAAATGTTCACAATATAATTCCATTTACATACAAAAACTATGTGGTTGTCAATAAAAAAACAAATTGCTGTATGCACAATGTGCTGGTCGAAAATTACACACAAGAGACACAACAACTTCCGACCAACTTGTTTTAACTTCTAAGTACAAATATCAAAAAGCATCCTAATTATTTCTAAATTTGATATATATTTATAATGTTTTAAATTGTATTACTTGTGGTGAAGAGCACATTATGACTTGTTTAGGACTCAGTTTAGGACTTGGGACTTGACTTAGGACTTGTCAGTCTTGACTTGCAGCTTGACTCAGGAATTCCTTGACTCAAGACTTGCTCACCTTAACATGAGACTTAACTTGAGACTAGTCAGTCTTGAGTTGGGTCTTGATTCGAGACATGAATTTCTTGACTTGAGATTTGACTTGGGACTTGACTTGTGGTTTGCAGTTTAATTCAGGACTCCCTTGGCTTTACTTGGGACTTAACTTGGGACTTGTAAGTTTTGACATGCAACATGACTCAGCACTTGCTTGTCTGAGCTTGTGACTCAACTGGAGATTTGTCAGTCCTGACTTAGGTCTTGACTTGGGACTTGACTCAGGACTTGCTCCTCTCAAGTTGGAACTGAAGTTGAGTCTTGGTACTTGACTTTGGGCTTTTCGGTCTTGACCTGCAACCTGACCCAGGACTTGCTTGTCTTAACCTGGGAATTCACTTGGGACTTGTTAGTCTTGACTTGTGACTTGACTCAAGACTTGCTTTTCTTGACTTCAAACTTGTCAGTCTTGACTTGTGATTTGACACAGAATTTTTCTTATCCTGACTTCAGACTTGACTTGGGACAGGACTATGGGCTTGTCGGTCTTGACTTGCGACTTGATTCAGGACATGCTTGTCTTAACTTGGGACTTGACTTAAGACCTCTTGGTCTTGACTTGCAACTTGATTCAGGACTTGCTTGTCTTAACTTCGAACTTGAATTGGGGCTTGACTCAGTGCTGACTTATCTTGATTTAGGACTTGTCTTGGGATGTGAGTGCCACGACTTCAGAGTTACTTGTGACTTGGTGACTCGGTCCCCCCTGTCCTCTCAGGTCCCATATACATTGGGCCCAGTGTACAGTGAGGCACAGTGGGACACAGACCTCATTGTGTTGCATGGTGGGCTGTTTCAGCTAACAGGATTAGACCACTGATGTGTGACATCATCATTTTCAGCTCAAATAAGGGATTGAGCTCACATAAGTATTCCAGCGCCTGGTCAAATAAAAGGTGCACAACAATCGCCTCTAACTACATCTGATGCCAGAACTGACTGTTCTGTGTACATTTATAAATCTAATATGGATCCATAATGAGAGTCAGATAAATGGGAGCTGGTTGTGAAGCTGCAGAGTAAAGCTGCGATATAATAACGCAGTACTATGTTATTATTTCAGAATTTGATGCTCAGGTCACCTGTTCTGCAGATAACACATTTTCAATGAATAAAAAAAAGAAAAAAATAGTAATGGGAACCAGATATGCTAATCATTTTCGACAGTGGTGAAAAATAAAGAGGGTCTGGACATAATGTGAGTGCTCCAAAATGACGACAGCACTTTGCCGGCATATAGTTTATTTCCAAATGAAAATGCCAATCTCCCAGGTAGAATATTTTCCCTCTCTGAGTGTGACAGGACTTCAAATGGCCGTGATGTGAATAAGGCTGTAGAGGAGATGTGGGCTAAATATCAAATCCATCAGAGGCAGGTCGGTATGTGTGACCTTGTATAGAACATTCTTTCTTACTTGTCTCGGAGGGAACACATTTCTCATGGCTGTGACAACAGAGGAGCATCATTTAGGAGGAAACAGTGGATGGGATATCTTCTCTTAGATTTCCTTTATTCTCAGTGGTGTTCAGATCTTTTACTTGAGGAAAAGCTCCAATACTACACTGTGTAATTTCAAGGAACAGTCATACATTGAAACATTACTCAGGTAGTAGTCTGGCTCACAGCATGTGGACTGGGCGCACAGGCAGAAACACATGAGAAAGTTGTTTCAGCAGCACAGTTGCCAGAAGGAAATGTTGGCATTGTACATTTCTGCAAATCAGGGATTTGTTACAGGGCATTTGAATGTTTCACACGTATTATATCAACATTTCTAAGGGTGCTTTCACACCTGCTCTGCTTGGTTCGGTTCAGTCAAACTCAAGTTTGTTTGCCCCGTAAGTGTGGTTCGTTCTTGAAGAGGTGGTCTCAGTCAGTCTCAGTTCTGACCAATCAAGAGCAGCTTTCTCACACAAGGCGTTTGATCTGATCCGCTTGTAAATGTTGCCGTGAGAACATGAACCAACTCTAGGCAATTGTACAACTTTGAAACAAAATCCGTCCCTGATTCAGACCAAAGCAAGACAACTCTCGGTCTGAAAGCAGCCTAAAGTGCTGTTCTGATTACATGTGCATGAACTATAAACATGTGGTGACAAAACCTCATCACAGGTTGACCACAGTATTGTTGAAACGTAAAGTTTCAACATATCTGCCTCATTAGGGGTGTCAAACATACGGCCCGGGGGCCAGAATCAGCCCGCCAAAAGGTCCAATCCGGCCCTCTAGATGACTTTGCACAACTAATATTGATGCACTAAAGGCTGAGAGGTTTCAGGAGCAGTTTACACAGTGAGTAGATACTTCGTGTATAATGCTGCCTTAGAGGCTTTTTCAAAGTCACCAGAAGACAGCTGTCTGAAATAACAATAAGTAACTTTCTATGGTGACATTTGGTCACCTCCCAACGTGCAAATGTCCCACCGAACAAGTTCCCTCCTGAAAGTATTTTGCAAGAGCATCCTGGGCTTAGTGCCACCCAAAACATTTGTGATTGGTTTGAAGAAACACACACAACTCAGAGCATTTTTCCCCTTAGTGAGGAATTATGATGGGTTGAGTCAGATGTTTCTCCAGGGCTGGCACAGCACTACAACAAAGTCTGGAAATAGGTCTGGCCTTGAGAGTAGAAGTCGTACTCAGGTAGTAAAACTTAATCTGATCAGCAAAATGCAGTTAAAGTCCTTATGTCAGCTAAGAAATGCTTGCTGATGTTGTGGAAGGGTAAAGATATCCCTAATGTGAATATGTGGCTTGATGATAATGTCAGTACTCTTCAGGTAAAGAGGATCAGATATATTAGAAATAAGCAGGTAAATTTATTTAACGCCATCTGGCAACCTTTTATTCAACATGTGGAGAAGATAACAGTGTGATGCTTTGCAGATTCTTGTTTCCAATTTAATGTAGGATCCTTTGATTTTGTTTTTGGCATCTATGATTGGTGGGTTGGGTGCTTCATCTCTTTATTTATTCTTTTTTCTATTGTGTTTCTTCTAGAAATTTTAAAAGAGAACGGTGTCTGTACCAGTTTTGTAAATGCAGAAGTAGTTCAGTCCAGTGGAGATTGGAAACCTAACACATTCTCACTTCAACCTCGTCACTAGGGATGCTGCGATCCAACTTTTTCACTTTCGATAAGATACCGATACCACAGCCCTAGTACTGATCCGATACCGATACGATACCAGCGCATATTTCTATCTCTCTGTTCTGACCATTAGGTTCACTTTTTTAGTGCTTATTTTGTAATGTGGAATAACAGAAAAGGCTTGATCAAGTGCTATTACTAAAAATGAGAATAACATACTTCCCAAGATGAACAGTTCACAATAGTAGGTTATTATGACAAAACTTGAGCCATTTATTAGATATTTAAATTTTTACAAGTTTATACGTTTAATACACGTTTTGCATTCGGCCGTTTCGTCTTTTTCGCTTTTCAGAAGAAAGTACTGCCACACCGCTGACATTTTTTTTTTTCCCAACTATTCACGCTGTTTTTCACCCAGTTGTTGTTATCATGTGACCTCCCGCTCTCCTCTCTTCTCTTCTTTGTGTGTTACAATGAAGTGCTGGATGGAAAAGCTGGAGCAGATTTGTGGAATGGAGTGCTAGTATCGCACTTTTCCCCTGCAGTGCGATCTGATCCAATCAACGTCTTTTGGCTGGATCGCAGCATATTTTCAATCCACGATCCAGATCGCAGCATCCCTACTCGTCACATATCAACATCTGGTCATAGACTCTCCACGTCCACATACGACGTGCAAGGTACCCTGCGTGTGTTGATTGTTGACACTCTGGGACGCCGTGTCAAGTTCCGCCTGTTACATGCATTGTCTTCTTTCAAGATACACTTCTGTTTTCATAGGAAATTTGCCAGTCTCCTTCAAAATAAACATACCACATCAGTACAAAAACGCAAACTGACCTTTTTTTTCCTTCAACACATGGTTGGATTAGGGTAAAAAAACAGGGTCTGGCTTTATAATCTTAAGGGACACAAACACCGCTCTCCCAGGTGATAGTCCGTGTTTGTTGGACCCATCCACCACCTCTCCTGCCTGCCAAACTCGGACTTTTGCCCCCTTACTTTCAATTTTGTCCTGCTGCATTTCCCCCTTACAACGCAGGCCTCCTTTTGACTACATCGGCGACCAGCCATGTGTTATGCCTACGTTAAAGGACAGTTTTTTGTGTCTAATTTCCCAAGTCACTGCCCAAGTGCTGCATTTCGACAAAATCACCCTACAATTTATTATATGCATTTCATCATATGTTTTCAGGGTTTATCTGAGGTATCTGAAAGGTAGTGACAAACCTCAAATGCTGAATAACGTCTAAGTTCCCAGAATGTATATTTAAGTACATTACGTGAGTTACTTCCACCACTGCAGATGATTCATGTTCATGTCTATTTTTGAAAATCATCAAAAGAAAATATGAATTAATTTGGCTTCCGCTCGCCATCCACTACTGTTATTCAAATATGAACATACTAACATTCCCACCTTGGTGCAGCATAAAAACATTTTAAATTCAAGCGTTAAACCACTCAGGTTTTTTATGTGCAAACTCAAAGAATGCACATGAAAACAGGCGGATGAAAACACACTTTCTCTGCATTTTATCAGTGCAACACACCACACTCAACTACCAAAGAGCACTAAACTATAAGCACTCAGGGACTTTTAAAAACAAGAATACTTCAGTGACAGTGGAAGTGGCGCAGTATGAGAATGTGTAGTTGTCGGAAGGTTTTAAAACAGTGACATGAAAATGTGATTAAGTATAAAGCAGGAGAGATTGAATGAGAACTTTCAAGTGAAGCTGGAAAATAGGGATGTGAGATGTAAGACTGTGCTGCTACCAAACCAACCAGAACTGGGTTCCACTGCTCATAAAGTATTTACCGTTTAAACCCTGGCTTTATCTTGCCTAACACTGTGAAATAAAAACTGAGAGAGCCACAGATGAAGAAAAGGAACACTGGATTAATGCATGCTTACATACATTATAAACACATACAGTGGTAATTGCCCATCCAGCTAACACCAGCATTTTCAAGGAATTAATAATTCACAGAATCAATTATGCAGCTACTCACACAGAGACAGGCAAGGTCTGCTTCAAAATCCATCACAACCCTAACTCAATATTTTGTCTTTTATAATACACCCACACCAGGCAGGTGCCAGTTTAACTGAAGCAGTATTATTTAATTATTATCAGGAGAATGACTTTAAGGTGTTGTTTTAGTATGATGCAGCTTTCCTCCGTGTAGCCTGATCTGTTTGTCTTAACGCTATTAATTAAATATGAACATAGAGATCTATCCCAGCCTTGTGTTGCCTCATTCCCCCTTTCCTTCATTTTCCTGAGATCCCCTCTTCCTTTTCGTGTAAAGAAATGCCTTCTGAAAAGTCTACCTGTTAAATGTTTTAACAGGTGCTGCCAAGATCTATTGTACGGTGTCTTCCCCGCCCTGTGAGATTTGCCTCCCTTGTCCTTGGCTGGTAAACACAATCTTCACGCTTGTCCCTTACCTGCTATTTAAGAGCTCACCGGCTCACTACCTCCCAGGAGATGCACTAGAATTTATTGGTAGGGAGGTCAGAGAGCCTGTTGTCCTGTTCAGGATTCACTGCCATGCACGGATACAATACCTCGTGCTCAGGATGGGAGAGTGCAGAACGGGGCTCATCTGAACTTATTCAAATGAGAGCGTGTCTTTGAAGCATTTCATGGGGTGAGCTTTGTTATGGGTCCCCGTGGATCTGCTGTTGACAGTCTCTCAGGTTTTCTAACGAAGGGAGCCTTGGCATGCGCCTTAGGGCTTGTTCACAATCACTTGCTGTGCCTCTCTGATCACTGCCTCCACTTCTTTATCTCCCCTTTTAAATATGGCCTTGAAGTCCACTTGAGGATTTTGAAAGGCAAACACAGAACAAGAACGTATACACTAGGTACCAGTTCAGTGCTACCACAGGGGTGTCATTTTGTCCACTGAATCATTAATAGCAGTCCGAGGTTTTTCTGCAAGGATGTTCTGAGAGTGACTGATGCCTGGAGTCCACTCTGCCTGCAACAATGGATTCAGAAAACTCCTACATGCCTCTCCCCTGACAGTCCCCATCTATCACATGATTAATACTGCAGGGGCTGGAATATTCATATTACTACTTGATGATCTACTGCAGGAAGAGATGATACTAATGACTAACAATCGGGAAACCATTACTGTATAAGGATAATGATGAGTATGCTTGCGGCTTTCGTATAGAAATTTAGGGAAATATGCGAACAAACATTGACTTTCAGTCGAGAGAGCAGTAGTCGCGTCCCCTGAGATTCTAAAGCCAAACCCTGTTCTTTCTTCCTAAACCTATCCACGTGTTTTTGTTGCCTAAACCCAACCATGTGTGTTAGTTAAAGGAAATAAAGTAGTGTGTTTATTTCCTGTGAAAATGGAAGTGTATTGTGAAAGAAGACAATGTAACACACAGAACCTGACACAGTGTCCCAGAACATCACCTTGCACGCCGTATGTGGATGTGGAGAGTCCATGACCAAAACATCAATATGTGACGAGGGGTATGTGGGCCGGCAACGTGTGATTCACAGGCTAAATAGCGCTGTGGATCGGCGGTGCACTGGCTGTGGATCAATGAACAGACACATAATGGATTAACATCTTAAACAAGCCAGCACCATTTTATTTCTGATTCTAGCAAAATGATTTTCATCCAACTCACTCTCAGCATCACAGCAGAAAAACACTTCATATAAACATTGACCCGCAACTGCGAGTCAGATGCACGAATACTGACAAAAAAGCAAACTATGTGCAGAATAAAATGTAAAAATAAAAAGCAAAACAACTGCAAATTAAAGGTTAATAATTAGCAATATAAATCATATTTGTCAAAGTGCTGAAACATAAATGTATCAAAACCAAATTTACAATAAAACAAAATACATGGACATGACTGCATCATGATCATTGTGCTACTTTACCTGCTCAACCCTGCCGTGCACAATAAACTCAAACATGATGGTGGCAACAGCTTAAAAACAATATAAACAATATAAAGTGACTCTAAACAAGAGCTTACACAGAAGTCATTTACCATTTTAGCAACATGAAAACACACTCACTTATCTCAAATCATTGCTATGAAACCACAGGAAGCAAGTCTCAGCAGATGCACACAATTAACTTCACAGCATAATATTTTATATCCGTCACAGTCATACTACAACACAGAAAAACAGTTTCTTAATCATTTCCCTTTGAGTGAGCATGAACTAGAGAGTTTATAAGGAGTTTTTACTCTACCTGTGGATCAATGAAGACACACAAGAAGGATTAAGGTTATGATATGGCCGGCGCCATTTTGTTTCTTGTTCACGCTAAATATGGATCAACAGGAACGCGCGAGCGCCACCTACTGATGTGGAGGAGTGAATCCACGATGCGTTCAAGTCAACTCTGTGAGTGTAGTTCTTACCAGTTTTCTCTCAGACCTGGAAACAAAGCTTTTATTTACTTTAATTTCACAGATAAGAAACAATAAATTGTGAAGACAATAAAGCCTCCACAAAAATAGCATTTTAAGTCTTGTGTGTGATTTATCCTGGCTTCATATGAGCAGAGGAAATCTCCGCTCGATAGGCTAATCTGTACAATGTAAAATGCCACAGACTTGTGCTAGTAATGTTAGCATGCTATATTTGTTTGGAAAACGTGTTTAGTACAAGACAGTTGTTTTGTCTGTGAATCTTGTGAGTTGTAATGGAGCTGAATTTTGTAACGTTACCTTTGTTAAATGTTGCTGTTGTCTGGCTTCATATGAGTAGAGGAAAAGTCTGCTAGCTGCTAGGCTAATTTATACAATGTAAAATGTCATAGGCTTGTGCTAAAAACTTTAGCACGTTGCATTTGTGGGGAAAATGTGTCCAGATAAAGATGAGTGTTTGTCTGTGAATGCTGCGAGTTATAGTGAAGCTGATTTGTGTACTTGCGTTTGAAACTTTCTCTATTAAGCCATGTTTAATATGTGTTATATTATTATATATATTTATATATTATAGTATTTTGAATCAACTAAACTTTACAGTACTTGACAGAAACCTCCGTCGCCCACTTGTGTTTTGGAGGTGTAACTGCATGGACTGCAAGTGACTCCCAAATGTGTCAAGTTAGTAAAAAAACACACTACATTTTCAAATGCTGTGAATTTCTGGTGCAGAGCCTTTATTTTGAAGTGCTGTTTCCTGTTGTAGAGTGAGTGACTAAATGACAGCTATTTAACAGAGACAGTAAACTAGCTCAACAACACAGCCAAACACAAGTATGACTCTGAATATTAAACTGTGGGACCTTGAACCAGTGACATCTGGACCCGTTAGGAACCACTGGGTTTAAGTGCTCCTCCACCTCAGACACAATTTCTCTCTGGACTTTGTGTGCCAAAATTTCCAATATTTCATTTTCAATGGTGCTGAACATCCAGTCTCTTCGCTGAAGACACTCAGACGCCTTGAGCAAATCATATCTCTACTCGACATCCACTCCATCATTAGCCGCACTGAACTCCATCTCAATGGCTATACCCCCGCAATGGAAGGCCTTCACATCCAAGGAATTTTATGGATCTAAAAAGGAGCTCCAAAACTGTCCTGGAAATTTGCCAGCCTTTCTCTGTGCTATCAAATAGCTTCTGCAACCCCAAATCTCTCCTCAAGTATAGCCAACCCCGGCACAGTTTGACGTTGTAGGTCAGATCAGAGGTAATTAATCAAATTCACACATTTCACCTAAACATATTTTCCCCTTATTTTGTGACAGGCACGTTATCCAGCTGACTAGAATTTAAATATTTCATTACAACCCATTATGTAGACTATATTCAACTATCTTTGTTTGTTTTAGTTTTTTCTTGACATAAATTGATGTAAAGTTAAACTGTATTTAGCGCTTCACCTCCTTGTGGATAGAGGTTTATTTGTGTTTAGCTGAGGCTTCCTAGTGTTTTAAGTTAAAGAATTTCCTCCCGTATAAAACAAAAACCTCAGGTGGCTGATTTACCAAGAGGGAAACTGTTTTAGCACAATTGCATATCCACTTAAATCCTAGAAAATCCCAACTACCTTTGTGTTTGACGGGCTTTTATCCACCGTTTTGCTGATGATGCCCCTGGAATGTGATGAGGCTGTTAGCCCGACAATAACAGTGATTTTGACGTCTGCCTCGTATTTCTGTTTTCTCTTTTCTGAGAAAGGTGTATAAATAATCTGCTTCTCAGATGCCTGATTAGAGCCTTGATCCTACCGTACATGACTCTGGACTGACGGGCTCTATAGAGCCGAAACAGCGGAAAACTTGTACAGTCCCAGAGCAGATATGTGGCACTGACATATACAAATGTAATTGTCAATTGTTATGAAAGTAATTTCAGCGCCCTGGCTCCCTACGCCAGTTGATCAGCGCCTTCGTCTCCTCTATAGAGAATACATTAACATCAGGCTGCTGGGGTTGCTAATTAACTGAATCACAAAAATAGCTTAGAGCGTCTTGCATCCTATATACACAGTTCGCTGAGAATGGATGTGACGGTAACAGAGGGGTTGGAGTCAAGAAGGAAGATCATTCCCTGGTGCTTCCCAGCCAGTCAGTGTATCGAGCAGATTTCCCAGGGTCCTGTCTGAAGGGCTGCGCGGAGCTGAGAGCCAGGATCGTGCTTTAAAATGATTGCCACTCAGTCCCTATCTGTGCTGACCGAGCACTCTGCCTGCATGTTTAATGCACGGCTTTGGGTTGGTGAGTCTTACAGGAATAGTAAAAATGACGTGCACATGTGGCGATAACCCATCTGTCACGTAGAGAGATGCTGCAAATGTGAAGAGGGATCAAGTATATATGAATTAGGTGGATAAATTATTGTTCATAATACTGGGTTTTAGTGTTTTGAGGATGCTGAAAGGGGGTTGGTGGAGTTTGAGGCAACATTAGAGCTCTATTAGAGGAGTTAAAGTCGCCTGTTTTATGTCAAAAATCCACCTCTTTTGACATAAGTTCAGTCTAACTCTGGCCAGCAGCACCACAATTCAACACTGGCCTTGATAACGACCACAGAGAGTTGTTTGCATTAAAGCTTGAAAGCCTCCACTCAGCTGTTTCACCTTGTTTGAACCAGAGGAGCCACTGCTGCAGTTGGCCGATCAGAGCTCGCTGTTGTGACTGTTCTGACTCTGACAACTCGCAGTCCTCCAAATATATTCAATTAAAGCCCTTTTAACTAAATTGCATTTATTTGGGGAACGTCATAAAGAACTTTCTTCTTTCTTCTTTATTCTTGTTCTACTTGAAAACAAAATTATGATAATTGAGTAATACAAAACATTTAATTAATTTTCCAATATACTTTCCTGGTGTGCCTCAGTAAGCCATCAGCGCCCGACATAAAAGCGCTGTGGGCTGTGTGTATTTGCTGCTGACATTTTGGCTTTTTTTTAAGCCCCTTTTAATCGCTAATTACAAATGGCCAAAATTATTTCTTGAAAAGGTGACATTAGGATTCTGAAACGGTAATGACATGATAGAAAAATACAGTTTAGGTCATTCTGTGGTCTGTACGATATGGTAGAAATCAGACAGTAATCTCAGCACTGTCTTTATAACAAGCCACAGTGGTTACAAATATCAGTATTCAAAGACAATGTCAAAAACTGTTTTCCAAGTTCAGTCGCTCAACTAATTTATTCAGCCAAGTTTAATTGACATTATGTAACATGATTAATGTAATGACATTAATCAATTAGAAAAATAAATGCAAATAAAACCAAACTTTTCATTCCAGACTTTTTGAGGCCCCCCTTCCCAATGGAGCCCTCGGTAATCAGTCCTACTTTCCTCCCGCTATGATGCCCCTGACAGATATTTCACCTGTTAAAAAAAAACAACCTAGAAAGCAGAGGAAAGCCTCTTGCTGCAGAATGTGAATTATTAACCTGTTTTTACCACCAAACGCACCCTCACATGCTCGACAGAGAAAACCAAGCTGCATAGGCAGAGTTCAAGGACCCACACCTGCAAATATTTTAAAGAACTGACATCTGAGTGAATGTGTTTATGTTTTGATCTGAGGAATATGAATGGGGGGAAAAATATATTCTTTGTTTTTCTCAGTAGAATCTTTTTAGCATGCCAGCAGCATGACTCATATCAGCATATCAGAAGTTGATCCAGTCCACCACTTTGGTCCGGACTAGAATATCTCAACAACTATTAGATTGACTGTCGTGAAATGTCCCTTAATTGTAATAACTTTGGTGATTCAAACTTTTCATTGTCTGGATGGAATTTGTCTAATACTTGACCAAATACCTGTCATGTCAATCATCATGTTAGCATTGTCATTGTGAGCATATTAGCATGTTGGCATTAGCATAAAGCACCACCTACTGTATAAATACAGTCCCAAAGAGCTGCTAGCATGTCTTTAGACTCGTGTTTCATTGTATTTAACACAAGAAATTGTGTTGTGTTTTTGTAATGCTTTTATCAATTGTACCTTGTCACTGTGTTTACTGTATGAGGTGCTCTCGACCCAGTAATGCTAGGCCACAATAATAATATATATTAGGGAGGAGGCAACCCTCTCAATATTCAAATATGCTCAAATTGTCCCCTCCATAAGTCGACACTTACCACACGCCAGCTACGTTGTATGTAACCTACACCTACATTTATTTTGCAACAAGTAAAATAAGTCCGTTAACAGTTTGTGACATATGTGTGATGCCGATAAGTTAGCAGCTTCATCTGCACGTTGTCTCACCTTCTACTGTCATATGAGCGCCTGGAGATTTGCAGTGTTCAGGCTTCTTTCCTTCCCTTTGTCCTTTTCTGGCTACCCTTCATTATTTAACCCAGTCATTATTTGTGGAAAGATGTTCTTCTTCTTCTTTGTGGTACAAAGTTTGTCACCACGACCCCCTAATGTAGGCTAATGAAAGGTTAATGTGATTAACGGTTCAGAGCACCTGTAAATCAGGTGATACATGCAGAGTTTAAAGCCCCAGTGCTGTTATACTGAATCTTAGCATTCATGGAACACGTCTTCTCCAGTCAGATTGTCAATATTGATAGTAGCCCAGGTCATTAAAAAAACTCAGAATATAAAAATGTCATAGTGTAATATGACATAAAAATGTCCTAAAAAAGTCACAGTGTGTGCATTTCTCCTGTGTGGTCCTCAATCATATGCTGGCTCCTAAAAAATGGCACTCAGCTATCCAAACTTTGAGAACCCCTGATGTAAGATTTTTTTTCATATGCTCTATAATGGTGGGTTTAAATGTTAAGTTTCTAAAAATTTCGCCTGGAGAGAATACCCCATACACCCTGGAGGTATCGACTGAATATGGTCACCAAAATGTGAAATCGATGATGCCTTCATGTACGTAAAGCCATATAAATCTGAGCCTAAGTCGCCCAAACTAGTTTTTATCCCGATGTCAGACACATTTTGACCTGTGTGACATGTGAAATCAACTTTGACCTGAGACACTTTCTGTAAAAAGGCCACACACCATGTCTCTGTGTCTCGAGGTGATTGATCCTCCGGTGGGTCCAAATGGAGGATTGCTGCTCTCTTGTCTCAGATGAGTATTTCAGCTGCACTTAAAGCCCAGTGTGACTGCCAGGGCCCTGTGTGCTCCCCAGGGTGCTGCGTAATCCTCTCACATCCTCTGATCCAGAGGATAGTGCAATTTGGACAGCAGCAAATGGTTTTTCTCTCATCTTTCTTGGGGCAACTGGGAGTGTTGCTGAACACTAAATGGTCCCTGGGAGTGATGGGCCTGTAATTATGTACATACTGAACACACAACTAAAACAGTCAGTGGTTACAGTCAATATAACAGAGCTCGGTTTAAGTCAGTGCATAAGTGGTGTATAAACAGTGCTGTAGTCTTAAATTTTGACTGAACTTTGTCAAACTGGTCACTGTGATCTGTATGGTAGCCATTAAGGGACATAAAACTACATCTTGGCAGTCTGTCTGTTCACTCATGTTGGCTTCTTCTTCTTCTATTTATTCTAAACAATCCAGCATGGTATAAGAGCTGCGAGCTGTCACTTATTTATATGATAATGTAGGAGATTATTACTATGATCTTCCACAACAACTCAAAGAAGTTTGATTGCTTCATTTAAATAAATTGTACGTCCTGAATATGTAAAAAGACCCATCAAGGATGCAAGAACGCTCCTGAGACAAACACAGTATTTGTTTTAAAGGACTCAAAAGCAAGTTGAAAGTAACATGAGTGTGGAGCTGAATTCTCCTCTGAAGCCACGGGGAGGATTTCTTGATTGTTTTTCTTGTGTGTGCGGTTCCACATGAGTATTCTCTTTGGTCGCTTCTCTACAAAGACCCCCACTCCAAAGAAAGAAAGATAAAAGAAAATACAAAGTCCATTTCTTCTGCCGCTCAGCGCAGACTTGTCAGTTGTTATTATGTGGATTTCTTTTGCACTCTTGGAGGAGAAAATAAAAGGTTTAGCGGTGGTCAATCCTTTGAAGTGACACAGGCCATTGCTAACATTTGTTTCAAGGAGGCTCGGCAGGACTGAATACTAATTAGGCCTCTTTTTTTGTCTTTATAATTTCAAGGAAAGAAGAGGGGTTGCAGGGTTGCAGTGATCTGGCTGTAACAATCTGTTGTAATAGAATCATAGCCTAATTAGAAATACTCTCGACACTCAGGATGAATTCAATATAATTCTTAAGATACAGAGGCTGAGATGAAAACCTGAAGCAGGCGTTTGATGTCGCAGCAAATTGACTTATTCACTTTCTTGCCGGGAGTTGGATGAAAGATTGATACCACCCTCATGTCTGCACACTAAAGCTGGTTAGTTACGATTAGCACTGAGCCTGGTGGGTGACAAACTCCGCCAACCAGCAAATCTAAAGCTCACTACTTTACACTTGACGTCTCGGCTGTTTCGCCGGTGAGTTGACAGAGGTTAGCGCAGGACTATTTCTTGGCTGGGAGCAGTTGCCAGGCAACCAGTGGACATTCCAGGAAGTTAGCGGTACCCACCACGGCGCCGCTGCTATTTACACACGCATGAAGCAGAGCATCAAGTGCTGGAGGCCACACCAAAACAGCTCATGATCATCAGTTATCATCATCATTCATTCATTTATTTTACATAACCGCTTATGCTGTTAGGGGTCACGCGGGAGGGCTGGAGCCTTCCCAGCTGTCATTGGGCACAAGGCGCGGTACACCCTGGACAGGTCACCAGACTATCACAGTAATGATAATGATAATATGTAATGATATCATGATGAAGCACATCTACAACAGGCACCATTACACCATTACAGGAAATATGATATAAATGCCTGCTTGAGAAAAGAAACGTCAGCGTCAAGTTAAGTTAAAAAAGATTATCAGATCGTTTTCTCTGTCGTCTGCTCACGCCTTGGAGCTCTCTATCTCTCTCGTCATAGACCGATAATCCGCAAACAGAGAATGTGAGGTTGACATTTTGGCGTGACTCTATTACCTGTGCCTCCCTTACTGTTCAAACAAGCATTTGGACTAACACAATAAACAACATAGATCCACTGACTACCTCAGAAAGTAGAGCAGGAAGATCAGCTGTTCGTGCTCCTCCAGTGCACGTCGAGTATCCTTGAGCAAGATACAGAACCCCAGATTGCTCCTGTTGGCTGTTCAATCGGTGTGAGTGTGTTAAAAGCAGAACAGCAGGTGGCACCTTGCATGGTAGCCTTGAATGTGTGTGTGAATGTGACTCGTGTAGAAAACTAGAAAGGCGCTGGCACTATGCAAGTACAGGTCCTTTTTTCCATTCATTCCATTGACAGACCCAGATGCACTAGGTCCACTCACATACCCTGACTTGTAAACCATCTCTTATCTGACTCTGCATGTACACTTTGGTAACGGAGCACATACCTCACAAGATAGCGCCCGACCATTTGGTCCGATAACATTTTGAAAGTCTGCAAGAGCTGCAGGATTACATCACTTTATCCCCATTCAGATTAGGGGCGGGCTAAACCAGGAGTTCTGTCTTGAACCACTGAGCAACTTTCATAGGAATTAAAGGGGACCTGGCGTCTAAAGGTGCATCCAGTTGTCTTAGCGCCCAGTTCAGACCAAAGATTCGTAATGAGACAAGTTGAAACGGGCAACTACTTGCAATGTGCCATTCTGCAACGTTCTAAAAACCTGCTGGTTCACACCAATGCAACTAGATGAGATGGTGTATCATCACTATGCAACAACTCTCTGTACTTCTGTTCCAGCTTTTCGGGCTTATTTTGAGGCTGAATATAATTTGTAGCCTCTTAAAATATGAATGAGGATAGTGATAGTGAGACACTGGCTACAGCTGCATTTGTAGTAGTGATGAAACGGTGAAAAACAGAAACAAAACGAGCATCAGATTGACTGTATTCATAAGAAATACGCCAAATAATGAGGCACCTGCTGCAGCAAGTGAACACAATGCCTGCAGTCATTTTGACTTCAATACAAGCCAATAGGCTGTTGAAACAGGTGAAGTGCTTCATGTTCTAAAACCAGCGATTTCACCAGCTCACTTGCAGGTGACACCATCAGCCATCGTGAGTCGAGCTCAAACCGGCCAGTTCACACCACTTGGGACCAGCATAAAACGGTCCTGTTGCGAATGTTTGGTCTGAACTGGCCTGAATCTATCATAATTCTGCACTAAGGAAATCAGGCGTAAAATGAAGTGTGGTTTGGCTACACGAGGCTAGTTTCATGTAGTGACGGGGATTTAGAAAGCAGGTCTAAGATAGGCAGCCAGTGACAGGTCATATACTCACAGTCTACATCCTGTGAACCAGACAAGCACGTTTTTCTTTGCAGAAACAATCAAAACACTTGAAAATGGTAAAGAATACCCGACATAGCTCTATAACCCAAAGTGAAATTCAGCTTTATATGAGGTGACATCCATCACACATATGCAAAGATGTGCTAAAATCCCTCCCCTCTCTGCTGGAGCCCTTACATCCTTTGTGTATAATAAGCCTTGATGCTTTCCTGTATGACAAATACGTATCCAGTCAAGGTAAATGGCTTTGTATGTGTGTGAGTGTGCTTCTTGAAGTCAAGTACTGATTACATTTAGATACATAGTAAAATATGGCTTAAGTCCATCGCTTATTCTTCTCTGAAGGACGAGGAAATATAGGAACATGTTTATAAGCAGGTTTTCTTCACTCCGTCTATGACAAAGAAAAGGAGACATTTCAGTCATGTTTCCATTTATATACTCAGAATGAAAGGAAATTATTGTAAGATGGTACTTTATTGGTTTCAAGAGAGATGGAATTGCACCAGCCCAGAGTCTTAGTTGAATTAACATATCCTTGATTTAAAGCATTTGACATGTACAGTAGGTAGATCTACTCCAGAGTCATCTTACACAAACCATTGAGACATTCAGTTCACTGTTGTTTAGAATCCAGGTTTTTAATATTTAAATGAACTATAAAAAGCACATTAAAACATTTTCTCATTTTAGTTACAAAAATGGGTCACCTAAAGGGCTTCTCATTGCATTCACAGAAGGATTTGAACAGTGGATGTCTAACAGTTTACGTATTTCTCTCTTTTAAAAAAAAAAAAATCCCCACCCAAAATATATAAACTTAATTGCTTAACCAAGGTATATACAGGGCATAACATCCTTGCATCTTACAGGTTATCAAGAAAGTTTGAGGTATACAACCGAAATAAAAAGCCTGTCAGAAAACAAAACAGAAAAAAAAAAAACAACAAATAGAATTAAATAAAGGAAAAATGAATGCCATGATTGCCTCCTACTAGCACAGGATCACAACATTAGTGGGAGATGTTGCCGTGTACGTGTTGGTGTGATACTTCCAGTTGTTTCACCTACGGTCACAAGGGCAAAACAGCAAATAACCTCAAGCTTTGGACTGTCAATATATACAAAGGGAATACAGTCTAATTTAGCAATAGAGAATTGTTTGAATGCTCACTTTATTTGCATCTTGACAAATACACAGTTTGTGTGGAACAAAAAAAAATTATAAATTTATTTGATTGAATGATGTCTTTAACTTACACTGTATATCTTTGAACCAACATTGAAATTAAAGAGCCGGAAGCAGAATCTGATACACATGCAAGTTTTGAAAGTGGATTCAGAAATAACAGTATTGTACAAAATAATAATTACAGTTTTTTTTTTATAATTATCAAAATACACCTTCTTTCTTAGCACCTCTTTATATTTTTTTGTGTGTTTTGAACAAGCACCATTGTAGTCGTTTTCATACAGCACCTGGAGAATCCAGAGAGGAGGTCTGTGTCCCCTCATGTCGCCTGACCCCCTCTCTTGGTTACCTCCAATTCACCCTCCTCTGCCACGCGTTCAAATGTCCTTCACCTTTGCTCCATAACGTGGTTTAGTCATGTGGTTCGAGCCCTACAAGGGCAACAAGTATTTTCCTGGGTTACACGTACATACATGGAAAGACATGTTTGCTACACCATCTCTTATTCAAAACTTGCATGTGGCATAGAAAAGGGTGGGGGGCTAGAAATGGGGTTTGGTGGTACCCAACACGTCTCAACTTGACTTTCTTTGCTGGCCCCATCAAGTCCTTTTTTTTCTTTTTTCATTTTTATTTAGCCAAGGAAGCAGACGGGCCCAACTTCAAACCCAAACTTCTGGTTAGGGTCCCCAAAGTCAGTCAACATGACATCGATGATTGGAACCTGATCGATTTTGGGAGTATTAATCTCCATCACAGTCTTTCCGTAGCCCTTCCTCGTCTGCAACAAGAGAGAGACACACACGCAGAAACAGAGGAACCAATTAGACGAGCACAATCCAGAAAAATGCACGCACTCTGTCATGTCAATCATAGCTTTCCACTCTTCCTTGTTTCACTACTAATGTGGATTCATTTCAGAAATAATAGTTCTTTTCAGCGAGTGCCATAATGATGAGAAACTGATTCCAACCATTCAAAGCTTCATAGTTTCTTAAACCTCAGTTTGAACCACTACAGGACTAAATGTGTCAGAAATCATACTTGATTTTTACTTGAAGCAAAGCATTCCTCTTTTTTAGCTCTCTTAACTCAAAAAATCTAACATGAAAGACAAATTCCAGAGCAGCAAAAAGAGCGTACTGTAATTTTACTTCACATTACTCGTATTGAAACACTGTCATTTGAGTAATGCCTGCAACAGACTGACCTCATCCCCTCCCTGCTCATTGAGACAAACGATATCAATGCACCGCACTTACCGCACATCCGTCTGAGAGGGCCTTGATGTAAGGGTTGTTGTCAAAGGACATCTCCTCATCGTTGGCGCCCAGGAAGCGCAGCGCCTTGTCGTAGCTGTCGCTGGTGGCGTCGTGCCACGCCACAGACTGGTGGCAGCTGTAGGTGAAGTTTTGCCTGGCCGAGGCCGTCAGTAGTCTGAGGAAGGTCATCTGCACCATGTTTATTGAGTTTCCATCGACGTCAACATAGGAAAGCTGTTGGTGGGCAGAGACAGAGAGGGGTCAAAGGTCAGTAGCAAACATGCCCACAGTTTCACTTAACAGATTTATTCATTTCTTTATTTATAAAGTTAAAAGAAAATAGTGTGTATGGGTCTGTGTGAGTGTGTATTTCAATCTTATTTACTCTGTCTTACACTTTATTTGAATTATTGTATTTTATTTTATTATTCATTTTAATTAAAGCCACAAATTAATCAACACTGCTCCTGGGAACTACCCAGAGATATTTTATAAATGATACACGACACGAGTGTTATATCACCATTGACCAGCTCTGTATCTACTGCACATTTGGTCTCATTACTGAAACATAAAAGCAAGATGATGTTACTTAAGACTGCCTGATGAGTATATCATAGTAAGTAAATTACTGTAAAATAAACTGTGAAACATTTTGGGTGCCCAGGAGAATAGAAATAGGATTCTGTAAATAAAATTAAGTCTGTAATTTAGTGATGATGAAGGCAATTGAACATTTAAATGTTATTTCTATGACAAGAGGCAGCTGATCTGACAGTTTTCCTTGTTTCCTTTGTACTGTGAACAATTTCTTTACATACAAAGATAATTTACTGACCCAGGTAATACCAAAGCATAATTTAGATGAGGACCAATTACAAAATACCTGAAACAATTAGACAGAGGTTTCCTAATTAATATTCAGCAACCATGGCTGCCTCTGAACTCATCTAAATCACAGAGCAGCTGTTAAAAGGCTAAGGGTTGCAGCGTAACATAAATTCGTGTTGCTTTGTCACCATAACTTCTAAGGTTACTGAATGGGGCCGCAGAACTTTCATCTAAATCAACTGCTGAGGGTCATCAGAGGACATGTTGCATCACATTAAAGCCCTCTGCTCAACAAAGGCATATTTGCTCAAAGAGTCAGGCCAGACTGACGTCCGCTTAGATGGATTCTAGTAAATATCCCCAACCCAGGAGAACACTATATCACAGCATGGAGATTTCTACACTTAGACATCAGTGAGTCTGATGGTATTTTAATTCTGACATGGCCAACATTATCTGATGACTGGATTAAATCTGGAGTCTCTCTCATTAGAAGTACAGAAAACACAAGTATACCACTATGTGTCCTCATATACAACGTGTTCTCATCCCAAGTCGCCACATACTGGGGCTTTGTCAGTGGCCTTTCATGTCACATATTACGCGCTAAGTATCCCTCTGCATCTGCCGTTGACAACCAGGATGCTGCTACCAGTGCTGGGACGTCAACAGAAGCACATGGTTAGATTTACAAAACAACACCATAGTTTGGCTCTACATTCATATGGGGAGCAAACACCAGGCTGCCAAGTGAAAGTCCTGGGTTTGTTGGACCAATCCACCTCACATCCCCCCTGTAGAGACTTTCCAGCTCTGTTTATTGGTTGTTACCGACAGCATTTCAACCTGTGTCATTTACAACAGTGGCTCCCAACTGGTCCAGCCACAGGGTCCAGATTTCAAGGTCCACACAGTTTAATACATTCAGCATCATACTTGCATATTGCCACGTTGTTGAGCTAGTTCGCTGTCTCTGTCAAGTAGTCACTTACTCTACAGCAGGATACGGCACTTCAAAATAAAAGCTCTGTGCTGGAAATTTACTGTACATAAAAATAAAGGCTGTTTTTTAACAAACGTCACTTGCGGTCCATTCAGAATGGGCCTGTAACCCACTTTTGGAACACGACCCACCAGTTGGGAACCACCGATTTGGAAATATATTGATTCATCTATGGTATTATCTGGCGTCATTTAAGGATCAGGGTACATGGTAGTTTAGCAGCATATGTATGGTTGTCAAAACAACATATTATTAGTATAATAATAGGTTTAGATACACTGTCAACTCTTTCCCCCTACTTTGTCTCTCAAAGCTTGAATGTAGAGAAACAAGAGGTCGACAGAAAACACATGACCCCGACTGGAACATTAACTTTGTGTGAACCTTGTCTGAACAGGTGCATTCGCAGGGGATGTACTGTACTGTGTAACGTTCTGTCACAGTCACTCTTTTAAAGTCTTTCCACTGTGGAAATACATCAGCATGACACCGGTTTGATGGAGCAGGACAAACTTGCTCCTTTCATTTCTGACTACAAGAAATGGTAGCTGATGTTTACCGAGACGATTTTTAACTGTTCAAGGGCAGAGTGAGGACTACTGGAATGCTAAAATACTGAGGCATTCAGCCTGAATCTGCTGTAATGTTTTATTGATGCTCTTCCCTTTATATAGAACAGCCGGCGAATTGTAATGAATTGTAATGACAATGACTGAAAATGAGGCGCTAGTTTAAAAGGATGTGGATTATTTTAACTAAAAGCCAATCTTGTTCATGATAAAAGCATATCCTTTGCACTTCTCTCTGCTCAGGCTTTGCCTGACATAGGAACACACTCAAACCATTGGGATTTCTTTATGGGGAGCAACCTTGGGTCACTGCCTCACAATTTCATGGGTGGTGCTGCTCTTTGAGTCTATTAGCAGCTGCTTGCCATTTTGCAGTGTCTCTCTGCAGGTACATGGGAGAATGCAGGACAAAATAGGAGAGATGGAGCAATCCATTTAGTTTAGCACTGAGTGAAGGAGTTTCTGTTTTGTGCAGGGGATGAAAGGAGAGGAAAAATAAGACTTACTATTTTACCACGCTTAAATTCACTGAACCATGTCCCAGGAACTTCTTTGGGCCACGAGGATATTCTGACCTGTGGAAAGCAGAACCAGACAGGCCATATTAATACAAGACATTATCAAGGGCATTATATTGAGTTATGAATCATGCTGTGAAGATGAAAAAAAAAGTTTGTTGTATAAAGCACAGCCTCAAGGGTAGCATCAGAGTTTATCATCTGGGAGCAGGAGATAAACCTGTATGTTATGTTAATATCTTTGAAATATCGTTTTCACAAACTTCACAGAGGCAGATCATTCTATAGTATTTGCCTTGTGGTGGTTTTTGTGTTGTTTGCAAAAAAGTGAATATCAAATCTGTACAAGCTCAGCCCCGAAGCGAATCAAATGGCGTCCTTTGACAACTTCAGCGCAGTGCTGTGCAGTTTGTTGATGTGTTGGTGTTTAACTTGATGGCTTAATATTTGATGAGAAATGATGATTAGAAACAGGCAGTTATGAATCTCGTGGGTACGAATCCAAAGTCACTTACTCCGTTAGACTTCTTATCTGGATAGATGCAGGTTTCGCCCCCGGCGGTGAAGTTACAGTAGACTTTGAAGGAATCCCCGGAGCAGCCTTGGTTCGGATCAATCCAGTATTCGCCTAAGGAGAACCAAGCACACTCAGACATCCTGTTCTACTGACGTCCACAGAAAATGGCTTAAAGCTGCTTTTCAAAAATTAAGTGTGGCTTTATTCCTTGATCCTAAGTAAAATTCTGCTTTAAAGTAATTTACTGCTCATTTTCATGGTTTATACGCTGGTGGATAAAAAATATATTAGGATGCCTGGAGCAAGGTATAATTTATGTGCTACAATCTTGACAAAACGTTGTCATAAACAGAAGCAAAATGAGAAAATCTAAACCAATTCATACTGCTGAAAATGACAACCTTTCATCATGCTTATTGCTCCACTTTGCATGTGGATAGCCATTAATGGCACTGAGGGCCCAGACGCTGTAAAATGACTTAATTACACTGCAATCAGCAGGCACATATTTACCAAAATAGACAGATCAACAGTTACCAAAGGAAGAAAGGGGAAGGTTTTCACAGTGATGAGCCCAATTTTCTCTGGGCACTGTTTTCAACAGAAAAGTTTGTCAGAAAAACAGGTGTCTTGACCGAGAATAAAACTTGAGAGACTCTCTAGTGTCTCAATTACAGAGGGCTATGAAGCTCCTCTCCGCTGCAGCCTGACTTTGTGATTCACACTGATAAGAAGGGTTGTGCTTTGATTCCGCTCACCATCAGGGAACTCTGGGTGGCAAAGCTGCAGATCTTTGCATGTCCTGGCGGGGTTGTTCTGTGTGCCCATGGGGTATTTCATGCGTTCGATGTCCTGTTTGAGGTTGTTGAGTGAGCCGAAGATGTCCTCCATGCCCTCGCCGTAATCCATGATGGCGGCGGCTGCGTCTGACTGCATGTCACTGGAGCGCTTGGTCTTTTTGGGTGACTGGATGGGCAGAGGCTGGATAACTTCACCTGGTGGGCCCTGTTGTTATGGTGGCGAAAAAACACTGTTTAGATTCCATACAAGACTGACCTTAGATTTTGTACGATGCTGCAGCACTGTGACAATTTTAAACTAGTGGAAAAAGAGGCAACAGTACTCACAGGAGGACCAGGAGGACCAATTGAACCAGTGTCTCCTTTTGCACCAGCAGGACCCTGACACGAACATGAACAGACAAATGTTATCCAAAATAAATCTCGCATACACACAGTGACAATGTGCCTTTAAAAACACTGAGAGTACTCACACTTGAACCCTTGGATCCTTTGGGACCTTGAGGACCCTAAACGAGACGGGACATAAGCACAACAATTTGGCAAAGGCATTCTATTGTCAGTGTTGAATCTAAATGAATGACTGAATCAGTAAAAACTTACAGGCAGACCAGGAGGACCTGGGGGACCGAGAGGACCAGAGGCTCCACTGATACCCTGTGATGAGATAGAAGGAGAAATCAGATTTATATTAAAGAAAGAGAGAAAAGTGTTATTGTGAGGCTTGAATAATGAGTGAAATAAAGATGCTGGAATATAATGGCACAGAACCAGGGACATGGAATGAATACTTAGTTCATGAGCTGAACAAATGCGTAATGGTAGAAGGCTTTCATATGGACCTCTGAGGGGTGTTTTTTATTAACTGAGATGATAAGATGTCTTTATTTTAGCCATCAAGTGGAGGCCAAACACTGCACATCCTGCGAGATGCCATTTCTTTGAACCCAGTCATTCACAATCTTATGGCTCAGTTTTGTCAGCGAATAAAGCCAAACAATATGAGGCCTATTTTCAGACCCTAAAATAGAAATGGTAAACTGAGTGAAAACTTTCTTGAAGCTCTTGTGCTCTGACAAAAGGGGACATTACGATTTCATTAGGCTTAATCTCCAGATACTTAATCCAACCCATCATCTTAAATCACTAAGCCGGGGCAGTCCAAGGGCCACAGCAGGACAGAATAGCACATTCAGTCATTCTGCAATGTTTATTTAAAAATGGATGAAGGCTGTCATCGGCCCTTTATCGAGACGGAGCTTCAACCTTCTCTCAGTGCTGCTTTGTTTTTGTACTGCCTGTTTCAGTGGAGGGCTCAGTGGTTGAGAAAAATATCCTAATTTTAATGCTGAGGTTCAGAAGGAATCTCATTTCGGTGCTTTGCACAATGAAGTTATATTATCACAGCAGGCATCAGACACACAGACACTGATCGTAATGGAGGCTGGTGGTAAAAAAGAAGATCTCTGTTTACAGTGACGCTCATTGGGAAACGGGGAAATGAGGAAAAGTGGTTGGACACCTGCTAATAGACTTTAAAACTAACAATAAATAATGTTCTATTCAGTCAGACCAAGGCTCAAATACGGTGAAGGGGAGACCACAACTTTAAACAAGATCCTCAAAGTAATGTTTTTAAATCCTCAAGGCTCCAACATATTTTCACAATTTCACACTTTTCAGGACTCAAATTTCCAGACTTCAAGGTCAATTTTCTAGGCCATATTTGACATTTGAGTACAAATATCTGGATGTTTATATTATATTATTTATATGATCAGCTCTGATCGGATCGACTGATGAATTATCCATCACGCAGCTCAAACTGCACAAGCTGCTGCTGAGGAGAAAAAAGAATTCACGAAGAGTTCTGCCTGCGCTGCGTTCAGGGACCCCCAAAAGGACACACACACACACACACACACACACACACACACACACACACACACACACACACCTGGTTGTCAGCCAGTGCCACACATAGATTCTAATTGTGTAGAAAACACTGATATTATATTTGGGACTGTCAAGCCAGCCCTCAAAAAACTTGCATTTAACGCTAGTGGCCGTTCAGTCCACACTCCAAACATCTCCGCCCAAAGAGGAAGTTAAATAACAGGTTCTACCTACACTTCTCTCTTATTCCCTCAAAACTGTTGTATGTGGAGAAAGACAGTTGATTGTTGAGTCTCATTCCCAGGTTGTCAAATATGGAAGCTCTAGGATGGTGGCTCGGTCCGACTGCGAACCCCAAGTGTCAGTTCTTGACTAACCAGGAAATGAAACTCAACAATCACCTACAATTACATACAGAACCATCAACATATTCAATAAACAAATAATATCATATCACCGATTTCCCCATTTTTTGTCTCTCTTATAAATAAGAACCAAAATTGAGTTTAAAAAAAAGTTTTCAGAGCGTCTGTGCAGGCTTCTTTATTCGCTGGCAGCCATAAAGGCATGGTATTTATACTCTGTTTACTTTTCTAATAGCTACGTCACTACATATCTCATATATGTTTGTGCAAGCTGTATTTGGTTTAGTTATAAGGCATTTGTAGCAGAGCTGTTTTGCAGGCTGTGACGTACGGACAGGCAGCTCTGCTTTAGATCGCATAAAGTAGCACATCACACTTCTTGCCTTGCTTTTCATGACATCCAGCTTGCTCAGGCCTGCACTCCCTCACACAGTGGTAAACATTTTGGCTGCCTACTACAAAATATGAAAGACACTTTG
This sequence comes from Epinephelus cyanopodus, assembly GCA_026686955.1. Taxonomy (NCBI): domain Eukaryota; kingdom Metazoa; phylum Chordata; class Actinopteri; order Perciformes; family Serranidae; genus Epinephelus; species Epinephelus cyanopodus. Next base: position 8,695,848 of record CM048935.1, read on the forward strand.
CTTGTATGATCCATTCATTTTTAGGAATTCAAAATTTTATATTTCAGTAAACAAAACAGGGGCGAAAGCCTGGAGATACGAATAATTTTCCAAACTCTCTTTTCTTTTTTCCATAGTTATCCAGACCTGGAAATGACTAAAATCAAATTCTGTACTTCTCCATACTTCATAGTAACCCTGAATATGAATGAGTTATCCGCTCTGTCAAAATCTAAAACCAACATAATGTTTTCTCACTGTGGATACTGGAGTGAGGAAGAGGCACTGCGGTGCAGCGAAGCCTTTTTCAGCAGGTTTTAGTCAACGGCAAGTTATTGTGGCGAGACCTGTGGCCACAGTGGAAGGGTAAGATGTGAAGGGCAAGTGGCCCGAGGGCCGACGTGGGGATGGAGTCATCAATTACTTACACTGTCGCCCTTGCCACCGGGAGAACCTTGGGGCCCGGGCAAACCTCTGTCTCCCTTCTCTCCTTGCTCACCAGGAGGTCCGATCAGGCCGATCAAACCTGGATGACCCTGTGGGACGAAAACAAATGTGCACACACAAAGAAGAGTCAAAGATAACAGCAGTGTCCCTTTGTGTGGTCAAACTTTAGAGCTGTTGCATGCGTGTCTGACATGGGCAGAACTCTAACAGCTTTCCTCCACAGAACTGAAATGCACTTGGGAGGCTGTGAAGGGTGAAGTTTCATTACAATACAAATCCCCAGGCATTATAATTGAAATGTCTCTCCTGCAACAGACACACAGAAAAAACCCCTGAACAATTCACAACACAAAGATGATGACTTTGAAATAGGCAGGCTCTAACCAGGCCCGATGATTTGACAGCATTAAAAACGCACAACATGCAACACAGTGCCTCCATTGTGTGCTTTTAAACTGCTCTCTCTCAAGCCATCATGTCAGTGTGTGGGAGGCAATTTAGATAGAGTAATGTGTGCTGTCTGAATATCCTTTGCAGTTATATTTCACCAGCAAATTTGACAGTGGCAGCGAAGAAAGGAGCAAGATTAGACAGATTAGGGTGATACATCACATTCAGCTGCATATTCAATCCTGTTAAGAGTTTTTCTCCCGCACCAGCTATGGCAAAAACTAATTTTGTTTCCTAAATGTTAACATAAGCACTATTATGGACGCTGATGTGTGATTCTAAAAGATGTGCGATCAACTGCAAGGTCGCGGAGGCTCTGTGCAAGCCTTGACTCAACCCTGAACCTAGATCTTTGTCCGCAGGTTCTTTTCACTGTTTTCATGTTTATCTTCCAGCCTATTTGGAACACGGGAGACAAAATCTGTTTGCAGTCAGACACAAGAAAAGGGGTTACACTCACCTTTTCACCCTTAGACCCGGGGTCACCTTTCAGACCAGGAAGACCAGGAGGACCCTGAACAATAATAGCAGGAGTTAAAAATCAATTTCACAGAGCAAGGATAAAAAAAAGATACAGCAATGTGAATGTGAGGTAAACAAGCTAGACAGAAAACTTAAGAGGAGAAATGAGGCAACGGGGATGAAGAAACATGAAAGAACAAAAGAAGAGGCATAAAAATCATCAATTATAAGATAGAAACAGATGAAAACCATCCATGTATAACAGATATGACTAACGGGGACAGTCCAGCTTTTTTTGTTTAACCTGACTAATCTTAAAAACGTGGAAAATTCTTGCCAAAGTCAAAAGTGAAAAAATATACCTTCCAACTACTCAAACTCTAAGACAGATACATAGGGAGAAAGACGGAGAGTGCGAGATATTATGCATACTAACCATGGGACCAGGTGGACCATCTTGTCCTGGGGCGCCGGGCAGTCCTTGTTCACCCTGTGAAAAGCCATTCAATTGCAGTGAGCATTATAGCCTGCTGTATTTTCTCTGGCCTGCCATCGATTTGCTGTGCTCAGCATGATGATTAATAGCCCAAACGGGGGGAGAAAAAAGTGTGCTGGAATAAACAAGCGAAACTAAAGAATAAGCCAAATGGGTGTATTGATTATTCCATGAAGTCTATCATCATGCCTTAACGGTACCTTTTTATGTGTGGACACTGTGGGTGTGTGTCTGTGTGTTTGAGAGAGGATCTGAATGTGAAAGCAGCGTATGGCAGGAAAAGATCACTGTTGGAGTTCTGACTTACGACAGGGCCGGGTATTCCACGCAGACCCTCTGGACCGGGCTTTCCTGAAGGTCCCTGAGGTCCGACTGGTCCTGTTTTACCTGCTGGACCCTCAGCACCTGCCTCACCCTGTATGTGGATATACAAGTGTTGTGAATGCATGACATAGGCTGGAAAATATAACACAATACAGAAATATACAGGATCTGGCTGAGAGCAGTACACACCTTATGTATTGTTTTCATATTTTCGGATCAAAACTGCTGATTTTTATGATATTTATATGAGATCAAATTCAAATAGTTTTCACTCTTTCTTCTATGACGGCAGGAAAATACAGATCTAGTGATAAAAGAAACTGTTTGAGACATTTGTACCATGGAATTCAGAGAAAAACATCTCGCACAATCTCGCTTTAAAGAGAATTAGATGTGTTTTTTATACCCAATTTTCTTGAAATGAAACGTGTGAAAGAACAGGATGGATAAACAGATAAGTCAAGGTCAATTAGACAAAGATTCATGTTTATTATTTATTTGTATAAAGATGAAAATATCAAGTCTGCTGTGAATTCTTGAAGAACTGTGTTTGATTTATAATTTTGTGTTTGGCTTCATTTTTTAAACTGGATGACAATTTCGTTTCTTAATGTCAACCCAATAAGACAAGCTGTTTTATTTGTTGCATTCATGCGTTGTATTGTGTTTAAGTGTGTGTGACTAGTAATGTATAGAATTAAAAAATCTACATGTGCAGCAACCTCTAAAATCTGCAGCACATAAAGCAGACTTGATATATTGTCAGGTTTTCTTCGGAGCCTCTCGGTATCGCAGAGTATTTTTATCACAATTCAGCTGCGGGCTGCTTTTAGCTTTAAATTATGCTGAGACAGTATGTAGAGTGTAGATCGGGTAAACGGGGACAAGTAAACAAGAGTTATCAAATGAGCCAAAGTGCTCCTCACCCTCCAAATGAGATTCAGAACAGGCACAACAATATATGGTGCTACATCCTGCTATGTTTTCATTACAGGTTCATGAGAAAATGAGTATGGCCTCAAGATCAAAGTATGCGCGGCTGACTGACTGTTAATCTGAAATACATCAGTATGCACGGAGTCTGGACGGAGCGCATGAAAGTAAGACATCAAGTGTGAGCTGCAAGGTATTCACAGATTACAGCTTACTGCAAAGTGGTCAGAGCTACCTCACTGATTATACAGCTGTCTTTTGAAATTTTCAAGCACACATTTAAGGCAGATTTCCAAGATAAAACATAAAGTGTTTCATTAAAGGTCATCGTTAAATGCAGATATTTTTAAGGAATCCATTTGCACATAGACAGTTTATAATACTAACATATTATAGCAGTACAGTGCACTGGAAAATTAAGTTTTACACCCAAACTTGTGTAACTAGATCAGCTGAGAACAGAGGTGTGTTTTTGTACTTCATTTGATTCATATTCAGCATGCACTCGCTGATGTTAATTGATTCTGCCAATGCACAAAGCAACAGATCACATGTGTAGATTCAGACGCCGATGGAACCCGGAGATTGGTGTAAAACAACTGCAAACTCAGAGAAACTTCATTTGGGCTCTGATTCACACTAAATGGAGAAAAGCCCGATAACTCTGACTACCTGAGGGCTAGACTCCTTTTGTCGCTCTTGAAATTAAGCCACAGCACAATGCAAGAAACAAGTGAATCTTAGTTTTACTCAAATAGGCTGCATCCATAAATTTCCATCTAATCTTGGGTGGAAATTAAATTACTTCTGCGTTTTTGTGCTTTTAATTCAAGAAGGGGAACAATGTGGGTACGGTGAGGTGATGGGGGGAGGGGGGGCAGCTGAGGGACTCGCTGAAATGACTCTACTGTGTGAAGGATGAATTGATTTTGTTACCTTAGCGCCCTTCTCTCCTTGCCTGCCCTCTGCACCAGCAGCCCCCGGAGGTCCCTGAAGAGGATGACAGGACACTGCTTTAGCATTTCAACACGACATCGACACACAGTAACTACAACAGGACAGTACAAACAAGTGAATGTTCATCATATTGATCTGTCGTAGTATTTCAGAGGCTTACATCACTGCTTCATTTTTAAAATATGTACCATGTTGCATCCTGTATGCTGTATAAATGCTTTAGTTTTAAACTCAGAATGATCATCACTGGCAGTAGAGATTTTGTCAGGTCATCTCCCCAGCCTCTTGGCATTTCAGTTTACTTTTATGAGATTTCATATTGAACATTTGTCTTGCCTGATAAACTATCTGGTTGGTGCTGTCTTTCCAACAGGGCTGATAATCCAATGCCCTTGAATCTGCACTGCTTTAGCTATGTCAAGATCTATTTGAATGACACGGACAAGCCTTTGTCTGCCCTCGAAAACATGCAATCACGCAGCCATGTGTGAATGCACTCAGAAAACACACACGGCCCTCCTCAGACATGCCAAGGGTTGGCAGGTCATCTTTTCTTTCTGGTCAGGAGCTCTCAGGCCCACAACGCTTTTTCTTTCAACTCCACCTCCAGCCGTCCCTCTTCAAACCCGCTCTCCATCCAAATTCCACTCTCATCTGGCCGACTGAAGCCTGAGTGCTATTGACTGAGAGGCTATAATGTGAGCTTGCCTCCTGTCTTGGAGCTTTCATCTTCTCCTGATGTGAAACTCTTACTGGTGGAAGAAGAGGCCGGCTCTTGATCAGCACAAAGAGCCATTACAATTGTAGCATGATATACAGTGGCTTGAGTCAATGTGTAGGTGCGGTCTCGTGTCCAAGGTTGTGCCTTGACCAGAGGGGGCACCTTTTTGTTGGCTCTGTAGCATCAGGTGAATGAGACACAGTTTATTACTGTTCTTAACTGCATTAAATTGCTACTGAGAAAGGATAAAACTGTGAAAAATTAAGTAGTGACCTGAACCCCCCAAAAAGAATTAAAGCCAGATGAGGTTAATAACATTTCCATATTTCTTTCTTCAACAAGCAGAGTTGAATACAGTTCCAGTATTAAGGCATTAGCAAATCAGATGAAACCAAATTTGCTGCTGTGCTAAATTGACTAATTCAGAATCAGAGGCTGTGCTGGGGAGAGATTTAAGGATTGTTGCAATTTTCCAGAGGCAAAATGCTGAGAAGACACAAAAAGGGCCAACAGATCCTCAACAACTCTTGCTGTGGAATTATGTATTCAAAGGAGCAGCCTGTCGGGGAGCAGCAGGGATCATCTTAGGTCCCCCTTTTTTTCCTAAAGCGATTAAAGACCTGTGAGTGATAAAATAGCCCCTTTCCTTACCATAATCCCTTGGCCATTTAGGTGCAGCATATGCTGATACCATGCTAAACACTCAGAATGTAAATTTCGTCGGGCACATTAGAAAAGCAATCAACCCTGGTTTAAAAATGCATGACATGTTTTTCCTCCCATTGGACTGAGCCTTGGAGTCGTTTTTTGAAATGCAGTCAATCACTTGAGAGATTGTGACTTTTCTTTCAAATTGAGGAGAATGGCTGCTCATTTTCATGTGGACTCTGCGCTTCACATCATATTGGAAATATGTTAATGTTCCACCTCAGATGTGTGCATTCAAAAAGCAGCTTACTGGGTTTGATATGTCACTCAGTTACCACAGGATGCATTAAAGGAAACTACTTACTGGATAGAGTGAGAATGGACATTACAGAGACATAAACTTTTAATGTGGTGAAATCTTTGTATTTTATATTAGCTTGGATTTGTTTTCTCAAAGTAGAGACACAGCTCCTCTCGAACAGGCTGACAGTGATGATAATCCAATCACATAGCAGCACATTAAAGATTAAAGGTTTTCATTTTACTTCATTCTTTTTTGGTAGACACTCCTAAAACCAACCCTTCTCCTCTCGTAACCTCTTAACAACTTTACCACGTCCATGTTATGCCTTTGTTTTGCTCTAACTGTCAGTCAAGCAGCAATGGATCAATAATGTGTCAGACTCGCTATATCTCTCTCGCTTTCTTCCCACTGCCACAAGGACGTAAATGAGTTTGGAACCCACGGCTCTCTTTTCCAGCTATTTTTTTGGTAAGCCTTTTCAATTTCTTGCTAAGGAAAAAAAAAGAGATTCATGATTTTCACATCCTGCCATTCATTTCTCAGCAGGCTTTGAGGCAGATTTCTTCACAGACAGCGCAACGCCTTGACCCCTTAAATCTCCCACTTTGTTTTCCCCACTCTACTTTTAATGAAAATGAATCTCTCCTGCTTTACTGCCAAGATTGAGTTGTTCAGGAGAGTTGTTGCAAAGCAAGGCGGGGTACCGGTCTGTTGGCTAAGGAGCCAGAGCACAATGCCAACAGATACACACTCCCTTCATCTATTTTAAAAAAGGACTGAGACACTCCACGTGGGCTTGTTGAGTCATGGTTTTATCACTGACAAAGGCTTTGGTCAGCAAGAGATTTCATATCGAAACAACTCACTTTTGCAATGATAAAACGCCAACAGTGAGAACCATCAGACCGCTCTGTCATGGGATGCACAAATAAAACACTGTAGTAATTTTCGTTTTAATGGCCTTAGACTTACTCTCTTGCCAGGTGGTCCAGGTGGGCCAGCTTCTCCTGATGGACCTGGAGGTCCCTGAAAACAAGCATTTACAGACAATAAAACAACTTGTATTAACAAATGATTCAGTGCTGATATGAATTTTGATGAGAACGCAGCGTGCTTCAACAAATCTCTCGTTACGTCTGCCAAAAGGACAATAACACAGAGAGCATATTGACATTTAGGGAATATTCAACCCCAGGAAAGTCCGAGCCAAAACTCAGAGTTGGATGCAGCACTGCCTGAAATGATACGTACTGGGCTTCCTGAGACACTCTCCCAATTATCTCTGAGTTAATTGCAAGCAATCAAACCATTTTTTTATCATCTGCATTGGTAAATATTTGGCAGTACAAAAAAGAGACGGCAGAGTTATTGAGCTGTTTTATAGGTTGAGCACACAGTTACATGTAAATACAAATAACAGAAGGACAGATATGTTTCCCTCTCAAACAACACTGAGCCAGTTTATCATATTTTAATAAACCCTCTAAACACCATTTTCCACTGAGTTCATAAACATTCATTCATTCAAAAATCAAATATGTAACATTCACGGAGTAAATAAAATATCTTCGGTGTTTTTCTTTGGCAATGATAAAGGCTCATTTTACATTCATAAATGTTAATAAGAGTTGTGATTCGGTGTGCCTTACACAGGGCCAGCACATTACTGTTTGGCTTTTATTTCTAATCATACTTAATGAGTGAGTCTGCAAAGCAGATAAGTCCATTTACCCCACACCCAAGAGTATGGAGTAAATATCATGAATTAAAATGCCGCAGTGTAAATTATTTACTGACTGGATATAATTACAGCTTTTACTGCAGGCAAACTTGTGCTGGACTACTATAATATAAAACAAATGTAAACGAGACATATTCATACTCATTCATATACAGTGACAAAGTAGCTGATTGTTAAGATAATTACATTATATTATTTGCTTGTAAAGTGTCCCACAAGTGAACCATATACAGTACATGATATATATACACATGCATGTCATTTGTTCAGTCCAAATACTGTGAAATGGCTACTTACCGGCTGACCGGCCTCACCATCCTCTCCCTTCTCTCCTGATTCTCCATCAGTGCCCTGTAAAAAAGAGATATTCTAGTTAGATAATGCCTCACACTGAAAATATATATCTATATTTACTATCATATTGTTATATTCATGGATTTAAACATATCGTATTCACAGGATGATTTACTGTGTATAGGCCTGTATGGAATAACTACTGCTTTAAGACTTTATACTTACAGCAACACCTGGCTCTCCAGGAGGACCGGGGTCTCCAGGGAATCCAACAGGACCCTTGAAGAGAGAGAAATGAGATGCATCAGTGTGGCAAAAGCAACCTGAGGCGCTGCTGCGGAGACATAATTTCCCTGGATACAGGTATTAAGGACATGCTTAGTAATTTAGACAGTGATTTAGTCCTGGTGTACCTGGTAACAACCACTGAAGGCAATTTAATGGACTTAATGATGATGTTGCAAATCCACGAGAAAAAGCCTCGCTGCATTCCATTACCACGCAGGGATAAAATATAATCTCCCTCAATAAAAAGGCTTTTTAGTTCTTGAATATGGTCTAGGATAAAATTGCCCGCCTCAAGGCAGGTGGGGGACACATCCAGTACGCAGCACATTTGAGCCTGTTAGACTGAGTGCCGGAAAACACTCTATGCAGATTTTGAGACTACTTGGTGGACTTACAGGGTTGCCTTTTGGACCGTCATCTCCAGGGGGTCCTTTGGCACCGGCAGGTCCAGCAGCTCCAGGGGGGCCAGCCTCTCCTTTCTCTCCTCTCTCGCCTTTAGGTCCCTATAGTTGTGGGGGGTGGGGGAGGGCATTCATTACATCAGAACAGTACCACAGGGGGCAGCATTTCTATTTAACAGTCTACACTGAACTGAGAGGTGGACTGATATCTGTGTGTGTAATGGAAGACAACAACTCTGAACAATCAACACTGCTGTAGTGAAACTGTAAAGTGTACATGTGTTTCTCAGCACCGTGAGGTCTTAGACATGATGTTACTGTGCCTATACTGTCCTGGTACAAAGGGACAACTCACTGTAATCTCAGGTGGAATGTGCAGCATTTCAAGCATTGAAACCTCCAGCTTCTGCAGCCCCACCCGTGCTGATATAATAGTGCAGTCTTCCCATTTTGTATGATAGAGTCCTTGTGCTGCTTTGTGGCATGAAGGAATTCTCTGAATTGTGATTTGATTTTCAGTGAGATTGTCCCGTATGTCCCTATTCAGTGCCCTGCATTTAGATAGTCAGCTTTTTCTGTGCCACTTGATGGAACTCTTTAAAAGATGACAAGAGCAGGATGTTCTCACTATTTGTACGTCTTGCTACGAAAAGTATTGCACCAAAATTTGTACATACCCCACGTAATGATGAGCAAGTAATTTGTGCATAAGCAACATATTTTGGAAGGCCAAGGTTGGGAGGAAGGTAGGGGTGGCGGATGGGTCACAAAATACAGGACTTGTCACCAGGTGACTGGTGCTTGGAACAGTGTGAACTTTGAGTCGTTTCAAGGTACGTCCTCACTGTGTTTCTTCTCCTTTACCTTGCCAGAGTAACTTTACTTGCCTAAAACTATCCTCCATAACTTCACGTTAATTAGGTATCTTAATTCGTCTGGCGCTAATTTGAAGGATATCATACAAACAGCTGTAGTTTCATACACTGTTACACTTTTAAGCCACATTAAAAAAAAACATTTTAAACACTGTTTAAGCATTTTATTCAATATTTCTACTTTTAGTGTTTGATAACATCCATTTCTTGATAGTGTTTTATCATTAACTGTATATTTATTGTGTATGTGGCTTAAAGCAGCGTTTGTTTGTTTAATGTACATGATTATTGTGTGCAGTTTTTAATGGATGGGTCAGGATGAAAACGACCGTTTAGCTAAATTACAATATATAATTGCAACATTTGTGTTGGATATTGTACATAGCGCCTTAAAAAAATAAAATAAAATAAAACTTATGTTTACGTTATTGTAGTTCTCAGTATTTATTGAGTTATTACTGTCCCAATGTCTTCAGTACTCAAGGTAACACCTCACTGTAAGAAGAGTGTAAGAGTAAAAGAATAACTGAAAGGCATTAGGCGGGGCTGTGCTTATGATGGGGACTTAAGCTGCACACTGACTTTGGAAATGTCAATGACACCAGCAGTGTGATAGCGAACTAGCAGGGGACATTATAAATGCTTGCAATCATGCTCCTCTGCCACTCCCACTGGAGATACGCCATCTTTTCAATCTGCTGTTGTACCTCAATAATGATAAATGAGGCAGCGGAGCTAATAGAGCCATCAATGATGGGTGTTTGGTAAAAGTTAAAAAAGCTAATCAAATTGTCATGAATCTCCTTCTGGCAATAGCACAGGCAAGCATATGGATATGGTAAATTAACATGCAATCCTTCAAAATCCTTTAAAATTAAAATTGACATTCACTATAACAAACACTATAATAGAATTACAGCATTTTCAATACATGCTACTGGAGAGGACTCACAAAACTTTTAAAGTCCTTCACTTCTGCACTGTTGTAGCTATCAACACAGCTAAAAGCTGCACTCAGCAGTGTGTGCCTGGTGTTTTGATGCCAACCTGCTTCATGGTGGCTGCAATCATTGTTCTTTAGGACAGAAGCACCAGGCATATCCTCCTGGTAATTATGTCTTAAGAGTCTGGGAAGAGACTCAATTTGGCAGGCCATGTGGACATGGGGTGCAAAGCAGAGGAGCCATGCTGAGATGAACTACCAGCCTCAATGCGAGGAGCAATTACTTTCAGTGTGATGAATACACAGTGTCACTCTGAAGAAAAAAACCTTCTCGTTAGATTGGATTTTGCTCTATATTTGCCTAAAGCTATCTATTGAGCACCTGTTTTCCTGGCAATACGCTACAAATATATGTTGCTGATGCTACTGATACTGCTTTCTACCTTGCTGTAGCACAAATACATTTTATCAGCCTTAGTGGTGTGAGCATTAAAGTAATGTAAAGTGGATGTTAAAGACTGAAATTCTAATATATGTTACGTGTGTTGATAAGCAAGATGCACTACACACACACAAGAAAACAAGATGCGCTTACATACACGATTACATACAGACATGAGACATTCCTGCAACACATATTCAGTTTGTCAAACTGGCAAAACAAAAGCAGAGCTCACTTACCCCAGTTCCAGGCTCTCCTGGTGGTCCTGGGTTTCCAGCCTCACCTTGTTCACCCTGTGGTTAGACAAATGTCAGTGTCTGGACAGATAAACCTTCAGCCTCGCACATGGAGAGCCAAAATGCAGCATTTGAAAACAGTCACACCTACTCTACCACTACACTTCTTACATATTAACACTTTATGATGTTATCAATATCAACAATAGCCAGGCGTGTAACTTAACCAAGTCTGTAACTGTAGTTGATGCAAGGGTGTTAAAAGTTACTGTGTTCCAAGTGCCCCCTTAAAGAGTTGGTAGCCCCTCATTTTTTATTTCCCCGAGCCATTTTAACTGCTATAGTACAGCATTAAGCATTTATAGAGCAGCCGTCTGCCAAATGGCAGTAAAATGGACGAATCTAGTTGGAAGCGTTGTAAAATAGACATTAATAGTGTCACAGCACTAACTCAGACAAAAAGTCTGGGGCATATGAAATGAATGGACTGCAGGTGGTAACAAAGGGCTGCAGCTGGATGGTCTGGAGTGGGCTTCGAGGGGTGGGCCTGCAGTATTTCAATCCCAGTGCCCGACATCACTTTAGGAAGACAGTTTAGGCAGAAGTTGTGATTCTTACCTTTTCACCCACAGATCCCATGGGGCCGACACCACCTGGAGGGCCTTGTGGACCCTGCAGCAGGAAATAAAGGAAGAGATGAGTCATCATCCGTCACCTTGGGGGACGATGCTTGATGATATCTTGACATTGCAGTGTTAGAGTGGTGAGGTAAGGCCACAGTCTTACATGGAACAGATCCTTTTTAATACATGCAGGTTACACCATTTTGCATAAACACAGTGTTATCAATTAGCTGTACGTACATCAGCTCCACTAGGACCCTGAGGACCTCTGGGACCAGGGGGACCTGGAGGGCCCTGCAGAAAGGAAACACAGCATTATTAAGGTGTACTAAACGATTAAAAGAGCGCTTACAAGAAGCAGATGTGTCACTTACCATGGGGCCAACATCACCGTTCTCTCCCTTCTCACCAGGAGGTCCAGGAAGCCCCTGAGCACAACAAAAATGAATAAACAATTATATTATCAGAAAAGGAAATAATCACGTTACAAGCACGAGGTCCCGTTGCATGAATAAGCAATGGTGTTCTTGATGATTTAAATTTGTTTGCGCTGTTAAATGCATTCATGACAGCTGTTCCTGCTTGATATTTAATTTTTAAATTTGATTTGACTGCTGGAAAACATTGTAATGATGCACTGAAGTATTAAATATGTCTTTGGGCCAGAACATGCATAAATGAATCACTTGAATCCATGTTTTAAATGCGGTCTAGTCTTATTATCTGTTCAATGAAATATTCAAGGGATATACGCTGAGCAAGGTCAGGAACAAGTCTCCTGCCAGATGAACCACATACCTTAAAAAACAGTACATCCTATGCAGACAAACTCAAGAGAGAACTAATAGAATCAGAGGACGTGCAATCACTAAAGTCATTTATTAATACACCAAATATTTCAAGACATGGTAGGGCAAGTATGTCAGACATTTAAGAGGCTAACTTGGCTAGACTTTTTGAAATAGCTGAGTCTTATTGTGAAGAACTCAGCGATTTATCTGATACCTCCTCACTCAGATGAGCACTGAGCACAACAGCGTTTTTACCTTACTCAGAAATACTCAGGCGAAGGGGAGATGATTTTATTCTACCATTCTGTCCCCTGCTAACATGTAAGACAAGCTTCCTGTTCTGTTTGCTTTCCCTTTTGTAGTCAGTGACGATTTCATCTTCACACAAAGGTGTGGACATAGATCCAACTCACTCATGCATGTTAAATGAGCACCGTGGTCAGACCTCAGATGTTCGTTTGATCCCTGACATTTCTACCGGTAATTGCTGTGATTAAATTGCTGTACCCTGCCTCGCCTTCTGTGTGTGTGCCTATTCTTGATTCAGGGGTAGTTTGTCATCTGTGTAAGGGGAAAGGTTTGCATAGGAGGTGATCAAAGAATGCATTCGTCTGCATGTGCTTACAACCTGAGCGGGCGCTTTACTGACTGTATGTGTGCATAGTGCGTTCATGCCCCTGTTTGCCGAGCACCTTCAGCGGGTGCTAAAAGCGTGTGCAGCCGCATGCTGATTCCTGCCGTGCTGAGAAATCTCATCTGCGTAAAGGTCTCCTCCAGACTGAGATCATTAGCGGCACTTCTAATTATGCAGCAAGGTAAATGTGCTCGATGAGGAAGTGACTATCGGCGCAGGTCAGTCCACGCAATTAATGGAATCGCGATGGGAAGTGAATTACTCCCAATTAAAAGTCCATTGAATACAATCCTGCAGAGATAGGATAGTACCTTGAAACGATGTGCAGTGGTCTATGTAATTTCATCAAGACAATGACCCCAATCTCTGCAGTAAACTCTTTACGTGTTTAGCTTAAGGAGTCGATTACTAATAAAACAGATAATTACTAACAAATACAAAGGGGAAGGCCTATCTCGTTAGATTATTACAGCGGTGATACAACACATAATTAAGCCTAGTTGTGGCACAGATTGGTTTATGAGTACACTTTTGTGTCACGCTCATCTGCCCTTCCTACCCTAATATGGCTTAAACTATGTCTTTGGATGGGTAAAGTCTACTTCACCACACATCTGTGGAAATCCTACCATGTTGCTGATCAAAAAGCAAAACATAGCACGGATGATATGCCTTTTTCTAAAGGAGTGATGGAGGACGGATGTTGCCAGCGAATGAAGGTGAGACGTGTAATCATTGCAGGTCAAAGCTCGGTCACTGTACAATACACACCACAGAGTGTGCAGAGTGCGCAGGTGTGTGAGATTGTGTGTCTGCTTTTGTTTGCACTGTAGCATGATGTGGGATGAATGTCACACAGTGTCATGGCCCCGCACAGTTTAGACAGGTAATTTAGTCATCCTGACTCTACTGTAACATATCATCTGTAGACACTGCTGCTGCTATTACAGGCAGAATGAGCGGGTAAATAACAGATTATTATTGCAGGAGTCTTGTTAATAGTAACAAAATATAAGAGATGCATAAGATAAAAGAATAAATATACAGTGAGTGGCTTTACCTACTCGATAAAATATGTCATGAATAAATGTTTTAAATTCAGTGTTCTAGTCCTCTGTGTTTCTTCTTCCCACCCCTTGTGAATGCTAAATCAGCTCTTCCTTCTCCATCTACGGGTGACTATTGTGGAGCACTGCTTCTCAAACCTTTTGCTTTGAAATATTTTTACAGCCAAGTACCTCCTGACCAGCGCAAGACATTTCTGGTGGGGGAAAAAAGAGAAAAACAAGCTGTAGCAATGGTCTCTTAAGTCCAAAACACACCGTCACAGCATGTCTTATATGACGCATTTCTTGTGTCACCCATAGCACAAACCTCATGCATGCCATTGCACGTCGACAGGACCAAACTGAATATGACCGACAATATAAAGCATATAAAATAAATATGAAGTGACGCCCTGCATTCGGGATCCTACTGTGTGTTATTTCAGGCATTTCATCACCTGAGGAGCCAATCTCTGCAGTCATACATGGTTAAACAGGAAATCTCTTTTTTAATATTATCTTTATGTAGCCAGGGTTATGGCTCATAAAGGACCTGATATTTTTATACCGCAATGATGAATTTCTCATCATCCAATGTGACAGCGACAAGACCACAGAAGAAGAAATGCTATCGCTTAACAAGGGACACAGTCAAGGCACATTGGCAGTACAGTGGAGTCTGAGTCACTGGGGTTGGACGTCCACCTGGACCAATGTGTCCCTCACCACCAGCTTCCAGTGGTTTATATAGAAAATAAATGGAGTGGCTGTTTTGATGCACATCATATACCACTGGTACGACCAAATGTATTAAAATTTTGATTAAAGGGATAGTTCAGATGTTTTTAAAGTGGGCTTGTATGAGGTACTTATCCATAGTCAGCACACCCCAGTTTGGAGAAACACGCAGTACTGCCACAGAAGCTAGGCAATGTACAGCTGTGGAGTGGATCAGAAGCAACATGAAGTGTAGCCACCTTAAAGATCAACAAGAGTTTGAGTGTATGCTGTATTTAGAATATTTCCTCTGCTTTACCTCGCCATCAGGCAGCTCTTTTTGACAGAGAACTAAAGCCAGTATCTACTGTATGCTCTCTTTAAAGCCGCCAGACTCCTTTGACAGAAAAAAACTAACTGATCGGGTCAGCTGTGTTCGGCAGGGTAAAATTACTGTTTTTGTCAATGGCGTCTGGTTTTGCAGAGAGCATTAAGGAATATAGCAGCTTCAGCTCCCTGTTGGAAAGGCCCAAGGACAAAAAGGTAAAGGAGTGAAAATAATCTCAATATAGCGTACATTCAAACTGATATTGATTTTTTTAGGGTGGCTTAAATACGTTTCGCTGCTGGCCCCGTCCACAGCAGTACACCGACTGCCATCTACCGTAGGTTACACACTGGCTAAGGATAAGTACCTCATGCAACCCCACTCCATAAATAAAAAAAATCCCTTCAAGTTTTCCTTCCGGATAAGTAAATATAACATCCATTATCAAATCTCACTGTCTATATTGTCTTGTTTTATGTGGAAAACTACTGATGTGAATGAAACTGTAAGTTTGAGGAGCTGAATATGGTCCTAAAAGCTTCGAGAAGATGACTGTGTTTTGCAGCATGTGGAGCAGCACACAGCCGAGCCTGGTGGGACGAGGTTGTGGAGGCAGAATTGGCTTTTATTCTGGCTTCTATTTGTCCTTAATTTTAGTACATAAAAATGCTGCTGCCTCGCTGAACATTCTGTGTCTTTACACATTATGCCTTTTATGCTTATCTGAAAATGTTACAGTAAATTCATGATTTACACAATGTTCATTGACTGAAGGTCTTAATGTACCCATGACACTGACAAAAACACATGTATAAAAAATATGAGTATATAACCATGTGTAATCACAGCTTGCTGTGTAAAATAAAGACTTGTAATAGCCAGAGCATTATCCTGGACAGCTGCTTACATGACACAAACTGGATTATTGTCAAATTACGGCACCATATGGCTCATTGTACACGATTACTGTAAATGACTGTATGTATTTGTAGAATATGTTTGCACATGTGTACGTGTGTGGATGGCACTTACCTGCAGGCCGATGGGACCAGGAGGTCCAGGGAAACCTCTTGAACCTTCATCTCCCTTCTGTCCAAACATACCCTGCTGACCTCGGGGACCAGGCTCTCCATCGGCTCCCTGAGAAAACACACACAAACACACTGTTACTGTGGCCGCTTCTCTTAACACCGAATGTATTAGCATGTGTTTAAGAATATTTCTAATCTTACAACTACTTGTAAGGCATAAATATTCATATAAATATGCATATTGTTTAATGATAAAACACAGAAGGGCCACTAATTAGAAAGCTTTTTAACTTTATGATTTTAAACACCTGGTATATAGTACTTAGTCTTCATCGGGAAAAATCCCCCGGCTCATTGACAACTAAGTGTTTTAGGTTTTAGTTTGTAAAGCTCATATGTGGTCCATTACATTGGTCTCATTAGGACAATTGTACTCACAGCAGGACCTGGGGCACCAATGGGACCTTGAAGACCAGCTGGACCAGGAGGACCCTGAACACAAACAAGAAAAGGTTTACACAACTGTAAAAGTACTCATGCATCACTAAATGCTCACTGTTAATTTGATAATGGTGTTACTGTGTGGACAATATGTAACAACACAAACTCTGGCTGGATGTAAATGTGTGTGCAAGTAAAGAATGAAAAGATTTTGCTTCCTGTAACGCACCTGTTCTCCCTTGTCGGCCTTGCTTCCTTTCTGACCGGGCTCTCCAACCTCTCCCTGGGAAAGAGAAACGCACACACAAACAAACAGTCAACCGTCTCAGCTGAGCTTCACTTCCTTTCTAAATGTCAACAGCTTATGAGACAATCATTGAAAACCCTCTGCTTTAGACAAACAGCCATTATCTGCAGCTATAACAGTATGGATGCACAAATAAGGAGATGTAACTCTTTGTTGCTCTGTAAACCTCTGCAGGGACATATGTCTGATAGTAACCTTATGGGGCATAATGATCGTAGGAGATGAAAGGAGCGACAGTATTTCACTTTTACATCTCCTCTAATTGTGATTGCTGGTGCGTTTGGTTATGAAGATGGATAGGCAACAGTCAGGGGAAGAGAGACATATTTTCCATGCAGATGGCCTGGGTGTGAACATGGGGATGAAGATTGATTGGCAATCTGGTTCAGTCCCAAAACATATCCCAGTTTGGGAATGAAAAAGGAACTGTAACTGGGGCAACAGGATGGGATGGGTTTGCTTGACTGACCTTGTCACCATCCTCTCCAGGTGGACCCTGAGGTCCAGCAGGTCCGGGCAGACCAACAGGACCCTGGACGCCGTCACGACCAGCAGGACCTTGAGGCCCTTTCTCACCCTAAAAGAACAAAGACATTTGTTTTTATTATATTTTGAAAAGTAGCAGAGCTGAAGGTCAAAGGAAGAAAAAGACAGAAATAAACTATATGGGCAACAGAAAGATTTTGTGTCATCCTCTGTAGCAAGGGAAAAATACTTACAGGTGCTCCCTTTTCTCCAGCAGGACCCGGGGGACCCTGAGGGCCAGGTCTACCAGACAGGCCAATTGGACCAGCTGAACCAGCAGGACCTCTTTCACCAGGAGAACCCTGTGGGAGTGAGAAACAGAGATGATGAAAGGAAGATAAAAAGCAGAACCTGTGTTATGTTTGTTGTGGAGAGAAGGAAACATATTTCAGAGCTTTGTTAGCCTCCCCATAAACATAACCTGAGTATGCTGAACAATAACCACTGCCATTAATACATCTACAAAGCAAGACCCAACTGAGTCCCACTGCTAATGGATCAGCACAGGCATACACACCCACAGACACAAACCTCTTTCAAGAGCAAAACGGAGAAAACAGCAGGAGCAACACACAGTAACAGGTGCCTTTTAAGTTCTAATAAAGCAGCGCTGCTCCTTGAAAGCAGCCGGCATTATCTGCTGTCGGGGGGCTGACGTCTTGGTGACTCTCTAAGCTTTGAGCAGCTCACTCCTGTTGCTGAAAATGCATTTTTGTCTGAAAGAGGCTGCCGCTGTGTATCAGTAGTATTCAGATACAGGAACTCAGCTCACCCAAATCCATAAAACATGATGGTGAAAAACACCCAGCATTCTTTATCTCTGCTGCACTGAATTAACTTAATGTGTATTTCTGCAGCTACACATTTGTACATTTATAAACAATAATTACAAATATCAAATATTAATTTTCTTTGCAACATTCTAAATGTATTCAATTACGTATCCTGATAAATTAATTTTCCTCAGTGATATATTGTGAGAACAGAGTTTTAGTGTCCTAAAATAAATCTTCAGTTAAGATTAAAAATCCAGTTCAGCATGAAAACATCCCTCGAAACTCAACACCCTATGTTTTCAACCCTACAGTGTAAAGTAAATAACATTTATGTCTAACATTTTTTTTTTTATAATATCAATTATAATCTCTGTAAACGACTGAAGGTAAACATCATTTGTATTCACCGATGAAGGAAAGAGAGCGAGGCAAGGAACATGATGTCTCCATAATTAATACAATATTTATGTGCCAATAGGTAACTAACATTTGTGCGTAGGTTTCTTTAATGCGTGAAATGTGTGGCCTTGAGGAGAAAGAAAGCATTAATGTCCCAGGGCTGTAATTGCCATTGCAGAGTCACACTGCAGCTAGATTATTCAAAACATTTTCCATCAACATGTTTACGCTTACATAAATGCTGAACATTAGACGGTCAAGTATCTCCTGAGCACATCATTATGTTTGAGGAAAAAGAAGTGGCACTAAGCTCACAATGCTTGCTATGAGCATACCATAAACATGTTATGTGGAAACCTGGCTTTATACTGTAATCAATAACATAACATTTGCAACTATGACAACGTATGTAAAATCTCTAGAGACAATGAAGGTGATTTAACGTTTTGTTTTGTTTTCTTTCTTATTGTTCATTTCCGCAACTGATTATCCTGTCGGGGGTCACGGAGGGCTAGAGCCTGTCCCAGCTGACACTGGGTGAGAGGCGGGGTACACCCTGGTCACCATACCATCACAGGGCTGACACACAGACAACCATTCACGCTCACATTCACACCTACGACCAATTCAAACCCACGCTGACACGGGAAGAACATGCAAGCTCTGCAAAGAAAACTCTGTCGTGGCAGCAGCAGCCAGTCACGTCCTGCTAACCTCGCCACTGCCTTCTGTGAAGACGCACTCAAGTCTCTGTGACAGTCTAAGAAGAATGAACACAGCAGGCATAAAGTTCCAGGATACAACCTTTGGGACTGATGAGGCGTGAGTAGGAGCAACGCCCAGGATGACTAGACACTGTGACTCACCATATTGGTGCACTCCTGGCTGTGTGTTTTTGTTGTGTGTGTTTGTTTGTTTGGGTCTGTTTCTGTGTGCCAAGAGGCAATGGAGCAAACAGTCTTGATACCCGGCCACTCTGGCGTGTGATCGCTCCTACGACAAATCGCTGTGTGCAGCGGGAGGAGGTGAAAGTTGGTGATGCTCTCATTGGAAAATTAATAAATAAACCCCTGATTACGTGACCATGATGGCTTAATGAGTTTGTGTGTATTACACATGTACTTAGCTCACTCAGTGCAACTGAATTAATTTACTGTGGTTGATTTTCTCTCATGTCTGCCTTTAACGTCACTGTGGCTGCAGTTCAACAGTTCTTATTTCCCCGCAGCACTTCTAGTTCTTGCTTTATGTGAGGAGAAACCTGGGCTCTCCTTTATCTGCAGCTACAGTTGTGATGTCCTTGAGCAAGGCACATCACCTAGCTGCTGCAGTGGATTAACTCACAGTACATCACTAGAATGTGTGAGTGTCTATAAATCCATGAATGTGCAGCACTGCCCAGCTGAAAAAGGAGCACACTACTCAGCCAACCTTACCCGCGGCAATAAAAGTTAAAACAAATAAATAAATAAGTGTAGCTTTCTCTCATAAGTTTGCTTATCCTGCCTCCCCGGTGGTGATGTCAAAAGGATAGCAAAAGTAAGGATGGCCCCGTAGTTAGCCGAGAGAAACTGAAGCCACTTTTAAAGCTCTTCCTGTCCAAATGATGTAAACTGCCCTCTGGTGCTTGGCATATGCAGGTCACACTGAAGCATAAAATATACTACACAGGCCTTCTCGCTAATCAATAACACAAGTAAAATATAAAATGTCAGAGAGAAATACAATACTGAGAGGAAACAGGGGTGCTTTGGTGTCAGCTAACAATATACTTACAACAGGACCAGGTGGACCTTGGGGCCCCTCTCCTCCCTTCAGACCTGCTGGACCCTGAGGAAAAGAAAACGAGACACACATGAGCACACACTTGATATACTTGTTAAACCCAGTGTAACTTTACATCAGCCTACGCGCTCCCTCTACAGCACTGAATTTCAACACCTCCATCATGTGATGCAATCCAGTCTGGGCTGTCTACCTTGTTTACTGGTTTGTCACTTGAGTAAAACAACACTAGAAATGTGCTTTGAGTGCATTTAACCTCAGAGCACGACTCAGGGAAGCATCATTGCTGCTATTAACATTTTCATCCTGGTAGACCTCCAGCATGAATCCATGATCAAAAATACAGTGTGTTGGGAAAAGAAATCCAAAATCCATAAAAGGTAACTCAGTAATTTCGGGCACGTCTAAAAAAAAAATATATCATTCCCTCCATAGTGTGCTCTTGTGGATATTGTAGCTGGAGAGCGGTGGGATTTATTATTGCTCATATATGGATCTGTAAGTCATACACGACTCTGTGTGTGCCTTTGGGTTTATGATTCCCTTCGTCTCATTTTGCACATGCAAGATTGTGAGTTTTGTCTTGCGCATGCAGGGGTGTGTATAATATGTTGTATGCATGTGTGCTTTCTTCCATGTTTGTCAAAGCCCAAAATCTGTGTGTGTGTTTAGCTCCCTAGTGGGCCACAAAAGAGCACATGGCAGTGTGGGTAATGAGTCTCCGTTGGCTGTGGCTGGGTGCTGGAGTAAATTACAGTGGCAGAAAACAATCAGCGGTGCTGCTGGCCTGCAGAGTCTGACTGACCTTGAGGATGCAGGCAGCACAACACTTTCCCTCCCCACAGTATATCCATTCCTCGCCACAACAGTCTAATTGCTCACATTCCCCTCTAAATAATTTATTAAGTAAATAATGCATACAGAGACAAACAGATAACTTTGCTGCCCCCCCCCCCCCCCCCCCAAAAAAAAAAATGCTGGCACTGGGATATGAAAAACAATTCAAGTCCTTGAGTTACCAGGGAAAGATTTTGCAAATGGATCCCTAACCAACAATTCCCTACCACTATAAAAGAGGCCCATGATGCATTGCGGCGGTTAAAACAGTGGTGTCGGTGGCAGTGGAGCGATGCGGAGGCATGCCTGTTCATTTGTAAGATGTCGCCTTGGATTTCCTCTGCAATGGGATGATTGCTAGGAGTGAATTCCAGGGCTGGTGTCTCTAATGAAGTGAATGGCTCTAGATAGACGCTGGTTCATTTGTTATGTAGCAATGTTCTGTCACTTTCTACTAGCGAACACATGTAAAGGGAAGCTATGATGAATAGGAGCTCTTACCGTGGCGCCAGGTAGACCTCTTTCTCCAGGGAAGCCTCGAAGGCCGGGGGGACCGTCTTTACCAGAGGATCCCTGTGGTCCAGGGTCTCCCTATACAAACAGTCCCACAATACATTGCATCAGTACAACATTATAATGATCATATCAATAATTTGCTTTATTACATGTGCAACTGTGATTAAAGTGCATGAGAGAACAACAGAGAACATTTTCTTTTCTCCTGGAAAATCACAATACCAGCCCCACAGAGCCAGGCTACATCTCACAACCACTGTTTTCTCTACACGACTCATGTGGAAAACATTTTTCAAGGACCAACTGCGTCTGACCAGATAGAAGAAAAGATTAACAGCCCAACAAGTGGTGCATTCGCCCAGGCGGTTGTAAGAAGGGTGATTGTGTGAAGGACAGTCATCTGTCATCTGTTCTGTTGCCTACCTGAGATGATGCCCATCCAAGCAAATTGTCGACTGAGCTTTGCCAGACACGAAGCAAAATTGGAGGCTTTGCCAGGCTACCAAAATAAAATGAGCATTTTTGGTACACAGTGGAAGTGTCCACATGACAATCAACTCTATTCCTTTTTATACGGCAAAGTGGTGCATGATGAACACGCTTTCAGCCTTTGACTGTAATTGTTGCTCCAAATATCTCACTGTTTAAATTACACAGAATTACTTGAAAGTACAAAAGTTTCAGTTTAGTTTTAGTTTGAATTGGTGTTGGCATGGTGTCGGTATCATTTTGGAGATGCAAAGCACATGACAGCCAAATCTTGTATTTGAGAACTGCTCTGCACCCAGAAAGAAGGTTGGAAATCAGGAGTTAAGAAACGGCCGTCCTACTTAAAGAAGCGTCCTCCTCCTCTGAGCCCTGTGGTGAAATCTGTACATGAAGGTATGTTTCGGAATTTATGTATTCATATAAAGTACTGCACACATTACACAGCTTGCAGCTGAGTGAGAGAAAAACTCTAAGAAAATATATTGAAAAGTATATGTCATGAAGATAGAGTATGCACTAATGGCTTTGTACATCCCACCACAATAAGAAGTGCGCTTGTTTTGTACCTGACATCCATCTTAATGGGCCATTAGCTTCAATTAGTTTGAGGTATGTGTGTTTTCTCTGCATTAATTAACACAGTCAATACACAAGTCTCAACTTAAATCAAAACCAATGCAGTATTGCTTTCACATTGTCAGCCACAACATTAAACACAAAGATTTCAGGCTTTAAGACTCACTCAAAATGGGAGACAAATTAATGTTGAAAAGGATACATAACCTTGTGTACTGTACTGTTCAAAAACTAAAAAGCTCAAATCAGAGGTTAAAAAAAAAAATCAGTAATGACTCCACGTGACACCAAAAACAAAGCAGACACTTAGCTTTTTTTGACTGAAATGAGCAGACAGAGTCCTTGCTACAAGGAAGGTCGATAAGATGTGCAAGCAACATTTGTTCAGCTTCTGCAGCTGTTTGCATGCCCTCTCCTGTCCCTAACCATCACCTCAGACCTTGAGCTAACTTTTAGAGTTAGTGCCAATAATTGCAGGGCAAACTCGTTTACTTCCTGGTTGATTTTTTTACACCACAACTCTAAAACAAGAACATTTGACTCCAAAAAGTTACTTCTGGCTTCACTGGCTTTTCCTTTGTATTGGCAGGCTGACTTTATCTGCAAACAGGGAGGCACAGAAGAGTGGGCTTGAGAGGTATAAGAGGATTTGGGCTCTGCTGCCAAGACCTCCGCAAAGTGTCCCTGGCATACTGATGCACAGGCCTGAGTGGAGTGGGGAGGAATGGGGGGCTGTGAGTGAGGAGGGGTTTGGAGTTAGCCGACGGACTTGATTAAACTGTCTGCTGGGTGAAGACAGGAAGAAAATGAAAGCAGAAGACATGGGTGTTTGAGGGAGGGGATGGGGTGCAGGGGATGCTGAGTGGTCCTGGGAGTCAGGGGTTCGGTTTGGAGCAGCCCATACTTCTACAAAATGGCTTCTTGTCTGCTCCTAATGGGCACTCAATTGCCGGCCAGCGAGGGAATGCAGCCCCAAACCTCAGCTACTGTATCTTCAGCAGTCTCGTATAGCACAGAGAGTAAGGGTGAGACCTTGGTGTTTGCTGGGGTGTTTCTGGGTGAATCTACTGCTATAGATTTATTTCTGCTTTCTAACAATCTTATTTAAGCCATCCAGCAGTCTATTGAGCTCTGCATGTCCTCCAGAAATATAACTGCTTGTGAATGCAGCCGGCTCAATCTGCGAAATCAAATATGTAGGATAATTGCAGCTGCATAAGTTCAATTTGCAGCCCACCGCCACGCTGTTGATCTCTCTATCAACCTCCCTAGCTTCCTCTTGTCAGCATAACTAACACAAATCTAATACAGCTCATAAAAAAATCTCCACTCTTTTGAGCAAATTACACTGTATATCTGTTACCCACCATAGAAGAGAAAGGAAACAGTAAGGCCAATTTTAGCATGATATGCTACCATAGAAAAACAAATAAGTATTGATTTGAGAAGTATAATTGTTAGGAATATTTCTCTCCTCTTCAGTACAGTAAACTGGACACATACCTTCGCTCCCTCTTTGCCAGCAGCACCTGGAAGACCCTGCTCTCCGGGTGGGCCCGGGGGTCCAGGGTGTCCTCTCTCACCAACGGGCCCAGTCTCTCCAGTTGGTCCCTACGATGTCATCACACAGGAGGATATTACTTGCAGTCAAAAATAGCAATGATACAATATTGGCAGTCCATTTCTAAAATGAGAGCTGTTACGAACAGATGTGAAAATATCCAACTTGTAGTTGCCGTGTATTCATTTTTCTAATAAGACACAAATCATTGAAAACAGTGGTCCACAATACCACTGACATATCGCTTGCTTTACATCTACATAAATTTATAATTTTAGCACTGCCCTCAATAGCTGATCACAAAGATCTGTCACGTAGCTACCTTTTCCGAAACAATATGTATTTATGGAGGGGAATAACAATGCCCTCAAGATGTCACATTCAGAAAGGAATTTTTTAATAATAAATATATTCTTTAAATAATATATCTCCCTTACCTGGGGTCCGACAACACCTCCTGGACCAGGTGGACCAGTTTTTCCTTGGAAACCCTGAAAAAAAACCATAGTAAATCCTTATTTATACGGTTTATAAAACACACAGATTATCTGTTAAAGCCCAAGTAAAGAAACCATAGGGATTCCACTTGAATTTGTTTTCGCAGATAAGCAGGGATTTAAGTTTGGTATTACCTCGATGTAGGAACAAGGAGTTTTCAGGTTATATTCTGAATCAGGGACAGATTATTTTACATTATAACGCTGGCTGGTAAATAAATGTCTGCAGATACAATCTCTGAGTACATTGATCTCGTCATGACGTGGATATTACTTGTTTTTAGCCTTAACTGACAGAAGTAGACACAAACAGGAAACAGAGAGAGAGGTGACATGCAACAAACGACCCTGGCTGGAATCAAACCAGGCCATCAGGATGCCCATTCATGTACTCGGTCAGAGACAGAGGCACAATATTTTACCCTCATGGACCATTTGCATTTGGATCCATTACAATGAACATATGCCTAGCAGAACTGACTGGAGCCAAACTTGTTTACTCGTGAATTACAACATGTTTTCCCTCTGGTAAGTTGCTCATGACGAATTTGCTGCACATTTCCCTTTTCCCTAGCATAGAAAGTATTAGTGCTTTACGTTACACAAAAGTATTTAATTTTATATTTTTAATAGTAATACTGTGCCAGAAATGCCAGCTCCATTAATGCAGTATCTATCTTTTTGGTCTATCACATCACCGCTACACAAAGTGTCACATCATGACCTCAGAGTCTGGCTGTTTCAATTAAGATTTACAAAGCAGACAGAACCGAGACACAAAGCAGACGAAGGACACTTGACATGTCTCTGACAAAGACACGAAGCAGATAACTCTTTATGGAGTATTCCAGGTCACAGACATTCAGGGATATTCAGATGCTAACAATACATCACTCTTATTAAGAATGATGGGTTCTACAAGAACACACACGAAAACAGTACTGATTTTTTTAATGTGAGAGATGTTTTTTTGTGCTTTACTCACTGGTTTGAGTGGGATGGAGATCAGTTAGATAAGATTATGTAACAAGTGTTCTTACACCAATCAGAGTTTCAATATTTGACTAAAATCTGATAATACTCATAGATTTGTGTGCTTGTGATGCCAAGTAACAACCATATCCAAGACAACTCCAGTGAAAATCTTATTTCTAACCTTCATGTCCACACAGTGATGTTTTGTTGTTGCAAAACATATGATCAACGAAACAAGCACTCAAAGCCATGGCTGAGCATTTTTGCCCTGCAAACTGAAAGCACCATCTCCAGGCACCGGTAAAGTTTCTTACAGTTTACATCCATGTCTGTGAAAACATGGACGTGTCACACATATCTTACAATGAACACAGTTTGACAATTAGTGTCACCAGTTCAGTATCTGACGAAATGTCTCCCCTTCTGTTCCTGAGTTATGACACTGAGTCATTGCCAGAAGTGTTTTATGCAGAATATTATGATGCCACAGTGAAGCTGATCTTTGACCTGTTGGGTATAAAATGTCATCACTTTGTCATCTTATCCTATTAGAAATTTGTGTGGAAGTTTGTCATAATTAGCTAAAGAGTTCTTGAGCTATAGCCAAAAACATGTATTCGGAGATCACAGTCACCTTGACCTTTGATCAACAAATCCCTGATCAGTTTATTCTACAGTCCAAGTGGACTTTGATTCAAATTTAAAGCTATTGCCTTTAGGTGTTGATGTTGAGATATCATGTTCACTTAAATGAGTAAGACAAGGTCACAGTGACCTTGACCTTTGACCTATGACCACCAAAAATAAATCACTTCATCATTGAGTCTAAGCGGAAATTTCCCTTGATAAGTTCCCTTGAGGCGTTCTTAACATACTGAATTCACAACAATGGGTACGTACGGACGACCTGAAAACAAAATGCCTGCGGCCACAGCTACTGCCAGCGCGGAGGTATAACAGGGATTCAGACAGCCAGAATTGGTTACGTCACAAACCTAAGAAACCAAATCTATCTTAAGAACTTAAACTTTGACTTTTGCTTGTTTTGTTATGAATACCTATTGTTATATTGACACACTGGAATATACCTGATTTAAAACCAAGTTAGCATAGGCTCTGAATTATCAATAACCATCAATCTTTTTATTCTAATATGAATATTATATTATATTATGTAATGACCATTCATGGTGCCAAACCACTGTGAATTTTGACACAAACTCTGCAGCTCTAACCTAATTTAATTTAGAGTCATTGGTGAACTTTCTGTCTTGCAAATAAGAACTGTGGTGGTTGAGTTTCAAACAATTTGCATTGGATTACAGACAGTTCTTCCCATCAAACTGGGTCTAGCAAATTAAGTGTACGCTACTTGCACAGCTCCAAACAGTAAAGAGCCAAAGCAAACAAGTAGCTGGTTAATAACATAGAGCAGAAGACCCCTTAAAGTTTCTCTGAGAGTTGATGGGCCAAACCAGAGCTAAAAGACCAGTGAATATTGGGCTTATTTTAGTCTGGTGGCAAGACACATGACTCCAATGGGATAATAATGCTGCTCTAACTCTGCTGAATGTGTCATTAGGCATCTGCTAGCTAACACATTAGCCAGTGTGTCTAATGTCAACACACTGTCAACAACTGCATGCAGCTTTAACTTCACACATTTTGTTAATCCTTATGTAAGAAAAGAACAATCTGTTTTTCCTGATGAAGCTTTTTAAATTAACCATTGCTCCATTTTGCTGCTGCTCGCACGAAAAAACCCCACACACATCTACACCATGCATTTTGATTGTGTTACACGTTTACATTCACAGTACATGGTTGCTTTGCATTGCAGTACTCCCCGGGGTTACGCTTGAGCACATTCAAACAGCAGAACAGGAAAAGCTAAAACAGATAGAAGTTCAGCCTCACAAGCATCGACTCCAACACTGGAGCACCAGTCAGATGAACTTGTCTTCCGGGAGAAGAACAATCCAATCTGTACTGGCTTGAATCCTCTTCCAAGTACTCAATGTCCCCTAAATATTAACCCAGTGTGAAGCTTAGCAGTCAGATATTAAGCGAATTAATTCAGCAGCAGTGTGAAGATAAAGAATGATCTGCTAAATGCTGGTTTATTTACTGTTCATTTAATGTTTTATGATAGAATGGTGAGTGAACAGTGAAACCAGGGAGTGATTAGCATAAAGCAAACATCAAAATCAAAACGGCAAGGGCAGAGTGTGGGGTGCACACTTTTCCATTTTGACATTGACTTTCCACTGATTTCCATTTGATCTTGGAGCCTCTAAGTCATCAAACTCTCTCCATAACCAATCTTCGCCGAGGTATTGCATTTATAACTCATTTGATTTGTAACTTATTATCCTACACCCAAACAAAGTTTTCAAATCCGAGCTCTTAGAGGGCTGATCCTGGCTGACTTATGACTCCAGGCCTATTGATCACTGTGTTGTGATTTATGGTGATGTATTATTCAACGGAAACCCTCAGGCCATGCTGTTACAGCATCGGCCCTGATTCAGAGACACCAACTCAAATCTTTATTTGCACTTCCTCAAATGCAACTCGTGTAGACGGCAACAAGCGCCTATGAGCATCTTTACTACTGTGATCTATTCTCATATCGGGTGCTTCTGGAGCATGTTCATCAGCGCATAAATCTACAGCCATAAACACCTTAATGAAGACTCTATCGTTGTCGCTTGAATAGCAGCAAAGGCAGGGAAGCACTCATGTGTGGTGTATTACGTTATCTATAGGAAAGAGGCAGGCGGGAAGGGAAGCTTTAATGATAGAGGCGATGATCTGTCAAGCTTTTAGTAGAATTTATTGCCCTCTGAGCCTCGTCAAACCAAGGTGCACACATGCATACAAAGTACGTAGCAATCGAAGTTGAGAGCAGAGGATTGCGACGAGATGTGATCAAGTCAAACTTTGCTTTGTTTTTCTTAATTGTCAGATAAATCTTACGTCCCGTGGGAAATGTCATCTATGCATCAATGCGTCTTCAGTACAGACTGAGTACAGCCATTTCTCATCAGGCTCATGACTGCATTAAAAAAAATACACGAACCACCGTTCCATGCTGCTGCAACAAGTTTTGTGTCTGCTGGTTAAGGTTATACCTCACTTACAGTATTACTGCTTAATCATTTCAGAGCAGGCATTGCTACACAAGGACACCTTATTGCAACTGCACAGTCTAAGTTCAGTATGCTTCTATCGCATATTTGTAAACTTGCCAAGGCAACATCAAGATAGAAGCTGCATTAGAAAAGGATGCCGCCCCAGCTCCCTGGTGTCCATCTCCACGAGATAGGAGTCTGAGCCATCTGGATTCACTCAGACAGAATGCAGTGTGCTTGTGTGTATTTGCCTGTGTGTGTAAATAGAGACCAGACAAGCAGATAGACTCAGACAATGTTCACAGGGGCTTTATCTTCAGAGTTTTGCTTTAAGAGAGATGTCTGCCCCTTTGGCATCCCACTGAGATGTTGTATCCTTGATTGTAATCCCCTGCATACAAGAGCAATAGAGATAAGATGTGGAGGAGGAAGAGTGGGGAGATTCAATTGAAGTGCAGCTCACTGATTGGGAGGATCAAATCTGTCCTGCAATCGAAAGGCAATTTGAAGAATGAGAGCTAAAAAGGTCTCGTTGGCGACTTTAACCTAAATGGCAGTGAGTAACGGAGTGCCAGCCATTAACACAACAAAACTAATTTTGGGGGGGATTAAAATAAAATCAGACTGAGCACTGAGAGGAGATTCTTGATTAAACATTTCTATGAAACTGAAAAAGTTATGAGGTGGCACACTCTTGTATTAGCTCTTGCAGTGGAAATATGCCAAATGTGTCCAAGTGTGAGAAATGATGTTATATTGAGTTTCCAGCTCAATGTGAGGTCTTCTATTTCCACACTCAGCAGGAAGTTAGAGGCTGGGCCTAACCAGAGCCACACAGATGACTGAAAGCTCAAACAGGATATTGCATCCTTAGGACTCACCGTCTCTCCACGCTGACCAGGGTGTCCGGGCAGCCCATCCTTTCCAGGTGGTCCCTGTTGGGTAGAAATGAAGACACACAATTACTAGGTATACCAGCACATTCATCACCGTCACAGTCACACTGAAGTAAATAATGGCACGACAAAATTGGGCCTATTGCAGGAATAAAAGTTTGTTTTCCCAAGCAATCAGATTTTATTATTGCAGCATTGTGCCAGGGCTTTGCAGGCACAGTATACTGAGCAAACATAATTTTCAGACTGCCATAGTCATAGTTAGACTACTGGACCACTAATGAAAAAATAACAGGTTCTGTTTTTTGGTTGAAAGAAACAACATCACTAGCTGAGGGCTGAGAGCCAGCTATGAATCTAACCTGAATCGATAGGTGGAAATTACCACTTGTCTCCCGCCTAGACTGGGGAGTGAGAAAATGGGTTCTGCTTCAGTAACAGTTAGACTAATGATCCCTGCAAAGAATTAGGGATATTGCTATGTATTACTGCACCCCATGAACTCCTCAAATTGAATCAATTCTGACTTATAATGTTTGCAAACTAGGTTAATTTGCCACGGAGACAGTAGACAGCATGGAAGTAAGAGTATAGACACTGAACATCGGGAACCAGCTGCAAACCGTACAGCCTTAAGGCCAGGCATGACAAATATACTACACAAAATTGCAAAATGCTTCCCCGCGGATATTTCGCATCAGAACTATTGTGATTCAGATCTGCAACAGTTGCAACACTTGTTCAATAAAAGATCCAGTTCATTCTTGGCAGAGGACCAACTACTGGGATCCTATTGACCCAGAGCAGCGTCTGTCAGTCTGTCTGAAGTGAACTGTTGCCTTGCCATATCTACAGTAAGCTATTCTACTAAGTTCCCTTTTAGCAAAATGCTCGGAGTGAATCTGAGTTCCCTATGGTAAACAACTACGCAGTATAGGCTGTATGTTTAGGGCTTGTAGACCTTGTATGTGTTGCATTTGTCCAAGCTGACAGGAGTAAAGTTTGCAGTATTGGTTCGGACAATGGAGCCTCCGTGTTGTTTTATAATCCTAACACCGTGACTGGTTGAAGCTTTTATTCACGGTGCAAAAGCTCAGAAAACTTTACCTTGTTTTCAAAGAATAATGTCACTTTAACACCACTTAATAATATCTGTGTACTTTGGGAAAGTAGTCATGACAAAAACAACAGAACAGTGAATTAATTGCAAGAAAAAAGGCTAATTTTGTAGTGCATTGAGTCGTAGAGTGTATATACTGCGAAGGAAGGAGAAATACTTACAGGGGGGCCCTTTGGTCCAGGGAAACCCACTGGTCCCTGAGGTCCTTGAGGCCCCTGCAATACACAAACAAACAATCAGAATAATGAGAGCTGCAGAGGGAATAAAGTCGCGAGGGGACTTCCTGCATCATACAAAAAGAAAAGAAACAAAACAGCAGTGACACGTTTTAAAACCTGAGAGGGTATCAAGTGGACATATGACAATTTCCACATCAGCTTTAGAACGAAAATTAAAGCTATTTAATACAAAAAAATATCCAAAATTATTGCTGTCAGATGAGTCATTGTTGTGACCACACTGGAGTGGCTAAAAAGCTTTTGGACACACTCTTCAACTAGCGATAAATTATTGTTCCAACTAGGCTTCATCTTAGAAAGTAATGCAATGTTTGAGTGGTGATATATGACATATGTTGTGAGTAAATAACCTGCTTGGTAAAATAAGGTCACTTCCTGTCAAATGCTTAACTGTGATAGTGCAAAAACAAGGTGATAATCTTCTTTTATGATCCAGACAGTGGGGAGGTTTTCTAAATGACTGTCTGTGTTCCACTGAGGACTTGAGCTAAAGCCATTAGATAACTCAGAACAATCATATTGTTTCCCAATATATTGTTTCCCTTCCTGCACAAAGTGAGGGATGTTAATCAGCTACCTAAACTGATTGTAGTGCTGCGTAACTGACAGAGACGCTCTTATATTTAAGTTGCGTGTTGAAGTTTGTTACAGTGAAAGACACTGATGAAGTCAAATTTTGTTTTTGGACAGCTACATATATTATATAGATAGTGTACAGATGAGGTAACATGAGAGCTGGGGATTTAGAGAGATCAAATTTAATTCACATATAAAATATCTAATGCAAATTGATTTAATCCCACGCATTCTAATATAAGCATTAGTCAGAGCCGATTTAATAATTTAAGTTTATCTTTTAATCATATTCATCCATCAGATTTGAGTTTACTTTACCTCACTTGCCCTGTTTTGGGACCGATTAAGATATCCAATTTTCACTGGAATTTTTTGAAACATCTTTTTATTTAAAGAAACTGATAATCAGCACAGACAGTTTCCAAGATGTAATTTCAGAACTTTGAATCTCTCATAATCACACTCCACCTACATGGAATCATTTATTTTAAAAGTCAAGCTGCCAATCAACATCTGCTTCGACAGTGTTCTGCAAAACTGCGCTCCGTGGGAAGTCCCGAAGGACTGAGGGCAGGAGTGAATTTTAGCCACGTGCAGAGGAGAACATCGAGTCATTTGACATGTTCATTTTAACTTAACCCCTGATACCCAAATCCCAAACTGAGAGTCCAGTTGATTAAAGTTGAGGCACACCAACCCAAGCACTACCCTACAGCCTCGCCTTTAGCTTTAGCAGAACTAGTGGACTCACCAGTGTGACTTTGGAAATACTGAACATTCGACTTGTTTGAGTCAAGAAAATTGCTCCCTCAGAAATAAAGATAACATATCACTTTGTTACTCATCTTCACACCATGCTGGGAAAGTATAGAACAGGCTCTTGCTCAAAAAAGAGTTTGCTTAAAACTCCTACATTCCTGTTGCTGCCTTCATTTAACAGAGGTGCAGCTCTGTTTTCTGATGCCCTCATTGTGCTTTGCCACAGGTAATAAATTTCTCCCCTGTGCTTTTAAGAAAATGTTAATGCAAACTGAGCAGTTGCTGAAGCCACCTTTCTTGTTTCATGCCTTTTTCTTTTTGACTTCCCTAGATTCCAATCAATGTCTCACATTTTCTTTGTTACACAGAGAAATCAAGTCAGCACCAAAACACCACTGGAAATCTAACAAACTCTAATAAAAGGAATCAAATTAGGTGGCACTGCTGAAAGGCTTGCATTGTGAAGCAACTGCAGAGATTGTTAACTTTGCCACTGAGTTAGCCACCTAACTCGCTACTCAGTAAATGAAGATTTGGACAGTTTTCTTTTCTTTGTGTTGGAGCATCAGTTCGAAACACTGCAGATGAGAATGTGTTTTATTACAACTCTGAAAAGCAGAGGCAAAGAGGCAAATGGAAATGCTGCTGTCTGTTAAGTGAAGGTAGAAATGGGATCATGGCATTAAAGGGAAAAGACAGCTGTTTACGTGGCCACCATGTTTACAGTGTGTCACCTAAGCTGCCTTAAATAGTGAACTATTCATTTCTTAAGGGACTTTTGGGAAGTCTTAATAGAACAAAGAATCACTTTGTGTTGATGAGATGGAAAACACAAAGACACATTAAAGTAAATTAAATTAAACTCTTTAAAGACTCACTGACTAACTCTGAATCAATTATTTTCACAGTTAAACCTAACTGATCTTATTGTCTTTCTGGGAAAACAATTTCAGTAAGTAAGACACATCATCTCATCTTATTTAGTGACCAGTCAGACAAAGTATTCCCCACTAGATCAAGCTAGATTATGCTCAACTGTGGCAGGTTTGACTAGTTTGATCAAGACTTGAAGGTCAGCTAACTCTTAAACAGTTAAAATCAACTCACATTAAGGCCTTAAAGTTCACAATAATACATTTAAGTCTTAATGGCTTCATCATGTTGGGGGTGGATGACACTGAAGACATTATAATGGACTTACTCTCTCACCAGGCCCGCCAGGTGGCCCATCGTTTCCTGCCGTGCCCTGCAACACACAACAACAAAGCATCATCAGTTATATTTTGGGATTTTTACACATTATGCTTATTTGGCATGGGAGAAGTAGAAGGCTGCATTCTTTATTGGTCAAGTTTCATTTCAGCTTGATAGACAACCACCCAGCAGTGTTGTGGTGCCCAAGATCAGCCTCAGGACCATTTTTTGAAGGTCTCCATCTCGTTTCTCTGTCTTAGACAAAGAGCACTCAGGATTTTATTTCAAGACCGGTAAAAACCACAACTGCAGGGACAACGCTAAATTGCCTGTGCAAAAAATGAGTGTTGAATAAAAAAAATGAGGGCTGAAAAATAAAATTCACCTTTGCAAAGCCTTTTGATTATTTTATCAAGATATTTCTCATGATACACTTACACATCGACGCATGTATATTTGTATTTAAGGTGAATTAAGAGGAATCTTCATTTGTTTTCTGTAGGGGTTGTTACGGGAACGTGAATCGTTCAGACTGATTTAAGTGTCTAGAGCAAGTGCATAAGAGTTGCACTGGCCAAGTGGCTAACTTCCGTCAGTCAAGTAGCTAACTTCCTGTTTAGCCCTTTGCTAACTTGAATGGGAGTAAAATGATTTAATTGCACGGCTCTTCTAGACTTCTGAAATGTCATCAGACCAAATGAATCAAATTCTGATGGTGAAACAAGTCATCAAAAAAAAGTATCCACTGATTCACAGACATGTTTTTAGGCCACATGGCGTCACGAAAGACCCGAGAGTAATTCCACAGTTTGGCCACTATGTCAAATTGGATTGAAAGCCTGACACTGTTTCTGAGTGCCTGGTAAAAAGCCTCAAATCAGTGTGAGAGTTGTGCTTTGTTGTGATTATTATAGCTGGTGTACCTTGGGACCAGGCTTTCCTGTTGGACCTCTGGCTCCTCGTGCCCCACGAGGACCCTGCAGAGAGAGAACAACTCGGAGTCAGACAAAAAGCCTGGTAATATGTCAGTGATATAATGATGTCAAAATCCTAAAACTGTTAATTTGTCTAATTAATCATGTAAATGAGTAAAAAAAATGCATACCGTTGGACCTCTTTGTCCTCTTGGACCAGGTTTGCCTGCGATGCCCTGTTAGATAACCAAAGACAAAACATTTCAGGCACTCATTCATACTTCTTGTGTGTCATTTTTCAACATTAATCCACTTCTGACAGCACTCTAATATCTGTCCTACAGAAAAGAGCTAAAATCACATCTCCAGCCACAAAACCACAGCACAATTTGTTTCCTGTTTTACATGACTAGCCTCAGATTCCAGCTTTTTAAGAGATACATCAAACAGTACTTGTGTTTAATAACATTTCTCTAATGTTTCAGTGCATAGAGACCCATCTTATCTGCAAGAGTCCACGACCACTAATATAGTTGTTAGATATTAGGAAACAATAAAACAACAGATCATATCTCTGGAGTTCTGTGTTTATAGCTGCAGTGTGCACTTTTTGAATGACAACAAAGAATTGGCTAAGTAATATCATTTCCACTTGCTGGCCGACTGAAGCAGCAGAAACAGCCTGCCAACAAATGCAGTGAAAATAATTCTACAATAGTTGGAAATGGCCTCCTGGCTTTAAGTCGACACTGGACATGATTGGATTTAATGAAAAAAGTATTGAGTGTTTAATTTTGGCAGGTAGTCTTGGCATAAGTGAGATAATGCACTTCAAAGTGCCCATTAAATGATTCTGATGTACTCAACAAAGGAAATAGAAAATTTCCTTCCACCACTTTCTACATTTAAAATCATTTGAAATGGATACCTTTTCTCTTATTACCTCCATGAATCAACAGTTTTATTGAGATGAACCAAGATAAGCCGGGGATGTCTGAAGTATTTAATCGTTAACTGTAAAAACAAAAGTAAAACCCCTACCTCAAATCTGTCTTAGCAATAAGTGTGTGAGCGCATGATATTTTTTTCAGCCTAGAAATGGGGAGAGGGTCTCAATGAAAGCACGATTGTTTCCACATCTTTTGTTCTCTCCCCAACATTGATTTTGCTGCTGTTATTTTTTGTGCCAAGTCACCGTACAGATGCCTTTATAATAGGAATCAATTTTCCTTTGTGCTGGGATATGATGGCGTGGTGATTTTCATACACAAACAGGCCCAGTGTGTGTACTCATTGAGTGTGTGTGTGTTTTCTTACCCTGGCTCCTTTCTCGCCGTTGGCTCCAGGGAACCCTGGGAAGCCGCTCGAGCCCTGTCAATAGGAGGGGGAGATATCATGGAGGGGAAACGAGAGAGATGCTGGATGGGTCAGGGCATGCATGATAATGAGGGCTCATCCTGTATTTATCTGCACTATTGTTAGAGATCATGTTCAGCTACATACTGTAGTATAATTATTAGCATTTTGCTCCTTATATAAAATTCCAAGACTTTTGCACCAGTTTTGAAATATAAAACAGATCACTTCTACGACCCTTACATGTTTTCAATTCTTATTTATTGATGTTGCTGTTTTCTGAACGTCTCTACTGCGTTGAACACCTCTATTTAATACAATGAACATATTTAAATTGTAAAACACACTCTCAATATTCCTGTGAAGTCAAAGTTTTACATAAAAGTAACCAAGCATTTCCTGCCTTCCCGGAGAGAATATATCTAATTCACAAACTCTGCTATCCCTTCCGTGTTTATCAAGCTGGCACAAGAGAGGAAGTTTCTCAAGCGAATTCTCTAAACTTACATGATTATGTGGAAGACACACACACACACACATACACAAAGAGG
This sequence comes from Epinephelus cyanopodus, assembly GCA_026686955.1. Classification (NCBI taxonomy): domain Eukaryota; kingdom Metazoa; phylum Chordata; class Actinopteri; order Perciformes; family Serranidae; genus Epinephelus; species Epinephelus cyanopodus. Next base: position 8,732,382 of record CM048935.1, read on the forward strand.
AGGGCCTTCAAACCAAAGGCTTAGACCCCTATAAACACAAGACAAGGGGACAAGATGTTTTCCTTAGTTAAACTCTGTGAACAGAGGATTAACAGGCTGCTTACCCATTCTGCTGCAGCTCACCACACGTTGCATTGGGGACATTCAACAAAAAGTTGATCAATGACAAACTTTGACTTCCTCTGAATGTAAGACTTGAGCAAAATGTTGCACTGTCACACTTTCATTTACTTATCAGTTTATTTCATCATGTTTGGAGTGAGTGAGTCATTTTCACCCTGAGGGAGTCTGAAGCACACATAAAACCTAACAAGTTTGCAAATTCAAGATCAAATGTTCTGCTTCTGCTCATTACTAAAAGACTCATTCTGGGTGATGTTAAAGTTTTGAAAACCTCCAACTTTAGAGTCAAACATCAGTATAAAAACACATAAGGTCATCGGCTGTTACACGGATCTGAATAATCAGTTCGTGTTCTCATAAATTTTGATAATCAATTTCACAGAAGAAAACACTGTCGCCTCTTTAAAAGAAACCAAAAAGGGTTTGATGTGTAGCTTTAAACATCAATGAATCACTTCATCATAAACTGTCAGACGCTGGTTTGATTCCTGTGATTTCCAAAGGAGACAAAAATGAGACGCCACCTCAGAAAACTGTCAACCAGTGTCAGCCTCAAACCACAACATGTCAGACTCAGCATAGAATCTGCTGCATTGCTTTACGGTAAAGAGCAGAGGAGGGCAATCTTCTTTCAGCACCATCTCAGCTAAAGCTTAGAGTCTGTTGTTCAGGGGAGGGGGGGTAGATCATTCATCTCAAGAAATACTGACATTAAAAATGGTGTACTGTATTTTCAAAATTCATACTTGCTATTCCTGTGGTCTAAGATAGTCCAAAAATATTGGTACACATGAACAACTCTCCCAAATCCAAAACTAAAGTCAAAGGGTATAAAGACTGGAGCTGCTCCATAGAAGTTAATGGTGAAAGACGTGGTGAGAGCACCCAGGGGAATGTTCTGAGTATACGGGTACATTTTCATTTTCAGAACTGAGAACTCTACAATAGAATAAAGCTTATTCAGGTGTAAGAATGAAAACAAACAGGCTGCGTGTCCACAAAATCAGTCTCCCATTCATTGTCTATGGAGCAGCTCCAGACTTTACACTTGATGTTATCTCAAGTTTCAGACTTACTCCTCTGGTGTCTGACTTTAAGAGAGAGTGGCTCATGTTCACAATATTGACTGAACTTTCCCGGGCCATGGAAATAACAAATTGGAATACTTAGTTTAGGTGGTGTTCCCTTTTAACAGGTTTGTAAGTAATAACTAATGACTTTAAGAACAATTGACTAATGATTCAGATTCGTTATCAGGAATTTATCCTTCCTTTTGTGTTGCCAGGTTGTGAAATATCCCTTTATCTGTTCTTTATTCTGTCTAATCAGTAGATCAGGATATTGATGATGCTTGATGGTGTCTCACTTCCTAACAAGCCACCAAGTCTGCAGTTAAAAAAAATCTTAACATGCTGGTGGCGGCAGCTCAGTCCATCGGGGCTCCTTTGGACAAAGTGTGGACTAGTAGCTGGAAAGGTGCCACTTTGCCTCCTTGGCACTGCAGAGGTGCCCTCAAGCAAGGCACCAAACCCCCAGCAGCTTGGGGAGCCTGTCTACTGGCAGCCTTCTCGCTCTGACATCTCTTCGTTAATGCATGTGCTCAGGTCGTGTCTGTGCATGCGATTATTTCAGGCCTGTGTGTGTGTAATGTGAGAAAATATAAGAGAGTGGAAAAAATGAATTTCCCCTAGAGGGATTAATAAAGGTATACCTTTTTTAATGAAGTCTTTCTGATGAATTAAAGAGCTTAAAAAACAAAACAAGCGTAGAGGAGAATGAATGAGTCAAAAGGTTGTTCTTTAGTGGCCAACAGGTGATCTATAATGTTTTAAATGATGTAATACCCTTTAATAAAGCCGTTAGTTACTACTTATGAATCCTTTGTAAATGTCTTATTAAAGGGTGCAACCAACATTTCTATAGGGCACCTTCAGTCTTAGGTATACCTCACGTCTAGAACGATCACTTTTAAAATATTGCTTTATCAAAACAGTGTGTAAAACATGTATTGCATAAATGATGGGCACTAAAGCCTCTCCTTTAACTGTCACACGGCACTGGTTCTGCACCAAAATGCTGTATCTTAAAAAGCTGAGAGTTTTCACTCTGAACATTTTCTAATAAACCTTTAAATGGTAAATCAATTTTACGAGAACTCATCAGGGTTTCCAGTTTGGACGTTTTGGTCTGTTGTGTTATGCCAGTGTACTTTGATAAGTGCGAAGTCTCTACAGTTCTGATAACAGAGCAGACTGGTGCAGATTAGCCTAATAAAACATCCCTCATTGTGGTGAAGCTAAATTACCTTAGGTCCTTGTCTTCCTGGATAACCTGGCAAGCCTGGAACGCCCAGTTTACCCTGCGAGACAATAACAGCACAAGTTGTCAGCCCAGCGACAGATTCTTACATCGGCTTTCACACAACCTTAGTCACTGAGCCCTGTTACCTTCTCTCCAGCGGCACCAATTGGACCAGACTCTCCGGTGGGGCCAGCTCGACCTTTGGGACCCTCAGGACCATCCTCTCCACGGGGCCCAAGCATACCAAGCTCACCCTATAACACAAACACATACAGAGAATATCGTAGAGATGATTGACTCGACATGAAGAATAAAGATCAGACTGGACAGGCAGGAAGTTATATGTTGAACAGTTCACGCTCCTCACCCGGTCTCCTTTGATTCCCATGTCTCCCTTGAAACCTGGGAAACCATCCTCGCCCTGCAGTGACACAAAATAAAGTTACTGAATTGTAGCTGTTTCATTACCGTATATTGTTATCTAAGGCATTTGTTGAGACACTATTTCCCTCATTTCACTGGGGAACTTATTAAGTCTCCTGACATTTTATATTTAATGAACATCTGTTAAAAATTCAGCCTGTCCATCTTCACTCTGTGGATCACAGGATTAATGCTGCTATCTGCTGGCCACATAGTGGAACAGCATATGCAAGGGACTGTTGAGCAGTGCTTTACGAACATGCGCACCCGCACCTACTGATATTACGCATTTTAGGCTTTCGGATATATTGATAAATAAAAAAATATATACTGCTCAGATACAACATTGTTTCAGTAATACCTGAATTGAATTTAATTCTGTGAATTTTGTAACTGAACCGCAATTGTATTTAAACGAAGGCTGAAGGAAACTATTCTCTTCAGCCAGACCTTTGTCTCTGCTCACTGACACTTCCTCTTTTTACTCTGTCACCTGTCCATGTTTTCAACCCTATGTGATGCATAATGCAGCACTGAGCATGTCTGTTGCCAGCAACTCGCATCACCAATACCACACACGCACGCACGCACGCACGCACGCGCACACACACACACACACACACATGCACACCCGAGGTAAAGCGCATCCTTTATTCATAACAAACCCTTTCTCCTCAAGGTTTGGCTTTTGAATCTTTGCTACAGTATAAATAATTCAATGATTCAAAAAAACAATATGAATACCTGCCATTGTAGTGAGAACAACACCCCTCAGTCAGATAATGGATTTTATACAGCAGCATAACTGTATTGATCCTAAATAAATGTTATGCATATTAAAAGGCAGCTTAGTTTAAATTCTACATGGTGCCACGCACACTCACACACTTCAAAAGTGCTTGAGATGGATTGCAGTGTTCTTTGAGAACTAAAGCCTCGAGCTGACGGCTTTACATTCAAAAACTTATTGAGGGTCACTCCAAGAAAGTCTCTGTCTCCACTCAAGATGGCTATCGACTGACCTCCGCATGGTACTTTCAGGCTGCAGCAGCCGTCCACTCCAAAAAAGTCATAACAAAGTTCGGAGGACAGGTAGACAGCCACAGTCACAGACAGAGTATCTGTGACATGAATATATTTACAGGCTGGTCCCAAACTTTATTGTGCTGTCTTCACCTTTATCACAGAGTGAGGGAAGTTCAGACAAACACTGACATCTACCGCATGTCAATATGGACAGCAAGTTTGGTCTTTGAGAGAAATAAACCCACTGAATTCAGCATTAGTCTATTAATTCAACTTGTCAAAGCACTTTTAAAACAGCACTTTCAACACAAGATAGGCATCTTAACGAGTCCATTATATTTACATAATCTTTGTTGCAGAAACTGCTGCAGAAACTGATCTCAACAGACGTCTTATATTTTGTCACTACATTCACATACACCACATGATTCATGGCTGTGAGGCTGGGTGGTAAATTGACACATGAGGAAGCAATTTCACATTTAAGAAGTTTATACCTTCTCTCCCTTTGACCCCTTGAGACCACGGACACCATCAGCACCCTGTTGGACAGGACAGAGAAATTAATAAGCATTAAAACAGAATACAATACAATACAGTTATGTACATCATATTAGGGACTATTTATACAACTGGCCAATTAAATGCCGACATGATCAAACTGAAAGCGTACCTTGACACCACGAGGGCCGGGATAACCAATAGGACCCTGTGGACCTGAGGGACCCTGGAAAGGAGAAATTAGTGTACGGTTATGGTGCAGTTCGTGGAGGATATGAAAGGTATAGGCGTTCAGAGAAGGGATGTACCACTGCACATCTTCATTACCAATGCAAGCGGTATTTACTCTTAGACTTAGAAGACTATGTACGTTATAACTGTGGCCCTTTACTGGTTCTTAGATCACCAATTATAGTCTCCCACACATCGACTAATGGTGGTCTTAAATTAGCTGTGCTCTTCTGTACAAAGGCTCTTTATTATATCTGTACCAGAAACTGGCTAATTGGAAACTTTTTATCCACCTTTGTAAAAAAAAAAAAAAAATGCTCATAAAACTAACTGTACCATTAAAAATGACCATTCATCCATGACAGAAGCCTGAAGAGACATATCTTGATCCAAATGCAAACAAAAAATAATAATAAACTGCATTTTCTGTTATGATCAAAGTAGCTTAAATTACTATCAGTGACACAAAACCCCATTTTTTTCTTCTACAATTCTAATTTATTAATGAAATAATGCACTCTATACTGTTATACATTGACAGTAAACACACTAGTATCAACCCTTTTGCTGTCAAACTAGTTGGTTAAGTACAACTTAAAGAAACATGGTAATGCTTCTGAATGTGAGTCGTATGAATAAACAATAAACGTAATGTGATCTATCAAGGTAGATAAACATGTTAAGTTATTCCATTATCCTTTTTTGATTGCATGCCTTAGACTTATAGTTAACTGTACATTTTATGTTAACATTAATAAAACACTACCTTCAGTAATTCACCTGCACCCAGACATTTTCACTGCAGCACGCACTCAAATGCACCTACCTGGGCTCCTTTCTCTCCGGCTGGACCCTCCTTACCAGGATGACCCTGTGAAATAAGCAGCCGCAAAGTGGTTAAAAGTGCTTGTTCAGATGCTGTTTCTTAAACTAAACACTCAACACAGTGAATGGTGTTCAGCTAACTGATTTAGCAACAATGTATGATGGTGAAACAACAAACAAGATGTGTAGTAAATGTGAATTGGTGTTACCAACATTATCTACAGGTGGAGAGGGCCTTTGTGTTGCTTTAGGTAGCATATGAAAGCAAGGAGCTCACTGACTAATGAGCTTCATATTCAAACTCACACAGAGTAACCTGTATGCGCCTTTCAAACCAAAGCTGAGAGCTGCTGCATCCACAGAAACCATGGTCAGAAACTTCAGCATTTATCCACACCAACACATTTTTTTCTCAGAGTGACTGACATGTCAGTGTGCACTCTCCCTCTATGGTGGCCACTGGTGGTGTCAGAGTGATGGGGCAGGTGGACATGCCCATACAAACGGCTCGATACACACCTTCACACACACACACATATAGGGACCTTTAGCTGCGTACACCTGGCACTTCCAATTTAAGGTGTGAGGTTGAGGCAGAAGGCTGTAAATCACCAGGCTCTGGGGCCTGAGGGCGACTAGGGCTGCCTGCCTCTTGAACTTACGCACCTCTCCTAGTGAGGGCAGAGAGGGAGGAATGACATGAGCTACTACAAGTCTAGAATAACAAAACTGAAAGGCACATTTCTTATATTTCTCTGCCCTGAGAGATTTCTGAGGCACAGTTCTGCAGCTTTTTACAAGGAGGCTCTGTGCAGCAAAAGGGTAAACTCATCAAAACAGCGTACCCATAGTCTATACACATTTCATTGCCTGATATCACACAGTATTGTCAAGATGTCACACTCTGTTTCCATCTTCAGTCTGACACTGCGTCTACTCTAATGGATCTCTGCAGGGGAGGGGGCTTCGATTTTTCCTCACCAACCACTGGAGACCAACATATCCACCTGAAGCTAACGTCATTTGAAGTCCACACTGATGTGCAGTCATGGCGGCATACTGGTTTTAAGAGTAGTGGAGCGAAGTATAAACAAACAGCAATGTCAGGTGATACTGACAACGCCTGACAACGGCTTGACAATGGCGATAGTCCCGCCTGTGGCACTGACTGGATCGATTGCTTTCTCAACATAGAAGCTGCTGTTTCATGTCATGATGTCAGACGAATCAGTCAACTCGGTGGAGTGGGCAGATTCAAAGGTCTGGACCAAGGCAACCAATTTACTGAGTAAAGTTTGAAGACACAAATGTTTAGAATCTAAAATGCATTATTATACATCTGGTTACGTTTTCAGACGGGGATTTTTACCAACCGTGACCATGTCATGACAGCCGGTAACGTTTTTACTTTCTGTGCCTGTGTGTGATAAAATGGAAAAATGCGGTCATCTATCGACACCTATCAAACTACCACAGATGAGGTTTTAAATATTTGGCCAGTGTTTATATGTCTTCTGTCAGTCTGTGGCGATAGCGTCACAACCATGAAAGATGCAGCCACACAACTTCAAAGATGTGTCACTGAGATGAGATTGAAGGCTGAGTTTAAAGATGAGTGTGGTCCCAGCAACGGCGCCTGATGTAAGGGGATAGGAAGTCGGGAAGAGGCCATTGCCCCTTCACTTTATGCCCCTTGCTCACTGAGTCGCAGATCGTTGTACCGCAGCTAGAGTGATCCTATCACAAAATGGTCTCTAGTTAGTTATGTCAAGATCTTACATCTAAAGTCCACTGAAAATATTTTACACAAAGCTCTTCATCCATAAGCTGAGGTGTTCAGCCACTTGTCCACTGAAAAAGGTTTGAAACTGCAGGACTAGCCGTATAATAAACAATGTCATGTACCACCTGACCTGCGTCCTATGCCCAAATATTGCGTTAATAGTTTGATGAGGACATGACAGGTCATCAGATCTGGTTTATAAGAGTCATACATATGTCAGCTCTGTGTTATGTATTGTGAGTCTGACAAGAAAATTGTGGTTAGTATGTAACCACCTGCTCATCCATCACTTACTCTAAATTGGTTTTACACCATATTCAGAAACAGCACTGTCCCAGGTGTGGGTCAATGTATAGGAGTAAAACTATGTCACATTTCTGTTTGTGTGTGTAAAACTGATATACAGTATGTACGTATATAGGTGATAAGTGCACGCACAGGAGGCCCATCAGCTCCAGGTAATCCAGGCAACCCCGACCTGCCCTGAGGTCCCTGTATGGGGAAAAGAAAAAAGACAAGGTCAAAGATCAGAGGTTAAAAACTAGTTTCGAAATCCGCTATTATCAGGGTTACAGAGCAGAGTTCACTCAGAGGATCTGCAGGTCCCAAAAAGCTGAACATAAAACATTTTATCACCTTTACTTTGTGTCCTGAATTTGATTTAAGAGAGCAGACTGTCCTTGATTAAATATATCAAATTTGTTTTACTCCACATGTCCAGTTTAAGCTCAAAAGCAGGAAACGTAATGTTAAAGGATGCAATATCCAGCTGTGTTTGATAGGATAGATTCAAGCCCGTTCAAATAATGACACTTTTTCTACCAAAATTAGAGCGTGTACACAGGTTTTTTTAAACACAGGAAAACCTGCTAAAAATAGGTTGTAGACTCCCATCTCTCTCTCTCAGCAAACACATATGCCTTTCTACATCTTTTTTAACGTGTGTAATGTTTAACACCAAAAACAGGCCAGAAAAGTTAGTTGGAAGTAGAAAGCATCATGGAGGCCAGTGAAATTTTCATGGTGGTTACTTCTTCTTATCTTACTTCATCAGTCTCTCTCTCAAGTTAGGTGCCAACTAATATGGAAAAGAGTTTGAGCACTGCTTGGGTGGAGAGTGTACCAGCTAAAATTAGCACATTCACCCGACTGTTGTGTGTCCATCACTGCCGATTGGAGTCTGAGCCGACAGACACCCATGACTACTACAGAATCATTTGACCCAGGTGTGAATGCCAGTTGTAACCTTTCCTCTTACATACAAAAGCCAGATGTTTGCAGGTGTAAGTGGGTTTTTTGTGTGGTGGGAAAGGGGCCTGATTGGTTAAGGACTTTTCGGATTTATAAAGAAAACTGACTTGATTGCTAATATTGTTTGACTGTTAAGAATTTTTGGAGACCTGCAGATACCAAATGAAAATGATAGTTTACTGGTTAATCAATAATTTCTTGCAATTGACTACGATTTATTGTGCTGTTACACGAGCTTTTATTTTATGTGGTCGTTATCGTGTTTCAGTCATTTGATGTTTTGATGTATGCTTTCCACAGAAAAATGGGTTTAAAAACAGGGTACGTACTTTTTCACCAGGTGGTCCGATGGGGCCTTGAGGACCCGGAAGACCCTGTGAGACAGAGACACATAGAAATGAGTTGCCATGGCAACAACAAGCAAGCTCAAACACACACACACACACCCAAGCTGGATAAACTGAAGGGTTTGTTGGAGTTGTAAATAGTTGAGCTAGCGGAGGATTGTTAAGCCTGTGCCTTTGTGTTTGTGTGTGTGTGTGTGTGTGTGTGTAATGAGGGGGGTCTGTGGGCATATTAGCATCTGGCATGTTTGTGCGCTGCATACTTCAATATTTAAATATTTGTGCATGTGTTTTCATTATGCGTCTCTAGGTAGCTAACTGATGTGCTACTATGTGTGTGTGTGTGTGTGTGTGTGTGTGTGTCGCAGGGGTAATTTGAGGCACTGAAGCTTGCTCCAACAGGTGTGGTAGCTCTGCAGGAATTCCACCAACATGAATAAGGTGCTTTCAAATGGATCAACCTCAAAACATTCCCCTTCCCAAGATAAACCCCTGAAAAATATGTGAGAAAATGTGTGTGGGGCGTGCATGTGTGTGCGTGTGTGTACACTTATTATGTCTCCAGGGAGGGATGGGAGGAATAGCGGAGGGGCAGAAGAGAGGAGGGGCAAATTCAAAAAGTCAAAATGAGGATGATCATCTCTTTTGACAGGTCAGCCTCTGATGTGAGGACTCAAATTTAATTTAAAAAAAAAAAGAAGTACAACACCTGGAGAGATAAACAACATCACACCATGCTTTGAGAGTGAAACTGTTCAACTGTGCACTTAATTAATCAAATGCATCTCTACGCTCAGAAGTTGTCAAGAGCGACCCCACAGTAAATCTGTTTTTCTCTACCTGTGGAGTTTGTGGTGTACGATACAGACAGCACTGAGGCATAAAACAAGCGTGTCTGTGGTCACTTCATCGTATTAACACATCCTGATGCCTTTGCTTCTGTCATATGTGTCATGGGTGTATGATTGATTCGTTCACCTGTGTTCCTGGGATTCCCTGCTGCCCAGGTGGGCCTGGTTCTCCTTGTGGTCCCTGAAAAAAGATGGAGGCGGTCAAAGGTGAACACTAGTCCCAGAGTAATCCTCTGTCCCACATCCTGCCACTTACTGTCAACCATCTGTCTATCAAAAGTGTCAAAAACATGATTTATTGTAGCTGGTTCCAGCACCAGGAGGATGTTTTTATGAGTAGACATACAACAAATGGCAACATTTATGTTAAATATTGTATATGGCCATGTATACATAACGTAAGAAGGGAGGGAAGTGGAGTAGACTTAGTACTATTTACTATACCAGCCATTTCTACATTCAGCATCATGAAGCTGTTTGACGCTCAACTCACTCCAGAAGTTATTTGAGCACTGTTTTGGTGTACCCACTCCCACCACCCTGCCTTATCTACTCCAATATAAACTATCTAGGGCTGTGAACCCAAGGCTGTAGGTTTGTTTTCAACATCTGGAGACATGTGAGATGGCAGGTTGGGGTCCTGTATGTTCCATATATCTAGGACTTGTTTCTTGTTCTCCCTGAAGTCCCACCTCTGTGTGACCCTGATGTGTTCTATTGTAAAGAAAACTCACACAACATGTCACGTAGTTGCTTTAGGTGTAGTCTACTTAGGCAGCTGCCAGCGTATAAGTGCATGGATCTGCCAAACAAAGCTGTCAGACACACGTTTGACCCTAAATCAGCATTTTATTCATGAGCTGTTGTAAATCTCAAACCTTGCCTGTCATTATACCGTATTTCTCTTGTACTATCCAGAAAAAGCAGTTATCATTTTAACCTGTGCTGCCCTTTCAGAGACACTCCTTTACTCTCTCTCTCTCAGGTCCTCTGAAGCAAAGGAGTGACCTTTGACCTCCAGCTGTGGATCCTAAAGGGAGTTTAACAGCCTGACCGAGACAGTGTTAACTTCTAGAAATAAATCATGCACAGCTCAGACAAGCTCCTGAACCTCTGCAGTAAGTAAGCTGTGTTCATACCATGTTTCCTTTGGGACCTGGAGGCCCGTCAACTCCAGCAACACCCTACGAAGGACACATCAGATGTATACTTTATATTAATCACAGGAAGTGATATCACAGGAAAGAATGGCACAGGTGGTGATACCTACAGGAGATCCAGGGGGTCCTGGAGGACCACGGGGACCCAGCAAACCTCGAGGACCCTATGAGGAATAAACGAGAAGCAGTGACTTATATTATATGCTCTTAATGATGATGAACAGTTTTCAGTGGGGCAATCACGTCCTCTGGTGGATGATTTCGTCAACGAGAGATCAGATATCAAGTGCAAAACAAACTTTAAGAGGATCCTGCTGCAACATGTTAGAATGCCATATGTACGGGACGGCCTGATGAAACAAATGAGCAGCAGACAAGCCTTACACTCTCGCCAGCTAATCCTCTGGGCCCGATCTCTCCATCCTCGCCCTACGAGAAGAAAAAGACAAAAGTCAGAGTAATTATATTGAATTGGTATTTCATGTAAAAGTTCAGTGTTTCGGTGCTGTGCAATTTCAACAAATACAACTTTAAGTAAATACTGGCATCTTGTATGAACACCTTAAATATCTATGACAACCTACAACTGTAAGCTCTTGAAAGCCTGTATGTATTAGCCAGGGCTTAATCTCAACCTAACCAAACATTGTTGAATGCAGTAACTGCCTGGGGGTGGAGGTGGGGGAGCAGAGTGGGGGAGTCAGTTTCATGGGGAGGAAAGGTTAAACACAAACCCTCCTCCTCCCCAGTTCATAGTCTCCGCCCGGCTACTGCTGCCTGAGGGCTGAGCTGGTGGAGCACAGCTGATGTAACTGAGGCGGTAATGGTTCACCCTCAGCTGAGTGTCATTTTCTTAAAAGTCATTAAGGGTGTTAGTCAAAGGAGGAAGTACTTACTCTCTGTCCATCCTCTCCAGTGGCACCTGTGGGTCCCATCGGCCCCGGCTCCCCCTGAGATAGAGACAGAGAGGAAATAAAAGAGGGTTAGTTTATCATTTTAGGCACCAATCACACCTTAATGTTTCAGTCTTGGCTCCAGGAGAGTTCATCAGGCTCATTAGGCTACAACAAAATGACACACTTTGTTTTATATCTTCCTGCCCTCCTCCATGAAGTACTCTTTGCTTCCAAGTCTACTTTATAAACTGTGGCTCATTCTACAAACTCAAACACATCAAATATGGCTGCCTGGCTTCAGTGCAACAGTGTCATTACATTCTTCCATGTCAGTCTTAATAATGCAGGTGCATTAGTGGAATGAAACAAATTACAACTTCTTATTCAACTATTACCCTCCTGACATCGCAGTTATTCACTCATCGCACTGAAATTTAAACAAATTACTGAACATGATCTTTGACCAACGACCAGTGGCTGCAGCCAAATATATCTGATCACATCCAAAACGTTTGCCCGCTAAAACAAAACCCGGCCCTTCAGGAAATCATCGTAATCTAAGAAGACAAATCCCCAATAACTGTAGGATTTATAATGCCAGTTTGGGAGTTATCAAATCAAAAAGTATGAGAAACACTGTACTTGGCTCGTGCGCACACACAGGAGCGATTTCTCAGGCATAACATGAGGATTCCTTTAAAATCTGGTTCATTGTTACTCTCAATGGACAAATCTCACAAAGGACTAAAAAGCTGTTTTAAACAAACTGAAGTGACGACAACGACCACACTGTACTCACCCTGTGTCCCTTCTCACCAGGCAGTCCGGGCAGTCCATCAAACCCTCTGTCACCCTGCGTAGAAACGAAGCAGAAGATGTCACCAGACCACACAGCATCACCACACATCAAAGTCATCGTGGGCTTCAGTATGCACGTAGCAATGCTTAATGAAAATACACAAATTCTCGTTTGCAGTTAGTCACATGAACATGGAAAGCTGTGTGAATGTCTACGGTACCTTGGAGCCTGTCTCTCCAGGCATTCCACGCGCCCCGTCAGCTCCAGCACGGCCCTAAAAACAGCAGCAGACACATTACACACACAGATAGAGACGCACATATTGTAGGGCAAAAACATCACTTATTTTTCATTGTCTTTTTTGTCTTGTCAAGGTGGTTTGTTAATTCGGGAAAGTCCCACCAGTAATAAGAGATATGAAATTATAAATATTTCTTGAATCAGTCAACTGAGTATGCCTGAGGCAGCAGACAGTGTTGGCACCAAAGAGCAGGCAGCAGAGCAAAAAATGCTGACTAACAAATCTCTGCCTGACAAATATTAAACCACAACACACAAAAAAAATCAATTATGCAAATTAGAGGTGGAAATAAGGAGGACAGGGAACTATGTGTAAAGCTTGCTGCCAGTATTTTAAAATGATAACTACTGAAAGGAAAACCAAACAAATATAAAAATCTGAAATATGTCTTCTTGTGCTGCTCAGATTTTCTGCTGCAGTGATGTTTATATTTGTTAGTTTCTTATAGGAATGTTTGAAATGAAAACAGGGATGCAAGGAAAATTATTCCAACATAGCAGTAGATAAGTAGGTTACTTAACAGTCACATATGCAATCTTTTTTATCACATTCTTGTGACATTAAAATCAGCTAATGGCTCAAAATTGACCCATGAATCAAACTAGTATTACTAACTTGCGTATGACTGGTTTATGTTTATTAGTAACCAATTAGGTCAAGGTGTTTGGCCTTGCACAGTGACTGCACCCTGACACTAATTGCGCCCCACATCCATGGCCACTTTTTCCATTTTGGCATTTTCAGACAGATTTGCTGCCTGGCCATTGATCCGAGGATTGGAGGCAGGCCCTTAAGCACATATCAAGCAATTGTTTGTTGGAGTGGAAGTAAGCCTCTCAGCGTTTGAGCGGTGGCCACAAGTCCAAACAACTGCACAACAACAAACACAGAGACATGTGAGCGTGCACATAGCACAGTGAGAGTGGGCCGGGTCATTGAGTTCACTCACCCTCTTGCCAGCTTTGCCAGATTGTCCTGAAGGCCCTTGGATGCCACGGGGACCCTGTGCAGACACATGACGAGCACTTAGTGACAAAAAACTGACAACCTGAGAGGCAGCCTTCAGTCACCGGTGAGGTTTATTTTATCCGTGTTATCAGGATCATCACTTCACACTCACCTGAGGACCAGGGTCTCCACTTTCACCTTTCAGCCCAGGAGGACCAGGTAGACCCTAAAGCGAGAGAACACAAACCAAGTGTCAAAATGCTTCTCATTCAAACTGTGACACATGCAGTTTGCTACAAGACAGAGGAGTAAACATAGCATAAAGTAAACAGCAGATGGCGATGTTTAGCTCATTTTGTGCATTCTTGTGTGTTCACATGAAGAAAAATGAATCCACACATTCCTGTTACTATAGATGCATGAACTACCTGAGAACTCAAGTGAAGACAGTCACTCTACAATGACGCTCTGTGACAATTTGTCTTCAATAGTGGATCACATGCAGCTGGCACAGACAATTCAACGTATTTCTTTGGATGGTAAAGGCTTGATTTTAGCATATTAATTATTACAATCAGCTTAAAGGAGTATGTGAAAGTACTGCTTGATATTAACATGTGAAGCCTCATGATTAAAGACAGGCATGTACATCAACACAACAGGGTGTCTTTTGACACATACTGTACTTAAGTCTAAAAATGCAAAGCTAAATTGTTGGTCTTGGCAGAGATTTGGGGTACATACTGTAATCTGTATAAGTATGGATTCAAAGCTGGTGATTTGGCAATTACAGACATTTTAGAATCATAGCAAAGCTTGATTGTCTGAAAAGCTGGTTTTTAAACATGTAATCAATAAGGAAGGGACTTATTTTGAGAGGTACATTTGCAGCAGATAAAAGTCACACATTCCTTATCTCATATCCTCTGTTCTTTGGGATCTACCTATTGCCGTATCATTTCAGATCACTCTGCCAGGCCTTTAGCCTGAGAAGAACCGATTTAACAGAGGGTAATTCTTTGTGTCTTTTGTAGAGCCTTCTCCTGCAGATAAATAGTGGATCGTGTATCAACAAGCCCGAGAGAAAGGAGGAGGAGGGGGACCAGCAACAGAATGAAATTTTCTTGGCAGCTGGTAGCACCTAACAGACAGACAGTGGGGCCACTGAGCCACCAACCACTGATCCAACAGCAGCTCTGAACAAGCAACCTGGTCTCTGCTCTGTTCCAATACACTGAAATACTAGATGGTTTTTCTTAGATGATGCAGAACTGTCATGTTGATGAACAGTAAATACCAATCACACTTTGAGCATCTGTAATTTTAAGTGTCATAATACTGATCCGAAGTGATATCGTGTGCATGACAACTTTAATCATCATTCGCACATATGACAGGGTGAATGCTACACAAGAAATCAAAATCTGCAGAAATTAAATAAAAGGGGGGCGTCGGTGGCTTAGTGGTAGAGCAGGCGTCCCATGTACAAGGCTGTTGCCGCTGGCTCAACTCCAGCCTGTGGCCCCCTGCTGCATGTCATTCCCCCTCTCTCTCTCCCCCCTTCACGCTTGTCTGTCCTATCAATTAAAGGCCAAAATGCCCCAAAAATATCTTTAAAAAATAAATAATTGAAAGGAAAGAGCCAAATTCTGACAAACAGCTACAAAAAAAAAAAAATGCAGAGACTCACCACTGGCCCCGATCTTCCTGTCAAACCCATTGGCCCTGCAGGTCCCCTCATAGCCAGCTGCAGGGCAGAAACACAGACAGGAACAAGGTCAAATTCCACTCAGTGAAAAATCAGTTGAAAAAAAATGCACTATTTATCAGTTTTCGGAGACAATCTACATGTGTTTGTATAAGTTTGCATATTTTTTCACTGATACAGTTTTCATTCAATATCATGCTTGTCTTGTACGTTATTTATCATTTATCTGTTGAATTTTTCTTCTTCTATGTCCATCTTTCACACTGAGATGAGTCGATTTCTTCATTCGTACTTTCATTTTGTCTTTATAAATATACAAAGCATTAGTGTTACGTGTATGTTGTTTTATGACTGAATACAATCAAATCAATGACACGTGTGACTATAATTTAATGGGATATTGTTTTTATGTGGTGGTTTCCATCATTTTAGATTTTTCTGAAGCGGCAGTTACATATTTTGATTGCCACTGTCATTTTACAGGAAACAAAAATACTTTAAATTGTGTGTACTGAAAATTATATCCAGTGCATATCTGTAATCACTATATCTAGTTAGCATTCTTAATTCTAAATATCCACGCATACCCTGCTCATTCTACTCACACACTGTAAAACAAATCCTTCATAGCAAGATAATCATTTCAGAATTTCATTTCATTTTATTCCAATGTAGATGACACTGTGGGGTCCATTTCCATACTGCACCTACTCTGGATCATTCTCTAATTGCTGTCGTATTGTGTTGTCTTATGGCACAGCAAAGTCAGAGATTTATTTCACACTTAATCTCTCTGTTCACTGTGCTCTCCGGCTGGCTAATTAATGTGGGATATGGTGCACAATCCTAAATACCAAGCCCAGATTTTCTCTTTTCGTCTAACCACCCACCTCCTCTCCCACATACATACAAAGACATTTCTACACCTGTTGGTTTAGCCCACCCGCAGGTCGAGAGCCCCTAAAGTATTTTTAACAGTCTCTCCCGTTTGTGCATCTGTTCAGAGTGGCCTTTTTATGTTGTTGCTCTCCAGCCTGCTCGGCATGTCTCCTTTTAGCCTTGCAAGTCCAACGAAATGCAGTTGCCCCCCACCTCCCCTCCCCACCAAAATACTGTCTCCCTCATCCTTCCCCTCCTTTCCCCTACAGCTGTGTGTATGGAGCAGGGCGGGGGCAGGGGGTTATCCACAGGCTTTTGGCTTCCTGGTGGCTTTTTTAAAAGTCCTTTTCTACTTACTCTGGCCTGGGATAGGATGGCCTGGGCTTGGGCTTCTTGGGCCGACACCACTGGCCCCTTCTCACCATCCCCGCCAAAACGGAACTGTTGAACACACACCACACGTATTAATACAGATGCTCATTTTGTTTGTCTGCACTATTTAAAAGCCTAGAAATGAGTCTGATTATGGAATTGCATGTTAAAAAGTGGCTGGTCTGAGGACTTACCGGCAGCATCAGCATGGTACCTGGGGGACCTGGCACACCATCAGCACCAGGCAGACCAGCACGACCAGGAGGACCCTGCAATACAGAAGAGACCCCACCAGATTTATAAAATGATCAGCTTTATGAGATTAACTGTAATGTGTCTACGAAAAAAATTGATTTTTATAAGGACAGCACGATGGTGGATTTCCTCTTTCTCTGGTGGCTCCTCAGTGACTTTTAGAAAATACAAATCACATGGTTGCTTGTATGTATGTAATAGATATGGAATCATATCTTAATAGCCAAATTAATAACTTATGTGGTTTAAATGAAAGCAGCCGAACTGCCTACCCTACTCTGCTGGCTTTGTGACATGTCCAACATATGCCCTGTTTAGTTCTTCAGGTAAGAGTTACATCTGGGTCGAGTTTTGTAAGAATTTATGCTGGTGTCAATAGCTGAAAATCACTTCTGAACGTTGTAAGATGTTACAACAAAGTGTGGACGAAATGCACAAACATACGCACACATAAAATATCTTGTGATTTTGCACTGAAAAAAGAATCTGATCCTGAGTCCTTCTGGTTTTGACTCCTAAAGTGTGCCGTTACATATGCTGCTAACGATCGCCGTAATATGGAAGTAAACACAAACAAAGCCACACACTTTCACACACACCACACACATGAGGAGACACACAGATGGAGCAGTAAATGCTGGAGGTGTGCTGTTTGTTAGTTTGATTAACATGTGCTCCTCCTCCTTCTCCAGCACACATAGACCAGGCCTGTCCATCTGTAAACCACGCTGCTGTCCACGGTCCAAAATCAACATCCTTTTCCATTAATTCTGGTGCATACGTTTGTGTGTGTGTGTGTGTGTGTTGCATGTGGGTGGAACAGAGAGAGCCTAAAGAGCAAAGCGTTAAATACAGATACCTCTTACTAAGAGAAACCCAGATAGAATATCATTCATCATCTTCTAATCTTAAAGAGACTGCAACAATTGAATAAATGAAACTCACATCTTTCAGGTTTTACTGTATTTGGGAATTATGCGTGCGCAATGCTAAAAATATGCCATAATGCAGAGCAACTGAAATAGTAAAAAATAATGATGGAGGTGGAGCTAAAGCAAGTCAAATTAAGATTCCCTCCACTGACTCTATTTTGGTCTATACTGAGACACCTTGGAGTGCATTTTTCTGCTTACCTTGGCTTTCAAAAGTTTGTTTGAAATAAAGCAAGGCCATAGTTTGCGCTATTTAATATAATTTCCACACTGATTTATAACGATGGTTGAACTGAGTGATATTTAAGGAATCCCAATGTACAATTTCATTTGGCACCTGCCAATAAAAATGTATCTTATGTGGCCATGGAAACAAGGCTTTCTAAAATGGCTTTGTTCAGAATCATAGGATGATTTCATGTGGTTTGGTTATCAAAAATTGACAGAAAATATTAACTTTAGCAGCACTAGAACAACATGAATTTCAACAGCGACGCAGAAAAAGAAAGACTGGAAAACTTTTTCATTAACAACTTAGACAAACATATTTCAACCTACGAGGCTTTGCATGACATAACCGTGTTAATTATCTATCAGTTAGCATTATGAGCACACTGTATTTACAGTTGAAACACATAAGAAAATCGACTAAAAAAACTGTGGCTGGTTGGGAGACATAAATGACAACTCACCCTGTCACCGGGATCTCCAGCAGGGCCTGGCGGTCCTTGTAGGCCAGAGGGACCTGGGAGACCCTACATAAACAAAGCTCAGTCAGCAGACCACCAGCAGGCAAGCTCATCAAATCTGACAACAACGGTGTTTAATTATGCTCTGGTGCAAAACACTGACTTATTTCTTTTTAAAGAATATACTCACAGCTGGGCCGGGGGGTCCTGGTGGTCCTTCGATCAGCATGCCCTTTAACAGCCAAGCACATTGTTTCACATCACAAACACTGACCTGTGCAACAGCAATACGACTGACTGGTTCAGGATAAGTCGGGGGTTCTGCTGAAAGTTTTAAGTGTTTCCAGTGCTTTGTACAGGGTCTTAAAGGTGGTAAAACTGCAGTTGTCTTCATTCACTTGACAGAAAAATGTTGACAGCTAACCCAGCAAACAGGATAATTAAACTAAAATGACCTGACTACATCACTTACAGGTTCAATGACAGCCGGCTCGCCCTTCTCTCCCTTCTGGCCGAAGGCTCCTGCAGCACCAGCAACCTGTAGTTACAAAGCAAGCACAGAGGTGACATTCCTCACACAGCAGCTACAGTCCACAGGTGAATGAGGAGCAATGATGGGCGAGGAGGAGGCCGTTCAGCCAGTGAGAAAACTGTGTGTTAGTGTTTCAACAAATTTTACTCAATCAATCAGTACCATATGCTCAGTTGCAACTACTGTAACTATGTCAGAGACAGAGAGTGAATCAAGACAAACACAAAGTGAGATAAAACTATGGAACCGAAGAGGCAAAATGTTAGTCCTAATGAGAAAGGAATGGACCTCTGTGCTTGAAAATGGAGCAATGCCGTCATTGCATTGCCATTGTGCAGTGTGGCTAATGGTGACCAAATAAATGTTGCTTAACACCAACAGGTTATTGTAGTCATGCAAACCTCACAAAATAACACAATTAGACACATATACTGTATATATACAGAGAGAGAACATAAGAGACGTCGTCTTACAGTGTACAGCTTCACATTTAAGTGAAGTTAAGAATTAGTTCAGCTGTGTTTATGTGTGAAAGTGGGGTGAGATGTGAAGGAACTGCTTGTCTAAGAGTGTAAGGGTGGGTGGTGTGTGTGTGTAGACGGGTACGGACAAGGCACACAAAACCATTAAAGTCCCTGCCCTCCCATGGTAACAATACCCACAGGCACACAGACACAATATTGTTTGATGATATTCTGATTTAAACAGCAGTGGGGCCAAAGAGCTGAACATAAAAACAAAGTGGAGAAAAGTACGTCTATTAAATATTCATACTAACTAGATGACAAGCTGCGACTGCTGGTGGGTGAGGACAGGGTTCAAAAGTTTGGGAGGGAAGTGAAAGGAATCTGTAACATCTCGATTAAAATTGTGTAAGTATGCGTGCACTGTGCAGACAGCTGCCTATGAGTTGTGGGCTAATTTCTGCGCATACAGGGAGGGATATGTCACAAGCAGGCTGCTCGTTAAAACAGCAGAGGAGGAGAGGGAGGGATCAGATGTGACTGCTGAGACGAATGGGTGGGGATGGCTCGTTGGGTGTGTATGAGTAGTGTGCAGGTTGGGGTAACATGACGTTGGAAGAAAGAGGGAAAAATGTGAGAGTGTGATACATTTTTGTGCTTGTGCGCACACTGTACAGTATGTATTTCTAAGAAAATACAGATGCACACACCAGTGAGACAGCAGCAAGACTCCACACTCAACATGTCAATGACACATTGCCAAGCAACCAACTAGGAAGGCGTGCACTGGGGAGACAGAGTGAGTCCATAACACAAACAGAGTCCCTAACGCGTGCCGTTCATGCACACACCCGTCAGTCACCAGGCCGGGTGTGGTACTTACGGAAGAAATATCAGTTTCAGCAGCAACCCCGGGCCCCACCTCATCGTCGTAGACTGCCGTGGGTCTGGGCGGGGCCGTGCCATACTCATCATACGCCCCGTAATCATACAACCTGTTGTCAACCTCGCCCAAGTCATACTCCTTTAGGTCATATTCCTTAAAGTCATACGCCTCTGCACCAGTGTTGTCCACCGTGCTTGGGACAATGGGTTCCAGGCCAACGGGAGTGGCATCGGTGACATATGCACCGACAACATCCTCCTCCACAGCCTTCCAGGTGTTACCCAAGCGAGGAAGGGGGAAGCAATGGTGAGCAACCGAGGAGATAAAGATGTTAGTTAAGCAGTTGAGACAAATAGTCTACTTTTAGATGTTATTAAAGCAAACTCAAAAATAATTTGGCATGATATGCAGAAAACAACATTTGTAATATCGACGGTAACACCTTATTTATTCCAACAAAAAATAACTTGTAACTGCTCTGACAGTGTTGGGTGAGTGTAATTTGAATATGTCCAAAAGCAAAGGGCTAAATTACACCTTCAAAATCACCATCTGTACATCATATTACTCACCACTTATTACCTTGAATTTGTGAAGAAAATTGTGATTTTCTCACATGCCTCTACAGTGAATGGAAAATCCAAAAAAGGCGAAAATTCTTCATGAATTGAAGCAAACACACAAAACTATATCAAAACACCAGTTTACAAAGTCTCACACAATTCATGGAGTATAATTTAAGTCTCATTTATCCATTTGTAAGCTTAGTACTTTCTAAACACGTGCATTTTCGCTAAAATTTTGCAATGCACATACATGCTCAAGACAGGGCTCGCCTAGCGATAATGCATGTGTTTTGAAAGTACTGTGTATACCGCTGGATACAAGACTTTGAGTATACTGCATGTAAACAGATGTTTTGATATAGTTTTGCTGTTGTTACACATGGTCCCCAGTGACTTAAATTCATGCAGAAGGTTCGCCTTTTTTGGATTCTTCTTGTGTGAAAAACTAATTTTTCTCCACAAACTTGAGGTGAGTAATTGATATACAAATTGTCATTTTGCAGGTGAAGTACTACTTTAGACTCTCCACAAACAAATACTGCTTGCTCTGTTAAATCACATATTCATGAGGTAGTTTTCTAAACATACATGTTATAATACCAAGGAATAAATAAAGTGTTACCGTACTGACTGAATAAACTCATTATCAACTCTGACGATCAAAACTTTAGCCATCGAGTCAAGACAGACTTAATGTTATCTCGGCCTTCATTTCTCTCTCATCAAACAACTATACATTATCCTTTGATACAGAAAGTAAAGAAAGGCTGAAATAACATTTGAAATGACACTAGCAGCAATTTGTATGGATATATAATCAATCAGATTGTAGTGGCTGTGCAGAAATACAGAGCACATCAAGATACACGCAGCTAACATTTCAATTTGTTCGTCCGTCAAATCTGTTTTGACAGGATATGTTTTGAGCTGCTTGAGTTTACTTTGGTGTACTCTGTATTTGGCACAGATACGACAACCACAATCACCTGGCACATTTTTTTTTCTTTCGTCTAAACTGATCATTGTGGATTTAGCTTTGGAGAGCGACACAGTGGATGCAGTTACACAGTCAGTATTGGCAGTGCTTCATCTTACCAAATTGTATATTTAAAATTGCCTGTAGAATCGCATCCACTTTGTCTAACACTGAAGTAGACAATGCACATTCATAGCTGGCTGTGAGGAGATTTTAGCCTTGTTGATCATAGTTCTTTTAGAGGCAATTAGCAGAACTAGTGATCAAAACCAAGCTTCAGATGTGATGGACAGGGCATATATTGTTAGGCAGTGTCATTTACTGGCTGAGAGAGGCTCTGCCATCATCGGCGTCTTTTAATCCTGGATAAGGCTGCAAATCTTGTCAACTTTCCGCTGTTTATGTGGGTAGTAAAATTAAACAAGCTAGAGTGACTGAGGCAGCAATTCTGAGGAAACAGAGCTTTCTCTAAATATCTGAAAACATATTGTTGGCTCTCGATAAAGACGCACATGTTGCTTCACTAACAGTCTGAGTGGTTTCTATTAGAAAGAGCGACACATGTTTCCACAGCAGATACTCTTTTTTACTCATAATGGTAAGATACAGTGCAGTAAGGTTGGCATTTGCTTGTTTGTTTCTAGTATCCAGACAGCCTCAGACTTTAAAGTCATGATTACTTCCATATGCCAGCCATTTTTAAACAGCTAGATTAACTTGCAGGGTCTGAATGGGTTTGATGTTTTCAGTTGCTGAGAGCTAACAAAATTTGCAGCCTTAGTCACAAGTGGGTCACAGCTTTTAAACATTAAAAAATGTCCCCCTGTCCATCAGTTCTGCCACACACGTAAATACTAATGAGTCAAAAGACACATCGATTCATGAGAATGGTTGTGTCTTTGTCATTTCATACCAGATACTTCCTTGGGTAAAATCATCCTGGCTCACATTTCCCATAACACCTAACACTGGTTTTAAGAAGCAGATGAGAATGAAGATGAAAAATTACCTCATCGGGTCCGCTCGTGGCAAAGGGGGACTGAGTATGAGTACCATCTACAGTTCCGTAGTCAAAGTCTGTATTGTAATCTCCTACATTGTTTGGCTGAGTCATGTTGAAAAAAGGAAAGAAATATAAAGCAAGGGTTAACACAAAGGCTCAAACCAGAGGTTATTTGCTAGGGGTCCTCTCAAGCTACAGACTCTGCTACTTCTACACAAAGGAGGTTAGGGAGCTCTGAGTCTGCCATCATAGATTTTCCCTTCAAGGCAGGAAGATCTTGATGGGATCTGGTCTCGTCTTTACATGAACGTTTACCCTAAAATTGCCTCTGGGTCGTGCTGGCGCTGTGGCCTGGTAGCCAGGCATCTGTCGCTTCTTCTTAGCGGCAGACTTTTTAGCTGGTGATTTTTTGGCAGCAAAGAAGTTTACGGGCTTTGCCTTAGATTTACTGAGGGACTTTCTGGTCCTCTTCTTTTTCATGGAGACACTACGTTTCGTTCTCTGGAAGAGGGGGCGGCGACAAAGAACACCAAGACAAACATGGAACATTCAAAAGTGGAAATGATTTAAAGGTACAATCCGTTGCTGTTGTACAGAGTCTTTTCAAACCCAACTGTCGGACCCCATGTGCTCCACTCTCCAGAGGCAGCCCATGTGCAGTAGTTGGTCTACATGGTGTCTTTTAAAATGAAGACCATGTACATCAACTACAAGGGCTGCAACCAGAATGCAGACCGTGGTGATGTTAACTTTAAGGGACAGTCGGGCAGAAAGGAAGCTCCACAACACTTCAGGACTGGGCCTTTCATGTGACATACAGGAGAATTTCCGGGCACATATAAGTATCTGGGACAGATGCAGAAACAAAACACATAGGATTTGCCTTTCAGCAACTCTTTAGAGCTATTGCAGTCATGAAATAGCCAAAGCGATTATATGGCTTCTGTTGCAGTTTCCAAATGCAAAGTAAAACATCGCTGATACAGTATACATGTACACAATAGTTTTAAAGACATGCTGGAATGCAAAAACACACAAAGCAGGTGGCATTTTCCGAGTGAGAGAAGGCAGGAGCCTCATAAAACAGACACAAAGAGGACTGACACGCTGAGTATGTTAACATGCACACAGAAAGTTCTACCTCTGCTGCCTTATTGTGAGATCATAATCACAAAAGAGTAGGCAAAAACTGATCCAACTATCCTCAAAAAGACGATTACTCCCAGTTACTGGAGTACTGGTGTGCACGTAAACATACAGACAAAACACAGACAGCACAAGACGGACTGAGGGATGGGTTGGATGACTGACAAGAAGAGACATTACATGTTTCTTTTCCTTTTTTCCATTTACCTGTGGTTCAGAATACTCATCGGTGGGAATGATGTCTGTGGCTCCCTCAGAGTAATCATAGAACTGAGAGTAATCTAAATCAGTAGTGTACTAGAGAGTTTGGGAGACAGAGAGGGAGAGAGGAGAGAGTGGAATGAAGAGAGGTCTTAGCGTTAGCATTAGTGCTCTTTTAGCAACAAGATGATACATGTGGTACATATCATCCTTGGCATGCCACATGTTTACTCAGTTAAAGTGTAATGCCATCATGTATTATCAAGATCGTTTATAACACATTAACATACTACAATTTGTGACTACTAATAAAAAAAAGAAAAAAAAAATCATCATTACATTTAAATAATCGAAGCCAAGTTTTACTAAATTAGATAATGGTCTTAATATGGTGAACAAACGAGTAAACAAATGTTTAGCATTTGCACTAGCCATGTGGGTCTTAGCCTACAAACATGTAAGCAGATGGGATGTTAAAAAGCTCATAAAACACAGGAAAACAACAGGGAAACCTCAAAGACAAAAATACCAGCTGCATTTCAGGGATATCGTAATGGAACGCTCTTGCTAAAGCATGTAAATTGTACACCTCAGGACTTTTAAGTTAAGCTAAATTAAAGGGGGCTGATTTAAAGAAAGTGCACCTAATTTTAGTTTTGTTCTCTACACAATATAGTAATACTCAGGTGAAATGCAGGGGGAAAACCCAAACTTCTAGTTATAAAGGTTTATCACTTGCTGCAACATGACACCATGCTCATCTGATTAATAATGATGGGTTATGGTATTTGACGGCATGTGTATTTCCAATTATCAAATTAATGAAAGATAGATGGATCTCTGGGGATAAGCTGGCACTGACTCGGGTTCAGGCTCCACTTTGCTATCTGAAAGCTGGTCAGTGTCCATGATTGTTTCGCTCTGCCCCTTATAATCATATCAACGATTAACAGACAAACATAAAAGAGGGGTTGACTTGTTGCACTTAAGACTGATGCAGTTTTAAGTGTGTGAATGGCGGATACAGCTACAGAACAATAAAGACACATATTCAACTGTGTTTGGCTGCTGTTTTCAACTCTTACTCACAGGAGTAAGAATTTGGGTTAATAAGCTTTTATAAATTGCAGAGAGGATCATAGTTAGCCCTGTCAGCTGCTTTAATTATATCTTCTATATTAACATTTTACACCGTGTGTTGTACGTGCTCAGCATTACTATAATCACTAAATCAAATCGTCATGTTGGTACTTTAAATTGTAAATACACACTAAATGTTACAGGTCAGAAAACAGCTGTTGCACTGCTTGCCATGGATTGAAATGTTTATGGAGGTTGCACATCATGCCTTCAGTCAGGGGCATGGATGGATGACACCTGCTATGACATCACTGGACGGGATGTGCACCATGCATGGTTACAACTATTGATTTAGGGTGTATTTACCCTCTAAGGGCACACCCCAATGATGCAATGTACAGTGTGTGTGGTGATATGTGAAGAAAGTCAAATGCTGTCTTAGGATTAAAAATAAATTCATATTCACTAACAATGTAGTCAGCCTGACTGATCAGTTCTCTACTGATAAAGTCTGCACATAAAGTCAGCAAATATATTTCTTACCGTCTAAAACCTGCTAAGCTACACTTAAGTGTATCTGTTAAATGCATTGGCAAAGGTAGAGTCAGACACCTGTTGTACACCTGGAGAAAAATTCCAAAAATCTGATAAAACACTGATCACCTATTCTAATATTACTGAGTTACATTAATTAACTAAGAACTAACATGAAACCTCTTCAGAACAAGTAGGCTTCAAAACGTCTGCCTCCATATTGAGGCTAAATATGAGGACACACAGTTTTGTCATTTAAAACCTGACAGGTGCGGTTTCTCTGCATGTGAAAGTAATCAACAGGTTGTGGGTATGAACACTAAGCAATGCACAGTTTAAAGTGAAGCTCCTCCTGTTGAAACAGAAATTAATCAGGGCCCTCGACTGGTTCCTAGTTGAACCCCCCCCACCCTCCCTCCCTCCCTGGCTGGCTGACCTCTTCCTCTGGCTCCTGGGCCTGCAGGGAATCACTGTGGGGAGTGTCACAGTCTGGGCTGTAGTGTTCACAGTAGTCATAAGCTGCTTTGGGATCGGCCACGATCAGAAGTTGCTGGATGTCACCCTGCAGAAAACAGAAAAAGAAACTTGTGTCAGAGACAAACTGTCACGCACATGTAAACTTCCATGACCGTTTAAAGGGGCTCGATGTGAACTGCAGAGTGTATGAGTTGTCTGGACACAGTCCTCAACATGGAGCAGCTAACGATGTGTACTCCATAAACGATGCTAATCAACAGCAAAATGCAGTTGCAAAATGCTACGCTTCTGCAACAACGCTGTACATATATCAGCCGTACAAGACCTGCACAGACTGGCCGCTATGAGATAGCCAGTGGGATACACACATGCACTAACATGCACGTACGGCCAGACTGGTTTACCCCACAACAAACCACAGTGAAACTCAAATTACAACATACATACAGAGGTGGTGTGACTTTATTCTCTGCTCAGGACGCCATTACTGCACATACAAAACCTTAAAATATATATATTTGTTATTAGAAATCACTGTTGTGGATTAGATCTATTTACAAATGTTGATGAAGCCAGATCACTAGCTACAGACAAGAAAATGCTGCCCACACACACACACACACACACACACACACACACACACACACACACAAAAGTCTTGTCTCACCTAGCTCACACACACACATATACTAGGCAAAGTAGCAGAAATGTAAATCTTAAATTGCAGATGCGAGCCCCTTGGTCCCACGCACGTACAGAGTCTGGCAGAGTAAATCCCCCCCTCGTATGATTAAACAGCTTGACACACACCCCACAGAGTCCACCCTCACACAGTGCAGGGAGGAAACCAAGTTCAGACGCTGGGGAAGTTATTATTATCAGCAGCAGGGTTTACCTCAGGACATCAAATAAACATGTATCATCAAGACACAAGAAACACCTGGCATGGCTATGTGTAATACAGTAAAAGAATTTGTCAGTGAGGTTCACTCTCAAGCATTTACTGGTTTATTTACTGTTACTGTACTTTCTTATATTTAAGGTTTAGTTCAACAATGACATCTTCTGCCACAATACATAACTTTTCCCTAACAAATGCTTTCAAACCTTGCCAAATATGTTGGCAATGTACCAAAACAAATATCTGTTTTCTTTTCTTTTACACTCAAACAACAGCATTGTTACTGGATCAGTCAAGCTCTGAATCAAACCCAACTGTCAACAGCTCTTAATTTGAAGTCTCAGCTCACAAGACCACATAGTTACTGATTGTGTCTGGTGCAATTAGCGTCAAACAGCGCTGGGCTAAAATTAAGCCATTTCTAAAAATGTCACTTCGACAAAAAAAAGAGAGAATGTACTGAGCAAAAACAAACAATACACAATGGCTTTGTCTGAAAACTACTAAAATAGCCAAACACAGGAAAGAGTAAAACCTTGAAAATCTCAGACAGGGTTTGGGAGAGTTACTCAGACCACAATGTTCTCTCGACGGTTGGGACGGGACACCACAATGCTTGACACCATTCCAGCTCTGTCTCGCCTTGTTATCAGTCCTACAGCCAAAGCACACAGCTCTCTGCGAGACAGTGAACATATTGGCGAAAGCATCTGGATTTGTGTTTGCAGTCTGTAATTGCTTGAACCAAGTTCCTGGAGGCTGGTTTTTTGAGCCTTTATACACATCGCAAAGACGGCTGAGGGGGGTTCTTGGGAGGTAGAAGAAGGGGCATGTCTCTGGTTAGGATGTTTGGCAGGCGAGCACACAGAGATGCCTGAGCCCAGAGGTAAAATCCCAATGCACTTGTGTGAGCAGGGACACTATATGTCGAAGAACAGAGCAGACGATTGGCAGAGAAATGAAGCAGGCTGCAACTTGTCAAGAGAATGTGCGAGTGTGTACGTGTGTGTGTATCCTCCTCGTGTTAAAACTACATCTATGGATCCTTAACATGTACCTTAGTATAAACAACCATATGCTAAGGCTTGTCCCATGGGAAAACAAGCAGTGCTCTTTGAAACTTTCTCTGTGTCACCATCAATCAACGTCTCGTTGCACAGCTTCAGTTTGACAGTGCCGAGATTCCTCCATGTGAGCCTCTGAGGGGGTGGAATGCTACTTTGATTTCTCTCACTGGTTGAATGCATCGCTGACCATTAAAACATATATTGTCAGTCAATCACAAGTAAGACACACTGCATCAAACTTGAAATTATAACAAAAACCTATTCTGCCTTGCTTAATCAGCCACAGCATTCAATAGCTTTTCGCCCATTCCTCAGATTGCCAAATATCTGATCTTATCTCACTGTAATGCCTCATTCCAGCCTTCTGATCTAATGGGCCAATGACAATTCTTCTGCTCATACCAGGTTATTATACTGCAGGTATGACACTTTTAATGGCTACAGTAATATGATAAAGCATTGTAAGCAGGACATCGTCTCACTTCTATGGTGTGAAACATCAGTTGAGATGTGTTTTGTCATGTTAAGACTAAAAAGAGCTGCAGCTAAGTGAAATAAAATTACATTTTCCCAGTTTTAATTCTGTGTCCCTGTGTTAACTGATCGTTTATCTCTTGCTATAAGTCAAATTTCTAGCAATAAATCAGTATCAGAGTATTTTTAAAATCAAATGCTGATCATATAAATCTACACTTCACTATTTGTGGGTTGTAGTAGCTAACAGTGCAATATGGAGAGAGACAGGAAATGATGTGCCTTTGGATATCAGTGGCAAAGGTCTAATTGATTCATCTCTCCCTCGTCCTATTACGTCTGACTAATGGTGAGGAAGTGGCGTGTGAAGCCAACAGTCCGCTATAGCTCCATATCGTGCAAAACTCTAAGCCTCCTAATTTTTATTGGACCAATCAAATGTGAAGGAGTTAAATTAAATCCCTCTACTAACTGTACACTACTCAAGTACTGCATTTCACTGGGAAATACATCACAGTACAGACGGTAAAGACGCCCAGACTCCCACTGAGACTTTACTTTTTTTTAAAGCAACTGAGTGACAGCCTGGGAAATGTGTCCTTTGGTTTCTTGCTGAGAGTTAAATGAAAAAATCAATACCACTCTCATGTCTGTGGTAAGTATGAAGCTACAACCAGCAGCTGGTTAGCTTAGCTTAGCATAAAGACAGGAAACTGGAGGAGACAGCTTGCATGGCCCCGTCAAAAGGTGACAAAAGTCATCCAGCAGCGCCTCAAAAGATCACTATATCTGGCTTGATCAATCTGTACAATGAATGGCTCCAGCATCATATTCAGAGTGGTCTCAATCTTCTAATAAATACCACCCTTTATGTGCTAACTTATTCCTTTAAGTTTTGGTGACTAAAACCAAAATATCATTTCAGGCTTTTTCAGGGTGATTTTAAACCTTAGTGTCCTAGTTGTGAGAAGACATGCACACCATTCCTGAAAGATATCACTTATCTTCTGTGTTAGCCATTGAAACATTTCCTACACTGATTGTTAAAAGACAAAAGCGACCTGCCAAGTGAGCATGGGACAGCAGTACACCTAGGTGCCAAGTCTGGAGAGGCCTCGGCCGAGTGTGTGTCTGTGCGTATGTGTGTTTGGTAAGGCTCGACAGAGAAAGAGAGATCAAGCCTTGCCCTGAGTCAAGTTGACATGTATTACCTCATGTGTCACCCTAAGACCAACAGTGAATGCTTGAACCCTGCCTAGAGTCAGCTCTAATTAGTCCATGTCTGAGAGCCACCCGTCTGCACACAAATAGGCTGTGGAGACATGGTGTTCGACCTGCAGTCCAGATCAGCACAAGTGGGAGACTTCTGGCTGTGTCATGAGAGGACATGGGCAACATGACGGACACATTCGATAACACATGTACATGGAAACAAGTAAAGACAAAATGATTATATATAGCAGGTGTTAATAATGCGTTAAAACAAGTCTAATGTTTAAAAGATGCAAACGTTTCTAATTTAAGACTGGCATTAAAGAACAGCTAAATAAATCAGATAATCATCTTTATACTTGCCAAACGTAATGTATAGTTTTTACAAAAAGAATTCTTTTGTGGTAGAAATCCTGCAGACTGGTTTCTTCCTTTAATAGTGCATTAATCTGTCTTTCCAGTTGAGCAGAGTCACCAAACAAACAAGAGCGAACTTACAAAGCCAAGACAAGACAAGTAAGAAACTGATGTCAGCGCAGGAAGGGAACACCAAGAGGGATCCAGAGACAGACAGGCAGGGATTTAGAGAGAGCAGCTGGGATGGTAAAGGATGTTTTGTGCTGGGAAACACCTGGGGAGAGTTATGCTGAGGCTCTGGGCCTGTCTTCCATTGTGGACTGCTGAGATAAAAGCCCCTGGCAACTTGGAGCGAAGCCAGAGCTCCAAAATATGCCCCTCCTGGCTACAGCATAGCACAGTACGGCACAGAAACAGGCCCACGAGGCTGTGTGTTAATGACTGTGGTGTCAGAGGTCAACGAGAAAACAGAGAGGCTGAAAGAGAGAAGCAGGGTCAAGATCAACAGCTGAGGCTCGTGAATCCTTGTGGAAATCCATTTACTACTTCGTACCTGTTGTATCCTCTGCTTTGTGGTGCATTCTTGGCAGTATTCACCTCAAGTGGGGTATTTAAATGAGTCATTAACATTTGAAAAACAAGTACATGATGATTTTTACTGTCAGAGGATGATATATAGCGATAATGCAACAACAAAAAAACCCCACTATAGTAGTAGCAGTAGTACCATGTGTACATAATGGCACTATAATAAACTGTGATTTTTACTGAGATATCTGAAGCTCTACGTTTTGACCACTCAAAAAGCTGCTTTGACTGTATGTGTTGTTAACTACATCCCTGGTAAATCTGAAATGTATGAACTGAATTCTTTCATTCTGCAGTTCATTAAAGAGACGAGTCACCCTAAAATCAAAAGTACATATTTTTCCTCTTATCCATGGTGCTATTTATCAGTCTAGACTGTTTGGTGTGAGTTGCCGAGTGTTGGAGGTATCGGCCTTCGAGCTGTCTGCCATCTCTTGGATATAATGGAGCTAGACGGCTCTCGGCTTGCACACCAAAGAATAAATACATTTGACATACTCAACAGCAATGTCTCTCTCCAGAAATCATGACCCTGTTACTCAAGATAATCCACAGACTGTGTTGTAGGAGCTATTTTCTTTGCACCAAACTACACCCACCGACCGTATCACCGCAAAAAAAGGAGGCATGCATCTACTCTTAGCAACACAGAGCTAGCTAACGTTACAGCTCCCTCGTCCATGAGTAGATGCATGTTTCCTTTCAGCAGTGATATAGTTGGTGGTTGTAATTTGTTGGATTTTCTTGAGTAATCAGGTCACGATTTCTGGAAAGAGACATTGCTGTTGCGCTTCAAGCACCACGAGCTGACTGCCATCTAGTTCCATTATATTTCTGAGACGTCTTTACGGCTGGTACCTCCAACACTCTGCAACCCACACCATAACAATCTAGAGCAATAAATAGCATTACAGGTGAGAGGGAAAATATGTATTTTTAATTTTTGAGTGAACTGTCCCTTTAACACTAAAATACTCCTTTTAGTGGAGCCATCTATACATTTTTAAGCACCTACTTTTAGTTTGGCATACTCGGATCAGATAGCATTTATCTATCCACCTTGACCTCACCGTGGCCACAAGCTCCATGCGATATAAATACACATGGAAGGGGTCAAAGGTCACAGAGGAGCTGCATGACGACAACCTCTGTGTTTTGAATGGTCAGTGTGCAGCACTGTTTAGTTTTGTAGTCAGAGCACTTTTGTCTTTCTTTACTCAAATCCAACCACATGTTGTAATTACAGGGCGAGCGCAGGCCATCGTCGGTCAAATCAAAACACAAGTAGTCGTCACCATTGGTCCTTTGACATACCTTTGCCTAGGGCAGCATCCCTTTAGTCCAGCCATAGCTTACTGTAATTAGACAGCTCCATACAGCAATTAGTCACTTCCCTTAAGTCTATACAGTACAGTTTCTCTGAGATACGTGGAGAACTAAGAGACCTAGAAAAAGCAACAGGAGGTTTCCACACAAGACAGGATAGATTCTCCACAATATAACATTAAAAGAATGAGGCAGAAAATAAAAGAGTTATTAAAATCCACTGGCAATTATAACAACAAATTTGGAAACTTATTAAATCTGAAATGAGCAAAGCACAGTCAGGGGGCCCTCCTCAGAGATGCTTCTTTGATACTAGCTATACAGACTCGCTAAAAAAATATCCAACACAAACCAAGATGTTATTTTTACACAAGATGCGTCTTCTGGCGATATTGGTGGTGTGGCATCAAGACACAGACCTCCTCTAGTCCTTAAAATAATACACACTGCACACTGATGTGTGTTTGCTGCCCAAAAATAGAGTATAGGCAGGTATGTATATGAGTGTGCTTGATTCAGACAGGTAATGTCAGCGAAGCATGAATAGACGGTCTCATGGATTTGGCACTGTAGGGAGGCGTCATGGTGGGGAGGGAGGGAGGTGGTGAGCAGGGGAGAATATGCAGTGGGGTGGGGGTGGGGGGAGAAAGGCTTGACGGGGCAATGAAAGACTTCCATTCATCTAAACCAGATCCCTTTGCGACGGTGGTCGCCCTCAACCTGGGGCAGGTATGGCATGAATAGATGTTTATGAAAAATGTGGGTCAGGGTTTGAATAAATGAGCAAATGTTTCATTATTAGGGAAATTATTGAAATATCTAGGCCTGTAAATCAAAAACTACCACTGTAGTATGAAGGGAGTAATAACTTAACTTTGGAGGAAACTGTATAGACACAGATGATGCTTTGTAATCAAATTAGAGGTGTAAGACGCAACATTTCCTGGGCATACCTTTCAGCAAAACTGATTTTAACATATAATTTATTTTCTCCGCTTTCGATGCAGAAGGCCACGGTATTTCCTGCCCTTGTATATCCCAGCATGCATCAGGCCCTGTGAGGATCTCTGAGGAGAGCAGGGACAGAGAACAGACAGGAGACCTGTTCCAAAAACCACACAGTGAAGACCCTGTTAACTGACTTATGGCTCCTATTTTCAGCCCTTCACTGGCCAACCTCTGACTGGACACTCTGTTTCATACAAATGCTGGTTTCAGTGCCCTCTCATAAATCTAATCAAAGCTGACAAGAGATATGAAAGTAAATCTGCTTAGAGAACTTTGCACCTTACAAAAAAACGTCTCTGGGCCTTCATATAGTAATATGACACTGTAATCCCAGTCAGTCTCCAGTTAGATATATAAATATATACATACTGCAAACTGATTTAAAATTTTTCCTAGTGAAGGTCGATTAAACATCAACAAACTAAAACATTAAATGACCATAATATTACCATAATATTACCATAATATTTTAACATCAATCTATACATGACCAATCTGATATGTACTGTATGCTGGTAGCATCTTTTTAAGAGACTATAAAATACAAAATCAGTGCTTAACTCTTCATCAGTGAACACCCGCATGATCTAAATGACCTCAGTGAAGCACAAAGTCAGACAGAGCAAATAATACAAGACAAAAATCTAAAGTACAATACAAGACACACAAAATGGCTATAAATTCGCAGGTCCCTGTGTCCCCCTGGCGATGACAAGGTATGCCAAAAATATGGCTTTAAAACAAGAGTAGCAGCATCAATCTGTCAAACTTGGCCTCAGAATAATGACTAGTTATTCCTGCAGTCCCTAAACAAACTCGCACTCCCTCACAAGCAAACACAGCCCCCACACAGCCTGTCAGTGACGTTTATTTCCCACCAGAGGAGACCGTGAGTGTTGTGACAATTCAGCCATTGTCTGTCGTTATTTACATCCGCCTGACCTCGTGTCAGCACCCACCTCTGAATGAACTGCGCCTCAAAGCCTAATGTTCATATCACTGACTCTGGAGGTGGAAGCACATCCAAATAACACATGAACTATGCGTAACAGTAGCAGCTAAAGGTCAACTGCCAAGTGCGTAAAAAAAATCTATTACTTTTTAAGTTTTAAACTTTTCTTACAAATAGGGAAGAGATAGGCTAGAATACATTACATTTATCATTTGGAGCATGAACAGCTGGAGTTAAAGAAACACTTCACCCGCAAAACGACCATTTGTATAGCAAAGAAAACTTTGTGTTTTCATACACCTTCACAGTGAATGAAGAATCCAAAAAGTTCTTTATGGATTGAGGTAAACGTGGTCCTCATAACTGCGGCAAAACTAGAACAAAACATCTGCTCAACAACTCTAACATAACTCTTGGAGTATAATCCAAGTCTCATTTATCCAGTCGTTGCTCGTGACTTCTTAAAAGCATGTATTTTCACTAAAACTATAACATTTGAAACACTTCCACATACCAACAGCGTGTCTAGACATGCGTTTGTGTTTGACTTGCGTTTGAACAGTATTCAAATGCACAGGTGCATCAATTTTAAGTGTTTTAAATTTTACCAAAAATGCATGTGTTTGGAAAGTACTGTACATAAGACTGGATAAATGATATGTGAACTATACTGCATGCGTTTTGTGAGAGTTTGGAAACGGATGTTTTGATTTAGCTTCAAATCGTGAAGGGTGTTCGCCTTTTTTTGGATTCTCCGTCTACCATGCTAATGCAAGACAAAACAAGTTTTCTTCATAACTTTAAGGTAACGCACAGTGAGTAACTGATGCACAAACACTAATTTTGGGGGTGGAGTATTTCTTTATAAATTTGTGCAATGTTCACCACAAGCTATGTGGAAGGGCTCAAGTCTAACTGGTTCCAGTTTCATCCATGTATCTTCTACCAGGGTTGCTAACTCTCCCTGAGTCACAGTTAAATGGCCATGGGGGAAATGGATTTTGTATTTAAGTAGACACATCCTTGGCACCTCAAGCCTTACAACTGACTTATTGTAAAAGCAGCAGTCTTTCATCTCTAGAGCCAAGTAACACGTGCTTACATGACAGAATCGTAATACCATCATGTCTGCCATCAATCTAATCAAGTTAGAAACCCATTCATCGGTCGGCCACTTCACCACTTCACCTCGAGTCAAAACAAATCATCCGATTAAAAGTCAACAACAATTCAACAAGGCCAGTTATTTTTTGGTAAACCTATTACACGTGAAACTCCCATGGCACTAAGTGTCTCTAATTACAAGGTAAAGAGAAGCTTTAACAAAGGATCTGAGAAGTCTGAGAAGTTGACAGAGAGCCCATGTGTGCTTTGCAGAAAAACAAACAAACAAGCAATAATGATGTACAAAGGTGGCCAAGCTCAAGCGATTGGACGTGGCTAAGGTCTAAATCTCCCCAGATGTCACAAAACGCAGTCACCAGGTAAGTGGACGGCGAATTACAACCCAGTCAAAGCCACTGTATCACCATCTATTTAAAATGAGTGTCTGTTGAGACAATACTTAAAGGAACAGTTGACCCCATAATTAAAAATACATATTTTTCCTCTTACCTGTAATGGTATTTATCAGTTTATTTTGGTGTGAATTGCCAAGTGATGGAGATATTGGCCATAGAGAAGTCTGCCATCTCTTGAATATAACAGACCTAGATGGCCAAAAATACATTTGAAAGACTCAACAGCAACGTCTCTTTCCAGAAATCATGACCTATATACTCAAGACAATCCACAGACCTTGTTGTGAGCAGTTTCATGTAGGAACTATTTTCTTTCTACCAAACTACACCCACCAACCGTGTTACAGCGCAGAAGCAAACATGCATCTACTGCATTAATGTTTGCATCTCGTGCTGTCACAAGCCCCTCATCCTTGAGTAGATGCACCTCACGAGGTGATACGACTGGCAGGTGTAGTTTGGCTGAAAGAAAATAGATCCTACGTGAAAGTGCTCACAACAAAGTCTGTGGATTATCTTGAGTAACCGGGTCATGATTTCTGGAAAGAGACACTGCTGTTGAGATTTTCAAATGTATTTCTTTGGCGCCACCACCACAAGCTGAGTGCCATCTAGTTCCATTATGTCCAAGAGAGGCCAGACATCTCTTCAGCCAATATCTCCAATTCTTGGCAACTCACACCAAAACAATCTAAATGAAATAATAAATAAAATAAATAGCACTATGGGCAAGAGGAAAAATATGTATTTTTAATTTAGGGGTGAACTGTTCCTGGGACATTAACTAAAACCTCTCCTTAGGATATCTGGACTTTTTTAGTTTCAGATGGTTGCTTAGTCATTTCTGCACAGTTTACCAGTAAGTAACCTAGCAATGGCAGCTTTAACAGCTCATTCACAATAGATATGTTCACCCAGTCCACCACTACCACATTGAAAACTTTACCTGGAAAACCTCCTCATCAAGGATCCTAGTGCCGAACACAGTGATGCCGTTAGTGCTGATGGAACCATGGTCACTCCTGAGGAGAGGCTTGGTGATCTTCTTCTTACAGTCTACGATGATGGTGACCGTCTGCTTCTCCACACTGATGGCCACACGATGCCACCTGGCCAAGGACACAGCAAGGAGAGGTGAGAAATAAAAGAAGCCAAATTAAACCAGTATAAAAGTCACTGATGAATGTAAAGTCATTCTGGAAAACATGTGGCACATATAGAGCACCGTAAGGCATTGTAAGAAAATATTGTGAGTGCCAGTGGACACTGAAGTCTTTGTAGGGCAAGTGTGAAGTCAGTAACATGAAATTCAATTGACAGTTTAACAATTTGTGATGTTTGATTACATATGTGTAACTAGCCCTAAGAGGATTATAACCTGTCTTTAAAGCATCCTAAAATACCTCAAGGAGAGAGAAACCGGATCCTTTGGTGTGTGATGTGATTCATCACAGAAGCCAAAGCTCTAAAAAAACATGAACCTCAGAGTTATGTTTGATATGTTTCGATCAACATCACCCATTAATGCAAAGGGGTTAACCGGGGTCACACGTGAGTCTGACACCTCCCTCGCCTCTGGACCATTTGCCACTGCACTTAAGGGCTATTGCATACCAGGCAGCAGTGGACCACATTCTTGCCCCCACACTCTGGCCCTGTTTAACACGGGATTACACTCATTAAACTCCAAACTTAATCCTCCTTCTGGGTTACTCGGCATGACAGACATGGTG
Organism: Epinephelus cyanopodus; assembly: GCA_026686955.1. Classification (NCBI taxonomy): domain Eukaryota; kingdom Metazoa; phylum Chordata; class Actinopteri; order Perciformes; family Serranidae; genus Epinephelus; species Epinephelus cyanopodus. The sequence continues at coordinate 8,769,983 of CM048935.1, forward strand.
AACATTGTGGAAAGTGTGTGTCAGAATTCAGGAAGGCCTGCCTTGCCAGAGCAGGAGACAAACAGTCAAAACATTGTTCTGAGGTGGAAGATGAGACCTGGCACCGCTGTGGCTCAAGATGGCAATATGCAAAGCGTTCACCACAAGTACAGATATATATATATCTGCTATCATATCAATACGTCTGTATGGTAAATCTTGTTATCTAAATGCCCAATCCCTTTGAACACAGCTAGATCATACGGACACATTCCAAGCCAGGCAACAGAGCTCAGAGGAAAATAAACGTGCAATACTCTCTGAGCTTAGCAGTACAGCAGGAAGGATTACTTGTCACCTTATATGGCGAAAAAGCAAATGTTGACTTCTATAGGTTAAAACAGTTTCTCAGACTCCTGAAGTGTGTTATGATCAAAAGAAGAAGAGTTACATTGTGTTTGAAACAGCAAATGTTAATGCAATCTTTTGAGAGGCATGTTTAAAGAGCTTAAATCAGATCAAACTGGGGGCGTACAGTGTAACAGCTCACTAGAAATCCTCCAATTTACCTCCCCTTCTGTTTAAAAAAGGGATAATGCTGTTTTTCGCCTCATCAATATCATCATTGTGCCTCTCTTTTCAAGCTTTGCATATGCGTCTTAGTAACAGTGAATGCATCTGCAGGGATTGCAGACTGTAAGCAGCCTGAGCTGCAGTCAGTGAAGATTTAGACAAGGCCTAGAACTGGAAAGCATCCAGACCAAGAAGTGTTAAAAATCCTCCACAAAGAACACTGCTCCTTAGACAGTGGGTCACAAAAACTACACACTGGACAAAACAGCTCTATAAGACTAACACAAAGCAGGCTGGGAGTGTTATCCCCTTCTCTTTTTTTGCAGCCTTCACATGGATCGTGCACTTTAGTTATTGCTGACATGAGACTTCTGAAGAATTTACCAAGCTTCTTTTTATCATGATTACTGTGTACACACTAGATCTCATTTAAGGCCAATTTGGGTCACAACAATATTGTGGCCGGGTTATGACTTCCCTCAAAAGCTCAAAAAACAAACTATCCTCACACAGCATGTTCAGCAAGTTAAAAAAATCTTTAATAACTCTGGAAGACACTGTAAAATACAATCTCAAATGCAGCCTATCTGTTTATTTATCCCCCCTTGCCCCTGCACAAGGGCTCATGTCAGCTAAGCTGAAGCTCTGAGTCAGAGTTCTGGGATTTCTGAACCTGGGAGCAGATAATCAGGTTTATGCTAAAAGGTTAGGAGCGCTGTTTCTGGTTGGGTGAGGTAATCCAAGGGGGTAAAAAGGAAGTTTAGTACTGCCCCTTCCCCCCCTTCCTTCCCCCTCTCTAAAATAACAGAGGCAGTGAGTTCATGGATGAGGTCAGGTTGCCCATAGCAGTCCCTGCTGTGCCCCAATAATCCAGTGTCTCCCTGTCTCTGACCTGTCTCTGTGCCCATGGACCCCCGATGAGATGGATAATCCGGTCATGAGCACCTGTGGTGCAAAAATGGGAAGATCTGGGTTGTTTTCTTGCTTTTATCAAGAAGAACAAGTCAGTGGAAATCAGAAAAATGTTTGAGTGGTTAAATGTTTAGGTGATTTGGTAATGTAACTTGTTTTAAGATGATCAAAATGCATCTGACAAGAATGCATATTTGTGAATATAAGAAAGTTAATCAAAATGTAGAACAAACCATCTGCTTTTCCATAAACAACCAATGCATATGATTCAATGAGAGATCTGCCAATGTGCAAACATGTCTTGCAGCTAATTGGTCATCTTGTATCAGCTGCAAGAACTGGCAGTAACAGAAAAGCTGTATGACTTTGTAGTTAGTCATCTAGTGCTATAAATGGCATATCCTGGATGGTCTGAACATGCCCCCACTCAGTAGCACCATTTAGCATTTTTAAGCCTGACCCTAAGTCACCCACAACAACTTTGCTGCCCTCCCTGCGTGCTCAAACACTCATTCCTTCTGAATCACCTCCAAGCATGAGTCTGAGGGTGTGTTTGAGTGTGTTATTAAGCAGGTGGATATTTGGGATTTGACATACTTTCCGTCAGCAAGGTTGAGAGTACGGAACAGAGGGTAGTCCTCCGGCGCTGGCTTGCCAGTCTGATCCTCATACAGGAAGACGGGTGAACGTCCCACTTCCACACCCAGCTGCTGGACTCCCTGCTGATTGTAAATGGACAGCAAGAAGGACTGGAGGCCTGATTTGGGTCGTACTGTGGTCAGGATGGAGAAGTCCTCAGGAAAATCACCTCCTGTGGAGAGGTGGAAAAGACAGGTGAATGAATCACAGTGGCAGACATATTATAAAGTATTTTAGTTACTAACCATTCATTACAATGCAACAAGGCCTCAGCTTTAGTTTTCTCATCAAAAGTGATACTCAGCTACTTTTTACAACTTGTTTTCTCACACTGTGTCACTGATGTAAGTAACGTATAAACTGTATATAAAGATGAGTGACACATCTCCACTTTCTCCCACTGTACTAACATGAAGCCAAAATAGTGGACATATCCAGAATATGGGCGCTGCCATCTTGTGTTGGTGACATCATTTGGAGCCAGATTCTTCACAGCCAAAGTACTGAGTTCCCGCCTAAATACCCGCCCAACTCAATCGCTAGTTAATCACATCTGTCATGACATCACACTCCCTTTCTATAGCATCATATAACAATTTAAAATCAAACTTATCAGAATAGCAAACACTTGAACATACACCAGCATGATAGCACGAGCTACCTACAATCACAGCAACCATCTTTAAGAGGAAATTATTTGACGAATATCAGATTTTTTAGTTTGGCTCATGCCCACCTGCAAACAAGGAGGAGGCGGGGTTTATGACCTATAGTGCAGCCAGCCACCAGGGGGCAACTGAGATGTTTTGGCTTCACTTTTTGGGAGCTGTCATATCGTTGTCCATCTTTATATGCAGTCAATGGATACAACACAATGATGTGACCTACAGCCACTTCTTGAAAGCTTTTACATGTGTTCATTTCAACCTTGGTGAGTGTAAAACATGCACCTCCAAGTATACAACAGCATTAAACATCATCTTAACTATGACTAACGCTCCCGAAATCTTGCAAATATTCTGTTCTTTGCATGCATGTCTGGACTTCTATCTAAAAGGTTTTGGAGAGACCGAAAAACAAAAGTTTTGCTCAGCCGATTTAACAATGGAGACACAATCAAGTAAAGAATCCACTGTCCAAAATCAACTTTAAAACACAGTAGTCAGAAAGAGGTTAAAGGTTGAGAAGTGTATCTTACCAGGGAACAACTGCGTGGTGGGGGCACTGATCTGGACCTGCTTGGCAACTCTGTAAGCTGAGTCCGGCTTTGATGCTCTTCGGTTTGTGCAAAGTCCTGATGTTTTCGTCACTCCTTCGGGGTAATTTTGAAATTCTAATACATTTAGCACATCCACTGGCTCTGCTGATCAAGGGAGCAGATAAAACAGCAGTTAGGACATAGCATTGGTTTCTGTAGGCTACATTTAGCTCAGCACATGGATGATGGACGCTAGCATGATGAAGAACAGAGTATCAAAGTTGCAGGTTTTCAAAAGTATACATGTGTCCTGGTCGGGTTCTGGTAGATAAAACAGGGCAGTGAAAGAGCCACTGCATCATTCAGGTAGACAGGGAGGTGCTAATATCTGTTTCCCTCTCTCATCAGAAGGACAGTATCACTGACACAATATACCATTTCTATGATTAACTTGAGCTTTAAATAGCATTAAATAACATTCACACAATGATATACCCTCCAGTGAGCAACAAGTCTAAATAGTTAATTTAGAAAATGCTGCCTTCCTGTGGCTCTCCAGCCTCATCTGACAGGAAGTGTCTCCGTCAAGGCCAACCAAAGAGCATAATGAACAATGTGCCAACAGAGATCTAGTTCTATAACACCTGGATAGGTTTACCTTGATAAGGGTCACCAGAGGCTCTCTGGTTTTCCATTCTCTTCAATCTGATGCACTTTATATAAAGGAGCCTGTGTGGTGATGGTGACCACAGAGACCCATGGGAACGTATTATAATTATGCCTCTTTATCAAAAACACCCTCTCCGTATAAAACATTAGCTTCGTGAGCATGATAGGGGAGAGACCAAAGTGCTGCAGTATACTGACCCTCTGTTATGTGGGCCATTTATTCCTGGCAGATGTTTTACGCAGCATCCATTAAAAATGAAATTAATGCACAATGAGACCATGAACATTATTTACATGCCTCAATTTGACAAAGCAAATGTTATTATACTGCTGTCGTCCACATTTTCAGAGAGTTCAATGGACAAAAAGTAAGTGAGCACTATGAATAAAGCCTGTGCAAAAGCTTCAAATCCATATATTGAAATAAAAACAGGCACTCACTTCACTACACAGAGTATAGCAATGTGCGAATACAATGGCAGACTGTTAAATGGAATAACACTAATCTGGTTTTGTGGGGTAAATAAGCATGCCAAGGTGTCTGAAAGCATCAGCAAGCCCTTTCTGACGGCTCCAAAGCCACTGTTTTGGTTGGCATGTAAAGGTCAAATCACTCAAAGTTTCTTTAACTTCTTGATACAAGGAGATCATAAAACAAAGTCTGATGACTTTTAACACTCTTCGGTCAACATTCCATCTGTGGCGAGGAAAAGCAAATTAACAGCCTTTTCGTTCTCTTCAGGAAAGCGTGTGGTTTGGGGACAGGTCCTTGTTTCAACATGAATCTCTTTCCTCTGAATGTGAAGATGCTGCAAAGCACTGCTTGTATCAATGACTTGGGCAAGATCACCAGACAGTTATAGTTGATTACACTGCTATTTGAGAACACTATTCAGACGTGGTAGACAAAGAAAAAACTCACAATCAAGGATTTTATTTCTATGGATGACTAGCAACAGAATACACTGCATGAATATGGTAAGTACTGTATGTCCCTCTATCACATTGAAAGTATTTTCACATATAAGGCCTGGTCTACATCTGGTCTCCTTATCTTCCAGGACCCTATACAACACAATGAAACAGATGCTTCATTCTACAGTATAAAACTCTGAAGTGTGAGCAGTCCAAGAAAGCAAACACTCAAAATTTAAACTTGCACTTTGCACTTAAGAAGTGCAAAAACTCAATCTGCAAAATTAACATAATTCAGTTTTACTCTAAAAAGCAACCTGAACGTAAGGGATAGAAAATATATGTCTCCCCCACAAGGGAAATTTTAGTGGGATGATGAAGCTCAGTAAGAACAAGTAAGTGTCCTCAGTGTCCACCTCACTCCCCAGGACATAGAGGAAACAAAAATAAGCAAAATTACATAAAAACATCTGAGAAAATGTGAGAGTTGAGAGCAAAATCAGCAAACTGTTCCTCCGTAGGAATGCTATCACTGAGGACAACTTGGCCTTTTTTGTGTAGCTTGTGAGGATGAACCAGCTACTTACTTTGGAAAGTGAACTAAGGACCCCATTGTGAGTTCCTGCGGAGCTGCTTTCAGTTCAAACTCCAGGACTCATATGTTCCAGATGTGGCAATTTGGCCAAGCTACGACCCTCACACAGAGGTGCTGGGAAAACGTCAATACTGGCCAATCAATTAAGGTGGCCAAATGAGTGTGCACAGGTTTTAAAAGAGTGCATCTGATGAGCTGGTGTGAGTTTGCCCTCAGGGCTGAGTAAACAGGTCATATAGCGACCAGCAGAACTCAGGGCACATGGAGGGATGGATCTTCCTTAGTCTGAAGAAGAGAGAAAATTCTAGCCAACCCTAAGTTCAGGCAAGCCAGCCTCTGTTGCTCAGTTATTGGATCATCTGAACATCATTATGCAAATTGCAGCAGCATGCAGGGAAGGGAGGAGCAGTACGACACATTACCATAAGACACTGATCGGCTAATTTGATATCATGTCCATCATGTTCACAGGTGTACAACGATGTAAACACTGTGTTCCAAGAGATAACACACCACCTGTCTCAGGACAGAGGCCAAAAAAGTCTGTCTCAGCTCACCTGTTATAACACAGCACAACATGCAAGACTCGAGCACTTATAGTAATGTCCTGCTGTGTCATTTTCAGCCCTTACATCATTACAGAAAGGTGAAATTGGCTGATAAACAGAGGGGGACCTTTTCACCTGCAGCTCCCTGAGACTCTAATAATATCTTCAGCCAGAATGTCTCTCTCTATATGTCCTCCCCCCTCTCCCTCTCTCACTCTCCCTCTCTCCTTCCTTTAACTTCCACCATGCTGCCGGCTAAAACAAGACAGCTTTATGCTGGTGTCATACCAGAGAAACTTCACTGAGACCTACCCAGTTTTTCAAAGCATTTTTCCCTCCACTCTTCCCCCTTGCTTTTCCTCTCATTACCTCCTTTTACTGTACACCTCCATATGAATCGCAGAGCATGTTACACAGTGTTTTCTAAATCCAAACAGGTCCTGTTTTAGAAAAAAAGCCGCTGTGAAAGTCCCCACTTCACAATTTGAGTCTGAGTTTACAGTTATATCACAATGTCAAGCTGTGGCTTTGTGCTCGTCTCCAAATGATTCAGCAAAGACTATAAATATGTGACAGCCACATGGGACAAAGGTCCAGCAAGGAGCTGATTAGCTGATGTTCCCGGTTGAGCACATTAGGGAGAGGACTCTGAAAATGCTAGCTTTGTCTGCTGGAATGCACATGCCTGCGCCCCGGGGGCTGAGAAAACGTGTCTGTACACTGCTAGATGAAGAGGGCACCCTGCAGAAACAGCTTTGACTGACTGAGACCCCGGAACACAGAGCCTGCAGCAGAATACTTAATAGTCAAAAAAAGAAGACGCTGATGTGTTTGGAAAGGTGAGATTTACGATCTGAAGTAAAACTCCAGTCCGGTATCGTCTCAATCTCTACCAGGAAACAAGTGACTATAAAACGAGGAGAGTCGGTGAATAAATAAAAAGCGACATTAAATGATTTGTGCAGTATAAAGTAAAAATTTTTGTCATTTCTTGCTTTAACTTCACTGAAATTAGGTTCAAATGTTGAGACATCTGACCACCCATGTGCTGATGAAACCCTGTCAGAGCAACATGCTATTTAAGCTCATCTTAACAACAAGGCTGCGTTCACACTCTGGAAAACTGTCATTACGTAGATTTAAATGTACCCCAAATCTCTGCCTGCATCTGTATGTGACAACAAATCCTTATAGAGCTGTCTATAGGCCAAGGTGTGAGGCCTATGTAATCCTGAACCCTGTGACTTGTGGCCATTATGGCTGCAGGCTAGGCCCATATGCAGGCCTGCTCTTTGAAGGCTCTGAAATCATAGGGAAGTGCAACAAGGACCATCATCAAATAACTGCTCAGTACTTAGAGGGGAAGCATTCCCACCGCTCACACAACACAGCCTTGTCCTGCAGCCGACAAAACATCTAAGTGCAAAGTTGAGGGGAAGAGCTGGGCACTGGAGGGTGGGGGCGTGGGGGGGGGTTGCACAAGCCAGCGTTTGGGCTTCAGTGTGGACCAGGGCAGTGTGGAGATAGGGTGAACCTGCCTGACCATTCAGCCCCCTACAGACCCAGAGGGGCTTTACACCCTGCACTGACAAGTCTGACATCCACCTCACTGCTGCATATGTATCATCACACTATGCTGTACCACGACAGGACACCCTTCATCATCCAGTTAACCATCTATCCTGCACATCCTCCTCTTCATGTGGAAGGATAACATCCACTGATAGTGAAGAGTATCAACATAAAAATAGAATTACACAACTCCACACCTTCACACAACTTATCCCATCAGCCTGACATGAAATACAAGATTGCATGTCAATATGAGGCTTCTATGGTTTCAACTCAGCTGTAAGACGCTTTCTATCAAAGCTCAGGGTCTGTCCAGTGTCATCTGGCTGAAATCCACCCTGCTAACCGGGTCCACATCCACCTAGCGGACCACAGTTCAAACAAAGAGCTTTCTTTCAGCCCAAGTGAATCTTAAAATGCAGGGAACGCTGCTCTGTTTTCCTGATCTCCATAAGCACATACCAGCGGCTTAGGATGAATTTAATTGGGCGAGGTGTTTCATCTTCTGAGCGGACGCTTTCCATTCATGCGTAAAAGTAGCCCGCGGGAAAAAAAAAAAACCCTGTGTGATAATGAATATAGTGTTTTGGCAGACAAAATATGTGCGCCTCAAGCAAATTACCTCCTGAGAGCATGCAGTGTGTAAGTTGCCTCTCAGGGTTTTTGCTGTCCACTTCACCTCAGTAGTGAGCAGGGTGCAGTTTTACTGTACCTCCGCGTTTTGTTTGGTGGCTTCCACACAGCGCTCAACCATACAGGTAAATGTTGTAACCTCGCTTTAATGAAACTACTCTGGTTGTGGAAAGGTGAAAAACACAAATGCACGATCGTCTGCGAAGCAAACGTGTCGCCGCTGTGTCCAGGTAATCCCCCAATCTCCATCATCAGTTACCGAGTTTTCCCAGCCGGTGCCGCTCCGTCCCCTTTCGGCCAGATAAAGTTCATTAGAGACGTTTGATCCTAATAATCTTACCTGCTCTGACATTAGTAGCCTGTAGAACCAATGATAAAGTGATGAATGCGGTTACAGTGGAATCCATAAGCCACCTTTTCGTTTTCCACCTTGTGGACCACCTTTGCATCTCCATGGTCGTGCGCCCACAATTGGATCAAACTTTAGAGCGACTTCAGGTGATTTTTAATGACGTCCCTTCCACAATCCCAAATGATGATGGAAACTGTCCTACAAAAAAGCCATAAGTGACAAGTTTCAGCCTCTTCTCTCAGCCACACCGAGGCCCCCGATCCTCCTTTCCAGTGCCCAGCCTTCACAGTGAAGGTAGTCGGGCTTTAACCAAAACGCGCAGAGTGCAGTCGGTACACTTGGTGCGTCCGCGGACAGGAGGGCTGGGCAAGCTCCACGAACCGGAGCCAAGATTACTGGGAAATGACAAGGGAGCCAGCCCCCGATTAGCAAATCACGGGGCTGGAAATTCTCCTTCGGGTCCACCCATTAGCTTTGTAATGCGCCCCCAAGTCTCTCCCGAGTGGTCTGAGGAGAGAGACTTGAAGTTAAACCGTGACAAAGTTGGTAACGACCTGGAAATGATGAAATGGCAGAATTGTGCATGCAGTGTTTCTATAATACTGATAAACCACCTGAGCTGGTGCAGATAACTGTTGGTATGTGCAGCAGAAATATAGTGTTTAGTGAGTAAAATGAGGAACTGTTGAAGCACAGCCCAGTTTTGACACTAAAACATACACTTAAATCAATTCATGAAAACTTTTGAACCATGACACATTCAAATTAGTACCCATACACCATAAATAAAGAACATCACAACCACATAAACAAATATGCCATGGTCACATAATATAATCAGCTTCATCAGTTTGGTATCTGTGTGTGTGAGGATATCACTGCAAATCTGATGTGCAAACACTAGATCAGCTGTGATCTATGTGGCTGGAAATGAGAATCAGTTGTACTCCAGACACTAATGCTAATGTTAGTCAGATATAAATTGCAAAGGAATACCCTAAGAAAGAACAGAGAAAGGAGCATTTTGATTGTGCAGGGTGTCATGAGTGACAACTTCAAGCAAACACCTGAATGAATCAAACACATAGCGAATGCAAAGGCTTCCATCCAGGGCATGAAGGATCACTGAATCTCTTGAATAAGAACTTAATGCCAATATGGCCTTCACTTTCACCCGGGGCCAGATAAAAGTATAAAGGATATGGAGGCACAAAAACTGTGCATACATCACTTCCCACACATGAACTAGTTTTTATAAAAGGAGAATGTGCTGTGAGAATGTGCACACCTCATGTATAGTCTATTTCAGCCCAAGCGTACACATTTTTCAAGAGATAGCTGCAGGTGAAATGATAATGTGAACATGAAATATAAGGTGAGGTGTTTGCCAATTGCCACATAAATAAACTTAAATTTAAATATCCATGAATGATGAATATCTTCTCTTTTTTACATGCAAGACATTAGTAATCTGTCAATTATGATTTAAGTGGAGCTTCAATTTGAAAGCACTTTGTAAAGTCTGTTTCAATATGAGTTCTACAAATGAATAATTTATCATCTTTCTGACGTTTAATACAGCGATGATGGTTTGCAGGTGGGCTACAGCCCTTTGACAATCTAGTGTAAGTGACGTAGGTAGTAACAAAATCTGCCCACACGTGGCCAGCTGCAGACGCATAATAGACACAGGTGTATGGGCACTATAAATAGCCACAGCTGTGCATTATAGTCGTGCATAATGACAGTAATCTCATGTTGCCAGATTGTACAGGTGAGTGGTGGAGCGATCACAATTTTCGATATTCAGTGATGTCTACATTCATTTATAGCGAACTGTGTGGAAGTGAAGCTTGTGCATGTGCAGCCAGTTCCATCAAACAATCAGGCACACGTGTGGCTTTATAAAGCTGACAAATAATAGTATACATGAGCATTTCTGTCTCTGTGCATACATACATTTTCAGCTGTGAATCTACAAAATTAAATATATCTGGCCCCAGATCGCAACCTAGATGAACAACTCTGGCAGATTTTGAACAACACAAGACAGTGGTTTCCACCAGCATCATCAAAACACCAACTGAAGAAATGTATTTTGGAAGATGGGTTTTCAACCCTCTAGTTTAGTTTCAGAGACTTGTTGAATTTGTGTCACGGTGCATTCAAATGGTTCCAGTGACTCGTAAGTGTCTGGAAACTTTACTTAGGTTTTTCCGTGGTTGTTGTTGTTTTTTCCTTTTATTTGTCAGCCGTTTATGCACACAATTAACTTGGACAATATCAACAACGTTAAAAATTGTGGATCATTTCTGAGTACAGTTTTAATTTGTGACTACATGCATGAAAAAGCATGAAATAATTCATGTGCCTCATGAACTATCAGGGACATACAAAGTTGTATCTCATGTAAGGGTTAAAGGTTCAGTGTGTAGGATTTAGGAGGGTATATTGGCAGAAATGGAATACAAAATAATACGTTCTGTAACTATAGGATAACTTCAGTGTATAATCACCTAAATATAAGAACTGTTTTGTTTTTGTTACCGTAAAATAAGCCATTTATATCTACATAAGGAGCGGGTCCCCTTACACAGTCAGCAATGTTCCACTGCCATGTTTCCATAGTAGCCCAGTATGAACAAACCTAACAGTAGTTCTCTATAGTGCCGTTCAAGTTTTTGCATCTTTGCTTGCAAATAGCGTTGTAAAAATACAGATTTTTTTTTATGTGAAACTACTTTTATTCTGTGTTTTTACCAGTTTAAATTACAGCCTCGCAGTTAGTATACCACTGCAAACCAGTAAAGCTGCACTGTTTACAGCCATGTCTGTGAAAACATGAATTTCTACCCCTAGATCTATACAATCAGCACAGTGTCAAGGAGGGCACCCTAGATTAGAGTCATCATTCAGTACCATCAAATTCTTACTTAAGTGAATGTTTGTCCCAACTTTGAAGAAACTACCCGAAGGTGTTCTCAAAATATTGCATTCACAAGATTGAGATGGACACACATGAATGGTGACCTTGATGTTAGACCACCAACATCTAATCTAATCCATCGTTGAGTCCAGGTGGACGGTTGTGCCAAATTTGAAGAAATTCCTTTAAAGCATTTTTCTGATATTACATTTACAAAAATGGGATAGAAATATGGATGGACGAAACACAATGCCTTCAGCCACGGCAATCACCAGCAGGGAGACATAAAGACAGTGTGTGCACACATTAGCACGTGCCAGGCTAGCAGCCTGTCTGTAACTAGCAAATCAGCATCGGAAAAACTCTGATTTGTAACATATATTCAGCATTTTAACTTGTTTAAATAACGTGGTCTGTTTGTTTTAGAGAGGAAGAGACCTCTACGGATAATCTGGCCCCCAGTAAAGACCTTTTGAATAATAAACATTGAAGAAATCCTAACTGGGAGTTCACACATGGGAGAAGTTTCAGCTGGTTGCAATGTGCACTCTTCACCACTAGATGCCACTAAGTCCTACACACTGTTCCTTTAATGCTAGAGTAACATGTTAATCAATAAAACTAACTGCAACAAGTGTTAACAATTAATTTTATTTGCTAATTTTATTACTCCTGCACTGAGAACAAGTGTAATCATCTGCCAACCACGTCAGATAACTTGGTCCCGGTGGCTTCCCCTGTTTTAAGAGTTTGTACAAATTGCTATTAATAACCAGAAACGAGACACAATATGGCAAGTTGACCGAAACACACTTAAGGTCAGTCCAAAAAAGTGATTGAAGGGGGATGAAGGATTTCGGGGTTCCTCATCTAATGGCCTTTTAGAAACAGGGGTCAGTGCAGAAGACAGTCAGCTCCTTGTATCTCTTGGCTCACTCCAGTGAAGGCATGGATCCTGACCAGGCTCCGTCTGTCAGCCAGCTCGTCCTTCCCAGTCAGCCAGACTCAGCCTGTTTCCTGCCAAACGGTATCAGATGCTCCTCCTGGATGGCCGGTGGCAAAAAGCAGCCGAGCCATTTCTCTGGGACGAATCGGTGTCTGGGCAGAGGAGGTTTCATGCTACATCTCGTCTTCTCATGGTTCAGGGAGCAGGGGCAGTCGTTCCCAAAGCGGGCTCCGGCGTGTTTCATTACTTCTTTTGGAGGTCCAATAGGCCTAAATATCTCTTTACATTTTGTTTCACACGATATTATTTCAATTAATGAAAAAACAGCCCTTGATTTAGACAGTCAGGTGAGCACTTCAAAAGAAGTATTAGTAATGGCGTGGCAGTCAGCAGTGGGTGATGCAACTGAAAGATATTGCGGTGACAGCAGCAGATGGTAGCCGCAGGAATGGCGAAGTGTGCAAATGATTTCAAGTTCGCTTATTTGATTTCCTGTCAGATGGGAGGAATCTGAACAAGGAGCCAGTCACATTTCCCATTCATTCAAGAAATGCTGCCAGTGTACTTGCCACCAGATAAACCACAATTCGATGAGTAGATAAAGCAGTGCAGCAGTTATAGCTTCACAACAACAGTTGCTGCCTCATTAGCAGCATGCAAAATAATAGCGTTACATGGATTAATGATATAGATAATCTTGAGAACAGATTGCTGTATGAATTTAATGTACAATTCAAAGTGTCACAGCAATGTACTGAGCATTTAGACTCATTAAACTAATTAAGAAGATAGACAGAAGATAGATTTTAACAGTTTCAGAACTTCAGTTTTGTGGCAATCAAGTTTGAACTGTTTGTGGCCAGGGATGGTTATATTTTCTAAAAATCTCAAATCTGTGTCTAAAACATATAGTGTGTCTCACATATTCTCCCACGACTACTGCCAACATGTGCATGTAATTGTTATCAGCTGCGACTATAATGACAATCAGCCTTTGTCCAAAACTGTTACTGTCCCCACTAATGAGATGGCCCTAAAACCAACAGATAACCAAGCCAACTAACTGCTACCAGACAAGTGATGAATAATCTCTCTGGCAATGCAGTCTACTCCCTTACTGCTATAGCTGTTACAATTAGTGACACTGTAAAGTAGCTTTTGTTGTAAATCCTACAGTACAAAATAAGTTGCTGTGTGTCAAGATTTGAACTGCACCAGAGTTTTAGTGTAGTGCTGTTGCCACTTTTGGGACAGGGTTGCTTGTCCTTCCTGTTGTCGTTTTAAAGTAGTGTAACATGTGCTTACAAATTGTTGCAAAGGCAACTGCACTACCTTTTGTAAGTGAGCATTGTGCTGTCTAGATTTAGTCGAGATTAGTGGGGGCACTTGTGTGACAGCTACTGCCAAATGGTCACCTTCCTTTGAATGTTTCCAGGGCATGACTGATGAGCAGACGAGATTAAGGAATACACAGAGGACTGGAGGACCATCTGAAATGAGATGGAGCAAAGAAAGGAACTGCACTGTTTGTTCATTTGATACCATTCAATTCATCCTCATACAACCACTGATATCTTACTACAAGTTATGCACATACAACAGTTTGTATGGTACTTTACAAATTATCATCCCTACTGGTTAAGGTTAAGTCTAGGAAAAGAACCCTGGTTAGGTACAATCCATGTAAGATTTACTTAAGACACAGTGGCTCTCATTTATGAAACATACATACAGCAGAAAACTGAGCGATTATTTCTACAAAACACTGACAAGTTAATGCATGTTTCATGTATCACCAAAACATTATTAAAAAGACATTATTAAACCCCGCCACAGTGGCAGTCATGAAATACTAGTGGCCTAGGAGATTTGGTTTGGTGGTGCATCTGTGTCTCCCCCTATGAGATTTGTAAAACATCAATATTGTATAATATATAAGATAGTATTATCAATATATATATAGGCTATAGGTTGGTACATATCATGGATGTATGAGTTCAGCTGGAACTTTTGATGCCACTTTTTAAGCTGCCAAATAGAACCAACTGATTAAATTGGATCTGGGACGTCAGCATTTCCATTTCTAAATCAGATAAATCTATCTTCTTGGCCGTTTTGCGCCTCTCCATGTCATACACCCCAGGGGCGAGGCCTTTTAACCAAGAGTATATTGGAGGGACATGTAAATGGCGATTGTTTCCAGCGGCCCAATCATTCCTACGCTTGGCAAGATAAGAACGTTTCATGAATCACACACAAACCCTATCATAAGACGATTTCTTCACACTTAGTACTTTTTTTGATAGATGAAGACCAATGTCCTGGACGAGTCTTCCAAATTAAACAACAATATTCTGTGATGATCCATGCCCTCCAAAACAGCATGTACTATGTGTCAGCATTTTCTGTCTGGTGCCACAATCGACAGAACAATATGCACCGCAGTGATAAGGGTTTGGTTAGGTTTAGGCAAAAACCAAACTTGTTTAGAGCTAGGGAAAGAACATGGTTTGGGGTTAAAATAAGTAGTTGGTTACAGCTAGAAAAACACTGTGGTTTGGGTTACAGTTACTCCTTTGTTAAGGTAAAGGGATGTTCATCACGATAACAATGATCATGTCGTTTTGTTGACCAATCCATCCACCCCAATCTCTTCCCTCTGTGGATTTTGTGACTCCACATTAACATCACACAACTTCCTCCTTTGCTCCAGATGGAAAAGTGTCATAAGTACTACAGCCACCAGCCTTTTATACAACAATCATTTCCTGAATACAAAGACACCTCGTAAAAAAAAAAATCACTGGCTTCAGACTGCATGTAGCCTTCTCTGTGAATGAAAAACCTTTGCACTCAGTTACCAGTTCAATGTGACATGTTGTCTATATACATATAGCCAGGTCAGGAATGAAACCAGGTGAGTAAAAGTCAAATATATTGGAATACTGTGTTCAAAGAACTAATCAGTGAAGATGGACCTAATAAGAGGCTGAATAATTGAATGGGTCAGATTAGATATTATATTATTATTAAGTGGACAAGTACAGTTGTGATGTTGTGTTGTTGGTGTACAACAGGTTAAATCAATATCGTTAGCATTTCACAATGCATACTCAAAACCAGTGAAATGACAACTTAGCAAGCTGCTGGTGCTGTTTGGAAATTCACTTAAGTAAGGGAAAAAAATGCAAATCATGGGTGGGGTTCCTACAGCAAACAGATGCTGACTAATCTGACTCATAGGATGCAGACTGTGTATGTAAGTCTTTCATTGACCACCTGTTTCAGACCAAACTTTCAGCCTGGTTTTAGACCAAAGATTCACACGGGGACAAAACCATTTTAGAACATTGCAGGAGAAAGTTGCAGCGGTGCGTACTGGCCCGTCTCAGCTTGACTTAAGCTGACTGATGTTGTCGCCAGTTGCCAGTGGTTGGTTTTAAAACGGAAGGCACCTGTTTTAGCAGCCAATCAGCTTGTAGCAAAGTCAGCTGGTCAAGTCAGTTACAAACTGTCAGCTGGTCAAAACGGCAGAGTTTGGATGTAGGAAAGAGAGGATCAGCTCATCAATTGAGAACAGCTGAATCTGTATGACACAAACCTTAAATCTGACTAAAATTTAAAAAAAAAAAGCATTGACTAATTAATCAGCGCTGTTTCTTTAAATTATTGTGGCTTATGTTTTCACTGTTTCATCACAAGTAGAAACTCACCTGTAGCAACTGTCTCACTATCACTGTCCTGATTCAATTTGACATCCAGACACAAAGAAAGCTCATAAAGACAGAGGTTAGAATAGAATTACACAGTTGATATGGGGGCTGTCTCGTCTAGTCACATTGGTGTAAACTGGCAGGTATCAGAACATCCCAAACTGGCACAATGCAAGTCGTTTTAAGTTTCAACTTGTCTTGTCTCAAATCTTTGGTCTGAACTGGTTTTGCAAGAGCAATGTCACTGTATGGGCTCAGCAACACCTGAGATGACTGTGATTAGTTTAAAGAAATACAAAAAACCTAGAGCATTTTTTTAATTCCTCAGTGAAGAATTTTGATGAGCTCAGTCAGACCTTTCTCCAGTGCTAAACAAAGTGTGATAATAGCTCTGGTTATGCTAGACTAGCTGTTGACAGAGTATTTTGGGTAGCCATTTGGCAAAGCCCAAGTACAACACATGACCTAGGGAGGCCTGTGACATTTTTGGAAGAAAACATAGGACCTTTGAGAGACATGAATTCAAAATCTGATCTTTATTCTAAATACATCCTGCGAGATATGTTTAAGTACTGCATAAGCGTTAAAATGAGAATAGTTATTTTACTTGCACACGAGTTTTAACTGGCACGGTATCGAAACACAAGCACTTTTCACAGGCACACTCAAGCCAGCCACCCGCCACTGTCTGTCACTGTTTACACACTGCACAGAGGAGAGTATAAAGAGCTCTTTCTCCACACTCACTCTGGTCCTCTGTCTCGCACGAGCAAGAAAAAGTTCCCCTCACTTCACTAACATTATTTTTGGCTGCCACAGTATTTCATGTATTTCATGAGGATAAATGCACTTCATAATCTTGTATCAATTAGTAAGTTTAGTCATCATGGGACTGAATTACTTTTATTAGACGCCTCACTAGATTTGGGGTAATTTGAGGTAATCTGTGGAAAGCCAGTGCTTCATTTGTTTGAAGGCCGCTACAGCATGCCATGGGGTTTGGTGTTTTGGGATATATTTTTGCCATTGAAATGACCATTTGTTGTCATACACATCGCCCTGACAGTGACAACCATGTATTTTCAGTGTGGTTTACCATGTAGCACACCAAAATTAACATGTGGCTAAATGCTGCCTCCATTTTGAGACAGCACAGACAGGCCCAAGATATACAGTTATATGGAGGTGGTGTCGGTGTAGGTTCTTGTCGTTCATTGTATTTAAATAAACATACAGAAATATGACATGAGCAGAGCTATGCATCAGCTGCAGACTTTGAGCAGAGTAGAAGGATCTAACTCGCTTGCAAAGTCACACTGTCATTCTTAATACACAGCCATTTTCATTTGCATGTCACGTCACACAATAGTCATTTATTGTACTGCCATTTGTGAATATAGAGCACGTACTGGTTCCCAACTGGTGGGTCGCGGTCCAAAAGTGGGTCACAGGTCTATTCTGAACGGTGAATTTTGGGCACAGAGCTTTTACTTTGAAGTGCTGTTTCCTGCTGTAAAGTGAGTGACTAACGAACAGGTACTTAACGAAGACAGCTAACTAGCTTGACTACATGGCCAAACACAAGTACGACACTAGATGTCTCATACTGTGCAGACCATCAATTAAGAGCCCAGTCTCACTCTGAAGGCGTCAAAATCTGGCACTTGGGCAGTGACCGTCAGAAACCAACCACAACCTTTTGACGTCGGCATGATACATGGCCGGTCGTTGTTCTAGTTTAACAGCACCAGGCGGCGTCAGGGAGAAACGCGGTGGGACAAGGATGAAAGTTAAGGTGGCAAAAGTCCAAGTGGGGCATGGATGGGTCTAACAAACACCAACTTTCACCCAAGAGAGTGGTGTTTGCATCCTGTAAGATCCTAAAGCCAAACCCTGTTCTTTGTTCCTGAAACTTACATGTGTGTTTGTTGTTGAAGAAAATAAAACGTCAGTTTGGATGTTAGGCATGTGTTCATATGGCGGTTACTGCTGATATCTGGATAGCAGCCTCACAAAAGTGTAGCGCCAACCCCGAATACCCCCCCGGTTAACACTGTTAGCTCTATCAATATCGTTGCCATCATTAGCACTGTTCACACCGTTAGCATTGTTACCTGCCAGCTGCCGGCTCAGCCACCTCCAAGTTGAGAGCCGTGTGCCAACAGTCTCTGAATCATAAATTTGCTCTGAAAATCTTATAGAGCTCCTTAATCATCCAAACAGGTGCAGATTTTTGACAGTCATCCCTCAAATGTAAATGTAAATCTATCATTTATTATGTTTGTGATTTATCTGTATAACTGTGATGGCTGTTCTCTCTGAGCACGTTTCTGTTGTTTACACTGATCAAATCCCCACAGGTCTGTCTAAACCACACGGAGGAAAAAAAAAAAAAAAACCTTTATCATGAACTGAAGTCAGCCTAGCCTGGGCTACAGGTGTTCGTAATGGGAAGCAGCCTGATTCTACAGTACATCAGAGAAAGGAAGCAGCAATCTTGCAGCCAGACATGCAACAAGCCCTTTATATGTCTCAGAAAGTCAGGAATGTCATTCTGTCTGAGCACACTGTAGCTGAGAGGCATTTAAAGTGATGGCTTTAGCTGATAAAAGTATAATTTCAGGGGCTGCTGTGCTGTTCCTATGTGAGACGACTTGATAATGACTGTTTTATTTATGCTGTATGAGGCACTGTATGCCACATGTTGGAATAATAATAGCTGGCAGCCAGATCTAAGGTGAGCTTGTCTTAGAAAACAGGAGGAAAAGTCTATCTACATTTCTGGTTGTGCATTTAATACTTTTTTGCCCCTTTTCACCTCGTTTACTCCTCCCTGCTTTGTGCTCATAAACCTCACAGTAAAAAAAATTTACATGGCAATTTTCAGCCATACCATAAAAAAAAATTTGTGAAGCTGATAGGGCTTTTGAAAGTTCACAAAGTTACCGTAAAGCACGGCACAATAACTCTATATGATGGCTTCATTGGCAGTTTGACTGCTACACCAATTTCCATCCCTTAATAGAACAATTTATCACCTACAGCACAGCTCCGCTCTCAGCCAATCAGAGAGCGCTAAAGGTAAAGCTGTATGTTCGCACCACCTGGTCGGGGCGGATCTCCAGTGAGCCCTCGGGAGGAAAATGTAGAGTCAGGAGAGTTGCATGACCTTGGTATGTGAGGCTGGTGTGAGGCTGCAGCTGTGAAAAAAAAAGCAGCAGGCATATTCTGCAGCAAATATACTCTACCAAATCAGTTTCATAGGATAGACCTGTAACTTTCACCTAACCAACTGTAATTAGGATGGTGCAACAGAGGGTGTAAAGTTGGGCACAGAGGAGAAGTTTGGTGGGGCTCCTGGCAAAAGGAGCTGAGGCGGCCAAATGGTGGGCTGTCGACTGCTACTGAGGTGAAGAAAGTCGGGAATCTCCCTGGCTGAATGGGAAGATAGAGGGGCCACTGTGAAGTGAGGGTGGGTGGCCTCAAATAGCACTAGGTCTTTGTGTGTGTGCGCGCATGTGTATTGGTAGTGTAGCACATTGGTAAAGCAAGAAGCCTCTTGATGGGTAAGTGACAGAGCCATTTATCATGACTCCTGGCAGTTTTACAGTTAAAGCAAAAACTGGGCTTAAGCATTTCACATTTGATGAGAAACAGCAGTGAACTCTGGTAATCTGTAGGTAACAGGACAAGACTTAAGCGTTGAAAGCATTCTGGTTTCTATTTGTAGTCCGTTTGTAGTCCGAGTAGCATTGACCAATCAAGTTTGAGCTGCAGGTAAGTAGTCCATGTAGAGAGGCGGAGCACACTGGCCAAAATGCTATCTCAGAACTCACTCAGTATGGTTTGACAATGATTTAGCTTTATATTATCCTTCATTCGAGAGGCAGGGTCCACCCTAGACAGGTCGCCAGACTATCACAGGGCTGACACATGGAGACGGACAACCATTCGCGCTCACATTCACACCGACAGACAATTTAGAGTCAGTTATGTCTGAAGCTGAGTACCGGGAGAAAACCCACGCTGACACGGGGAGAGAGAACACAGAAGGGCTCCCCCACCCCAGGGTTTTCATATATAAAGTGTTCCTCTCACTTGAATCCTCTAAACTTCACACTGCGGTTACCACCCTATTACACTAAACGCAAGACCAGGTGACAAATACAGCATGTAACCTGTAAATTGTCATAATTTACACACTGAATCCTGCTATCATGCAGTTATAAGACACCCATAATGCGCCTCAGCTACACACGTGTTACCAATATAGAGCAGAGGTTTGCTCTTTTTAGCCGGCACTGACTAAAATCTTCTTTCTCACATTTCCTGGTTTGCTCTGTGGGCAGTGGAAGTCGAGCCCGATTCACAGAGCTCCTTTTCATATGTCCCTGTGTCTCCCTCCCACCCTGTAACTGAGTTGTTGAGAACTGCCCTGTAACAGCATGCAGTGTGCACCCACAGGGGCGGCACTGAAATGCTGTGGCCTCTAAATGGAAGCCAATAGGGCAGGGTTCACAGGCTGGCTGAGTGATGCATTGTAGGTGGTAAACTGTATGTCACTATTCATATTACAAAATGACAGGGTGTGTGTGCTACTGTAGGCATTTGATGTGGTG
Organism: Epinephelus cyanopodus; assembly: GCA_026686955.1. Lineage (NCBI taxonomy): Eukaryota > Metazoa > Chordata > Actinopteri > Perciformes > Serranidae > Epinephelus > Epinephelus cyanopodus. The sequence continues at coordinate 8,790,772 of CM048935.1, forward strand.
GAGTTTGGATGAATGTTTGATGCAAGTCTGTCTGTCACTGCAATGCAGCTTTTAATTGTAACAGAGCATATGACTAGTATCAAGGGGTTTTTATAATCTCATTACAGTCCTTGTTTCTGTGCCATGACACGACCATTCCAGTCATTTTTGCTGTTTCCCTCCATTTTATCCTATATGCTGATCTATGTTACCGAGTCAGCGTCACCACTCAGTTTCCTATGGCTCTAAAGCTGCTCCAAAACTTTTTTGACAGATTTTGTCCAAACTAAAAAGAGCACAGAAGCACTAGTTGAAACAACTGTATTTTTAAACGTAGCTGAACATATAATGCTGGGTTGCACTCAGATGCTTCTATTTGCAAAAGTGTGGACGTGCAAAGTAGAGCTATTATGTCCCTGTATAACAGCCTGCTTGCCCAGTATATACTTTATATACACACATACATATAACTTGCATTTTTTTGGTATTGCAATAAGCAAAAAAATGCACATTGTTAGAAAACTGAGAAGAATAAAGTAGCAGTATGTACTGAACTAAAGACACGACTACACACTGCAAGTAGTTATCGCTTGTATAAGACAGTAGATGCATTAAATGGGCTCCATACGAAATCCAGTGCATATGAGTTGTCTGGAAACTGTTCTCATGAGGGTTGCTGAGCCAGCAGCTAGCACCTAACGTTGCTAATGCCAAAAAACAGAGCTAGACAAAGGCAAGAGAGCTGACAGAGGTTACGGTGTGGAGCAGGGGGAACTGAAGAGTGGGCACTATGCTTCTGAACCAACGCCATCCTGATATCAGCAGCAATACAAGCGCAGTGCAAAGTGGCAACAATGAGCTCGCCAGTGGGATACACACATGTACTAACTTGCACGGGAGGCTGGAGGCTGGCCATTACTCCACTATATCTTTACATCGCAAATGGAAATGGAAATGCAAATGGTTTGCTGCTATATTGATGCTCTGAATGACACATACAGAACATTAAATCTTCAACTCTGATGGTCCTATAATTTGTTAAGGGCTAAGATGTGCCACAACACGTACTCAAAGGCAGAACTTAAAATAAAAGACTGATTTACTTTGACTTGCTCTACTTGTTTTTAAAGAAAAAGAAATGTAATATTCAATTGTGGTTGGTGCATTCACATGCCTCGCACCAACCATTTCTATGCAGTGATGAGAGATTTTTGACAAAAAGCAAAAGTGACGGAGTGTTCACTGTGATGCATCACCTACTGTATGTCAGGTGGGTCACATGTTTCAGCAAGTTGGTGCTCATACCACGCAGTCATGACTTGCAACCAGTGGCAGCCTGGAAGAGAGGAGAAAATCATAGGTTCAACTATATTGTTTTAAACATCTACAACATACTTCAGAAAAAAAGGTTAGTAGTGTAAAGTGTTCTGGCTGCAGAAAAGCTTTGACAAATGAACAGTAAAGGGCTATCATGTACTGCTTGAATGAATGGACAGTGTAGAGGAATCACTTATTAAACAGACTACTGTATGAGAGCAACTCAAATTGATTTCCACATTTACATTGTTAACTTTAAAACCAAAATAGTTAACACACCTGACCAATTGTTACTACTGCCCCTTTCTACATGCTGTATTCCTACATTATGTTTTAACAACATGATCTGTGTTTCAGAGTTAATGCAAGTTGCAGGTTGAGTTAATGATATTTAAGCAAACTGTTGTTTCTGAGACATACCCATCCATAATAATTAATTTAGCAGGTATTTGATCAGAAGTGTTGCACAAATTAAAATGTTAGCGCTAGATGAGAAGTTCAGTGACCACCTAAGTTAGAACATAAAGGTTATCCTCAAGGAGACATGCATGTGTGTACCTAATTTTATGGCAATCCCTGTGATAGCTGTTGATATTTCACTCAAAACCCCAAATGTCAAGCTCATGTTGCTGATAGAAGAAACGTTAGGCCATCACCAATGTATTCCATCCAACAGTTTTTGAGATCTTTTAGTTTAAACCAAAGTGGCTAAAAATTCTGATTTACTTCAGCTGTCAACAATATATGTAGATGATAATCCGTTCAGTTTAATGAGACTTTCAATTATCGTCTCAGCTTTGAGCACCTTGCCTCACAAACCTAAAGATAATGTGATTTAAATCCCTGACTGTGTAATCAGCACAGTTTTTGGACAGCAAATTCATTAACTCTCTGTCAGGGGACTGATTGAAAAAGCGCACTGTGAGCAGCTGCCCCGTTTGACCTTTGACCACAAAGGGGGTTTAGTGAAGAGGTCACAACATAGCTCATAATGAGTCATGTAGCGCTCACCTCCAGCTACATCTGCCTGTTCTGTACTGCTTGTACGTTCCTTTACTCCGTCAGGCTCAAGCAAGTTATCCAACACAGCCCCCCAAGGCGAGCTTCCAGTACAGACCCTTGGTGTTCAGGTATGCTGCGGAAAAGCATGTTGGAAAAATGGAGAGGAAGGAGGAGTTCAGCGCAAACATTTGGTGATTAGACAAAATATTTCAGCAGCATTTTGTAGTACTTTACCCATTATTAGCAGACAAAATTAAGCTAGTTTGTTTCCTCATAACACATTAAAAGCTTTGGTATGTGTTGCTGGTACATGGAAAACAAAAATGACTTGAAGCAGCTTTAATATATTGTAAGGTGTGAGGAAATAAATCTGATTTTACGGTATATTTTGCTACTTTTTTAGCATAACAACTGAATCAAATGACTCCCTGAAACACAATGCTAGTAGCTAGCTACTCAGAGAACATTACATATTATTGCATTGCTGTAAAATGATCATTTGAAAATAGAGGGAGCTAACTGAAGAACTTACTCAGTATTTAACTCTTCTCTTGTACCATAGGTTCTTCTGGTTTATCTTTGAAGTAACACACACAGCTGCACTCTATTGATGCCTGATTGTGTTTTGAGCCTTGCAGGTGATTGGCCAGCTGGCCAATATAAAATGGCTGAATCAGCCAATAACCAGTAAATTAAGCAGTCTTAAATGTTTGCACTCCATTCTGACAGCATTCAATCACCACAAAAGTACTTTCAGTGGTAAAAATTAGGCAAGTTAAAGGAATAGTTCACCCCTAAACCAAAACTCCATATTTAACCTTCTACCCATAGTGCTATTCATCAGTCTGAGTTGTTTAGTTGTGAGTTGCAGAGTGTTGGAGATATCGGTTGTAGAGATGTCTGCCGTCTACTGAATATAATGGAACTAGATGGCACTCGGTTTGTGGTGCTCAAAGCGTCAAAAAATACATTAGCAAAACTCGAAAGCAATTTTCAGAAATCTTGACCTAGTTACGAAAGATAACAGCCTCAGTTAAGAGACGGTCTTAACAGTGGGTAGTTTTATTTACCAAACTACACCCACCAACGGTAACACGGTGCAGAAGCAAGCACGCATCTACTAGCCTACTAGCTCACCTAGCAGGCGCTGTTTGTGTGTACGCCTTTGTCCGTGGGAGAGATGAAAAGCAGCCCTGTGTAAAAATGATCAACTTCTTCTCCATATTCATCACAGACTGATGAAGGGAAAGATGACTTCTTCCTATTATAGATTTTTGATCCATTTAGGTTTTACATTTATAAAGCTTTCATTGAGCCGAGGAAAATGATTCAAAGTCCATGATATTATCACAATGTAAAGTCTGTATGCCGAGCAGGAACTCGCAGGTAGGGCAAGCAGAAGAAACACTACTGCTCATATTTGGTGGGACGTAGAATTAAACCCAGAAGCTAGAAAGTTTTTTAGGCATAAATGCCATCATGGGGTCTAGTATCTAGTTTTCGTTATACATCTGCAATTAAAGCTCAGCCCAGGAGGATACCATTAATGTCACAAGCACTAGCCTCTCGTCTGTGACTAGATGCACGCTTCCTTTTGCACAGTGATACAGTTGGCAGGTGCAGTTCAGTAGAAAAGAAATAGTTCCTACATGAAGCTGCTCACAACAAGGTCTGTGGATTATCTTTAGTAACTAGGTCATGATTTCTGTAAAGACACATTGCTGTTGAGTTTTTCAGTGATGTACAAAAAGTACAGTATTTTTCTTCTGTAAGTAGTGGTGGATATTTGTTAACTTTTTGTACCTAAGTTAAGTACAGTAATTAGTTATGCCACTAGCCACCTTGCAGTATCATCAATAACTAACAAGCTCACAAATGTTATTAAATTAATAACACATATTAGTGGCTGAATGGTTTCGCCACTCTGGCTTTTAAGACACCGTGCCACCCCCGGGAGACAGGCCTTCTATAATTAAGGAATTGCAGCCAGCCGTGAGAGGTGGTGGAGACTAGCAGTCGAGACATGGCAAGTAGTAGGAATCTTAATGTCAGATTCTTACATCCTCCCCACATTAAAATGATAGGACTGTGCTTAAATGGCCCTTTGACTTTTACCTCGGTGCACAGCGGATCTCTCCATATTACTTTAACACTTTGTGGAGTGTGTGTCACTATTAGCTGCAGGTGGCTGCAGTAAAAAGAAAAGAAGAGCTAAGGTCTGAGACTATTTGAGGCTTAACATTTTGGCTAAAAGCCTAGAGTGAGAAATGATCGCATTAAAAGGAGAGATGATCACTGGAGCACCACTGACAGTGAAATCTACACACAATGTATATTAGCAGTGGTTCTGTGCAGGGCTGCGGCTGGAATCACTTAGAGTTGTGAATGGTCTCCGTATGTGCAGGCTTTTGTTACCAATGCCAATGCACTCTCTGCGGGTATATTATGTGGTCTGCTCAGATGATGTCAGAACGATGTGGCCTTTTTCTTTAACTTTATTTTATTACAGAGACCTTTCTTGTTTGATAGAAGAATGACATGAAAGCAATCAGTGTCATAGAGATCCAATTGCAGAAACGATTTGAAGGGATGGGAATTGTTATGTAAAGCCATAATTTTGGCTGATTTTAGGTGCTGACAGCTTTAAAGCGAAGGGAGGTATTTTGTGGTTTTGTCAGAATGCACTGGAAATAAAATAAGATTATACCTAATTGTTGTCTTACATGGAAAATTCTCACCCAGGGCCCAACAGCTGCAGCTTCAGCACCAATTACCAGAACTGTTACATGCATACAGCGACTGCTGTCAAGCTTTCTTCTGGTGAAAGCAACTTCAAACGATCTATGATGTTCCCCAGAAAACATAATTTCTCCTAAAGAAGTAGTGGAAGACTCCTGCTGTGTTCCAGCTGTGTGCCTCCAGTCGCCATGTGGTCCAGTCGAGCTCAGGGAAGTGCCTGTGCATTAGGGAGATAATTAACTGTTTGGAGAGGGCAGTCTAGCTGAACCGGTGGATTGGGGTGACGTGGAGAGACGAAACATCAAACAGGATGGCAGAGTAGAACACAGGGTACGAGACTCTTTAGAAAAATTGTGATTATGGGATCTTTGAGCCGAAATAGAACAGCTGTGTCCCAGCATATATTTTGGTTTCTGTGAAGAAAGTAGAGATCTTATTTGCTAAATTTAAAAGTTAAATGATGAAGGATGCGTACTGGCCTCTTTTTCACTGACAGGAGGCAAAAATACGTTGGGTACCAGCTGACTGTATAACCACGGAACATGCAATCATGTGTTGTGTAGGCTACCTGTCTTTCCAGAGAATGGTTATAAAATTACATTTTAAGCCTTGCTAGCATGATGGATGGCAATGTCAGTCTGCCAGTCTGTCCACCACTTTGATCCAGACAAGAATATTTCAACTATGATTTATCGTCTCCTGCATAATCCTAATGACTTTGGTGAGCCTCTGTCTTTTTATCTAGCACCATCAGTGGGTCCAAGTCTTTATCTAATCTGTGAAATATTTCAACATGTACATAATTGACTGTCACAAAAATTGGCACTGACATTCATGGTTCCCAGTAGATGAATCCTACTGACTTTGATCCCTTGACTTTTCTTCAGCGGTGCTCTGGGGTTGACGTTTGTGGTTTTACCTCTCTTATGAAATGCAATCAAAGCCCAGGAGCACCGCTCACACCTCAAACGGCAAACAAGGCAGATTTATGACTCTTTCCACTGTGAATTTTCAATCATTGGAGGTTTTATATTTATAAAACTTACCTCAAGCCTTGAAAATTGATTTAAAAATCAATGATTTTTGAAGTCTACAGGCTGGGCGGGAACTCTTGGGTGGGGCCGACAAAAGAAACAACACTCCACTATTCAGTGAACCACATATCTTGGAAGTAAACCCAGGAACTAGAAACATGTTTGGCATATGTCATTGGACTAAATAGGCACCAGTTTGGGGTCAAGTATCCAGATCTACTAATGCATCCATGATTGCAATAAACACACATTTCTATTTCCCTAATGATGCCAATGATAATGGATCTTGCAAGTGGTATATTTGGCCACTTGGTGGCAGTGATTAATATGATGAACTTGTCAGAAAAATTTGTGCATTTACACTAGGGCCCCAGGAACAGGCTTTGAAGCCAACTTTACACAGTGGCCAAAAGTGGAATTACAATGACAGCGTCACAACCCCCACAAAATGACTCTTGTCACTGTCAGGATTAGATGTACAGTAGGCTGTTGCCGCAGCGGCCTGGGCTTGACCCCAGCCTGTGGCCCCTTGCTCCATGCCACTCCCTCTCTGTCTCCCCTTTACACTTGACTGTCCTTTCGATTAAAGGCAAAAATGCCCTTAAAAATATATTACTTTTTTTTTTTTTAAAGTTAGCAAAGGGGCTAAACCGCAAGTCAACCACTTGGCCATCTCTACCGCGCTTTCTCTATGGACCCCACAATGCTTAAGATCCGGGTAATTTCATACCACAAAAACAGAGCTTTTTTGGCTTTTTGCGCCACTCGACAACTTTTATGAACACATCCAGCAGTCACAGAGCAACATCTGCATTTCATCAGTTATTTTTGTATCCGCCAGGTGAATGTAAGCCTATAATTCATTCTCTTTTAGCTCTGTTTTTGGTCTCTACCACCCCCTGAAAGAAATATGTGGCTCTCCAGCAGCTAAATGCTCCACTATGTTCACCAGCTAGTCGCTAACTGTGCCTGTCTGCTGTTTGGTGCTGATCAGATAGTGGACATTGATGTTATATCAGCTTAACATCAGTACTGTAAACATTTTAGCATGCTGACATTCGCATTTAGCTCAGAAAAAAATAGGCTGGGCTACGGCCTCACAGAGCAGGCTGTAAATACATACATGACAAACTTAATTCTCTTCTCATTTACTACTATACAACTGAGTAAATCACAGTGACAATAACCCCATGGTGGTCTCCTCAAACCTCAGAGGACACTGAGAACATGTCAGGCTAATGGTGTCAAAACAAGGTCTTTAGAGCACATGTGATTCAAGTTGCGTGTGGCCTTCAAAATGTGGGATAATAATTTGCTGAGTGCTATGTTGTGCTGTTTTTGATAACGAAAATCATCTGTCATTGAACAGTTTGTTTTCATTTCATGTGTGGGATTGCAAATGAAATGCAAATGAAATGAAATGGATAAACTGTAGAGCCTCTTCACTGCAATGATCTCTGAGTGGCACTCCTTCAAACGTCTTCATGCATTTGGTGTGAGTTTACTTTTGGACCGCGGACTCTCGCTAATATCGCTCATCCTGTAACTTTGACCCTGAGCCATTACTCTGCAAATCCTCAGATGGTATCTCTGTGGTCACTGGTTTTCAGTGTTCAGGGTCTGCAGGCAACATTCCTCACATTCTGCCTTAACCCTGGATTCCTGACCTCCCTTCACCCTCTGCAGTCTCCTTCCAGAGTGGGTGACACCGCGTTTGATCCCCTCACACTTCTTACCTTTTTCCACCAAGCCTTCTGCGATGTGGCAGCAAGACAGCAGATATGTAAACATGTGAGAGCAAGTTGCATTAACTGAGGGCCCTCGTCATTAATCATGCAGAGCAGCATGCACTGGACAGACATAAATTATCTTTGTTCAAAGTCTGTTTACATGGATCCTAAAATGGAGGAATTTGGTGTTCAGTTTCACCTGTAGAATTACAGAAGATTGCAGTTTCGCAGTCAGTTTCAGACAGTGACTGGAAACCGGATAGATTTGAGTGCAGATTGAAGCTTGTCTGCTGAGAGTGTAGCTGCCATTTGCATAATTTTGGGCATGTCTGATGTCAGGTCAACATAATTCCAAAAGCTGTGTTAATATAAGTCTACTACATCATGTTGTTGTGTATATTTTGTGCATGTTTGGATTGATGCTGAACCCACATATCATGTAGACCTAACGGACTGAACTTGGCCATTTCTTCTTCATCACCATCCATCAAATGCTCGCCGGGAAGAGCTGATTAAACAGAGACGACCCAAAATTCATGTTATTTCTGTCTTTGCCTGGGCTCAGCCTGAGACACGCGATGTGCCATGATAATAAACCTCTGTGCTGTCCAGAATATGCAGCTTTACGTATCCACACCACACCTCCATTTTCTAAGCATTGTTTAAGTTTAAGGGCAAAACAGGAATTATCTTTGTTCCTTCCAAGGAGCAGTGTTGGAAAGGTTATGTCTGAAATGTAAAAGGTACAAATTACAAGTTATAATGTTAAAGAAATAATAAGCAATGGACTGCACTTGTATTGTGCTTTTCTAGCCTCCTGACCACTCTAACAACTATTGCATAACTATGATGACAATGACATTTTCTGCTAACATGGCACATCTGTGGGCCACATGAGTCTTCAATACTCAGATGGCTTCACACCGTACATCTGTCAATAGGATGGTTGTGTCATCCATTCTGACATTAATGCAATACATTTATACAAGCCTTTAATCGTCTTATGTAAACAGCATGTCATGTCTGTTGTGGCTGGTTGAAATATAAGTCACATGCAGTCAGCTTAGGGCATTGACAGTTGTGATGCAGTTTGCATGATGGACATTTTTACCTTGACTTTGAGTACAAGGTTGTCTTGTTGTCTTGTTGGTATGCTGCTGTTAATTGGCTCATCTATAGCTTGCCCAGGTTAATGGGGTTACTTGGGGGACGACTAAGCAAGATAATTTACACACCATATGACAATATACTATGAATATGTTTTAAGGAATAGAAGGGATGGAAGTTCTAGGGAGCGTCGGTCTGTCTGTCCATCACTTTGTTTAAGATTGAAATATCTCAATAACCATTCGATGGATTGTAATGAAAAGACGTGTTGTGATCCCTTGATTTCCTCTAGCAATTCTTCATGAATTTAATATCTTGACAACTCTTGAACAGATTGCTGTGGAATTTGCTACAGATATTTAAGGTACCTGATGGATAAATTCTAATGACTTTGGTGACACGATGACCTTTTATCCAGCACCATCACCAGGTCAAAATTTGCATTTGTGCCTCAGTCCTGCCTTACAGAGCTGCTAGCATGGCTGTAGAATCTTACATCCATGTACAACTAATTCTCCAATGGCCTTAGCCTACAATTAGGGTACTGATTTCGGCCAGCATTCTCCCTTTCCTCCACTATTTGCATGTTACTGTTTCTAAATCTCCTTCCCTGCAGGAAACAACATCAGCTTCCAAGTTAACAACTGACTCACTGAAAATGACAAGTTCTAACACAGATCTGGATCATGCAATAAGGCATGTCAGCTTTGTTCTTGCAGTGAATTGTTGTTAAGATCTACAACAAATAAAACAACTTGCGACTGCACTCGGAAAAGCCCAGACTCTGTCTCAAAGGAATCTCATGATTGACGTTTATCCGTTTTCTGACAATGCCAGCTGGAGTTTATTTGCCATCTTTTAACTCTGGCAGCAGCATGTTCCAGTGACAGTGACTTCACTACTGATCTCTTCCACTTCACACCAGCTTCTGTGATATTGCTGTAATGATGTTCTGAGCCACATACTGGCAAAATCATCTGTGGTTTTAGCGGGTCCAGTTAGTTCCTCAAGAGCTTAGACTTCATCTCTAGGGCACTGAATATCAAAATATGCTCGCCTCCCCAGTTGCAAATGTTCCACCAAAACAAGTTCACCCCTAACACTATTTCACAAGGGCACCACCACTGTATCCTGGGCTTAGTGTCGCCGGTGATGACTGTGATTGGTTTAAAGTAACAAAAACAAGGCAGAGCGTTTTCCCCCTTTAGAGGAGACATAATGATGATAATGACGAGGTGATTCCACACCTTTCTGTAGCGCTGACACAGCGCTGTGGGGATAGGTCTGACTGTGCGAGACGAGACTACTTGAAGACTGGTGATGCAACTGTCAGGCCTCCATTGATGTGACAAGTAACTGTAGGTGTGGCTTTGTGCTGGATCTGAAAGGTAGTCTTTCAGTTCTAGTCAATAAAGACTGACAAGTAATTAGAGATTGTGAACATTAAACACAATAATAAAAGCAAGTCAAAGTAGTAAGTGATAGTGAAAGTAAAAAATCAAATAAGAATCCGTCTTGCTCATCTTTCAGGAGGGTCTCAGACTTTGTGGAGGCCCCCTGCTTACTTTGAGCACACATATAAACAGCCCAGTCAAACAGTTAGCTTGGATTGTATGCTTCTGTAATCATGAATGCCTGGACTGAAGGATCACTGGCTCTGAGGGGAGGTAACTGAGGACTTGAAACCAGTCACTACGTTCTGGCATTCCACACCAATCTGAGAAATTGGCTTTGTCAAACACATACACATGCGCAGTGTTATACAGACTGACAGGAAGAGGAATTTAAGGTATTTGGGGAAATGTGCTTATTTTTATTCTTGCATAGGATCAGATAAAAGGATTGATACCTTCCTCACACCTGCCCGTTCAATGTGAAGCTATAGAGGCAGCAGCTGGTTAGCTTAGCTTAGCATCAAGCCTGGAAACACTGGCCTGGCTCTGTCCAAAGATAACTAAATCTTCCCTCAAGCACCTCTAAAGTTCACCCTTATAAATTGTCTCTTGAGCAGAACTAAAACCAAAGTATTAACACAACAGTTTTACATGGAGGTTACATGAGGGGCTTTTTTGGCTGGGTTTCAGAGGCAGCCATGAAGAAAACACAGCTTTCTTCAGATGCTAAAACTTAAAGATTCCAGTAGGCCCGGACCTGTTTTCTTGTGAAATAAACCAAGTCTTGAACGTGACATATTTCCAGAGGCACAATGGAGTCATGATATGCTCAGGATCTAAGCTTTCAATGCAGTTTCCATACAGGCTGCTGGAAATACACACTATCCCACCACAGAGGCCCCTGCTGCCCCATTCATTGCCCCGACCATGAAAGAGTCCATTTAAAGTCTCAGAGGCTGGACATGACCTGAGTTTACTGTCTAGGGTGTATTAGCCTTCCCTCTGTACCCAGTCAGGGAATACGCAGGCCATATGGACTTGATGAGGACTGTAGGACCCTGTTGAAGGAGGAGATTCTCTAAACCTCTAGAAGACATATTTTCCTCAAACATCCAGAATTATTTAGTTTGTATTATTTAAGAGTTTATTTTGATTTGTTCGTACCATATTGGTTCAAATGCTGCAAACTTAAGAAAAAGACTTTTTGACAGTGTGTTTTAAAATTAGTTAATCCCTAAAACTCACAAATAGAGCTTGATGTGTGTAGCTGCCTTTTTTTTAATCTGAGGCTGGAACCTCACTGGAAAGTATTTCTGTGGACAACCTTAGGGACGAGATTACACACTGGAGAGACATGAGTAAAAATTTGAGTGTTGACCTTATTTCTTAAACAAACCATTTTGAGCAACCAGGTGGGAAACTGTGTCTGGAAGCTCACCATCAGTATGAAAGTGGTGTTTCTTCAGTGCATTCCTGAGCAAGATGAATTCAGAACAAATTTAGAGCGCTGGGATTTTTTCCTTTATTTTTCTTTCCGTTTATTCCACTTTCTGTTGACCTAACTACCTTTATTGACCTGGGAGGTGAAATGTTTGTGTAAAGAAGTTGTTTAATGTGGAAGGTGTAACACAAGCAGGGCTCATATTATCTCTCCATGTCCCAGTTTCCCCAGCTAACCAGTGGGAGACACATGCAGTGACATGGAATGATCCTTGTCTACGAGTAATACTTTTCACATAATTGATGCTACGGATGTCACTTATGTGAGCATTTCATGAATATTTAAAGCTGCTCTAATCTAATTTTATTAACACTTGGTCAAAGAGTATGTGTGATAAAGGTGGTGTCACTCTTAGGGACAGAGCCACAGAGTATCATCATCTGATTCTGCAGTTTCTCACAGCCCTGAAGAGGTGATTTTGGTTTTACAGCCTGCAGCTTTAATCTATTAGTTTTGGTTCACTCTTGCTGCCATCATTAGCTTCATTTTCAGCAGCAGCAGGAAGCTGTTTCTCAGCAAAAAACTCTCTAAGAGAGAGCTAGATATTTTCATCAGGAGGTGGTGGAGACCAAAACAGAGCTAGACTCATATTAACCTGGTGGACAGAAGCATAGCTCCAGATAATTACACTTGTGTTGCTCATTGTATCTGTGCATAAAAAGGCCATTTTATCAGCCTTATAGGGTGATGATGTTAATGTTGTGATTATAATTTGCTGCATTGCCACCAAGTGGCCAAAAAAAGAATAACAACAGGTTTAGAGCTGATTCAAACGAAGCATGGATGCATAAAATGTATAAAAACTGATTTTCTGGGTTCTTATGGAGGCTTGTACACCCTTGCGGGACATTCATGTGGGGGAGGAAATATTTGGATCGACCTCGATTCCAGCTGATGTCATATCTCCAAGTCATAACTAGCTTGCTGCTAAAGTCTTACCAGTTAGGTTTCTCAGCACCCAATATTGTACAACAAACAACCAAATAAAGGACAATATATGGCTTATGATCACACAACAGCTTGCTCATGTTATATGTCGTCGGTCACACAGTGGGACTAGCCACAACAGCTAGCATTAGCATCAGATCTGATCCTATTAGTTTATGCACTGTGTAGTGACAATATCCATTTACATTCTTGATCTGGATCAGTTTTCTTGTGTGGAGTGGACACAGGCATTAGTCAGGAAGAAACTTGTTTTTAAGAAAATAGAAAAGTTCACACAGATGTTTCCAATAATGTAAATGTTGTATGTAAATACAGTATGTGCACCCAGGGCAACACAGATGCAAAGCTTGTGTTTCTCTGGAAGTGCAGTGTGCCAGAGATTGACAAAATGAAAAGAAACTGATCTCACATTCTCACAGGTTGCCTTCCAAATAAAGCACATTGTTTTAAATTGCGCATTAACATTTCTCCGATAAACTTAAGTCCGTTTTTAAAAAAAAAAAAAGAAATATCAAGAAGCTGCTGAGCTCAAGTAAAAGCCCACTGACTAGAGTATGACTATGAACATAATGTCTTGCTGACAGAATCATTACCTCAGCTTGCCGACAGAGGCAGTAACAGACTTTCATCTATCACTCTGCACTTCTCCTGTCCAACCCCTTTCCCTTCAACTCTTTCATTAGACTGATATGTAGGCTGTCACTGTCAACCTCCCTTTGTCATGGAAGACATAATGTTTAACAAGAAAGTGATTAAATTTTAAGATTTTATTGGTACAAAATATCAGCTATCCACAGCTTTATACCACCCAAAATATTGCTATTAGCCCATATGATAGGAACAGAGTTGGACCCAGCTCCTGTTACCACATTCCCCAACAGCATCTCTCTCTTTTCCTCTCCCTCGGCCTGATGCGTTACGTCGGAGGGAGGAAGGAGGATCGAGTGTCTACCGTTCCTCCCATCACCTGTGAAATTTCAGAGCCAGGCCACGGTGAAAGGGGGTATTGTGTCCCCCTGATGAGGAATGCCCTTGCGTCGCTCCTCAAAGAAAAGGTCTCATTTGGCCAGGAATTTGGAGGCATCTCGAGAAGTGTAGGGGAGATTTTCTTGGGGGGTGGGGATGGGAAGCTGAGGGCCTTCATAAGCCTGGACAGGAGAAGCTCCTCAGCTGGCACTGATACTGGCAGATAACAGAAACCACAGTGTTGGGAGTGATGCACGTTCCACTTTTTGATCCCTTATAATCTCCATGTATAATGAACAATCTGATTGTATTCATGTAGAAGAAAGGCCAGTTAAAGACGATATTTTTCAATTAGCCTAAAACTTATCACAGAATACAGGATAGTAAGATGGTTGAAGAGGGAAACAAACACACAGTAGCTGGACAGATCTGATCCATTACTGCTGCTACAGCTGTTATTTCATATGGCGAGGCTGACACCTGCTGGTGAAAATGATCAACTAACTCATCATGTGTGGGGCTGTTAATTGCAGTACACTACATAGTGCTGAGCTTTATATTGCTTCACAGTGTTCATTATAAATTACATTAACATTACTAACAAAAACACCTTTATTGACACTTCTAAATAGTATTAATAATTAGAGTTAATATCTCTATAGCATGGTTTTACGCTCTCTGAGCACTGGAGGACAGTGAAGGTAATTATTTAATGGTCCTGAAAAAAAGCATGTTAAGTAAACCAACGTCTCAAAATCAATTACTTTGACTCACAAGTTTCATTTAACTCTTTGGTTCAAATGCTTCAAAGTCTGTTTCCCTGGTGGTAGACTGAACCATTGCTCCTGAGTAGAGTTTCACTCCAGTCCAGATGTGGCGCTAATGAGCACTGTCAGTTGTCATCCGCCCGGAATTACCGTCAGACGAAGAAGAAGCGGGCGGAAGTGGGAATGTTTACTGAGTGTAGCCGGCAGTTATGCTACAAAACATTTCACTCGAGCTTTGAATTATTTGCTTAAACACGACGTGTGTACATTTGTCGCTGCATTTAACGTATCAGAGTCAGAAGATGATTTGAAGTTAGAAAGAGAAAATTAAAAAGGTAAGGACAACTTGGGAATTTGCTCCAAGTTAGCTTCTGTTAGCACTGTGCTAATGTTGATGCTAGCACAGTGTAGTGTCCACTGCAGCACGATTCTGTGTTCAAAGAAAGGTCAATTTAACTCTGTCTTGCTGTTTGAAAATCGTACACGTTTCATAGAGCTTGACTTCAGATATTTAAAACATCTCTAGGATTTGTTATTTAATTCGGCAGCGCTCATTTTAAAAATGGCACGATTTACAACAAGTTCACGGTAATAACGTGTAAGACTGCACACTTCTTATTACCCTTGTGCTGAGAAATGTTTCAAATATTTATCCCTGCTTGTTTGCGTCGGGGATCAAACAAGACAGTGTCACCAACGATTAAAAATTGAGTTTGAGCTTAGTAACTAGTCATGGCAGGATTGTTGTATTCGTTTGTATTAAATTGAAAGAGGCTTCACTTTTCTGGTCTGCTGAGTTGTCTGTAGTCTGTGTCTCTGTGGTGTGTAACTGTGGGATCTCTCTTTGCCTGCTGTCTTACAGGAAGATGGACAAGAATGAGGGCCTGGCCCAAACAGGCGACAATAAAACTCTGCTTATTCGCCACTTACCAGCTGAGCTCAGCCGGGATGAGAAAGAAGACCTCTTAAAATATTTTGGAGCTGAGTCTGTCAGGGTCTTCTCAAACACGGGTCGTTTGGTAGGTTGTGCCTCACTCACACTTAGTGAGCCTTTACCTCTTGAAATTCATTTTAGTTGCTGTCCATTCTGAGCAGACTTTTTCATTTCCACAGAAACACGCAGCCTTTGCAAGCTTTAAAAGTGAGAAGTCAGCAGCAAAAGTAAGTTAATCATATAGTGTCTGTAGTTTTATGACACTTTAGAAAAGCTTTGCTTGCAAACACTCAAGCTAAGTTTCTTAGACTTCATCTAATTATCTAATTATCTAAATCTCTCTTCTATGATGTTTAAACCCCATTACATCTGTTTTAGGCTCTGAGCAGGCTCCATCAGTTAGAGATTCTTGGTCGCACACTGGTTGTGGAGTTTGCAAAAGGTGAGGATCATGTGACTGTATTAAAGGACCCACCAGTGTCAGACAGGTAAGTTGCTGCAATCACATGAAGACACACTTGATCTGCACATACTGTTGTATCAGAAAAGTTACTTTAGCACCTCATGTATGGCCTTTAAACATGCTGTGAAGCGAAATCAATACAAATTAATTATTCTCATCACCCAGTACCAATCAAGGGTAGAAGTTGCAGTTGAATCCCTCTTGTAACATGTTTACTTTTGTTCCTACAGTGGTAAACGTGACAGGAAAGAGGAAAAGAAACAAGAGATCAAGCAGCCAAATATTCCTCTTATTGAGACGGGCATTGCACCTGGCCTTGGGTGAGTGTTGAATGTATGTCCATAAGCAGTTTTTGATAGTGCTGGTCTGATCCGAGCAAATCTTGATGTGCTGATTCTGAATTGCTGAATGGGAAAAAGGCATTCTGTTTTTATGATTTGTTGTTTGGCTGATAGATTTGTAAGGTCACAAAGGTCACTGACATTTAAATCCCTCAGTTATACACAGCAGGTGGGTTTGTGTGTGTTATACTTGAAGGAATATTTAGCCCCCAAAGGATCATCAGCCTGTGTTACTTTGAATTTGTGAAGAAACCCGTTTTCTCACCTGCCTGCAGTGAACAATGAATCCAAATCAGAGAAAATTTTTGATGAATTTGAGTAAACGGGGTCTATGTTTCACAACAAAAAGCTATATCTCAACATCCATTTACAAACTCTCACACAGCTCGTGCAGTGTGATCTAAGTTTAGTCCTGTGTGCAGTACTTCCCAAACAGATAGTCCTTTCAAACAGGGTACAGAACTGAAAGTGAAATGTAAATATGCTCTCTTCAATGCTAGACTACATTGACAAAAACAGTATTATTTCACTGAACATGGGAACTGCTGGTCGACCGTTGCCTTAATTAGAGGTTTGTTTGTGTATCGTGGGACTTTGGTGTTTTAAAGGGTTAGTTTGGATTCACCAAGGTCGGATGATAACACAGGCTACCGATCAAAGCAGTGGTAGACCAGCAGTTGCCTTGTCCCTGAGCATATGACTGGATACATGAGACATGGATTATACTGCAGGAGTTGTGTGAGATTTTGATAGTTTTGGTGTTGTTACACGATCGCCTGTGACTTCATCTTTAAATTCTTTGTTCACTGGAGACTTGCAAGAAAAAGTTTTCTTCTGGAATTCAAGGAAACACACATGGTCATCTTGGGAGGGAAGTGTTACTCTAAGACATAGTGCTGAATTTAGTATTTGTTCTCACCCTCTCTTGTTAGGTTAAAACAAACAATATTATTACATTTTACACTTTGGTGACAGCTCCCATCTCCAATTACCAAGTCATTACCCACCCAAATGATACCACATACAATTAAATATGCATGAATGACACATGCTGTCCAAACCTGGTGTTGTCAGTTTATGTGTGTGGAGGAGGCAGCCTGGAGGCTAGCTGACAGTAAACCTGGATGAGAATCTGAGAGCAGTAGTCAGGAGCTGTCAGTGGCCTTGTGTCCAATTAGATGGTCAGGCCGCCATTGAGCGCCTGACAGGCCGTCTGTCCTGCCAGTTGGTGGGACCAGGTGGTCTTTGATACCTCTCGCTCCAGTACTGACAGTCTATCCTGCCTTGTGCTAAAATAAAATCTGGACCAGCCAGTAGTGTTCACCACATCATAATATGATTCAGTTTGCTTGCTTGATTATGCATTTGTAGCATGGATCAATACCACGCTGATTGTTTATCGGAAGCCCATAATTGGAAACAAATCTAATGAGATATCCTGATTGAATTCCATACAAGTCTCTGCAAATATATTTTATTCTTGTTATTAGAAGATTCTGTTTTGCTACAGTTAAAATACTACTGAGAGACTTTATTCAGGCAAGAATATATTTAGGGACAAGATAAAGAAGCAAAGCTTGATGTCTGAACTTTACATTGTTCCTAATGAAAAAAGCTTGATGACGTTAATAAATGTTTTCATTTGGTGTAGTGATTCATTTATTACATTAATGTATCGATTAGAAAATTATGCAGACATTGCTCCATCGATCTGCTAAAAGAAATTGAATCAGTCTTAAATGCTTAAAATCCAACACACAGTGATTGTTAAAACATAATATTTTCAGAGAGGGTTTGTTTCCGTGTCATTATGCTGCCAATTAATGTTTGCAACACTACAGTGAAATGTCTAGGGCTGCCCCCCCCAAATAAGAATTTTCCCAGTCAACCAATAATCGTCATTTAGGGATATTAGTCGACTAGTTGCCTGCATGTTTATGATATTAATTTAATTAGATATTTAGATTATATATTTTGTGCAGGGCAACACAATGGTTTGAGTTAAAGGTGTGAGAAAGAGTAGTATCAGTAACATTGTTAACACTGTGCTACATTACAGAGAAATACAAACCGTACTAATGAACCTTCATTAATATAGGCCTATATTTTATCTACAAGTGCACGTCACACACTGAGCGAGCCGCCTGTTAATGACACTGTGGGCTAATGGGCATATAGCTACTTCCATGTTTCACATGATACGTCATGTTTGTAGTCGACCAGTGAAGATGAGTTTCCATATCACCTTGGGTTTGTCCTTCACCTTCTCAAAATGATCCCACACTTTGGATTTCCTGCCCGACATGTTATTAACTAGCCTGTGGAATAACCGCAGGTACCAGCCCTGGAAATTAGAGGCCGTATACATGCCGCATCTTTAACCGCCTGGAAAATGGTCGGACACGTTTGTTTTCTTTTCTTCCTTTTTTTCTGCAACTAAGCAACAATGAAATCTTGCCGACTAATGACCTTTCTGGTCGACTAACGTTTGGGCGGTCAATAGGGGGCAGCCCCAGAAACTTTGCAAAACTACGTTGAAGTACTGTAACTTCAGTACTGTGAACACTGCTAATGTATACAACCACCCTTAAGGCTACCCAGCATTTCCAGGAGTGAACAAGCAACAGTGGAAATTGTAGCCTGTCTGCTTAGCTAGTATCAGTTTTACTAACTCATTAGGGAATTGATAATATTAAAAAAACACAAAATCATGGTCTTTATGAGGGATAAGCCGATTGGGTCAATGACAGTGTCATTGTGCAATAGTCCACCTTCCACCTTGTCTTCCCCTCTCACTGTCACTCTCTTAAACACACCATGCACGGCGCATCACTCTGTCCTTGTCTCAGTCCTCAGCCCTGACAATTGAGCTACTTTAATGCATAAAGTTGGCGGTTTGCAGGTCGGCTTGGTTTTGGATGGTTGATTAATGCATTCTTTTGCGGGTTAGGTTGTGCAGATTGGTGCTAACAACAGTATAATCGTCCATCGATTATATATGACAATGTTCACAGCAATGTTTCACTGTAGACATTGTCATATACCTGTTAGTAGACATTGCCCAACCCTGGTCTATACAATTTTATGTCACAAATGGATATATGTAGTGTTGATGTATAAGGTTTCTGGAAAAATGTATTGAAAATTTGTTAATGAGTTGCATAACTGGACAGAATCCTGTGATATAAAATACCTGACAAATCAAGGTATACCATCAAGATACAATGATTTGTAACATTGCCTGTAGTAGCCTCATCCTCTCATACACTTCCTAAATAAACTGATTTCAGAAGTGTATTGTTTATCTCCCTGATCCTCAGTTACATGCTAATTCCAAAACTGAACTATATATTGGCCAGTTCCTTCTTCTCCGTCCCAGCAGTACTGCTAACAGATTTCTTTGTCATCTAGCCAAGTGGCAGATTAAACAACATACACTGTACCCCACCTTAAGTCTTTGTTTATTAGGCCTCAGTAGATTTAGATTTGTTCTCTTGTGCCGTGCCGAGTCTTGGCTTATAAAAGTTATTATTACACGAGGACAAGCTTTGGTGCTGACATGGCTTGCTGGTCCCAACGTCCCTTAATGGCTGGGTTTCACATTTTGTTGGCTGAGTGCTTGTCATCTAAAGAATAAGCTGCCTCGCTAAAGCTCACCGGCTGGACCACATATTCATGTGTCTCCATTATTTTGACATATTTTGTGAGTTGTTAAGTGAGGAGGATATTGTGTTTTAGGCAGTGAGTCGCAGCTACACCGTTTCTTTTTAAAGTAATTTTGTTTTTTCCTCTTACTCCTTCTCCACAGGTTGAAATTTCAATTGAATCCCTCTTTGAAATATTTATACCCACCACCTTCTAATGGCATTCTGACAAATATAACACATGCCCTCATCAGTGTGCCAAAGTTTTATGTTCAAGTGAGTAAATACTGCTTCTTCTACATCACTTTATTCTTTGTCCAATACCTGCACAGCTTTGATTTGCATATGATGGTCATCTGTGTGTATTGTGTTTGTATTTTTGGATCTTTTCATATTGTTCCTGTATTTCCTTTTTTAGAAAGTGGGAATTTGTACAAAAAAATGCAAATGCGACAACATTTCTAGCCTTCAGATTCATATTGTAAAATGGAAATATGAATATCCCAGAGGTTTTTGAACTGCATCCAACCTCTTAAAGATCAAACAGCAAACATTTGCCTTTTAAATTTCAATTTGGGGAGCAAGTATTAATAATAAACCATAAGTGGGAGGCATGAGTTATGGGTTTAACATTTCCCTGGGAGCCGTGCTGCCTTGATTTTCATCGCTGCTACTTCCAGCGTTGGCGTCTTGGTGGTGCTAGTGCGTTGCAGAGGAGCTGCCTTCATGCTCAGCCTCACCGCTGGTATCTCACTTCAGCCTCAATCTCACCTTGATCCTTGTATTTTAAATGAAAATGCAAAAGGCTTGCAATCTGTTTTACATATGGAGCTCGAGTTACAGGCTGCCTATTTGAGAGAGGCAGTATATTTATATTACCAGCTCCCAGTCAGCGTTTGGTTCGAATCTTTAGATACAACCATCACTGTTCTGATACCCATATCTCCATTATACAGGTACTACATCTGATGAACAAGATGAATTTACCATGTCCGTTTGGCCCGGTCACTGCCAGACCCCCTATGGTAAGCTTGTAAATACTGTTGGATTAAGAAATACAGGCAAATGGCTGAATAGTTTGGTTTGGATTTAAGTATTTTTTTGATGTAAAACAAGAAAACTGGTGTTATAGAGAGACGAGTATTCAGGAGAAGATGTAAGAAAGGAACTCAGCTATTGAGGCTAACCAGCTCCCAGCATTAGAGGACTCTCAACAATCAGTGGCTTATTGATTTAGTAACACTCTGGGGTTGTGGTGACTCCATTCCTGTGCCACTAACCATCTTTTCCTTTAGTGAAATCAGTGCAGATGTTTTGCTTAAGATGAAGTGTAAAAATAGAAATTTAATTTTGTGTGTAAGCATTAGGACTGTGTACAAGTACATGGGAAGCCCTGAGTACTGAAGGCAGACAGTGGACAAGCTTGTATTCTGGCATGTGTTTAAGTTTAATATTGTGCATATATAGATATTGCTCTTTTTGAAGGGATGTTGAAAATGCCAGTTAACCCTTAGAGATCCACCATAGATCAGTTTTTGTAATTTAGTGGGAGACAGTAGGTCAACAGTAGATGCCACACAGTGGTGGTGAAAGCAGGGATCGTTAGAACATTATGATGAAAGTATATGTTGGCCATTTTGAAGGCTCACTTATGCCTTATAAGTTGTTACAGCATTTTTTGGTTGATACCATTTGTTACACAGATTTGGTACAAAACGTAATTGTTAGTCACCACTCAAGGATTGATAAGTCGTCAAAACTCCCTCTAAAATACCACACTATGACAGCAAGACCTTGAGACACACCACAGTAAAATCCCTGTTTGGATTTTAAATACAAACTTGACATTTGGAGTTTACTGTAAGAACTGCATTTTTCAGTGAGTGGCTGGTGATACTTGCTCTGAATGTCCAAGGTCTCTAGTTTGTGGTTGTCAAGTGCGATGCAGCTATGATTATTCAAGAGGTCAAAATAGGTCATTAGAGAGGTCAAGTTTCAAAAAATTGTTTGGATCATGCAGGTCTCAGAGGGTTGACATAAAAATTTCTTATCAACACTACATTTGCTTGTTCCAGCTTTTCAAGGGGAAGATTTACTGTTTTGCTTTGTCTTGCATGAGAGTAAAATAACTTGTCTGCTGCTTTTCTGACAAAATAAGCAATTTAAAGAAGTCACCTTGGGCTCTTAGAAATCGTGATGAGCACTTTTTCACAAATTTTCAGCAGTTCAATAACCAAATGATTCCTTTAGGAAATAATTGTCAAATTAATGGTTAAATTATCGTCAGCTGCATTTCTGTAAACTACACCACTCATTTATTATTGGTGTGGGTAATATTTGAACACTTTGCATAAGTCTCAAAACACCTGATATCGATTCTCCCTGCTGTGATAATAAACATGTGGCAGCCATGCCTTAATACTTCTATCACTTCTGCTCTCTGCAAACCAGTGAATCTTTACCAGGTACCTTTGCAAAGACTGCACTTGTGAAACCTGTCAGAGGAACCCAGGGGCATTTGTAAGCTAAGCCATGTTGTTTTGTCTCCTGCAGTTTGAGCTGCTGCCTCCTGCACCACCCATCCCCATGCCTCCTCCCTTCCCTCCTGACTACCCACCTTTACCACAGGAGGAGATGGAGCTGTCCAGTGGAGAGGAGTCTGAGTATGAAAGTGGGGATGAAGAGGACAAGGAGAGGTGAGGAGCAGTTAGAGAGGAGTCGTCGCTGCGTAAACATTTTCATGAGGACAAAGAATTGACTTCCATTTTGTTTTGCGTCATGTTTCTGCTGCCACTCGATCCAATGTGTTAATGTATCTTTCAGAAGTAATAATGTTTCAAGAAGCACAAGTGGCTTGAAGGGAAACGTCTTTAAATTCCAATGGGTGGGCAATTTTTTGTCCAAGGTAGACATTTTTTTCCTTATTCCCTATGCTTGCTTTATTTCAGGATTGTTCGTCTGATGGGCCTGGTCAACCAAGCGTGCAAGAGACCCTTGAGACCAAAAACAGCTTCAAAGAGAAAGAAGCCCAAGATCAAGGATCTACTCTATGCTCCCAAACCAGACTCTCAGAGGTACGCCAAAGGCACTCATGCATGTCACAGTCCTCAAGCACAGACAGTATTCATAGGCAGCTAAAAAAGGAGGACAAAAACCTCCAGACAATAAGTCTTCCTCATAAAGACAGCCTTTTGTGGCTCAGAGACTTATTGTTTCAGCACCACACACGCACACACTCCCTTAATGACGGACCACAAACTCTGTTTCTAAACTATAAATACACACACCCCTCAGTGTCTCCAGGCTGCATGTTTGTGGACTGGGAAATATCTCTGGTTGACCAGAACAAAATATCCCAGCCCTTAAGCCGCTCAGGAGCCAGGTTTATTGTGGGTACTTTTTAGAGGCTGCTGTTGAGGGGGAGTTGTGATTGTCTCCTCTGTACTCAGTGCTCCGATGCTGCAGCCCTCCGATGTGTTTGAGCAGCCCCACCCCGCTGGCCACAGGAAAATTGAATTCCACATTTCGGTTCCAGAGGTGGCAGCCATAGTGGAAGGAAGTGGGCCGGGTCAGCCTGATGAAGAAGGCAAAGGTAAAGGCTCCCTAGTTTGACTGCAGATACTCATTTCCTGCAGCTTGTGATTTTTTCAGAACTATGTAGTCTATTGATCTTTTTTTTATTAATTAATCTTGATGACAGAGAAAAATGTCCATCCCAATTTCCCAGAGCCCGAGGTGATGTGTTTGAAGTTCTTGATTTGACTGATCAACAGTTCAAAACCCCCAAAAATACTTCAATAGTTCATAATGAGTTTAAAACAGAGAAAAGCAGCAACATTTCACATTTAATGCTGCAGTTTAATTTGGGCGTAAGTGGGCAAAAATCCAATCGTAAACTTTGAGCATATTGTAATTTAGTGGTCTTCCGGACCTTCGCTTGGCTCAGTTTTCAGACTTTAAGAGGTTTAACCAGTGACAAGAGATGTCAATCACTGCTGATCAAGTATGAACCAAGATTAAGTCACTGCATTGCCTATTTCTCACTCTAGATGTTTTCAGAAACATATTTTAGTGTAATGTTTAGCTGTAAAATGAGAGTTTGTGACCCGACCACCTGGTTGAAAACAGTTAAGCCAAGAGTAAAGCATCAGCTTTACCATCCTGAGCAAACTTTCTCATTTTACAGTTAAACAATACACTAAGATATGTTTCTGAAAACATTTGAGGTGAGAAAAAGTGCAATGCAGTAACACAATGTTGATTCATATTTGATGAGCACTGCCTAGTTTGACAGTTTGACTGCAGTTCATGAGCAGTGACTGACATGATTGAGGCTGCATCAGACTCCTCGGCTCTGATTGGTTGGTTTGTGTTTCTTGCAAATGCCTTCATGGGGTCTAAGAGGAGACAGAGGAGCATGTCTGTTTTCCACAGGTTATCTGTCACAGTTAAAACAAACAGAAAAATTGTCTTATTTGCTAAAAGAAGTTACCTACTGTAGCTTTAAGATCCTTGAATTAGTAGATGTGTAGTGTTTGTCTGAGAAAAGCCATTTATCGATCATAGAAATAAAAAAACACAGGCGCTTATTATACTACTAATTTACTGATAAATTTAGCACTTATCATTCAAGATTCCAGATTAACTTTATTTTTCTACAAGGTGAGAAATTCGTCTTGGGCTCTTCACCCATGCTGCAGCCATAAAAAATACAACATACATATACGTAGTATAGTACATAAACGATTAGACATTATACACCAAACATAACAATAATTCAAATAAAAAAATGATGAATGAATAACATTAAGTGCTAAAAATACCCGTACAAAAATGCAAATGATCATAATCCAGTGCTTACTTTGGCTTTATCTGCCATTATTTGTTGTGACATGACTATCATGACTAGAATAAAGTTTCCCTCTGGGTTATATGATATCACTTTACGAGAGGCAAACAATAAGTAATGTCAAATCAGGTTTGCACTTGTCCCGTCATTAAGGTCTGAGTTTCTAGCTAGAGTTTCAGCTAACAAGTATTTTCATTCAACTGACTGCTGGACTATTTCCTAAATTAATCCATTAATCGCTTGGTTTATTCAAAGTTAATTTACTCATTGTTTCAGCTTTAATTTCAAATAGCGTCCACTGTTTCCTTATCTGTTGCTGATTATATGCATCTTGAGAAAGAACTTGCATAAAGAAACACAAAAAGGCTTCTTTTACAGTCTTTTACAGCTGGCTAGTAAAAGTAAATCAGACCAGGACTATAGTCTGCACATACATTGGAGGATCTGTATAAAAAGTGCACTGTATCGTCTCTTTTGAGCCAGAAAGGCACCGTAAGGATTTGATTATTACTATACATCATGTTTATTATCACTTTGAAGCAGGAGGGGGTTTGATACTCCTATTGACATAAGTTAAAGCCCTTACCATGGGTGAAGTCAGAGCCAAGTGTTACACAGCAGTATATCACAGCAGAAACTCGCACCAAAAAGGTTTTACCATTATCTGTATAAGGAAAATGTCATTGGGGGCACAGTCTGTGTTACTTGTCAGCTGTGCAGTTCCCTGTTTGCCTTATCTCCCTTCTCTCTAGCTACAACTTCACTCCCTGGCAAGCCCCTGAGAAGTAAAATAGATCTCAAAGTCAAACACAAAAGATTTCCTAAAGGCAGGGGAAAGATAAACTATGACAGGTGGCTTTTTGGATTAGTCTTGTTTTGGGGAAGGGGTGTGTGTGTGTGTGATCCGATAAACAAGCTATTTAAATGGAAAGGGGAGGTGGGGGACAGATAAGGAGGAGGATAATTTTGAAAGCGGTGATCTAGTTCTCTGCCGAGAGTGTATCAGAAAAGCTCCCCAGCACTTCTTGCTCCAGTGCACACACACATACACCTTATGTGGATGACAAGCTTTTTTTTTTCCTTCCCCCTCCTCGGATTTGTACAGGCTCACTGCTCTTAGTAATTCCATCTACAACGTGTGTGTGCGCATGCATGCTCCTCAAAAGTCTGTCAAGAGTTATCCTTCCCACTGCCTTTCAAACTCATGTTTGCAAAACAGGAATGGATTTTGATTTGATTACAGTTCTTTATTTGACATAGACTGAATGTGCTTACGCCTCACTCTCGAGACCGTCTTCTTTCAATTATCAGCGCAACCAATTTCACCCAAACATTTCTGCCAAAGGACAGCGTTTATCGCGTTAAACCCTGACAAAGAAATTATTTTCAACTCAATCAGTTTATAATGATGCCACGGTTAGAAATTTTAAACATAAACATGTTAAACTAATTGTGACCAAGAGGATTTGCTTCCACTCTCCCATCCTGAGCTTGTTTGGTTTACTGAAGAGGATAAACATTGTGGAAGTGATTACTTCACCATCTGCTATTGTTAGACACTTTGAAAACTTCCATCTGTATTTGTGCTGGAGGGAGAGTGTCCTCTCCCTGTTTTTTTTTAAAATCATAAAGCAATCCAGCAACTTACGCACATCCAACTTAGCACACATAATGTGAAATACCGTTAAACTGCTGCCAATGTTGTTGCCAAAATAACTGTAACAGTTTGATAAACTGTTTTTAATGTGGCACATGAAATTTCTTTAACAAACTATGTGTACCCCTTTCAGACGTGGATGAAAGGGAGCTTGTCCCCAGCAGCAGTCAGGAGGTGGCAGAGGCTGAAGGTTTTGGGAAGCTTTACCCCAGCACCCAGGCGTCACAGCAGCAAGAGGAAGACAGCGATGACGATGATGATGTCCCCAAAGATGTCATCTCCAGAAAGGAGCTGGAGAAAGGACGACTATCAAGAGATGGTAAACAGGATCTTTTTAAGCAGCATGGAGGCTCAGTGGTTAGTACTGAGTTTTCATGCATCCTCCATTTTTTGTGTGGATGTAATGTAAGGGCTTCCATTTACTCCCACCCTAAAGATATGAACGTTAGCAGCAAGAAAGTAATATCATTGCTCTTAGCGACTGAAGCAACCAGCAGTTGGCTTCAGTTGCATTTGAACACACCGCAAAGACTACAGCCAATGACCCACTAGCACTTCCGTACTGCGTCTTTGTGAGAGGAAATATAACCCCATAGCAGCAGGTGGCGGTAGTCTGGATTCGTCATTAAAACTGGGAAACCTGAAAACTGACAGGACAGAGTCAAGATGCTAGTTAACCAGTTAGCAACAGAACCGAGTGTTAAAAGAACAAAGGATATTTACAGCGCGCTGGCAAACAAAAAAATTCAAACCTAACATAAGAGGTTTGTTTCAATCTTACGTCCTCTAGCCGTTTCCTCACTTTGGGTGCCACCGTCTTTGACACCAGTAAAACATGCTGAATCAGCTGGAAAAAATAGGGCCAACTAGTGGCAACGATGCGGAGCAAACCGCAAAACTAGGGCAACACATGCTCACCGACAGCCTGACGCTGACCAACAGTGGACTGTCAGCTTGGTGTGTCAGGGCTGGAGGTGAAAAAAAATATCTTAGATTTTAATTTCTTAAAATTGAGGAAAACACTGAATAACAGGAAGGAATTAATGATTAGACGTTTCTCTTTAACATAAGCAAACGTTTTATATTGATGCTGTGCAGTGCATTTTGATACCGTGCAACAGTCCACTTAAAAAGAAAATAATTTTAATAATGAAAATAATAATAAGAACTTTATCTGTGAAGCACTTTTCAGGCCGAAAGCACAAAGTATTTTCAAAGGGGCAGAAAATACAAAACAAAAGTGATACTACTAAAACATAAGCATATACATACACCTACACCAACATATACACTTAAAGACATTGCTGCAAATGCCAGTTTTCTTTTTAATAACCTTCTTCTTCTCTCCTCACAAATCCTGTTCTGTGTAGAAGTGATGCAGGGAGAATGGAGGCAGCAACAGTGGTTTGTTTGAAATGCATATTAGAGAAATTTGGCAATTAGTTTGAGCAGTAAGAGCCACCATGGCTGAAGAAAATAAACTAGTGCCAACTGCAGCAAATCAAACTTGACTAGAGAATCTGAGAGATCCCTCAGAGAAAGAGGAGCGTGTGCTAAAAAGTTAAACATCAGCATTACCTTTGGTAGATTATAATCACCCCAAGATGACGAGGACTGAGGAGAGTTGTAAAATAGTTGTTCTGCTTTTGGAATTGCAAATCCTGCTGTTGATAATTAGCTGCTTCCTGTCTTTAGTGCCTTGTTATAGTTGGACAGAGCCCAGTGCGGAGTGCAAAACATCAAAGCAGTGACCATTCGTTATCAGCGGTCTCACCAAAAACAGTTGTGGATTATTACCTGTGGCCACATTCAGACAGGATCACAAAGCAAAGTGGAATCCTAGTAATCTTAATATGATCATTTGTATTGATTAAGTGTCATCTGAATCTGGTATGTGTGTAAATGATCAATATCCGCACTAAAAAATATCAACCTCAGGTGAAATTGTGTTCAAACCAACATGACTGAGATTGTTGGTCAATATTTAACTGAGGTTGTCAGTCAGTTCCTTTGATTTTTCTCTCTCTGTTCCTAAAGTGAAGGATTGTCAATAGAGAGACACTTGAATTGGATAAAACTGCGCTGCGATTTTAGTCACAAGGTTAAGCTGCTTTAATCAATATTTCATTTTAACAATGGATCAAATTACTGTGACTGTGTAAGGGATTTCTCCTAGTGACAAACCAAAGGGATTATTGTCCCACTCTGCAGTTCCCCTCAGCCTTACAGAGCGTTTTAGCATCTTTCAGCACATTTTTTGTTTGTTTTATTGCTCCCAATTTAACCCTTTGAATCATCAGATCATTGAGAACCTTGTATGTGATTAAAATAACTTTAAAATGGATTCTAGTGCAGGGAGACCAAAATAGGTGTGATGTGTGAGGATCATTTTGCTTCGGTCAAAAGTCTAGCTGCTGAATTTTGAACAATTTTGGAGCTGATTTATAGCTCGATTGTTTAGGCAGCTGAACAAGGCATTACAGTAGATAGACGAGTATTAATAATTCTGGAATACCGCAGTGATTTCTGAGACAGTTATCGTACCGTGAAAATCTAACACTGTTGCGACCCTACTCAGCATGACTGTAAATGTTATTTTATGTCTACTAAATGTCCCAACAGGCAACATTTTGTTAACTGGCTTGCATTACTAACATAAAGGGTGATATTAATGGTGTGTTTCCTGATGATAGTGGAAAAAATCAGTTAATGCAGGTTTAAGCATGTTAAAGTGAAGGGTTTAACTTGTGTAATAAACTTGGTACAACTTTGGTGTGATGATGATGGAAAAGTGAAGATATTCCACCTCTTTAAATGCAACCATTAAAAGCCCCTCCACAATTGATATTAATATCTATACATCCATTAACATTAATATTTAGCCCGTTAGAGCAGTATTAATGAGTAATTGCAGTTACATTTCCAGCTGCATTTTTATGAAAACACCCAGTTTAAATAGTGCTTTGGTTCTTAAATTTAATCTCTGAACTCTTCACCACGTAAATTCACATTACAGGACAGTTGTAGTTTTCTATAATGCGAGTCGAAGAACAAATCTGGAAGTGTGCATGTGAAAACAATTTAACTTTCTCCACATTTACAGTTTCAGGCAATCAGAATTTGTTTTCCTGACACGCAGCTTATATGATTCAAATTAATATTTTACGTCCTAGCTTGTGTACTTGAGCGTGAGTACTGTTAAGTGCAATTCTTTGCTCTCCATCCCACTGACACACAATGTTGAGGCATGTTTCCCATCTAGATATGCTACACACCAGCTGAGGAATGATCGGGCCAAGTCATATCTAAAATGAACTGGCTGGAAGGTGTTGGGATCAAACATGTAATCATTGCTTTAATGTCTCAGCGCACCTCTTAGCCTGGTTCTTCAGTCTGCTCCGTCTTAAATAAAACATTGAGTGGATGGTATTGAGTTGCAATGACTTTGAATTTACCCTTATGTATGTGTGGGCAGCTCTGTGATGATCCTTTGTACCTGTTTTTGAAATGCACCTTGCATCAGGTTTTTTTTTCTTCTTCTCTCTTTTAAAACAGAGATAAAAAGGATGTCTGTGTTTAAAAATTATGAACCTGGCGAGCCAACCTGCAGACTGTACGTGAAGAATATTGCAAAGCAAGTGGAGGAGAAAGTAGGTACATTTATAGCACTTGACCCACTTTGGTTTTTCTGGATATGATGCTTTTTTCTGGAATTTGAATTTATTGCTTAAGACATGTCATCATGCGTTTTTTAATGTCAGAGTTTAATTTTGCAGTGAGGTGCATTCATATTCATATATTGATTATTTCTCATCATTTGTCTTCCAGGACCTGAAGTACATCTATGGAAGATACGTCAACCCTTTGTCAGAAGCCGAGAGAAACATGTATGTAAACTACCACCCACATGATCTTGATTTCTCATCGGCATGGCTCGCATGTCACTTCACTCCGTCCCGTCTCCACGAGCTATTTTTGACTCTGGCAATTTGTCACTTTCCTTTGAGAGTTTTTAGTAATTCATGCTGACTGTGTGTTGTGTTATTAATAAGTATCTAACCTGACATGGAGATCATGAGGGACATTTTATGTTTGTGCATCAGCAGTACTTCAAATGAATATTCCACCTGAGTCATCAAACTGAGCTTATGTTGAGTGGAGGGCCAGACTCTGAACACAGATGTAGGTGATAAACAGGGAGATGCAGCTCTGCCAGACAAACAGTTTGTCCTTTGGTAACCCATCTACATTGTGCCTTTTTTACTGTTTGAGAGTTTCTACAGTTTGTGGATTTCTTATGATTCAACATGAATGCAGATAAATCTTAACTTCTGTATTACCAGAATGTTAGATGTCCTTGCTTGACCCAAAAGTCTGCAGGTTTTCGTTTCTCATTTCAAACAAACTCAGACTTTACTGAGCAGTGACATGCAAACTTTTACCTTAGGCTGCTTTCAGACCGAGAGTTGTCTTGCTTTGGTCTCAATCAGGGACTAATTTTGTCACAAAGTTGTATAATTGCCTAGAGTTGGCTCGTGTTCTCATGGCAGCATTTACAAGCGGATGAGATAAAATGCCTTGTGTGAAACAGCTGCTCGTGGTTGGTCAGAATTTCCATGTGGGAAAAATCCAGGAAGTAAAGCAAACATTGAAGAAGAGAACACTTGCAAGATAAATGTGAAACTTTCTAATGTCACAATTTAGGGACAACTACGCAGGTTGATTTTAGCGCTGCTCATCGTGGACTATATTGCTGTCATTGTTCATTTCAGTCAAACCATACAGTTTGAAAACGAGGCGTGGCTCCAACTAGAAAACAATGTTTTGATGCATTGGATGTGCTGAATGTGCATATTAAGGCAGTACAGGAGGAGGTGCACATTAATAATCCTCCAGGACTGTAACATGCTCATGTTTAACCCAAACAATGTGTCATGTGACTGTAGTTGGTTCAGATCCAGGTCGCAACACCTTCTCACCACAAACGAACTGCACCAGAGTTTGTTTGTAACTGGACCGAGACCACCTCTTCAAGAAGGTCTCGGTTGCTTTGGTGCACACCTGAGTGTGATTGCTGTTAAAGCACCTGGCGAGTAGGTTGCTATGTTTGTAGCCTGTGTGTATGGTGATTTTGTCAGAGGACATTGCATTCATAAAATAATGATTGTGTCAGCCCATCAGCCCCTCGCCTTGTAAATGTTGGCTATAATGCAGTTTTATTGTTTGCTAGTTGAAAAATGGAGGAAAAAAGAAGACATTTTTATATTGTTGAGGTGTTTCACTGGGGGCAGAGTTGTGGACGCAGTTGTTTTCATACAAAAACAGTGTTTCAAAATGATAAGATGTACAATTACGCCTCTAGTTGCTTCCCTTTGGCTTAAGTTGCAAATCAGTAAAATCAGTTGTTTGAAATAGAAACCTGCAGACTCTTTGGTTAAAGTGACACGTGATTGACAACCTCTGTTTCATCTGGTTACAGAAACAGATCCCTTTTTCCTCTTGTAACACTGAAAAGCTACAGTATAAGGTTGACTCTGCTAGGCCGCAAGCCCAGAGTGATAATGATGTGTCCCTGCTGTGTTTTTTTTCCCTCAGGTTTGACATTGTGTTAATGAAGGAGGGGCGGATGAAAGGGCAGGCCTTCGTAGGACTCCCCAGTGAGCAGAGTGCAGAGAAAGCCCTGCGGGAAACCAATGGCTACGTTCTGTATGACAAACCCCTCGTCGTCGTATCCTTTTACCCCCTCTCACAAGATCAAACGAGGACAAGATTTTATATGGAGTGGAAATCCAGGCTTAGCTTATTTGGAGGTGTTGGACACATAGGTGTATATAAATTGTTCTTTTTACGGGTACATTTTTTTTTTAAGATAACTCAAAAACCTATTTAACAAGAGGAATATTCATGTGCAAACTTAAGCCGTTAGTGGACACACATTAAGTTACTTACTTTTTCTGCAACATCATCCACATCAGCAGGACATTTTACATTGAATTAAGAGATATAAACACTTTGCTCACCAAGTTTGGGGCAATAAATAGTATAGTATATGAAAAGTGAATCTCACAAGTGCTTAATTAAGAAAAGATTTAGGCCTGGTATATACCACTGCACAGGATCAGATGTCACTGAACATACACAGCGGGGCAGTTGAGAGGTGGTGTGTGAAGATTATGAGGTGGACACCTCCCCTCACAGATGTGTCGTTGGCCTTGGTCCTCCGTGCCTTCAGGAGGAGGAGGACTAATTTCTGGCAGCCCTGAACCGCCACCTGTTTTTCCTCAGCTCAACACCGATAATTGCACATCAACCTTTGAACCTGTCTAATGGAACAAGGCTACTGATTTTGATGGCGTTTTAATGTGCATCCCATAACCAATTAGCTTGGCGACAGCATATTAGTCTTTGACTTCAAAGAATGAACTTCAGAGTCTGCAGTGTAATTTAGCTGGAGATGTTATCCCGCATGTAGCTGGTGTTCCAGGTGAGGTGACGGTTGTCATTTAGGCAACATTTAGATGTTTAAGAGGCGAGTTAAAAGCTGGAAATTTGATTTGCTAACTGGAGCACAGTGGTTTATAGATTTTAGGCAGTATGTTGGATGCACAGTGAACAAATAGAGCTCTACGATGGTATATTGCTTAGATAAAACTGCACCAGTTTACATGCATGTATTGTTTTCTGCACGTCCAATGTGTAGGTTTGCTCTCTGAAACCTTGTTGGAGTTCAATTTTATTTATAAAGCCCAATATCACAAATCACAATTTGCCTCAGAGGGCTTTACAGCATTCGACATCCCTCTGTCCTTTGGACCCTCACAGCAGATAAGGGAAAAAAAAAACCTTTAACAGGAAAAAAATGGTAGAAATCTCAGGAAGAGAAACTGAAGAGGGATCCCTCCTCCAGGAGGGACAGACGTGCAATAGATCAAGATGATAAATGTACAGTAATCTGTATGACAAAATTATACAAAAAGAAAAAACGTCAGCCTTACTTACGTATCAAAACTGAGGTTATAACTTAGGTGGATGGTGACAAGCAGCAACTAGCCAACATGAGCCCTTTTGAATTTTAGTTTTAGTTTTTGTAGGTGCTGTACAGTAAAAAAAGAAACGTGAGAATATGTTACTGTAAGTGTGCTCAAAGGCACCAAGTAGAACCTGTGTTATAAGATGGACTGGGATAGTTTTGGGGGGGTTTATTCTATTTGGAGCATCATAAAGTCGAGCAAGGTTCATTTTGGTACAGATGTCTTTTTAAGCAGTCATAGGCAGAGGACAGCCGGTCCCAGTTTAGATTCCCTATAATGATTTTTTCAGTGCTAGCTAGAGACTGCAGTATGGCACTTGCCAGAGAATCCTCAAACAGCCTGCTACTAAAATTAGTGAGCTGGAAGAAAAAAAACCTGCACGAAATGCGAGTAGTTTAAAGTGTCAGGTTTATTAAGAGACAGCACTATGTGACAGCCTTTCACACATCCATCCCCTCCCTTCTTTTATTTAACCTGGGACGTCGGTGAAACCTCTGCAAAATGTATCAATCTGTGAACAACAGTAGCTGTCACCGAGTAAGTGAGCCAACATCCGGAAAGAAGGAGACCTGAGCTATTAAAAAGGTCCATTTTTGGCCAGTAGTCTTCTGGCATTTATGAGCAAACAGCTGCGACCTTTTCTTAAATTAAATTCATATGAGGCGGCAAGTGTCACAAGGAAGAGGGCCCCTGTGGCTCAGAGCTGCTGCATACAACTCTGGGAGCACTACATGATATAGGATATAAAATATCAGCCTGTGATTATCCGTCTGTGAACTTGTGCCAAGAGCTGAAATTGGCTTTATACGTTTGTTGATGCCCAAAATAGACTTATAGTAGCAGGGATTACTGATGGGACCAGAGGAAGGAGCTGATCTATCGAGTGTATGGATTAGATTTTTGATTAATTTTAAAGAAGCTGTAGGTCCTCGCCCGAGAGAGATGCTTTATCAAGTGAGAATGTTTCCTGCCTACAGACCTTAACTTTAAATTCACAGCAATTTGCCAGATCTGCCCGACCAAAGGAAGACAACACAGCTACTAAGAAAGGACCAAAACAACGATGAGCTCAACAGGTGAGTGAGACACTGAAGCATTTGGCAATCTGCCTAAAGAGAATATTAAGCCATAGCGTATCTGCTCTGTATGTAGAGAACAAGCCTTATTATTCTTGTAATGGTGTTTTATTTTTACATTTGTGTTTACACTTTATTTATTCAAGATGCCATGGCTTGATATTGTGGCCCAGCAGAACCATTTGTATCCTTATTCTGGCATATCCTTTGGAAATAAACACAAAAGAAAACGGGGGCAGTTTATTTGTAGTTAATGTGGCACAATTGGAACTTGAAACAACTCGACCTGTAATGTAGTCTAAATTTAAAACACTAAGTACCATGTTTTGTTCCTGTAGCTTATTGTGTCTCTCAGTATGTTGTCTGTAAACCTGTGCTATTTTGGAGTCTTTCAAACGTCTCTTTACACTTCTCTCTACCTTGTTTGACTGAATTTCAGGTGATGGTCCTCAGATGTCGTCTTCTTCTTTTATCGCTAAATAAAATATTTTTATTAAGATAACTTTTGTCATGTTTGCTTCCAATCAAAGCTTTAAACATATGTCACCATTTGTGTGTGTGCTTCAGTCAAACTATCATCACTGATTATCTTTAGTCCCAAACTTAAAGTCCTGGCAGCGGAGTAAACACAGACTGGCGAAGGTATATGAGATCTAGATTGGCTCTGCAGCAGATGGTAGGCTGTCAACACAGTGGAAAAACCACAGTCCTGAGGAGACAGCAAACAAACCAAACAGACTGCAGTCTGTGGGAAATTGCTGGGACTGGGTTAGCTTACCTTTACAATCCCTGGCTGGCCCCATCTGTGTGATTATAGAGAGTAAACCTTGGAGAGTGAACTTCTCCCCTCAGCAGCCATCATAACTGAAGATTTGGAAATCAAATTGGTTTTTGTCCTCTTTTGGTGTAAGCAATACTGGGAGTGTACCGGGTGCATGTCAATCTCAGCTAAATTAAAGTTTGTGATGTCTGATCTTCAAGATGTCTAAAGTGGGAAAACATTAAAATTGCTGTGGTGAGCGTCTGGCCAAACACCGTGGGGTTTGATTCCGTTTTACGGCACTTTGGTGGTTTGACGACAGACATTAAAGCAGACCCACGTTTTCATTTTGCATCTGGTCCTTACAGTGGCAACACTAGCATCTCGTATTTTAGCCAGAGCCAAAAAAGATCTGTTTGCCTGCACGAGGTAACAGAAATGTGAGCGTCAGAAAAAACTCTATGCTGGTGTCTAAAAATAGGAGGGATGGAGCTTACAAGTACACCGACGGCAGTAAGTTAAAGAGATGTAGATTTTTTTGAAGTTGAACAAAAACATGACATGAATAACACACACTGCAGCTGGTGCAAGGACGTTCTTACGTTGTGGTTGCTCTTAAAAATCTCCAAAAAATACACAGTAGAAAATGTTTTGTTAAAGTACAGCACTGATACATAGTGTTCACCTGCAGTAAATGATAAAGGACCAGCATCATTTATCAGCTTGTTACTAAATCACTGGGGTGGGGGAGAAAAATCAATACAGTATGGTATGGCGATATTTTGCGTGGCAATTTTGTATTGATACACAGACACCAAGTATGGATCTTGTGTATATATATATAGTTTTTGCAAATATGCATTTTAATACAACTTTTGCTACTAGAATAATTCAAATAAACACAAGAAGTTTGTGCTCTGGAGAAAGGATCAGCAGTCAGTGAATAACCTCCTAAGCCCTATGATAAGCTATTATGGCAAGGCTTAACTACACAGACCAGTGAGCAGTGATAACTAACATGTCTTTGGGGTCATCAGGTGGGAACCTCCTTTCACCAGTGTTTCGTCTAGTTCGTCCTGCGACACCTCCAGGAGGCTAAACAGTGATCTCTGGCGTCCCAGAGACACTCCCCTAATGCCAGGTCCCACTGCTCCCAGCACCAACCCAACAACCTCCTTAACCTTACGCACACATGGCTCTCTTGGCCCAAACAGCACTGCCACCTTCAACACCTGGTTATGTCGCCATGTATATCGGCCTTGTGACAAGCTAACTTTACAGCCTGACAAAATATGCTTTAAGGTTGCGGTACGTGAACACAATGGGCATGATGGGTCCCACAGTTTTAGGTTCTGTGGGGTTGGTAACACATCGTATGTAGCCCCTTCCAGGAATCTAATACGATTCTCCTCCTTACTCCAAAGGTCCCTCCAACTAAGCTTCCTCTTCTCTACACTTTCCCAATTCAGAATATTTAAATCAGTTGCTCTTTCAGTCCACTAGATGATGCTGATGTTTTCTTTCCTGGTGACGTCAGCAGAGGTCTCAGTTAGGGGCATTTGGCAGGAAGTTCATCGAAACAAAGATGGAGGCATCGCAGAAAGAAATCAGAAATGTGCCACCAGCATTTAAAACAAACGTCTGGACTTATTTTGAAAGATGGACTTGGACATGACACGTGATTTGGAAGCAGTTTCATATGAGAATACTCCAGGAAGACGATGAACATGAGGGCTCATCTCACACTCCACCATCCACACACAAACAAACAAAACAAAACTACCATCCAACTCAGAGAGAGCAAAGAAAAAGAAAGAACGTGTCCATACAGCGTTGCTGAAAACGAAGGCTGTCGTTACATGCTAAAAACACGTGAACCCAGCTACATCACGTTTTTCATCAATACAGTCGTACCCAAGTTCTACAGAGAAGTGAAGTATAAAGTTGAGGAATCTTTGAGTACAGCAGGAAGGGTGGTGTTAACTTCAGTTTTAGTGGAGTCGTGTGACTATAACACATTAGCACATTATCTCACAGAGAACTTGCGACTGCTGTCTCATGTTCTCCAACCTAGAGCAAAACACAAAAGCCACAGCGGAGCAAACATCATACACCTGCAAAATGCAGCACAACAATATAAAAGACAACACTTCTAACATGGG
Organism: Epinephelus cyanopodus; assembly: GCA_026686955.1. NCBI lineage: Eukaryota > Metazoa > Chordata > Actinopteri > Perciformes > Serranidae > Epinephelus > Epinephelus cyanopodus. The sequence goes on from CM048935.1 coordinate 8,828,173, forward strand.
TGTTGCCATTCAGTTAGTGAGATACCTGCACGTGAAGTGTTTCACTCACACTCTTACCTCTCAGAGGGTGTTAACTCTGCCCACAGTTCAGTGTGTCAGGTGTATTCAGCATTTCTGACAGGTTGTATGACGGTGTTCGTCAGTCTGTCTGCTCTGTGTCACATTTAGCTGCAGTGAAAATGATTTAAGTTGATGAACAGGCTGAAAACTTTATCTGATGACGTAAAAGTGATGTTAAAAAACGTTTTCGTTTGGGGAAATAATTTGCAGTTGGAGAAAATGTAATAAATTGCGATATATATCAATATATTGCATCGCAATACTCCTCTGGCGATTAGCATCCCTGCTAAATTGTTCTGTAAATACTTGAGTAAAAGGTCACATTGGCCTTTGTGTTTTAGAGTTTTCAAGTTTCCTAATTCATGTTATCGATTTCCAGTCCTGTCATGTGTTTGTGGGTGCAGCGGCTTTGCTCTCTTGTAATGCTGCTCTAGAAATTAAAAAAAAAGAAATGAAAACTGAGACTGAAATAAAAATGACATTTGAACATTTCCAATTTTTTCACCCATATTCCAATTTAAAATAATGTTGCATTTAAAGTACAAATAGTCTTTGTGAAACTGTAAGAGGAAGAATTTAAGACAACCTAGTTTCATTTCAAAGACAATTTAAAGCTCCACATTTCCCAAATATGATATCTAATGATTTATTTTATCTGTCACAATGCATCAAACAGTTGTCACCCTCTCTAAACCTCATCTTTTTTCCCAGTTTGACAAAATTCCACTCAAATTTTAGTGTTGTTTAAACTCAGAGACCCTGTGGCTCCAAACCCAAACTCACTGCTGCATTGTGAATCCCTGTCACAATATGCCAATGATATTACTGCCCTGAAATAAATCAGAGAGCGGCTATGATACCACAGGCTACTCTAATTAACTGACAAGCCATAAGGCACGCGGTGCTCTGTGGCTAACCAGGAATATCATCACAGCTCTTGTCATGTAGCCTTTGTTGTTACACATGTCTCTGCTCAGATTTGACAGTAGGGGGTATGTGTTTAAAAGAAAGTTGGTCTCCTTTTGAAGACTGCACCTCAAAAACCTCCATTTAATTGATTTAATTTAACCACTGATTGTTTGCGTATTTAAAATTTACTCAAGATTCCTCCTTCCTCTCGTCTGTAATTCAGATCTGTCACTGCAGAGCACATCTGCACACACGATCGCGTGAATCAAGAACGTGGACAGTTTGCATCACATACTGGAGCCATGTTTCATCAGATTCGCCCTTTATGTGAGAGCACAGTGACTCCGTAGCTACTAGTTGATTTAGCAGCACTTTAATCTGCACATGCAACAATGGCGGGTTAATGGGGTGTGATTGTGATATCCTCCAGGGCTAATCACCATAATTAAACAATTATCTGTGCTTCCTTTAATTGCAAAATAACAGCCAAAAGCATATCATGTGTGTCTTAGACAAAAACTCCTTTTGATGAAGCTGTTTAGATGCAACTTTAATCCGTTGATTTACATTCTCCATAAACAGGCATTGTGATTCAGGTTTGTGAAAAATGTCACATCACGGCGCATGTGAGATCCATCGCATCCCCCCCGATTTAACTTTTGTTTAACTTTTCTATAAAAATCTGTTGTAGTTCATTAAGTCCCAGCAGCCCTGCTCATGAGTTCAGCCTCTCTCTGGTTAAGATCCAGGCGCACGGCGTTATCAATCACATGTGCTCGTCTGGTTCGACCTGCAGCTCGTACGTCAACGCCAGCGTGAGGGAGGAGTTCCCATCTGTGCCCTACTCTGCCCGCCATCTCAACGATGACAAATGTGCCACCCGCAGTGGAAATATTGAGAGTTACCAGGACATTTATCAGGTAACATTTGAGCAATATGAAAGATAACCTTTTGTAAGTGGACGCAGATAAAGATGTATGTTCTGCCTTTCCTCTGCACAGCCTCCGTCTCTGTTTAATACTGCAGGTACCCAGAAGTAATATCATGATAATATGTTTCTTATTCTGGGTTCAACCAGGTGCATGGACTGCTGGGTACATGTAGTGCTGGACATTATACACGTGGCCTATTTTTCCGGTCACTCTATGAATTAACCTTCACGTTTGCCTCTGTGCTGCACACTGCTTGTACAAATTGAGTGCGATGTTTACTCATAATCTTTTTTAAACATTTAAAAGAAAATGCTAGAAACACTTGAGGCAACATAAACATGCCCCGGGCCGTGAGGTTTCTCCAGACGCCTACAATGACGACATCGATGTCTGAATTTACCTGTGGGCTCCTGTGCTGCATTGTCAAGGTTTTGTGGGGCCCGGTGCAATGCAAGCTTCTGTTTTTACTGGAATTGAATACTAATGCAGCAGCGACACATACCTCTGTCTGTCAGTCAGTCTGTTTCCCATGCCACCGCAGACGCAGTTACTGTGAGCATGTTTGCTGCGCTGCTTGGGGTGTAGCTGTGCTGGCAGAGCATTGCTTTGTCATATCAGGGAACAGAGATTCAGTTGGAGACACTTTGCATCAGGAATCTGACTATTTTTATTACACCACATTGCTGAGTACTTGAGTCTGTTATTTCTGAATAACAGACCGCTGCTAAAGCAAGTGGGTCATTATTGCAAAATAAACCTTTAAGTACATAATCTCTATATAGTGACTGGTTATGTCTACCTTGTGTCTTGGACATTTGAGGTTTTACTCATGAGTAGCCAAAGAATATCAGCTGACACACCTACAGTTTTCAAAAAGACATTAACAGGTATTTCCCGTCTCTTAAGCTACTGTTTTCTTGTTACAGACAACCAGCTCTGAGAGCAATTGCCTCTCCTCAAATAACCAAATTGGGCCAGGATCGTGCCAGATCATCTAGCTGAGGTCACGTCAGGACAATAGTTTATATCATGTCACGCACATCACGTATTCACACAGTAAGAGTTTATGCCAGGTCATCTACACGATATGTCATGAGTGATTCAGTGGCATTTCACAGGAGCTGCACCTTGTATCGTGTGACGACTGACTGATTTAAAGTACTTCATTTTCTGTGTCCTCAGGTGGCATTTTGGTCATTTTGCTAACAAGGATGATGGTGTCCCCCCTCAAATCGCCCACTGGCTACGCATTTAGTTTTAGTGGAAACAGTACTGCTTTCGAGGGGGCTTTCAAAGAAGGATTCTGCTCGGAGACCTAATCCCCCCGTAACAGAACGCCTGAATCATCGATACAAAAGATTAAGTGCATTAGAAAACATCTGGTTCTTTGATGAATAAGGTACAAGTCTGTGTACATGTACGTGGACTGTGTACATAAGAACGTCAGGGTAACGTTGAGTCCCACAGAGATTGTAAACGCCAGAATTTTAGAATTCAGCTGGCTAAAATTTTAATTATTGTGAAATTGAAATTTACTGTGTTTATGAAGATTTATGAGGGTGATCAGGATTTTATTTTCAACATTTATCAACATTTCTGCTTCTGTTTGTTGTGTTTGTTGAAAGATTGCTAGACTTTAAAGAGGTTTTATTTACCTGAGTAATATTTTTATTGTTTATCAAATTTGTTTGTAATTTGGCTCAGCCAGAAGATCTTAAGCAAAGGAGTGATTTTCTGTTACTTAATGTTTGTGCCAGTGACACATTCAAGCAACTAATGGATGTGATTTTTTTTTTTAAATCCCTGTTTTAACATGCAGCTTAATGGGCTTTATTTGTGAGATATTAATCAGTTTGAATTTAAAGAAAGCCATTAAAACCAGTATCACATGTTTTCTTTTGTAGAAAGCTACTAGATACTTTAATCCTTGATCATTTTACCACCATTTAAACACATATTAACCTTTTACACAGCACTGAACGGGCCCAAAGTGTCAGGGGCCCAAAGTGTCAGGGGCCCTCCTGGCCTTCACTTGCAAAATGTGAAGTTAAAGTGGGATTTATTCTGGTGGTGTGTCAGCTGTATGCACCGATGTGAGCATTTATACATGTGCGGTGATGTGTCTGTGTCACTCTGCAGTTACACCTCAGCTTTGGGGTTTCTGTGAAGTGCTGTAAAGTTTAGTTGATTCAAAACACACATTAACCACACATTAAACATGGCTTTATCTGGACACATTTTCCCCGCAAATACAACATGCTAACATTATTAGCACAAGCCTATGGTTTTTTACATTGTTTAAATTAGCCTAGCAGCTAGCAGAGATTTCTTCTGCTCATATGAAGCCAGGATAAATAACACACAAGACTTAAATGCTATTTTTGTGGAGGCTTTATTGTCTTCACAGTTTATTGTTTCTTATCTGTGAAATTAAAGAAAATAAAAGCTTTGTTCCCACTGAGGAAAATGGTTTCAGCTTGTAAAATAGGCAGGAGGTGAAATAGCAAAGTGTAGTTACATTTCTGGGAAGGGGCACATCAGGCAACGGCTTAGGGTACGGCATCAATTTAACGCAGAAGTATAAATCCTGCTTAACACATGCCAACCAGGAAGAGACTCAAAATGACCTCAAAGAGAAAGAAAAAGAGCACAAAGCGATGCAAAGGAAGTGCAAAGCGTCACAAAATATGTGTGTCTTGCTGCTAAGTAGGAGAGGTGGTGGGGTCCTTTGCATAGCTGTGCCCAGGGGCCCATTGTCATAGTGTCGCCACCAGTGGGATTGGGAATACAATAACTGAAATAACAAATAAAGCAAAAGAAACATTCTTGTTTATAACCCTAAAATAAACAAAACAAAACGCTTCTTAAATTTGACTCTAAATCGAGATGGAAAGCTGAGACACCAGGTTATTCTGTGCTACTGACACTTTAATGGAAACATCTTTGAAAGCATTAAGTAGCTACAAAAATAACACACACATCCTTTGTGACTGTCAGCGTTTCGTTACCCTGTTGGATGACATTAACACTGACACTGAACCTACGTTACCAGAGGTTACCTGCCCCCCGGTGAATTAATGTTAGTGATTAATGCAGCGTGTAGAGTTCACTTGCAGGGAGTGATAGGCTGGAGCTGTTGGGGAGCACAGGCCTCTCGTGGGCCACAACTTGATTTGCATACATATCTAAGCAAATAGGGGAGAGCAGAGGCTTAGCTCAGTTTGTTATATAGCAAACAGTTAATTTTAACCAATCAATAGTGAGCAGGGCAGTTTAATGGAGATGTAGTATATCTTGTTCAAATCTGGCACCATCTCCCTTGGCACACATCACGCCAAGCACAATGTTTTCTCTCCTTTGGCAACTTTTCTTTCTCTTTTCCACATCTGCTCCCAAAGTCATCTGACCGTGGACCTAATATTTTAGCCTTAAATTAAAGGTATACTAAAAAAAGAAATGTATAGACTCGTACAATTATCGTTTTTAACCCACTAAAGTATGTAGTGGTGTTTTTATCTGCAGAGTTGGATGTTCTTATAGGCACCCAGCAGGCAGATGCCAAAAAAGTAGCTGGCAACCTGCTTTTTATACCTTTACACTCTTTTTTGCATTGGCAGTGGCTCCCCAAAATATCTGTGCAACCTCTCAACTTGACTTTGCTCCAGTCTGGTGAGAAATACATCTCCATGCTACCTTGTTATAAAATCTGCAACAATAAAAAAAAAGGAAACACAAGGTAAAAGAACAGCAGGAGATGCACATGATGAGCAGTTGTTGAAGGTATTTCTTTGAGCTGATGGTAAGGCACAGACAAAACTACCACCTACAGCATGAGCAGGAAGTAACAAATTCCTATAGCTTTAAGCTTTCCATCTTGTCTCTTTGTTTGATGGTGGATATGTCATCTTTTCTTTGCACCTTCCTTTTTTAAGCACAGGATGTAATAACCCTCAATTTGCCATCTGCCTCTTCCCCGGCAGCCATCGCTGCTCTCTTCGTGTACCCCCACCGGTGTGTACAGTAAATAAATGAACACTGCCAACCTGCAGTGAGTGCTCACAGTTTGTGTTTAAGCATTCCAGGCAATTTAGATGATTGTTGCTGCTTCCTAGTTAAAGACAAACTCCTACTTTATTTGTTATGCCGCAGATGACTTAAGGTCTAATTGTTTCCTAGAATCCGACCTGATCTACAAGGTCATGACATTTAAAGGTTCAGTGTGAAGGATTTAGGAGGATATATCGGCAGTAATTTAATATGATATAATCGCCTGGAAATAAGAATCTTGTTTTTGTTACCTTAGAATGAACCGGTTATATCCACACAGGGAGCAGGTCCTTGTTTATGGACATAAACATGCTGCACCAGCCATGTTTCTACAGTAGCACAGACAAACCAAACACTGGCACTATTTGCACTAGTTAGCAGCCCCCTTGTGACAAGCGGTGTCGCAAATGCACATATCTTTTTTAATGTGAAACTGCTTTGATGTGTGTTGTCACTGGTTTAAATCACCGTGTATGTTGGGTTTGGAGAGGAGGAGAACTCTGTGGATAATTTTGCTCCTGAATGTCTTGATCTTCTATCAGAGAAAAATAGCTGAGCATAGATTAGCAGGTGCTGGGGTCAGCGGCCTGTCTCCGACATGCCAAACAGTGCCATAGGAATACGTAGTTTTAACGTGAAACTGCTCTATTCAGTGTTTATACCGGTTTAAATCACCTGGTCCATTTATTTTGGAGAAGGAGAGACCTCTGTGGATAATTTTGCTACCCATAAAAACCTCCTGAGCAATGAACACTGAGGGAATTTAAACCAATGCTGTGTCTTAAATCGCATACTTTCGTTAGTACACTTCCATGTAGTATCCATGTAGTATACTATGTGCACTATGTACTTACTGGCATACTGGCATACTGGCAGAAGTACGCAATTTGAGACACAGCACAAGAGAAGTTTTTTGCTGGTAATCCTAAGTGCTATATCGTAGCCTGCGACTCCACATTGGTCCATTAGAAGTGAAGACATAGCACTTACGATTAACATGCCCTGGATGACTGAGAATCTTCACCAACATTTTCAGCTGGTTGCAGTCTGCAACCCTCACTACTAGATGGTGCTAAACTCCCCTAAATCTTCCACACTGTTCCTTTAATGACTCAACTACAGTCAGCACAGTCAGATGTTGTGAGAATAAAAAATTCAGCCCGAGGTAGATAGATTATGTCACATGTACGCTGCGAGCTAAGAAGTAATCAAAGCGCATTTTATTGAAATGCTTTAAATCCTCTTGACCCCACGGCACATCCAGACATCAATAAATAGAAAGCCGCTGTGTATGTTCACCTTTAAATGATGAATATATATCCACTAATACAGTTCATTTGAGGTTACTGACACAGAATCAACAATAGACCTTAACGTTTCCCGAGACATGCTTTTATACTCCTCAGTTATGACATTAGAGCATAAATGTACCATAGTGCTTTGCAGCTGCGTCGGTGGCCTGCTGAGACATTTATGGTGGTTTTCTTTATGTAGTTATTTTTGCAGTTCATAAAGTTTTATCTCAACGAGGCAAAATTAAATTTAGGCAGACAGCAAGATGTCTGTCACTTTTTCCCCTCTATCTGACCTCTATTTGAAATGGACCCAGTATAAACAATTAATGCCCCTCACCGAATCCTCTTCCTGCCTGGACCAGATGAACTGTGAGCTTTTGCTGACTGTGAAGGAGCAAATAGTGTGAAGACACACATTGCTTCGTCAACTCCAGAGTAGATGTATGGTCGTCAGTCTTACAAGTCTTTCCGAGAGCAAATGTGTCAATTCCAAGGTATGCTTATTCATTATGAAGGGAGTGATGGCTTGACCATGCATATTTTATGCTTTTAAACCTTGCAAGTTTCATGAAGTTGTCTGAATGAGTAGCATTTAAAACTGAAGTGAAGTAATGTGCTTGAATAATTAATCTATAATGTCTTTGATAAGAATTACAACCAAGGTCATCACTTTTATTTAAGCCAGGAGGTTTATTTATTAATCTTAATTGCATATCGGAGCCTTATGGATGGAATTTATTTGGTACATACAGAGTGACAGAAAAAATAATTACGTTGTCCCTCTTGAGCTGTTAATGGTTGGGCTTTTTCAGAGGAGGAGATAACACTTCACAAGTTATGCAGTGGAAACGGCGAGAGCACAAGATGTTTGTCGGTTATTGCATAGGCTTGTAAAGCCTGTGTCGGTATGTAAAAGTACACCCTGCTTTGCTATAAAGAGCTCATCCCCAATGCGAGTTCCTTCCTCCCTTTTCTGACATTACACCTCCTTTCTCATTGCTCTGCCCTGTGCTGTCCGAGTTGCCAACTAAATCTCAGCCTCATCTTGTCCGCCGTAACCTTGTTTATTCCCAACAGTGGCATTAGCAAAGCTGTAAAAGTATTTATGGGGGTACAAATGCGGGACAGCCAATCTAAGGTAAATCTATAAATCCTGGCTGTTGATTTCTCAGGGCCAGGAGGTGCAGGCCGGTGATCAGTAGAGGTAGAAAGTATTCCCCGGGTGACTCTATGTGACTAACGTGCAGAGGCCGAGCAGCATGCCAAACAGTGCTATGGCGACACTGTTGTGCTTGCAATATGGCCAAGCTGGCCTTCGCCTCTGCAGTGAGACACCGCCTGGCTATCCATCTACCATGAGCTGGTATCATTAGCTAAGACCCAACAGGGACCTGACTCAGCAATTGTGTGTGTGGACTATATCACATTTTGCATCCTGTCCTTGGCTTGTTTGTAGTTAAAGTCCAAGCTACAGCCTATAATTATAGAAAAAAAGTGTAAAGAGCACAAACATATCCTCTGTGTAGGGGTGCTGTGACTCGACAGGAACTGGGACATATTATTACAGCTGCATGAAGCAGCTTTTGGCCACTAGGGGGAAGAAAAACATCAAAACAAGCTGACATACACAACCACCACATATAAGCGGCTTGCGAAGTTTTTATGGCTGATGTGTTGGCAAACAGTTGCCTAATTACACATCGAGCAGACATTGCAACTCAGTGTGCTTTCACACCTGTTCATTTGGTCCGTATCAGAGGAAAACAGTGATACATTGCTGCATTTTAGTTTTGGTTCGGTTCCTGTTCACACTGGCTTTTTGCAAACAAACAGAGGAGCAAACATGAAGTTCTACAGACTTACAGGTAATTTGTTGATTGGACAGTTTTGGCATTTGTCATCCTGCATCATTAGGACCCACATGGGGAAATTAAATTCCACTGGCTGACAGAAGTTCATCTAGCAGCACTTTAATGCTTCGAGAGTGTTTGTATTAAAGTACCTTGGCTTCGTGACCAGACAGAGTGCACAGAGTCTGACACAATGATGGCAGTTTTATCAGCTTGTTAATCAGGGAAATACTCACACTGACGAGCATGTTTGTTAGCATGGTTATGGATTAGCATAAATAGGTTATGGGATATGCGTGGCCTTTATCAGGATCAGTTATGAGATTGTAGATAGATTTCATGATCAGCGGATGGATTCATTATTGATGTAGCAGTTAAAATCACAGATCTAAGCTATCATGAAATCCTGTGGTTGGTTCGTTTTCTTTCTCTAACCGGGACCCACCTTTTCGAGTGGTCTTGGTTTGGTTGTTTGGTCTGCACCAGGGTTTGATTGACAGCTTTAACACCAGCCTACATAAACACACATTTGTTTGTTTGTTTCCAGGCTTGATGTGTAAAATAGGTCATCTGACGATATTAGGATTGGTGCTGATGGACTTTTGAATCATTAATGTTACGAACACTGCAGAAGTGTTTTTTTGTTTAGTCTGTGCTGTTTGTGTTTATCTATTTGCTTTTTGTGCTGATGGTGTTCAAATAGAAGACTCAATAGAAAACTTAAACGACAAAAATAAAGTAAGCACACAATAAAATAATGTGTTTTTCCAATGTTCTCGCTTCTGAGGAGCTGCTAGCTACGGTGGCTGATGAGGAAGTACAAAAGACCCTATGTAGAGTCAGTGTTTGTTTTCTCTGTTCTGGGCTACTGTAGAAACACATCTCTGCCAATATATCCCCCTGAATCCTGCACACTGGACCTTTAATTATCTGAGAAAGATCTTCATACTTGTTAGAGTCAGTGTGTGCAGGCATTACTCCATGTTATGGCAGAAGCAAGTTGAAGACAGCATCTTTTCAACCTCGGTTGAACTCGTCTCTTCTTTTAACCTTGCGCTCTTTCTCAGTATCGTGCAGGGAAGGGGCTTCCATCAGCTTCCATCTCTAATAAGATTTACAGAGAGTACAGCAGAGAGAGCAGGGTGATATGTCTTGGGAGCTCTACCCTTAATATTGGCAAGGAAATCAATGCGGTGAGTAAACCTACCAGCACAGTTTGCAATCAGCTGCTAGGCCAAAAGTAATCACTGAATTGAAATAATCCTGAAAGGTTTCCCCACTGTAGCAAAGTTAATAACAAAAGAGCCACCCAGGCCTGCGCCTTGAATTAGATATTAATCCTTGTATCAAGAATAATTACCAGGAAAGTTCGGAAACAGTGACCTTGCAGAGTGAGCCTCTCTGGTTGTCCGTCCGGACTCATTTCAGCATTCAACAGGCACCTCGGTTCCTGAATGTTTACTCGGTGACAGAATTTGCAATGGGACAATGTAGTTTCTAACTGCTTAATTCTTTGCACTGCGCTGTCAGGGAACGGTCCCTGAGCAGCCAGGAACCTCATCATCAACAATTTCTCACTTGTTTACATTAATCCTATCTAGATATCCTCTCATTCCCATGGCAGCTCTTTGTAATTCTGCTCTATTGTCACGGTTTTGATAGACAGTCAGCCAGCACTCACTAATTAGCTGTGAATATTAGCTGCGTGCAGCTCTGGACATTCTCTCCTAATGCTCCTTAATGGGAGTCGGGTCATTTAGTAATACCACCAGGGCAGATTGAAAGACCTTACGTGTACACACTCCTATTGAGCTTTCACATAAATCCTGGTTCTTTGCTGTTTTATTAATTAGGATCTACAGTATAGCCGACAAATCAAGACACTCTGTGGGGAGGACCAGTTGCACGTTACATCAGGGAAGCGATGAGACGTCTTCTGTTCGGGTAGACAAAGCATAATCTCCTGTAAAGTCTGTCTGTCAGTCAACTGTCAGACAGCCAGGTCAGGTCTTTGTCAAAACCCCAATCATTTTGGCTCTCGAGAGGTCAAGTGGAGTCGTGTTTGGCTGAATTGCAAGCCCCCCCCTCCCTCCCTCCCTCGTCTGTTTCTCCAAGTGTAATTGCGCTTTGTTTTGCAATGCTGAAAAGTCAACACGGCCATTTCTCAGAGGCACCGTTTTATGAAAACTGTCTGATATCATCCACCACCAAAGATCTCTCTGAGCACTCAATAGATTACAGACTAATAACGGATCAGACATTATTATTTAGGGGATACAGTATTATATCAGCATTAACTTCAAATCTGGATTTATTTATCTGATGATTATTGTATTATTGTATCATTTGTGGGGATATTTGCTGACCTTTATCTGCATTATAATGATTAATTAAGGGATAATCCACTTATGAAGCACTGACAATGACATGGTAGAAACTTACTTTCATGCACACGCCCTTGTGTATTATCCTGCTCATACATGGTTATTTATACATGGTCATAACCTGTTTGATGAACGATTTGGAAAGACGAGCATCAGTGCATCTGCAGTATATCAAATTTGCACCTCTATTTCCCCATTATCCAGTTTTTCATGGCCACTGCAGAAAGGAAATGATCTGATCTCTTATTATTAATCTTAAAATTGATAACATGAAGTGACAGTGGTCCTGATTACAGTTATACTGTGCTTTGTTTCTCTCTACCTCACCATTCTACAAAGTCTTTTGGCTGTGTGGCGGCTTAGTGTCTTTCAAGTCTAACAGATGTTGAAGTTAAATTCTGCTAAATATCTTCGGTATTGTTGGCTTTGTTTTCGGCTTGTGTGCCTGCATGGTCAAAGTTGTAATCATCCCTCAAACTTCACTTAGGGAAGGGTCATTCATTCGGCGATTCCTATCCCAGCTGACACTGGGCGAGAGGCGGGGTTCACCCTGGACAGGTCGCCAGGCTATCACAGGGCTGACACAGAGAGACAGATGACAAATCACGCTTACAATCACTCCTACGACCAGTTTAGAGTGACCAGTTAACCTGCATGTCTGTGGACTGTGGGAGGAAGCCGGAGTACCTGGAGAAAACCCACACTGACATTAGGGAACCCTCATGTTGTGAGGCAACAATGCTACCCTTCCACCACTATGCATTTTAGACATGCAGATGTGAAAGTTCAACCCACAGTTTAAGACATACACTTGCGTGAGCTCGAGAGGGCCAAGGGTCAATCACTTCACAGTAGTGGGAGTTATGCTTAGCATCTCCCTGATCATTACAGATTTTTGTGTGCATTCAGAAATACTCCCTCGAAATGCCGGAGCACACTCTGGCTCAAACTGGACCATTTGCAAATTTCTAGGGTTGAAGGTTGGGACATAGATGGACCAGTAAATCGAAAGCTTCATCTTTGCCTTGGATGTTGAAATGTACCAGAGCCTTGCACTCTTGGAGTTGCACAGTGCGCTCTGCAGTAGAGCGCCAAGCAGAGTAAATGTGTGATGAACTTAACCGTTCGTTGATCCATGTAGAAACAGAACGTTGTTTCTTCGTACACTGGGGCTTTCATTTTAGTGTTAAGCGTCAGATTTACGGATAACGACTACACATTTAAGAAGGACCGCTGCAAGAAAACATATAGTATAGTTGAAAAGTTGTTTATTTCTACTATTTCCACATTGCCATCTGTTGATACTTGGGGTTGATGCTAGAAAGGATGGTCTGGAGGGACAAGTCCACCCATCTGGAGGGCAGGGTCATAAAATCCCCACTATCAATATTCATAGACGCTCTGTAGCGCACCACAGAAGTAGACAGCACGTCTCCCAGTAATGCCTGCTTCCAAATATTGGTTAACTGCTGCAAAGGGAAATGTTCACCCAGAGGGTTGAAGCTAGAAGCTGTTTCCAAAAATATGTCAAAACATGGTATTGTCCTCTGTTGAAAAATGGATAAGTCTGCACAATATCTGCTGTATCATTGTAGTTTATTACATTTTTAGTCGCACGTAGAACTTCACCTCTATTGGAAAAGTTGCGCCAGACTTTATGCAAAGTCATCCAAGTTTCATTTACAGAAAGCTTCAGAGTTGCTCCAAGCTGCACTATCTTGCTGCTTTGCACTGACCAACAGAACAAACTACTAAAATCCCAGTGCGTTCCTGTTGTTAAGAAAAATTTTTTTAGCAATATGCTACTGCTTCACTTTCACTGGCTCTGGGTGCTGACGGTATGTGTGTGTATATGTGTGAAAGACAGAGATGTCAACCTCGACCCCCACCTCTTTCCTCCTTTGATATTGACACAGGGTTCCTATTAGTTAAATGCAGGCTTCAGGTCTATCCATCAAGCATTCTGCTCATTGCTCACAGCGTGTACATGTGGGTGTAAGTCCTCTCCTTGGCCCTGGGTCTATGAAACAGCAGTAATGATCATGGAGAGCCGGGGCAGGAGATCTATCAGGTCCACCGCTGAACTACCGGCACATCAGACGAGCGGGCATCTCTTACCCCCTGTCTGGCATGTTTGATAGTGTGTGTGTACATAGACACTGCTGTGCGGGGCTGTGGATGCATGGTGGGGCTCGCTACGTGGTGCTCTCTGCAGTAGGCCCCAGTGTGGTGTACAATAATGACCTGTCAGAAATGCAGGCCTCTGAAAACAGGGATAATCCACAGAGGCTATCTGACTAAATGAATTCTAACAGGAGCCAAGCCAAACCCCTGAGACCCATGAAAAGCATAATCTATTCCGCTGGTGTCTTATCAAAACTGACAAGAAAAAAAAGAAGCACACCAAAATAGCAAACGCTTAGCTCGAGGAGGATGATTTCTGTCGCGCTGTCGTTCAGTGCAAGATAATTATTCTTTTATTTATATGTATAATAATGATGCCTGCTTGTTTGTTGTGCTTGGATAATTCTATAATTTGTTCTCTTGGTTTTTCAAGGCTTTGACAGACTTTATTTTCAGTTGGTATGTACCATTTAACAGTATTTATATTTGCATTATTAACTGGGGCAGCACTTGTATTGTTCACAATGAACAAGCCTCACTAACCTGATAAAACTGCATGTTTGTACACGGTATCATCTTTCTTCTATTGCATAAAGATGACAAACTATAGAGGGAAATGCAGTGTCACTGTGCCATTAGATCACACTGAGTTTGTTGGTAATACATTTAATTTAAAGATACTGTGACAGGTCAATTTTGTGGCTCCACAGTGGTAGATTACCTGTGGCATGAGGCTTGTTTGAGCACAGGTTTAAACACAGTATATCGCACCACACAAAAAATGTCAGCGCTGTAGTTGCTGCTCTGGGAGCCGCTTTAAAGAGGCTGTTTGTGTTGACGAATAATTGATTCAAATTAAAGCAGCAAAAGGCAAAAAGAATGAAGTCAAAACATATCATCATAAATCACAAAGTGGGATTGCAAAAAGAAAGAGCATCACACCCCGACTGAGTGAGACACAGATGCCTCTTACTTAACCTAAATTCATTTCAGGAGTCAGTTTGGTCCAGGAGGTAAACAGCGTACTCCAAAACTGAAGCAAAAGTAGTTAGCTTGTGTCAAGCGGGCAAATCTAAACAATTAGGGTTATTTTCGACCTGGGTTTTACTTTACTTAAACTTAATTGTTTTCTAAATGTAATCACTTGCTTCACTATAGGGCTTCTCTTACCTTCAGTCAGCTGCCAGGGCTGTAATACATCCTCGAGGGCCAGCTGAACCCAAAAGTGATTAAAACACACTCTTTCATCACAATAACGTCAAACTGTAATGGACCCTGCGTCCAAACTCTGACTATACACTACCTGAGCTTGTATTAGCCACACTGCCTGGGACAATGATGTTGGATTTAGTCATATTGTTCTGTAAACAGGAAACTGCCAAATGGGAAAACATGTTGACATCAGCCTCTGGTAGTAATTACAAGTTGGATATATGGGATTTTGCTGGTGGGAGATATTATATTGTGCAGGTACACAAACCCAGGCAGTAAACATGGTGACGCCTCCAACCACATTAGCACACAAAGTCAGCTCTGGAGTCAGAAGTAGTTATATATCCACACAAACTTTACTTCTGCAAGCAAAAGATATTCGCTGTAGATAGCTTGTCATTTTCAAGGCAATATACTGATACTGATTTTGGATGTGGGTGTTCGAATAAAAAGACAAGTTTAAATGCCTTTTACTGAATTTGACTTGTGTGTTAGACAGCCAGCCCGGTCCGTTAGGAAATGTTGGCATTTACATCTCTGCAAACCATGGATACACTAAATTTGTGCAGACCTCTGCTCGAGACCAGCAAACCCACTTATTTATAGCCATCGAACGTGGGTGTTTTTGAGTGACCTGTTCTTGTGATTCCACCGCTGACAATGCCACAAAAGGCCGTCATTTTTCATTAAGACATCGCTGCACTTCCTGCTAGAATAGTGCCACAAAAAGTGGTTGTTTTTACTGAGACATCACTGCGTTTTCAGCGGCTTTTTTGTCACCGAACATGAGTGTTTTGAGTGACCCATTGCTGTATTTCTGGTGCAGTTAGCACCATAAAAAGCAGTTGTTTTCCACTGAGACATCACCGTGTTTCAAGCTGGGCGACCCAATCTCACTCCAAAGCCATCAAAATCCGGCACTTGAGCAGTGACTTCTGGCGTCAGACACTGATAAAAATGCTGTCCTTTAACGCCGGCATGATACACAGCTGGTCGCTGTTACAGTTCAATGACATTCGGTGGCGTTGCGGGGAAATGCTGTGGGACACCAACAAAAGTTAAGGTGAGGAAAGTCCAACTAAGGTGGGTGGGAGAGGTGGTTGATTGGTCCAACAAACTTAGGACTTTCACCCGAGAGAGAGTGATGTTTGTGTCCCGTAAGATTCTAAAGTCAAACCTGTTATTTTTTCCTTAACCTAACCACGTGCCTTTGTTTGCCTAACCCAAACCACATGCGTTCGTCAATTCAGTGTTTTACCGATGTGCGTTTATTTTGAAAGACACTGTATGTAACCGGTAAATTTCCTGTGAAAACAGAAGTTTATTTTGAAAGAAGACAATGCATGTAACAGGCAGAACTTGACACGGCGTCCCAGGGTTCCTTGCACATCGTATCTGAACTCGGAAAGTCCATGACCAAACGTCAATATGTTACAAAGTCGGAGTGAGAATGTGTTGAGCTGGGATAGTGCAATTAAAAGTGAGACATTGCTGCGTTTCCAGCTCTACATAATAATGTACAAATGTATCCGTGGTTTGCAGAAACAACATTTATACTGGCAATTGGGTTGTGACAGCAGCAGTCCAGGGAGAAAGTAACAGTGACATTTGCAACAAAAAAAAAAAAAAAAGGGAAAATTGGCTGAAAGTATCAAGAATTACCTTTTAAGATTAATATTGTCAAGCTGGACTCAACGACTCTTGCTAATAGAATATATTAATTCCACCCCAAAAAGTGTTTAAGTCCATGAAGCAGGAGGAGCGGACAGTTTACTATTATGTTGCATGATTCCTTTGCGATTTAAGTCTTTTAAATGTTTTAAAAACAGAATTGTCATCAGTCACTGCCTCTGAAGGCTGCCAAAAATGTGACACTGCCTCGCGTAGTCCAAGAAAAATGGAGGAGCGCATGCTAAATCTCCTGCGGGGTGGATATTGCCTTTAAGACATAGCTGTCAGCTGTGTCAGAGGTGCTTTCCCGTCAGATATAAGTGACGTTGAATCTGAACCCTCAGTCTGCCAAAATTACTTTCTGATGGAATCTTCACCCCCATAATAATCCTATTCAGTCAAATAATCAGTCTCCATATAGCTTAGAGTGTGAGTGAACCCAAAGTGTCAGCATCCAATTAGGCAAAGATTTTGATCTCCCCTTGGCACAGCTTGTCAGGCTGAATAATATAGCCGTCACCCCTGAAGGTGAAAACCGCCCGCTGCATGGATGGAGACCTATTGTCTGGAGGATTGACAAGGGTTGATGCAACAGGCTAAAGTGAGTTACGGCCTTCACACACTCACACACATACACATACATATATTGACACACTCCCTCTCTCCTCACCACTCGTCCTCCTTCTGTCCCCAGAGAGGGTATTTTTCATGCTTTCAAACCACCCAGCAGTGACAAGCCTCTGACAACCCCTGCTTACTGTGACACCTTTGTGGGTCCAGAGGAGGTTTCCACCACAATGCCTCCTTTGACGGGCATTCTTGAGAGGAAACACGCATTATTCTGCCATAACGCCCCATTTGATTGATTGGCACAGTCAAACTTTTTGGAGTGAGAGATGGCACAGAAGACTTTGACATGGATTTATTTATTTTTTAAGGAGTCCCAGTGAAAATTTATAGATGCTGGATGTGTAATTCTTGACGTCAAGCCCAAATAGTAGAAGTACTCCCTCAAAAACTTTTATTTTGCCATAACAGACCATTCCGAACCCACTTTTTCAAATGTAATTTCCAGAAAGCATGAGACAGGATGTGTTTATCCACCACAACCACTGCAGCACTTCACTCCCTGGAAAAACTTTGTCGGTGAATATAATCCAGGTGGCAATTGAATTTCCATCAGAATTATTTCATGATGATAGGGTGGAAGTACATGACTTGCATCTCTCACTTTGCTTCCTGTCAAATTCAGTCGTTGATAATAAATAAGGAACAGCATGCCCCCAGTTAAATTTCTGATCTCCTCGTTCCTTCTCAACCACTCCGATCCTCAAACCTTTTATCCATCCCTCGCTCCAACTGCAAAACAAAAGGCGATCATGCCTTTGCTGCTTTAGCCCCAACCCTCTGAAATCATCCAGTCTCCCAGATTCGCTTCAGACTTTTTTGAACAGCTTCTAAATCCCCAACTTTTTAGGCAATCATTTTTATAGATCTTCATTTCTGTCTTGTGTTTTGCCGTGTTGTAGTTTATTTTTTTCCACCTGAGTTATTCATTTATTTACATTTTTCATGTGTGTGTGAAGCACTTTGTGACTGTGTGTGCTCTTTAAGTACAACTTTACTTACATATCTTGAAAATCTAAATACCAGGCTGATGTGCAGAGACCTTCAAACTTAATAATTCAATAATAACTCATATTCTGTGCATTCAACTGCTGTTCTTTGGAAACTCTCATTATTTTCTTTATCCTGGCTTTTGTTGATTCTTTCTCAAGTTTCCTGGGCTCTTCATCTTTGAGCTTTTTAGCTAATGCCCTGTCCACAGAGGAACCTGTAGCTGTACACTGGAGTGTTGTTGTTTGTGTCAGAGGGCAGCGCCTCGCCTTCACAGAGAGGCCACGTCGGTTTCAGCTGACTGCAGTCGTGGCACTCGCCATGTGTGGCTGGGAGACTGGATACCTGCTTCACAGCATCTCGCTTACTGAATGCATCCCTCCCTCTCCCTAAACCCTGCACGGGGACAGCCTCCCAAGGTCAGTCAACCCACCACACACACATACATGCACATTTTATTCTCCCTCACTTCCCACCGCTGACAAGCACTCCCGTGAAATCAGGAATTGGTATGGCCGTGAAGTCCTCGTTCACATGAGGTAAGACAAGGGTGAAATGCCAGCATGACATCCCAATTTGTTGTCATGGCAACCTGGAGACCCGGTGACAAACCTGGAAGCAGAAACACAAACACAAAAGCAGAAAAAACAAAATAATAAATCATCTGTTTTTACAAAATGTGGCATGAACGGACCATGTGGTGGAGAACCCAGGAAATTAAATTTTAAAAAAGGAGCAGCTGCTGACGGCTGCTGCCTGTTGGGGGAATCAAGTGGAAGGGAGACATGTTTCTGGACCACAAAATGTGAAGCAAGTACTTTGACATCTTCCCCAAACCAACATTTGATGACTTTTACCCCAAGCAGAGGACACTGCAGACATTTTGGGTGAGCCCTCCCCCCTCACCCACTACCCAACCTCCCCCCACCCTGCCTCAACATATTGCACCTGTTCAATTATTTAGCTGCTACTCTGTGGTTCGGTCCTGAGCTGCAGTGAAAGCTGTACCTGCCGATTAGAGCGGGGCTTGTCACCGGAGCTGGCCAGATATCTCCGTCTTGTCGTTGTCTGAGAGAGAGAGATGCCTTTGGCCACATTACGCAGGAGGAAATGTCATTACCTCATTGCAGGCTTGTCATCTCCAGCCTTTGGTCTCCCAGGGGCGGCGAGGATTTGTATGCGTGTGAAGGTGTGTGTGTGTAACTCAGTCACCCAACACAAATGCATAAGGCGTACGCGGCGGTGGGGAGATTCACTCTTGGGGGTTTTTGATGGTAAAACTATTTGCCTGAGTCTCAAAAGTTGCTTGTTGTTTTGACAAATCCCCAAATATCTGAGTTCTTGTTGAGGCAGACAATCCTCTGAATCATTTAGATTTTTGGGAAACTAAAGCTCCTCATTAAAACCATCATTATTATAATAACTGTAATATTTTGACTTGCACGAAATTCAGTGTTATATAAAAACTGATTGAAGTTGGGGCTTTTTTTAAGACAGCCACTTCATCAGCTCCGCGTGTAATATGTAATCAAACTAAATTTTATGTCAGCAGGCTAATAATTTAGGCATAGATCAGATTTTATTTTAATAGACAGGCTTCATATAATGTGATATGAGGATACAAAGAACCTTGTCAGTTTTTCTAGTGAGTAAAAATGCTCAGATACACAATTTGTCATGAAAATCTGATGTATCCCAGTTTGTTTCTGTAGCAATTAAATGCAATTTCCACAGTGATTTGTATACAGCTATAATAAGTAGTGTCTTAATTGACATTTAACTTGTTGATATTAACTGCAGAGTGCAATGATCTGATGGGAAATCAGGCAGAAATCATGAGGAGCACATCTTTTCCACCACTGGGGGGCACTGTTGAAGCAAATACAAGCCTCTAACGCTTAATCTGCCTTTTCTGGCCAAGGAACGCTTTAACCAGAGCTCTGCCTTGGTCATTTTTGGGGGGTTGTATCTTCTTAAACTACTGTTTGTAGCAGGAACAGCTGGAGTAGTAAGGTCTCCATTTTCCCAGCCCTTCTGCGTTTGGCTGGGGCCTGGGGCTTAAGGAAAGGATTGGAGATGGAGAGTTAGAAAGCACCCTGTAAGCGTTGTCTATGTGTGTGTGTCTGTGTGTGTTTCGTGGTCACTTGTGTGTGATTTAACCCAAGAATATTCCACAATCATCCCTCTCCCTGGATATCCCTCGTCTCACCAACACCACATTCGACAGTTTGTTTCTCGCTGGACTGTATTTACTGTGTGAATGTCTGTCCTCAATTTCAGGCATAGATATGCAAATCACACTGGAGTTATTAATCAGAGTGTCACAGGGATTATGCAAATGAATAAAGAGCGGCGAGAGACGGGGAGGAAAGAGAAGAGTCTGGATTTCAGCAAACTTGTGTTGGCATTCACCAGAGAGAAGAGGTTTTGTCTGAGAGGGTTTGGATCGTGGTTGTGATCATCGTCTCCTTGTTCTGACCTGACTCAGACAGTCCTGGTGAAAAGGTCGTCTTTATGTGAGGAGATGTTCAGCGCAGACGGGGTCGAGGACTGTCAGAGTGATGATGAGCCTGTTGTTTCACGGGGGGGGAGGGCCGGGCTACACGTTAATATTGATTTCCCTTTTGAACAGCTCAGCCAACATTTTTTGACGTGCAGCAGATGTCGATATGACAGCTTGCACCAACATTAGAAACCTGTGTAAACATAAACGCACGCATGGAAAAACAAAATGAAAACTTGATGTAAATACTTGTCAGGAAAAAAAAAATTAATATGAATTTTTACAGTGCCATAACATTTGAGGAAATATCTGCCTCTGTGACATGCAGGTAATCAATCCAAACTTTTTATAGTGTGACGCAGTGGCATGGTAGGAATTATTATTAAACAGCTTTGTAAACTTGCGAATTAATATCAGTGACATATTAGGCAATATGGCACCATGTTTTCACAGGCTTTCAACACAGATGCAGGTAGTCTTATTAACACCTATTCATTCCTCAGATCTTGGCTGAGATGGACTCCCTTAACAAAAATCACTGGTGCTAATATTGTGCTGTAATATCTTCCCATATTACATTAAAGTGACTGACATCAATGTTTTATTCCTAATGAATCACATGACGAAAGGGGTTGCTTGTAGTAATGAAGCCACTGAGCATTATCACCTGACTGCGGTTTTCCTCAGCTCTACCTGCACCTTCACTGTTCTGGTTTACTCTCACCAGCTGTTTTCAGTGAATAAGCGCTACAAACCCACTGTATGCTACCTGGCCCTCCACCAAACAGCACACAGACAACATGTAGCAGCTAAAGAGCCCAATATTTTCCTCAGGAGTTAATGGAGACCCCAAAATTTTGACCTAATATTCCTTGCGTGACGAGAAAAACAACCTCAAATGTATGCTTGTGTTGCTCTCCGTTTGCCAGATGTGTGCACATGCAAGGCTGCGCACAAGGATGGGGGCAGGGCTAAGCTTTGTTGGGCCCAGCTGCTGCGGAGGGCCCACAGAGGCCAACAATAGTCATCCTAAATATAAGTACAGATTTTTTTAACCAAAATATTCATTGTTACTTAACACAACATCAGAAATAAACCCTATATTCATTGTTGCTTCAGCAAATGTTGCCTGTTTCATTATGAAAGCACCGTCTTCTGGAAATAGTCTAGTCTGGGTATAATGTCGGGATAAGTCAACCAGAAGCAGAGTAAGACAGAGTAAGACACCTTCTATCCTATGAAATGCACATTTATAACCCGTATACCAGCATTTTTCTGCTAACACTAGCCATATTAACTTTAATCACAATGTAATATTGCTATATATTTGTGTGGTTGTGTGCTGTTGTTTTTAAATGTGCTATAGTGTCCATATTTCTGACCAATGACGGAACCATTTAGAAACCGGGAGAGTCAAAAACTTTTATGGAGCCAGTCATGATGACACAGCGAGTAGCCATTGACATTTGCATCTCGACAGAAACATATCCATATCTGCTGGACGTGTAAATAGGCAACTGGTTGTTGAGGATTTTGCCATATGAACATAAAAGGCGCTAACGATGTCACAGTTGTGGTCACAGTTTGTTGAAGCTGCCCTGAAGAGGCCAAAAATCAGTTATAGTTGATGTTTTGGACGAGAAGGCTGCACTAGATATTAGATTTACGAAAACACACATCAGTTTTGCTACAGCAGGGAAGTTTCTCATTCTCTATATTTTTATTCGGTAAAATGAGAAGTTGTTATTAACTATTTTCCACAGAAGTAAAGGAAATAATTCTCTTGTGATAAATACGGCCCTGTGCTTCAAAATGCTACACTGTAGATGTGTTTTCCACAAGTGCCACAGGATCCTTGCAGTTGAAGACCACCGCCACTCCTTAAAGCCTGTTTCCACTTGTACCTAATCTACCTGTGGGACTTTACAGATTGGAAATAGATCACATGAGGAAAGCTCGGCTACCTGCAGTGATTCTTTCCCGCCCTGGTGGACGATTATTGGCAGGTTTTGGGGCCCTGCCGCGAAGGGTGAACGAATGCATTTCTGCAGATGACTGTGAGGCAAGGAAAGATTGAATTCTCACTCCCTTCCATCTGTGTGTGTGGTGGGGGAAACGGGTGAGTCTCCTAGAAATAGGCAGTGATAGATGAGGTACATGGAGGAAGACAGCTACCCCTGCTCTCCAGCCTGGCTGAATCAGGAAACTGTCTGCCAACTAAATGCCTCTCCCTCCCTCCCTCTCTCTCACGCTCTCATTATAATTTTCTCCCTTTCCTCTTGGCCTCCTCTTTTCCTCTGCTTACGAATCAATCGTTTTGTTAGTGCTTACCAGACAACAGATCTTTAGTCATTATGAGATTGTGCTTTATATCACTGCTTAATGAGCACTACACCCACTGCAAGCATTCCAGGCAGCCGCTAATGGTCAAAAGAAAAAAAAAGCTACACTTTCTTTCACTTGCTTTCTCCATGTGTGCATGAGAATACATCTGCGTTAATTAAAATGTTTGCATACTGTAAAATATGCAACTTGATGTAATTGTTTTCTGTCAGAATAATTTGACCAGGTTCAAATGCTGACAGAAACAAGCACCCATAAGCATGGATTCCAGTTTCTCTCACAATTGGATAGGTGTCACATCACCTTGAGGAGCTGCTGACCCTAAAGGAATTTAATTAGTGTGAATTAGAGTAGAGTTTAAGTTTGCTGTGATGGTCTGATGGTTCCTTTTGGAATTATTCCTGCTCCCACATTAAGAGCAGATTTCATAAAATACCCGCTGCTACTGAAAGCACTCCAGCAGATCTGCTCTCATCGAAAAAAAAATCTCCATCAGTCACCACTTATGGTCTCTTGGGTGGGTGGCCGAGATACTGAGTCCACTGAGCCAGGCCAAAAGTCAGCTAATGACAGGTGACGGCCATCTTTGACCTTTGACCTTTAAAGCGGCTCCTTGTTGAAACCCACTTCTTCAAGTAAATGTTGGGTTTTTTTTCTCCATCCTTTCAGCTGTGGCTCGGCTCGGGCCTCTTACTGCAGCCTGTGGGTGCTTCTTTATTCATAGCTTGGATAAATGTACATGACCCCTTAAAATAACAGGAGCTGCCCCAGAGGGCACACTTGAGCGATGTGACATTCCAGCTAACCTGAGATGACTTTAAAGAACGGATAAGTGAAGGACAGTAGGAGGATGGGAGGAAAAGATGGAGGATGAGGAGGACAGCAGAATGGGCTAAATCAAATCAGCGTAAGCAGATAGGTTAAGCAGAAAAGGTTAGAGACAAAAATATGAGACCAAAAAAATACTATGACGTAAAATCAAAACATAAAAGAAAAATGTTCCTGAGTTTTTGACTTGACTTGCCTGTGCGCACACACTCAATAGTCCTCAAAAATAGGACGATCTTCTCACAGTAATTGAGACATACGCACTTGACTGCTCATCATTCTATAAAACACCTAAACGCAGTGTGTGAATTTGCATGCAGCTAAGGCAAGGTCTTCTGTCAAACACACAGGCGAGCACTCATCAAGGATTCCGTATTTAATCAGTGGAAGTTAATGCTTTACAAACAGTCTCTGTAAAATGTTAAGCAGAGTTCCTAATTAGCCTATCGTGCAGTCATAATCACTTCAGAAATAAATTAAGCTGAAGGTATTTCGGCGGGCTAATGACCTGCATTGGTCCTCACAGCCAGCCTCTTCTACTAAGCTGTCATGTTCAAAGAGGAGCAATGAAAAGCACTTACTTTGTCCCTAACCTTTTGCTCTGTGGCTCTGTGGGTAAATATAATATACTTTATCTGTGTATGCACCAAAGGACTAAGCTCATCCACATGTGCTTATGTCTTGAGTGTTATTTTGATTTCTGATGCTCGAGAGTAATGCTTGCTATTTTGCTCGGGAGAATGGTTTGCTATAATAACTAGTAACTTTATAATAACCACAACATTCATCCTGATGAATATTTTCAAGTTCAGCATTGTCAGCTGTTATTTTACTGCTGTTCTTTTCTTTTAGTCTTTGATTAATTTTCCCTTCCTGGATGAAATAAAGAAATAATAATTATTGCTTCTATTGTGCTGTTGCTGCCTGTATTGTTACTTGTACCTTCCAGACATTTTTGCCATAGCAGGCATGTTGACATCAACAAGGACATCAATAACAACCACATTACAGGTACGTTCATCTGTTCCAAGGTCCTGAATTGTCCATGCCAACTCACTGACAAGGTTTACAATGATATACAATGTTGGAAGAGGTGCTCAGACCTTTTACATGAGTAAAAATACTAATGACACAAAGTAAAAACACTTCGAAATGAAAAGGCCTTTATAATTAAGTGTAAGTACAGATGTATGTGGAAAAATGGGCTATATTGAAAGGAAATAGTTGGTCTAATAAATGTAGTGGAGCCAAAAGTACAGTATTTCTCCCTGAAATGTGGAGTAGAACCAGTAGCAGAGAAATAGTATAGTAAAGTAAGCAAGTAAGCTTAAACGCAGTAGTCAAGTTAATGTAGGCCTACTTTGTCTCTCAGCCGCTGTATATCTAATAATAATGGTGACATAATTAATTGTGTTAGGCTTTTTGTTTTTTGCAAGTTTATTGAACAGAGTAAAAGAAATACAAAGTCTGACATCATGGAGAGCAGAAAATGTCAAAAAACAAACAAAGAAACCCTTAAAGACAAGATTTAAAATCAAGTATTAGACAAATTGCCAAATGGCAGGTTATAATAATGTCTGGTCGTCTTTCTTGTTATTTGCTTGTTGAGGAGACTTCATTTAAATAAAAAAATCTATCATATAAAAAGCACAGCGATGGTTTTAATTCTTTTTAAATTTGTGTCTGTATTAAACTACTTCCGGGTGTGCTTTTCATGCGTGACAAAACGTAAGCTGCTCATCACGTGATGACGTCATCATAACCGGAGTTGCCTAGTTGAGAAGAAACTGTGTTTCAGCGTCTTTCTGTCAAGCTAACGTCAAACTTTAATATGACATTCTTCTCTATAATCATGTAAGTATATAATAAGCAGTTTTGGTCGGTGTTATTTTTTGCTTGAAAGAAAGTTACGCCCATTTCCGCTTTTAATTGGTGCACCTTATCCTCAATTAGCTTACAGCGCCAAAATGGCGGCCGTTCGTGTGTCGTTATTCTGCCGTTAGCCTGAACTGTTGGTCTTTAAACCTTGTTAAATGTCATTTGAGGAAAATATCAGTGGCAGTGCTTGGACCTGCTTTACTGTTCATTTCTTATTTTATGTATTTGAGTGTGATATCTTGTAATTTAATTAATGAATACAGCTATTTGCTTACAGTGGTTAACTAAGGTGAATGTGCCCTTATGAAACATCTCTCTCTCTCTCTCTCTCTCTGTCTATCTATCTATCTATATTTGTGTATATATGTATGTGTTACATAACTTATGTGTTTATGTCTATGGGTTAATGTTTACAGCTAATTGCTTACAGTGGTTAGTTAAGGTCAATGTGCTCTTACCTTAGGCTGTATGAAGCTTCACCTTGCTGTTGTTGGTCGTTGTTTACAGCATAGACATGAGGCCTGTACTACAAAACCAGCTCAACTTACCCCGGATAACTTCTCATTATCTGGTTTGACTAACCCCAACACTGGCTGTCTGGATAACTAGCACTGCAAAGCTGGTTATCCACCAGTTCAGTCAACTCTGAGTTTTCCTATCCAGCCACGAGCATGTTCACGTGGAAGAGACGAGGTTATTAATACCGAGCAACACCATCAGAACCGCGAACAAAGTAGGCTGCTTCATATGATATGAGATGAAACGGTAGCTAAAGGGTCTGCAACTACGAGACAGTAAAATGTCAGTGGTGTGGGATGTAGACGACAATCTGTAGTCTTAAAATGGGATGTCTAGAAACACTGAAAACACGATCCAACAATTCAGTGTCATCTGAGACTTAAATTCATGCAGGTATCACTGAGCTGTGGGCCTGTGTGACGTTAGTATAGAGTATTTTTTGCTGTTATCTGGATGATGATAACTACTCTGAATATGCCACATAAAACACTTTAAAGTAATGCCAGACTTTTTCTGCTGCTGAAGTAACAATTAACAGTGTGTAGATTATTTTACTATTAAAGTATTACCTGTTTCAGCCTAGTTCTCATCACACAGGTGGCTCGTTATTCTGAGCTGCAGTTATGGAGAGTGTAAAACTAGCAGCACTGTCAGCGATCTCTGTGGACTAAACTAAACTTTGCATGATTTTAAATAGTGCTAGAATTATGTTCTTCGTGTTGTAAACGATGTCTCTGTTTGTTAGAAGCTCTGAAACAATTAAATGATTCCACTGACCTATAACAGCATATAGGCTCCTCTGTTTCACCTGTCAGTCTGGACTTTTGTTTATGGATACTTTTTTCTTCAGTGATCTGATTAGACAGATGGTGTTGACAGGCTGTGATCCAATGTTAACTTGCTCAGGAGCAGGTTAGCTGTTCAGCATAATTTGCCATGGTGATTTATCCCAGTAAAAAGCGAACCAGCTTCGTAGTACTGAAAACCCAGAGTTAACCCTGAAGCTACCTCACTAACTTCAAATCCTGCTCCGTAGAACAGGCCTATGTATATGTTTACGTATGTTTTTACATATATTCATTGCATATGTGTGTTCATGTCTGTGGTTTACAGTGGCAGTCTCCTCTGAAGAAGGTTTTCAGAGGGAAAGCATGTATCAGCTGAGAGAGGGAGCTAAAGAAAGCACTTTAAAGATGGTTTCAAAACACCAGCTGGCTACCAGGTGAGATATTTCTGTCACAATTCTCAGACTTTTATCTCTATTGAGTTTTTTTTCTTTTTATCTTTTGTTTAACTTGGAAGTAAGAATATTTAATGTTTTATACAAATAATTTTAAGTTGTAGTTAAATATAGCTTATATGATTTTGTACATTTTCTTTTTTGTCTGTTAAGTTGATACAGTATGATAATTATTCAGTACATCTTCAGTTTCATCCATTTACATTACAGCAAAGTGTGAGAGGATAATCTGTTTGCACATGAGTGAGAGAAAGTGTAACAATTGTCATAAGATGAAGTCTGCCAACCTCAGAGTGTATCAAATATGATACCATTTTGGAAGAATGGTGGAATACAATATTAAAAGATAGCTTAATGCCCTTATATTAAAGGGACAATTAATTTTGGAGCTGCAAAGGTGTCAGTCCATGTGACTACTGTTGATAGGATTTGCTTCATTTGTGATGAGACAGTGTGAACTCTAAGCAGACTGTCTAGTTGCAATCAGTGCATCCTACTACAGTGTGATTCCGACTGAAGGAAATAAACTAAAAGTGTGGTCACGCTATCAGTGGCTTCTGCACCAAAATCACTGACAGAAATCAATTTGTTACACAACCTATTCAGTCATTCTACACTTGCGTCCCCAGCTTTTCACAAAGGACTCAGGAAGTGAGAGCCATTTATGCTGAAATGACGAATGTTAGCAGTCATGATGTCCAGAAAGATCTCAGAGGGAACATCAGAGACACATCCAAAGCTTTGGCCAGAGTGTAATGAATTTGACGGCTGCACTTCCTGGAAAGCTTCCTCCCACCTTTCCTTGTTGTTCGAACATACATAATGCAAACACACACGCACAGTACAGAAAGCTTTGATTACTGTTACTGGCATCAACTGTAGAGTGTTTTGGCCCAAAAGGAAAGAATGCTTCCACAGTCTTTACAAGTGAACAAGTGAAAGGATGCAGCTTTGCATTTCTATAAAGGGATGTGATATAGGCCAGTCTTTTGAATTTGGTTGATGGTGGGCTCATTCTACACTGTAATGATGTGGGTGAAAACCGCTCATATGTTTATCACTCATACTTTTGGAGCAGACAGTGGGACATCCCAGACTCAATATCAAGGGAAAGATGAATTGTACACTTCAATTATTTAAACCCACAAGTGTTTTCCAACTTGCTTCATGCTTTCTGAGTCACAGTTTAGTTTAAAAAAAGCAACCATTTCCATTATTTGTTTTAAACTAATTAATTTATTCCTTTCAGTAAAATTCACTCTGAATGGAGCGTTGTCTAATCTCTAAAATTGCTCAAGTGGCATCATTTAATTAATCTCAGTTTAGGATAAGACCACATTTTCAATTGAACGCCTACGTCACAAATGGAGAGCATGGCATTTGAAAGAAGTGCGTGTTTATCAGGCAGGGTCTTACAAAAGATGCTCTTGAATTGCATTATGGGACCCAGGGTTGTTGAAGCTTGGCCCATGTTGGGAATTTCTGCATTTCACCAAATTTCTCTCTCACATGCGGTATGGCAGTAGTGCTAATGTGTTTTACATCACCTGAAAGCCTTGTACTGTATATCACAAGCCTTTTTTTGATCCCGCTATCGGGCCACTCTGAAATCCTTTTATTACGCTGCCCATGCTTTTTTATACAGAGCCAAACAAGGCAGGCATGATACAGTATGTGATTTAAGGCAGCATGCCAGCACTCTGGAAACAAAAGTGCGGTGACGTGTGTGACATCTACCACAACAGCATTAGCCTGTAGTATGACATGTAACATGCACGTCAGTGCTTTTTAAACAATGAAAATGGTGTAATACGGCAATAAAAATCATCTACTGTCCCTGTTGTGTGGCTGTTGATCGCGTCCTCTGTTTGGAGGGTAGTGCGCTCCTGGACCTCATTATTTCCCAATTTGCGGATATTTTTGGTTGCTCTTCTGTCTCTTTGAGTTAGCTGCTAACTGCTGATAGCTGCTTTTTAAGTGTCTTAGTGGTGGGTCGCATACACAGCATGTTGTTCACACCCATCCTGTCCATTGTTATGTCCTGACGACTGTCCTCTTTACAAAGACATTTATTCGGCGCTGTTCCTATCTCTGTTGTTGTTATAAAGGTGAGACACCTCGGTCCCTCATACCGCGGTTGTATCTTTTATACAGAATGGCGAACAATAGCGCAATATGCCCACCTTGAACAGGCAGCGTAAAAAGGCTTACTTCAGTTTCATGCAGCACCAACTAACTTTTCTAATGTAAATCTGTCTTATTTTCAGTCTTGCCAAGGAAGACTTGAAAAACACAGCAATCCGGGCTGAAGCTGCACCCTTCATTTCACTGAAGCAGGAGTATTTGTTACTGGGAGCATCTGAGTAGGGCTACACAAGTCTGAAGGTTCCTGCCTTGACATGGTGAAGTCACTTTTCATCCTTTACACACACATGCTCCACTTCACACACTCGCTGCATAAAAAGATAATTTAATTTACACCAAGGATTTTTATCAGCACTTGCAGCTGACCGACACTGCCATTATGGTGCTGATGATAATCAATCTCAAATCAATTAGGCAGTAATTGCTGAGTCAATGGGGGAGGCTGGTTAAATATTGATAAGTGTCTAAAAGGCCCATCAGGCTCTATTGACAGCCTAGGGAGACAGACAGCACTGGTTCAGCTGAGAGGGGAGGGAGGAGTGATGGAGAGATGGCTTAGGGGCTCGGGTCATATTCTCTACTCAAGCTGGCCACTCTGGTAATCAATGCAAACCTGCTCTCTCTCTGGCTGTAAGCTCTGTTCATAACTTTTATATTACTGTTGGAAGTACCTGCTCTACAGTTATGAAACTATCTCGACCCTAAGCTTCATAAGAGAGGAAATCAACCTCTAGTGCAGCTCTTAAAAACATTGTGCATTGTTTTCATCTGTGAGACCATTTTGTGGTTCGGTGGTATTTGTCTCATTCCTGTAGATAACTGGCAAATAAAAGACACAGATATTTCAAGTGCAGCTTTAATTGCACAGTAACTGGAAAACTGTACAGCAATATGGAATATTACTGTGCATAAATAATTAAATAGCGATACCTAGGCTGATGCCGAGGACAGCCAAGGTATCGAAGACATAATTTCTTGCCTGTTTGAGCTGCCTTCCTCCCTGTTGATAAGTGCTTTGTATACTTATACTTGGCCAAAGTGAAGGATCTGCCCAGGTTTGCCATGTAAATTTGCTGTTTGAGTATGCTGTACTCACCATCGCACGAGAAAAAGCAGAGAAACAGAGAAGAGAGAAGCAGAGATGCCTCAATTTTTAAGCTAAAATTGTGTTGGGTTTAGTCTCTCACATTAGTTACTTGTTACAGCTTTATTGCTGGATTATCTTCTGAAACTACTTGTCCCAGTCAGATTGGTAGACCTGACTTAAAACTGATAAATAACAATTAGCATTTCCAAGTCTGAAATTATGAAAGAAGAAATACCAACATAAAATTTAGTTAAAAAAAAAACTTTTGGGGGGGGCATTTTTTGCCTTTAATGGACAGGACAGCTAAGTGTGAAAGGGGGAAAGAGAGAGGGGATGACATGCAGCAAAGGGCCACAGGCTGGACTCGAACCCGGGCCGCTGTGGCAACAGCCTTGTACAGGGGGCGCCTGCTCTACCACTAAGCCACGACGCCCCAAAATTTAGCTCAAATTGAATGCCCTGTTATCTTAAATGTACGCGTGTGCAACACAGGTAGCCTAGTGAGACCCTTCTGACGACAATTTAAACAGGTATTTAAATCCATTTGGGGCCAATCAGGTATCCAGACTGTAGCTGACAACGTAAGCAGCCAATCAGGCACTGTGTTGTAGTTGGTGACGTAAAATCCAGGCCGCAGCTTGCAGAACAGTAATTGCAGCTCCAGCTCCCTAGTAGAATAAACACAGCAACAAATGAAGTTATTGTAGAAATGGAGTTGATAAAAGCAATTAAACATGAACAAGAGTACGCACTCACAGAGTTTTGGTAAACGCTTGATTTATCTCTGTTGGTAATGAAGATGTCCCCTTGTGTTTTCTTATGCTGATTGGCTGAAGGTTTTTGTGAGCAAAACAAAATATTGAGCTAACGTCAGCAGGATGGTCTTACCAGGCTACAACACTGGTCCTCTGGTCAGTCTGTCAGTAATGCATATAACGTGATGTGGACATGTGCAGGGTGTATTTTATTTATCAACGCTCATGGGCTGCTTTCATGTATAATTACTGCATATGGATTTGGCATCAAACATTCTCAACAATCGGCTCCTGAGCGCACCTCCTGACTGTGCTCAGTTCCGCAGCCTCTCTCATAATGTCTGCTCTGCATTAAAGCTCAGTATCCCCTCTATCTATCAGCATGCAGTGAAGACTCTGCTGCCCTTCCCAATCACACACCTTTGTGGGGCAGATTTCTCCTTCGTCAGCCACAAAAACAATACTTTTGGAATGTAATGGATATAGATGATGACTGATGTATTGCCTTCAAAATTGTGCGTCTGATCTGACCATGGATTTGGTTTGTCTTTGAACTTTATGCTGGTTATGCTTTCTAAATCTACTTTCTTTTTGATTTTACTCGTATTATTCTCTCTCACTGCATAGTTGAATTCAAAGCAGCTGCTTCAGGAGAGATTATAGGTTCCCTTATTGTGCTGAAGTGTTGTAATTGAACAATTAGGTTTGCCACTTCATATTAAGCTACCTGGGTTTGGCGAGCCTGCTTATGTATACTGTCTTTTGCCGACACAGTTCCTCTTCCTTTGCTTTTGAGCAGAAAAAAGTCCAGGTAATTTCAACATGTCTGTTTAAGCCTTTCTGGTATTTGCGGTGTATAGTCTTGCCACTCACTACCCTCCTCACATGTCACACTTTTGGTTGAGGGGGATGTTTGTGGTGTGTCTGGCTTGTGTGTATTGTACAGTACTTTATGTGTTGTCGTACTCTTAAATGAGTGTGATAGGCTTTTTGATAAGCCACCATTCCAGCTTGGAACCAGCTAGCTAAATAGCAGCTCACTAGCTTATCTGTATTAATGAATGATAGTCAAAAAATTACACTACTGCACTGGCTTTTTCCTGTATGAGTTGTGGCTCTTTGCAGAGACACTCACAAAGACACATACACATGCTTGTTCACAAATATATTTATTGATTAATTTTTTGGATCCCACAAGTGATTTAATAGCGTTTATCAGCATATATCCACACTTTGAGAAACAGTATATCTGGAATAGGAAGACAGAATCTGTTTATGCCGTTTTCATTTGACAGCACTCGTGTTTGAAAAATGTGGGATATTAACCTATTCAGCGCTGGCACAAAATATTAGTATTGTCAGCTCCAGTGTCTCTTTCAGCATAAACTGAACTGAAAATATCAAAGCACAGTGTCAGTGTTGGCATTTGAAACCCAAATTAGTAGCACCATAGTCTGTGCCATTTGCAGTTTGAGTTACATTGAGTCTGAAGCTTAAGAGAGGAGATGAGCAAGGACTTTGCCCTAATTATCATGCTGGCTAAACATGCTGTGTCGGTTAAATGGTGTTTGCAACAGGCGCAACCTCTGGCTGCTTATAGCAGCTACTTCCTGACACTCCCAATCAGCTTGATTGATTGGATCCCAAACCACTCCCTAACTCTGATTGGCAGCTTAATGACAAGGGGGGGAGGAGAATAGCTAAAGGAGACAGGCTATTTTATGGTACTTAGCTGATCCAGAGTAAGTTTTTGTTCTTAAAATGGTATGTGTGTAAGTGCCTGCCTCAGTTGTTGTTCTGCAGCAAAGACAGCATCAGAAAAATATTCATCCATAATAATCTGTCTGGGCTCTTTTCTTCGGCTTTCCCAAAACTGTCACATCTATCAAGATTAGGTGACTGGTGGAGCCCAATTTTCCCTTAAAACGAATCAATCTCACTGAATGCCTGCAACAACTGATGCTGACTGTCCAAGTGACTCGTGGTATAACCAACACAGACAAATATTCAAGGCTTAAACCAAACCACTGATTAGACAGCTCAGTGATCCATCTTCTGAAGACAGTACTGACAGTCATGTTAGCATCCATCTGCATTTGTTTCTCATAGGCAGTTAATTCCATTAGCCTTTTCAGAAGGGCGGTTAGCGCATGATTTTCTATAAATCTTTTCTTTCTACAATCATAAATCAAGACAGGGTGGTTTCAAGCTGTGGTATCTACTCTGATGCTAACCCTTCCTTGTGTCCTTGTTTATTTTATTTGTCTATTACACAAATGTTTAAAGGCCTCCTACTGTCATTAAAATGTATAGTGTAGCCATGAAGCAGTTTTCTGAAACCATTTGTAAAGTGCTTAAAATCTGTGACACGTCGTGTGCTGTCATTTGCTTGGACTTTGGTGCCTGCTTTAAATAGTAACTGTAACGTTTTTGATTAAATTCTTTGAATCACAGGAATTTGACAGTGCACTTAACCAGCTCTGATCTTTGTCTTTCATTCTAGTCAAACGTGTTGTTTTGTTACATATCCTTTCAGTGAGAAATGGGATCTTTATCATTTTTCATCTAGGTAACAGTGTCCCGATGGAGTAAATTGTTTGTAATCAGAGAATTAAAAGAGCATTTAATCTTAAAAGGCTTGTCGTGTGGAATCGCTTTGATGTGAGCTAATTCAATATGAACGTAACCTGAGGGCACTTAAGATGGAGATTGGGGTTGCGATAAGATGTGCCTTTGGAATACTAGTGCAGAGTTGGCACGCCCAGTGAAGATTAATCGTGTAAAGGAAATCTTTTCTTTGAACCCTTCCCGAGAATATGAATAAGATGAATTAATGGCGGCTGATTGCATGCCACCACAGGACTTGTGCCAAAGCTTGCTTGTGTTATAGCAGAACTTTGAATAATATAAACTCCCTGTCATTTGAATCAGAGGTCAGTCTTTGGAAATATTTAAGAGTTGTTATCATTTTTTGTTTTATAAAATGACAATGTAATTATTATCAGGCTATTATCATTAAACCCTTTTTTTCAGTTCAGTTGTGATTTGACTGGCTGGGAATATCTGGGAGAACCCAATCGTTACGTACTGAAGTGCTGTGGCGCTACGCAGATAACCTGTTCTGCTGAGCTTGTTAGGTGCTTAGAAGACTGTGTGTACTGGGCATCTTGCAGGTTTAATTTATATAACTCCGTATATGAGCTAGTGTGTGTTCTGTGTGTGACACAGAATTGAGGCTGCATGCTCAGTAAACCTCTCCATAGTAAATAGATGTTTTAAAAAGGGAAGAAAATCACAACTTGAGGGGTGGAAAATACGGATTTCAGTCCACAGTTGAACAAAATGATTGTAATACTCAACAAATCCTTGGCTTGAGAGGTTAAATGTAGCCCTATCTTTGGCAAGATTTCTTGCTTTTGCTGTCGAAGAAAAGTTGGGATCGAAATTTCAACATAGTCCCAATCATCCCCCTTTCCACAGTATTTTCAATTGCGTCATGATTGGCCTTGTTAGTAATGTAGTAGCTCTACTGAATAAGCTAGCTGAATGACATCTTGATGACAATGAAAAGCCTAAAGAAATGGAGCAGTAAGGGACCTTGCAGAGACTTGCACAGCAGGAAATATCTAAAGATGCTGACATACTCACTGTTGTCTAATATTGTTTGTTAAGGTATATAAATGATTCTTCGGCACTTAAATCTGCTGAACTTCCAGTGTTTGATTTTCTCAAGCTATTTCCATAAGGACAAATTCAGAAACCTTTTTCAAACATTTTTAAAAAAAAAAAACTCCATGGAGAATTAAATATGTAAAATTAGAAACTAAATTTAAATAAACATCATAACAATATTTGAAAATATCTCGAATAAGACATAGACAGGTCCAGTGTGCTACAGACAGAGAATCACATTAAGGCATTCGAACAATCACTGGACACTGGAGGCACAGGAGGAAAGGTGACATGTGATGTAACGGAGAGCAGATTGACTTCTACAAGACTGGCCATTTGGTGCAATTCTAATTAATCCACTAACTCTCCATGGGACTGCTGTTAGCACCACAGCCGTTCACACAAACTTACTTGGCCAAGGACACCAGCTAAGAGGAATTTAATCAATGTGATGGATAACATTTGTCTTTACAGCTCTTGCGGCAATTCCCATGTTAACCATTCGAGGCGACAGTACTTTTCCTTCCAAATGTTCTTGGCTTTTTTTTTTCTGCTGGCAAGTGATAAGGTAAAGTAGAACCTAAAGGCAGTGAAAAAAGTAGAGTCACTGCTGTCACAGGGGAAAGGAGGAGTGGGAGTTTGGGGCGAAGGAATACAACAAAACTGCTTTGTGGGGCCTTCTCAACTGAGATGGACGGCATTTGCACAAATAATTTCCAAAAGGTTTAGTGTGATTAATGCAACCAAGGAGGTTGGATTAACAAGGTACTATCGATGTTTTTGTGACATCGTAACAGCTTGTGACATTTTTTGTTGTCATTGATGAATTAAAGACCTACATAATAGGTCCACATAATAATCACGAGACAATGTCTGACAAAGTCAACAAAATGAATGACAAAAACAAACGAATATCTGAATACCAAAAATCAACACCTCTCACAGTCAAGGCATTTTTTAGAGACTTACTGCTTCATCTCGTGCCCATAATGCTTAAGTAGTGATACTCTGGGCATCTATTGAAATTGCCTTTTTTAGTTTTTTAGGGCTTTGTTTTGATATTTTATAACAGAGTCACAATTTGAAAACATAGTTATTTCCTTTTCAAAGTTGTGTCTCTGCTCAGTTAAATCTTAAGCAGAATAGAGCCACATTTGGCTTTCATGGTGCTTGGAGTGCGATGAATCCTGTTATGGATAATGGTAAATGCCTCTTGAGTGATAGTTAATCACTGACTGGCAAGAAATTCAGCCTTTTGGGGCCTTGGTGTTATTTATGAAATTGCAGATGATATTCTATCATCACCTTATTTCACACATAGAAGAAGGCAGTGCAAGATGACGTGACTGTAATTTCCCTAGAATGAGTTGGGGAGTGGGCAAATGAGGTTACCTCGTGCTGTATTATAAAAGCCAGTGTGTGGCCTTGGTGGGGCAGATAGTCACAGAGGGACGGGGGTGTTGGCTGGTTTTAATCAAATAGCCTCTCCAGCTGTTGCCCACCTGGTGAATTGCAAAGAGTCCTCTACCAACACAACGCAACAGTGAAGGAGAGACGGCTCCTTGTGTGACAACTGCTCTTTATTGTACGTTGCAGTTGTGCTGGGCTTTCACAAGGCTGCAGAGAAAGCAGTACACAGGACAGAGAGCTGCATAATTGCAGTGCTGTGTAATCATGGGAGCTGACAGAGGACATTTTTTGCTGTCACAGGTTACCACATGCAGTGCTGTGTGCACTAGCAGGCAAATGTACTCGACTGACCGGGTAAATTTGCATCAGGCGTGTGTTCTTGTGTGGTATCATGCAAGCAGCTATTCCCTCCACACTCCAATCTGATACCCAAACAGGCAGCAAGATTTTGGAATATACTGAGAAAAACATTACAAAACAGAAGTCTAACATATTTTGACAAATATCATATGTTACCATCTGCAGTTATTGGCAATAAAAATTAGGAAGCTGAGATGGATGACAGTAGTATGAATAACAACAAGCAACTTTTCATAGAAGTAGCTTGCAGTACAAAAGAGTCAAACTGTAAGTTATCCTGACATTCACATGAAACCCAGCAGATGCACTGACTGTCGGGAGAACAAAGACAACATGAGAAACTGACATTGAAGAAAAAACATGGGCCTGTCATGAATATTAATAATTGCAATTGTTTTGAGTCTGGTGGTCTCATTCAATGGAGCAAAAGTGTGATTGACAGCCGGATGGCAATGGCGCACCAATCAATCAACCACTTGAATGAGCTGTATTCCCAATACCATATGCTGCCTACGTGTAGGACACCGCGCTGTCTCTTGGACGCACCACCATTCTGCATTTTTTATAATTTCATTTGAATGACTAACAAGACCGACCAAGCGGGTGCTTGTAAAAAAGGGCTGAATATTCAGTGAAAATGTTAATGCATCATTTTATGGAAATTAGGCACTGAGCCAAGATGCACCAGATTTCTAAGCACCTGTTTGCTTTTGATGTTTTGCCACAAACTAGCAGCCATTTCAATCCAAAGCGTGAAGACTTCACTTTTACTTGAGGGACATGCAGAGATATTCAAAAAATAATAAAATAGAGGAAGGAATAGTGTGTGTGTGGTTCAGGCTACGTCTCTATTGAGTTAATGGTTCTATAGAGGCACATTACAAGGATGATAAAGTAATTAACTGATCTATTTTGGAACTTTTCTTGAAGAAGGAAGGGAATTCTTCTTTCTCTCCACCAGAGAAGTGAAAGTCTGTCCCATGAAATATTCAAAAAGCTGTTTTTCCCTGGGATAGTAATTCATCATCTATATATAGCCTCCTTTTTATCACTCTTCCTGGATCATGGATGATTCCTGATTCCGGCGATGCATTTTTTCCCCCAGACTTAGATGATGAGAAGAATGCTAGATGAATAAAATATTCAGCTACCTACTTAGTCATGGTGGCAGTGTAAGTGTGTGTGTGTGTGTGTGTGTGTGTGTGGGGGGGGGGGGGTTATCTTGTAAGTAACCATAAATAACCAGTGAAGTATAGCTAAACATAGTTAGGCAGAGAAGTTAATACCTGAGGGCTGGACAAACATGAATTACATACTAACAGGAACTGAATGTTCAGATAATCAACACCTCCACATGGTGCAGAAACTATCTCTGAGCTGTTATTCTCAACCTTTTCTGTGAAGTAATCCCAGACGCAATCAATTGATTCAGTGTTGTGCTGCATAGGCTGTTATTAAAGACCAACCCAAAATGGAGGAATAAGACTTTCACTTGGAAACAATTACCAGACTATCATTTTTTTTTGACTGAGGAAATGGTGAGTTTAGATTAGAGATTGGGTGTTTTTGTCTTTCTGAAACGGGTCCCGTTATGCGCCACAGTCTTCACTAAATTCCATCTGGCTTGTAGCCTACAGCTAGCTAGGCTATGTTTTTACCACCTGGCAGCAACTTGATGATTGCAAAGGAAAACCCCCTTCCATCCATTCTTTCTTATAACCTTAAAATATATTTCCCTTAAAATTTTCCTTACTTTAAGACATGAACACTTGATACATTTCCAGCTCTCTATCAATCTAAATACCTTAATTCCTAAATAATATCTGCACTGTGTTTCATAAAGACGGAGGGTTATTGAAACTATTTCTTTGTATCTTGTATTCAGCTCTGTATCTTGCAAGAAATTGGGATGGGCCGAACAAGGTACCTTCAAAGAGCTTGGAAGGCTTTGATGAGTCCAGTTTCTCTCCCTCGTGGATCAACAGGGCTGTGGCCTTTACTTGTTCCAAGGAAGACAGAGTCCTTCCCTGAACTTGTAATCAGCTCCTGGAGGGGAGCCTGAGCCGAGTGACTCAACAAATGAAACCTCTGCATATGACATGTGGTTTTAGTGTGTGACTTTTGATGCTTTGATTGAGGTACTTGGCTCTCTGTGAAATTAAGACAGTGGTATTATCTTTCATTAAAATAGATGGCTTTGCAATTTATTTTTATCCCTATGAGCCATCTGGATATTGCAGGTCTTAGGATGTAATAGTGGGAAATTACATATTAGCATGAGGTTAATCATTTAAGACCAGCTTATTCACATGGTCAGTAGTGTTTAATGATTCTGGTGAAAGTATATGGTGCTTCAGTGGACCTGTTTTTTTTCCATTTATGAAAGCATTCTTTGAAAATGAATTGAAATTTGGGTTTCAAACTTTAAGTTTCTCATCTTCCTGTAGGATTAAAGCTGTGTGCAAATTCTGCACTACAGTACATATTCATTCAAAGCATGTTTTGAGTGTGTAGTGTGTTCACACTGGAAATGTGGAAAAACTAAGTATATCATTTTTGAGTGTGCTGTAAATGTTTACTTTTGTCCCATAAGGTAATGCAAAGAAACAGATGAGTTACTCCCAGGTACCAAAAATATAAATAAATTGCAGATGGTAGTATAGGAGAGTTGCATATATTAAAACATTTCTGCATAAATCCACACAGCTCTTTATTTTAAAAACATATTGTACAAATGTTTGAGAATATATATATATGTTGTGATTAATCGCAGAATTTCAACAGTAAATCACGAGTAATTGCAAGTTTGACGGTGCACCAGTTGTCATTTGTTGGTAGGGCATGTTGACTCCTTCTATACATACTGGGAAAAGATAGTACTTCAAAGGATAGTGTACAGTGTGTGTTACATAAAGTATGTTTCATGGAATTGGGACACGTCATTGTTGACTTGAGTTGTCAATTTTCCAGAGTAGAGTAGTTTTTTTGGCATGGCTTGACTGAGGTGGGGTCACTGCTTCTCTCTCATCTGATGTATTTATCATTATTCATGCACATAGCATGAACGCAGGAAGTAGGCACTCCCTAAAACAAGGTTTTGTAAAACCATCAATTGATAAAATGTTTGAATTTAGTGTAAAAATTGTAGTGTCTCCCCTCTTAGTGTTGATACAAGATATATGTGTGGTGGGAAATGGGGTTTGCTTTGTTTTTTATCTGTTAATCACCGTATTAGTCCATTATTAAATTCCTTTTGATGCAGACTGTCACAAAAACTTTCTTTGATCATGAAACCCAGTGTTACTTTACAATTCTTCTCTGGCTGTTGAAGTATGAACTTCGCTGCAGACTGGATTCTTTACTAACAAAGTCAAATTTACCACGTCTCCAGTATGAAATGTTTTTATTGTCACAATGCTGCATTTTTATGAACTATGATAATCTGGTAATGGGTCACATCTCTCGCCTGTGTACAGTTATTGTCTCACTCCTTCTCCTTTTAGTTCTTGTACTCATAACACTGGAGTTTCAAGCAGGAAATAAGAATGATTTTTATAAAAGACGTTGATTTGAAAATTTTAATTGACATAAGTAGTCAGTTCAGTAGCGAAATATCTGCCTCATTAATAAAAGCCAGATTTTGTCACCCTTCGCAGTTATAGGGGAAAATGATAAAGTGGTGTCAAGTTATCATATTAACATCCAGTTTTTGCTCAAAGGTGGCACAGAGGATGAGAGACACTGCGGGATACTTTCATAGGAGCAGAGATGACCAGAGCAAACCCCTGTGTTGCTGGGTTGGCAGCAGGGCCCAAGGAGACGTGTGTTTGTGTTCTATTTTTAGCACACTGATGAGAAATAAAATGTCTAACTTACCTACCAGCAGCTTTATGCAAGCAGCCATATGTAACCATCCAGGACTTTTGTGTTGGAATATCTTTCCCTCTCAAGGGAAAATACACCTGCAACTCGTGCAGGTGTATTAAAAAAGCTGTGGTGGGGAAGAGACACTTTAATCAACCTGCATTCAACAGAACTCTCCATCACATGTAGCGTACAAAAAGAGTGAGTGCACCACAATATATACATGAAGCAGCTGGTCTCAATAACTGTAGAATAACTTTTATATGTTTAGGAAAGAAAAAGTGTCCAAATATCTGAGCCTGGAGGGCTGCAGTGTTGTGCTCATTAAAGTCGAACCTTACCCTCAGCAAGCTGCTCTGGTGATTTTATCTTTTGATTTTACCTTTGGATAAAACATTTCAAGTGTTTACTTGGCCACAGTTACTTTAGCAAACCAGGGACAAATCAGCTGTAACACTGCCATGCAATGTCCCCCACCTGCTCCACTCTGAGCTTTTGCTGGACTGTACTTTGTTTTGTGCATCTTATTATGTGATCCCATCTGGCTTACATTTCCTTTAATAAGTCCTACTGCATTACTCATTTTTACACAAACTCTTCACACAAGGAGACTGTTATTCAAAGTTTAAAAAAATATTCCCCAAATCTTTTATTGAAGACAGAATTGAACTGCTATGGAAGCACATTTCTGCCAGTGTGATGGGAAGAAAGGTTCTGTTAGTCATTATGATGAGAAACATTCTCAAAAAATGACTTAGTGGAAGTGGTTTCCAACACTTAAAACCTGCCCTGAATTCCGAGGGAGCCCCAACCCACACTTTCAACGAAGTGGAAGATGGAATTTCCCAGAACACCTTGCAAAGTCAGCAACTTCGGCAAGTTTTGGAAAACAATTTTTCCTGTATGATCGGATTGTAGGCTGTACAAACAACAGATGGTTGCACTAACGTAAAGTCATCAGCAACTCGGTTGAATACAGCGTCAAAATATTTAGACAAATTGACTTACTTCTCCGTTGATTCATCAGGTGGAGAAGCATAAACATAGCACATGCCACAACACAAGCGCTGGAGCCGGTATTTTCAAACTTGAATGACTACCGGTATCTTGCGTGGCTACTACGCGTGACGAATGCCTGCATGTCGGCCACGCCGATTTGCATGAAGTTGTGTCTCATTTCTTTGGGAAAGATCTCTACCCTAATATTTCTCACCACCCTCATCAAGGGTTATCTCGCAAATAAGGGCACTCAATGCCAACTGGAAGATTTAAGGGGTAGAAATGGGACTAGGCCAAGGTATTTCAAAAAGTTGAGTCAGTATCCCAAATAATAGTATTATTTCTCATTTATTTGAGATATAAATTGATATTTTGAGAAAGTTTATCATTTTGAGATACTAACTCATGACTCAAGAAAGTCTGTCATTATAATGGCTTACAGGATGTTGTCTTCCCGTCACACTGGCGGAAATGGGCTTCCATAAATTGCAGCCATAGTAAATTTTTCAAATCTGTTATTTCATTATGTAATTACCTGCTAGTTGGGGACGCAAATTGAATGAAAGGTAGAGCGCAGATTTCCCCTGTGCTTTCATGGATACAAATCGTACCTTCAGTGTCTGGTTTGTTTTTTCCTGGAAGCATCTGCTGTTCCCAGGAAATGATGGTATCTCTTTGTTTGTAAATAATGAATCTTAAACAACAGGAAGTGCAAGGATAAGGATGTCATAATACTGGACACAATGATTGACAGGTGATGTCAGTGAAGTTGAGCGCAGAAACATCACAGCGCTTAGCTCTTAACAGAAGCATTGCAAAGTCAAAACAAATTAAAAAAAAAGGAAAACCGTGAACTTGAAGAGTGTTAAAGTAGTTACTGTTTGTGGAGTATCACATCATAGGATCAGCATCCCTACACGGTAGCCATCCTTCAGAAAATCTAACCTGAACAATTGCCTGTCACCACTGTGTCAAACACTGAGATATGAGTGCTGACAGACTGAGTGGAAAAGAAAAGTGTAGCTTAACTGAAGATTTCCCTGCAGACCCTCGATACCAGGTAACACAGCTCTCCCACTTAATTGCACCTTACAGTTAAGAGTCATTTTCTCAGATCCAGGAAGGGGCTCCGGCCTTGATTTGCTGTTAACAACCCCTCAGACCGCCACATTCTCCAGACAAGGCTATATTAGACTTTAATTAATTCTGTGGCTAGCAATACTCAAAGGTAATGGCGATGCAGGTATGCAGCTCACAGCACAGGTCTGCAGTGCTGTAATGAACAACATGGCCCGAGTTCAAAGTGGATGTCTGGTGTGGGACACAGCAGGAGCTTGAATTGAGGGAGTGCTTGAGGGATTGTAAGCCTAGTTTTACGTTTGGCTGTAGCGATAGAAGTTACAACATTTGAGTGGATGCTTCAAGAACAAATGTTTTCTGTTTCCTGTGGCTTTTTGGATTATGAGTTATCAATGCTTTCTTCAGTAAAGAGAATTTTGTCTCTTAACTGTGGACGCTTAGATATAGTTTGGCACAGTGGCGTAGTGGTGAGCACTGTCACCATACAGCAAGACATTTCCTGTCTATTATGAGTTTCTTGAGGTGTTCTGTTATCAGTGTCAAATGTCTGAATATGATACCACAAATCCCAGACAGGCATTAAGTGCATGTAGACAGTAACCTTGAGCATGCTCCTGGTGCAGGTCATTCTCTAATCTCCAGAGATTAGATGTCTGCAGTGTGTTATTTTGCACTCTGTATGCTCAGGCAACTGTTGGCCATTTCTACAGGTGTAACTACCAACTCTATTCTATGAGGCTTTTAGATAATCAGAATTACCTTTGTGATAGGAGTGATTTATAATACATTGCCTCAGAGAGGATTGTCCCATTCCCAATAATTGAAACACTAAGAATTCAC
This sequence comes from Epinephelus cyanopodus, assembly GCA_026686955.1. NCBI lineage: Eukaryota > Metazoa > Chordata > Actinopteri > Perciformes > Serranidae > Epinephelus > Epinephelus cyanopodus. The sequence goes on from CM048935.1 coordinate 8,871,797, forward strand.
TCTGTTGCCCAAATTACATTCTGCTGTTGGGTATCAACACTTCTCCTCCCACAAGAAATGATGAATAACAACTTCAGAGAGAAATCCAAAGTGTCTCTTAAACAGCAAAGTCGTAGCTGGCTTAATATCGCTGCCTGTTTTGTATCACTGGTCACGGATCAACAGGTGTGGTAAAGGTATGTCTGTTCTGGGCTAACTTCTTCAACTTCTTCCTACCATTTATAGCAACCAATATGCAAAGTTGCTTCGTACAGCTTTAAATGCAGCAACACATTTTTCACAGTCTGATTGATGCAGTTGAGTTGATAATATTAACCATGGTGGATTTATGTGAAAGGCATGTTTGTGTGGGTGGATAAAAGCAACTGAGTACCATTTGTACAGTGGAAACCACTTGTAGTGACGACATTTACAATGATCAACTGCTTATATGGCTCAATAATCTTTGGAAAGAGTAATTCTGATAAAAATGTTGAATTAATTTGCTTATAGTAATCAAGTAGTCCGCCGACAGTGTACGTTTTGGGTCTTTTCATACATGACAGCATATGAAAAATTACATTTTAGATTTGTTTCCATTGAGAAATTAAGTTTATGAAGTCACTTTGATGTTTTAATATTACTAATGCTGCTCTAGAAACATCATTTAGCAGTAAGATATTCAGTTTTAATCCTGTTCTTAATTTATTCTTTTTTAAAAAGTAACTGTGTAAAATTTAAAGTTGTAGTTCTTTGAGAATATCTTTCACATTCAAGCAAAAATTGGTATTGTAACTAAAATATTACCAATCAAATTGATATCAAATCGAATCAAACAGGACCTTGTGAATTGAAATGGAATTGACTCAGGAAATCAGTGGCGATACCCAGCCTTAAATGACAACCTGTTATTGTGACAATAGAAATAACAGCAATAGAACAAGTAGTGGCAGTAGTACTAAAGACATTTACAGCAGTTGCACAAACAGCAGGAGTACTAGTTTTACTTAGTGTAATAGCATCAACAGTATTTATGCTAGTAGGCTGTTTTCACTGCAAACATTTTGACTTCTTTTAGATGGAAAAACAAGGGCGTTAATAGTAACATTGACAACCGCTCCTTTCTCTGTTCTAAATGTTGTAATAAGTCATGACATTGTGACAGCGAGCAAGCATGTGCACTACTATGAGATTTAAGCATTTATTTATTATTTACAGCTGTGCATTTCATTCTGTGGCATGCCAACCTTTCTTCAGTACATGCAACAAACAGTACAATCACCGCATTATCATGTATGAAGGGTTGGTAGTAGCAGGAAAGTGGTTTTAATGGTCGTACAACCAGCCTCGTCACACCAGTATTAGCAGGAGTTGTATCACTGGTAGCAGTTGTTCCATCTGTAATATTTGTAGTGTTTGTAGGAGAAGTCCATAACTCCCTGTCCAACATCAACAAGCTTACATTTGAAGTCTTAGCCATCTGAAGAATCCTCACTGTTTTGTACCTAAAGAGTTCACATGCAGGTTAACTTGTATATCAGAGACCTGCTTATGTGGAATTAACATCTTGCTGCACAGCTCCCTTCACCACCCAGAGAGAGCTGTTTGTTTATTTTCAGGAGTATGAATCTACTCGGGTACTAACTCTGCAGAAGTTCTCTGGGTTCAGCATGTTATATTTTCTGGCATTCTGGTAAGAATATGTTGAATATAATATCGGTAGAGTCCTGGTGATTGGTAATGCTGTTTTAATCAAATCTTCTTGTATAAGGGTTTCAGCCAGCAGGATGCCACCTCTGTTCAGACTGAAGGTCAGGGAGAATGTCTAAGATCAGCATTGCTGGCAAGCTTAGGTAGGGCACAACGGTGTGTAATCAGAAGGGATTAAATTGAAACACATTTTGATTCACCTTCATCGCGGTAATATCCGCTCCTTTAAAAACTAGCTGACTACTCCAGCTGAGGGCACAAAGCATCAGCTGCTGTTTGTACCCTGAACATACCTCGTCCTCTTCACAAATTAAACCGCCCCATGTGAAAACACCGATCCCACACACAAACATCGTACATACAATTATTTACATGCGTGCATTCACACACAAACACAGACACACATACTTGCAGAGTGTAACCCCGCTGAGGTTCATTTCTCCTGTTACAAAGATAGTGTTATTGATGTGATGGGTCACATTGCAATTTAGAGGCAATTAAAAGGTAATGAATGTGCTCAAATGAAACCTGTGTCTGGAGGGCATTTGCAGTGTATGGTAGAGATGATATATTTGTCTGTGTGTGTGTGTGTGTGTGTGTGTGTGTGTGTGCGTGCGTGTGTGCTGGACATGTAGCTTTGAGCCAGTAGAAAAGATAGCTCAAAGAAAAGTGCCTTTGAACGTGACAGCTGTTAGAATATTTTAATAGTTAAAGCAATATGTAAATCTGTTTAGTTTATAGTTATTGCACTTACAACAGCACAGGGCAGCACATGCTCACGTGTACCTTAATTATCAACAAAATACTTAATGGTCAGATTTATTTCCCTTCCTTTCATCCTATTAGACATAGGTAGAATTGGCGTGAAATTGGACGGCGTTGTGGCCCGACAGTTACTGACCCTCTTTTTTCCCTTATCTTGACATGCACAGAGGACTAAACACTCTGTGACAAATTCATTTCGAACAAATTATCTTTTCAAGTGGAACGGTTTTTAGCCTCAACTATCAATTAAGGACTTGCAGAAATTCGCTTTGCTCCACACTTAGTAGAATCATTCTCTGGGCCATTTTGCTGTGTAATAAGACCTTTATACATACACCCTCACTGCAATGCGCCATCATAATTTAGATGGCTACAAGTAGTTATAAAGGTGATGTTTCACCACTTTAAAATGTAAAAAGTAAATGTACTTTAGTGATATGCAAAGATATGAAACTATCTGATTTTTTCAGCTTCCTTTTAGTTGTATAGAAGTTACTGGAAGTTGCAGTTATACTCAAGCAGCAGCCTCCAGAGCTAAAAAATGATGCCAACATGGAAGTGCCAAAAACTGCAGTTCCTCTAATGGCCACATGAGGCTGGCACTGAAAGCGAGTCATTCTGCATATTAAAGCGGGGTGATATGGACACAAATTCATATCTTGGTATTTACAGGCCGACTGGCGATACACAATATATATACAAAACAACTGTCTTACACTGAACACGTTTTCCAAACAAATATAACATGCTGGCGTTATTAGCACAAGCCTATGGCATGTTGCATTGTATAAATTAGCCTTGCAAATAGCAGTGATTTCCTCTAATTGTATGAAGCCAGGATAAATAACGCAAAAGACTAAAATGCTATTTTTTTGGAGGCCCCCCTTTCTAGGGGGAGGCACCTCAGGTTATGGCTTCAAAATGTGTTGCTGGAGAACTTGGGCGGGACAGAGCTGTGCGGAGAGTGTGAGAGACGAGAGATGCATACTGGTATGCGTTATGTAACGCAACTTGACCCTATATCGATATAAACTGTGTTGTCTAAATTTAAATCTTGCTTGAAAATAAATCGATATATAGTACATATTCGTTATTACGCCCAGCCTATTTTAAAATGCCTAACTTTACAGCACACATAAACATGTTTACAGTCTGGTCCAAAAATGGTTTGTCTCTCTACAGCTAACTTCAACATCCATGACAATTGTAGAGGGGAGCGAATTTTTATATAACTCACCTGTTTGCATTTTATTAAGGCTTAAAGTTACACATATTTAAGTGTGGGGCCATTTGAATGATAGTCTGTCTACTAGGTGTTGCTACAGTGTATGACTCAGATCCACTTCTCGCACATCTGCAGCTCCAACATTTCCTAATATGGTTACCTCTGGTTCTAAAAAACTAAAATGGCGACAGCCGAAATGCCAAACTTGAGGCTTAAAAACGGAAGTCTACAGTCTGTGGTTTTACCACATTGAACGGCATTTTCTAAAGCTGTAAAACAGCCTCCAGAATCCCAAATCGCTGTATATATTTTTCATTTAAGAACTATTCCAACCTTTGTGTTTGTGTCTCTCAACCAGCAAATTATGATTTATGTGTCATTCCTCTGCCCAGATATCGGCCAAACACCTGAAACATCGGTGCAGTCCTTCTAAATATTTAACTATATAAAACTGAATGTACTGTCTCAGCATTTGAAATTAAATTTATGGATGTAACTATCAGGCTACAGGCATTATTCTGTCATCTATTTCAGGTGTCAAACAACCTAAAAGGAGGAGGAAAAATGTTTTTGTCATGCACATACGCCTTTCCCCGAAGAGAACGCTGTCATTCCAAAGGAGGAAGTTATAGCAGTATTACTCATTTTCATGTTCATTAGATCTCCCTAACCTTACAAACCTAACCAGGTATTACTTCCTAACTGCTCTCCTAGGTGTTTTTAATTAGTGAGGAATCCTCGTTATGTGAGGCAGATGGCACAATCCTCTGTCTTTTGTTAAAGTCACACTAATTAGGATTCTCCGAGAAGATGCGTCCAACCAGAATCCTTAATAAGGGAGCCTGTTAAGCCAAGTAATAAGAAACCTGATGTCTCCACGACAGTGCTCACCTTGAAACTCGATAATGGAAACCAGTCAGTTTCTCAGCACAGACCTTTTGTCAGTGCTTCCTGTTTGTGTGCTGGTGTGTCTGTGTGTTGGAGGTAAATGTGTTAATATGGTTAAAAGAGATTTTGCACTGTGGCTCACTTTAAGAAGTCCGCTTTTTAGCTGCTGATTATGTTATTGCTAAATGATGCATGGAAATGTTGCTGGTGGAAATGTGGGTGAAAAACCTGTTAATGATCAGTGATTACATATTAACTGTCAAATTAAACAACAGTTGAGACAGAGAGGGAAAGCAACACACAAGAGAATGTCTGCTGGCTTTTGTGAGAATGGAAATTGCTTGCACATCAAACCTCCCACATGTCAGTCCTCTCTGGGCCTTCCAGGACTTTGAAAGCAGGACTTTGAGGAAGATTTGTAGACACTCTCATCTGAGTCCAGATACCCCCTTCTAAACAAGCACAGATGGCAAATTAAGGCAAATATGGCCCAAAATGAATCTAAGTTAATTTTGGCTTCCTCCACTGAATAGGGTCTGACAGAAAATAATGCTGGCTTGGGGTTTTGACATTCTGAAACATTATCATTCACACTCCATCTCCAGGAAATAATATTACCTGGTTTTTAATTGCCATAACCATCAGTCCTATACTGTACAGTGTGTTAGAATAAGACAGATGCTGCTTGCTGTGTGGCTGATGAAGGTCAAACAGATGCAGTTTATGATACAAGAACATTTACAGGAGCATTTAGTGAATATTAGATGAATCTCAAACATTACACACATCTATCCAAAATATTTATTTTTTTTACTGAAAGCAGTCATGTTGGCTGCAGTTTCCCTGTTGATTATTAAAATTATGTTTTTCTCTCGTGTTGCTACAGTGGACAGTAGTCCATGATGCTCCCCAGCAACATTCTCAGCCATCATAATCGGCCATTTTTCAGTCAGAGATTGAAGAAACAAAAATGATGCTGTGTATCTTTCTTCTGTCCAGCTTACATGTTGATGCCACCAACAATGTTTACTAGAGTTTCCCTTTACACTAATAAGGGGAGGACTTGAATGTGTAACGGGGAACATGCTAAAACATGAATGTGCTAACAGACATTTTTTATTTATTTATTTATTTTTAATTTATTATTATTATTTTTTTTTTAAAGATTATTTTTCTGGGCTTTTTTGCCTTTAATTGACAGGACAGTGTGTGAAATGGGGAGACAGAGAAAGAGAATGGAAAGGGTCGCAGGCCGGACTCGAATCTGCGACCGCTGCAGCAAGGCAATGCCTCTGTACATGGGGCGCCTGTACTATCCGCTACTCTCAGGAGGATATTCATGGTACAAAGTTGTCTTTCTCTCATTTTACTGGTGCATTGCTGCATTTCTTGGTGAGTCAGCACCACCAACTGTCGATAAGTTCTTCAACGTTAATGTTATACAGCTTTTATGCACTACATATTTGTAGTAATGCCTCTGTATTTGGTTTGAATGTGCATTGCATCACTTGCATGCTAATACGTGCACATATGTGTACTTGTGGACCTGCTAGTAGAGCACGAGATACAAGACAAAGTAGGAAGATTGCAGCTTTTTGATTCTGGTGTTTATGATTCTCTCTGGGCTCACTGCTGGATGCGATCTCCAAAAGTAAGGAAATGATAAACTGTCATAATTACAAACAGAAGTATAGAATTCAGCCATTCTGATACTTATTGGTTGCTTACCTTGGAAAAGGACAATATATATAAATCACTAGACTTTCCCAGTGTGCAATCAATAATGGTTCAATAACTCCTCATCTCCCCTGTGTACTAATGGCCAGAGCTGGCTTTACAGAAACAAACAAGACTATGCTGAGAGAGACACCTCTATAGTCTGAGCTTCCTTCCTCAATTACGTGGTATTACCTGAACAACAAAGAGTTACCAGTACAAAGCTGATTCATTTTCCATTTGGTCAGGTTAGAGTGCTTTGTGTTCTGCATCTCTTTTATTCAGCATCAGTCAATTTTTTTAAAAGAACTAATATGGACATCATAATTAGAGAGAATAATGCACCACTTAATTCAATTTGCTTTTTAAGATGGAATTAATAATAGGAAGGGTGAATGGAATTTTCTACCTGAATCATTTTCATAAATCTTAATAATGAAGTTCACTCCCTTGTTGGCTCTAAATGTCATACCTTGAACTCAGAAACATGGTGCCTTTCTCTCAAACCAATTAATCTTTAGGATGAACTCTTTCCCTTTTCCAAGAACAAGCTCTCTATTATAGTCAGTCGTCTTTCTGACAGTTTCCCTGCCTTGTCTATGATATCATCTTAATCTTACGAGATGATGTATAGTATGTCTGCCTATATTTTATAGTCTCTCCCAGAGAATGGAATTAACGAAGAATGATGGAAATCATACAGCTTTTTTCTATTTATAGCTTGATTTTCCACTGCGCAGAAAATAAAAGCCGTCGCATTGTATGCACCAATAAAAAACACCCAAAAAGCATTATTCAACACACACTAAAAACATTGCTATCACCACCAAGGACCACTTTGGATGTAAGTGTTTTTGTAATGCTTTTAAGTGCTGTCCTCTGGGATTTTTAGTGTCATAATACTCCTGTGAGTCATTGTGCTTTAATAAAATTCCAAATAAAAAACCAAATCAAATCAGAAATCAAAATACTGACTGAAATATCATCCAACCTATTTCATGTGTCTTATACTCTTAAAAGCAAAGGCAGAATCATTTTATTAAAATTGCAAACACAACAATTAATACTGGAAACCATTTTGTGACAGGATCACTCCAGCAATCCACAACTAATATAAATGTAGGCCACGGCATAAATGGGGAGGAGCTAGTGACACCTTTCCTACTTCTTACCCCCCTCCTTCTGGCCTCCTTGCTTGGATCACACCCATCTTCTAACGTGACCTTTATTTTGATCACAGGTACACAAAATCTGTCCTGGCAAAGTACTCAAAACCCCTCCTGTGGTATTTCCCGCTACAGTTTGTGTTTCCAGGACCACATTTTGGCATAATGACACATACACACAAACACAAACAGACTCAGATGGTGACAACAATACCAGCTGTGGCGACTTTGTCGCAGCTGGTAAAATATGGATTTATCTTTATCACGCTGGTGCCACATGCTTTGTCACTTAGGCAATGCATAGTGAAAATATGCTATTGGAAGCTGATCACAGTTTACAGTCTCACTTCCAGTTTCAACAACAATGGCAGGGTGACACTCACAATGCATGTGACATTGTGAAAAAAAAAATCAGGTTAGAATAAATGAGAAGAACCCTTAACAGATCTGTATGATGGTGCTAATGTGTATATAAAAAAATAGTAATTAATGTAACTGCTGTCATTGTGATAAGTGCAAGTGGCAAGTCCATCTCATATTATAATGCAGATAAATATAAAGCAGACTAATTACTAGAGCCCAGAAATGTGGATATAAACATAGTTAAAGAAGGAGACAGCAGCAGGTCAGCTGAATGACGTAGCTTTGCGGCCTGTGTGCCTGTAGCCCACTGGGTGCAGAGGGACTATAGACCAGCCTGTTCAGGAAGCATGCAGGATGGCTGTCTGGGCTGCAGCATGGCATGAAGGGAAGGGATCAGAGTGTTTGTTTCACACACCATATGCATCAAACTATTTATTTTCAGTGATCCTGTGCACAGGGATGGAGCCAGTCTGAATTCACCTTAAACAGGGAGAGAGAAAGTGCAGTCACAAGATGTTGTGGGAGGGCATATGGAGAATTTCATAATGTGGATTTCAGGATATTAAATCCCACTCACCAGCTCTATTTCAAGACCATCCATGCTTATTGGGAGAATGGTTAATACTGAGCAGACACGGCTTGGATGGAAAATGTTGCGGCAGGACATATGGAGTATCATGTAGATTTCAGCAATGTGGATCCCACTCACCAGCTATTTTAAGATCATCTTCTGTCAATAGGTGATATCCCATGTTTTCTATGTTGCTTGTCACACCAAACCAAAATGTAAATTACCAGCACATAATCCAAAACATCCCCAAATCACTTCTAAAGTACTATTCGGATGGGATTAGTTTTACATAGGTATGTGGACTAATGTCAGTTTACCACAGGATGACTGTAGTATAAATGTCTGATTCACACGGGACAAGAAATCTCTGTAATTCTATCAGAGATGGAAGTGGTAATTTGGTTTGCGCCCTGGCGTGTTTTTTTTCTCCAGACCATTTTACAGAAGGTAAAAGTTGCTGAAATTTTTACTGACATTATCCGTAATGATTACAGACATGGCGCGTTCGGACGGGACTAAAATACCTGGTAATAATTACTTTACCCCACACTTCCATGTTAAACTAATCCAGTTGTATGTATAGTTACACAACCTTACAACAGATATAATATAGATGATATGCTTTTTTTTTTGTTTTTTTTAACATCAAAAAAGTAAAAGTGCGTTTAAGTAAGCTCTGTCCAGCATCTGTGACAGGCTGAAAATGGCGGTATGATAAAAATAGAGTTTATGATCAACATATTGTGCTGCAGTATTTAAACACACAGTTATTTTAAAGAGTTCTTGACATCAACTTATCAACACCTCCTTGCGATTATATCTCTTTGATGGCCTTAGTCTTGATGTGCCCTCATTCACAAACACGTCTCACTTGCAAAAGAGAAGGGTACTCAATTACTTGACCCGCAGATTTTTTGAAGCACCACAAAAGCAGAGGTGAGTGGTTAGTTCAATTTCTTGTTAGTCTTGTCTTGCAACAGTGTGGTGCGAGCCTTGAATTCAAATCCCCGCAGATAATGAGAGCATTAAGGAGACAAGTGTGAGGAGGTCTCACCTTGAAGTACCACTTGCATTTCCTCATGAGCCAATTTATTTTGAGGTAATTAAGTCACAGGTTGGAATAAGTTGGTGGCGTTAACAGTCATATGATAAGAGGGGGGGGCAAGATGCAACTGGAGCCCTCTCTGAACCATTTTGTGTGTGCTTTTTTTGTCTTGAGAACAAATTAAGTGGAATAACAGGCCCATGCAAAGAGAGCCCGCCTTGCCCTTAGTTCAGCCACAATAAATAGCCTGGGCCCCCACCACATTTGTCATATTGATTTTTCTTTAATGATATGCACAAGAAAGTAATTTCCTTGTCTCTGCATTGTCAGCGGTGACTAATCAGATTTTCCCGAGACAACCAATTCCATACCTCAAGGAAATGCTTGGCTACAGATACTGGTCATCCAAGTGACACAGACATCACCTAACAGCTTGTACAGGTGCAATCTCTCTCTGCATGCAGGGCTGGAATACTAAGTGTGTACTACCTACACTGTGTCCTTGGTTTTTTAAAGCAACATGTGCACCCTAGGCAAGGCATTATGAACACAGATATGACATGATGTAAGAACCCATCAGTGCACATAATCCTGCTTTCTGTAGAAAAGTAAATATTCCTTATTCTACAAAGGTATTTGTGTCTGTATATTTCCTTCACTAAAGAACTCAGAAAGGAAGACTAACTCCAATAAGCAACAAGGTTGTGTGGGTCTCCCACCTCAAGTACCAAACAGACACGGTAGCTTGCAAAGAAAACGGCCTCAGTTCATTACTACACATTTCCTTTTACAATGATGTATCAGCAGGGAGGCTGGAGTCGGTTTATGGCATGGTTTTCATTGACCAATAAACAGCGTAAAAGGCAAAACCTCCAATAGTTTATGCATTGTTTGTGGGATTTTCATATGCTTGTCTTCAATATTTAACCTTAGCGAAGTGAAATTTGAATATCTAATCAATCATGCCGTATTAAAGTTGAATGCTAATCGCCATCGGCTCATTACTATTTCACGAGGTGGCTCCATTTATGAAATGTCACTCAAAATAGTGTACCCACAAGCCAATCGATGTCAGCCGTCTTTCCGTCTGAATGTTTCATTTGCTGTAAATACATAAACAGAGAGATATGGATTGAGGGCAGGCAGTTGGACGCCCACATGTGGTTTCTGTGCCGGGTGGGGGCACGCTGAAAAGGCATTGATCAGCGGTGGGGCTCAGTATACAGTTTCCTGGAGGCCTAGTCTAAAGCTGCGACTAAAGCCAACTGTCACCGAGACGTTTGGAGTCAACTCGTGACCTTTGAGGTTGGTCTGAGACCATGCTATTGATAGAAAAGCAGATACGGTTACTTCACCACTGGAAGTTGTCATTTTTCAATAACTGATATTAGACTGTGTTCAACATTGTGCAGACAGAGAGGGGTGCCACAGCATCGCTCCAACAGTATTTATAAAGCAGCTTGTGTATTACATGCATTGATGTGTTTTATACTTGTGGGAATATTTCACCTACACTTTTCTGGCTTTGTAACAGAAAGACAAAGATGGACAAATGCACTTTTGTTTAGCAGCTTTCCACGTACATTTTAAACGTCTAAATCTAGTGTTACAGTAGTGAGGGCGAGAGTTTGAAACTCCGCTTTGATCACCCTTTTAGCCTCTTGTTTGATGTGTTCTACATCCATTGTCACAAAAATGACTCACCATTTAACCTGCTCTCTGAAACAGCAGAGAGGCGATAAATAAGCCAGAATGGGTGATGTGGATATGCTATTATGCAAACAGAATCATAATGAATCATCCACCGTACACTGAAAAACATTCCCTGTGTGCAAACAGCAAAACCCTCGGTTTGCTGTTCTGTCGGCAGGCATACATAGAAATGAAAAAGCAAAGACATACAATGAGGGCAGACGCATTCATGAAGTGTGAAGTGGCTTTGAGGCTGCAGTGTAATGTTGCAATGCAGGCTCTATCAGAGCCGAATAACATGGATAGGGACATGTTCATGGACATTCTCTATTTGTTGTTTGTATTTGCGAAATATGCATCATACAGTCTATATTCACTACTATAGATGAACAACAGGAACTTGAAATTAATTTATCATAGAGGGTACATGCTTTACTTTTGGCTGAAGCTTGTCCACTAGTTAAACTAATACAACTTGTTGATGAAAATGAAATTATTTATTACTGATGCCAACTACAGGACGATATTATTCAGGGATGATAGTGAATCAAATGATACAGTTTGTACATGACTTTGCACAGCTTCCCTGAACTCACTTTTTGAGACACATTTTACCTCTTCTTGTTAGCCGTGAGGATCTTAAACAAACACAGGAAGAACACAAGAATAACTTAACATAATCCCAAATGATAAATGAATTCAAATATGAAACACCTTTTACAGAGCTAATTCTTTGCTTCATGACACATCCAAAAACATTCTTTGATGTCAGTTTTTCTAATAAGCTCGCCTCTCTGAGTACATGAGTAGTAAACTGCAAACAGCTGTATCTGCCGTTTCACAAGCCTGTCACTACACTCAAATGATGCTATTATGTTTATTAAGAAAAAAGTGGAAAATCATCAGATACTGCAGCTTTAAGCATGTTGCTTTACTTCAAAGACTTAAAAAATTGCAAATGAGAAATTAATTTAAGCTAAAATATTCATAGACTCTCTGAAACACCCGTTAACCAAAAGACAAAGAAAAGAAATTTTAGATACTTGTTTCCTTTGATTGGCATTAACCGATATTCTCTCTGATAGAAAAGACGAGTGGCATGTTGCTGTGTTTCATCTAACTGAGACTTCTGTGTGTCAGTGCGATCACACTTCAGCCCATGCTTGATGTCTCTGCAGAGCAGAGAATGGGAGGAGGTAGCACAGTGTGTTTACCAAACAGCCTGTATCATATGCGTCTCTAAACTTACCACCCACTTCTGCACGCTAGCTAGCACTGCTCCTTCTCTTTGTAGCCCTGGCTTTGGTGAATTTTCCTGAAATACACATATTCACCACTGCCAAGGGCATAAACAATTATCAATCAGCTCTAATCCACTGTTCCGCATAAATAAGAGTTTCTCATGCCGTTTGCTGAGCTGTGCTGTCACTTTTTTATGACTTATAAAATTTGACTTGGCAGACAGAGCCCAACATGATGCATGACAAGTAACTTACACCGGGGTCTCAAATCCATTGCAACGCTTACGCAAATAGAGAGTCAGTTTGCTGCAGTAATTGTGGTCCAAAAGCAGTGTTTGTGTATATAACAAGTGTGTCCCACAAAATATTATTCTTGCCAGAGTGAGAAGGCCCTGAAACAGCATCAGACTAAACCCGTCTTCTGAAACTCAGACTAATGAAATAACTTTAGGGTTAGCATCTTATTAAGGCTCGGTCACCCAGGAAGACTTTTGGGTTGATGAGACCTTTTAGATAAAAGATTGATTCATTAACAACAAAAAGCTGTAGCTGTAGGTCAGGAATAACCAACTCAACATGGACTGGCTGATAGATACTGGAGTAGTCCTGCGATGTCAGACTATTCGTTCACTCCCCCACATGAGATTTTCTGCAGGGTGCTGACTAATTGCAGTGTTGCTGACACTCATCCTGTTTTTGTAATGTCTATCACACACCAGTAGTAAACCAGCTATTGTTAGTAAAGCTTTACTCAGAATTATGTCAGTTGATCAGATTCGTCTGTTCAATACCAAAACCTGACTATTCATTTTTGGGGGGGTTTCTCACAGAATTTCAAAGTTTAAACAAGGTTCAGCTTGATGTTTGGAGCAACAGTGACATTCACATAAGCTAGCTACACTAATGACTAATGATCTGAAATGTGCAACAACCTTTTTTGCCGACACTAGATATCGAACAAAAGTCAGAGTCTGTATCATATGAAGTTGCTGAGAGTTGTAATTTCACCATTTCTAAGCAGACGGCATAAGATAACATTATCTTGGAGTCTGATGAGGCAAAGTTGATCCTCCTCCGGGCAGCTGCCTCCATGTACGCAGCTGCTTGTACTGAAAAGCAGCGTGACAATGAGGAGCGCTTGCAGAATACACTGTACACTGACTGGCAAAAAGAAAATGGCTGCTTGATATGAAGGATCCTCCGTCAACTGAGGGGTCTCTGACTATTGATTTTGAACCTCCAACGTTCAGGGAGCAGCCCTGCTGTTAGTGTGGCCACTTTCTGTCTAGTCATGCACTTTAAACACTCCTGTTGTGGTTGTAAATTATGAGAGAAAAGTAAGAATTATGCAACAAAAAAAACTTTGTGTTTTGGACACTTACCTACTTCTTGATCCACTAATCATTGTTTCTTGCAGCTGCACTCAAGAGTGAGACAGTTATTTTGGGCAACAACCAAAGTCGGACTTAAAGACTTACCGCAAGGGATCATTGAGGACACAGATGTACTGCATTCGGATATATTCACTCTGTAGATAAAGACATTATGTACAGCGTGTGCCATTTTGGATACGCCACAAAAGGGAGCAGAAGCACACAATTGTAGACACAGTGTATAATTGCCTCCCTGTACCCTCCTTCAGGCATTTTTCCAGTCAGAAACTATGAAACACCCAAAGGCAACTGCTTGTGTGTATAACTCTGAGACACTACAAGTAAAAATTATTAGACTGTGAAGGCCTGTGTGAGCATTGTGCACTGGAGGGCATTTGTTTAGCATGCATATTGTTTGGTTTGTTTTTACCGTATGGGCTCATCAATAATGCAGGGCGACTTAACCAGCAATTACAATGATGAAGACATCAAAATGCAAAACAGAGGGCTGTGAGCTCTCCTATCCAATAAGAGTTGTCTGCAAAGGGAGGACTACAGACTGGACAGACTTTTAATTAGTGGGCTTTGTATCCAAGCCAGGAACAGCAGATTGGCTGCTTGCTCTTTCTTGTAATCATAGCCATAGAAACCAAGAACTTGAAGCATGACCATTTGAATTATGGGTAATTTAGTCTAGTTAGCAAAAGCTTGATGGACAAATCACTTCCAACCAACTCTACAAGAAGATGGACAAATCTGTGAAAACCATCACTGGTTAAATTACATGTTTTTATCATTTTGTGCTGGCCTGTCCATCCCTGGTGCATAAATGACTTTGTTGACCAGATAAAACCACCAAACACTTGCCAAGTAACAAGCAAATAAGTTACATAGATGTGTGAAAATTATTTTCTATTGTAATATTACCAGGGCAGGCTCTGTGAGGAACCTACATCTTCCAGTTTTAGCCATCTTTCTTCAGTTAATGCCGAGTTTAACTGCTTATTTTATCCATTATTTTGTCATTTTGTTGGTGGTAAAATTCAGTATTGATTTGGCAAATAGCTCCCTAGTGCAGTTTGTAGTATGGCCATTAAATAGGACATACAATTTAAAAAACTAGTGCAGTGTTCAAAACATTCCTGTTCATTATCGGCTAAATGTTTGATATGTGGCCTTGGCCAATTGCAACAACTTCACAATCAATACTATGCTTCTTTGGATCCTCAGCAATACACCCAGAACCCAAACTGCTATAGATTCATGATGGTGTTCAGATATGAAAAATATTGAATTATGTTGCTAGTCCTAGAAATTGCACCCCAAAATAACTTACAAAAGTCCACCAACACGACAGTGTACCACTTAATTACTGTGTCCTTCTACGTGTACTTCAGAGGAAAACATTGTACTACAACATTTACCTGACAGAAACATGTTACTGGCAGATTCAGACTTTACTTAGCTCGACCTTAAACAGATGTTATGTAAATTTAAGTATGTTGTGCCTTCATTGCGTCATGTTGTTCTCCTGCTTCATACCTGAACACATGCATTCAGTTTTTGTAACACCTGTATGATGTAGAAAGAAATTAGAGACACTCGACTTCATGTGTCAAAATCATTATTTGTTTTGGTTTGTATTAGAAGATTATTATGACTAAATTCATCAACAACTGTTTGTCTGTTTGTTGATTTTCCAAGAGTGAAGTTACTGAATATTTGGGGACACAACACTGTTTAAGAGTGAATTTATTTGATATTTTTTCACTAAAATTCCCCCAAATTATGCAAAAGCACATTTCCAAACTGTTCTAGTACAACCAACACAAGACCATTGATGTGTCAAGTGATTTTGGGGACACTACGCTTTATCTTTGAGTGAAGTTACTGAATATTTTGTAGTATTTGTCTTCGGTATTGCACGTTGTAGACGGTCCCTGGGCACTCGTCTCACAGCAGGCTGCACACAGAGAGCAACATTATTTTTCCAGCTCGGAGGATGACTCATTTTGATTAAAATCAGGTTGTAGCATGTTGTCTTGGTTCGAAAGAAGCGTTTGTGTTTTAAGTTTCGCTAATGAGTTGTTGATTCTGTAAGTTTGAATCTGTGTTTATCTTTCCAACTTTACAGAGCAGGCAGCTGCTCTTCCTGCTGTGCACTGGCACTGAATCTTTTAGTGGTACGAAGAACCGGACTGTACAATTTATACGGCAAAGAAATACACCAAACATCACAGCTGCACAGTGAAGTACATACATTACATGCTCCACTCACAGTCTGTTCTCTGCAGAACCCTAAAGCCCCTGCACAGAGCCAATGAGTGCTGTTCACTTGTTTCTTCAAAGTTTATTAATATTGAATGTGTCTTGCATCCAAATCTGACCACATTTGACAGTGTTCATTCTTAGGTCCCCAGCAAAACATCTCCCAAATGTGAAGTAGATTGGGTAAACAGTTCATGTGATATGCAAAGGACACAAACATACACTCTGTGCCTGTCATTTGTATTCTGAAAATAGGGTTAGGTACCAAACCCCAGTGCCAATATGGCACCGGTACTTCTATGGCATAAAGTTCGGGACTTCTCTCAGGTGCCAGATTGTTTGCATAGCCAGTGTGCAGTCAAAAGAGATTAAACGTAGCAGTTCATGTGTGTGCGGATAAGGCTCTTTGTCAGTGGATAAATGCTACAACTCCTCAAGACCCAAGCCAAGATCTCCAAGTTAGCAAACATTGTTAGCTCTCCATTCTAATGTGATCCAGCTCACTTAAGGTGGACCAGCTATCCTCAATGTCCTCAGCCACTCCCAAACAGATGATATAGAAATGTCTGGCTGCTGAGTCTGAGACAGTTATTGATGTATTTTGATGTTATTAGGACTGTAACTGTTATTTAGCTTAAAATTATTTGTGTTATTTGTGTTAGGTGGTATTTATTATGTGACTTTGTTACGTAAAATTGTTGAGAGTGTTATGTATTTAGTCATGTTTATATACATATGCTTTAAACTGTTAGGAGGTAATATATGGCTCAGTTTCAAATTAAAATTTGCCTCTGCAATAAAAAAAAAAAAAGCTGTTCTTTAACCTCGTTGACGGTTGTTTTGTGTCATTATCAGTTCAAGCACTGTTCAGGCAGCAGCACCATTTTAAAAGTAGAATTTCAACACTGGTATGAGATTAAAAAAATGATCCCCAACCCTATCTAAAAAGGATTTTCATTGTCCTAAGTTTTATGTTTATGTAAGTGAAATGTTTTGCTTTGATATGAGAGCACACACACACACACACACACACACACACACACACACACACACACACACATCATTTTTGACCATGCACTTCTTCCCATATTGTTTATCTTGCTGAGCTTTTCATATTTATCACATGGTGGCTGGGACTCAGTCAAGGTCATGAGAAAGTCCTAAGCAAAGAGCGTCATCTTAATATCTCTAACAGTGTTATTTTATTTGCTGAGAGATTTAAAAGAGGAGGAAAACATGGAATGCTAATTCTAGTTTCCCTCTACACTGTCATCTCCCCAAATACAAATTATACTCAGACAGCTGTGGACAACACACTTCAAGTCTCTCCAAGCATAGCAAACAGCTGCTTCACAAAGCAGGATGGTCATGTGGATTTTTGGCCGCTAAATTTAGGCTAATGTGGAGTAACGTTGTGATGCACCCAGCATTGTCTTCAATGCTTCCCAGTACTCTCTCTGCACGACTGCCCTACACTGTGAAGCACCTCTTCTCTCTGCTTGGAGTGGCTGAAGCATGCAAAGCACTGTTTATCCTTCTCAAGCAGCTCTAAATCAGACCACATCATCAGCTCTTGTTACTAGTCAACAACATACAAACCAAATTAATTAGCTTTACACCATTGTCATGCATGTATAGAATTGAATCCATGATAAATCACCTTGTTTCCTAAGAAATACTGACGTATTTTCACACGGCTGCAGTTTGAGTTTGCTGCCATATCGTGCCTGCGTTTAGAGAGGGTAGAGCTGAGCACTCAGTGGCAGCTGAGTTTACCAAAACAATCTCTCCGCCCAAGTGAGCCCTCACCCACAGCGACCTTGGTCTCATTTAAAGTAGAGTGTCTTGTCTGACCTTTTCAGTAGACCTTGCACTTGTAAGAAATGTCCCTGTCAATATGAGTTTTCATGGACCACTTACAGTATTTCAGCTTTTCTTTCTTTGGACAGTATTCTCTGAGGAATATTGGGCTATGGCACAAAGAAGACAACAAACACAAACGAATCCAGCAAATGTATTATTTATATTCAGATCTTTTTGAACAATTACTTTAGTTCTGCAATTGTATTTTAATTGTAAGGACACACATGTTTATTCTGTTGGCCCCATTTAAAGGACAATTCTGTGCACTTCCTGCATGAGACACTTTTTATTAATACTTGGGGCCATTACTACTAAGCTCAGTTTTATCACTGTGGATTTTTCTGTCCTGTTTGTCAGAAATTTACGCACACAGCCAGTCGTCAAACCCCATCAGGCCAACACAAAAATTAGTTTAAAATGTGTCCTTCATAACCTCCACACTGCAGTGGTACTGAACTTTTCTAGATTGATTTTTACACTGAATAACAAAGTGTTTTTCACCTTGTAATTTAAACTGATTAAATTTCAGTGTTTTCACATTATGCAGCTTTAGAGTTAAAAAAAATTGTAACACCTTTTGCAGTAAGGCCAACATTTTACACTGTTACAACTCAGGAGCAGTGTCAAAACAAAAAACTGGAATCTTGAACCTGTCAGTGAATTCTTGTAATTTATGAAAGTTTAATGTGAATCTGTCAGAACTTTAAGTATTTGCCGAATGTGTTCTCTGCTAATGAGGACAGGTTCTGACATGGTTCGATGTGGAATACCTGACACGCTGGTTCTTTGTGATCATGGGCTCTAATACCTTCTTTAATCAACACAGCTTGGTCGAAGGTATTCAGAGGGCATTTGTCTCACCTCGCCAGCGACACTCGCTGGCAGATGCTTTGTATATCAGGCCTGGTGGATCAATATGTTATTAGAGAACAACCTCTCGGAGGCATGTCAATTAATTCTGGGCTGTCAGCTGCCCCCCTTGCATTGTCCAGTGGGGCTGAGGCAGAGCAGTGGGTGTCTTTTTAACTTGGTGCCTGTGGAGGATTTGCGACCTTAGCTGCTTCAAGGTTTCATCCACAAAGCCTAAGTAGTGAGCAGTACAGACTGGTTGTCCACTGATTACATAGACTTATATAAAATATATGAAACTGCACCACACATGTTTTTCATGTTGAAAAACATTTAATCACTTTATATGTACTAACTGTACTGTATGTGTAATGCAAAAATATACCAAGTACGTACAGAAGTTAAAGTTGTACGATGTAATAAGACCTGAAGCAGCCCTTTTGCCCTTTCATTTTTTACGTTAATTATTGTCAATTCTATTCTTTCTACTTAGTTTTCACCCAAACAAATCTAAAATTCCTAAGCCATTTTCTGATGAACTCCGGACATGTCTAGAGAATCAGGTCTCGACATGGCTGAGGTTTCCCTTTGAAACATGTGGCACACAACAGGAGATTGTCCGTTCTCACTGAGTAGAAATGCTGCTTTAGATGAGGCAAGGACTGCAGCCTAGGTGGAGCATACAGGAGGCAGGACATGATGCAGCCGCTGTGTGATCTGGTCTTAAACAATAGTCTCTTGCTCTTCATTGAATTTGCCCGATGATTTCGGCAGCACCTTACCAACAAAAATTCTTAATCTTTTGCCATCTCTCCAGTCACACATTTTCATTGCCGTCTTCATATGACTCTTCTTTTTCACCCTTGAGTTTTTGTTTTTTTTCCTGATTTCACATGTATGATTCATGCCCACTCCCTTGCTATGAATTCTCCTGACTGTTACCTGATTTACTTACACATGGGCTCAACTGGATGTTCCACAGACTTTGTACTAGGGCACTGGCAAGATTGAGTCCATTTAATGTTGGAAGTAATGTCTAGATAATTTCAGGTTTGCAGTGCATGTGTGAAAGGGGCTCTAGAGTATACGGAGGGTACCAGGAATAAAGCCATGACTGAACTGTCATGGAGAACCAGACAAACACCCTGTCACCCTGGTTTTACTAGTTGAACTCCATATGTCAGAAATATTAACACAAACTTTACAGCAGTGGTGCCCAAACTCTTTAACTTGTGATCCCTTAAATAGAACCAGTGTCCATTTGTGGCCCCTCATCACAGGTTGCATGTTGGCGGAAGAGTAACTTTTCCTTCCCAGATTTATTTATTTGAGTTTTTAGAGGCCCAAATTAAAAATATCCAGCAATTCATGAGGCAAATAAAAAGATAAAGGCAGTCTGGGGACAAAACAAAGAAAAAAACCTTGAAATATATTTTTACTTCTGCTTTCCTTTGTTAATCATCTTGCCACACCTGAGGTTTACCTGTGACTCCTTGCTTATATTTGTGGAGCTTTCAACCACCTCTCATTGTCTGATAAGTTTGCTCCATAAGTTGTGATCAGCGGACAGATTGACGCCTGAATCACTTGTCACTAAACTATAAAAACTCATCATAGCACATATTACTCTTACTGTAGCTGTGTTTCGATCCAAAAGAACAGAGGGCCCCGGTCACATCTTACAACAGTATGCTCAGCACATATTGGGATTAAACACCAAATACTGGAACCAGTTGTTGTCTGTTCAAGAACTTCTTGCAAAAGTTTGGATGACACCCTCATTTGGAGGATCTGCCTCAGAGTCAGACGAAGGCCCGGAGCCACAAGATTAGTCTTTCTCCTATCTTGAACTTAGTTATTTTTCTCTCAGAGTCTGACATTTTTTTGTTTGGCTTATGGTTGTATTGTGCTTTATTTGCCAGCAAATCTAGTATCGACTGTTTTGGAAAATATTCAGTGTTTGCATAATTTGAAGTAGCCTGACAAATTTCAGAGGAATGATGTAAAGGCTGCAGTCTGTCATAGGTTTTACTGCATGCATTACTGTTTTCCACCACTGTTTACCTGGAGAGGGTGAATGCAAAAGAAGTTCATGCTCCTGAGGGAGACAGAATACTGTTACTACATATTTTCTGTGTCAATTGAAATTAAGTTGGTGGCTGTGTGTGGGAATAGCTGGGTATTTTCTAAATCCGCCATAAAGGAGTTGGCTGTAGTGTGTGCCCTCACTCTGCCACAGACAGACAGAAGTATTTCCACAGACAGAGAGCAATGAGATAACCTGGATGACTCATGGCACTTTTATAGAAGGCTCTTTTCACATAAAAATCTTCACACTCTTCGAATCAATGCCTTCTAGCGAGCCGCTGCACCATCAATATGTTGACGTTCTCTTTGTGCCGCCTGTTACAGTTTTCTCAGTTCTCAGGATTTAACATCACACAGCAGGGGGACTGAGGGACCAGTTTCTTGAAGTAAAACCTCCAAGACAGCCTGTCCAGCCATTTTCTAAGATTGACCCCAAAATCCAGCACTCTCCACAGATTTCTCTCTAGACATTTGAAGTAAAGTCATTGTGCCGGCACCGGATGACAAAGATGGAGAGACTATTGTTTAAAAATGTGACTGATGGTTTTCCTGCCTGCTCTGCCTTGAAGAGAGAGATGGTGTTGATAGATGAACCAATACACTCCAAACTCTTTCTTCTTTAGGTTTGCTGTGTGTGTTGTTTGATTCACTTTTCTCCTGCTGAGGTGATATTTCACCTGTTTGCGGTGACACAGCGCAGCAGTGCCGGTCTCTGGCTGTGGATGTCTTCATTAGGTTACATCTCTATATTTTTTTATTTTTTGACTGCTGAGCTAAAGGCTGTGTCACGGCGCTTTGCTCTTCCTCGTTTCATTGCCATAGAAAGCTTCAGTCGAACATATCTTATGACATCTAATAGCGTGTTATCTGAACTAAAAAAAACATGGCACAGAGTTGTGTTTAAGGTTCTGCATTAAATCAGTGGAGAGAGGCAGGAAGCACGGTGATCAAACAGCTACTGTTGGTGGAGCGATATAAAGAAATATCACTTCATTAAAATTATGCATACAGATGTATCGGAGGAAGAAAATGTTGGAATGAAGAACTGGTGCAAATATCATGAACCTTTTAAATCTAACTTCAGTGCTGCACATTTAAAACAAACATAATCTAATGTAAATCTTCTTAAAGTAAACTGCAGACCACTTTCATATTTCATATTGTAATGAATGCATTATATGTGTTAGCACATTATGTCCTGTGAATACTTCAACAGAAATGAGTTTTCCTGATAATTTTCTTGACTTTACATCTGATTATCAGTCTGTATTATGTACAGGCTTCTTTTGCGACAAATTAAGTGTTTTCTTCTCCCTGCCACTTGGCCATCGTTCTATGGACTGTTTGGTTGTTTTGACTGCATTCTTTTTTCATGCAGGATGAGGCAGTTTAGTAGTAAGTAATGGCTCTGTGATTATAGCGTGGGATCAGGTCTTCTTTGTGCCCTTATCCTGTGAGATGTATTCTAAGTTTATACCTTGAATAACCCTTATACTTAAAAAATAACAGTTGCATTTGTTGCATTACGTTTCAGTTGTTCTCAAGCTCTCTCTATAAAACAACCCCTCTCAGTGCACAATTGCAAGGAATTTAGTGATCTCACCATCTGTAATCCAAAATATCATCAAAAGATTCAGAGAATCTGTAGAGAAATCTCAGCATATGGGGGATAAGGCTGAAACCAACATTGAATGCCCGTGATCTTTCATCCCTCACAAGGCGCTGCAGAAATACTGATATAATTTATAGAGGATATGACTACATGGTCTCTGGAACACTTTGGACAACCACTGGCAGTAAACACAGTTCATGGCAGCATCTACAAATACAAGTTTAGACTCTACCATGCAAAGTGAAAGCTATATATGAGCAGAGTCCAAAAACACTGCTGACTTTTTGGAGCTCCAGCTCATCATAGATGGACTGACACAGAGTATAAAAGCGTGCTGTGGTCTGACGAGTCCACATTTGAAATTGTTTTTGGAAATCATGGATGTTGTATCCTCCAGACTCAAGATTGTTACCAGCACAAAGTTCAAAAGACACCATGAATCCTGAAAGGTACATACAGGTTTTGGAGCAACTTAAGCTGCCATCTATTCAAAGTCTCTTCCACTGACGTCCCTGCTTATTCCAGTGACACACTGCCACATTCTGCACGTTACAACAGCGGGGTTTTGAAATATCAGAGTGTATGTACTAGACTGGCCATAACTTGGGTGTCTATTGGGATTGACTTGCTTCTGGTGCCAGCCTCAAGTGGCCTTAAGAACTGACGTTTTTGGCACTTTTGTGTTGGCTGGTGGAGGTTGCCACTTGATCGCAACCACCTGTGAAGCTTCGGCGAACCCTAGTGGGGCTTGGGACCCCCAGGTTGGGAACCAATGGCATAGGGCCCCACAGATTGCTCAAAAGAACTGGCTCCCTGTCATGTCAAAGTAGGTGTGGGTGTTTACAACTTTGATGAGAGGATAAAGCTGAATTATCCTGCTGGTCAAGAAAAGAGAAGATTAAAAAATATGGTGGTCAATTGTTGGAATCAGGTAAAGTTGAGGTGCTAGCTTACAGTGCATCTCTCTAGACTGTCTGTCTTGCTAACCTTGCTGTGCAGTGAATCCCTCGGTCTGTCTGCGTCCTGCTTGTTTGCCATTCACCTCCAGGGCTGGGTTCTGTGACTGACAGAACTATTCATTACGTTTGATAAATGCCAATGGGCAACAGTGTTTATAAACTGCAGCTCGGAAAAGATATTAGCATTATACGTGAACGTGCATTCATATGCGCATGCACAAAATAAAACCACAGTCTAAAGACACTGATTATTTAGTCTCCCAGCTAAGGTTTAGTTACAACTCTGGTATAGTGCGGGGTGGAAAGTATGGATTGACATTGATTACTGATTAAATGTAGAATCTATAATGTTGATTAGCTGGGCATACTGGGCGACATGGATGCACATCTCTCAGTAAATGGTATTCAGCCAAGCCATTGCATGAATAGGCCTACTTATATATTTTATATTTTAAAATGTATTAAAGGAAATCTAGGGTTGATTTTTATATTGTTTATGTCTCATTCTGGATTGATTAGGCTTATTTATTCTTAGACTGATAGATAGACCAAACTGTTCTAAAGGAAGGAGAACTGTAGTGGGAGCACTGGGATGTCGCAGAGTCACAGTCTTTTTCAGCTTTGGGTAGCTCTCTCTTTTTTTCCCCAAACCATGTGTTTTCCTGGACCAGTAATAGATTCTGGACTTGTAGATTGCAATTTGGGAGATGCCATTGGTTAATAGTGCAGATGTTACTAGTATACGCACATAGAATTCAGACTTTTTTAATTGAAAACTGCAATGAGAATAAATTAAGTGTAAGAGGTTCACAATGTTGGTAATTTGATGCATTTGGTTTATCATTCTTCCCTAGAGTAATCCCGTCTATTAAAAGCCTTGATTAACTGATTCCTCGTTATTCCTGCCTTTCTTATCCGCCTCTTCCTTCAACACCACCTTCCTCCATCCCCTGTTAAACTTATTTTAGCCTAAATGCATCTTAATCACCTCTCCTCTGTGGCTGTCCAAGGCTTTTTCCCCTTTTTCCCTTTTTTGTGTCTTCCCTCCCCTTTTCGTTCATTTCACACCACTTCCCTTCGTCAGCTCCTCTTTACACCTTTTCGACCAGACTGCCAACCTCTGGGGATGCTAGTTCCTGTTGATATGCAGAGCGCCTCTCCTTCCAATCAGTACTTCTGAAAGGTTGTTACTAATGGTCCCCAAGGAGGAGAATCAACCTTGAATACGTACAAGGCCTCTGCCGGCATTTTGCAGGTGCGCTGGGCACTGGGAGTGTCACATCTTGCTTTCCCTCTTGTCTCCACCAAGGCTCACTCGGAATATAATGTCTATGAAATGGAAATACAGCCAATTCATCTGGCTTTTATTGTCTCACAGGAACGTTCTGAATGATTAAACACACAACAACTTTATTTATACCTAAGGATGCTGCGCAGTGCTTGTAATCAGAAGGATCTGGTACATGAACATAATAGTTTTGTAATTAAGAAGGAGCTCTAATAGTGATTGTTTAACCGACCATTTAAGTACTGTTTCACTTTGTGTCACGCTATCACAGTCACCCATGCTGCTGTGTGTTGTAGCAAGTCACGTAAAGCCTTGCCTATTTTTATTTATTTATTTTTTAGTGGAGACAAGAACAGGGTGTACAATTTATGATGATGGGCAGCCACAGTCTTGAGCTTCTGAGAATAGCTTGATTATTCTACTGGGAGAAGTGCGTGGATGGGGAGAGGCATTCCATATGTTACACTTAACAACCAATGAAGCTGCGATTCAGAGAGTTGAGGCAGAAAGAGCTGACAGCGCTCGTCCACACCCCTGGCTTTCTCCAGCACAGCCGAGGCAGGCAATAATCTAACTATAATTAACGGGTATAAAGCATGTCATGCAGCCATTAGACCAAATAGCTGGCAACCAATCAACTATGACATTGATGGTAAAAACCAACCACAGCTTTATAATTCAGCTGCGTTGTAAGACGGAAAATCTGTTTTAAGAATTCTACGGTTTGGTGCATAACTCTTTTTGAGTCAATTGACAGATGATTTTTATGTAAATGTTAATAACTCAGGCCTTGTCATGTTTTCATTTTAGTCAGGATGTTGCTGCAGAAGGTGACAATCAGTGTTGGCAGTATGTGCATGCATTTGTGTACTTACGCATGTGCGCACACACAAACACATACACAGAGTCTCTCAGTAATTGGCTGCGAAGTCCTTTGGCAGTGATATCAAAATGAGTGTTAACATTTTGGGATTATAAATAAGGTTTTGCTAATGATTTACTAATTATGTAAAGATCAACAACAATAATTTAGCACATTATATTCTGTTTAGATGTGGCCAACCATTGATATACATGCAATGTATTTTTTTTTTACCTTGCTTTTGACCATTTTTAAGTGCTATTATTTTTAGGATAGCCTCTGATCATAAGCACATCCCTAACAAATCAAATTATTTCAAAGGGATACTTTGCCTTATCAGTGTGGGTAGTATGAGTGAATGAACTGTGGTAAACTTCCCTCCATCTTACCAGCGCCTACATCTCAGATCTCAGCTCAGATCCGCCAGATGATGCGTTTTACTGGCTCTAGGCCTGTACCAAACTACAGATTGTACTTTTGCTTCTTCATATGTCCACTGCTACCACGGACACAAAGGGAATAGAAGCGGCCTCTTTCTCTCGCTCAAACTCAGTCCAAACTCAGATCAAACTGTAAAACTAGGCAGTGCTGATCAAATAGAGACCAAGATTCGTTGCTGTATTCTGAATTTCTTGCCTGAGTTTTTTTCAGAAACATATTTTAGCTTGATGTTTAACTGTACTTCGAGATCGTTTGTTACCTGCTGGCTACTAGGGGTGGATGATATGGTCATAAAATATTATCATGATATTTCAGGGTATTTTTGTGATAACAATATTCTTGATATTATGACAAAAAAAAAAAAAAATATTAGTTTAAAAACACAGAATTGCAACAAAATAAGTGATATAGTTTTACAGTTTGCCTTCAGATATTCAGTAAAAACTAAAATGATCTCTCATTTCTTTAGTTTGTGAACAACAACAGTAACTCAGAGTGAGATTCAGATTCTGTATACATTATTCATTGTATAACAAAATGAAATCTACCACAAATTACACATTTAAACAGCTCCCAAATACAAAAAATGTCCCCTGGGATTTATATATATATATGTAAAGAGAGGAGAGGGAGAGACGCTGTGCTGCGGCCAGAGGAGCCGCTGAATGAGTTCCCTCTGAGCGCTAAGTCGCTAAAAGAGTCTGAGAAGTCCGCGGCTGTTCATAAAACATTCAGGACGCCACAGTTTATTCCACAATACTGAAGCTGCTCCTCCTTTTGGAACCACCACAGTGTTGGTAATGATTTTGCTTTCATCCATGCTTGTTGTTGCTGTGGGTAACAGAAATATCACGAGCATCACAATATGAATTTTTCATGATATTAAAAATTATACCAATAATATCATGAACAAGATGATGTGGTACACCTCTACTGGCTACCACATTGTTTCCTGTTTCATAGCGGCAAAGCTTGTGTTACTTTACCCACCAGTGACAGCTTTTGATGGTCAGGTGCAGCGCAATGCATTCTGGTAATTGTAGGTTTTCTACTTCTTGGTCAAAAGTGAATGCTGGAGCCCTTTTCTCTGTTTTCTCTGGTCACATAACCAATTTCAGAAGTACTGCATTTGTGTCTTTCTGCGTAGACAGCCTTATTTTGTAAGTGAATAGTGAATTATTATTCAAAAATGTGTGCTTGTCCCCACTGGATATTGTTGTTCTCTTGAAAAGAGGTCAAACTCTGCACTTAGATTCAAAGTGACACAGACTCATGAGGGTGACAAAAGAACATAAAAAAGTTCCCCTCAGGCACGTTATTCTGCAAAAATACAAACTCACATGATTAATTGAAAATCAAAACATCAGAAGTTGTGCTTCCATAATCCTGATACATAAGGACCTGATATCCCATCATGCTTTGGATTATTTTTAAAAACAGCTTGAAAGGGAGAACTTGGGTGATCTGTGGATGAAAGTTTTCAAAGATGTTTTACTATAACCGTGTAAAAATACACTTTTGCAAGTAAAGAGAACACATGTATTTCTTTTCTGAGCAGTGGTTAAATCACACTGAGCTGAGCTATCATATACACCGTTTCTAAGAAAAGGACTGTACATGTGGCAAAAGGTGAAATAGGTCTACACTATATCAGTCAGCAGTTACAGGAGATTCTTAATGCAGCTCCTGAGACCATTTACCACCCGCATAATGAAAACATCAAATGGTTTCTTGCTGAAGAATGAAGTTGCATCAAAACTTTGTGCACAGTGTGCCAGCTGAGAGGTGCTGGAAAGGGCAAGAACAGCATCAAAGGAAACAAGAAATACTGCTGTTTCGGTTGAAACATCACACGCTCTAATCTACCACCAGTGGATTTGGTGGAGAATGATTTTTAATTTAAAGAACATTTCATTTACAGTTTCATCAGGTCCATCTGTGTTACAACACGTTATTTAAAAACACTAGTGCACAACACAAAGTGCTGCATATTCTTTTATTTTGTCAATTACATGAGTTTAATTATTATGTGAGGTACTTCAAGGCTCTATGTTTAGACCTTTATAGTTAACTCCATGTCTATACAGGTCAATGAACAGGAGAGTCCAATATAGTTAGATTCGTAATATAGTTGGATTAATAATAAAATAAATAGCACTTGCTTAATACTGGGAAGGAATTTATTATTATCTGCTATTTTATTCATAAGTTTGCGATTTGCATGTTGATCTTTAGGGGCTGTGTCCGTCAAAGCTTTTTTCCTGAGGCCAGCATAGTTTTAAAAATCTGTGCAGTGGGAGTGCTGTGTATTTATGCTACACTACAAATGCCAGTAACATGATGAGGCACTGAGCATCTATATTGCGCTAAGCTAAGCTGCCCTTTTGGCATTTTTTTCCTGACCAGATTTGAAAAATGCTCAACTTTGAGTAAAATGCTCTGCTCATTACTGTCACTTCTTACCCAGCTGTTCAGTCACAATGGAGAAGGGACAAATACCACAAAGACCAACCGTCATTCATGAACCCACACCGACAGGCAGGTCCGTCCTCTCTACCTACGTGCTTCAGCCTTCCCTCCATCCAGAGCAACCAAAGCATCAACTGAACAAAAACGCTGTGCCCCCAAAGCGCTCTCAAATGCTCACAGCTCGGTGTTTCCTGAGGAACACCTGGTGTTTTCAGCTGGGGAAAAATTGCTGTGGTGGACATGGAGCCTTATTAGCCTCAAACCATAGGCAGTGCCAGGGGTGGTATTGTGGGGTTTAGGCCCCCTGTATTTTTAGCAAAGCCCCAAATCTTTTACTATGATTACATGTGGGATTTTTTTCTACTAAACCCTCATAGATGTTGTAGAGATTAATGGGGAATAGTGAGAGCAAAGCGCTGATGAAATGGAAAATGTCCCTCCCCCATGTAGTTTATGTGCTCTGGCCTTGTCACTGAAGTGCTAGCCAGGAGGGTTTCCAGTCAACAGCTTTTATGTCCAGGCCATTAAAATTACGCAAGTAAAGTAAACACAGCGTTTGGCAGCTACATTTACTCATTTACTGCTAATAACAATAGTTATTTTTGAAGAATTATATATTTGTCAGTATTTATCAATGGAAGTGTGGCCCTGTTCAGTCATTCAGAGATATCTGTGCTAACCCTTGGATCTCCACTGTCTTCACCTCACGACATACTTACCTGTAGTGCCATTTATCAGTCTAGTTGTGTTGGTGTGAGTTGCCAAGTTGTAGATATTGGCCGTAGAAGTATCTCCCTTCTCTTAAATACAACAAAACTAGATGGCACTGGGCTCGTGGTAAAGCGCCAAAAATACAGTTCAGTCAGACAACTCACATTTTAGATGTTTATTTCAACAGCAGACCATGGCGTGTAGACTCCTCTCTCATTGCTCCCTGCAGATATGTTCACATGAGATATTGGGGAGTGATGATTTCATATTCCTCCCCTTAGCCAGAGCCTGTAGGTGAATGCTGGGGTGGAGGTGGGGCCGAAAGAGCAAGCAGCGGTACTGATGCCGGGCAGCAGCGGCATAGACAATACAAAGGGAGAGCTGGGAAGATTTTGCAACCTAAATAGAGCTCCAAGTTGGGAGGGTGTGTTTTGTAGATGACATATGGAGAGTGATGTATGATGTATGTGTATAAATCAGTGCTGCTCAAGTTGACTACCTGAACTAGCTTGCAGACGTTGCTCCAGATCTTATTGTGAGCAGTTTTATGCAGGAACTATTTTCTTTCTACCAAACTTCACCTGCCAAAAGGAAGTGTGCATGTGGACTGTCCCTTTGAAGCTGTTTTGATAAATGCATATTTTAACACTCTATCACTCTAACAGTAGTTTGATATTCCACATTATCACAAAGTCAAAGTGGCTGCCAGTTACTAATAAACATGGGAAACACACACAAAAAAACTTTATCAGAAACAGACTTTTTACTTTAAAGCTTCTTTTGAAGACTGCTCAGCAATTCAGCAGGAAATAAAAACACTAATGCACTACTGCACTTTATCCTTTGCATAATTTTTACAACTTTTCTCTGGGAATGTGATGAAGCGGTGCATTCTACAGTTTTATAGATGCCTGTTTTTAGAACAAACTCGACGAATAAACTTCATGACTTTGATGTGCGAAGATTACAATGTTGAACTGGCTTCCTGTATGTCCCTCCGTCATTGTGAGTATCCTACAGTTGGCCACTAAAACAAAATTGAGCAGTATTACTAGGAATATTGCTAAGCATTTTTGATAATAAAAGCCATACTATGCATCTTTGTTGCCAGCAAAACTAACTTGCTTTACATTCACCTATTTTGATGAATTGATTTTACACAGTTTGGCATTGTCTTTGTTCATAATGGGTTACTTGGAAGGATTGAATGTTTACTCAGCAAATGATCAGACAAGAAATTACTCTTAATGGAAACTATGGATCCTTCCCAACCTCATTCTTCGCATGCTCACAGCTTAAAGATCTGCTCCTATAGACAGTCACTGACAGCAGCAGAATTTACAGTACGCTGGAACGTAGCCAGAGTACGACTTGTGTGAGCAGTGAGAGGATGAGCTTTGTGTGTGGCGCTACATGCTCTATACAAACAAGTGATTATTTTTATAAAATTGTAATGCAGTTACATAATTTTACATTACATGCAAAGTGTCAAATTCTCTGTATCCTTTGCTCATCACACATTACAACAAACTTGATGTTGCAAATAATTTGCCATATGTGTTGTTTAAGTGATCAGTTCCTTTAATCTGAGTATCGCTGCTATAACAGTCAAGACTTTGAAGGTTAGGGTGTATTTAAAATCAAAGTTCTTCTGTACAGCAGTATCTTTCATTATGGTGCTAGTTAAGTGTGGGCAGCCGAGTGAGCCGATTGAAGCAAACATGAAACACGTTGCTCGGTCTTCCACTTACACTGAATGCAAGTAGAAAAGCAGCAATTTTGAATAAATAACAAGAAGTTTTAAGTTGGTGCAGAGCTGAGTTTTTAGTGTGCAGCAAGCCCTTTCTTCATTTCTGATTTATGCTTCAGCAGACTTTTACTTAAAGTAAGACAACCTCAACCCCGAGGTTTATTTTCTGCTCATAATTAATGGAAGTTTAACATAAGAGGAGGCATAATGGAGCAAATCCGTGTTGCAGAATGTGTGTGATTTTGTGCAGAGTACAAACACATCACATCAGAATGTTAACTCAAGGTTTCATTGTCCATTCTGTGTGGAGTAGACAACAAGACAGAAGCACAGACAGACATCTGTCCATATACTTGATGTCCGCGCTGCATTTTCAGTACATTCATCCATTTTTTAACACCCACTTATTCTTTTCAGGGTCGGCCTACCCCAGCATGCACTGGATGGAAGGAAGGGAAACACCCTGGACAGGTCAGCAGTTCATCACAGGCCTAACACGCGCATTCGCATTCCCACTCACATCCACACCTAGGAGTAATTCACAGCCTCCAGTTCAACCTGAGAAAACTGTAGCACCCAGAGGATACAAACCCAAGACGCATAAATAAAAATGCTGCATGCCATTTCAGACCACAACAGCAACACGTCTTCCGCAGCCAGGTAGATAGCAGATTGCCCTCCACCCACGCCGTCCTTTGCATTATGTAAATTACAGTTTCTGGACGTAGGATTGGTTCTAAACATCCATCCTGTCTATTAGCTAACTGAAAGAAAGCTGTTTAATGAGCAGGAGAGAAGAGACAGCTGCAACAAGTGTTGACAGGAAAGAGGAAGAGGATTGCTTGTTATATATTGTTATATTTGCTGACAGTAACGGGGCAGGCACAGTAACCTTGGGATGCATCATTTCCTCTTTGTTTAATCTGTGAGCGATTGCACCCTGTTGTTTTTTTTTTTTATAGAAAACACACATTGTTGCATGGTCATACATCAAGAGAGGAGCCCAGTCACCGATGCTGTCCAATGTGTGCAACATACGTGGGGGATTTTTTGCAGTGGAAAGGATGGAAAGAGTAGAGGATCTTTTACAAAGCTATTTTTCCTTGTATTTGTTTCAGGCTGACATAATCGCAATGAAGCAACTGATCCGTTCAGATACTTGATAAAATACCACTTATACTAACACCTTCTTTGTACGGCTCAAATTAAGTAGAAAACAGGATCACAAGAGAGATGTACAAATGTAAATATGGAGCAGACAAACCTGAACATGCAAGTGCGAAACTTCAAAATGAAAAGGTGTGCCTAAGCCTACAAGAAATAGGTCAGACTGTGAGACATAGCTGTCAGACTACTGAGAGAACAGCATTTTTTTTACACATACTCTGCATGCCACTATTACAGCTTGTCCTTTCGGTTATGGTGTGATTCAGGATGTTGCAATGGTGGGAAAGCAAGCAGGACCTGCTGTCTTGTAATTATAGTGAGAAGAAGGTACAGTTACTGGTTGAATATTTCTGGAGCTGCATGGGCAGCCTCACTGCCTGTCACATATAAAGCAAACAGCTTTGACTTTATTGGCTGCGTGCATCTGCAGCTGGAGCTGTCAGACACGATCCTTGAAAAAAACGTTATTAGTGTTTCCAACTCTCCTGTTTCTCATCTTTGCCACTGCGCCGCAGTATTAAAGCAGCAATAAAGAAGGACATGCGAGTCAGGGTTGCATTGACTTTACATGTCAAAAAATACAGGTGCAAGAGATTGTACCTACCTACCTATTAAGTGTGCTGGTGTGTTTAATTTGAGCCAGAGGATATCTTTGTTATGGTGAGGACTGATTTAGTG
Organism: Epinephelus cyanopodus; assembly: GCA_026686955.1. Taxonomy (NCBI): domain Eukaryota; kingdom Metazoa; phylum Chordata; class Actinopteri; order Perciformes; family Serranidae; genus Epinephelus; species Epinephelus cyanopodus. The sequence goes on from CM048935.1 coordinate 8,904,536, forward strand.
CTTCATGAGATGCCAAGGTCTTACAGCGATGGCTACTGATGCCTGTTCAGCAGGTGCTATAAGTGTCATGACCGATGTCCCATAAAAAGACTCCTTATCATCCTCAAATACAAGTTACGGTATGATACAAAATCATCTCAGTAATGTTTGAGTTTTTTAAAACAACTAAATCATATTTAATTATACAAAATTCTGTATATTAAAGAAAAATTGGTAATTGGTGCTTTGGTAACTTTTTCTACTACAGAAGCAACTTCAAGATGCATTTGAGAAAATATTGGCAGTGGCCCAGTTTCTCAGTAATATTCAGTGCTTACGGTCAGCCCTGTCCCCTAGTAATTGGGTTGATATACAACTAATTTGAAACAGTAAATCAGATTTTGAGGGGAAACATAATGCAGTGTGAATTATGCTTTCTATTAACATAATAAGGAAATGCTACTAATTAACTTACCTGGCAAACCACAAGAATTTTGATGCTGAAGTTATCAGCAGATTGCTCACTGACAGCATTTGTTTTTACCAAAATACACCTTCCACTGGTAGTGAGTACAATATTATTTTTTATTATTACATTTTTGTCAATCAACGAAATCGTGATCTTTCCTGAACTTTAACCAAAGTGTTTTGCTGCCTAAAGCTAACCACAGATAGGAGTCTGGAAGTAAACCCAGGATTCTTGTGTCAAAGCTCTACATCCACAGTCCACCATCTACCCTCCGACCACATATATGTAGTAGGGCTGCAACTAATGATTATTTTCATTGTCGACTAATCTGTTGATTATTTCTTCGATTAGTCGACTAATCATTTTATCGAAAAATGTGTTAAAATGTTGAAAAATGTCGGCCTGTCTCTCCCAAACCCCAAAATAATGTCATCTAATGTCTTGTTTCGTACTCACGCCAGAGGGTTTTAGTTCACCATCATGGGAGAGTGTGTAAAGCTGCCAATATTTGAAAGTAACAAGCTGCAATAAGAGTATTTTGGGGTACTTTAGAGTACTTTTCTACGAAAAATGACTCAAACCGATTAGTTGACTACTAAAATAGTCACCGATTATTTTAGTAGTCGATTAGTCATCGATTAGTTGACCAATCGCTGCAGCCCTAATATGTAGTAGCGCTAGGCATTATAGACAGAAATTCATATCTCGATATTTACAGGCTGAATAGCGATATGTAATATATATTGTGGTATTTTCTATAAAATGGGCTACATGTTCAGCTGCAAGTCAAAGCCACGTTTGAGATGTCACAAGCACTTTTATAAAAACAGACTGTGATCAAAATAAAATACACAGACAGGGATTAAATTCCCATGTTTGTTAAAATATATGACTGCACAACATGTTAAATGAAGAATTATATAATGAATAGCTGGGCTGTATGTTACCTTTTTTGCACACAGCACTTGAGCTACAGAGGTTTAAAGGTTTGCAGCACAGGACGCTTAACTATGACATGAGTATAAAAGTATCAAATAGGTCTGAATCCATTGTAGTTTGGAACGATTAAAAATCTTTGTGGAAGGAGTTAAAAAGTTGTTTTCCATCTGTTGGCCTTTCAAATGAATCTAGTGCTGGAAAATGATTTAAAATGTTTTATTTACTTAGGCTATTAATCTTATGCATACAGCATCAACAGAGAGGTCAAGGGAGGGAATTAAGAGACTTTGGAAGAGAGAACACTGGAATATGTTATGTAACGCAGCTTGACCCTATATTGATATAAACGGTGTTGTCTCAATTTAAATCTTGCTAGAAAATATATAGATATATTGTACGTAGTTGTTATATTGCCCAGCCCTAATATGTAGTGTTTCATTAATGCAAAGAAATGTTTTCATTAAACATAATGCAGGCAGCAGTTACGTTTTCACAGCAAGATAATAATGAACGAATTTAGTAATATACAAACGTAAGTTCTAGAGGACAGAGTTGACACAGTACATGTTGGCTCAATACTATTAACATTTGTTCAGTTTAATGAAATCTAATATTGAACTTAGTCATATGTATTCAAGACTACTTCTACTATGTGACATCTTTCTCTTCATATTTATGAATATAGTGCAGCAATATTTTACATGCAGAATGTGAAAGCAATCCACTTCCACAGGATGGAGAGAATAAATAAATAGTTAAGGGAAGTATGGAGGGAGACATCTCAGTGGGTGAGACTGGAGGTCTCTCTGTCTCTCTCTCTGCCATCTCCCCTACAGTTGTCACCTGGAAGCTTTCCGTCAGCCCCCCTCTCTCTGGAAGCCAGAGATGAGAGCCTTTCAGAGGAATGGCCTCAGGCACAGGCCTCTACGAACGCTCAACTCAACAACCCCAGCTGTTTCATGGGAGCCTCTCTTTGCGCTTCAAAAGCTTTCTACGAATGGGAACCAAGTTGGCTTCCCACCATAGGCTGCCTCATAAAGACCTTTTTCAGTTGCTCAGCTTAATATCTATATGAAAGGCTCCAACCACAAGCACACTTGGGATTAAGTACAGAAAAGGAGTAGGATTTAAACTAACAAAAAGTAAAATTTTTCGATACCTTTAACAACTGATATTCCGAGTCTCATGAAATTTGGGATAAAATCAAACCTCACGGGAGGCTGAAAAAGCCATATTGCCTCAATTCAAAGCCTGACAGAGAGCTAACAGTTTGACAGAACAATACTGATCTCTGTGTGGCATTGTGCATTGAAACATGTGCTGTGTGGGGTTTCAGCATCAACACAACCCACTGAAAAGCCACAAAACAAATAACATGAAGCAATTAGGGAATTAAATATGAATTTGTTGTGTTATTGTGCTCCCTGTCAGCTTTGGTCTGTCACTTTAATCACATATAAATCACAGGACAATCTGAATCAGCCTGGAAACTGTCTTGAAATTTTACTCTGATGGATGATGGTGCTTAACTTCATGACAGGGTAATAACTATGAAACAAACTACACACAGACACCAACACACACACAGACACACAGATATTATAGGTGCTGTATTTGTACCCATTGGAAATATTATAATTTACACAAGATTTAAATATGTGGGTTCAAGTGAGGCTACTAAAAATAAACATGCTGTTTCCCCCACGTACTGCAGCACAGCCACATATTTCTGCACCAAACCCACATGCAGATACACCCTGCGCTTAAAATTCAGCCCTCAAGTTTATCTTTGAATGGTGGGTGTTGTTTCCATGGAAATGGTATTTTAACCTGCATTAGGGACAATGCTTTTCCTTTTCACCCTCTAACAATTTTGTTAAAAAACACTGCATGTGGCGACTCCGCTCGCCCAGAACTTTTGTTGACTCGAACAAATTAAACCAGCATCCAGCTGTTTGTTTTGAAATGAAATCTGAGCACTCAGACAAGCCAAGGAGCATCTCACTTGGCAGACCAACGAAATGGTAACAACATTAGAGCTGACATAGTGTTTTACTACAGTCCTGGGCAATCATCAGGATCATTCATCTGCACATTCAAACTCTTTACTTTCTCATTTGTCAAGCCAGCGGCCTGGCTCGAGGCTTGAGCCGGGCTATTGCAAGCTAGCATGTTGCCTGTGATGTATGACGCTATGATAAGCATCCCGGTGCAGAAAATATGGATCCCTGTTCCAGATGTGATTTTAAATGTCCAGTCTTTGATGTAAATGCAAACAAACAGGTAGTCTGGCCAGGAAGCCGAGATATGGATCTATTTTTTTCATGCTGAAATTGATGTGTAGGGCTTCTGGTATTGGATTTACTGTACAGCACATGATGTGTGAGGTAAACGGGTGGCTCAGGCTGAGAGTATATTTTGAGCTGCAGTGATTTAAAGTAGTCTGACATGGTGGCTCTCTGCCTGTTCCATATAAAACCCTATAGTCTAAAGACATCTTCGTCAGGTGAAATTGAAGCTCTAAATTTCTAAGGAGTGTTTTTCTGTTGGCCTGTGTCAGATACACTTGCATCCTGTCCAAGGTGTGCCCTGCCCATTTGAAGCTGGGACTAGCTGCAGCCACTCTTGACCCTGAACAGGACATGGGGTAAAAAATAGATGGGCGGATCATTCGAAGAAGAATGCTTAGAAACTTAGTCGTTACCATGCTAATCTAAGTGATCTATGTCCCAATCAGTACTGAATGCATTGTTTTCATTTTCAGTTTAGCTTTTTCACCATTAAACTGGTGGAGGAAATTGAAAGGACATGGCAGTGGCACAAACGGGTGAGACTAGTGTCCTCAGCACAATCATTGACCCCTGCTTCAAGCAATTAAATTAGCAGCTTGACAAGGAAATGGAACAGATGATGTGGATGTGGTGATGTGGTCTGACCCACAGCATCCGAAGTTTTACAATAACTTACAGAAACATTGCGTGCAATAGTCCACCTTCTCTTCACCCTCTCTATCAATGTAGGAGTTTCAGACATTTGTTCAGACATGAAGTGAAAAGTTTATGTTCGAGCTGTAATTACCTCTTCGAAATGTCGGCTGCAGTCTTTATAGGTGTATTAGACAATTTGATGTAGTTTGCCTTATGATCCAACAGGAGGTGCTCTAAGAATTTCACTATCATGTTGACCGATTGCATTCCCTACTGACCTATCACTAAACAAAGCTAATGTTAATGTGTTGTTTTGCTACGAAAATGGAGGACAATAGCAAGCAAAGCCATCCCGAGTGGACAATCACGACACCAAAACATCTGAGAAGCAGCGTGTGGAAGTATTTTGTGTTCTACACCGTAGATTGCAAAGTCACGCACAAAGAGGAATTTATCTGAGCGAATTACGGGTCATTTTAAATTTGTTCCACCTTGATTTTTTTGAAAATGTGAAAGCCCTAGTTTTGAGTGAAAAGTTTCAGCTACTGGATAGATTGCCAGGAAGGTTGGTACGAACATCTCTCCTTCAAGATAATTTGTAATTATTTCCATGTAGAGCCATAATCAGGGCAAAATCTTTATGTGTTCAATATTTAAGTTCATACCTGCAAATCTAATAATATTCCCATTAGCCTCAGCAGTACTTTGTGTTCAGTGCTAATTAGCAAATCTTACCATGCAAGATACTGTAGTAAACATGATGAACATTAAACCTGCGTAACAACAGCAGGTTATTGTTGTTATTATTAGCATGCTGATGTTAGTTGTGCCTAAGTACAGCTGCACAGAGCTGCTAATATGGCTGTAGACTCAGTATTATTAATAAAAGTTTTTGTAGTGTAATAAATGCATGTATAGCAGGGGCGTAATGTGTCCACCTTCCTTTGTTGCCACACTTTCCTGAGGCATTGTGAACTTATTCTTAAGGACCATTGTCTTGTTGTTTTTGTTTAGTTGTGATGGCAAACTTTGTGAGTGACATTCACGTCGATGCCGAGCAGTAGCAGACATTGCTGCCGCCACCAAATAAAGATATTTCTCCAATAAAACTGATTTGAAATTACCGACACATATCATAGTTTGGTGGCAAGGTCATCTCTTTTATTCAGATTATGTTGATGTAACATTTCTGCCACACAATATCAACATGCTCTCTGAGCCCATCAGAGGAAATCTCATAACTTCAAAGTGTTACAGACGCAGTTTACCAAGCGCTGAAGGTCAGCGCGGCAATCTTGTGCATCTTCCTGTATTTTTGCACAGACCCAGCGAGGAACATTTAGAATATTTATGATGGACATTTCAAATGGCAAAGTGAGTTTTCCGAGGCTGAACGAGCAATAAACACAATGAAAATGTCATAATGCTGGACTTGAAGGAAGTCATAAAACAAGCTATAACAAGTAAACAAACACCAACTTAACTACAAGACATGTCATGTCTCACTACATTCGTTCACTGGCGGCTGAATGTTAGCTGTGGTCAGCACCAGTATGGTTTCTGGACAACCACAGGAAGTGTTGGAGAGGAAGGGCAGTTTGCCTTAAGGAGGCTATTATCCAGTGCACAGTGTGCTTCCCTGGTTCACCTTCTCTCAATGTATGTTAGTTGAAATTCTCAATATATGACCCAATCTGCTCCTGCTGGCCATAAATATTGATGGAAAGCCTTCAGGTCTGAATATAAGTCCACAGGCTTTTGACTGATTTTTTTTATTATTACAATTTCTACTCCTTCCTCTGCCCTTGTCAGCATGCTGATGGCGTTGATCAAGTCCATTTGCCATTTCCCCTCTGTCCTACATGACAAAAAGCCTTATCTTAAACACAATTACTTCACAGCTAATGTGTCATATTTATATACATTATTTCTAACATATATATCATGTTGCATTTGATTATTTGGCATTTGACTTAATTATCTTGTTTAGAGTTACAAAAACTGTGTATATATATACAAAGATGATTGAATCACAGGATTTTTGAAAGACCTATATTGTGATGGGGTCTTTACCTGCTGCCACAACAGACCATATACAGATGTACGTTACTGTGTTATTGCTTGCAAATTGTATAGTAAGTGTAGTAAGAATCAGTGGAAGAACTTTGTCTTTCTGGCTACTTTGTTTAATTCTTGTGTAAACAATACAAGTTGTGCTGGGTGTCTCATGGGAAGAGAGCAGTTCTGCAACTAAAAGCGTTCATTTTGTTGAATTTCTGTCTTTTTGCCAATCTCTGAGCAAATCTGGCAGGTTTATACATGTCATTAACATTTACTAACAATCCAGCCTGCTGCTACAATTTCTCATTTTTCCACTTTGAGAATGAACCAAGTTGCCTGTAATTAGCTAACATACAGTATGCTGAAGTGTAGAGTGCTGAGTATTTAAGGAACAATTTTCAACTTTGTGTCTAATGAGGATATTACCAATGTCTCTACACCCAGGTATACTCTTTGTGCTTTACTTTCAATTCTTGAAGGGGCTCTCCCTAAACCCCCAAATCACACAAGTACTAATTTAAAGTCACTTTCACTCTGAAACAACTAAACTCAAAGTTGGCAGCCAGCACACCTGCAAAAGTAGTATTGTATCCTCTTTGCACTTTTCTTGACTCTAAACAAGCAAAGAGAGAAGGTGAGAGGATGGGAACAGTGGTTTACATCTACAATTTCACTTCAGACAGGAGCATTTCTTATGTGTGGTATATGTTGGAACATATTCAACTGAATGCAGAGCACTCATTGCAACCACAGGCACAATTAACATGTAAATAGAGGGCAGATCACAACACCAGAGGCTCCCAGTGAGGCTCACACACAGTAGGAATTGCACCCTGTAACAGATAGACCTTTATTCCCAAAATATCAGTGCGTATATGTGGGTTGTTTTTTTAACACGGGAAAAGGAGTTGAAAATAGGAAATAGACTGCAAGTTAGCATGTCCACCTGGGTGTTACAGTATGTTTCCATTACTGCCGTTTGAAGCCGATTGCAGATAGAAATGATAAATACTCTTGACCACTGCAGAGTCATTTGTCCAAGGAATTAATGCCTATTGTACCCTTTCACATTAAAGACAAAAGCCAGATGTTAGTGGGTGTTAGATGGTTTTGACCAGTAGTAAAGGGACTTTACTGAATCAAGCAACAGTGGAAACACAGCATGCATCCCAAGGTAGGATTATCAACATGGCAGACAGCAAACCAGCTGTAGTATTTTTAACCTATTTACCATCTACTTCAATGTGGAAGATGAAACAACCTCTTGCTGACTCTCACCCTTATTTCTGAGAAATACATGCCTCTCTCACATTTAGGGAATGAAACAAACCCTTTGCAGACACTGTTGCACCCATGCTGTATGCCCTATTGGACCTCCCCATGATCGGGCTGATGGGAACATATGCACGGACAAATCCCCCGTAGCTTGGCGGCAGGATATTCTCACTGTTGATGGAGCTATTGATCATGCACACATTAAAATGATGTCGAGAGCGGTAAATGCCAATGGTGGAGAGGTCCATTAATCAGGAAATCAATGGCCCTGTCAATAGGCCGCTCCAGCCCTGACAATAGATGACAGTCTGGGGGTGAAGCTTAGGGTTAGCTGTGCAGAAAGCATTCCACGGCTGAAAGTCCATCCTGTCTCACTGCTGAAGCCGTCCTGTCCTCCTTCACCCCCAGGCATGACTTCATCATTTACTAAATCCTTTTAGGGACTGCTCAGGCCCACAACTCATTGAAGGCAGAGAGCGTGAGTGGGTCATGAGTCATGGTGGGATATGAGTAAGTTCAGTGTCAGCTTTCCTCCACTTGCGCCCTAGAGACAGTCGCCTCCATGACTGAAAGGCACACAGAAGTGAAACACCCCTTGCAGTTGTGAAAGTAAAACATCAGCTGTATAGTACAGTATGATGTTGACCGGATTTCCCCCCAGCAGTAGGAGGGATCCACCTTCGAGGAAGAACACATGTTCCATTTTGGTCATTTTCTGTTGCTACTCACTTGACTACAGGTACTCAAAACAATAAAATAGTTTATTTGTGGTATTGCTTGTCCAAACTAGTTGTGAGTTGACTTTTAGATTCCAAGGATGTCGTAGTTATATGACTTGTTTCCCTCCTTACTGTCCTGTGTTTACTGTAGCTGTTGGCCATTGATTTAATTTGTTGCTACAACAAATTACTGGCTCCCTGGCCAGCACTAAGTCCACCAAGTATCTTAATGTGGATCATTAATCATAAAGCCTGTCATATTAATCAAATATCTCACTATGCTAAATTATGTGAGGTAACATTTGTCCAGCAGATTTTTCTGCTGATGGAATGGATAAGTTAGAGCAATGCATATTGACAAAGTGGGTGGAATTGTGGTATTTCACCTATGGCCTACAGACGGAGACTCACATTCACACCTTGGCAAAAAATGTACAGTCTTCAGTAGATTTGAGCTGCTCCCTGGACTACATGAAGGGACCCAGAGATCATAATCTGCAGTGACTTTGGGATCGTTTTTCTACAGAATGCTATCAATACAAATAGAAAATTACTGATTTTTATTGGCATGCTAGTGTTGTGTGTGTAGGGATCGCAATGTCTGCCTGATGGCCGGAAAATATCTCGACTATTGGATGGATATACATAAATCTATGTACAGACAGTCACTGTCCCCAGAAGACTATGCCCACTAACTGTGATCCTCTAACTCTTCCTCTAGTGCCATCAGGAGGTTGACATTTTTTCCACACATGATAGCACCTATATTAATAATTCTATTACACAGATGAGCACTTGACCTTTCCTTTAACACCACCAAGAGGTCGACATTTGTGGTTTTGAGTGAAATGTCTCTGCTGAAATTTGATACAGACATTCATGTTCTCCTCAGGATATATTCACTCTGGTGATCCTTGGACCTTTTAACAAGTACCACCAGCAGGTTAAATTTTGAAGGAGCAGTTCACACCAATATAAAATATATATTTTTTTCCTCTTATCTGTAGTGCTGTGTATCAGTCTAGATTGTTTTGGTTTGAGTTGCCAAGAGTTGGAGATAGCAGCCGTACAGATGTCTGCCGTCTCTTGGATATAATGGAACTAGATTGCACTCAGCTTGTGGTGGTCAAAGCGCCAAAAAAAATACATTTAAAAAACAAGTTAGTAATATGCGCCTCTAGGCGGGTGCACAACGCACATGAACTCTGCTCAGACACACACAGAGCAGCCACACATATGCAAAAGATAACAAATAAAAATATGATTACAATGTGAAAGGTTATTATTGTGCACATTAAAATATTTATCAGAAACACGTCTTAATGGTCAGTCATTAATCAGAATGATCTAATCGCAGCAATAATGATCATCATAATTTGTAATAATGACAAATGAAATTGTGAAATTATCTGACCAATCAATCATTTTTTTGATTGAAAACCAAAGCCCACACATTGCATTTGTTTTAACATTATATACTAGGCTACATTATATTATATTATTATATCGTTATCTGAGTGTAGAGAGGACACACATGCAAATAAGAGGCAGAACACAGCTCTAGGAAATGTGAAAACAATTAACAAACGTGGGTGCGGGAGAAGTGTTATTTTCCTTTTTTTTTCAGACTCATCACCATCTTAGGCTCTGAGAATATTCCTTTATGTTTCTATAATGAAATTCCCAGTGACCAGTTGAATCACCAGAACGCAGCACCACCTGTGATGTCTTAAAATAGAACAAAGGAAAAACAGCCTTATTAAAATTTAATCTGGGTCACCGGATGAAAAGACAACTGTACCTTTAATGGGACTCCAAGAGATCCAGCGTTGTGTTGAGCCAAAGTGTCAAAGTGCTTAAATGGCACAACAAGAAAATTACAATGCCACTCTACGTGGGCCTACGGGTTTTTATGCCATTCAGTAGCAGCTTTATAGTTGTCAAATAATTGCTGAGAGGGACTTGACTTTTCTATTTTGAAACCATTCCTTTTCCGTCAAGCATTACATGAATGGCAGTGAAAGAAGTCTTCGCTCATGTCTAGACCAGAAATTGGCAGGCAATCTGGCGTGAGTTCCCCTCTTTGTGAGTCCGTCTTTTAGCGAAAGCGGCAACTTGGAACATTCCTTTTTAGCAGTTTTTTCCCCTCCTCTTTTTGATAAGTGAATTGAATTGCAAAGACCTGGATATAATTTGACTTTAGACATAACCAATTTATCTCACACCTCAGTGCAATCCGAGACCCTGTAATGAAAAGCCAAGCTGAGAGTCAGGATTGGCGGAGAGTGACACCTGCTTCAGTTGCTTCAAATTAGAAATGCCAAAAGAAAGGAAGAAACTGTCAAATAGAAATGTGTCAGACATTTTACAGGTCTAATACTCTTGTAGGCTGGAGGGTTGAGGTTTCAGTCGAAGGGTCTTTCAAAAAGTGTGATGTTAGCCATGCTGAGCACACACATACACAGTGATGGGAGGCTTCTCAGGATGCTCGCCTGTCACAACCACCCATTCTTAGCCTGTTCTAATGCTGCTCTCACAGATGTCTGAAAGGCAGAAAACTTCCTACCAGGCGTAAATACAAAGAAACAGCTCTTTAATCCAGAATTCCAAGAAAGTAAAGTAAGATTTCTCAAGTGTGAAGTTACTGAAATACATCTGATGTCAAGTGGGCATGATGGCAGACACCAACTACAGCGCAAGTTTGAGCTTTGTATGAATTGTTTCCCTTCATTCTTTCCAAAGTTTCCAAACAGATCAGATTGGTTATGATTGGCTCATTGCTATTGTTATTCTTTAATCACATAGACATTTTCCCTGGCTGTGTCTAGTTTCTGGTGGAAAAATACTGCCGAGCTAAAAAATCTATTTAAGTTCACCTTTCTGTTATGTTCGATTCTCTGGGGAGCTGGAAAAATGTCCAGCTGGAGTGTTTGTTATTGCTTTTTCAGTCGGCTGTTACCAAAGATTTGAGTCTCCAATCGACCAGTTTTCTATAAATCACAATAAACATTTAGCAGTTCAATACAGGAAAAATGTGTTAGAAGGTCAGTTAAGTGATAAAACTGCTTTGATGTCATATAAAATATGATTGGAGATGACTATAGTGTATGATATACAGTATGACTCTAGGCTGTAAAGAGCAAAGCAGAGTTCTTTGTCACGGTATGCTTCTTTTGGGTACAGTGATGAACATCTAAAACATAAGATGCTGATGTTGTGATAGAGATTTTCCATGACTAGTCAGCTGGTCCAGAAATTGGAGTGATGATGAGCCCTGCCTGCGTCAAAAGACCACACACTATAAACGACAGCAAAACACAGTATAAGACTGTTTATTAATGTCACATACCCAATTTTTGTGCATTCATTTCAGCTCAGTGTGAGAGAGTATCTTGCATGTTGCTTTTTTCTCATGCAAGTGCAACAAAAACTCCGCAAGCAAACGCCAATGAGTGGAATTAATTTATGTGCATCCACGTAATGTTCAGACAACAGAAGTATATGCTGAATAGAAAGTGTTTCATTCAGATAAATTGGGCAAAAGGCTCTATCAAAGCAACAAACGTGGGACAGAGAGATTTGTTATTTTATAGCCTGCTTTATTACTTTATATGAAAAATTAAAATAAGGAACCGGTTAGATGCAGATTTTTTTCCCTAGTGCATTCCAGAGCTAATTAGTTGTCAAGCATATCCATCCATTCGAGATTGATTTTAATAACTTTAAAGTACTTGAAGTGTGCACTGTGCAGCTGTATTTCTAGGAAAACAGAAGGATCGGATTGGGACTTAATATCAAATGACATGTTAAAAATAAATCGGAATGGGATCAGGGGCAATAAAAAACTTGATTGGGACATCCATAGCAGAGACTAAGATGAGGGACAAAGAAGAGGTCAAGTAGTTGAGGAGCAGTTGAGAGACTTGGGAGAAGAGGAGCATGAGCTACCTAGGGGCCAAGGTTGCCAGCGTGAGGCAGCAGGTAGCGCCACTGAGCCTCAGAGAGCTCAAGCCTCAGCCTCCTTACCCTGATGATGACACTGAATGCAACTACAACTGCTGAGACAGTGGCCGAGGTTTGTGGTTGGCCTAAATACGATTCAGCCATTCTGCCGGTCCCTCTGCTCGCAGTCAGAGTGAGAAGTGCTCATGTTGCTGTGGTCAATGACAATGAGCCCAGAAAGCTCACTGCCTTCACGATTCTATTTGGCATGGTCACAGTGATGCCTCTTGGCCTACATGGAGCTTCTGCCATCCTTCAGTGGCTGATGTACTGTGGGTTGTCCCAGAATGTGCTGTAGCGTATCTACTTGACATGGTCACCTTTAATGCCAGGGGCCAGATGCATAAACTGTGTGTGTGCACAAACACCATGTGTGTGCCTGTGCCCACACCTAAAGTGGTATTAATAAATAAGAAATGTGCATTGAGAAAGTGCACACCTCATGCATTCTCCAGACAGGATGTACATGCAGTTTTAGCAGAGACCCAGAGAGTTGATATGATAAAGATGAGATTTGTTATAAGTTGAGAGGCGGGTAACTTGCCAGTTTCAGTGATTGTGTTGTTATTTTTGCAGGCTACATGGCTCTCTGTAAAATACAAATCAAAGGCACATTTATAAAGTTCATTTTCATTAACTTCTGTTCATAATCGGTAACATGATTGTCTTGGTGGTGAAACAGACTGGTGGTTTTACCTTTGGTCGCTGACACCGTTTTTCCACAGCGTTTACATTTGATTTCTTCTGTTCGGTGTCGTCTTCACAAAAGCCAAAATGTCTCATCAGTCGGGTCGATGACCCACCTGCACATGGGCTACAATGTATGATCGAAAATAAATAACAGTTGAAAGTATTTGAAATGTCCATCCCCGTCTAGCTATGATGCTAGTTAGCCAACTTTGGCTAAAGCTTACCTGTAGAGGAGAAGAGTAGCCACTTCAACATCCGATTTCAAATTCTTCTCCGCTTTCAACCGTCTCCACCGTTCAAAAGCATCTCCTATATAGACCCTCGCTTTAACTCGAGTTTTGTCTTGCCATTTCTGGGAATCATAATGAGGTTGTTTGGGTTTAGTCGCACCATCAGCCATTGTAGCTCAGTCATAACTACTGGCAACCTGGATGCTGAGACTCTACTGATTGCATGACTGGTAGACATTTTTTTTTTTTTAATGCGAATATTCTGGCTGTACTATTGTTGTTGGTGAGATCAGTATATTATATTAACATTATTCCTTAGTCTCTGTGACATATTAGGATGATTTTAGACCATTTGCTTTAGATTTCTTACATATAGCTCCTTTAAGGGGACAGTACATGAACACACACAGTGGGAAAAGCATTAACAGAATTTTTTAGAAAAATGATTACGTCGATTAGAGATTCTGAATGTCCGCTTGGATTAATTTTCTACTAACTGCCCAGCCCTGTGTTTAAGGGCGTTTCTACATCCATATATAGCGAACTGTGGGTGTGGAAATGAGGCCTGTGCCCATGCACCCAGTGCCACATGATAGAGATTTATAAAAAAGAAAATCAGGCGTACACACGGCTTTATAAATCTGACAAAATGAAGGTGTATGCATTTTCCTGCCTTGGTGAGAACACACAGTTTTAGATGTGAATCTTCAGCGTTGAATGTGTCTGCCCACGCAAAGGCGTCACTCATCCAAATTCAAAAGCTGATATGACAACATCCATTAACATCATTGTCATTATCAGCCATTCAGTTAAAAATGTAAATTCAAAGCATACAGTATTGTGAGAGTCGAATGTGAGCAGCGAGAGTACTCACCATGAGTGTCATCAACATTTGTAAGTCACATCTTGTCTCCCCATTCAAAAGGCACGCCTTAATTAATAGTTTGTTATCAACAGAAACTGTTTTATTTCTTCTACTGTATGTGAATTAGCATTAGTGTCACTTTTGTCTGAGTTTTCCCTCCCCTCTCCGCCAGCCTTCCTCCTCTCATATTCTCAAAAATCTAACCTCAAAACAGAAAGTTGTACTGATTACGCCAAATCACTGAAAGTTGTTATCGTGCAGGCCTCCCGGTGAGAGCAGCTGCTCGGCTGTCGCATTAATCCATGTTGCTTATGCAAATGTACACCCTTTTGAAAGGTTCTCCAGAAATATGATGTTATTTAGGCTGCCAATCATTGTTTATATAATTACGCCATTGCATGTTCTTGTGGAGTTTTGATGAATGACACCTAGATCAACAGCAGAAGACTGACAGCATGGAGCATTTTTCTGTACACGGGAAAAAAAACTTTTCTCATGATGTAGAAAAGCTTGCCAAGATGTGTAATCAATAAAGTTGGATTAAGATTTTTATAAGTAATGACGTTAATGCGTTTGTTCCATCAATAAGACATGGATCGCCCGCCGTATAAGCCATGTTATTGGTTGAGACAGCGAGCTGTGCAGACAAGTTCACAGCCAGTTTAAAATGTCATCGCTCTTTATTTCAGATTTGTCTATACCTTTCTTATATCTGTGAATAATGTGGGGAAACAAGGATGAGGCCAGTGAGATGAAATGCTTCTACTGTCTTAGGGCAGTTTTATGTTAACATGGCTTAGATTTTTCAGTGATAAATGAGCCAACACTACAGCTCAGACGAGAGGAGTTAACATGAGGAGACAGGCGCTCCGGCATGCTGGTTCAATTGCTTTATTGATGAGGCAGGGGAAGCAGTCAACAGCTGATTGCGAGTTTAATTAAGTGTACTTGTCAAGGACACAGGTCTCAGCTCTGCTGAGTCGAGAATATCGTCCACTTTCTGAAAATCCCATCATAACCCTGTAGCACCCTGATGGATAACTTCATGTCTGTGGGCACCGAAGAGAGTCATCTTTGAGCTAACTCAGGTTTCAATTAGCTTCTCCTCCACCTTCCATCTCCCGGCTCCTTCCTGCTTTGTAAAATCAGTTAAGGAAGAAGCCTGCAGGACTGCCAGTTCAAAGCAGCCTCTGGGTTATGAACGCTTTAAGGCATTGTGTGTTTGTGTGTGTGTGTGTTTGTGTGTGTGTGTGTGTTTCAGTGTGTATTTTACACTCAGAAATTCTACTATTTTGTTCAGACACAGTAAGGAGTCTCTTGTTGCTTTCTGTCTCAGTATTGGTCATCATCCACATTTGATCAGTGTCTGTTATGACATAATTTCACGTTACAAGTGTTACATGGTGTATAGTTTGACTGCAGGCTGCTGCACAACTCAGAAGTCTATTACCTTCAGAGCAATTTTGTACTCTTTTCTCATGTTAGTACGCTCATATATCAACTGATTGATCTGATTGAAAATCAAATAACAATGTCACTGTAAAATTAAAGGTTTGTAGTAGGGCGTTGCAATATACCTGTATTGACGATAACATGATAAAATCAAATATTGATAGTCAATAGGGACAAAAGACAAAAAGAAATAACAACAATAAAGCACACATACGATAATATTGTGTAATTAATCCAGCACCTCTGAAAACATTTCAGTTCTTTTTGTTCATATGTTGTCTTCCTTCACCTTCTTCCATAAGGTGTAATCGCCCTATTTGTTCGATTTTTTTATTTTTATTTTACCGTAATGGTTATAGATTTCTCTCAGTGTTCCTGTACTTGCGTTTAAGTGTAATTATACTGAATTATGAATTATAAATAATATACTAATGTAAAAAAGCAACATTTTGGATGAATTTGACTGATAGCATTATCTAATTATTTTTTCTGATTTTTATAGATATCAGATGCATATTGTTATTGTGAAAACGTTAGACCACAATAATCGTGTCGTAAAATTATTATATTATTAATATATGTTATATTATTAATATTGTGCTAGCCATAGTTTATAGGCAAGTTATTTCAAAGTGGCAGTAAAAGCTTCTAGAAGTTTTTATTGCTTAAATAAAATGTCACCTAACATATTAACTTTTAAATACCCAAACAAATTATTTTTTTATGATGGTGATGCCAGTAACAGTGATGGTATATGGTCTGAATCTCCTTGTAGCTCCATTGAGAAGTTGGATTTTCAAAGATATGATTAATGTTTGAGAGAATGTCAGTATATGTTTTGTGCAATATTTAAGGGATGGAATCAGACTTGCAAGAAAAATACCGAGAAAGTAAATTTTGTCAAGCATTCAGATGGTTATAACAGTGCAGCTTGATACTGTCTTCCTTTCTAGTGAATTTATTAACACAAGAATTTAAAAACTACCACCAAAACTCAAATCAGCTATTTCAACTTGTGCCAAGCTACAGTATATTTAACAAAACTACAAAGACTTAACAACACAGGACATTTAAAGATACAGGAGCTTCTTATTTAATAGGTCTTCTACAGGGCCCTGTTGTTGTTGACCAGCTTCACCCACACCCTGCTCATCTTGTCCTGACACCAGTCGAGATCACTGCTCTGTGTTTCTCTTTCCTGCTGTGTTCACTGGATGAGATCTTTGCCCAGAGGCTGACTTAGGTGCAGGACCTACCTTGTGCTAATGCTGTGTAGATTCATCATGTGTGTGTGTCAGGCTTTTACACAGGCTCCAAGGTTGCTAAAGCCATCCATTCTTTAAGACGCTGCTTGTCACCTTGATAGATGAGTTACTGGCTTTTTGGTTGTCTGAGTCTTTGACTGTCATGCACTATATATCCACGACTCCATTCAGTCTCACACACCGGCCCCTCCAGGTCGCTGCCTGTCTGGGTTGTTGCAAAGCATCCATTTTCAGCAGGCTCCACGCTCAGCTCCTGTGTTCAGCCTCACAGTAGCCCTCCATCAGGATGAGGTTAAACCCTCCTTGTGATGGGCTGGTGTTTCTAAATGTTTGCACAGCAGCCTAAAAACAACAAGCCAACAAAAAAAGTAAACACAGCTCTTGTGAGGTGAAACAAATTTAGACTTGTACTTTAAAATACAACAGTGTTTTATTACTACATTCATTTATATTCTTTCCCCACTTCAGAGAGAAAATACTGATGACATGTATAAATTAAATTATTGGTTACATTTTAGATCAACTCATTTTTGGTTTTGCCCCAAATGAAGTGGTTTCATTTAGAGCTGCTTCTTTCTCAATAAAGCATTTTGTAGATAAAATGTTAATCTACATAAACAGATGTTGGCATATGTATGCAGAATCTGTATGTAACGGCACAAGATTGTGTTATTGGAAGCATTATCGTTTCAGAGGAGAATATAGAGAGTGCTGCACTAGCTTAAGGCTCTGTGTAGTTAGTAGAAAACAGGTGGTCTTCAAGGGTGGGGCAAATAGTCACATAAAGATAAAGAAAAAAAACTGACTGGTCAGCTCAGAGTACAGGCAGGCAGTGCAAACATGCATCTAAGGCTCTCTGACTGTAGTTAAAATCCTTTATTAATACATGGATAACCAACATGTTTCGACTAGAGTCTGCACATAAAGTGGCACAAAATTAAAAATACAAGATATGTATGACAAGGACAAAAAAACAATATGTGAAGAAGTACATAATAATGATGGTACATCAGAAACAAGAGAAAAACTACACAGCAACATGTCCAGCAGTTTGATGAGAGGGCTTCAGGTGGCATCTTCAAATTCCTTATTTTATCTAACCATCTGTACAGAAGCCAATAAATGAATCAATCAATACTTGACAAACAAGCAGCAAAATTGAGAAGCTGGGAAGATAAAACGTTTTGTGTTTTTGCTTAAATTTTATTCAATTTAATAAGCTTTACTGGCATGAAATTTCATATGGGTTGCCAAAGCACAATTACAATTTAATTCAAAAACATTTACAAAACAAAACATACATTTAATTTTTGTAAAGAACTTTCTTGTGATGTCTTCGTATGTGCTACAGGAAATGTTGCTCTGTCTCCACCTGTCTCTGAGGACAGAGCTGACTTAAATATATGTCAGTCACAATAATCATTCTTTCAAATAGTTCATTTTCTGTCCATTGACTAATCACTATAGATAATTATCTAAAATGTTGGCTTATTTACAACCAATCTGATCATGTTTTTGCCTTCTTGTAGAGATGACTCTATGTTCTCAGATATTAGCCATATCATTATTAAAGCTGATTAAAAACTACAAAAGTTAGACCCAAGTTTTAATTAATAAGATGTATCCATCGCCAGTTACCTTGATTTGGATGCAAGGCTACAGTCATTAATTAGCAATTTTATATGAATAGCGTGAAACTGCGAGTACTTCCTCCCGTGTGTGCCGGGGGAAGTATGTTGGGCTCGTGCACTGTCAGGGTGGCCTGCTTGGAGGTGCATCGGATTAATGGCCTTTATGTACTGCAACTAATGGAGTGGGAGATCAGTGGTCAGTAAATGTGACTTACTCCAATCAAGTGCAAGGCTTACTAAGCCTGACTGCTGCATCCTCCACAGCCATAAAATCTGTTGTTTTATTCCTCTCTCATCACCCAGTGACCTGCCTACGCCGCCTGGTGTCAGTATTGGGCATGAAGATTTACAGCGGAGGTCAGAGGACGGATGGATGTACAGTAGACATGCAGGGGTGGGGGTGGGGGTTGGGTGTGTGGGAGGAAGATGTTGGGATTGCGGGGAGAAGCATCTGCCTGGTAGATCGCCACTAGTTGCTTGGATGCGTACAGCTATGAATTATTGACAGCTTTTAACAGTGAAATTGTAATCGCATGTGGGTCTTTTATCACCCCTGGAAGGTAAAGTCAAAACACAGCAGTCACACGCAGAGCAGAGGCGCTGATACCAGGCCTGTTTTCATGTTTTCCTTTCAAGAGAGAGGTAGAGTGTGCACTGAATGCAGTGTTTGCTGTTGCTCCTGCATGTGCTCTTGGTGTGCTCACTCTCTTTTATTAAGCACTTTGAATTAGGCAGCCTGCGATAGTGGTATCATTTACAAATTTAAGGCTGATTCACAGGCACAGCATGGAGCCCCTGCTGAAGAATGAAACTGGAGCACTCATTTGATACAGAGATTGACTGCTGAACAACCAAATAATTGTTACCTCTGTGGCAAGCGCTGTTGTCACGAATAGCAGTCAGAATACTCAATGTGCTGCGTGTTATCTGATTCGGTGCAGGGAGATATTTTGACCATTTCCTTTCATTTGACCATTGGCCAACACGAGTGGAATTGTTCGCCATGTTCCAGTGAATGTCAGTAAGCATGGTGGAAAATGTGGGCTTGTTGTGTGCTTTTAACGAAGCATAAAGATGACTGGGCTTCTTATGTAAGAGCCTCTCAACAAGTTGTATTCTTGAGAAATCTATATTGAAATCAGTCAGGTAGACAGAACACAAAACAAGACGGACTGCAGGAGACAGGTTTGTCCGGGCTAAATAGCCTGCTGGGTGATGTGACGGTTAAAATCTTTATTTAGAGGAAACAGTTGTTTGTTAATGTATCCATGTTGATCCGTGGGTCACATCCTGGAAACCGTCTTCATCTCTTCATGTTGCCTGTTATAGTTATTGATACATAAGTAATTAGGGGGACATACTTTAAGCTCTTATTGTAGATTGCATTAATATTCATTTGAACGCTGGTTATCATCTGCCTCCTCTTTCAAGACATGATCACAGTGCTGAGGACTTCTTACAACTTTAAGTTTTGCCCTCAAGTTGAACTCGAGCAAGAGAAATCCTTGCACACCACGCATGCACGTCTCCAGGCAATGTATGTGTCTCAAGCTTCTTCAAAAGTTTCATTTTCCCTGCCACCACTGTCACACTTGAAGACAACGTGAATTCCTCCACTCTAACACTCGGGCCTTTCAGAGCTTCGATACATATTTTAATACAATCATGGGCCAGGCGCCACAGATAAATCCGTTTGTATAAGTCTGATAAAGTATCTGCCCAGCTGTCAACCTATTTCCATGACAGTTGTGTAGTACCCAGGGCAAGCATTATATCATTCCAATCAATCAAATCTGACATGCTTTCACTCGAAATGAAGTCAAGTCCTTGAATGGCTTAAGTAATGTCATAGAAAACATGCACTGGTTTGGAAGTTGCCTGCGTGTCGAGCCTCTGAAGTGAAATCCTGCTTTTAGGAGACATTACCCCGTTTGTGGATTTCACAAGTTGTTGATGCCGGGTTATTTTTCAACCTTCATTTCGAGTATATCTAAAGGACATAGAGTTGAGATGCACGCTCAAGTCCTTACATACTCATAGCAAGAGGAAACATTGTCTACTGCAGCTCACTCTTATTACCTATTCATATCAAGGAATGTGATGAAATGCTTGTTTTCACAGCAGCCGAGAACAACACAAGCACAGTCTTCAGAGGTGGAGAGGTGTCACCACTCAGAGACTTCTTACACGCTGTGCATCGGAATTCTGGATTAGTTCAGGTGTTACTGCGTTAACGCTGTCTGTCCTCTCAGAGCTAATGAAGAAATTATTCATAAAGCCATCGGTGATCTCAAGAAGCACTGTATAAGTCAACAGATAGCTCATGTTAAACCAGAGGGAGCCGCTGTTCCCGTTGACCTCCCTAGACAGGGATTGATTGGCTGGCATTGTCACCAGACCTATACTCATCACAGATTAAACCTTGAGGTGCGCGCGGGTAATTACCCAGGATCCTTAGTCATCAAGCTATGTAAATCTCTTGCCAGCTCATTAGCGGGGTTTATTTGAAGAACACGTTTCTCCCCATCTTCTTTTCTCCCCAGCTTCTCTGCCAAATTTTGCACCTCGATGTGAAGCTTTGCTGAGCTGTTTATTTCCCATGTGTGTAACGGGAAACTGGGAATAGCAGGGATGATGCAACGGCCGTAAAACACTGAAAGTGTTTAAAGGCCAGCGCGCAGAATCAATTAGGTAACATTTCCTTTTGTTTTTTTAACATGCAGCAAAAAGGAGAGGTGTGAAATTACAATTACAAAGATAGCTGTAATATTATTGTATTTGCATTTTCATAAGGAATTGGGGCAACAGGAGAAATATTAAAATAAAATGATCACCTGATTACGGTTTTGTCAGTTATTGAGGACTATCTCATTTCACTTTGCTCATGTGTCTGTATCATCTGCAGCACAACCGTCTTGTCAATATTATCAACCTCAGATAATTAGTCGCCATTTTGTGTAAGGAAAGCTGCAGGCCTGGTGGAAGTGACTTTATTGATGAGCGCAGCAACACTATTGACTTTTCCAGTAAAGCAGGAATTAAAAAGCAGCATTTCTGTAGTAGTCATGGGATCCAGCCCGTGTCGGTTTACCTTCGGTTTTAATATTTCAGCACAATTAAACATCAAATTAAACGCTACAACCTTTTAAACCTTGAACTCAGTCGGCTTGATGTAGTCAAACTGATGTGCACTTACGGGGTGGAAATTGAAAGACAACCACAGCATAAAAACTAGTTTTTCATAATATATTCATTATCATTTGTAAGTGACAGCTGCTTAGGTTAGAACTAGATTCATTGTGATGCCTTGGGAATGCAGGAAAATCTGTTTAGATTACAGCATGCAAACAGAGGCTAGAGGAGCTCAGTTTGAAAACTGATGAACAGAGTGAGTTTCTAGTGTGAAAAAAATAAAGTGCTCAGAAAGCAGCGTATCTTCATTTCAATAATATATATTTTTAAAGGGGAGACTAATGAAGTGTTGAACAGCAGTAATTCACCTCTATTTTTAGATGAATCTACAGTGTGTATGATCTATTTTCTATGTGCCCTCAACTCCTCTGCAAATACTTTTCATGTACTCAGCACCATGCAAAAGTAGCACACTCACACACCTCGGCCGGTTGTCTCGAAATTTGGAAGGACAGACATCATGAATGTTAAATAAAGTTGCGCACCTGTCTGGCTCGGAGGTGTTGCGTTTAATGTCAGGGCAGCGAGCGCTGGTGGACAGACAAACCCCCGAGAGTTCATGAAAGAGGCAGCCGGAGCAGCGGCTCATTTCACATGCAGCGCCTGCCGAGGGGAAGCTAACGCCCCATATGCACACCAAGCCAGAGTCATTGTGGAAATACATTTTGTCTGTGCTGGCTGCATTTTTATGTAGCAAGACAAAAAATTTACATTTTATATTCTCTCTATTCTTCTCTGTTTAGAGGCCCCTAGAGACGATTGTTGTGTGTGTGTGTGTGTGTGTGTGTGTGTGTGTGTGTGTGTATGCATGTGAGTGTGTTGCTATTAGATCATCCCCCTGGCATGTTGTAACTGCATGTGTAAATACACAGCCGCTGTGTGTTTTGTTTAACTGTGTGTGTATGTTAATGCAAGCTGTGTAATTTTGCATGTCTAACTTTATGAATGAAGCAGTAATGGAGTGCCTGCACTCGAATGTAGCAGTGTGTGTGGGTTTTCAGATGTGTGTGTGCATGCTTACCGGTGTGTGTGTTCCTCTTTTTACTTCATCAAATATTTTCTCTAGTACTAACTGTGTTGTGGTAGAACAAAATGCACTGTGGTCCGGTGCTGCCCAAGAGTTGTCCCCTGTCTGCTGACCCAACCACATCAGAACACTCCCCCCCGCTCCCGCTGAGTGATTTGCGAGGCACTGCTGTCCTTCAACAATTGGTTGCGTCTGCGACTGGAAGCATTTATTTCTCCCAGCCTATCAAGCGGCTACCGGCCTCAGCCTGCTGTAATTGTGCTGACCACAGGACATGTTGCTGAAAAAATGCACCGGCTGCAAGGGGGAGGAAAAAAAAAAGACTGAAGTCAAATATCTCTTTTTCTCTCTGAATGGTTTGACTGCAGGATGCACAGATCTACAGAAACCAGTATGAGACCTGCCAGGCAAAGACAGAAATAGCGCTTTCCTGGATTCTGCTTCTTTTGCATTAAACTCAAAATGCTAGCTGTAATAATTAAAAGGTGCAGTAAGAACATTTTCACCAGTCTGTAGCACAAAATAAGTGACCACAGGACTAGATGCTGAGATTTTAAACTCACTCTTTGGCTTACACTCAAACCAAAAGTCAGTATTATTATTCCAGTATTACAGCATGACCATACAAAATATTATCTGTCCAGTGAGTTACTGTCAGGCCCTTTAGCCTTTTCTCAGACATAATACAAGGCAGCTTTTTCAGTATGGATCAAATTAATTGCAATAAATCAGCAATGTATCAATTTATTGACTTAACATCAGTATCAGCCGATATTCACCTTGTTGACTGCCATAAGCCTAACAGCAAATAAGATGTGATTCACCAATGGCAGTGCCTGACGTTGTTCTGTTATGTCACATCAGTTTTGCACAGGCTAAAGAGCATAGCTTCAAACTAACGGCCACAAACTTAAATTAATAAGCAGGTACAAGAAGATTACTGACAATTCAGGTGGGCAGGACAAAAAATGGCGGGAGTTCTGAGTAAGTAGTTATATTTATAGGCTACCTACAGAAACCTTGCATGAGTCTACCTTCACCTTATTCCCCACTCGTTCTCTCTTTCTCTTAACAGACATACGCACAGCTTGAACAGAGTAATGGCGCTCATCCCTTGCATCTGTTTGTGTGGTTTTATATCCACTCCTGATGCTACCAGGTATGGCAGCTTGTTTGGCGTTCACTCTCAACAGAAGCACCTCCACTTTAAAATGTTTGAAGACTGGTCCTCCACCCTCCTCAGACTTTTTTGGGCATTCTTAAATTAATTCTCTCAACTTACCTTCAGCTTCAGCAGCTCTGACCCTGCAGTCTTTCGCCCTATTATGAGGATTTGCAGGGCGTTTACCTGTGCTAGTCAGGATCAGCTGGCACGCACTGTAAAGAGGACAGTGGAATCCATCATGATGAGAACTCAGGTGTTAGCAATCCTAACAATAACTTTTGTTAGGACTTTTCTTAAGAACAAATTTGAGGAAAACTTAGGAAGATATTACTAAATGAGGCCCATTGACTTTTTGGCAAATGGCTCTGTGATCTCACTGTTGTGTGACAAGATGGCTAGTAGCAGCTGCCGTCCAGTCGTCCCGGGAACAACACAATACATGTAGTAGTTACTTAGCATTAGCTCTAAACAGCTGGTGGCAGGAACAAACAGCTCATGGAGGATGCATTGAGTTACATTATGATGTGTTCACGCTCTATTCAGTAAAAATTGTATTTTGCAAAATTTAACGCAGCATCCCTGGTGATTCTCAAAGTTTTTATGTCATCAGGTCAAATTTTCAATCTTTCCAATTCATTTTGATTCATAAACAAATACTCCGATCAGCTATAGCAGTACTAATTAGCAAATGGCATCATGCTAATATACTAAACTACCATGGAAAGCATGTCATACATTATCAGCATGTTGGCAGTTTTATTGTGAGTGTTAGCATGCTGCAGAGCATGACTGTAGACTCTTAGCTTTGTGGGTTTTTGTTTGTTTTACAGGCAGCATGTCATAAACAGCTAACACATACAGTGTGTATGGAGTAGATGTAGTTTGTGTAATTTCACTACACCCTAAGATAACATGGTGGTGATGACTTAGCAGGCGTCTGCTACAAAAGATAACTGAGGGGATACAAAAGCACGGCACTCCACCTAACAGCAAGTGTTTGGCACAGCCAGCCATGTGACCAAATACCTTTTACAAAATATATTTTCACTTCACACTAATTCTGCTCTGCTGTCCCACTACGCTTTTGTCAGTTTCAGTACCCAGGATAACAACAGCTGCAATCAGATGTTCTTTTATGTTTGCAGTGTTTCACCTGACAGTGGTATCTGTGCTGTTTTAGTTGGCCTCTGTGCCTCTGTTGACTGCAGCCTCATGGGCTGCTGTTTGCTAACCACCTGGGCAGTACACTTTTGACTTTCACAGCCAAAGGTTGCATACAGACAACAAACCATGAACCAAATGTCAAATATAAATATCAAAATCCACTTAAAAAAACATCCACTGATCGTTTGCATCCAGGAAAACACTGACAAAACAATGAGCTGGCAGTGAGTGCTGCCTGGGTGTTAGCGGGGGAGAACATGTTAATGCAAATTATGTAGGGGTCACCATGTGGAGCACTACCCTTTTCTGCACACATCTTTGTGACTATAATACCGGCACAAATCAAATCCTACCACCATATTGAACCTGGATAATTGCAGACAGAGGTCTGATAAGCTCTTGTAATGGAACTCTGTCAATCAATTCATGCCATATACCCTCTCTCTCCTGGGTGTTTGCTCAAATTGAATGAAGAAATCCAGGAGCCACTGACATTTAGGTCTACTGCACTGCTGATTGTGGGAAGAATGTTCTGGTTTATCTTCATTAACTGAGGGAAAGTAAAAGCAAATTTGCCGTATGAAAAGCAATTATGGCGCTGCTGACTGGAGCTTTTATGCTGGGAAAAGGTCCTCCACTCATTGTCTCTGTGAGTGAGAAGAGTTCCCACGATTTACTGCATGAGGTATTTATCATGCAAGTAAAACACAGGCCTCATAGTGGGTAATTATTTGGCCTCAAGGTCACTGTAATCCAAACTGAAGGATGTCATGATAACTCTGCAACTCATCAATTGTTTTTCATTTAGTTGAAGCTGTTTAGGTGATGTGTTGCCTCCGGTGTTCATGTGACAGTTGTGTCCAGAATGACAATTCACAAAGCAGTGGTATCCATTTGTGGCTGCAGTTTATCACAGGCATGTGCAAAGTCCGACCTGGGGGGGCAATCTCGGCCCGCTGAGCAATTTTAACTGGCCATCGGCTTGACTTAAAATATACTATATGTGGGCTGACACACAATGTTGGTTAATCAAGCAAGATCACTTTTTCGCATTTCTCCCTTCACCTCACAATGTGACTGCACTGCACAATACTTCAAAACATCACTCTTCTGTCTGTAAGGATAGATGTTTGACTGAAAATGTTGTTAGCGGCTGCATGTATGTGCAGAGATATTCAAAGATAGCAGTTAGATCTCTGCGGCCCGTCCAGCAAGTGGAAACTTTTAATGTAGAAGAGGGTTAGTTAATGTTTGTTTAGTTTTTTTACAAAGAAAAAAAGTGAGTGCTTAATGTATTTAACAAATACTGACATCAAAACCAGTTCTGGCACGATTATGTCCAACCCTAGTTTAAACAACAGTAGTGATAAAGCATTTACACTCTAATTTACTGCGGCTGCTGCTTTATTGACACCTGCAGTTGATCTTCATTTATTACCGCAGCAGCTTTACTAATCACACAGGATTTATAGACTAAATTGTCATCTATATCCACAAGCTATTAAATAATTGAATATGTGATGTATACATGCATGTAGAGTATTAAAGATGATTGAAGAACGTTGGCTGGGAAAAAGGGAAAAGTGAGGCAGGAGCTGAAGTAGTTTGACACAACAGATAAGACTTTTTTAAACCCATTTTTGAATTACTGGAAATATTTTGAAATCATGGAGATGTAAAATGTAGAATCTAAAGTCTTTTGTGGCATGCACACCTGCAGTCTTCCTTAAAAGTGGTACTTCGCAGCAAATAGATGGCCATTATTCCCAAATGAGAGTAAATTACTGTACAAAGTGTCTACAGATGAAAACAGATATAGTATGAACAGCACCCTGTGATACATCAATCGCAGAATCTTTGATTTTACAGGGGCAGATGCGTCATAATAAAAATGTGACGCCTGAACATTGCCACACATTATGAATCTCCACTTAAAAAAATCCCTAATAGCTGATAGAAGCCAGAGACAAAGGAAGAAAACAGGTGGACAAGAGTGAGCATTTAATTATGAGGGTTTTGAAAAGATGCTATTACATTAAACACCTCCTTTGGACACCTTGATGTAGATGCAGTGGACAGGAATCTTCTTCTGTTCACTGTCACTGGATAGTCAGGAGTTTGTTGGACCAGTCCACCACCCTTCCCACCTGACTGTCAAGATCCTTATATTGCGTCGTTACCGTCAGAGTTTCAACCTGATGCACTGTATGATCCACTGGTGTACCATACTGCTGCAACAGGTGCCGTCCAGCCACCTGGTGGTGTATCATAACACCATGAAAGTTTACGTCTGGCCACGTTACATACTGACACTGTCTGTCTGCGTATCATACTGCCGCCAAAGGTGGCTTTGGACTTCAGGTGTTTGACGCTGAAATCATGGACAAATAAGATAGCACTTTATGGAAGTTTGTGTGCTCATGTGTGCTTGTAGATAACCTACAACATCAGCAATGAGTATCATTGTTTTATGATGACCATTCTGCACTCTCTGTAAATCTCTCTGCACTCACTAAGTCACCCCTGTGCTTACCCAAGCAGATGGTCTGTTCCAGTTTGATTGAAGCTGAGATGGTCGTAGTCATGTCGTATGATGTTTCATGGCATTTTTTTAATTGACTTGATGAATTTTGAATCCCCAAATCATGACATACAGTAGACTTAAAGTAAATTCAAAGTGAATGTTTTGTACATAACTGAATCCTGACTGAAAATCTCTTAACTGTCACCAACTGATTTGAGACATAGATCTGTAGATTTAAACATCCCATTAGAATTCAACAGATGGTATCAAAAGTAATAAGTATGCAGTAAAAGCCAATAGATTTGCTTCGGAAGAATGCTAAGCTGATTAAACTATGCAAAGACGGCTCACAGTTGCCAGAAACAGAGCTTTAACTTGAATCTGCAGCACTGTGGTTTCAAGCAAAGCAACTGAAACCGATCTGCCACCCCTGTGATACCCCCTGCAACCACTGACCAAACACACACACACGCACACAAATTCATTCATTAATTGCAAGGGAACAGGCCACTGCACTTTAAACAAATCCACAACAAAACCGTGACGTGAGATGAGACGTTAAAAACTTACAGAAAGAGTGCTGAAAAATCGATCATGGCCTTTATATCCACAGCTTCAACTCCAAAGCATCCTGCTGTTTGAGTGCTATGGGCTGTTCTCTCTTTTCTTCCCGTGAACATGCCCCCTCCGAGGTGGGAGAATAGTCTGAGTGCATGGTAGAGGTCACTACCTACCCACCTGTATTTCTGTCGGAGCCACAACAGCTCTGGCAACTCTCACTGGTCTGAGAGAACACTGGATTAAAACCTGTTGCTCACACAAAGAGCTGTCGGCACACACAGGTGAAAGAGAAGGACCAGGAGCTTCTGAATGGCTCCCCGTGGCTGCACTGTGTCCAGGGAAAATGTGCTGCCCTGAGCGGGCTGCGTCCGGAACATCGGGGTGCGGAAATATTTTCAGACGTTATGAAATGTTCTGGACGCTGAGAGGAAACAGTTGCAGACTGCTTATGTAAACCTGGTGGCTGAGTGTTGCTTTTATTTCACTCATGGCACTGCAATGATGAATGTGCATGCACACGAGAAATGATTCTAATCCTTGTGCAAGATCACAGGATTCACATTGAAAAACATTTATCAACAATGGGGGCTATATTTTTTAGACACATGCACACTAGGGAAGCCAGAGTGTGGAGATTTTCCCACTGGTGACAACACTGTTATTAATCACACCAGACATTTTACAAGAAAAGATACAGCATTTATTGATGTCTGTAAAGCACTTACTTTGAGCTTAAACATTAGAATTTGTAATGTCTGAATTATATAAAGAAAATGCCTACATTCAGGAAGTCAGACACAATGGCACACTAGGGTTTCCAATTTTACGTCACATATAATTAGAAAATCAACACATTTTGAAAGGTAAGTGCCATTATTACAACAAGCAGCATGTACTGACAGCTATGTATTTCACAGTGTAAGCTGCTGGGTTGTCGCTACTTAGACAGACAGCCACACTGTTCAAAATCCATTTATGTTTCAGCATTTAGTGTGAACTTGAACTGCAGTGTTCACACTGAGGGTCAGGTTTAGCTAAAACATTAAATAGACCTTCGTGACCCAAGCCTCTGTATTATTCCCACAGTGAACACATCGCAGTTCAGCAGCTTTCCCTCTCAGCTCTTCTTTGTCTCTCTCTCACAGATTGATTTAGCCGCTATTATCACTCCTGTATTCAGAAATATGCAAACCGCCGGCTCACAGTTCCTGAGCCGAGAGCAGTTACACCAGTCAGATGTCTCAGATATTCAAATGCTCAACTTAAGTAAAGAAAATAAAGGCATGACGATAAAAAAAGCCTTAAATGTGGCGAAGTTCTGTAATTTATAGGTCTAGATAAGCAGTCAGTGTGTGTGTTGTGGAGGACACTGACTTCAAACAGGAACGTTAACATGAAAAGAGCTTTAGCACCAACTTAGACATTTGATAACACCAATTACACTCCAACGTAATCTTTTTTTGTTTTTTAATTTTAGCTGCAGTGCCAGTAACCTGCGGCGAGCGCGGAGCAGACTTTTAGCTTTATGGTATAAAACAGCAGCAGAATATTTCACAGGGGTAAATTGGAATCAGGGCCCAGTGAGAGGCCCTTGGGGCCAAACTCTGCCAGGTTGCTGGTCTCAGCAGAGGCCTTTCCCCGCCAAGCCTG
Organism: Epinephelus cyanopodus; assembly: GCA_026686955.1. Lineage (NCBI taxonomy): Eukaryota > Metazoa > Chordata > Actinopteri > Perciformes > Serranidae > Epinephelus > Epinephelus cyanopodus. Next base: position 8,934,323 of record CM048935.1, read on the forward strand.
TCTCATTAGTAACACAGGGAAATGTCACAGGACGGCTAGCTGGGTAAAAGAAGTTGACCTGGCTCACCAGTGGAACTGCTCTGGGAACCTGCAGCTAGAATAAAGTGATGGGGATGGCTCTGAATATTGTTTCACACTTTGTTCTAGTGGCCAAGTGTGGGGCTTTGTATTTCTGTTCGTTTGCTCAGAGTTACATTTAGGAATTACGCAAGAGACCAGCATAAGTCAGTGGTACTTCTGTGGGGCTGGGTGGGATAAGGAGGAAGTAAGGGCAGGGAAGAAGTCCTTGAGAAGGATTCTAGTAATATTGCATCACTCTCCCTGTGTTCTAATTGTGCCTCGTGAAACACAATGAGGGGAGATGAGAATTCAAAGTGGTCCGTGGCGAATGATGAGAGAATGATAAAACGATGCCCCGTACATTCTGACAGAGGTTGAAATGAGATGCGGTAGCGCCGGGACGAAGACGAACCTCAAGGGAGACGCAGCAAGAAACTTAAATGAATTCTTATTTTGCAAGGCTGTCTGTTGCATCTCTCACACCACTTGACAGGTGCACTAGTCACTGTTTTGAGGCAGTAGCATCAACCTGTCATGCCAATGGGGAGGGAAGCAAGCCCTTTGCCACACAGAGAGATGAAACGTAACTCAATAGTTATTTTTCCATTACTGTTTATATACTGATATTTTATCAAGAGGTCTGTTGGGCAATAAACATCAGTGGAAAGCACTACAATATTTTATGTGGTTGCTGCAGTGTAAAGCAGAGAACAGCAGACAATATTGAACAATAACTAAATGACATAATAGATTTAATAAGTGTAACCAGCACCCTTAATTTTACAGGAGGTTTTACTTACAAGGTTTTACTTACATGCAGCCTACATACCTACATCTTACAGACCTGCCAGATATCTCATTTTGAAAGCTACATAACATGAATGTTCCAGGTGCTGTGCTGATATTTGATCCTTCTTTTGTACTAGTTTATCTCTTAGCTAACAACTGAGGTTTCTTGAAGTGGGTATCACCACACAGCTCACCAGTCTGACCAACTGTGACCCATCCAATTTGTCCCATTCAACATCCTCAGTACTAGGTAGATGGCTACAACTCTTCAATAAATCTTAAGCGACTAATATCTTTCACAGCTGTTGGTGGAGCTTTCCTTATAAAGCACATGAGGTGCATTGTGTTAACAGGGATTACTCAGTAAAGACTTATTCTCCAAGTGCTAGCCAAGGTAATTTTGACAAGTAAACTGGAAATGAACATTGTGTTTGAGAATGGCAGTGGTGCTAATTTGGATATTTGGAGTTGGCAGCCTGTGGGAAAGAGAAGGAAAAGCTCCTATTGATATGCATGTCTCTTATTTTTATGAGAACTATAGCAAATTAGCCGCTACTCCTCAAAGTAAAAGTAGTCTGTAGGAGTGCATTTTGTTTTGATGGTCCAGATGTATATGGGAGTGTAACCCCACAGCAGTCAGGGGAGATTGGGGCTTTATAAAAGCTAGTGTCCAGGTGCCAGAGTGTAAGCAGCACACATGAAAGAGACACAGCCACGAAGAAACGCAAATGTAGTGAGGCAAAACGCCAAACGAGTAAATCTTAGGTTGGCTTTTACTTAGCTGGCGAGTGTGTTTACAAACAGTGACTGACGGTCCTGCATAGTATACCATTAAATATAAACTTAAACTATGCAGACCAGACTTTAGGATTTTAATATTGAAAGCATCAATTTATCCACGAAAGCAGTACAGAGTGCGTCCCTGCCTCTCCAGAGCATATCCTTGGCAGTCACAGTGTGCTCGGTGTAGATGACGGCATCACGGATTATGTTTTTCAAGAAAATCTTCTGCACACTGCAGGTCTTCTAGTATATCAAAGATTTCCTCCTGAGACCTGAACTTTTGTTTGGGATGCATTTTTAATTTCTCCTAGCTATTTAGGATCAGTAGGACCCGACAACTATAAAGTCCCAATGTCTTCTAACAAGTACTTCCTAATTAACAGTGTCTTTGCTTGTTACTGTCGCTAAAATTGGTCAACGTTGTTGCCATATCAAACTACAAACATTATTAATCATAAAATGTGATCAGGTTTTGGACCTTGTCCACTTTTGTGTTGGGATCAGCTGCAGACTGACTGGGCAGAGATGGCAGCCATCTTGTTTTTACATGGATTAGTGTATTGTGCTCTTACTACCACTAGATGGCACAAAAAAGTGTCCACGGACGAGGCCAACAGGTCTAAGTTAAGTAGAATGAAGTATAAGGTCAAGTAAACCCAAAATGTGATGTCCTCATATGAGGACTCAGGGTCTCAGGAGGTTAAGCTGCGCTCCACTGTGGTGAGCCAGACGGATGTTGTCATGGAGGAGTTCAGGTTGACGCTCCGCCTCTGCTTTATTGAGTCTTTTTCCTCCTTTACATCTGCTACTCATCTTCTCTGATGGGTCACTCTGTTCAATATTTCTTTTCATTTCCAGTTATTCAGTTTGCTGGGCGTGGAAGGCAAGTTGATGTTAGCGTATGTTTTTGTGTTTTAATGCTGTTTTATATGTAGGCTATTACATGGCTACATATGTCCTGTAGTTGCTCTACATGGTCAGAATTCTTAGATATTAACAGCCATTGGGTCATCAAAAGAAAACAAAGTCTAGCACAAATTCTGTGCATGTTTTCATGGATGTATTCTAAACATGGATAGGCTGAATTTTATTGCCTGACCATGGATGGCTACTTTTTCTCTAGTGCCACTCTTTGATCTGTTTGGCTTGTGAGGTCCTGAAGTGATGCTATGGGAGAGCACAACAAGCCAGCTTCAGAGGGCAAAGACCACAGTCAGATAAAATCACTGCATAAATCCCATTCAGCAAATGGCCGCTGCACACAGCTTCAACCAAGAGACACGCAAATCCTCTTAAAATTAATGTCAATCATAACACAGCGCTAAAACAGGTCAATGTGCGGCTCAGAAAATGGACAGTGCCTCTTCAACAATCAGATGTCACAGTTAGGGCTCTTAAAGCTAAATTACTGGTGTCGTGCTGCAGCGGAAATATCAATAAGTTCAAGGCAGCTGATTATTATAAAGAAGTGTGATTGCTATCATTAGTGTTCATTTTTCATAAGTTGTGAGAGCAGCTGACAATGATGTGTTGATTTTTGACAATGACCCGTGGGACTTTTTAGAAGCAGTAAAGGCAGGTGGAAAGGAATTAGACAAAACCTGCCTGAACGTGGCTTTGTATTCTTCCATGCACATCAGTGTTGACCTAAGCTTGCTTAAAAAATTGTTTGAAGGCCAATAAATGTGTAACACAAAAAGTACAATTGATTACATAGAAGGCTGTTCTATTTAGGAGTGAGAAGCCTCTGATACAGCATTTAGACTGTCAGTGGACAGAAACATTTTGAAGCTGTGGTGAACAACACAACCGGATATTACTTAATAAAAGGCAAATACTGGACAAAAACAATAAATACTGTGTATATGTAATAAGCACTAATACAAGTACCCAGTGTGGTGGAGTATTTTAATTACGCATGCACAGATTTATTGGCTCAACATTGGTATGGGCTCATATTTGCCTTGTTGTCCGCCATTAGCCTCGGTAAATAAATACGATAATAAAAGGTAGCTATTCCATTATAGAGAAAATTAATTGTAATACACGTGGTGATTCTTTAGGAATGCATCAATTTATTGGCTGAACATCAGTATCGGCTGATATTTACCTTGCTGACTGCCATCAGTCCATCAGTAAATAAGATTCCCCAAAGACAGCAGCCAATATTTTCCATTGCGTCACATCAATTTTGCACAGGCTAAAAAGCAGAGCTCCAAGCTAACGGCATCCAGTTGTTCCCAGGATAATAGAAAATGTGTTTGGGATGAACATAGATCTTCCCCAGGACGCCTTCAAGACAAAAGCAGTAAACTCATTCATTTTTTGCCTGATAATGTTACAATGTAAAGAAGAAATCCATGTCGTCACAAGGAGAGCTAGTTAGCATTAGCTGTTAGCAGCTGTCGGTCAAAGTTAACCCCTGACAGAGGTTGCATGGCGTTACATTATGAAGAGTTCAAGCTCTATTCAGTGAAACACTAGAACAGTGAAAGTAAATTTCAATATAAATCACAAGAAAAAACATCAGAATGGAAAAAAATATGAGAAATATTATAAAATATTCTTTTACTTTTCAGTGCGGAACTTTTTTTTAGTGCCAGTACTTGTTTCAGTGCCATTAAAACTTTTTCCGATACAAGTGTTTCAGCGCCAGTGTTAACTTTTTCTGCTCAAGTTTTGATGTCAGTGCCATTTTTTTCAATGCCAAAATGTATTAACTCTTCTCCTGTCTTAAGTTAAGTCTGCCTCACTGCTTCAGAGTAAAAAGTTTGAGGAATTGCCTTCATCTTGATTTATTTTGGCTAATGGAGTTGGAACTTGGCTTCATAATTGAAGACAATTTGGTTCAAACACTATTATCTTTGACATAATTGCCGCCTTTGCTTGAAGACTGAGCTGCCCTAAACCAAATTAAACCTGTTAGTAGCAGCCATGTTGTGAGGCGGGTGACCTTAATGCTGCTACGCTGTACATAGAAACTGAGGAGTCTATCAAAATGACCAATAGGTGAGACCAAAAGAGGGGAATGTTTCTGAGAAAGAAATGCACCTTCCACAGTTCTGTAGAGAATTCAAAAGACTGAAAACATTAGCAGTGTCAGCAGTTCTGACTGCTTTATGATGTTTTTGGACGGATGGGTGTTTTAGACAGAGTCAGCAGCTGCTCTAGAGTGTCTAAATCTTATATCTGGGAGACAGTTGTGAGTTAGAGCTGATCTTCATCTGTCTGGTGGTGTGATCACAGATGATGAGCATCATAAGAGGCAATACAGGCTAAAAGGAATATTACAGTTATAGAGATTCTGTTGTTGAAGGGAGACTGGGTAGTTTTGTACAGTGTTCAAGGTTAACAAAACTGATACAATGTTTTTGGTTTTAAACCTAAAAGCGTTACCAGTGTTGTGTTACTCTGAGATGAGTGTGATAAGATAAATACAGGCCCAGTTGTCTGCCTGGGGTCACAGAGGCAACAGCTGAAAAGAGGCTGGAAGTGGGGCTATCTGACAGCAGGGAGTTTGAGAGAGGGGTGGGTCTACAGTCCCTCACACACATATGGGACCTGCAAATGAAGGATTAACAAAAGGAAAATACGAGAACCAACAGCAAAAATACACACATGTAAATGCCTCAAATGAAACTTTTTCCTCATCTGTGCTGACGACACAAATATAAGGCATCCCAACTTTTGATTTCCCTTTATTATAAGAATATTCTCTGAAATTTGTGTTGCAGAATTAATCAAATATTAATAATGATTTTGGCTTCCCACAATTAAATGACGTCTGTGACTGCAGATGGGCAACACAAATATTATCCCTGCATCGGTGTTCATTACCTATTGTTAGGAAGTATTTCGTATGTTGGAGAGAACAAATCATATGCAGAGAGTGCTTTAGTCATAATCGTGTAGCCCAACTGGGACCAACACATTACTACATGAATACAAAAATAGAAACCCAACATTTAACTAAACAACAAAACCATTGTAAAAGTCTACATAAACCATCAGGTCTTACAAAAAGTGGATGCAGTGCAATCAATTTCTGGTTATTTATAATATGGACGTGTATTTATTATGAATACACTCCATGTTTATGTTTTCGCCATTTCATCACTACTACAAATGCAGCTGTAGCCAGTATTTCACTATCACTGTGCTCATTCATATTTTAAGAAGCTACAAATTATATTCAGCCACAAAATAAGGCTGAAAAGCTGTAAATCTGAACAGAAGCACAGAGAGTTGTTGCATAGAGATGATACACCATCTCATCTAGTTGCATTGGTGTGAACCAGCAGGTTTTTGAACGTTGCAGAACTCACACTGCAAGTTGTTGCCTGTTTCAACTCCTCTGTGGTCTGAACTGAGCATTAAGCCACATCAGACCCTTATTTAGTCATTTGAGTATGAATTAGATTGTGAACTTGAATGTGAATTTCAATATTTCAGGGATATAGATGATGTATTTCCATCTGTTCATGGTGTCTACCCATTTATCCTGTCACATTTTTCAATGAAATCTATTAATGCATGTCGGAGGCTGCAGTTTTTTAAAGTTTTTTTCAAACAACTTCTAATGTCATTGTCAGCGTCCATTGTCTTCTATCAGCTTTACCAGCAGAGAACAAAAGGTCAGATCTTCCTGGGTGGTGGCCGGTGATTGTGGTTTTGGGGTGTGTGTGTGTGTGTGTGTGTGTGTGTGTGTGTGTGTGTGTGTGTGTGAGTGTTGCTGCATACAAAATGTAAGTTGTGAGGATTAAAAGCACAGTCTATGCAAAACTCAGAGGAGTTAAAAAAAAAAAATCCCTCCCTTCTGCTAATCCACTCATCAGATGTGACCAGATGATGTGGTGTTGCAAAGTCACTTTAATCAGTTATAATGAAGTTTGAATAGAAAGGATGCAGCCCAAGCTTCCACCGCCTCTCCAGCTGTGTCTCGCAGCTCACATCAATAAGAGCTCAACGAGTCCATGCTGCTGATTCATCCAATCAGAGACTTAACTTTCACTTTGGTCACTCGGGTTAGTTTCAGTGAACGAATAGAGGTAATTAACGCTATTTCTCCACAAGAGGAAACTGGTATCCTACCCTGAGCAGACATATTGCCTCTGGCTGTCTTCACCTAACACTTTCTACCGGATTAGGAGGAAATCATGATCAAAGGTGGGGGGGGATTATATTGGACGTTTGGGGCTGATGGGTCGGGGCAACATGCAGGCCTCGACGTACCTATGCTTCACAGTTAGGCGTCAACCTAGTTATAGAAGGTCAGGTGAGGACGGAGCCATCGGAGAAAGTCACAAGTAGCAATTATTGTGTTAAAAATATGGTAAGAGGTTATGAGACATGGCTCACTCATGACTTCTGAGATCATGTGTGGGTGTGATAATATGACACGCATAGGGCATTAATCAAATCGTTGCAAACACATAGCTTGGAGCATTTCTATCTGAGCTTTTGGCATCAAAGAATAATTGAACTGTGGCCTTGACAGACCTCCTGGGCTGTGCCAGGTTCCTTAAATAAAGTGAGTGGGCACATGTCAGGTCAGCATGACACAATTTAATCGTCTTCAATGTCGGATACAGGCTTTTACTGTAATTCAAAATCAAAGGAATAGCTTTGTTGTGTGGCCTGAAGCTTAGAGGAAGATTTCCCTGTAAAGCTCTGAAAACATTAAAACAATGTTGCTACTGTACCATCTCCAAATTAAAATGTTACTGCCCTGACTATCCTTTCATCCCCATGTATGGAGAGGGATTAACTTGGCAGAGAAGATTCGGACCTTAACTCACCTCAGCCAAACCCCATTCCATCAGTGAAGGACAGGACACGGCTTTTCAAGTATAATACTCTTGTTGCATTTCATTGAATAAAGTACATTTTTGCTGCATTTGATTAGTATTTACCTCAATAAAATATCAACCAGCCGTTGGACTACTTGTACATGACAATACTGCTGACTCGAATTAGCAAAAATCACTACACAGCACAGTGAGAGCAAGATGAGTTATTCGACAGAGGAGAGTTGCATGGATTTCTCGGCACAAATTATGATGGAAGGTTGTGAGAAATAGAAAAAATCTATGTTACTTTTTCACTTTTTCCACAAGAGTTTATTAGCTGCAATAAAATCCCAAGTACTGAACTGAAGGATTTAATAATATTAACACATATTTACCTAAATATTATACATCTAACTAAGAGTTTTAGTTCCTAAATGTCAATCTTGGATTTTAAGCTCTAAAAGCAATAGCTGAATATTTTGTTTGACACCTTTATTCCTTTTCTTGAGTAAAACGAGAAGATTGATACCAGTCTGAGCTTATTTTACAATAAACACAGGAAAACAGCTGTCTTGGCTCTAACCACAGGTAACAAAGTCCAAATAAAACCAGCACCTCTAAGGCTCAATGTTTATTATGTTACATTTTGAACAAAGCGTTAAAATGTCAGGTTGTGGTTTTACAGTGGGATATGTGCTGGATTATTTTCACAGTGAGATCTCCAGGCAACCAACAACTTCTCTGACATGGCAAAAGAATAAGTGTATTTATTTTCCAAAATGTTTAACTATCACTTAAAATACTCAGTTATCAAACACTAAAATAGATCAGATAAATGATGTCAATGAATGTGAAAGGATTCAGATATTTGGATTTGAATTTAAATTTAATAAAATGCTTTCGGACCTTGATCCTGTTGTGTCTCGTGCACCTCCCACAACAAGAAAACAGAGAATCCACATCATACACCGCTCCATTCTCTCCATTCAGGCCCAAAGGCAGCAGAATAGATTAATTCATGAGTTAACCACAATCATTGGTGCCTTGACCGTGGTGGATGAGAGGCAGCTCATCACAATGCAATATTTAACAGTCAACTGAAGACTGCGGCCTTTGTGTATCCAGAGAACTCACACAGGGCATTTTCTGCAAAGTGCGGCACCACAACATCAATAAAATATGGGCTGTGCACGAGACAGTGGCAGACTCCTCCTGGAGGTTGCTACAGTATTATCAGAGGATTCCCTAAATATTAAATCAGTTCAAATAATGGAACATAGAAAAGTTCAGGGTTGACAAATACATGGCTCCCAAATATCTGCACAATAGTCTTTGTGGCACTTTTTTTCCTTTTGTGCTTTATTCTAAAAAATTGCATATATACCTGAACCCTTTCTTCACTAATTTGGGGAAGCACCATTAGCAAATGGCCAAAGCAAAAGCTCTGAGTCGTCTTGGCTTTAGCTGTCAGCTTTGCTACTCTTGATTTGGGAAATTTTTCCCTTTCTTCCTTGCAGATCCTCTCAGGCTCTATTCAAGGGGAATGGTGTCTGAGAGCTTTGATCCCCAGGTTTAGGTGAAGGATGTTTAGACTGCATCATTTTCTTGATCCTGTGCTTCGGGTTACTGTTGAATCTGAGGTCATGTGTGTTTTGGAACAAGTTTTCTTTGAGGACTTTACTATATTTGACTGTGTTCATTATTTCCCCAATCCTTACAAGTTTCTAAATACATGCCGCTGAGTAGCGGTAATACTATACCCACCATCCCTCTCCTGCAGGGTGGTTTTACCTTGATGGTTTGCCAGACACACCGCTTGCATTCAGTTCACTTCCTCTCTCCTCAGACCAGAGGACTGTTTTGCCACTTGGCAGGCTCCAGACAGAATGTCACATGCATGCTTTTTTTGTTTTGTTTTCCTTCAGGACTTGTTTCCGTCTGGCCAGAACAGAATAAAAGCCAGATTGATGGATTGCTGCAGTGATGCTTGTCTTTGTGGAAGGTTTACTCATGTCTGCAGAGAACTCTGAGGCTCTTAGTTCTTGGTCATCTCACTGGCCAAGGCCCTTGTTGCCTGGTTACAGAGTTTGACCAGACTTTTTAATGTTTTTGAAAGTCTTGAAATCTAATGTTTCACAAAGAAGAGGCTTTCTGGTCTCCTGAAAACCTAAAATATGTCAGCAGCATATCCTTCTCTTTCCATGGATCTATAGTATTTCACAACTGCTCTATCTTGGGGGTCTATAACGTTCATGGATAAGATGTCTTAGCTTTGCTTTGACATGCTTTGTGAACAGTGTGGCTGTGTGTGGACAGGTGTGTCCAACCCCAAAGGCCTGGACACACTGGGATTCAAAACAGGGAAATGTCAGTCAGTTCAAAATCAGTTCATTTATTGGAGTCGCCATGATTGGCGGAGGTGAAATTAAGTACAACTTCAGTGAACTTTGACACCGTTGACCAGTCGCAAGCGGTCCTGACAGCGCTGACCTTTGAGTGGATGGCGAGCCAGAAAGTCTGAAATAGAGGAAGCTATATTAGCTGCATTGCACCATTCACTTTTATTTAATCTCCTCTGTTGGAGTCAGAACAGTTCAACAACAGATCGGTGGGTTGCAGATAGCAATGAGACGGGGGTTGATGGGACATGTATATATTTTAAAAAATCTGTGTGAATGTATTGTCCCATTGGCAACCTAGCAAAGCTAACAAGCTAAGGGCTTACTAAATGGTGTGTGATGGTGAACATAACGCCAATGGCAAAGAGAAAATAGGGAGAAGCTTCAGGGACTGTCCTGAATGACTGCCTACCAAGTTCGCCGTTAGCTCACCAGCTACATCAGTTCACCATCTAGCTCTGTAAGAAGTCTCTGTATCACCAAGCTCCCAGTCTCATGTCTTTCTCACAGACGAATGAATGTCACTTTGTAATGTAGCCACTACTGAAATCATAATCATGAACACAGAACAAGAATTCTATATTTTGGTATGTCCCAGAGTCACAGAGAGAGTGTCGCTTCAGAGCTGCCACTTGGCACGGGTGTTCGGAAATCACAAAGGGAGAAATTCACTGCAGAAATAGACGTGACATTATCCTCACCCAATGTGGCACAATCAAATCTGGGTAATTCTCCACTGTAACACATTCTTGTTCTTGTCTTGTACATAGTTTCTATCGGCCCTCTTTCACAGCAAACATCGGCCTGTTTTATGTCCAGTCTCATCACTGATCCCTCATAGACTTTAACTGATGTCATCTGCATATTTTGGCAGAGTTAAAGGTCCAGTGTGTTAAGGGGAATTTTGTGGCAGCTAGTGATGGGAATTGCGGGATTTCCGTCAATGTTCATTCTTCAGGAAGTTTTTGTCAAGTGTCGAATTATCCACAAAGCTCTCTTCTTCTCAAAAAGAAATGGATCAGGTAATTGAAACTGGTAAAAATTCTGAATAAAGCAGTCTCATGTGTTTTTCTGGTGCTGCTTGTCACAGACGAGCTTCTAAAATGGGGAAGTGAAAACCCTAATGGCTGTATTTGGAGCCAGTGTTTGGTTTATCTGCTCTGGGCAAATGTAGAACCATCTCCATAAACGAGGACCAGCTCCCTGTGCAGAAATGAATGGCTCATTCGTAGATAATGGAAACTCTTTGTTAAATCAAAAATCTGTATTTTGAAAAAGACACACCAAAAAACATTTTTCCCCGAGATATCTCACCCCCATTTGTCATTTACTTTAGCTGTGATGTTCTATAGTTGAGAGTTTTGAAATTCCAGTGGCTGCAGAGTTTTAAGAATAAAAAATAAAATAGTTTTAATAACAGAATGACCTCTGAAAACCTTGCTTCAGAAATATGTCCTTAAACTAAAGGATAAGTGGGAGAAGAGTACCACAAACTCCACTTTTTCTCTTCTTTCTTTTCTCTATCCATTGCTCATCTTCTGTGTGGTTGCTTTGTGACTGGCATGTGCTGTGATGCCACATGTGTAAAGAAAAATGTCATCAGAGAGTCTGTTCTTCACCTCTCTGTTTACCAACCTCCCGTCATTAGGACACTGCACATGAAAGCCATGACAGATATAAAGGGAAAAAAAACCTCTGAAATGGAAGATTGAGTTTACCTTCCTCCCCCGTTACCCTTTTGTTTGCCTTCCATTCCTCAAAAGTCAGCGTAATATCCATCTGGCTTTCTCCCACCTCTGCGGCACCTTCTTCCATCTCTCAGCTTAAAAGACAGAACAAGAAATGATTACCTTTGCCCAGAGATATCGGGCCCTGACTCCAGTGTAAACTCATTTGGAAAGCAGATGCTCATACATCATATTTCACTCACCAGAATACAAAACTGATTACCATGACACCAGCTGAACCATGATTGGCAAACTTAGTTTGAAGACTTCCTGCTTTGTTGATGAAGCGGCACACTATAGCGTTTTCTACCTCGAGTACTGTGCAATCTCGATCTATCTGTGAGGACAGGACATTACACTGGCATTCATACATTCCACAGAACTATGAGTTTCTCAATTCAAAAAGTCGCTTATAGCAGCGGCTGTTTCTACACACTAATATAATTCAGGATTTCCCTAAGGCTGCTTCATGAAACTGTCACTGGCAGCTTCTCTGTAGTGTTTTATACACTGTGGAAACACTTAAAATTTTTGAAGCACACTGGATTTACAGTAAAGTTAAATGATTTGGACTGTAATAAGAGTGTATCAATTGATTAATCATTGGGAGTGAAGACCTTTTGTACTACTATAAAAATAATGTGTGTATAAAGCTATATATAAAGATAAAGTGCTATATATCCATGGTTTGAATGGTAACGTTCACAGCGTAATCCTCTTTAGGTCACATTTGAACAAATACTTTTTTCAGTGGCCCTGTGTCCCTGAGCTACACTACACTTATTGTTGTTTATGACCAAAGGTGCTCCGATCAAGATTTTTGGGGCCGATCACCCATCACTCATCACTAATTACAGGGTCTATCTGAAGCCTTCTGCTTACCATGTAGCTTTATTTATTTGTTTATCAAACTATTTTTATATTACATCATACATACAGTATATTACTTTGTATACTTGATATCTAAATTAAGTAATGACAAAGTATCATGGATTGACAACTGTGTAATGTGCAACATCATCCAGTTTCTGTCTTAGAGACACAACTTTAACTGTAACAAGAACGAAGTGAATGTGTGATTGACTTAATTCATATAGAAATGTAACGCTCCGTTTTTTCGACGAACAGGGCTCTCATTTCAGTGTACAGCGTCTGACTTTACAAACGCACCATGTCACTCACTCTCTGGGACCTCGAGTGTTACTTGAAAAAGTAAACACTGACCAATGGGAACAGACTGGCATCAAGTTTTATAAAATAAGCATTTTGAATAAAAGCTAAATGTGCAAAACACATCAAGTAAGAACAATGAATTATAGGAGGGAGCTAGTGTTAAATTTGTCAGCTATTCTGTCCAGTGTAAAATGTCCTTGTTAGTTTTTATCATATTTAGTTAGTTTCCTGTTTTTTTTTGTTTTGTTTTGTTTTTTGGTCAAGTCTTAGTTGATTGGGCATTTTAGTCATATTTTAGTCAGAGAATGGTAACTATTTTTGTATAGTTTTATTCAATGTAAACACTTGACTTTTCAGTCCTTATAGTCATCAGATTATATTGAGCATTTCAATCAATAACTTGTAATTTTAACTTTAGGCTGAGATTTTATCTCATCATTACCTGATGAAAACCACAGATTGAATCAGTGCTTGCCTCACGTCGGCCTCCCCCCTGCATATAACCGACACATGCGTCCTCGCTTTCATCCTGCCAGATGGAAACTTCTCACTCATGAACTATCATGTCAGCTCTCAGAGCATCAGTTTCTTTGAGACAGGACCTTGTGGTCGCCTGGACATCACAGTCAGACCCAAGCAGACACTGGGGAAGACAGTGGAGGACTTGATAGTCACTGAAGCTGTGCTCAGTGCCAACCTCACAGCCACATGGGGAACTTACACCTGCAACCTCACTCTGGGGCTGTGTACTGTGTCAGTGGTGAGACCTGTTCATTTCAAACGACCACGTTTTAATCTGAGAAGCAGCACAATTTGCCTTCGCCTCACGTTGAACATTTGCAGGACATGTTGTTGGACATAATTTAGTCCAAATGTCAAGATATTTTAGCACATTTTAGTTGTGCATATCTTCCACTATATTGTTATGACAGTCAATCTGAGAATTTATTAGCTGTGAGGTAAAAGTCATTTGAAAGTCTGCAGGAAAGTCTAGTCAGGGTTGCAGCCGTGCCAGGACTACAGGGAGCAAAAATTTAAGTGTTTCTTTGTAATTCAGTGATCATTACAGTTAGTCACGCGATACCATGTAGGTCTTGGGGTTAAGGTAAAGATGAGGTTAATAAACAACATCTTGGTTATGGTTTTGCTACTTTATCCAAGTGGTGAGACTACCAGCAACCCAATGAAAGCTGATGGGATCGCGCATCAGGCACACAGCACTGTGTGGTGCAGGATGTAGGAAACTGCCTCAGCTGAAACCCCTTGTTTTTAGGGCCCATGGACAGATGTGTGGTCTGACATTTGACCTTTGAGTGGATGGCGAGCCAGAAAGTCTGAAATAGAGGAAGCTATATTAGCTGCATTGCACCATTCACCAATCTCCTCTGTTGGAGTCAGAACAGTTCAACAACAGATCGGTGGGTTGCAGATAGCAATGAGACGGGGGTTGATGGGACATGTATATATTTTAAAAAATCTGTGTGAATGTATTGTCCCATTGGCAACCTAGCAAAGCTAACAAGCTAAGGGCTTACTAAATGGTGTGTGATGGTGAACATAACGCCAATGGCAAAGAGAAAATAGGGAGAAGCTTCAGGGACTGTCCTGAATGACTGCCTACCAAGTTCGCCGTTAGCTCACCAGCTACATCAGTTCACCATCTAGCTCTGTAAGAAGTCTCTGTATCACCAAGCTCCCAGTCTCATGTCTTTCTCACAGACGAATGAATGTCACTTTGTAATGTAGCCACTACTGAAATCATAATCATGAACACAGAACAAGAATTCTATATTTTGGTATGTCCCAGAGTCACAGAGAGAGTGTCGCTTCAGAGCTGCCACTTGGCACGGGTGTTCGGAAATCACAAAGGGAGAAATTCACTGCAGAAATAGACGTGACATTATCCTCACCCAATGTGGCACAATCAAATCTGGGTAATTCTCCACTGTAACACATTCTTGTTCTTGTCTTGTACATAGTTTCTATAGGCCCTCTTTCACAGCAAACATCGGCCTGTTTTATGTCCAGTCTCATCACTGATCCCTCATAGACTTTAACTGATGTCATCTGCATATTTTGGCAGAGTTAAAGGTCCAGTGTGTTAAGGGGAATTTTGTGGCAGCTAGTGATGGGAATTGCGGGATTTCCGTCAATGTTCATTCTTCAGGAAGTTTTTGTCAAGTGCCGAATTATCCATAAAGCTCTCTTCTTCTCAAAAAGAAATGGATCAGCTGAAACCCCTTGTTTTTAGGGCCCATGGACAGATGTGTGGTCTGTGTCAACACCTGCCAGTGACATCACAATGTACTGGCGCACCCCGCAGTACATTTCTACATCACTGCAGAAAGGGAAGAATCTGCAGGTTTTCTAATCTCTGGCCTTGAGCTGAGGAGAACATACTATTAAAGTTAAAAATAATACCCATAACTGTTTCACACAATAAAGAGATAAAAAGACTTTTTGAAAGGACCTGATGTTACAGTGATCTGATGTATATGACCTTTCTTTTTCAATAGCTCATAATAATGATGCATTTAGTGTCAGAGCAACATGAGTCAGAGCCACAGCTTTCATTAATGTGGGGTAATGTATTTACACTATATCCCAACAGGCTTTTCAGGATCTGCGTCAGCATGACATATGGCTTAAGGCTGTGCAGTGACAGCAGAACATACATACTAACAGGCATTCATCAACAGTATGTTGATATGACAACACACTGTGCTACTACACTGGGATTAACCTGACATGCTGTGTCAAGGGTGATGGCATCAGGACTCCTTGTATGCCATCTCCCATTACTTGCTTAATTAAATGATTCAACATTTTAAACATCTAAGCTGGAGCAATTTAATAGTTTTTAGTTTCTAGCAGAGACTCAAGTTTTTATTTGTTGGATTCTTTGGACAGATATGAAATATGGTACAGTGTTTTGATATTAATTTAATTCCACTGCTGCTTGTGGGCATGTAACATTTTAGCATGAATACTGTCACATTGCTGCTGTAAGGGCATCGCTGCGAGCTTTGTCCTCAGACTGTGAGAGCTGCTTTATCCTTAGGAAAAAAATTCATCTTCAGAGGAGACGCTTCATAAAGCCAAACATGGAAGGTCATACACGTGTTGGCAAATACCGCGGTGCGTGTTAGTCTTGTGAAATGCAATGGAATGTCGTTCATGGAGGCCGTACGGTACCCACATACATTACAGCTTAACAAAAGGCAGATATACTAATGGATCAGTGCTGTAGTCCACATCACTTTTAACCAATTCAAGCCAGTTATGAGGCCACAGTATGAGGCCACCAGTCAAAATGGACATTTGGGAAAGCCAATTGTATGGTTGAGTTTGTATGCCGCCCCCAAAGTACTAAGAGCTAAATAATATATCTATGTTATATTGATATCGTAAAACGAGGCCTGATATCATTGTAGATTTTGGATATCAGATTATCGTAAGTGTTGTCTTTTCCTGTTTTTAAAGGCTGTGTTACAGTGAAGTGATGTAATCTTCTGAACTTACCAGACTGTTTTGGTTTTTCAGTTACCTGCCTTCACCCACTTTGTCCACATTACTGCCGATTATTTATCGAAAATCTTGTTGTGTAAATATTTTGTGAAAGCACCAATAGTCAACCCTACCAGATTTTCACAACATCGACATAGAGATAGTTGGTCAAAAAATAGATTATATGTGATTTTCTCCATATCACCCAGCCCTACTTGCCTACTAACACTGAAACTGATTCCCCATAGATGGTACTGTTATAGTCATATCATGACAAGTCTTTGAATCACGATGACACAGAGTTATGTATGGAGCATGTTGTCAGTCAAACCAAAAATTCAAATCCCATAAAGAGCACTTAAGGAAAACCAAATCAAACTTGAATGTATTATTTTTGGTAGACACTATTTTGACCACATATGTGCACAGGTCAAAACAAACACAGTGGATATACCATAGATTATATAAAATAATCAACATAGCCACCGTGAAGTCACCCATTGGTTCGTGGAGTGTTGTCACGAAGCCTCAAGGATGCTTTCCAAATTGCATACTTTCTCTTTTTACTTATAGTATGTACTGCAGCTGCCCTTAAAAAGGAATGTACTGTTGCATGCAGTATGCACACAATCAGGACATACTTCTTCCTCATAGCATTACACCCTGAACTTTGACCCTCTTGCTTTTGAATCAGATATCGTGGATGTACAACAAACGCTGTTTACTAAGTTCGCCAGAGAAGGAGATCAACCCTGAGAGCTCTGCTGTTGTTACTTTGCAATGTGTGTAGTTCAACATTAAAGTTATAACTGCGCAGACTCTAGTAGATTTGTGACAGTGACATTACATCTGCAGTTTTCAGTCCGCTTGGGATATACAGATTGTTATTATTTATTGTATTTTTCTTTTAGTAAAAACTGATTTTAATTTCAGATCAGCTTAAAAATGTTTTGTCAAAATGAGGAGGAACTAAAACAATCAAATAAAATGTTTAATTTTTATAGAGAAAGTTGAGTCAGTTTCCAATATTGGCCCCAAATGACCTATTTTAACCTCCACAATGTTGAAGGTAACCCCAAAGTGAGACCAATTTCCAAATTCAGACAGTACAAGACATGGACAAGCTCTTATATTCTTAATGAAATAACTGAAAAACATTTACTGTGACTAAGTAAATGGCGAAAAATATCATGACTGTGGATTATTTGTGGTAATTATTTAACTCATTGCCACAAGGTGCCATGAGACCGTACAGGAGTTGCCCTTCCTCTTTAGCATGCTTGTAAATTGTAATCATCATTAGCATGATGTTTCTGAGTTACCACTTTCTTCCCATGATACATTTCTTCACTAATTGCAGTGTCTTCTAGGATGACAACACTTTTATCTACAAGGCGTAAGAGCAGTGAACTGAACAGCATGATAATGATGTTGAAAATATAACAATTTATTCTCTATAAACAGCCATCCAGGCCGAGCATTAGGGGAGATTTTTTCACCGAGGTTTAGAGACTAAATCTTCCACAATATTCATGACACGCTTTGTTTTACTGACAGTGTCCGAAAGAGGTAAAGTGACCTGATTTTTGTCTGATGTGGTGAAAAGGGGAGAGAGGGTGTCTTTCCAGCCACTTTAATTCTTTGCTGGAAAATGTTTCTGTTGGATCAGAAAAGCGAACACAATAAGTCATCATCAATGAACATGAGGCTTGGCCCTGATAAAAAGAATATCTGTCATTTTTTGTTAAAAAATTAAAGAAATATTGAATATTGAGGCTCCAGTGACATACCATGATTGACTGAAAGGCTTTGCGCTGTATTAAAGTTTCACATCATCTTAAATTTGTTAACACATGTTGTGTAAATCTGCTTGCACCATACGAGTGTGTTCACAACACACATTTGGCTCTTCAATCCACAGTCATTTCCACCAGATGTTAGGAGAGGTTTACACGGGCCATAAAGTTTTAATAGTCTGGAAATACACTGCGTGAAAATGCCTCGACAGGCAGAAGAGTGTTTGAGTCACTTTGTCAATAATCTCTAAAATGTAATACAGAGTTGTAATGGTTCTTTTGAGGTGTGTGCAGCTGTGATGATGAAGGCAATTTAACCACTGTGCCTCTTATTAGTAAAGGCAGATTGGCTGACATTAAAAAAGCCAGTGCTTCAGCCCTTTAAAGGCAAAGTTTAGAAAACTTTGCTGAGGCCTCTGCTCAGCCGTCCTTGTCTCTTTCTGCCTCTCAGGCTCTGTTAAGGGGAATTAAGGGGGGAATCAGATGCTCTTTGGTGCCTTTGTAGTCACGGAATAACTTTGCTCCAATCCAGAACCAAAGCTCGGTTTCACCCCTGCTTGCCCCATACTCCCACTAACTGAAGTAGGCTGCTAATCTGGGCACAACAGTAGACCAAAAGGATGCTGTTGTTGAAACCATTTATTTTATCTATCCATTCTAGATGTGGAGGTCACAATTCACCTGGCCAGTACCAGTGTTGAGCATGATTTTTGTTCTGTTTCATGATTCACGATGTTTATGTTGAGACCGAGTTTTGCTCACAATAAATTCCTCTTGCAGAGCTGAAGGTTTCCTCTAGATGTTGACACAGAGAGTGAAAGCCTGTGTAGCAAAGTGAAAAAATGATAGATAAAAGTGAGAGGCCCACACTGTGAATGCAGCAGTGCTTCATTCAAACATTTAAAAGGCAGCAATTTCTAGCCTTGCCTTGCATCGACAAAGCTTGGTTGGAAGTTGGATTTAGTGTGTGTAGTCATACTCTATGTGGAGGGCACGGGCAAATGATATGTGTGGCCACGGTGGAGATCTTTGGCACCTAGGGTCCTTTGCCACAGGCTTAACTCAGAGGCATCACACACAGAGGCTGAATCAGTTAAACCGAACTCTGAATGAGAGAGAGATGCATACAAAGAGGAGAGCAGGGACTAAATGTAAAAAAGACAACAGAATGAAAGGACAGAGAGCCTTTGGCAGAAGAATTGGCAGTAAAATGACATAGAAACTGTTAAACTTAGTGTCCCTTGAAAGTGTTGTGAACCAGCTGGAAAGAAATGAATCTGAAAGGTTATACAATCACTGACAGATGGTTAGGCCATGATATGATGGAATTGGTATTAGGAAAAGGTAATGTGCCCCACCAATCCCCCCATGCTGGAGCCCACGGGCAAATCATTTAAGTGATAGTCACTTATCTAATCTGTATTCTATATTTTTCATGCATGGCTAACTGCTATTAAACAGAGCATGGCTTACTGCAGGACAGCCCAGTCACAACAGTTTCCTCTAGTGTTGTTTTGAATAAGCTCTGCACTTTCTAACTTTAACTGCACCCGCAAGGTCACACACCAAGGACCTCTCTTGTCAGCTGCAGATCTGTTGGAAAAAAAAGAAAAAGAAATTGTGGATAGAGAGTTGTTATGAATAAGAAATGATAAATTCATGAAAGATTTAGCCCTGTCTATACTGAGATTTTAGGTTCTGACTTTGTGTCACTTGCAATGTACTGTAGCCTCGGTGATGACTTCAGGTTTGGTGGCCGGGCAACTGAGACTTTTTTCTTTTTGCGCTGTAAGCAAATGTCGTGGTACGTCAGTGGGTGAGCAGGACAAGCTGACGAGGTGAAGGTGTGTCTCTGACTCATAGGTGCACTGTCACTGTGAAAGTAAGCCCTTCTCTCGGGAAGCCTCATGGCTCATTCATGATCTCCAGTCTCAAATTTGAGGTTTTTGGGAATTAAATTGTAACTGATGAAGATATGATAAAGAACAGTCCACAACAGTCCCTGAATCGACAGCGAGAATTGCAAAAAATGCCAAAAAATAGTGATCGAAGTGGCCAGAGGGGGTGCAGCCCCAGCCCGGCCCATGCCCGAACCCCCCCAAAAAAGCCATGTTTTTTTAACCTCCCATAACAACATTTAGGCTGTTAATGTTGCAGACATTAAAATAGTTTAATTGGGGTTTCTAGCGTGGTATTAAGCTATATTATATTTTGATTGAAAGGATAAAGTTAAATATGAATTTATTTAACTTAATGACTGTATTCTCCTATTTAATGAGAATTGTCAACTGCTGCTGCGCACTGTTGCCGTTGCATCACACACAGTCACTTCAAAAAACAAAATAATCAATTAAACAACCCAAAAAGGTTCAAACACATTTCTAAATAATATTAATATTGAACGAAATATACCCAGATAAGATTATCTGGGTATATTCCTCACAATAAGTCTCTGACCTTATCAAAGCACTTTTAATGGCATGAGTGGGTATATTTCGTTTCCTGACTGATGGCCCTCGGGCTGCTGGGCTGTCAGGCCCCTCGGGCCTCGGGCTCCAGCGCAGGGCTCTAAAAAGAAAACCAAGTAAAGTCAAGGTTAATTCATACTTCATTCATACTATGATTTAGAGTCTGGGGTGGGTTGTCTACACACAGTTCCCAACATGGTGCCGGCAGCTAGCTGCTAACGGTGTTAACAACATGAACAGTGTTCACAACAGTGCCAACAGAGCTAATGGTGTTAGCCAGAGGGTGGGTGCCTTTGCGTCAATGTCGTTATCAGCTGTATGTACCCATAACTGCCATATGAGAGCAGTGCAGAGTGCCGACAATCAGCTAGGCTTTGGGATAAACACACGGTGACTTGTATTCACAGCCAGACTTTCTACCACAACAAAAAACAGACAAACTCGGATTACAACACACACAGAGGCAGCGTGATTTTGTTCTTTCCTCTTTACTCCACTTCATCTTTACAAAGCAAATATTGGTTTATTGCTATAGTAATGTTCTGACTATCATGTACAGAACCTTTAAAAGTTTTTGAATGAGTTGTATTTTTGGGAAAATATCAGCTGTCATACATAAACGACACAATGTGAGATCATAGAAAACCCATGAGCCATTTTTGGAACCATCCAAAAGGTTATGATTTAGTATCTAAAACCATTTAATAAAGATTATTCTAACATCCGTAGTCATAGTTGATGTTAGAAAACATTTGCTGTCAAAGTGAGGGAAAGAGTTATTTGTAAAGTCAGTCTAAAATTGGGAATTCTTCTCACTTTTGTGTGATACTACATACAGTATTGTGTTGCTGTGTGGGAAAAGCCAGCTTTCAAATTATATCTATGATTGTTCCATTATCACTAGAATGAAAAGCAAGTCGTGCAACAATAAAACAGGATATGCTTTGATAGGCCTATTTATCGTGGCCTTGACAGGCCTTCAAATGAAACAACACAAGAAAATACAGAAAAATAAAACAACTCTTTCTCAGGCATTTGACAGTAGTTTCTTATCATGAGAAGCCTAATGAAATACAAGTGATTTAAGCTGTTTGCAAAAACAAAAACACACTGAGGTTTTTTTCAAATCCTGCACTTAGACGAGAACTCACCACTATGAGTCGAAGATCTGGAGGAGGGAAAATTATGTCTATACCAGGAACGCAAGCTCAATTTGCTTGTGGTCACTGTGTGCAGTGACGCACTGATGCTGATTGATTTACGTCATTTATTGCACTGCAGTAAGGTCCGGTGACTAGTCATGCGCAGGTTTACCGGCATTCTGAGCAACATGAACTTATTAATAACTTACAGAAACATTGCGTGCAACAGTCCACCTTCTCCTCCCCTACTTCAATGTGTCTCTCTTTAACACACACACACACACACACACACACACACACACACACACACACACACACACACACACACACACACACGAGACAGAGGGGCTGAGCGCTGCTGATCGGATCTGCAGTGACGTTAGATCATAACCAGGAAATAATCAGGGAATAGGCTGCGTTCGTCCGCTCTGATCAAGACAGAAGTAACAAGCCCATTTAACTTTCAGTCATTTTTATTGCATTATTTATTTGGAAAAAGTAATTAGTTACATGTCTTACCCCAAAAAGTAGTGGTATTACCATAACAGATTACTTGGTGACTGTAATGTTTCCATAAATGTAGCATTGTATTTATCCCAGTTGACATACTCGTGCTCTCCTCCATGTTGTAGGATTGACACATGTTGATGCAGTGTACCTGACATTCCCGAGCCTTCACCTTCTCAGCAGGTGTTTATTTTCTTTAATTATAATCATGCGGGTATGAAGTGAATAGAATTGAATAAACAAAGCCTTGAGCCAAAGCGTGGATTCTATTTACAGTGGATAATTGGTATGGGTATGTCTAGACTCTAGCCTATTAGACACAGCTTAGCCGACCACGCTGCCGCTGATATCATTGCTCGTATTAATCTGAGCAAATAATGAAACGGAGAATGAAAAATGCACCTGAGGCAAATCTGTGGATTCTCTCTGAGAATAATAAGCGAAAAACAAAGATGACAAGCACACTGCAGTGATGCATCAAGGAAGGCGCGTGGGTCATGCACTGATATTCATCACATCTGTTAAAAGATAGATGGATCCCTCATCTTTCTCTCTCAACTCTGTGTCTGTGTTTGTGAGGAGGACATACAGAGCGTGGCATACATACACAAGTGTTTGTGTGCTGTTATGTAAGCTTTGTGACTGGGCGTATCTGTCCTGTTTACACCCACATCTGCCTGTAATCTTCCCATATGTTCGCCGTATCTTTTTTTCCCTTCCTGTGTACCAAATCAAAACAATGTGACAGGTGCAAAAGTGGCGAAAAGTCTCAACTGAATAAGTCACGCACATGAGCTGCTGTCATTTAAAAATGATCATGAATCCAATATTTGTGATTGAACGTGTTAATAACTTCTCTTCTATGAGATGAAAAAAGTTGTGCCAACTCTGATCTTATGAAACTTTTATGAAACAGGATAAAAAATAATTGTAAAGCCCAGTTCATGAGTACATCCACTGTGTAGTATTTCCTGTAGGGTGTAATGTTAGCTGCTCTGTCCTGCTCGCTATTGCTCTCTAGTGCACTCATTTCATTTTAGCTCAGTGTGAGAGCCTTTACTGTGTTTTCCTGTTGCCTGTCAAAAGAAAGGAATGTGACAAACACAGGTGACGGTACTTGTTACATTACTGGAAGTGCAATAAAATCTTCTCAACAAGTGAAATTGATTATCGTAATCCACTTTAAACCAAAGATAGGTACATGTCGACCCCAAGCTGGTTGAGCCCAAGCAAACAGGCTCCTCCCCCTCCAACTAGCGAGTGTTGTGGCTCATCTAATGTCTGTGCAGCAGTTTCTGTGTGTCTGTGTGTTAAGAAGTTTTGTAGCTTTCAACTGAATCTCTGTGGTTTCAAGTTCAGTTTCTTGCCTGTGTTGCTGTTTGTGCTCTTAGACACCTGCTGTATTTTACCGTTTCCTGTTTGCTTTCAGATGAATACAAGTAAAATGCAGATGAAGCCCCCATATGTCCTGTTTTGGCTGCTTCACAAACAAAACAATGTGGGACTTTTATTGTGAAGAATTTATAGGAAAAGCCACTGTTTTACCGTTGCTTAGCTGTAGACAAGCGAATCATATAGTGGTCAGTCGTATTTATGCTGAAGCTGTAACTTTACATTTTATCTTTATATTCCACAGAATTTAAGTTAATCACTTTGTCCAAAGTTCCATCACATTTGGAATAACGGTTCCTGCAAATGGTTCCTAGATCGTAAAAAATAACGTCACATGCATTTCCATTAGAGTGCAGCACGGGCCGCATATTTCTTTCTGAACCTGACCGAGCCCGACATTATTTAATTACTAAAGCACTGAGTTTTTGTGACACAGTTGTTGGTTACAGGCTATTTAACAGGCCAGGCGTGTGCTGTCGGTGCTCCGCGGAGAGTGAGACCTCCGTGTTTGAGACGGGAGCGGATGGCGGGAGGTCTGAGGCTTCCAGCGAGGGCAGCGATAGAAACAACCAGCCAATTTGTGTGTGTGTTCTGTTCAGGTGTTGTCACGTAAATAACAGTGCCCAAGCATGAATGCATATAAGTGTTTTTTTATTACATTGCTGTGGTTAATTTGAGGTAATAGTGTTACTGTAGAAATCAGAGAATCACTTTTTGTTGTTATATATTCTCAGGGAGATGATACAAGCTCTAAATCTGAAATACACACCACACACAAATGTGTATTTTCATCTAATTGTACTGTGCAAGAGTTTGAATAAAGTTTTTATATTTGTATGATTTGTGTTTATTATATAGTTGTTTAAGTATAGCAAGTATAATATATATAATGTAGGAATCAGTAAGAGGAATCAGTAAGGAATCAGACTGTTAAGAAGGAATCGGTAAGGAATCGGAATCATTAAAATCCTAACGAGTACCAACCCTAGGCGGAGGTTACATTTTCACCCAATTCATGGAGAATCTGTAAGCAATAGCTTTCAGTTCACACAGTAAAATTAACAGTTGCAGGCTAGAAATGAGGAGCTTTGTCTACTTTTGTCTGAAATAAAGAACGCTGTGAATCTGCCAATGTTATTTTAAACTGCTTTGTGAGCCGTATGAGAACAGAAAGTTTGATGTAACTTCAGTAACTGGGTCTTATATTAAAACTGCTTAATTCTGATCTCACTTTTTATTTTTCCTCCATCTCACGTCTGAGCCTTTCCAACAGTTTCTCTGTTGAAGGTGAGAAGTGTGTGAAAGCTTGAAGGCTGTCACAGCCTCAGTCTGGACCTCCCAGAGGGCAAACACCGGTGCTTCACTGCCATCACAGCAAGTGTGGGACTCTGCTTATTGACCCTGTATATCTCAGTGGGCTTTAACATGTTGGTTTTGAATGGTGTGGCTTAGAGTCTGGGCTGCCTGCAGACTGGCTGAGTAAACACAAAGCTTGTCCATGTGCCCACAGGAAAGATCTCCCATAGATCAATTGTTAAAGAGGCATATTAGGCTGTCGATGGACTGGTAGGATGATATTATCACAATTTATTAGTTTAGTTTCATTTAGTTGATTTTCTGTTGCTGCTTTTCATGAGTACCAAGGTAAATATTAGAACTACACAAATACGGTGAAGTATTTCGATAAAATATGGCCAAAATCTGTGCTTGTCTGAAAATCACATTCTCATCAACCTTCTTTCATGTCCTTTAATGTTTGACTGTCCTCTAAAACAGCACACTTAACACACCACAGAAAGGATTCTTCAAAACACCACATGGAAATCTGCCCTATGATATGCCATGCACTCTATTTCCCTATAAACCAGTAGCAGTGGCGGCTGCTTTCACTCTGCCTCCAAGGGTCCAGTAACATAAGCAGTCACTTGGAGGGGATGAGGAAGCTGTTTTTAATGATCCCCAGAGACGAACCAGTATATTTACCATAATCCCAAGCCTGAGGGAGCATCAACTTCTAATCACCTCCATCTTCCCTCCCCACTGCAGATAGAGATCAGTGCCCATTATAAACCTCATAAAGCACCAGGCTTTAAGATGAATCTCTCTCTCTCAGTACTGAATGGCTTATACATACCGTAGGAAACGCTGCTTTGTAGCTCCGTGTGTTTGATCGATGTTTTTCACACCATTTCTTTTCAGAGACATGATGGGATGATAATGATGTTGGAAAAAAATACTTTAACATGTTTGTTCATGTCATATTTAAAAATATCATTGTCAAATTAAATGTGGAGGGCTGGAGCCTATGCGAGCTGACATTGGGCGACAAGACTGACAAGACTGATTGATTGGCTTGTTTTTCTTACCATGGAAACCAGGTTAAAAACACAGTATTCGTAAACTATATAATGTAAATCTCCATCGTGAGACTGACCTGTTGATTTCAATCAAGAGACACAGACGAATGAAATAGAGCTAATGTTTAATACAGAATGTGAGTGTACAAATTAACAGATGATTTTGCTGATTAAGATTTCACAGAAGTCTTTGGTGTTTGGCACCAAAGGGAGATATTTTGTGATCGAGGGACATCTGAGCTGCAGCATTGAGTCCAGACACCGGTGGTGGTGGCTTATGAGTCTGAGGCTGTTGACTACCGATGAATCCGTAAAGACTGGGTGGTGATGGGGAGGAGGAGGGCACGCACGATTGCAGCAAGAAAGAATTACAGCAGAAAAAGAACCTTATTTAAAATGAGGAGCAGCAAGATGATAGGCTGACAGAGAAGGTGTGTCGCTGTGCTATTGGTTGACTGTGAATCAGCTGATGACTCAGTTGACAGACCCAGACAATGACACCTAGAGATGTGAGTGATCATGTGTGCAAGGAGTGAATGGCAGGGTGAGAAAGAAATCTTAACAGCCTGAGCATGAAAAGTGTTTATTTCCTGACTGAACTTACGCAAGAGCTTCATTTCTGAATTGCAGCTTGAGCTGGTTTATCAAACTGACTGCACATGTGAAGACATATTGCTTTTTGACCATGTGCTTTATAACACAGGACAAAACAGAATACACCCAATAAACATTTAATCTCAATTATCTTGTTTTCATAATCGTAGAAACCCAAAATTCACATTGGAAATAAAATTCAATTAATCCCACAGCCCTAAAGCAACATATGTTTGGGTTGTGCCCAGATCTGGATTTCCTGTCTCCAAATAACTGGGGAAAA
The DNA here is from genome assembly GCA_026686955.1 of Epinephelus cyanopodus. Classification (NCBI taxonomy): domain Eukaryota; kingdom Metazoa; phylum Chordata; class Actinopteri; order Perciformes; family Serranidae; genus Epinephelus; species Epinephelus cyanopodus. The sequence goes on from CM048935.1 coordinate 8,961,089, forward strand.
AAAATGCCTTGGCAAGAAAAACCCAAACATCAGTATTAAAATTGCTCCCTCAGATGCCTGTGGGTGAAATCAGTGATGTTGGTCCTCTATGGTCTTTTTCTTTGGGGCAATCAGTTGCTATTTCTGTCATAAATTAAACCCAATAGAAGATGTAGCGCAGCATTATGGTGTCTGATAGTCTCTTTATGGTTTCTTCATGCAGTAACGACACATATCTTTCAAAGTTGATGTCATGGTGATTTTATGATGAAAAAAAATGACACACACAACACCTTTAATAACCACACTAGCTTGGCTTGTAGATTTTAGTCAGTGGTCCGTTTTTGAATTTGGGAACTGCTTTTTGAAATGATCATCTTTATTTTTTTTTCTCCATTCATTTTTCTGCATTTCAAAGCCTTTGCATTCAGGCCTCCACTTCCACTTGTGGCACGATGAGTCATTCGTCACTAGTCTCGGGTCGTCATTATGTCATTTCCATCTGCCTTACAGCCATGAATGAATGCCAGCCACTGTCTGCTCTGACAGACCACGCAGACGCACTTGCACTGCCTCACTCAATTAGTGTGACCTCACTTTACATAATTACATGTGTGGTACAGTAATTACCTAGATATGTGTCATGTAGTTCATCCAGGCAATTAATAACTGATCTCGACTTTTTGTATTGTACACACGCTATCATCTTCATATGCTGCGTCAACTGTGACATATCGTGTGATCAGGGCATTTCCACAGGTGACGGATTATGTGAGGATGGAGTGAAAGAGTACCAGGTCAGGGCCAGCCATCAAAACACGATGTGGCCAAATTAAGTTTCTTCAGAGAATTGTAATTGGGTTATACGTAGGTTTGTACAAGGAGGAGAACATTTCACTTCCTGGGGGGGAAATTGTTGGTCCACCATATTGGCAGATCAAGCAAATTAATCCCTTCTTTATTCTTAATCCCTTTCCTTATCATAAGATTATGAAAATCCAGATCCCTCCCTCCTCTCAGATATTAAATTGCACCCATAATATAACTCCTGGCTTAAAGAGAAAAAGAGGACGGAGAGAAAAAAAAAACAGCCCAGGCCTTCAGCCCTCGCAGATCATGGCTCAAGTGCTCTTTGTTTTGAATTTCTTTCAGTAATTTCTAATTCCTCCACTCTGTGAGCCTGGTCCACCGCGCCATGAATAATGTCAGGGGGCAGCCAGGCTTTGGTATTCAGTAGTTGACAATCTGCTTAAACAGAAGCAAATTGGGAAAAAATAGCTTTCAAATGCACTTTCATTCCTATGTGTGGGGGAGAGGTTTAGGCAGGGTTATTTTCTCAGCAAAGGGCGTTTTTGCTCTGACAGGACGTCAGCCTTTCTCACTCTAGCCACTGTATGTGTGTGTGTCCAAGAGCTAGTCATTGCAAGTTCATTTAGACATTGCAAGTACTTACTGTCAACTGTTGCCTTGCTTTATTTGTTCACACGTACAGCATCTTGTCATACATGTGATATCTTGCCATATTTATTAATTCATATGCTGCTGCTGCTCGTGTTACTGTAACTACCGCATGTAGCAGTTAGTTCATTAGTTTGTTGGTTTTGTGTCATGCTATTTTTGCTAACACTTGTCACCTGCCACATGAGGATGTTAATTCAGCCACTGAACATATTCAGATGTACGTACAACATTAAAAAAAAATAGAAGCTTGACTAAAGCCCTCGGCATGTACGTTTTTCCATGGGATTTCTAGTTCTTTCAGCTATGAGCTAATAAAATTTGTTAGAATATAGTTGTCACTCCACAATTAATCGGGAAGTTCAAAATGTGCACTTGGAGTGAAACTGAACTTTGCCGTCAGGCTATAAACAAACTACACCGAGTTTTAATTTGGCTAATGCTGCAGCGTGTGTTGGTCAGCCGATTATATGCTGATCACTGCTCCTCTCGTTAATGTTGTCTCTGGGTGATGGCGTAAGTAAATATTCACAATATATTCGCAGATGTCAACTTTTAGACATTAAATTAAAACAAGCTGCAGCTGCTGTCTTTTGTTAAAATTAATTAGTACATGTTAACTTAAGCTTGTCGGAGTTGTGCTACACTGACTTTGCAGTTGAGTAACGTCTCTTATGTTATGGACAAACATTTACATAATCGATTGTTGACACGTCCACGTCCGCATTGCGATGCATCTAAGAATCCAGTATTTACTGACGACTTTTATGTTGTAGAACAAAATGTTTTTTCAGGTGTCCAACCAAAAACCCATTGACTTTGAGACGAGGCAACCGGGGACGCTAAAATGCTAATTTCTGGCTTTTCTGACACATTCCTGAACCACTGCATTGTTTCCGCTCTGACTGATTTCCGTAGGCGAGTGGGATGCGATTTTCCCTAAGCAGTCACCACAGACCAATGTATCCACTTGAATCTAATGTCTTTCAAGGCCACACTGATACGTAGCCATGCCGACATACTTGTTTTACTGGGGTTTTTAAAAGTGGAGAGTAGCAAAGTAAAAACTAACTAAGATGTCAGACAGTATTTAGAAGACATGTCAATTTAGAAGCCTCGATAGCAGCGTCTGTCTTGTGTAATGTGCTGGCCATTGTCTTTATAACTCCTCATTGGTTTCAGTGCACAGCTTGACTAGATTTGAGAACAGCTCTACAACGGCTGCCCATTGTAAAAGTGCTGTTTCGTGTCACTACTCCAGACAAATCAGTCGACTCGAACTCTTTGGAGTGGGCGTATTCAAAGGTCTGGACCTGGGCAAGAACTAAACCTGGATCTTTAAAAAGACACATGTCGCCATCGGTGGCTTTAACTGCAGACAGCCAACTGGCACCTTAGTGACAAGAAAAATAAGCTGTATGTCAAATAATATGAGCACATCCTCTGACTCCTTTTGTCTTGGGTTAACTTTGACGTTAATTAAGTGTTTGACTCTTTACAGAGGGCAAACAAGAAAAAGCTGCAGTACCTGCCATTGGTGGCATGGGGCAGCCCTGTGAAAATACTGCATCATTAGCACATTATTGGTGTGTCTAAATGTCACGCAGCCACGGAGGGGACACTGAACCACTGGGAAAAAGCCTTCATGCACGAGCCAAGCTCTTATTTTGTGTCACAGTCCGCCTTGACCTCTCAGAAAGTCACACCAGAGATCATTATTAACCTTCTGCAGAGGGTGGCAGGAAGTGGAGTCTGCATGTTTCTGTGTGTACATGTGTGCTCTTATTTGTGTTTTTGTGTTACTCATGTATATGCACAATGAGGCACTGAGAGAGTGTGGGGGACACCCTGAGAGAGAGGGAGTGAGAGAGAGAGAGAGAGACAGAGAGGGAGGGGGAAATAAGAAGAAATGGAGTGTACTCATAAATCAAGTCAAGGTCCAGCCAGTTGCCGCTGCCACTGCATTTTTTTTTTCCCCCTCCGTGTTTCCCGACATTTGACGCTTCCATCTTCTCCTCTTTTAATCTCATCAACCTCAACAAGTGCAGGAGGAGGGGGCGGCGGGGCTCGGCGGCGGGCTGTCCGCTGTGTCAGATGAGGTCTGTCGATATCTCTCATCAAACAGGAGCTGATCAAAGGCCTGCCTGTGCCCATGCAGGCGGAAGGATTAAGCCACATCATGCACAACCTTCTTGACAAAAAAAAGCCTCTCCACACGAATAAAGAGATTAAGTCAAGAGTGAAATCTAATTCAAGGGGAATTGTTAAAAGGGGGCCTCCATGTCGTGCTCTACACCTGACTACATCTCTGTGACTGTGATGCATTTTTAAGCTCTGTTGCACGTTAATAGTTACAAGCTGATGTTTTCTCAATGAATTAAGTCTCACTGGACACAACAACATCAATTCGATTTGTTTGCAGCTATTGTGATTTAACAATGACTATGTTTACATGTACAAAATATGTACGACTTTTGCCCTCATTCCAGAAAACACAAGCTGTTTACATGGCTAATGAAAATAAATATTCCACTAATGTTCCCATTTACATGCAGCAATGCATATTCTGATTAACGTGCCTTAACGTGTCATTTATCACGTCAGAAAATGGAAAAGTGGAACGGCTGTTGCTTGTGCCAGGATTTTTTTAAAAGTTTCCCATCTGTCACAGTCTGAGGGTGCGAACATAGCCCCCCTTCTTCATTCTTTCAACCACCTTCTTTGGAGGTTGGTGTTGCAATATATCCAAAAATCTATTGATATCCAAGTCTTTCATGATGTTCAAAAGTAGGTGTGCTTCTTCTTTGGACCAGAAATGTCGGCTTTTCTTTTATTTCTTTACCTCAGCCAGTTTTTGTGAGTTGGTTTATGATAAATGGACTGCACTTGTATAGCGTCCTTCTAGTCTTGGTCACATTCACCTATTCACACACACACAGTCACACACTGGTGACCAAGGCTACCATACATGATGCCACCTGCTACTCAGTAACCATTCACATGCAGTCACACACTGATGGAACAGCCATCGGGAGCAGTTTGGGGTTCAGTATCTTGCTCAAGGATACTTTCGCGTGCGAACTGGAGGAGCTGGTGATCGAAGCAGTAGCAGACAAGATACTGTATTTAGTAAAAAAACCCCAATTGAGATGCATATTCTGAATGTGCTGTGTACATGCCCCCCTGACTAAGAATTTTGCTAGTCGACCAACAGTCTTCATTTAGGGTCATTAGTCGACTAGTCACCTGCATGTTTATGATACTAATTTAATAGTTAAATGATATATTGTGGTGGTTTGAGTTGAAGGTGTGAGAAAGAATAGTTCAGTAACATTGTTAACACTGTGCTACATTACAGAGAAATACAAAACTGTACTAATGAACCTTCATTAATATAGACCTATATTTTATCTGCAAGTGCACGTCACACACTGAGCGAGCCGCCTGTTAATGACGCTGTGGGCTAATGGGCATGTAGCTGCTTCCATGTTTCAGATGATACGTCATGTTTGTAGTCGACCAATGAAGATGAGTTTACGTATCACCTTGGGTTCATCCTTCACCTTCTCAAAATGATCCCACACTTTGGATTTCCTGCCCGACATGTTATTAACTAGCCTGTGGAATAACCGCAACTACCAGCCCTGGAAATTAACCTGACTCCTGTCTGACTGCTGAGCGTGGACACTTCCTGTGTCTGTCCTTTCAAATTAATTCCCACATGATCCAGTCATATAGGTTTTGATTTATTTTGACAGGGTGCAGCTGCTTATAGAGATTCACATTTTGGGTTTTTTTGGGGTTTTTTTCTGTGACTAAGCAACCAATGACATGGTGCCAACTAACGACCTCTCTGTCTGACTAACATTTGGTCGACTATATGTGTTAAACATACCAAAAGCATCATCAACCCCAATTCTCTTTGGTCCTAAAAAAAGTTTTCAAGATTACCTGTAAAATTTTGAAAATATTTAAATTAAAGACACCAGTTATCTACACAAAGCACTGATGACAGACAGTATTGAACAGTTTATATCAGAGTATCAAGCACTGTATTGGTGGAAGCCCACTTTTCATATACATCCTTATAATATGCAGAAAATAAAATAAAATCCATCCTGCATCAACCAGGTTAAAGGAGACATTGCATTTTTAAGTTGTAACATGAGTCATCCTTAGAGCCTTTCCCATAATGCCAGACCCCCCCCTGGCTCTCTGAGGACCAATCAAGACATTATCGTTACAGGGCCAATCAGCAGGTGGGATTAGTGAGGCTTTGATCCAAGGACTGGGCTTCACTCCTTCTGATCCACTCCTCACAAAGTATTTACAGGCTTTGAACTGCCAATCATGTTCCTGTACAATACCACCCTAATGTTTTAGTACAATGCCGTTTACAAAGTAGCTTAATTGCGACACATGCTCGCTCCAGTGGACCCACCAGACTGCTGGTAGACTCTAGATGTTGATCTGTATTGTTGTTAATTTGTCCTACCATTGTGTTATTCTCCATAAATAAACAAAATAAATACTTTGTTAGCTGGACTTGACTCACCTGGTTCATTGGTTTTCAATCTAAAGGATCCAAATTTATAAAATATAATACAGTCAGATGTATCCAAGCAAATCATGATATGTGAGTGGTTGTTTGTGATATGACATCACCTGGTCACTACCCATTATCCAGGCCGACTGTGGCACATTAGAGACATCTGATAGATGATAAGTGGAAAATGACCAGGGTCAGAACTTTGCTCACAGAGGCAGTGCTCATCGGCTGGGATGCAGCTTTGAAGGCGCTCTCTTTGATGTGAGCAAAATACAAACGTCAAAAGCATCCTTGTTTGATTCTAGTGATAAAGAGCAGACAGACTTAATTCCCCTTTTATGGAGTTAAATGATATCAACTTTGTTTAACAATTAAATGAAACATTACAGCTGTCATACATGTTTTGACATGCTATTAAAATGACAGCTTATCTGTGTGTGACATTCATTTTTAGGTCCAGCCTCTCCAGGTAACGAGTATCACACAACGTTTTGTGCGAATCTAGCCTGTAAATGAGGACAATCTGAAACCATTACATGAGAGTCTATGGAGCACGGCCTTGTAGTTGCTGGACCCTTGTTGAAGCTGATGCTACACTATGATTGGCCAGTCTGTGTTCAAGTGGTGTTTCTTTAAGGTCCAGATCCAAGGACAAAGACAGAGAGGGAAAGAAAGGAGGAACTTGAGACTTGTTAAGAGATTGTTTGCTGCATAACCCCCTTTCTGCAGTAGCTGTTTGGACCAGGCTGTTCTTGTGCGCTGGTCGTACGTTTTCCTGTGAAAAGTAATGCACCAAAATTCCCATGTAATGATGAGCCAGTAATTGGTGCAAATCCATGTATTTTGGAAGGCTGTGAGGCCCTGAGCAGTGTGCTGACAAGAGTAAAGAAGTAAGCAGTCCCGAGTGGTATAGTTAAGAGGGAGGTTGGGATGGTGGATGGGTCATAAAACACAGGACTTTCCTCTGGGACTTTCCCCATGAGAGCGATGTTCGGAATGATATGAAATTTAAGTGAACTTTGGGTCATTTTAAGGTCCTCACCTTGTTTGTTTTCCTAAACCTAACCTCTGTAACTCTATATTAATTATAGGACTTTATGTTGTACGTAATGTCATCTATGGTGCGCTAATTCATATTGACCGTGGTATGAGGATATGTTATTTGGGCCCATTTCCACCTTTTTTTCCGAACTTCTTTTTAATGCTTGATAACTTCTCCTGTAAAGTAAATAACAATCTTTTAGTGAATGAAATCAAAGAAGACGCTATAAGTAAATTAAGTAATTCATACTGTATACATGACAATATAGGACAATGAATGCATTTCCGAAATAAAATCAAATCATACCTAATTATTTTTTATTTAACAGTAAACCCACTAAAATAGGAATTGAAAAACTTTTATATTTATTACTTTCTCCCTGTCTTTGTGTAACCAATATCAGGTTGATATGTATGTTACAGGGCAATTACAGGGCTAAAATGTGCTTTTCAGTGTCAAAAACCCATCCGAAACGTATTCAAATCTCTCTTTCCCACCATCTGTAGCAATCGACTTATTTCTTTGAGTGACTTTACAACTATTTACATCATCTGCCTGGCGTAGCTGAAATGGAGTTGTGCATACCTGTGGCCCTCTGCATATCACGCTGCTCTGTGAAGCAGAGACAATCTGGGATTATGCACAGGTGTACATTATTTATTATATGAGCGACGTATAAGACCTTCACTCGAAGATTGTTCCGTTTCTCTTCTTCAGGGCAAACAGAACACAGTACTTCCTGCCTGTAGTTGCCTTGCCCCAAATATTTGAGGAGTTCACATCAGTTACAGACTCGAGAAAACAACAATCAGGCTTCTTTGCGGCTGCCTCCACCTGTAGCACTGAAGGAAACAGAAACTCAAGAAACCAACATAAGAAATCACACAGGCAAACGTGTCCCTGTGAATAAAAGCACCTCCGTATTTGCTTGTATAGATTATGCAATATATAAATACTAATGCCTCAGTAAGTGACTGCACAGCGTACAAAGTGCTAACAATGCCAACAGCTAGATTACAGTGACAAGAAAGAAAAGAGAAGTGCTAACACCACCTATTATACTTCCTCTTAACTAAAAACCCACAACAGAGGTTCTTTGGAATAAAAATAAATACACAGTTGTCTTCTAATGAGCCCTTTTGGGTGAAAATTTGACAGCCACTGTTTGGATACCAGCAAACAACAAAAACTGTTGTGATTTAACGAGTCATTGTGTTTCCAGCAGCTTTCAGGTACCAGAGGTGGGTGATTGTAGAGACCCATTGCTTAATTTCACACAGGGATATTGACAAGGAAAACTATTGTTTTTTTCCTGAGACATTGCTGCCTCTCCAGCGGGGATTGTGCCCCCCCAAAAATCAGGCATTTTAAGCCTAATCTCTCAAGACAGATTCTGCAATTTACATTGTAGAAGTGAAGGGTGTGAGCGATCGCCGAGGCCCCTGCACTTCTGTTAGTTGAAAAACTCTGGGGGTAAAGGAAGAAAAAACAAAATTATTATTATTTTTTTTTTTAACGATGGATTTCCAGATTGTTTTAAGCTAAACCAGGATCTAGCCACACGATAACCACTGTGTTACTTAAATATAAAGTTAGTGTCTCGGCAACATATTAAAATACAAATGTAATGTATCCGTGGTTTGCAGAAACGTTTGCAGAAATGCCAGCATTTCCTCTGGCGATTGAGTTGCATGCCCACAATGAAAACGCTAACATGCTGATGATTAGCAGTTGGACTGTTTACCATCTTAGTTTAGCCTGTTAGCATGCTAACATTTGCAAATTAGCACCAACACACAGTACAGTTTAGGTTGAGAGGAATGGCATAAATAGAAACGACGACCTGACGATGGCACTAGATGAAAATTTAAATGACCAACCCATGTCATCAGAATCCATCCCCTCGTAAACATGAATTTCTGAATCAAATTTCCTAACAGTACATTCAAGAAGTGTCAAGATATTTCACTATAAAACAAACATTTCAACCTTATTGTGGCACAAAAGGAAAAATCAGGGCATCACCAAGGATTTATAAGTTGTGATGAGTATCTGGAGGCAAATGTAAAGTAAGAGGTCTCCCTACGTTTGCTTTGTTTATCCACAAGATCAAGCTCATATTCTTCTTGGTACATCTATTAAATAACAAACATACTTGTAAACATTTTGACCTACACAGGACTCTTCATCAAAGTACACACAACAGTCTGCACTGGACCCATTTTCTGTATTATTTGCAAAATATTGGCTTGGGACCTGGCTGCAATTTGTCAAACATTTGTGCTGAGATGTACTCATATTCTTCTCGGGTATCTTTTACAGCAGCACTTTACCATTTTTTTCCCTGATTTTATCTTTTTTCACTCATCTTTCTATTTTAGCCTTGCCATGCAATTACAGCGCCCATTAATGTCTCCATTCTCTCCCCTGCCCCCGACAAAATGCCCCAGATCAGTGTCAAATGGGGAGGAGGACTGAAATAGTCTCCCTGTGACACGCATGTAATATACCAGCCTTGAAGGATGATTCAATATTTATTCACAAATGTTGGAAAGCAGAGGGTTTCAAGACTAGTAATGTTTCAAATGTCTTCTTTAGTTACACACAGGACAAGGTTAGCTGCTCTTTAACCGCTTTGTAGGATTCAGCATATTATTAAACAGAAATCAGGGACACTTAGAATATCTGGCAGATATTTTGCCAACGCAGGTAAAAGTGGCCATCCTTTATTTACCCGTCATTTACCGCAGAGAGGACAAAACACTTCAGAAATCATGACAAAAACAAGTTTGAATGTGAAGGGCCCTTTTGTGTCTTTATTTTTTGCTGTTGCAAGATATTGTCGTGCTGTCCCTCTCCTCTCAGTATCATCATGCCTTATTTTTGTGAACGTCAAAGGCGTCTTGGCATAAAGAATGTGTACATGAAGGGATGTTTACCAGAGATGACAGTACATGCTGAGGTGTTTGCACGATATTGGCATGGTAGAAAACCGAGTGATCATCCCTGTTGTCGTGTGTGGGCGACGACTCACCGGCAGGCAGTTGCTAAAGGAACTGGAGTCTGTGATAGTGATGCATCGCACCAATACTAGACACGGGATATAAAAAGAACTTGGCACCTCGGGCAATATGTCAAACTCGCACCAGTAGACACAATCTGGGGTTATGATCCATTCAGACCACAGTTAGAGACTGGTTGGTCCTCAGCTGAGCGGAATTTGCAAAAGCTGTGATAAAGTTCTTTCATGTCGTGGCCAAGAGAGACCGGCATGAAAGTGAAATTCTGAAGAGGAAACACCTTAGAGAAACATAACTAACTGGAGAAAAGAAAGCTTTTAAACATAGTAGGTATATTATTTCCTCTTGACAGTACAGAGCGTGAAACAATCAGCTCACTCTGTATGTTGTCCACAGAAGCCCCTATGCATTAAGACAGCAGGACTACATGAATACCAATCAAGTCTGAATGATCTTAGAGTGCACGGATAAAAACACCACAGGGAAAGGAAATATCAAGACATGAGCTGTAATAACCTCAGAATCCACAGGATCAGAGATTACTAAACATAAAAACGGCAGCAGTCTGAGACATACAGACGTGATCTACATGCATGCACTGTACACCTCCATATCTGTTAGTCTTGAAATACAACCTCTGCAAGTCATGCTTAAGTACTGAACCAGCTTGCTATTACAAACCGTGCAAATATGTTGGGGCATGTTAAAGACACGGTATCCTACTGCATTTTGTTTAATAGAGAGAAATACTGTAGGTACAAGCATTGTCGACAAGCCTCAGAGGTAACATTTGATCATGAGCCTGTCACAAGGCCTTTTTTTGAATGAAAAAGCCTCATCGTGTAAGTCCATCCTTTCCGAGGGTGGCTGACACTAATGAGCAGTCATTCATCACTGTAATAAAACCAGCAGGGAGATTATTCCTGCAAGTGTCTGTACTGCTGGTGAGTGTGTGGTCATCAGCGTGAGGTATGGACTACTGTCAGGTGGCGTTGCATTCTCATGACTGTATATCAATCTCTAGGCCCATTCATTTAGACTTTAATTTTAGGATCGTAGATTTTTGGCTGTATTTGGAAACTATAAGTTAATAATTGTAAATTCAGGTATTAGGGGTGTAACGCAATGCTGCTATTGTTGTTTATTAATTTCACAAATCTGTTTTTAGATTTATACTGGAAGTGAGTGGGGGCTAGAGAAGACAGTGTCAAGACTGTGTTTTATATGTGGATGCAACAGTTGTAAAATTCTGGGTCTGTTCCATGTTTAAAATAACAATTTGGACAACAGCCGATACCAGTGTTTTTGTTTTTGTTGTTTTTTATTTTGTTTTAGTTGTTACTCAGTCCCCCTTTTCAGCCAGGGAAACAAAGAAATATTAATTAAATATAAATTAAAAAATTACTCTGTTTTAAAGTTTGTTAGGCCTTCATTATACTAATTAGTAATTAATAAGTATTATTAAAAATAAAACTATGATCTTAACTGCAGACAGGCCGTTGGCAAGTCACCAAGGTAAATATCAGTCGATACCAATATTTGGCCAAAAATCAGCGCATCCCTAGTTGTACTAAATTGTTTTCCGATGCCATATGCTTCTTATGTACACAATATGTACAACCTTTGGGTACATGATTTTAAACATGTTTTAATTGATGATTTGTGTTTGAAACCCAAATCCAAAACCGATCACATTTGGCAAATCTGCCTCATGATTTTATGATTTCTCTATAGATCACTATGATTTCCAAACAGATTTTTGGACATTTATCCTGAATGGACAACAGAGTATGAGATGTGGCTCTTCAGCCCCTCTCCAGTGGCTCCCAGTGACTTTGTCAAAAAAATTACCAGTATATGGAAAAGATTAAATGATCACATTTTTTTTAAACATTTTATTAATCATTGCTGTAGGCCTAAAGTTATTCTTACATTATTTAATATTAAAAGTGTGTAGCCCGGACAACAAATTCACATACATTTTGTGAACTTAAGTGCGTGCTACACCTCCATGACCTGGCACCTTTCCATCTAAATTTTGCCGACCCTCAACAGCATTAGCTAGTTTTGAGTCTCCATTGCTAAGTTAGCTATTGTTATGTCAGTTATTATGGATTCTAAATCCAAAAAAAAGGAAATGTTTTGGAGGAAAATAGAGAATTCAATAGTGTGTGGGTAGATTTGTTTGCTTTCACCGCCAATGCTGCAAAGTTACATTACCAAATAATCATAAATAGTCCACTTTAGACCTTTAATAATGTTGATAGGCTAATTTAAGCCCCATTTCCACCAGACACTTTCGCTATGATACCTTTAGGACCAACACTAACCTTTCAGACATGGTACCTAGACACTAGTATTTCCACCCCAAACAGTCCTCTTAAATGTGGGCGGGTTTGTTGTTACTCACTGCTCCGTCCAGCACTTGCTGTATTTCCTCCTTTATCAGTCTGCACCTTGTTTGTCGTCCACAGAACGAGGCTGCACGCCAACATTTTCGGAATAACAGGCTGCAGTGAGAGTCTCTCTCCATGGGATATTTGAAAATAGCGGGTTTGTGCATTTAGTCCTTGGCAAGCTCAGGGGTTTAGTGTTGCCGGAGCCCACAGGAACGACGTCTGCAGCACTTTTTTTTCTCCAAGTGATGATTAGAATACATGCAGTTCACTTATCTGGTCAAAATTAATATATATTAAAGCTTGAAGACCCCACTTATCACTTAAAGTGTCTATTATATAAAAGCTAAAGTGATGGTCAGAGTTGTTAAAGTGAAATTCAAGGTGTGCTGATGGATTCACGTCGTCAACTCGTGCATTGAGTAACGTTACAAGTTAAAGTTCCACCTTAAAAGCTGCCGGCAGTCGGCTCAGTGACTGAAGTTCCAGTTGCTGTGAGAGGCAGCAAAACATCCTTTATTTTTATGGTTACAGTTTACTAATGTATGAAACTCTCCACGGTATGAACAGTGGTTACATGAGCCTCAAAACCAGCCACAACTCAGCCCTGAGCAGAGTGACCGTCCTCTACTGACCAATCAGACTGCAGTGTTCACAGCTCCACCTTTTAGTACCAGATCTGTGTGCTAGGTACCCCAACAGAGGGGGGACCAAACATGGGGACGGTACGGAACGGTTCTGTTGGTACCATACACAACTTTTCACAGTGGAATTGGAAAAAAAGTGTACAGAATTAAACTGTAGCGTATTTTTGGGCCAAAAATGGCTCTATTGCTAGTAAAGGTTCCTGACCCCTCCTCTAGACGAAGGGATCGTGTGACATGTGGCAAATCGAGTCAGTTTGGCACGAATGAAAGTATTGGGTCGGTCATTAGGGGGGTATTCTACATTTTTCGTTGACATTCTTTCCAGTATTGTACATTTTGCAGCAGCTGATCTCGGCACAAATCTGTCATCATCGCTGTATATTAAAGTCGCAGTGAACCTGTGATGTAAGTGAAGAGATTTTTATCATCATTTTTGCCCACACATCAGAAACACACAGATAAACAGATGGTTATAATTCATGACAAGACCAATTTTTCAAAGACAGCCTGTTCAGAAATGTGCATCCTCACGCTCACGTTCTGTACATGCATGCACATAAACGTTCTGTCGAGTTTCAGGTGCCTCTGAACACTCGCACAGAGGGGGAAACATTTCCTCATCAAAGTCACTCTTCTCTCCACTTCTGTCAAGGAAACCCAGTGGGATCCTGGGAAAGAGCAATGGCGGTGCTCTCGAGTGAGGGCTCACGCTGCTGCCTGGCTCTCACAATGAAAAGGAAAGCGTTCATAGTTTCTGGCCAGAGCCTTTCTTGCTGTTTTATGGAAATGCCATTTTGTTTCAAGTTCTTTGTTTTGGATAAACAAAAAGACGAGATGGAAATGAGAGTTTAAGATAAATAGTGGAGCCTCGTTGCTATGCCTCAGGGAGTGTTTTCAAACATGAACCCATTGAAATAAATGTCATTTTTGCTGCTTTTATTGTTGAACAAACTGTTCCCTGATGAGCCCATTAAAGTATGTATTTTTTTTCATGTTAAGTTGAACTAAATAATTTTTTGGTCTTCTCTCCTCGTGTTGGCGTTGATGAATTTAAAGGCTCATTGTTTTTACTGCCTTTTTCTTCTATTGTCTCTGTTGTCCTCCTTTTGAAGTTCAAAAACTCTGCTGTGAAGTGGGAACTATATTTTTTTAATGTTTTTCTGTAATAAATCCAGTGGGAAGGGAAAAGACTTATTTTTCTTTTATCAATCTGCTTGCTGATCTTTTTGTGCGTGGACCAGTGAATCCAATCAGAATGCAACCCCTAAGCCCTTTGATTCCACCAACAAAAGTTGATGGTCTCCCAGCTTGTAAGCTGCCTATCAGATAATAAGGGGGACTTGAATACCAGCTGGTGTGCTGCAATGAGGGTGGTCCTGGTGTTTTCACCTGACGGCCAACGTGTCTCTGCCGGCCCTGTCTTACTGTTTTCTCCAGGGAAATCTCCCAAGAGCAGCTGTCCTTATCAATGTGCCGACTTCCCGCTCACTGCCTGCCTGGGCTGCATTCTCCATGACAGCGGCACTGAGGTAGCGGTAATCTGCCAACACTTCAACAAAATTAAACCGCCAAGCAGGCCACCAGGGGAGACGCAATGGGGAAAGATTTCCTGCTCGCCGTGATATGGCAACAGAGGCCACAGACATTAATATGGCTTTGCATCTGCAAGAAATAAGCACTGCTAAGCGTACAAATCTGTTGCCCATAGTGATTCTACTGCTGCTTTCCAGTTAAAGGGTCAGTCTGAGGAAAATACAGTGAAACCCCTTCTCTTTTTCCTTGAATGCTACCTGTCCACCCAGATATCGCCGATTTAATTCGTGTCATCTGTTGTCACCTCAGTGTAATGGTGCTTAAAGCAGTTTAGTTGCGCTAAGAAGTAGGGGTGTGACAATCCATCGATCTGGATTGATACATCGATTCAGTGATCAACAATCCAATATCATAGATGCAATGTAAAAACATCGCTCCATATCGTCATCTTTAGGATATGCTTTTATTTTGAAAGTCTGTGTCACCATCAAACAGCAGCAGGCAGATGGCGAGCAGCCAAGAGAAAGATGACGAGGATAACTATTAACTTGGGAATAAATCAACAGTGTGGAAATAGTTTTGATTTTGGAGGAAAAAAGGGGCCAACAAAGCAGATTTTGTGATATCGGCATATATCGTATCGTTGTCCAAAGAACTGATAAAATATGATATCTGAGTCGTAATGAAACTGGTGATGTACACCTCTACTAAAAGACCAAAGCTTAAGAAAAGCAACATTTTCCTGTGAACACTTTATGTAGAAAAGTTTGCTTTTGGGTTCTTCAGATACAACACTTTGGCATTTTAATTACCACAAGCCATATGTCAGTGAACTCTTTCACACTGGTGTGTTGGTAATTCTTAACAGATTATGTTTTACAAATTAACCCATACGACCACACACTGCATCTATCCTGCATTTAAAGTTTAAGTTTTCATTCTTCCATCTGCTTCAGTTTTACTTAAGGGACTGGGAACAATCATAATTGCTAACCTGGCACATGCATGAGTATAGCAGGCAATTTAAGATACTTGGTGGTTGTATAAAACTCACCAGCAGGTAGAAGCACGAAAAATGCTTACCATAAAGTAGTCTAATGTAATTTAAAGACACAGATAGGTGAACATTAGCACCAGAGAGGTATTTTATAGCACTATTGTACCATTTCTATATCACTATATGCAATATTTGATGTGTTGGCTGAGGAAAAAAAACTAGTCAAGAAACATAATAAGAAATTCATCTATACCAATACGAGTGAAGTACGCAGTCAACACCATGGCTGAGCATTTCTCTCTTGGAACTGCAGTGTGCCAATGACAGTCTTGCAAACATGGATTCTGACTTCCAGTGTTTGTCAAAACTACAGACAAAGACAAAACCGTTTTGCAGAGAAAAGTTGCAGTGGTGTGAACCGGCCGACTCAAGCTGGCTGATGGTGTCACCTGCGACTCCGCTGGTTTTAGAACGTAAAGCTCGTCACCTGTTAGAGCAGCAAATCCGCTTGTAGTGAAGTCTGCTGGTCAAGTCAGAATTACAGCTGAGGGCGTGTCCACTTACTGTGGCCGGTGCTACGTCCCCACCAAGCCCTCTGTTTCTGTCCTCATGGTGTGCCAGTGACGGACGGTAGGTCGCTGCTGCCCCTGCTTGCTGAATGAGACGTATGAACACAGTCCATCTGATGCTTGTTTTGCACCATTTCATCACTACTACAAATGCAGCTGTAGCCAGTATCTCACTATCACCATCCTCATTCATATTTTAAGAAGCTACAAATTATATTCAGCCACAAAATAAACCTGAAAAGCTGCAAATCAGATCAGAAATACAGAGTTGTTGCATAGAGATGATACACCATCTCATCTCAGGTGAAACAAGGGGTGTCAGAGGTTAAGCTTTACTTTCACTTTAACTGACAGCCTTACCTCACATTAGCAGCACATTATTATCTGTTTGGAAATCTGTTGCTGCTGTTTATTACTGTTTACAGGCAGAGGTTTGTGTGTTTGATGAGCAGAGTCGAAGTTGAGCAGGTACGCTCTCGCTGCAGGTGAGCGACGGGACTAATTTGCATTTGCTGTGGGAAGAGTTAGAGAGGATGAAGTGAGATTCCTGTACTGACAGATGTAAAACACGCAATGCTTCCATACGCTGAGAAAACAGACACAATGCAGAACAATGGGGCGCTAACACAGAGCGGTGCTATTGAATGATACCATGTTGAGACACACTACATGGTGTGTCATTGCCGAAGCGCTTGTGCCATTTTCAAGCTTTTTCTGCAGCCCTTTGTTCCGCTCCTTTCCGGCTGTTAAACCTCCTCACCATGTCGTCAACATTGTGAGGGGTTCAGGGTAAAATATAGTCAGTTATTGCATATGAAACCAAATTCTCCTTCTCCTTATTTGAAGTATCTTGGGAAAGCAGCGCAGCTCATTGAGGGCTAAAACAAGGAGAGGGAAGAGAGGCATGAGGATTAGATAAAGTCTGGCACATACTGAGACGATAATAAGCAAGGCAGGAAAGTGAGGAGAAAGAGAGGGGAATGGAGAGAGAGGGACGGAGAGACAGGGGAAGACACAAACAGATGAAAACAGAGAGGGGGTGGTTATAAAATGATTAAGGGGCATGCTATATAGAATTTCATGATTTGAAAAACACAAACAGGTCTGTAAGATGGCTCTGCCTCACCATCTGTTGTCTGCTGCCAAAATGTACAGCGGGGAAAGATTTGTGACGCTTCACACTCTAAACGTAAATAGCTCTCTAATCCTGCATTACTGAAATAATAGTTTGGCCTTAGAAAGTTAGGTCATGTTTGTGCTCATCAGGGCTGAACGCTTACTTTTACCCCAAGGAGTCATGTGCATAAAAAAATAGGAGCACACGAGGAAATATAGGAGTAGTGTGGAGTATGTTCAAGTGACACAGAGTTTATTAATTAACAATATATCACATATTTTTACTGCACATCCCAGCGTTTGTTCTCCTTCTTCTTTTTGTGACTGCAGTGTGAAAACCAGTGGAAGACCCTGGTACCTAGGCACTGGGCATGGGCCTTTAAATATTGACCAAGTTTGACATGTTGAAACATCTTTTAAAATATTGCAATTAAAAGGTTTTGCACTGAAACAGTTTGTAAAATGTTGAAACTGCATTTTAACACATGTATCGGTTCTGCAATATGGTTTTTTACTCGCTCTGTGTTTGGGCTTGGTGATATGGACAAAAATTCTCATCTTGGTATTTACAGGCTGACTGGTTATACACGATATATATCTCGGTATTTTCTATGAAATGGGCTACATGTTCGGCTGCAAGTCAAAGCCATATTTGAGATGTCACACACACTTTTACACAAACAGACTGTGATCAAAATAAAATACACAGACAGGGATTTTGTTCCATGTTTGAAAATAAACAGATGCACAACATGTAGGGCTGCACGATGCATCGTTTAAACATCGTCATCACGATGTGCACATGTGCGATAGTCACATCACAGGGTGTGCGATGTTTTTATTGTTTATGTTTTATACTCTATGAACAATCTATTTCCAGCGCAACCGTGCAGCGAGAAAAGCCTTTTATGTATGTCTTAGCTGTCATAGTATCAACTTGCAGTTTTCAAAGGGGATGCTGGATGCTGGATGCTTAACGTTATTAAGTTTTTCAAATTTTTAATAAGACGATTTTGATAAGAAACTCACCCGTGAAATCCAAGTTGTTGTCGTCTCAAAGTCAAAGCCACCTAGCGGGCTGGGGTGGGAAATACACTTTAGTGTCGACGGTGCCGCTGGGGGCGGCACTTGACGGCCACAGCGGTGTGCAGGCGGCAGTGTGTGTGTTGCACTTTAGTCCCCAAAAGAAGCTCATTTCGGATATAAAAAAGGTGATGTCGACCAAAAGAGCGTACTGTGCTGACAGTGCCTCGCCGTTGTCACCACAACACGAGGTAACACAACAAATCTTTTTGATCACCTGAGTCACCATCACAGAGCGCTAGATGATGAGTGCAAAGCAAGAACTCAAACAAACGTTACGGCACAAAAAACTAAAAGATGTTTATACTACTACTACTAAAAATAAAGTGTTGAATAACATCTATTTTGTCACTTGTGTTAATTCCACTTGTGCGAATCAACCTAATTCTTTCCAAATAGAGCTACCCAAGTCATCTGGGGAGAATTCTTGTATTTTTTAACATCATTTTAACATTTTGCACACAGCACTGGAGCTACAGAGGTTTAAAGGTGTCAGTGACCCCTAAAGGAATGTAAACAGACGTTTTTTAATTGAAGTATGTAAAAAGTGTGACAGGTAGTGAAGGGAGTGATGTATGTGCAGGTGAGATTCTCCACCCAGTTTTCGTTATTGTGATATGGTATTACTGTCAATTGTCATACTACTTACCCTACTAGTCGCTATGCTTACATTAACATTAGCTGCCTCATAAAGTGTGACGCCATACTGTATTAGATGAATCTTGAAAATCCCCCTCCACTGGATTCTTCACTTTCTTCTCATCTGTTTTTTGCTCAAAATAAAAAGAAACTCAGACACCAGCTGTGTCATTACAGAACACTCTGTGATTGGTGCATTGCAGCCTGTGGAATTGTGGGACTTGAACAATTAGCAGCAATAATTGTAAACTTCACCTGCACACTGTGCTCGTAAATTATTTTTCTGGTTCTTACATTTCTATTTTTAGGGGCAAATGTGAGTAAAATCACACTGAAAAGCCCTGCTCACACAAACACACACATACATTCATACACAGTTAATATGTGTGGAAATATAAGGTAAATAATTTGTTCCCTGATATCTACTATATACATTTTATTGTCTGGTTTACTATATACAGTATCATTAGACAGATAAAGGCTGTAAATTGTAGTGAAAGCTTTAAAGGTAACTGTTGTCATAGAAAATTGAATAAAGGGTTAAGGTGCTGTAAATACTCATCTGGTATTTTTGGTCTGCCTCTGGCCCCTTCCTGTCCGGAGCCTGTGAGTCTGGACACACAGACTAAGGGCCAAAGTGCTCCTGGCTCGCTAATGCTGCGTGGACACACACACATGCACACACATGCACATGCATACACACTAAAAGAAGGACCTTTCTTTTGCAAAACCCCCTGGCATGTAAAGTGCACTGGGCTTGATCACGTATACTGTATACAGTACAAGGGGAGAACCCGATATTGGCTCACAGTATCATTCAAAAACTATTGATTTTTTTAACTTTTCATAAGAGGAAGGTGCATTATAGTAATATGATGCCTGCTCATCGCTGCACGATGATGAATGGCTGCGGATAACTCCTCAATCATTTGAGCCTCTGCTTACTGTTAATGTGCACCGCTTCAAAGGTAATTATCTGAAAATGTGTTTATTTAAGGCTCTACATGTCGCATTTCAGCATGAATGAGTCATTATCATAGTCATTGTGATCCATCAGTTTAAAACAAGGGATCGTGAAGGAGACTCATTACTCACTGTGTGACTCTAGGTCAGATTTGGAGGGGAATCCACTCAACAACTTTGAAACAAACAAGAAAAGAGCACCGGGGATCAAGACAGGCTGATTTCCTGATAAAGGAGTGAAAGGATGACTCAGATATTTTAGATATCTTCATCATCCTCAATAAAGGCAAAGAGAAAGTCCTTAAAGGTTGGAGCGATGTTTACATTAGTTAATCCCTGGTTTGAGTTTGAGCTTGCATGTACAAATGTGTTAAGTATCAACATGTACATAGAGATATGCACAGATAATGCTGTCTGTACAGATACAATCAACGTCCGACTTATTGCAGTAATAAAGCAGGATAAAGCTCCACTAATGCGGCACAGCTGTTATTTTTACCTCATGATCCCATGTTGAAACCAGGCACCTTGCACGAACAGATGAGTCGAAGTTAGGGGCTGTTTCTAAAGAGCAAGCACAGCGTCTGAGACACCTTTTCAGATAGTGAATAGCTTTACTCTCTCTGTGGATGTCAGTTTTAGTTAGCTACCCGTGCTACTTATTTGGAGATTACTGCTAGCAATGCTGTCTTGGTGACGGCATGGCCGTGCTGCGGTGCATGGTGGCCATGCTCCGAGCTTGCCCTAAGTCGCCCTGGTGAGTAAGCAGTTTCATTTTGAGCCGTAAAACCCCTTTAGCATCGTTAACTTTGTTAGCACCACTAGCTTTGTCGTGCTAATGGCACAAACAGAGCTAACAGTAGTTATCAATGCTGAAGGGGGTTTGCGCCTCAAAATTTAGCCGCTAACTCACCGTTGCGACCTGGGGCAGACTGGAGGATGGGCCACGTGTTAAGAAACAAAACGTTTTTGGGTTGGGACGACGTTACAAGCAGTAATTGTCAACTGAGCTAGCTAATGTTAGCTCCTCACCAGATGCTGGTGGTGCACAGGGCAGCAAACTGAAGAGCAGAAAAATTAACCTGTAGACATGCATAACTGATCAAAAGTATTTTCGGGATTAATCAGTTATCAGCTAACAGTTGACATCCTCATCCTGACTTGTATCCTATGTTATCTTGATGTGACATAAACAGTTACATAGCTTATTTAGACTCAGTTTAGTTTGACATTTTTCTTTTTTTCAGGTTTACAATACAAATCATGTTTTATTATTTAATTAATTTAGGTACATTGTTAAAATATCATGTCATATATGTTCTATTTTTTGGGCAGCTTAATTTATAACTCTGGTATACATTTGGATTACGGTATTTTTCTGACATAAACAGATACAGACACAGATAGTAGCTTTGCATTATACTCCTGGTGAATTACATGCTATTCTGCCGATCAGTTTGCAACAAAAAAAAAAAAAAACAGAAAAATGTTCCAAGGTGCCGAAACAGGCAAAGTAAAAGAAGACGTAGTGCAACATTTAAAATATTTAAAGAAGTCATTTTGAAATTGCTTCATATGGAAGGCATTACACTCAACACATTTGTTAACCTCAAGGGCATACACAGTGCATTGTGGTGAGAAAAACTAAATGTAGACATAACTTTTGATTGTTTTAAAGAAATCTCCTAAAGGCACCTTTGACAGACGGCAAGACATCTGTGTGTCCAATCCTGTGAGTTGATTCTGGTCTGTTTTTTACTCAGTGTTTGATAGTTCAAACTGTTCTGGAGTGTCTTTATTTCCCATATAGTTCCTGAAAAACAAAATGTTTAAGTACCATAAAAAGGAAATAACCATCGGGACATATAATTAAATATATGATTCCTGAGTAAAGCTAAATTGATTTTGCAGAAATAACTTAAGATAATAGGAAATTGCATTCTAAGCAGCACTGCAGAACAACAAAAATAAAAGCATGCCCGGTCATTAGCATCTACATAATCAGGCTATGACTGTTTAAGAAAAAGGCTCTTACTCAGCAGTATTAGTTTATAGGAAGTTGTAATGGCTGACATAAAAATACAGGGGGAATGACTGTCCCCATCATATTACAAGGGCTATTCCACTGCTGTTTTACCTTCATAGTCCTCCTGGATGATTACAACGGCAGCACAGTGGGAGGTGAAATAAAGCTGTACGGCAGGCTCTATAGCTAGCATCAGATGACTTAATCAGGCCATAAAGAAGGCCTCACTTACAGATGCTGTGTTGCCCCTGTGCTCCGCATTTCAACAGCCCCAGGGAAGGGTGAAATATGCTTCCTCTGAAGGTAATGTGCCCTATCTCTGTCCAAGCGGTGACAAATTTATCGCCCCCTCGACTATTTACAATCCATCCGAGCCGTGATGATCTGGCTTGTGTTATTTAAGCTGCAGAGGTACAGCCATGTTGATAACACTGCCGTTGTGAGGTGCCAACAAAGGGGCACGGCGAAAAAACGAGGGGAAGAAGTAAAAAATATATTTGTTTCATGCGTGAGGTTTTGTAGTCCTCGCATGAACCACCTCAGCTGGTTCACCATGACGTGATTAAAGGAAACCAAAACTGGCACGCATTAGGGTGCTGCATTCAAAGAAGTACTGCAGCTTGAATCATAAAAGCAGATGTATTCAGGGTGGGATAATCTCATGTTTCGACCACATTGTCATGGTCTTCCAGAGCCAAGTTCTGCCACAGCAGCATTGTAAAGATGTGGGCACTGTCAAACCTCAAGGTGTAGTATAAAGCATGCACAAGTCTTCTCTGTGCTGCAGCACCCATAGGATGAATTGAGAGTTTAAAAAATTGGAGGCACACTTTAGCTACAATTTGGTTGAATGTAAAGCTGATTTACATCCTTTCTCTTGTATCCAGAACTTTTTATTCCATTCAGAAAAAGGATTAACAACCGAATAATAATGCCAATATTTCAAGTGCCTACTGTGCGACTACCTTGGTTAAATAGCCCAAGTTTCCAGAAAGCAATTAAAATGAAACCAGAGGCAGGTGATATTTCTCTCAAACACAACAAGAATTTCCCTCAGAAAGCTAATTAGCTTCTCACATTTAATGAACCTAATTAGGTGCATTCCAAACTACCACTCACGACAGTATTACAATATTGATTTACTTATGTGTCCAAGATGTATACAACCTCAATCAATAAAAGCTAATTTGCACTTGCTAAATTATGAATGATATGTGTCCACTACAATGAATAGCCGACAATATTCTCATATAACGAAACACATCTCACGAGATTAAACTGCACAAAATTTAAATTGTAAATCTGCCTAATTATGAAAATGTGTCCAAAAAAATGTGCAGAGAAGCAAAGAGTGTTCTGTCTTTTACCCCATTTATACATTAGAGGACTCTACACGAATCAAATAACCAAATGTGCATGAAATTAACTTCACAGGAAGAACAGTATCATTCAACACAAACACACAGCTCTACACACACACACACACACACAACACACTCTTTTGAACCATCAAACAAATGATCCACCTCAGCCAGTGTGCAGACTCATCAGTAAATGTGCTCCATTATGCTGAGCAGCTCCAGTTTGCATGTTAGCACAACAGAAGCTGCTGGACAGGCCATAAAGAGGAGCTGCAGGTCGCTGAGAGGGCTGAATGGCTATTTGAGCAATTCTACTGTACATTTAACATGAACACAGTGCCGTGAGGTGGTGCAATTACTACAACACACACACACACACACACACACACACACACACACACACACACACACACACACGGCTACATTACTCTCCAAACATCTTAAAGCCGTAACCTGGTGTTTCCTTGTTTGATTTTTTTTGTCTGTCAGTGACACAATTTGACACTCAGAATTTAAGCATCCAAATAAAATACAGCAATAGACGATAATATTAAAAAAAATATATATGTATGCAGGATTTCCTAAAACAGTGTATAGACTCATGCAGAAATAATTCAGTCATCACTTGTAACCCACTATAAGTATGTGGTGGTGTATTTTTCTGCAGAGACTTTGCCCTCTGCCTTTATTTTCTCATTGTCTTCTTGTCCTCTGTATTTGGGACTTAATGGCGTGGACCTCCACAGCACTCAGGCGAGGTCGGGGCTTAATAAAAAGGTAGCATCCAGGTGCCAGATTGTTAGCAGCAGGCATCCAGAGAAGCACAGCGCTTGAAAAAACGCAAATATAGCGAGTTGAAATGCCAAGTGAGAGTGAATCAGGGGTTGGCTTTTACGTTAACTTTCACTGGTGAGCTTGTGAACAAACAAAAACAGACAATCCTGCATAGTATACCTTTAAGCACTGGCCCCGCTGGCCACCGAGCCCCTAAATCTGGTAGCCAAGGCACATTTTTAATGGCTCAAATGTAAACTTAAAAACAAGAGCCTACAAAAAAAGCAATTTCGTGCATCTTAACACAGCCTTTCTTAACTGTGACTGTGAAAATATCATCGTAAGCATATGGTATATTCTTTCACAGTCTCACTTTATTATCATCTACTGTATCGTTATTAGACACACAAACCTTACTCAGCTGAAGCACTTCAGTAAAGTTGCATTTATTTACTGTAAACTTGTTGTATTGTCACATTAAACCGCAGTTTGCTTTAACGCTTTTAACACCATACACACTGCAGAACTCTTCCATACAAAGACGAGCTCTACTGCAGTCACTTGATTCAGTTTGTCAGTCACAAAGTAATAGCTATGCATACGAAAATCCCTTTTGTCCCGGAGGCTTCCTGTTGAAGATCTCTTTTCTGCCCACACACTCATAAGCATGTTAACTTGCTGAATCAACGAATGAACTTCCACTGGTGCGTCATACGTTCCAGGTTCCCATCAGAGTGTGAATCGGTCGCTGAGGTTAAGTTTTCTGAATAAGCGTATGACATGAAGTTGAGCCACTTTTGTGTTTCGGGTCATTTGCATCTCGTCTATCTCGTCTTATCGCGTCTTTACATTTAATACTCTTGCACAGATTGTTTTATTCGAACGGAACGTTGGGCTTGAGTCCTGGCTGGGCTGGCCAGCGATGGGTGCTGTTTGCTGTTTTTGTAGAATGTTGAACTGAAAGGGGCAGATAAACCGGGATGTTTGTAGACCTGTAACCTTTCCGTGGTGACGGCTTGGCGTATTGGGATTTTTGTTTTCTAAGTTAACCTTTCTTTAGACGGATAATCTCATCAAGACACGAAATCTCATTCTCAAGAGCTTAATAAAGCTCAGGGGCCACATACAGGCAATATTTGGTGGCCACAGGCCATTGGGCCAGGGGTAAAGTAGACCCTGAAATTAGTGGATGTTAATACAGTGCACCTTATAGTAAACAGGAGGGGATTTGGGGAGGGACACTAATTCATGTATGCTTTGCCACAATAAGCCTGCTCACAGCACACTGTAGCTATGAATGCCGAGAAGCCTTCCTGCTGCATTTCACAAACAACTAAAGTGGTTATGCACAGCCCCGATCTTTATCATGACTCCTGTGCTGATCTGTAATTGTATGCTTATGGGGAGTGATGAGGTCAGAGGCTACTCACCAAATACCAGCTTTCTACACTCTCTCTGTCTCATCTGTTCCCCTCTGGCTGATTGAACTGTTCATAAGATCAATTGAATCAGGAAATATCTGGCACTTCACATCGGTGACCAGAAGAATGGACTGAAATCTTGATTCGAGACACCAGACACCAAACCTTTATGAAGTATGAGACAGTGCAGAGACTACGGAGACTGTTTAACTTCCCCTAGATGGCTCTTTGTGTCCGTTACTCTGGAAACTGTCATGAGATCAGTATTTGCTCTGCAGTTTAAATTGTTCTCCCGTATCTTCAAAGCTGTCTTATCTCAAATCCCTCATTCTCTTAATGTAACAGGATGCCAGCTGGATATCTGCCACGGGGTCATATTGTTGGGCTCGATTGTGAGAACATTGCAGTGTTAGCACAACTAGAGGCAATAATATTCCTCTTCTAAAGGGCAATATGGCTCTGATGGAGAACTTTATGGTATGAGGCAGTTAAGTCATCAGGAGTAAACAATGAGATCTAACTGCTGATGCTGGTAACTAGGCAAGCAGATGATGATTAGGATGATGGAAACAATTACGCCATAACGGCACCAAAATGAAAGCTTAAGATGTTTCCAAGTATCTATCGTACATATTTTAGAAATAGCTTTAAATCACACAGAGTAATTATCCAGAGGTATTTTGGATAGACTTGAACCTGTGCATCATTATCACTTTGCTCCTCCATACTGTGCTCACATGCTTGCCGCACACACTCAGAAAAACACCATTTTCACAAACTACGGGATATTTTTCTCTCTGCTGAAATGCACTGTGCAGGTGCGATTGTCACTGTAGTTATCAGAGGTCCTGTTTCTTTGGTCTTTATAACTCTTGGCATTTTCCTTTGAGGGAAATCCCCACAGCCATTCACAGTATGTTTCATTATTCTACTCAGGATCAGCCCTTCAAGGCCTGAGGGACTGAGCCCATTCAGAGTTTTAATAGTGTAAAACGTAGTGCCCTGCTTAATTATTGTCCTCATTATTATTATTACTTATCAGGCCATCTTGACAATAAGTTAGGATTAAATTCACTAATTTCTGCATTTGTGTGGAACTTGACGGGGACCTATTATGCTTTTACAGTGTCCGAAATTCGTATTCAATTGACCATAGTTTCAAATAACGAGTTAAACATTTGTAAAACGAATCCCTTTGAGCAAAACCTCAGGCTTGAGACAGTTATGAATACTCAGTTTCCACAGGCTGAGGTCAGCTTGTGATGGATTTCTTTGTGTGGTGCAAGTGTTTACACTACGTACGCTGCTACACGTAGCTACATGCTAACCAAGCTACGCTGAAACTTGTTTGCCAGAATTGTTAATTTCTCCCCAATGTCAGATTATATTTCTGCTGGAAAATGTCCACTTAAGTTGAGAAGCTGTTACTGGTGATTTTACATGGTAGAAAGTGCTGCTGGTCCTTTTTAATAACTTCTTTCATTGCTTTTGTTTCTTCATATGTTGGAGTGGCTGCGTAGAAGCAGACCGTGTCACATGACCTGCTAATTTGTTTATGGCATCGACAACAAATCGCTCCAAAGTCTATAGACTTGTCTGTGGGAGACTTTGTGATTAAGGGTTTTGATTTCATTTAGTGATTTACTGCCCTGCTCTGGATGCCTTTTGACATCCTGTGGAGTAGGCCTGCTGACCTTGAGCTTGTTTCATCACCTGTGGGTTTTATACTTAATGTACTGTAAGCAGGAAAGGTTAGCAGACTGAGCATCTTTTAATAAATCTTAAAAGGTTCTTCTTCACATGTTATCTGGCCAATGAAATGCTGCCCAAAGGTGACATTGAGTATTTAGACTAAGCCGGAAACTCTTGGTCTCTGTTGTAAACACACATCGCAGCATGAATAATCCCAGTGAGCAGAGAACAAGGTGTAGCTGCAGTAGTCTCTTGTCTGTAAGTCGTGAGATCTGTTAAGAACATGAGTACAGGAAAATTGTGTTACTGATAAATATGTCTTCGGGGCAGTGTAAGATCTACATCTGCCTTGTTTGCACTTTTTGTTGATTGTAAAGTCGATGATTAATGGAAAGTTATTTCCAAACATCTGACGTGGGACTTTTGTTGAGATTTTGTTCCACTGGAAGCAATATATCAATTTAATATCTGAAGTTTGATTGGTGACGAGCTTCGACTGCAGAGATCGACATCATGCAGTCAGAAACTTCCCCGTTCTCTACAATATTTTACAGCAGCGTCGATAAGCTGGTGGAAATGATGGATGTCCAGCTTGTATTTGATTTTTAGAATGAACCAGACTGTCTCTGTGTGGTCAGCCTCAGCTCGCCAGTGGAATTTTAATGCACAATGCTGAATATTGTTGATTTGATAATTAAAGTCTCAGTCCCTGACAGCTTCTTACTGTCTGGCCTCAGTGAGATCCAGTAATTTTTCCATCGTCACAATAAGTTTGCTCTTGGTTGGGGGGGGTCCTGCACAGTGATGTAAAGTTTAAGGCTATTCTCATGCACTGTCCGCACATTTTCCTACAAAAAGCAATGCACCAAATTCATACCCGATATCCCAAGTTATGATCAGTGTTGGGCTTGTTAATTTAAAAATGTTATATATCACTCATTACTCGTTACTCTTTTCCAAAGTAAAAATATTACTTTACTTCCTGCCAACATTCATTTTTTACACTACTCATTATATTACTTTAAACCCCATAAAATTGGGAATTGCATATCTCCTCAACTCGTATCATATCTCCTTACTCGTGGAGCAAAATTTCATCCACCACATATCCATCCACAAGCTTTATTACCTCTTTGTAGTCTGCGGCTGTCTGCGATTAAAATCCAGTTTTGGTTGTTAAGCTAGTACAGCCAACCTCTGGGGATTAGGACTGCTCCCATTTGGTGGGGTGTATTTCCTGGAGCTTCACGTTGTTGTGCTGTCGGTCATAGTAACTACCTGCAGCAATAGTGTTCCTGTCATCTTTCCGCCCGACAGAATCAAAGTAATGGTATTAGTTGTAGCTGCCAAGGTAAGTCTTTTTCATGTCAGTAGTGATTTGATAACAAAAGTAACATTGTAAGGAGTTGTTTTGGGGGTTTGGGGGTAACTGCAATAACATTACTGAGATTTCATTAGTAATTAGTTACAGTACTTGTTACTGGAAAAAGTGATATTATTACTGTAACGCGTTACTGCTCAACGCTGGTTATGATGAGCCAGTAACTTATGGATAAGCCACATATTTTGGAAGGCTGCGATAGGCTGTCGAATGGGCCGACAGGAGAAAAGAAGAAGGCGATGACAAGCGTCCATGAGAAGGCAGGTTGGGAAGGTGGAGGGGTCTCAAAAAACAGGAACTTAAAGTCATTTTCAGGTACGTCATCAACATGTTTGTTATCCCTTATTCTAACTACAATATCTTTACTTGCCTAAACATAAACTATTACTTCACCTTAATTTTGTAACTTTACCTTGAGGACAAATCATCAACCCTGGAGCGCTAATTTATAGGATATCATACAAACCACTGCATGAGGATATGTGGTAACCTTTCAAGTGTCACACCTTCCGAAAGACAGTCCTCACCAGCAGGTAAAAAGCAGCAGTTCAATACTGTCTGTCATGGAGGAAGCTGTTAGAGTATAGAATTAGCAGTGTCAAAGACTTTGCAGTGCAAACTTGAATTCTATTGTAAAGCATTTTAAATTGCAGAGAAAGTGGGGTTAAAAACATTGTAGTTACCTCCAGTGGGTTGAGTGCCCATCACTTTCTGCTCCCTCTACAAACCAGGCCCAACATGATCGACACAAGGACGGCCAACATGCTCCACTGTGCACACATGCCTGTCAAACTGCCACAAAAAAATAAATAAATAAGTAAAATAAAATGAAATAGAAATCAATGGCTGGACCTTGGTAGAATGTGCCAGTGTTTTAACATCCCCTGTTGGTTTGTCAGCCTCTCTCAACACGCGTGCTCCCAACATCCTTCGCCTCTTCCCTGTGTCAATACGATTCCCTTCCACTTGTCCTGCTCGCCAACTTCTCTCAGCATTGGCTTAGAAATTATGATTGCTTATTGTACTGTGACTTTCCCAGCCGCTGCCTCTCAGTCACCTACACACACAGTTTACTTCCTCTATTGTAGCCTCAGGTCCCTTGCCTCCCTCGTGCTCTCCATCTACACCCCCACCCCCAATTCTCTGCTTCCTCTTGCTCTTCCTCTCCATCCTCCACTCACTTCAGTGCCTTTGTGATCGGAGTGACAGGCTTTACAATATGTCGCTGCGGATCTACCTCACCTTTAATATTTCAATAAAATGCCAATGCAGGGTGGTGTAGGACCCTGGGGAATGACTGGCAGAAGCCTGTCCTGCCTTTCTCTCCCTGTCTGGATTTTATTCTCTCTTATCTACCCTTTTCAGTCAAGACAAAAGGCTAAACAAACAGCCACAACCAGTAATTATCATAGACAATATAGAGGAGAGGTGGATCCTTGCTCAGTTATAGCTGAGGACAAAAAGTCAGAGCCTGCAATCTGAGTTGTTGGTGAAGCTAAAAAAAAAAGTGAAGTAATGCGAAAAAATATAAATATGTATTTGTTAAGAATTAAGCAACACCCCTGTGGAGCTTTGACAGCCCCTTAATGGTTGAGTCAGAAGTGTTGAGAATTGTGTAAAGAAGCCTAAAAGTGGAGGTGGTGAATTTGAAGTGAACACCACATTTATTAGAAATAGTACAAAGCCCTATCTGCAAAGTCATGAATGAAGTAAAAATATCTAGTGCAAATGCAAAAAAAAGTCATTTGTGTAATGAAGGGAGGCCAAAAAGCATGAAAAAGGTAGATTATAATGTTACATTCTACTAATTTAACAGTGTTAGTTACGCTAGCAGCACAGCTCTATGAATGCTAATGTTGGTGGTCGGGGTGTTAGTCAACCACTTTGGTTCTAGCTGAAATATCTCAACAACTATTAGATGTATTGCCAGGAAACTGAGTACAGACATCCATGGTCTCAAAAGGATAAATCCTCTGACTTCTCTAGGGCTGCCCCCTGAAAGTCAAAGATTCAGCTCACCCCTCAGTCGACTGAGATTCGTCATGTTCGAGCAACACCTTTCAGTACTACTGGGGACATTTTGGTCCCCAGGTTAAGTTGCAGAGTGAGACTTCCTCAGTTTCATGCAGCTCTCCTGTACAGACAGCTGCAGACCCAGACATAGGGTGAGTTTGTGTCAGATGGAGGCAGCTGCTCTGAGGAAAAGAGGCTTTGCCCGGTCACGTTCAGAGATAACGTTATCTCCCGCTTGCTGCCGAGAAGTGGTGAATTTACAGCTCACAGCAACTTAAAACAACACAATCTCTGGCTTTTGTTTGATATCTAGTGTCTGCAATAGTTGTATAGTTTCAATCTGTCAATAGCATAGTTAGCATTCATTAGCTCAAAGGGCTAACTTAGCTTGTTTACTATGTTACATGAACTTCATTGTCACCCTGAATGTCCTGCTGAAACTCTTTCGAACGCAAGTACTTTATGAAAAAAAAGGAACAAATAGTTAAATACTGGTATTGAACAGCCAAATCATTGTCACTGACATAATTCTTAGGAGGAATTTATATTCAGGCGTTGAAACAACGCCGTACTGACGGCATAGCCTGACATGCGCCTTCCCAGAAATGTAAATATACCTTGTGGTGACGCAGACCTCCTGTCGGTTTTTGTAAGCTAAGCATTTAGCGAGTAAGCTGAAATAAAGCTTTTATTTACTTTAATTTCACAGATAACAAACAATAAATTGTGTAGATAATAAAGCCTTCACTAAAATAAAATTTAAGTCTTGTGTGTAATTTATCCTTCGGGGATTTATACTTTTTATACTATTTTTACTGTTTGTCCTGGCTTCGTATGAGTGGAGAAAATCTCCGCTCGTCACTAGGCTAATATAAGACAGTTGTTTTGTTGGTGAACTTTATGAGCTGTAATAGAGTTTTTGTTTTTGTTAAATGTTGCTGTTGTCCCTGGTTTCATATGAGAAGAGGAAAAGTCCACTAGCCACTAGGCTAATTTATACAATGTAAAATGCCATAGGCTTGTGCTAATAACATTAGCATGTTGTATTTGTGGGGAAAATGTGTCCAGATGTGTTTGTCTGTGAATGCTGCGAGTGCTAGTGAAGCTGATTTGTGAACTTGTGTTTGAAATTGCTCTTAAGCCATGTTTAATGTGTGTTTTGAATCATATAAATTTAACAGCACTTCACAGAAACGTCTGTCGCCGACTAGTGTTTTAGAGGTGTAACTGCAGAGTGACACAGACACACCACCACATAAGCAGAAATGCTCACAATGGTGTAGGCCACGTGTGTAGGCTACAGTGTAGGGTCTGCCGCACAAGTATAAATCCTGCTTCAGTCCAGTAAAGGCGTAGACTTTTCCTTTAGTGCCACTATGAAATTAATATTTGTGGTTCAGAGGGAAATATCTCAGCAGCTCCTGAATGTATTTACAAAAATTTTACCCGATAATAAATCTAAATAACTTAATGAGAGAGTCCTACTGACTTTTGTGACCTGACCTTTTCTCTGGTGCCACTGTAAGGGTGACTTTTTTTTTTTTTTTTTTTTTTAAACGATCTCAACAATTATTTGATTGATTGTCGTGGAATCTGGTGCATTCGTGTTCCCTTAGGACAATTTTGGTAACTTTGTTGATCCCCTGACTTTTGATCTAACACCATCATCGGATCAAACATTTCATTTGTCCAACTCTTTGGTTTATAAAGGAATATCTGCAGTACTTAAAACATTGCCATCAGCCGTAGCTGTGCTTTGTGTTCAGTGCTAATTAGCACTTAGATAGTGAACATGGTAAATATTACTTGCTTATCATCAGCATGATACCATTTTCCCTATGAACATGTTGGCATTGAGCTAAAAGCACTGCTGTGTATGTCCTCACAGAGCCGCACTGTGGCTTTAGGCACAGTCTTGTTAAACCAGGAATTCCCTTTTAGATTTGCCCAAAAAGCAGCATAACTGTATTACATAAAACAAAAGTATAATACATAATCAAAATGCCCCCAAGTGTAAAGTCATAATTCGTTATAAATGCCCTCAAAAGGCAGCAGTTTCAGGAGCAAGGCAACCTATTAGCCCAGCTTTCACTTCCACTGCCAACAAATAAAAGCAAACCACATTTCACATATCCTTGAATTGATGCCAATTAGACAGCAAATGAATATTTATCAAGGTCTTATCTGAAGCATCTCCGAGCTAAATGTGGTTAAACCTCCTTGAGTAAACTCCTGATAACAGATGATATCTAAAATAGATGACTGCGCACCGTGACTAAAGAGCATATTTACTTTTCCCATCATTATCTTCCATCAGCTTGTCTTGTTATTGGGTTACTGTAAAAATCTCTATTTATTTGCTTGACACAGATCTTATTTTTTTAATCAAGGATGTCAATTTAGCGTTTTAAAACTTATTTCTTATAGTGGGAGCGCCTGCAATACAGAGGGATGATGTTGCCACGTCCCTGAACTGGAGGATTTGTCTCCAGCACAGTAACCACAATGAAAACAACCTCTTGTATAAAGATTCAGGATCAGTCGACAGACATCACTACGACACAGTATCCTAACAGAGATCTAGAAAATTATGTGTGCGTGTGTGTATGAGAGAATGAGAGATAGAGACAGAGAGACAATACTCCAGTCTCCAATATTAGAACATGGCCTGGGGATAATGGTTCGCGCTGGGGCCTTTGAATTCTTAATCCAGAAGACAAGAGGCATGGATTAATCATGGAGGAAATCTATCTAAGCGACAGGTCAAGTATGTTTGATAGGCATTAGCAGGGGGCAAAGTGTTAATACGCAAGGTTAAAGAAGCTGCCGATGTGATCACTTGAGCAGATGATGAGACATTTTTAAAATGCATCCAATGGTCTTTCATGGTTGTGGAGTAAACAAGGGCACTCTAAAGTGTTTATTGAGTATTTTGTGCCTGAATGAAACAGGGAAGTTGTTAAAAAGAGGTTGCAGAAAGATTCATAGTGCCTTTGGGTAAACTGCGTGCACCTTAGCCTATTGAAAATACCACAAACTGAAGCATTTTAAATGAAGAATCTGTGGGAATCAAAACTGATTAGGTAGGAGTAATGGCATACATATTAATGTTTGTGTATATAAAGCACCGCCCTGCTGTGGGCTTTAACTGCTTATGGAAACTCTTTTTATCATGAAACTGCTGAAGTATCTCATGTATTTATTGGACTCTCACCATGTTGATTCTAGTGGTTTAACCACATTATCTGATCTTAGAATGACATCTTGAAAGTTATGATACTTGTGGCCAATTCCACATATACATGGTATATTTCAGGGTGAGTATGGCTCAGAGGTAGAGCAGATCGTCCATTATTTGGGAGATCAGCTTGTCAGTCCCTGGCTCCTCCAGTCCCCATGTGGAATGTTCAGTACCCAAAATACTGAGCCCCAAATTGCTCCTGATGGCTGTTCCATTGGTGTGTGAGTGTGTGTGAAGGGTTACTGAGTAGCAGGTGGCACCATGTATGGTAGCTTCGGCCACCAGTGTGTGAATGGGTGAATGTGACATCTATTGTTAAAGTGCTTTGAGTGTAGTCCATTCACCATTACACCATTCGAAAATGTAGCTTTTACATGCGTTACGGCCTTTTGTCCTCGTGCTGAACTTTAAGAAACTCAATTTTCAGAGTTGACATCTAGACAGGGAGAAGAGAATGTGCCGTTGTCTACTTTGAAAGGCGTCGTAAATGAGGCAATGTTTCGTGCAATGACAGACGTGGCTCTAACCTTGCAAACGAGACTTTTTACATGTTTACACATATCCGCCCTGAAACCCTGTGTCCTCATGAGGACATCCCATTTTATGTTTAATAATGTTTGTAGTTTGATATGGCAACAAATTTGACCAATTTTAGCAAGGAAAAATTAAAAATGCATACCAAACAAAAGTTCAAGTTTCAGGAGGATAAATGTACATTTTCTCTTCCATTATACTGAGAAACAGAGGTGTCAAAATGTGCCATGGAGGTCACTGTTCCAGGTGGCCTTCTGGTAGTTATTTTTTTCAGGCTTCTGATTGGCCAACATTTTCTCCTTCTTCTATGTATGGCTGTCTGTTTGGAGATATTGCCGCCTGTTGCTTTGGCATGCTTTTGACAGCGCTTTAATTGTGTTTGCTGCTTTTTTGTTAAGACAAACATCTTTTCAAAAACACCTGCATGCGTATGGACCAGGTCTAAGAGTTTGTGAAATTGTACTATTTATGGTAAATATATTTGAAATCTTTAATTACCTCTCTTTACAAATTGCTTGCCTAGGCTCATATTACAGGAAACAATTCATCTCATCCAGTGTTTGACATCTTGTTTGCAATTTTTACGTCATATATAACGGTGACACTGTTTACTGTTCACAGCTGTAGTAAGTTACTGCTGAGGCAAACCCACCATTTGCTGCTGCTTCTAGCTCCCAGCATATGAAAAACAATAACTGGCAAAAGACAGGGTGATCACAGGAAATGCAATGTATTTGTGACGCTGTTGTTGCTCATGGCATGATGGAAATAGGCCAATCACGGACTGATTTCCTTAATAAAACAGTGCAATTTGTTTGGCTGCACTGTAAACGGACACATGCTTCTGTTCCTCTTTTGTTGTACTTCTCACAGACCTGTAGTATGAAAGTGCACTTTTCATCAGTATCTGCAGGTGTGACTAAATCTACCAGGACTGAAATCTAAAGGACTGAAACTTGTATTATTATGTATATGATCTTTTAAGTATCTAAGTATTTAAGTATTATGTTTGTTTATCCTTAGTTTACTTGCAGCAAAAGACAGTCAATCTTTTCAGTAATATATTGTGTAGGAGCCAGACTGTGTTGGGCAGGTCCAGCAAGACTTGAGGACAACACATGAAACAGAACAAGGTTTTTTTTAGTCTTTCTCTTGTGATGAAGCAAACGTGGGTATTTGGTTTGGATTCTATTCAGCTCTTCAGCTTCATTTGGTTGTTAAAGTCAGCATATTTTACACTTTATGCATGTTCATGAACTTTAGTTCGAGCTTTCTTTATCAGCCCACCCAACATGCTGGTGAGACCTTGCTACTAAAGACATGCAGTGAGTCTAAAGTCTGTGGATAACTCTGGAGGAGAAAGGCGATACCTCTGTCGCCTTTGCTTCAGTTCATTCAGACGTGAGCTTGATCAATGCTTTGGCTCTGTATGGACTGGGACTGGTGTTCTTAGGCGTCACTGCACTCGTTTGTGTAGACTGCCCTCCAGACCCTCCAACCCCCCACCAGCCCAATCACACTTCTGAGACTTTAAAATGAGAGTAGTAGTAGTTAAAAGACTCACTGATTCCTGATAATGATGTGCTGCCTTTTTTGAGTCTTCTTTTTAGCTCCTACTGTATCCTATCCCGTTTCTTCTACACTCACTCCCAGCGATACTGTCTGCTCCACTGTGTGACCTCAATGACAAGATAAGCAGCAGCTAGATCACCAGCCACAGTCAGTCAATTGTTCAGTGATCAAGCATCCAGATGACATCATTATGCGCTGAAATATTAGTCGAGCCCGGCTCTATCTGCCCAGTTCCACATTCCTGTCACTTCTCCCTGGCCCCTTTTTGCATATTCATTGACGGTGTGATCTTCTTGACGTATACCCAAGGGAAGCAGGGGGATAACCTGAAGTATTCATCTGTGCCCATGTTTATCTGGGCCGCAGCACGGGGGGTGGGCGTTAGGGTGCAGAGCGGGCCAGCCGGGGCTCAACTGGGTGTGTGCATACATGATTTATGTGGCTTATACATAGAAAGGGGGGATAGAAACGACCTTCATCGCAGCCGAAGCCAAAGCTCTCTACCTCCATGTTAGACAGCTCTTGATCACTGTAGGTATGATGATACCGTACAAGAAATGTCACATTACAACACAGGATGGGAGATGTATTGCTTTAAAGATGCAATCAGGGTTTCTCTTTTATAGCTCTTGGGTTTTATGTCTGGACTTGAAAGTGGTGTTGCTATAAGAAAAGGTTTGCAACTTTTTTTATGTTCAGAAATGTCTGTTTTGCTGCTGTTTGCTGCTGATTGACACTACAGTGATTTAGCTCATAGAAGCTCAGTTCGTGAAAGGTTTTACTCCTCTGAATCTCTGCTACAAACAATATGAGGCATTTAACATTTAGGGAGTAAATATTAAAGCTAGAGGAAACATAGAACGCTGCAGTTTCTTCATTATTACACTATGTCATCAAGAAAGGCAGACATGTTAAGAATAGAACAGAATGGATGGATCACAGAGTTCAAATATCACTTATAATGCACAAAGTGTTTTATGAGGTTTGGTGGAGGATGGCATAAAGGAGCCGAACAGTAATTAAATGTCTACAGTTGCATGAGAACAACCCCCTGACCACATCTATTAAACTACATGAGCCTGTAATGGGGCTGCTAATGCCTGCAGTGCTCACATGTGGTTTCACAAAACGAACGTGTTTCCAGTCGCTCCCTCTGCCCTTTGCTTCACTTTGACAATTCAATCCAAAATCAATTGTGCGCTTGACCGTGAGGACTTTTTAAACCCACGTGAAAACAAGGAAACATGTAGGAAATGCTTCGTTCAATTGTTGTGGTTGAAACCTTTCACATGTGAGTTCACAGTGTCACGATTGCAAATACGACCTTGCATTGATTTGTGTTTTCAGCCTGACGTACAGGCCACCACAAAGCATGTCGAGCTTGTCACCTGACAAGCTTTACTATGCTGCGTCTGAGCAGGCATATAAAGGAGTCTCAAATGTGTTTGCACTCAGCCTGTTTGTGTTTGCGTCAGAGAGACTGCTTGATTTCGGCATCTCCTTTTGCTGCATTCAAACCAGCCGTTAATTCACTTTGCTGTTGTCACATTACGTTCCTTTAATTTCCCTGAACATTTGCTTGAATCTTATCAAACACATTAAACCACGAGACGATTTCACTTGAATGTGGATGACAGCTTGTTAGTGCAGATTAAAGCCCTCCTCCTTGTTGACTGTGCGTTTTATGGGGAAATGTGTGAAAAAGAAACCATTTACCTGTCCTTATTAACACAGAACCAATCATCCGCTGCTTATAAAACACATTGGATACGCTGCATCATGTGCAGTTGTTTATGTGACAGTTCTGTCACAGCTGTCAAATATAGGTCATGTAAAACCCCGAAAAATGAGAACGCAGGCAGCATGTTTCCTCAGATGAGATTGCACTGCGGAGGTAGTTGGTGACATGTTTATCCTTATTTTATGGGTGAAATGTGTGTCTGTGTGTGTTCATTTACCTTTCCCGCTGAGAAACTGTCGCTGTAAGTAGTTTTATACAGTACAGGGACGGCGTGAGACTAAACGTTTCCAAAGGCTTAGTTCAGAATGGGACTTATGTGAGGCCATGTTGGTGCCCTAAACCAGACTTTCTCTTCTTATTTTTTCCTTTCCAAATAATGTGCGTGTGTTATAATATTTTGTACAATATGTCAGGATGGGATTTAGCAGACTCGCTTCAAGCTTGGCGTTAACTGTGCTCAAATCGCTTACTGTCATTTTAGAGCAAACACCTGTCTTTATAGCAATACTGCAGCTTAAAATTTAGGGTGTAGATCATCTCAGCTGATGAGATCATACCTGCGCACATACAGTACATGTACAGTATCCTGGTTATGAATCTGGTCCAGGATTTTATCATATTCAGAATATATTGTTTGAATAGGACATAAGCAGCCTAATCTGGTTATTCGTGTGACTGATTCTTACACAGCAGTGAGAGCAAATAAACTGCATGGATAAAAAAAATAAGCAATAGTCAGCAGTTTCAATAATGATATGACAGCAATGGTTTCCCCCAGTAGAGTGTCCCCGTAGAGCCTGCTGATAGACTCCTCTAAAAAGCAGGTGTATGTAGTGTTACAATTGGCTTTATTTATAATGTAATGTATGCATAGATATAAGTGAGACAGACTTTTAAAAGTAGTTTGTCTGAAATTAATGGCAAAACCCCCCAAAAAAAGCAAATATTAAAAATTGTCAGGACTAGGACTCGGTTACAATTTATAAGTATCAAAACAAACTGACCAACATATGTATGTATGTGTACTTTAAGGTTCTTCCCCCCTGTGTGCATTTGTATGAATGCTTATGCGTATGCATGCCCATACACTTCAGTCAGTGCCTTGCATCAGCTGCTGCAAAGTCATGTTCCCGAGACCATTTTGCCTCCCTAAATGGCTCCTCATACTTATTTATACATTGCTGCCCATGTCCACACATCACGTCAATGTAATAAGGCTCAAACAAACAGCCTGATATTACTCAACAGCGCAACATGTCCTCTAACAGTGGTTCGTGTCAGTCACAAAATGTTATGCATTTACAACGGTATGTATGATTTCCTGTTGCGTAGGTTAGGTTTAGGAAACGGAACGCGGTTGGAGGTCATCATGATACGTACTCAACATAATGTGACATGACAGTATGACGCTACTTATGTGTGTAACTCAAAATAAGTCAACACTGACTTCTGGTTTTACACGGGACAGGAGCTCCAGTCTCAAGGGTAAAAGTCCTGTGTATCACCTGACTTCCTCCTTTGCTCCTGTCACCTTTCAGTGTGATGTGTGACGTGCACTTGTAGATAAAATATAGGCCTATATTAACGCAGGTTCATTAGTGCGGTTTTGTATTTCTCTGTACTGTAGCACAGTACTGATACTATTCTTTCTCACCCCTTCAACTCATCATTTCTCTCATAATTTATCATTTAATAATCACATTCAGGCCCAACGGCTTCTCTATAATTTTAGTCAAATGAACTGTCAGTGTGAACCCGGAGCCCGTCAGAGGTCACAGCTTTGATCACTGCAACAATATATGTGTTGACTGTCACTGTACGTCACAGTGTTTGGGTGTCACTTTGGAGTCACGACAATATTCAAATCTAAATGTGTCACTCAACAGCATACTCATACATAAGCAATCCACATTTCTAAATGTTTCTAAACAAGGACAAGCAGATAAGCCCAGTAAAGTAACAGTTTTTATTTTTAGCAGATTTGATAAGAAAACAACAGCAGGAAAGTCTTGAGACTCTCAGAGAGTCTGGGTGCAGAGAGCTCTAACAAGGAGTTTCTTACAGTGCATTGCTTTCTCACATCCATCTCTTCTTACTTTACACCTGACAGCATGAGCAACAGTAATTACCAGAGGGAGAGTCCCATTTGTTGGGAAGTACCGGCAGTTTAAAATTTGTGCATAAAACCAAAACAACTGCATTCTGTGAGCTCAGGTTACATGTCAGAATCTGGTTTTGGATTGCAACTCTTATTATCTTGTTTCATTTAAATATATGTATTTTAATGCCAAATAAACAAACAAAAAACGGACAATGAGTCCAAGGAGTCTCTCTCCCAAACCTCTCCTCTTGTCGGTGTGAAAAAGCCTCTGAGACAGCATGTAGACCCACCATGTGACAGTCAAACTCTCCATTGAAACTAATTAAGTTCTACTTTGGATACTCTTGAAGGGACAATTCTGCTCATTTTTAGTAATAAAATCTATCTTTCCCTGCCCCTTCAGGGAG
This sequence comes from Epinephelus cyanopodus, assembly GCA_026686955.1. Lineage (NCBI taxonomy): Eukaryota > Metazoa > Chordata > Actinopteri > Perciformes > Serranidae > Epinephelus > Epinephelus cyanopodus. Next base: position 9,001,344 of record CM048935.1, read on the forward strand.
AACTATGATCATAGGCCAAAAGTTTGACTCAGTCCCAGAGCCAGAATTGCCGTCTCCAGCAGGATCAGATCACAATAGCAGCTTTGGGTGCCTTAGACACTAATTTGACATGTTCCCTGTCGGAGGGAGAAGATTTAAACCTGGCAGTTTTAAAGCAAAATGAGTACTTTTTTTTTGGACTGCCCCTAAATGAAAATTGAAGTGTGGAGATGTTTTAGTTTTGCAGGCACTTCAATTCATTACAACCCACAATATAGCAGGTGGAGGTGGAGAAAATCCTCCATCAAGAGTCAAAGGCAGAGGCAGTTTAGAGTGTCAGTGTCAGGTTATATAAATAAAATCTTGTGGAGGGTGAGAAGGAGCAAGGTTGTGTCAAATAGAGAATAACTACCGCCTTTGTGAGGCTTTAGGGTTTCTTAATAAAGAACTAAAATCACAAACAGTAATTATTTGGCTCACACTGATGGATCAGCTCGTCGTCTGTTCACATCTGATCCTGACTCTCACTTAATGTTTTTGTGCTGTGAAGGAGAGCATCAGAGTAGGCTTGTCACGATACTAGAATTTCAGTAGTCAATACCAATACCAGTGAATTTCCACAATTCTCGATACTCATTCGATACCACGATAAAAATCAAAAAACAGAACTTATGTATTTCTAAATTCACTACTTTATTAAAGATGTTTCAAACTTTGAATTTACGGATATGGTGACAATTCGTCTGATAATAAATGCTTGAAACGCAACGTTAAGTAACATTAAAGACGGTATTGTTAACGTCACATAACATTAGCCATCTGTTACAAGGTAAGTTACACCGCAAGGTAGCGAGTACTCAAACCCAAATAATGTGACGTATATTTCAGGATAAGTATAACATAACACAAGTGATGGTAAATTGAAACTCACTCACCTTGAATTCTTTAAACAAGTCAGGGTGTCTGTCTTTTGAGTGTAAATCCAGGTCTGAAGTGTTTCCTCCTTTGGTCTGGAAACTTCGGAGGCACCGTTTGCACACTGGCTTTTGCGAGTTTATAATTACTCCGCTTTCATCTGCCTCAAATGCAAAATATCTCCACACATGACTCCTACTACCTGACTTTTCGACAAGACGAGGTGTTGTGGCTCCAGCAGCACTTGTAGAAGTCATTGTTTCTAGCAAAGACGATGGAGAACAGGTGTTCTTCTTCGGCGCTTGTCCTCAGCACAGACTGACACGCGTATACTGCCCCCATCAGTTCCAACAGGAATCGACACAGCCTGCTGAGGGCACACTTGTATCCGGTACTTACGGTACCAAAACCCCCCAAAAAACAGGTACCGACGTATTTTTTGCGTGTTGGCATCGACTTGGTACCAAAGTATCGGTTCTCATGACAACCCTACATCAGAGCAGCATCTGAGCTGTTCAACTGATCTCCATCTATCCTGACCCAGCTGGATGCCCCAGTTCATGCTGTGGCTCAGACTTCTTGCCTGTGATCTCAGCACCCCTCCCCAAGGGGATACACTCAGAGATGTTTACTATTGACAACCCCGGAGCTGTTAAGGAGAATCAGACACTCAGCTTTATCAAACTGGCTGATCATCAACTGATATCCAGTTTTTAGTGAAAGGTCAACATCAGCAAATCAGTAAACATGTACTCTCTCAACGCTAAACCATCACACACACCAGTATGCTTCTATTTTAAGGGTACAGAGTATGAAATGGATTTATCAGCCCCATCCCCCCGTCATTAGAAGAGAAATATTCATACTAAACTCACTTGCTCTGTTCTCAAGACACTGGTTTTAACAGGCGTCCATCCCCTAACGGCTGAGTGAATAGGGAACAGGAGCATAAAGAATACTGAGAGGCCGCGGATGTCTGCGAGCGAGGGGAGGATTATCCATATAGACCCGCTTTCTTCAGGCCATATTAAATCACCTGGCGTTCTGTAGCCAGTGGTTGAAACCGCTCACAGGGCCACGGGCAACTCATAATGGCATGAGCTCTCTGGCTGAAACCTCCAGCCTGACAGTGCTTTAATAAGCTGCGGGCTGACACTCAGACTGAGGCAGAGGAACTCCAGCGCTCTCTTTGGGAACGACACCTCACTCTCCCTGACGAGGGAATGGGCTGCGTAGTTATGAAAAGGGCTGCAGAAACATCTCGGCTGAGGCGAAATCATAAGATTTTAAATGAGACGTCAAGATTCATGCAGCTGACAGCTGAGTTTGAAATGATCCAGAGCTCTGCGGTACGAGACTAACGGATGTGTAATGGAGTAGTTACACACAATAATTGTAGAATTCTCAATAACAATAGTGTTGAATGTGAATGATCAAGGTGTGGGATAAATCTTAAACTAGTTGTACTTGTGAAACAGTGCCTCCCCATTTCACAGTGGAGTTCATGCACAGTGATCACAGCCTCAAGCCAAACTAATCCCACGATGGGGGATAAATAAAATAGTAAATCTACATTCAAGTCGCCTGAAAGTATCAGAAAGCCCTTTATTACTGGAGTCAGGGCAATAAGAATGCAGAACAACTATTAAAGCCGCTGCGACGAACATGAAGAGAAATGGAACAAATCAAGCCGAGACTGTCCTAATTGCATGCAGAGAGGCTGCAAGGACTGTAAATCCTGCGAGGGAATTACCTGGCTGTATGCATCTCATGAGCAGGACATATTTAATATCCTCTCCTGAAGAGAGCGTATTTGAATGATCCGAGGTTTATCAACAACTGCTCTTATTCATCAGACTTTTACAGCCTATTTCCATTCTGGATTGTTATTAGTGAGGCTCCTGCTTACGACCATTCCTCAGAGTGCTGGAGTGAATCTCCTCTACGTCACTGAAGAATGCAAGCACCACTGCGTCAAAATTTTAAATATGCTGGTAAGCAGTCTGATATGTTGGGTCCCAAGGCGGCGAGTGGGGTCCTGAGACTTCCTTTCCTGCCATACACAGTGACCTAATGGTCTGCGCCACTGTAACTGGAGCACAGACATTGTTTCCAGCTCGCCTTTCCTCACCTCCATGTATTAAAAGTTGCCTATACGCGACACTCTAGAATTGATTCACTTCCCCCCCACCGCCGCCTCTTTATCCCCCTCCAGATGAACAACTATTGCCGGAGTGACCAGTGGAGCTCGGAAATAAATGCCCCCTCGTTTAAAGATTGCCATCCTATCAGCCGTCCGTGCGTTGACTGAGCTCCTCGCCATGTAAAAGAATGCCACTGCCTGTCCCCGATTAGAGCCCTATCGCAATGCGTTTCCATTGCAGGGTAATAAAATGTAATATACCTAGCTGTCACTCACAGGTTATATCCTGCTAAGAGAATATGGAGCTGGCAGTTTTAAGGCAGGGAGATAAGCAAGCTGTAATATTGCAGGTGTGGCCCCTTCAGTGGCAGGTGTTGGGGAAAGTGTGGCGAACCTGCCCTTTGTAAAGGATGTCTCCAGCATTGTACATGAACTAACTGGACTGTAGAAGTCCTGAGGGATGATGGGAGACAAGACAATGTCACCCATGGGGCCGGGGTTGGCAGTTCACCCTTGTTCTCCATTTTTTTTACTTTAAAGGCCCTGCTCACCAACACAGATGTTTCAAATTACTCTGGCTAATTAGACCTGGATGAATCACGTGATGTTACTAAATGGGCTGTTTTTATTCGCCATTCGTACTGAGACCTGCAAAAAGTAACGCACTGTAATTTGTATTACCCATGTAATCATGAGCCAGGAGGCTGTTATCATGTAAGCCTATGGACTGAAGGCTTTCAAAAGCAAAGGAGGAAGTTATACTAAGGAAGGTCAGGGTGGATTAATGGGTCAAATAAACATAGGACTTTGACCCAGGAGGCTGCTGTTAATGTCCCGTGTAAAACCAAAAGTCAATGTTGAGTTAGTTGATTAGTTAGGTAACATGCAGTCACGTCACATCCCCACATTTTAACACAACTCCATAACGTGATGACTAGGGCTGCAGCCACCGATATCGAGTAATCAAGTATTATATCAATTATTCTGGCAATTAATCGAGTAATTGGATGCATGTGTGTGAATGAGTGAATGAGTGAATGAGTGAGCAAGGGGGCTTTAACAAATTGACTACAGCCTTATATTTTCCGCGTGTTGCTTTTTTTCTCTAGCAAAACTTGGCTAATACACGTTATACATCGCTAGGTAACGTTCGCCACCACATTGATATCTGTTATTAATCAGCCATTATAAAGCCATTATACACGTACGTTACATGTGTTATGAATCTCAGCTAGCAATCACTGGATACTGGTCACTAAGGTTAAATGCAATTTAACGTTTGACGTTAACGTTACCTTGTAGTGTCTGGTCCGCATGACAAACTCGACACATACACTGGATGTTTTCTACGTAGATGTAGCATTGAGGACGTGCTATTGTGGTATGCTAACTCCGTTTTGCAACACACACTGAACTGTTTTCGTTTTAACTTGTAATGATCCCACACCCTTGACACTTTGTTTTCTTTGGGGTGTGTCTCACTCTTTTCTTGTCCTTCTTCTTCTATGGTTTAGCAATCCATGCTTCACATCCACGTTACAGCTGTGTAGGCTGTCAACAGCAAAAGTAACATAAGTGCGTTGGGCAGTAGAAACAACCATCCATGCGAAACACAGCGCACTGTATAGTTGTACTGGATTTATTTGCCTTAGGCTTTTTTTGGTCGTTGAATTATTCGAGTTACTTGAGGAATCGTTTCAGCCCTAGTCACGACACCCTACCAAAATCCTTATCTAAACCTAACCGGTAGGGGTGCTAATTTGTAAGATATCATATGAAACATTGCAAGAGGATACATTGCAACAAACTTTAGGGAACTAACAGCAATCGTGCTTATAAGTAAACAGGCTACAGTCTACTTTCTCTTGTCATGTAAACGAGCAACCTGGTTTCCTGTAATTAGAGTAAGAAATGAGAAAAAGCTGATTTCTCCTAGAGGACACTGATTTTGTTGGTCATGTATATTCAGAAACTTTCACACGATGCATAAGCAGGACAAAGACTTCAGACAGCAGAGTGTCTGGATGAAAAGAGAGATGATTACACAGAGCGGTGGGCTCTTGTATTTAAAATGATTCCATCCAAGGTCAGACTAAAACTAAAACAGAAAGTAGCCTCTAAAAGTCTAAATAAATTAGTTTCACCAGGCCGAACCTTTGACTGTTTATTCAATTCAAACACTTTCACTCTGTGTAGAGGAGCTGCCCTTTGTCTTTCTCCTGTCGGTCCTTTCACTGCAGCTGTACTGGTTTGGTTCACTCTCACAGGTTATACTGCAGCAGGCTTTAAAGACCAACATGACCTGGTCTGCACTAAACTAGCTAGTCAACATATTGGAGCATTTAGCAGCTTAATAGATAGATATTTCCTTCAGGAGTTGGTGGAGACCAAAAACAGAGCTAAAAGAGAGTGAGTATTGAACATTTGTGGACTATGCTATTGCCCAGTGGACAAATAATTGGTCGGGTAAGGTTTAAAATGAGTACGCTTTGCTTTCAAAACAGGGTAAAGGGAAGAAATTTGAAATCACTGCATGTACTGTATGGGCAGATTTACAGTAAGTGGTTTACAGCGCATGTAAACAGGTTTGCTGATTACGGACACAACCTGAATTCTCTGAGTAGTCACCCACACAGTCCTAAAGAGAGGCAACATTAGCGAAAACACCCTCATGAGCAGACTACAGCTGTGTAGAGACATCAAATTAAAGAGTATCCACACTGAAATCAGATCTCCCTTAAAGAGAAGCTCTGTTAGTGACATTTTGACCAAGGCTGAAGAGGAAGAAGAGGAAGATCAGCCTTGGTCAAAAAGTTGTCTAGAAATCCTTCAGTCTTTAATTGAACAATTATGTAAGTATTCAGAGGCTCCATCTTATTTCAGTGACCTTTGTATGAGGGTATTTTTTTGTATTTTTTTCTTCACACTTTTGCATACACTTTAAATAATGCTCGGCAGTTATTTTACATAAGATGACTGACCTTTAAGTAACCTAATCAAGAGCTCCGTATGTATTATGTCCTGTAGATATGCCAATTATAAAACTGAGATACCATAACCTCAAGATAGCTTATGTAGCCATGGTGCTACTAAAGAATCCAGCTATTCCTCTACAAAATGTAGCTTTCATGTGTAGCTAATTTACATATATGACCAAATTAACCTATTAAACAGGGGGTTTAATACAAAATGCTGGCAACATACTGTACCAAGCATTCTCAAATACTCACCCGCGTAGGCTTAAGGGTGGTTATAGACAGTTGGTAGTTTCATTCTTCTTAGAGAAGCTGTGGTCAGCGTGAATTCATGTCCCCTGGATCACTGTTACAGCTACATTTAAAGCTTACAGGGGGGCGACTATTAATGATAGTGCTTTGGAGAGAGTGTTGTGAAAGCTTGAACCCTAGGAAACAGAACATATTACAATAATGAAGACATCACATCTTTTAAAGTGAGACAGAAGTGTCTTCTTGCTTGGTTTTAGTTCAAGTTAGATTTCCCGACAGTAAACAATGGCTTTCACCCAATTAAGCAGCTTGCCAACTCAGCCAAACTGGTTGTGGATAACTGTAATTAGCCACAATTTGGCTGATGAAGTAAGTGAAATAATTTATCCACCCCTCTGGAGCATCTAATACAAAGTGCATTTTACCTCTCCTGTTTGCACAAATCATGCAGAAATATCTGATCCAAATAATTATCCAAATAAGCCATAGACTGTCAAAAGAAGTGACCAATTAGCTATGATACACCACCTCATCATGAGATATGATTTTAGTTTCTGACATAAAACCAACAAATCATCCCTGCAGGGGATTTTCCAACTGAGAGTTAAGTTGACATTAATAATGAAATACACAAATAATGCACCCAAACAATTTAATACCATTGTCATTACTAACAGCAGAGCCAACAAGTGGCACCCCATAGTCTTCCCTCACAGCTTTATGCTCATTACATCAGGGTGATGTGAGGCAAACACACGCAATCTCAAAGTAACCCTCGCTCAATATAAGCAATTATCCATAAGCGCAACTCATAGAATTGCAGCCTTGAAAATGTTACCTACAATGTTCTTCTATACTACACCACAGACAAGGCAATGCAGAGGATGAAAAGAAGAGAAAATAAAGGCAGCATGTGTCGTCGATGTCTTGTAAAATTCATTTTATCAGTGAATCTAAATCTATCAGTAAAACAGACAGATTAAAATACATTTGGATGTGGCTCGGCGCTGTGAATGAAAGCTGCCAGACATGAAACTCCCAGTGCTTTTCAAATGCAAAGATAAAAACAGATTTGCTTGCTCGCCATGCAGGTCATTGCCACAGACAGACCCTTTGTTAAAGACACGCTTCCCACGGGTAGCTCACTATGCACGGCCCACAGGAATCTCCCTGAATGCAGAGGAGAGTGGAACAAAGAAGTGTTAGCTGGCATTTCTGTTCGCTAATAAGGCTCTTTTCTGGGCAGACAGCAAAAAATTAAGTGCTGTGGGGAATTGAATATACATTTGTGGGTGATCATGTGCTCACTACTCTCGTACAGAGTTACAGTCATGACAGTATTGACATTATTCTGAGACCATTTCAGACATATAAAATCAGCTATAGGTGGTTGGTATCATCCTTTTTTAAATATAGAATATCTCTAATGAGATGCTGTATATAGGCCCTTTTAGATTTGACATCACAATGATGTCATTTCATGAGCTGGAGGCAAAACACAACTCTCTCCCACAGGGCTGTAGACCACATAGGAGTCTTAAAATGTTATTGGGAGCCAGAATAGAAGGAGTCATGGCTCATACCAGCTGCCACTGCTTGTCAACAAAAACAAAGACAACTATGTTTAAGGACTGGACAGAGGTGATCATCATTTCCTGTTGTAGGGGTGAATAACGTTATGTGTATGAAGGGTTATCATGTCCACCTCATCAGAAACTGGGGAGGGATTAAGAGGAATGTTGGATTTCATTCTAGCACATTAGCTAACATTAGCTTCGATAGCAAGACAAACTGGAGGAAACCGTTCAAGTGTTGTCCTCCTTTGTAAGATTGGCATAGTAATCAACCACAAAGCTTCCTGTGACATCAGCATACGGGTCGGCCAGTCCGGTCCCGTTGATGTGTGTTTACTTATTCAAGTAACACTCGCGGCGAGTGACCTGATATTGGTAAATTCAGCTCTACACTAAACTGAGAGCCCTGTTGGTCGAAGAAAAGGAATGTTCTCTTCTTTGTTTGTTCATCTACCTCCATTGCTAACTAGCGCTGACTAATGTCTGTGGAGAATTGTTTTGCCTCCAGCTAAGTCCCGCCCAGCAAAATACATCCTACTGTTTACTGACAGTAAAAGGGTCTATAAGATGGAATGACTGAGAGAGGGGAAGGACACTCCACAAACATTACATAGCTTGAAATGATTCTCCTTTTGACCACTAGTTGAGCGATTGAGCAAAATTATTATAAGTTGATCCCCATTTTGTTTGTTCTCATGCAGGTGCATGAGGACCTACATGCACGAGCATGCAAGTGAGGCGATGAAACAGAGGTTAGCTTTGCAGTGCTTTATGAGGAATGAAATCCACTCCATGCATGGTAAGTCATCAAAGACGCACACAATGTGTTTGGTGGGAAACAGTGAATGTAAACAGAAATACTGTTTACAAGAAAACTTTCAAAAATACAGCCTAGAGCTGCAGCAAAGAGAGGGATTCCATCTGTTTATAATTTACCTTTTCTGCCTTAAATTAATTCAAGTTGTCAGGTATGGACTCAGTGTATAAGACGATACATGTCAAAGCAAATTCAGGTGAACTGGCAGTGAGAGAGTGATACCTCTGATCCTTCATATTACACGGCCAATTACTGTCATTGAGAGATTGTCACATACTGAATAGACTGTGTTGCCAGGCCTGTCTCCATTGCACTGTTTGTACCTGGGGGCCCATATTATCATTAAGCTAAATGAACTTAGTGCTGGACAATGATTTAAACCTTTTTATTTATTTAGGCTATTAATCTTATTTCTGCACAGAGCATCAACAGAGAGGCTGAGGGAGGGAAGGAGCGAGAGACACTTTGTCACCATGGAGAGAGGTGCGCTATGTCAGGCTTAGTTCGAACATAAATGTTTCCATCCCCCGTTTTGTGAATCAGCATTTTTTTTTTTCGAATCAACCAAAACCCGGCTAAAGCGAGTGTATTTTAGTTTGTGCGAATCAGGGGATTTTAATTTGAATTTTGGCGTTTCCATCACAATTTTCTGATGCAATACAGGGTTAGTGTCACACAGTGGACTACAACTACCAATAAGAATAGCAACGCGCTATGTTCCATCTCACACACAAACTATCAGCGCGGCGCTGTATCACACGTGTGCTGTGGTAACTTCATTCATCTCACAGACTGATTTAACGTAGCATGTGCAACATATAGACCGATGTCACACTGTAGACTAATGAACAGACAGATTAAACAGAGGAGCAGACTCCTACAAGATGGAGACTTTTCTGAGGTGCATTCATAAGTTGTTTCATTCATGGTAGATCGTGACAACAATTCACCAAGAGAACAAAGCAGGCATATCGCCTTGCAAAATCCAAATCTTTGTCAAAAGCTACTCTGGTGGTGAAGGGGATTTTAAATACCGTAACGTGCAGAGAGCAGAAAGGGAGTTGAATGCCAGCCAAGGGCAAACTTATAGCCGCAGTCTACATCCTGTGAATGAGACTACATACTGTATCACAGTTCTATTTGTACAATGTGCTGAACTTTATCTTTTTAAGCGCTTCACTTTTCCATGACCTCAGCTTGGATTTCTTGAATCGACACCTCTGGCGTGGTTTGTCACAAGTCAAGTCAAGTCAAGTCATCTTTATTTATATAGCACATTTCATACGACAAGCGTAAACTCAATGTGCTTCAGGATACAACAAGAGTAACATAGATAATAGAGTAATAGAGTATTACATATATAAAAACAAGCAGAACATGATAAAAACAAACAGGATAAGAAGGTATTGTTAACTAAACTTAACTAAAAGCTTGTGAAAAAAGATACGTTTTTAGTTGGCTTTTAAAAGAGAACACAGTTGTGGCAGACCGTAGTTCATGTGGAAGAGAATTCCAGAGAGTTGGACCATAATGACTAAAAGCACCATGAGCTGATTTAGAATTAATTTTAGGTATAGTGAGGAGACCTTTATTTGATGATCTAAGAGATCTCTCTGGTGTGTACTCAGTGAGCATGTCAACAACATAAGAAGGAGCCAGACCATTGAGACATTTAAAAACAATAAGAAGTATTTTAAAATCAACTCTTTGTTTTACTGGGAGCCAATGAAGGGAAGATAAAATAGGAGTTATGTGATCTGACCTTTTGGTTTTTGTTAAAACTCTAGCTGCTGCATTTTGAATAAGCTGGAGTTTATTTAGTGTCTGCTTTGTCAGACCAGCAAAAAGTGAATTACAGTAGTCCAGCCTACTGGAAATGAAGGCGTGAACCAGCTTTTCAGAGTCTGACTGAGACAAGAAGGATCTAACTTTTGATATGATACAAGGCAAAATAAGATGAAGTCCTACAGCACAGTGTAGTATAATATGTACAGAATGGTACATTTTCATTTGTAATGCCTTGAGCTCCGATTGTATGGACACGGCATGCATGTTTTTATTGTAACTGCCACACATACTGTAAACAGGACTAATGCTGGTCTGGATCCTGAAAGAAAAAGAATCAATTTTTTCTGTCCTGCCATGCAGAAATCTGAATTACCCTCAAATGCTGTGGATAATGTTGTTAAAAGCACTTAAAATTTCAGGGGACGCCCGAACCCATTAACACATTTTACAGGGCTTCAATATATTGCCTCAGAACCTATTTGGATTCACCTGTTTCTGCACAGTGACCCTCAGTCACACACAAGGATCTCTTTACAGCTCACTTCACATTTCATCCGAGAGCTGGGAACATAAACCAGACCGCTACACTTGCTCTGTTTGCTGTGAATGCTGAGGCAAAGGGACAGGAAATCATTGCCATCAAAACAACTCTGGCAAAGGTCAGTCAAATCAGGGAAATTAAATTAGTCACCTTGAAGAAAAGCAGAGACCCTGTAACAGATGTGGAGGATAGGAAGGGAGGCGGTGGCACGTGGTAAACTCCACATGATGGAATGGATTTGTTTGTGGCTGAGTGTGTGTGTTGTCTGTGCGTTTACTTGCTAATTAAGGTGTGTAATTGGGCCATTCCCATTTCTTAATTAACATGACAATAAAGAGGGATTAAAATGATTAAATACGGTTGATAAAAGACAGTAGATAAAGTAGATAAAAAGACAAATCAACCCATCTACACTTTGTTGCATTACACACACTGCTATTCAGCACTGCAGGAATTTCTACAGCTTTTATTTTAGCAAATGCTCTGACCCAGCCTTTTCTAGCAGAGCGTTATACATTTTTTCACACCGGCTCCAAAGAGAAGGTGATGCAGAATAATGAGTTTGGAGCTGAAGGCTGAAAAAAAAAAACAGCATTGGGGGATATCTTTTAATAGCAGTTGCATTTAATTTACAGACAACAGTGTACAATCTCATCTTCCAGAAAGGTCTTGTTCATGCTATCACAGGGAAATATGAGGAAAGGTTGAAAAGGTCGTGACTGTCAAATTTGTTCCTATTGTAGGAGACACAGAGGAGCTGCTGGGTCTTTTCAGCGGGGGGATTCATTAGACGAGCAATTCATTTGGTTGTTAGCGACGTCTCATTATGTCAGATACACAAAGGCGGCGGCTGTATTCATAGAGTCATCAAGCATGTTTGCACTTGTCATGCACCACAGGAGGTATGAAATAACTCAACCTAGCGGCACGCTGGAGAGTTTGATCATGCGCACGATAGCCTTTGCATTTAACTTTCCCTGCTAAGAGAGAGACACTGGTTCATTTTGTTTTCAGTGACTCTGAACAATATAAAGTGAGTAATACTGCAGTGATAAAAGCTCTATAGCCTTGAACAGTTGGTGGTTTTGATTGTCTCAGATGTGACATCCAGCTGACTTGGTACTTTAAAGTTGCTGCGTTACTGGTGGAGGAGCTATACCTTGAGGTGCCACATGTTGCTACACAACGCTTACATTCTTAAAGCTCCTTAAAATGTGGTTTCAAATCTCGCCATAGACCCATATGTGCTTGTTAGTGAATAGGTTTAAAATAATGCAGTATGTGAATATGACAATCAGTCTGTGGCAAACACCCAGACCAGTGTTCAGGATTATATTTGGCCCGATGACTTCACATGTGAGTCCATTTTTACATTTGGAGAATACATGAGCTTTTCTTATTTAAAAATAAATGCAAAAGCTTCGAGTGCTTCATCATCACTATGTATTTATAGGCAGTTGTGGTGCCTGGTGTTTGTGTGAATGCTGGTGCTGACAGCTGCATCTGACCCAGAGTATGAAATTAAATTCAATTGCTCTGAACCAATTTTACATAACAATTTAAACATTGGAAGGTGCCAAGTGCAGCATTTTGTGTTCCTTAAACTAAAACCGCATTCCAGTTGCCTGCTGTCAGAGGAGGGTGGTGCTACTTGTCTACCTCCCCAGCATCACTCTGCTTGATTTGAAAAGCTGGAGGAAGGTAAGATAAAGGTGGAAGTGGAAGTGGAAACCATGCTGTTAGAGTAGTAGATCTGCAATACAGTTATTTAAAGTGAAGCAGTAACTGTTTGTGCTGTTAAGAAATAAGGATATTAGTCCAGAAGTTAGATTCTGTAACCATCACCTGGTAAAGTGTGCGGTAAGTCAGTAACCATCCTATCTGTCCTTTTTTGATTTTTTAATGTCACCACAGGTATAAGAGTGAAGCAAATGTGGTTGAAGCTACATTAGCTAGTTATAGCTAATGTTTTGGTAGCATTAACTAACTTAAGATGTGACCATATACAATGTAATATGTCTGTGAAGATTGTGGCAGTCCCCCAGCGATATCTTCATCAATTTTGGTTTCCATACACCGTTTTAAAATAGCACACAGAATGTCGAAGTACAACAGGAAAGGGGAAAGAGTGTGGCTGTGCAACAAGCAGTGAACAAAATGCTGATATATTATCACTTGTCATGTAAATGTCTTGCTAACGGTTGTCTACTTACACATCCAACCAGCTAGTTGCTAACTCTGTGTTCTTGCCATTTGGTGAAGGTTTCGCTGAAACCAGCTGCCTGATGCTGCTGCAAATGATGCTGGTGAGAGCGATGAGAGTGAACCAAACAGTCATTTGTGTCACATAAAACCAAAACAATGAGCTGGAAGACACTAAATTGCTCCAAAGCGCTGAGGGAAACTGCAGAATTGGATTACAGTTATTTATAGCCCCATTTCCACCGAGCAATCCAGTTTGGTTCAGTTCCATTTGGCATGTTGTTGTTGTTTTTTTAAGTTTCCACTGTAGAAAAACAATGAAACCAACCAAACAATGATTGTGATTACAGTTGTGATGCTTTAAAAGCCAAACATAGTGAGCATTATGTCAAGTATCTATTAGTTTCCACAGAATGTCAAACATTAACAAAAAAACAAACAAACTTCAAAGCTTTTAAAATAGCAATTTACAGGTGTGGCAGAAAATCCTGACTCATCCTGTTCACACCTGCAGGTACAATTTTCATACACATATACAAAGAAAGTCAGCATGAGTTCAGTGATTTATTTCAAAAAACAAAGGTTCACTGAGAGTGTGCTGAAGTCCTGTTGTCTGTAATTTACAACCATGTTATATTGAGGTAATGCTGGAAAACAAGGGATGCTCGAGGAGGGACACATTTCCCATGCTGTTAAAAAAAAAAAACAAAAAAAAAAAAACCTTGATCCAACTGAATGTTTTCTTATTATGCCAGAAAGAATAGAGAGAAAAAGAGGGGCTGAAGCCCAGACGATTATTTACAGCTTATTAGCCAGATGCAGCGGGGCATTACTTAGCTTCATGCTGTGCGGCCTGCCGTTTTGACTGCATCCAGGGACCTCACAGCGGAATCCTGTCATCTGCAGCACATTGTATGTCTTTGCACTTTCTTCCAGGCAATGTGGCAAACTCTTTAGCGGCTCTCCAGGGATGGAGAATGACCAACTTTAACTAAATGTCCTGTGCAGCGGCCCAGAGTAGCCATTTAGGAATGCAGTGTAATGTTCCCTCCGGCACACACTGCCTCGCCAATTAGAGGTCAGAATGGAGATACTTGTGCAGAGCACTGCTTTAGATAGACGATGTCATTGTTTGGGGGATGAACACAAAGCAAAATGAAGAGTCATGGCTCTCTGGATCCCCAAGTGCAACTTTTTACCAAGCTTAAAGTGAAGGCAACGGCTTTTCCAACAGTTCACTTTTAGAAGCAGCTGCATCACACTCAGAGTGTTGTTATTTAGCAGGTACAGACAAGTAGCAGTTTGAGGAAAGAAATTAGGCAGATCTCATGGTGGGACACTGCACTTCATGCTCACGTGCCACTAAAATAAGACAGATTTAATCTGTGGCTTTAACCCAAACAGACGACTGCTGTGAGGTTTCTTTATTTGTGAAAACAAGTGTGTTTTGGGGTGGACAGTAGCACGTTGTTTACTCTGCCCGAGGACACTGGCCATATTTGCCCGGGGCCCACATAGTCACCATGTCAGGTTCGAATAAGGACATCAAAACCACCCAAGGCAAGACTGTACATTTTACTTTGGGTCAGCTCTGTGTAACAGTGAGCTCACATGCAGGGTTAACTACACTTAAGCACACATCACACTGCAGAGGAGAAGGGAAGGTGTAGGCTCCACATGGTCACTACTTGTTACTGATAATGTTAATATTTAATTTAGCAGAGAGATTAACTCCAATTACAGTTCTATAAGAATATCTCTCAGAGGTTGTACCCCGATGGGAATGTTTTTATATCCCTCTATTATTTAACAGGGGAGAAAAGGTCCAGGTGGGTCAGGTGATACTTCAGAGCACAGTGGGTTAATTGCCTGACTTCAGGTTTTTAATCAGTTTATAAAAATGTAACCACTCCACAATACTTTCAGTTCAGTTCAGTTCATTTATTGGTCTCTCTAGAGAAATTTGTCTCGGAGCTAGGGGTCAGCATACACATACATACAATCAACATATAGTTACCAACATAAAAGAAACAAAAACAAACTATCAACACAAACTGATTTCATTTAGACATTTTACTCTCTATGTCACTGCAGCATCTTTTCTGTACAGCAATGATTGGGAGGGGAAATCCGGTCTGACCACACCATAACATGGGTATGTTTGGGTTGATGTCACTCAGCTAGCTCTATCAAACTCCGCTAAGACGGTTGATTCTCGTCCGTCACATCTCAGCTTCCTCCAGGTGTTAACGTGATTTAAAATTTTTGATTTTATGGCTCCATTCAGTGAAACAGATGTTGTGTTGCAAACAGTTTAATGTGAGCAACATCTTTGAGAGAACATCATAGAACTGGACACACTGATGACAAGTGACCTTTGCATCTGGCGCCAACATTGATCACGTTACTGTTGACTGTACAGTAGTACAGTAGGACTGGATCACATATTTTCAAACCATTTGTACCGAGTCTAAAATGAAAAATGCGATTGGTGAAGATGGATTAACAGATTGTTTCCAGATTATTTTTTGGCTGCAGCTGGACGGTGGATTTGACTTTTTTCCAGTAAGGTTAGAGAACAGGATGTTTTAAATAACACATGTACAGTGCGGGAGTGATTTGATTATGCTGACACATTCATGTCCTTGGACTTGAATTATTCAAGCATAATTTAAACAGCATGTGTCACTCTAAGCTAAATGGACTCGACGCTGCTAGAGCTGAAGAAAATCCACCACTGGCGTTTACTTCCAGGCTCCATGTAGCAGCTCCTTTTATTCATCATATCAGAATCATGTGACTGAACGTGGCATGAAATCCTTTATCTGTCCACTTAGAGTCTTTAATTTCACAATTCCATTTCAACTGGAGCAGGTTGTGCACAGATCAATGTGTGCAATAAGACACACAGAGCCTAGCAATTAGCAGTCGTGCTAATGTGCTTGAATAGATTTTCTGATTTGGTTGGAGGAAAGCAATACTGTACAGCTAAATCTCTCGCCACCTGTCCTCAGTCAGCGTCTCCCGCTGACAGCACAGTCAGAGAATCTGAAGCACATCTGCCTCACTACAGTGGTGTACCTTTAAGCTACATTTGATTATGTCTGCAAAGGTACAGCAAGAGTGTATATTTAAACTGGAATGTGTCACAGCCCCCTTGTTTATCTATATATATACTTGAGTAGGGTTCAATTATTTTGACAGATAATGCATTTTCTTTGCTCTGTAAAAAAGTATAGAAATAATAATTGTGATATCTGCAGGGTCTGTATCAAACATGCATGTTCCTTTACATCTGGAATATGATTTGTAATACAATTGATATTAATAATTTAACTTAATTTAACACTAATTTAATTTTAACACTAGTACTGAAGATATGAAAAATAATGAGTACTAGTGTTAAACACTGCAGCATAATGCACATTTTAGTTTCATTTTATTTTATTGCTATATATTTACGTACTTCTATTTCATATGCTTATTCTGACTTCTTGTAATTCTCTATTCTTTACATCAGAGCGACTTTAACGAATCTCAATTTCTCTTCTAAGATCAATTAAGTATTTCTGATTCTGATTGTAGGCCGGGGCCTCTCTGTCGCACCGCAATGCTTAATTCATGGTGTAATGTTGTACCACATTTTGCAGAGCTTGTGCTTTTTATATTGCACTTTTCAATATTATGATTTTGACAATCTTTTGATTAAATATGCAGCTTTGTACTGGAGAAGCAGTTTTGCCAGTAACATCTTAAAGAGTCAAAGTTAAGTCTCCTTAGTATTGTCCATCGGTCTTTGTCTGAGCTATGTAGACATTAAGTTGTGCCAACTGACTTCAGGTGCACAAGCATTTGCATACTGGTGGCTTCATGTAAATAAAGAAGGCAGCCAACAAATATAGAATATCATTTAGTACTTTAAGGGAATAAAAAGACTTCCAAAGTATAAATAAAGCACAGGAGATATAAAACCACCTGTGAGATGGGAGTTTGTTTTGACTCATTATACCCTGCAGGCAGAGAACTGGCAATGGAGTGCCAATAGAATCTCATTTGAGCTAACAGACAGAAAGTGGGACCAAAATTAAAATTAAGGGCTGATACAGGTACTCAAGTAAATTTGTACTTAAACCTGCAGAGCTTTTGAGGGGACAACTAACAATAGCACACATGTATTTACATTAGTGCTGGCCCCTGGTAGTCGATCAGAAAGGTCATTAGTTGGTAAGATTTCATTGGTCGCTTAGTCACAAAGACACGCAAAAAAATAAAATAAAATGTGAAACTCTATCCACTCTAACCTTTCGATCTAAAGGCATTTAAAGCTGCTGAGGTTCCATCTCTGTCAGCAGATTGAAGCAGGTTTGATTTGAGATAGATGAAGCTAACTGCCTAATCCTTGACTTTAAACAACATGCCACTATAGTTGAGCTATTCTCTAACCCTACCCTTTAATGTCCACACCAGTGCCTGTGTGTGTCTGTGTCTGTGTCTATCTGTTCAGATAAACCCTCCACTGACACGCACTAACTAACATCACAGGTTTTCTCTCCCCCTGTCTTTCCCTCTGTGGAAGATGCACAGTACCTTAACAGAAAGTGAATACTGCCTTCTGTCCTCCTGAAAGAGCATCGATTTTTACTTTGCAGCACCCAAGGTCAGCGCGAAGAACAAGCCGGGAGGATCTTATCACCTCAGAAGTACAGGCCTCTCTCTCAGTCTATTTATTGAAGGGAAAATAAACACAAATGAAGTTGAGACCACAGCTGTCTGACTTATCGTGACCTTGCATAATGGCAGAGCAACAAATGTTTAAACTGTGAGGCGTTTTGAATTAAAAGAAAATTGCACAATGCATTATGATGTTGCGTATCTTCTTATTTTATGGCATCTGTTGTAAGCTCGGCATGTCAGTGTTTTCAAATTTCTCCGTGCCTGCTTATCTACTCTTTCTCAGTGGAAATGTACCTTGTAACCTCAGACTTAGCATTTCCTTGGTTGTTTGTGATATCATATTTGGGCTACAAAAGGCAACTGCCGCTGCCTCGGAGGCAGTAAACAAATAATGGGCCTAATCATGGCAGGTGACAGGATTTCCAAATTAATTCTCTCCCAGTGAATGACTTGAACTTGGACCAAAGTACATGAGAAGAATTAAAACTGACAGCAGAACACAGGAGGCAACGTCGCATCAAAGAAGCAATGAAGACGATGCAAATTTTTCCCAACACAAACATTACTCATTACATGATTGTGTTGTTGTTGTGACAGTTCTCCTGACACACGCAGTACCACTTTGTAATGAATCACATCTGGAAAACCACTTATTTATACATTTTGTGCTCACATTTATACATGGACAACATGCTCATAATGGATCCCACAAATTGTAGCAATACAAGCTGTAATTTTCACCCACGATGAATGTGATGCTTGTCAACGATGCACACAAAACACACTATATATAGTGCATTCAGTCATTATGTGTATCCGCTTATCCTCCTCAGGTCTTGGGGGCTTTCTTTGTATACTAGGCGAAAGCTGGGTACACCCTGGACAGGTCACTCCCCACTAGCAGTGGCCCCTCAGTTTCCCAGCAGAAAAATGCATTGGAACAAAATAATCAAAGTTATTCACTTCACCTGTCAGTGGTTTTAATGTTTTGGCTGATCGGTGTGTATATTTAAGTACTGGAGAGGATGGAAGCCTATACAGCTTATTCAAAGCCCAAATAACAGAAAGAGGTGACATCCATCCATCCATCCACCCATTTTCATCGACTTATCAGAGGCAGGGTCGCGGGGGCAGCAGGCCAAGCTAAGCACCCCAGACGTCTGTCTCCCCAGCAACGCTTTTCAGCTCCTGGAAGCTATCTCCAGAGAAATGTAGCAAGCTAAGCTACGAGAAAACAGCAAAGTAGCTCACTACTTGGAAAGCTATTTTTATTTTTTGACTTTGTGTCAAATCAGCGTTACCTCAGTGATAAGAAAAACTGTCAGCCAAGCAAATAGGCAGGCAAAAAATGTTCAGTTGAACTGTTTATTATAAAATAACAGACTAAAACTAAAGCTTTCTTCTTTATATTTTATATTTTTCAGTCAACAAAACCATAATAAATAAAAGACAGTAATGCAAACAATATTTTCTGTTTTGTGGGAGACATTAGAACATGAACATGTCCTGCAGAAGTGCATATTTTTGATGAAATGGACAAATTCATGTACAAACGAACGAAACTGTTGAGACAGAGCACAGACTTAATCAGAGTCCTAGAACATGTTGGAAGATAGATTTCTTTACGAGAGTAATGTTAGCTGTTTCCTCGTATTCCAGTCTTTATGCTAAGCTAAGCTAACCGGCTGCTGGCTGATGCTCCATATATAATATACTATCTATCTTCTGGGCAAGGAAGTAAAACTTCTAACTTCAGGCAAGAATTAAAAACAAGTATATATCCTTTAACTGAGTTCACGTGTCTTAATAGCTCGTATTAATCCGTTGGCAGTACTCGACCCCTTCCATCTCCATCCCCACACCCAGAGAGAAAAGGCTCTTACAACTTCCTCGACATGACAAAGTGTGGAAGCTGCTAGAAGCATTACACAAAATGTCATCCTCTTTGGCCAAGTGGATTGATCCCCTCACGGCAAACACAGCATGCATTTGCATGAAGTTGTCTGAATTTTTAACTGGTGTCTTGCCCTTTGCCTCAGGTTGCGTGCTTGCTTTGCCCCACAAGTGAATTACTTGCTTCTCATAGAAAAAGAACGGAGGCAGAATTGATTTCGTATTGGTCTGCAGTTGGCGTGGCGCGCTGGTGATCCATAGTTCCTGTCCTGAGTGTAGAAGTAGAAGAAGAGTCAAAGCCTCACGTACAAAAACAGGATTATCAGGTACAGTAATCCTGCCTTGTTCAGAACACAACTGGTCCCTGAGCAGAAAGTCCCAGACGCCTAACTATAAACCTGTGTGTGCATATATTAGTCCCACCAGGATTTTACTTATCCATGATTAGGATGTTATAGTCGAGGGCTGGCTCTGCTGTGGAATTATGATTCATCTAATATGAACAAGTCATAAAAGTATGCAATATTTCTCAGAATATTTTCACTTCTACATACATTAACCATCTAAACCATTGCTTGTTTCTATAGCTGGCTGTGTATGTAGTGTTGCAGGCGTCTAAAAATAAAAGAACAGTGTAAAGCAGAATACCATTTTAAAGATAACTTTGTTGCTGTTTACTATTACAAGCCCATTATACTTCGATTTCAGTGGATCATTTTCGATGGAAGGTGGAAGTTTGGGTCTTTGGAGGGTCATGGCTCCAATGATGGCAGTGTCCAGCTTGTATAAACAAATGTACATCATGAAGTCACACCCTGATAGAGTCTAGTTTCACTGTGATAATGTCTTTGAAGGAATAGTTTGAGTTCAACCTACCAGCACTTCTAAATACCTGTGTATAGATTCACTGCACAGTTATTTTCATCTCTCGTCCATGCATTTTCATTTAAATGCTGAACCCTATCAATATTAAACATTATACAATATATACAGTGCCAGGCTCTACTAACCACGTCCAGAATATTACCAGGCAATATTACTGTATTATAGTTATTATTATTATTAGTTATGATCTACCTCTATATACTGTGTTCTTTGCTCTGTAACTCACTAATGAACATGTAGTATTGCTTGTCTCGTCTGTACTCAAACAGAAATGCAAAATGAATTAAATTTAGAGGCAGTTACTTTTGCACAGAGCCAGGCTAGCTGTTTCCCTGTTTCCAGTCTTAATGTTAAGCTAAGCTAATCACCTGCTGACTCCAGCTTCATATACAGACATTAGAGAGGGATTAATCATTGAACTCTCTAAGCAAGCAACAGTTTCAATGTCCCAAAATGTCAAAGAAACTATTTCCCCAAAGACGTAATGTGTCTCACAGACCTTTTTATCCTTAATTGATAAATGAATTAATGTATATTTTATTTAATAATTGGTTATAATAGACCTTGTTTCACATCTGTAGAATATTGTAGAATATTACTCTCAGGCAGCATAGCTACCCCAGACTGGGTTTGTTATTTGCAGGATCCTGACGGGCCTATTACTGCATCTCCTCATTTATGTACTTATCAAATAACCTCCATTAACAAACAGACAATATTTCCATTTTACAAATTGCGCAGTGGGTTTGTCGTGGAGTCAGCATAATACCCCCCTGACGCTGCCATAGCGGCTGTCACACGCGGGTTGTTCTTAGTAATTTAATCTAATTGCAGTGTAATGTAACTGATACTGGGGTGGCATGAGGGAAGTGAGTCTGCAGGGAGAGGGATGTAATTAATGAATTGATTACCGGAGCTCTGGATTGACAGGCCAAGATCCTGTAAAGTGATTGGTTGGGGCAATTGAAAGGAAGTAGGCTAGGGAGTGGTGTGTGTGTGTGTGTGTGTGTGTGTGTGTGTGTGTGTGTGTGTGTGTGTGTGTGTGTGTGTGTGTGTGTGTGTGTGTGTGTGTGTGTGTGTGGTGATTCGTGGACTGTACAAACAAGGGGATGAAAACGCCTGGGGCAGGAAATTTTGCTCTGGCCGTTGTTATAACTTTTCCACTGATAAGTACTGGCGCACACTGTGTCCATATAGGGAGATGTCAAAGCATGAAACTAGATAACACACACTTGGAAAAGGCATCCAGATGGATCCATGCGTGAAACAGTCTTTTGGGTGAGATGAATTATGTTTGCTGTAAGAAACAGGTGAATAAGGAGGTGGATAAGGGATGGAAAGTGTGTTATGACACACCGGCATTCACAGATGTGGGCTCTTTCTCTGGGAGTGAGATATCAAAGTAGCCTGGTATTGATCCCGGGGAACGATCAATATGAAGCCATTGCACCTTTGTATTTGTTGCTCAGCAGTCTGCCTTCCTCTGAAATGGGTGATCATGACACCCAAACTGATGGCTGTGTGTGGATGTGTGTGCACGTATATATTCTGTGCAGTGTGTGCATGTCTTCATCGTGCTGCTTCGTCTTAAAGTGGCCTCTGCATGCTTCTTCCTCAGGTTGCGATGCATGCGTGTCAGCTATGCATGCGTGTATACATATCTAAGTATGCAAGGTTGGGTTATTGTGTGTGACTGTTTGTTGCAGCAGCTGACAGATCCAGTAATACTGACAGGACGCAGGCAGTTCCCATGAGGCTGTGCATGCTGACAGCAGCTGGCCAAGAAGAAGAGCAGCTGCTGATGGGCTTCCAGTACAAAGAGCCCACACTGTGCTTCCCCTTTATCTCTCTCCCCTCTTTAGACATCTCTTCACTTATTGTTCCTTTCACTTTCTTTGTGTTATTACTGATATATCCTCCCACTTTATCTCTCTCTATTTACAATAATAAACATTCCTTCTCTCCATTTAACACACACACACACACACACACACACACACACACACACACACACACACACGTCATGAACTTTTGGAGCTCAAGGGAAGAGGAAGAAGAAAAAAACCAAAGCGTACTTATCGATTTTTCCACGACACCCCTCATTGTCCAAAGTGATTGGGCTACCACCCAGCCCGCCATGCTTGACCACACCGTGCCTGCACTGCTTTCTCCAGCACCTCTCCCGCCTTCAGCAGTATCTCTACCTATTTACTCAACATGTTTCAGGCACAAATAGGCCACTGACACACATACGATAACACACACATTCATGCTCAAGCGCTCCTCTGCCCTTCCTTAGACCTGATCATATCCCCATCAATTGTATGCGGGACTAGGATTAGATGTGCAAACAGGAATTGGCCAAGTTTAATTAAAGAGGATGAGCTGTGCAAATATGTGGCTGTTTTTTTAATCTCCCATTCATTTTAGGATGGGGAAGGTATTCAGATTTTACAGGCTGTGTTTGGACTAGATGGTAGTGTAAGGTAAAGAACTGTGTGTCTATGTTTGTGTTTCTGTTCATATACATCAGGGAAGACATGCAGTGCAACAACACTGGAAAATAGAGCGCAGTATTCCACACCTTACAATTTACATCTAATACAAATGGTCTTTGCCAAGATCAGGAAGTGGTGTAGCCTTTATGTACGTAGGCAGAAAGTGAGTGTGAGGTGGTTGAAGGGGTGGATGGGCGTGTAGCAAGTGTAACTGTCATGCAGTAGATGGGAGTTCATGATCTGTACACGAACCTTCGCCACATCATGTACGCCATGCAGATACTGTCACTGAATAGGATATGATCCCGGATATACAGAGTTGTCAAGCACCCTCGTTCATTTCAATTTGGTGCAACAAAAACAAAACGCAGGGTTCAGGGCTTCAACAACTAATCGATGAATGTAAAAAAAAAAATGTTGCCAATGAATGTTGTCATAGATTTCTTGGGTCTATGATATGATGTATGCAAGGCGCTGTGGCAGTGTCTCCAGGTGGGGTCATCCAGCCAATGCTGTGTAGCTCGTGATGAATTACAGGAAATGCACTGTCTCCTTTGTCTCTGGAGCAAGTTTGTGTTATGAAGAATTAAAGATTTCACTTTAGACTGTCTCTGTCTAATGGCATGAAATGATGAGCACCCAGGAGGATCCTGATCAGATGTCCGAACCACCTCAATTGACCCTGTTCAACGCGAAGGAGCAGCGGCTCTACTCCGAGCTTCCTCTGGATGTCTGAGCTCCTCACCCTATTTCTAAGGCTGAGCCCAGACACCCCATGGAGGAAACTCATTTTGGCCGCTTGCATCTGCGATCTCATTCTTTCGGTCACCAGAGCTCATGACCATCGGTGAGGGTTGGGACATAGATGGACCATTAAATCCAAAGCCTTCCTGCTCAGCTCCCTCTTCACCACGACAGTCCAGCACAGTGCCTGCAGTTATTTTCCTTTATTAAGCTGTAATGGTGCATTTGTCCATCAAATATGACACAAATCTGCCAGAGGCGACTGATAATTTAATACTAAAAAAGTAAAATTAGGTTGTAGTGACACTGGAGTATTTCAAATATTCATAGCCATCAGTCAGAGACAGTCTAAAGTGAATCATTTATTTCTTCACGACAGAATATTCAGTCAACTTTATCTTATTAACAATGGATTAATATAAGTAATAATCAACAGAGTAATCAATTATCAAAATAGTTGTTAGTTGCAGCTCTAGCAGGGTTGGCAATAAAACATCATCTGCCACAGCACTGTGTGCAACAATCAAATATTTGCAAGCAGTTTGTAACACACATGATGTAATACCACTATTGACCTTGCAATCATCATGAAAAAATAAAGTGATTGTTGCTACGATAACTTTTCAGAGGTTACAGTAAAACTCTAGGATTAGTTTTGAATTGAGGTGAGTGTGAAGGGTGAGGTTACACAGACTTTTGATACCAATTTATTCTCAGTGCTAACATAACTAAATCAATTAAGAGAATCCTTCTTTAACTCAGCTTACAGTGTGGTGTCTGAACCATCAAAATGTGTCCCTAATAATGTGAGAGTACACGTTTCTATAACTTACACTCTGAGAAACAGACAGTAATTTTAACATTTTCCGGAGTTCATTTCAAGGTCTGTGTGGCATCAAACATGAAAGCGTCCTTTAGAAACGCTGCGAGTTCTAGGAAGTGAAGCAACTAACTGGGCAGTATGATGAG
This sequence comes from Epinephelus cyanopodus, assembly GCA_026686955.1. NCBI lineage: Eukaryota > Metazoa > Chordata > Actinopteri > Perciformes > Serranidae > Epinephelus > Epinephelus cyanopodus. The sequence continues at coordinate 9,026,193 of CM048935.1, forward strand.
AATTCAGTAAGGATACAAGAAAGAGGGCAACAAACCAAAAATCTAGCCTTAGAAGACGATATGATTGGTCAAGGTACCTGGTTTACCTGAGCATACAAAGTGCACTGATTGAGCTCTGCGATCTCTTTCTTCCGACAGGGATGCTTCAGGTGTTTCTGTGCTATTGTAAATGTTTTATATGACAAAGACATCTTAACCCGGTTTCCCCTAATCAGAGCATGATCTTCCCGGGTTATTCCAGCCCAGCTACGCCGCTGACCTAAACCTGGGTGAGCTGTAACGGCTCGTTGTATCGCCGACTTTTCTCTGCATGAATACAGACACATTGTCATTAAGCTACTTTAAGGATAAAGGTAAACTGTGCCAGGCATCTCAGTGGGAGCTGGGTGTTGGCTGCGTCTGGGCCTGGCAGCAGATCTACCTGAAGCTTGAGAGGAGGAGAGGACAACATGGCCAACAGCTGCTTGTCTGTCTGTTATGTCTACCGGCTACGACGCCTCTTGCCAAGTGCAAAGACTCACAATCTGAATTCCGCTGTCTGTATTTCACGGTTCACTAATCTATGCTATTGTATATTCCCATTCCTCCTTTGCACTTGGTCCAATTTTGCTTTTGACCAGTCGGTTGTGGGTGTTCGGCTTTGATATTTGGCTCACTTAAGGATTACACTGCATCTTTAGATAATGTTGGGTGTTATTGTGTTTCTGGTTTAACATAAATCAAATATATCCAAAAGGGAAAACTGGAGCTTTGAATATCAAGTCAGTGTTTACTACAAAGGTATGGCTCATTTTCCCTTGATGGTTGCTGTTTCCATTACTCAGGCTGAAAACATATCAGTTGATGTAGAATTATTTCCCCGCTTTATTCTCTATATAATTTTGAAAAGGCTGAATTATTAAATGCACACGTTCTCCCAGGAGTGCCGGTGCTTGAAAGGCAGCATCGGATACAAATTTAGAAGAAGCATGTAAATGTGAATGCACGCACATACACCCACCTACACACCCACTCATACACACACATTTGCCAGCAGTATTTTCATCCTATTTTGCGATGCCGTTATTTCACATTTCCTGCATTACGCTCTGCCGTCTACTTGCTTTTAAAGCTGGTGTTGAAAACAACAAATATCTAACATCTTGCTGTGTTTCTCCTCAAACCGCTGCTTCCCTCTGTCTTTTTCTCATCTTTATGAAATGGGATACAGCTCCTGCTCATTTGTCCAGTATCTTTTCCCAAAGATCTCTGAAACAGAGTGCAGAGGGTCCCATAGGACCGTCTAGAGAAGAGAGGAGAGCTGAGCCACAAGCAGCTGTGTTCTGCCTGCCATAACTTTGGGGAGAGCTCAGAACTGGTATTGGCCGTGCTGTGTTGTGCAGCTTGTTATGAGATAGACACTGGACAGTACATGTACTACAGATGATCGGACACTGTTTTATAGAGGGTGAAATGCTGCAGATAATGTATTGCCTCTGTTGATTTCTAACAGATGTTAAACCCAATACAACAAGAGGGTATCAATAGTATGAATTTGCCTGAGAAATATAAATGGCTTCTCTAATTTTAACATTGCCATATATAGTTCTATAGACATGAAATAAATTTTGAATATTGGCGAGCCCAAATGGAAGTTACAGGTTACAACTAAAATGTTGTCTTATATGTGGTGTGTGAGGCGGTGGTGATGAACAGGTTTAGGTGACTCCAGTTGTCTGCACAGAACATTTACTTGTGGGCTTGTAAGTAATTTCTTGGTCATTATAAACAGGTATGTGACGTTTGTGCACATTTACAGATCTGGTTTTTGGTTCTAAATTTGCTTGTATGTGTAATTAAATACACACATTAAAACAGCTACTGAACCACCCTGACCAAACAGGAAGTCGCCAGAGAAAAAAACATTTCAGTGTCTGCCAGGAAGAAAAATCTCTAATATCTCTAGTGTAAATGTAAACGTACTGTGAAAAATAACTTGAGTCTTTTCAGCGTAGATCAGAGACAAACTGTGGCTAAAGGTGCCAAAACAACAGCTGCCTGACGTTTGACAAACTGTAGCACATTAATCAGAGGTCTGCTTTTTCTATTTAGGAATATTACATCACTGTCTTAAATATTAGAACTATTAACAATAAGTTGTGCACTCTTCAGAGTGTTTTTAGTTCTGTCTCACTTTGCAAACAGCAGTGAACACTTAACTGAAGCAAATTTATTATTGAGACTGAAACTATATAAAGTTAATTTTAAAAAATAGTATAAAAATGCAGGCAATTAATTCTTGAGTGAATATTTCCACTCCCTTCAGTTTAACCTGAGCTTTGTGTAGCTGTCGTAATTCTCACTAAAACTGGGGTTAGTGCACAATGCTTAAAATAAATAAGTTTTACAGCATTAAAAAATAAGGTTTGTTCCATTAACCTGTTTTAGTTTTTTTTAACAGCTTATTTTAAGAATTAATCAAAATCAAAAACATTTCTGACATGTTTTAAGTAGAATGGAATTAAAATAAATAAGTTGGAATACCTTGCATAAAATAGTTTGACACTAGATATCAACACAACTTTTGGATAAATATTAAGTTGGTTCAACTTAAGCTATTCAAGGCCAAAGCAGCTTATGTTGGTTGTACTAAACTAGATAAGTTTGTCATATGATAAAAGACTCAGAGGACGACGGACTCAATAATGCCAGAGTTGGAACTATTTAAAAAGACGCATGCAAATTGTTACATTCACTTTTTAAGTTAATTCAGTGGATTGTTATTTAGAGTGTAGCCGTTCCTTCAGTCTTTCTCCACCTCTCAGGGACAGTCAGAACTATAATATACAGAGTGTCTATAACTACTGTGATATTTTGTCCAATAATTAACTGTAGCCTCCTCAAAATAATATAGCAATAGATTAACTAATAAAGGCTTATGATACCAGGAGTTTCTCAATGTCAAATTACAGAGAGCATTGGTGCTAATAATTGTTCTGTTATGGAATTTTTTTCATCTCATTTCATGTATTTATACAGGAAAAGACTCAAACGTAACATTGTGTGTTACAGTTGAAACTTGCCTGACTGAGGTAAAACTGGTTTTCAGCAGGTTCCTGTTATGCACCAAAAACACATTACAATACAACATTTCTCTAAAAACTATGATAATATTTCTTGAGTTAGTGCAGTGAGTGACAGTTTGGGCTGCATGCTTCACAAAGGACCATCATAAAGGGGCGGGTCTAGTAAAAGGTCAGTTCTCCTCACACATCCATGCTCTGGCCTGTAGAAGCTCATGTGTACTGATCTCCCTCTGACCGTGAACGCAGCAGCGTGACTTCTACATCTCGCGCTGGGTTGTGGGAGTTGTAGTCTGTTGAACACGTGTCTCTTGTATTGTGTGCAGTGGGAAACTACAAGTTCCAGATTTTGCAATGCGGAAGTACGGCAACCAAACAGTGTGAGGCAGCAGCACACAGCCGAGAAGATGTCTCATGTCGCAAAGAAAAGAAAATTGGACAAAACCCGGCAGGACAGGCTGTACTTTGACAGCTACACCGATGTAACCATCCACGAGGAGATGATAGCGGACCATGTCCGCACCAACACGTACCGGATGGCGATACTGAGGAACAGTGAGTCCATACGGGGTAAAGTTGTCCTGGACGTCGGTGCAGGAACCGGCGTTTTAAGCATGTTCTGTGTCCAAGCCGGCGCTAAGAAGGTTTACGCGGTTGAGGCGTGTTCCATCGCTGAGCAGGCGGCGAGGATAGTCAAACACAACAACATGGAGGACAAAGTGGAGGTGATCCGAGGCACAGTGGAGACGGTGGACCTGCCGGAGATGGTGGAGGTGATCGTGAGCGAGTGGATGGGTTATGCCCTCCTGCACGAGTCCATGCTCAACTCCGTCCTGTACGCACGCGACAAGTGGCTGAAGCCGGGCGGCGTCATCCTGCCCAGCAAAGCCGAGCTGTACATCGCGCCCATCAGCGACCCGGTGGTGGAGGATCGCTTACACTTCTGGTACACTGTGAAGGACCAGTACGGCGTGGACATGTCCTGCATGTCCGACTTCGCCAGGAGGTGCATCATGAACTCCGACATCACTGTGAACTCCGTGACGGTGGAGGACGTGCTCTCGCACCCGGCCCGCTTCGCCGAGCTCGACCTGTACTCCGTCAGCGTGGAGGAGCTGCGCGCGGTGAAGGGCAGGTTCAGGTGCGAGTCTTTCGGCTCGGCGGCTGTGAACGCTTTCTGTGTGTACTTCACGGTGACTTTCCCCTGCCCGGACAAACCGCAGGCGCTCGTGCTCTCCACGTCCCCGTTCAAACCGGAGACGCACTGGAAGCAGGCGGTCCTGTACCTGGACTCTCCGGTGGATGTGGTGCAAGACACGGTGGTGACCGGAGAGATCAGCATGTTCCCCTCAGAGGAAAGCGCCAGACATATATGTATCCATGTGGACTACACGATAGGAGAGCAGAAGAGACAATCCAAGACTTTCTCCATCCCTGACTGGAGCAGTGAAGCTCAGTCTTAACTCATCTACATCTAGTGTTACAGTTTATTCACCAGGCGACACACTCAGATGCCTAAATCCTTACATTACTATCTGTCACTAAACCTGCTCACTGTGAGTCTAGATACAAAGTGGGGCAGTGACTGAATAACTTCAATGTTACATCAGGTCTGAGTTGAACAGGCCTGCAGCTGACATCTGTACATGCACAGTTACATTTAGACTCATATCTCCAAACTAAATCTTAAAAATATTAGTACATCAATGATTCCCAACCGGTGAGCTAAGAAAGAATCTGGCCCTGTGGTTGGACCAGCTTGGTCCAGTGCAGTACATGTTTTAGTTTGGAGATGTTTATGTTGTTTTTACGCTTGTCTTCACACCTAATAAACAATTTGACACCTTAACAGTAGGAGTTAAAATGCAAATCCTTATCGCCTTATTTATGCATTTTATTAACCTCATTCAACCAGACTAACATGTTTACAACAGCCAGTGCTAATATTTTTGTATTGCTTACTGTATAATCAGTTTACAGCACTTATGACTTACTTTATGTAAACACATTACTATAGGGCTGTAACTAACAAATCATTACTCAGTAAATCATTTGATCTGTAAAGTGACAGAGAATATTTTGACCTACCAACAGTCCAAACCCCAATTATTGTTGATTTACTATTCCTAATAGCAGTACTAACTGTAGCCTATTTGCTTAATGCTGTATGCTTACAAAGGAAAAACAGCAAATCCTTTACAAGCTACAACAATTGGACCTGTACAAAAAGTTATGAATGAATGTTTTATTGACTGTATCAGTATGTTATGCTCACCCATTTCCTAAAAAAAAGAGGCAAACTCAAGCTTAAAAATGAAAATGAAAATTTGATTTTAAAAACCTTCACTGGGAACCTATTTGTCGTAGTTTGCGTGTGGGAATTTTAAGAGTGTGACACATCAGACGTCCTGATTGGCAGCCAGGTGTGAGGGATGCTAAAAATTAACAGGAGAAAGCCATGAGTGCGAGAATGGTTCGCTTTATTGTACAGTGCAAATTACAACAAAGCACCAATAGAGACAACCTACCAGCATCAGTAGAGAGTATCACAATAGCTACCTGTCTAATTTTTATTGTCTTACGTCGTGATAAGAGTGATAACACACGTTACAGATGCTGCTGTGCACAGATATAAATACAGGTGTGCCTTGAGATTTTGGGTTGCCCTTTAGTGCACCTTGGGCACAAAAAGTTTGAAAACCACTGCTTTAAGGAACGTTTGGTATTTTTGAATCGGAAGTCCCTTTTAACAGTTGCCATTTATTTTCTGTCCATCAGCTAATTAATTAATAGACTAATCATCTCAGCTTCAGCATTTAGATTTCAACAGTTATATTATCAGAGTGAAAGCATTGAAACAACATTCGACCATCACAAGGAATCAAAACTCTCCTGGGTGATGAACAGTTTTTAGGTGTCTGTGTGCAGCCCTGTAAAGCAGGTTTCATCTGAGCTTTTACAAATTGTTGAATAAATTCAACACCATGCTGCAGGCATCTGATATTCTAATAAATGTAATCATGCATATTGTGTGGAATCTGATCAAAATGCTGCATTCAAATGAGGATTAGGCCGATATATTGACTTGGACTAGCTGCAGTCAGGCAGGAGGTGTTTTACATTGGCTGGTTTTCAGTTTTTAATAACAAACTAAATTGGCTCATTATTTTGGTTTAAAACGAGCACACACTGTCATCTGGTGCCAGAAACCACCGACTTCATCCAAAAGTTGTGATTCCACTGCAACATTCTGCACGACAGCAACTAACTGGATTATTTTTACAACAAAGTATTTCCCTTTGGGATACTAAGGATCCTGTTGAATCCAAGTGACTGAGTTGTGACAATGAAGTTTTTATCCTTTGCAACAATCAGGATAAATCTTCTTTTTTTAAATGAAAGTTAATAGTTTAATGACTGTTTAATAATTTCTCAGCATGTATTGGAGAATGTTATCTGGTCTCTGATCAGTCAATGATTCACTTTGTATACTACTTTGAGTAGGCATACATTAGGTGGGTTTGGATTTTGGCAGATTGTAATGCAAGGAGTGTGACTGTGTAGACTTTGGAACAGTTTACCAACTACATGCATTATTGAAAAAATGGAAACTAGGCTCTAATAAATGGTTTGACTGTTTCATGTGTACTGAGTTCTGACTGAAAACATAGTAGCTAACTACAGAAAGAATCTCGAGCATGTGGGGTTGTGGGTCTGTGTTGTGTGTTCTGGGTCTGCCCCAGGGCCTCCTACCAGTGGGACGTGCCTGGACCACCTCCAGCAGGAGGCGCCCAGGAGGATCCTGATCAGATGCCTGAACCAGCTCAAGTGACCCCTTTCGACACGAAGGAGCAGCGGCTCTACTCCGAGCTCCTCACCCTATCTCTAAAGGAGGATTTGTACTTGTGCAGTAGACCCTATGCCGCAGCCTACGTACATGGCGTACGCCACTGTGAGCATTTATACCTGTGCAGTGGTGTGTCTGTGTCACTCTGCAGTTACACCTCCAAAACACTAGTTGGTTGTGGAGTTTCTGTGAAGTGCTGTAAAGTTAAGTCAATTCAAAACACACATTAAACATGACTTAACACAAGTGCACAAACCAGCTTCACTACAACTCGCAGCATTCACAGACAAACACTTGTCTTTATCTGGACACATTTTCCCCACAGATACAACATGCTAACGTCATTAGCATAATTCTATGGCATTTTACATTGTATGAATTAGCCAGCAGCTAGCAGACTTTTCTTCTACTCATATGAAGCCAGGGACAACAGCAACATTTAACAAAGGTAACGTTACAAAATTTGTCTCCATTACAACTCACAAGGTTCACTGACAAAACAACTGTCTTACACTAAACATGTTCTCCAGACAAATATAACATGCTTATGTTATTAGCACAAGCCGATGGCATTTTACATTGTATAAATTAGCCTAGCAACAAGCTGAGATTTCCTCTGCTCATATGAAGCCAGGATAAATCACACACAAGACGTAGACTCTACATTGACGCCAAACCTGTGCTGTAAGTACACCATTGTCTCAGTGCAGAAGTATCAATCCTGCATAAGGCTGAGCCCAGCCACCGCACTGTGGGAAGTCATTGCTGCTTGTATCCGCAATCTCATTCATTTCTTCCTTCCTATTACGTAAAAGTCATAATTAATATTTGAAAAAGGTGTGTTAAAACTGTTAAGTTAAGGAATGGGTACTAATTACATGTATACAAATTAATATGATTAGTCGTTTATACACCATTTGAGTATTGGCATTGACCTGCTGAACTATACGGCTCTTCAGCAGTATTTATAACACCAGAGCTGATATTAATAATGAATCCACTCCTAAATGATCATTTTCTACATACAGTTTTTTTCATTATCACCATTTCCAGAGGCGCACTATTATTATTTTTTTGTTTTGTTTTGTGGAATATTGTGTTACTCTCAGGTCAAACCAAGGACAATGTGTTGATTAAACATTTATGTAACTAAAATAGACAGAGCGGACTGCGCTGATTAAGTCTGTCTCGGTGTGCGTTGAATTGGAGCCATAAGATGTGAATGAGCACCATAAAGCACCTTCTCTGCATTTCTAATTATACCGCAGTTAATAAATACACATAGATTCGTGAAGACGTTAGATGATAATTCATCTTTCACACCCCATCATCATTTGAAATATGGTTTTCATTTGTTTCAGTGTCATCAGTACAAATGTGAATCCACTCTGTAATGAACACATTGGAAATTAATCACAAGCTATAGTGTCTACAAATCAAGGGCATTGTCTGTCAGTTTGGGAAAGAGTGAATAATGGCCGAATCGCATTTTCTGCTACAGACGACTAGCCTCTGATTTCCACTTGGATGAACTATATTGCAACATTTTGAGTCTATGAAGAGTAAAAACACACACATCCAAAGACTGTGTGTGAATCAGCAGAGGGCTGATGGAATACACACACTGCTCACTGGCTTTTTAGAATGACATTAAACAAGCTGATTAAGTGTTCGTGATGGTATTTCTTATGTGGAGGTATCTAAAAAAGTGTGTCGAAGGTAATCAGCTGCTTTTGTTGTTTGTTGGTCTCAGACAGTGGTCTGCAGCTTGGCAGTTGTCTCGCAACCCAGTTGTTAGAAAAAGAATGTTTACATTGAACGTTTCTGCAAACAGTTACATTTGCTTTTTATTTTGTAGCAGATCCGTTAAAACTTAATGTTTCTAAACGCTGTGGTGAAAGTGTGGTTAGGTGTAGGCAGCAAAACCACTTGGTTATGGTCAGGAAAAGATCATTTTTCACTTAAAACACCCACATTTGGTGGGGTTAAATGTCACTGGGAAATGCCACGATGTGACGGTGAAAAAAATCCGGATTTCACATGTAGATGTAATCAGAACTACGCCACTTTAGAAACGTTGATGTGAGAGGTATAAAACATACAAATGCAACATACTTGTAGTTTACACAAATGCACAATGCCAACTTTACCTTCTGGCACTGTGCTGCAGTGTGACGGTGATGTTTGTGTGAGACATTAGTTCCAAATCAAAACGTGAACCAAAGCAAAGACTTGACGTCGTCGCTGCCTCAACACTGATGACTGATCGTAGAAGATAAACTCTATAGGCTTTGCATGCTATTTCACTTGAGACAGGAGATTCAGTTACAGAAGTGACAGCAGCTGCAACTGCAAACAATAAACAGTACAGCAATCAAACTCTTGATGCATGTGATCAGTGTACAGTTAGAAAACACAAACAGTGGTAGCTTGTCAAGATGAAGACGGTCCTCTGTAAAGTCTCCTGTCACACTAGAAACAACCGTTTCTGTGGTGTTGTTCAGTTATAGTGTCCAGGAGTGTCCATGGGGAGCTCATAAACTCGGCATTTAGTGACGAATTGCTTCTTATGTAACTAACAATTATCACTTTAGCCTTTGGAGCCACTTCTGTCTTGACTAATAAGTAGTGTTGATCGTCCATAAAGGCACATACAGACATTGAGAACAGTGTGTTAGGATGTCAGATTTCTTAGCATGGTGTAAGATGCATGCTTTTTGGAAAGACAGACAGATATTTCCACATGGGGAATATCCCACATTTTACCATTTATATCAGACCAATAGAATGAGCCTCACAGTTTATGTCTGAGAGATGTTGTAGTCACAGCCGTTTTACAGTCTGTAACTCACATAGTCTTTCTTTCAAAAGTCAAGCAGTCAGAGCGACTTAAAGCCCTGGTTGAGACCATGTCTGACCAAGGTCAAATCTTTGTTGTCAAATGTCAAAGAGGATTTTTTTCCTTGGGTCATTGCTCTGCTGAGAAAGGGCTGTACAGTGTGAGGTGGCCCTTTCAGTGTCTCTGTTGCCTGAGTAGCACTTTTGTGTCAGGGAGAGACAGAAATAAAGTCCTGTGCTTTTCATTCAAATTAAATTCTACACTTGCAGCTGACCTGATGTGCATGTACAGTGACTGAATGTCTCCTTCTACAGGTGCCTAAAAAAAAAAAAAGCCCCGCAGACAGCACAAAGGAAAGGGACCGGAGAATGGAAATGTCAAATGCAGTGCAGGCAGCCACTCTTAAGCCCAGAATCAGGCTCATGCATGCATGGCCACTCCTGGCTGCTAAATGCTAAACTAATTGTGATCCATTCCTGCCTGAAATGGTTTGGAAACCATTAGAAACAAGTGTTGAAACTTGAAATGGGATTATTTGTCTTGTATCGCGCAGCAATTTAGGAGCCAATCAATAGACAATGTGCTTAATCTAACTGATTTCAAGACTCATTGTTCAATGCAGGACGTGCGGGTGAAACTAAGAGACAGCACGGTCCAGGACTCAGTGAACTGGAGTCACAATATATGCAGTTGTCTTTAGAGCCTGTGTTTCAACTTCTGGACCATAAATGCCATGATTAATAAGTCGGGATAAAGTAATGCTTTCTAGGGAAGTAAGTGACATCGCACTTGTGATTAAAGCTTCTTATATTCTGGTCATATTTGGAGCTTCACTTTAAACAGTGTGTGTCCACCTAGCACTTTTGAATTTTCCCCCATTCTTGATTTTAGATTTTGTTTTGCAGCTTTTCCAGTGTTGATTTGGCTAAATTTATGCCTGAGGTCTCATTGGAACATCCATTATGAGGCATAGACTGTATAAAATAATGGACGTCACCCAGTGGGTTTTGGACTGCTGTTTTGAAGCCTTGAAATTGGTACTTAAGTTGTTGCCATCTTGTTTTTTCCACACTACAAGTGACTTTGAATGAGGGCGTAGAGCTGTTGAGGAGCGAGGGGTGGATCTGACTTATGTAAATGGATGAGGTACATAAAAATTCACCCCTGTACAGTTGTCATGAATGTTGAAATTAGCCAGAGACCAAACCCGTTTTTTGAACCAGGCATGTTAACTGACATTTAACAGTAGCTGACAGAATCATAGTTTCTTATGTATGTCTTTAACAGACTGTTTCCCTTCCTGCTCAAATCCAGTGGTGGCCCACGATCACAGTCTTTTTGATCTGCCATCTCTGTGTCTCCATTTGAATGGACATACCAACTGTGCTGATGATGAAGATTACTCAGCTCTGACAATAGTCCTGTCTTAGAATTTTGATTCTTTTAATCTCAGTAAATGAAATAAGTATTTTTTATGCCTCCGCACCAGCAACATCAACTTTTTTGGGTTGTCCATGTGTACATTTGTTTGTCTGTCCCATTATCCCTTGGACACAAGGATGAAATAATTTGAATTCGGTGGTCAAAGCTCAAGGTCACTGTGACCTCACAAAACATCTTTTTGGCCATAACTCAAGAGTTCATACATTAATTATGACACAATTTCACACAAATGTCTGATAGAATAAAGTGATTAAGTGATGACATTTTATATCCAAAAGGTCAAAGGTCAGCTTTACTGCGACATCATAATGTTTTGCAAAAACACTTCTGGCCATTACTGAACACCATAACTCAGGAACAGAAGGGGAGACATTTGGTCGGATATTGAATTGGTGACTCTAATCTTGAGTGCCCACCTTGAAACTGTGCTGACTGTATAAATCTTCTGTGCTGCCAGGTTGAAGATGTGTGCAAAACATCCACGTTTTGCCAATAATACCTCTCATTGAATTCCTTTAAAGTCTTCACTACTTATATAATGTGAATCTTGACAGACATGGATGTAAACTGCAACTTGAGTGGTTGGCAGAGGCTCATAACCAAGAGGTGGTCATTTGTTTCCCCTTAGGAGCCAGTTAAAAGTCTTATTGAATTTAAACTTTCTTTTTCAAGAGAGACCTGACCAAGAGGGCGGTATTAAAACGTTGTTACAACAATAAATCCATACACAACATAAACAGGCTAAAACAACTGTCACACGCTACAAAAGAGTATAGTTAATATGTAATTAAGACACATAAATAGGTATGAAAGTCCAAACACAGTAACCAGGAGTGCTTCTGTCAGGTCCTTTAAAACTGACTTGGATTCACCAGAAGTAAACCTCTCCGACTGTTTTAATTCCTTCTGTACATTGTCCAGGAGAAAAGGGCAATCAGTCCAGTCACTCTGTGGTTGTAAAATGAGGTTATAAAGTATATTATCATTTACATAACTCTCAAACTTGCAACGAATGGTGACGTTAGATATGAAATCTTACGGCCAAACTTTAAGGGGAAAATTTGGCAAAAAAATTGGTTGTTGGGTAGCAGTACCCAAAATGCAGGTATAATACGTCAGAATATCCTCTTAAAGTATTATATTGAAAAGACGGCCCCCAAAACTTCGGAAGGGAAACTAGATATGTTGGATAGGTGGGCATAGACCCTCCAATATTAACATCATTTCACCCAGACCATGTAACTGTAAAATGATGATTTGCTTATGACCTTGAAAAAACATTGTGCCACGAAATCCATGAAGGTAAGTCTAAGTCTAAGCTAAATTCTTGTCTTGAGCAACTGTGTGTTGAATATGTAACCAGAACAAAAAGGGATTGTTCCTGTTGCCAAAGGTCCCATTGATATGAGAAATTAAACCAGCGAAAAAGTATTAAATCGGAATTTGCAGAAGAGAATGACATGTAGACTGACAAGTCTGTCACTCAACGTCAGTACATGATATCTCTGTCTTTCCTCGTCTGACTTCATTCTCAACCTACATTAGAAAATAAACTCAGCAACATACCTTGAAATATGTATTTAGTCATTAGGGCTGAGAATGTGTCACTAATGTACCATATCTCCTTTATATGATATAAAAACATGAATGCCAAAAGTTATTTCTTTAACCACAACTGAAGTCTGCTGCTAAATTCAGCTTCATGTTTCACTCGGAACAGTTTTTAATAAATCGAAAGCTATAAAAACGTGTAAACTGTGTCGTTTACGCAGACGAGCGGATGATTAGCTCGGAAACATCATTTAATCACTGTACATGGAGCTACAGATAATACTAAATCATGTTAAAAGTTTGCCGAATGTGTTAGTGTCTCTTAATAAGTCATCAGAAATCTTCTTTAGAAGGAGCAGATGTTAGCTGGCTCGGGACATGTTAAAGTTAATATTTTAACGGAGCAAGGCGAGCTACTTGCTAGCGTGCTCGTTTGCTTTGAGATGTCTGTCAGAGATGGCAGAGGTATGATCACATAATCCTGTTTGAGCTGTAACAGGTGGGGTGTTCCACGTTTTATTTCCCAAATGCTCTTGGAAAGAAGAATAAAGTACTGTGAAGAAACTGTTACCAGTGGACATCGTCGGTTTCGGTTCAACGCTGGAAGTTGCACCCATAATTCACGCAAGGTATCTTGGTGGCTACGAACAAGGTGGATACTTTTAATCTATGATGCAGTTTTTCTGGGTCCATTTCTGAGTCAGACTGACTGGACTAAACGTACTTTAAAAGATTCCATCTTAACACAGAAAACTAATATCTGCAGAACAATGACAGTTTTAATTTTACACATGTATGTACACAGCTTGAGGAGGAACCAGCCCATGAGAGATTCTTATACAACAGCCAACCACTGAGCGTACAGTATAACCACAGCAGTAATAAAAAGCAGAGCACAGCGGTACACAGTATCCAACACCTCTGGACACTGGCCAGGTGCTTTCATGAGAGCAGAGCGGGAATGAAGAAGCGAGCACCGCTTCCTGTTGCATTTGAGGATTGCTAACAGGGTTGTGATCGTCTACAGTGGTCACAGGAGTGATTTCAAGTAAGTCACCTGAGACGTGAGCGACAATGTAAACCTCAAGTCACAAGTCAAAAAAAACCCACAACTTGCAGTTATGTTGTTTTTTTTTTTTTTTATGTGACGGTGGTGATATGGGTTTGTCCTTGAGATGTCAGCCTGTGGAAAGATGGGAACACGCTGTACATCTCCTCACATCTGTGTCCACCACAGCCATTCAGCTCGTTTTACAAGGCTCCCACTGTACTGCCCTGGAAATTAGAATATTTGGTTTGATCTCTGTCTTAACGGCACTCCATTTAAAAATAACAGTAGCGATGCCACTGCAACACAATGACAGCCTGACTTTAGGGGGAAAAAAGTACAATATTGGGCTTTTTACCATAACACAAAAATGGAAATATATAAACCACTTCACACATTGTAACATCAATAGTACTCCAAGGTGATAGATCTCAGGGTCTCTCACCTCCACATTCAATACCTCGCTGTCACCTTGCTAAAATCAAATAGTGCCCTCTGTGACAAAAAGTTATGAATTATGTATCCTGGAACTAAAATAGGGAAAATGTAAATCTCCATAATGTAATTTAGTCTGAGATAATTGTCAGTAGTGTTGGAAGCCCATTTAAATTCCTGCAGCAATTTGTTCCTGTTACTGTTTTTAGTGACCAGATTAACATGCATATGAAAACTGTCCACGGGTCACACAGTTTAAATCCTAAACTTCACTCTTCATATAAAATCCGGGGGGAAATCATTAAACGTGTTTCTACAGAGCTCGTTTTTCGATCGCTGCTGAAACCTGACTGGACTCGGGTGGCGCACAGTGTCTAATCATGGCCACTCATTCATCTTTGTATGCTAATGACACCACCAATGAGCCAATAGGATTCAATTCCCACAGTCGCTTACAGTAACCAATATTTCTGTCAGCATATCCTGTGAGGACAATTTGGGAACATGGTATTGACAAAAGCTAATTTGGTGGCCAGTCTCCAGAGAGGTGGACTTCATTTCTCTGGGGCCCAGCAGGCCAGACCATTTGTCATCATTATCATTAGCAACAGGAACTGACCCTCGTGCCTGCTGTTAAACCCCAAAATAACTCTGCCCCACTGTATGTTCCTATATTTTTCTCAACAGTAATAAAACACTACACTTATTTAAATGAGAAACAGTGTTTATTCTTGCCCTGAGCTGCAAATCTCGGCCGGGGAAAAAAAACACACTGCCTATCACAAATGCATCCAGCTGAAAGCACTGAGGCGTGACTTCATGGACGGACACACACCGTACAACAAGGACAGATCTGGACGGCGTCTGTTAAGAAAGTAAATCCCAAATCGCTCGCAGGGGCACGTAAATCTGAACGGGATGGCCCCGATTCACAATCAGTCCGAGGCAGACGGCTCCCAGCCTATGAGCAAAGTACAAATCCAGCAAACTGTGTGGCCACATTCTCCCCACCCCCTCCTCGCTGTTAATCCTTTTTCAATCATGCACTTTTTGGATTATGCCACTATGTAATTCTTCTCAGGTATTGTTTTATAACTTAATATGATATTTCAATGTGGGTGAGTTGGGTTATGGGTTTAGGACACCGTGCACGATTGGATAAGCGGCAGAGGTCTGCAGGCAGCAGATTGGAGCGGAGGGTTAGTGGCAGGCTGAAAGAAGCGTGATAAAGCTTTGACACAAAGTCCAAATGCAGCAGGTGCATAAAGGTGCTGAGACTGACCTGATTCAGTCCTTCGGAGGCATCCTATATTGCAATGTGAACCCTGTATTTGTCCCGGCTCTCGCTAAGTGTCTCACCTCCCAAGAGAAGTTCGGACGCTTTGCATAGTCAGGCGGTTTATAAAAGAAGTCAGGATAGCAGCTCTGAAGACACCATCTTGATTCACCTTGGAAAGTGATTGCTAAGAAAACACATCTCTTTCATTTGCCTCCTCGGCTCTTTGCAGGTTTCACTCTGTCCGAAAAATGTGAACTCTGAATCTACACAAGACTGAAAAGTCTTCTCTGAGATGTGTTTCATGCAATATAATATTTATTTGACTTAAACTTGAAATCCATAATACTGCAATATTATTTTACACCATTGTTACATCAAAGACGTTTGTAGTCAAAAGTCACCATGTGATGAATTTGACTAAATACAAGGTGTCTACAGGTCCTATAAGGCCTTAAAGTCTTAAATTGTCTTGAATTCAGATTTGATGGCTCTTAAATATTTTCGGTCAGAATACTGTTAAAATTTCTCCAGCCTGACAGATCTAGTGACTGTTTACAATCATCTGACAGACCGAGGAATTGCAATAACAAATCGCATTTATGACAGCGATTAGATTTTGTCTTAAACGTAAACTCAACCAATCGTTGTCATTTTTCTTTACTGCGCTTTTTTAAAAAACATTTTATTTGTAGATTTTCAGATTTTAACACAAACAACATGCAAACACTTTAGGCCGCTCTCGATAAACACGACATGAATGGTTGCCATGTTTAATCAGAGGTTACAGAACTGAGGGAAACACTGTCTCTAACTTTCCATCTGTAACAAGTTGGAGATTTCTGCCAAACAGGTCTATAAAGAAGGCACATCCTCAGTTTTACAAAGAGTTGAATATTACTTCTGCCATAACCATATGGTATTGTATTGTCCTACTGAGTAATTTGCACTGTTTCTTGCTACGGTCTAATAAAATCGGAAATATTAATTGCATAAATACTTCAGTGTAAACCATCTTTCAAATCCTCTGACTACTGACACATTCCTACACAGTACAGATCATTATATTGCCCAGCATATGAATCAGTAATACTCGATAATACTTTAAGTACATTTCCCTGTTAACACTTTTGTACTATCACTCATATAACATGGTGAATGCAGGACTTATAATACATAGTTGTCTTGTTTAAAGCCTCTGAGTACTTCCATTTCTACTGGAGGTCACCACAGTGTGTTGTGCAGTCTGTCCCAGCCCCCTGCGCTCTCTGTTGATGACACAGCTGCATCTCACCACATAAAACTGTATCAAGCACAAGCTTAAACACAATATTTCTTTATGAATAGCTGCCCTCCTCCTCCCCGCGCCCCCCCCCCCTCTCCACTAACACACACACTCCTCCGGATGAAGGCAACATTACCCTTCATTGAACAGGCGTAAAAATCCAATACCTCTGTGCCTGGCGTCGGCCAGACAGGGATGCGCAAAAACAGCTTTACCCATCAATTTTCTAATAACCATCATGAAAGATGACAAGAATGAAAAAAAAGGAAACTTAACAACACACAAGGGTGGAGGTGAGATATCGGAACACGGGGCCACGTGACTATCGGCCTCTCAAGTAAAGAGCCATGTATTGAACCCTCTGATGAATTTGAAGACACATGGTCTTGTTGTGTGCGTGTGTGTGTGTGTGTGTGTGTCTGTGAATTCAAATACATCCTCCTTTCATTCTGACCTCTATCACATCTTGTTTGACACACTTCAACCAAAACAGTTTAATATACACAAGATAATCAAAGGTGTTTAAGCACCTTAACCTTGTCTTGGTGCCTGGCGTCACTGTGCAACCCCAGCCTGCCTGGACTCTGTGTGTTTTTAGGCCTGGAGGTAAAGACAGAAAACTGCTTCACAGTTCTGCAGACGAGCCTCAAAAATGTATTGCGAGCAAACGTATTATACTGCGTCATTGTATTGAGTCAATAAGAGGGAATTAAATGTGCTCTTTGGTAGCTTTCCACTGTGCACTCCTCCTCCTAGTCGCTGAGTGACTTAGAAAAGGAGGTTCATGTAAGGCAAGTTGCCCTTGGGCTCGCAGAGGAGGGACAGAGAGAGGCAGCTGTGTGAGGAGCTGTCTTCACAGCTGAGGTAGCCGCCACTGTATCCCCTACCTGCTGTCCACTGTTTGTCTGATAAAGTTCGGATGAGTTAACTAACATTTGGACTGCCCCATACACAAAGACAACAATGTGTCTTTATATCAGGAGGGTTTGCAGTGGCGGATCTTAAGGCGATACGGGCAGCCACGTAGGGTGCCCCCTCCATTCTCTTCTTAGTTTATGATTACGTGACATTAAAAAAATCAAACAGTAGGGAAATAGTGGAGTGGCGTGTATGTGGAGAGCACTAGAATAATAAAAAATGGTGGTTTGTTCTTGAGATTTCAGGCTTTCAAAATATTCTTACTGGCTCATAAGTGGCCACTGAGCAACTTGCATCATACTTGAGATTTCAAACTGAATCTTTCCGATGGATTTACCCACTGATTTTTCCCACTGTGACGGCACTTCGTCCATTACAGGCCACTGTACACTGCGTGTCAATGCTCCATTTCCTACATGTCGATAAATGTCATAAATTTTAAGTGTAGCAGGTTTAAACGTTGCTATTATTGTTAAATCAATTGTTATACCTCTGAGTAATGACTCTAAACAGCAAGGTATGATCCAGGAGAGTGGCAGCCTCTACATGTGACATGTTTACCATGATCCCCTTTACTTCCTGTGTGTCAGAGAGGTGGTCTCATCATTAGGAAGTTATTTTACCATCAGTCTGTGCAGCAAAGCAGTTTCCTTTCAAAGCAGTCCAACAGATTGATGATCAGATTGATATTGTCTCAGTAAATGTGTTTCAGCGGTAAAATGTTTTATAAAGCAGGATAACTGCGCCGGTTAGGTGTGTTTGTGCTCATGGCTGCTCTCAGCTGCGGCTCACAGGCTTCAGCAAAGACAGAAACTTGAGGTGAAAGTCAGTTGTCATACGCTCACCGCCTCATTGTGTCTGAGAGCAGAGTCTGGTCACTGTCCGCTCTCTGAGCTCCTGGATTCTTATTTTTATCATCCGCTTCTTTTTCAACAACTTTTTACAATAAGAAATCCCAACACTTTGGCTCGGAGGATTTTCTCCTGTCGTCTCCACTTGTGTGTCCGGCTCTAAGTGACGTTGCGCTGGTACCGGGAGCTCTCCTCCATTCCCCGGGAGCGGCGGAGACAAGCTGGTCGCTGCCACGGCGAGTCTCCCGTTCCTGCGCCGCGCTAAGATGTCCCGTTTTAAAGCGGATTTATTTGGCTGCAACAGGCGACACGAGTGGCTGTCCTCGACGCTATGAAGCACTGAAGACCAAGGTGAGAGGCTCAGACTGCTGGTTTCTTTTTGCATTTCATTCATCTCCAGCCGAATGCCGGAGCGCGTAAACTTTTGAAGCTTCGCTACGACGCGCGCCGAGTGGGTGGCCAAATTGTGCGTCGTGATTAAAGAAATAAGGCGACTATTTTGGGCACAGATGGTATTTTTTTTCCTGGTTATGATTGTGTGCTTTCATTCACTATACTCTGCCTTTATATGCGTGAGAAAAGATATATATTAAAAAAAGAAATCAGGTGCAGCTTCAGCATTACAGCCTCTGTTTTGTTTCTTAACCTGCTTTACTCCTACAAATTTATCCATAACTCACCTGTATGTATATCTGAAGCCAATAAGGGCACATGCACGCGCTGTGGGCGCACAGCACCAAGGCGGTATGGGCACTGCATTCTCACATCTTAAGTCATTTGAAATGAATCAGTCACACTCAGTGCAGATAATAACACACATGATTCCTTGTCATCTGTAGATAACACTGAGACGACAATCTTGTCCTCCAATTGATTTTTTTTCTCCCATGCTGGAGAAAAAAAAATCTTTATCTCATTTTCTTAAAACAATATTTGATTACAAGACTTTGACGCACGTTTTTCTGTGAGATCCGACTTTCTTCCTGTCTCTCTGATGAGGCCACTGGATGTTACAGGCACCAGCCCAGGTTCGGGTGATGTGTGCGGGGCTGATTAAGGCCTCTCCGGGCCCATGGAGGCTGCATGCTGACTGTAAGCGTCGGCACATTGAGCTGTGCAGAGGCTCGTCAACCTGCTGCGAGGTTAACCTGTGCGCCAAGTGTCATGACCTGACTCCTGCTAACACCCTCTCTCCAGCCTTCTTAGTCTAATCAATGAGGGTGTGAGGAGACGGTGCACCCTCCAGAATTCATAACACTGCGCTCGTTAGCAATTTTATTGTTGGGTGGAGCAGAAATGTTTCGCCTTGTCGCCTGTGGTCAGTTAGAAAACATGTCTATAACAGCAGATCTGTTTGGCTTTTTGTGTGTGTGAAATTATAAATAATGCAAGCCCCATTTTCTCTTTTATTTACTTATTCATTGCCCAATTACCCGCCGTCACTTATTTGTTTCTCTACATGGCACCTTCACTGACGGCTTTGCGCTTGAGTTGCACCCTCTTCCAATTAAAATTATATCATATGGACGACTTTCTTGATT
Organism: Epinephelus cyanopodus; assembly: GCA_026686955.1. NCBI lineage: Eukaryota > Metazoa > Chordata > Actinopteri > Perciformes > Serranidae > Epinephelus > Epinephelus cyanopodus. Next base: position 9,046,289 of record CM048935.1, read on the forward strand.
TTCACCTGTCTGGAGTTTAAACAACTTCATGAATGAGCCAAGGGACAGTGGAACTACCTTTACGCAGCGTACGCTCTGTTTTAAATTTACATATTAGAGTTAAATCACTTTTGGAACAATTACGCACAGCTCTGGATTCTTGCACACACTTCAAATGTGACATTTACTTTACATGATGCATAAAATGATTAGTAATAAGCTGAGTTGAGCAGCAGGATGTGGCATATTTGACCCGCTCGCAGCGGATCTGGCAGCAGAGGAGGCAGAAACATAAATGCAATTACACTTTAAATATCTTAGTTTTTTGTCCACGCTCTTGGTTGGCTGCCCAGCACTAACCGTCAACTGGGAGTCAGAGATTTTCCTCCTACTATTTTACCCGGATGCAATAATTCCTTTGAGACTATTAACGCACGCATTTGTTGGATAATTTAACGCGGGTGAACTCCACTTAAAAGAAGAGGTTCAACTACAGGCGATCCTCCTCCCTCCTGAGTTTCTAACGGGTCCCGAAAGAGGATGGTGTGCGTGTGTGTGGATATGTGTGGGTGGGGGTGTTGCGGGCGCGGTGGAGACGGGCTAGAGGGGTGGGGAGAGAAACCATAGGTGTGCGTGGGGGGGAAACAAGCTGAGTGTGCGTCTCATCTAATAGAGCCTCGGAGCGCATTATCTTCCCCGTCATCTCCGTCTGGGCGGTCGGTGCTGCGCCGTGCCGGGGAGACGTCCAGGAGAAGCTGCGTTGATGCGAGCGGATATTCTCAGCCGCCGAGTCTAATTGGTGTGATTCATGTCCCTGTTGAGTGGATGAAACCTATTCATAGTGAGGGAGCAGGAGAGAGAGGAGAGAGTGGGGACGGGAGTCGCGCAGAGATCCGCAAGCAGGACTGTTTGGAAATGAAGGAATTATAAAACAGGAGGGACGCACGCCAGCAGCAGGTCAAAGTTTCTTTTTGTAGAAGTGGCCTTTTTCCTTTCCTGCGGACATCACCGTGCCTCAGATTGACGCCGTGATGGAATGACACTTGGGGAGAAGGATGATGGACACTTTGGCACCGGAGCTCCTGCTCAGAAATCCCCCCCGTTTACACCAGGCGCGGTGCTGACCGAGCCCTCAGGACGGCGATCAGTCATTTGTATTGAAGTGGCAGGAAAATCCTCCTCTTGATCGTTTTCTCCCCCCTCGGTCGCCAAACTAGAGTGAGAGATGGTGCGCACAGCGATTCCTTAGAGACTGACGTGCGTACTCATCACATTCCCGTAAAGGAGCGCTTCTTAAAGAGCTTCTTTCTTCATTCATGTTCATTCTGCTGCTCTGAACTTGTTGAACGGCGTCAGAGAGCAGGGGGACAGGGGAGTATCCGGCACAACAAATGTAAGTTTTTCCTTTTGCTTGTAAACTTTACTTTCAGTGTGTTGGATGGAGTGCACTCCCGGTTATTGGAGTTGGAAGTTACTTGGCTCTGGGCTGCGTTTATCTGCTGTAATGATCAGATGAGGAGGGGCAGAGAGTTGTGCGTCTTCTCCTTCTATAAAGCAACTTTTAAGACTCCCACATAGAAAAGCCTATTCATATTTACAACTGAGGCGACCTTGAATGCATCCAAAACTTACCACCATGTCTTCAGGTCATCTTTAGAGGCGCCCCCTTGTGGAACTTACTACCTTATCGTTGCCTATCTATCAGCATAATTACATTGGTGTCACGCTGCAGCCAGTTGGCTACCTTTAATACATCACTTTTAATACTGCTTCGCTCTCTTTTTATTATCATTAGCTTCACAATTAATACAAACCTGCTCGTTTCCAAAGCTCCTTGTGCTCAGTAGCCCAGTGGGGTTGACTTTAGGCAGGTAGTTTTACACAACACTGTGGCTGTGCATGCTCTTTAGTTATGGTATTATAATCTGCATGATTTCACCTTGGCCTTGTGTTGGATAATACCTTGCAATTATTGTTTTAAAGGCATAACTATTATCATTCAACATGATGGGTTCAGGGCAGAGGCACATGCTGAGTGGATATGAAACTTGCAGTTGCAGTCAGTAGTGGCTGTGTTTGCACTCCTGTGTCACTGTTTTACTGACAGGTGATAATGAGTCATCTTTTGTGTGTGGTCGTCAGCAGCTGTCGCTTTAAACCATGTGGCTATTCCTGCTTATGCTTCCAGCATGAGAGAGCTACCTGGGCGAGCACATTCTTTGGAGCTAAAGTGGACATTTTGAGCACCCAGACATGTCACTGTGGTTGCAGAATAATGTGCTAGCAGCCTTTTAGGAAAAGTGTCTTTAATAATGCATAAGGTGTTCCTGTGTCGCAAAGAGAAGCATGCTTGGTGGCGAGGAGAGGAGAGAGAAAGAGAAAGAGGAGTGGAGGGAGGGCCGGAGGGAGGAGGGAGGGAGAGGCGTGATCTTGTCTCACTGTCTCATTGGGTGCCGCGTGCACTGCTGTATATGTGGCGCTGGAGTAACTGACGCCCGAGGGTGTTTCAGCTCGACTTGGGGCAGCGTCGCCACAGTCACCCTGTCAAAAGTGCTGCTCTCGCACACACAGAGCGCATGTGGCAGCTTCAGCAGCTCAGGGGAGGGGGAGGGAGGTGGATGGAGTTAGAAGGGACAGAGGGAGTGATGGAGGATCGTGGCAGATGCAGCTGGTGGAGGCAAGTGGAGCACGTCTTCAGCAGTCAGGGACTCACTCGCCTTCGGAGGCCTGACCTGTCTGGCTCCAGCAGACGTTGGATTTGAGGAGAGGCTGCAGCCACATCCTGTTAAAGGAATGATTACCTCAGCAGGGTTCACGCATGGCTTTTTGATAGCCAGCACTAATATAGCCTTCTCAGTGATTCTCCTAAATCTCTCATGTGAGGACGGGAAAAGCCTCTCAAACATGAGAAACTGAAACTATAAACCAATGAGATTCTTTCAGGGTTGAGACGCTCTTTATGAGTCAGTTTTTTATTGCATGCAGGTTTCACAGACAGGTTGTACTTTACCATATCAGAGGTGGAAAACAAGCTTCAATGCAAGCCCAGTTTTGGCCGTTTGTCTCGCCAAAGAGCCGAGCCACAGCTTTGATTCCTTCTGAAGCTGCCCACCCATCCCCAAAGCACAGTCACTTAACCAGCTGTCAGCACTCCAGCCATTTGCTACCTGTCGTCATTATTAAAAGATCATAAGCCTGCCGATTGAAGGCGGCGACATTTTAAGAAGTGGAAAAGAGCGCTAAGTGATGGGCTGACTCAGAGGCAAGCCCCAGGGATGCATTATAGGCGTGCTCGCTGTTCCACGGCAACTCTGGCTGTCATGTTTGCAGGGCCATGCTCCACTCTCCATATGTTTATTCATGAGGACAGCGGCCCTATTGGCAGGTTGTTAACAGGCAAGATTAGGGATTCTGGAAAGGCAGGCAGAGAAATCTGGTGAGTGGAGCACGGAGAGCAGGCAGGAGGCTGTTTTTTTTTTTCTGAAGCCGGGCCAGCTTCTATCTTTATCTATCTTTCATCTGTTTCTGACTGTCTGCCCTCCTGTCTTTCTGCCCTACTCTCTCCTGCGCTCTTGTTTCTCTTTTAGCAAGGCACTGGTGGGGAATATGAAACAGGTAGAGTCAGAGGAGATGAAAGTAGGTAGAGACAGGACAGAAGCAGGGTCAGAAATTGCCCTTGAAAGTGCATAAAATGCGTGAAATTAAAAATGAAAGGGGGGGAAAATAGCAGGGATATGAGTGGTAACCTTGTAATTATTCCACCTTACTCTGTGCTCAGCTTATCCTTTAGAGCTAAAGTGGACCTTTTTTTTTTCAATTTCGGGACATTTATTATAATTTGTTGAATTTTTAAATAGACAGGAAGGTGTGTAAGTACTGCCCCCTGTGGGCCGCCGTAGGTGACTCGTATGAGATTATGACATGACAGTTCTTTCCAGTGTGAGGAGAAAATGGGCCTTTCTGATCAAAGCAGGAGTAAAAATGCAGTCGGGAGCAGTTGGAAATGTTGGCACCACTCAGCCAGCGGCAGGAGAAAATGCTGAACCCACACAAACCACCGGTCAATAAAAAATAAAATGATCAATATAGGCGAGAATTTAAAAGTGAAAGGATGGAGATGAAGTGGTTGGGGACAGCAGGAGGAAACGCTGTGGGTCAGAATAAACAAACCGAGTGTGTGTTTGTTTGTTTGAAATGTAAAGGTGTGATTTTGCAGTTTGATCAAATTGCCACTGAAATTTCTCCGAGTGATATTTACTTTCCCTGGACGACACGTACACCAGCAGGAGGTCAGGGTTAACGTGAGAAAAGCCGCAGCTCCTTCATTTGATGACATGCATGATTCACAAGTGACTCCCACTAGTAGTAAAGAGCGACTCCGGGGACATGCGTGTAACATTTCCCCTGCGGTTTGGAGAAACACTCAGTTATGCTCGAGTGGCCCCGGGGATGAAACAGAAGCGGACACCAAGGGCCCCAGAGACAGGGGAGTGGTCGGTCTGCGGGGTTCATGGGTGCCTGTTTTGGTGGGTGGGATGAACTCAGCGGCCAAACAAACCCTCTCCTGGGTCGACCGGGCCTTGTGAAAGATTCATGTGTTTAAATATAAAATGGAGCTCAGCGTTTGCAGCGCTGGCGGGGTGGTACCTTCAGTCCCCTGTCGTGTCGGGCAGGCTGAGTGCACACCTCACAAACTGGTCGACTGTATGTGGTTTACTAGCACTGCGAAGGGCAAAGGTTTATGTTGATATATTTGACCTGAAGCTGCTAATAGCTGATTTTTTTTACCCTTTTTGCATGTATTTATTTAACTATTTAACTTTATTTAGCATAAAACATGTAAATGTCCAGTGTGCTGACCATGAATAATCTTTGTAGAGTGGAAAAAAAATCTAAAATTGCATGAGACATTTGACTCTTCACTGCAATTTTGCATCATTTATTAAAATATTTTAAGGGGTTAATACATGCATACACATCAGGATAACATTTTGGCTTCTCAACTTTCCTGCATCTGCAATCTGTAAATATATCTTTTAAAAGAAACCGTTTTTATTCCCCCCTTTTTTACACTTTAAAATGGCTGCTTTCATTTGTTATTCATTGTTTATATCCACTTTTTTCATCTGTTTTTTATATTTTTTAGAGCCCCCCTCTACCTAAAAATGTGTTTTGCTTATTGTTCCTTCACTCGGATGTTTGACCTTCATGGTGCAGAATGATTTGTGTGCAGTTTGATACTTGAAGGCTGTTTTCACATTCATCTGCTGAAGGAGGAAAGTCTCTCTGTGCTCACCTTAAATCTCGAGCATCACAGTTAGTTTGGAAACGAATCGTGGTCCGAAATGCAACTTACACATGCGATGAGTTACAGAGAGACTGGTAGTTAAATTAGTCATGTGTCCAGTGGATGAACCTTTGAAATGAAAAAAAAATTGCATATTCATATTGTGCATTTTTAGTGAGGCAGAAGGAGTAGATGTAATTTTAAGAATTTTAACTAGGTAATTAAAACTTCTTTTTTTTATGGAAAAACCATATCAGCACAAATTATTATTCAAAGCAGAATATTTTTAATTTGTTTTTAACATGTCTGGAGGGGATCTTCAAAGTTATTTTGCTTTAATGGTTTAACACCATTATGCACACGTGAAGAACATTTCGGTTTAAACAACTTTCCGGTTGTAAATATCTCCCAAAAGAGGCTATTTTGAATTTAAGCTCTGATTTTTTTATATTTAAATATTTTATATCACAATTTCTCATGTGTGACTTTTTCCACGTATCAGAATTTAACACAAAAATGGTTAGTCTGGCAGTCGCCCTCCCTCACAGCCAGCAGCCTCCCACTGTTACTGTAAGTGTTCATCGCTCTGTGCCTACGGTGCAGCATATTTATTCCTGTACAGGGAAGAATTTCAGACTTCCTGCGAGCGCGCCTCCTCTGATGTCCTCGGACCTTGATCGATGGTTGGAGGAAGCGACCTGCCCTAAAATAAACCTTTTTTCTCACTTAAAATGCACAGCCACACTTCTTTCCATCTGCTCTCCTTTTTCTCCCTCTCACCTCTTCTCCTTGGGGCGACGGCGGGTTATAAGCAGGGAGTAATGAGAGGAAGGGGCCGCTGCGTCCAGGACGGCGGAGTGATAATGACCCCCGCTTTTGTGATCTCTATTGCTTGTTATCGAAGCCTCGCCACCGCTTGTTGTCTCATTACCTACGTCTTGAACCTCTCTTTATCCTGAGGTTGCACGTGAAGCGTACACACACACCTTCACACACACACATGCAGACACTTTTCGGCCATCTCTTTAGTCTCCTCCTTAACACGGTAATATTATGTCTCTTAATGGGAACAGGGAGCTCAGTGCCAAGAGTTCCTCTGGATAATTGGCTGCTTCCTCACCTGCTGACATCTCCCCCATTGACATTCTTACATTTTACATTCAAGGTGCTTCATATTTCCCCCTTTAACTTCTACCTCATTCCTCCGTCCTCTGACTTGCTATACTGCTCTTGTATTTTCTTTTTTCACACAGATTTTACATCGTCTTCCCTGATCACCTTTGCAAAATTGAATCCCAGTTTCCAGCCATATTGGGTGGATAGCGCTTATTTCTACTGATGTGATGGATCACTATTTTGCACTGAAACGGATGTGAGGCAATTTGCAAGATTTTTTTAGTCTGCTTCCATTTCCCCCCTATCCTGCCTTGTTCTTGTACGCCTCACCTTTACCAAGTTTTTCCGCCGACACCATCTTGTCTCCGCTAACATTAAAGAATGTTTTTTTTTCCCTTTGTGCTCACTTTCTGCCTTGTATATGACACATTTGTATGCGACTGAGCCTTTGCCCCTGACCTTGGCAGTTCCTCAAAATGATGATCTATATTCCATCAGATTGAAATGGCTCCGAATGGCATGATGAAAACATCCGACGCAGATGCAGCTCTAAGTCTGCCATACTTTGGTACAACACATCAAATGCAAATATTACCATTAAGTCACGCTATTGTCAACGTCCTCTCATATTGTCGTTTCTCAGAAGCGTCCCTTTTTCTGTACGTGTCATTTCCATGCTCATACGTCTTATCGATGCCTCAGTAATCAAGTGAATCATGTGGAGGGTGTGTTTCAACACGTCTTCAGGTAGAACACAGCTCCTATACTGTCCTCTATATACAGTACATTATTTTTAACTTGTTGTCTTTCTCCTGCTCACTTTGTCACTGCATACATGCCACCTTCTGCCACAGCTTGTGCTCGACTAATCGTGCTATCTTTGCACATTTTGTTCACGCTTAAATCTCTATAAGCATTCATTTGTTTGTGCTACGTTAATTTAATCTAATTTTGTCTCTTCTTTTCTGCTGATTAATTTTGTTTTTTTAGTAAATGCAGCTGAGACCCAGTGTCTGATTTAATCTGATCTAGTCGTAAATGAAAATTATAATTAATTAGTAATGTGTGTTTTAATAACATTATTTTTCAATAAACAAACACCCTATCTACTCTCTGTAGATGCTAAGTGATCACATGTGACTGGAGGGTGTATTGGTCAGCACACACACACACACACACACTGACTCAGCTGACTGATTAAGCAGCACTAAAATGTCTACCAGTCTGTCCCTCCTGTCTACGACCATTGACTCTGGTCTCCATCCATCACCTGCCGTTAAGCTGCTGTTTGAAGGCGGGAAACACACCACATACCTGTATCCACGGGCCCAGCCAACTGGCCTACTGCTGCGTCTCTGGCTAGAGAGACTTCACTGAACACAGGCTGCAGACAGCCTATTTAAAAGACTTTTTAAGGTCAATTCAAAAACAAAATGGAAAAAAAGGACGAATGTTTTTAACACAATAGGCTATTTCTGATCATACTCTCACAATGTAGACACTGAAGGGAGCAGTAGGAGGGAATACACAGAAAGGAGGGTGTATGTTTGCAAGCTGGCGATGTTTACATAGAAAACTTTAGACAAAAGGAAAAGTGAGGCCACAGCTCACAATGGTTGGCAGATATAAATGGGTGCTATGTAGCCTGGGAAGTAAATCACTGTATGTGATATAGTGCAGTGGCTCCTGCTACGGGCAGCTCCACCACTTAAGAGAGGAAACTTGGAAGCAGCACCAGTCACAAGATATTTATGTTAACATATGACTGTTTTTATCCTAAGTGGCAAAGTGGGACTGTATCAAGTAAGAGTTTATCCTGTTAGAGAGAAAGTGTGGTGTCGATGTTTTCACTTGTTCACTCAAGAGAAAATGAAAGCTGCTATAATCAGTATTCTTGTATTAACTGTGGAGCACATGATGCTGATGATGTGAGATGGATAGTGTGAAAGGTGTTTCTCATAGCGATGAAGTCACTGGAGCAGAGTTCACTCTTTGCTCGGTGAAGACTCTGGACAGAAACACGACTTCAAATGAATGACAGTGTTGCTTCGTATTTGCTGGATGTGTAAATAGGCAACTGTTGGCTAACAAGTTACATCAATAACATGTCTCCAGATTACTGCACTGCGCCTAAAGGATGAGTGTGTAGGTTTTAGTGGCATCTAGAGGCGAAGTCGCAAATTGCAACCAGCTGAATACCCCTTCCCTCACCCCTGTTCCTCCAAGCGTGCAGAGAACCTACGGTGGCTATCAGGTAACCTAAAAACATGAAAGGCCCTTTATAGAACCAGTGTTTGGTTTGTCCCTTGTGGGCTACTGTAGACACGTGGCAGTTTGACATGGTGGGCTCTATGGAAGAGGACATGCTCCTATGTAGAACAAGCCTTCAAGATCAGTGCTGAGCTCTTTTCCCCCATAGATTTACCTTGTAAAAGAGACGTCTGTAAATCAGTTGATACCTCCACGAAATGACTCGTTTCACTGCCGAGATTTGCTCCATTCAGTGAGATAACATTTCAAAAGTCTAGAGGAGCCTCACAATTAAATCATTTTATCCTCATTCAAGTTAGCGGAGGGCTAAACTGGTAGTTAGCCACTCAGCTGGTAGAATCTCTAGGCTGCTTGTTCTGTAGGCCCCACGATGTGGGAGATTCTGGAAATCTCATATCACGGAAATAAAGATTTTTTGGCTTTATGCACCACTAAGCAACTTTCATAGGAACGAACTGGGCCAACACTATATCCAGCTCTCTTTATACATCCATGATGTAGATATGAAGGGCTAATTCTTAGCTAATGGAAACACAACGATCCTTAGATTCAGGTAATTATAAACTGTTCATTCATTTTACGTAACCGCTTATCCTGTTAGGGGTTGCGGGTGGGACTGAAGCCTATCCCAGCTGACACTGGGTGAGAGACGGGGTTCACCTTGGACAGGTCACCAGACTAACGCAGGGCTGACACATAGAGACAGACAACCATTCACACTCACATTCACACCTACGGACAATTTAGAGTCACCAGTTAACCTGCATGTCTTTGGACTGTGGGAGGAAGCTGGAGCACCTGGAGGAAACCCACAATGACACGGGGAGAACACGCAAAATGAAAATGAAGCCAACATAAAAACTGTGTCAAAAACTGCAGTTCTTTGAATGGCCACTTGAGGCTGGCTCCAGAAGACTGTTAATCCCCATAGACAACCCATGTTGAAATGCAAACATGTTCACAGCCAGGTACAAAACTGTTCTACCCTCTTTTGCTAATTTCAACATTCATGACAACTGTACATTTATATATTTCACCCGTTTCACTTTTATTGAGCCTTAAAGTTATGTATACAGCTCCAGAAATCCAAGATGGCAACGGTCGAAACCAATGGGTGACATCGTGGTAGTTACAGCCATTATTTTACCATCTCTGGTTAAGGCATATTTAGTCAAGTGCTAACTGGAGAATATAATTTGTTGCACACTTTGGTTATTTCCATTGTTTGACAGTGATTGCATAAAACATGATGTTTCTTTTGATCTCGATGTCCACTCTTTATCAATCCAACTCATGCAGTGTGGGCTTTGTGGAGTGTGTGAGGGAATTGTGGGGGGGAGCTGTATGTAACACTGTAGGCTTGATACCGCTGAGTGAGATGAGGCTTTGGTGTGAAAGCAGCAGGATCCAATTTACCCTGATGGCCTCGCTTACTGATTTTCTGTGTTTTGATGGACAACAAACACCAACATGGCACCCCTATCTAGCACCCATCCAACTTTCTGTTCACACACGGACACACCTTTCGCCCGTGCCACTGCGCCAGCTAATGTTCTCTCACTGTCAAATTCTACTCCCAGAAGGGCGGTAAACTCACCCTCCCCTTCTTCTGTTTCCCGTTTCTCCGCAGCACCAGATCGCCACGCAGGAAGAGGACCATGATTGACAGCCAGGCAAGCTGAGGAGACCTGTCACTCATCTTCCTATCACCGTGTCAGAGGGCTATCTCCTTCTCGCCTTCCCCCCTCTTCCTCCTCCTTCTCCTCTACCATCCTCCTTCCTCCCTCAGTCCTCTCCTCTTATCTTCTCAATGGGCTGGTAACCTCACCATCCCTCGCAGTTATCCGCCACTCCAGAACCCCGAGAAAGACAGAAATAGTTAAGAAAAACAACAAGACACTTCTAAACTGACCCTCGCTCCACCTGAGGGGAGTTTGGCATGCCTCCTCACTCCAGCTGAGTGAGTTGTAGTAAGTGGAAGCAGAAGAGGGATTCCTTGTTAGCACACCTTCAGAAGGAGATACAGCTCCTCGAGAGGGAGCCCAGAGAGGACCAGTCATGCGTTTCCATTTTGCGTTGACGCTGCAGGCGCTGTGGACCGGGGTTTGCCAGGCGGCCATGCAGCACTACCCTGCAGCGTGGGGCCACTACGATGTGTGTAAGTCCCAGGTTTACTCAGACGAAGGCTTAACCTGGGACTACATGGCGTGCCAGCCTGAGGCAGCAGACATGACCCAGTACCTGAAAGTTACTCTGGATCCCCCCAACATCACCTGTGGAGACCCTCCGGAGACATACTGCGCCCTGGTGAGTACATGAAACCCCCAGATCTTGCCTTTAAAAACTGTACACACACAATACCAAGGCGGCTCTCTTATCTGTGTGTGTGTGTGTGTGTGTATCGTGTATCTACTCGACTCGTTCTGACCCTGCAGCCGTGACAGACACTTCCAAAGCCTGTGTGACTCAGATATGTTGCCGGGGCTGAAAGAAAAAGAGGTTTGTGCCCATTGACGTCATGTTCTGCTGTTTAGAAAGCTGCTCCTCGGTGTGCACTGCAAACACTGTCTCATGTGCTGTTGACGCTGCTTACTTGCAGGAAACACTGTATAATGTGAGTTTACCAATGAAAACACACACACACACACTCATCTCGCTCCCCGCGCACCTCAGACTATCATAAAAACACAGTTCCTTCATTTGTTGTGGTGTCAGCTTCTCTGTTGCGTCAGTGTGTGTCTTTCAGCAGAGTCAGATGAGTGGGTGGCCTAAAAATTCAAACACACTCAGGGTGAAAAAGTGCACATCTGGACTAAAAATACAACAGCACGTATGAGAACTTAAGTGGAGCACTATTTTAAATGCCAGTACACAAGGTTTTTGTTTTTCTTGTGTTTAGGAACAGCTTTGCCTGTGTGATGCTGTAAGTGCTCATTGCTTTGATTGTTTCACTCACACATAGTGGCCCAATTTAGTCTCAGCATTCATTATTGGTCCACATGGTCATTTTTCACCCCCAAAATATTTATTCAGGGAAACTGGAGATAGTTGCTTTTATTTTCAGCATATTTGCCTTCCCATGACAACATTAAAACTTGTGTCAGATTGTGTTGTGGTCAGCTTTCAGTTGAAATAGGTGGTGCAGCTCTTGTTTCTCTTCAGCCACAGTGGTTGGTTTAGCCATGCTACCAACGTGGCTGTGTGGATGGCAGTATCAGTGTGTCTGTCGGTTGGTCCGTCAGTCCACTTTTTTGGTCTGGATTTAAAGGCTACTTTATTTATTTTCAACCGGCTTTGTATTGTTACAATGCCAGTTTTCGTACTGTGTCATTTGGTGGTCTTATTATACAGTGTGTCAAGAAAGACAGCCACTCCTCCCCCTCTGTTGCTCAAACTCAGATCAAAGTCAGATCAAACTGTAAAACTAGGCAGTGCTGATGGACTATAAACCAATATTTTGTTACTGTATTGCTTCTTTCTCCTCTAAAATGTCTTCAGAAATAAATTTCAGTGCACTGTTTGGCTGTAATATGAGAATTTGCCAACAGGAAGTGTGCGCTGTACTGTTTCCTGTATTGTGAAAACTTAGGCTGAAAAAATTGAGATCAAATGATCAAACAAAGCAGTAATGGTCGATTATGAATTAAGATCCTCTTTCTGTGTTGCCGATTTCTCACCTAAAATGTTTTTTTAAACATATTTTAGCTCACCGTTTAACTGTAATTTGAGATCGTTTGCTACCAATTGGCTGCCATATTGTGGTAGTTGTAGGTTTTCTATCTCTTGAGCATACGTGAATGTTACAGCCTTTTTCCTCTGTTTTCTCTGGCCATGTGGTGCTAACACTTACACCAATACAAGTATTTCTACTGTACAGATAAAAGACCATCTTTCCAACTGCTGGATGGATTGTCAGCAAATTCTGTGCAAGCATTCATGGTTCCCAGAGGGTGAATCCTACTGACTCAGGCAAAAATTTCATCTGGCCAATACCTTGGTTTATGACCAAATATCTGTAGAATTAATGACATTCCCATCAGCCTCAGCATTTCTTTGTTTTTAGTGCTAATTCGGTAATGTTAGCGTGCTAACATGTTAAATTAATATGGTAAACATTATACCCGCATGCTAGCATTGTCACTGTGAGCATGTTAGCAGGCTGACTTTAGCATTTAGCTCAAGGCACCACTGTGCCCAAGTACAGCCTGACAGAGTGAGCAGCATGGATGTAGCCTCTTAGTGTTGTTCCCAAGCAGACCAGAAATATAATGTAATACTTTCTTATTGTACTGCATGAATCAAAGAGAAGGAATCCAAATAGCCTTTTCTGCATGACAAGAATTGCACCAATTAGCAAATGTTCTTTTTGTGTTTTGTGTAAACTTATTTTGTGACCAAAACGCTTTGAAGGGGCTTTCTGAAATAATGAACCAATTAGTTTTTTCTGTTTATTTTCACAAAAATAGAGGGTAAGCGTTGTTGAATCGCTGAACAAATGTGACACGATTGACTTGTTGAGGAGGGGTTCCACATTGTTGCACTCTAGTTTAATTGTGAGGACTTAAAAGTGATATTTTATTGAGGGATTTCATATTGAAACAGCACAACATAAAGCAGTGATTGGTTGATTGCTTTACCCTTTTAAGTTCATGTGGAGCTGTTGATTCTGCAAATTACATTGCAATCATGAAAATCACAAATTCCTGGCGGAGCTGAAAATAAAATGAGCAAAAGATGCATATTAGGTCAAGTATTTAATTAGCAAACCGCCCTCCTCCTTATTCCGGGTCCTTTTCACTTTGAAACTCACAGCTGGTCTCCTCAGATTAACGCTAAATGATGAATCCATTTTGGGCCGTCGTGTGTTACCAAGTCATCAAAGATTCTCTCAGAACAAATGCACTCCTCAACAGCTTCAAGAGCTCTTTGGATAAATAGCGAGATGTTCCAGGAAAAGTAGTAACTTGAGGAGTATAAATAGACAGTCGCCATCAGCAGAGAGTCAGCTGAGAGGAGACACAGAGGAACAGAGAGGGATTAACAAAACACAGATGACAAAGACAGTGAGAGAATGATCAAGAGAGAAGCGAGACAGAGTGAACATGGGGGAGACAGAGACTCAGAGGACTATGTGCAAAGCATACGGTGACTGAAGAACTAATATCTCCTGCGTGGGGCGGGATGGAGGCTCTGAAATGTGAATAATTCAACATGTTTTGTAGCTAATGTGTTTTATTCATAGGACACATTATTCAGCCCGACATCTCTCAGGCACTTTTGAAAAATGCTGACTCCCATGATCGGCCAAGGTTGGTTGAAGGCAAACGAGGTTGAGGGGGTGGGAAGCCATATCTGGGAGGTCATCGTCAAAATGGGGTCACCCTCCGCTCTCCCTCTGGGCGGCCCTGTGACCTCTGATTGATCCACATTTGAACCTGAAGTGTGTCTGGTGTTGGCTGTGCAGCCACTGGATGAACAGCGGTCATCCGTGCCTGATGCTTCACTGGAGCCGTTCTATTTCTGGACACACAGTTGAAACTGAGTTTATTGTTATTATTGCCAGCCTTTTAACAGTCTGATGATCGCTTATTGAATTAGTGGGAGTTTGCGCCGCGCTGTCGCCCTCATGTCTCCGGCAGTCAATGTGATAGGAGTGCTTCAATTAAAACAGGCAGCGGTTAGCTCCCACATAACCATTTCCTCTCTCTGCTCTACTGTACTCATCACAAATCACACAAACATCAGTGAAATATGACCCCTGCCACTTGCCATAGAGCCCAGTTCTCTGCAATTGGTTTATATTTACCCAGGGCAGTAACGTGGCTCCAAATCAACATCAGAACAATTATCATTGATATTCCAGCTACTCTGGCTGCCAATACGCTGCTGCAATGCCAATAGTGGTTTGTATCGTAAGTCAGATCATTGCAGATTCAGGGCAATTATCATTAGGCCGCGTTATCGGAGAATTTCATCTCTCTGGTAATTGATTCTGCACTCGTAGAGACGGGTGTATTTTAAAGCCTCGCGTCTGCTTCCTGGAGTGCTCAAGGTAAGAGACACCAAAGCCTGACGAGAGGAGAGAGTGAGAGACAGAGAGAGATGCAGCAGCTCGAGGGCGTGGTTCGTATATGAGCGTGGTTACCTCAGGTTGCGGCCTTCATCCCACTCAAACACACACACACACGTACGTACGCTCATACACACACCACTCTCCCCAGTAAAGGCTTTTTATTCTGCTTCTAGCCTGGTGACCTTTTCGATAGCAATAAGCTGGCATTCACTGAACTCTGGCACACAAATCTGCCATCATATGAGATTTCACTGTCCCCTCCAGTTCGACTCAAACTGGCCTTTAAAAGCCTGGACAGGTCGCACAGCCTCGACCAGCTGATGATTGACTTTGAGCAAGATTCAGGAGAGCGGCTTTGACTTCACACAAAAATTATGTACTATTGCAGGAGAAGCTGATTCAAGTTGTCCAACTTGTCCAAAAAAGACTCATAGAGGGTTAGTATGATGTTATTTGGTGGGCGGGGCTTCGCTGGAGGCAAAACAATTCTCCTAAGACATTAGCTAGTGCTAGCTAGCAAGTTCTGTTGGCTTTTATTCAACAACTGCTGTTCGTAAATTCGTGACGCTGTCTGAATGTATTATCAGTATAATTCTTAATGTGGCTGAGCGTACTCTCAGCACTCCGAGTGGAGTTAATGTGTGATTAATTTAACCATTAATTAATTCATGTAGGAATATGATGCTCTGTTTCTTTGACCAACAGGGCTCTCATGTTAGTTTAGAGCATCAGACTGAATTTACGAACGCACCGTGTCAGGTCACTCACTCTCTGGAGTGGGACCAGACTGGCCGACCTGTATGCTCTCACTCAGTGGATGGATGATGTCACAGGAAGCCAGTCTTACAAAGGAGGACGACACTTGAACGATTTCCTCAGTTTGTTTTGCCATCGAAGCTAACATTAGCTAATGCACTAAAAAGTTAGCGTTACGGAGAAATCCAATATTCCTCCTAATGCCTCCCCAGTTTCTGATGAGGTGGACATGATAACCCTTCATACACATAACGTTATTCATCCCTACAACAGGAAATACTTTTCCCCTAACCTGATATGAAGTGTGCGCTGCACATGTGAGCATTTTTGATGATGTCGAGCTATCACACCACTCTCTAGGGAATTATCAGTATCATTTATTCTGCTGCAGAGGTTTAAACAGTAGAAACATCCACTCAGATTATCCAACACTCCAACACACAACTTATCAACCAGTGTAACCCTGCGTGTCTTGGTTCATCTTTGATGTACATGGCATTAAACATAGAAGAAGCTCCTTTCAAGGTGTAACTTCATAATTCATACTAACCACGCTTGTGTGTGTGTGTGTGTCCTTATGCATTCTGTGAAAGGACTGTATGTCTCTATTTGTGCCATCAATTTACAACCAGGAAATGCTGATGAATGCTGAAACCTGAGTCCCGGCCGGCCGGTGCATTTCATAGCCAATCAAGTCTAAATGAGGAAACGAAGGAGATTATTAAAAAGGTAGTGCAGCGTGTGGCTTTTTTTCTCATTTTAGCCCTGATGAAAGGTCATTAATGCTGTGCCATGATAAGAGAAGGTGGCTCCCGAATAATTCTGCGTAGCTGAGTAATATGATGCACTGATTTTAGCTTTTAGAAGTGGACTTTTGGCCCTTTTTAACCATCAGCAATGCAAATGAGGCTTTTTTAATACTGCGGCTCTGTGTGTAAATGTTTAAATCTGTGAGTTTGACCTTATCTACCATAAAATGATGTTGGAAATGTGTTGGATCTCTATACAATTTGCTCTGTACCATTTGCTAATGCAGACAATGCTTTCCAATGTAGTATGTACGGTGCAGTATGCCATGCTGCTGTGCACCTGTGAACTGCATGAAATACAGCAGAAATATTTATTAAAGATCAGCACAGAGAGTTTAACTTTTTTTTTTTTGGAGATGGCAGATTCCATCGGTCTAGCTCCAACATTATCAAGTTTTTTTGTGTGTCACACTGATGATTTCAGCCCAGTGTTTTACCAGTGAAACAGTTAATTTATTAGTGTTGACAAACAGAACACAGACTTGTTGAAGTGGTGTACTTTTAGCTTTATAACACAAGACTGTGGACTGTTAACTGTTAAAATGCTGCCTGTGCTTACCTGAGCAGATGCTACATTCCAGTTTAAATCAGACTAAGATGCGAACAGTCACTACCTTTGCATGCACAGTTAAGTTGAGCCACAGTTATGGCTCGACTGGGCCATTTAATTGGACTACTGTCTTTGTCCCAGTATACAAGCACAGGAGGGGAATCCGTTTATTGACCGAAGTATGTCTGACTGCTACGATAAGTGGCGATATGTCTCCTTTCAGCTTGTTAGTTTTGGACCTTTTTCTGGTCACCTATTACGTCACAGACCAAATAATCGACAAACAAGTTAGCTACGGTTAGCTAGTGGAAAACTTGTACCGTGATGAACAACTTTACATCTCTGTACATCTCATCCGTCCAAAAATGCACAGCTCTAGGTGTCGATTTCGCCATGTTGTTACCGGCTTCTTCTTCTGTTGTGCGTTTCATGCTTTTGACTTTCTGGTCAAAGCCCAGCGCGGGAGAAGTGGAGCCTCCGCAGAGCGCCTCGGCCAGTTTGGGTCTGATTGACTGTACACATGCGGAGTAATTCAACTCCCAATCGTATCATCTGGGTGTCATGCATCTTTGCATGTAAACTACTAACTAAAAATTGATACAGTGCGTTTGGGAATCGATACCATATCAAGACCATAATATGGCAATACTCAAGTGTATTGATATTTTCTTATACCTTTATATCTGATGGTAAAGTGTGATGAAAACAAGGGATGGACATAACAATGAGTGAAAGACTGGAGCTCGTAAAGCACAAAGCAGACAAGTGACACTCACTGGGGTGATGTGGAGCCACAACATGTTCAGTATTGCTGATCCGTGACCAGCATAATCTCCAAGAACCCATCCAAATACCTTACAGGGGCTTTTCTAGATGTGTTTGCCAATAGATACAAGCAAGGGGCGCCTCCCATGGATTTACATTGCGATATACAAATCTGACCTTTTCCTGAGCTGATCCTGATTAGAGGTTTTAGACAGACAAAGCGTTTGAACTCCCATGTACCCGCCCACCCCACACTCGCAAACTGTGCCGCCTCTCGACAGGCTCCTCGCTGACATTTCCTTGAGAAACGAGTGCGCTGTCAGCAGCAGTGTGTCTCATTTCATATTGTAACAGTCAGTGCCAGGGTTAGAGGAGGGCGAGAGTGAGAGGAAGAGAGACGGTGGCTTTGTCGCAGGGCTACAGTCTTGTCTGTGACATTCTGTCTCATAAACTCATTTATTTGGGGTTTTTTTTTTCCTGTGAGAAGGCGAGATCGTCAAAACAAGCACAAAGGTGGCTGTTCAGACCTGCTGATTGGCTTAAAAAAGGTCAGATTCAGGGATGTAGTAGCAATTAACCAGCATTGAAAAACTAATTACTCATTCAATAGAACTGTTTAACATCAGAGCATTACATCAACTCGACCCATTTTATGTGTCTTCTTTCATGTTTGCCAGACCAAACCAAATTAAAGGTTTGCTAAAATTTGTGATGGAGGAACAGGGTATGGACCAAAATATGCTAAAGGAAAAAACGTGTGTAATTCACCAGTTCTCGCAGCATAAGTCACTGTTCTTTGCTTGATTAGTGATGGCTATCTGGAGTGCAAAACAAGGCTCCAGTTGTTATTTCTGCATAATTCACCAACAGGCAGCGTTTGAGACTCGACCGAATTGTTCACACATGATCTTAATCTGCGCTCAAGGGAATTCTGTCTGTTTTATGTGATTTAATTAGTCTAATCAACGCTCAACAAACAATTTCAATTTGAAGCTGAGGTAGCACACACTGCACTCCGCTGTATTTCATTGTTGTACTTGACGGATAACACTCTCCTTTATGGGGAGAGCACTTTTCGTCATCTGAGGAGCCATAAAATTCACTGTAGTATTTCAACAAGACTAAAGCTGCAGTCACATTACCACTGAGGCAACACTGTATATCATGCTACAGAAACAGGGGCTCCCAAATTACCCTAAAAATAGATAGCACTCATATATTATCATTCGACCATACCTGTACAAACATTAGCAAATGAAAAACAGTCTTAATCTTTGATAGGTGTTATGCCTTTAGCCTTTAATCTGACTATTAAAACAACTTGATTTATAGCTGGTAAAACTGAAATACTCACACAACACAAACTGTTCATTAACATTGTCAAGATTTATATTTATTTCGATAATTAATGTTGTATATTATACTACCTATAGGCTCTAAGGTAATGTCAGACTGTATGATTTTAACCAGAGGAAATATACATTACAAGTTTATTTTGAAAAGACACAATTCACGTATGATCCGCCTTCCCTGAACTTCCAAAACTGATGGTGGAGGACTATCCAGCCTTTCATATTTTGACGTACACTGATATTTGAGGAGTCGAGTGTAGGAATGTGTCGACATAGTGGGACAGAATTCAGGGAGGAATTTGTAAAGTTAATTAAATTGTGTAAGAGGCTGTTGCATCATGATTGCTATGCAAGAGTCACAATATTTTTTGATGCAATGTTTTTTTTATCTATTCATATATGGAGTGCATTTGTAATTTAACCAATAAAACCACATATTACAGTTAGACTTAATTACACTTTGGTGCAAAATATTTTCATAAAGCCCTCAAAGCATTGTAAATCACAACTTGAGCATCATATGTTGTTGGTCAGCGACTAATATGACGGTGTGAAAACAGCGCAGTTAAGAAATGTGAGCTACTTTTTAATCCTCGGACACCACAGAGTCGTCACTCATGACAAAAGTGCTGCTGCTGGTTGATATCAGCATTTGAACTATATTTTGCCACACTGTCTGAAAGTGGTCCAACCCTCCCGGCTACAACAGATCAATAGACCTACAAACAAATTACTACAGGTCATTAAACAAAATATTATTATAGGAAACCATCTGGAAAGCTTATGCTGCTCACAGTAATTAGGGCGCTGTGTCTGTGTGGAATCTCTTCAGAATTCCAATAAAAGATATTACGTATAATAACAATTAAATGTTGTGCAATGTTGTTATATTAAATGAGGCATTCATGCTAAATCTCTTAACTTATAGCTGAAATATGAATAACACATTTTTAGTTGTCAAACACTCTCAAGATGAATCTGCTCCAGGCCCCAGTTGTAATCACTCGTTTTGTAATCAGCCTGCTTTTTAGGCGTATGGCCCCCCTGCTGTTCCCCTAATCTGAACCCATAACAGGCTCTCATTTGAAGCTTGATACATTGAGCTGAAACACGACCAGTACAGTGAGAATAGGTTGAATATTGTCTAACACAGCACAGAACTGTCAGACTGTATCTCCCTGCCCGATGTGAAGGTTATACACACCGCGGTCACGGGAGGATCTCATCATATTCTCTCCAACCCATCCTGCGCCATAAACTTTGCATGAGCGTTGGGCGCTGTCTGAATTTTTATCATTTTCTTATTTCTTCCAAACCGCTCGTTCCTCCAGGTCTTCAGGCGCCAACACAAACACAGACTTGTCAGCCGGCCCAGGCCAGGCTCAAGAGAAGTCCATTAAACAGGTGTTGGCAGAAAAACCCGCATTTCCTGTTACGGGCATGTTGTGGCCCAGCCTTGCGTAGTCTAGTGTGAGGAGACATCCATTACATTTTCTTCTATTATATTTCATCAGTTTTTGATGTTGAGCGCGTTCCAGGAGGGTTTTGTTTTTTGTGTCTACTTCATTAAGCAGGGTGAGGTTTAGATAATGGTCAATTTAAGGTGCATTACTGCAGTGAGTGTTGCTTTTTACTCGCCTTGCTCTCTATTTTCTGTGCTAATATCATCACTGTCATCAGCAGCAGCATTTACACGACCACCGCCATTTTCCTATCGTTATCGTGTGGTATTTTATGGTGTGAATCGAAGTAAAGTATTGTTTAAAAAAGTGCAGACAGGGGGAAATGTTTACTTCCAGGCAGAAAAGTTTGCAAAAGTGAAGTTGTTGAAAAGTTGGTATGCAGACAACATCAGGTGTTGCTGTGATGTTGTGTTGTGTGAGTGTGACTCGTCTATCTGGGCTCCATCAAGGCGTTCAGTGTTGCCTCACCGTTTACGCTGCCATAACAAGATAACGGGGGGCCTCCTTGACTCCAGCTTCCCACAGGGTTTTCTGTTGACTCCTTTTTTTTCTCTCTCCAAAGTTTGGAGCAAAACATTTCCTCCTTTGCCATAAAGTGTGAAGAGGAAAGCTTGGAGAAGCTGAGGAATGGAAAAATCTCCTGTATTTAGATGTAAAACTATATGTTAGGCTGTGACAGCGCCACTTGGGAAAAAAATGTCTTGCACATATGAGAATGACATCAATAGGAGAAGGGCTAATGTTTCATTTTGGGAAACAAAAACATTATATTTCACTTTCATTCAGCTTTGGTTTCCAGATACTGACATGATGAATTCCCAGAAAATTAGTATTGAATATAAGCCAAGGGAGGAATGATCTCTCATAGCTCAGATTTAGCCTCTGCATATCTTAAAGGCTCTCGCTATTGACTACAAGTCACCCAGAAATATCGCATTGTCTCAGTGTTAAATGCTCGCTGCACTCACTGGATTTGAAGACCCGTGCATAATATGCACCGAGCATATGGGCCTTCACACTTTGAATTCTTTAACACAGACATTTTTTTTTCCTTTCTCTCATGTTTTTTTATTTGACGAAGGCATTTTTACCCCCTTTTCTCTTCTATTGCTCTGTGGGCTTCAAATCCCTCTTGCGGTAATAGGGGCTTTTGTTGCATTTCACAGTTCATCACTCATGGAAAATTATGGTCTGGAACCCCCTCCATCATCCCCCCTGTACTCCTTCCACTCCTGTGCATGAGGCTTTGAGAATAGGTGGAGATACAGCGCTCGGCTGCTGGAGAGATCCGTTGACTTTTAATTGCTCTTTGAACCTCTCGGGTGGATTTCCCCTCAGAGCTCACTTGCTTGAACACTGATTTTCACAATAGCCTCTTCCCTCTCTGGGACACGGATAACAAATGGCAAGCACACACACACAGACGCAGGCCAATACAGACAAGCTCACAGAGCCCAGAGCGTGGCATACGGTGGCATTCATATTTAGAGGAAACTCATGTTTTCATTTATTTGTGTTGGGGGGGCTTTTAATGTTAATTGCAGCAGATAAGTGGGAGTGTTGTGAATGGAGCAATCCCAGTGATCCCAGCTCTCATTTTTATCCACGGTGGTGGGGGTCAGATGCTCCCACAGCCGTGGCAGACGCTCTCCCTCCTCTACTCAGCATTTCAAAGCAAAAGGGCCTCCCGTCCCTTATCAGCACAATAAAAACCTTTTTATTTTTCAGAGTGACTGCTGTATGTGGTGTGCATGTGTGTATGTGTGTGTGTGTGTGTGTGTGTGCCTCTGTCTGTTTCTATTTGTGTCTGCATCTACATCCACACCACCGGCTTTCATGAATTCTGAACTGCAGCTCACGCCTTACTGTTTCAGATGACTGTTCACATCTATTTTAGGATGTAACCTACTGTATATGCCGTGCTAATGCGAACCGCTATGATGTGGCGAAAAAAACAGGAATATTCAAAATAACGTGCCAGTTGTTGCCTTTAAATTCTGCTTACTTTGCTTTCCTAAAATCTCTGGATTCAGTCAAACTGCAGTGCTGCCATTTTACCAATGTTATGATAGTCGTCTCAGGTGAGAAACATATAGGTCACATGTCTTGGGATCAGTTTTGTGACATATCTATGTCATCCTTACTGGAAGTGGAAAACTTCATCTTTTGTATTTCAGACATATCGGCAGTGGTGAAGGAAGTAGTCAGAACTTTTACTGAGGCGAACGCAGCAATATCATACTGTAAAAATACTCAAGTTAGAAGTCCTGCATCCAAAATTCTACTTAAGTAAAAGTACAGAAGTATAGGCAACGAATTGTACTTAAATTATTTAAAGTAAAAGAAGAATATATACTTTATTAATCCCCTTAGGATTAATAATACAATCTCTTGTATTATATATAATATTTTCAGATTATTTCTAATTTGTAAGTAGCATTTTATTGTTGTAGCTTGCAGAAGTCATGCCTCCACAAAAAACTGCAAACATGTTGATTTATTGATCGTTTCGGGGTCCACTTTTACCGAGAACAAAACTGTATCAGAATAACTGTTTTCCAAATCTCACCCAACTCATGGTCGTTTTCTTCTCTTGGAAAGAGGAAAGGAAAAAGTTCTAACTTGTAGAAACAATGTAAGAATAAATCGGTTTGGGACTAGGCCAAAGATCCACGATCTTGCACAATCAGAATAGTGCAGATCAGTGCACCATCACTATCAATACTGATATTGGATCCACATGTTGAATCAATTAGTAGAAACATGTAACAGTTAATCTACCCTAAGCCTAGCCATCCTGTAACAACCAGTCCACTCTTCACTTGTCACAACATGCCCCACTCTCCCCTACAACTCATTCATAAATCACCTGACTGCGCCTATAGATTAATGCCTGTTAATTATTGTCTGGATAATCTATCTGGACTCAAACAGCCATGGTGTAATTTCTTGGATTATACTCGTAGCCAGGCTCCAATACTGAGGGGTTTTAGTAAATAAAAACCATGTTTTTGGGAAGTGCTGAGCATACGAATGGATAAATGTGACTTTGGGTTTGTCTGTGGCTGTTTTGATATAGTTTTCTGTTGTAAAACGTGGTCCCCAATCACTCAGTCAATGAATCAGTATGTTTTCCATGAAAGCATGCAAGAAAAACAAATTCTTTTTTCTGGAATTCAAGTTAACATGACATAACTAATGGAAACACCAATGGTCATTTTATGGGTGAAGTATTCCTTTAAGCATTGTACTTGAGCAAATGTACTTAGTTCCTTTCCACTGCGGCGAATTTGTCACCAGTCTGCATCAGAAGGACGGGAAACAGTAGGTGTCACACCCTCAGCTGCAGAATCAACACAACCTTTGAGATTGAATGCACAATTTCTTAACGTCAAAATTAGACAGTTTGCAAACAGAGGTAGAGAAAACCTGGTATGACCTGATGCTAAACGCTATATTTGTTGTTGGCCCAAAGCATTAATCAGTGCTTATTTAAATCAGATAAATAAAACCAAATGAAGTGGGAGCCACTTTGACAGAAGTTTAATGTTTTTCTTGCCTGTTTGGTCTCGCTGTTTCCTCTGAGGAGCCGTCGTCTCTTCTCAGACAGCTTTTAGGCCCATTCTGTCGTCCTCCTTGTTTGAGGGAAATGTGAGGCTGTACGCTTCACCCTGACAGGCTTTCGAAAAAGACTCCTGGATTACCTTGACTGACAGCTCCCAAACCCTAAGATCTGTTGTGTCTGGCCCACACCGAGCATAGGGCAAACTCTGAATCAATAGCAGCGCTATCAGTGATGGAAATTGAATGCTGAATCTGAACGCTGAGTACCCCCTCATGAACTGCATAAGAGCATTTTTCCGCTGCTCATCTCAGGTATTTTTTTCGCCCTGGCAGATATGAGCGCAGCAGCAGCTAAGAGAGAGTGTAAAGTTTGTTGGGATGTGCACCTTTTGGAGCATCAAAAATAGAACTCAGGGAGATGAGAGGCCGCAGATGGAATTGTCTTCAAAGTACAGAGTCGGCAGTCTTTTAAAGCGATATTACACTCCCATAAAACATTTTCATTTTCCCATGCGCTCCGCTTGATCTGACACTGAGAAGTAATTTGACATTTGCTGCCATGTATCATTTTGGATGACTACTCATTGATAGTTGCAAACAGGCTGGATTACCAGCTCAAAAAGACAGCGGGCTACAAAACATGTAAAATAAAGTGACAGTCTGCTAGAAGTTCTCCTGTGAAAGCCACACAGTGAAATACAGCAATATAAGAACTGTCACTGAGGTTTTTAGCCATTTGAACTTTTGGGAGAGCAGTGAAATTGCCCCTCTGTGCACTGTCCTACACATGGCTGAGTTGCTTTGTAAGCTAACATCTGCTCAGCAGAGGGAACCGGAGCGGTCAGCGCACAAGACGAAGGCCTGGAAAATGTGCTTGCTTAATTAAAGAAGGGGAAGAACCAGTGCAGCTATTTACACCTAATTCTGACATAAATCTGCAGTTATCGCACTGGCGAGACTGTCCTCTTCCCAATTTAGGAAGTACCCGAGAGCTTTTCCTTAATAAGCAGTCCTCCTGATTAAGCCAAGGCAGGAGTTACAGTCTCTTTCTATGGGAGAGAAAAGGACAAGAGAAGCTGAATTTAACTAGAGGGGAGGTAGTTAGCAAAGTGCTGTCATGGTTATTGAGATGGTTAGCATTTTATTAACCCCAGTCAGGACAGAGAGAGTAATTGGTAAATTGGGTGGAGACTTGCAGTGTCTGCAGGACTTTGGCCTAAGGGTGCTGGGATATAGACACTTGGCATTTCAACCTCTCCATCTCCCAAGCCATCCACTCAGGCAATACTGTCTGCTTCAGTCCATCGCTCCCCTAATTAGCAAGTTGTTTTATTTCCTGTGGCTGCTAAACCAGTTTTTCCCCCGGTCTGGAATGAGAGGACATGCAGTGAAAACATCTCCCACAAGGTGCCAGGCACTTGTCACAGAGGTATCATGTGACAAGGGTGCAAACGGTAATCTGTTCATTATGTTTGCAAGGACAGCGAGCGATTGAGAGGCTTGGCGTGGAAATGCATTTTACATCCCCTCTGTCTGCACATCAGAGGCTCTAAATGAAATGATTTAGTTCGAGGTGCCAGGCATTAGCTGTTACTCTGGGACATGCATTGTTGTCACGTTGAAGGCTCTCTTTCAACGACATTCAGCATGGCTTCAGACTATTCCCCCACCGTAAACACGAGGGCGATACGCCAAGCTGCAGACGCTGTGGCAGGGAGCGTTGGCGTTTGATATGAGGCTGCTATCCCCTCCTCGCCTGAATTCCCTTGGATCTCATCAAGGGCTTTCTTCTACATGTATTATTAGCTGGCTTGCTATTTTGCCATTACCCTTACTGCTTTAGAGAATACGAGAGAAAGACATATCAGTTGTGGATTACATATATGAATACCCGATTTCATATGGATGATAGATTTATCTGACCTGCCATTTTAGGGTGTGATGTCGTCTAATCTCACCAATCAGACAAGAGTTTTTTTTAATAATTTTTCCACTGTCACTTTGTACGTAAATAGTGATTGTATGCCAACACTAAAGCCCTGTTTCCACCAAGCAGTCTAGTACGCTTCAGTTCAGTTCGGTGCGCATATTTTCCGTTTCCTCTGTGAAAAGTTGCCTAGCACACAGATCTGAAGCTGCGAACGAATTGCCCCTCCTGGGATCAATTAAGTTTTTCTATTCTATTCTATTCTGGTACTAAAAGGTACAGACTTTCATCTGTGTCACCGGTGATGAGGAAATACAGTGACTGCTGAACAGCGCAGTGAGTGACATCAACCCCGCCCACATTCAATGGACCTTTGGAGATATGCTTCGTGTTTAAGTGGTTATGGTTTGAGAACACCACTGCTAGGCAAAGACGTCTAGAGGCCAACAATTTAGCAACCTAGCAAGCAGGTAACATAATTCAGGAAATGCAAAGACACAATGAAATAGGGAAAAGACAAGGCCGTTGGGAATATCAGTAATTCCCTTAGACGTATCATAAGATTATGAAGACAAACCTCCGTACAACTAAAATTAGACGATACTAACTCTCCATGCACCAAAAACTGAGCTTCCATGGTCTCCGCCATTTCTTAAACCATCAAACTCGTCATTAACTCGAAGCTTTCACAAAATTTCCACCTAAAAGGTTATGAATACCACAAGAGGAGCGTTTTAAAAATCATTACAGTGGTGAACATTTATGAAGACTGTCTTGCCCAACAAATCGTTCAAGTGTCATAAACTTTTGTTCACCACAGAGCTTATTTTCTGCAATAAACCAAAATCAAAGGGAACCAGAGTGATGCTAACCTCTGGGCTGGCCTACAAATAAACATTGACCCTGCAGCACTCCAAAGATGTATTTCCAAAGTGTCAGAGCCAGTCCTTTAAAAAAATATACTGACAAATAAGACACAAACATTGGGGGGAAAAAGTGAAAATAATAATTTTAGAGGCTGCACAGGTAAATTAATACCAATGCTGGCTGCATTCCATTTAGGTGAGCCAGTTCTGGGCTCTGGTATTATAACTGTTCACTCACTGACATGGCTAACTGGGACATTTAATGGAATCATTGATGTTATTATTCACACCTGTGTTTTTCCTGCTTTTACAAGCCAAAATGTCTGTTGTGAAAAGCGTCTATGATTTTAGACCTAAGCTGTGTTAATTATACAAGATCTTTGAATATTTTGATTGAGCCGCTGATTAGATTTCATAAAACCGTCTTTTTAATCACAGATGACATCACTGGTGTTAGTGAATCCCTCCGAGGTCAGCCGGGTAGCAACACTGCTTCTCACAACACATACCGGCTTTAAAAACACCTGCAAGTGCACTCTGGCTGTCAATAATTCTGCACTCATTTTCAATTTTGCACTACAGCGACTGAGCAATTTATTTGAGTCCCAGCTGAATAAAATACGTCCTGCTAATAATCCTAATTAGCTCCCCTAATGTACCCCCCCCCCTCCTCTAAATACTCCCTATGGTGTGCAGTTGAGGTTGGAGCCATTTCAGCCCTGCCACTGCCTCTCAGCTGCCTGACTGATGGGGAGACTTTTAGCCTCTATGGCAAATAAAACTGGTGTTTTTACTGTTCACAGCTTTAGTCTAGTTTTTTTTTCATCCATGGAAGATCAACAACATCTAAATACACACTTTATTTGCTTTGATTTGATTTTTCTTAGGAATTTAAAAGCACAAGCACTCAAAGGAGTATCATGACACAGAAATCTCAGGGGATAGCACTTGAAGGCATTATTAAAAACCAGCCCTGGAATTTGTAATTTTAGCTACAAGGCCACTTGGCTTGGACTGAGTAATTTTTTGAGGGCACAAAGGCCACATGCCGGGGCATCAGGGCCATAAGTTCAATAGATGAAACCATTTCTAAAAGCTTTAAATTCCATTTTAATGAACACTTTCAGAGAAATAGAAAGACAATTTTCATCAAAAGAGTGGGCTGTACCTTGCTACCTTCTCATCTCTGTTGAGAGCTGCACATGCTCGGTACCCATCGGCTCGTCCGAAACTTCAGAACAAGAGCTCTGAGGCTCCACACTGAAATGAGAGATCTGTTGTTGGAAGAAGTGGAGCGTTCTGTTTCTATATGAGTTCATGAATGGCTACGATTTACATTCACTGTGCCTGGCGCTCTGCTGCTCCAGCTCCTCAGACAGAGTGCCAAGACTGCGCTCTGTCACTGTGAGAGTGTGGTGCTCTGAATAACAAAACAGTATGTTCCAACGTCGCTCCCAATTTACACACAGTCCAGTTTGTGCCAGAGTGCAGTCTGGTGATCAGCGTGACTATGTATGACCTGCCCGACTGACCACTCAAGTACATGTACTAACATCCTGTTGATGGGATGGACTTGAAAGAAGAGGGCAGAGAGCAAGGCCACAGTGGCCGATGGGCAAACGGTTTTCAGAGGGACATTGAGGCCAGACAGAGGGACACTGACGGCTATGGCTGTGAAATTCCTGCTATGCTAAAAACACTTATTCACACAATGGTCCTTGAACACTATCCATAACTTTCTTTTGTCAGTCTAGTTGGATATTTTATACGAATGCAGGATGTGAAAGCTGCCCACTTCAGCCAGTTCTTCTACCTGCCACACTCACTGTGGGAGAAAGAGTTTTATAAATGCATTTTGAACCTTATTTTACTAGCTGTTCTGGAAATTTAAACAAGTCACAAGCTCTCCTCCTCTTCTTTCTCGGCTACTAGCATTTTTGAATATATTTTTAAAAGATCCTCTTTGTTCACCATGATGCAGATTATCTGTGAGTTCACAAAGAGGAAACAGAGCCAAATTTAGATCAGATAACTAACAAGAGGAAACGACAATATTTCCAGCTTTTACCCCGGTGTTAATGATATAACGGAGCAAAACCTGGCTCCAGCCCCTGATTCATTGCTACTGACGCTTTTGAACCTGCGGAAGTGCTTTTGGGGAACAGATCATAAGAGCCAACGTGTGTCTATATGTGTGTTGGTGTGTGTGACTGTGTCTCGCTGTGTATCCGGGTGCCATGTGGCACGGAGCGACTGAGCTTTGCTCTGCCAAGAGATAAGAACACAGGGTAAGCCGCTCGCTGCGCCAGCCTACTGGATTTCACCTCTGAATCGTCTTTGTTGGAAGTTGTAGGGCTGCTCTATTTCTAAAGTGACAATTCTTGCAGAGCGCCATATTGACTTTATACGCTGTACATGCTCAATGTGAGAACCTATTTGAAATAGATTATCAATGGCAAAGCACTTGAGAGAGAAGAAAAAGGGACTTAAATCCTGCAAAGGCTGGAAACAGAAACATTGTGAAGGCATTGTTCATGGAGGATAGTTTCACATGGTGATTAGGAATATTAGCATGTAATAGGCTGGTCTAATTGTTTTGATTATGTAAGAACTCTAATCTGCACCACAAAGATTATGTGAGAGATGCTGTTTAATCCACTGCGCACAGTGAAATAAAGGCAGACTGGCTCCTGAAGGAAAGGTGTTAGACTGTTGTGCTGACTGGATGCATCTTCTTGCAGAAGATTCCTGCCAGTGAAACGTTGGCAGCAATCAGCAAACAGGTCTGCAACAAGAGGGCAGAGCCTGCTGGGAAGTGTAGGCGGAGGCTGGCATATGGCTGATGGTGCTCACAGGCTTTTGCCTCACTAGTGCTTACCCTTGTTAGGCTGCCTTTTAGCTGGTTGAAAGTGTGCAGAACAGGGATAATTCAATCTCTTAGTGCTAAGTCAGGGTCTTATATTGTTGGACAAAGGGGTCAGTGACCGAACAGGGTCATGTCAGTGTCCTCTCATTGTCCTACTGTCCTGCTGCCATATTCCAGATGAGAGAAAAGCCAAATAATATCCTCCTAAAAAGACACTGAACATCAAAGACGAAACAGTAACAGAGTGACACTGCTTTTTGTAATTAAGATAGTGTAAGAGCATTTAACAGAGTTGAATTTTATATAGATATCTGTTTTTGTTCATAGCTGCTATACCTGTGTTGTCTTGGTAACATGCATATTAACGGTGAGATGACTAATTGCCAGCAGTCCTGTTACACCTTGTGTTTCTCACAGATACAATTGCTGTCTGACCTCTGCGGATCAGTATCTGCGCTTGAAGAAGCACACTGTGAGACCACAAACAAATAGGCTTCTCACACTTCGGTTCAGTGCTCGTTATCTGATTGCTTTAACTCCCTCGCTCCAGACTTGTTAAACGCTCACTTAGGCTATAACATTTCAAATTCATTACTTCCTCTGTGCAATTTACAACAATTGATTTGCTCTGTTGCGGTGTTTTGAGGAAGCTCAGGCATCACATCCTGCGATGCTGCCACTTCCTGTTAAAGGAGCAGTGCGTGGGATTTAGTGGCATCTAGTGGTGACGGCTGCACGTTGCAACTAGCTGAAACTTCTCTGTGTGTGAAGCGGGAACTCCTAGTTAGGATTCCTTCAGTGTTCATTGTTGAAGAGGTTTTTACCAGGAGCTGAATTATCCGCTGAGGTCGAATAAATGACTCATTAATCATAGTAATGAAAACACAACTATTCTTATTTTTCAGGTGATTATACACTAAAGAAAACATACTTATTTTATATTAAAATCAATTTCTGCCCATTTGTCCTCCTAAATCTGACACTCTGGACCATTAAATAATGTGAATCTTGTTCTAAAAAGTCCTTCAGACTTCCATGACATCCAGTTACCCTTGCACTTTAATGTGCTAAGCTCAAAGCACTTACTCATAACAGGCCCAGTTGTTCCTCTCTAACCACCGTGTCTGCGCCCTGAAGCAATTACAGTAGCTGTGAAAATTCAAACTTGCCCTGTTTTCAGCTACTGTACACTGAACCTGTTCTTACCTTTGTTATATAATTGCTTGTGGCGCTGTTTTTGTTTTTTAACCTTTTTTCTGGTGCCGTTATAAGTTATACCTTATGAATATTCAGCACAGAAACTTTTACATAAAGGCCTGGTAGAAATACGATATATGTTTGAGTGACAGCCACTAAACAGCCCCCCCTTCCACCCAAACCTTGTCTTTTCAAATCCCTTCTGGACACCGCCTGGCTGCCTCCAGCATAACAATTTAAATCCCACCTGATAATACCTCTTGTCACACTGACAGCTGTCATCAAGTCAGCCGTGTTCACTGTTTAGTTTGCTTTTCAAATTAGCAAGTGGATATTCTCACAATGGTCTTTGTTTTTCCTCTTCTGAAAAAGGAGAAATACACCCTCAGGGAATGCAACCAGGCATAGAGCGAGTTTTGTTCATGTTGCTGAGAATTGACGGACGGTTTGATTTGACACTTGCTGCAGTTTGCTGCCACAATTATTGAAGTTTGAGTGTTTCAGTTTGGATTTGTCTGGTAGATACTCACGGTACTTAATACAAACCGCCTGCTGCCACATCTGAATTTATCTGTTTCATTATAGAAACTATAAAGCCTTCAATGTCGTTCACAACCCAGTGAGTTGTTGACAAGACTGCTGGGCAGGTCCTGAGAGCGCAAAGTTCTCAGAGACAAAATTTTATTCTTTGATTGTCGCTTTGGAAACAACTTCATGAAATGCCCACATCTGACACCGAAATTCAATTTGGGCTCAAACCTAAATGTTACAAAGGTCTGATCTAAGGATGTCACTTTAGATTAATGTTGCCTTTGATAAGCCCAACATCTATTAACTGGGTTCCTTTTAGTCAAGCGCTGCGCTGACTAATTGAGCTTTAGCACCACATTTCAAAGCGCTATCCATTTAGAGGTGGTAACATTTAAATGTTTTATGTTGTAAATGTTTGACCTTTTATTTTATTTTCTGTTGGCTTTGCTGACAGGCAGCTGGCTAGTAGGGATGTAACGCTCCATTGATCTGGATCGATAAATCGATTCAGCGATCAACGATCCAGTATCATCGCTGCAAAGTGAAAACAGTGATCCATTTCGTCATGTGTAGGATATGCTTTTATTTTGAAAGGCTGTGTCACCGTCAAATAGCAGCGGGCAGATGGCAAGCAGCTGAGAGAAAGACAATGAGGATAACCTATGGGAATGCTAAGGATTTCGGACAAAATACAGGTCAACAGACAAACACATGCTCTATGTAAGTGATGCTGGTACGAGATAAAACATGTTGTTCCTGCCTAGAGGGGCATCTCACTCCATCAACTTCTCACTACAGCAACATTAGCTGCTCTGTTTCAACAGTGTTAGGCTGAAAATACATGCATGCAGGCTTTCATTCAACCAAGCTGTTTTGTCAGGAGCTGCAGTGACTTAGACCAATGGTGGATAAGAACAATAATAAGATTACATGTAACTGTTAAGCTATAATGTACGCTAGCCACTAGGCTAGTTTATGCAATGTAAACATCCATAACCTAATAACTGGTCACAATAACGTCTCATATTGATCGCAGGCCCCTAAATAACATAGAATCAAAATCGTATTGTGGCAGACTTTGTAATACTAGCAAATAATATTGTCCAAAGAATCGATATAATATTGTATCGTGATGAAAGTTACACCCCTACTGGCTTGCTACATTAACATGGGGAGATATAGTGCCCACTTTCCAATCCACCTGAGCTGGATTGGAGCTAGCTGCTAGTGGCACTGCTCATTTGGTGTTAAATGTTAGTAACTGTGTCCTGGTGGCAAGACAGTGTTGCTGTGGAAACATGGCGGCCACCCTCTGGTCTCCCTCAAGGTAGCCTCATTGAGTAAACAGCTTAATTTTGAGCCGCAAAACAGCTTTAGCTTTGTTAACTTTATTAGCACCACTAGCTGTGCTGACACTGCTTATGGTGCTGGTAGAGCTGACAGTAATTAGTGATGCTGAATGAGCCAGACCTGGTTGCAGTGCAGTAAACTGAAGAGTTGCAAAGTTAACCTACAGACTGATATGTGTTAACTGTCAAAAATATTGTAGGCAGTTAACAAATCAAAAAGCTTTTCTTTGATTTAGCTCAGTGACACAGGTGTAGTTTCCCATTCCCCAGCTTTAGATAAAACCTATAAGGTATTTGCAGCCAAGTTGAGTTGTCATATCAGCATCTGTTCAGCATCAACATGCTCACAGGGAAGTATCATACCTCAGCTGCACGTAAAATTGCAAAACAATCATTACGTTGAATTACACCAGCATTATGGCAATGATTTAGGCTTATTGTCGGCCATAAAACACAGCGTAAGTGGAGCCTGTGGAGTAATCAGCTAATGTTCTGGAAAGCAACAAACAATAATATTTAATCGGCTGACAGAGCCGGAGGGCTGAGGCGTGCCAGCCCGCAATCACTCACCTCTCCGATTACCCCCAACCACGCCAGCAGTGTCTGAATGTAACAACAGCCATGACCTGCGCCTTTGGTTGTTTATGTGCTCAGTGTAAAGGCTAACTGTATGTACAGTATGTCGCCTTGTCTGATAATGGTACAGTACGTGAGCCAAAGCTGAGTTTTTGGAAGTGTGCTGGCTTGTGTGAAGCAGGCTGAGGTGAGGAGCAGACTAGCCTGAATTATTGAGATCCAGCCTGGCTGCTGATCACACCCTTCCTCCTCCCCTGGTTGTGAGGTCCTGCTGTGAGGAGACTCAGGTTGAGGTAAACACACTAGGATTTCTCAGTAGCACTCATGTCCATCTCTCTCTGCATCTCTGTTTGTTGTTGTTGTTCAGAGTTTCCAAAAAGAGACCTTTTGATTTTTATACAGTTTTTACTTTCATGCAAATACAAGCTTTACACCAGGAGGTTCGCTTCTATTTTAGCAGAATTTTAGCAAAGTAGCAGCGCTTCGACCCCAGTTTTATATCCAGGCTCACACCTTCAAAGAGCTGAGGATCCACGAGGCTCAAAGGTAACAGTAAAGGTATGCACATCACACATTTCTGAAGATTCCCTCTCAGTCCCTTCATTGCTCTTTCCCACCTTTTTATTTTGTCTGTTTTATTTTCCCTTAACATTTTCCTCCTGAGCACAAACACACCACCTTTTGTTAACTAGCTGAACAACACCCCACCTCTTTCTGGAGAGCTCAGCCTTCGAAATCCAATCAGTTCATCATTGACCCATTTCAGGAAATCGACAGAGAAAAGTGATTTAAGAATGTACTAATTAGTTTGCTGTAAGAAATTGAATTGTATTGTCTATGTTTTTAAAGGTATATTTACAGACATATTCAGACTTCAATAGACTGTTATTATTTTTGGACATAATTAGGCAAATTAGAGAGCAGCAGTGCAAAATTTGTAAATCAAGGGGTGCCAGAACACAGAGAGGCTGATGATCGGGCAGGTCAGGGAAAGAGAAAAAGTCACACAACACGTCAGAATTACAGTGCCTAGCTTACAGACACACCTACAGCAGGTGCTGCTGTGCTGAAACTAAACAAAAATGACATAGAAGCATCTATACGCAGCACACCAAAAGAAAATATTGCTGCATCTTCTGACACGACTGTGGAGCCTAGTAAACACTTACCACCTTTAACGATGACGATTATAATTGACCATAGTCTTCCTTAGCTGTGGTGCTTACAGTAACCTGTTCATATGTATATATGGCTATATATATGCATATCATTTGAAAAATTCATATTGTGACACTTGATATTTCAACTTGACACATGACATCTACTGTTACCCACAGCAACAACAAACATGGCTGAAAGTGAAATTATTACTGACTCTGAGGTGGTTCCAATAAGAGAAGCAGCGTCAGTAGTGTGGAGTAAACTGTGGTCCTGAATGTTTTACTTGTCAGACTCTTTTAGTGACTTACTGCTCAGAGGGAAGTCATTCAGCGGCTCCTCTGGCAGCAGCACAGCATTTCTCCCTCTCCTCTCTCACCATGCGCACATGGGAGTCGGTGTTGTCAGGTGATTTTGTTGTAAACTTTTGGCTACGTGATGCTCACGGTTTGACAAAAACTCCATATATGTGAATGTGTGATAGTTGTGGTATCATAACAGCCTGTCACAGGTTACAGCATGATGATTAGAGGAGAAATGGCAGAACATAAAGGTCCAGGTGGAAAAAAACTACTCAATCATTTAGGATTTTACTAAAAGAAGGAAATCACCTGTTGATTTATATATATATATAAATCCCAGGGGACATTTTTGTATTTGGGAGCTGTTTAAATGTGTAATTTGTGGTAGATATTATTTAGTTGAACTAACACTGTATACAGAATCTGAATCTCATTCTGAGTTACTGTTGTTCACAAACTAAAGAAATGAGAGATCATTTTCCTTAAGTGTTTACTGAATATTTGAAGGCAAACTGTAAAACCTTATCACTTATTTTGTGTTCTGACATTGATAATAAAATATGTATCTTTACTAATTTGTCATATTGTCAAGAATATCATTATTTAAGCCCACCCCAACGTCAGGCACAAATGAACCCCTGGAGAGAGCAGGATTTGTAATGCTTGTTCAGCTACCTGGATCAGCTTGGAAAATATGATTGAAAGCAGATAACACCTTTCCTTCTCAAACAGTTTGGGTGGGCTGACCACATTTGTTCCAGTGCAGTTATAACAGCAATATAATGCTTTATGCTGATGATATAACACTCTTCAAACACATGCCTCTGCTCAGTATTGACTCTTCCTGTCCTTTCCTAATAGGCTCATTGTCCTTGACATGACTACCATTTAATAATTGTGTTCATGTGTCACATTCCAATAACAGAGCTGTTGACAATGGACTTCAAGGCCTTGATTCTTAATATTAGATGGAGAAAACACCATCTGTACACAATAGCTTTTATTCCGCCCACATGAAAGCACATGGCTGCGTTTGAAGCCACTCATTTACAGAACTCAGGCCCAAGGTCTGCACACATCATACTACCACCCTTCTACTCAAAGCAGCTTCAGAAGAAAACCCACAAGAGAAGCTCACCAAATTCCTGTTCACTTGAAAGTGCAGAGTGCAAAACTCAGCTCAAGAATTTTGTAGCTTGCGAAACTTCAGCCTGTTGGTTTGTTTGTTTGCTGTTTGTTCACGCTGTCATAATAGTTTCACTGTGAGAAAATATTTTGACAAATGCAGTGCTGTTTAGCCAACTTGGAAAGCTTGGGTGTTAGACCATTTAACACAACCAAATAATTACACATTAAAAAGCATTTGAGCGTCACCAAAGTTATGGTTGGAGTTATTTTAAGACAACAGTACTAACAGAACTGCACTGTGGCTCTTACAGTACGCAGCACGACCGACTGTCTGCGAGTGAAATTGACACTGAGAGTTTCCAATTATGTTAAATTTCCACACAGCTCCACAGCTTGTTTTCGGGGGTTTATTGATATTTAGGAGGTTTATTAATTCAGGTAGATTGGCTGTCATATTCCCATTAAGAAGTTAAAACTGGGAGGAGGCTTGGCAAGGCTGTTCTATGTCACTGCCAACAGACTCTCTCCAAGGGTTTCAGTCTGTGTGTGTGTGTGTGTGTGTGTGTGTGTGTGTGTGTGTGTGTGCCTGCAGTACCAGTGTAGAGTCAGTGAAACGACTGCCTTCACTGTGTGTCTGTGCACGTAGCCTCATGTGCTCTGGCTTTATTTGTTGGATTAGCAGAGTAATATTACAACCCAGTATTTATTGTGAATTGTCAATGGATGTCCAGTTAGCTCTATGTGTCAGTTATTCCTACCCATTAAGCGAGTGAAGCAGTGGCTGAGGGCCCCGTGGTCTCTGGAGGCCCCCTAGAAAAGATTTTTTTAATGAGCATGAGACAGTTAAATAAAAATTGAACTTCCTAAACAACAACTGAAAACATTATGTGCCATTTTTGCCAACAAATACTGACACCACACTGTGGCGTTCCTCATTAGAAATCATGATGAATAGCACTAATTTACGGTAAACGCTAATATATGAATATTACTGTAATAACAATCAAACAAAGATAAAAAAAATACACAATAACATAACACTAAGTACTTACCTGTAGTTTGTCAAACTAGTGCAGATTTTGTGTCTATTTAAAATGTTTTCTCTGGCAATTTAATGTTGATATTTTACTAAAACAGTTCTCCCTTTGTGTTTCTTTCCCATCTGATGACTGTAGCAGACTTTGCCTAATATTTATTGTTTAATATTTGTTATAAATGTATGATCTTTTTTCTTTTTGGTCATGTCATATCCTTCTTTTGGACATCTTACATACACATAAAGGCAGGTGAGATTCAGCCCATGCCAATGAGGACATAACACTAAAATATGCATCAGGGGCCAGTTGCACAAAACACCTTAAGTTTGCTCCTTAACTATGATACTTAAGGCTTACATGAGGTACTTACCAATAACTGACTGGAAAGATCCTGTTGCATTAAAAACCACGAGCAATCATTAATCGTAAAGGGGCTGGCAGAGCGCAGCTTTGGCAAGTCGATGATCATGATCATAAGCTGACTTCTGATAAAATTTCAAGTGCCACATCAGTTGCTTATCATCAAGTGTGTCCATTGGGTTCTCATTTATCTCCAAAAACTCAACCATGTTGCGGTTAAGAT
The DNA here is from genome assembly GCA_026686955.1 of Epinephelus cyanopodus. NCBI lineage: Eukaryota > Metazoa > Chordata > Actinopteri > Perciformes > Serranidae > Epinephelus > Epinephelus cyanopodus. The sequence continues at coordinate 9,083,794 of CM048935.1, forward strand.
GGAGTTAGAGGAACTTTATATTTTTTTCCTTATTTTCGTTATGAGGGTTCTTTGCAAAGGTTTAACAAACAAGCAGTTCCTTGATCCTTTGTAAGATGAAGTTAAACTTAAATCCTTAAATAAACATTTAAGGAAACCTTAAGGAGAAGACTTGGGGATGTTTTGTGCAACCAATTTTTTTTTTTCCAAGGAAGCCTTAACTCGATCTTTAAGCAAAATCTTTAACCACACAACATATCCTCATATAGCGGTTTATATGATATCCTATCCTTACGAATTAGTGCACCACAAATGACATTATGTACTTAATAAAGTTGCATAGTGAAGGTAAAGTTATGGAGCTTAGGTTTAGGCAAGTGAAGGTACTGTTGTTAGGTTTAGGAAAAGAAACAAGGTGACGACATGTCTTAAAATTACTCAAAGTTCACTTGGTTTCACACAGTTCTGAACATCAGTATCCAAGGATTAGGCATTTAGTCTATTTAGTGATAAAGTTGATGCTGATAGATTCCCCTTATTCTTACTATAAGATTATTTGTACATTATATATGCTTTAGCTAATATATACAATACACAAGTTGGTTCAGTGCCATGTGAAATGGCAACACGTAACATCGAGAAGGGGCTCCAAACCAAATCTCTTTAGGGCCCCCAAAATCTAGGGCCGACCCTGCACTTAATGATATAAGACAAGAAGGACTCAGTAATCAACATTTGCAAGTCCTATTACCTGGAAACCTTGGAAATATCTGTAGATACACATGAAGTGAGAAAAGGAAATGATGGAGAATAAAATGCTATGTTGACAAACCTAGAAGTCAGAATGTTTGGGATTTGTCATTGTTGAAGGCCATTCTCAAAATGCCAATCAGCGTTGCCTGGCTAAGTAAGGAACCAGTATATGATTGTTGCAGCAGCATATTGACACCCATGGCTTTGTAGTAAGATCCTCAGCAGTCTTTTCTGGAAGGACTTTCCACCACATTTTGGAACTTTTTATTCCCATTTAGTCACAAGAGCATGATGAGGTCGGACAAAAATATTGGGCAATAAAATACACTATACTGTAGACTACTTTAATATTTGCTCTGCTTCTCCTATTTACATTTACTGAAGCCTGCACCACAGATGAATTAAAGCATATGTTATTTTGTTTCAGTGCGTTCTCCAGCAGACTGGTAGATTAGAGTTCACCTTTGTTCAGTCGAACACATCTGCTCAGTCAGCCAACAGACAAACTGATGCACTGCAGAGCCAGTTCTTCCTCATTTATTTTTCTAGTGTGTTTCATGACCATCTTTAGTACATTATCACACTGCCAGACTACAAATTGCAGCTTTGCTCTCACTGACATCAACATTTATTTATTACCCTCATCAGAACCATCTGTGCATGTCAGTCAAGTTCCTCTAAACCAGAGTCTGAAAGCCATTTCTATATGGAGCTGGCTTTGTGTATGTAAGCATAGGAAAGGACAGGGCCCTACCAAAACTGCAGCCAAAATGTAAGAAGTATGGGTGGGTGATGTGGCCCTAAAATAATAATATTACGATATTTCTGGGTATTTTTGCGATAACGATATTCTTGAGGATGTGACAAACATTTGTTTTCTTTATGCTCTGACATTTCTCCTCTAATCATCACGCTGTAACCTGTGACAGGCTGTTATGATACCACAGCTATCATACATTCACATGTAGTTTTTTTGTCTAACTGTGTGTGTCACGTAGTTTACATTACCGAAAGGTCATGACAAAATCACTAGGCGACTCGCGTGTGTGCGGGACGCTGTGCTGCTGCCGCCGGAGGAGCCGCTGAATGAGTTCCCTCTGAGCGGTAAGTAGCTAAAAGAGTCTGAGAAGTAAACATTCAGGACGCCACAGTTTATTCCACACTACTGAAGCTGCTCCTCTTTTTGGAACCACCGTGGAGTCGGTAAAAACTTCGTCTTCAGCCACGCTTGTTGTTGCCATGGGTAACAGTATGATGTCATATGTCAGCGAGCCAAAATATCACAAGTATCATGATATGAACTTCTCATATGATATTTAAAGTTATATTGGTATTATCGTGAACGAGATGATACGGCACACCTCTAGTAAGAAGCACACTGTTGCCCTAATTGTTATTGTTAACCATTAACATTTCCCTTAATTTACGCTAAGGGGTCGAGCCTAAATCATGAAAAACTACCCAAACAAAGCCACACAAACATATAAGGACAAAACTGTTCAGATACATTTGGCTGAGACAGTTGAACCACAGCGTCTTTATAAGAGACATATAGTGTAATTTTCTCCCAGTGGTTTTTGAGATGATATATGATATATTGTGGTGGTGTGTGTGTGTGTGTGTGTGTGTGTGTGTGTGTGCAGGAGTTATTTGATTATGAGGGTTAAAGTTTGAATAAATCACTCTGTAGCTTCTCATAGACAAAGCTAACTTTTTCTTTGTTCCTCAGTGAATCGTTTAATCCTACAGCTGGAACACTAGAAAATTAGAATTACAAGTGATCTGTTCTTTCTATAGCAAATTTACACACACACACACACACACACACACACACACACACACATATACACACACAGGCTCACACAGATATTTTACAAATCCATGCAGTGGTCTGATAATGCCACAGAGATTAGATCTATAAGGAAGGCTGAATTACAGCCAGCGCTCATTTCTGCCGATACTGTTGAGTCAGAGGAAAGGTTGAAGTTTGATACTCCGCAGTGATATGCATTAACTTTATCTTTTCCGCCACCGCTTCAGTGATTCCTTATTTACGTTGAAATGAAACGGCAGTTTGAGTGGTATTGACATTGTCATCCCTGTTGCATCATAAAACGCTGCTGTTGTTTGCTCTTCCGATAATGTGCCCTGTTTGTAAATGTTTTAGCGTTTCACTCCAAACATACAAAAAAGCCTGTTTAACCAAATACTGAACTGTGTTTACTTTTTTTACGCATCATTTGAACCAGGAATGTTTCCCTTCAGCATCCAGTGCTCGCCTTTCCTCTCCCCTTCTCCTTGCCACCACTTCCCGCCAGCGGGCTCTCCCTCGCCAGCATCAAAACTAGGCCAGCTGAACGGGGTAGGCACAGAACAGTTTGCCAGTGTAGTTGAAATGAGAGATAAAGGCTGAAGTCAAACAGGCGGTGGCGAGGCAGAGCGTCGTCGCCGATTTCCCAAGTTGCATCCGAGAGCTGTCGAGGCGTTCGCTTCCTGCCGTGCTTATTGCGGTGACAGAGCATTTGTAACACCTCTGCCCATGGCTTCCACAACTCTGTCACGTCAGATGAAATCAACTTTCAGAGAGCAGAAGTAAAGGGAGAGGCGGTGGAGGGGAGACGGGGAGAGGCACGTACAGGAGCAAGAGAGAGATCTTTTTCTGCTTAGCGAGACGGGGGTTGAGACATTTGTTGGGGCTGGAAACACAGACGCTGCACCTTAGTTTCACTATGCATTGTTATTATTGTCAGTCACAGGCGAGAAAGTCTAGCCTCGGCTTGTGGTGTGCGGACGGGGGTGATACAGAATCGCTGAACAGGAAGCCGAGGGTAAGAATGAATGGAAAAAGCACATTGAGCAGTGAAACAGTAATCGTGGATGGAGCGCCTGGAAATTAAACAACCTTGGTGTTTATATACAGTTCACCATCCTGAATGGAAACCAGCAGAGTAGAATCCTTAATGGGTCATAGTTAAATACAACCGGAGACCAGAGGGATGCAACATGAATCAAGTTCAACAGAGCCAGGCTTTCTTTGTCTTAGCTGACTTGACAAACCCAGACAGAGATAATGGGCACCACAACGCAGTCATCAACTTGATTTGTTAACCCAGGCTGTCTTCCTCAGGCTCCGTGCATGCTCCCATAAAAAAGGGGGCATGTGGTGCGTCATTTGACTCTGCTACCACACAAAATGATCGATCCCTTTCTGCCTGCTACACCTATGAAGAATTTGAAAGAAGTATTAAACGCATTCAGGTTATAATGAAGGATACATGGAAATCACTTTAGTTTTGGGCCAGATCCAAGTGAAATTAATTTTAATTGAATATTATCTGTGGTAAATACCAACAGACTAATCAATTTTCTAACCATTGTTCTATTAGCTATAATTTACCAGCAGTGGATTGGACTTTACCCAATCAGGACCGAGCATACAAACATAATCCAAAATGAACGTTACGGTATGATTTAGAAAATTATACCTCATTTCATGCAATTAAATTACATCCGGATTAATAATATAGTGAACTATTAATGTATAATGTACAATGCTACCTGCAGCTTCATGGACGGCTTTTTTTAGGGCTAGCGTGGGCAAATGGACCAGAGAACACTACAAATATATTTCAATCAGGAGGCACAGAAGAATGAAGTAAATATAATGTTTAATACAGACCGTGAGTGTACAAATTAACGGATGATTTGTGTTTATTAAGCTTTAACAGAAGTCTTTGTTGCTTGGACACCAGAGGGAGATATTTTATGATTGAGGGACATCTGAGCGGCAGTGAGATGGAGTCCAGACACTGGTGGTGGTGGCTGCTGACTCTGAGGTTTATAACTGATGAGGCAAATGAGGTTGAATCTGAGAAGACTAGGTGGTGATGGGCAGGTGGAGGGTAGAAAAAGAACCACATTTAAAATGAGGAGCAGTAAGATGATCGGCAGACAGAGAAGGTGTGTCACGGAGTCGTCCTCCCTCTCTGTCCCCCACAGTCTGTGTGAGGTCCACATCCTCCTCCTCTTCATCATCATCCATCTGAATATAACTATCTAACCTGTTGAAGGTAGCTATCAGAGTTATGAAATGATTCTGTGTGTCCCGTTTTTCTGTCTTGTTGCAGCTGTGTCCTGCCGCCTCATTGTCTTCTCTGATTCTTGGTCAAACGTCTCTAAAGTCTTCTGACGGATCAGAAAAACGCAGAAAATCTAACTTGTTCCGAAAATGTTAATGACGGACGAAAGTTTCATACTGCAAACGTAAAAGTATTGTCTTCCTGACTGAACTTTCGTGAGAGCTTCATTTGGTGGTTCAGAGAGAGCAGGAACAATGTTGTGAATAAAATAAAACTATATTTTTGCTCAGATTTTGTGCATCACCAGCTGAATGCATTCAAGTCCCTGTGGCTGCATCACTCATAGATTGAATATTAACACTAGAGTGACACTTTATTTGAAGGAGCTGATTGGTGAAAGGCGCTTTGTAGTCAATTTCAGTCTAAAACTTGGGACTTAAACTGGTTTGGACTATGCAGCATACAGTAATTTACCATGGCCATCTGACCAAGATAAAAGAGAGCTACCTTTGTAGCACCAAAAACCCTGGCTTTAGTCTCAATGTATCTCGCTAACCTGATCTTGATTTGTAGTACATCTCTACATCTTACTGCTTGTGCACATACTGGCTCATTTACACTAAGAAATGACTCCCTAAATAGTTCCACCTACTGTACTACTTCATGGCTTAGTGTGTGCATGTAGAGACCAAGAAATGTTTATTAGTTAGGACGCCCTAACTTCAGCTAGTCTGTCCGAGGTCCGACACATAAATCATACAATTTAACAAACAAGCAAGTACATTATTTCCTGTTGAATATACTTCATTCAGGAGAAATGTGAAAAGTCTTTGGAGATTAGACCCCATGGTGATGTCATCTATTCCAGGAGGGTGGTTAAGACCGTAGATTACAGAATCCCCCTGTGGAGTCTAGACGTTGGTGGTGGTGGTGATGAGATGAAATGAAGAGGGAGCTGAGGATCTGGATGTGAAGAGAAGTTGGCTTTGATGAGCTGGTCCTGGGCTCTGGAGCTGAATGGGGTGGAGGAGGGTGTGACAATTCTGCTTAAAATGACAGCTGACAGGAGCAGAGAGGAGAACAGATTTAAAGTTTGGCCGCAGCAACATGAATGGCTGAAGGAGATCGTGGCAAAGTTTGAACCAAGAGAGGGAACACTCACAGTCACTCACAGCTGACTGGAGGAAGTGGGGGAAGTGGGATAGAGAGAGAATTGTGAATGGATATAGAATAAAGAAAGTCCTGATTGAACTTACGCTGAGCTTCATATACATACTTAAAATACAAAAATCAAAACAAAATGTCAAATGTTAGCAACCTTCAAACAAACACACGATTTCACAAATGACATCCTTTTACTGAGACCAACAAATGTGGCAAACTCAAAGAAAATGCTCCTCTTTACAGTTTCATTACTAATTGAAATCCAAAAGTTGGCACAAAAATTCCCCAGCATCTTCCTTAATGAGCAAACCTTCCTCGGAATTTGAAATGCAAGGTGAAATCTCACTGTGGTTGCACAAATTCAGTTTTGATTGCACATATCTCTGTAGGAGTTCATAAATAGTCAAGCACCAAAATAGGACATGGGAACCTGCCGTCAGCACTGTTCTTTCGTTTTACAAACCCACTCTACAAAAAACCTACTTCTAACACCTCTACAAACATAAAAATGTAGATCCGGGGGATATCACTTCGTTCTTTGTCCCAGATCACACTGTACACTGTAATTTGCAGCTACTGTTTGTGTATTAAAAGCTGACGATGATGGTACATTCCCGGGACACCTGTCTTTAAAAGGAGAATATCCTTGAAATGAGGCAGTTCTTTATGTTCCTGCTTTTACTTCTTTTAGCTATGAAACAGTAACAAGCCAAATGATGTTCGTCACACTGGTACCCCAGAGTCACCAGCTCTGAAACAACACACTTGAACAAGCCATTCTGATTTTGTAGCGTGTGTCGAGACATTAGACGTGCCTGAGATCTACCAATCAGCTCTAACTTAGTGTGACTCCCCTCTTGTATGGCTACCCCGCAGAGCAGCAGCTCATTAGCAGACGAGCTGCTTATATGAAACAGCAAAACGGACTGTTCGCTTATGCTGTAGATGAAAAAGCTCCAGGAACAAATCTAAACTACATCAATAGCGTTTCTACCAATATTCCTTTCAAAGGTAAAATCTTTTCACAGCCATGTTAAAGTTACACAGTATGTCTATATTTAAATGAATACAAATAGATTTAGATATATAGTTAATGTGTTTGAAACAGGCGCAAACAGCATTCCTTTCACTCGACAGAGGTGTAGCTGTGTTACATTTGAGACAAATTGTGTCATAACTTATTCAAATCAAAACACACAGACATCACACACACACTGCCACAATCACTGAGTGACAATTCACTTTATACAGCACTCAAAAGATCTCTGATATCTGTCGAGGATCGACTTGCGAGAACCCTTTTATCAGATGCGGAAGTATCAAAAGTAATCCAGGTGTTTATTGTCTGTACACTGCCAACAGGAACTCCAAAGCAGCACGACTTCTCATGATGCAGATTGTTTTGAGATATATATATATATATATATATATGTTCAGATATTTAACAGTTCAGTGTGCAGCCTTGGAGAAAGATAGTAGACTGTTGAGTCCCATTCCAAGGTTGTCAAATACTGATGACTTTGGGTTGGCTGTCGGACCAAACCACCAACCCACTGACCTTGGAATGAGACTCTGCACCCACACAGCACATCAGATCAGATAAGAACTGATTAAAGGGTGCGATGTTGCACAGGTGTTATTTTTACCCCACGATTGAAGCCTGGCACTGTTTGTGTCTCAACAGTAGATGTAAACTGACTTCATAAAGTTTAGGGACCGTCCTTGTATTGTATGCAAGATGTGAGCTTTTCCGATTTTTGACACTTTATATAACTTTACATTCATCTAAGATTCATCTTCATTGGTCGACTACAAACATGACGTATCATCTGAAACATGGAAGTAGCTACATGCCCATTAGCCCACAGCGTCATTACCAGGCGGCTCGCTCAGTGTGTGACGTGCACTTGTAGATAAAATATAGGCCTATATTAATGAAAGGTCATTAGTACGGTTTTGTATTTCTCTGTAATGTAGCACAGTGTTAACAATGTTACTTTCTCACACCTTCAACTCAAACCATTGTGTTGCCCCGCCCAAAATATATCATTCAATAATTAATATCGTAAACATGCGGGCGACTAGTCGACTAATGGCCCTAAATAATGACTATTACTAGGAAAATCCGGGGCAGTGTTAAATTCTCCACCTGGACCATTAACAGTTATAAAGTCTATATTAAGACTCAGTTGTGTTATGTAAACTTAAACACGTTATGTGGAATATAAATGGCAGTCATTATTCAACACAGAAAATAAGCTGTCAAGATTATCTCTGACATGCTTCGCTGACCTCTGGCATAAATCTGAATACAGATACAAAGAACTTTTTTGTGTGTGTGAAGTAAGCAGCTACAGATGGTAGCTGTACATGACACCTCTATTGTTGCTACATATGTAAATTTAGATTTACATTTGATAAACACTTCTTTTCCTTTCTCCTCCTCCTCGCATGCAGCAGTCAGCATGACAATCACACTCCTTACATCACAAAAACACCTAACACAGGAGCACCTGCTGCTCACTGCAAAGCAAAAAACGAACATTACACATTATTATTTGCGCTAAATCTTCCTTTGCAGTGGTTTTATATTTTTATCATCCTATGGGTGTTAACAAAGTGATTCTCCTCCTTCCACCATTTGCACATATGCCTTTATTTTATCTATTTTAAGCTTATCTGTTGACTACTTAATGAGCACAGCCTGTGTGCAGCCATCACAAGATCAACCACTGCATCTAATCCCTTTTTAAAGTGGGTTGCAGCCTGAAACCGGTGTGCTTCTGCTGCGTTTGGTGCCAGAAATGTACACAACAAATTTTACAGGCCATCCCCCCGTTACACATACACACATACACACACGTTGCTCTGTGTGGTCTCATTAGTTTGAATCTCTTGGTTTAATTAATCACTAACACAGTGCTTAATTCATCTATAATTTCAGCAGAGTGGAGTTGATTAGTGTAGTATTTCCCTCTGGCCCTGTTAAAGTTTTTGATTTCCTTTTTCTGTATTTTTTCTGTATTCCCCCCCACCACCACACACACACACACACACACACACACACACACACACCCTTCACTTTTCTCTCATCTTTTATAATGGCGGCTCATCAAGAGCTCAGAGACAATCAGCTGGCGGAGCACCCTTGACTCCCTTTTGAGGATTGTGATTACGATGGCGGCGGATGCTTGAAGTTATTGTCGTGGAATCAAGTGGATCCACTTGTGTTTCATTGTTGCTGGCTGCGCGCTATTAGAGCTTTCCTTTTAGTTTTTATTTTATGGACTGCTGCCTTTTTTTTTAAGCCTGATGGGTGATGAAGGGGAAGACTGTGACGAGCTTTCAGAGAATCAATGTATCAAGTGTCTCTTGCTTCGGTGCATTGTTGCCGGCGGTATTGACGAGTTCCTTTAACTCAGTTTTAATGATGTGTGATGACGGAGAAATACATATTACAGAATTATTCACAGAACTTTTTTGATGGCTGCCTTTGTATTGACAAGTGTTTTCTATAGCTTTAAACTAAAGAAAGAATTTGTCATGTTGTCAAAGTTGTGCCGCTTTTTATTTATTGTTTTTAAATTGCTTGGCAAAAGGGTACACGGTTATATTCTGTGGTTACAACTGCTGATGATTCTGGGTTATTAAGCTTTTTTATTGTCAAATCAGAGAGACAAAATGGCAAAAAAAATCAATTCTTGGCAAGTTTAGGAGTTTCATTCATTTTTGTAAATATACTAAGCTGTCAAAGATCATAGGAATACTGCCAAGTCAATAGTGTGTGTGCGCACTTGTGTGTTTGTCCTTATTTTTGTTAAGGGTTCTGTGTGACTTGCCTTTGAAATGAATTTTTTGTGTGTGTGTGTGTGTGTGTGTGTACGTGCGCGCCCGCTTCGCCTGTCAGTGTGTTTGAGTGTCGTGATCCTGAGAGCTCGGAGAGAGGAAAAGGCCCGAGCTCTTTTTCCCAGGAGTCATCTGCCAATCATTTCCTCAGATTCAGTGGTAAGAAAAAAAATGGAGGGGAGGGAAAGAGACAGAGAAAGAAGAATAAAGGGAAAAAGAAAAAGAAGAAAGTCTCCCTGTAGAATGACTAAATAGACCTTCAGTGATCTGACAGAGAGGCCTGGAGCTGAATCCCAACTACGCTCTGCACAGTTAAATATCCACACTGGGAATGCTGAGCTTTACCACACTATTGATTTTAATCATCTCTTAAAAGCTCTGACTTTAAAAAAATAAATAAAATAAGAGACCCTAAAGACTTGAGGAAAGAAAATAGAAATCCTTTGAATCCGGGAAGATGATGACTGATTGGATTTTTTTGACATCTCCAACACCCGCAGCTCCCCCACCTCATCCCACAGACCCCTTTGTGATAATTATAAGGTGCTAAATTTACGCCCTGCTCTGGCCGCTGCTGACCGAGTCACAGTAGCACTCATTAACGGGAATAGATTCTCCATGTTCTCACGGCGGTCTGTAGAGCCACTAATGAGGGGTGAAGCTCGATGACGGGAGCTTGATTGAAAAGGCTTTGCTAGGAGTGAAAATGTGATGGCACTCATATGACTGTAAGAGCTTTCAGAGCAAACATTGTGCGATGGACACTACGCTTCTCTGCCTGTTTTTCAATGGCAGCAGGCCAGATGGAAGTTAGTTCCCCTTACTGCACTTTTTCCATTGTTAAAAAGTGTTTCTGTTTCTCAGTGCTTCTAAATTGGAACCTAAAAACTGTGGCTTCTATCCAAAAACTGATACTGCTTTTTTCTTTTGGCTTGACGGGCAGTGCAGCCATTTGCAACAGAATCTAAAGCCTCTTTTCCTCCAAGCAGTCCAGTCCAGTTCATCACCCATGAGATTATTTTTGCGTTTCCATTGTCCATAGTTGTGAATGGTACCAACAGAGCCCTTCCACCCTGCCCCTTTGTTGAGGTAACTAGCACAATGATCTGATAGCTAAAAGATGGAGGACAATACTGCAGACGAACATTACTCTTGCTTAACAAAAACTTTTGAATATCCCATCAGTAGTGACAGAGACAGTAAACACTCCAGCCTTTTTTGCTCTGAAAATGACGGTTCTCAACCCTGTTCTGTGGACGATAAATGAGCTGCTGACACAGCTATTACTCTGATAACAACCCAGCCTACATACTACAATCTATGGTGGAAACAAAACAGATCTAGGGTTGAGGTACATGTTCGTATGCGTTATGCACTGGTTCTAGTGGTACTATACCGAAAATGTTCAGTGGAAACGCGGCTAAATATTGGATAAACTGAAACACTCAACAGGCTTGACATTTCATACAGTTAATAAACCCAGCCATAGAAACACAGTCCTTATGTTCTCCTCCTCTCGTCAGGAACTTCTCAGTGCCTGGCAAAGCCTCTTCATTTGACCCAAAGTTCCCAACCTGCTTAAACACACCTGTGTGAATGTCTGTGACTTTGACTAACACCGTGACTACACAGGAAGCATAGTGGGAGCAGCACATTAGCAAAGCCGCAGCTTCAGTCCTCCAGCATGTCAACATGCTAACAAAAGTGCAAAGTACAGCTTAGGCTGATGGGGGTGTTACTTGTTTTGTAGGCAGTCGGTCATTAACCAAAGTGTTGAAAGATGAAATTTTGAGCTGATGGTGATGCTGGATGAAACGTTAAGGCCCTGATCAGACAAAGCGCATTTTAGCAGTCTGTGGTGGACTTTTTTTTTTTTGTTCAGATTGTCTGTCCATCACTACACACTCATATCCATCCTTCTGTGGTGGCGATGACAACAACCTAGTGGTGGCGATTGCTGGATACCCAGAACTACATGACTTACACAACCATAGTTACCATGTCTGAACAGAAAAAAGCAACACAGGGTAAAATGATGTTGGCTAAAATGTAATGTTAGAAAGTGATGAAAGCTACACTTTGTTCAGGTATGTCTTGTAGTTTGCCTGATAGGGTAATATTACAAAGTCTGAAATATGAGACGACATTACATGCCCATTTAACACAATGTCAGTGAATGTTAGCTTAACACAAACTATGGACTGTACGCTACCTGTATGCCACCTCAAATTAGTTCAAATGAATGAAAACAGCTTATCCAAAATCTGAAGTACCACACTAATTTGCCTCCAAGTCTAATGATTTCTGTTCGGATCATCGTAAAGTTGTAAAGCTCCAGGTATCCAGCAACAGCCGCCACAAGTTGGCTGTTGAAAAGCGCTTTGTCTGAAGGGGGCTGGCTTCAGCAAAAAAGGCAGTGCGGTGCGTCTCACATTGTTGCGATCCAAATATCCAAATATCCAAATCATTGTTTATATTAAATGTTAGTAATGTAATTATACGCCGTACTGAACAGTTTTATTTTATGCGAGGAAACAGTTGGAGGTGCACCACACCACCCATGTGTTCTGACAGCCAGCTTAGCACCTTTCTTTCACAGTCTTCATAGACAGATGGTCTTTTGATCCACAGATTTATTTGTTGGGGAGGGGTAAAACTGAAGAGAAAAACAAACAAACTGTTTCCCAATGAATTTACATCAATAATAGTGACTAAACCTAACTAACTGAATCTTTGACCAGCTATTTCTTGTGGACATCACTTGAGAACAATGAGATAAAACATAACCTTTGACCAGTAGGAGGTGCTGGAAACAAGCTAAACATGAGCAAAAACAAATCATAAACAGATGTGATTGCACCATTATCATCTACTTTTTATTGCTGTCATTATTTTCCTCGTCTTTCTTTATCTGTCTCACCTATTATCATTACTAATGACTGTATTTAATTTGACAAGTTCAGTTTCCCAGCTGAATCATGCCACATGTGCAGCTACAACAAAGTCATTTCCTCATTAGATTCAAAGGATAGTTGCATACCTACGTTGTTTTTTAGTGTTGTGTATTTTTAACACAGCTCATTGCAATTTTTAATGTCTAATGACAAAAAAAAGGCCTTGCTAAGGCTAAGGCATGGTTAGTCGACACTTTGCATACCAGCTATAGCTAAAAAATTCCTTTGTGTTGTACTTCTTTCCCCAGTGACATCCGGACATCAAGCACTAATTTGTAAGGCAGCCATATTGTTGCAGGCGGGTCGGCGTTTGCATCCACTGGGAAGAAGCTGGGGCAGCTCCCTGCGCTGGTGTTAGCCTCTTAGCTTGGTCAAGGTGACACTGATCCATGTCTCCCTGGAGGCCTCCTATGCGAGATATGTAGCGTTATTATACCATTAAAAATACCTGTGAATGGAAGGATGGAGAGGGAGAGGAATGGCGATGGGGGATGGAGCGGCGCTGAGAGTGTGATATAGCCTCTGCCTCATGATGTCAACCCCTGAGGGATTCCTCAGCTAAAAGATGAGGGGTGATCATGGCTTCAGGCTAGTCTTGTTTTCAAGTCCTAATGTATAGTGAAGAATTCTTCATGTTATCCGACCGGACAGTTTGATTGAGAGATGTAGCATTGCAGCAGCCAGCAGATCGATTATACCCTGGTGTACTGGCTTGCTGTTGAAATGTCATCTTAATAAACGATGAATGACACTTGTCTTGAAAATGGTGGAAAATAACAGTGATCCATTCCTGATTTGGTGGGGGAGGCAATGTACCCGTCTAAAAAATAGTATGTTTGAAACTACAGAGAACAAAATCTACCGTATACCTGGAAGCAGAGCAGTTTTCATTGTATGAGTCACAGTTTTATATAACAAGCATGATCCAAATAACCAGTTTCAGAGAGCACTCACCCAAAACTTATTACTTTTAACTTTTCTGTTTAAATTAGTCGTGAATTATTAATGCTCCGCTTTTCATTGTAGATTTAAATAAAGGATTAGGCTTTGATTTGAAGTGGTACATGCTTTTTCTTTATTCTAATGCACTGCCACTGTCACTTAATATTCTTCACTGATCATTCATTAATGCTAGCTACAGTATGGATCTTCTGTAATAAGACACTGTTGTCTAAATCAGCAGTTCCCAACCAGGGGTATGAACCCAAGGGGATCTTTTGAAGTTCCCAGGTGGGTGGAAAAATTAAAGTGTTGCTTGAGGAATTTGAAAACATAAATTGTATGTTAAATATATCCACATATTGAGTTAGCTGTAGTCGTGCATAGCCAGACCTATCTTGTGTTATGTTGTTGTTTTGTGCTATGAGATGAAATATGTCAGTAAATACCCCACTTATGATCTTTAAAGCTTCAGTGTGCTTTGGTCAACCATAGTGTACTTTGTGTATAGCCTAACATTAGCTCTTTACTTCTGCCGATTGCATTTAGGCTACAGAAAAACTTCATCCCTGGGGCACTCTGTCGGTCTGAAGATGTGCGACTAGTTTCACATAGTAAGTGGGATTTTGAAAACAGCGAGCAGGAAGTGTGTTACTGTCTTTAATAGGCGGTCAGTGTTAGGCTTATACCCACAGTCGCCATCCTTTGAGCTGCACTTCGTCAGCTGTAACAACTGAGCACTACCTGTTGTGATTGTGAGATAAAAGGAAATGGTTGCTGAAATAGTGAGCTACAAAGAAATGCCTTAACAGTTGAAATAGTTAGCTGAACAGTAAGAATAGGAAGCTGAACAGTTGAAATAGTTAGCTACAACAAAATAGCTAAATAGTAGAAATAGTTATATAAACATTAGAAATAGGTAGCTGAACAGTAAAAATAGTTAGCTAAACAGTGGAAATAGTTTGCTACAAAAAAAACGTCTAAACAGTTGAAACTGCTTCTTCCGATCCAAATGCTAGCCTCGTAGTGCCGCCAGTAGTTAAAGCTTTAGAAAAAACAAGCTATTTAAATTTGAATACATATCTAAAATTGAAATTGTGAGGCACTGTACTGCCCACTGTATATGATTCAGAGATTTCTGTTTATGCTGCCAGTCGTCATTTACCTTTTACTCTCACATTTCAATCTGCATAGACGAGGATGCAGTGAATTGTACACTTTGGCACAGTTGCCTCTAAGTTAAGAAAACTTTATAATTCAGCATAAAGCACTGAGCCAGTGTACTGTACCATCTACATGTCAGGTTAACTACCTCTGTTGAAGCTATACTTACAGCCATCAAACAACCCTTGGCTGTAGCTCTTGATGGGTGTACTTGCCTTGCTCCCACAAATATATACCATCTCTTAAGCAGGGGATATCGTCCTGTCCTCCAAACCATATCGCAGTGGCACCCGGTGGGGCTCGCACTGCCATATAAAAGATAATGGAATATAAAATAGTTTTTATATCCTTTGGAATGAGCAGAGGCTGCGTGCTGAAGGCTTTCCCACCATTGTTTTAAGGCTCATGAATCTTCTAAATCGCCACCACTGATCGCGATGAACGCAACAGGAGGACATTTACACATCGTCTCGCCTCATAACCTCCCCTCAGTCGACTGGACGGCCCGCACTGCGGTGCTTAAGGTGGTTGAACGGTGCGGCACGTTGCCTTAGATCACTATTGAATTTCCCCCACCGGTGCCACAAAATAGCACATTTCATCTACCGGACCCTTTGAGCTGTCGGCCTGCTGTCCACCTGAAGCCGCTGAGGGTTGGTGGGGCACCAGCACGCTTTGTGTGCTTGTGTGGGCGTGAAACAAATGTCATGGTGAGACGGAGTTTGGATTTTGACTTCCTTGTTAATTATTTCTCAATTAATTTACTATTGCTTTATCTCACCTGCAGTCCAGTTATTCCATTTACAATGAACTAAAAAGAGAAAAACAACAAATCCTCACGTACAATAATGATCAAATCTGTTGTCAAATTTATGTCAATTGGGTAATTAAATAAATCACAGCTAATATATTATTGTTATAAGGACAACAATGTGTGTAAGAGAGTGTGTTTAAAGGCTCTAATGTCTTCAGCAGGGTTTAATCATCAACCTATTCCTTAAGCTCATTAAAATGATCAATTCAAGTTCCTGCACATTGACTATTTTGAACTGTAAAAAATGTTAAAAACCTGTATTCAAATCTATACTAAAATCATGCCCAGTGTGACACAGTTGGCAAGCTGAACCGGGTATGTGTTGGGCTGTGTCCGTGTGTGTGTTTGTGTGTGTGTGTGTTTTCAGGTCCCCCGTCGCCTTGTTGACCATGGTCCAGGCCGGTCGACCTCCGGCCGACCCTGAGCCATTTGAAAATATGATTGTAATCCTTGTGAGGATTTGGCCTGGGTGTCTATTACCACTGTAATCTGTCACACTGGCATCCAATATTCATTCCACGTCCAGGTTAAGCCCCTCTTTCTGTCTGCACCACCCATCACCATGTGTGAGAGACAGAGAGAGAGGGAATCCAGTAAAGGTGTTGGCATGACTGGAGAGAGAGAGAGAGAGAGAGAGAGAGAGAGAGGGAGAGATTTTGAAATTGAGAGAGCACTGCTTCAATCAAGCCCCTGGGTCGGGGTGAAGAAATCTATTGTGGAACACAAGGTCTCATTAATGCAGCAGGGATAGCTTTAACCCCAACCCCCCTACCTCACACACATGCACACACACACCTTGCTGAGGAAAGGTAAAGACATGGAAGAGAAATGGATAGATGTAAGGGAGGAGATTATGCATGTCTGGGGAGTAGGTGGGAGAAATTCTATACTGTTGATGCAATGAAATGTTCATACACGTGGTGCAAAGTTCCTCATGCAATTGCTTGCTTTGTGAATTTCTGTAAGACTGATGTTGAACTGAGCAGTTTTTACACAAAAGTCAGGTTTATTTATTAATTTTGATGTCACGGGTGGCCCTATAAAAGACAGATGACCAGTCCTGGGTGGATGTGACAGCTTGTACAGTGCACGCTGGGATCGGCTTCAGTCCTATGTGACCTTGGACATAACAGAAGATGGATGGAAATAAAGTCTTTGCATCATGAGATATTTGGGTAGAATATCTACTGTTACTTTCTTAGGAGTTATTATAACAGGAGAAAATACATGTCCATTTTTTTGGAAAGGCTTAAAGTAATGGATAAACAGGAAGAAAGACATTTATGCCAGCACTCTCTTTTCCCTTTGTGAGAGAGTCTCCTTTAAATTAATGTAATGATTTATGGACATCTCAAAGCAGCACATGATCTTTAATCTTAATGTCTTTTTAACCTCCGTGGCAATTAAAAACACTCTCCTAACACACTGTTGAATCTGTAAAGACAGCCGCTGAAGATGTAAAGGATAAGAGTGGGAGAGGGACTTGGAAATGATTTGAATTTATTCCTAATAAACTGTCGTGTGGAGAGTGTTTCTTACTAAACCTGCAAAGGATGGGGCATGTGGTGAGGAAGCAATTTGTTGCTCTCATTAGGAGTTCTCGGGCTCTGGTATTGATATGTGTTTAGAGATAAACTCCTCCAATCACTCTCCATCTGTCTCTGTCCCTCTCCTGTGCTACAATAACAGCGAAGACAGGATTGCATGTGGGTGTTGTCGGTTGGATGGATGTTTGTCTGCCTGCATTGTGTGGGTCCAAATTGCATCTGAATAAACAAAACATATTTAATTTCACGAAACATCTTAAATCAGAAGGAACAATATCAGTGGCAGAGCAGCCGGTCTTTATCTGATTTGTGCAGCGCCGTTCAACAAATTCTCCTAACAATAGGCAGCGTTGAAGACAGTTGACTTCATATTGTAAATGACTATATCAATTTCAGCATCATAAATTGTGTACAGTATAGGACTGGGGCCGCATCTACAACGCAGGAAATATTTCAAATAACTATATTATAAAATATCCAGGAAAAGAATTATATCATGGAGGGCAGTCTGGTAATAGTAATCAGCGCCAGAGGAACTGTTTAGCATGTTAGTGTTGTCACATTGTGCAGAATTATTATAAGTCAGATGGGGACAGAAACTCATTTTGTCTCGCTCCTTGATTTTCACGGCAGTCACATGAATTTTGTTAACACAGTTCAAAATAGTTAAAAGTTTTGATTCATTCGCAGTCTGTTTGCTTTTTTACATTGACAGATTTTAAAGTTAGAAAGAGGTCAAACTGTGAAATGGTTTTAGGTACTTTGGCAATCAGAATCTTGATGGTAGTGCTCTTTTATCCAGAATGCACTACAGTACGGGTCCGGCTCCAGCATTTCCTGCAAGGTTAGGAGGTCAGACGAGTGATAAGAAACAGCTGATAAACACAGCAGCTAAAAAATGACTAAAACCTGCACTTCACTATGTCAAACCTTTACATTATATATTCTTCATTTTAAATCAAAGACAACATTGAATCGCATGTTCAGATTAATTTCTCTTGAGTGTAAGATCACATTTGAAATATATTAGTGCAAGAAAAGGGAGAAGAAAAAGAGAGGAGGGAAAGGTAGAAAGAGGAGAAGATGGAAGGTGGATTCAATTTGCTATCTGGGTTACAAGTCCGAGACATCTGTCACACAAACGGGTTTGTTTGATTGGTGGGAGCCCATCTATCTAGATGGTTTGTCGGCAGTTAGTAAATTTATATTCCCCCAAGTCCCATCCTCCATCAGCGGCTGTGTCCGAGCCAAGACTGTCAGCCACCATGGTCATATCTTATTTTAGAACTACACAGTCAAAACCTCTGTAATCTGCTCTACTCTTATTCTTGTATATGTGTACACATGTATGCTCTGACCCCTGCATCTTACTGCTGGTGATGATGAGAAATACACAAATACTCTCCACCCTCTTTATTCAGAACAACCTTTTACATAAAGGTTTGTTCTTGTGTTTATTTTTAAGGTAAAGGTTGAATCACATATGATGAAACACCTTTTGTCGTCGACATGGTGCCACTGTGAGGAAACACGTGAATGGAGGGAGGAAAAAGAATCAGCGCAGCATGGGATGTTTGCCAGGAACATACAGTAGTTATTCACATATTCAAGTGGAGTAATGAATCATACAAATGTGAGAATTTGCATAAAAGTAGGAAGCATTTCTCAGTGGATAAAGTTCAGGTACCTATTCTCATTCCGTTCTAATGGATAACTAAAGAAGCTACAGCAGAGGAGCATGTTCTTAACTTTGAATTCATAATTGTTTCGATGATTAATCGTTGTTCATTAAATGGTAGCAGTTTCAGACGTGTAATAAAAGATCTCAAAACTGAAATATGCAGCCAGAATAGTGCCTTGATTTACGAATGTTTGTACGTTAAAGTGCTTTAGACAAGTGGCACGAAGGAAAATTGTTCTGTCTTCACCACATATCCTTATAAATGGGTTCATTCGATATCTTACACACTAGTGTCCCTACTGGTTAGGGTAGGTTTAGAAATAAAATAACTGTATTGACTTAGGACATGAACTATGGTTTCCTCGGTCAATTCTTGTGTTTGTTTGACTTGCAGTGTCAGAAACCAACGAAAAAAAGCATACTTTCAGATCGGCATGATACACAGCCGGTTGCTGTTATAGTTTAACGCCGCCTGGTGGCGTCAGGGGGAAACGTGGCGGGACAAGGATGAAGTTAAGGCGGCGAAAGTCAGAGTGGGGCGGGCAGAAGGGGTGGTGGATGGGTCCAACAAACACCAACCTTCACCCGAGAGAGTGTTGTTTGCGTCCTGTGAGATTCTACAGCCAAACCTTGTTCTGTTTTCCTAAACCCAACCACGTGTTGTTGAAGGAAATAAAACAAAACATCAATTTGCAGTGTTGTACTGATGTTGTGCTTTTATTTTGAAAGAGACTGTATGTAAACGGTAAATTTCCCTTGAAAACAGAAGTGTATTTTGAAAGAAGACAATGCATGTAACAGGCAGAACTTGACACTGTGTCCCAGAACATCAACAACCAACACATCTTGCACATCGTATCTGGACGTATGGACATATGTGATAAGGTCGGAGTGAGAATGTGTTGGCCATGACTGTACAGGGAACGTCAGCTCGAATGATTTTGTGACTCACTGAAATCGTCCTCACATCAAATGATAAAGTTTAAATAAAAAAGATTATTGTGGGGGTAAAAAAAAGATTGGTACAGCTAATTTTAAAAAAGACATGTAGTAATTGTAGTGTGTAAATGCAAAGAAAAAATATTTTGAGCTCTGTATGTGAATTATAGCGTGTTACTTTTTATAGGTTTAAGTATGAGCAGTGACTGAAAACAGCCTGGTCTGCAACATGTCTGAAAGCCTTGGTTGGCAAAGCAAGAGAAAACCACTTCCCTGTGACCTAAACACTACAGATAGTGCTGGTCTGTGGAGTGCAGCTGAATGGAATTAGTCTAATTTATTATCCTCTACGTTGCTGCATTGTTGATTTTTATTCCTGCAGTCGGCTGGTAAAATTAGCCTAAACAGTTTGACAATAATGGGGACAACACCAAAGGAATGTAGAGCAGCTTCCTGATGATTTGTGAAATCCACCCACAACAACGTACATGATAGTGTACATGAACACCCACCTGCACACACGCGCTCTCTCTCACTCTCTCTCGCTGCATCACAATGCTAATAATCAGATTAAGCCGCTGTGTTTTGGGTGGGTCAACGCCATCTCTATTAGCACCAATTTAGTGTGACCTATCCGCTCTAGCAACCTCAGTGCTGGCTTTGTAATCTGCGATGGCTGTCCCCCAATCCTGGCCATTTATCATCACACTGGGATTAATAGAAACATCTTTTGTAATTACAGAAATGCTGCGTTGCCATGCCGAGTGCTGTCAATTATTTTAATGTGTGCCAAGCCATTAATCGGCTAACAGAGCCCTCAGCAGTGCCCCGCAGTAAAACACAGGAATTTGCCATTGATTTTCATGAGGCTGTACTCAGCATTTTATCTCCTTTCTCTTCTGACCGGTGAGATTATTGATCTTCATAAAGGCAGTATTTTGTCGTTAGGCGAGAAGCGGAGGAGACAGTAATGATGAAAGGTTTTTAACCTGTGCGTTCGGGGGAGCGCTGGACGACTGGCCGAGGTTGCCAGGTGCTACACGCAGCAGATTTTCAGCTGCTTGGCCACAGGGATCGATAGGGATACATCTTTGTCTGATTACAGAGATGTGCTGGTGAGGAATGCAGTTTGTGTGCGAGTGTGTGTGGGTGTTACAGCAATGGCTGATCATTGGATCCGCCTCACATAAAGACAACCTGTGTAGTGTTTGCTTACTAACTCAAAGCCAAAGGTAGAGGCTACAGCTCGTCTTTTTGTGGCAGAGGTTTTGGCGTATTTTGGGTTAATAGTGTAAAAAAATGCTTCTATTCATAGGCTGTGGAGGAAAATAACTAAGAACATTTACTAGCAGTATGTGAGTGCTATGAGTGCTATGACACCTGTATGTTCTCTGCAGATTAAGATTTTACATGCCATACTTGTAAAGATTATTTACAATATGATAAATTGTGCAAGATGAACTTCCCCAGCAGTAGATAAAGTAATTAAAATGAGCTTCAACAAACACCAACCTTCATCCAAGAGAGGGTTGTTCGCTTTCCATAAGATTCAACAGCCAAGCCTAACCCTGTCCTTTTTTCCTAAACCTAACCACGTGTTTGTTGTTGAAGGCAAAAAAAACGTCAATTTGCAGTGCTGTATAGATGTAGTGCATTTATTTTGAAAGAGACTGTATATAAATGTTAAATTTCCAGTGAAAATGGGATTGTATTTTGAAAGAAGACAATGCATGTAACAGGCAGAACTTAGGGTACCGTGCATGTTGAATGTGGACGTGGAAACTCCATGTCCAAACGTCAATATGTGACAAGGGCAAAGTGAGAATGTGGCGTCCCTGAACATCCAAAAGTGACACTGGAGGGTTACCTAGAGTGTCATAGTCGGATGTGTAGAGCAACTGATCAAGCGTTGTGATGAGTTTACAGTGAAAATATGTTGGTCAGTTGGATCAGTGATGTCACAGGCCCTGGAGTCCACATGTACATCACTGCAGCAAAGTGAGAAATTAAACCACTGGATGTTAATGAAGAAAAGTGTTAAGTTACTCTTTAAATAAGATTTTGAACGATGACTTTTACTTGTAGTGGAGATTTTTTACATTGAGGCATTTCAGCTTATTCTTGAGTAAAGGAACTCCAGTAATTATAAATGAGAATGAAGCAAATTTACTGTAGAAAAGTCTGCATTAATGAGGGTCAGGATATAATTACACCATGTGAAAATAGAATACTGTTTAACAGAAAACTTGATTTCAAAGCAGAGATTTAATTAAAATATAAATGTCTCAAAAAACATTGAAATTTCAAGCGTATAATAGCATCTTTTGAAAGAGGAAGTGCTGTCACAAAAAAAATCCACCTGTGTAAGAGTACTTCTGTTGTTCAGTGAGTATGATACAGTAGAAATAGTGTAATTAACAATAATTAATGGGGGCAATAAAAGGAACATGTTCTTCTCTCCTCCCAAGTCTACACCTGTGCTCCGATCAGAGCGCTCCACCGTCATTGAATAACAGTTTTAGGTCTCCCTCGATGAATGCACATTTCCAACAAGCCACAGCAACACAGTCGGCCATCCTGCATGCCAAGTGTGTTTTTTAGAGAGTGTGCACACCCCCTAAGCAGGCATAACTGTCGCCTATGAGTTATTACACATCTGTCTGTGGATACACAGTGCACCAGATGCTGCAGTTAATGGCACACCTAACCTCCCACCATGAGATGGTACACTAAAACCCAAGTGGAATTTTCCACTGTCAGTCTGCTTTCTTCCTCCTCCGTCTCCTCCCAGCCACCGCTGTCCAGTGCTGGGAGAAGCCCGTAGGGGACGGTCCAGACAGGATATTAATGGGGCCCTCCAACAGTCAGAAGGCCTGACAGAGCCCTGTTTCATTGTCACCTTGCCTTGGAGGACGAGGAAAAACTTGCAAAGCTTATTAGCCCAATGGAGCTGTTTCTCACTCTAACTTACTCGATCTCTGCCTCAACGCTTCATTAGACTGTCTTACATCAGAGGCCTGCTCTTCTCCCTGTTTCCTCACCACATCGCCACGCTCGCTTCCACACACACACATAGGCGCACGCACAGGGTGACATCTCCCACCTAATCAAGTAGTGGATTATCTTGTCCTGATAAATTGGAGCTTGTAGCACTTGAAAGGTCCTCTTGGAGGAGTGCCTCCTCCCCCTGACAGCTAGATGGAGCCCCCAGGGAGCAAGGAGAGAACATCGCCTGGTAATGATTTGTGGTAAATCGGACAAATGTTTTTGGAAAGACCTCTTTCAAGCAGGGGATGTGATGAATTTAAAGCTTGGAAGAAACTCTGAAAACCACA
Organism: Epinephelus cyanopodus; assembly: GCA_026686955.1. Classification (NCBI taxonomy): domain Eukaryota; kingdom Metazoa; phylum Chordata; class Actinopteri; order Perciformes; family Serranidae; genus Epinephelus; species Epinephelus cyanopodus. The sequence goes on from CM048935.1 coordinate 9,106,988, forward strand.
AGTCTAATCAGACATGAGGGGAAAAAATAGACAGATCTATTAGTTCTCTGTAAATGAAGTTATATCTGAATTGATCAAATGGTCCAAAAAATTTAGGAGAAGTCAGGTGCACAACCTGTTTTGAAGAGTGAATGTGCTCAGTGTTAATGAAGCAACCTAAGAATCTTGGAGAAACGTGAAGAGCTCATGAGATCACGCTGCAAAAACATGACTAAAAAGAGACTGTGTTGCTTTTTTTTCCCCACGCAATTAATTTTATGAATTGTGTTCCTTTGGGCCATTTGACACAAACAGCACACGCTTCTTGCCATTACAACATTGGAAAGCAGGAGAAAACAGACCTCTTAATTTCATGATGGGAATGATGTGACATTTGTAGTGACATGGTTTAACAATGCAACCGAGAGGAAGTAAATGAGCTGCACTGATGAGAGTTAACAGAGGTGTTGGCAGACTCTTAAAAGATAAATGTGTAACACACAGCTATGTTCCTTCAAAAATTCATATATGACTGCACACTACGCTGAGCAGAGCACGTGATACTCTCATTGTGATTCAGCTTAGGGCTTTACAAATCCCTAAATGATTCTCCTAATGACATGGTGGTGTATGTGAGAGAGACAAAAGCGCGCTTACGTTGAGCGCTCTTCATAATCAACTCTGAAAATGACCTGATTTGTGATTTCTCACCAAGACGAACAACCTTTCATTACCTTGTCCTCCTTCTGTGTTTGTTCCCTCTGCTCCCTCTCTATGCAGGAGAACCCCTACATGTGTAATAACGAATGTGACGCCAGCACAGAGGAACTCGCCCACCCTCCAGAGCTCATGTTTGACATCGAGGGCCGTAACCCCACAACCTTCTGGCAGTCCACATCTTGGAAGAAGTACCCGAAGGCCCTCCTCGTCAACATCACGCTATCTTGGAACAAGACCATCGAGCTGACCGACGACATTGTCCTCACCTTTGAGTCTGGCCGGCCCGAGCAGATGGTCCTAGAAAAGTCGCTGGATTATGGACGCACCTGGCAACCGTACCAGTTCTATGCCACCGACTGCCTGGACGCCTTCACCATGGAGCCCAAGACGGTGCAGGACCTGACTCAGCATACCCTGCTGGACATCATCTGCACCGAGGACTACTCACGAGGTTATGTGTGGAAGTATGACAAAACAGTGCGCTTTGAGATCAAGGACCGCTTTGCGCTGTTTGCTGGGCCCCGGCTCCACAACATGGCTTCGCTTTATGGCCAACTGGACACTACCAAGAACCTGCGGGACTTCTTTACCATCACAGACCTGAGAGTCCGTCTGCTCAGGCCTGCTACAGGAGCTACCATGGTTGATGAGAACAACCTGTCCAGATACTTCTATGCCATCTCTGACATCAAAGTCCAGGGCAGGTAAGACATGGATTCTTCTGTACACATGCCATCTGAGCAAAGCAAGCAGGGAAACAGAAACTTAGGGATCATAGAGGTCCTTGATGTGCATGTCAATGGTTTTGGTAATTTAATCAATCCCAAATTTATTAGGGACTTTGCACCAATCAACTAATGTGTTCAATGAGAGATTTTTTGCTCTGTTGAGACAGACCAGGTCAGACCAGCTATGGGTGGACTAAATCTCTGGAAGAACACGTTTAGGACTACTTCAGTGGTTTTTCTGTGGTTTTATTGCAGCGACAGTACAGCTACCCAATAGTGAAGAAAAATGCGTTTACCATTACCATTCCTTCCAATTAGGCAGCGGATCCATAATGATGTGCAGAGTTCACCAGTTGTCAGCATGTCTTAATTAACCTAGCTGCTTACGGCTTGCTGAAGCACTCTTTTTTTGGACGCCAGATTCACTCAGCTGTCTATTAGCCCGTGGAAAACGTTGGAGGTAGCATTTCAGCCGTCAGGTCACTGCATGTTGTAATTAGTGTTTGATTTACGGATTCCATAGAGGGTCATATAACATGAAAACAAGACGCCATTATTATACTGTTGGAGGATAGGCCGACAAAAGCTTCCCCTGCTTCTCGACGCTACTACAAGAGTCGCTGGGGCATAGACTTAAGTGGATCTGTTTTACACTGTGTGGTTTTTCAATATAACAGATGTGAATGTGGTTGTAGGGGTGAAGGAATGAAGATTTAATTACTCTTGTTTTGCTTTTCACACATGAGAGGCTCGCAGTACAGAAGTGCAGAGTGGCGGAACGTCACAACAATTCAAAGTTGGGAAGATGACTGCAAATAGAAACATCAGTTGTGCTCTGCTCAGTCACAGCAAACATCAGCTGCTCTAACCGATGTGGTTTTGTGAAAATATAAATCAAAGTTATCCCAGCTGAGTGCCTGGATTAGCATCAGGCAATAATTTAAAGACCTCAAGTGTTGTCGTTATCATGCTACACTGGTTTTTGTCATGCCGTAATAATGTGTTTGCTGCTGTGACATTATTTACATTAATATTGTCAGATGCCTTCAAGCTATTTAATGAATCTCTAATTTGTTGATTTCTTTAATATGTCATTGAAATGGAGGACAGCCATATTACACATGGCTCTGATGCTGTGTAAATGGGCAGGTACCCTTGAGCACAAGGGGCTATGATAATGAATGCCTCGCTCAGAAATTGAATTTTTGACTTTTCTCATGATTGAGAAGGTCATTCAGCAAAAATAACTGGAGGGAATTTACTAACACAAAAGAGTTGGACGGGGCATCCATTCAACACCCGCTGAAATGAAGGGGGCTGTCATAAGCGCAGATTATTTATTCTATCTGACTAATCATGACCAAACTCATACATCCCTGTGGGGCTGTAGATTTGAGCAATGGCTGTGCGCCACCATCGGGCCGCTGTCGTTTACCAGCCCGCTGCTTTAAGAGTGACGCTCGCCTGAGAAATGTTCCCCACTGTTTACCAAAGGTAACACACAGTTCAGCCATAATGAGATACACTCTACACAGAGAGGCTTCACTCTTCTTTTCCCCCCTCCCATGGCGAATCACTGCTCAGCCCCTTTCTCCATGCGTCGTATACGAGACATAAGCTCCTTAACCCCCGGAATACAGTTCTGTGAGACTCGGCGGGAGCGATTTTGCAGGGGCAGTGAGGTTGAATCTGGCATATTTCACTGTGCTGGACTCGGCTGCCATCCCCCTGGATCAGGAGCGAGAGGGGGTGTGGAGGGAAATACAGTAGGAGAGCTTGCAGATTTTCTGCCCTTGCCACAACAGTGAGAGAAACAAAGAAAGGAACCTAAGCTCTTTGCCAAAGTAGGTCAACCTAGAAAAGATAGAAAAGGAAGGGAAGAAGCACAACTTTGCAGAAGTAGACCTCTCTGCATTTGTAACATGCAGCTGAAGTTGTTACAGGGAAGCCAGAGGTGTCATGCATGGCCATTCTATTATGGTTGATTACGAGGGGGGACGGGACCAAAGGCACTGGGGAGAAAAAAATCGATGCAGAGAATTTCAAATCAAACCAAGCATGGAGCTGTGAGATGGATGTGAACAATGCATGCTGCCCGGTGACTTAAATGAATTTGACACCCTCACTGTTTTATTGTATCAGCGAGGCTAAACGGGTGTGTGGAGAGAGAAAGTGAGGAGAGTTGGAGGGATTTTCTAATTATCTACTGTATGACTTTGGTATAATTGCTCTGCCTCTCTTTTCTGAATGCTTTACAGTAACTACAGGCTGCAATTTGGTCAACCAGCCCATCCCCCACCCCTTAGCTCGACCCCCCCCCTCCTCTTCCTCTCTCCTGCCTGTGATCAATACAGTGTAATTAAAGCTGTAGAAGATTCAGGCGACTAAAGGACCTCTTTCTGGCTCTCGGGTTCTCTCTTTCGGCCTCTGTCCCCCGTTCCCTGTCTCGCTCTATTTCTCCTAGACTTGTCTCTAAAGGGGCTCTGGGTTCCTGCCTTAAATTATATACGAAGACCCAGCCCCATTCCATTCCTGTGCTGCTACTCAAGGAATAAACAAACACCAGCTGCATGCCCAAGAACTGTAGGTGGCACTACTTGTGCTTCATGCCACCGTCATGCTTTTTATTTGCCAAAATCTACAAGAACAATCGTCTTCATAGGCCAGAATTTTAAATAACCACCAAATCTGGCAACACACTCGTGCTGTTAGTTCCAAACCTGTTCCCTGTTGTCAGTGCATAAAAAGTAATGTAAGCCCCATATCCTAAAATAAATTTTGACTTGTCTCTATGCTATGTTTGTGTACAGCGAAAAAAAGAAGACAGGGAAAGAAAAGTTTGTTTCACCAATTTACCCTTGTGACTGTGGGAGTTGTGATTCAATTTCCAAAGCATATATGTACCGCGGGGCATTATCAGGGAAGGTCAGCAACAACCTCAAGGGTTCACAGACACTTTGACTGCAGGGTAGACAGGAAATTCACTTGAAGGGGCGAACTGGTCAAAAGATGGGCCGACCTTTTTCTGTTTGAGATTCCACATCAGCCTCATGGAAAGAGGCAACGAACCCCCACACTGACCATGTACCCCAGCATCTCTGGATATAGCCATGGACAGTTCCCAGTCTGGTCAAAACTTTGGAAAGATCATTCTGATGTTAAATAAAAGGAACTTTGGGCTCAACTCGTTGCTTTAATATTTAGTCAGTCTTACATTTTTCTTTTTATTGAGTCATTGGTAACAGTCCACAACACTTACAACATTTTCCAACTCTGGATCGATCACCTGACAACACGCGCTAATGGCGGAAATAGACGATTTGTACTCAGCTGATGTTGGTGACTATGAAGAGATCAGTGTCGCAGTTCTAGCTTCATGTTTTCTTTTAGAATCAAACATGCACTCTAACCGCAATTTGTCAAAACAATCCTTTAATCCTTTAAAAGATTGATTACGTCTTTCTCTATGAAGCAGTTGTGCTGCAGTTGAGCTTGTTTTCAAAGAAGGGATAAGAAAACCTCTGTATTCAAGAAATTATTTACTGTACATTGATGTTTGCTGCTGCTTATCTCTGCTTGAAGTTAGTGGCTCGAGGCTACATTAGCCTCTACTATAAGACACCTTAATCTGCAACAAAACTGTTAGCGGTTAAGTTGCATTTTGGGTAATGTAGGTGCCAGGTTCAATATTCTTTTTGCTTTTTTAAGCATACATTGATTCGTGTTCTGTAAAAAATATGCAAATTTCTGCATTTGAATGTAGGAAGAAAATTTGTGCTCACCTAATACGTGAAACCGTTTGGATGTTACATCAAGGAAAATATTCCGATTTTTCAAACACTGCTTGGTTTGAGATAAATTCTGAAAGTGCATTATATCATATTTGCAAATTTCTTGAAATATGTACTAAAAACAGTGTGAAATCCATCTGTAGCAATCATGTTGCTATGCTCATTGCCACCGCCCACAGAATGTAAATATGTCATCATGCCTTCACATTTTAGTCATCATTCCCACTCACTTAAAGGCTGAATTTCTGGCACAATATAATTGCATGTTTTGCAATAAGAGCACTGCATATCTGCGATAGTGTGTCGTGTGTTTAGTGTAATAGAGCACATTATTATATCGTTGGTAATTAATTGTCATTGTGTTTATACAGTAACTGTGTAGCTACCATCAGCAGCTAGTGAGTTTAGCTAAGCCCCAAGTACTGGGAACAGCTGGTTCTGTTCAAAGGTGACTAAATCTGCATAATGTGGTTTTACACTGGATTGCGGACTGTTTCTTGGCAGTGTTTATGCTAAGCTAAGCTAAAACGGACAAGTTGTTATGTTAAGGGGCGTAATGTACTGTATTACTTCTTGGCTGGGAGCAGCGACTTCCTTGAGTCTTGTCTTTACCAGGGTTTCCAGGCTTACCAGACTCTGGGAAGTCACAGCTTCAGTTGGTATGCTAAGATTAGCCAGACCCTTGGAAGTGTGCTGGGCTTAGAGGCCAATTTTCCAATTTAAGAGGCCAAACAATAGAATCACTACTTCTGGGTTCATCAAGTAATGAAGATGGACCCAAAATACTTTTCTCTATAGACTTAAGTTAAGAAAAAGACAGCTGTATATCAGTGGATACATTTTTTTGAGTGTCACAATAGCCTCATTATTGAATCATTGATATTGGACTTTTTGCTGATATCCAATATGCTGATATATATAACAACTTATTTGGCCAGTAACCAATATCGATATATCCACTAGAGAAACTTGTTTATTTATGATTAATAATGTTTGTAGTTTGATATGGCAACAAATTTTAGCCGCAGTAACAAGCTAAGACACTGTTGATTAGTAGTACTTGTTTGAGGACATTGGGACTTTATTATCATTGACAATGTTGAGTTTTTATACCTATTGAGTCCTACTGATACCAAATAGCCAGGGAGAAACTGAAAATCAAACAAAAGACAAAAGTGTCAGAAGGATATTACACATGCACACTCTTATTGAGATGGTCCATTTGCAGATGGAAACATGAAATATTTGCTTTTCAATGTAATATTCATCCATAGTGCACAATAAGAAAAAAGCACGTTAGCTGATTCTGATATCTCATTTTAAAGCCAATGTCAGCCGATACCGATGACATTCATCCCTACTGGGATGTCCAACTTCTTTGGCTTCATGTGCTGCTGGGCAAATTTTCATAGGAATGAACAGGACCCTGCCTTTAAATGCTGCATCCAGTTCTCTTTACACATCCATGAGTTAAGCTGAACGGTTGCCAGCTGTAGCTTCATATTTAACATAAAGATATAGAGCGGTATTGATCTTCTCATCCTAGCTTTGGCAAGAAAGCAAATGTTTCTTAAAATGTAAGTATAATTCTTTAGGTTTTCCTACCACTCTGTCATGTCAGTAGGTTGTAGTAGTGTGGACTTGTTCCAACAACATCCAAAAGTACAAAAAACAAAGCTTTCGTCTGAGGCAAATATAACAGATGTGAAAGATTAGACAGTTCATCTCTCCCACAATGCACGGGTCATACTATCAGTGCATTCTAATTGGCATGTGTTTAGTGCACATGCTTTGGATACAGCTGTTTCAACTACAGATCAGCAATTTGGTGAGTGATGGCTCTATCGGATCTCCCCTAAGGGAGGAACAAACAAGAAGTCAATCTGCTTTTTTTCCTCTCTCCCTCTCCCTCCACAGTGCTTGGCTTGCTCTTAGGCCTGCCTGTAGTCGACAGATAATCTATTTGTGCTAATTTCATGTTTCTCCCTGCCCACTTCCCCCTTGAATAAGTCATTCCACTTGTCTCCCCTCCTTAGTCTCTCACTGTCCGTCTCCCTCTCTCAGCACCACCATAAGCATCTATTTACCTTCCGCTGTGCTCTGCATTTCAGCCTTGTTTTTTGAATCAGCAGTCTGCATTAGTCATTGTGTGGGAGAGCGCCATGTCTGTAGGACAGTCCGAGCCGAGAGGTCCAGATTACTTGGACCATCTGTTAACATCCACGCCACATGTTAGTTTTGTGGCTGTCATCAAATAACCCGCAGCCTTTTGTTGGTCCAGCAAAAATGAGTTAAGTGAGATAGTTCAAGCTTCAATGAGGCTGTAAGTCGAATTGTCTGATGTATGTCATATTTATTGCAAGATGATGGTGATTGAAGTGAAGCGTCCATTAGTCATCAAAGAGGAAATACTGGTGCTGTGGTGGCCTCTCAGAGGCCAGAGCTGTAAAGTGGTTGTATCATACATCCAATTCATTCTGCCCCCATTTATCAATCTGTCACTTTGCTGTCCACACGGCCACTTTCATACTGCTGCAGCTCGTGCAAAGATGGTATTGCAATTACTGGGCCATTATGACCCGGACCACTGTGCTTACAGTGTTGTGCTATAAAGTAATATCACCTTGTGCAGTAAAGCAATGCAGCAGATTATACATCAACAAATGGGAATGGGACAAATGTGTGATTATCAATGCTAGATAGCATTTCACTTTTGTAGCTGATTCAGGTGGAGCTAGCTTTAAGTTTTTTTAGATTATTAGTTTTAGGAAATTTACATAAGAGTTGAAGAATGAGACAGCTTTTTGTAGAAATACTTAAAATACAAGTACAACAAATTTTAAATGTAGTTTGTTACTGCCACCACTGCTTTTTAATTCATTTCAATTCAATTTTATTTATAAAGCCCAATATCACAAATCACAATTTTCCTCAGAGGGCTTTACGGCATATGACATCCCTCTGTCCTTAGTACCCTCGCAGCAGGTAAGGAAAAACGCCCTCAAAAACATTAATATATGATAGTATATGTATGTGACCATAATAATTATATGTGTTTGATAGTAGTAGAGGTATGACAAATAATGACAGCAGTAGTAGGAGGCATCAGGCAGGACCACGGCAGCAGCACAACCATGTTACACGATCCAGGCGTAGCCGCGATTCGAGGGAACTTGTGAGACAGTGGTGCACAAAGGCTCCAGAGAACAAGCCAAGTTAGTGACATGAAGTAATAGGACGTGAATGGTAGGAAATGAAGAACTAACTTTTCAGAATCTGAGAGAGAGAGAAGGGGCTCAGTGTGTCATAAGAGGTGCCCCCGCAGACCTATAGGCCTATATCAGCCTAACCAAGGGCTGGACCAAGACATACAGTACGGAAACATAAATTGTGTTGTGTTTGTTTTGACAGCTGCTTCACGCTGTATTGTAGAGGTTCTCTTTCACCATGTGATTAGACATCTCATTGTAAAAATTAAATTGTTTCATGGTCTGAGTCTATCCTCTGACCCTCACTTGCCCCCTCCAGCAGCCTCCGGGGCTGAAAAATGAAGCCAACACAGACGTGCCAAAAACTTCTTCGAATGGCCTTGTGAGGCTGGCTCCAAACACAAGTCAGTCTCCATAGACCCCCACGTTAAAATGTGTACGAGGGGCCACCATAGACTGTATGACCCTCTCCTGCTCCTCAGCTCCACCCTCTCATCCAAATATGGTCACTTTTGGCTCCAAATATCTGAGATGGTGATGGCCAAAATGGCAGCGTCTACAAACAATGTGTGACATCACCGTCTATGGCCCTCTCCCCTCCCTGCTCTTGTTCGTCCACCTTCTCACTTCAAAGTATGCAGGGAAGTGTATCTTTTATTTACTTGTGCTGTGTTTTGAGTCAGTTCAGTTTGAAGCTGTGAGCTGCCTTCCTACGCTTGTGGGTCCACTGGGAGAAGAAGCGTAGGATGGTTTATTAACTGGTGACCTCTAGTTGGCAACTGAAATATCATCACTCTTCTCATTGAAGGTTTGTGGTTACCTGTCAAGATTTTGTATCTTTGCTTGGAGATTTATTCAGTTTTGACTGGATTTGCTTAGACGTTTGAGACCTTAGATGATGTCATTTAGGGGGGTGTTCTGGTTTTGACCTGCATTAACCTTCATTTATCTCAGCAGGAAACTTTACCTCACTTCATCTCTTTGCATCTGTGTTACTTGTTAGTGACAGAGCTCAATCAGCCAGTCAGTCGCTGCCTGAGACGCTACCAAACAGCCCCAGCTGCCTTTTTATTCCCTTTGTCTCTTTTTTCCGTCTTCCATCAACACCTACATCACCTGTCGCTCCTGACTTGCGTCCATTTCTCCACCTCTCTACCTTTGATCCTCCTCTCTCTGTTCGTCTCTAGCTGGCGCCCTCCCTACTTGAGTCTGCCAGGTTGAGGAGCTCAAAAGAAATTTTTTGTCAGTCGTAGCGGAAACTTTTTACTCACCCTTTTCCAATGCTCTGGAAGTGTGTGCTTGATAAGGCTTTGAAAAGTATGCATGAGTGTTTGGACAACAGAGCGTCTTACAGTTTTTGGGACCAAGCTCCAGCTGCAGAGAAGCAGGGGCAAGCTGGCAAAGAGAAAAATCTCTGCATGAAATAAATCCTGCTATGATGTATTAGCTCTAGTTGTCCTTGTAGAGTTTTGACTGGTGTTAACACCTGCAGTCCTCTTGCTGTCCTCATGCAGCTCTCACTTTAATCCATCACTTTAAGAAATGCTTGTTAATGTGGATAATGAGAACAATAATGTTGAATTTGTCTCCAGTTGTTTACCTGCGTTGAACCTTTACCATTCACAGTCATTTACTCCAGCGTGTCCCCATTGAGCGGCAGCTGCAGTGGGTGTGTCTCTGTGTGAGGCGGTATTAATATAGAAGCTGGCCCTCCTGTCCAATTAATTGGATATTCCCAGCTGCGAAAACCTCCCCAAGCAGTACACATGTGAACCGTGAAGGTAAGAAAGAAAGGATATGAGGAGAGGGCGGATTTGAAAAATGCGATAGGCGGAGGCAGAATATGAGGTGCATGGCGTTGGCAGCAGTAGAGCGTAGTGCACCATATCTAGAGGCCACAGTTGCCTGTGCACACACATCTGCATACGGCTGCCGGCAACATCAGACCGTAGTCACCACGTCTGTGTCCTCTATGGCAATGGACAAAAATGGGGCAAACACATGGATGGTTGAACAAAAATATTCTGTGTGATGATGTTTTTTCTGTCAATCAAGCCTTGGTTCAGATGCTTAATTAGCTCTCATTAGGGAGAGTGGCCACATTTTTAGCCATGCCGGCAGCACGGCTGTATGGATGGCAGTGTCAACCTGTCAGTCCACCAAATTGGTCACCTTTGAATAGATTATCATGAAATTCAGCACAGATAATCATGGTGTCTAGAGGATGATCCTAATCCTTTTACTCTAGAGCCAGCTTGAGGTTGACATTTGTGGTTTTAAGCAGCATGTCCCAACAGCTATTAGATGAACTGCCACGGCGAAACACATCTACGTTCCTCATAGGGTGAATTTCTTAATACTGCCCCACAGATCTACCAATACATTCTCACTACCAACTCGTTAAATACCAACGCTTGGTCAATGGTTCTAAACCCGTTTCTTCCCTGTTCCAAAACCAAAATCAAACCCTGAAAAGTGTAGGGTTAGCTAGCTAGCTACTGAAGATATAGCCTACTGAATGTATACACATGCTGCTGTGAAACAAAGACCGACCCTGCTGTACAGGAACCAGTGACGGGAAGCAGGGAAACTGCTGATATTCAACCAGCTCTGTGTCATCACACTGTGCGCAGATGAACGTTGTTTGACTTCCCCCGGAGGTCCCTGCCAGTCTGGTGGCGAAGGTCTGGGTGCTGGCAGTGCCAGTGATGCCACACAGCTGGTTCAATATCAGCAAAGTTTCCCTTTATATTCATTGTCTTGTGTGTTGCTCAGCAGTGATGTGGTGGTTCACTTTTACACTGTGATCTGTAGCCTATAGTTCGGCTTTAGCTTCTAACTGTCTTTGTCTTTTTAACCTGTTGTTGCTGCTGAGTCAGTTTGACATCCTGGATATATCCTTCAGACACAGACTGTAGACCCCTCTGTCTGCTTCTCTCTGGAATCACTCTTTCATTTCTCCAAAAATATGATAATATCCCTTCAGGGAGTGCAGTTAGTGACAGTGTGGGCTTCATGCTTATTCTGACAGCTTGTCGGACCATCACAAAGGGGCGGGGCTTAGAGAAAAGTCAATTGACTTTTGGTTTCATAGCGGTGGGGTTTGCCTTGTTTGAACCATCCACCTCCCCTCCCATCTGCTTTATGTGGACTTTTTCACTCTTTACAGCCGACTATGGCATTTGCTCAGAGCATCCAGAAAAAAGCGGCCACATGGTACGTCTCACACCATGGCTAAAGGGTGCTTCTGTGTCAGAATCTGACTCAGAGAGCCACTGGCCAAGCATCAGTTTGACGAGTTTGTTGTGAGACCGGGTCAATCTGCCAGCCTGGTTGTAGACTGTAGACGCTGCAGTGGCACCAGCATATTTCTGCCATACTCAACTGTCATAATAATATTGAGGGTATCGTGAAGTCATTCCACAGCCATTTTTTAGAAAGTTCAACATGTAGCACTTAAGATGTAGAAAAACATAATCTTCGATAAGGCTCGCAGAGATGTCAGGCTGTTTTTTAGCCACATACTAGCTTTGACCTTGGTGCTGCTGGTGTTCGGCTGTTAAACTCCCACAGGGTTACATCAAAGCCAAAGCTACATTAGCACATCTTGTCTAATTACAGTAACTTAATATCATATAAAGAGGAGCACATGATTTTGTGAAAGATGTTTGGCACGCACCTGCCAAAGCAGTTATAATTTGTCTCAACATATTTACATGCCGATCCAATTTTCAAAGTGATATGCTGTTATCTAGTGCACTTTTTCTTTTAAGATACACATTAAAAATGGAGCTTGAGAGGTTTCTAATCTCACCTAACCCAAGGGTAAACAGCACAGATAATGAAATTAAACAGGCAAGTTTAAATAGGCTTTTCATTTTCCTCTCTGAGATACAGTACCATGTCTCACAGAGGAGCAAAAAAAAATCAGGCACTTTGTCAAATTCAGCTGAACTTCAATATGTTGTTTCAATCAAAAGCTTACTCAGGGTTAGGGTCACATTTCCAAATTTCAAACAAATTTGACACTGCAAATCCTAAAACACCTATTGTCATGATACACACTGGAAGCCATGTTGGTGTGATTTTGTTAATGCAACTTCCAGGAATTTAGAGGCTGAGATTCATACAAATGATACCAGTAACACTCAGACTCGGTGCAGTGTGGATAGCAACATGAAACAAAGGTAAAAACATCCAACGCTCCCTGTTCAGGAAAGAGTTCTCTGTGAAGGAAAACAAGTCGTGCAATGTTCTGGGTGTTGCTGCTGTTATGAGGAAAAAAGACACATTTTGTTTGAATTTCGAATGTGTTTTGTTACAACAAACAACGACTTTATTCTCATCGTTCAAGGGTATCTGTCTGAGTAGCACATTTATTTATCCTGCGTGTCTTCAGAGGGTGAATATGAGTGCGAGTGCTAAGGTGGACTTTTAACTCCCAGACTATTTCCATGTATAAACTACCTTTTCCCGAGCACAGATTCTTCTGGCTGCCTTTTTAAAACCTCCTCTGTCTTTCCCCACGCTGACTATCGCTCTCACATACAAATGGCAGGATGAAAGAAGGATGGATTTTGACTGCTTAGTCTCTGTTTGCTGAATTGCCCCTTTCCAAAGACAATCCAGCTTAAACCTATTGTACTGTACTTTCATAAGGCCCATGATATTTCTTCTTTTTTTTAATATTCAAAACACAAACAGCAGAGTGTTTGCTTTCAGCCATTTCCTGTCTAAATGAAATGGCTGGATGCATTGATAAAGGAGTCTGCCTATAGAAACCTCTGCAGGTGTAGGTTGTGTGAGGAAAGGCATCCAGGTGAAAGTAGCAATCTTTGCTTTGGGGAGAGACAGTGTTGTAGAATAAAAAACAACTTTTACTGCAATAAAGAAAAATCCAAGTAAAAGCTTTTTAAACACAAATGAATGCTGTATGTTTCTAATAACAGCAGTAGCAAGTACTTCTCAAAGCTCGATGAGCAGCTAGAAATACCTTTTGTATGTTTGTAATGAAACATTGTAATGTCCTCTTGTTTTGTTTGTTGTTAACGGGGTAAACTCTGTTCAAGAAACGTTCATTGTCTTATCTTTAGTTCTCCTCTAGGGCTAAAATTACTGTGTCTGGGTTTTGTGCGACACATTTGAACGGGATAAGTGAACCCAGTTGGCACATGACATCAGTATGACATCAGTATGACATCAGTAACGGGCAGTCGGTGGGTAGTAGAAACATCCCATATTCAAAGACATCGTGTTTGGATCTTCATACTTTACAACTAAATGTTGTTGTTCTACATCAAAATAACATTAAGCACATAAACAATGTTGGATTTTGGTTACCCAACAACATTTTAAATCCAACAAAATACAGTATCAATGTCAGTAGTGTGCATCAAATTGACAGTGGCATCAGATGTAATCCTTAACAAGCAGGGTGGAGGGCATGCACATCCAAAAAACTTACAGTTGCTGCATCAAAAAATCAAACTAAAGCAAGAACCAGACAAGAGATACACACATTGTACTTAAAGCTCTCTGTAATCTTAATTGTGCAAATTTCAATCCAACACTTTTTTGTGTTCCAAGCAATGATACTCTTAATATTGTGACAAGAGCAGTGAAGTGCTCTTTTGGCCATGTGGTTCATGTGATACAAGAACTCTCTGACCGTCTAACACTAGTACATAACCAGATAGAGGAGATAGAGACCAGGTCAGTAAAAACTTCTTGAACAAAGATGTGAGCAGTTCAAAGAAAAACTTGAATATGAGATCAAATCCACAAAAAGGAAAAAGTCTGAGACAGATGCAGAGGACTCTGACAAGGGACAGGCGTACACCTAGAGAAATCCACCTTATCGTAGAGAGTGTACCAGACGGGATAACCCTGCCTACTTCCACCATGTACCTGCACCATCATCTGTGGAGACTGACTCACAAACCAAAACAGTACAGCCTCCTCCGCTTCTTTTTTAGAAGACACACCAAGCCAAGTTGGAGGTTGGAGCGAATACAGGAAAACACAAAGAAGACAAAAAAATGTAGATAAACACAGGGTGAGACGATATTCAACCAGAACCAAGAAACCTTGAATGTTATCAGCTTGTCCAGCAAGGAAATGTCGTCCAGGTGTATAGAGCAGTGGTTCCCAACTGGTGGATCGTGGTCCATAAGTGGGTTGGGGGTCCGTTATGGATGGACCACAAGTGACTCACGAACGTGTCGAGTTTGTTAAAACACATTATTTTTAAGCACAGTGAATTTCTGACACAGAGCTTTTATTTTAAAGTGCTGTTTCCTGCTGTGGAGTGAGTGACTAACAGACAGCTTCTTAACAGAAACAGCTCAATGACATTATCAAACACAAGTATGATGGTGACTCATTTAAACTGTGTGGACCTTAACCTTACAACCAAGGAGAAATCTAGACCAGCTGGGAACCACTGGTATAGAAGCTTTAAGTAAAAGCAAAAACAGATATGCCTTGTTGCTTTGTGGAGAGGGACGTTTTACAAGCCCTTAACAAAAAAAAAAGAGAATAACAAGTCCACAATAACTTATCAGTAGATCACTAAATATTGTTTTCAAGCCAGTGCTGGATCTGCATGACCACGATCGAGAAATTAACCAACAGTTTAGCAGCTAGGGTTGAGCTGAACACTTGGATTAAGGTACAGATAATGTACTTTATACAAATATGAGTACTGTATAGCTAAAATATGTCAATGTCTGTATTCCTGATGAGGGGAAATGTTCATTTGGGAACCTGTGTTTTTATTTTCTTACTCTACTCATTAAAAAATGACCTAAAGCTCAATTCTGAGATTGTTGTATGCAAATAGTTTTCTAATAAGTAATACATACAGCAATTTCTGATTAATCCCATATCAGTTTTAGGCTTGCTATTAAAACTTCCGATTAGGTTTCCAGTTTGGTTTTTGTGATTAGTGGGTTTTGTTTTTTTCTTTTATTGTTTTTTCTGATGATTGATACTAAAAAATTGGATGTAACTGGAGGTGACACCAACAATATGCTTTTATAAAGTATATAGTGTGTTTCTTTCTATTATTAGTGAGTATTTTTGGATGACTTGCACTATATATTTGATGTAACTTGTGATGTGTTGTATTCGGTGTATCCTTGTATAGTACTACTTTAGTTGTTTCTGGTTCCTTTTCATGGAGACATGTCCTGCCCACCATGTGTCACAGAGCTCCATTCAGCTCAGCTGTGATCAGCCCAGTCTGATCTGATTGTTTCAACCTGAGAGTGGACTGACTCTCAATCAAGCAGATCACACTCACCTGAGAGATGAATGTGTTTGTGTCTTTGTGATGTTGATTTCAACAGGCCTGACGAAGATCTCTGTTGCACTGAAATGTTGCACAATTAAGATGTTGTACTTACATTGAGTTTTGCTCACCTGAAGTCACAACCAGAGTCAACCAAAATCTAATGACATTATTTGAATTTACTGACATTTTTCCTTGGATATGATTTCACAGCTCTGTGTAACATCTCCTTTATGAATGACAAGAGCAATGGCTGCTAAGAAGAAAATCAAGCATTGGATGCAGGAAGAGACCATCAGATCAGTTTATTTGCTGATTGGGTTGGTCTCTATGCTGTGTGGAGAGATGAGCCTCCTGAATTTGCACCCAAAATACTGTAAAAACTTTAATTTATATTTGCTAATAAAGCCTTTACTGTATGTTCTCCACTGGGGAAGAGGAAGAAAAGAGGCGGAAGAAAACAAAAAACTTCAAAAAAAAAAAAATAAAAAATAAATAAATAAAAATGTAAAAATAAAATATGACTTGTCACAGTGGGTCCACTGTAGTGGACTTTGTACTTGACAAATTACTGACATGGCAGTCTCACACAGGATTATGATCACAGAAGACCTTCCTAATTATTACAAATTACAAGAGGTCCCCAGGTTTATACCACTCATGCTGGAATAGGGCTTAAGTAATAAAAACAGCTTATTACTGTTTTTGCTTTTCATATGTGTAAAATGAAAAAGCGCTATGACATCATCCACCTTGAAAAAAGTTGCATGAAATGAAATGGAAATGTGCACTGTAAATTAGATTTTAGCTTAATTGAAAAAACTCTGTAGCCTTTTCTTGCAAACAAATGTTATGTTTCAGTGTTTCTCACCCAAACACAGTGTGTGTAATCTTGAGGTCTAACAAGCAAAAGTCCTCAAAAGACTTTTTTTTTAACTATTTTAAATGGTGCATTGTTTACTTGAGCGTGTCTGCTAGCTTGCAGTAACCCTCGCTCCTCAGTGTCTACAGGGTTCGAAAAAAAAGAATGTGTCCACATTCAAAAAACACAATTCTTTTATGCTCACCTGTGGTGTCTTCGCCTACTGAAAACAACTGTTGGTATTTCCTGGTGACAACAAACATGAAAAACAAATCCTGGCTACAGTGTAAATGTTAGAGAACAGCTCAGTTGTGAGATAAAATCAAATACACGGAGAGCTTTATGTACAAATAAAATCTAGTGATGAGCCGCCATGTCACTGACATTGAACCCACAGAAGGCGTACAAGCCAATCCCTTACTATTTATCACAGGCCAGAGGAATCGACCGAGTCCAGAGATATGAGGAGCAGAGCTACAAGTGACATGAAGATTTTATCAGCGGTGCAGAGGACAGGAGGCGCGCCGGCTCAACAAATCCCTTCCCCGTTCTCAGGGATGAAGCAACATTCATTTTTCACTTCAGAAGCAGAGGTTTCTCTTTAACTCGACTTGTTTTCTCACGGAGTGCTGCATTGCCGATGATGCAGATCTTATATTTTGTGCATTGATTTATCTCCCAGTGGGTTCACCATTATTAGTAGCCGAGAATTATGTCATGGACTGGAAGACTGCACCGCTGATGTGCCCCACATGACAAGACGACTCTCGGCTCACTGGTATATATGGGATGTGCTGCCATCATATACAGTATTTCCACAACTAAAGCTAGTGTGGGTGTGTGACGATGTGTGTGTAAATGGGCTTGCATGTGTGTATGTGTGCATATCCTCGAGGCAATATCCATCCCATATTTGTTCCATAAATCCAAATCTAGTTCAGCAGGAATTCAATCTAAAATCCCCACATACACACACACAAAGATAATGCAGGCAGCATCTTTGATTCCCGTCATGATCAGTGCATTAATGCCCCCATACAACCCAAATGATTAATTACTAAATGTTTACCAGGGAGTTACATTAAAACCTTGACAATCTCAATGGGTACAATGAACCATTTTCCGATCTGATTTCTCATAAAGCTTTTTTATCTCCAAGTTAGGGTAGCCAATTTTCCGCTATTGTGCCAGAAAGGGGTCTCGGGCGCAGACACCAGCCATATCAGAGGCATTTTCTCTTCCTCACTGTCGACAGAGCACATTCAACATTCATGTGGTGACCCATTTCATTAATGGAGAGGCCTTTTTCGACGTGTCTTCCCCCCGTCTTTGTCGGCTACAGCCACCCTCATAATGGGCCCTCCTGTCAGAGTTTCATGACTAATCCCCTCATTGACCTCTCCTTCACTTTCAGCCCCCACCACCACACTCAGGATTTGGTAACTGGTGGAGAGTGGGGAGATGTTGGCAACACTTGTATAGGCTATGCCATCTGGAAAAACATAACACGCTCCACTTAGAACAAGTTTAAATATCGATCTTTATTCAACTTATCCACTGTAAGCTTGTGAATATTCTGAGTTGAAAAGGTGCTGAGTACATCCTTTTTAACCAATATATTTATTCAAATGTTATTATACTATGTGTGATACATACAGAGATGCCCTGGAGCCTCCAGAGTTTCAGTATTTCTCAAAATTAAAGCCATCCCAGTGTTAAAAGAAAAAAATGTACAGCTTTGGTTCCCTCTCTTTGTTCTCACAGTGTTGTTTTCAGCCACAGCAGGCAGTTGTTTTCAGTGGAAATGCTCTTAAAACCCACTCTAGGCCTTCTGCCCAGCACCAAACAGCACACACACAAAGTTAGCAGCTAGCTGCCGAACATAAAACATTTAGCAGCTGAGGAGCCAGACAGTGGGTGATTTGAGGGGGGAGGCCATCACCCTTATTTGCAAAATGATCAAAATGCATCCTCCTTGTTAACCTGCCATCCTTCACCCCTGGGTGCAGACCCAGACGCTGTGCTATCTGGACCCAGACCAATGACTGATAAATTATTGAGAATTAATACATTTTGACACAGCTTTGCTGTTTGCAGCATTTGCAGCACTGGTTCGGATACCAGGAAACTCTCTGACCAGTTACATACATTTACTTACGTGGTGCTACGCAGCCAATTAAATCTGTGCATTCTGATAAGCATTGCAACTTGAGTAACTGAGACATACACATGGGAGATACGACGAGAAGTGAGAACAGTCAGAGAAACTTGAAAATTTCACAAGAAATTTTGAGGGGTGCCTGCTACTGCCACTGAGTATGGCAGTACTACATACAGCAGGTACTACAGGTACTGTATACTTCAGGTACAACATACTGCACCCTAGCAATGATGTCACCACGCTAGCTCTCTCCCATAGACAACCATTATAAATCTGAAATGTCTAAAAAACATCCTTAAATGTAAACATTGATTTCTCAACGATCTCCAATCACTTTGAATGGGAAATTTTCCACAGTTTTTTTATATATTTCATAAAAACTGCCAAGCAAATCACTGAGAAAAGTCATCGCACACTTTTCCCCAATTTCACACGTGTTGTGATGTATTTTTTTGTATGTTGGCAACGCTGCAGGATGAGTTTCACTGCAAAGTTTTTGCGGAAGATTAAGATTAATAAAAAATAAATGCGAGAAATAGTAATAGGTTGTGTCTGTGTTGTAGAGCAGGCAGCCCTAATAACAGTTAGAGAAAAGCAATTTCACATGGCAGTTCTAAAGAAAGAAAAGTAGACAGTGAAAACGAGCTTTTAATCAAGAATTGACTGACTCTTCCATGTCCTTTCTTTCCTAGGGCAGTTCAAAACCACTATGTCTCATTGTATGTTGCAAACCTACCTACTCAAATCCAAACTGAGGGCACAGAAAAGAAAATATTTTGTCATAGGCAAGTTATACAAAACTAATCGTCTACCAGAGCTAGATATTCCTCTGAAGAGCTGGAGGAGACTAAGAGCGAGACAGAGCCTAAAGGAGAAACTGCTCCAAAGAAATGATATAAATAAGCCAACTTTCATCTGTATTTAGATATTGGAGAAGGTGAGAAATTTGAGACATTTTGCCATTGTATGTAAGAAAATGAAGAAGAACGAAAAATGTCTGTGAAGATTTTCAGTCATCCAGGGCATGGTAATCATAAGTGCTATATTGTAGGCTACTGGACTTGCTTGAGTTTCTTGAAGAGCTGAAGAAACTCAAGAGTTGCCTGTTCTGAGCCATAAAGCAATCTCCTTTTGTGCCGCAAAGCAATACAATTAGATTAAAAATACAGTAAAGACCAAAAAGTGTCTGCAGCTATGATCTTATAATGTATGTGATAATGATTTATCAATGTGAAAATTGGATATGTAAGACCTGGCAACTAGTGTGCTAATGAAGTCAGAACTTCAAGGGATCCCCGAGAGACTCACCTTGACTAAAGTGAAAGAAGGTGGTGATGAGTTGTGAAGTAATACATAATCAGAAATACCAAAAAGAGTTGGCCACCCTCCCATCAGTCAGACTTCCCACTGAGCTGGCCATATCGGCATGGGTGACATTAGAAGAGAGCCTTGTCAGTGAAGAAAACACCATATGGCAGTATTTCCTCCCTCATAAGCTGAAGCAGATACTTGTAACAGAGGGAGAGGTGTGACAGCGTCATCATACCGCTCCTGTTTGTCTAATTCGACTCGTGCGCACACAAATACACACACGCGGTGACAGCGCTGATGTGGTAAGATCCCAAACCTCCCCAAGCGAGATATTTGATTCTGATCTGAAGACGACAGGGAGTGATGAATAAAAACTGCTTGATAATGGGATCATTGAGTCATGAAAAGCGTTTCTGAGCGAGTTATCTTTTGCAGAGGCCAATGAATGCAGACGCTCATTATGTATGGCCATCCGACGGTGCTTTAGCCTTCAAGCATAACAGGAGCATACAATGGAGCTGCACCTGACAAAAGAGAGGAAGAATAACAATCATACAAAGAAAAAAGTGCTGTACTGAATTTTCCAGACCTTTGCCCTTTTAGTGAGGTAATGTAACTTACTGGAGCACAACAGCTTGTGGTGATGTTGGGTGATGACTGAGATGATGGTGATTATGGTGCTAGATGATGGTGATTGGAGGGTCTGGGCAAAGTGCAATAGGTTTGACTTCCTAAGCTGTCCGCAAATTACCTCAAGAGCTGCATATATTAATGTCACTGCTAGTTTTGTAGCGGGTACTTACTGACACTGCAGCACAGCAGCAGAGTTCATTCAAATGTACTGACGATTGGACTCCAGCAGTGACAATGCAGAGTACCAGTAAAAGAGGTAAAAGTGCTGGGCAGTATGACCAGAAATTTGTACCACAGTCTTTCAATCAAGACTTTGGCAGTTTTACAATATATCACTGTATTTCTTTTTTTTCCCCTTTGCATGACAGGGCCTATATATAGGTGCCTTATCCGACTGTCAGGACTGCGTACAATGCCATTAAATACATACTGGGCTTTGGTAACCGTAGGGTTTGATAGGCCCCTTGTGAAACATTAATCACAGCCTTCAGTACATACTTGATGACATTAAAATGTATTTTATGTTCTCCTGATGGTACAAAAAGCCACAATATATTTTTAATCTCAAAGTATTTACATATTTGAAGAGAGATTTCCAGAAGATACTTTTGTATAAGCAAGAAACAAGCCAGACATTAATCACATAAGGTTATGAAGTATTTTGGCCTATTTAAAACACACCTTGAATCCAGTGTCTTAATCACTGGTCTGAGCCCTTCTTTCTCGACTGTCTCTGTCTTCTTCCATCTCATTTCTGTTCTTCTGACTGTACTGCACGTTCTCCTCGGTGCTAACTGGCCACCTGGCGAGCTGTACCCAGCATGTCTCCACGGTCTAGTTCTGTAAACATACAATTAGACCATTGTGTGTCATGGTGTTAGTGTGGGTTATTATTTGTTTTGTCCTAAAGTTATAACCATATGTAAGAGGGGTATGCAGTTGATAGGCGTGTCCTCTCCCATGCAGTATAAATTTGGTTACAAACGTGCATTTTCCTGTTTGCTGAAGTACGTACACAACTGTCCCAACCATGCCACGCTACGATGGTTTATGAAAAATGCTTATCACATGGAAAATAAATACTGACACACTGAGTGAACTGGCACTAAGAGGTAAACAGTTCATCTCTCCGTCTCTTTATGTGCTGCAAACTTTACACCTGCTTTTCCATAGTCTTAAATCACAAATACATCTGTACTGATAAATCAGATTCAGTGACCATTAATATAAAGTTCCCATCTCTTATTATTCTGTAGTCAGACTTAAAAGCACCAACACTCACCAACAAATACCTCGTGTGGTGTGATGATGACCAGACAGCTCCTGTAAACTGCACTTAGTACACTGTAGGAAAGTTTAAGATACACACTATGTCTCTGTCACTTTGCATTACGATATAGCTGGTGCCGACATGTTGAACGCCCAGTTTCTTAAATCTTTCTACCTCTCTGTCTCTCTGTAGATTTCTTTTCTATTTTTCCTCTTTCCTGGTTGTTCAATAAAATAACTATTCTGCAAATGTTGCACTTACTTTTTCATGATTTTACATTATGAAGATATTTTCCCTGCTGCAGCGGTCCATGTGAAACAATAAATCAGTTTCAGTGACCATTTATATGAATGTTAATTGGTTCCTCCCATACATTGCAGTTTGTACAAATACGCTTTAGTGCATATTATATAAACACAACGATGCAGTCTTTAATGGTGCTGCTTTTCTTTGTTTTTGCTTCCACAAAAGTTCGGGTGGTCCCTCATTAAGTGTAAAATCTTTCTGACTCATTAGAGCCCAAAGAACTGCCACAGATCCGAACCTGAAATGCATTTATGAAGGGCACAAATACAAAAACTATGGCCCAGATATAAACACACAAACTCAGTCCTCTTTCCGGAAATCTTTATTTCTCTTCTCATCACATACACACAAACACACACACCTGCATGCACCCCTTTAGGCAGTTCTTTACATCTCATGCAGTTCTCATTAATCACCAGAGGCCATGCAGCTTCTCGTTTAATTTAGTGGAAACGTTGCCCCCTCTGGTCTATCAGAGGCTCCTGTTTTCAACACAACAGCGAACACAGTTTCAACCCGAGCCATTAATGACCCTCGCTCGGGGTTTAAGAGGGAAAAGTGATGCTAAGAGTTAGCTCCTTCTGCTAGCTGGGAAACCGCCAGCATTTTCTGTAATTACACCTGCTCGTTGGGTCCCACCCTTGGTTTCAGATTCCGGCCCCTGGTGGACGTAGCCATGGGAAATGTCTGCTGCAGACATCGGGATTATGTAACAAAGAAGAGGGTTGCCAAAGTTTAATGGCTGGTGACATTAGCAAGAAGCAACGAGATAAGAGAAGACAATTAAGAAGAAGTGGCTTTTATCATTTTCTATATTTCCTGCTGTTGAGATAATGTTGTGGTGTTATTTTACTGTCAATCAAATAGTGACATCAGTTCAGAATTTACTTTGTTTTTAATTGTTCTAAATTTCAAACATAATATGACTAAAAAATTGTAGCTATAGATTAGTAGCAAAATGGTGACACTAAGTACAAGATGGATACGTGCACGAAAATGTTCACAAGATGATGCCTGGCTGTGGATGAGGCAAATGTTTTACATTGCAACACTATGCACGCTTCCTCTTTTATTCTATGTGCACACACTTACACTCTTTCTCTCACACACACACCCACACACACACACACACACACACACACACACACACACACACACACACACACACACACGGAGGTCAAATGCAGTCTAACCCCTTGCAGTCTGCGGACTAGCTACCGACCCAAATGGATCAATACTGCAGGATCTTTGGGGAGTTACTTCCTTTAAGGGCTCCAGTCAGCGATGTCGCTTATGACATGACAAGATCGCTTAATATCTCCCCTCCACCTGGCCTCACCTTAAAATGTGTGTAGCACCATCCTTCCATTGATGGAGCTCTCTCCCTCCTCCGCAGTGCACTTTCTGTCGCCGGCTCCACAGCCAATAGTCTTTAGCTGAAAGCAGTATCAGTGAGGCCCAGCATGTCGATTCTATTGAACTGGCTTGGCATGTCACAGGCAGTAAAGACCTCTTGATTGACTCCTGCTTGGATAGCATGTCCAACTGCATACATTAGTAATGCTGAGGATTCAATAGATGGATGGCCCGGATGGATTGATGCAGGCAGGCGGCATATTTACCTCAATGCAGGGAATCGGAGCTGAACTGAACTTGCAGTGCAGTGACAAGATTTACACAACATATTGCACTGTATCTTGGCATTTTAGTTTTGCAGGATCTAGTTAGATTTATAATGAATTATTTCGAGAGAAACATACAACATTCATCAGCTCACCAAAACAATCATTAAAATAATTTAAAGTGCTGCAGTTTTTAAGCTAGCTGCCATAGTTCAGCAGCTGGGTCACTAGACTCTGTGCCTCTCCAAGGCTTAATTGGCTACTTAAGCATATCACTTGTCCAATATCTTGTAAGTATGAGCGCAGCTGGACAGTGCAACAAAGCAGGTCTTCTGTGTAGACTCAATAATTTGTTCATGTATGTTGCGTTATACAAACTGTAATGAAAACTGCACACCTGGCTAAAAACAGTATTTAAAAGAAACTTTTTCTTTTGCTTCAGATGTGTTTTTCCTTCATTAGTTGCAGCTGTTACAAACAGCCTTACGACACAGAAATGTGGTAGCTACTATTAGTTACTAATGATGGAGATGTTGTTTTATGATTGCTTAAAATTGCTTACTGTACTGAGGCCTTCAGATTTAACTGTGTTCAGACAGACGTATATTTTCTGCCTTGTGCCTTTCTTGTGAATTTGACGTCCTGCATTTGCACACCCCAAACAGCCAATATAGCATCTGTATGTAAGTTGTAAGCTGACTGTGTCTGTGTGTTTACTGTTGAGCCCAGCCTCTGACTGAACTCACCAGAAACTCTAGTTATGTCTGTTATTTCCAGGATTAGGTAGGACCTGGAAACAATTAACGGCGTTACCTGTTTAATATAGAAATAACGGTAATTGTATTCCGATACAGTTACAGTTTAAATTGGTGGTTTTCTGAATACACTTACTGTCTTGAAAAATATATTACTTGAAGGGATTACTTTATTTGTTTTGTCTTGATTTGCTTTAACACTGTGTCCTAATTGAATGTTACGTGAGTGAACGTCAGTTTGATTGCATTGTTTTCTCCAACTGGCCACAAGTGACACAGAGCTTCTGCTTTGTCCGACAGCCTGTTTCTATTTAGTCTTGTGTCTCGCTTTAAAAGCTAAGGCGAAGAGTGACTGATTCATGAAGTTGAAATGAGGAGGGACCTACACAACACTTCCTTATTTAACTTCAGTAATCTAAATAAGGTGTGTTTTCGGTTTAAAAAGTACAAATGTAGAAAGATACAAGTACTTGCCCATCTTTCACGTGGTTGCGTCAACAGTCGTGCACACAGCTGATAGGTAGCCTGTGTGATTTGTGTACATGACGTAACAGAAGTGCATATTTAACAGACTCAGTGTGGACAGAGAGAGACGCTCACTTGCTGTTAGGACATGGTATAAATTTCATTTGAGGTACACACTTCCTGTGAACAGATTTTGTGTGTGTAGTGCAGGAGAGATGCAGAGTCAGGAAACCGTTGTGTGTTTTTGGCATGGAAAAAAATAGGATTGTGAAGGTTTCAAAAAGTAATCCAAATATTTGGAATACATTATCTTATGGAATACATTACAGATTTATTTTAGGGGGTTAGGTAGTAACACTCCCCTCCCAACACTGATTATTCCTCCCCAGTTCCTCTCCTTTTCTCTGGTGTGTGAATTTATGAAGCAGATTCATCCCCTTATAAGTTCTGCAGTAATATCTGTACTCTTACATAGGTTGAATTCTAAGTGTATATACTGAATAGGTATGTTATGTGTTCCTGCAGTGTCTCTGTAAATGTTTTTTTTTCTCATTCCAACAAAGTGAACCAAAAATAGACGCTGAAGAGACGAGTAATACACAGAACGTGCCGTGATTTCCCACAGCCTCCCCTTTTCACTAACTGCCCACTTTCTAGTGAGAGGAGAAGGAGGGATGGCGGAGAAGGATATAATTAGGGGGAGGTTGGGGGCTTATGTCCATCCCAGGAGAGCTGGTGCTGATATCTCACTCCTTCCACTTCCCACAATGCACTACAGTCGGGGGGGGGGGGGCAATTAGCAGGTAACACGTTAGCAGACAGGCTGATCCGTTTTAAGCCAATACAGACGTCAGCTGCGAGCTACATGTCAATGGATAAGAGCTTTATTGCTACAGAGGTGTGTGTGTGCGTGTGTGCGTGTGTGTGTGTGTGTGTGTGTGTGTGTGCGTGTGTGCGCGCGCGTGTGTGTGTGTGTTTGGGAAGATCAGGTGGGGCAAATATATTGTATAGTAAATTTCATTCTGTGTGTTTCGTGTAATTATCCACACTACTGACAACAAATTGCCTGTACACACACACACACACACACACACACACACACATATACCTTGAGGCCTTTTTAACAGCCACTCCTGCGTTTCTATATTTCATTTTCATCACACATAATTAAGCCGGAGTGTTTTTTGAACCACCCGCCCCCCTGACACCTCTCCCACCTCACTGCCTGTGTCATGCAACCCCTGGTGTGTTGTCGCTCATTTACAGCACATGCTGAATGCAGACACAAGCAAAAAAAAAAAAAGCGTTTATTAACACATCGTTTGACCCAATTGGCTTGCATATGAAAACACCTGGGCGTTAGATTGAAATTTAATTGCTTCACTTAGTTAACCCACTTAAGGACCATGTTGAGTTTAGTCTGCTCAATTTGTTGGGATCAGCAGCTTTGTGCGTCGGGGATGTTGTAGGCTTGGATTATGGATAATTACTATCAATTAGTGGCTGATACTTTTGGCTTTGAAGCCGCAATGAGCAAATTGGAGCAATTTCGAGGAATGAACTCGGCTGAATGGAATTATTTGGATAATGGCGGAAGAGATGTAAAGGAAAAGGCCTATATTTTGTAGAAACGGGGCATTGTGTCGCTCTGTTTTTGTTTGTTGTCGCTGGCATCATCAGTGGGAAGGAGCAATATGTCGTCTGCACCCATGGTGTCAATCAGAATCCCATTACTGCAGAGGTCATAGACACACTGCTCCAGGTAAGCTACGTCTCAACGGGCTGCTCTGCTCGCATTTCCACTAGGATAAAGAAAAATAATAAATTTTGCGCCCAAGAGTATCTTCTGTCTCCCACATTTCAAGGGGAACTTTAAACTCTTGTCAGATATGAGAATATGTTTGCTGCTTTCTCTCAGACAAAATGGAATCAAAACTTCAATCGAGTTTTTTTTCCCTCCCTCTTTCTCTTTTTTTGCCCGTCTAGCAAATTGAGCTTATAGCCTCATGGGTAATTTTATGAATACGTATCAGGACCTTTAGCTCACAGGCGGTGGCTGGCACACTCAATAATGCCTCCAGCAATATCACTTTGAGAGCACCACACAAAAACAAAGATGCCTTAGCTCCATGAATATTTATTAATAGGAGATACTGGAGTTAACAATGACAGGTGGATGGAGGAGAGAGATATGAAGAGAACAATACAAAGACTGATGGAAAGTCAGGAGAAGGCGACCCACAGAGCTTTTAAAGTAGGAAATGAAGACACAACACTGTACGCAGGGGGAACCCTGGAGGAAATTTGCTATTAAAATGCTGTTAAATACACGTTTACTTGGCTCCATCTCTGAAGCTGTTGTTGCTGGTGCAGCGGCGAGAGAGCCTCCCCTGGTATCCACACATTCAGGAGCCACTGCTGATTGGCAGCACAACAGCACTGGTGGGTAAGAGACCCTAAGGGCCTCACTGGCGGTCTCCATCATTATGCCGACGGCGCTATCATTTCTGGACGCTGATTAAAATGTTGGCGATGTTAAAAGAAGCTGAAGGTTAAACCACAAAGGGCTCCATGTGAAGTCGTTTCACACCACATCCTCTACCCACTCCTCTCTCACACACACATATATACACACTAACAAGGCAGACTTTTATAACTGAGAGGGAAAGAAAGCACATTGAGCAGGGCTGTGACATCTCTGTCAGTGCGACCAGACGGATATGAACAATTGAAATGAACAGAGCAGTCTGGATTTTATCCAGTCCTTTAGAATCCCTCGTCAAATCCTTTCAGGGTCAGCCTCAGATATTCATAACCAAAGTAAAAAAAATAAACCTCAAAGATCATACTGAGGTATGTTCTTACCTCTTGTTGGCGTAGAAGGCAGAGAGACTACAGCTGTGAATGTCAGCCTTATTACTGCTCACATTCTGTAGCTACAACCTGAAAATGACATGAGCAGCATGAGGTATGAAACGCTGATTAAAAATGTATCCGACATAATGAAATAACAGGTGTAGCCCACTTACTTTGACTCACATACTATATTTTTTGAGCTATGTACTCCATATACTGCATGCCCCATATCAGAGCTAACACACAGATAAGCTTAAAGGTACACTTCGCAGGATTTGTCCTGAAAAAATAATGTATAGACTCAAAGGTAATCCTTCTCAAGTCTTCACTTATGATCCAGTAGAAGTATGTGCCGTAGTGTTTTTCTGCAGAGACTCTGCCCTCTGCCTGCTTTTTTCGTATTTTCTTTTCTGTGTTCTGGACATTTATGGGTGTGTACCGCTGCAGCGCTCAGGTGAGGTCTGGACTTTGTAAAAATGGGACCGACTGCCAGACTAAGCAGCGAGCATGTGGGAGACACAGTGCCCAAAAAAATGCAATTATAGCAAGGCAAAATGCTAAGCTACAGCAGGGGTTTTCAAACTTTTTGTGCCCAAGGCTCACCAAAGGGCACCCAGTATCTCAAGGCACACCTGTATTTATATCAGTGCACAATGGCCTCTGAAATGTCTGTTATCACTTTTATCATGACATTAATGTTTGCTTTTGTTTACTAATATCAAAGAACAATTGTTAACCAACTATTACTCATGAAATATTCATTATCAAAATGATTTAAGAATTCATTATAAACCTTTTTAAATTACTTAAAAGCACCAATGACACATTAATTTAAATGGGAAATAATGTGAGATAATGTGATTCTTACACACTTAGAATTCCCTCTCGCAAACAGAGACAAATTACATTTTTAAAGGTAGAGTTTGCCTCTTTATTAGGAAATGGGTGCGCACAACATACTTATACAGTCAACTAAAAATGCATTCATAAGTTTTTGTATAGGCCCAGTTGAATATTGTAATAATAATGTGATGTTATCACAGTATCCCACGGCACACCTGGATTTGCATCATGGCACACCATTAGAGAACCACTGGTTTAGAGTGAATCTGGGGTTGGCTTTTACTGTTACTTTGGATGGCGGTATAATTTAACCTTTATTTAACCAGGAAGTCCCATTGAGATTGAAAATCTCTTTTACAACAGAGACCTGGCCGAGGTAGCAGCCAATCAAAACACATTAAAAATGCAACAAATACAACACATAACAGAAAAAAATTCACAATAAAACAACAACTATTCAAACACAGTGGCCTCTCAAGAAAAACAAGCACATGTCTCTGTCACCAAATTCTGTTTGATGCCCTTAAATTCATCATCGATGTTGGATGATTTTAAATCTTTTTGAAGATTGCTCCATGTCCAAGGTGCAGAGTAGGAGAATGCAGTTTTCCCCAGATCTATTAAAATATACGCTGGTACATTGCAAAGCAACCACCTGGATGAGCGTAGCTGGTAACTACCAGAGCTGACACACAGGAGGGTACAGAGGTCAGCCGCAGGTTAGACCAATATTGCCTTATGGATAAAAATATACCAGTGCTGTTGTCAACGAGTGGTCAGTGACGTCCAACCCACCAGATCATAAGGAATACAGACGGATTTGAATGGTTCTTCCACCACTGACATACAATGCACTTATGATGACAGAGAGATGTTAAATAGAGGTGTCTCTTCTTCTATCGGAGCCCAACCCGTCAGCACACAGCCCTTGAATTTGGGGTGAACAGCAGAAATGTTGAGTATTGGGGTCAAGCAGTGGTGAGTGGGTTAAGGCTGTGCTTTTCCTCCAAATTATTATATTTCAAGTCAAGCTTTGGTGAAGCAGAATGGGCAGGGTGACGGAGGCCAGCTGTTGCCTGAGTTTCTCACAAAGACGTTAGCAAACCTAACTGTGTGGCTTTCCGTGTCATCTCCTCAACACCTTGCCCTCCATCTCTTCCTCCCGCCCTTAGGAGCTCATGGAGGGATGCCACTCACCTGGCTTCTAGTTTAAAAACACATTTAAATAGCTAAATAAAAGGGCACTTTCAAAAGAGGAAGACGAGCTTGAATAGTGCCATTTTGTCTGCCTCTCAGCACTTTATCCTAAAATAAACAAACACAGCTACAGTTCCATACTTTTAGGATGAGTCATGCGTGTTGGAAGTCAAATATCCAGATTTTATTTAAAGTTGCAGCCAGCGTTGGCTCTGGCACTTGATCGTGACTCATGTTGCGCTTTGGAAACAATAATCTTATCTTAGAGATTCGAGCATCCTGGTGCTGATGTTTCAGGAGCGTGTCATATCATATTGCAGCATTAGATGTCGAGCAGTGAGTGATTCCAGCTCGGTCCTTGTCGCAATTAAAAAGGCAGACAGCTACTGAACAAACTAGATCTAGGAACATTTAATCCTTTTGTTTTTGTATTGAGAAAATTCTCCTATTTCTAATAAACCGTTTGAATACCCACTCACATATGTTGGTCTCTTTTGCAAAGTTCTCCAGAAAGAGGTCTAGCAATACCCCGTATTCCTCAGAGTACTTTATGCTGCATGAGGATCATAAATTAATTTAACAGATAGATATCCCCTCAATGCTCATCTAGCCACAGCAGAAAATGAATTTGCTGAGTTTATTGTTAAATGAAGGTTCTGGTGAGCAGGATGTGAGTGAGGATTTAGTGCACCTTAAGGGAGTCCCTCTTTCCGAACTGGAAATATGCTTCTGAGATCTCATCTCATATTAATTTGTCATAGCGAACGTAGCCGTGCTGTTGCTCCATGCCGCCCTCTGGCTAACTCTGAGCTATTCATCGCCTCGCGGAGCTGCAAGCCTCGCCGCCTTCATTCTCCCAGTGCTTGTTCCACAATTTAACTTGGCTTGTTTTCCTCAGCATCCCCTCGCACCTCTCTGTCCCCCTCTCCCTCCCGATCTTTCCTCGCCCATCGACTGTGACCTTACCACAATTATGCATCCTCCAGTGGGACAATTAAAACCGAGCTACCTTCCCGAGTGGAGGGAGGAGGTGGGGGGAGAAAGAAAAGGGAGGAAATAATGATGCCAGATTTGTTCGTGCAACCGCCTGCCTCCTTTGAACTAGCTCCTCTTGAAGTTGAAGAAGCAACTGTTTTAGCCGTTCTGACTGTGTTCCAATGCCACCGCTAGTCAAGGACACGCTGCCCTTCAGCAGCATTGTCCAACGAAATAAAAGCTGTCTGTTGTTCATTCAGTGCCAGAAAATTCACTCATGTTGACGTGGTTGTCCTCTTTCAACTCCACCCCGCACCCCCCTCCCCGACCACTCTTCTCCCTCTTTGACAGGTGCAAGTGCAACCTTCACGCCAACAGCTGTGTATATGACAAAGAGAAGTTGAGCTGCGAGTGTGAACACAACACCACCGGGCCTGACTGTGGCCGCTGTAAGAAGAACTACCAGGGGCGAGCGTGGAGTGCTGGCTCCTACCTGCCCATCCCCAAGGGCACAGCTAATATCTGTGAGTACTCACACACACACACACGCGCGCACACATCACAGACATATTGAGTGATTAAAAGGATGGGTCACATGACAAAGCAGGTATTAGTATGGGTCTTACAAGCGCTGGACAAAGTAATGGACATTTCCCATGAGATCTGGAATCAAAACAACAAAGGCATCCACACAGACAAGAGATTAAAGTTGAATCCCAATTAGCAGCATCCTGTATGTCATCTTTGAGAGTTCTGACAATCACCGCGTTAATAGTGAAATATGAGTTGTGGGTTTTCAAAGCAATGTGAAGCAATTAACGATGTTTCAGGCAGATAAAAGGCAGAGACGCAAAGACAGTGGAGGGACCAACTTTTGTATGTTTCATTGATCAAGACCGATGGAAGCAAATGTGTCCAAAATTCTGTTCTGTGGTCTTGTGTTGTTGTGATTTAGCCTAAGAAAGCAGGGATAGTCTGACGGTTTGCAAAATCATGTCAGGTTTTGCTTAATATGGGCAAACTGCATTAGCAAAGAGAGCAGTGTTGGCAGGTTATACAGGGAGTCACTGACTCACAGCAACAGCAGTCACTAAATATATCAAATCTATACACATAATTATCATTATTAACATGTACAGAGGTATTCAAATACGAGGGAAAGCCACGCTTCATATCAGAAACTTAATATGCACAAAAAGGCTAATATATTAGTAATGAATCCTGCAGTGTACAGTAGGTGCACTATTGCATCTGTGAGGCACTGAGTCCTTCTGCCTGACCCTCACGTCAAGTGCAAGAAAAGGCTGCCCAGAAGCAGCAGCAGCAGCAGCAGGTGCCCTGTGTCTGACTTCGCTCCTCGTTACCATCTTCCTATCCTTCACAAAACACCCACGACATCAAGTCAGCGCTTTGACTGAAAACACCATGCACACACTCTCTCCTCCGTATGCGAACACACATAGAGTGTGCAGGGTCAGGGTTTCAGTTCACGTCTGCTTTCAATTACAAGTTTATTTTATCTGTGTTTGAGGGAAAGTCACTTGCAGACCTAATGAAATAAGCAACTGTAATAATTGACAGCAGCCTTTTTGGAGGTATTCATTAATAAAGCAGTGATTATATATGATATAAATAATTTGTAGCATCTCAGCTTTCTGTACTTCTGTACCTTTTTTTAAAATGCCAGCTATGACTTGGAACAGAAAAAGCGTTTACGTTTCTTTTTACCAAAGAAACACTGCTGTTTTCACCATGGACTGTGCAAACTAGTATCAGAGACGACTTTTTGTGCTGCTTTCTTGTTCATAGTTCTCAAAAAATGGAAAGACTGTTTCTTCTACACCTACCTACGTCTTTGGATTTCAAAGGTTAAGATGAAAAATATGCCAAAGTGGTTGTGTCATGCATTTATTTTACACCTGGAGGAGAGAAGACATGATTAAGGCTAATTTCAGACTGCAGTCAAATCAGATTTGTTTCTTAAATCAAATCTTTAAGACAGACTGTTTGCACTGTTATTTGCATGTGATGACGACATCAGTAACTATGTGGCTACAGTAATGACGTGGCTTTTTGACGTGGAAGTATGAGAAATGGAAGTCTATCATTTTGCCCTCCAAACTATCAGGCTGTCAAGTCGTGTTGGAGAAATTCCAGCACTGGCATTCGCAGAGTGCTTTTTAGACCTACTGTAGAGTTGTCTTGCTTTGGTTTGAATTAGGGACTCATTTTGTTACAAAGTTGTATAATTATACTATTATAACTATAGTTGGTTCGTGTTCTCACGGAGCATTTACAAGTGGACCAGATCAAATGCCTTGTGCGAGAAAGCTGCTCTTGATTGATCAGAATTTCCATGTGGGGAAAATCCAGGAAGTAAAGCAAACGTTGAAGAAGAGAACACTTGCAAGATAAATGTGACACTTTCTAATGTCACAATGGAGGGACAACTACGCAGGTTGATTTTAGCGCTGCTCATCGTGGACTATATTGCTGTCATTGTTCATTTTAGTCAAACCATACAGTTTGAAAACGAGGCGCAGCTCCAACTAGAAAACAATGTTTTGATGCATTGGATGTGCTGAATGTGCATATTAAGGCAGTACAGGAGGAGGTGCACATTAATAATCCTCCAGGACTGTAACATGCTCATGTTTAACCCAAACAATGTGTCATGTGACTGCAGTTGGTTCAGATCCAGGTCGGAACACGTTCTCACCACAAATGAACCGCACCAGAGTTCATTTGTAACCATCATTTGTAATGTGGTTTGGATCTGATTTGCAAAAATTGCCTTTTTTTTTTTTTTGTTGCTGTCCAAACTTCCTAAAATAAATATGAATATGCCAAACATTATGGCCAGACCTTTGAAACATACACCAGCAGAAGGCTTTTCCACTTTGCCCAATTTTTTGCTTCTTGACACCAAGGTCTGTTCAAAGTTTGGCATGTTTAAACTTTGATAACACAGTAGCAGGTTCCCAGTCTTCATCATTGGGAACACTCTTGTCTTTCACAAACCTACATCCATGTACAGTTTAACATTCTTTCTAACAAGCAGCACACTGCATGATCTTGCATCAGTGTCACTGTGAAGTGCCTGTTGATGCCCAGTAGTGACAAACATTTCTTTACACTGATACACTAAATGTATTGGGGTTAATAAATAATGTTCTCCAGGTGCAGCTTCATTGCCAGTGTAGGATAGAAGCATTTATTCACTCCTGCGTGGGCAGAAGGAAGTAGGCCAGCTTTACATTAGCCTTGTTGTCTAATGTCTTTGGCTGTGTCGCATCATATGAGGAATGTTTCTTCTTCTAGAGCTCAGGCTGTGGTGGTAACCTTCGTTCATGTGGCCACTTACAATAAAACAATGAGACTGTGGGCCTCATGCAAGAACAGATTTGTTCTTAAGTGGCCCATATGAGAGATAAACCTGTATTAATAATTGGTTTGGGTCCACTATCCTGACTCCTGGCGCTGCTCGGTTGGTTTGCGCTGATTTCTGCCTCGAAGCTCAGGACTAAAGTTCTTTTATCATTTCAAGAAACTGTTTGTGATTTAAACTCGTCATAAACAAAGTGCAACCTGTACATGCTAACAGAGGGGCATTTATGCTAAAAATAAAATGTGACGAATGCACACTAGTCATGAACAATTGGCTTTCATCAAGTCAACAAGCAGATAATGTGTGCAGTTTAGAGTGCTACAAGTCAGATTGAGCACACTCGAGTATGAGCAAATCTCAAATGGAAAAATCAAAAGATTTAAGAGAAAGAAAATTACAGTATTCTTGTATGAGGCTTATTGCTGTGATACTGAGCTATACAGACAAACTTGCCTTGGCTAGAAGGAGGAAGATAAAACTTTTACAAGTCAAAATTTGGCATATATTATAATCTCCATTTCCTCTTTTTTTTTTTCCAAAGATTCTCTTTCCAACACATACCCAAACTCTTGCTGTTTATTATTTATTTGGATCCCCAGCAGAAAAAGCAACAGCTGCTCTTCCTGGGGTATGAACAAAACAAGGACACGGTGTCACACAGTACTCCCTACATACAGTAGTTTAGTGCCACTGAAGTGAGGAGCTGAGCAATGATCCAGGTCCTCACATGTAGACTTTTTCAGCGCCTGCTAATGGCCACTAGGGGGCAGATGAATTATGAGTGAATAAATGAAAGACTGAACGAAAGGATGATGGACCTGTGAGCAGATATAGCATTCACGTTTGTCATAAAACCAGTCAGCGCCATCCAGGTCTTGTTACCCTCTCCAGTTCGCCTGCCATATATCAGCTAAAGCAGCAGAGAGAAGAGCGGCGGTGCTATAAGTTCGAGTACGCCGGCATTCATTTGAGAGCCCAAGTTTTATACTGCCCTGTCCGCCTTATTGCATCCACTGTGATTTCTGCCTTTCTCTGCGGTGCTCGAGGACTCTCGGTCACCGGCTGATGACTTATTCTCACTCCCAGAGGATCCGTGTTATGAGACTTAGGGAGGGTTAGTGAAATGGCCATTCCCAGAGCCCAGATTGACAGCACATTATTAAAAAAGGTGACACGCACACACACACACAGACACACACAGGTGCTCATCCAGACCTCCACTCCTCAAAGCAGTCACACACACATTCATAACTACTACACAAGGACACACACACACTCCCTTTGCCCTGCAAGTGATGAAAAACAGTCTTAGTATAAAGTGCATTATTATACTTTGTCTTGGAGGGGAAAAAATCCATAATGTAATAACGCAGTGAAAAATCTATAGGAATGCAAGGCTATCCCTCCTGAATAAAAAAAAAAATCACAAGGCTGACAGAAAAATGCACCTTGTGCTGTTGTAATTTTCAAGCCCATTCAACTCCAATTCCTAAAGTCTCCTTCCCTCTCAATGTTTTCACCCGTACCCAGTGAGCATATGGCAGCTCTTCGGAGACAAATTTGTCAAAGATGAAAATTTAATTAAGATTTAATTTCTTTTTACTATGCCCATCAAGTCGTCTGATGCGATAAGGAGATCGATGAATCATCATCCGGAGGGGGTGTGGAGTTAGGGAGGGCGGGGAGTGTGTAGAGTGGGGGGCGATATTTCGCGTCACAATGGCACAAAGAAGAAGAGCAGGATTTAAAAAGTGATGAAGAAAGAAAAGGATGGCAGAGATAGAAGGAGGGGAAGTGGGCATCACTCTCTGTCACAGCTAACTCAGCCTTCTGGGGTGGCTCTGTCTCTCTCGCTTTCCCTCTCTCCATCTATGTCTCTCACTCCACCCCCACCACCCCACCCCACCCGTCTCTCAGCCTCACTCATTCTTGCTTTCTCCCTCTGTGGAGACAGAAGGAGAGGGATCAGTTTGAGAATTAACCATGGCAGTTCATTTCACTGTAGGGCTGAGGATACTGAGGGAGATAGGAGGCGGTGGTGGAGGGGGGCAGTAACGGGTGGCCTTTGAAAAGCTGATTTCAAATAGTAAAAATGTATCCTGAATGTTATATTAAGGGGAAAAATCCTTAAATGCACTTTAAACTCATAATTGGATTTGGAGAATTGGACTTTTTTGTCTGCATGCAGTATACAGCATGTTGAAAGCAGAGTTGAGCGCAGCTTTGCTTCAGCGCTGGATGTCTATAGGATCAGTCGCAACTCTGCTCACAGTTAAAGTTTCAAGTAGCTTAAACCCATACAAGTACACACATGTGCACACACACAGACTCACATATAGAGTGTGTTGTTGTTAAAATCACTTAACTGACTCTTTGTTAAACCCTGGACGCAGACTGGCCAATCACAGCGTTGCATCAGGTCAACAACACAGCACTCGTTTCAGATTTCCATCATTTTCAGGCTGGTTTAGTGGATTTGGAGCTAAATGTTGTGCACTCTCCTTTGTTTTTCCACAAAATGTCAAATAACAGGAAGATGTATAAGGTGTAAGCAGGCTGCAGCAGCTTTCATTAACGTTAGAAATCAAACATGACCACTGTCTTTAAACTGGTCAGGGACTCGACTTGACTTGATTCTCATGACAGTGTTGTTTATTAAGTAGCGATGATGTGAAGGTGATGAAGAAGACTCCGCTGACACCGTCTTGCTTGCATGAAGAAAAGGTTTATTACAAGTAGTACAGCATCATATCAAGCACCCAGGTCTGCTTGAGAGAGAGTTCGAAGCCAATATGAACCACTCTAAATAACAGCCACACAAACTCTGCTTAAATAGGCTCTTGCTTTTTGTGGAATGCACGACACAGGTGAACAGAGTACAAATAGACATTCTTGTTGACTCCACCAAGTCCTAGGCTTGGCCATAAATCTCCTCTTGGCCCCTGACCATAAATATCTTTTTGACCCCTGACACATATGTCTCTGGACCCTGGGTCCCCAACTAAGCATCTGTTCCAAAGTTTCAGAGTAACTCTCAATACACCAAAAGCTTCAGAGTAAATGTCAATATACCTCAACAGTAACTTGAGACTTGCACATGTGAGAGTTACGCCCACCTCTGCTATTTTGTAAACAGACTAATGAAAACTTTAATTTGCCAAATGCACAGAAACTGATACATAATTCATCAAGAATTTTCAAATCCCTCTGCAGATCACCAACTTTATAGTTATTTATCCAATTAAAGATACATGCTGACCTCATCCAGGGCTGAGTTTTTAAATATGTACAAATGAAAAAAAAAATTTACCAGTGAAAGATGAGCTGAGACTGTAGGAAAGGACAGAGTGAAGCTGTTGAAGGCTGCAAGGGTTGTGACCCGTCTACATGGTGACATAACCAGTTACATAGTCGTTATGAGTTACATAAGAGGAGTGCGACCTTGCTGCACGGTGACAACAGTTGAGCTGGATGATGGCTGGTATGTCAGCAATACTAAAAAATCCTACCAATCACTTGTAGTCATTATTTTGTCCTGATGATCACACACAGATTGAGTGTCTGTGGCGTCAGTATTTAGGCTCCATTTGAACAAATCACATAGAAATGACAAAAGGGACCTTCATTTTTTAAATTTCGCAAATAATTGTACTCAGTAAAAAATTATTTTGTCCCAATTTCAGAAACTTTCTAGAGATTAAGTCTTCATTAGTTCTGTCTGCAGCTTGATAAAATGAGTCGATTTGCTTGTCAGGATGGGATTAGGAGACACTTGTTCAGATTTAGCTGGAGACAGCCTCGGAGTTTACGGATCTCCTTTGATCAAAGCGGTAAAAGGCGTGGACACGCAGTGGATTTCACTGTAATGATTCATCCCCTGCCTGGAGAGAAGATCCACATTAGCCATCCACGGGCAGACTGAAAACCCTGCAGTTCCCGGTCCTGGGTGAGAATGGAAAGACGGTGACAGTCACAGTAACAACAAATATTATTTTTCTGACGTACAGATTGCTTTATTTTTTTGCTGTCATTCTCTAATTAGTGTACGTTAAAGCAGAGCCACCAGATGCTACAGCCTTATTATCAGTCCTCCAGTCCAACTGGGAGGCGCTGATCATGGGATTGTGACCAAACATACACATACACACTCATTTGCACAGACATATATACACACATTTAGACTTTCTTGATTAATCTTCCTCTTGCGCATAGGAAGAAGGTTTCTTTACATATTTTAATGACATGACCAAATCCCACAGGAACTAATAATATCACTGTAGAATGAGTCCCATTCTTTGTTAGTGAAGACAAACAACCATGACTGTATATGTCTCTCTGAGGTGGGTTCCTTATATTATTTCCATTGTTTGACAGGAAATTTGTGTGATTTGTACAAACGCACAGCAAACTCATTCAGTCATTCATTTTCCGTCCCCCTTTTTTCTGTTGGGGGTTGCGGGGGTGCTGGAGCCTATCCCAGCTGACAGTGGGCGAGAGGCGGGGTACACCCTGGACACTTATTTACTTACTTGGTTCCTCCCGTTCCTATTGGAACATTGAGCTACGAGTCCCCTCCACTTGCTCTGGTCTCTAGCGACCCTCCGTGCACCGTGCCAGCTCACACCCATCTTCTTCGGCTTCTCTCTCTTCCTCTTGCCGCCCTCAGGCACCCAGTCCTTTGCCACACTCGCTGGTCTCTCTCTTGGCAGTAGGAGTATGTGTCCAGCCATTCTTCTTCTCCTTGCAGAGACCATGTCAGACAGTTACGCCACCCCTGCCCTTCTTATCACCTTGCCATGAGATCCTCAAGATTGTTCTGAGGCATTGTCGGTGGAAGACACAGGCGTAGCTTGATGGCCGTAGTGATAGCTTCGGACTCTCCTGTGCTCGAGATGTTACTGCCAAGATACGTGAAGTTCTCGACATACTCGATGTCATACTCGCCTACAGTGAGTGGCAGGTGGTGTTGATCCTGTCCAGCGATCATGGCCTTGGTCTTCTCGTGGCCGATCCGTAGACCAACCTTTGCTCCGTGCTCTTGGAGATTGCTGGTCATCTCCTGGAGTGCAACGTGGGTATGACTAATCAGAGCCAGGTCGTCTGCAAAGTCCAAGTCACACAGTCTACCCTGTCCCCACTTGATGCTGAAGTTCATCCTGGACCCTGGACAGGTCACCAGACTGTCACAGGCTGACACGTAGAGACAGACAAACATTCATGCTCCCATTCACACCTATGGGCAACTTTTAGAGTCTCCAGTTAACCTGCATGTCTTCAGACTGTGGGAGGAAGCTGGAGTACCCAGAAAAAACCCACGTTGACACAGGGAGAACATGCATACTCGGCACAGAAGGGCTCGCCCACCCTGAGTTTGAAACAGGAACCCTCTTGCCGTGAGGCGACAATGCTAACCACTGCACCACCGTGCCGCCATACAGCAAACTGCCTTCAAAAAAACTGATTACTAACTCATTTCAACAAAATGATTAATAGATCATTTTTTACATGTTTGATAAAAAAAAGAGTGTATTTAATTTGAGTGTCATTGCTCTTTAAATCTAAATCCAGTGAGCCTGGTGAGAGCGACTGCTCAGTGTTTTTTCGTCAGGCTCACAGCTCTGCTGTGTATTCATTTAGTGCCATGTGTTTATGCATCCACACACATAAACACATTTGCCGCGCACACATACCGCCACTTCCATCCTCACACACATCACCCACTCATTTATGCTTTTATTCCTTTTTCCACAGCTATTTGAATTTCCATTTTACCCCCATTCGCTTTCTTTTTTCCCCCTCATCGCCTGTTGTTTTGCAACCCCTCATTCTGCTGCTCTCTCTGCCCTTCTTCCCCACCACCTCTTTCTTTTCTTTTCCTCCTGCCTCCGCCTGTTCTCGCTCCATCTCTCCGTTTTGTTTCATGCTCGTGTTCTCCCTCCCTTCCTCTCTCTCTCTCTCTCTCCTCCACAACACCCCCAACCACCCCAGAGACCGAGCTTGTTTACTCTGTCTTTTCCACATCTCGGCTCTGTGCAGCTGTGACGGTAATCTTTCTTTCAAATATTTGTTTCTTCCATCTCCAGATTTTTTTTCTTTTTATTCCTTCCCCCATAGCTACCACCACCGACGTACACCTCATTCCTTCCCTGAAATTCTTAAACTGTTCTTCTTCCAACTTGGCTCCTGGGCACTTTAAGACTTGCCACCTTCAATTCAGATCTACACATTGAGAGGGTGCAAGCCGGGCACTCCGGCAAGGCAAGCCGTAATTTTGCTCCTGAGGAATTCAATCAGGTTGCATGCCGTGTGCTTGTGTTTTGGCAGCCTTTCCGCTGCTAACCAGTTAGCGATGCCTGTCACCATCACTGGGCTCTGTATAGCCAAAGAGCTCCAGATGATGATGGATTGCTATAAAATGATGGCAGCCAGGGAAAGTAATTACCAACTTTGCCTGCGGTGGAAATTCAGCAGATAAGCCCCTTTCCAGAGTAGTCCAGGTAGCGCCAAGGCAAACAGGTGAGACACATCGAAGGTCAAAGCGGAATGGATACTGACAGAAACAATGTAATGACGCCCACACACACACAGACATAGACACACACACACACACCACCTTACTTCCAGCCAGCAACTGAATGTGCTCTTGACAGTAGAGTCTTATGTGGCAAATTCGATGTCCTCTTTTTCTTCATGTGGCACACTGAGGGTGAATAAATGACAGATTAGCTTGTTCAGTGAGGAAATAGGACGTATGCCAAAGATTTAAAGCCCACACACCCATGGGAGAACAGTGTGTGATTGGTTTCTGATAATCCATTAGGATGCATGCAGCAGTGATGGTCTTGGATGGATGACAACATAACTGGAAGTGAACCAGCAAAGGATGAACATCAAGCACTGGGACTTG
This sequence comes from Epinephelus cyanopodus, assembly GCA_026686955.1. Taxonomy (NCBI): domain Eukaryota; kingdom Metazoa; phylum Chordata; class Actinopteri; order Perciformes; family Serranidae; genus Epinephelus; species Epinephelus cyanopodus. Next base: position 9,148,257 of record CM048935.1, read on the forward strand.
TAACCACGCAGCTCTCTGATGTGAGACTTATTGTAAATCAGTTGCTGTCCCGCATGACTTCGGCTCTCTACTGTATTTTAATGCCCACATTTGTGCGAGGGTGTGTGTGTTCTGTCGCTTGTGCTGACCCCACATGCGCACAGATCATGTTCAGTGAATCGCACACCCCTCGGAGATCATGTTCTCCACACAGCAGCTCGCAACCATGATCCCTGCACAACTCATAAAAATCAATGGAGCACACCGTCAACATAAGCAGCTCCTAATGCTCTTCCTGTGCGATAGGACAAAATTAGATTGCAGCCGTGCCCCATAATAGCGGGGCCAGGCAGGTGAAGGGGATTGGAAATGACGGTGATTGAACATTAATCGAATGACCCGACATGGGATCCTGGACATCTGCTCGAACCCCACAGGTTGTTCCTAAAGCGGCAAATAATTGCACTGACAGGCCACTGGCACTCCAAATCATGACCTGGAAGAAAGGTTATTTGGCCCTGAGCTACACCAATTACCAGAGGGTCGTTTGTAAAATAAGTAGTCATTTAGACTTGGTAACATCTCCCTTTCTTATAGAGGTGTGATGAGTTCAACACTTCCAGTCTTTGGCATGCAGCTGAAAGCAAACAGCAGTCATTTGGTACTGTGCAGCACTGTGTTTATTTTCTCTGTATAAACACTGTTATGAAGAACATTCACTCTTCTCAAACTGAACTTACAGTTTTGGTGATGCACTAATGGAAGTCACCTCTCTCTCTCCTTCTGTCTGGTTTTATATTTATATCCCTCTTCATTTAATGTAGTGGGTCCCCTGCTAATCTGCCAGACTAGATGTAGATAGTGCCTGTGTATTATTGCACTGTCAGCTACTTAACCAGGCCCTTTTTAGCACTGCATTACTGATTTTTTTTTTCACAGTTCAGTTGAAGAGCTAAAGCACTTGCAGTCACACATTTTTGACTTCATGAGAAACTGGAGGAACTGTGTATAATGGTGTCCATGTCTTTTGTAATAATGTAAGCTAATTGGTTACATATTTTAATATAGAAATTGCACAAAATTCATACACTCACCAGCCACTTTATTAGGTACACCGGTTCAACTGCTCATTAATACTAATAGCTAATCAGCCAATCAGGTGGTAGCAGCTCAACTCATGTAGGCATGTAGACATGGTCAGGACCACCTGCTGAAGTTCAAAACGAGCATCAGAATGAGGAAGAAAGGTGATTTAAGTGACTTGAATGTGGCATGGTTGTTGGTGCCAGACTGGCTGGTCTGAGTGTTTCAGAAACTGCTGATCTACTGGGATTTTCACACACAACCATCTCAGGGTTTATAGAGGATGGTCCGAAGAAGAGAAAATATCCAGTGAGTCAAAATGTCTTGTTGAACATGTCCAACCTTGAAGCAGATGGGCTACAGCAGCAGAAGACCACAGCAGGTGCCACTGCTGTCAGCTAACAACAGGAAACTGAGGCTACAGTTCACACAGGCTCACCAACACTGGACAATAGAAGATTGGAAAAATGTTGCCTGGTCTGATGAGTCTGGATTTCTGCTGCCACATTCAGATGGTATGGTCAGAATTTGGTGTCATGGATCCATCCTGCCTTGTGTCAACAGTTCAGGCTGCTGCTGGTGGTGTAATCTATTGGCGTAAACTATTGGCAGTACGATACCAGTGACAGTATCACAGTTCTGAGTAGTATCACGATACCACAGCAAAAATGAGGCAGATGTGCCTTTTGTTATTTATAAAAAGATAAATCACTTTTCTATAATACATCAATGATATTTCAAAGGAATAAATTTCTCATTGACTTATTCATACCTCAAAAACAGCATCAATTAGTGATTACCGGTACCAGTATACCGTGCAACACTCTAGTGTGAGAGAGAGTGTGTGCGTCTATGTGTGTGTGTGCGTGAGAGAGAGAGAGTGCGTCTGTGTGAAATTATGACCCGAGTTAACGAGTTGTTTTCTGACATGAGGGGGTATTCTTGAATTTTCCAAGTCAGAAAGAGTTTTTCTGATTATGTCGACACTTGAACGCAGCATTCACTGCAGGCCATTCAGGTCTCATAGTGGGAGCGGGGCACTGCCATGCTGACAAAATTATATATGTTATCGGGGCTATTCGTCATGATATCAGACTTATTGGAATGACGTAATAATTCTCTGTTATAGTTATCGTGCATCCCTAGATGAAGTGCTGACATTTTATATCCAAAAGGTCAAAGGTCGGCTTCACTGTGACATTATGATGTTATGCAAAAACACTCTACTGGCCATTATTCATACCCCAGCAACAGAAGGGGAGACATTTGGCCAGATACTAAATTGGTGAAACTGCTGATTGTAAAGATCTGTGCTGCCAGGTTGAAGATGTGTGTGTGAAGCATCCAACTTGTCAGCTTGTGGTACGAGGTGGTAAATCTGGTTTTAGCTATGCTATAAGTATATCTTAAAAAGAGACTTTATGCATTTAAAGGCAGAAACTGTCCATTTCATGTGAAAATGCAAGTTTATTTTGAGAGAACACAATGCATGTAGCAAGCTTAAATTGACACAAAGTCCCTGACCATCCAAAACTGACGCTGGAGGGGAAATTAGAGTGTCATAGTTTGAGGAGTTGAAGAGTTGAGAGTGCAAATGTGTCGTTATCAGCTGTAGCTAGCCGGCTAAAGCTGGCAAAAGTCCAGTGAGACGGTTGGAAACGCTGTCTGATCCCCTGTAAAATGGGTCTTAAATATAAACCTGATGGCTACATGCAAAATACCATGCCAAAAGGCTGAGGCTAAAGCTGCACGTACCACAAAAACTAAGCATCCTCACCAGCTGATGATGTAAGACATAGAAATACAGATACAGCATTGTTCCCACAACCAATTTAATGTGACACTCAGAACCAGTGTTGCCAAATCAAACTGTACTTGGCGAATAATGTGATTGTGATTCTTATTGTCCTTGCTCTTGTCCTTCCTGTCTCCAGTCAGCATCTGCCCACCCCCTTGAGGTTTGACATCCATTACGCTCCTCCTCCATATGTCAGTGTGGCCTCCTGCACTTCACAGCTCTCAGACAGGTCACAGATTTGGCACCTAAATACAGCTTGCAGGCTGAGATCAGAGGAGAAGTGATTGAATGACAGGAGTTTGATCAAAGTCCACGTACACAAACACATGCACACATGCACACACTTAGGAAATCCTCATGTTTCCCCTGAGTACTTGGAGATATTTTGTGACGGCTCCATTAGATGAAAGGCCCCACCAAAAATCCTGCACAGATGCCTCCCCTGCCTCCTCAGCTGAAGGTGTGGTGTTAAGCGGATGATGGGAGAGACGTGAGAGGAAGAAAGCACCCTTTTCATTTCATTTCTGCCTCTCTAGTTTACGTGGGCGCGTTTCTCCTATTGCCCAGCATGCTTCCTCTTCCCATGGCGAGGGGGTTGTTTGTTTTTGTGGGCAGGCTGCCTTATTGAGGGCAGGGGGTAGAGCGAATGGGAGGGAGGGCCTCCGTTCAAACAGATGATTAGAGAAAGTGGAGCTGCCGTTGATGTCCTGAAAGCAAATTCCTCTCAAAACGAATGCAGACCAAAAATACTCCACCAGTGTGTTCACGTTCCTTTGAAGCCTACAGATGCAACCAGAGTAAAATAGCAAAGCATGTTCTAACACCGCCTGCACCTCATGGTGTCTCAAGCCTCCACAGTGCTAATTAATACCTAAACCAAGATGTTGGTGGTTAGATCAGATGGCGAAATGATCGGCGCAAGAAGCCTATGAACGTCTCAGTCTCCTCAGATCTACAGCCAGCCAGCGTCCTGGTGTGGGAGAGATCTGGTCACCATGGGGATGAGACAGACTGTATTATCTGCTCAGTGGCTGTCTGGCACAAGGGATTGCTTGACGGAGGGATGGACAGGCAGGCAACAGGATAAGACATGTCCACCTATAACATCAGAGGCAGTGTTTGCCATCTATGATGTCATGTGATATGTTGTGTGTGCAGTAGTGTGTCAGCGTGGATGAAAATTCTGCCTCGTGTCTTTGACGACGAAGCGTCTTAAAGCAGGATTCAACTTTTTAACTTCAAAATAACTCCAATATTAGAGTCTGTCTGTGTGTGAGCCCGTGGTGTTTGCTGAAATTGGTTTTTCAGTGATGCTGGCACATTTTCAAGGTGTGTACCTTTTGCTGTGTGTTAGAGGGCAGCCATGACCTTTTCTGGCAACAACAGGGACATCAAAGCAGAAATTATGGAGGAAACCAGAAGAAACTAAAAAAGCATGAGGCTAAACAGGCAGCACATCAGGGTGAATGCTAGCGTTGCTTCAGATGCCACAGTCTCAGACATTTCAAATGTATACAGCACTGTGAGGGAGGATGGCAGGACTAATGATACACTGCTAGTTTCAAGGAGAAATGCTGCAGTTGTTGCCTTAAAGCAAATTTTATGCCTTAATTGAAGTTTTTCTCTCTTTCTCTCTTGCAGGTATTCCTAATAACATTGGTCCAGTTAGTAAGTACACGTTACAAAGGAACTCTATGAATGCTTGATGCTTTGCTTTGCCTATTGAGCCACCCTTCACCATACAACCCTGAACTTGGTGCCAAGTGTTCATTTCTGATTCCAATCTTCCTACGAAAGATCACTCAACAATTGTTCAGTAACCTTGTTTTTTGGAAAGACAGACAAGCAAATAGCTGCGGGCTATATTGTCATGATGTGGGCTTCTTAATTTACTTTATCCAGACTCAACTCAACCAGATAACACTTGCCTGGCTCTGCATGCAGAATGTCATTTGTTTTTTTTTTCTTTTCTCCCATGCATTATAAATAAATGGCATCTAGACTTTATTAAAGTGCCAAGACCTCTCTGGCAGTATAATGTCACAGGAGGTCATTTTAATATAAGCCGCAAGCGCCTCGGCTGGTATTATCTTCGTCAACCAGTAGCCCCTTAGGAGGGGGAGGAAGAAGAGAGGTGCCATGTCTCAAGTTACCCCTGCCTGGAAGGCTGTGTGATGCAGGAACCATCGGACTGTATTGAACAAGTCAAAGTGCATTCACAGCCCGGCTCAATTCTCTTTATCTTTTTTCTCATTGCCCTGTTCTTTGCGAGTATCTCCTGGGGCGGCGGATTGATTAGCAAATCGCCCCCTCCCTGTCTGATCCTGGACAAACAGAGATGGGCTGAGCGTTACAGAGACATGCACGTTTTTTTGATAATTGGCCCCAGTGATCAACTTACCTGTTACATGATAATAACAACAGCTGTATGTAAAGTCGTTTTTACTGTAGCTGCAGTAACACTTGCGCATACACTGGAATTTGTGATGAATCTCATTATCTTCATCCATGTAGCGTACCTTTAACAGCAGTATGTGCTAATTAGTTTTCATGAAATAAATTTAGGTTTAGACATATGTGTGTAAAAAAGATACATCATATCGTCAATATCCTCCCAGCTGGCGTCCAACCAATATTAGGTTGAACTTAGGTTGTGACGTTGGGTGACCAAAATTAAAAGTCAGATCAGTAACATTAATTTGACATTGAATAGTGACGACAGATGAGCTTGTTATTTTGTTGGTGTTTAGTTGTTTCGTTAAGCAGTCAAAATGTAACAACTTCCAAATCACTCATGCAAATGCCAGCTTGACGTAGAATAATGACATTTAGTCGTACATTAAGGGGATCAAAACCCAACGTCTTCATATTGTGTAAGAGTCCATCATCTTTCTGATGTCATATCGATGTCAAATGCCAGCTGGACAAAGAAAGACGACTGACCTTTAGCAGTAAGACGTGGTTATTGGCTTTCATCAAATAGTTTTAGTTTAGATAAAGGTGTAAAAAGAGACATCATATTGTGTGTATCCTCCCAGCGAGCATCCAGTCAGTAATTGGTTAAATTTAGGTTGTGACGTTTGGTAACCTAAAAAAACAGCCAGAACAACGTACACTTTAACCAGTAGAAACACAGAACGATCTGCTGCCGTAGACAACTGTATGACACCACCCAAGCGTTTTTAATATTTCCTCAAGGGATGGTAGACAACGGCAGCATTTCTCCGACCACGTAGCGAGCCACAAGCTCCACAGCTTCTTTCAGACTGATAGGTTTAACGTTATCTCCATTATTAGAACCAAACGACAGCTGTTGCTGTTTCAGAGCTGAAGGACCAGCGTTCTAAAAGTAACGAAGTAACTGATGTCTTGTTTGAAAATGTACTTAAGTATTTGATTACTCAAACAGCAAACTAACGCGTTAGGTTACTCGTTACTGCATAAAGTAATCAAAGTACTCTAATACCAACTCTGACTAACTCTCAGCATAAAAATAAAAAACAGTTCGCAAATTGTAAAACTATTTTTTAATAACTGCTTATTTTCAGATATTCAAACTATAATTCTAGTGGCTTTCTCTCACTCATTATCTAATTGATGCTTAAGTGTTACCGAGCCAAGTCAAATCACTCAGGGACACATGGACGACACATGCACTCTTGTTTTCATCATTTAAGGGCTAAGACGATGACTGGGCAAGTTTCCCAAAACGTGCTGTGTGAGGCACAGGGTGAACACAGATTATTCCCAGGTGTTTTTTTAATCAGGCTTTAGAGTGGAAGTGAACACTGGTTGTAAAGTCTGATGCTATGTCATGAGTCAGAAATGGACATGTGGCCGAGAAGACCAAACCACAACCCCTCATCCCCACCTCCCAATCTTCCACTGCTTGCCTCCCTCACCACCTTCTCACACCTTAGAAATAATGCGTCCACTTCATGCATGGCCTGACAAGAGCTTAGTGTGTGTGTGCGTGTGTGTGTGTGCATGCTCCTCGTATATGCTGTATATACATGCATACATATTCACATCAGTCCTTTCCGTCCCATCCAAATGCCAGGCCAGACCATGTCCAAAGGCTGTCCTCAAATCCTTTACGGGGAGAGTGTGCATGCTGATAAGTGTGTGTGTGTGTGTGTGTGTGTGTGTGTGTGTGTGTGTGTGAGCGTGTGAGCGTGTGTTTTGGGTGGGAGGGATGTAGAAAGGACACTCTGACAAACCAAAGTCTTCACTTCTCATCCAGATTGGCCCACAGGGATTTAGAGTTCTCACGAGTGGCTGTCTTGTCACAGCAGCCTCCCAAAGTACCGGCAAAACACTGAAAACTAAACACACTGAAGAGGATGAGGAATGTCTCCAGTGCGGACACAAACCAATTTAATGTCTGCGTTATTAATACAGTAAGAACAGCATGGACAACAACAAAAAAAAAAAAGGTTAGGAGGTCCTTCAGGTTGTTAAATGGACTAGAAGCAAAGCTATTGTGGAAAAAGAAAGAAAGCACTTTTCATGTTGTTGTTTGAAGGTAATTGAATTCCTTATTGACTTTTCTCAATTCTATTTCAAGTTTATTAAGCCAGGCAGAATTGCCTAATGCAGACCATTAAAGTGAAATTAATATTTTAAAAAACAATTCTGGCTCCGCAAGATTGCATTTCATTATGGGTATGGCATTGATTAAAATCCGTCACCACTCATTTAGCTCGCCTTACCTGAATATTCCCCATAACAAAATAATTAATGGAACCCAGATGTGTATTACATCCAATCAATTCCCAACAAAGAATAATTAAAAATGAACTTACTTTACCAATTAGAGGTTATAGATCCGGACAGTGCGGTTTGCTCATCTGTGCTTTTTTTTTTTTTTTTCCTTCCTCAAATGATGCATACTTTGTGTTGTCGTCAGAGATTAATTGCTCGTGTCCTCGCAAGTCAGTTTTGTTTCTTTTAACAAACAGCTCCACCGCTAAGTGCTTAACAGAGCAACAGAGGATCTAAATTCAGATAAAAAAAACAAGAGACTTGACAATTTACGAGCCGTAAGACCCGAGTTTGAGTGGTGATGTGGTGTGCCCTTTTTTCTTAAGCTCTTTATTTGTTAATCTGTCATTTTCAAAGAGCCTCTCATCGAGTGACTCAAGTGACTTCAACCCACTGGAGATGTCGCAGTCATCACCAATGCCAGAATCCCCCAGCAGGATCAGTTGTGAAACATTTTTTGGGGAGATAAAAACAATGAAAGAAAAGGATGAGACAGGAGATACTGCATGATAGTCTTTTGTTCAAGCAGCTTGAAATCAATGCCTGGTATTGTTAGGGGGGCTTAAAAGTGATTGTCAGTGTGTCGACATGCCAAGCTGAAAGCTAATGTATTATTTAATTTTATAAAAAAAAAAAAAAAAAAAGGTATGTCACAATTTATTCAGATTCTTTCTAAAAGGATTCAGCCTGAGCAGCAGTCTGGTATTCGATTCACACATAGGGTAATAGGCTTCTTGCCAAGACGCCACTGGATGTTAATTACCCAAGATTGCATGATTCATGGAGTCAATAGCAAAAGGACAGAAAGATCAAGTGAAGAGATGAAGGGGCACGATGAGGAAACTTATCCGTATTCCTCCCTTTGCTTGAGTCTTCTCCATTTCCAACCGCAAAGTATTTCCCTGACACGGAAATACGGACTTGTATGTAATTATGAGGTTATGCTACCCACAGCAGTCCGTCATTCCAAGTCCCAACACCTGCCATTATTTATTCATTGTTATTCCTCCACCAGAAATACACTGTAATTAGATATTGATTACATAGTCGATGTGATGAATTAAACAAAATGCCCCCTCACTTCTTAATTTGCTATACATAGTTTAGACTCGCTTGCATAAATCATGACTTAAATACGAAGTTAAGGAGGGTTTTTATCTTCTTTTTTTTTCTTCAGTTTTTCACTCATCATTGCCATCGCCATAAACATACACATACACAGCAAGCCCATGGGAGTCAAACAAATTACATACAACGTCTCTCCAATGTCCTTAATGGGTCTTTGGATGCATTCTCTTTGCTCGTCCATGTCAGCCCTGCCCTATTGTATTTGCTGTTTCCTTATTTACTGATTTGCTGGACATGTCCGTGTCTCCAGTTGTGTGTGTACACTACCACGTAGTCCCCCCCCCCACCCCCCTTTAGACTATCTGTTAAGTGCATCACATAAGTGCACATGAATAACTCCTGGTTTCTTTCAATTGCACGCAGTTCGGCCGAATGTGTCATCCCTAGGTGTCGCTAACCGAAAAGAAGGTAGGCATCTAAGAATATGCAACAACTATGTTTTTTCACAGATTCATTTATCTCGGGGTGTTTGCATAGAAGCAAAATATCACTCTTTGGTAGCTATAAGTGTATGTGGGTAGTGTCTTCCCCCGTTTCCAATCTTGGTTATTTTTCTGACAAATCAAAAAAGCATCCTCAGTCTGCTTGTCTTGCTCATGATAAAGGGTTTTGGCTCCTTCAGTGGGGGCTTGTGCATTCACGGGGCACTCATGTTGCAACACGCTGCAGTGCCGTACATGATCCTCTCAATGTGTGCTCTGTACATTTATACATACACACTCGATTATAATTAAGTGCAGAGCTTCCAGGGATTCTCGGTCCCATCTTAGCGAATCAGGAAGAAAAGCAGGAGAGGTTTCACTGTGGATTTTTTATGCAGATCGATGTTAGGCTCATCTCAGCTTAATCCATCGTTCAGATGTGATGTGCAGCCACCTCGCAAACAACTAGCGCACAACCACTCAGCTCTGTGTTTCCATGACTGCAGCCAAGCGCACACAGTGTATGTGTCAGGGGCTTATGTCACTCAGTACAATGGCAGAGGCTGGGCCTATTATTTCTTTTTCCCACTGTTTGTTTTATGACCGGAAAGGAATCGAGGGATTGATGTGTTCACTGCTAGCCAGTTTCCTTGCCCACGCTCCTGTGCACAAATTTATAGGGTGAAAATTCTTGGCTGGCCTCCACCGAGGTGGAGAGTAGTTTGTCAGGGGATAGTTTCTGTCTGGGGAAACATACACTGAGGCTTTTGAATTATACAAAGCACTTGTTAATGAAATGAAGCATAAAAGAGGGACCATAATATTTGAATTGTTCGGCATCTAAGGCATTTGTAACAGATGCTGCTACAAGCAGCCAACTTCAGTTGGCAATGTCACTCCTTATTTCCCAATGCCATCATTCATCATTACTGCGTATGTTTCTTTTTTTTCCTACAGTTACATTTATTATTAAGCATGATGCTCAGTATTCTTAATTCTCTGACATTCCATGTTTTTTGTTTAATTGCAATATCATGATTTTTTTTTTGTTTGTTTGTTTGTTTTTCTTCTTTTAATTTGTCTAGTAGCTCCTCAGGTTGCATTGTCCACTGCCCCTTCCGTCCACGTTGCAAACAGCAAGCGAGGTAGGAGCTGGAATTCATACACTGCCCCCCAGATAACACCCAAGCCTTCTCACTGTATGAACTGATCTTTCTGTTTAACTGTAAGCCCCCTAACCCTTGCAGCACTAACCTGATGCTAGAGCACTGTGTGTCCATGTCTCCAGCTCAGTCCTGGACTGATGGCTTTCACTGTACAGGGCACATTGAGGATTCATTCGTCTATGGAATTGTTTCTAAACACTATAAAAGTCCCTTGGAATCATATCTTTTTCAGTGCAAATAAAGTGGGTGCTTGAAACTACAACTATTTTTGGGAAACGTGTTTCAGAGACTCAAGACTTTTTATTCCCCGTGCGTGCATGATTTATGACCTTAGCCTATTTCTGGAACGGAGAGATTATTTGTCTTCTGAGAGTATGTCTGCGAGAGTGAGGCCTCTAATGTAGAAGATCTTAGCTTACACTCCAACAAGACTTTCAGCTTTAGGTGAAAGGTAGAGTGGACTAGACTTCCTGCTCCTTCATTTCCAAGCCTTGTCTGGTTGTTAGCGGCGGACACAGAGACCTGACCTCAATACAGATCCTTAATAACCACAATCCCTTGGACGAAAGCCCCGTCCACCAGCCCCCTATTCTGGATCCGTGGGCTTTTCTGTCCGAGCAGCTGCCAGTGGGGCTTAAGGGTCACATCTGTCTACGCTGTGACACGTGGTGTCAGTGGTCACTCCGTGTGGCAGACTGATCCTCACTCGGAGAGTACCCAGCTGGGGCTGCACCCCTCCCATCCTGCACCCCTTAGGCCAGGGCTGCCAGTGAGTATCACAGACTGCAGCAGGAGGTTTTACAGTCCAGCCACAACTCTATACGTCTAATTAATCATGACACAGCACTGCATAGCAGCCGGTGACACACTCTCTCAGTGCAACTCAGCATACGCTCACTTGCCTTACCGACTGCTTTCAAAGACCGTATAAGTTAGGTTGTGATAAGCCTTTAGAAACAACTATCAAGCCAATTTGTTGGATGACTCAAGGGTTTCTCAAATTTGGAATTCATCGTGCATTTCATTACAGAGGGTTGTGATATGAAGCGCCATTACTTCAAACCATATGGACCATTACATTCAAGAGATCAATTAGACAACAACTCTAAAACTCCCTAAACACCATTCCCTGAGCTGAGAGATCCATTTCATTCATGGTTTGACCTGCCTTACGCTGTGTTGTGTTCCCAGTGTGACCGTGTCTCTGTGTCTTCATTTCGGAAGCCTTCCTTGCCTCGTGTTGTGGTGTGCTTGAAGTGATGTGACCTCTTCGAGTTCTTCTAACGCCGTGCTTTTTTATGTGATGTCTTCTAACTCTGGCTGTGCCCATGTCAGACTAATCACCCTCCCTCTCATCACTTCCTCAACATCTCCTCCCTCACAACGCAGCCTCCATTTCTAACCTTGCGTGCCATTGTGCCTCGCTCAAATTCTTGCTAACCCCACCGCCGTAGCACTCGCAGCAACAGCAACAATGCCATCACTCCCTGACGCGTCTCTCTCTCTTCATTTCTTTCCTTCTTTCTTTCTCTTTCTCCCCTCTCTCCCCTTCACACTCTCTTTGCAAGACTGCGAATGCTTCGGCCACTCCAACCGATGCAGCTACATCGAGCTGCTAAACACCGTCATTTGCGTGAGCTGTAAGCACAACACTAGGGGCCAGCACTGCCAGCTATGCAAGCTGGGCTACTACCGCAATGCTTCGGCAGAACTGGACGATGAAAATGTGTGCATAGGTTAGTCCCCCACTCGGCACCTTTCACTGCCACCCTGCTTTTACACAAACACCTTCCTCGTCTCTCCTCTTGTCTTTGTCTCCTCACCAGAGAATGTGTCATCTGTCATCTCCCTCCGCTTCATCATCCACACCCTCCTGCCTCCATGACTTTCAGTGGTCTCCACATCTTCCTGTTTTGCTTCTTCTGCTTTCGCACAGGGCGAAGTGTTTTATGGAAGACGCTCGTCATTCAGCTTTAGAAAGACATACACTATCACAGTGCTTGAGTGGTTTTGGTCATTCCTGTCAGGCATGATTTTAATAACTGCGGACTGATCGGGGTTGATGCAGTTTTACAGTTAGCTAGCTGCTAGCTTGTTTTTTTTTTATGTCCTAGGTTATGTTACAGTTGGTTTAGAGCTGCTAGCTCATATTTACTGATGCAGGTTGGTAAGTTACAGTTGGTTTCTAGCAGCACATTCTCACTCTGACCTCGTCACATGTTTTGGTCTTGGACTTTCAACGTGGAGATCCGAAATGCAAGGTACCCTCCGTGTGTTGGTTGTTGACGTTCTGGGACACCGTGTCAGGTTCTGCCTGGTACATGCATTTTCTGTTTTCAAGATACACTTCTGTTCTGTTACAGGAAATTTACCGTTCGCACAGAGTAAAAATAAACACACTCGCACAGAGTAAAAATAAACACACTTTGTCAATGCAATACTGCCAAGTAAAAAAAAAATTCCCCTTCAACAACAAACGCACGTGGTTGGGTTTACGAAAAAAACAAGCAGGGATTAGCTGTACAATCATACAGGTAGGGAACACCGTCCTCCTGCGTTAAAGTTGGTGATTGTTGGACCCATCCACCGCCACGCCTGCCCACTGTATTCGGACTTCAGCCACCTTTACTTTCATTGTTGTCCCGCCACATTTCCTCCTGACGCTCCTGAGCGCCGCTAAACAGCCGCGTATAGCCAACTTAAAAGAACCGCTTTTTTCGTTGTACCCATCACCGAAAGTCACTGACCAAGTGCCTTGGACTTGGACGGCTTCAGAGTGAGACAAGGTTGTTTCTAGCTGCTAATTATTTTTCATAGATGTAATGCTTGTATGTGACAGTTGGTTTCAAGTTGCTAACTTGTATTTAAGGAGCATAAAGTTACTGAGCCAAGCACTGACTTAAAGCTAGAATGAATGAATAGAGCATGTGTACAAACTAATGGAAACACCTAAAACAGTCTGATGTCCGTACATTAAACGTGAAGCTAGAGTCAGCAGCAGGTTAGCATAGCTTTGCAAAGACTGGAGATGGAGAAACAGTTAACCTGGGTCTGTCCCACTGACTGTATAAAAGAAGTGGACGTAGTGGTACTGCAGTTTCATCTTAGAACGTTGGCCCTGTGATTGTGTGCTTTCAGTTCATGAAAGCTGGCCGAAAATTTCCACATTCAGTTTTACTAAAAGACATTCTGTGGAGTTGTCTGCTCATTTTTTCCACTAAGTACATTTTAAGCCTCTTTTGGAAGCTAACTTTGCTAGCAGCATGTATAGTGTCCTCAGACTCTCAGTCAGCTCCTCCCCTTGCTCCCCCCCAGCTCCACCCTCTCGACCAAATATAGTCACTTTTCCAAAAAAAAAAAAAAAATGTCGACGCCCGAAACGCCAAACTCAAGGCTTCAAGTCCACAAACCAATGAGTGACGTCACAGTGGCTACGTGCTTCTTTTATACAGTCAATGGTCTGTCCATAGGTAATAAAATCCTATTAGCCTGTATCTGCTTGGTTTCTGTTTTACAAAAACTGAATTGTTAAAGTGGTTTTGACAGTGCCAGGCTGGCCTTTTCCCTCTGTGTCCCATCCGAATGCTGATATCTCCCAAAATGTCATATTAAGTAACTTTATCATTTGAGAACAAGGGACTCGCCTGTGAAGACGGTGTCATGATGTCAAAGTTAAAAGGCCATTTTCATCTGGTGTTTCTGTTATTTTGTCCATGACCTTTATGCAGACATTCATACACTGCATCATCTGTTTTTCTCGTAAAAAAAAAGTGTGAAAATTGCATTTCACATAGCTCCCAAGGCAATAGACTGGTTCCCTATTGGATTCTTTAGCTAGTATGTGGAGTGTGAGTTCTCAGCGCTCAGTGCCAGGTGCGTTTGTGAGTCCTGAGGGGGGAGTCTGACAAGCAACAAGAGTTCTGAGAGAAATGTCGCAGGGAAGTCACACCGCCAGTCAGAGGTGCCACGCAAGTGCATATGTCATATACATGAAATGGCCTCAAGAGTAGCAGCTGAATCCCGTCACAAGGCGTTAAGAGTCACCGAGGCGTTACCTTATGCCAAAGTCGCCGTCACCCTGCCTCTCTCTCGCTGACCCCCCCGTTTGTCACTTGCCGTCACCTCTCTCCTTTTTCCTGACCCTCGGATGTCACTCGGGTGCAGCCACGTGCAGCCAGCGCAGCCACAGAAGGTGCAATGTGATGGTCAGAGACTGTCAAAATAGGTGTCACTTTGACTGCAGAGTGCTCCAGTCGCTGCGGAAAGCCAGAAGGTCAGTTGAGCGTAGGACACCAGAGACTTGACAGGTTGTTTTGTTCGGAGGGTTTTTTTTTTTTTAAGGATATTCCAAATCTAATTGAGGCTAATGAGCATTTTTTTTCTGTTAATGAGAAAGAGGCGTTTTAGGATTATGCGAAATTCTTAGACAATATTTACATCCCTTTGAAAATAGAGAGAATTAAAGAACATATTACAACAATGCCCATTTCAATGTGCTTTTCTCTCATTCCTCTAAAACTTTAACATTCACTCTTTGTCTTTGTTTCTTTCCATTATCCATCTAAACCCGCTCATCAAACTTTCCGTCTCCTTTTTCCATCTTCTCCTCTCTGTACCTGTATGAATGAATCAGATTTTAGTAAAGCATGTGCCGATTAGCCCACTTTCTTCATCTTAAATCAAAGCTACTGATAATGCTTTGCATATTTGCTCATTGCATATTGTACAGCCATGTAACAGTAAAATAATTTCTACAATAATTACAAATATGCTGTGATGAATACAAATTGTTCATGCATCCCTGAATCATTCCTTTCTCATTCTGTCTCCATTACAGTTGAAATGGTAGCATTTCTTCCTGTATGAGTCTTTAAATCTATTTTTACTAGTTAAAAATAATCAAGCGTCTTGTTGTTGTTATAGTTGAGCTTATAATTGAGCTCGAGGAATGTGGTCCGCGCTGTGAAAATCCTAGACGTGTGCCGGGAAGTCAAAGCACCACCCTGTTTCCAGCCTGTGTGTGTATGTGTGTGTCTTGTTTTTCCAGAGTGTAATTGTAATCCCTTTGGCTCAGTCAGTGATCGCTGTAATGGCACAGGATTTTGTATATGTAAGGAGGGCACTACAGGGCCTAAGTGTCAGCAGTGTCTACCCGGCTATTTGTGGGACGATGGCTGCAAATGTAAGTAGAACCACAAACCTCCCCAAGCAGCTCCCGACTGTTCTCTCCCTCAGCTCTGTCTCTCTCTGCTATCTCTCTCTGATATCTCCTCTCTCTGTGTGATTCCTGAGCTTTGGCTGGAAGAATGTGCTGCACATGCGCAGGGTTTGCTGTCTTGACAAATACAGACCTAACCCATAACATGAGCTAACCCAGTATACTAAGCCATTTGATTCACTAACTGAACCTGCATTTCACACTTGCTGCGGCTGCAATGTAACAATGTAATACCAGCAGGTGCCTTATATGGCTCAATAGAGAAAAGGCAATGGCATGGCAGGACGCATGCTGCTCGGTAACTCAGTTATCCAGCCATGTCGCACACCAACAAAACAACAGCTGAGTCAATATTGACTGCTTGACAGGCTGCCTGTGATCTGTTTGAGTAGCCATCACCCCCTCGCCCATCCACAACAGGACAATGTCATCCAACACTAACATTTTCCAAAGGAGAACGCAGGTCATTTTGAGTTCCAGCCCATTTATTACTGTCTACCGTTTATATTTCCCCCGGCCATTTTACAATGCATGCCCTGTGTAGTCATTTGTTTTCAAATGTCACCAATTTTTCATTGTTTTTTCCGAGTCAAACTTCGGTGACAAACCTACAGGAGGAAGCCGTAATAAAGTCCACACCTCATGAGGAAGGATTTTTAACTCTTTGACAGTTAAAGAAAGAACTTTGAGACACAAAACCAACAAACACTGTTTATGCTGCATATGTACTTTTAGTTCGAGAGCAATGATTCAGCCTCTTTGGAGCGCTCTGACCAATCTTGTGCTGGTTACAAAACTCATAACTTATCGTCAGACCAGCTGATAATTGCTGCTAATCAGCATTTGACCAACCATGACCCGTCTTTGTGTCACTGTTTGCAGCTGTGATTAAGTTGCTTCAGATTTATAGACCTTTGTCACAAGGTGATGACATCTATTTGCCTTCCTCCTGTAGCTCAACATTAATCTCTGTCCCGGCTAACAAAGGCGTCCTAAATAAGGCACCTCAACATTGTTAGGTGACATGATTTTGAGGGATTAGTTTCTACTGGTGGCCTCTATTTCTTCCTGTGGATGTAAGGTGATAGCCAGTGTAATATTATCATGAAGAATGTCAGCAATTAGTGAAAGTTTTGTCTGCTTCCACTGACATATTCAACAAAGCCCGAAGCCTGAAACATTTTCTGATCCAGTCAGAGGTATGTGAATGGTACAAGGTATATGAAAACTCAGGCAAAGCAGCGTAAATGCAAAACATAAACTTTGAGAAAAGATAAATGATGGCTTTACCTATTTTGTATTGAATTATTCAAGCAAGGAAAGTTTCAATAGAAGGAAAATTATTTTTATTTTTAAGTATTGCAACAATGTGAAGAAGAGGAACCACTTGGCCTTGGATGAAAAAGCATCAGGTTTCAGGAAAACTTCTGTCAGACTTCAGACAAAACAACTTCAGAAAAAAGGTCTCAGATGCTTACATATTTAAATATATGTGAACTGTACAGTAAAATTAGATAGGGCTGTTGAATAAGAAATAAAAAATGGGAGCCCAATTCTGTCAGCGTTGTGTAGCAGTTAACGCCAGCACAAACATGCTAGCGTTAGCAAAAAACAGAATAAAACAGCTGTCCCCATTATCAGGGTCTTTTATAAGCTCCTCATATTCCTTCACTTTGTCCATTTCCTGAAATATATATGAATCAGTTACTCACCAATTTAACAAAACAGCCATCATTGCTACTAATGAGGCTAATGTTACTGAAGCTAGCCACACACAATAGTATTAGCCAGTCACCATTTTAAAAATCTAAAATGAAGTTAGGTCCCCTGCTACATTTGATCATAATCCACATTTACAAATCTAACCATGAATCAGTATATCTTGACAGCGGCAGAAGTATCAAAGAGAAAAGAAAAAGAATGCCTAAAACTACTATCGTGTTTCCTTGCTGCCAGCCACCTGCCAGGATTGTTGAGGTTGCAACTTGATGATGTCATTGTTTTCCCTGCTAACACTGATGGATCTTGATAACATATCATGTATTCCCTGCTAATCAATAAATAAATAAGCCGTTTTTTATGAGACCAATCTTTTTGAGGCCATTCCGTCTGAGGCCATTTTTTTCTGAGGCAGTTTCACCTGAGACCTTTTTTTCTGAGGCCGTTATGTTTAAGACCTTATTTTTTAGGCCATTTTGTCTGAGGCCTTTTCATCTGAGATCTTTTTTTCTGAGGCCATTTCGTATGAGACCTTTTTTCTGAGGTTGTTTCAGCTACGACCTTTTTTTTTCTTAGGCCGCTTCCTCTGAGACCTTTTTTTTTTTAAAGTTGTTTCTTCTGAGGCCATTTCGTATGAGACCTTTTTTCTGAGGTTGTTTTAGCTACGACCTTTTTTTTCTTAGGCCGCTTCCTCTGAGACCTTTTTTTCTGAGACCGTTTCATCCGAGACCTTTTTTTCGGAGGCCGTTTCATATGAGACCTTTTTTCTGAGGTTGTTTCAGCTACGACCTTTTTTTTTTTCTTAGGCCGCTTCCTCTGAGACCTTTTTTTTCTGAGACCGTTTCGTCCTAGACCATTTTTCTCTCAGACTGTTGTGTCTGAGACCTTTTTTCTGAGGTTGTTTCAGCTACGACCTTTTTTTTTTTCTTAGGCCGCTTCCTCTGAGACCTTTTTTTTCTGAGACCGTTTCGTCCTAGACCATTTTTCTCTCAGACTGTTGTGTCTGAGACCTTTTTTCTGAGGTTGTTTCAGCTAAGACCTTTTTTTCTGAGACTGTTTTATCTGAGACATTTTTTTTTTCTGAGACTGTTTCGTCTGAGTCCTTATTTTTGAGGCCACTTCGTCTGAGACCTTTTTTTCTGAGGCCGTTTTGTCTGAGACCGTTTCGTCCGAGACCTTTTTTTTGTTAGGCTGTTTTGTCTGAGGTTGTTTCGCCTGAGACCTTTTTTTCTGAAACTGTTTCATCTTCAGTCTAACAGAGGTTTTCCTGAGACCTGATGCTTTTTCATCTAAGATCTGACACCTGAGGATGTCCTAAAATGGACACTGTACCTACAACAGATTTTCGTGTGAATATTAAAAAAAGAAGGACTTCCATGATTTAGCTAGAACATTTATGTTAAGAATACCATACAACATTATATATAATCAATATCATGTTGGACAGCGAGGCTGTGATGTCAGTCCCTCAAAATTACAGAACAAAGGCTTTTTAGGAGATGCTATTTGCTTTTGGTGTTCAACAGTACAAGGAGAAATTCATCATCAAAGAGGCAAAGAGATCAGAGTTTTCTGCTCTGACTGCAGCCACAATAGACCACAGTGCACCATGGGATGCAGCTTCCAGTATACACCAGTGCTTAAGTAAATAGGAGTGCATTGAGGGTTCATTATGATTGAAATTCAGTGTAAGATGAATAATCTATTTTAGCAGTTCCTCACACAGGTGGATGTTCATTGAAATGCACTGTTTCTGACTAATATATTCAGCGTGTGTAGTGTGACTACACACTGTCAGCACACACACCTGTTTCTACACACACATACACAGTGTAGAGGGGAAGGCATGGGTTGGTACGGCGAACCTACAAACTCACTAAAGGCTGTGGTGTACAACAGCAGTTATTAAATGTTTACAAGTAACAAGGAAAGTAAAAAAAGAAAGTGAAAAGAAAAAATGTTTCCGTGAACGGCCGAGTCAAACAGATGGGAAGTCACATACAGCGAGACGGAGCACAGCATGGATCAGTGGTTTTATTTGTCAGATTAGCAATGAAGCAGTGATTAGAAAATCAAACAAACATTATTGTGTGAAGTATTTGTATATTCTTCTACTAACTTCTACGCCTCAGACTTTTCCCTCTTCCTATAACGAGACTGAGGAGGTTTACTGCAAATTTAGAAATCCAACCTGGGAGCGTTTTATTTACACGAAAGACATGTATGCTTTTGTGAATTAATTAGAATTTAGTGTGTTCGTGTTTCTCAATTTAAGCATGTTTTACTACATTTCCCAGACTACCTCTCAGAGATATAAGGGTGTTCTCTGTGTTGTGTTTGTGTGATGGTAATAACAGTGGTGTAGTGTAATATTCAGCCGTGGTGAAGACTGCACAGGGTTTTACACTCTGCTATACTGACAATCTGCAAATATGAAAGCTCTGACTGCATTGCTTTATGGTCTGCTGAAACTGCAGCAGAGAAAATGAGTATTTCTGCCTCTGCTATGGATTTCTCCGTGTATTGTTGTTGATGTTTTAGTTGCAAATAAATCCCTTACTGCTCTGGCAATAACTTAAAAAGCCAGTTTTTCAAGGGAATTAGAAAAATAACTTTAACAAGTGTGTCCAAATGGTAAAACACACATCACTGTTTTAACATTGGCTGCATGAAATGTTTTCTACACAAAGTTGAAAATGGGAAACCCCTGAAATAATGCCTGCCCAAGAAGCTACTGATGCTGGAGTTCTTCCTCGACTGAAATAGTTTGAGAACTTTTCAGTCTTGACCTCCCCTTGCTTCCCTCGCTGCTGCAGTATTTATGTGCATGGACAAGACTCGATCTGCTGCAGACTGAAGAATGCAATTAAAACTCAAATCTCTCGTCAAACACATCACAGTCCCCGACAGGCACACCTAGTTCACCGGCCCCCTCTCTAAATATTATCACTCATATCAAAAGCAAACGCTACAAATCTTATCATTTACTGCCTGTGCTGGTTCTGTTTACATGCCGAGAAATGGTTAATGTGAGAGATTGAAGAGAGATAAAGGTGCAGAGCTCTCAGAAGAATTCATCCAACACCAGCTGAGTTTGCAGGCATTCGACACAACTCTTCACTCATCTTTAGAATACCCATCTGCAGTGTATTAATAACATGATGCCCTACGCTGGTTCTCTCTGTGTCCGAGTATCTTTAATCTCATTGACCCTGTCATACGTCTTGGACAAACTTGCCACTGATGTTGTTTTTAAAAAATCAATATGTGTGTTTGATTTTGGACTTTAGCATCGCTTAATTGGCAGCCAATGAAATGCTTTGCCTGCAGGGGTCAGCCACTAACCGAACTTTACTTTGAAGTCAGCTGAACGTGTCATGCAGTGTTGAGCATCATGCATAATTAATATTTAAAGTAGTAGTTTACCTTAAATATAAAAAAAAAATCACACTCACTATGTACATGTAAACATAATACGCGGCAGTGAAAGCAGACAAGGGGCAACTTCCCCTCATTGAAAGTCCTTAGAAAACATTTTCATTTCTGAAGGCCCCGTGCCTTAAAACTACCTCTCTGCACTTCCACTTCTAAAAGAAATAAGCCATTTTGCCCACTTCATATGTTGCTGTATTTGGGCTTAGCCTACTTTCTGGAAGACAGTGAACCAGTTCTGAATTGAGGCTAAATGCAACCTGAGGAGAGAATCCGTGTGCTGAAGATAGCTATTAGCAGTCAGCAAATCCACATTTGGTAGCAGACATTTATTGCTAAGCTGACTCAACTGAATTCATTTGTATTTACATTGTTTTCTGACCACCAAGAAAACTGTAAACGAAGAAAGGGTCATTACATCATGGTGACATGTTTGAATATATATATAGCATTGGTGCCACTTCTATTGAAGTTAATGGGGCAGGCATAGCAGGTCCCTTTATAATCCTTCATATCTGTGGTGTTTTACCTCTGACTGAAAAATGCTTCCACTAAATTAAAAAAAAAAAGACATTCCATGATGTTTACTATCTAAATCTTCGCAATGTTATGGCCTGTCAGACCCTGAAGCCAAGCTAGAACTTGACCGTATGCTACAATTCCTTTCAGTTAGCATTAGTAATTTACATCCGTACTAGTCATCTAGCCCGTATTGATAGATTGATCGTTTTATAAGCTAGGTCCCTGAACAAATACCACACCTCCAGCACATCCCATTTCCGCCAAAAAGTATGCAAGCACGCCTGATACACTCTCTTTCTCTTTGATGCATTTCTCACAGTTTCCATCATTTGAACTATCCACATATTCAGTGTAGGAGTTTGAGGCTCCTTCCACACCTTAGAATAATCTGAGCACAGGTTATAGGGCAACTTTTCAATATTCTAAATACAATTTTATTAAAATTTGGCACCAAGGAAACAAAGTCGAAATAGGCGATTCGTATTCTAACCATTTACCCTGAAATTAGGTAACTAGTGGCACCTGGTGGGTGCTGTTCACATTTGAAATAATATGGAAGAAAACAGACGCCAAAAGTATTGCGGCCATGAATCTTCCTTGTTGGCCTTGGATTTGGGCCGCTTCCGCCTCCTGTCCAAAGTTGAACACTGTGGCTCCACAGAGCTCATTTACCAGCCTCAGAGCTCCAGGGTTCAAGGCTGCGGGGCGCTTTGTACTCATCTGTACTGTACCACTTGTAATTGGAACCCTAAAAGTTTGGTGCCCAACCCTCCTGACAATAATAGGAAACGTTATCTACAGAGCTGGATAAATTTAAGCCCTTCTCAATATTTTCATTTCATTAACAGCTCTACGGTTAATTAGATTTTGATAATCAAATACATGTACAACACTATCTGTTGTAAGGAAAAAAGAGAGATTGGCACCAAAGTGCATTTACGCGCTACACAGTGATGTATATGACTCATTCTTCTTTTATAGTTTCCTTGTTGGCTGCCAGCTCAACCTAGCAGTAGGTGAAGTCAGTTATTAAAGACTAATAAAAGTAGATTTCAGCTAAAACGTACACAGTTCAACCGAGCTGCTCTTCAAGCTCTTGTGGAACCTCTGTAAGCAAGTCAGGTTTGTATCGCCTTCCAAGTAGGAAATGGCGTCCTAAGTACAGTGGGAATCAAATATAGTGCAATTCAAATAACATGTTGTCGCCACAAAGCTTGTTTTGTGTCACATCTCCTTTAGGTGCAGTAAAAGGCTGTAAAATTGCCATCATTTCAAACCTCTTTTCAGACTAGCTTCGTCTTATCATAGCTCCCAGGTCCCTCATGATGTAGCCTGTTGCACATGGATGACCTTGGGATGGTTGTACTTTGAAAAGGTGTGCTGAAGCAGTTATGTCTAGCACATCATTTTAAGTTTTTTATGATACATGTAGAGCACAGACATGACACAAACCACTTTGAATACCTTTACAAATACACAGCCTGTTAGTATTTTATCATGAAAGCAAAGAAGGATAAGATGGATAAGATGAAAGGTCATTGTCTAATTAAAGTAGACTCTCTCGTGTTCTGATCATATCAAGGCCTCTCGGGGAAAAACATGATTCTTTAATTAATACATTGCTCTTCCTTGTCATCTTGAAGGAGAGTTTTTTATGACCAAGTTCAGCTGTCTGATCATGAGGAGAAAGCCAAGTGAGCAGTGGCTTTCCAGGGAAACAAACACTGGTTGCAGTTTTATAAATTGACTCATTACTTCAGTCGCTGCTGAGTGGTTGAATTGGTCATGAAATTGATATGTCAGTTGGAGAAAAAAAGGACGAAGATAGAGTTCAGGTGTCTTATTTGGATCTAGTTGTGCATGGTAATTGGTGAGCTGTGGCCTGAAGCAAAACTTACTGAGCCGAACAGCGGCTCACTTTTCTTCTACAAAACAGACGTGGTACACGGAGTCAATGTTTCTTAACAAGCCTCCCATAAAAGCCCTATTTGGCTATTCCTGGGAGACAGCATGCATCCAATCCTGAGTATTAGGAGAGAGGCCTGATATTTGTTATTGTGATATTTACGTCCCATAGAGTTCATAGATTGCTCACCACATTGTTTTCCACTCCCATAAAGGACTGAAATGGGCAGAAGTGGCCCCTGTGTTTATCACTGTTTATTTGTCTCTGTTGGTTTATTAGTTTGTACGGCGCTGCTTTGTTTGCCTCCAGCTTGCTTGACAGCTTGCCTCCACTGGGAATAGAGTGGCCTCGGTGTCCCAGCTCTAAATATACACCAATTTTCACCTGACGTTCAGTTTGTCTAAAGACAGTGCTGTTCGGGGGAAAGCCTGTCAGGCTTTGAGGATTTCTGTGCAGAAACATCACTGGATGGACGGGGCTTTAATCAGCTCTGGTACTGAAGAAATGGAAACGATAAAAAGGGAATGTGCTCTCATTACAGGCAGAATAATTACGTTTACATTACAAAAATATGATCATGCGTGGGGTTTTTTTTTGTAACTTTTAAAGGTATAATGTTTGATTGCATGTCATGTTATTACAGGATGTGAAAATGTTTTTACAAATGGAGGTAAAATCTGCAATCTTTAGAAATTTAAATTATGCAAGTAAATAAAGGTTTGTCATCACCTTTAATCAGTTTAATTAGAACACTCGGTGTGACGCCATCTTAAAAAATTGTTAGTCGACGCAAGTTTTTCATTGTAAAAGAGGTTATTATTGGATTCTTCCACAGGGGGGCGCCAAAGGTTGAAATCTTTTTAATTCTACACATGGGGGCTTTAACGTGTGTTCTTTTACCCACAAATTTATACCAACATTACTAACCTTATAGTTCTATGGTGTTTTATATATAGTGTCAAATTTAACCTGATGTATTTAGGATGCATGCACTGCAGAGTTTACCTTAAAGAATTTTATATATGTTATATCTATATTAGGGATTGTTTTGCAAATCCAGTATTTTGCATTATGAAATGTTGAAGCAATAGTTCGACACTATGGGAAATCTGCTAATTTGCCTTTTTGCAAAGAGTAAAATGAGAATATTGATAGCACTCTTACATCTGTACAGTAAATATGAAGCTGAAGACAACAACAATGTGCTATTTCTCGGGGGGTTTGTGCCCATTTGTGATTTTTACTTGGCTAGGAGAAGTTACCAAGCAACCAGCAGAGAATCCAGGAAGTTACTGGCACAAAAAACCCTCGTAAAACAGCGAAATTGCGTCTTGTAACTTAAGATTTTGTACGCATTAAACAAAAGAGCTAAGCTAACCGGCTGCTGTCTCTAGCTTCATATTTATTGCACAGCTATAAGAGTGGTATTGATCTCTCATCTAACTTGTGGGAGGAAATTAACTCAGTCTATTTTCCAAAATGTCAAACTATTCCTGTAAAAGTTCAGCCAAATTCAACATGGAATAAAATGTGGTAACACTTTACTTGAAGACAAAAAATGTGAGTTTTTGATTTGTTAGAACAAAACATGAGAGAATTCCTCCTCTCCCTGCAGGATCACTGCAGTTTCATGGTGTCGTCACGGGGCACCTGAGTACATCATTTAATAATCTTACATTTTATATGGTAACAGGCGCTGTTATGATGAAGCTTTGATGCATCACATTATGCTTCAAGTAAAGTGTCACCCAGAAACCTCTTGCCTGTTTGATTCTCACCCCTCTCTCCTGTCTTTACATTGCTCCCACCGCAGCCCGGGTGTGTGACAACGAGCTCCTGCGCTGCCAAAATGGCGGGACGTGTATCAACAACGTCCGCTGCAGCTGTCCCTCAGACTTCTCAGGCCTGCAGTGTGAGAAGCCCCGCTGCGAGTCAGAGCTGGGGGGCTGCGGGGGCCCAGACTCGGGCCAGGCCCCCCTGACGCCTCCATCATCCCCCAGGCTGCTGCTGCTGCTGCTGCTGGGCTCGGCACTGCTGAGAGAGGCCTCCTGCTGGCCCGCCGTGCTCTAAAGAGACCCATGACCTGGGGGGAGTGATGCACTCCCCGCCGCCTCCACCTTAAACCTTCCCATTCCCCCTTTCAGATAATCAAAAACCATTAAACAAGAACAACCATGAGCTTTCTGGACTGTACTGTACTGAGCTTCTCCGCCGCCAGACTCAATGGACACTCGCGCTGACAATAAAGGGAATGTGCCAGACAAATGAGTGCAAAAACTTTTCATTTAATTTCAAAGAATATATAGAAATGAAAAACCATATACTTCTAAAAATGCCAGATATTATTAAAAAAAAAAAGAGCGTTTGCCTAATAAGAGTAAAATGTGCAAAGAACAATGAGACCCCTCCCCTTCTAAGCCATACCAGGTACTTGAGCTCCTTCCAGTTTGAGAAGGGATAACTGAAGATGACAGACTCGTTCACTTCCTCCCTTATTGCCACGGCAACAACAGCTGCGACCAATCAGCTCTCGAACGAGCCGGCAGTGGCCGCCGATCCCCCCGGGACGCTTCTGCGAGTTGATGTTGGCTGGACTGACGCCGAAGAAATCTCAAAGAAACTGTCCCCGCTGAATGGCTGACTGACTGGCCTCTGAATCATAACCGTTATACTTCAACACAGCGACAAACACAAAGAGGAGAACACACAGGAAGCATTCTTTGCTGTCAGTGCATTGTGGATAGAAGGAAATCTGTCCGGACTGCCACTTTGTGACACAAAAACCTCGCCCACGTCGATCCCTCTCTAGCTTTCTGTCTCTCCTTCGAGCTCTCTCTCATCCTCCCTCCTGTTCATCCTCCCTCCCTTTCCTCCCTCCGGTCCCAAACCCCCGACGCCATGCTGCCACAGACCTGTGCTTTCGTGAACGTTACTCTGTAAACCCTTGTTGGTTGAAAGATTCTTTTGTCCGATGTTAGTGATGCACATGTGTAAGAAGCCTCTCCCCTCCTCCTTTCCCCTCTTGCAAAAAGATACTCCAATAAAGCTGTCTGATTCTTTTTCTATCTTAGAGCCGCCACGCTCCGTACGATCATGGTCCGAGGATAGTTTTCACCTGAGCAGACGAGAGGTGCATAGAAAAACATTGGTGTATTTGCAAGTTCTTTTCTCGACAGAGCAAAACAAAAAAAGAGTCATGTAGTCCTTTTGTATCTTTGCCGAACTGTGATTGAAAAAAGGCAACCTTTAATGTATCTATTTAAAACATCCAAACGCAGAAGCAATGGTTTATGGTTTCCTTTTCTTTTGAGTTCCATTTCTTTCACTCACTTATTTTTATTTGTTAATATTACTTTTAGTTGTGCAGTTGATTTTCCTTTGTATTGGCAACGTGCTGGCATCAAAGAATATCAGTTTACATATACAGTATTAATAAAGTGTAATAAAATCCCACCAAAGGACATTATAAATGTTTTGTTCTTGCTTTAACACTTGAGAATTTAAGTGAATAAAAGTTTAAAAATTAAACAGTGTTGATCGTGTGTTGATCGCAGGTAGATGCTTCGCCGGTTGTTGAACTGAGATGTGAATCTTTGTCCCTTTATTTTTAACACTATACGATCGTAGATGGAAGGAGAGACGTTCTGATCGTTCTTAGAGTATCTGCCAACCAAATCCAAGACAAACATTCGTCTAACATCTTAATTTCAAAACCATTTCTAAGACATTTCCTTGAAAGAACCATGAAATTTTGGTGCCAATGACAGTGAGTAACCTATGGGAGTGATTCAGTTTGAGCACAATAAAATTAATAGTGAATAAACTCTTCTTGAAACTCCTTTTCTTTAACAAGGTCTGTGGAGGCAGCTCCATGCGAGGTCAGTACAGTAGCAGCCTAATTATTCAGTTTTTCAAATGACAAACTGAGAAAATTTCAATGGAAAACTAACCTGACCGGAACATTTTTCAGCGTGGGTAATTCGTTGTTGATTCAACTTAAAGGGACAGTTCAGCCCAAAATCAAAAACACATAATTTTCCTTACAGGTAGTGCCGTTTATCAGTCTAGATTGTCTCGACGTGAGTTGCAGAGTGTTGGAGATATCGGCCATAGAGACGTCTGCCTTCTCTTATATAATGGAACTAGGTGGCAAAAAAAGAGCAATGTCTCTTTCCAGATATCTAGGTGAGCTAGCAGTAGATGCACACTGCCTTCTGCACTGTGATACGGTTAGTAGTAGAAGACATTACGCTAGGAGCATCACAAGCCAACCCAACCATGCGGAAGGAAGCGTGCATCTACTGCTAGCTCACCTAGCACCACTGAGCTAGCTAACGTTACAGCTCAGACAAGGAGGACGCAATAAATATTTACATCTCATGCTGTCACGAGCACAAGCCTTTTATCCATAAGTTGATGCCCGCTTCCTGTCTAAGTAGAAAAAAATAGTTCGTACATGAAACTGCTCACAACAAGGTGTGTGGATTATCTTGAGTAACCAGGTCATGATTCCTGGTAAGAGACTTTGCTGTTGAGTTTTTAATTAAATTTTATTTTATGTATTTTTATTTCATTTTCCCTTTTATTTTCCTTTTTTTCTTCTTTTTTCAATTTATTTTATTTTATGTTATTTCCACTGAGCACCACAAGCCAAGTGTCAACTAGTTCCACTACATCCAAGAGAAGGCAGACATCTCTACCGTCGATATCTCCAAAACTTGACAAGTCACACTAAAAAAATCTAGACTGGCAAACAGCACTTCAGGTAAGAGGAAAAATATGTACTGTGACACCTTATTTTATTCAAGTTGAGTGAGCTTAACTGGTTCACATTCTCACAACTAATTTGAAGTCTTTGAACTGTTGATTAAAATTTAGTTTCAGGCAGCAGGGAAGTTTTTTTATACGTTAAACCAGCTTCCAGTGTTGCACAGTGCAGGTTTTTGTTTACTTTCCCTTCATCTTACAGCTGCACAACATATCGAGGCTACATTAACATTTCATCAAAAACAGTAAAAGTAGTAAAGGAACAGAACCTGCATCTCAGGCTCTTTTTGAAGGCTTGGTATGAGAGTCGTAGTGAACGTGCTGTGGCAGGAAGCGCTCTTCATCTCTGGTGTGAGCTACATACAGAAGTTCAGCTGCAGTTTTTAAAGCAACAGCAGCACCTGAGGGTTCAGGTTCACCTTCAACTCTCTGGTGTGTGTCTTACTCCTGTGTGGATGGCATGGGGGGTCTTTTACGTGTCTTTGCCCAGGGGCCCATTGCTCAGATATTGCAGCATTTATTTAATTCTATTGATATTTAACCACTGCATCGATCATTAGGAATCCTGCTTTATGACTTCAATAAAACACTACACAACAGATTCTGCACTGTTATCTAATTTATATGTGAATGCATATTATGCGACAAACACTCGAGGTGCAGCTCAAGAAGTGCTGACACGTTGGATAAACGAACACGCGATCTGTGGAACAGAAACCCCCAACAAGGCCACCCTGACAACACGACGGCATGAAAATCTGTGTATCAGCTTTGGTGATATTTCCGTGCTATTTATCTTGAATTCAATCTGGTAAAGATTTGTTTCAGTGGCATGCATTGTCGGAGGCACTGAATTAAATATTTACAACTATCGATGTCTCCCGGAGAGCCTGTGTTCAAAGTTTATATAGTGGGTCTTGTCAGACACTCGACAGTTCATCCATAACCTGAAATATTCAAGCCGCAGCTCCCGCTAAACAGACGCCATCCTTTTGTTTCCTTAAAAGTTTGACTCAGAGGAAATAAAGGAACTTGTCTTTTTTTACTCTATGGGATGGTATTAAGTAACTGAGATCCCACTTTTTCTCCTTAATGTACCGAGTCCTAGTTTCACACAGAGGAGGCAATGGAACTGGATCTGCAATGTAAACACATTCATATGCTACAGACTAAGTTTAAGCTCTGTAGGAGGAGATAAAAATCTGTTATTTAATCTTTTTGTCCTATTGGATTTTTTTCCCCAGTCTCTCTAATTGCAAATTATTTTATAATGATTTTCTTTTTCGGATATTCTTGCTTGTGTCTGATCCAGAGCCGCCAAGGCAAAATCCCTAAAACAAAAAAAATTAGACATTTATATTTTGAAAAATCTATAGTGTATTTTAGCACATTTACTAAAAGAATAAAAATAAAAATAAAAATGACCTTCTTTATTTTACTGGATTTAGATTTAAGCTGTAAGTGCCGGGGTTTGTTTGCAAAAGTTTTTTAATAAATTGTATGTTTTCCTTAATATTTAATTTAATTTTGTTTTTATTTTAATGAATTTAACAAAAATATTTTTGTCTTTTTTCTGCTTCTATGATGCTTAGTAATAGTCTGAAGAAAAAAGAAATACATTTATACAATATTTCTTTTGTTTGGCACTGCATTTTAAAAAGGTGACACAAAACCATATTCCTCAGTGAAATAAAATGTATTATGTAGAAATGCAATCACATGTAATTACATTTTAAAACAGGAAATGACTATTTACGAGCAACACAAACTAAAACAAAACTCTAAATCTTCCACCACTGTTGTGTGTGTGAGAAGTGCCTGACTCCAGGGACGCTCTGATAAATTCAGTCAAAGTCACTTGTTTGTCAAGGTCCCCTGCAGTGGCCCTAATTTTAACCATGTGTTCAGCCCAGGTGTCAATGCACCATGCTGCGTGGAGAATTAAAATAGAGTTGACGGCGTTTGGGGAGAGGACTTCATCCCAGATATCTCACCTCCAGCAGCTGTTGGCTGACCCAACCATGAAGCATCACCGAAATACCTCAGAGCAAGCCGTCCGCTGCCACTGGATTATCTCCCCGCTGTAATGTGCTTTGTGGAAATGACTGGTGAAAAGTGTTTAAAGGGGCAATGTTATTTTTTATTTCTGCCCTGTGGCAAAAACAGTGTGGCATTTATCTGTGGGGAATCAAAGACTCAACAAAGGCATTTCAGCCACGGAGGCAATGAATTTTTCTTTAGATGTACGCTGTAATTAGCTCAGATGCTCTTGAAACGTAACAACTGTTTGTGTCACTCACAGGGTGCCGTAGCTCACGGGGACAAGTCTCTTTGACAGATTTGTGCAGATAAAAGGTGAGTGTCAAACCCAGGAACACAACTCAAAATGGAGGACTTCTCTTAATCGTCTTTAAGAGAACAAACGCCACACGTTGAGGTGGACTGTGTGTTTCCTGCTGCACAGAGCTTTCCATTCTCTCTTCTGTTCCAACCAGTTCTGAATAGTAAAGCTGATGCCCCACTCTTTCACTGATTCTTGAGGATTTTCCCATTTGCAAGTGAGCCAAACTGCCATCTGATGCATACTTTGTTCTGAAGCAGACTTTAGGGATCTTTATCCATCCACCATGCTTGCATCATTGTGTTTTGGAGTCATACTTCAGCTGTTGGATATTATGCCAAACGCATCACAGGTGACGCAAGAAGGCACAGACAGACATTTTGAGATGGTTAAAATAGAAACCTGCGTACATGTCGTGTTTCCAAAACACAAGGAGTAATCTTTTTGCCAAAATAAGCCACTTATCTGCAGGCTGTGGCGTAGTTTGCAGGAGTTGCTGTAAAACTCTTTGGAGCTGAGGCACCCAATTCAAATGTTTTCACTCCACTGAACTGGCTTTATCATTAGTTTCATAGATATGGATCAGACGGGAGCTTCTACACCTGCTGGTAGGTTCATTATCAGTCCATTAAATGTTTGTTTTTAGGGAGCAGTTTTGTTAGTTTTCACTTTCAAAAGGGTTAGACATCAATAGACCATTTAGGGCCGACCTTACGATGACATCAATAAGTGGTCAGATTTGTTTCATATGTAATTTAACTTGACAAACTTGTGCATTTCAGTAACTTATGTCACAGACAGAAGTCAACGCTGACTTTTGGTTTCACATGAGACACGATTCCTGGTCTCATGGGTGAAAGTCCTGTGTTTGATTGACACATCCACCAACCAGCATCCTCTGTACCCGGACTTCCTTGCTCATTTTGCTGACATCACATCACCTATCTTCCTCCTTTTCTCCCATCATAACTACTACAACCTTTAGAGATTGCTGCCTATAAACATAGCCATTATATGGGCTCATAATGGCCTACTATACCCACTAGTAGGTGCATTAGGCCCCTTCTAACCCATATCTGAGGCTGATAATCACTGACAACAGCAACACCTGACTTATTATCACTGTGAATATCCAGTCCTCTCCACTTGTTCAGGTCAGGCAAAGTCCTCATATGATGTGTCCTCGTTTGGTAAGATTAACATCCTGGATCTTTATCTTTGTCTGTTTTCTATCCCTGAGATTCGTCTGTGGATATCATGAAGGACGTGCAAAGACTTCACAAAACCTATCCTTGGCATTGAACCGGACAGCATGGTTTAAAGACAGCTGTATTTATCATATAAAGAGTCGCGTCCTCTGCAATAAAAATCGTATTGTTCTTATCCTCCGCTATCGTGAGATGTGTCTGAGCGTTAATAGTCTTTAATAATGTTATTGACTCTAATGTGAAACACGAAGGCGGCGAAGGATACACATCAATTAAATCATCCCGCATGTTCACATCCCTTAAAATAGATTATCCGTGGTTGCTAAATTTCCTTCATATTTTGACAATTTAATGATAGCTGTGGAATATAATTTGATTTTATAAGAATTAAAGTGAGGAGAAGACAGGTCTCATGTTGGTGACTGATCCCGTGTTAGAGGGCAAGTGGAAACAAACCTAAGCAGACTTGTGTCAGGTCGGGCTGAGAGGTATTGACCCCGGCCCAGCAGTCTTATTCCCGCCATGGCTGTGATGTGTTTGTTTGTGTGATGATCAATGCACTTATTGAACCGCACACAGCAGTTATTGATCAGTGTTTCTTTTTCCTACAGTGGGCACTGAGTGGTTTCTCCACACTGTCGACATACAGTATGTCCATTAATGGATACTAAAGCTGCTACTCAGCGAGGAGCCTTCGCAGAGCTGAAGTGAAATTGTTCGACTTTCCTTTAGAAATGGTTCTTTTGAGAAGGTTTTTTTTTCTGTCTGGCCCACATTTTTTCTTTTAAATCACAGTAGTATTAGCAGGGTAATCTCAATGCTTGGCTAACTAATGAATACTTTCAAGGCTCAATTTATCAAAGGTACAGATTCCTTTGGAGATCAGGACACCTGAGAGTTTCCACAGTGATGTTACCAGGGCAATATGTCTCCCTGCTGGTGATTAAGTATTTTGTGTCTGGGATCCTTACCGAGCTGGAACGTATCCTTGTATTCTTTCTTTTTTTTATCATGCAAATGTCAGGTAGTCAGTTCCTATAGTGTTTGAATAGCCAGGTTATTCATAAAGGGACGATATTTTACCTCCTACCTATTTATCAGTGTGGATTGTCTTGTTGTGTGTTGCCAAGTGTTGAAGATATTGTCCACACTGCTCAAAAAAAGGGGGGAACATGTAATGGTCACAGTCTCACACCAAGTCAGTTAAACTTCAGGGATATCAGTCTGTCCATTTAGGAAGCTCAAGTGATTGTGAATCAGTTTCAGCTGCTTTGGTGCAAATCAATGTGACAACAGGTGCAATGGAGAGGCAAAAGCAAGTGTTACATGTGGTGTCCACACACAGCTGCTCTCTCCTTATCCTTCCTGACTGATTCTAGTGTTGTGCTCTGCTAGTGTCCTGCTAGTGACCATTTAGACGGTGGGTCAGTGATGGTCTGGGGAGGCATGTCCTTGGAGGGTCACACAGACCTCCATGTCATAGTCAATGGTAGCCTGACTGGTACCGGGATGAAACCGTCAGAGGGATTGGCAGACCTTACGCTGGTGCAGCGAGCCCTGGGTTCCTCCTGGTGCAGGACAATGCCCAGCCTCATGTGGCCAGAGTGTGTAGGCAGTTCCTGGATGATGAAGGCATTGGTGCCACTTGGGTAGACAGCTTGTTATGATCATGAAGAAGAAATACTCAGAGTATGATATTGATGTTTTTAGGAAGCCTGATCTGTATTCAGAAGACTTTGTGACTCCAGTAAAAGCCAAACATCATAAAGCTACAGTCTCAGGGACTAGTTTGCATTGTGCTACTCTGTGAAAGAGACTTTGTGTCCCGTACTTGAATAAAAAAAGGTTTCGACGTGTTTCTTTTCTGTATGCAGGATCATAGCTGGGTAGAGTTTTTAAAAAAGACTTCTTCATTATCTTGTGATTCACATAATAACAGCACAGCGTGTTTACTCAGCGCTGGGCCCCGTCACATCAGCAGAGTGAGACAACACCGGGGAAACACAGTGATTGAGAAGTGAGACATCTTGGTGAAGTGAAAACATTGTGCTGTGGTGCAGAGTTAAGCCATCGGGATTCAAGCTTTGTCATGCTTTCTCCCTGTACTTTAAAATACTTGACACTCATGATGATGTTCCAGCTGTGAGCAGGGAATGTTTGAAATGTAAAGTGAGTGAAATTCCATCGTGGCTCAACACGGTTGACGGATGTCAAATGCTGCTCTCATGCCAGCGAGAGTCAGGAGTGAAGGGAACCGACACCAGCCACCGTCACATGGGTAGAGAAGTTTTGATGTGACAGTTTGGCAATGACAACCTTTTCCTGGGCTGTGGGATGATGCACTTGTAACTGGGAACCACAGCCAAATGTAATTCTGTGAATGGAATTAAAACAGGATTGAGAAATAATCCTGTTTTAGATAACAATGCTATCTGCAAAGCTCAGTAAAGACTTTGATATTATGGTAAGTTCTTACTGTGCAGTCCCAAAATAGGAGATGATAGAAGATTTTTTTTTTTTGAGAGAGAGAGTGAGACCATATAATCATCTCCAGATTTTTAAGCAGACATGTTCTATGGCGCAGTTGTTTCAAATGATATACTCTGATTTAAGTCTGTGAATCTTAAAGTGCGTCAGTGCAGTTCTGTGTTGACTCATGAATTAAATCGGTAATGTTCATATTGTAGATTAAAACTATCCTACAAGTCCTCCATGACCTCTGAATGCAACCCACAGGAGTGTTTCCTAAATTATCGTGCCAGTGAATGACGCAATAGCTTAAACATAACCGTTAACAGTCACCATTTTAAACACGTGGGTATTGTAAAAGAGTCGCAGCTGCACCAAAGCTACGTGGTTAGGTTTAAAAAAAGCTACCCAAATGAGAGTATTCCATAATTTTGAGTGTTGTTATTGACACATAATATGAGGATGTTACTTGTACTCATAAACAGTTCGTTATCGCACTGGGTGCCCATCTCATCCGAGTACTTGGCTTAACTCTAGATAAGAGTCCAGTGCTTGTTTGACCCATCCGCCTCCCTAACTATGCAAACTTGGCTGCGCTTTGTACTATATATATAGCAAGACTCCTTTTCTCCCCCAGTAATCACTACAGCCATGAGAGGCTGCTGCTGAACAAAAATGCAGTTATGGGTCATACTTTCTGCTTGTAAAAATGATCTTTGTGGTCACATTAAGCGGAGGACAGTCTTCAACTATCATAAGGCTTTTAGACTAAAGGAACTTATCCACAGGTTTAAGAACATAGTTGTTTGAATCCACGTTTTACACTTCAAGAGCTATGAACAATCATTTATCTGGGACATTGTTTTGAGACTTTTTCAGCTCCTGTTGCAGTAAATATTCTCCCAGCGCAAGAGAAACCTTAAAGCTACTCGTACCTTTCTTGCATTTCACACAGCACTAAAAAGCGTTGGCATGGTAACGTTACATACACAGAAGAGGAGGGTGAGTGTAGCGTTACAACCAAGACAGTCAAACGCAACCCCGGAGTTTAAACTCAACCGGAGTCAGTGATGAATGATGAGTTTTAGAATAAGGTTACAGTGCTAATGTTAGAAAGTAGCGTTAACGTTACTAGTAAGTGGAAACGCACAAGGAAGATAACGTGTTTCTGAGGCTACGCTACAGTAGGCTAACGTTAGCCATTAGCAACTGGATGCTGTGTTGTCATATGTCACATTAGAGGCGAACTGAATGCTACGCGAGCGGTTACGTCAGTCCAGTCGGAGTCCTCCATGTGGGGAAGACAGACAGGACGCTCGGCCAATCAACGTTTTCTCAGAGCCATATGAGAATGGTACAATTATGAGTTTTTATCTCTGGCAGAATTCACTTACATTTTAGTGTGCCATCAGCTTATTGATAGCATTCTGACCTAAACAAAGAAAACTGTAACATTTCCAGAAAGCTAAGTGTCTGTTAAACACACATGAGCGAATGCAGCACCAGCAACGGCCATTTTTAAAGCACTTTTAGCTGTGTAAACAACAAACAACAAAATGCACAAGCAACAGTTTGTAACAAAATACCCCAACAAAAAACAGAAAAATAGAAGAAAACATGGTCCAGCAATGACTTCAGGCTTTACTGAGCGTATGCGGCTGGGTAAGGACACCAAGAGACTGTGTGCAGTCTGTGAGAACTATCTGTAATATGCAGTGCGGTTTTAGAGACTGTTAGAGGGTTTATTGACATATTCCTTTTACTTCTTTATTTATTTATTTTCTAATGGATTTAGTTTGTGAGGTGTAAACTGGGACTAATACTGTGTTATCGCAACTCCATGTTGATTATATTTTGGACTGAATAATTCCCCTGTTGGAGCGTTTGTTGCACCGTGTCCATTTTACCAATCAACGTAATTCCTGCTAATGACAGCCACCTGCGTGTGGAAGATGTTAGTCAAACACAGTGTGTGCACGCCTGCACAGTCTTGGGTAGAGGTCTAATCAGGTAAAAGTGGAAACACCTGTGTGGGCGGAGCCTTTAAAAAGCCCACAGGTCCGTGAAGACAAACCTTTTCATGCACGTGTACAGCAAGAATGAGAGATCCAAGTTTCTTGATTCCACTTCTCATAGATTTTAATTATTTTTGTTACATTATTTTATCATATTAAATCAGTAGTTTGGTTTTACCGACTGAGAAATATGGACTTACACTGTGGGATCGTGTGGAGTAAATCAGTCTCACGTCACACCTCACTCAGCTCTAATGTCAAAGTCAAAAATGAAAAACAAATGCCTGAATATAGAAGTGCTGAGATTTGAAGTAACAGATTGTGTTTGTTTTCTGTGTCATGCTCTTCCCTGCAGTGTGTATAGTATCAACCTGAGTAAACACTGGCCGTTTTCCACAGATGTAGTGTGTGCTGTGGACAAACGGCGTGTGCAACCGCAGTGTCAACACTCTGATATACTGATAGACTGAACAAACGCAGGGTCAAATAAAAAGTCACAAGGCTCACGTGGCAGAAAACAAAGAAAAAAAAAATCCTGTGAAACTGGAGTCAGTTTTCTATCTTTGGTATCGACACATCCTGCATCATCTGGGGTTTTTTTTGTTTTTTCTGTTTTGATCGCATAAATCACACCTTTAACGTAAGTGCAATCCTCTTATCACAGAACCAGTAACCAGCTAATTAAATGAATCAGAGATGTAACTGAAAATCATCTCTGTCATATCATTGTCACTGAGGGTGGATTTGTTTTGACAGTAATTTGTCGGCGCACCAGGTATTCATTCGCATGTCTTGTTTTAAAGGCAGCTCCATCAGTGTTCACTGTTGTCTGTGCTGCACTAATAAGACCAGAGACATCTGTCTCGTCAGAAATAGAATTGATTCGGTGCCATGCCCGTGGCAAAACACCTGATGTGCAAAGACAGTCTCAGACACGTGAGAGTTGCAGCTTTGGCTTCTGTAAACCACAGTGGGAAAAGACAACAGCGCCTGGACCGGGTGTTGGAATTACAAATTAAAAATCAGTCAGTGATGGAAATCTTGTCATTCGCAGCGTGATGTTTTCATATGTAGGACCGCGCTAGCTAAATAATCCCTCCCTTCTCCTATTTGTTTCCTCACATTGTTTGAGAAAAACGAGGCCACACTTGACAGATTGTGATATGTTCATTTGAAGTTCCTTTCACTTTAAAGACAAGGAGACAGAGGTTAGAGAATTAGCATCACCGTGGCAGTGTTCACCTTCAAAGAGGCGGGCTAATTCCTGCTATCTTTGATGTTCCTGCAGGTACACCATGTAGTGGGAGATAGGAGTAAAAGGGTGACGGTCTGAGGGAGAGAGTGATGCCTCATGCTGCCTGCTAACTACAAATGAGGGCCAAGATGGTCATCTGTGCCATCATTAGCCAACATTCCTGTATCTTCCCTTTTATTGGAGAACAAAAGAGCATCTCTGGTGCTGTAAATGCGACTAGCTCCACTGCTGGCATCCCTGCAGTCGTTTTAAGGATGGGATAATCAGCCGTATTGTGGTCCAGCCCTACTAATGGGAATATCTCAGCAAAGGCTCTGGCAGAGAATCAAGCAAAAGGCGTTTATTGGATGGTAAAGAGACAAATATGGCTAAAAGTCCTTCGGCCTGGCGACTTGACCAGCGGGCAACCTCCGGGGTTTGGACAGCGCTGTGTGTGTGTTGGTTGGCAGCTCGGCGGCGGCGGCAACCAGGGAAAGTAAATGAAAACCTCCCTCTTTGCTTCTCATCAACAGGAATTTAAAATGCCCTCGAGCACGCCGCATCCACCCTGCATCAGTGTGTCTGGTCAGTGACCGTTGAGCTACTGGGCAGCTTGAAATGTGGAGCATCAGATACATGGCTCAATATGCGAAGATGTTAAATATCTTTTAAAAGAAGCTTGTTCCGCACAGTGCAGGACACCAGAGTGACATTTTTATCTTAGTAGCCCACGATGAAAAACGCTAATTAGACATTTTTGTTTCCTGAAACGTGTGTCCAACCACCAGAATCACTCCTCCCTCTGGTTTGCACTGATGAGCAAATGCAGTCTGTAACCTAGATTGTTGCCTAGGAAGACCTTCATTAAGGAGCCATCTCTGAGCAGCAGCAGAAAATACCTTTTTTGCTTTTCCCCTATCCCCAAGGACACAAACAGGTGTGTTCAGTGGAATAATTATTCATGGCATGTTTGCTGTAAAGTCTGCTGCACAGCTTCAGGTTTGCTGTGACTTCAGTGATGAAGATATAAATACATCTGCACATACCATGACGACGGTTATCGTTTCCTGTTCAAATGCAGTGTCAAAATGAAAAGTATACACCCGCTGTGTAAGCTTGTGTGATGGAGACTTAATTGGAAAGGAATCTTAAATGCGGCCACATAATCAACAACTTACTGTATATTTAAAGGGACAGTTCACCTCAAAATAAAAAACACACATTTCTCTTCTTGACTCTAGTGCAGTTTATCAGTCTAGATTATTTTGGTGCAAGCTGTAGAGTGTTGAGATATCAGCCGTGGAGATGTCTGCCTTCTCTTGAATATAACAAACTAGATGACACTCAGCTTGTGGTGCTCAAAGCGCCAAAACGGGAGCCACTAGCAGAGGCTGTAGATCCCCAAAATGCAATGGTTCAACTTTCAATTTGGGAAATGTTAACAAATACAGCGTATCTGCTCACATGTCATTTTACACTGTAAACAATAGACCGAATGAAAACACAAGGCAAGCAAGGATTCACTGTCCTTTTGGGGATGTTGAGCAGCCAGAGAGACTCATATGAAAAGTATATTTTATCTGTAGCTAGGAAAAGCGACATAGATCCACACGGCCCTGAAGAGAGCCTGAGACCAATGACAAACAGCATTTACCATGAGCATGTTCCACCAGACAAATGACACTTATAGAAACTATAAGCTCACTCACTTATATACTCATGACAACATAACAATACTGATGGCAGCGCTGAGTTGATATATGCATTGTTATCCTCAGATAGTTCCATTAATTCTCAATAACCTTGAACACAGATAACAATAGATGTTTAAAATAAAAACACATTCATCCTCTGGCTGCTGAGATCTGGAACTGCAGAGCAGAAACAGCAGTGACCGTCAGCACCAGGGATTATATATATTCATATATATAAAACATGCATATAACTCACATTACCACTTGAAAGAATTCAAGACAGTAAGAAGCATTTGCATATGACCTTGTGGAGTGTTTTGGCGTAAGACAGAAAGGTGCTTCTGCGTGCACGCATCTAATCAGACAGCTTGATTAAACCCGTGCAGACCCCCTGTTGCACGAGGGCTTCGCGGCTCACGTGTGTGAGCGTACACTCATTTAAGACTCACTTATCATGGTAAATGAGTGTCAGTCAAGGTCTGAGATGCACTGCACAGGTATCCGTCACAGTGCCTTCTCATTAAGCCGTCCACCTTAAGTTTCTAAAAAGCATTTTCTGTGTCTGTGGCAGAAAATGAAGAGAAAAAGATTGTTCTCTTAAGGTGTCAAAAAATGATAGTGTCATTTTTCCACTGGTGCGCTTGTACGTGACGTGAAAATGATTTTTTTTAAATGGAAAAAGTGATATTTTTGTCAAATATTTGGAGCCCATTGTTGGAAAGGTGTTTATGGTATTATGACGAATTAGCTAATGGGGTGAAAAAGTGTTTTTCCATTTCACTGTGTCACTAATGCTTCAGATCAGCCCCCAGTGTATACAATATCAGCTAATTAACTTCCCTCTCTGGCCTCACTCATGCTCCCACTCCCTGTCAGTCCATTTCTCTTTCCTCTGTCTCTTCTCCTCCAGTTCCTCCACCACCTCCACCTCCACCTCCACCTCCATCAGTCCTCCTCACACCCCGTCTCTCTGCTCTCTGTCTTCGTGTTTCGCTCACGTTTTCCATCTTTGGTAATTTGGCCCAAGTTCATCTTGTCACCTAACGGATTCCTCTGCAAAGTGAAAAATGACATTTTGGGTCGGGGACTTCAAGGATGGTCAAGTTAATGAATGGCCACCAGATGGCCCTTATTAGGCTAATGTGTTCCCCCTCTCTGCAGCCCCAGCTCTCGCCTGGGGACTTAACTCGCTGGCAGCCAGTGTGTGTGTGTGTGTGTGTGTGTGTGTGTGTGTGTGTGTGTGTGTGTGTGTGTGTATCACTGTCTATGTTTGTGTGTATGTGCCCATGTGAAGTGGAGAAAGGAGGGGGTTTAACATCCCAAGTGTGTGTGTTTGTGTGTGTGTGTGTGTGTGTGTGTGTGTGTGTTGTTGAGTTAAATCGGGTTAACTTGAGAGGATGGAAGGACGCCACATCTCCACTTTAACTCTGCCGCTCTGCGTTTTGATGGGGTCAACTGTCCACTGCTGTCCCGGTCACTCCAGCACCCAGCTGACCCTCAGCCCTCCCCATCTGACAGCCTGACACCAGCCGCCGCAGCGCCGCCGCCACTGCACTCAAGTCTCAAGTTTACATGTGAAAAATCCAGAGAATGAGCGGTGAGGCTTTTCCCCCTCCAATCTGACAGCGTGTTAATTGCCTCATTTATAATCCCTGCTCATCAAAATGAATAATTGTTGTAATGCATACATCTACCACAAAGACCTTTGTTAAACTCCAGAATTACGCTAAACATGGTAATTAATTGAGTTTAATTTATTAGATCGTCATCAGCGTACGCCGCCGCTGGGCCTTTGTGTTTCCGTAGGTGGATGTTGTAGCTACGAGGGATGAGAGCAGAGCTGTCAGAGCTGTGTCAAATGAGCGTCGCTGTTAGATGCTCAACAAGTTACTGGAGGCCTCAACGTCTTCTCTCAGCAGCTGATGGGACTCTTCATTATGTGAAAGCCCTTTCATACAAATCATGTCTCTGGTGTTGTGAGCAGAATTTGATCAGTTACACAAAGACACCTGTCTTGTGAAGGAAAGATGTTTTGCGTTTTGGTAGCATCTCCTCCTTTGATAAAAAGGTTTTGTCATAATACAGGCCCATCTATGTCACCAATGTGTCATTACAGTCTGTACCCTCAACATAAGCCAACATCATCTGTGGACACTTCAGGCACTGTTACACCCTCAAATGTGTAAATATTTACTGTACTAATAAATGCTGTGTTGATCCTCAGAGTCTTTGGGCTCCAGGTTTACAGCATTCATCTGTCTTGTGCTATTTAATTGGATAGTAAATGTGGGAACAATTCATAGAGTGAAGCAGAGAAGGGAACAAGCTTTAAAGCCAATGTGACACAGTGGCCAAATGTGGAATGACAACTCCCACGTCTGTCACATGATGCTGCTGGCCCCCCAAAACTTTTTCCCATAGATGTACAGTAGGAAAAATAAATCCAATGATCCATTGAATCCACTAACACGTTGAAAGTCTACAAGAGTTGCAAAATTAAATCATTTTAACCCAATGTGAATTAGCAGAGGAGTAAACTGGAATAACCAGGGAGGAAATGGTAACTTTATTCTTGGAAAGTTCGACTAGCCCTGCTAATCTACGATAACCATGTTATTAATTACAAAACGTGCACACAGAAATAGTAACGTTTGTTCAATCATTGTGTTTATAGACTTTACAAACATCAGATTAGTCTACACGGTGATATAGTGACGTGAAAAATGTTTGATACATATATATATACATGTAACTCTGCTGGTTTTCTACCCGGAAGTATTTGTAAACAACAAGGCGATTCCCTCTATTGTCAGACATGGAATATAATAAGTATATTTTCTTGCATTTTAGTTAAATTAGAAAGAGTCATTTATATCTACACAGGCAGCAGATACTCATCTGTGAAAATCGCCATGTTGCACCACCATGTTTCTACATTGGCCCAGACTGGACAAACCAAACACTGGCTCTAGATCGAGCCGCTCACATTTTTTTTAACCAGTTTAAGTCTGTTTGTTTGAAGGAGGAAGAGACCTCTGTGTAATTTGGCTCCTGGTAAAAACCTCCTGAACATCTGGATCTTAAGTTATTAGAGAAAATGGTGAACACACATTAGCAGCTGCTAGAATAGACATGGCGAATAGCATGGGAGAAACAGTGCTTCTTAACGTGAAACTGGGGTCTCATTCATAAACAATGCTTAGGATCCATACTAGAAATGTACGTACGGACAGAAGCCAAAATGATGTGCACCAAAAAATATTCAATGTCTGCAATCAGGCTTCCACCTCAACATCTGTGTCACCAATTTCCTGTCTCTCCGAAATGTTTCCCCCATCAAGTCTGTTTTTATTGATCACAACTTTTGCGTGGAAAGTGGCGTACGCCTCTTTCAGGCCTTGTTATGCAATGTTCTAAAATAAGAACCCTGGTCTGTTTGTGTTGAAGACAAGACAGACAATGCAGCACCTCCTGAACAATGAATGCTGGTTGCAGTCAGCAGTCTTCACCACTTGATGCCACTAATCTCCCCTAAATCTTACAAACTGGACCTTTAATGTTTAATAGACAGTGGTCGCTGCTGTTCCAGGTAATTAAGCTAATTAACTAATTAGCCTGCCTGAAGGTGGATAACATTTAATACTGTATTCCTCATGATGCAAATGGAAGCAGCTTTAACACGAGTGCCCGTCAGGCTGGATTATTTGTGCTGTAAGCTTTGCCACATACTGAAAAATGTTATGTCACGCAAATGTTTTGAAAATGCTGACTCAGCAAGAGCTTTGTCAAAGAAGACATTTTGCAATGCCACATGACTCACTGGGACACATAAGCACAGACGTTGTTAATGTTTTCCCTCCACGACCAGTCGGATTGTTTGATGAGAAAAAGGCCTGTTGTGCTGTAGGTTGACTTTACTGTGGTGAGCTCTACACTCAAATGTTTCAATTGTTCCTTACTCGGTAATCACAAATAAGAAAGCCAGTCACTAGCTTTAAATCATTTAAAAACCATTAAATGTACCAGTGTAGCTAACAGAGCTATGAAAAGTGAGCCAGCACAAAAATGAAATGCAACCGAATGAGCAGTTGATGCGTGAGCGCGGTTGCCACAGCAGACTAAATAGGGCAACAACATCATCATTATCCATCACGCTGAAGGTATAAAACTGTAATAAGGGAGGAGGGTGACCTCAGGCGGGGCTGAAACTCTTCGTAGTGGTGGTGTGGTGCCATCAGTGGAGGTTGGGACATAACTGCTGACGCCACCGCATTCCCAGGAATGACAAATGGGAGCTGAATACATCTGGAGGTGCTTCAGGGGACACTGGGGAATGGGCACATTGCGAATGGCACGATTGCCAGTTGAGGTTAGGAGGGAAAGAGAGAGGGGAGAAGCAAAGAGTGAGCTCGACTCAAAGACCCCGAAATAGAAGCTCTGCCTCCCACATCTCCATCATCCCTCTGCCACACGGGAGGAAATAGGGGTCTGCATACATAAAACAGAGCTGGATGGGTGTGTACTATCAGCTGAACCCCTCCAGCCACAGCGACAGTGCGGAGGTAAAGTGTAATCAGTCGCTGCAGCTGTGTGTTAAATAAGACACATCTGTGCATATCATAAAGCTTGTGTTAAAGGTCATCAGCACATTACTCTACCTATTGCTCACATGTTGGGTGCTTGAATGCTCTTGTACAGTTTGTGTAACATCCTGCAAACAACGCTGTCCCACAAACACTGACGATACATATTTAGAAGATATGAAAACTGGACTCTAACATCAGAAACACTGGCTACTACAGTGAGCTGCTTTTACACTTTTCATTTTGTCTTGTTCACTGTAATTGAAATTTTGATTTTAACGCTACAAAATTAAATCTAGTCCCAAGCTGGTGGTTACTTATTAAAGTAAATCATGAACAAGTATATATCTTATTGTTGTATTACCAGGAGCTGTCTTGTTTGTCTGTGCCAATGTTTTTTGTCTAGTTTTGTTATTTTAAGAGTTATATGTGAGTTGTTTTGTGCACAAGTGTAAGGCTGTCGCGGACCTCAGGAGGAATAGCTGCTGCAGTGTAGTAGCTAATCAGGATCCTAATAAACCAAACTAAACATCTTAGTTATACAGTTTGTTATTCCAAATAAATAACGTAGTAGCAAAATAAAATTACAATGGAGAAAATATTTCACCATAGAATAGTCCAGCTGATTTAACTGCAAGGTTTATTTATTTACAAAAAAAAATCCAAATGTGTTGTACAGTTAATTATTTACATATCTATGTTCACAATTATTATTTACGTTAAAATATTCACAGCAGCATCATTTAAAACTGTTCAATAATTTGCCAGATGTGCCTCAATAATTCTCACACACAGTTACCTCAGTCTGAGTCCTTCCAGCTTCTCATTGGTTCGTTAAGAGACACATGACCCATAACAAGGAAGTCTCCATCCTGCTGTGTCCTCCCAACAAGAGTGACCCAACCACCACACATGCAGCCCTCATGTTACATAATTATAGCAGTGACTGCAAAAAAAAAGCATCTGACTTCAGTGGAATTCATGTGATTATGATGTAGTATTGTTAAACCACATCTTTCAGTGAATATCAGTTTATCAAACTGGCTCATTATTTCAAATGGAC
Organism: Epinephelus cyanopodus; assembly: GCA_026686955.1. Lineage (NCBI taxonomy): Eukaryota > Metazoa > Chordata > Actinopteri > Perciformes > Serranidae > Epinephelus > Epinephelus cyanopodus. The sequence continues at coordinate 9,192,768 of CM048935.1, forward strand.
AAGGAAGCTGAAAAAGAAATGAAAACTTGTAAATGTCATTTCTCTGTGCCCTTGACATTTCCCAGGATATCTGAATACATGAGACCTGAGAGCTGAACTTTTGTTTGGTATGCATTTAATTTCTCATAGCTGTTTGGGATCAGCAGGACCTGAGAAGTATAAAAACCTAAACATTGTCAACGATAATAAAGTCAAGAAACGACAAAAGTCCCCATTGTCTTCAAACTATACAACAACAAAGTCCCAATGTCCTCAAACTATATAATAAAGTCCCCATGTCCTCTAATGAGACGACAACAAAGTCCCATTGTCCTCAAACTATACAACAACAAAGGAGTCCATGTCATTCGTTCATCCTCTCATTAGTCTGACGTCCCGTTGTACCATAGAGGATCAGCAACACAACAAAAGTAGGCTACTGGTCGAAATACAAGTGTCATAGAGAGGAGAGAATGAAACACCATAACCTCCTGTTACTAACTCTGGGGTCCCAGTTGTGTGGGGAGCTCTCCACAGTGCTGAATGGCTCCCAGCGGGCGTATTTCTGCCTTGATGGTGCGCCGCGACCAGCTCTGGGTCAGCTGGGAAAGGCTTGAGGCGGAGCAGGCTCACTGCTTATGTGTTTGCCACTTTCTTTTTCTTTTTAACCCACACCATGATCTTTTCCTGACCCTAACCAAGTGGTTTTTGTGCCTAAACCTAACCAGACCTTAACCACAGGGCATCATGATGATTTCGGAAAACAACGGGACTTCGGAATAATGGGTTTGATATGGTCGGAACAATGGGCCCCAACAAAGTCCCCATGTCCTCAAACGAGACAACAACACAGTCCCAAACAAGTACTGTTGCCATATCAAACTACAAACACTATTAATAATAAATAAACAAGTCAACAACCATAAAATGTGATCAGGTTTTGGACCTTGTCCACTCTTGTTTCGGGATCAGCTGCAGACTGACTTGGCAGAGATGGCTGCCGTCTTGTTTTTACATGGATTAATGTATTGTGCTCTCACTACCACTAGATGGCACAAAAAAGTGTCCATGAACGAGGACAACAGGTCTAAGTTAAGTAGAATGAAGTATAAAGTCAAGTAAACCCAAAATGTGACGTCCTCATATGAGGACTCAGGGTCATATATATGCACACATATATTTTATGTTAAGTCTATCAGTGATCATTATCAGCCTAAATAAGAAAAACATTAGTATCTATCTATCTATCCATCCATCCATCCATCCATCCATCCATCCATCCATCTATCTCTTTTTTTTTTTTACGACTATCTGTTACACAATTTGGTAAAGAGCATTCAAAGTTCACTCCTTTCTTCCTCACCTGGTTGTCTTTGCAGAGAGGCAGCACAGTGCTCCAGATTCAAACACACATGCACACAAACATACTGTAAACTGCATCTCTATGCATCGCACAAACAGTCTGGATAAATAATGGATGTGAAGCTTCCCAGCAGCACCTAAAATAAACTTATCTAGCGATTAAACCAGATGCACTGGGGAATGTGTTGAGCTCACAGTCACACATATAGTCTCCAACCCCACATCAAAACAGCTCACATGCACCAAAGCAAATATCACAGCAGGGCAAATACAAGAGCACACACTCAGGCAGTTAACATGCTAAATTAGAAACGTGATAGTCATGTGGGTAATTGATATGTCAGGCAAATGTCACATCGCCTGTTTGCAGGAGTGATTTCAGCAGTGGAGATCCTGTAACACGAGGTGTATGATGCCGGAAAATCCTTCCAGGCCCACTTCAATAACACAAGGCGGGATGAGCTAATGCATCTGGAACAGAGGGGCAAATGAAATGTAACCGAGACAGTAGCTTACCATACGGAGTGATAGTTTCCCTCATCTCCTCTGCAAAATTAGAGTGGATCAGAGTGAGCTGCAGACTCTAGCACAAACCACAGGGGAGGGGAGAGTTCCAGGATCTCCTGGACACGTGCAAGTGCCTCAGCTGTGATGAAAATTTCACTTGAGCACAAGTCAAAATGCTGGAGTTAAAAAAAAAGGGCAGCTGAGGTTCATTTACCCAATTCAAACATAACGTTACTGATAATTCAGAGTTCGATAACACATACCCACGTTAACTAAAATCAAATTTATATCAAGGAAAATATTAAGATATAGCATGCCAAGAAAATTCGATGTACATTTTATATTTTTATGTACATTTTTTTCAGAATTCAGCATATGATTTTAAATAACATTCTCTGGGTTTGAACTCGTTGGTACAATATAAGTTCGTAATGATGGGTGAGCTTTTTAACCTAGAATTAGAAAGTCATGGATAAATTTAAAATCTGAATCAGCACAGTTCATCTGAAACAGTGATGACAGAAGGTTTGTTACAACACTTACTGTAAAACTTAAATTAGTAGCCCGGGTTGTTATTTGCTTAAATCACTGAAATCAACAGGCCTTTATTTGGGACAGGCCTTTAATTCTTTTCACACAAAACTGTTAAATACAATCAATTAAACGAGTATGAATATTACTTGTATGAAAATTAGGTCTCGGAAAACATATTATGAATCATTCATTTGATGTAGCTCCAAAAGACAGAGAGAGAGAGAGAGTTTCAGCACTTGAGGATAACTTACCGACACAACCCGACTTTCTCCTGTTGTTCTCACAACTTGGATTATTTGTCATGAAAAACCCTTTTGATTCTGTTGATCTGAGGACCCTTACGGACTAAATGAATCTGAATAAATTCCAGGGTAATTGAGGAATAGACACATAATTTGAGGTAGCAAACAACAAGTATACATCCCAAGAGCCTGCCTGCTTGGCAACCAGACCAGGCCTGTAATTGAAACAGGTCTTAATTTGTCAGGATGTGTAGCCACACCGGGCTAGTGACAGGGACCAGGCTTTAATTGGAGCTAGGCTTTTAACTGAAGTTTTACGGTATGATAAGCCTCCAAAACTTGCTTTCTGTACAAAGAGCAAGTACTGAGATACAGCCAAATAAACCTTTTTATCATTTCTCAAACTGCACCAGACTATTTCCTGGATATTTATATACAAAATTCATTGCTATACCTGCAGGAAACCCCTCACTGTTATGTTGTGTTCTCACTACAAGAGACAAAGCAACAGGCATGGCCTTTTCAATGGAAGTTGGGACATAAAGCTACAAACTGAAGCTCCAATAATGTGGTGAAGTGTCAACCAATCATATGTTTTGTTTCCAGCTGTGGCACTGTGTTACTGAGCGAGCTGACACTATGCTAGCTGTCTGTGTAATGCAATTGGCTTGGATGGTGGTGGCATGTGGCTGCAGGTCATCGTCAGGATGAAGAAATCATCTAACCAGGCTGTAAACTCTCCTCCTGCCAACTTCTAGCTAGCTAGCTGCGATCTAGTTGCAGTTTTCACATTTAAATATCAGTGAACTAATATGTACAGACGTTTATCAGGAACTGTAATACCCTTTGATTCACTGAAACTTGGTTAAATCCTGCAAAACGCCATTCAACCAGGTGGCTCCTTCTCTATACGCTGATCCGACGGAACAAAAGACTCTGGCAAGAGGAGGAGTGAATAAGGACAGGTGTGTTGGTGGGAATGTGAGGTGTTCCTGATCCAGATGTAGGTACCTGCTATTTCAATCAGGAGAGACCTGTGTTCATAGTATAAAGAATATTTATTAACATGAGCACATGAGGATGAAAAATGTGGGAAGTCTTTGGTGATTAGACCCTGTAGAGATGGTCTGATTTATGGAGGGTGAGGAATTCATAGTTGAAAAGGTCGGGATGTGTGAACAGTTAAATCATTGCACAACCAGAAACCATGGATGACCAGAACCATCCAGAATAAAGGACAATTACGAGGCATCAGCCACGCAAAAAGGGACCAAATCACAGTTAGAGTTGAAGGAGCTGATGGGATCTCATTTCACTGGAGTTGTACCAAGTATAATTTGCATGTGACAAAATAAATAATGATTGACTGAGTCTTGTCTTTCAAATTTTGTCCAGTACACATATGGGTTGCTTCCTCTAAACCCTCGTGCATGTGCACCATTCGACACTTTAACGACAAATTTAAAGTAAATGTTTTCAATGGCCTTTGGTTGTTTGTAGTGTTGACAGGATTTTATAATCTTTTTTTTAAACATATGTAATTGTTCTTACTGATGTTATTCTGTTTTATATTTGTGTACATGTTATATTGCTATATATCTTTGTGTCATTCCTTTAATTTGTGCAGCACTTAGGTCGACTGCACCTGTTTTCAAATGTGCTGTAAGTGAACTTGATTTGATTTGAATCCACTGTGACAATGCAAACTAGTCTACAGACAGGTAACTACTGAATGTACACTGACTGGCCAAAGCAGGATAACACAGTCCATAATGCTCATGCTGGTGCACCAGTGCTCTCTCAATAACACAAGGTAAAGAGTACAGATTTGATAATATACTGTCAGGTCAGGTAACCATGGTTACTGTTGTCAACCCATGAAAATAATTCAGTATATACTGGTGTGGAAAAGAACTACGTAATGGAAATAAAAATGTAATAATATAGTTTAATACAATGTAAGTGTTGTTACACTGCAGCTCCTGGATGGAGTTCTTCCAGCTCTGGTGTGACAAGGTCACAGGTATGATGCCCACACTACACTCTCTGCTTTCTCCTCCACTTTTTATCTCAATTCATGCACAGAGAAAAAAAAAAGTGGAGTGTGGAACATACAAGGTGTCATCACACCCAAGTATTTATTTACAGCACAAACTGAATATAACTGCTGCAAGTACCAACTACACATGTGACTCCTGTTGAGATGCTTTTGTCGAGCCTGTTGTGTATTTCAGACTGAAATTTACACGGCTCTGAGCTTACTCAGCGTCAGCTACAGAGCAGGTGCGCTGCTGGTACCTGGTGACCTTGAGGGTGAATTTGGAAGGACGACAGCGTAAAGTCTTGATGTACCCTCCCGAGAAGATGCAAGCAGAATGTGTTAAATATCGCAAGTATAATGTGGCTAAATAACACTTGGAGTCTGCAAATTAAATGGTACATTTTTAATTGTTTTATGTTGCTGATTATTATCGAAGGCAGTGTTTTTGCCGCCATCTGTTACCATGTGTGTGGATGTGGGGGGGGCACACATTCTGTACAGCTCGCATGTGTCTGTATGTGTGAATATATATTTAAAAAAAAAAAAAAAAGGCTACGACTGAGAACTGCAGCTCTGAAAAGCGCACTAGAGTATGCATGAGTGTATGCCTTCATTTCATGCCGATGCCAGTTGGAATAAATGCCGTCACCCTGCGCACACTTCGCTGCTTAGAAATGCCAAGCCATGTCAACATGCACACAGGGCTGTAGAGGACATACGTTCCCTTGAATCAACGCCTCGGCACTGCATAACTATGTATGAGAAAAAAAACTAAAGGCAAGAATAATGTAGCTGCAACCTGCAAAGAAAGGTGCCGATCCACGAGTGTGTGTGTGTGTGTGTGTGTGTGTGTGTGTGTGTGTGTGTGTGTGTTTCTGAACGGGCGAGTGTGTGTACGCGTGTGTTTTATGGTGATGAGCTGTCTGAGTGTGTTCCGTAGACAGCACCTCGGTGTTTATGCAGTGCTGATAGTCTCCAGGAAAACAAGGGGGAAAGAGTGCTGCTTGATATTTACACACAGCAGCCATACCGTCTGGCAATGATGATGGCTCCCTCATGGCCCCAAAAGACAGCAATAAACCCAGAGAAAGTGCGAGCAAGACAGAGTGAGGAATAGACCGGGATATATGGAGTGCGGTTGGAGAAGTCAAAACATGGCAGATTAGATGAGATGTAGGGATTCGGAAACAGGAGATGGATGGAAAAGTAGACGAATGACTGAAACAAGAGCGAGGTTCAGTTAACTGAGCAGGTCATTTAGTTTCAGCGGTGTTTTGCTATGTTCTAACCTTAATACTTTATCTTTGTACATCACGCTGACAGTTTTCAGTAGGGCGCCGTTAGTATTAGATTGATCTCTTACCTGCGAAGATTCTTTTGTTTTTTTACAGCAGAAGAAAACAAGCTTCCACTTGAAGTCCATCTCTGCTTTGTTTTGACTTCAGGTATGATCTTTTGGCAACTTTTGAATGCAGCACTTTTAGCACAAACATCCATGTGAGCTGGAAACGTGCAGGTGCAGACAAACAGATATTTTTCATAGGGTGGCCAAATGAAGGTGACACACCAAAACCAAAAGCCATCACTGAATGTCGAACACATTCTCACTGCGACCTCGTCACATATCGACGTTTGGTCGTGAACTTTCCACATCCAGATATGACGTGCAAGGTACCCTGGGTGCGTTGGTTGTTTTCAAAATAGACGCACTACGTCAGTACAACACCACAAAATGACCTTTTATCCCTTCAGCAACTAAAGGACATAGTTAGGTTTAGGGAAAAAGAACAGTGTATAATCTTACGGGACACAAACACTGCTCTCCTGGGTGCAAGTCGGTGTTTGTTGGACCCATCCACCCCTCCTGCCTGTCCCACTCGGACTTTTTCCGTCTCATTTGTTCTTGTCCTGCCGCCTTTTCCCCCTGTTGCCACCAGGGACAGTTAAACTATAGTGACCGGCTGCGTATCATGCTGATGTTAAAGGACGGCTTTTTTCACGGGTGTCTGACGCTGCAAGTCACTGCCCAAGTGCTGGATTTTGACGATGGGAGAATGGCTTGGAATTGTTGTCACTGAAATATATAGGTTAGTTGAAACCTATGTCAGTGTGAGAGTTAAGGAATTGAATACTGACTATTCTGCTACTACTATTGAATACTTATATTACCTGTTATCTGATGTGCAGAGACTTATACTGGTGCAGTTTTGAGTTCCACAACAATCCTGTTTTAATGTAATAATGTGTTTGGTGACTCGTTCTTCAAATAGACTGGTTGTACTTTTCCTTAAAAAGAGAAATATTACAGCTTTAATTTGAAGTACACTGACTGTAAAGAAGAGAACATTTACTGGGGACAAGATTTCTCAGCTTTTGGAAAGAGAACTCATTTTGACTCCGATATCTTGAGGTGGGAGTTGAGGCTGACCCCTTTGAAAATGGCCATGACAGTCGTTTCCTTGCTAAGATTTCTTGTAACTTTGGAGCATAGCTTAGCCCACTATCTGACGAGCAACGTCGACATGGTTGGGAGCAGTGGATGCCTTAGGTTGTCTAGTTTCACAAGATACCACTAGCTTTGCATCAGCTTAAAAAAGCATGCCACAGCCTCTTGCAGACCCCCCTCTGTTGTGTTTTGATAGTTGTCTGTTTTGTGCTGGCGTTTATCGTATCTACATAAGAACAGGATAATTATGGAACAGTGTGAGTATATCTCTTCTGAGTGGGAGTCAAACAGTGAAAAGAAGATTCATACAAAAACAAGGATAGACTATATATACTGCACAGCTGCTTGTTGACTGTTTGCCAAGTGCACTATGTCACATTATGGGACCCATGTAACGAACTTTGTGTTGGAATTGATCAAAATGCCACTAAGTTCACACTCAGAGACGCTGAGCTAAACAATCAACGTCAGGTATATTGCTTTTGAATTGGCAATGTCTGTCTGTCTGTCTAGAGATGGCGCTCAAGAGCCACTTAACCTACACTGCAAAATCTGCCACACAGTCAGAGTTTAAGTGTGTGCCAGGGCCTCTGTGATTTGGGAACAACCTCACTATAACTATCAGCCAGCCCTGCTCTTATATTATCAGTGACGAGAGCTTCTCGTTCTATCAGTCTCAACAACACAGAACTCTTTGCTCATCTTCAAAATCCATTTCATATCAGAGAGGACTGCAGCGGTCCAGAAAGTTGGTCCTAACAATCTCTGAGTGCTGTGAAGAGGGCTGATGTCACCCTCTCACCAGCCATCTGTCACACTGGTGGTCCAGCCTCAGCTGGAAGTGAGCTGCTGGTGGATCCAGACTGGCCCGGCCAAGGCAAAAGCCCGCCTGGTGCGAATTTAGTGCAGCGTCTCTCTTCACCCCTGCGGTGCCAGCAGCACTGGCTGCTATCGCCCGCCACCGCCGATCCTTTTGGTGTCCAAGCCTCAGTCTAGCTTCAGCGACGGCAGGTAACAGGGCAGCAGATGGCCAAAGAGACCACCACCCACACAGACACACACAAGACCTGCACATGCACGCACAATCATTCCTTCGAAGATGCAACAGTAAGCATCAACATATGGTATGCTTTGCACACACTATTCACTGCATGTATTTCACACACCCACAGCACTGTGAGCAGTCACTGTTTCTGCGTTCACTTTAATGCGCTATAATTAGAAGTTTGGTTAACTTGGTTCGTTATTGTCAGCATGAAAACAGCAACGAGACCCACCGTTTATCCCCACATTCATTCACACCTATTAGCCAATAAGCTAGTGAGAAACAGCACCCCACTGGCTGCAGGTTATTTAAGTCCTGTAGAGGAAACAGCTACAAAACATGGCAGTAACACCACGGCAGCCATTTAATGAGCACTACTATACTTCAAGGACCGGGCTAATTTTAGCCAGGAAGTCACTTCTGAGCATGCTGAGCTGACGGGGATGAGACTGACCGAAATAAAGGCCAGAGAGTGAGGAGCGCTCTTTTGGAGTCACTGACAACAGTTGGCAGCCGTAAGCACTGTGCTCCTGTTGCTACTCAGCTGCTGGTGATTTTTAATACTGACGTCATCGATGTGCAGCCTTGGAATCAGCAATTAGTTCATCTTATGAGTTTGGAAATGTCTGTTAAGCTGCATCATGGCTGCAAATTAAAGATTTTATACATCTGAATGTGTCACTTGAAAGTTAAAATATTAACTACCTCAAAACTATAACGCCAAGTGATTCAGCACTCTGACTCATCAGTAAATGTAGCTGCCAGCACAATGTGCTCCTGCAGTTGCTTTAGGTATTTGTTCACAGACTGATTTGTCATTTAAATATCCTTATGTATAAAATGATGTGGGCACATCTTGCAAGTCAAAATCTTGCAGTGGAGGAGGAAGTGTTCAAATGCTTTGCTGAAGTTAAAGTAGCAACATGACACAATAGAAATATGACTTTATAGGTAAAATGTGCTTAAACACATTACAGATGCTTTAATGTGAGAGAAACATTCTGTGTTATATCAGGTGGAGGTGGAGCTAATGTTAGCCTACATACTGTTGGCCAGTTGCACATGCCCTATTTTTAACACTGTTGTGTGTCCATAGTCTGCCTCCTCTCAGAAGTGTGTGTTACTTGATGTTCCTTCACTTGGGAAGGTCCACATGTAGATGTCACTTAAAGAATTTTTAACCAGAAAATTACTGCTTCAATTTTGAAAATCTGAGAAGCTGCCAACATTTGATACGTGGCTGAAACAATAAGGTCATGGTTTACAATTAAAGTCAGTGGTTTGGCGGGTTAACTGTACCAAGGTGTCACATGTCAGTACACTGTAACCTGTGGGATAACTCAGGGACTTGAACTTGAACTTTAAATTTTCTTTTGCTGTTGCTTTGTTTCTTTACTGTATTTACACTGTTTTGCAAAGACCAATAAACAGATGTTAAAAAGAAGAATATTCAACCAACTTTTTTGTGGAAAAACCACATCAGATAAGTACCTCAAAATTGTACTTGGGTACGTTCCACCATGCAGCGTTTGAATGTCTAAACCTAAAACTACTGACAGAGTACACATCATTATTTTCTACCAATTCTCTATATTTAAAGTAGACTGAGTGTGACAGTTGTCAAACTTCTTGTATGTGTACAGAGTTATTTGGCCGATGAAGCTGATTCTGATTTAGATAAGAGTGTCGGCAGCTCTGAGTCAGCAGACTGGCATTTGGACTTTTTTAACCTACTGCATTTATACTTCATCATTAACTATTTGGAGCAATAATTCAACTGCCACAATATTTTTCACCTCTTGAATGTGTTTGTTTATTAAACATACAGTGCACACAACTGTACATGTTTCTTATATTTGCTTTTATTCTATTCTTGTTTTATTCTACTGATGCATATATTGTAGTTAAAATTTTAACACACTGACAATATATATTTGATTTTTGATATTTTTAATATCTGAAGCACCAGTTTTTTTAGGTTTTCAGTCTGAACTACATTTACACACACTGATTCATTTGACTGATTTTAAAGAGAGAGTCTCAGCTTTCAGTCTGTAAATGTTTTAACTGATTGTATGAGTGTTTGTTCTGTGTTTGTAAATGTTTTTCTAATTATTTTCAACTGTAACTATGTGACTGTATCGCTGCTGTCTTGGCCAGGTCTCCTTGAAAGAGTGATCCCCCATCTCAATGGGACTAACCTGGTTAAATAAAGGTTAAAAATAAAACACTGTAGCATAATTCACATTACTTTTTTATTTCAATGCACATTTTCATTTCTATTTTATTGCTTTATGATCACATTCTTCTGTTCCATACTGTTACTCTTACTTGTTATACTTCACATTGTAGCTACTGTAACAAATCATATTTTGCCTTCTGGGATCAATAAAGTATTTCTGATTTTGACCATTTAAAAGTTAATATGTTCTAATCATTATTATTATTTTCAAGATTATTTTGGGCCTTTTTTATGCCTTTATTGGACAGGACGATTAAGAGTGAAAGAGGGAACACAGTCAACATGTGTATGTGGGCCCCATGTGGTTTGTAAATGAGCTGAAAAACGGGCCCTTTGTGGGACTGTCCATGGGTTCCATAATGGCGCCGTGCCAGTTGCCCACATGGGTGGGTTTACCTAAGTAGGCCCAAGATAAGGTGCCCATTTTGGACCCATTCCCACTTGGTGCCCAGGTAGTCGTAGCGTAACCCATGTATGACCCACTTGGGTAAAACCACCCATGTGTGCAATTAGCACGGAGCATTATGGACCCCATGGCGATCCCATATAGGGCCCGTTTTTCAGCTTATGTGCTACCCACATTGGCCCCACATACAGATGTTGACTGGGAAAGGGCCAAGGGCTGGAGTTGAATCCTGTGTTAAGGACATTGCCTTTGTAGATGGGACACCGGGTCTCCCTGCTGAGCTCCTGATCATTATTTTAATCCCAGTAACTTTTGTTTTTCCAGTGACTGTTCTTAGAAAGTTGTGACATCTGATTTGTTTAACACAGATTACCTGAGCTGAAAATCAGCTGTAACACAAACTGAAACAACAGCACATTAGAAGAAGCAATGTATATCTTTATTATGTGCTATGTACATATTTTACAGTATGATACAGCAACAATACACGGTAATGCTACACAGTCGAGATTGCACGGTTTTAGAGTTAGGCCACAGCGGTCGGGTACCGTGGTTATGAGACAGAACACTGAGTGTACAGTAAGTACAGCATACATCTTTGGCTTCATAGGGATAACAGGACACGGACACGGAGCGAGAACACAGGGAATGCAAACTTCAGTCAGGAGTGAGCGCTGATAGCAATATAACACAGAGACCGGTGGGTTTGTCAATGGATTAGGGATGGATTTTCAGCCTGGAGAGAAAGAAGTATCATATGACATATTTTCTTCATGTACGGGTGATGGCTGGTATTATGTTTCTGTTCAGGGTGCTGCAGAACTGTCCTCTTGTGTTGGTTAAGGAGATTGTATCCTGAAACCCCTGCTGGGCTAAGACTTGGCCAGCCCTAAATCCTGTCAAGATGTTTCTCCACACGTACACGGTGTGTGCCTCTGCATATGGACATAATCTGTGCACACACTGTACTATACGAGGAGATAACAGCGGCGAGAGCGAACTCTAATTCATCCTCTAATTGGCATCGTTTCTCTCCGTCTATGAATCTGTGGTGAAATTAAACTAGTCCTCATTTTGTTGTTTATAGAGACTCCAGCCGCCTCTTTCCCTCTTCTGATAATACTGAATCTTCTATTCTAACGTACAGCAGCAGTTACAGCTACAGAGCATCGAGGTGAGGGACAGAATACAGAGAGAAACCAAGAAGACAGAGATTGGATGAAAGATAGATGGAGAAAGAGGGAGAGAGAAGGGAAGTGACAAGGTGAGATAGAGCGGGAGAGAGAGGAGCCGACAGAGAGATGGATGCAGCGGGGTCGCTGGGGTGAGGAGATGGTGTAATGATTAGATCACAGATACCCTTGAGCCTTCCTCCCGTCCCTCCTGCACACACAAAAAATCTGGGAAGCGCACTCGGAGTGGAGGAAGGCCTGCAGTTGTAAATGGCCCTGCTGTCAGAGTTCATCTGGGCGGAGGAGGAGTGCGGGAGTGGATTACCGGAGTCTGCGATTAGAGAAGCGCACTCTGCCTCGCCAGTTTTCCCAAGACGGGAGAGGCGCTTGTGCTGGATCGCATTTGTGCCGCTGCCTCACCTCAGATTTCCTAAAGATGTTATAAATGTAATGTTTGGCTGCTCAGAGATTGCAGTCATTTTAGGGAGGCAGGAGGAGAGGAGAAATGTGCTCCTACTGGACATGAAGTTCCTGGAATATCTAAGTCAGAGACTATAAAGGAACTTAACGATAGTGATTATACAGATTTGCATGTTTTAGCCTTCCTGCATTTTCAGTCATGAGTGACTCCTTGCAAACGTGTGTCCTCTCCTCCTCACTCACAGCAACAAGTCTGAGGCTGACGCTCAATCCTTTCATATTGTTCACCTCCTAATCAGATGATGTCATCTCCAAACTTAAGCAAGTTGAAGGTGACTGCTCAGAGAGGAAGAGATGTGTTTAGGATGCTTCCATCTAGTGGCCACTTAACGACACTGTTCAGTTGTTTTAAATATAAAAACTAGGGAGACGTCACAGTTTAAAAAAAGCAATAATACGACCCGTTCTCTTGACACATTTCTTCAGTCTGATATTAAACAATATGACTGAGAACAAAAACAGTACTTTGTCATTCACATTACAATGGCGTGGAGTGGCAGGGCTGGCAGGGGGCTATTAAGGGCTTCCAAACATAATGGCTCCATTAAGCGCATACAAAAGCATATCTTTACAATAAATTCTTACTTAGATTCACAAAATATATTTCTGACACAATACCCGATGACATGTACACAATGAGGCTGATAGCTGTGATTGGAAGCCATGCCCTGAGGGCTGTCACCAGAGGCAGGGTCCACCGGTTCGCCACACGACGGCCTCCTTGATGTCATCAAGTGGTTCCACGTCTCTAATAGCTCTGAAAGTTCAGACTTTATTTAATGTCTGATGCACGTTTTCACTTAAGTTGTCAGCTGCCCCGATGTGTGTTTCAGTGACAGATTTTTTGTAATGTACACTGCATTATTAGTTTCCCTTAACAGGAAAGGATGTATGATTTTTAAATGTCATGCGTAGGCGTGTGTGAAAGTCTGCATTTGAGGAGCGAGGGGAAATACAATAAGTACAGCCAAAAACAGCTTTAAAGAAAGAAGAAATTAAAGGAGTAGTTTGAAGAGTTTGACTTCCTTCTGCCTCAAATGTGAAGAGAAATCACCAACCATGACTTAAATTAAAAAAAAATCAATATGTACATATTTCAAACACAGAGGCTGCAGATAAAAACATCACCCTCAAAGCCAGCTGCTGGAGATTTTCAGGTCTCTCCTCCAGCTGATCGCCATTCTGATTCTGCGTACGCTGCCGTCTGTGACTTGCGCGTGTTAACACTACAAGTGTGTTGTGCAGCATGTTTTGCCATAAAGGTATTTATTCCCTCAAATGTGGGAAAATCCTGTTTCACTGTGGATTAAGGAGACAGTGTGCATAATGTATGGGGGGGGGAGGGGCTGAGAGGGAGGACAGTTAGCGGGGAGATATAAGCAGTGAGGGGAAAAGGTTTCCGAGAGCTGATATCAGTTCCTTTGGCTTGAAGTGCTAATACAGAAATACCTTTTTTTTTAAATTTGCCAAAATAAATCCCCTAAATTGCAAGTGTTCCTGCAGAAATTATAAAATTATATTTTTCAGTGGGGGAGAAAATAGACCCAGTTTCTGCAGACACCAAGGAAGCATTTGAAATGGTGCAAAGGTGCAAATCCAGGTAGATCACCTCACACAGACGGGGTTGCTGAATTTTGCAAGAACGCAATCAATCAAACTGCATCATATCCATCATACCTGATGATGAAACAGGACGTGCCTGACAACGCAGAGAATTTTTTTTAGAGGAAAGAAAGAGACAAAAAGAAGAACAAAGTCGGGCTGCGTTCACGTTTCATCATCTCTGTTTTATGTTAAGGGAATGGGTGGCTCCGAGGTAGAGTGACTCGTTCCCCGACAAGCCGCTAATGCTTCCAATAAGATAAACCCTCTGCGAATGGGCTCCTGTCGACAGAGCTGCCACCGATAAGAGCAGAGGATCGCTAACGGCCAAGACAACTAAAAACATGAGAGGCTGGGCCGGAGATAAAGAATGTAGGAGTTGGGAGGAAAATAGGAACAACAGCGATCAATTGCTGGCACCGCGCAGCGATGCTATCCGACGCCATCCCTCTCTTACATCTCCTGTAAGAGCGTGTGTGTGAGGCGATCATAATCTGAAAGGGAGGAGAGGTGGGTGGTGTGTGTATGGAGTGTGTGTATGAATCTGGGTCATCAAGTCATCAATAACCACCTGCATTAAGGGAAGAAACACACGACAAGGTCAAAACTAACTGAAATCCCTTCAGAGTGAAAGAAGGGGATGAGAGAGGAAAAAGAAGAGAATACAGTGTTGGTCTTCCCCGGCTCAAATGGCTCTATTCCCACAGGGGGTGGCAGAAAGGATGGATGCTTGGATGGATGAGCGCATGAATGGAGGAGTAGCATTTGAGTATCTACTTTTGACAGTCTGGCGACGGCCGACTTGGCAAGCAGGAACAGGTGGGAGCTGGGGGGCTGGCTGGGGCAGAGAGAGGAAGGGAGCGCGGGGTGAATTATGGATGGACGGATGCAGTTAGGGAGGGAGGAGGGGGCGTCTGGCGAGGGCTTGTGCCCCGCTGACAGGCAAGCTGCTTGTTGGTGGAGTCACTTAGCCACACAGAGTCAACCAGAAATTATGGGGCATCTTTGCATCTGCAACGTACTGTAGCCCTTCTCTCTCCCAAAGGCCTCTGGGATGGTCGTAGGCGACAGGGCTCCGTGCGGGAGAGTGAAGCCGCCTGCTTTGCTCTGGAAAGTAACGCTGGGGCAAGCAGCAGGGCGGAAGCTCACTCTTTGTTACTGTTGTGTTCACAGTTTGATCAGTCCGCTGCTGCCGCTCTTCCTTCGTCTTACTCTTCTTCCCATGTTGGACCTTTCACTCCTCACCCTCCTCTACGTATGTGGATGGGAACCAGCCGACCTGAGGGAGGAAGAAATGAGAATAAGTAATCACACAGGAGTAATTTATAGTGTCTACTTTACCTCCCTTTTCTTTTTCTACATGTGAAGGTGATTTCCTACATTTACCAGAATGCATTTCAGGAACCAGCAGTAAAGACCTGTGTACTGTATGTACGAGAGAACAGTGGTAACAAAAATAAAAATGTATATGTAACATGCTGCTGTTGGTGACGTCAAAACTATTATGATATTACATGTACTTATAAATGAAATGTTCATCAACAATAGCTTCTTTTTTGACATTAAATTTGAGCATAAAAGGTTCATTTTCAGTAATGCATAACAAAATGTTTATTAGCAATAATTATCTATGTTTTAAGCAGTTTAGTTTCTAACCTATTTGCATCTCACATAACCCAAAACATGATACCTGAGCTGGACTGTTGGCATTACATGGCCAAAATCTTTAATAAAACACATTCAGACATTCAGAGCATATCTATGATTCAGAGTCTGAGCTGGGATTGTCTGCATTTGGCTCTCAACATGGAGGTGACCGAGCTGGCAACTAGCAGCTTACAGTGCTAACAGTGTTAACAGAGCTAACAACAGCGACACTGCTGACAGAGCTAATGGTGTTAACTTAGGGGGGAACCGGAGTTTGGGTGTTACGCTTCCATGACGATGCCATGGCGTTACCTGGAGATGCAAATTTGCAAATCCTATGATAACAAACGAATGGCCTGCCGAACTCTGCTTTTGATTGGCTTTCTCAAGGCCAAAACACATCTGTGGCAAACGTGCACCTCAAAAAATATGCCCCTATTATTTTCAATGTACAGTGGCAGCACTTAGGTCCTGGACGTGCCGCCTAGTGGCACTTTTCGCTACTGTCCAGCTCCTGTAGCAGCTCGACTCCTCTAGCTAAACACCCCACAATCAGATCTTTCTGGAAAAGCAGTATTAACTTTGCGTGGTCGTCTGTTAACGAGCTGCAGTGTGACTTGTCCGATGTGTCCTTGACGCACGACGTGTGACAACACACACGGACGTAGCATGACTTCATTCTCTGCTCAGTACTCTTCTACTCCACTACATTTTTACACAGCAAATAGTTGTTTGCAGCTATATTAATGCTCTGACTGTCACATACAGCTCCACTAAGTCTGATTAAATAGGACACAGAAAGTCATTTTATAATATAAATCATTCCAGTTTTTAATCTTGTTTTTAATGTGGTTTCATTCTCCTGTCTGTGTGACTGATGTGCCTCCTTTTTGCTTTAAATTTTGTCTTTCACTTGAGCTACGATGATCTATTGAACATCTGTCCGTTCAGGAACAGGGATCCCTACTGAGTGGCTCTTCCTGAGGTTTCTGCCCTTTAAAGGTTTCTTGTCAGGAGTGTTGTAAGGGTCTAAGGACAGAGGTTGACTGGACCTGACTACTGACAAATATCATGTATGCTGCCCATCATTCTTTTATGACATGAAGGTATCTTTTAAAATCCAACACAACATATCTGGACAGCTGCCAATATATTTTGCTTCGACCACTTTTCATTTATACCTATACAATCAAAGCCTGACATCACACTGAACTCTTACGCAGGGTTAGAGTGAAACAGTGTTTTCCAGCCGACAGATTCATGCAGCTGCTTTCCAGCCAGCAGTAGCGATTGTTTACACTGGCTGAAGGCTCTACAGAGAGTCTAACAGCTCTCGACAGACTCTGCATACGGTGTTTAGTTTTCACCAGAGCAGCATCAACACACACATCAGGCTTAGTAAAAGAGAAAGGCTTCCTCATTTACCACAGCTGTTCACAAACCACACTCTGCAGCACACGCACACACACACAGGCTGAATTCGTCACTCAGTCTCCGCCAGGCTAAAATGCAGCGTGTGTGAGTGGGAGTCGGTGTATATCTCCCTGCATTTAGAAGCAGCCATTTCTCAACGCTGCATGGCTGATTATAAAGCGCTCTTGGTATTGGATAGGAGGATTTATGCATTTAAGACATACAAGAGCAGCAAATGAACTCTTCTAAGCGATGATATTGGGAGCATGAAATGCTGGATAGGTATACATGACAGGCTAAAGATAAAGCAGACTAAATCTGAGAAGTCCCTTCCAGGTACCTGTAGATGAGAATATCTGCCAAATCATACTTCTTCAAAGAGAGTGTTTTTAGAGCTACCGAAAATAGGGTTTATAACGATTTAACAGCCAAACTGAAGAAACAAAAGTGGCGTGTGAGTGAACACAGCTAATGCACGTCGTAAAACTTTTCTGCTTTGACTAATTTTCAGTTACAAAGCTACATATGTCAAATGAAAACTAATGAACAAGCACAAAAACGTGGGACTTCTTCACCTGACAGCCCTCAGAAAAGATTTCCTCATTTGGTTTTGGTGATTAAGGGGTTGTGTTTTCCTGGCGCCTTAAGGCTGCCACTTACCCTGCCATTGACCTCGCCCCTCCACCAGCCGTTGGCTCCTGATTTCGTGTAGATCTTGACCACGTCACCCTCCTGCAGCGAGAGCTCCCGGGTGTCACGGGAGCTGAAGTCGTACCGTGCTATCGCCACACCGATCACTTTCGGAGTAAACACTAGAAAGAGAGAGGAAGAAAGGTGGCTATTAAAAATCTGAAATTTTAGTTCGTTCACTTTTCCAGAAGATGCATTTGAGAGAAATTTTAAAACAGTTTCAGTGTCAACACACACACATGTAAACACACATGCACACAGTGATGGAGCAAGGTGATGTGTCAATCATCCAGATAAACCTCATCATCTTTCTTCTTCTCTCCTTAGTAGCAGTACTCTCTGATACACCTTAAAACTGGTCTTCCCCCATTAGCATATTGTAAATTCTCAAATACTATTGAGTAGATTTACCCATCACTAAATGTAGTGTGCATTAGCTCTGGCACGTTTAGTACACAGTCAGTTCCTGTGTAGAGATTAGCTAGTTGTTGCTAAATGCTAATACAATACACCACAGGGTCCAGATTTCCTCTTAGCCATTAGTTCGAGGCTCACAGAGTTTAATATGTGCAGCGTCACACATGCTGTCACTCACTCTCTACGGCAAGAAACAGCACTTCAAAATAAAAGCTCTGTGATGAAAATTCACTGTCCGTCAAAAAAGTGTTTTTCTTCACAAACTTGACATGTTCACGAGTCCCTTGCGGTCCGTTCAGAATGGACCTGCGACCAACTTTTGGACTGCAACCCACCAGTTGGGAACCACTGCCAGACTGTATATGAATACAGGCGACATGACAGCTCCTCAAAAGTGAAGCCAGAATATCTCGATGGCTCGCTGGTGGCTGGCTGCAGTATGTTAGCGGCGAGCTAAAATACCACAGTACACGCCAAATGAACTTTTCCCAAAGATGGTTTCTGAGGTAGTTCTTGTCATGCTGATGTGAGATCAAATGTTTGTTTGTTTTTTAATTTGTTATTTGATGCCATTAAAAGGAGTGGTGTCGTCATGATTGACAGGTGTTACTGACTCCCAGTAAACTGTCCCGTGCAGACTGTGGCTCCAAATGACGTCACTGGCTTCATGTTTGTACAGTGGGAAGTGGAGACCGTCGTCAATCTTTATATACAGTCTATGGTGGTGTAAATGCTAAGTAGCCAGTTGACCTGACAAAGCTAACGTTAGCTTTCCAAGGTATGAAATATAAGAGTAAAGAGAAAAACAGATGATATGGAATATGGCTGACACATCCTGCCTGACATGAGATAAAATGCCGTTTAATAATGACATAAACTGGGAGTATTTTACATTGCAAACGTCTCAGCTCACTGCTTGTAGTTTTTCATGAAAGATGTAGGTTTTTTTTTTCTGTGTACCCAAAGTAATCACGGTTTAGCTTTATCCAATTTCTAATATTACCTGCTGTAGCAGATGCATATTTGTTTTACAATATAAAAGGTAAATCCAAGTCTTACTTTTCTCAGAATGACAAATTAAAGAAATTGTCTGACTTCAACTCTCTATAGTGTTTCCCTTCAGAGGTTCTCCTTTTTATTTAATGCTACAGATTATGACGTCACATTGGCTTCCTGTTGACAGAACATTAGTTGACTGCTTTTAATTGTCATCACTACAAATTTCTCTTAAAAACCTTTGTAGATGTTGATGAAGTGTTCGTGGTATAAAAAGGACTTTATGGATTTACAAACAGATGTTGCAACTAAATCTGTCGTGGAGCAAATAAATGGTGATGAGAAACAACTAAATGAAGATATGTTAAAGATAATGTTTTTGTTCTCGCATAATTTTGCAGCTGACCTGATGAACAATATGAAACAGCTAATGCGTGTGTGTGTGTGCCTTATCGTACAGAGAAGTGGGGCCCTTCAAGTCCCTATAGTTATGTAGTGCACCGCTTTAGCTGAGTAAGTCCAGCTCAAGTGCTCTGACAGCCGTGCGTGTGTGCGACTAGACATCCTGTCGAGGAGACAGCAGTATGAGAGACGGCTGTGGAGAAGGTTAGCTAGTTACCTCTGCTCCATCCCGCCCTGCCGCCTTTCTACCTTCTCCAGACACTGACTGGTGGGTCGGACTGGGCTAAGCTGACAGGTGGAAATGGAATGTCAGACCTCTACAACCTGGCCGTGGGGATAGAATATCTAATATAGAGGAGCTCTGTGTATTTGGACAACTCCACCTTTACTTTGACAGACAGACACACACAAGAAAACACACACCAAACTCAGCCACGTATGCCTCTGAAAACACCTCAAACACAACTCCTTTCTCAACACTTTCATGCACACACCCGCACACGCACACACACACACACACACACACACACACACACACACACACACACAAACATATATAACACACGTGCATTACTGAAACCTATTCTCCACAGGATGACATGTATGTGCACACAACTATGACGAGGTGAAATGGTGCGATGGGGAGTTGGACGGCAGATGTAAAGGCAGAGATTCAGACGATGATGTGAATGCACTGAGCTACAGCCAGCATGCTAAGCAGCCTTGAACATGAAAGGAGAGAGAGAGGAACAGTGTCAGAGAAACAGACAGAGAGAGAAGCGATACCTGTACCTGACCAGAAGGGAGCAGAGGAAGGAGGTACAAAGCTGTAGCCGGCAGGAGTTACAAAAGAGAGGCCGCAGAGCAATGGGGCTATGGCAGGGCAGGCCAGGCAGGGAGCGGAGAGATGCAAGAGGGGACAGGGCAGGGATGGGGGGAGGGATGGTAGAAGGAAAGAGAAGCAAAGGAGAAAAATAAAACATGTTTTTTAAGATCCCATCTCTGAGGTGTAAAGAACACAGTTGCAGTTTGATAAAAAATAAATGACGATGGGTGGTGCGTCATCTACACAGCCACGGGTAGCAGTTCTGTCATTGATGGTTCATTTGTATCCCTTTAAGTATTTTGGTTTGGCCTTAGAATTACCACCTAGCAGTTGTATGTCTCTGTGAATCTGTCAAGCTGCCGTTACAGTTTCCATCCATGCCTGAAAAAACATGGCCGCCTCACAGACAGGGCAGCCGAGATTAGTGTCACCAGTGTCTCCCTCCTGTTCCTGAGTTACATAAGGGCCATAAAAAATATCCTGTTTGACATTTGTGTGAATTTTTGTCATAATCAGCGTATGAATTCCTGAGTATAGGCCATGATGATCAGTGAGGTCACAGTGACCTTGACCTTCGGTTAATTAGTGAGTCCAAATGAACGTTCATGCCAACTTAGGAAAAGTTGTTCTCCAGATATTGCGTTCAGGATATGGGATGTACACAAGGTCACAGTGGCCTTTGACCACCAAATTCTAGCCAGGTCATCTTTAAGTCATAGAAGATGTTTGTGCCAAATTTGAAGAATTCCCACAAGTCACTCTTGAGATATCATGTTCACAAGAATGAAACAGATGTAAGGCAATAGTGACGTTGACCTTTGACCGCCAAATTCTAATCAGTTCATCCTTAAGTTCAGGTGGATGTTTGTGCCAAATTTAAGAATTCCCTCAAGTCGTTCTTGAGATATCACGTTCAAAAGAATGGGACAGATGAAAACATAATGCCTCTGGCTGCAGCTATCATCAGCACAGACACATAATGTCATGATCCTGGGTTTCGGTTTATATTCTGTTATCTTGTGCACTTTGTTTTGGAGTTTTCTGTTTGTGTTCCTTGTTTCATGTAATTCATTCACGTTTAATCTGCTTCCTGTTTTATTTTATAGATTCTCGCCTCATGTGTCATGTCCGGCTTCACTTCCTGTCTTTGTGTGTTTTCTCGCCTGTTTTCTGTCTCGTTAGTCCTTCCCTGTTCCCTGAGTCTTCCCTTCACACCTGTTCTGTATTAGTCTCGTTTGCTCCACCCTTGTTGTCAGCCAATCCCCATTTCCCTCCTTTTACCCTCCTGCTACAGCTGTGTCTCATTCTTGTGATTATTTTCTGTGTATATATACCTGTGTGTTTCCCTCTGTTCAGTGTGTCCGGTGTCCATGGTGCATTTTATCATGCTTCCCCGCTTCTTTTCATTTAGTGTTGGTTCTCCTTTCTTTTGGACTTTATATTTTGTTGCCAGCGTGTTTTGGGGATTTCTTATCAGCATTACAGCCTGCCTTCTGTTTAACCTTCAACCTGCCTCCTGCTCTGCATTTGGGTCCCTCCTGAGCTGATTTATGACACACAAAAATGAATTTCCAATACTGAAAGGCTCTTGTTTCTGAAACTAAAGCTACAAAGCCGATATAATATAAATTTACGTAATACACTTTCAGGCATGAAGTGGTGCTCTAATTAAAAACATTTTGAGCCTGTCTGATATTTCACAATTGTTGAATTTTTATAATTTTTTGATAAACTATAACACATTTATTTTGTTCTGGTTTGGGAGAATTGAAAGATGGTCCTGACTGTATTAAAGGTCAAACTCTGAAGGTTCAAAACAAATACACATCACTGCTGAGATCCTGGTGAAATATGAAGTGACGACACATCTTGTTTCCAATTTGCCAAAAGGATGTCTGCATCATTAATGGGAGACGACAGCTTCACTTGTGCATTTAATTGGGAGGAACATGCAGTGTACTCACAGTTACAGCATAGGGAATAGACCTCTATTTGCATATTTATAAAGACAATCATCCAGCTGTAATACAGCCACAACTACAGATACACAGCTCCTTTACAAATGTCTTCTGACAGACACGTTGAACCTGATAACTTATCAGACAACACCGTTGCTTTATGAACCTCACAATGTCCACAGTGCAGATTTCTCTACTTCCAAAAGACTAACTCTGCCTCTTCCTTACAAGCAACTTGAGAAATAACCCACCGGAGGCCCACTGATTTTGCATTTCTATCTCTCTTCCAGTATTTCCACCGGCAGAAAAATAAGCTACAGGCATTGATCTGATTCCAACAATGTCTCAGAGTTGGCAAAGTTAGCGCCTTGCTCTGGGGAATAGAACCTCTAACCCTGAAAGTATTAGTACCTTAGTCTTTATGGATAAATGTGAGTCCACTGAGTTGTTTTGAAACGTCAACATAGCGAGTATATGGCGCAAGTACAATCAGGAGAAAATGCTGATGCTTGCTTTGACCAGTAAAAACAGACTATACAGTATAAAGCCAATAAAAGCAGTTTGCTAAACAGACGCCAGTGAATGATTTTATCCCAAAAAGTTTGGCTAGGGTGAACAAAGCATCCATCCCTGATGTAGGAATAAACAGTACTGTAATGACAGAACACTCTAGTTCAAAATGCATTATAGAGACAGGTGCATTAAGTCAGAAGGTGATAGGCAGTTGGCTTATAAGTATCATGGATGGTTTACTGAATGAGCCCACAGAGCACAGGCCTGGAAACCATGGGCCAGAGCCTCTGTATAAATTGATAAATTAATCAAACAGCTACAAAAAGAGATGCACAATGGCTATAAACCATGAAAAACAACCACAAAGAGAAACAAAAAAAGAGATGCTAAATGATCTCGCAAAGAGATGCAAAACAACCCATGAGCAAAGGAAACAACTACAAAGACACGCAAAATGACTACAAGGAAATGCAAAACAACCACAAAGAGATGCAAAACTACCACAAAGACTTACAAAATTAGTACATGGAGAGAGCAAAACAACTGCAAAGAAAGACAAAATGACTACACAGACATGCAAGACGACTACAAAGAGACACAAAATGACGACAAGGACAAGCACAACAACTACAAAAAGACGCACAACGACTACAGAGATGCAAAACTGCTATAAAGAGAAACAACTACTACAAAGACTTGCAAAACTATTATGGAGAGAGCAAATTAACTGCACAGAAAGACAAAATGAGTACAAGGTTGTGCAAGACTACTACAAAGAGAGACAAAATGTCTACAAGGACATGCATAACTTCTACAAAGAGAGACAAAACAACAACAAAGAGGCACAAAACGACTACAAGGACGTGCAAAAATACTACAAAGAGACCCAAACAACTGCCCAGAGAAACAAAAGGTCTGCAATGACACAAAATCAGTATGAAGAAACCAAACAAAGAGATACAGGGGTGTGAAGCCTCTCACATGTTAGTGTCCAGGGGCCTATTAATAATCTGCCCATCTCACTATCTGTCCATGGCCGTAGGCAAGTTGGAATTACAAATACCAGCTATCGTTTTATAATATGTAGCTTGAGAATAATTAAAGTTGTTTATTTGGCATTCATCTAATACACTGAATAAACCCTTTAATTATTAAAAATGTACAATTCATTATTGCCAGGTCTGCCAGAGCCAGGACTTTAAATCTGAGTCGTAACACGTTTTTACTCATTTTACAAATGTGCCTTTCTGCTTTCACCCCATTCAAAGGCTTCTAAACCTGCTGCTTCACACTTCTGCCACTGGGAATAGAAAATCTAATCCCCACAATGGCGGATAAATGCCCAAACTTTATGAAAAATGTGCCGCTCCCAACAATACTGCTGGCAAGTTAACTGGCCTGGGTTATTGATATGCTGGAAGGAGAGCGGAGCTCCAGTGGTTTTTAAAATGAATACTAATCAGCACACTGAGAGACAGCTCAGCAACCCCTAATGGTGTCTAGGTACGAGCAATATGAAGAAGGATCGCCCTCCACTTCAAACAGCCACCAAAACACCAGCTGCATTTTACATGCTTCATTTTTGCAGAATCTGATTTGTGGAACACACTGGAATACACAATATGGGCTGGTTGACTAATAGAGGAGAGGGGACACACACACACACACAACACACACACACACACACACACACACACACACACACACACACACACACACACACACACACACACACGTATCATCTCACAAGAGTGTGAAGATGAGCTAAAATCCAATCAGCAGCCCAGAGTCCCCCACACGCTGTCAGCTGAGATTGTTCCATGGACACATATTAATTTATATTTTGGGTTAACACTGGTATCATTGCTGTCGTAGTTATTGTATTGGTAAGAAACGCAATCAATCAATCAGTTTTGCCTTCTGCAAAGCTGTCCAAAAAACATGAAACAAAGCATAAACATTAATTAGCGGTCCTCCAGCAGTGCTCGAGGAGGATGGAAATCAAAACAAAAGAGTCATTTAGCAATGAAAAAGTAAATGAAGTCTGCACACCAGGAGGAGGCTGCCTACAAGATAGAAGACCACACCGGAGCAAAACTAATTTGGATTGAAGCTGTCTCGACTTGTGTTCTGAAGTGGAGTTTGAACAACAGGCCTCCTCTAGAACAACAAAATAGCTCCGTACAATCTGTTCACATTTCTCCCGCTTGGAACGTGATCGTCAGCAAGTCGGGACTTGTTTTTTTTTTTTCCTTTTCCCCTTCGCACGCGGTGGCATACAGGGTTCAAATGAAATCTCATTTTGCCACTGATTGCGATAAGTCATACATTTTCCATTAACCAACTGATGGGCAATGTTGCTCTGCCTGGCTCACACACTGTTTAATACTTTCTCTTCTGGCGCTGCTTGACACATTCAGCGTGTGTGGGGTGATCATGGATGTTTTACAGGGTGAAAGGCACTTTCTACTTCAGTGTTTAAAGCTCTCCTGATGGATTCTGAAACTTATCCCCACCTGATATCATCAGCCAAGACAATAAAACAAAGCACTAGAGTGATTTTACACTGGATTTCCTCTCCCAAAATAAACCGAAAACCCTTTTCATCACTTAACTACACTAGACAAACTATAGCTTTTGTTACAGTCTACGTTCCCTCCTGAGTTTGAGTCTGACGACGCTCTGCTGTCTCATCTGTTGCTTCACTTCAAAACCCAACATCATCTCATTAAAAACCCCCGCTCAAAGTTAGACACCCTACATCTGTTACATTCCAAGTCAGAAAACAAAACACGCGTCACTGGATGTTGTGTTCTCTCTCTTATTCAGCCCTGATAAATAACATCTCCATAACCTGAATGCTGAGAGGAATCGGGTTAGTAAGGGCAATGACTGACAAAGCGGCAGCGGCATGCATAAATAATCATCAATGTGCTGCATTCCTGTACAGCTCTGCTCCTCAGAAAGCGTTGGTGACAGCAGCTGCTTTGTCTCTAGGTGTTGCCAGGTCTGTTAATAACAAAACAAGCAGCTCAGTCTTGCACCAGTAAGACACCAGTCGCACAGCTGAAATCTTCACCCTGACGACAGCGACGGCACAACATCACATCCACAAGAACACAGTTTGCCGACAACTTCTGGAGGCGCCGGCGCTTACAGTTTTTGCCTTTTTAAAGTGTAAAATGATGTTTGCTGCAGTCGATGCATAAACTATAACAATAATCTGCTGATGAGCTTCTGTCTCCATATCACAAATTACACTTGTTTGATAAACTGACTGATGATCGATGGTTCAGTCGGGGCTGTGACACATCTTGAAATGATGGTGTAGTATTGTCAAGTTACAAACTTCATTAACAATAAATTAGAAACCAAATTACACCAGTTATTTGAAGATATACAGCTTTCATAGTGTAAAAATGACTATTTAACCCCAAACCCTAACCACATATCTTAAAAAGAACCATATGTTCTGGAGTTACTGGCACCAACAACCATGTCACGTTCAAAGCCACTTAAATCACCTTTCTTCCTCATTCTGATGCTCAGTTTGAACTTCAGCAGGTCGTCTTGACCATATCTACATGACTAAATGTATTGAGTTGCTGCCATGTGATTGGCTGATTAGCTGTTGAGCAGTTGAACAATGTACCTAATAAAGTGGTCTTAAACATGAAATTAAAGGTAAGACAAAAATAAAAATGTTAGATTTAAAAAGTTACTAATAACGGATGATCTTATTGTTTGACTTTCCTGTAACACCCACTAAGTTGATAAGACTATAACTCAGATTATAAAGGACTTTTATTTCACCCCTGAAACTCAAATTATTTCGACAGTCAGCAAATGTCCAGAGAGTGTTATCATGTCTAAAAACATGCTCAGTGGATTTTCCAACCACCATTTAACAGTTTGGTCACAAACAATTAACACCAGAACAGAACAGACTGTTTTTACCAACAAACGGCCACCTAGCTCTTTAAAAGCTGTGAAGATGCCGCCAAGCAAATTAAAGAAGTGTGTGAGCGAGCTGGGAGAGATGATAGATAGGAAACAGACAGGCGGCTGCAGCAGTGGTGGGAGGAATCAGCAGAGCCAGTGACAGCAGCATGTTGCAGGTTGAAACAAAAACTAGTGACAATAAAAGGAGCATGAATGATCAGTAGAGTGACACTGACACATCACACTGACTGACTTAAATGTGTAAATCTGTGTGATGTCCCTCGGCTTCTTAAATTTGATGATTTGTTGCTTCATTGTGTTTTATATGACAGTAAACTAAATATCTTTGAATTGTGGGCTGTTTGTCAAACAAATGAATCAATCAGAAGATGTCACACTGGGTTATGGGAAATTGTGACGGACATTTTTCAGTATAAAGATACCAGAAACTTAAAAGACACTCTGTGTGTAAACATTACGTTGTTGGTTTAAAAAAAGTACTTCATGAGATAGAAACAACAGGGGGACGTGCTCATCAAAAACACTGCTCCACAGCACTACTAGTGGTCAAATACACCACAGGGTGCCTTTAATTACCACAAGTTTTATTCAAAGAATAAATCTTGTTCGGAAATGAACAAACTATGACAGCAACAACTTTGATGATAATCAATAAACAACTGCTAGCGGCTTTGTGCATTCAGTCCTTCTCAGGGAAGCTTAGTGTTGCCGTAGCCCACAGGAACAACGCTCTGCAACGCTTTTCTTTTCTCTGAGTGAGGATTAGAATATATGCAGTTCACATAACCCAGTCGTGATTAATATACATTTTCAAATGATTGAAGATCCACTCATTACTAAAAGTCTCCTTCATCCAAGAGAGACAATAAAAACTAAAGTAATAGTGAAAGTTGTTAAAGAGAAATTTAAGGTGTGCTGATGGATTCATCTTGTCAACTCATAAACTGAGCAACATTACAAGTTAACGTTGCACCTTAAAAGTCGCCGGCAGTGAATGAAGTTATTTTTTCTCCGACTCCAGCTGCTGTGAGAGGCAGCAAAACATCCTTTCATTTTATAGTTACAGTAAACTCTCCACGGTATGAACAGCGGTTACATGAGCCTCAAAACCAGACACAACACAACTGCAGTGTTCACAGCTCCACCTTTTAGTACCAGATCTGTGTGCTAGGTACCCCAACAGAGGGGGGACCAAACATGGAAACGGTTAGTAATGGTTCCACTGGTTCCAACTTTTAACAGTGGAAACAGGAAAAAGCGTACCGAACTGAACTGTACTGCTCAGAGGAAACGGGGCTTTAGATGCCTGCTGCACCTGGTGGCTACCTTTTTATAAAGCGATGACCTCATCCTGCATAGTATTTTTGTTAAACTCTCAATAATATCTACACTACAATTATAGTACTTTAATTTGGAGAAACATATCAGCTGTGGAGGTGGGTGTGGTTAGGAGTCAGCTGCAGGGGATGGCTGATGAGAGCAGCACCAGGTGAGTTGATTGGCACAGCTGCTGCTGCTTTGCTCTGATTGCATCTCTCCCTTGCTCATGCAGCAGTCCCTCAGAGGACTGTGGCCCAGACCAGGAGAAGGACACTGCCTGAGTCTTTGGTTTAACACTGAATGGACTGGAAGACGTGCTGGAGGAGCCTGGCAGCCACAGGCACATGTTGATGACTGATTTTGTTGCTGTGCGGGGTAGCACATCGGCTACATTAGCATTTTTTTTTATTTATTTTTTTTTTTAGAGAGAGATGTGTCTTTAAAACATTGTCCAGTTGTTGCATCAGTTGTTTAGCAGTGGATGGTTTTTAATGTTCGTGACTGTGCAGGTCGACTCACTGTTGCCACCCGGCCGGTTGAGGCGGTGCATAGCAGCGTTCTCTGGTTCCCGATATGGAAACTTCAGCGTGGTGTCAAGACTCCTAAAACCTTCCCTCAAGGAGTGGTGCTTGTAGTACTCGATCAGCTCCTGCACACACACACACACGCACGCACACACACACACGAAAATAAGTACAGAAACCAAAGCAGTCATTTGCATTTGTGTTTACTGCATGTCACGTCTCTTGAAATTCAGCTGATAAAAGCAGAGAAATGTCTCATCTTTTTGTTGTTTTTCAGCTCTTATGACAGAAACATCTGTATCATTTACATATCTGTCAAATCATTTAGAGTCGAGCAGAATACCTGTTGCTCTTAATATGCTGTCAGGGGGAAATAATAGCATGTGATGCATTATAATATACGATGAAAGCTGACTACAGTGGACAGAACTTCCGATCAGTGTTTCTGAAATTATATATGTCAACAAAATCCTGTTTTCTAGATATCACAGTCAAAAACATGGTATTCAAATCATAGAAACAGAGAAACACAGGTCTGGCATGAGAGAAATCTGGTGAAGCTTTTCCAATATGCGCTGGACTTATCTATAATGCTGAAGCCCTCGGGCCAGTATAAACACGTCTCTAATCATGGCTATTTTTGTGCACACTGCTAAAATAAAATTCAGGTTCTGACACTTCATTAAGCGAACACGATGATTTATTTATGAATTGCAGTGGTGGAATTAGAAAAAAAATAAAAAGGCTGAAAAGACTCACTAATATGCTCCTGAACTTCTTGTTCTCTGCGATGTGGAAGCAGCCCTCCTTGGTCAGGATCTTTATGTGCTTCACGTCGTTGTTGTACCTGTGGGCCATTGAATAAGTTATGAGTGTAATTTCCCTCCCTGATCACAGCCATCGATCGGTGGCCGGCCCCTGGCCCCTGTTGGAAGCACAGCAGTCGCTGTAATGCATGGGGTCCCGAAGGTTTGTGACACGTGAATGATGGGTGGTCAGGAGAGAAGGTGCCCATGTGTGTAAGCGCTGCCTCACCCACATGTGCTGGCATTAACAGGGTGGCTGAAGGGGCTCTGAGGCTGGAAGGGGTAAAAGCTGTGGCCAGGGTGAACAGAAACCTTAGATGTCTGTGATTATTCAACTGATACAGGGCCAACTGCATCAATCTGCTTGGTAGCTATTTCCAAATTCTAAAATTTTCCATATCAACTGCTTGAACTTGTTGAAAACACACTCAAAGGTTTGTGCATAAACTACATGAACAGCAGAAAGGGACCTGATTCATTGAGGGACCTGAGGATACTTGGACCTAATTCCAAATTGAGATCGACCTAAACAGACCCAAATTAAACTTCCTCTCCCGAGGCCAAACCCCACCCAGCCCGACTCTGGTCCTGGGCCAAGTCTTACTTAATAGGGACAGAGCTGGATGTCTAAATCTAAAAAAACTAAAACTAGAATTTTGTCATGACACTGACACAGGGAGACTATGCAAACTCAGACAGACAGACGAGAGTTCCCTTGACCTTTAACCACCAAACTAATCAGTTCATTGTTGGGTCTAAGTGGACATTTGCACCACATTTGAACTAAGTTCCTCAAAGTGTTCCTCAGATATTGTGCTCCAAGAATTACAAGTTCACAGCGACCTTGACTCTTGATGACCAAATTCTAATCAGCTCATTGTTCAAGCCAAGAGGACGTTTGCGCCAAAACTAATTCCATTTTTTTTATATAAATGGAATAGTCTATTTTGAAAAATACGCTTTCATTTTTTAATTTTCTTTCTTTTTTTTTTTTTCTTTTTTTTTGCAGAATTAGACGAGTGACTGGAAATTGGGCTCTATCCATAGTCGCACAATCGTTCTAGCAGCACCTTTATAGCTGAATAATTAAAAAGTTGCATCTGGTTTGTCAGCTCCTCAGTTTTTCACTTCGGCTTTTGAACAATTCAAATTAATCACATTTTTACACTTTATGACACAAACGTGTTGATTAGTGGGCATTACAGGTGCTCACAGCCGGAGCATTCTGCCTTTATCTTTCCCTAAAACATTAAACACGTCTTTGAACACAACACCAAAAGAAGTATTTGAAATGCAGCTAAAAGCTAAAAAAAAAAGTTGTTAGTCTCAAAATAGTTCTCAGTGTTAAAAGTGGGTCTGTAGCTGTAATGCAGGAAAATATTTAGACTTTCAGAATCTTATTTTGAGGTTTACAAATGTAGAAAATGTACGGCTTTGTTAGCTTTAGAGAGGCAGATATACTCAGAACTGCCCAGGAGGCTGCCTTTACTTTAGAACAATGCAGTGAATTACAATGCCGGAGCTTAATTCAGACAGAACTGTGGTCTCTCGGCTATTTGGACACAATCATCAAAAATGCTCTGGCAGCTCAACTCGGAGAAACAAAAGAATGAAGGAGAGGGCATTTCTACTTTCGAGGAATGCTTTTCAAATGCAGTTCCACGACGAAGGCTTCTCTCTCTATTTTGCTTCTCTCCTTAACAGGGAGGTTTTAATAACCTTGAACACACACTTGCAGTCGTTCTCTGCTCTGTTCAGACCACCGCGTCTGTGAACACAAGCAATTAAGAAGGAACTTGAAGGCTCTCAGAGCGGCCCATTCCACAGAAAACAAGGATGCTGAAAAAAGTTGAATGAATGTAAATGAATGTTTCCGTTGTTCACAGAGAAGCATGCTCGCTCCTCGTGGAAGAGCATGTTCTCTTCACAGTCTGTGTTTGCACTGGTGCCATTTCTCCTATGCATAGTTACAAACACTGGTGGGGTCATTACCAAGATTAACATGGTTGATTCTGAGGTCAAACCATAATGAATACAGCCACATGTAGTTTAAATGAGACCCTGCTCCATGATTAGCATCTGGTTTGGTCAGTTTCACACACATCACTGTGGTTAACCACATCCTCTTGTAAAGCGACTATGAATCGGTCCGTCAAATTGTGTTGTGCAGCCGGGGGTTGTCTGGTCAATACTGTGGTTTGGCTAAAGGCATCTGATGAATCCAGCAGACAGAGCAGCCATAGACAGACAGAAAAACTGTCATGTCACAGAGAAACAATAAGATCTGATGATTGATAATGGCTGCACCACTCAATAAAAAGCTTAATTAAGATGTTTACTTCTGTTGTCACCACTTACATCATCATTAAACACAGATATCACATTTAAAGGACACTCTTGTTATGAGCACAGTTTGTCTGTCATTGTAAAAGACCCATTTTCATTTATTTAAATCAATTAAATCCAAGAATCTAGCAGCAATCGGAGGTGGTGACACAGGTACTCTCTGCATTATGAGGTTCTTGAATGACTTGATAGAAATGTCAGACTTACTTTATACTGATGGCGTACTCTGTGTACTCTCTGCTGCGATGGCGGACCAGGTAGGTGCTGTTGACCCTGTTGATGAGTTCTGCCTCCGCCTGAAGCCTCTCCATGGGCCCTGCAAACCTGCAACAAAACAGCAATCAATGTCAATCAATGTTGTCCTTTACACTCTGTGTGGTAGCTGTTAAAGTTGTTTATACTTATGTATAAAATAAGATAAAGCTTTTTTTTTTAAGATGCTGACTGGACCAATTATTAATTTAGAAAAAAAGAGGCACTTTTTTTAATGATAATAATGATTGTAAAGGTTTATTTTAAGCCTCTTTATTTTATATGGAAAATACTACATTCACAAATGCAAATGTAAATGCAAATGCTGCATACAACAATTTAAAGTTGAAAAAAGGACATTATATTGAAACACTGCATGAATCGAAGAATAGTAATGCAATGAAAACAGTAGATATCTGTAAAGCTATAATGTTTGTCTTTAATTTCTTTATTGCTTGTTGCATGATATCCCCATTTGTTCTTTTGCTTTTGTCTAATTGTATACCTCTCTTTGTTTGAACATTGTACAATAAAAAAGTTTATTCAAAAAATGTGTGTAAAATTGAAATAAATGAATAATTTGTCATTTGTCATCAGCCTGTAGCTTTTTAGTGTGATCTAATGTTCCATACATTATGAACCTCTGCGTTAGCTGTGTTTTTTACTCTATCCTATAAAACTCTGCTCTTCAGCATGAGTAAAGACTTTATCCTTTGGTCCCGTCAATCTAACTCAAAAATGGGCCCAACCTTGGAGAAACTGCAATAGTAATGTTTCATATTCTTCACCCTCCTGCATCACAGATTAAAAGTATACTATGGATTCATGGATTTCGTGGCACAATGTTTTTAAAGGTCAAAAGTAAATCAACATTTTACATTAACATGGTCCGGGTAAAATTATGTCAATATTGGAGGGTCTATGCCCACCTATACAACATATTTGGTTTATTTTCCTAAGTATCTGTGGTCAGTGTTTTCAATGAAACACTTTTTAAGAGGATATTCTGACATATTATACCTGTATTTGCCAAAATTTCCCCTTACAGTTTGTGCCACACTGCCTCTATGTGTGTATCTGCATCTAAATTGGGTGTAAATCAGTTAAATTAGTATATATTTCATTTCTCTGACATCATCATTAGTTGCAAGGTTAAGAGTTACGTAGACGATAATATGCTTTATAACCTAATTTTACAGACTGTTTGGATTTTTTTTTTTTTTTTTTTGTTTTTAAAAAAAGGTAATTTTAGGGTAACTGCACATATGCATTCAGAACTGGTCATATCTGATAGTTATATGTGAAAGAAGATCCTAAAACTAATGTTTAGATATGAAATATATGGAAACATCATGTTCAGAAGCAGATATGCACTTCTCTGTGTGATGTTTTGACACAAATTGCAAGCCCTGAGTTTACCTGGATCCACTAAGTGTATAATAGTATACTTTTATTCTGTTCTGTTTAGATGTCCCTAGAGATCACAAAAAACCTTGAATGATTGCCTTTGCAGTTTTCGCTGATTCAAACCACAGATTGACTGGAGTACAACTTTCTGCAACACATCCAGACAGATGCAGCTGTTCTGTGTACCTACCAGGCTTGAGAGGAGTAATCGACAGGCTTCGGGACCTGGAGCAAAGAGCAAAAGTCAACTTTTGTTGTTGTTTTCATGAAGCTTGCACTCATCCAACATAAATACAACACCACAGTAAAGTACTTGGCACCAGTTCCTCTGTGCTGTTTTCAAGCTGATGTTTTCCTGTCTCTAACACAGGTGCTTTTACAAAGTACAGCCCCAATAAAACAGCTTAATGCTCTTCTTATCTTTACAAAACTGTAGACATGGCGATAATAGTTTGTTATCTACAGGACGGCTCATATACCTGAAGCAGCTGGACACAGTGTGAGTTTCATTTTATCAAATGCAATATGACAATCCAGTGGTGGAAGATTTATTAAAGGGAGAACAAAAACAACCAATTGATACACAGTTAAGTCAGTGAAGACGATACACACCATTATTTCTCCCTCTTGGCTTTCCAGTTTAGTTTGCACAATATAAAGTATGCTTGTTCCTTACGTATGAGACATCGCTTTCTTCACTGGGTCTTATTGATAAAGTGTATTGGGCAGTAAACCAGTTTTATCTCTTAAGACAACACAAGTTCCTTGTGCTCAGAACATAAAAACCCATGGGCTGTTTTTCTTCTCCTGCCAGGTAAACCAGCTTCCCTCCCCTCCCAAATCCCCAACCAGCCTCACATCACCGGACTGCTAGTAAATACATGCAGCCAAACACAAGCTGCTACAACAGGCCCTAATGTAGCGAAGGACGAGAAGGAAATGCTGCTTACACATGGGCACGGCTTCACAGCGTCGCTTGGAAAGAAGCCAACTTCCTTCGTCGTCAGGATTTTGCCCTGAAACCACAGAGAGATAATTGCGTTATGTACATCTGGCTGGCTCTGTCTCCATAATTCAGAAACAATTAGCTTGCAACACAGAGCAGTGTAAATTTACAGCCCCAGTTAACTATTGTTGAAATAATGGCTGGCAGGAAGAGGGAAAGAGGACGAGTTCCTTATTCCTCCCATGGTGATGACTCTTTAAGCTCAGTGCCTTGATTTAACAACACTGCGTCCGCATAAATAGGGCGGCCGTAGTGCAGTTATCTTCCTCTGACTGACTCAGGCGCTGTGAGTTGATGATGCTGTTTTTATTCTGTGCACTGACAAAATATTTGATTTGTTCGGGACAATAATCCAGTCATGGATTCCATAGCTGAAAAGAAATTGAGGCTCAAAAAAAGTATTTGTCATTGTGCATATGCACACTGCTGTTTGAGAGTAAATACGCAGGAAGCAGCAGCATGCATACAGTGTTGGTGCCTTTATCCAGAGAAGATTGGCTGTTGCTCCATTTTGGTTCATTTCCTCTTAATAATAATAATAATGATGATAATAATGACAATACAAGGTTTAAATGTTGTTTTATGGGGGAAAAACTTCTAACAACAGAAGTGTTGATCTTGAGAAAAATAGCATATTCATTTTCCATGACCACTTATCCTGTTGGGGGTTGTCGGGGGGCTGGAGCCTATCACAGCTGACATTGGGCGAGAGGCACCCTGGACAGGTCACCAGACTATCACAGGGCTGACACATAGAGACAGACAACCATTCACACTCACATTCACACCTACGGACAATTTACAGTCACCAATTAACCTGCATGTCTTTGAACTGTGGAAGAAGCTACCCGGAGAAAACCCACGCTGACACGGGGGGAACATGCAAACTCCACACAGAAGGGCTTCCCACCCTGTGGTTCGAATCAGGAGCCCTCTTGCTGTGAGGCGACAATGCTAATTACTGCACCACTGTGCCGCCCATGGCACAATCAATAAATAAATAATGTAAACCAAGCAACAGGACATAAACCATAATACTAAAACACAACAATTAAAATTAATACAGTAAAATAAATGGTGTGGGAAGGCAGGATAAAAGGATCACAGGATTCTAAAAGTGAATTCTAAGAAGAGTCTTAAATGAAGGGATAGACTTGGCCATCCTTATCTCCTCTGGAAGGTTGTCCCAAAGTCTGATGGCTAACGCTCATCTCGGGATCACCAGCAAGCAGCATTTGAGGACCTCAGGGCTCATGACAATAAGTATAAGTTTAAGTTTAATAAGTTTAAAAATCCAACTCAAAAACTAATACGCAGCCCGGGTAAAGCTGACAGGATACGTGTCATGTGTTCTCATTTTCTGGTGCCTGTTAAAATCCTGGTGGCTGCATTTTGGCTTAATTGTAGAGCAGACAGAGACATTTTGCTGCAGACAGAGAAAAAGAAGTTGAAGTAATCTCTCAAATAAAAGCATGAATGACTGTTTCAAGGTTTTTGGTGTCTCAAAATGGCTGAATTTTATAAATGTTCCTAAACTGAAAAGAGCATGACTGTATGATGGATTTTATGCGGCAGCTCAAGTGAGGTCGTTGTTAAATAACACCCCAAGGTTGCTACACTGCGGAGTAAAAAGATGAAAGAATGAACCCACTGTGTTTGTAATTTGAGTATTGGAGAAATCAGTGCCAAATAGAAGTTTGTCGAATGTCCTTGAGACAGTTTATAAGAAAGAAAGTTCCACTGAAGTTATCGGGGTCAGAGCGAAGGTAAACCGGAGTATCGTCTGCGTAAAACAGTAACTTATGGGATGTTCCAGTGGCACTGCATCGGTGGAGAATGGAATTTCTTCTGCCATTTTATGTCCAAATTCTAAAGTAATGTAAAGAAATCCCTTTGTTAGATGTGTTAATAATCATTATGTAAAATTATTGTATTTGTTTTGTCTCCTGTCTTGTACAACTGGTTTAACTGAATTCTTTATCTATTTTACCTGTCTTGTATTAAGTACTACTGTATGAGATTTGTTGGGGTCATCATAACATGTCTGATTATAGTACAATAGTTCCACACATGCAAAGCTCACTGTCAACCAGAAGTATTCATTCAAAACTGCAACTCGGCTATTAACCAGAACCAAGAGGAGAGAGCGAATCAGGCCAGTCTGAGCTGCTCTGCACTGACTTCCTGTTACATTTAAAATTGATTTTAAGCTCCTCCTCGTTGCATACAAAGCCCTACATGGGCTCCCTTGTTAACTATTTGCCTCCAAGAACACTGCGATCATCTGCTACTGGATACTGGATTGGAGGTTCCCACACCTGGGAGGATGCTGCCAGTCATCCTTGTGGCCAGTTTGTCCAAATTATTAATCTTTTAATTGTAATTTTTTAAGACATTTTATTTACATTTGTGAAACTGTAGAGCCAAGAAATGCTATTTTACTAAATTACATCATCCCAATGTAAACTCTATGGTCCAAGCGGGAGTGATAGGGATTAATATTTTTGCATCTGGACGTCATATGCAACCAATTGAACTTCAAAGACAGTGATGAACCTTTTTTTTCAAATATGGAGGGAGATTTGTTTGTAGTATTTGCTTATATTTAGTGTGTAGTTTGTAAACCAGCAGCTGCAGCATTAATGGGTTTTACAAATGCTGCCTGTTGACTCTTTTGATTTAATGTGACAACAGGATTTTGACACTCTCTTGGATCCTACGGGTGAACAGGGGAGTTTGAGACCTTCCATATGCTTTGCACTTTGGGAAGTGTTATAGTCAATGAGGGATTGAGGGGTGTATTTTTAGACACAGCCTTAATCACAGAGGCATAAATAGCACACTACCAGCTAAGCCTATTTTGGTGGTTTTGTGGTGGTCGCCTGTCACATCCCTGCTACCTCGGCACGTTTTATCAGCCTTGGTGGAAAAGCCTTGCCTTTCTGCTGCTTCCTTGCTAACAGCGTGATAATGATTATAGCTGGTAACATTGACAGAGTAAACAGATGGTTGCTGGTGAATGAAATGAAATTACAGTGATCGATTCTATTTTTTCACGCATCCCCAGAACAGAAATGATTATGGTCCGCTGGCTACAAAGGTGATGGATATTGAATGTTTGCTGACTGTGGGGCTGCGGCTGCCTCCAGTTAAGCTCTTACACAAGGTTAATTGAATTCTTTATCTATTTTATCTGTTTTGTATTAAGTAGATTTGTTGGTTTCCTCATTACATGTCTGATTATAATACAACAGTACAGCAGTTCATGTCGATACAATGCCCTTTTCAGGCCTCGGGCAAAATCCCATTAAATTATTATGATGACTTTGATTCAGCCTCTGAAACACACACAGTCAGTCACCACCACACAACAATGCATCAAATTTCCAGAGCACCCCTTATCTTTGCCCCTCCAGTGAAGTTTGAATCATGTGTGATGTCACATCAAAGTAAGTGCTTACATGGAACTAACAAACATTTCCAGTGTGTGGGAGTTTTACTTCCTTATAAGAAGAGCTCTGCCGTGTGTGTAATTGTCTGTGGGCGTACACACGTTAATAAGAATTTGACTTTCACTCGCAGCTTGTTAGCAAGAACAGTCCAAATTACCTGCGCTACACTTAGCCAGATACACAACTGGGATGCTGTTTGGACTGGGCGCAGTCAAAAATGGGTTGTGCAGCAAAACTTCTGCTCCCATGAACTATGTCCTCATATTTTCTTTTAATATTTCCAACAAATGGCTTAATTCTAGATTTAGGTTCATAGTTTTTCTAGAGGTTGTTCACATAGACATGATGAAATTGAGCGCAGATACCAAAAGAAGTTCAGTTAAGTAAAAAAAAAAAAAAAAGAGAATGAATATTATGAATAAAAGAAGACCATTAAATAATAATATGATATTGGTAAATTAGAGGCCATGTTAAACTCGCTGCAATTTTATTTACATTTTAAGAGGAACTATAGTTTTTGTTTTTACAAATGCCAGTTTTAAAATTTACTGTGTCCCTGAATTTATTTTACACCCTTAGTTAGTCCTGATGTCCTTCAAATAAATAAATAATTAATATAATAATAAACATAAGTAAATAAATGGAAAAAAGACTACAATTCCATTGGAAATATTCTTTTTAGGAAATAACATTGAGTAATGGAGTGAAATAGGGGAGCAATAAATTTCACTTATTTTTTTTCACCCATATTTCATGACGTTAATCAGTTTGTCACACTCTGAAAGTTCCTCTCTGTTAGGCCAGATTAAAAAGAAAGTTGGTCAGTTGTGTGTGTGGACCCCAGGAAGACTAGCAACCACTTTGTGGAAGCTAATGGGCATCCGAATAAAGAATGAAGAATGAATAAAGTAAAATGGGCTGGTTTTTCCAGGACCCACTTTGGCATTGGCACTACAACATGCAATACCACTAACGCCCTGCCATCCACCAATATGACTGATTAGTTCCGCAACTGGACGTGACCTGGCACCACAAGATCACCTGCCTGAATTTAAACTGCAAATCCGATAATAACCATGCCCTGTTCAAATAATTGAGTTAGGCATCATGTTTGATATGTGAATATATTTTAAAACAATGATTATTCAGGAAATACAACTCAAATTAATGTTTTTTGCTTATTCTCAATATCTTGAGCAGCAAATCTCCACAGTTAACGTTAGTAAAGCACCTGATTGAAGCAGCCCTCATATTCCAGGTGGCACAGAAGACAGAGCCGACACACACACAGTCAGCGGTCAGAGAATTAAAAAGTTAAATTATTGGTAAAATTTATTATCATTTTATTTCAATATATTTATCATCCAACACTCACAATCCGTCCCACATATTCTTTGTTTCATCCAGAACTGAACCCAGAAAATGAAATTAGGACAAAATTCCACCCACGAATCATCTGTTTTGTACCTGCGTGAACCAAAGCAGGACTCCGCTCAAACTGCTTCACCCTGAGATCGTCCAAAATGTTGTTCTGAAAGTTAAATGTGTTACTTTTCTTCTAACTTCAAGATGATTTCGCATGTTTTTGCATTATATGTTGCTGCATCACAGGAATGACCCAGGTATAAATTGTCCACATGAACATGTCTTTAACTGATGAGGAAGCTGATACACTGGACACCACTGCAAAACCCATTTAATAAAAGTGGACCATGTCGACTACACCAGATCTGACCTGTAAAAGAAACGGCATCACTGACTAACCGATACATCATTCAAACCTTATCACAGAATATGAGGTCAGTGTGAGGGTTAGATGTTCTGACAGTGGAGGAAATGAGAGATTTAAATACAGTACGTCCATTTTTTAGTGTCATGAAATATGCGATTAAGAGATAGTGTGACCTCT
The DNA here is from genome assembly GCA_026686955.1 of Epinephelus cyanopodus. NCBI lineage: Eukaryota > Metazoa > Chordata > Actinopteri > Perciformes > Serranidae > Epinephelus > Epinephelus cyanopodus. The sequence goes on from CM048935.1 coordinate 9,232,673, forward strand.
GACCTGCCACCAGGGGCTGTGTAGGTCGGCGCCGATTAATTCGATGATGTCACCCGTCTGGATGCTGAGCGCAGGACCAGACGTGGGGCTCGGCACACCAAAGTAGTTCCTGATCACCAGCATCTTGGGCAGACCTGAAAGAGGGATACAGTTATTTCCTGCATACTGTCTGCAAACAGGGCTTCAAGGAAATCTGCCAAAACAATATTTCCTTATTAAGACAGTTTATATTTCTTTATTTTTTTATATGTAGAAATTAATTAAATGTTCTAAAGGTGAAAGGAAGAAGAAATAATTGTTGCTTTTTTATCTTAATTGTCCACTTTATATTTAACATTTTAACTTTTTTTCCTTCTGTTTGGGATAAAGTGAGTCGAGTTTAATTAAAAGCCCATTAATTCACATTGTAATCAACATGAACACATGATGTACGGTGATGATTTAACTAATAGACTTGTTTGCAAAAGTAAACTGGAGAAGCAATATGAGGAGACGAAGACCAAAATAAAATCTCTTAGACTTTTTCTGTCTGCAGAGGCGTAGATATCTGGCGGGACGCAGGGTACTGTACGTGTCCCCCTCACTATTTGAAATATGTGAATTTCTCCAACGAAAATCACCACATTACAGTAAAATTAAGTGTTTTACTTCAAAAAATCCCCACACATGTTGAAATAACACCTACACCTGTGAGTATCTGGCTTCATAAGAGCCTGTCTACGTGTGTGTACATATACATGCTTGTAGCGTGTGACCTCTGGCCTAAAAAGGGCATGTTTGCCATTCTAAAAGTGCGTCGTTGCTCCACTAAACTATTCATGGCCCCGTTATAGGCGGTAATGAGAGGGAGTATACATGTGTACACACACACGCACAAACACACCCCTTGTCAACCAGTGTACTGCCCTTGCAAATCATTTGGACCCATTATCATATTATAGATAAGCAACAGTGCACTCTGGAGCATGGATGGTTATCAGGCTCCGAGATAAAAGATAAGCAGGAGTGAGTTTCAGTGTGGACGCTGTTCACTGCTGCACGATGTATTCGGGCCTCCTGGGGGGGTTTATAAGGACGTATCAATAGAAGTGGGCATTTTTTATCCATCACTGAGATCTCATGAAAGTTAGTCGTGGTTAGTTTAAAGGAAAATTATTCTTTTGTTTGTTAGTATGCTGTGGTAGGTAACGGTGTTGTCTTTGGAGACACTGTCACCATCTCCCTCCACAGTCAGACTCACTGTACGCATGCCTTCACCTCACCTGCTGCAATTACCAATGCAAAGACTAATTAAACACATTGCTCCAAAGGTTATATATCACCAAGCAGTAAGGCTTCGCACTGGCGCTTAAAGGAGGGCATTTTAATCAGGCCGAATTTGTTTGTCGGAATGACCTCAGTCAGCGCTATTTGATTTTGCACAATGGCCGGCTTTGATCCCATTATTCCCCAAGAAATCACTGAAATTGAATTAAAACACCCACCCATGCCAAACAAATCCCAAGTTCATATCTCATGTGCCAAATGAAATGTGCATATCTCTCTCTCTGCATTGTGCGGCAACAGCGTTGTACAGGAATACAATACAAGAAAAAGAAATTCAAGTGAGAGCATGAAGAAAAGGGTAAAGCTTACGGCAAATAATAGAGACGTCAACAACATTGTATTGAAAGCTAATACATCTATATCTGGCTTGCTTCTCTGTCAGGGTCTGTTCCAGTGCTGTAGCACCGAGGCTGGCAGCCTGACATGTGCTAGCTCGCCTGAATAGGACTTCTAAAGACACAGGGCCATGGAGAATTGAGTCTCGGGGGCATGAATTGCATTCCTATCCACACAAGGACAAGCCAAGTGTTAGCGCACCTTTGAAAACAGACAAAGAGAGCAGCGTCGAAATATTATGAAACGCCAAAGGCTGGGGCAATCAAATGCCTATTGATTTTAATGCGTCTTCAGTCAGAAATGATTTTCTGCAGCATAATGGATGGAGGGGTGGAAAAATGAGTGTTGAAGCCAGGTTTATGAGAGATTAAAGGCCCTCGGTGTGGTGTAAGCACACACACGCAAACACACACAGTTCAAAGGATGCAGCATGTTATTCATATTCTATTGGGGAGAGATTGAGAGACAGAAAGCCACAGAGGGACGGAGGCAGAAATGCACCGGCTATGTTCACTGCATTTACTGTACGCAGCCAGTAACCTGCTGTTTATGCATTATGATTTTGGTTTTAATTAACTTAGACTGTTCACGTGAGTGGTCACAGGCACCCTTTACACCCTGCAACATGTGTTCGGGTGACTGAACTGCGGATACTGCTTGACTACATGATAGTAGAGGTGTAAATGCCCATTAGGGACAGTGTGGGCTGTGATTCAATCAGTCAGACACGTTCAGTGGTCAGGGACACATTGTGACCACATTTAACACAAGTGTAAATGCAACTGCAGCCAGTTAGCCGGCTGAGCTGCTAGCAAGAAAGCAGCAAGAAAGGTTTCAGATATTCAAGAGTCAAGACGAGACTGAGTGTCGACTTTCACTTTTGTCCGATTAAAGCATACAAGCCAAACTTGCCAATTCATGTTGCAACTGAGGAGGTCAGAGATCGAGTCTCAGCTGCAATTATGTAATCAGTTAGCTACCAGGTACGCCTTCCTCTCTGACTGTGCCAGATCGCCTATGATTCCAGGAAAAACAATTATGACGCCCTGCCGGTAGCAACACACGCAAACCTTCTGCCAATCCTGACAATCAACCTGACAGAGGGAAAGTTTCCCAGCTGATTTTGTTCATGTTCTTCCTGCTGAAGCTGTGATGTAAAAGTCTTTCAAAGTGTGTGAAGCAGGAAACAAAGTGCTTTTTTGTTCATATCATTATGAATCAAACGTTTTTTTGCCTTGCACTTTCGTTCAGACCAAATGAGCAATGTGAAGAAGTCACCTGCGGGATTGTGAACTTCTTTAGATTTAACAGTTAAAAGGAAAGTAATGATCAGATTAAACAGTGATGATAATAGGTGTCAGTGCAGCAATAAAAGGTGAAATATCTTAAAGTATGGTCAGCAAAATTATGACATAAAGCTAAACAGATAGTTGGGTTTTTTCTCAGGGAAGTAGTGACGTTGTCAGAGCTGATACCAGCTGCAGCATGCTGCACAGTGGCCTGAATTACATTCCAAAATTTGGTGATTTGTCTTCAGAGCAGCAGTTTCTAGGCACATGAACACTGCCAGCGAGAAAAAAAAAAAAAACGACAAGGAGGCTGAGTGCGAGGTGGGAGGATGTCTGGTGCGGTGCGGTGCTGCGAATTTCTCACCTGGATCTCGATCTTTGCCCTGGAAAAAAAAACACACACAGAAAGTTACACACTGTTCATGGCTGTATCAAACACATGCATATTCAGTCTTATCCCCTGAATCCCCTTCTACTTCTGTATGTTGGCACACACAGCCTAATGCTATGAATACACCCCTCTACTGCTGCACACACGGAATTAATATTTTAACTCAGCCTGCTATCTCCCCTATACAGGCCACATGCAGCAGGCCTCACAGGAACGACACTACATAACATATTAAAACCCATATTGCATGCACCAGTGCCACAGGCAAACTACTGTGTCCCACTGCAGCAGATATATTTTAAAGGTGCAGAGAGCAGTCGTGTGTAAATACAGATATTTTTTTTTGCAGATAATGATGTTTGATTTTGTGTCACTGCTCTACAGTATTTGCAGCCAAAATAGAACTACTACTAAGACAACAACACAACACGCTGTATTCATGCATATTTTCGCGTGCACTGCATCAGAGCAGTTGGTCGAAAAGTTTCCGCTGTTTTAAAAGTTTGGGTCTCGCATTTTGAATCTGTGTTTGGCACTTTTTCTGCACAAAGAACACTTCATTAGTTACTGTACAGCACCTGACACAGAATAAACACAGAGGAGTGGGGACTCTTGTCAATTTCACACCACTTTTATGCTTTTTGCTGATGAGATTCGGCTGTTTTTGTTGCAATCTCACCTGCAAAGTGCAGTTTTAGCCTCAGTTATTGGCATAATTGCTGTAAGCCCAGTCTAATGCCCTGCTTGGTTTTACTTTTGAGCTCTGTAGCAGTGAAGCACACAGAGGCAGCAGAGACAACTCGGGGTAAATCTGCAAAAAACATTCTCGTTCCTGGCGTCAGGAAAAGCTGCAGCAAGTAAAGTCAATTGGAGTCTCCTTGGCAAATAGCTGCGGGAGAGAGCAGCCTTCAAAGTGCAGCAAAGCTTTGGAGAGGAGGCGAACGACACACGCAGACAGACAGTATACACATCAACACGGACACACACACGCACAGCAGCAGCTCACCTGAGTTCTGACGGAGCCGGGATCTGAAAGAAGTTTGAGAACAGGCATAGTGAATGATGGGTTAGTGGGTGCACGCAAACACTTGCACACACTCGTCGGTACAAGGCAACACTCCCTCATTAGTGGAGAAGGCGGACGCTCGTGTCTGACCGTGGTTCGCTTTGTTTTGCTGCGCTGCCACTACCTGACAGCCGGGATAGAGGAGGTAACGAGGCGGGGGGTGGAGAGGCAGGGAGGAGGGAGGGGGGCAAACCTAAGGTTTTTGCTCCACCGGTTTCTTTCATTGGCTCCCTGAGGGACGGGTTACACCTCCCAGACACACACAAACACACACCTTTGCACACACACACTCACAAGCACTCCTGTACCTGTACAAATAGAGCACACACACATACCTTCACACTCGCACACACACACTTACTGGCAGAGAGCCACAAATATGTACCTACAATGCCTATGCACACACACTTCTCTCAGCAGGCCTGTTGTTCCTCCAGTGAACTTTGACCTGTTACGCAAACACCTGGCGAAGCAGCTGATAACAGAGACAAATTCAGGTAAACAATGGCTTATCTTTGACACACACACACACACACACACACACACACACACACAGGTATATAACCCTATACTGTGGTGCTGTGATTGTGTGTGTGCAGCCCTGCTTGCACCTTGACAATATCTGTACATGCAGACATTACGCAGGCTTTCTGAGTGAATAAAGTTCAATGTAGTGGTGCAACCAACAAATTAAAATGTCCTGTTACTGCAACCAATCTTTTTCTGTACTTCGACTTCTTAAAATACTTTTTGTTCGGTGCGTTACTAAAGTATTCATCCTCACCCCCTGCACATTTCCCTGCACCAGCAAGAGGGTGGAGACCGTGTGGAATAATGAGAGGGGGAATTTAAACAGACATCCCAGGCTTCACCAGCTCTCCCGCCGCAGGTGTCGCCCAAATCTACTCAGGTACACACAACACCCAGGTGGGCTTGGCGTGCCTCTGCGACCTGCTAGCGCCATGACAGATGCCAGGTCCAACAGGGGCTGGCAGCTTGCCACGGGGAATACAGGCAGACACACACAATTGTGACACGTGGTGTTACAGGCTGTAACAGTATAAACTTGCACGCTCGCTTGATTTTGAAAACAAGAGTTGCAGAGTTTTAGTGCCTTGAGAACACGAGCGTGCACTTTCAAGACCTAAAAGAAGTTCCACAAACAAACAGAAAAGTGTGAATTTTAGTTTTTCACCTCCTCGTGCTCCTTCTCTCCATCTCTCTCTCTCTCTCTCTCTCTCTCTCTCTCTCTCTCTCACTCACTCACTCACTCACTCACACACACACACACACACACACACACACACACACACACACACACACACACACACTGAGGACATGCTAAGCTGGTTTCTGAAGGCCTTCTTTTCATTCCGCATGTCTGAAGTTTTCCCACCATCTCTTTCAGAGCTGTCAGTGCTTCTGCACAGGGAGCTGAGTGACAGATACACAACAGGGGCATAATAAAAAAGTCAGGAGTTTCATAAAACTCCTCAGTAAAACTACTATTAAGCTTTGGGGATCGGCGCGATGATACACACTGACATTGCCTTTAAGGTGCTGTGAAGTGTCAAAACCACCCAGGGAAGCGGGGGAGCTTTTGACTGAATTTCTGCAATACTGATCGAACACTTGGATGACCTTGGTTTGTAGAAATAAGGGCACTTAAAAAGTTCTTATTTACTGAGAGCAAACGTCCTAATTCCATTAATTTAACTTGGTGCAATACTTCCCAAAATGTCACTGTGTAGCTTCTTCTTTAAGTCACAGTGCAACACATCTCCCTCATACCCATAATTAGTCACATGAGACACTCATACATCAGATTTTATGTGTGTCATCTGTCATCGTGTTCATACTGCTATGGTGTAAGAGTGCAGTTGTGTTCTTACGATTAAATTTAATGTGTCCCTTGGAATCATTTTGTTCAGTGACAAATTGTTAACTGCAGAATAATTGCAGACTAGACGTGACGGGTACGAGGTTGTGCAATAAAGTGAGAGACTTTGGTTTTATTTGCGTGAGTAAAGCAGTAGTTAGTTACCTGTTTTTCCACAGCAGCCAAAGCGGCCCAGGCATTCTTTATGGGCACCTAAACCACACTTGGAGCACAGATAGCCCTGGTTGAAGATGCCCCTGCAAACACACCAACAGGAAAAGTCATCACATGGAGTGTTTGATAGTTGCACACAGTAGCAACAGTATGTTACTGCTAAAGAGAGCGAAATTACTGCTAATACCAATGTATGGATCCAAGCTGCAGTCGAAAGATTTAATGTTACGGAAAAACAGCTGCCACATTTTCTGACATGGACCAAAAGTTTGGAAACCTACAGTACATTTCTCTTGGATTTTAAGCCATCCCAGCAGCATGGCTCTACAGACTGCAATATTCGTCAAAACTGATATATCTCTACCACTCCGCTACTGAATGGACTGCCATGAAATTTGTACAGACATTCATGACTCCAAGATGGTGAATCACTATCACTATTGTCACTATTGTCACTATTGTCACTATTACCCCCTTTCCCCCAACTCAAGCCTAGTTCAGTCAGAAACACTTTAGTCAAAGAAAACTTTATTTACATTGCAGAATTGTCTTTTGCAGTATGGCTCTGTTCTGGGGCCTCTCTGTCTTTCCTTGCCCCTATGCAGAGAGCCTCTTCTACGCGCCTACCATGAAAGCCTTAAGGCAGAGAAAGGACACCATTCTGCCCTTCCGCATGCAAATGAGGAATGTCTGAGGCCGAGACAGCAAACTCCTCTGCCCTTCCATGTGCCTACATGGAAAGCCTAAGCCCTTATGCTAAGCTCAGTTTCTGGTTCTGGTTCTGGGTGGATGCTGGTTCTGGTTCACAGTAGATTCAAGTCACCGTATATGCCTCTGGTTTTCTAGTAATACCAAAGCCATCCACCGAATGCATTGTAACTTTACACGAGAGCTGGTTTTGTGCCCAATGCTCCCTCAAGTTTGAATTTCTGTGGAGGACTACAAGTGCAAAGAGACAGTTTTTGTTTCCATGGACCACTTGTTTGTAAAGTTCCTTCTACTTTTCCAACCAATTGTGAGCAGCACCATAGATCCGGAGCACACTGATTGGCACAAACTGCTGTCAATCGTGACGTCAAACCCCCACTTTTTATAGCATCAATAATCATAACAAATTACAACTAAACACTTGAACAAACATCAATCTGGTAAGAACTACCTTAAATGACAGAAAACATCTTTAAGAAAAATTCTTTCGAGGTGTACTTTGTTGTTTTAGTTGAGCTCATACCAATAGAGTACTTTATTTGATAAACAGTAGAGTAGAGAGAGTAGAGTGCTGTGTGTAGTTTAGCCATTCTTTTAATGTTTTCATGGTACCTTGCCATGCTTAACTGCCAACTCTGTGCTGAACTACTCCAAACCACAGACGGCTGTGAGAGTCCGCTGAGCTGAGCACAGAGAGTGACGGGGCTAAGTGTTAGCATCACACTGCTAATGTTACGTAACCTTTTTCAGCAGGTTTAATGATACAGTCAAGCCTTTTCATTGTCAGTGTGAGTTTGTTGCGACTCCAGCTGCAGTGTTAGCTCGTGCTAACTGGGCAGACGTTGAAACAGCAGTTAGCTGTGAATCTACAGAGGAAAACAACAGGAAATTTGCTGATCCAGCGGGGAGTGATGGTTTGGGATCAGAGCCTCAGTGCAAAAAGGAAAGCAGGAATCCTTTGATATTAATAACAGCCTCTACTTTGTGTTCAGTGCTTATTAGCCGATGTTAGCATGCTAATATGATTAACTAAGATAGTGGACACATCACTCCAGGTAAACATCAGCATCATAGCATTGTCATTTTGAGCATGTTCCTATGATGGTGTCAGCATTTAGGAAACACCATCGCTGTGATTTCTTGGTTCAAGTATGGATTAGTGAGTCCTTGAGGTCTTTGAGTTCCTGGGCTGAATACAGATCGGGGCTGTTCCACCAGCAGCACTAGGACACCAGCCGGGATTCAATACTGCCTACCAAAGCCACAACAGGTGTGTAAGGCAACAAACTATTCCAAGACCAATAAACTGCATCAGCTCATATCTAATAAATACTGAGACGAGGACACTGAAATTTTGGTGTAAATGAGGTGAGCACACACGCAGAGACTGAGGCAGCAGCAGCGGGCAGTTTTCATTTACATAACCATCTCAGAAGCCCTAATTAAAATGACATGAAAGTAAAGGCTGCTCTGCTCTCCAGCTAATTGTCTGTTTAACCTCTTTGAAATAACCAGCATGGAGTTCACGTGCAGGTACACTATCACTTTGTGTGCAGTTCAGAACTACAGGGTGCGTGTTGCATTGGGGGTAGAAGTCGGAGCAGTGAGTTTAAACCATTAGGACGTATGAAACCTTTGCAATTCTTATGAAATCACATGAAAGGAAATGTAAGGTTTGTCCAAGATTTTCCTTTCAAAATAAAACTTCTTCAAGACATGTTACTGTATGTATCATCTGATTAATGATAGGCCTTTGCCCTTATATATATATCACCATAAAACATGACAAGTCCCCTGACTACACGTGTAGCATACACAAAATGTCAGATTCATGCGGTAGGTTTCATAAAATAATGTCATGCACATCTTGAAATCACAGAATAACGCTTGACTCATTAGACTCATGATTCATGAAGTCGTTTGATATTTGAAGCCTGTTAGATAAAAGGTAAAAATTTCTTTTGTGCCTTTTAAAGTCAATCCAATGCTCTTCTTCAAGCACTGTGCACAAAGAGCTCCGGCACAATAGCTATAATGAAACAGTCCAAAGGACCAATCACTATTTGAAAGAAAAAAATCAAGAAAATAGTAATTTGTAGAAAATAATTACACACTGCACCTCAGATGCTTCTTCCCTGCATTATTCTTGTTTCTCTCGTATCTTATCCCCTAAAAATGTTAGTGAATTCAGCGCCAGGCTCTGTATATTCGCAGTGCAATTATCTTGTCCCCTTTCCCCATCCATCGCCTTGAAGAAGTGCTCAAGTGTGACAGACATTTTTCTTTACCGTCCTCGGTAGGTGAAACCACTCAGTCGTCCCCGCTGCAAGAAAGACCACGAGTCGCAGTCCCTGGGTGCCGATACCATTCAGCAAATTCAAAAGAAACTTTGTGTAACTAAGGCACATGTGCAGAGGAAGAGAGGAGTAAAAGGAAAGTGACGAATAGATTGTTAGGGTACACTGGAGAGGAACAGGAGGAGTGGAGGTCTTTCAAAGGAGTCCTGACAGTTGTTTGAAGGGAAAGGGGTTCACGTCTCGTCCTCAGTCTTTATGTTTGACGATAGCCTTGAAGAGGGTTTTGTGCTGGTGTGTGTGTGTGTGTGTGTGTGTGTGTGTGTGTGTACTTGTGAATAATAATGAGCCTCTTACCTTAGCAGCATGTGGCAAGAGTTGCAGGAGGTGATCCTTTCAAAGGTGTGCATATTAAAGTCATGGAAGTTGTTAGTGGCGTTCTCGGGACGAATGTTGGATCTAAATGAGACATAAGACATAAAAAACATTTTTTACAGATTGTATTTGCTGAAGAATATTCTGAACACAGGGTTGCAATATTATATGTCTTGTAATTATGGTCATTTATATTCCTCATAATATGTATGGTCATATGACTTGTTCTGCGGAGCACCATGTTCGGTGAGGTGGATTTTTAAGGACCTGCACTGATCGACACCTTGCTCCTTAACAAACATTTTCTAAATATTACTTTACTGTTACTATTTCTATTGACCCTCCCTGCCCTTCCATGCGCCCACATGGAAAGCCTAATTGTGATTTGTGCTACTGGACTTTATAAATAAAAGTTGTATTGAATTGAACATTACTTTTTCAACTGATCTTCCAACAGTCAACTTGCAGGAAGTTGAATTTTGATTGAAATAAACACTAAAGCACCTTTAGGTTACTATCCTTTCATGCTAATGCAGCTCAAGCAGGGACTTTTCCCTTATGAATTAAGGGTGCTCTGACTTCCAGGATTCGGGAGTGAGCTGCCAAAAACAATTGCAGTCATGAACGGCCATGTCAGAAATCCAGAGGACAAACAATAAACAAAGATTTCAAAAGAATAATGCAAAGTTGCTTGTTCCTTGCATTCAAAATGCAGCGTCAGCTAAATCGCAAGAGCTGGAGTGTCCTTGAATGCACCATCGAGTTTTCATTATAGTCTCTGCTTATGTACTTGCCTTGCAACTTGTGGTATGAAGTAGAAAATCCGTACATGGTGAATCTTAGAAGGGCTCAAGGTAAATATTTAAAACCAGTATCCCATAACACTGACAATACTATACTGTATGTGCTGTTCTCTGCCCCTGAACACATCTTATATAAATAATGGAAGAGTAAGACTCAAAATCAGAACGAGCAGTTGGGCTTGACAGTATAATAAACACTGACCGCTGCTGTACGTTGTACTATAAGTTACAGATGAGCCCCAATGAATGAATGAAAATAAGTTGCCCATTTTGTTGCACTTTTCAAACAGCTTTGGTCTTTGATGAAAACATGAATTTCAAAGTGAGAAAAAAAATCACTTATAATTGCAGCCAACAAACTCTTCCAAGGCAACAGTAACATTTCACTGATACGGTTCTTTGAAGTGGGAAGGAGAGAATTGCAAATAGACAGGCAATGTCTGCTTGAAGTGAACACAGAAGTGTTCTTGGCCCCTTGGGACATGGATGAATGTGTGTGTGTATGTGTGTGAGAAAGAAAAAGACAGACAGGTTTATGCCCAAGTTTGCCTGTAGCAGAAAGGCCTGTTTGTTTCGAACTGAAGAGGTCTTTCCTTTGTTTTCGGTGTTGTGATAGCCAGGCGTGATGACATTGTTGCATAAGCGCTTTTTACCTTAATATGCACAGGTGCTGTTTTTGAAATTCAAATAATTAGTCAAACTGAAGGGCTACGACATGTTCTCCGGAAAATAGGACAAACAGCGCTGAGATGGAAGAAAGTGTCAAAGAAGAAAAAAAAGCCTTCAGTGGTGTCCTCTCCTCTGTTCTGGGGTCAACCAATATATCTGCTTTGTAGGCACGATTGTTGTTAACTATAAATTGCATAGTGTTGACAAGAAAGAGGGTCCACTTTTACCGTGGAAATAATCACACTGAAAGATACTGAATACGTCGCCATGCCATGTTTACAACGACAACAAAAACCTCATAAAACCTCCTGAGCTTCCTTTTTCTTCCGATTTGACTTTGAGGGTATGATTGTCCTCTTCCAGCTCCACTATTTCTCGTCCTTTTTAAGATGTCCGTTGCAACTTTGCACAGTCCGCTGAGAGGTAGCTGCTTCACTTTTATGGACTTTAAAACTCAGAATGACTTCATCTACTGTCTTCTTCTGACTTTCAAGGATAGAGCGCTCACTCACTGCCGTTCACGCGACAGTTTGTCTTTACTTTCGATTTTTTGCCTTCAGTATGCGGAGCAGCGTCTGCCCACCCCTCGTGGCTGCTGAATCTTAGTCAAGCAGCAAACAGAGGAACATAAAGGCGGCACGTGAGAAAACAACTGTTCACAGATCAGCTATTAAGCGTCGCCGTGGGAGCATGTGATTGTCTGGCAACGCCTTTGTATTCTCGCAGCTTGTTAATGCAGCCCCAAAAGTTAATCAACCAGAGCCCCTCTTTTTTTCAGTCTCACCGCACTTCATCTGACTAATCCTCCTCTTCACGTCTTGTTAGGGCCTGTTGCTTTCCTTTGGAGCTTGAAAGTGTTATTTCACAGATTTTTTTTTTCTCTTTTCATCATTCCCTTTTTTTCTCCCCCAGTTTTTATTTCTAAATTTTCAGTGTAATGGCACCTGTTTGGGAGCCCCACTGCTCTTTACGAATCTGTCACTGATGTCATCGGCAGTTTATTCAGAGATTCAGAGATCTAAGTTTGCTGAGATGTTACAAGCGGCATGGTAGTACAGTAGTTAGCATTACATACCCAGGGTGGAGGATTTGAATCCTGGGGTGGGGTTTTCAAAGTACTCCGGTTTGCTCCCACAGTCCAAAGACATGCAGGTTAATCGGTGACTCTAAATTGCCCCGTAGGTGTGAATGTACAGCGCCTCTCGCCCAGTGTCAGCTGGGATAGACTCCAGTGTCCCGCAACCCCCAGCAGGATAAAGAGTTACAGAAAATGAATGGATGAATGAATGAAACACAACTCTATCTATTTGTTTTTAAAGAAGAATAGTCCAAATTGAAGCAGCAGAGGCAGAGACAGATTTGGCCCTGTCTTTACCCTCGATTCCCCAAAATGCGACTCGACAGCATCTTTTGTTAGACGCTCTGTGTCTGGTAAACGCACACATCTTTCAAACTCAGCACCTTTAATTTATAATGAAGGCCTTCTGTTAAAAAATTACAGCCTACGGGACCAAGCTGGTGTAATCCTGACATAATCACTATGACATCATCGCGGTTACTTTTTATTTTTAGACTTTACAAAGCTTCTCCCGAACCAAACTGTCTTCTGCTGCAGCTGTTGTATTATTTGTATGCGTGTACTATTCTGCTTTACTGTGCAACATGTCAACATCTTCCTGGGGCCGGTTTCATGAGACAAATTCCTGCAAGTCTCGGTCATGATGAATACAGCGATTGTCATCGAACTGCAGCTTTATTTCATGGTTTGAAATGCAGTGGCAGCCCCAATAAATTTCTAATTGGGGTGGCCAGATGTGGCCAATGAAACCCTTGGTAATGCAAAAGCCAAATTTGATAAAGCTTAAGACATTAAGACATTTTGAGTACCAGGACAACCCTTTTTTAATGTGTTATGTATCTCTATACATGTTCAGTGATTCATTGCTCTTCAAATAGACATGTTGTCCTTCTCCTTAAAAAGACAATTTGAAGGGTGCATTGATTGTGAGGAACAAACCTTGACTGGGAATAAGTCTTAAAGGGATAGTGCACCCATAAATGAAAATTCAGCTATTTTCTACTCACCCATATGCCAAGGGAGGCTCAGGTGAAGTTTTAGAGTCCTCACAACACAACTCCACCTAATGGAGGCTTACGGCGCCCCAGATTCAAACGTCCAAAAACACATATTGAAACCACAGCCCCAGTTGCGCGCGAGATCACACATGAACACACATGAAGGCGGTGCCCATGTCTCACAGTCTCACGCAAGCACGCACATGTGAGCTCGGTGTACAGAGAGGCAGTTAGAGGTACAGGTGGAGTTGTGTTGCTACCCACTCTCCTCTGGGATCTCCGCAAGGGATGTGAGGACTCTAAAACTTCACCAGAGCCTCCCTTGGCATATGGGTGAGTAGATAATGGCTGAATTTTCATTTCTGGGTGCACTATCCCTTTAACAAGTTTAGGGGAGAGTTGTGGATAACTATTGAACCCATTTTCATTCAGAGATCTTGAGGTGAGGGGTCAAAGGACCTTTAAAAATGGCCGTGCCAGTTGTTCCCTCGCCAAAATTTAGCCTACATTTGGAGTGTTATTGAGCTATTTTGCAGGGAAGCCAGCATGACATGATTGGTACCAATGGATGCCTTGGGTTGTCTATTTTCTGAAGATATCCACGCTTACTTAAAAGATCAGGGCACCAAACCTTCTTAAAGACAGTAAGGTCGGACTCCAAGTATTTTTGCCACGTCTTCACAAAACTGTTTGTGGTAAAACATCTTCACTTTTCTGATTTCAGACTTAAACCATCAGCAGTTCACCTACCTTTTCCCATTGTTGTGTGAATTGTGCTTTAGACCTTGACAGCTGCTGCTACACTTACAGGCCAGACGAGTTGTATTGGGTTTACAGTATGTGTCAGCTCTGTGACAACCAGTGGTTGGGGGCGTTTCTATCCGACAATTAGTCAATCATTCGTCTTTCTTCGCTCTACAAGTGAAAGACTTTAGCTCAACGTGTCATTCTAGACAGTTTAAGTGACTTTGGATCCAGATCAGGTGGTGGACTGGTTGATGCAGTTTAACAGCATACACCACTGGTGTCCTGTGAGTACAGCGTGCTAAATGATTCAAAATGCTGTTTGTGTGCTTTTAAAAGCGTGTATGCAACTTATGATCTGGTAATCTTTCTGTCGCAGTGCCGCCAGCCTCCTCATAAATTATCAAGTAGCCTAACTTGAATAACAGGATGGGCCACGTGCGCTTCGATGCTGTGACAAAATGCGGCTAAGACAAAGAGACACACACTCTTATCACGCTGTGATGCACGAGCACACACTCACATGGCCATGCCAAACTGCTCCAGCCACTTCTTTTTCAGCTCTTTGGTCTTGAAGAAGAATTCAAAGCCGTTCTGGCCCTGGTTATGAGTGAGGTAGAATCCGTGGGACCACTGCAACAGGAAAGAAAAACACACACATTTGAGAAAATAAAACAACAGCGAATAAATAAATTGAGGGTTTGAGTGAAAGACAAATGGAGCAGGAGGGGGCAGGAGCTGGAGGAGACAGGATGTAGGGAGACAGATGGAGACAAAGAGATGCAAAATGAAAGAGGGATGCCTCGGGGAGAGCAAACACAAAGGCTGAGGGGTTGGAGGGGCGGCAGAACTGACAGACAAAGACAAAACAGAGAGGAAGAGCATGAAGGGGAACAGGAAAAGAGTGTGCGGTGGCTGTGCCATATAACTGCTGGGCAACAGACAGCATGCACAGACCCAAGTAGTGAGTGAGCCTGTAATCAGCCACCATTACCCACTTCAAAGGCAAAATTTTAGTCTATTAGCCTCTGTGTCAACACATGCCTCTGTTTTTTAGATGGCATCACTAAACAGATGCTTGGGAGATGCACTTTTTATGGCTCCTAGGTGAGGTTTTGAACTTCCAGCACTCAGCTCTGAAGGCTAAAAACATGCCAAGCTCACAGTGCTGTCAGGGAAGCGCAAAGGCTCATCTTTTCCATTGAAAGAAAAGAGAAAAGGAAAGCAGCGCTCTACAGAGGCATTCCCAGTGGACACCAAGCCTTAACGCTCAGCAAAGATATCTCTAGCAACCAATTTGTAAAGAGAAGGAGAAGGTGTTTGTCTGTCTCTCTGTCTGTCAGTTTAGGCCTTCTTTGCTTGGTTTATCTTTGGAACTTAAAAGCATAGCACATCCAGACTGATAATATCAAAACACTCTTTGTTGATCTTCCTAAAATATAATTACTCTGACCCTTGGTGATGTCCTTTACCTCGTGGGTCAATCTGCCCAGGTGAGCTCTGGTCATTTCAGAAACTGTCCTCACCCGTTATACGACCCCATACGTCGTTTGTAACAGCAGCTTATTACAAACCGTATTGTTAATGTAGTTAACATGTTTTGCACGTAATGTACGTTAACAACAAACATACTTCTTGTAACCCTGATCGTTAACTTTTTCTTAACCTAACCAAGTCATTTTGTTGACTAAATCTGGCCGCCATTTGCATTCACTGGTAAACGGCATATTCTGTCGTTCAGGTATGAGGACGTGTTGTTCTCCTGCCAACACTAGGGGCACTAGTTTAGGAGATCCTGTGGGTCGTGTTACAGGGTAGGAGCAAACCACTTATGTTGGAGGACTTGTTGGCAGTGACAGTTTCTTTTGGCCACTTGGGGGCAACACACGCTGTAAACACAACACTGACGTATTATCACCTTTTAAGTTGATATGGTGAACTTGTTTGTGAACAGCTGCCTTGTTACACATCCAGCAGAACAATATTAACATTTATTTGGAGTCGTGTTTTTGTACAGCCAGCAAGTGTAAGTGCAAAATTCACTCTCCTTTTTAGCTCTGTTTTGGTCTCCTCGGACCTCCTCATGGAAAGATCTGACTCTTTAGTTGCTTAACGCTCTGCATGTTCACTCGTTGTCACTAACTTTGTCCATCTGTTTGGACAGATGGACGGCCCGTATACAAACTGGTGATTTGACTAACTGAGTTGCAGGTGACACCATCAGCCGCCTTGAGTCGATCGCAGATGCCCAAGGTGTACCATCAGTGCCCTGCGACCCTGAATAGGATAAGCTGGTACGGATATGAATGAATGAATGAATGAATGAACGAATAGCTGAAATACAAGTGATGCTCTAATTCAAAGGCTCAAACCATCAGCTACACGAAAAATGTCTGCACATCAGTCCAATGGTCGCACACAGTTTCCTGGTACTGTGTACAGCGATTAGACTTTAAGGTTATTTGGTGTTACCGCCGAATGACTTGCATGTAAATGTGATTATTTTGCTTCTATGATGAGGGCTGTTATCGCTGCTTACCTCAGACAGCCACTGTCATCTGTGGCATTTCCATAATAAATATGTAATCAAACAAACTGCATCATATCCATCATGTCAGAGGTGAATGATACTGAGGTAGTCGAGGTTGCACAGGAAAAAAATAACGACATAAGCCCATATGGGTCTGAGCCTACTAATGTCTGCTATTTACAACATCATTATTACCCAAATCATTGTTTCCTGGCACGCCTTAGATATCATCCCTCATTATGATTGGCAATATTTTTCACCACTTGGCACTTAGTATTCACTGTGTATGTGTGTGTGTGTGTGTGTGTGTGTGTGTGTGTGTGTGTGTGTGTGTGTGTGTGTGTGTGTAGTCAGGCCCAAAGCGAGGTTTAATGATAACACCATCTGGGAGGAGGCAGACTGTTCTAGTCTGACACTCTCAGTATTATGCTGCTGAATGAACAAGACAATGTAAAACATGTGCTGGAACAAGCATGTATCAAATTATTTAAGACTCTTTTCTGGTGATTATTTTGTTGTGTGTTATGAACCGGAACAATTTTTGCACATGGTTCATTTTAGCAGCACAATAGGGGACTCGGGGCACAAAAGGCAGCAGTGTGGTGTTGATGGTGGCACAGGTGCTTCTAAAATACTGTCAGGAAGCAAGTTAACTCGATTTTTGCTCAATTTTATGAACATGCGTTTATCTGATAAATTGTTATGGCTGCTCATTATGCTGAAGTAGCGCTGTTAATTGGTTTGTCAGGAGTCCAGCGTGGTTTTCTGAGCTTTGCTGACTCAGTCATAAAGAGGCAATAATGGACTCAACAGAGCAAGACTTGCTCCATTATAGCTGATTGGTTGTTATATGAGATGCTTGTTTTGTTCTTTTATTTCAAAGAATGCAAAGACGTATGATTTGCTGTTATTTTTCACTTCTACAGCAAGAGGGCCAGAACAATGTAGCTCGTGCACTCTAGTTTCTACTCTCCTGATGGGGATGGACATGGCTCAAAGCCCGGGGTGAAATTAAATGTCATCAGAAGCTGTTTTAAGCTGTTAGAAAATCACTGTAAATCACAGCTTAAATTGAGTTATTGCTTTTTGAAAATGGTGATAACACGCCATAAAATTAAAAGCTAAATGCTCAAGACACATTTTTCTTTTTCCGTCAGTGACCTAAATCAGTGTGGATTCAAAGTGACTCCACCAACAGAGCTAAAGACGCAGCAGCTTCTTTATTCTAGGTAAAAACAATAAAATTAGACGTGCGATTCACACTTTCTTCTCAGCTGTGATGTATCTGAGGACTAAGAAGTGTTAACTGCAGAAATAAACTATTTGGCTGCCAGAAACACTAAAAATGTTGTTATTGGATTAAAATTCAAGACTGTGTTTCACTGCTATAAAGTCCTAATGTCAGTGTGCAGCACAATGAGGAAGTGGAAAACAGGTTTCAATATTTTGAGCAAATATCTGTAATAAACGTGTTCTGCAAGCCTGGGCAGAAACAAACTACCTGTTTTGTTTCTTTTTGACTTGGGCTTGATTTAATTGGGGCTAATGTTTGCTGCATGTCTGAGGTAAAAACATCATCAGCGTGGCCTCGCCAAAAGTGGAATTGAGTTACTCTCTTGGAACAGAACGGGAAACGTTCACAAAGAGATGTGCTGCTGCCAAAACAACACAGGAAAGAGGGAAAAAAAGGTGAAATGACTGAAAGAAGTGCCAATATCTTTTCCAAGGTGATGGCCAGATCTGAAACATGAAAAATGTGTAACTTGGCATGCACGACATGCTGGAGGGGAAATTCACCTGGGAGCCCGACTCATGTGCAGTCTGGCCATGTTGCACAGTGCAGTGAGTGAACACATATAAAACATGAACAGTTCCATCGACCAAAGTGTATGTTTGTTCTTTTCCTGTTTGAATACGGTATTTCTGTGATGTCATACATCGTTAAAATTGTATTATACAGCTGTAAAAATACAGTGACTTCCTCATGTCACTGCTGATAATCAGGCTGAGTCTAAGGAGGTATTGTGTACATTTACACAGGTGCAACTAATAACGTTCATTAGTGGTGGCTGCAATCAATGGCGTATGCTTGCAGCTAAATATAACAGAGCCATGTCTATGAAGACTCTTAGTTACCCAGGAAACAGAGCCATCATTATGTTGTTAGTTAGGCCTGTGCTTTTAAGTTAAAATGTCTGCGGTGGAATAAAGTCTATCGACAGACAACCCCATGTGTTGTTTGCACAGGAGCTTATAAAAGTAATGGACATCGTCACTGTGACATCACCCATCATTTTGTGGACTCCCATTTTGAAGCCTTGAGTTTGGCATTTTGGACATCGCCATGTTGTTGTTTTTTTAAAGCCAGAAGTGACCATATTTGGACAAGATGGTGGAGCTGGAGAGGAGCGAGGGCTGGCTTTGACTAATAGACTGTAGCGACGCCTCGCACCAAGCTGTAAACATGCTTATTTCTGCTGTGCTAACATGGATTAGCCCCCAGTGTCCATTCAACAAACTGCAGCTTTTGGCACTGACTCCTTAGCTGCATTTTCAGCCCTAGAGGTTGCTGCTATATTACGACACATACGTTTATTGTCAGTTGTCGACCTCTAGTGGTTGTAGTTATTACGACAGGAGCAAACGAAGAAGTTGGGTGACGTAGTATAATAAGTAAAAAAGCATAGGGAAGATGTCGGGGTAGATCGATGGGTCAAACAAACACAGAACGTAGATCCAGGAGATTGTTGTTCATGTCGCTTGTAAACTAAAGTCAACAATGAATTATCAAGTCTGTAACAAACTTGATCTTTTCCTAAAACCAAACTGAGCATAGAAAAAGGTTACTGAGGCAACATTCAGACTATTAAACCCATTCTTCTTTGACACCTGAGGATGACAGACCACATCTTATTCTTTGGGGGAGGATACTTTGCACTCAAGCATGCAGAGAAAGAGGCAGCACAGACAAAGCTCCTTAAGGATGCCACAAAAAAAGCTGAACAGGGCTGTGTCTAAATAGAAGTCACATCTGTGTGTATGTGCAGACCTTTCGGTTCTCCTTGTCCGATGTGGGGTTGTTGGTGATCTTGAAGAGGTGCAGGTCGATCACTTCTTTCATCTCATAGTTGTCTCCTCGCCGCTTACAAACGATCACAGCAGCATCAAACAGGAAGATGTGCCTGTGGTTCAAAGACCGTTGTGTCAAAGTCATTGAAGACATATATTCATGTTAGTCTGCCCTGTGGATTTTGGGGAAATCATTGTGTCACTAAAAGCCACAATTTGCATTTTTTACTGACAAAATATTATCAAAAATATGATTTACTATCCATTATTAATCTGTGTGTGTCTTGATCTTTGCGTGGTCTTAACTGAATACCTTGTTACCTGACATTGGACAAGGTCTTGAGACATTTTTTGGGTGTATTCTGTGTCGGAATTCTGCCACTTGTCTTCACCGACAAGACACACAGGTTTAGTTTCTAACAACATTTTGGCTAAAAGCAAGACATACTCTGGCAGTTTTCCAACCGCAGCATCTGATTCAAGTTTAACTGCACTCAATCAGTCAGTGTTTCAGTCAAACAGCCGTCAACTTGAATTCTCACCTGTCCTGTTTAGCCCGTTTGTCCACTGTGGCCACTCGTACCTCCCCATCACCTTTGGGTCTGCCGTAGGTACTCAATCGCTGATTCTGCAGAAGGAGAGAAACAAAGATAAGGGGATTGTGATTGTGAAGCACTGTGAAAATGAGATCAGCATCTAATTATTTGGAAGAAACAGGTGGCTTACCAGGTTTTCAATGGATCTCTGATACTGATCTATTTCTCGCAGCGTCTCATTGTCTCGCTTGACTTCGTTGACGTACTGAGCCAAGTCCTGTAAACAGATCAGAAAACAAAGTCTTTCCTTTTTCCTTTCCATTTTCTCCCAATTATGTGCTCAGGTGTCTTATTGTGCTGTTTCCCTGCCCTTCAAAAGTCACCATTGCCGATGTGAGCTTGTAAACTCCAAGCAGACACAGTATATTGACATTGGACAGTGAGCAGCCTTTGAGGATTAAAAAATGAGCAAGACTTAAGAATGCTGCATTTAGTGGAAGACTTATTTACTCGTGTATATTCAATAGTTGTGAACATGCAATTTCAACTTGCATTGAAATGTAATACCTATATGGTCTCATTTCGGACATGATTGTGTTAGTTTGTGAGCCAACACAAGCTTTCTGTTACCGCAGATATTCATGATGCTGGTTATCAAGAAAGGCGCCTAAATGAATAGATGACTCCAGAGGTGACTTAACCAACAATCTAAAAAGGGATAATGCTCCATGTCTGTGAAAACATGGATGCTTCACACACATCTTCCCTCGACAACACAGAAGATCTACACAATCAGCACAGTTTCAAGGTGGGCTCTGCAGATTAGTCTCACAAATTCAGTATCTGACCAAATGTTGCCTCTTCTGTTATGAAATATGATGTTGTACAATGCCTAGAAAAGTGTTTATGCCGAACATTGTGATGTCACAGTGAAGCTGACCTTTGACTTTTTGGATATAAAATGCTGCAAACTGTGACTTCAACCAGACTGGTGCACGGAGGCATACAACCGCAAGGTAGTATTTCTAGTTTATATCAACAACGGATCAAACTATAATGTGAAAGGTGTCGCTCATTGGGATGAACCTGCAGAGACAATCTCCTTCTTTGTCTAGTGAGGTTAAAGTGATATGAATTGGTCTCACCATGTGACATGAAAGGCCTGCCTGCAGCCATGTTATTCCTTTACAGGCCCAGAAACTCATGACCTGTGTTCTTCTCACTTGTTTACAGATTCCCTTGAACAAGAATTTTGTCAGTCAGCTGTTGGTCGAGGCCTTCAGCTAGCATCTGACGCTCTGGAGGTGTGTCCTGCAACATTGGTCGGCATTTTTTGATGCCGATTCAGCATGTTGAATTAGAGTCCGAAATGGCTTAGCCCGTCAGTGAATGAAATTACTCTGATTGGCAGTTCAGCTTAGTGTACAAGGAGAGAAATGGGAGTGAGGAAAGTAAACAAACGGCTAAAGTCCAGAGGGTGTGAGAAAGAAGTTGCTAAAGAAAGTAAGATTTTATTTTTAGCCATTGAGCTCTTCAACATAAATGGTTCATAACTGTTTGTGGTATTATTTGCTTGTGCACGGTTAATATCATTTGTTCTTTAAAAATCAGGGTGTGTTGTTAGGGTGTCCTCCAGTTTTGCTTTTTTTAATGAAAAATACAGATCACCACCACCTGCTGCTATGTAGCGTTATTTCCTGTCACGCAGGTGCAGAATGTTCGTGCTAGCTGGTTATTACCTGTTGTCTGTGCTTGAGACACAGGTGGTGTGAGGCAACACGGCCTTCGTCGCCACTAGTTCTTTGATGTCAGTTTGGTGCGTCAGGCCTTAAATGGCTCACACTGGGAGACTGACTGTGAATAATTTGTGTATGAAGCTTCGAGAAAGACCTTCCACCCAGTGCATGCTGGGATATTGGGAGTGTGTGGAAATAAACTGGATAAACTGATAATGTACCTTCATGGCGTCCAATGCCATCCGCAGATTGCTCTTGTCAGTGGCATCATGAGTGTGTTTCACCAGCTCCTATTGGACAGAAACAAATCACACACACAAAATATAAGTATGATAACATCTTGTTGGTGTCGTAAAAATGATTTAAAGCACTGCACAGCCAAAGGTAGAAATTGCAGAAAGGAAAGCGAGGCTATCTGTCAGTCATAAACCAAAAAAAAAAAACCTGTAAAAAAATCATGAACATTGTTATCCTGCTGCTAACATGCACCGCAGCCACAGTCCACACATGAGAAAGTAATGCTTTGGCTCCAGATATGAAATGAAAAAGGTTACTGTGAAAAGAATGCTGTCCTGAAATACATCAGATACTGTGTGTGTGTGTGTGTGTGTGTGTGTGTGTGTGTGTGTGTGTGTGTGTGTGTGTGTGTGTGTGTGTGTCTAAAATTGCTTGCCAGTGCCTGGCTGCAGCGTAAACAAGACATCTAGACCTCAGCAGTGGAGGATAAGGGAGGATGCCATGCATGTCCTTCATACAGGGGCCCATACTAACTGCGTCCACACACACACACACACACACGCACAGATATACACACTGAGCTGCTAAGGGAGATATATATGTCTGCTTGGCACTGCTCAAATCCCTGGTGTCAGTCAAGCTCAACCTGGGCATTATTATCACTAGCAAGACGACAGAGTCCTATTTATCAAGCCCTGCTCCCACCTCCACACATCCACAGAGATACAGAGGATGGGAGTGGTCACACTGATAGCCGGGACCATACATGATGGACTCATTGAGGGAATCGTGTTGTGGTGTGTTCGGAATGATGAGCGGAGGCGGCGAGGAAGAAAGGGAGCAAGATTGATGACAAAAAAAGGGAGAAAGAAAGACGCAGCGAGAGAGAGGAACTCGGGGAGCGAGAGGAAGTGACGAGACATTTGTTGTACAGGTTCTGGCTGTCACCATGTGGGATGCTTCATGTGGCGCAGCTCGCTATCAGCCGGCTGTTTCGCAGGGATCTCGGCCCAAAGCGTGCACTCACGATGTTGACACTGTTTTTTTTTTCTTTTGGTGGTACATTTGTGTCACATGCAAACAGGGTGAGATCACAAGGTTTCAGAGCTGAATTTAGGTTTTTATCATTAAAAACTCCTGACAAAGCTCATTTCCGAACAAGTACTATTATTCCTTCACTTATTTTCCGTAACTTCTTATCCTGTTAGAGGTCACAGGGATGCTGGAGCCTATCCCAGCTGACGTTGGGTGAAGGGCGGGGTCCGTCCTAGACAGGTTGACTATCACAGGGCTGACACATAGAGACAGACAACCATTCACACTCACATTCACACCTACGGACAATTATCAATTAACCTGCATGTCTTTGGACTGTGGGAGGAAACCGGAGCACCTGGAGGAAACCCACGCTGACACGGGGAGAACATGCAAACTCCGCAAAGGAGCCCTCAGTAACCCTCTTGTTTTGAGGTAACAATACTAACCACTGCACCACCGTGCCGCTCACAAGTATTATTCCTAACTACGGAAGCCAAGAAAGGCCATAATAATTTAAACTTTATGAGCAACTGAATACTTAATCGTAAAATTTAGCTAGTGCTGAATATGCGTTGTTAACATTTAGATTCTATCAAAGTCACTTTGAATTCCACTCACAAATTTCCTGAAGACATTTTCAAAAGCAATTTCTTCTTAAAATTTTGTTTTGTTTTCAGTAACTCTGGTCGAAAAGTCATGTGTACAAGGTTTCCAGTCTCGACTCTTGGAAGCCCAAATATGAGAGATGGAATTTTTCATTTTGAATCTTCACGTTAGAAACTTTAATATAGTTATTTGAATATTGGACTCTGCAATTTTCTGTCTGTAGCTGTAGAGCCCAAATGCTTAAAATCAAGTCTTTAACATGGCATGACTCAAATCTACCTGCTGATTACCTTTTCCAACCAAAGAGGGCAAACTACATAAAATCACACAGGCACTTGTCAAAGTAAGATATTTCAAGAATTGCAATTTCAAAATCAAATATTCTGTATTAAATTTTGATTAAAATTAAAATCTTTAAATTCCTTTTTTCCCCTTTTAGCTTCCATACAAAGTCTCCTAGGCTCCAGCCCCACAGCAACCCCTAACAGGATAAGCGGTTACAGAAAATGAAAGAATGAATGAATGTATATAGGAACCCCTTATGCATGACGAGAAGGAAGAGATGCCCCCGTCACCTCCACACACACCCTCACACACATACACACGCACACAAATCTTTTCAAAAGGAGAAATGCTGCTGCTTCTCTTTTCATTACTGTACAGTGCATCAGTGCACACCCACGTAAGCATTATACACAGACCACCTTTAACCTCTTTGATGTATCTTGTGCAACTGCGTGTGTGTGTGTTAAGCTAAAAGGGTCATTCTCACACATATACTGACACACACATATACACACAGTAGTACATGCAGCTTCAGTTAGCTGTATAATGCTGCTATGTTACAAAATGCATGTCAACATTCAATCATGAATATATCATGTAGTCAATTTAAAATGTATCATGGAAGAAACTCTTGGATCATTAAAATGTTTCCCTTTTCAATGACACATCAGGAACGTCTCCCTGACTTTGTCCCCGAGTTTCCACCGCCCCAGCTCAGCGTCACATCCACATTCTCTCCACTCCACCTCAGAGATACTTCACCTCTCCATCTGTCTCTCTTTAGTTGTTTGTCTTGTTCTGTCTGCCGTTCTCTCTTTCAGTCCTCACTTCACTTTATCTATTTTCTCTCCCCTCCTTGTTGATTGTCTCGATCAGATGACTATTATGTGCGGGTCATTTCAGACTGAGAGCCATAAAGAAGCTACAGAAATAGACGAGAGGAGCCTGAAGGACGAGGGCAGGGGACGGGGACGCAAACGTGGTGAACAGCACCACCCAGTGACAGTGAGGCGTCTTGTGCTTATAAAGCCTGATTGGAGCCTTTGATGAATTGAGAACTCCCTGATGGGGCCGTGTCACTCACTGACAGTCGTGTATGAAGTCAGAGAAGACTTTTAACTTGAAGTTTGTGTCCGGCTTTGATCATTCACAATGACAGAGGCTGACATTATATACGGCTGTGAAGAGTTTTGATGGAAATATAATGTGATATAATTAAGTATATTTCCTTCCAACACTGTGCACAAGACGCTGGCTTGATAAGATGTCAATACTTGTTTAATTTAAAACCCTGCTTGTTAAATATTACTTAATTGAAGAGGACAAGTGTTATATAAGCAAAATAAACATTTATTTTATTCTGTTGGGTGTTCAAATTATAAAATACATTAATAATTAATTTGTTGATCAAATGTTTTGTGTGTAAAATCTTAACCTGCAAAGCAATTAGTAACTTTAGCTGTCACATAAATGTAGAAAATATCATAAAATGGACATACTCAAGCAAAGTACAGTAAATTTACTTAGTTAATTTCCACCACTGATGATGTATTCTGTTGCAGTTTTATACTGTAAATACTTATTAACAAAGTTAAGGAGAAACAGATGCCGTTTTTATTTCTACGAAGGAAACAGAAGGTAGAAGTGATGCTGCCGCTTGAAGAACATGAAAAACTTGGAGATGATGATCAACACATTTACTATATATAAAATCTGGAGTCTATAAATAAATACATATAAATAATAAGATAAATATAAATAAATCTTTCCCTATGTCCTCTGGTTTGCTGGTTGGGTTGTACGGTTGCACAGGTTAAGTCAAGAGAAGACTGGGAAACAGTCAGCTCAGCCTTATTGGCTGCTAAAAGAATGATACTGTTGAACTGGAAAATTCGGAGGCAGCATGTTCCTCAACAGAAGCTTTGTTGCTTGAGTTCTCCAGTCGAATAGCTGATGTGATCAGTGACACAATTTTTTGAAGTGGGACCAAATATGGAATTGTGTTTCAATGTGGTATATTTGAAACTCTGTTAAACTCACACTGAGCAGCCCTGTGCGAAATATTCCTGAGTTTCTAGTTTTCCATATACGTGTCATGTGCTCCTCAGGATATATGAATTTATTTATGAATTATAGTGCATAGTGCTGTAAACCCCACTTTTATGTCATCTGTTGTCACAAAATGTGTTATTGTATTATTTTATACCTCTTGTTGCGGTGTTTGTTATTGTTGTGGTTGCCGTATGTCTACGTGTTGTCCTTTTGTTGTATGTCTATAGTGATATGAAAATCTAAATTAAAAAATATATATATATTAAAAAATCTGGAGTCTAGATTAATTCAGGTTAATGTTTGATGACTTTCTATGCAATCGTTTTGTGTTTGTCAAGCACCTTTTAAAACAGCCCTTAGCCCATGTGCACAGTGTCCCTTTTTCAGCACAAACTCTGTTGATTTGATAAAATAATATGTTAAAATTATAGCAAAGTATAAAACAGCCAGAAAAACAAAAATTTACAAACAAAAGAAAAAGAAAAAAAAAACATCTACAGAAATGTGAAAGTTTTCAGTGAAGAAAATGTAAAAATGTAAATGTAAAGGGATTTTATCCAAACTCGTTTTTGTGTCTTTTGTCATTGAAAGTTCATGTATGCATGTAAGCTACAGAAAATACCAATAGTAGAAAGTTTAAGAAATCTAGAAAATGTTATGGTCTGTTTTCTTTTTTAAGTGAGATATTATGTGAATAAGTGTGTCACCCAGTGATACATCAGAATAACAGACTTTTGATATAAAATGCTAAATAAAGAGAGATAACAATAATAGTTACGGCACTGGTTGGAATTTTAAAGTATGTTATTGTAATTTTGGAGTGATAGAAAAATATCTTTGATTCTATTTCATATTCCATGTTTGTCTACTCTATTTCCTGGTTCATAATTTTTTTTTCTTCTTTCAGTATTTCAACATTCCTGTACAGCAACATGAGACTAAAAATTTTCTTTCTTTCCGAAAAAGAAATACAGGAAAATAAATACATAAAGTTCAAATAGAATAAGAGTGTTTAATTTCAATTTGTCTTCAAAAGATAAACATAAAGTCCATAAAGTTCCATAAAGAAAACACACTGGGTGTATTCACAGGTGAGCAGGTGGATTAAAAAGGGATTTAAACATTGGCGCAGATTACGCTATCTGAGTTATCTTGTTTTCCAAACTTTCACACTACTAATTGGAAGGCTTCGTCCTTACATCATGATGACAAGACAACTGTATGACTACATTAGAGCAGAAATAGTATCAGGTAGGTTGTAGTACTGTACCTGCAGGAGGAGGTGATACTTTAATACCCGCTGCATAGGAACCACCAGCAGATCCCTCAGTGTGAACTTGCCGTAGTTGGCTCTCTTTGAACATTCCTGTACGAAGACGACAAAGAAAGCAAATCTTAAAAATGATAAAGAAAAGCAGCCTGTGACGGAGCAGTGTTTATTGCGTATTGCGTATGTTGAAACATATTCCAGGAGTCTCAATGAGCGAGCTATTAGAGCTTAATAGAAACTATACAGTCATGTATGCCGTCAGCTGCAGTGTCATCACTTGCAATGCCTCAGGCGCACACTTGAGGGCATTATCTGACCACTCTGAGGCCATGATGAGAAATGAACACTGGTCACAGTGGCACTAAAAACTTTCTTACCTCTAGCTTCATGCGCACGTCCTCTCTGTCTTTGCAAATGTCGTCCAGAGTGGCGATGGCTGTCTCCACATGGCTGCAGTATTTCCCATAGATCAACAACCTGGGACAGATCAAACACATGCAGCAGGAGGACTGAGGAGGAAGCCAGGCTACCTGCACTTCTCTGTAAACAGTATCTGAGACTTCAAAGGACACTCTCTATAATGCTTTTTACATACATAATTTATTCTAAGAGCTTTACAGAAAATTTAAGGGCTTATGTGCACGCTGGAGGAGAATAAACTGAGCTTTCTTCGTGTACCTCTCTTTGAAGGTGATGAAGATCTGGTAAAGGTTCTGGGCACTTCTGTGGTGGACTGAGTCTTGGATTTCCAGCAGTAAACATTTGTGAACTTTAACCAGGTCCTGGAACACAACAACAAACATCCTTTAATGTCTATCTACACCAGACGTACTGCAACTAATGAGTATTTTCATTATCAATTCATGTAAAGAAGACTTTCTCGATGAACCCACTGATCATTTGGTCTAAATATAATAAAACAATGAAAAGTGCAGCCATCAAATTGTGTTTTTTTTCCGGTTAACAGTCCAAAAACACAAATATATTTGGTTTATTATCACAAACCACAAACAAAAGCAGCAAATCCTCACAACGCGGACAGCAGAATTAGGAAATGTTTGGACATTTCCAAACAGTTGAAGGTTGTTTTTCTGTGTATCAACTAACATATTAATCAGTTCAGTTCATTTTTCATTTGAAACTGAATATTTAAATGGCTGCATATGATATGACGCATTAACCATTTGTATAAGTAATGTGACTACTCCTTTTAACAGGAAAGGTTAATGTGTCATCTCCCTTTCCTGTTTTATTTTGCTAACTATTGTCTCATCTTGTTTCAGACCCCACTTCCTGTCAAGTTTCCCTCTTTTGGTGATTTCCTGCCCCGACCTAATATGTTTCACCTGTGTCTCATTGTCTTAGAGGATTTAAGTTCTTGTCTTCCCCTCATTTGTTGCCAGATTGTCTTTACCTTTGATGTGAGTATGAGCGTGCGAGACCATTTTTGCCTGTGAGACTGATTACGTGTGTACCCACCTGAGCCTGATTAAAGACCCTGAACATTTATCCAAGTCTTTGAGATGCTTTGTGAGTCCATATCCAGTTTCTACTTGACAACGCTACGCTTAACCTTAAACCTAGACAGCAGACACAACTTTTCTGTTTCTTCAGGTGTGCTAAAGGCGGCTCAGTGGATGGAAATAACAGTTGGTCTGTTAGTCCATGAGGCTGACGTTTTGAGTAAAATGTCTCCATGTGAAATTTGATGCAGACATTCACCTCTCTCTCAGGATGAACTGTCATAAACTTGGTGATCACTGACATCATCATCAGTTCACAATTCGACTTTGTCAAATACTTTGCTTCAACACAAAATACTTTCATACTTCCCATTACTTTCAATTGAGCTAGTAAGGAATGTTAACACGCTAACACACAGACTTAAGATGGTTAACGTGGCAAATATTACCTACTGAGCATCAGTGTGTTATTTGAGCATGCATAGACTGTATAAAAGAAGTGGCAGCAGCCATTGTGACGTCACGCCAATGGTTCACAGACTATCGCTGCCCGATTCATACCTGAGAAACTAGATTTGTTCTACACATGTGTGGAGATGGTTGGGGTTAAGTTTTCACCTTGAATAAGGGTATATGACCTGAACAAATCGGGTTTAAGGTAAGGGTTAGGGTTGTGTAAGGTGGAAATGCCTTGGATTCACATTTCTAAGCCTCTATCCTGATTTCCATGTCGCTGTGATAGCAATTTGTCAATCACAAGGTAGCCATGCCTTGAAGGACTAGTGATTGAGACCATAAACTCATTAAGAGAATGTTTACTGAGGTAATAAGTCAAGAGAAGTAGGGTCATTTTCTCACAGACTTGTAGGCTGAATCCAAACGTCTGGACTTAAGCACACTTGCACACTTTGCTATCCAAATCCACAATTCGTCCAGTTCACAAGGGGCCTCAAGCGGACTTTCACTGATTTATAAAATCCACAATTCATTGCAATACAGACGTGATGTTGTGGGGTTTTTTTTCAATTGGCAAAAATTCAATTACCTAATAAAAGGCTAATTGAACTGTGAAGGCTAGAAATTATATTCAGCCACATCATGATGTCTATACGTATAAGCTGTAGAGGGACTGAAAATGCATTTTATTATTGCAGCCTATAAGAAATAGACAACAAAAGAAGGTTTCTAATGTCAGTAATGGCCAGTGTATTGACTTATTGTTCTGTCCTTATTGACAAACATTTGTTTTTGAACAGATGTAGCCTGGTAGAGTCACCCCCTGCTGGCCATTAGAAAGAATACAGGTTTAAGGCACTTCCACATTGGTTTGATTTTTCAGACCCCGAGGCATCATTCAGTTTGTTTGTTTTTAAAGTCTATGTGAGCATGTTAGCATGCTGACGTTAGCATTTTGCTCAAAATACTGTAAAGTCTTAGTCATGTTAACAATATCAATGCCTTTAACACACGTTATGGTGTTGGATGTGTTACATTTCACTGGCACATAAAAATAGTCATGACAATGTGGCAACTTGACAATGTGGTATACAGTCATTAATATTTCACACCTGTGCTGTTCCCACTGCGACAAGTCAACACGTCTTCAGTGAAAGAGGCCCATCAGCAGAGATTGCTGTGACCCCCAGAGTTGACTACGCAGTCGGATCATTACACTGTAAAGACAATGACTTACCGGAATATTCACGAACACCTTTTCCATCTCGGCCATGGACAGAAACATGGTGAGGGGCGTCATAAAGTGCTGCAGCAGAGAGAGAGAATGTAAGAGAATGAAGCTCGTCCCCTCCAGAGTAAGAGTGGGAAAGTCATTTTGTGAGAAGCTATTATATTATGGGGCCAAGTTGCAAAGAGCTGCAGTCAGCAAAAACAAGGAGGACTGTCTGGGTCACGACAATAATCTCATTTTCAGAGCTTGCAATTTAATGATTTCCTCTCAGAAAGCTCCCGCCGCATAGTCACCTCTACATCTCAAAGGAGCGTGCGAGCACAAACTAACTTCCAGCATCCACTTCATATCGAAACTCATCTACTGAGTACTCCGCTGGGGAGAGCAGGCAAGGTCTTTTTCCAGACATGAACGTACACAAGAGGGAGAAGACAAGTAGCCGTGGCTGGGGGATGAAAGACGGCGTGTCTCCCACAGCCCCGTAAAAGTGCAGGGTAAGGTGGAACACGTCCACGACAAAACGGGCTTTTCTCAGAGTTTGTTCTGAGCAGAGCTGGGAATACTCATTACCCACTTCTAATTTCAAAAATAAAAATACGTCCTCTCCCTCATCTCTCATTGGGAGAACAGATTTGTTACACTACTCATTATTTTTTCTATTATACCCCAAATTACAGTCAGTCAGTTTCACAGTTTCTCATACTGCAAGTGATAAGGAGGCCAAATCGATTTCTAGAGCTTTTGTCATGCTTTTACTGCATAAAGTCAATGGAGTGGGACTTTTTCCACCCAAAGAAAGTTAACTTAACTTCCATGTTTGACTCACTGTAGTTGAGTGTGGGCTCACATTACCTTAGAGAATGGAAATTGAATCACTGTATTTCAGATATTTGGCTTGAATATATACATTTAATTGGTAATTTACATTATTTCTGATCTTGAAATAATGTAGTTATTATTGTGATAAGCAACATTACTGTTCATTCAACTCTGTCCTCAGTTTATTCAAATGAGGACAGCAATTAAATCTGACAGGAGAGCTGGTAAAATAATAAATAATACATTTTTTTTTGAAAGTCTTTGTGAGTGTTGGTGATATCACTCCTGTTAATTTACATAAAATTTTACAGACGTCTGCTTTAAACACGCCTCATTCACAGTGTAGATATCAATTTACTGCAGCATGACAACTGCAGAGGACACTTTGTAAGAACTAGACTCAAATCATCTTAAGGCTGATGATATAGGACCAGTGTTCCCCAGTCTGAAGGTCCAGATCACTCAGCGGGGTCAGGAGATAAATCTGAGGGCGTTTGTGGATTATTCAGGTAAGATAAGCTGCTGGTAAGGTGCAGCAAGGTCAAGTAAGGTAAGGTAAGTTAAGGTAAGGTAAGGTAGGGTGCAGTAAGGTAAAATAAGGTAAGGTGTGATAAGGTAAAGTAAGGTAAGGTGTGATAAGGTAAAGTAAGGTAAGGTGTGGTATGGTACAGTAAAGTTAGGTGAGGTGTAGTAAGCTGCAGTGAGGTAAAGTAAGGTAAACTAAGGTAAGGTAAAGTAAGGAAAGAAAGGTAAGATAAGGTAACGTAAACTTTATTGTCCCTGAGGGGCAGCTAGTAGATAGTGGGTATACTCTCCTATGTATTCCAGTGGCTTTTTGGCTGATAGATGGGTGTACTGTAAATGGCCAGAGATATATAACACAGTATACCCTCTACTGCTCATCACCCAAAGAGGTTCAGGACCCACTGATCTAAGGAATATCAGTAAGATTTCCCAACAAATCTACCCACATATTTGACCACACACCACTGACTTTCCAACAACCTGTTACATACAATCTAAACTCTTCTACATGTGTTCGTTTCTAGGTAACATCGGTGTATAACAGCACACAAACATCTGCTTAAATTCACAGCAAAAATGTTCAGCACAGATCGTTGTACTATGATCCAAAGTGTCATTACTAAGGGACAAAAACAGTCGGTACCTTCTCTATAGACTCCAGGGTCTCAGTGTATTTCTCCTCTGTCTGTTTGATCTCTGTTAAACAGCAACTCCTTATGTCAGTCTCTGCTTGCTTCTGGAACGCCTACACACACACACACACACACACACACACACGACTGTTACTATGTGTCAGCACTGTGGGCTGACAAACTGTTGAGTCTTCAACCAGATGTAGTCTGTGCAACCCTTTGAGCGCAGTCAGAGTCACACATGCTCAACAGACTGTCTGCCAGTTATCACAGAGTATGAAGTACCATCATTTTTAATAAACAAATCATTTATAATGTGAGAAAATATACAATCAACATTATACATTTCAAACAGGAAATATAAAAGAAAAACTAATGTTAAGGTTTAAGCTTAAATCTTAAATTAAAAGAAGGCTGATAGCAAAGTTGATACTGCTAGAAAGTAGTTGTTCATCAGGTTGGTACTTAAAGACTTCACAATTTCACAGCCTCCAAAAAAAAAAAAAAAAAAAAATTCAGGATATCGATGCCCAATTTGAGCCTGGACACTGAACACTACAATCACGGAGACAGTACACGGCAATCCAGAAATCTTTCATTGAAGAGCGGGACGGTAAAACCAGGTGAGGCCAGCAGAGAATACTGGCGACGGTCACGGTAGACAGCATTGCCATTCAAATTGAAAATACAACATTTGGATCTGTACATTACTATAATAATTACATATAATAAACACAGAATAATTGCATTTGATATATTTCATTTCATTCTTTGGAAATGATACGTCACTATTGCAACATACTGACATGCATGTTTTGTTTTACCGTCCTGCAATTCTGATGGACTATTTGTATCACCTGTGCCATCCAGTGTTTCCCGCCTGCTGTCAACTTTTGACATGCAGCAGAGGCGCAGCGCGTGTCGTGTGATGAGGACCAACCAAACACAACCAACAGACATCTTACCCTTCTTCCGTAAATGTCAGTCTGTGGGACAGGACGAGGAAGTCATTGGGCCTGGCCAAGACGTAGCATAACTCCATGTAAAGCTATAGCTTGCTTTCTGTTTTGATTAAACAGATTTAAACTGATTTTATTACTTTCGTACGGTCATGCTAGCTTCCAGCTTTTACGCTAGGCTAAGCTAACCGGCTGGGTCTAGCTTCATATTTAGACAACACAAAGACATGAGATTGGTATTGGCATCACCGTGCTGTGATTGGCTGGTACGAGCCCCAACCATGACCACTGAATCGATCACGAATCATTGGTGCGAGTACTAATCCATCACAACACAGTAGGGAGAGTCCTGCCAGGAAAAGCATCAGGCGGTATCAATCTTCTTATCCCTGTCTCTGCAAGAAAGTTAATAAGCTCATTTCACAAAATGTCAAACTATTCTTGCTGATCCAGATGGCGGCTCAACGATCCATGTGCCAAACTGAGTCAACCTGTGTCGATGATGTATGATAAAGAAGTGAGTGAAGTGACAGTGAAGGGAGGAGGACTAACCGGAGGAGGGATGGCTTCTGTCTTCATCAGGTCCTCATAGATCTCTCCTCCATCTTCGTCGTCGTACACGCAGTCGTACAGATCCTCCTCATCCTCCACCCCGTTCTCACTGCAGCACACAGAAGACAGAGTGTGGCACTGACTTTACATTACATCACGCTGCTGTTTGATCCGGAGTTTATGTGAGTGGGTAATGGTTTTCACTCCTGACAGGTACATGAAAGGTTTAAGCAAAAAACACAACGTTCTGGTTTTACTGAAGTGGATTTTAATACTACACAACAAATCTTGTTAGCGGGGGACAACACTTAATCCATGGCTGTGAAAGTGGCTCAGAAACACACACACACACACACACACACACACACACACACACAGGCAAAGACTGTTATGTGTGACGCCACAGGCCTGTTCTGACTGCTCACTTCTGAGCCAATTACTGTACCCTAGCAACTGAGCTAACATGACATGATTCAGAGCTTGTGTCTGCGTACCTCAGAACCAAATGTCCTCAAGAGTAAAGAAACATAAGAGGGGTCTCTGAACAGAGCATGTAAAGCGTAAAGACTTGTAGCGTGCAGGTACATTAAGGTGAAGAATGGAGGGTGAGGATGAAGCATGGACTCCAGGCTGTGGAGGTGAGCTGCAGGTAAGTTTGGTGCAGATTGCCCGGGAACCAGATGAATCTACGAGTTCATGTTTAATTCGTTCTGGCAGGTGCGTCTGCTCCATCTCAGCTTTGGACAGATTTCCAGCAGCCTGAGTCGTGTCAGGTCAATCGCAACCGTTGAGCTAATGTGGGCCGTGTTTGAGAAGAAGACAGTGAAGAGAAACGCCACTTTTCGAAAACAACCAAGATGGCTGCGGCTGATGGGGAACTTTATGTCGAAGCAGACAGCAGCTTAGAAGAACAACTCACTGCACTTCAAGCTTTTCTTGAGGAGAAAGTGTGTGAGTGGTTGGGAAAAAGGTGATATCTTGTACGATGTGCACCAATCAGAATGTGCTGACAGGTAAGTGGGTTGTTTGGTTGCTGTCTGTAAAATGTGATCAAATCCCACCCACACAGCAGTCGCAGGACACTGTTTACTGATTGGCTGTATTATCTGGCTGCAGTTCACCACAGAAGGTGAATCAATCCCCAGCTTATAGTTTGGCTGCGCTTCACCACAGAATTAAATTAAACGGCTTCAGTTTGGTGAGCCTGGAGCAGCTGCGAGATACTCCAATGTCCACAGACGTAGCATGACTGACGGCACTTCACCGCAGCTTGGTGTGTTTGCGTAATAGTTAATATCAGAGAGAAACAAATAACAAGACACTTGCTTCCCGATTCATCGCAGCAGCCAAGTCACGACCAGACCTAGTCTTCCGGTCGAAGCTGAGAGGTGCAGTCATTGTTTATGGCTGAAGAGAAAGGATCCCGTCTGGGCCCCTCGGTGACCACAGAGGAGCCAACCTCCTGACACACACAGGCCTGATCAGCCTGTAGTGGGAGTCTTGTGATAAAGGCCGAAACACTTGACGAAGTTGAGGTGCACAACTGACGATGTGTTGGGGGGCGGATCTGCAGGACGGTCACGGCCTAAACACCTATGCTCCGGTACGAACTGTGCTGAAACTCCAGGGATTGTAACACCAAGTCCAAACTAATGCATGAGAGAAATTCTTAAGATTTGAAAAGTCCAACATAAAACTTTCCCAGCCACAAAGTGGATGTTTGTGTGTCTGCAGCCTAAGTAGCCTAATTTTCTCAAGGGATCAAGAAGCAGCTTGTCCCTGAGCAATACTGCAGTCATGACTTTTGACAGTGTCAGTAAGAGTTAAGACAGTTGGCTCTAAATGGTCAGTGTTGCTGGTGAATCTCTCTTCTTGGCTGAACTGATACGTTTCTGGGTTTCTGCACATGCTGTGTCCATTTTCCGCTGAACCCTGAGAGCTGAGCACGGCTCTGTTCAGTACGATCCCGGCTGCCACTTCCACCTCCCATCCACTGCTGGCTGCTGTCAGACTGCTGTTTTCCTGTCACTACTGACTAGTGGGCTGCTTCCTACCCCAGGAGCTGTCAGCGCTAAACATAGACCAGAGCACCGTGTCAGTGTGAGGCTTCCCAACAGCATCTTTACTGTAAGATTATCTGTCTCCACTGACTCGCATCAGCGCACGAGTTAGAGGAGCTCTGCCCTTAAAGCCAATCCTGTATTTTTCCATATGGCTCATGCTCAGATCCAGAAAGTTACATTTGAGTTAAGGACAACAACAGGCAAATATAAGCTTTATTGATTAGCTTTATTGACTCTTAATTGTCTGTAGGTGTGAATGTGAGTACACAGGAGGAGGTCGTGTATGTGATGTCATAGCTTTCGCTCGCTTCCTGCAGCTTGGCCTCCCCGCTGAAATTCTATTTTATGATTAATCGATTTATGATTGAAGATGTCTGTGTGTTTTGTGCCAGGCTGCAGTCACTCCAAGCTGCAGGAAGCGAGCGAAAGCTATGACGTCACATACGCGACCGCCTCCTGTGTAGTTTTTCTAATTACGTTTTTTTTTTTTTTAAAAGCTTATATCTCAACAGTTTTACCACAAAGTATGACTTTCTTGACCTTAAAATTTATGTTTTAAATTCATTAATGACATATTTGGATTTCATGTCGCAACTCAAACGGGACCAAAAGATAATATTTCTCTCCTCATTCAATGCCCTTCATATTTTTTCCGATTTAAGTTCTCATGAGTTTCACCAGAAGGGGCGTGACTTCGGCACTCTACAGGACATCAGACTGTACTTCAATCAAGGTCCAACACAAGCAGAGACTGCATTGTGTCTTTGCGTTAGAGATAACATTAAGATCAGTCATGACACAAATCTTGAGGGCTGAAATCAGGTGTGATCAGATGAACCAGTCACTCATTTTCACGGTCTCCGTAATTATCCTGTTAACTTGCAAAAACAAGTCATTTTCTTATGATACATTATTTTGTTATCTCAAGAAATTGGCAATTTCACACAAATTGACCCATTAAGAGCTTTGTTATCTCAAGATAATGGCATTATTTTATTTTATTTTAAAAAATGTGAGCACGGCTGTTCTTTTCTTTTGTAGTAGATGGAAAAAAATGGTGAAAGAAAAACATATCAAAAAACATTCTCAATGGTATAACCTTCAAAAATCCATTTTAACCGAGCCAAAGTCAAGTCTCTTAAATCTTTCAGATTCAGGTTTTATTGCTGCACTGCAATTAGATAAAGAGAGTCCTGTCTGCAGTGTAGGTGGATTATGTAATGATTTTTGTTCCTTGTTCACTTTGTTGTTTCAATGAAATTGCTTTAAAATGAAGTTGCATCAGTCAGGAGATGGTTAGCTGTCACCATGTGTTCAGTGTAAGGCCACTATTTAGCCAGGAAGTCAAAATGCCATTAGAAAAACAAGGTTAGTTTGAGGTCCCCAAAACATTTCACTTCAGCTCAGACTTTAAGGGTATTTGTATCCTCCTGAGACCCTGTGTCCTCATATGAGGACATCACATTTTGGGTTTACTTGATCTTATACTTCATCCTACTTAACTTAGACCTGTTGTCCTCATTCGTGGTAGTAAGAGCACAATACACTAATCCATGTAAAAACAAGATGGCAGCCATCTCTGTCAAGTCAGTCTGCAGCCAGTCCCTTCACAAAAATGGACAAGCTGACCAGTTTTAGCAACAGTAAATTGCTGTTAATTAGAAAGTACTCGTCTGAAGACATTAGGTATTTATCATCAGCTCATTAGTGGTCATTGGGACTTAATTATCATCTTGGTTGAGGACATTGGAACTTTATTAACGTGGTATTTGAGGACAGTACAACTATTAATGTCTTGTCTGAGGACATTGGGACTTTATTAATGTGGTATTTGAGGACAGTATAACTATTAATGTCTTGTTTGAGGACAGTAGGACTTTATAATCATCTTGTTTGAGGACACTGGGACTTTATTATCGTCTCCTTTGAGGACATTGGGACTTAATTATCATCTCGTTTGAGGACATTGGGACTTTATTAACGTGGTATTTGAGGACAGTATACTATTAATGTCTTGTTTGAGGACATTGGGACTTTATTATCATCTCGTTTGAGGATGTTGGGACTTAATTATCATCTCGTTTGAAGACATTGGGACTTTATTATCGTCTCGTTTGAGGACGTTGGGACTTAATTATCATCTCGTTTGAGGATGTTGGGACTTTATTATCGTCTCATTTGAGG
Organism: Epinephelus cyanopodus; assembly: GCA_026686955.1. Taxonomy (NCBI): domain Eukaryota; kingdom Metazoa; phylum Chordata; class Actinopteri; order Perciformes; family Serranidae; genus Epinephelus; species Epinephelus cyanopodus. Next base: position 9,271,046 of record CM048935.1, read on the forward strand.
ACGTTGGGACTTTATTATCGTCTCGTTTGAGGATGTTGGGACTTAATTATCATCTCGTTTGAGGACATTGGGACTTTATAATCAACTTGTTTGAGGACACTGGGACTTTATTATCGTCTCGTTTGAGGATGTTGGGACTTAATTACCATCTCGTTTGAGGACATTGGGACTTTATTATTGTGTCGTTTGAGAATATTGGGTCTTTTATACCTGTCATGTCCTACTGATCCCAAAAAACTAGGAGAAACTAAAAATGCAAACCAAAAAAAGTTCAGGTCTCAGGAGGTTGAGTGAAAAACTGCCATTTAAATCTCCACCGCTTCCATAAGTGTGTGGGACCAGGGTGTAAAAACAGGCTGAAGAAAATTCCCGCATGACTTGTGGTTAACTTAGAAAAGAGTGGGATGAGCTCATGCTGAAAGCCTAGGAGGAGGTGGCTGTGTTCCAGTCAACACCCGGGGACCAAATGTTGCCTGCGTCCCCAACAGCCTGTAGACTGTTGGGTGGTTGGGACTAAATTAACAAATGACACTTTAAAATGAAGTGTTTCAAAGAGACAATCTCCAACTTTAAGGGTTGTTATGAGTGTGTGTGTGAGAGGAGAGGAAACATACTCTATCAGGTCCTCCAGGTGGTTGTAGATATCCTCATCTTCAACACTCTCCTCAGATGGAAAGGGCCTTTGAAAGGAAACAGAAAGCATCATTATTACACACCCTGCCTTGGAGTAAACAGTAGACTGTATCATGTATGTTTGTATCGTGTCATTTCACTCCAGCATACCTGATTCCAGTTTGCTGTGCGATCGCTGTGTGGGAAAGTTTAGATAGTGTGTCCATAACCTGCAATGGAAATAAAGACATGTTATTTTAATAATATTATGTACATTATAGAGAGCATACACAGTCTGGGGAGCAGTGCTTGTGTCTGACAGGGTTTGTTGTTCGGGTCTTGGTGCTGCTGTGGTGCTGCATTTCAAAGCGGAGACACATGAGGGCAGCATTCTCACACACTCCAACACTACTACTACTGACACACATTGTGACTGTGTCGCTTGTTTATTCATGAGCCATAACAGACACAGTTATACTCCACTCACAACTTGTACTCTGAAATATAAGTCATAATATGTGTGATCACGGTGTGACTTGGTGTTTTTTCTTCCCCATTTGTGTTGTGTCTCAAATCATAAATCACACACAGCCCATTCACATAAATGTCATGAGAGAGGAACAATGAGAGACGTGTGAAACAAGAGAGGAACAATGTCGCCACCGCACACACTCGCTCGACGCAGTCAACAGTTAGCGGTGCACCCGCAGCAGAACACTGTCACGTGAACTGATCAGTAATTGATCGTGCTGGGAAGTTAACCGCACGCTCTCGTGGGCTGACATGATTGCTATTAGTATGACACGTAATTTCACACTGCAGTGCTCAGTCCAGCCAGTGCCCTTGACCCCTCCGCGTGTGTTTGTGACCTGCTTGACTAATCACAGCTGAACACACCTGCCAAATGAACGATACATGGTTTATGATCTGAGTCGACGGGGAGCTCTTTTGCAACCTGGCAAACGGCCCCACAAACCTGCTTTTGTGGGTCATCTAATCACTGGCATAACGCGCGGACGTGCCGATGAAAAGATTGCCTGCACGCCTGCATTCACACGAACGCATCACAGATGCAACCGTAGATACATTTGGCCTGGAGCATGAGCTCTCAGAGATCAATACTGATCAACACAACAGGCCGTTCCCTTCCCCCACCAGTAAATAGAATAAACAGTGTGGCACAGAGAGGCTGAAACATCTTCTGCTAACATCCTTTAAGCTATAAACTGTAACACTGTGCACCACTGGAACTAATAATGTGACATGTTGTGTGTCACTGATTTAAAATGAATGTCCATCCAGTGTAGGATGCTGAAGACTGATGGTCTGAGCTGTTTTTAGCATCAGTATTTGTGTTTTTAACCACAAGGATCTCTCATTTAAAGACCTGCAGTGCTGATCAATTGCGCAATAATCAATCAAACTGCATCACATCCATCAAACAGTCCAAACGGAAGGTGGACGATCTGTCTTTCACAAGTCTGTCAAAGTCTGGCACTTTATCATGACAGACATCAGAGGCAGCAGTGAAATAACAGCGCCATGAAACACAGATTCAAGCTGAGTTTATCAGTCGCCGCTCTGATCAAAGGGAAGCATTAGTGGCGAGCAGCTGAACAGTGGGAGGATGCAGCGCCGTGTTTGTGACAGAGCTACATGGAGCTCAGCAGCAGTGATCACACATCATGACAGGAGGCAGCACTAGTGTGTCAGACCTGCATTTATATACATTACAGACAAACTAACACATAAGAAAATACGATCAAACTGGCTGATGTGCTTTCTATAGTTCACTAATCCTACTTTAAAAATTCAGTTTTCTTGATAGAGGACATATTCTGTATGATACATTGCATTGTTAAATGATTTTAACCCCAAAAGCTCGTCCTCTTTCAGCTTCATACAGCCCGATAACCTCCACCAATGAGGTGCAGCAGCAGTATGTAGCCTGAGAGAGAAGTCTGATAAACAACCGCTGCTTCTCCTTAAAGGTAAACTAAGCTGATTTTACACAGCCATCATGAGTCTGAAGACAGTATGGTACTGACCCTTCGCTAAGTCCCGCCCCCTGAATGTACATACACATGCTGCTTTTGCTTTTGGCGGTGACACGGGGGGAATCTGCACACACTGCGATGCCACACAGCTGGTTCAACAGCTTGTTGGTCCATCACAAAGAGGCGGGTCCACTGCTCTGAGCACACAGTAATAACTGACAGAAACTCAGGTGAGCAACATTTTTACCCACCGACATCTTCTCTCATCTGGATCATTGCAGCTGGACAGCAAACACATTCAGTATAATTGTGACGTTAGTTTTCATATGAGCGCTGTAGAGTGCGTCAACTCTCATTTCAGCATGTAACACAGAGCTGTCAAACTATCAGCTAAGCACAGACTGAAGTCCTGAAGCAGCAGCCTGGATGTTAAACAGCCTCCGCAATCAATGTGCCTTCAGCAAGCAGAGGAATGAAACAGTTTTGAGTGTAATTGTAAACATTTTGGGACAACTCAACATACAGTACAGTATGTGCTCAGGAACTCGTGTTCTGTTAAAATAAAAAAGCAACATGTCAGTGATATTGTTGCAGTTCAAACACAGACATGAATGAGTGCTGTGAGATCGGCTCATTCCTGAGTGCATCCTCTGAAACTCCGAGAGATTCTTCCCCCTTTCCAGTTATTAATCCTCACACAGTTATCAGACAGAGTCGATAGAGTTCTCCTTCCAATAATAAATGAAGGGCATGACATCCGGAGGCCAGTTGGCAGGTACAGCATGTCCAAAAGCTGAAGATCCACTGCGTGCTGAACACAGCTTTGGAGGCTTTCCAGTTTTGGCTGGCAGGCGACTTTGGGGGACGAGTCGTGGATAGTTGTGCTTTTTGGCTTCACTGAATACATGAGTCACACTCATTCGCAACAAAACTGACCATCTGCACACGGCCAAGTCTCTGAAGACTCACAAGTATTAAATCAGCGGCCGCACCACTGTTAATAGAGAGATGTCAAGGAAATGTCCACAAAGGAAATGAGAGGTTTGAATTCCAAGAGTTGATCATTTTAGCTTAAAAAAAAAATCGGTCAGCGAAACTAAAATATGGATGATTACTACTGTCCTCAGACCTTCATTATGCAAGATTTTAATAATACATCATCTGCTCTTTAAAGCTGCTTTGAGCAACTGTGTCATCAGCCAAAATCACAGAGGCTGAAACAGCAAGAAAAAAAACCTCCGTACAGTAAGACATCATCGTCCAAATTAAAAAGATCAAAGGTCCTGCGTTAGCTTTGGTGTCCAGTGTGTGCACATAAAGCAGAGGTCACGGGCTCAGCAGCGTGTAGCAGATGAGTGTTGATGCAGGGGGACTGGCTCTCTGATGGAGGCTAATAAACCTGCCCTGCCTGACCACGTCTGCACACCGGATCTAATGATTCACACCAGAGCAATTAAAGCAGGATGAGGGATGTGTCTGCACAGATGAAAGGGAGACGAGTACAGTGTGTGTATCTGTGTGTGTGTGTGTGTGTGCTTGGATGCAGGTGCGTGTTGGCAGCAATCTGTCTGCTTTCAGTGAGTTTCAAAAACAACAATCACTTCACACTCTAAGTGTTTATTTCTACATTGATAGACACGACACGCTCGAGTCAAAATTGCAGCTATTTAGTTTTATGTAATTATAATTTCATACTTTGTAAGTGGAAACAGCTTTGACACAGTAATTACACGACAGATCATCCAAACTCTTCCCAGATAATATACTGTACGTAAAATGTTCTTTCATACTTCAATAAATATCCATCTCATGCTCCATGTTCTCACACAGCGATGTCACCGATTGGATTTTAAATGGAAACTACATCAAACACAGATGTTTCCACAGAAAGATCAATAACAGCCCCATATATCACTTCACGTAGATCAAAGAGAAAATTTTACCCACAGCGAGACAATTTCTAATATCCGCTATTGGCATGCAAACCCACTGATCGCCTCCTCTTTATATATTCAGAGACGTCCTTCGCCGCCTCTCATGGTAGAGGGCACCTTAAGAAAATGGGGGATGCATTTTAGATGAATGACACGCCAACAGTTTTATTGGTTTCACACACAACCCAGCACGCTGTCCCAGTTTCCCGCACTCGGCTTTTACTCCTCCTTTCTGTGGCTTTGCCTTCAAAACCAAAAGAAAAAAGAGCACTTTTAATTCCTCTTTACAGATTGTAATTGAGGTCACCTACCCACTTCGGAAATCAGTGCTGGAAATGGTGCTTACTGAAACTGCAGCGTTTCACCAGAAAACAAACTGAACTGTCAAAATGAGATTTGTTACCTTGTTAAGGACATATTGTGAATCCTCTCTATTTGATAGACGCTGCAGCTCTCTGTGTTCATACCTGCTCCCCTGTGCCATTATCCTAATAATGCATGTGACATTATTGTTATTATAAACTGAAAGGTCCAGTGTGTAGGATTAAGGGGGATACATTGGCAGAAAAAGAATATGACAAGTATTTTTTCTTTAGTGTATTATCACCTGAAAATAAGAATGCCATTTTTGTTACCTTAAGCGCAGTGTGTTGTAATGTTGAGTTGATTCAAAACACACATTGAACACACATTAAACACACACTAAACACACACTGAACATGGCTCAATGGCAACCATTTCAAACACAAGTACACAAATTACTGGCAGCATTCACAGACAAAGCACTTATCTTTTGCTGGACACAAAAACAACATGCTAATATTTTTAGCATAAGCCTATGGCATTTTACATTGTATAAGTTAGCCTAGCAGCTAGTGGACTTTTCCTCTTCTCATATAAAACCAGGGACAACAGCAACATTTAACAAAGGTAACGTTACCAAATTCAGCTCTATTCCAGCTCACAAGGTTCACTGACAAAACAACTGTCTTTTACTAAACACGTATTCCAAACAAATACAACATGCTAACACTATTAGCACAAGCTCAGTGCATTTTACATTGTCTTCACAATTTTTGTGTCTTTGTCTGTGAAATAAAAGTAAATAAAAGCTTTGTTTCAACTGAGGGAAATGGTTTCAAAAATAAACAGTAGGTCTGCGGCGCTGCCAGATGTAGTTACATGTCCATGCAGAGCCAACGCCGAAGACATAGCATCGATTTGACGCAGGAGTATAAATCCAGCTTGAGAATGGGCTGTTTCTATCCACATAGGAAATGGATCGTTGTTTATAGAGATTGCGGTGTTCCCTGCTATGTTTCTACGGAAGCTCAGAAAATGAACAAACCAAACACTAGATCTAAAAGGGGCCATTTACGTTTGTGTTTTTGCCACCAGAAGCCAGTCTGCAACAAGCTACGCCAGAAAAACTGCTTTGTAACATACAACTGCTTTATTCAGTGTTTTTACCAGTTTGTTTTGGAGAGGATGAGACCTCTGCCAATAATTCAGCTCCCATGGGAAACCTCCTGAGTGTCTGGATCTTGAATTATTGGAAAAAAAACAAGGTGAGCACGCATTAGCAGGTGCTGCACAAGTGGCCTGTCTGCGATGCGCCAAACAGCATTGGAGAAACGCTGATATGTACCGTGAAACCACTTTATTCATTTTTTTACCGGTTTAAATCACCAGGTCTGTTTGTTTTAGAGAGGAGGAGACCTCTGTGGATAATTCGGCTCTTGGTAAAAACCTCTTGAGCAATGAACACTGAAGTAAATCTAACCAGGAGAAGTTTCAGCTGGTTGCATTGTGCAATCCTCACCGCTACATGCCACAAAATCTTCCTAAATCTTACTGAACTTTGAAATGATAAACTGATCACTGCATCTCTCCTCATACATTTTGAAAACAAACCACTGATTTTCACATGAAAGCAAACAGCCTGTTACTATCGAACTGAGGCTGACCAGGGATCAGCTGTTGGCTTTTGGGTTTTTCTCACCAACACATATGTGATAAACCAGGAGGCAAACACTCGGGGGGGTTAATTCGACCGCAACAAACAAGCAGGTGTGAGAGCACCTTCACATAGTGTTAGCATCATCTGCAGCTCTCACTGACCGTTATTTCCGGGGATTTTCCCACCTGATGCTTTCGAGCTGTTGTGTCACATGTTGCAGCACTTCCTGTCTCAAAGTGTCCTCACACTTACCATAATGTATTGTAGTTTTCTACACAACAGACTCTAAGAGTGTCGAATTCAAGGATGTTTCGTGCTGATTAACCTGAAAAGAAAGTCCTTGCTGCACCAGTGAAGGAACTAAATGCTCCAACTTGGCTTTAATATAATGTATTTCTACTGACTGGTTCATTAGGGTTCAAAATCTCATCTGTAAATCTCTTTTTTTCTTAACTGCAGGTGTGCATCAATCAACGCGTTTCCTAAGTTCACTGACCTTATAATGCTATCTCATTCTTGCAGCCCACACTTGATAAAACATTCATGAAAAGCAGGAAAGAAAGTCAGTAAAATGGTGTTTGTGTTTCAGGGAGAAAACCAAAAGGCTTTTCTCTAACATGTTTCACATCAAACATTTTGCTGCTGAAACAGTCTGGAACAATTAGTCCAGTCACTCAAAAATGGGCCCAACCTAGGAGACATTGCAATAGTACTGTTTCATAGTTTTTATTGGACCTAATACCCTGCTGGTCAAAGATCAAAATCAAAGTTTCAACATTTTGCAGTAACATGGTCATATTGGAGGGTCTGTGTACACCTATCCAACATATTTGATGTCTTTTCATAAAACACTTTTTTAAGAGGATATTCTGATGTATTGTACCTGTACTTGGGGCCCTACTACCAAACAACCTTTTTTTTTTTTTTTTTTTTTGCCAAATTTTCCACTTACAGGCGTTATCATCGTCTTATATTTTTCATTCACTTAAAACCATTTCAGTCAGCAACACTTTAGTCAAAGAAAACTTTATTTCTATTTGCAGTATTATGTTTGGCAGTCTGGCTCTGTTCTGGGGCCTCTCTGCCCTTCCATGCGCCTATGTGGAAAGCCTATGGCAGAGAGCGAAAACCTCCCTGCCCTTCCATGCGGGTTAAGGTTGTGAAAAGGTTGCAGTTTGGTTAGGTTTAGGCACCAAAACTACCATGACATGCAAACAAGGAAAGCTTCAGGCAGAGAGTGCAAACCTCCCTGCCCTTCCATGCGCCTACGAGACCAAAGATCGAGAGCAGCAGCAAAGACCCCTGGGAACAGAACAGAGCAGCATCAATGACAAACAGAAATGACACTAATAAGCCAGACACATCATAAAAAGGAGGAGCTGGGGTGGAGGCAGGTTGCAAAGTGGCTTGCAATAACCCTTCCCAAACAGCAGCTTCTTCACAGATATCAACCTTCAGTGGCACCAACAGTTAAACCAAAGAATGAAAAAGCCAAGGCGTGTTTTAACTTCGGTCTCATTTAAGGTCTCAGTCTGGGTGCTGATATGCATCATGGTTTTCATGAACAAATTTGTATGTGCTGAAAATTGAATGATAATATGCTTTAAAACCTAATTTTACTGACGCTTGGATTCATAAAATGGTAATTTTGGGGTAAAGTTACCCCCTACGCGCACATATACATTCAGGACAAGTCATATCTGATGGTTGTATGTGAAAGAACATCCTAAAACTAATATTTAGACATACATTATATGAAAATATCACGTTCAGAAGCAGATTTGCACTTCTTTGTGTGATGCTGTGACATAATCACCCCAAATTTTGAGCCCTGAATTTACCCTGATCCACTAAATATATAATGTTATACTTTTAACATGTTATTTGATTGTGCCAAGAGATCACAAAAAACCTTGAATGATTACTGTTCCAATTTTCCCTGAGTCAAACCACAGATTGCCAGGACTATAAAGGACATGTGTGTTATTGTGCCTGGTGGCAAACAACGAATCTTAAATTAAAATTGAAAAACACAACATTTACATAAGAATACACAATGGAAACGGTAAACACAATGTAGGAAATGTGTGTGTGTAATAATTGACTTCAGCTTGTTTCCTGTGCGTGTGTTTCTGCACGTGAGATTAATTACTGTTATGTGTGCATATATGCATACATGAGTGTTTGTGTGTGTGTGTGTGTGTGTGTGTGTGTGTGTGTGTGTGTGTACTGTATGTGGGCACGCTGGTTTGACAGATGCAGCCGGCGTATAAAAAGCAGCCAATAAAAGCCTGATTTGCCCGAAGAGAGAGACTAGCTAATGTTTGGCAATCAGTGCCATGGCTCATTAACGCCCATAATACATAATTAGTGTGTTTGGATATACAGGCGTGCGGCTGATTGGAATGCGACGCGCGTTTGCCATTTTCTCCTCGGTCTTCATTGCCTGCATCATTTAGTCCACCGCTCTCTTCATCAAACACTGCTTCACTCGCATTAACTCCACAGTCATGCATATGGTAAAGACAGCAGAGCTTCCTAGAGAACAGGCCATGTCCATATAAGCCAGTTACATCTGAAAATGTATCTTCTCAGGGTTTTGGCCGTCAGTCCACAGACGCACCACACAATGTAATAAATCTGCCGGCCTTATGTTTTAAAGTGGATGAGAAAAACTGGACTATTGGAAACGATGACTTAAGCCCGCTTACGTACCTGCAGAAGCTGTGATCATGAAATAGTGATTTCAAAAAGGTCTAAGCGCAGGAAATAGTCTGTTTGTTTTAGGGCTGTAACCATTGCTGGAGTTACTGGATGGATGTTTGTGTTGCACAAGTGCTTACAATACTTTTGCTGTTGATAGCCTTCACAACTGTATCATGGATGACGCGTGGTTTGCAAAACGATGGAGGAAGAGGGACAAGAGAAGAGCGAGAGACAAAAAGAGGAGACACGCCAAAGAAAACGACAGAAAGTGTAGAGCATGGGATCATTGCAATTTAAAACGTAAACAGTTCAGTGTGTATTGCAAAACGGAGTTAGCATCCCACCATTCTCTGAACCATCGGCTGTATCGGAGGCAAGATCTCCGGGGTTTGCCTACAGACTCTACATTCACTGAATGTAGAGACTAGCATACCACAGCAGCATATCCTCAATGCTACAAGTAGAAAACAGTGTATGCACTGAGTTCGCCGAGCAGCCCTGTCACTACCAGGTAACGTGAACGTCACTTTTAATTGCATTTAACCTTAACCAGTGACGCTAGCTGAGATTCATAACGCGCGTAAAGAACGTGCTAGATCTATGCCATCACATGCACGTCTAAGACACTTTTACACGGTTCTTATTCAAAACATTTTCTACTAACTCTTTAAGTTTTGGTGTTCATTAGCAAAATCTGCCAGCAACATCACATTACAGTCTACCAATTCAACATTATCCACTAGAAATAAGAGGCTTTAATTTACGTCTGTGTGAAATCAAATATCCATTGTTTCAAATATCACTCAGGGATTCAGAGTGGTAGATTTGCTACCTTTATCTTTGTAAACTGCACAATGTGCAGAGCAACAATAGGGAGCTTTACAGGCGTAGCAAGAAACTAAGGAGGAGGGTGCATGACTGCTTGCAGCTGTTGTGGTTTCTTGTCCATGGATGACACTTCATATTTCCTAAGAATGAAGCTAAATGTGCCAAAGGACCTGCTCTGTGATAACTGGAACGTGAGTTAGACTATTCTCAAGAACTTCCAGCACAAACTCTGGAACACAATCAGTCCCAAAAGAAGACACTCCCAATCCCTGAACTATGTCACACTCTTACTGCATCTCCTGGACCTCAGTTCAGTTCAGTTACGTGCTCCACTGGAAGGGAAGTTAACAGTATACGCTTTGAGTCTGAGCCTTTATCTCTTTCCTTTCTAATGACGCCATCTCAACAGGGTAAGGTCAAAAGCAAGGGCATCATTGCTGTCTAGGTAAATCACATCATCCTCCACTGACTACAGCCCCTCGGGACACACACATACACACAGACACTTATTCACACACATTGAAACCCAGCCTGGTATTCAAAGCAGATCCTGGAAGTCCTTCGCTCCTGCGCTCGCTGAATGTTTCATGTTCACATTAATGGGGGAACATATTACCCAGGTGATCGCACATTTGCATGGTTTTCACACACAGACAAACACACAGACACTCCACAGGCATACTGATGTTCCCACGCAACTTGAGGCCTCGGTGCACGAACACATCTGAGCTGAAAAATCCTCACCTCGCTGACAGGTGAGGTAACTCCAGCTGAATTTCACACTGTCTGAATCAGCAGGCAGCTCGCAACTGAACAGCAGAACACCACCAGAACTATGATGCTACTATAAAACATAAATGTTCATGAATGTGCATGGATACAAATCATACAGGCAAAGTTAATCGGTTTTTTTTTTTGTCTTCTTCCATACAACATGCAACTTCTACTCCACTTTTATTAGTGCTTTTTGGGCACTTGCAAGAAACAGATTTTTCTAATGTAGAGATGAAACAATTAATCAATAACCTGCAACTGTTTTGATAATCAATGAATTATCTAAAGGTGCTTTCAGACCTAGATGTGTCATGTGACTGCAGTTGGTTCAGAACGAGGTCAGAACACGTTCTCACCACAAACGAACCGCACCAGAGTTCGTTTGTAACCGGACTGAGACCACCTCTTCAAGTAGGTCTCAGTCCGGTTTTGGTGCACACCTGAGTGTGATTTCTTTGTTCACACCTGCCCAAACGAACCGCACTTAGGGGCCACAGAACTTGGGTTCAATTGAACTGAACCAAACAGTCGATTCTGAAGCAAAAACTCCTAGAATTTGTGTCTTTTCTTCTTCCTATGTGAGGATGAACTGATTTTTTTCAGACTTTGGGGTGTTGGTCGCACAAAACAGGCAATTTGATGACATCATCTTGGGCTTAAGGAAATTGTGATATGCATTTTTCTCTTTTCCCAAGACACATCATAGACAAGTGGATAGTTAGTTGCAGCCCTCAACAAAGGAATGATCCAAATCAAAGCAGCAGAGGCGGAGATCTCCTGCCTCTGCTGGTCCCTTGTATCCATCTAGCCCAGAAATCCCTGGATCCTACAATTCCCATAATGCAACCCAGCAGCCCTTTCGCTGCACCTCCCTGCCTGCTAAATGCCAGCATTTTTCATGCTCCACATCTGGAGTTCGTAACACAGTTGTTCTGTCGAAAATTTGAAGTCTCAAGCCCACAATGACATCATGACATCACTTCAGAACCACAAGACACATACAACTATTGTCACAGCTTGAAGAGTTCTCCTGATCCTCACGTGGAACATCAGAGGAAGATAAACTTAAGATAACTTCCAAACATATTTCTTTAAAAGCCCTTATCAGAACTGTTACACTGTGTTTCCCAAACTCAGTGAAGTGGGGAAAGTCAAAGTCTGGACCCAGGCTACTTCTTAAATGCAGTTTACAGTGAACAGAGTCTTCAGACTGAGAGACCAGCTCACATTGTGCATTCAGGAGGAAACAGCAGGGCGAACTGGGAGAAAATGCAAAAGAGCTGCTGATTATGCTGCACGTCAGTCTGTCAGGCTACAGTATGAATGATGAAATGGTGATTATGACGGTACTTTACAATGCAAGCTTTCATCCAGATGTTTGGATTATTGATTTTCTTCTTCCATTCTTTTTTTATTGTTCACAGCGTACTCAACAAAAGTGTTCACACACACTGAAAAACATCTGTTTGTAACTTGTGTGAAACACATCACCAGGCTGGAGAGCACATCTCTCTGTGCGTGCGGCTTGTAAGAACCTCAGCATCGTATAATCATCACAGACTGATATGAAAGACTGTGAGTGTATTTCAAGGATTACTTTTTCTTCCATTCAGCTCGCTGATAACTGAGGAGAATCCTCCTCTCAGAGATAGCACGAGGCATCCTGCAGATTTTTGCTATTGTGTTCACTGCTGTTATTGCCATTGAATCCACCGCTGCAGCATGCAAAAGACATAACCTCATCTCTCCACCCACTCCCAAACCAATCGACAATACAATCTCCATTGTTTCATCACGTTGACATGACGATCTCATTCCCTGGCCGCTGAAACACTACCCTGCAGTTAACTGAGGATGAAATGAAGCAAACGGGGAAGAGTAGTCTCCCAGAGGGGTGTTTGAGTTTGAAAATATAAACTCTGTCTTCAAGAGTGCTTCGAACAACCACTGCAGTGGAGTTATCAGGATGCTGTTTAAAGGCTGTAGATTTCAGCTCCTTGTAGACTCATCTGGGCAGCCAAGACTTGAAAGACTCGCCCAAACCGTAACCAAGTGTAAGGGCAAGTTTGAGTGGGATGTCTGCGTTGTAAACGATGTCCTAAGGCGGTCAGTGAAAATCCATATGGACATTCCTCAGGATTTTTTTTTTTTTCCCCTTCCCGGAGCCTTTGATCCTGCTGTGTCAGTCATGGACCCCTACGCTTCAGTTTTAGTCGGCCCTGTCTCACCCTGTGGGACCTTAGGATTCACAAGAGGGGACGACCAAATGCTGAAATCAGTTATGGGGATTTACTCTGCAGCATGGCAGCAGTGAGAGGAAGTACAGAAGCTATGGCCACATTCTGTACGTAGTAAATCTAGACAGGCTTTGAGTATGTTGTGTGTTGAACCTGAGTACACTCAAAGGTGTCATGTCCACTGTTGTCTCACACTGCAATGCACAAAGTAAATGAAGGTGCGGCGGGACTTAACGAAGGGTCAGTTGCACATAATTGCTGCCTGGATTATGCTGTGAGATGTTTCTTGGTACAAAGACAAGATATTTAACTTTCAAACTGATTAACGTTTTCTGTTTTTTCGTAAGTATACACTCATTCTAAATTTGATGCCTGCAACACGTACCAAAAAGTTAAGAAAGGGGCAACAAAATGTATGTATAAAGGATATTATGACATGGGCTAAAGAACACTGTCCGTCACCACAGTTCATCACTGCATCTGCAAGTTAATCCTCTACCATGCAAAGTGAAAGCCGTTTACCAACAACATCCAGAAACGCAGCTGACTTCTCTGGGGCTCATCTGAGATGGATGATTTTAGAAATCATGCACATCATGTCCTCCAGGCTAAAAAGGAAAAGGACCATCCAGGTTGATGCTGGACCAAAGTTCAAAAGCCAGCATCTGTGATGGTATACGGGTGTGTTAGTGCCCATGGCATCATGGGTAACTTGCACATGTTTGAAGGCTCCATTAATGCTGGAAGGTATATGCAGGTTTTGAAGCAACAAAGCTGCCATCCAGATGACGTCTTTTTCACGGACGTCCCTGTTTATTCCAGTAAAACAAGCCACATTCGCCACGTGTTCCATCAGCGTGGCTTTGCAGTAAAAGAGTGCGGGTACAAGACGAACGTGCCTGCAGTCCAGACCTGACTCCCACTGAACATGTGAGGCGCATTACTAAGTGCAAAATACAAAAATGGAGATGATGGATTGTTGAGTAACTGAAGTCATTTATTAAGCAAGAATATGAAAGATTTCCAGATTTAAAACTTCAGCAAGCAGTGTCCTCAGCTCCCAAACGCTTGCTGAGTGTTGTTTAAAGAAAAGGTGATGTAACACAGTGGTAAACATGCTCTGTCACAACATTTTTTGGAGCATGTTGCAGGCATCAAAGTCAGAATAAGTGTATATTTACCAAAAAAACAAAGTTTATCAGTTTGAGCATTAAATATCTTGTCTTTGGACTGTATTTAATTGGATGTAGTTCAAAGGGATTTACAGATCATTTCATTCCGTCTTTATTTATGTTCTACACAGCATCCCAAATAACTTTGATAATTTTATAATAATTTCAAAAGCAGCTGCATACTGACAGTGATACTGTCTGAATTATGAGAATAATTCTCCACAGCCTTATCATTCAGTTTGGAGGCAAAATAATGTAGATTTCAGTGGATTCATATCCGCTTTTAAAGTCTTTTTATGTACAGTATAATAAAAATCTAAATAATTTAAAGTCTGTCCTCCTTTCAACAGTGGAAGAGTTTAAATTCTCTTTAGAAAACTGCTGGTTTTTACTGCATCCATCTAATCAGGAGCTGATTTACACCTGGGACACCAGGTGAATGTAATTAACTCGTTGGAAGGATAGAAAAGCCAGGAGAGCTGAGACTGGAACGTCTCAGTGGGGAGACTGCACCTAGTCGAGTGAAGAAATGCTGCTCTGCTCTCGCATAAAATGAATCTCTATCAGTTCGGCTTGCTGCTCGAATTCGGGAGAAACAACCTTATCTAATATATTAAGATAAAGCCCTTACAGGTAGCAAAGTGCCTCACTGTTTATGAGCCCCTGCAGCTCTAAGTTTGCGGTTTCCTGGCCGACAGAGGACACACACAGCATCTCTGGCTCTGCTGTACTTACACTATGATTTAATAGTGGCTGTAGGTAAACAAAGGCTGAAGCAGGGTGATCCATCTTGTTGCACCTCGCACCTCTATTCATCATGGTAGTTTACATGTCAGCCATTTTATTGCTTTCCTCTGTCATTGCTGGATTATAGTGTTGACCAGAGCCATAACAGGCAAATACTCAAAGAGACGGTGCCATAAATCCAAGTCTCCATGGAAAGAGAGTAAACATAATGTCGTCTGTATTATTGGCTCAGGACGCTGAAAGCCTGGAAAGTAAATGAAGATTTCCAACAGTCCAATCCTTTAAGTCCCGTCTGTAAGTCGAGTGCTGTTTTATATTTAAGGTCAGCTAGTCATCTTCATTGGCTTTTATTGGTGGTTGTTTAATTATGTGCTTTAGTGTATTAAAGATGCAACAGGCAAGATTAATATGTAAAACACTCTTTCTCTAATCACCGGATCAGAAAGTAGGGCTGCAACAGAGACAGACGTCCACTCATTGATCTTCATCCTATTTGCCCGGGTTTAAATTCTGATGCAAGTTACAGTAAAAGTGAGAAATCTCCTTGATGCTCAAAACATGACACATCAAAACTAAGTGATGAAATCCCAAACTGGCAACACAACAGCAGCCAACACGCACAGAGAGTGAGACACTAAGCAAATACGCCTCACTCCCCTCTACAGTGCAACAAATGTGTTTCCCATTTCTGTGCTGCTAAAGCTCCGGCCACAAATAGCCAGCTTGTCATATCTATATGGCGTAAGTGGGTTAGCGTCGCTTCACATACCCCGAGGAGTTTCCATTATAATCATGAACAATTAAATACGCACTGTTTCAATCTCACTGTGCAGATTCTGCACATTAGTCATGCGGCTGTGTGCAATCTCGTCGTGGTATTTCTCAGTGACTTTTCACTTCAATGATTTAATATCACAGTGTAAAATATGGCACTTTGGAAGCATTTTGTACCCATTAACACAGCTCAGAGTAACATGAGACAGAAGCATGTAATAGCTGTTGATTGTGTTTCACCCACTGGAGAAAAGGGTTTAACTTCAGGGTGGACTCTTTTCTTGGTCTTTCTATCACAGCACGGACTCCACATGTGATCAGTCAAACAGAAACTAACAGAGAAGGAAGCATTTACCTCAGTGTTTCATTTCAAAACCACCTTTGTGAAATCTGTCTCGACCTTGATCTACCTTCTCATGCAGCCTGATATCTCTGGTAATTATCTACCTGATGAAACCACATCTCTCAGTTTCCATCCAGTGCCAATGCAGGAAGCAGTGTGTCCTGTATGTAGGGAAGTGGAAAGTGAGGGTGTGGATGGGTTTCATGCAGAGTTTGTGTTCGTCACTGGCAAGTCTGTGACGGTTCGTGTTTATCATGGAGCAGCTAATTCCATTATCTTTTGTAAAAGACCTTCATAATCCCAGAGGTTGAAGCCGACTGACTTTCGTATCGCCATGAGGTTGTTTTCAAGTGAACGTCTCAACAACCTTTAGATGGACTGCCATGAAATTTAGTTGAGATATTCATTGTCCCCCCTCAGTGAATCTGATTTATTTGATTTATTTTATGACTTTTAATCTACCGCCACCATCAGGCCAGAATTTTAATTTGCCCAAACTATCCTGATGACAGTCCCATCAGCCTCAGCTGTGTTTTGTACTTAGAGCTAATCAGCAAACGTTTGCTTAAAACAAGCCAAACTAAGATGGTGAACACGGGTCACATTATACCTGCTAGATATTAGCATGTTAAAACTTTAAGTCATTAGCCATGTTTCCATCAGCCTGTTCAGATGCACATCTGGAGGTATCGCGTCGGAAAATTATTACAGAAATGCCAAATTTCGAATTAAAATCCCCTGATTCGCACAAACTAAAATACGCTCGCTTTAGCCGGGTTTTGGTTGATTCGAAAAAATTTAATACCCTTCCATCAATCAGCTGATCCATCAGATCCAACATCATGTCCTGCCTGAACTAACACTATGCCAAATTTCTTGTGATGTTTCTTGTGATGTTAAAATGGGGCTCTGACATTGATCAAAAGCATAAAGATGTTCTTTTTAACCAAATACAAACTTAAGAGAATGTTCAGTCGAGGTCGCACACAGAAGCTTGTGACGACATTACCACATTAAGAAGTGCTTGAGCAACACTTTGACGATGACTCAGCGAAAATGTAGCCGGTCACACTGTTGCGTTGTCACATGTAGTGTGACGACAATGCATGAGTGTGCATGCTTTTAGAATTTATCTGCCCTGTACAGAAACACAAAGCCGTTAGTGTGGCTCATCGGCAATTTGTACTTAGACTTCCAAAAAGTAACACAGTGTAATTTGTATATAACTCAAGTAATTGTGAGCAAGGAGGCTGTGATCATGTGACTTATGGGCTGCAGGCTGTCCGCCCTCATGACAGGGGCAAAGGAGGGAATCAGGTCAGGCAGTACAACAAGAGATGACGTCTATGTAGGGAGGAAGGTCTGGATGGATAGACGGTCAAGCAAACGCTGTTCGTGTTCTGTGTGAAACTAAAGTCTGCAGCGAATTATTTAAAGTTACGTATTGAAAGACACTTGGCGTCACGTCATCACTTCACCTCATCACATTTTGCTAAGTGCATAAAGTGATGATGTTCGGCCATGATTCTTTTCCTCAACCATGGCATGATGACATGGACGCCAGTATACCTGTGCAGCAGCAGCAGCAGCAGCAGAGAGCAACACTGCCAGATCAACCTAATGTTCGGTATTACACTTCAGGCCAGATGGAGAGATTAGTATTGATTAACACTTCCCTCCAGACATGAGCTGTAATGGATAGCACACATTATCCACCATCAAAGACTGTGTCTTAAGAGAGACATTAGAAGTCATAAGAATCATGACATCCTGTGTCTGTCCAAGAAACTAATTACAAACTGTCCATTCTGGTCTGTTATTAATGTTTTCCTATTGAGGCTGCTGTGTCCATTTAATGAGTACACCCCCGCTGTCTGCTTTCAGGTCCAAATGCTGTTAGAATGAAGCCTAAACAATCACTTTTCTCATGTCGCCTTAATCCATGTCAGCTCGTCAGTAGCAAGCAGGCTGATCTCATTTTATCTGTTTCTTTTATTAAAATATACACTGACCATTTGTGGATTATTTCTCATTAACTCAACGAGACAATGATGAATGCTGCAGCGCTGTAATCCTCGTCAGTATGTTTCTCCTATTCGTCCGGAGAGCTGGAAACCGCAGCTCTTTATGTAGGAATCGCTAGACTTCCTCCACCATGTATTATTTCATCCCCTGCATGAATCCAAACTTTTTTTTTCCCCCAGCAGCCCATGGGACTCCAGCAAAACTGCATCTTTTTGGATATTATATAACACACGGCAGTTGGTATATTGTGAAGTGGGAACAGATTTTCTGAGCAGAGTGCGGAGGATGGAGATTAGCTTTTAGAAACGCCCCCACTTTGAATGACAGCTCATCCACCCACTCCACCTCCACCTCTGGGAAGCAATACAGAGAAGAAAAGACCCCCAACCCCCCGTCATAGTTGGAGCCTTGAGCATCTGGAAAAAGCATCGTTGACACACATACAGTCATCTGCATGGCTTCTGCAGAATCTTTATATTAGAGAAAAACATCTCAGCGAGATCAGAAGAACATAAACGTCCCTGTGAAATCCCATTCGTTGCTGTTAGCTCAGACACGATGGAGAGATGACAGATGCTGCCTCCGGCACCTCATGAAAGATTTAGAAGAAA
Source organism: Epinephelus cyanopodus (assembly GCA_026686955.1). NCBI lineage: Eukaryota > Metazoa > Chordata > Actinopteri > Perciformes > Serranidae > Epinephelus > Epinephelus cyanopodus. The sequence goes on from CM048935.1 coordinate 9,289,766, forward strand.
GTTTTTAAAGATGTGTCAGAGACAGTGATTGCACTTGTTGAAAATAAAATCTCCCTCGCTCCTCTACTTTACGATGAAGTCGGCAGGTGCCCCAGGGAGAATCGCCCTGCCTCGGGGAGATGGTGGACTGCAGAGAGCGAAATAAACATGCAGAATCTAAACATTTCTCCATCTCAGCGCATGGTTGCCCATCTGGAAGACAACTCTCACCGAGGGCAATTCATGTTCTGAATGTAAATGCACCTTGTACAGTCATCTGTAAGCAGGACCCAAGTTTTAGCTCAAGACTGAACTGCATAGTGAGGTTTTTCTGCCATGTTTTGTGAAGTCCAATACTTTTCCCTGCTTGAGGCTGCAAATCGCTGCTATGGATATAAATGATGCATTATTTTCAGCAGGCAGCAGTAAGAACCTTCAGCCTCGTCTCCACCAACACTTTCGGTACGGTACCTTTGGAACCAAAAGTAACACTTCAGATGTGGCACCTAGACCTCAGCTTTTCCACTGCCAACAGTATTCTGTCATGTGGGCGGGGTTGTTGTCACTCACTGCTCCGTCCAGCACTCACTGTATTTCCTCCTCTATAAATCTGCACCTTGTTTGTCGTCCACAGAACGAGGCTGCACGCCAACATTTTCAGAACAAAATAAAACAGGCTGCAGTCAGAGTCCTTGTCAGGCAAGCTCAGGGGTTTAGCGTTACCAGGATGAGGATTAGAACATATGCAGTTCACGTAATCCAGTCGACACTAATATATGTTTTTAAACACTTGAAGATCCACTCATTACTAACAATGCGTGTCAACCAAGAGACACAATAAATAACTAAAGTGATGGTTAAAGTTGTCGCAGTGAAATTTAAGGTGTGCTGATGGATTCACGGTGTCAACTCATACACTGAGTAACATTACAACTTAACACTCCACCTTAAAAGTCAAAGGATAACAAGGAGGATCGCGTCCCACCTTGTACAAAACTAGCTACTGGCTCCACAGCCACGTGATGCTATTTCCCAGCTTGTGGATACAGAAGACTTCTATCTAGTAGATGACAAATTTTGTAAGTGGATTCAAAGTTCGGAGAGATGTCCCTGTAGGACTGCGACACCTATTGTATATGCTCCTGAATTAGGGCCATTTTCCTGCACCTGGTTAGGCACCGTGTGAGCTGTGAAACTGCTAAAAATAGTAATAGAGAACAAAATGAAAAACAAATGAAAAAGAGCCTACATCGAGTTCAAGACACCCAGGGATCGGGTGATCGGGTCGGGTTGGGGGACTTTAATTAACGGGTCCCGGCAGCTTTGGCTTTGACTTAGACATAACAACAGGTAATGGGTTGGTTCTGGGACTGAGCTTTACGGTATGGTCGGTGCAGGTTTTCAAAAATGGACCCATGCAGGACTCTGATCAGGGCTGTGACTGAAAGTGCTGGAAACAAATATTTAGCTGATATTCTGAAGCCTTTTCTAGCCCCCATGTTGCCCTCTGTTGTCAGGAAGCAAAAGCCTTATATGATATTTAGTCCACAGAATACAATAAAGCTCTGCGATGACATCAAGTGCAACACTTCTCCAAGTAAAGGTGACAATAAACCTTCACCATATTGACACATATCTCAGTGGAATTCAATCTGTTGTTCCATTTGAAAGAGTTCAGTTTTAGGTCATCCCGTAGATAAATATTGTAGACGTAATAAATGATACATGATTTGATTGGCGTGTTTTCTTTTCTATGACTCAAACAACATCACATCTGTCAAACCAGATCAACAACACTGACGAGACCAGATCACACCTCCGACAAAAGGCCAGTGTCGGCCTCGCCAACCGATACATCAGTCCGACCCTATTCTGTGTGATTCAGTCACAGAGAGATGTAGGTCTGTAGTTCCGGGTGGCTCAGTATTGAAGCTGGGGAAAAAAGCTGTCAGAAAGTAGGGCAGCGAGGGGAGGAGGGCTGGTTCGTAGACCTGCACTTGAGTCTTTGTAGTCTTTGATCCTGACCACGGTGGCTTAGCTTCACGTGCTCTCTGCCTGGCCCAGACTCAGCAGTGGCCTATAAATACCTGGCACGTCTGCGCGGCCAGGTAACCTCAATACCCTGCAGCACACTAAGATGCAAAGCTCTCACACTAAGGTCGCCGCAAGCTGAATTACTGTTCACCTTGCACTACTTGCTACCAGCAGCATCAACATGTTTTGCATCTGAAATCAGAGTTTTCATTGAGACAAATATCTGTGCTGCAGTGAAAAGACTTAAAACCTCTTTGCATTTTTAAAACAGGAACATTTTTCCTTTTGAGTCTTTTCACTGTCGGACTACCTGCAGTGTTTATGTGTTACACACTCAATGGGAGGCTCCCTTTGAACTGGTATGGGGCAAGGATGTATAACACTCTCTTCCTCACACACACACACACAGTAGACTATGAAATAAGTGAGCATAAATTTCCCCCAGCCAGTTTCCAACTGGATCACCCTTTGGCCTCTTTTTTTCCCCCTTGTGTTACACACTACCCGCCACATCCACACACACTTCCACTTCCAGGGGCCGGAGCCCGGTCACAGGAAGAGAGGGGTACTTGATCACGCCTCTGACAGGACAACACGGAGACAATCTAAGGAAAGTTAGGACCACTATAAAATAAAAATGATAGTAAGATGAAACAATTGTCTTGGTTACACACACATGCCTGCATTTAGCCCCAGAAATACACACCAGGGGAAGGGGAGGTAGTTTTTATTTTGACAGCATGTAAAGGAACACGGCACATCTGCCAGTGTATTGTATCTACACACACACACACACACACACACACACACACACACACACACACACACACACACAGATACTGATTACACCGTGTACACACACCATTATACCTGAAGCTAAATTCAAGAGACGTCCACACACTCAAACAGAGAGACGCAACTCCAGAGGGGCTCTGTGGTGACCGTTTCCTCTTCCTGTTTCCTGCTGCTTACTGAGACTTGAGATGAGTCAGTCCTCGGGGGAGTCGCTGCTAGCTCACACACACACACACGCACACACTAGCACGTAGCCACTCACAGACACTCTCGAATGCAAACATCTTAATCCCACGTTCGCGTTTTAAAAGGTCCGCGTGGTATTTGAAATGTCAGAGAGTCCCTGTCAGAGCAATCGCTACACCTTTTTGTACAATGCGTAAACAAAAGGGGAAATGACTTGTAGCCTCGGTCACACTGCAGCCATGCTGGTGCCAGTGTTTCTCCTGTTTCAGCTAATTTCCCAGAAACCCAGTTACTGTAGGGAGGTGTTGTTGCCAAATGCTCTAGTTCTTGTCTTAATCTGTCTCCCCAGTCTCACAGTCCTCTATCTGACAGAAAGAAGGGTGCTTTCAGGGTGCAACAGAGAAAACATCCATGTGGACGAGGCGGGCTGAGAACAACGGGCAGTTAGACCACAATCTGAGCCTTTACCGGAACGAAGTTGGTGTGTGCATGTCTTAGCCTCATTAATTAACTTGTGTTGATGGCAGGAAAACAGAAATAAAATGCCTCAGTGATGTGTCAGCGTATAGTAACATGCAACCTCAACTTCCCCTGCATGCTGTATCTTATCTTATCTTATCTTATCTTATCTTATCTTATCTTATCTTATCTTATCTTAACACTGAATTGGGAAGAAAACTTTGTTATCTCTGTCTGTCTGAAGCTAATCTCACCAACTACTGAGCCTATCAGCCTAATATTTTCTGCGCCCATCTACAACTGGATGCTCAAGCACTTCTTGTGATTGCAGTGATTCACAAATGTCGAAAATATATTGACTGTTTTATACCATCACTGACTGCTGACTCCTCTCTCCTCTTGACCACAGAGTAGGGGCCGCAAAGTTCTATCAGCTCGGATGAAAACAACCTTACCTAGTATGTTGCAGGCCACATTTCAGCCCATGACGTGCATGATTTGTGATCATTTGTAATTGTGGAAGATTTGTGACTGTGTTCAAGTCATTAAAAATACATTCACCTTCTTATTTACATTGTATATGTTTCACATACAGGGCCTTCGCAGCAGGAACACGTAATCTGCTCTGTGCAACACGCTGTGACTGTCAGAAATAGCCAAAGTGTGCATTTTTTTAGCTTCTGAAACATGCTGCGCCGCGTCCGCTGGAAGAAGTGTCTCAAGTGGCCACAGTCAGCGCACTACTCATCCATGTCTGAGACTGTTTATGCTTTATGTTTTTAATGGAAACATTTGGGTGAAAATGCATGTGTTTGTAAAGTACTGAGCGTACGACTGGATAAATTAGATTTGGATTAGACGGTATAAATTGTGCACAGATGTTTTGCTGTAATCTCAAATTACGAAGAATTTCGCAGTTTTTGTTTTTATGTTGTTGTTGTTTTTTAAATGCAGAGGCATGCAAGAAAACGTTTTCTTCCTGAACTCAACATACACAGGGTGAGTTACTGAGTAATTGATACAAAATGGTCATCTGGGGGTGACGCATTCCCTCAAGCTCTGATGTTGCTGAACATCCTCTTTGCTCACCTTTTGTGTTTGATACAGAACAATGTAAAATAGTGTAGAAACTTGTCAAAGCAACACACGCATCCAAAACAACAAATTCTGTCCACCTATGTCACTATAGTGGTCAGAAATGAGCTGTTATATCTCTCCCCATGAATACCCCTACATCTGTGGCAACCCAGGTGATGGTTGCCATGGCTAAGACATCCAGCAGGCTCACACAGGGATCAAACAGATGTCCGCCATCATCAAAGAAGTTTCTCTCTGACACCCTGAAACAATCAAAGACACAATCCATCTCGGCTGCTGCTGGAAAGCAGGGAGGCACAGAGCTCTCTGGCCGAGCAATCTTCAGCCAGCGCGGGTTGGGTGTGTGCGTTTCTGCACATGTGTGCGTGCATTCACGCTTGAGGAAAGCCAGTTGATCTGAAAAGTATGATTCCAGTGGAAGCTGATGTCATGCAGCCAGTCACTGGGAGTCTGTGGATTATACACAGAGCTTTCAGCACAACAGCTTTAGAGCAGGTTCCATCAAATTGCCTTGGACACACAATAACTCCAAATGCATTGTAAGTGAAAGTATGTGAAGTGTGAACGTTTTTTCAGACACAGCAACACTGGAGCTCGAGGTAAATGCACTGTGATTTTACAGCGACCGTTTCTACAGAAAACAGACGATCCAGACTTGAAAAGTTTTCTTTCTTTAAGCATATAAAATGCTTAAAATACAAGAAGGAACAATTTAAATAAAATATGAACCAATCTCATATTTCAATATAACTCTCTCATCACCCAACATATTTCATTCACTGTGCCATCGGCAGGCAGACACATTGCTCTTTTTCACTTTCATGTTACATGTTTTAAGGCATAAAATACTCGGCTTTGAACAATCTTGTGTCTGAAGTGACCTTGTTAAAAAAATTCTTAAAATAACAAAATTTCCTCAGCTAAACTTGAATTTATTCAGTCTGCACTGCCCCCTGTTCAGTCTCAACGTCAAATCAACCTCTTTCTTGCATAACATAAGAAGTTTTTGAGCATCTTGACATGTAATAAAAAATAAAATCCAATGCTTTAAGGTCCTGTGTTTCATATACAGCGATATTTCCATCCCACAAAAACATGGTGTTAAACCCCACAAAGAATAATGATAACGAACATAAAATTAATATAATTTCACAACAGAAAACACATCTGTCAGAGAAACGTCTTTTGGCCGTCTGCCAATAAAATCAAACAAATAGTTTTCGCATCTGTTTTTTTTTTTTTTTATCTGTTAATTTAACAGTTGCATTGGACAGTCAGTGACTGTCTGGCTAAATGTCATCAGCCAAACAAACCAACCTGCCATGCAGAGCTGCAGAGGTCTCCACCAATATGGGTTTCTGAAGGCCACATCTGTTTGCCCAAACACCACGGACTTCCTGTGCATTTGTATCTTTTGTTCTCAAGATAGAACTGCAACAGCATTTAGACCCTCGTGAGAACGTTAGACTCTCTACTACAAGTCAGACTCATGAATCTACAGCAGGTGGGTTCACAGATACTTAAGGCTGACGGTTTAATTGCAGGTTTAACCGACTGACACCTACGAAGCTGTAAAGTAAAACCTCCTACGCCACACTTGGAAGACTCCTCTGGTAATCTACTTGAGGACAGCACAGATCTGAGAGGAGACTCCACAATAGTCCAATATCATCCCGATGTATTGACCACTGATGTCGTCCTAATGGCAGCTATCAAAATCCAGTCTCCATAGCGATTGTGGACCAGCTTAGCCACGCAGTAAAGATACACCCCAAGTATCCATTAGCACGTAGCAGACATATGATATCAGACCACACAGATCTGCTGGAGAGAGCACGGCTGAAGGACAAAGGAAAGAGATAGCGAGGGAGAGATGATGGGGGGCTGCATCAGCCTTTAGTGGGTTTCCGTGGTTAAATTTATCACAGTCAACTGAGGAAGAAGACACTAATCAATAAAACCTCTCTGTCTGTCTCCCTCTTCCTTTCCATCTTTGCTCTCCCCTCCCCCCCCGGCTGTCATTTTCCACCCCCCAACCAAAATAGTCAGCATCTTCATCAACCTAAAAATGCTGGAGAGCCAGTGGTGGAAGATGGTAATGGAGAGGAGCCCACCAGTGCTGAGTTGACACTGTCTTTGTGTGCAGAGGTCCGTAGAGAGTAATGCGTGAGGTTTAGCTAAATGCATGCAGGTGTGGCGTCTCCAGGCCCGTTTAAAGGAAGTTGTGGTGCAGCGAAATTTGCATAGTCTATAGAATGGAATGCAGCAGATGATCTGAGGTCACTTTACCATGTAGGAATCAGCCCACATGAAGCCCACAGTGCTCATCAATCATCAGATGTGCTTTGTGTGTGTCCACGGCATGTCTTTAAGATTTTAAGCAGGGTCTTTAATCATCGTTTTCCTAACCTACAACAGAAATATGGCCGAAAGAGTGCAATCTCACAAAGCAATTGGAATATCTTTGAATGAATAGTTTGATACGTTAGGAACCGTGTTAAGAACCTCAGCACTAATGAAGCTACAGCCTGTAGTCGGTTTGCTTAACACATACCAGCATCTCTGAAGTTAACTAACATTTTTTTATCTTGTTTGTTTAATCTTAGAAAAAACAAATAAATAAAATTTGTAGTTTTTCAGGGGGTATTGTCTAGGGGGGGCGATGTGAGTGCTGAGCAAGTTTTGTTATATTTTGACAGATCCAAATTAGCTGTTTCCCCCTTTTTCATTTTTATGCTAACAGTCTTAATGCTAATCTAGGCTATCAGGCTGCTAGCAGTAGCTTCATACTGCAATGTATCCATTTACAATGGACTGTATTATATCTTAGGAAAAGTTATACATCAGTTTGTACGAACCCTTGTGAATTAGCACCATGATATCTTGCCACGTGCCCCTGCCGATAAGTTTAAGTTTGCGTAAAAGAATCATGGTTGGGCTTCGCCACGTAACATGACGTAACAAGGACTTTGTGACGTGATGATGTGGTGGCGTGATGTGACGCCACATACGTAACTTAAAATAACTCAGAGCTGACTTTTGGTTTTATACGGGACACTAACAGCGGTCTCGTGGGTAAAAGTCCTGCATTTGTTTGTTGTTTGATCCGACCACCATCCCGACCGCATCCTTACTGTTACCAGCTCAGCCTTTTTTTCCCTTAAGGGCGGTGGCCTTGTGGGCAACCTGTGAGGGTGTCACGTGTGCTTCATCGTGTATGGAGGGAAGTAGCTCTCTCGGGGTGTCATGGTGAAGACGGCAGGCGGCAAAGAGCGATGATAGTCAGTAGAATTCAGTGTCTAGATGAGCTCAGGGCTGCTGTGAAATGTCATGAGACATTATTGTTTTTTGGTGAGTGCAATAAAGCCAGTCTTGGTGAATGGTACCTAAATGCTTCGCCGCTAGAAGCTAGTTACCAGCTAATAATGAGCCAAGTTAAAATTGATGTTAACAAGCCAGCGTGTCCCCAGCTACAGTTCGGGGCCAGTAAGCTGTTTCTGAGAGAGGTAACATTACGCAGCCCTTTATTGCTCATTATAACACATCACCTGATTTAGTCCTTTGCTCCCATCACATAGCAAAAGACTGTCTGTCTGCAGTGCATAGGTCACATGATCACAGCCTACTGACTCATGATTATGAATTATAGTAAATTACTTTTCGTAGGGATGAGTGCAATCAGTGACTCTTTCCAAGAAAAGAAATAAGGATGTTTCCTTAAACTTCAATATTTCTTTTAGTCATTAAAATAGTAACATATATGATGCACATACCATATATAGTCTAATAGTCATTTGAAAGCAGTATTAGTCATTTCAAATTTGAGTTAATAAATACATGGTTCAGTAGAAAAATGATCCAGTGGTCTGAAAAGATAAATAATGCTGTAATAAATCAAGGCCCCTATTGCTGTTTTACTGGCACTTATCTGATTTTTTATTGTAATAATTTCATTGTGCTTTCATTAGGTAATACACTTTCACACTGTTAAAGATAAACTTGTGTGGCCTGATGAATCAGACTCCAGTGAGTCACTTTAACATGCAGTCCTGTGGTCAGTGAACACATCTTACAAACAGTGAATGACAGTAGCGCAGCAAAGATAAGGTGTTGCTGTTACTGGTTTCACTGTGATGCTCCTAAAATTAAAGTATGCTGCATTATTTAACGGGTCAGTCCATGACGCTCACTTTTTCCCAACTGCGAAGCGACTGTCCATCATGTGACAGTGAGTATGGAAAGCGTCTGTCAGCACTTTGACTCTATTTTTGAAAAGAGCTGATACGTGATGACTGGATTTAGCAATAAAGTAGAAGTGAGACAGTTAGTCACTCACTCTGAGGAATGATGATGGCAGCGTGTATTTTCAATCATGTCACAACTGGGGATACATGACGTTTTTACACGAGATCAGCTGGGTTACGTCAGCGGAGCTATATACTCTATTGTGTTGGGGACAGTAAAATGAAACCCACAGTTTTATTTTGTCTCTATCAAATGCCGCTACAAGACGAACAGACTTGAAGCAGCGAGAGGATATCGTAGCTCCAATATCTTGTCTAAATACTTCATACCATCATCTGTCTCTTTCTCTCTGCCAGGTGTGTATCAGTGTGTGTGCATGCCCTGTGCAGCCAAGTTTCTGTTCTCCCTACAGAGCCCACAACCCTCCATGTGTCTACAAGACAGATGTGCAAACCAGATGTTCCTGCTCAGAGGGGAAAGGGCTACAGACGGACCTGCTGTATTTGTCAGTTTCCCTACTGTTGTGGGGCCTCAGTTTGAATCCAAGAACCCCAACAAGTTCTTGTCAGATGCATCGGTGTTATCGCAAATTCAAAAACACAATCTCCTTTTGAGTCTACTGGTGTTTTTTCAAGACCTGAATCTCACGAGGGACTCGTCCTTGACTGCTGGACTCCTTCCCAGCTCTTAAAGGTGGAGTCGTCGAGACTTTTCAGGCCATATGGTGAAGACTGTCTCATGTGACTTCAGTTCAAAACATGTCCGGTGTAACAGCAGGCAGGAAAATACCTGAAGATTACACAGCACAACTGCTGAAGCCCAGAGAGCGAAAAGAGACATTCAGCATGTTTTTCCTCGCACAGACTCTATCAAGACCACCACACAAATTTGAAAATAAACAGACACGGTTGATGTTTTATTCAGTAGCAGGTCCGGCAGCTATTTTTAAAACAAAAAAAAAAAGAAGAAGCTGGAACTGCAGGTGAGTGGCAGCTTCTCCCATCCTCTCCTCTCCTCACTCCATTAGCCTCTGCAGAGCCAGCCAAGCGAGGATTACGGGGCCGGCTTGCTGTCTAATTTCAGAGATGTTAAATTCACTCTGGGCAATGTGGGATTCACTCAAGAGAGTCATCAAAGTGTTGTGCTCGAGCAAACTGAAATCACTGAGGGAAATGAGGAATAAATCGGACACCACAAAAAGTGGAAACAAGGCTGTGCTTGGAGACTGTTCAGGGAGAAACTGGGATTTTTTTAACCTCACTCGTTTACCGAGTATTGACAAAAGGCCATTCAGTGTCAAGTTATGATCAAAACTCAACAAAGGATCTGGCATTTATTGTCTGGAGCCAGTGGGGGAAGAAGTATGGTAATAGTACCTCAAGTACCAAAAGTAGAACTCATTATCTAAAATGGCCCATTTCAAAATATTTTATATGAATTATATATGGATTATAATCATTGATGCATTAATTCGTTCCTCACTTTAATGCTGCAGCTCGTAAAGATGGAGCTTATTTTAATTATGTACATAGTGCTGGGTAACTTAAAGGTCTAACGTATAGGATTCAGTGCAACCGACTGAAACTTCTGATGCAAAAATGCGAAAAAGCAAATGGCCCTATCAGATCAGATCAGATCAGAACGATGGAACAGAGGAGCAGCTGTTTGTGAGTGAAAGGAAACTTTTCAGAGTGCAGCAAATGTCAAGTTTCACTTTCACTGTGCCAGGCATCCTGCTACTCCGTTCGTGACCAGAGTACATGTACAATGAATAACTGAATGGTAGGCTTTTTCCAGCAGCGCTACTAATGAACGCTCCAGCTCTGAAAATAGAAAATCAATACATGGCTGCAGATGTTGTTATCGTGACGGGCCGCCACAAATAAATGAATGTCTGAGAAACCCTGCACCTAAGCATTTAAAAAAAACTCTATTGCATACTTGTTGCTTGTATAGTTAAGCTACGCTGTGCTAATGGTGGCATGTGTGCCTGAGGTTCTAAGGTAACAAAAACACAATCAGTACGTTTACGTGCAAAGTTATAGCTCGAGTAGGCCATTTAACAGGACTGCTGTCCTTGTCCCAGTATACAAGCACAGGACGGGATTCCATTTATTGACTGAAGTATGTCCGACCCTCTCAGCTTGGTAGACCTTTTTCCGGTTGACCTTTTACGTCACAGACCATACAATCGACAAACAAGTTAGCTACGGTTAACTAGTGGCAAACTTTTCAGCTCTGTTCATTTTGACCGTCAAACAATACACGGCTCTGGATGTAGATTTCACCAAGATCTGACCGGCTTCTCTTTCTGTTACACATTTAATGCTTTTAACTTCCAGGTCAAAGCCCAAGGCGGATACTATGACTCCCAATCACATTATTCAGGACTCAGACTTTGAGAAATTCCATTTAGTACAATTTCAGTCGAACGAACATTTACATGTGTTTCAAAAATCCAGTTTCAGTTGGACTAACACAATAAATCGATTTTCTCCGATGTCATGTGAACATACTGAATGACTTGCTGAAAACTAAATCCTACACACTGGACCTTCAATGTATATTAAAACATTTAAATTTATTAGATTTATATTTTGTATTAATAATCTAAATCTATAGCGACTAGCAGACTAACTAAAGTTTTTTTTTTTATCAATTTTGATCAAGCAAAAACTACCGTATTTGCTTCCTAGCTGCAGGAATGTTGCCAATAAAATAGTGAAAAATTGAAAATACTGAAGTACAAGTACCTCAAAATTGAATTTAAGTGCAGTATGTGAGTAAATGTAAACTTGGCACCACTGTTTGTGGCGCAGTGATCAATCTCAGAGTTTTTGAGAGTTGTCTATTCTCAAAACAGATTTGTTGGACAGAACTGTAACTCTTAACTGCTTAAACATTTGCAGAATATGTAAAATATCAGCATTTGTAGGAATACATTTTGCTTTCTTGCTAAGTGTTAGATATTCTTACTGTTGGTTAAGCTACAGCTAGCGGCCTGTTAGCATAGCACAATGGGAAACAGCTAACTTGGCCCTGCACTAACAAAACCTGCTTAATATGTTCAGTGTTTTTACCTGTACAAAAACAAACCAGCAAAACACAGTCATGCATTAAATTCCCATGTAAAAACTGCAAGTAGTTGTTTTTACCCTAAGCTACGCTAACTGGCTGCAGGATGTAGAGCTTCATATTTAGTCTGCAGACATGAGAGTGTATCAAAAAACATATTTGTTCATTGAATTTAATGATTTAGAAGTTCTTTCGACTGATCCGACAAGGTGTTTTCCTGACTATGTTTTTATAGCCTGTGTTTACATTTCAAGTAGCAGCTTTATCCTGCAAAGCCCTGCATCTGTGTTGCTTTAAATGCATACAGGGGCTGACATTTGAATGGAAAAGCACATGAATGCAAAATCACAAGAGTGCGCAAATCTACAAAGCTCCTAACAGTAGGTTTTTTGGGGGGTTATTCAGGAGTAAGGATAAAGATTTGTATTCTACAGTAATTCACTGAGCCAATGTTGGTCCTTCTGTAGATTTTCTCTGAAAATATTTCCCTACCAGGCTGAAGAAAGGAACTTGCCAGCGGTCCAAATGTGTTTTAATTATAGATGACTTAATGAATAGATGACTAAATTCTCTCAGCTACTTCATTCAGCTCAGCACAGCAGCAAAGATGCTTGTTCAATAGGGATAAAAAGGTGCTGTTGACCATATCTAAAGCTTTTCTCAGTCTCTCTTTATTCTAAGAAATGTCTTTATACGATCTGCAATGCATCGCACTCTAAATGGCTTTTTTTCATGCATATTACATCATTAAGAGTTCATCTGACGGACTGTATTAACATAATATGTTAATGATACAATTATACCATCATTTGTAAGTCAAAGGCTTCATAACGTGAGTGTTTTTCACTGGATATTAGACAATTCGTTTTTCACATTTTAAGTTACACAAACACCAAAATAATCAAAAGCCAATCTCTGTTGTGAACACACACATGATTCTGCCAATGCACAGATACACTGGAAAGTTTTATACAAATGAACAGATGGCTTTTCTTGGGAGGACGAGGTGGTGTGTTGACTCATATTCGACAAAAGTTTGCCACTTTTAAGTTCTGTGGCAATTTCACATGCCGTCATTTCACAAGTTACCTTGCGTAAACGTTTCTCTGGTAGTTTTTTACCGTGAAAAGGGAAGTTCAACAGATCAGCAGATGAATGTTTAGGGGTAATTTTTCATTCATCAAAAAATACCTAAAAGTCTGTTCACCTTTAACTGATGGTTAGGTTTTCTTGTTTTTTCATAATCTGGGATGTGGTTTCATGTTGTTAGTTTCGTTGTCTCATAATAGCCACATTAAAAAATGCCAGCCACTGGAAACCAGCAGAAGTGTACTGTTCCTTTTTATTAGAAATCTGCTATTAAAGTCTGTGTTTCATTTCTGATATGATGGCTATGATCCTATTAATTTGCATTAATGTGGGGCTGATTAAATTCATGCTGCGTATTTTTTTTCATCTTAGCTGATTGCAATATTAATAACTGATGTTATTATAACTGCTGGTGTCACTGGAGTATTTTTAGCATCCCATGCTGCTCCGAATGCCACCTCTTCACATATTTTATCACAATTAAATGAAGGACGATGACAGCTTGTCAATCGATACGTCTCTGTGTCTTCCTGTGTTTCTCCCACTGACACACACACACACACATTTTAAGGTAGCGAACGTGACCCTGTCCTCTCATAAACGCCTAACACCATGTGCACCAGGGTCTGGCAGCATCCCCTCCCTTTCTCGCTCTGATTTCTGAGTAAATCTCCTGGGGACTTCACGAGGGCAGCAGCAGAGCTGTCAAAGAGCCGCAGACAGCTTCACAGCACTACAAGCAGAGTCCTATCAAAGTAATGAACCTGAGGCCAGACTTCTAACCCCTCATAAAGTCTGCACGCTGAGGCATATTCACTATAATGAGAGGAAGCGATTAAAGAGCTGGGTCATGTTGCTGACTTCAGCTTTGGCTTGGAGTTTGGGAGCGTGAGGAAAGCTGCAATATGACCTAAGACTGTGTTGAACTGCACCAGGAATGTGATCTACTAATGACACTGCAGACATGATCCAGAGGCCACTGGAATAGTTATAGTGAGAGGATGAACTAAACACAGATTAAGCACACTGGATTACAGCTTTTATAAATCTTTGCGAACAGAACCACAGGCACTGGATGCACCAAGACCTTCATTATAATTTAGAAATCCACTTATAAATAATTTTGACTAAGTTCCAGGATTTCCACACAAAGACAAGAGTGGGCGTTAAAACACATTTGACTAATTCATTTCGGTCTTTTGGGACAGCTGGTGAGCACAGTGAGGGTGGACGCCTGCTGTCGTTACCAGGAGCCAAGCCTCCACCTCATTCTGTTTTCACCGAGCAACGGTGCCTTACCTTTCCAAAGTCCCTGACGTCAAAGAGGTCAAAGGCCTCGAACATCTCGCTTTTCTTCATGCCAAACTCCTCGCTGCACGCCGCCAGGAAAGTCCTGATATTCTTCAGGCACAGGAACTGTGGTGATAAGACAGAAAGGGTTCATCTTTGAGTGAGTAATGTGTTATATTTCATTTTCAAAGAGCTGGATGCATGTTTTTTCACTGTATGGCTTCAGATAGTGCTGTTTTTCTGTTCTGACTGCTACAGTAGCTTTCTGGCTGTCTAATCAGGGCGCGCAGCCGAGGACCTGCTAGACACACTGGAGGACAACAGCTCTGAAAGATAGATGAGTCAGTGTTTATAGGCACCATGAGAGCGTCTTGTTTCATTAATATGATGTATTTCCTGTTGAAATAGGACAGTGGAGTGATGCATAATTAGGAAGAGATAATTCAACAGTGCAGGGAGAGAAAGACAGAGATCTTATTTGCTCCTACTGGAACAGTATGATGTAACCACTAAGATAAGATCTCGCCTCATATTTGCAGGTTGACAGTGCGGTGCCATTGTAATTTACTCCCACTGTGTTCTTTTGATTTTTCACCTCTCTGTTTACAGATGGCCACAAATGTTCAGTCTGTACACAATGGTCTCATTAACACTGAATTTGGCAAAAAGCTAAACAGTTGAGACAAAAAAAGCTGCCATGACTGAGATATTCTTGTATTGTGGTTGTATTTTTGGTTCCAAAACCTACATGTATGGATGGACTACTGAACGGGCCTAATGGGCACAGGCCCAGGGGCCCAAAGTGTCAGGGGCCCACCTGGCCTTCACCTGCAACATGTCACTCAAGAGACATATACCGACCTGGAAGAAAATTAAAATGACCACAAAGAGATGCAAAACAGCCGCATGGAGACAAAAGCAACTACAAAGAGACTCAAAGTGACTACAAAGACACACAATACAACTACAAAGAGAATCGAAATGACTACAAAGAAACAAAAACAACTACAAAGAGACACGAAGTGACTACAAAGGCACACAAAACAAGCGCGAACAGACTCAAAATGACTACAAAGAGACAGAACAACTACAAAGAAACTGACAATGACTACAAAGAGACAAAAACAGCTACAAAGAGACAAAAAGTGACTACAAAGTGACTACAAAGAGGCACAAAGAGACTACAAAGAGACTTAAAATGACTACAGAGACACAAAACAACTACAAAGACACACGAAACCACAAAGAGATGCAAAACAACAACAAAAGAGACTAAACAATCATTAAGTCGGTGTGTCTTGCTCCTGTGTAGGAGAGGTGGTGGGGCCAATTGTCTCCAATCCGCCCATGGCTACATAATGTTGTCAATCAATACCTCGATCGGTTTCTGTGGGGGATCTCTAGTCTTTCTTTGTTCGCCACTCATTTCTGCTGCCCAGTTCTAAGAACACCAGTGTCATTGTG
This sequence comes from Epinephelus cyanopodus, assembly GCA_026686955.1. Classification (NCBI taxonomy): domain Eukaryota; kingdom Metazoa; phylum Chordata; class Actinopteri; order Perciformes; family Serranidae; genus Epinephelus; species Epinephelus cyanopodus. Next base: position 9,305,480 of record CM048935.1, read on the forward strand.
AGCATATTAGCATGTCGATGTTAGCGTTGAGCAGATAAACTATGTATCAGAAAAAGAATCAGAAACAGTTTTTGGCCCGGCATGTTTGCACATACAAGAATTTATCTCTGTGATTTGATGCAAAACAATAAACCCAATTGCAACAATGTTCCTAAATCACCTCAAATATGAATATGATATTTCTGCACTGCAATATCTTGTGACCAGACTGTGAACCCAAACACTTTCATAATAAATACAGGGGATTCTGTTGCAGTCAATTACGCATCTTAATTCACCCTGTTGTTTTGACACTTTTATCTCACAATTTGAGTCATGGACTAATTTACATAGAAGATAACAAGGTTGTTACCAACCATAAAGCAACACGATGTACAAAAGGTCAGGGAGCTCTTCCTCAGCTCATTTTTATACACTGTGAGCTTAATTACAGCTGAGCGTGCACCTTGACCCAGGAAAACTGAATCAAACAATCAATAAGAAACTCCTCTAATAAACAAGGTCATTTACTGAGTGTGTTTTCTGCCTCGTCTGCAACCTAAATCTAAATCTCGCTAATGATGTTAATGGGGCTTCATCCAGAAACGATTAATCCAAATTATGCAGCAGTTAGCGCTGAATGCTGCCCGACGACAGCAAGGACGCCAGCTAAACTGAGAAAACTGGGGGGGCAGCTGCACAGTTAAATAAGGTTCATTCTGTTTGTGATGAGCGGACAGCGGTGAGTAAAGGGGAAGGTGTCAACATTTGGTAGTTAGCCAATGTGCTGTGACTTCCTGTAGCTTATACAGGATGGAACAAAAAGAGTGCTGGTAGAAGAGATGGTAGGGAGGGGTTGGGGAGTTTTTGTCACATTGCTGTCCACCACAGCGCTGGGGTTGTTGCACCAGATGACGCCACCTTTAAATCTGCATTTTACTGTGTTAATGTTGCACTGAAACTGTCCAATGTTTGAAAGAGTAGAAGCTACATGCAAATATTTGCAGTCAGTCAATGCTCACCTGTCACAGGCGGACCATCACACATGGGTAATGTGGCTTCATGCAAAGAGATGCTCGCATGGTGCGACTGGTGCGGAGCTACATCAGTGTCAATATTGGCACGCGGGGTACAAAGACAACATATCGCAGCCAACACAAAGGCATGCAGTGCAAAACTAACTGTGCTGTGGCTTTTTGCATTTGATCAGTGAGGCGCTATGGCTGCACCAGCACAATGGCCCGGCATCTGAAATGAACACACACTGAAAACACTGGACTGCTGTACATACAAAGGCGGATTCGAACGGTGCTCGAAAAAGAACTTGACGCCTCACAGTTATAGTAAAATGGTGGCTGTAGGCTCGTTGTCCTCATCCTCATTAGAAAATGTCACTATACTGCTAACTTATCTAAGGCTCAGGCGCACAGGAGCAACCCAGCAGGACTGCAGAGTATCATCCCCTTCTTCTTTATGTTCTTCTTGGGTAACAGGTTTACAGGAAGTGGGTTTCATTAGGCATTTCCTGTTTCTTAAAGACAGCATAACTCCATGCCACACTGCTAATATGTGGAGTCCGCACTCAAAGGCCCGGCTTCGACTTAACAGCCTTAAATAATTCAGTCAGTGTCATCTTGAAAAACAAACGGCTCGTGACAAGACGCAGGCGAACTTATTCTGATATTCATAACACACCTTCGCCCTCGTGGTAAAAAAGCAAAATGAGATTTGTCGGCATGGCGCATGTCCATGCATCAAATATGAAATGCCCTCCACTCCAATTGAATTAGGCTTTACAGACGGCTTCACAATAGAGAGAAAAGCCCCCAGCCAATGAGCTCCAGATAAGAGGCAGTGTAAAGCAGCCGGCGAGCAGTGAGTGAATAATATCGAATGTTTACACTTGTACACATCACTTTCTTTTATCAGACAAGCACATCTTGTCTGCCTGGAGTCTCTGGAGAGTCCCAAAGGACCTCGGCATTATTATCTGAGGGAAGCAGCTTCACAGAGCGCATATGAAAGACAGTGTCTCTGCCACACTGAGCTGAAGACGGTAGAGGGGGAATTGTATTAACAAGAGTGTAGCAGCATGAGGCAACCAGTACTTGTTCCACTGGCAGCTCTTCTTCTGCATTAGTGACTCTCTGGGGGCTCAGCGAGTGAATGGCCTCATAACATGTGGGTGTGTGTGTGTGTGTGTGTGTGTGTGTGTGTGTGTGTGTATGCACATCTGTATCTGCGTGTGTGTGCTGAACCCTTTCTACATGCATAAGCCAGTGCCATTATGGTAAACTAAAATTAATTTTGCTTCTTTTGCCATTTTGTGAAATGCACTTATTCACTGATAACACTCTTCTGTCTGTACGTTAAATATGAAGCTAGCCAGTTAGCTTAGCTTAGCACAAAGTCGAGAAGCAGCTAGCCTGGCTCTCTCTGAAATGGACACCACTGAGATCACTACTCTATTTTTCCCTATTACCGTCTCTATTTCTTGACTTTACAGATTCAACAAACACAAAAATACAAGATACACACAGCTGAGTGGTATTTATCTTTCCACACATCTAACTGTCCTTAAGTGAGTTAATATTCTTCCCCAAACTGCCCCTAACTAACTTTAAAGCTGGAATAAAAGCCAAAAAATATATACATTTGCTTAGGAAGACCATGGAATGCAGTTGAAATGGGAAAGCTAGTAAGTGGACCTTTAGTTAGAGGAGTTAGAGGTGATATTCAGAGCAAACTAGAGTGCCGAGTAATGGCACGTTATGCTCCCTCTGTGTATTGTAATCCAATGACAAGATGTTCACTTGTTGAGCCAGGCTAGATCTTTACCCCCAGTTTCCTGTCTTTATGCAAAGTTAAGCCAACTGGCTGCAGATCCATGTTTAGCAAACAAACAGCAGAGTGCCTGTCCCACGTTATTTGAAAAGCTGTGATCATGTGAACAATGCACTGACAGGAGTAAAGAATGAAGCTGGAAGAGGTCTCATGAGATGCAAGGTTGGTGTGGTTGATGGAGCACAGGACTTTTCCCCAGGAGACCAGTGTTCGGAGTGAACTTTGAGTCATTTTTAAGGCACATCGTCACTGTGTTTCTTTTCCTAACCCTAACCACAGTAACTTTACTTGCCTAAACCTAACCTCCATAATTTTACATTAACTAACATAACTTTACATTGAGTACATAACATCATTCATTTGGCACTAATTTGTAGGATTTCATATGAAGCACTGTGTGTGCACTTTTGTAGGATGTCATCCAAATGTAAGGTTTACGAGTTCAGTTAATTCATGTGTTTTAGTAATTTGCTAAAAAAAAATACATTTACAGTGTTTGTACAGGTAACTATTTACGCATTTATCTTGACAATTATCATTCATATATTTACATGTTAAATATTCGCAGCAGCATTGTTAAAAACAGTTAAGTAATTTGCCTGATCTGCCTCAGTAATTCTCACACACATTTACTTTTGCAACTGTGTTTTGTTTTTTGAAGTGTCAATTACTGACACTAACATTAGGCCTAATATCGACCATTAGGTTATATCCTTAACACAACACAGACGATAGAGTCCACCGGTTACACTTATGTGATGTGCTTGTGAAACAAATATCAGCCAGTAGTTTCTTGTCAGATTTTTTTTTTTAACTTTCAATACATAAATAAATTGGTTGCACTCTAATTATAACCGTCCTCTTTCTAAATGTACCAAGTGAAACTGCTTCCAATCCAGGCAAAATATAACCAGCAGCGTTTGCATACCTATTTCTGCGCTTCAATGAATCCTACAAATAACCTCATTGTGTAGAATAAGGAATTAAGGCTAGATTATGCTGCAGCATCTCAGCAGGAAGCTCCACACACACACACACTGACTCCGTTAGGGATGAAAATGCATAGTTTATACACGAGCAATGTACGCAGGGTTTAAAATCCCACCAGTGCGTTACATTTCCAAGACCAACCATCTGGAATATAAGGCAAAAAATTTATTCCTGTAAGACAAGTCATCTCGCTGCTGTGCTTCTGATATGAGCCAGGTCGTGCTCTGTATCCACAATAAGTATCCAGTTTCTGCTTATGTATTCCTTCATACAAGTCAAAGCTCCATAGCAACGAGCTGGAGCCTTTTATGGCCCCCGTGCGTATTGTGGAGCTTAATGAAATCCTGCGCTTGTTCTCTCATAGATCTACGCAGTGAGAGACAGCCAGAGTTTGGCCATCATACTGCTTAAACCTTGCTGAGCACCAATTAATGGCAATCAAATACATGAGTCTCTCACAGAGGGAATCAAGGCCTGTGTATAGAAGCTCATTTAAAAAGCTCTCTGTGTCTGGCTCTGTTATGTTTGCTGACAGCAGTGTGAGAAAGTAAAGTGGAAAACTATTAAAAGGCATTGTAAAGAGGAAAAAGACACTAATAAGACATAGGTCTGTCAGTTCCAAAGCCCTGCAGGATATTGTCTCCGGAACGATGACATAATGCGCACAGGTCTGGTCTGTGGATCTCTTTTGTCAAGACTCTGTAAGTCATAACTGGTGGGTGACATATCACAATCCAGGTCACATCCATGTCATGTTGGAGCTTTTCTCAGCTGTGTAACCAGGAAACAGGAGGCGGGTCGTAGGCGAAGGTCGGCCAGGCAGCTGACGAAAAAGCGCTGCTGCTTTCTCTCACACTGAGGTCGGGGGTCATCACAGCAGACAGCGCGGCCAGACGCCCATCAGCTTACTCATCTTAATGGGATATTGTGAGTGTTACAGTGGTCAGCAGCTTTTCATTCCAGTGATCAACTGTGGTAACTGGTTTCTCCTCCTCTCTGGTTGAAGGTGTGCTAAAGTGTGAAATGAGCCACTTGTTTGGTCGCAGCAAAAACCCGCTGACTTGATTTGCAAACGACTCCTAACTTACAATGTTGCATGCAGATGGTGTTTCCACTCACTTTTTCCAGTCACTTTCGTGACTCAGAATATCCCCTGCTAGTTAGTGACAGTCTCTTTATCTGCTCACATTTCCAGTGAAGGGCTGCTGTGTTTTTTCAGGAGTTTGGCTCATGGGTCACCTCCCTCTTTAGGTGAGGAGAGGGTTAGCATGAAGGTCATCTGTGTTTCCTGGAGATAGCTCCGCATGGTGCTCCTGCTAATTCATCCATTTAGTATGTAATGTTGTAAAGGTAAACCATGCAGACATGTGAGTTACTGTTCGGCGATTTGCCTCTCTATTTCTGTTTTTCGGCACGGTGTCTCTTGAATGTTGCTTACAGTCTGGTTCCTGGTTACTACCTTTTTATAAAGCCCCAACCTTACTTGAACACTGTGGGGGTTCACGCTCATAAACGCCCCTAACACACAAAATAAAAAGACAATAAGATAATACAGGCAGACAAATCCTGCATAGTATGTCATTTTGGGTGACACTGACGAGCATTTTCCGAAAGTGAGAGATAAAAAATCGAACATATAGCTTTTGGGAGTCTGAATGTTAAAGCTGCACCAACAGAAATGTTTATGTTATGTGTTAAGTTCTCCTACAGTAAAAAGGTCTGTTACAGCAGTTACCGAGTTTTCTGTTTTCACTCCCAGCAAACTTGTGTATTTTTGGTTTTCACACTGTGAAGCCTGTCACTACTAGTACCTATGACAGTAACTTGTCTGAGATACCCACTTGTGATTGGCAGAGGTTTAAAGAAACACAGTGGAGTTTTTGAGCCCTTAAAATGTATATCCAAGATCCTTGTGATGGTACATCAACTCACAATAGGTTCTTCCGTCATTGCTTGAGAGCGGCAAGTTTGTTTCGCTTGCACTGGTAGGAACCCGGACACAAAAAGGACTACAAAATTTGGCTGCTTCACGGCATACGTCATATCCCCTCCTCTCTTTAGAGTAGCGTAGCCGAACCGAGGCGAACGAAGTTAGACGTGGTTGTCATGGCTGAAGCGACAAAGAAAAGGAAGTAGGTGAAGGTAGTGTCCGAGCGATAAAACAAGAGCTCGAACAAGGATTAATATCGGCCTGGCTTTCACACGCTGGCGAGAGCTGAAAGAGGAGGAGGGATGCCCGACCGATGGTGACCTGGCGCTGCTGCTGCTGCTGCTACCCGCTACTTAGGAGACATTCATATCTACACAGAGCAGGTCCTCTCCCATAGAGTCTGCCATGTTCTACAGTAGCCCAGAACGGACAAACCAAACACTGGCTCTAGATAAAACCATTCACATTTTAACGTTTTTGCAAGTGTTGCTCTCCTACACACTTTGAGCTCTGCAACCTCGTCACTAGATGCCGCTAAATCCTTCACACTAGACCTTTAAATTCCATACAACAGACTGAAGCCGTAAAGTTAAGCCACAAGAATGTTTTTCAAGAAGTTATTACTGTACTGTTTCTGCAGCAGACGACACTGAAGCTCCAAGACACATAGCTATAAATGCCAGTACCGTCGAAAACGTCAAAACAATCCCGTCATGTCTCTCGAGCCCAGTTTTTTAAAAGAATGACTGTACACACTGAAACCCAGCAGTAAAGGATAAGCCACTGAGCCTCATTTCTGCTCTGGCAAACAAAAAAACTGCATCACAGCCATTGTCAGCACCACCGATTACTGTGCTGCTGCACTGAGCTGCCAATCATTTCCCATCTTTATGTTCCCAAGTCGTCTGACAGATTAACATAAATAAAGGTTACCCAATTGCATGATCGGCTACAACGGCTTTCATATGAACAACAAGCCTCGCAGCACTTGGGTCACGTCCACTTTGGGGAAGCTTCGGTTTGTCTTGTCCGCACTACAGGGCCTGCGTTTTCACTCCGAAGCTGATAGACAAAGGTGTGTAGTTCTTTCATGTAATGACAATGAGGCAATAAGGGAAAACCTGACTCCCTCCTCCTCCCTCCTCCCTCCTCCCCACACCCTTCCACCTCTGTGCCTCCCCCACAACACCAATGAGTGTCTCAGGAGCCATTTTCTATTAAATCCTGGTTTTAACCCCAGTGACCCCCACATATACACAAGGCTTACTCCATCCCCCCGGTAGATAAGGGAATTGAATTAGTGTTGCTGCGTGAGACATGAACCCTCTCGGCTATGGAATCCCAGGTCGAGTCATTTCAGCTAAACTGTCTGTGATTGGCTCAAAAGACGCTTCATAAAGACGGGTGGTGGGTTACTGTCGTATGAAGTGTGCGACTCACTAAATAAAATGTACACACTGAATGCACATACACTGAAGCGTGAATGGTGAGCAGCAGACAGCACCCCTCCTCCTCCTCCTCCTCCTCCTCCTCCTCCTCCTCCTCCTCCTGATTTATGCCTCTTGAAAGACTGTGTTGAAAAAAGTGTGAAAAATGCTGCGCTGTGCCACTTGACAGAGCCTGGTCAGCTGCGGACTGACCAGTGTGTGTGTGTGTGTGTGTCTAAAGCTAACACAGTATCAGTGCTGATATTTTTGGATTCAAACTGCTAAAACTCAGATGTTACTGATAAAGTTTGTCCATCTTTTTAGCCAGAAAGTTTTCAGCATTTCCACAGATTTATATCCTGGCAGTTGACGCCTCCTTGGAAACCGTATCATAAAATTACATTGTGTATAGTGTGTTAGTAATAACATCAATACCCTGTATACACTCCCTCATCCCGTGTGTGTGTGTGCGCTCTGTCATACATGTATCACTATTATTCCGACTCTGTTGCTGAGATTCTTACTGTATCGCTCTGTCTCCATTACACAAATAAGGACATTCCTATTTCCAATGGACAACAGTCATCCATCACTTCCACCTTGACTTGCTCAGAGCACAACGCCTTCTACACACTGCATAGGGAAAAAGACGCAGGGTCAGTAATGTGCAGCTGGCGTCATACACACTCACACTGGCCCCACTGATGTATATTTATACAGCATATAGATGTTTTAGTAAGTTTTAAACCTGTAAAGCTTGATATAGCGCTCCACATCTCTCGGCTCAAGGTTTCTGCCACAGTGAACCTGACAGTAAAAGGTTGCACACACACACACACTGCTGCCGGCTACGGCCATGGTTGTAGGTTGGCATCATCTGGATCTTCCAGATAGCATCTTGACATTTCCACCATGCGAAACAAAAGGGCACAAACACCATTATTGTTTGCCAGTATTACAATTTAAATGTTCATAATTATACTGTACGCTGAGGGGTCTGTGTGGATGTGTGTGTGGATGTGTGTGTGTGTGTGTGTGTGTGAGCCCCTGACTGCATTTAAAATGTCACTTACGATGATGATAGTTTCCCAGTAAAGACAACAGGCGGTATTGACTTCCTCGGAGCTTTCCGAGCACTCAACAGTGATTAACTGAGCCGTCCACGGCAGAGCTGAGTAACATAATAAACATTGATTGCAGGTACATTCTCCACCACTGAATATCTCCTAATAAAATCAGCATATACATGATATATATTTTAATGTGCACTACACCGTAGCCTTCACCGGTTGGCTACGGTGCAGGCTTGTTACCTTGGTGACGGAATAAAAGGTCAGTTCTCTCTATACGTGCACGTGTGAGGTGCAACATGATCTTGTCCATGTCACTGTACATAGAGCAGCACATGAATATGCACGTCATCGCGATGACACGGCGGAAGAAACCAGTGCCGCCGCATTACGCCGCACGGGAGCTGCATGCATGGCCGCAGTAAGGTGGTGTTTACACTCTGACAGGTGCAGTGCTTTCTTCAAAGTGAATCAACGAGAGCAGGCAAGCCACAGAGGGAGTCATCAAGGGACTCACAAGCCGTGTCCAAACACTCACATGCTGCATGCTAATAGCACACAATTTGTAGCATGTGCAATATCAGTATGTAAATTCAGTGGGTTAAAGTAATGAGTATGTGTACGGTATAGATGAGAGTGACACTGAAAGCTGACCCATAATTCTTCTTATGCCTCCTTGTTCATTTAGAAACAACCCTGACGAAGGCAAAGTTACACTGTGATGCAATTTTTCTGATATTATAAATTATTTCTGAGACGCTAAATAGCTACTTCTAAAAGTTTTATTGTGTTAAGGTCACATCCATTTGCAGATAAAGGTCTGACTGCATGCAAAAAGTCCTACACACTGCATTCTGGTATGTGGCATTCAGTTCAGGCTGATTTTCAACCAGCTTTGTGCCTATGATAAACTCCCTCCATCTTGCCAGTGCCCAGTTCTCCCTGCTCAACTTTGCTCCAATCCACTAGACGACGAAACAAATTTTTTGCGTTCATTTTCGCTGGCTCTGGGGCCGGTGCTCAAACACGCTGTCGCATTTTCGTGCGCCAGATCAACCTGTAAAAACTAGGCAGTGCTGATCAAATATATCGTCTTACTATGTTGCCTATTTCTCACCTAAAATGTCTTCAGAAACATATTTTAGTGCACTGTTTGGCTGTAACACGAGAGTTTGCCAACAGGAAATAGGCCCCACACTGTTGCCTGTGTTGTGAAAAATGGAGATTGAATGAAAATGGGATTAAATGGTAAAATTAAGCAGCCTTGTCTTGTTGGTTTCTGAGGCTGCGAGTCACTGCCCAAGCGCCAGATTTCGACGACTTCGTAGTGAGACTGGGCTCAAAATACTTCTTTAATAACAGCCTGTCTGGCACCAACAACAACAACAACTTCAGCAGGTCGTCTTCACCGTGTCTACACGCCTAAATTCATTCAGTTGCTGCCACGTGATTGGCTGATCAGCTATTTGCCTTAATGAGCAGTTGAACAGGTGTCCCTAATAAAGTGGCTGGTGAGCGTATAGAGCGTTTAAATGAAAACACACAGTGCATCTTATCCAAGACTGTGGATCTGTATCAGAGAGAAAAAACACAGCCTGCGTGTGTGTGATGAGTCTGTGTTGTTCACACACACATACAGAGTTACATAAAGTATTAATAATCTCTCTTCACGTGGTTACACCTCACTTTTCTATGACCTCATTCTGCTTTATTACGGAGAACCTTAAATTTCAGTTACCATGACAATCCAACAACAGCCTTCACCGACTCTACACCATTAAACGTACACACACACACAGTACACAAGTGTTTGTATGTGCCAACATTTGGGGATGTCTTATTTTACGCTCCTACACAGAATTCAATCTGTGATGTCTCCCGAGCCCGTGTGACTCGCAGACGTCTTCCTCTGCACTAACCAAATGATGAAGGAAAATGAAGACATTCTCTCAGTGTGTTTCTCATTCTCCCACGCTCTGTCTCTCCAACTTTTGTCTCCGCGAGTGAAGAGTGAGCCTCGGAGCCTTTGAAGCCGCCGTGAGGAGTGTTTGCCGCGTGAAGCCGGCTTTTCTCTTCACTGCTTGACACCACGGAATTTAAGTCTCGGCTCTGACAAAATATACATACGTACCATGTATAACAGCCGTCACTAAGTGTGCTATATGTGCTAATATAAAGGTCTCAGAGAGTCAGAATCAGTTATAATAATAACTCTGGTTCTCTGTATGCTCCATGCCTGCGAGCTCTATCATCACTATATTCTGCATCCCATTAGAATAAGCTGATAATTCATTCATAAATGTGTTGATGAAGCCTTCATGGCATCTCTATGTTGTTAAGAATCCTTTTCTCAAGTTTTTCGGCGCACTGGTTCTTTATCTCTCTCTGAAACACTTTCTGACACTTGTTAAAATTAGACTTGACTCTTTTTCAAACTCCGTCTTTCTCTCGCTTTCACTTTCCAAAAATGAAGTGAAGTCTTTGATGGCGCCTCTGTGAAGAGTAAAGTGTTTTTTTTTAATGCTGCGTGAAGAAGACAGCGGCTTTTCTCTTCATTGTGTCTGACATCTCAGAGCTTTGGTCTGAGCTTGATCGAGGGCATGTTTAGTTTCACTTCCTTCCTCTATTCCATTTCCTGATTTCCTGTGCATGTTGAGGGCTCACGGCCTCTCAGCTGCCGGTGGGTTCGCAACAATGTTCTCACTCTGAATCTGCAGTTTATAATCCTGTGTCATGGAAAACAAGGCAACAGTAGGCTTAACAAGTTCGGGCTGTCAAGATTTCACTTTCAATTGGGTGATGTGAGCTTGATTTAATGTATTTAGGCAGCTTGTGTCTTTGGACTGACTGTCTGTGGTTTGTTTTTAGCACACACTTTTTGCTAGCAGCATTATGTCAGAGAAAAACACCCACACATGCAGGCTTATGTCCCCGCGACCAACTCACACAAGCTGCGTTTAGAGTATATTTGCAGCCCTCTCAGTAAAAACTGAGATTCAGCAGAAGTTCAACCCAAATGTTTGAAGAAACAGAAGGATGGAAAGACTGCACGCTGCCTGTTTGACCGCATGCTTGGTTCGTTGCGCCACGAGAAGCAATCCATAGTTCCTCTTGACGCTGAACCGCTGATTTTCACCGAGTTCGACAAAAAACAACTGCTGATTATGTGGCGTATTCTCTGGTAGGAAAGCAAAATGCAGCAGTCGCTGTGGTCGCACTGCGTCTAGACTCTGTAATTGGTTCATTACAGCCCTGTGAAGCCACGATCAAAGATGGTGAACGTTTTGCTTTACACTGACCCTAAATGGAACTTTTCATTTTAAACATTTGAGGAAACCTTCACAATTTCATGCACCGCTGCACAGAGTAAACACACACAACCCATGCATCATTCATCTTTCACCATCAGGACACAGATCAGATCTCCGCCACACTTCTTTTTCCTGCCTACATGTAGTCTGCTGGCTCTTTGTTAACCAGTAACCCTTCCTAAACAGCCCACAAATCTCCCAAACACAATTAAGGCTGCAGAGTGAGACGCAGCCGCCCTGATGCCAACATCACACATGTGAAGCCTCCAGAGCTCTGGATGCATTGTGCCTTAATTACGCAGCTAACACCAGCACAGCGGGGCCAGCCCTTCAGGGCCCCTTTATGTCCTCGGAGATGCGTCTATGGAGGCCGTGCAGACTCTTTGTAGCTCCGTCCCCTCGCTGCTTTTGTCTTTCCCTCGCATGGGTCCCATGGGTGAGTCCACAGCGGCGTCCCATGTGTTATTACTGGCCAATGATAAAGTGGCTGCCACGGCCCTCATGAATTATGCAGGACGAAAGGGGAAGCAACTCCGCCCTCGGTTATGTAAATTTAACTTTGAGGAGACGGAGGGAGGAAAGTTGCTGGGAGGGGTGTGTTGACACCCATTTTTAGCTGAACTGTGCTCACACTGTGGAGCGAGCGGGCATCCAGCGTCACATGGTGTGAATGTGTGCGGAAGGGGAAGCCACGAGTCATGATCTACTGACACACATATGGAACAGTCCCACAGCAGATATTTGATATGCAAATCGGCCAGTTGTAAAGTTTACTAATGTAGATTTTGACACAGTTCATCGCAGCAGTCATTTAATGAAAGTCCCGTAACTGATGCACTTTACATCTCTGATTTTTTTACAGCCAGAAAAAGGCGAAGTACAGCTGATGTTTTATATGAGAAGTTATAACCACCATGGTTGACGCAGGCAGAGAAACGAGCTTCACCTAAAAACCTCAAACTCCACTGAGAAAAATCACACTGGTCAACTGGCACATGACCCCTGGGAAACACACTTCACACAGTAGCGCTCTCACACTCCTGAGCTTGCTTTATAAATGCATGGGACTGTTGCTATACCTACTACTGATACTAATTTACCTCTGACTGTAGCCTCAGCACTGCCTTGTGTGAGTAAGCCATCCAGCCATGCATAAAACAAACCCTGCCTATAAATAACCCAGTCTGGGCCAGGCCAGGCCAGCCACTGAGCGCCAGTATGGTTCACAACCTCTCCACGCATGGCAGCGTTGTATGTTATTATGTCACAGCTGACAGCAAACGCTGACCTATTGACGTGTCTCGATCGGTAATCGTATTGCCACGCATGACTCCTAACAGTAAACGCACCAATCGGCTTCTCCTCTTACACTGCCAATCTAGTTTCCTCTGAAATCCCCGCGTAAACGGATCCTTTGGCAGTTCATTTCCATGGCCAGTGATGTCGTTAAAATCCTCTATGCTCTTTTTTAAACTGTCCACTTGACTTGTGCGCTCAAGTCCAAGAGCGGGTAGCCAATTAGATTGTGAAGGGATGGTAACTGCATATCATATGAACCATCCCGCCGTGACGTGGAGTTTACTTTTTCCAGGAAATGAACCTAATCCTCTCCTAATCATGTTTGCAGAGCATCCACACAATAAAATTTAAGATTAATCGCCTGTTTTGCATCAGATGAGAACATTAGGGCATCCATTACATAGAAACACTGTCTCTCTGTCTGTGTACGTGTGTGTGTGTGTGTGTGTGTGTGTGTGAGTGGTAAAGCCCAGTATTTCTACAGCAGGTCTGCAGGCTCGGTAGGTGAACGTCTACCTCACTGTGTGTTGACACCGAGCCAGACGCCCAGATTCACAGATATGAAGGCGAATATTAATCTGGTGGTGGCTCAGGCTGTCCTGTTGTTGAAGCAGATGGTGGCTGACAAACAGGAGCCACGTGGCCACAGCTCTCAATCTAACCATCTAGTTATCCATCGAAAAAAGTGGTGATAAAGACTGAGTTTGTGCAGCAGTTACATGAGTTAGTCATTTCGTTATATTGCCATATATAAGCCTAAAAAATCTGGAACAATCAGGAGTGTGATTGCTTTTGTTCCTTCATATTTCCAGGCAAATACACAAATACCTTAATTGCTTGAATTCTAAATAAGAAAATATTATAATAAAATGCCTTATGTTGTTGATCCTACCTCTCTGGCCCACAACACAGCCTCATCACCCCTTCACCTCCATCTGTGTATCTACATCACCTACAGAGGGCAGATTGGGGAGCTGTGTACATGGAGCCGTTATGTGTAACGGTGCAGTGTTGACCCAACATTGTCCACAAGGAGCAGCTACTATGATGAATAACTTGAGATGGTGAGAAGAGTCAGAAAAAGTCAGGGTTTTTTTTGCCATTTTCGCTCACAGTAAGACTTCATATGGCACCAACTTGGCTCTAATATGTTGCGACCAAACCCCGTTCAAATCTTGAGCAATTTAGCGTTTCCTTGCTCACTGTCACAAGCACGTAAGCCATAAAGCAACAATTAAGAGCTCGTTACAGTAGCAAGGATAGTCTTTTCTCTTCGGCATATGTTTCACATGCTATCATGCACTAAAGTGAACTTAACTCCTTCTAATATGATTGTTGACTTTTTTTACGCTTTAGCGCGACCAAAATAAACGACAGGGGCGTTAGCAGGCGGTGCGACCAAATGTTCAAAAAGTTGAAATATTCCGAACAGAAAGTCCTAATTTGTGGATTGTGTTATGCCGAATTTTATGTTTAGCTGTGTTGATTTAGAGGAAGCTTTAGTAATGTTTAAGCAAACATGGTGTTTTGCCGACAATGACGGAAACTTTAAATTAGCGAAATTCAAATGATGTCTGGTTGCGCTCTCTTCACCGGGGCCAAGTTGTAGTTTGGCGACGGGGAGAGCAACACACACACGAGATGTGTACAGCCGCTTGTTACCTGTGACATTTGCGGTCGCAGGTTGATCTCCTTCAGGTTGATGGACTGGGGTCTCAGGTTGTTGAGCAGATGGCACAGCAGGACTCCATCCCGGAGGGTCTGGGCCAAGTCAAATACCTGTGCAGACTCCCATGTCACCCGGTGGTTCGCTGGAAGCACCTTGCAGTTTATCAACCACAGCGCGCATTGCCTCCAATACTCCATCATTATTTTTGACTTCGGCCGGACGAGCTTGGAGAGAATTTGTTCCTGGTGGCGAGTGAAAGTGCTGACGGCTCCGCGCTGCGCCTTCAAATCGTACCCATGCTGTAAAGCCGACGTGAAACGGAACAGGACCGGAGCGGAGAGCTGCTGGAGGATGACAGTCCGGTGGAGTGAGGCTGTGGATGGAGCGCACCCTGCGCTCTTCCTCTCTAGCTCTCTCACTCACTCACACACACACACACACACACACACACACACACGCGTCTCTCTTCCCTCCCCCTCACCCAGCTCTTCACCTCTTCCGCTTGCCACCCATAGGCTCACTGTGTGTACTGTATGAAATTACAGTAACATATAACCAGATGCACTTATTCATACACAACATGAACTTAAAGTAAAGAGTGAACAACATGCGAATTAACTTTATATATTTTTTTACAGCCAGTATATTATGATGCATTAAGCCCAAGTTCCTCTCTGTATGCAAATACCCAGCTGCACAGGGAGAATAATGATGCATGTCATTTAATGATTCAACAAAGCTAATAAGTTCATATCTCTCAGACACAGACTCACTTTTCTTCATCGAAGCACATTATGGTTACAAAATAATATAGCAATTTTGTTGTGGTCATGGTTTATGACTCGTAAATCCACTGAAACTCTTCATCTGCCATCAGTCAGAATGAGGTGAGCCGAAATTAGTCGGTCTATGAGAGTCTATGTTGCATTAAGTAAAAGGCTAAACACTGTATGATTTTACACAGGTAAACATACATTTACATGGCAGCAACTCAATGCATGTAGACACGGTGAGGACGACCTGCTGGAGTTCAGACCAAGCATCAGAATGAGGAGGAAAGATGATAGAAGTGACTTTGAATGTCACACAACCATCTCTAGGGTTCACAGAGGATGGTGTGTTGATGCCAGAGGTCAGAGGAGAATGGCCAGACTGGTTCAAGATGATAGAAAGGCAACAGGAAGTCAAATAACCACCAGTTACAACCAAGGTCTGCAGAAGACCATCTCTGAACCAACAACACCTTGTCCAACCTTGAAGTGGGGAGATTTTCTTGGCACACTTTGGGCCCCTTAGTACCAACTGTGTGATGTCATCATGTCAATATGGTCCCAAATCTCTGAGGAATGTTTCCAGCACCTTGTTGAATCTATGACACCAAGAATTAAAAAGGGAGTCCAACCCAGCACTGGCAAGGTGTGCCTAATAAAGTGGCAGGTGAGGGTATGTATTTGCTTTGTATTTTCATATAGTAATGAATGGTTGCATGTTCTTGCTCAGTGATGCATCTCAGATGTCTTTACCAGAAGTCTGAACCTGTCGTTGCATGAGTGCATCTTAAGGTGTGGTAAGAAAATTCTGTGGCTCCTGCAAAAGCAGATGTGTCTCAACTACTGATTTTTAAATGTTGTGTTAAATGTAAATGTGTTGTAGAATGTGAGCTCCTGTCATCCAGCCCTCTCTTTCTAATTAACTACTTTATTTAGTGTTCAAACTCGGCGAAATTGAATTTTGAGAGCACTGTGCTTCCTTATTTTGAGAAAAAGGGATGCTTGGGAGGGAAAGTTGTTTTTATTTTAATTAACCGGCTGGATTTCTACAGTTAACCTACACAATGACATCCCCATTATTTCCTCTGTGACTGCTTCTTATTCCTCCCCTTCATCTGCGTCACTGTACTGCAAACTGTCCTGCTTTATCACCCTCTACAATGAAAGAGCAATTAAGTGTGTTTGCTTCATAATAAAGCCGTTTCCAGTTTATTTCTTCCACCTGTCAGAGTTTCCTCTGTTACAGAGAAAGTAAACAGAGCTACTTCTGTTTTTATTACTTCCATCATACATTTATAGACGTGACATTTAGATTTCTATCGAACACAAAGGTCTAATAAAGAAGCGATGCATCACTTTTCTTTTTACTATAATAATAATAAAGATGCATTTGCTTTTTTTTGTTAATGTCAGTATTTTCACACAAATGTGACCGTAATGCCCCATAAAGAGTGTTCCGACATCATTTTTCTATTATGCATTAACATTTTCTAACACAACCATCGTGCCAATGCATAACCCTGCTTATCGTCTCCCTAAGAGCATGATTGCCGTGACTGAGCCAATGTATGGTTGGACTGAAGCTGGGTTTATCTCTTATTGCTTCTGTGTGAATAAATGAGGAAACTCTGCTCAGATTCCGCTGCATGCTGACTGCCCTACATGGTGAGGCTTATGAGCATCAAATTAAATGTTTTAAATTGCTCAGTAATGGGAATGGAAAGGATGTCGGGTCATTGCAAGCTGCCTTTGCTGCATCTTTACCAGGTGCCAGAGTGTTACAGCGTGTGCACAAACACAGAGAGTCACTGGGAGTATTTTGGCCGAGAATGCGAAATAGTAGAAGTCAAGTTGCTCTTAAACCCCGACTGATCCAGTGGAGCTGCAAAGTACGAGCAACAGACTGCAGCGAGAGTGCACCTGCACCGCAGTTATAACTGATACAAGTTTTTATTGATCCCCGTTGGGCTATTAGCACAACACAAAGCAACGGGCTGCACACAGTGTGGAGTAAATGGGATTAAATAAACATCTGAATCAGGATGTGCGAAAAGGGGATTTGAGCATCGCAGCAAAACAACGTAACAGAGAGACACGATAAATTTAGAGCACTCTAAATTTGTTGCAAAAATGTATGCATTACATAACAAAGACAGGAATGTGAGAGGATGAGAAATCCAATATGTGAAAACCCAACTCTCTATATAGCACAGGGTGCACTGGTAATCACATTAACAGTGCTACACGAGGCTGCTCTTAACGGTATGTGCAGAAATGATGGAAGATAAGAAGAGAGGAACTGCACACCTACTAGATTAATTTCCTTTTACAGATAGAGATGAGATTTGCAGAGATGTCAAGATTTGCAGAGGAAGGGCCCGCACAGAAAATGGTACAATGCAGAAGAAGAAGAAGAATGTATGAATCCTACAGAATGCATTTACATACACAGGCTGAACACAAGCCTGTGCAAACAATGCTGTGAAGATTAGTCTCCGGCATTTGCAGTTGTAAACACGTCTGTGATGTTGAATTCCTCATCACTTCTTCGCTGCATATTTGTGCAGATGATTTGGAACGAATGTCAGAAATGTCAGCGCTCCTATACTCGTTTGTTTGTCTGCATTGTATTCAAATCAAGACAGATCAGGGGTTGGAGGGGGGGAGTTTGTGCGGCTGAGTTGTGAGCATCCAGCTTTGTCTTCCGCTGGCCTGCACACTGGATGCCATGGCTGGCATAGTGCGGATGACAGGAGAGGTGGCTAGCGGCCGGATGCTGGCATACCTCTCGCACCCTTCTCCTGTTTCAGCTTCCTCTCCCAGGCAAGAAGGACAGCGATGCAGCCGGGCAATTATCAGCATTCCTCTGATTAATGCTGCACAAGGACTGAGAGGAAGCACACAGACACTGACGTGTAACACAATCATACATTTGGAAAATTGCGGTACACTTACACAAAATTGCAATAACCCAATAACCTGAAAGTTTATGATGTTTTTGTAGCACCATTGCATTTGCATCCAAACGTGTTATTATTGCTTTCAATCTCCATCAAAGCACAGATGAATGATTTGCCCATTTCTGGGTTATTTCGCCTGGAATACGACCAGATTTGCGAGGTAATGACTAACCATGTGAGCTTCCAAGGAACAGCATGATTATGTCTGGGCACATATGGCAGATGTGATCTGACTGCCAGGGCTTTTTTTCACAGCACATAATTAAAGTGCTTCAATAATCAAATAAGACATGAAATGTTCATTGAGTCCCTGAAGGTAAGCAAAGGCAAGAAGATGGAGCATGGAAGAGGGTTAGGTCGTGATAGAGGATACCAAAAAATAAAAGACTTCACATTGAAGTAGTACATGAACTAGTGTGCAGCCAGCTGTGTGCCATCCCTTGAGCCATGCGGCCAACATGGCTAAAAATTTTGAACTGAAGATTTGTGTCCCTGTCAAGTCCAGTTTAATGGTATCTAAACTTTGTAACAATGTCCCTACTGTAGGAGTTTGACCATTTCAGTCCCTGGCTAAATGTCCTACATGTACTTCCATCCAGAGGGAGCTCGGAGTAGAGCCACTGCTCCTTCACGTCGAAAGGAGTCCGTTGAGGTGGTTCGGGCATCTGATCAGGATCCTCCCGGGCTCCTCCTGTTAGAGGTGTTTTGGGCACGTCCCACTGGTAGGAGGCCCCGGGGCAGACCCAGAACACGCTGGAGGGATTACATATCTCGTCTGGCCTGGGAACACCTCGGGGTCCTCCAGGAGGAGCTGGAAAGTGTTGCTGGGGAGAGGGACGTCTGGAATACTTTGCTCAGCCTGCTGCCTCTGTGACCCGGCTTTGGATAAGCGGTGAAAATGGATGGATGGACTTCCAAAGAATCTTTTGGTCAAGTTTTACTCCAGTTAAAGCATGTCAGAAACTTTCTTAACATCATGAATAACAGCCAGTTGACATGCCCATATTGTTTGAATCACCATAATATGTACGAAGTTAGTTACTCTTTGTTAAGTTTGTGTGCTAGCCTCACTTAAACACAGGGAAAGAACGCTGGTGCTCAGCTGGGATTGGTTAAGGACTGGACGGAGGCGATCGTGAAAAATGCTCACAGGTGAGGGGAAAAACTATTTCCTGTTGTAGGGATGAATAACATTATGTGTATGAAGGGTTATCATGTCCACCTCATCAGAAACTGGGGAGGGATTAAGAGGAATGTTGGATTTCATTTTAGCGCATTAGCTTCGATAGCAAAACAAACTGGAGGATACTGTTCAAGTGTCGTCCTCCTTTGTAAGATTGGCTTCCTGTGACATCATCCATCCACTGAGTGAGAGCATACGGGTCGGCCAGTCTGGTCCCGTTGGTGTGTGTTTACATTTTTAAGTGACACTCGTAGTCCCGGAGAGTGAGTGACCTGACATGGTACGTTATAAATTCAGTTGATGCTCTGTTGGAGCCCTGTTGGTCAAAGAAATGCAGCGTTATATTTCTATGTGAATTAACAAATGGTTAATCTAATCACACGCTGACTCTGCTCGGCGCTCTCCTGCTCCATCTCCCCAGACAGAGAGCCCAGATTGCGCTCTGGCACTCTGAGAGTGTGGTGCTCTGAATAACCGAACGGTTCATTCTGACAGTGCTCCAAATTTACGAACGATCCAGTTTGTGCCAGAGAGTGCTCCAACACTTGGAATGAGTATTTCTGAACACACCACTTGCATCATCTTCCTCCACTGTCGACAACAAGCCAACAGAGCTCGCCAGCTAGCGCTAACTAACGTCTGTTGAAGATTGTTTTGCCTCCAGCTAAGCCCCGCCAGTCAAAAAACGTGTTAAAGTTAAAGGGTCTATACCTGCTTAGCATTAGCATGTTATCATACATTATAATTTATCTCTAAGCACCACTGTGCCTCAGAGCAGCCTCACAGAGCTGCCAACATGGCTGCAGAATCTCAGTCTTGTTAATCTAACATTCAAAGGGAACATAAGAGTGTGACAGTACAGGCCCTGAGATTAACCACAGCTTTGTGTCCAGGACAACATACGTGTGTGCCCTCCTTGTTACACTTTGTCACTTTGCAAGGTTTGGCATCAAATAACAGAGTCGTATCCCCTCCACTCCCCAGCGTCCTGCCAGATGATCGTAGCCGCCAAAGCTCAACAGCCCCTCGAACATGCGGGCACTGCCACATTGTCCGCACTCCATCAGTATCTCCTTGCAAATTCTGCCAGGCTGTAATTTACAGAGCTTCACCCTGCTCATTGTGTCACTTGATCCGGTGACAGTGGCTGATCTATTTGTGCAGCTCTTTTATTCCCTCTGTGAAGGGCATGTTATCGCCCTGCCAGAGACGGCAAATGCTCTCTATTTCCTGCTGCATTAAGATTTATCTCTCAGCTGTACCTGAGACTTAATGTATTTACAGTGCATGCATTTAAATGTAATGTGTGTGTTTTTACATTTTACATTTAAGCATAAATACCTTCAGTTTGCACAACCATGACCAAGAGGTAACAATGCAGGCGACTGTAGCAGCTTTTGTGCATTGTTTTCTAACTGCTATTGATTACCTGACCCTACCCGTAGCGCTCTATTTTGCCGGTTTAGGAGGCCAGAAGAGAAATCAATGGCCTGGGATACCCATGAGAGGCTGGGGATAAGTGGAGCCTAGCCAGGTCTTGCAGGGTTTCATCAGAGTTGGAACGGGCGGGGGGTCAGATGGGGAACCGCCAGAATGGACGCAATGGAGTGAAAGATATACAGAGAGAGCATGACAAATTAAAATGACAAAGAGAGTCTTTGAAAGCTATTTCAACATACAGTAATTTGCCCTCTGGTGCTGCAGTGGAGTTCGTCCAGAGCAAATTAACTGATAAATGAAGTGTTTAACCTTTGAGGAATTTAAAGAAAATGTTAATTGTTTTATTAAAACCATCTTTAGCTTAGAGATGGGGTCAGACGCAGAAATGGTCCATATGGCTGGAGCCCCAAGCTCAGTGGGTGAGGGGAGTGACCCCCAGTGTTTTGTCTGTGGAGGGCCTCAAAAACTGTCCAGCCTCCAGCTTCAGACATCATCTCCAAAAGCATTTGGATTGTACAGTCAGTGCAACAGCAATAAAACACAAGCTGGGTTAGATCAATAATGTTCTCCTCCTTTTAAAGTTTCCTTCAACGTCTTACTTCCTTTTATTTTTGGTACAGACTGAAATATCTTGACAGTTATTTCATGGATCACCATGAAATTTGTACTTATATTTATGGTCCCCAGAGGATGAATCCTAATGCCCCTCAGTGTGGTTCATTTGGGCAGGTGTGAACACAGCAATCGCTCTCAACCTTCTTGAAGAGGTGGTCTCGGTCCGGTTACAAACGAACTCTGGTGCAGTTTGTTTTTGGTGGTTCGTTTATCTTGCAAGTGTGCTCTTCTTCAACGTTTGCTTTACTTCCTGGATTTTTCCCACATGGAAATTCTGACCAATCAAGAGCAGCTTTCTCACACAAGGCATTTGATCTGGTCCGCTTGTAAATGCTGCCGTGAGAACATGAACCAACTCTAGGCAATTATACAGCCTTGTAAGAAAATGAGTCCCTGATTCATTTTTTTTCAGACATTCATGGTCCCCTCAGGATGAATTGTGATAGTTTGGCACCAAAGGCTCATTCAGTGCCATTGTCAGGTTGAAAATGTAAGTTGTCAAGTTCTTTAGTTTATGACCAGGTATACAGTTCAGAGACCTTTTCTAGCTGTGGCCTTCAAACTGTATAACTCCGCCCCCTTCTGTAGGGAGGAGATCTGAAACAAAGAACATTGACAGCAACATTCACCTACATTAAGTGCACTGTTACTTAATTTTCAGTATCTTGTGGACTATTTTTCACATCATGTGCAATATTATTCGCCACTTGTTAAAGTGGTGCAATATGATTTTCTCATTAATGTGCAATACTACTTCTCATTATTATCATATTAAATATAACATTGATTATCAGTCATCAGTCTGTTTTTTCCACCATTTTAGTTAATTTTTAGTAACTCTTATACTCATCATACTCCTGTTGTTTCTCTATAAGGCAATGGTTTTTGCTTCTAGTCATTGACAACACTTCTATTTTGTATATTTGTACATTTTTAGATACTTAATACTCCATTGTTTCTAAGACTGGGCCCAGTGAGTGACCCTGACCCAGGGAACACACTGGTTGTGAATACTTGAAATTGTGGTTACCAAACTGGCTCCAGAATTCCCTTCAGGATAAATAAACTTCTATTGAATTGAATTGAATTTAGCTGAAAGCACTGTTACTCCTAAGCACACTCTTGCAGACTTGTTGCTGGTATAAACAAAAATTATAAATACATTGTGTGCAAGTAAAGGATACGTCAACTTCCTAAAACAGCCACTGTTGCATAAATACTGCAAGTTCCTAAAGTTAAAGTTAGAACAGCCCCAACACTGAGCTCACTGTGGCAACACAATATAAAAAATACCGACATGAAGTACATACACAGCCCCTGACAAACAAATCATTAAAAAGTGTTTCTTAAAAGTAAAATTTTAAACCTCTAAATGACCTTCTTGGCCTCTTCCCAATGCAACAGTTGTTCTGGAGTTGCCATTGGTGAGTTCTTATCAGTGTTCTGATGGGACCCTCCCCTCGTCAGAAAACTGCTCGACATTCATCAGCATTTCGAATGGTAACCCTGTGCTGAAAAGGTGAAGACGAGGCTCTGAGGTAATACTACACAAGTGTTTGTTATTGACCTAAAAAATAATTTAGCACTTCATTTTGATGCAGCATATTGTTTCAAGGACTTCTGGGGCAGATACACGCATTAATATTCACAGCATGTTACAAAATAACTGAACCAAGGTTTTATAAGTCTTGGATGCGTAAGAATAATCTTTCGACCAGATGTTATGTCATTAAATATAGTTAGTTCTGTGTTGTACATGGTAGCTTTATTTTGCTACCAAAATAAATGCGTAAAAATGTTTTAATTCCTGGCTGCATGAGATCATTTCCAACAACAACAGAGTGTATTTCTCTTCCATTAAGTAACCAGAAATCCCTCACATTATTTCTTGTGTTTGTACCTGTGTTTGAAATTAAAGCAGATGGCCTTGACTTTGGCAGACCGAGCCATTGGGGCCATTATCGGGGCAGCAGTGGCAGATGCAGCTGGTAAGATAAACTGCGTGATACTGGCGCTGGGACTGAGTTAATTACAGCAACAGGGCTTTCCATATTACACACCAGAGCTTCCCTTCCCACACTATATCTCAATAATTAATACTCCTACTGCGTGTTATTTTGCGTTCACGGTTCATATTATGTACATGTTTATTTCTCGCATTGCACTTGTTTGTTTGGATCACACAGTTTGTGGTTAAAGCTTTCTTGTGTTTCACTGTTTTCTCTGCACTGAGGCATTATCAGTAGCACTGTCCATGAGCAACATCTGTACATGCTGATAAAAACAGGGGCGGTTCCCTAACATACGAAAGTCAAGTTGACCCCTAGTCAGTGTTATGAAAGCACAGTTTCTGCAGCAACTCCACGGCTAAACCTACACTGGCTAAAATGATCATTTATGTCATTGTGACATGTTCCTGAACATGTCGGCTTTAGGTTCAGGATCCTGTCGCTCCAATGCAACACACATTTATTTCCCTTTCCATGCTATCTGTTATCGACACACACCAGATCAAAAACAAAACTATTGAATGTTCCATTATTTTTCTCCATGACTCGTGCGTGTGTTTGTGTGTGACCCACCCACACAGCCCAGCCCATGCACTGGATCTACAGTCAAGACAGGCTCAAAGAAGTTCTCTCCGATCTGGAGCCTTGTCCTGAGTTTCGTCCTCAGTCAGCGAATCCTTTCTACCGCAGGACGACAGGCGAGCAGACCTGCTATGGAGACCAGGCGTACATCCTGCTGGAGTCACTGAGCCAGTGTGGAGGTACTCAAACTCATTCAAACAAGCAGCAACTATATGTCATATGTTAACACGATGATTGATTAGTTGGTTACCCTGTTTTTTACCCTGATAATGTTGCTCTTTGTAAAATTAAGACTGTATTTCCCATGAATCCTGCTCCCTATGATGCAAGGTGGATGACTCAGCGATTTTAAAGATACCTCAAATTTGAAGATTTGCCTTTACTGTCACTTTTTGGAAAAGACTGTGCAGTGGTTATGCGTTAAATATAAAACAACACCCTGGAGGTGATTCATTTATGGGCTGGACCTGACTTCCTGAGGCATCTGGGGTTACTTCCTGTTAACAAGACACTGGACAGTCCTGCAACCCAACCCATGATGCAGCACATGAACACATTTCAAGGTCCAGTGTGGAGGATCAAGCACCATCTAGTGGTGAGGTTTCAGATTGCAACCGACTGAAACATCTCCCGTGCGCCTAGCAAGCAGTTGAACATGGCTGACACTACAACATGAAAACACGAAAATAAGAGTTATCCCATCTTGAGCCGGCGTTTGTTTTGTCCGTTCTGGGCTACTGCACATCTGTGGAGGAGACCAACTCAGTATGTAGAAATAAAGAGCTTATTTTAAGGTAACGAAAACGCAACAATTCTTCAGCTGATTATAAACTAATAAAAACATTGTTATACCATTTCTGACAATAGATGCCCCTAAATCCTACTCACTGGAACTTTAAACTAGCAGACATCGTGTGTTAACCTGTGGTCTTTAGAGGTCATGGTTGACGGATTTTGTTGCTTTTTGTCAAAGCCAAGTTAGCTGTTTCCCCATTTCCAGGTTTGTGCTGAACAGTTGCTTTGCAGCAACAAAGCAAATAAGCCCTTTATGTTAAGTTAAGCTAACCAGCTGGCTGTAACTTTATATTTTGCTGACAGAGAAGTTGTATCAATCTTTTCATGCAACTTTTATCAAAATTAGTCAATGTGAGCATTTCCCAAAATACTGAACTTTTCCTTTTTTTTAAGTGACACACACACCTTTAACAGTCACATCAGTGCCTTAAATCTTTAACTGCAAACCCTTAGGGCTGCTGTGAAACTGTGTGTACTTGGGAAAACAAAAAAGTTTGTCTTGGGTGTGTCAGTGCAACAGACAAACAAGAAAGGACGGCAGAGGAGATACCTGCACACCAATGTAACTGGACTAGAAAGCCACAAAAAGGTCTACAGGCTGATCAATGCATGAATAATTTATCAATTTATTTTAACAGGTGCTAAAAGTGCAAAAAAATGAAAAACAGCGGCAAAAGTTTCAGTCCTTGCTAATGACATGAATCTGTCTGTGTCTATACACGTTCCTTGAGGCACACCTTGAGCACATTTCAGCCTGTGGACCTTTTTGTGAATTTCTAGTCCAGTTACATTAGTCTTGAACTAACATAACTGCTTTTTAAAGATGCATTATGTCATATGTTGGCAGATGTTAACGTGGACGACTTGACCAAGCGCATCTACAAGTTCTTTGGCCCAGGGACCGTGTACGACCTGCCCCTTAATGATCCTTACAGGAAGAAAGGAGGTACCTGCTCTGTTTTTATGTTACTGTTAATATTAAGTATCAATCATCAACTTAGCAGGCCTGCAGGGATGAGAGACACTCTGTTTCTGTCTGATAACACTGCACACAATGTTTTCCTACCAGCTAGCGGGGAATTCCCTCTCCATGAAAATATTCCGTACAGTCAGACTTCTCTGTTCCTGGTTGGTGTTCAGAGCTTTGAATATGTGGTGCTTTTTTACTGTCAGGGTATCATATAAACACAGTGCTGCTGTAAATCACCATAACAGCGCAGGGCACTTCTGGGTACAGTAAACTGCAGAGGGCTTTATGTCTTAGAGTAATATAAGAAGAGCTGTGTCATCATTATGGGCAGTGATAGCCATGACTGAGCAGACAAAGAAAAGAGCTCCACCTACAGAAACTTAAACTGCATTAACACAAAGATCAAGGAAATGTGTCATTTCCTCTCTTGTTTGTCTTGTCCCTTAGTCATACTTCTCGACTCTGTCTTTGTAATACGTTTTCTTTGATTTAATAATGGAACTGTTATTGCATTTATAGAAGGTCCCAAAGCCATCCTCCCCATAGATGGCCCCTGGAGAAATGGGAGCCTGAAAGCTTTCTTCAGAAATGTGGATGCAGGCAAAGAAGAAACTGGTAAAGATCACAGATCCTAACTGCATGACGGCCTCTGTGTTTTTCTGTGGTTGTAATCTCTGCGTGTGTGTGTTTTTTTTTGAGGCTCTGATGTGGATTGTCAGATGGACGGCGTCACTAAGCTGGCTCCGGTGGTGGCCATGTACGCTGGCCGACCTGAGATGCTGGAGAAAGTGGAGAAAGCCATGCGGGTGACTCAGAACAATGACATGTGTGTGGCTGTGACTCTGGCTGCAGCGAGGTTAGAGACCGCTCTGAAGACAATCATACGCTTTTAATCAAACACAGTAGTCATGAAGGGAGTTGAAGGAGGTTTAATCCTTGTTTGTCTGTCTAACTTTGTCAGATTTTTGGAGCATTTCATTCTGAATGGTCCAGACTCCAACGCTATGGACGCAGTTCTGGCTCAGCTGAATGACCCAAAGAGACAGAACCCTCAGGAGCTGGACCGGGCTGTCATTGGTAAGGCTTCACGTCTCTTTAGAGCTTCAGTCCTTTTGAGATTCACAGGAATAATTTGACAGTATAACAACATGTTTGTTGAAAAACATGCTTAATTGCTTTATTTTAAGTTGGATGAGAAGATGGTATATCAACTGTTTGTTAAAGGACAAGTGTGGGATTTAGTGGCACCTAGTGGTGAGGTTGCAAATTGCAATCAACTGGCTTGGCCCATCAACATAGAGCCTATGCTGTAGCCTGATGTGCACCTTCCCAGAAATGTAACTACGCGCTGTGGCGACACAGACCTCCTGTCTATTTCTGTAAGCTGAAACCATTTCCCTCAGTGGAAACGAAGCTTCTATTTACTTGTATTTCACAGATAAGAAAAATAAATTCTGAAGACAGTAAAGCCTCCACTAAAATAGCATTTTAAGTCATGTGTGTGAGCTATCCTTCTGGGATTTATACTTTGGGATTAATCCTGGCTTCATATGAGTAGGGGAAATCTCTGCTAGTTGCTAGGCTAATTTATACAATGTAAAATGCCATAGGCTTGTGCTAATTGTTTAGAAAAAATAATATTAGTATAAGATAATTGTTTTGTCGGTGAACCTTTTGAGTTGTAATGGAACTGAACTTTGTAACGTTACCTTTGTTAAATGTTGCTGTTGTCCCTGGCTTCATATGAATAGAGGAAAAGTCTGCTAGGCTAATTTACACAATGTGAAATGCCATAGGCTTGTGCTAAAAACACTAGCATGCTGTATTTTTCTATGAATGCTGCGAGTTACAGTGAAGCCAATTTGTGTCCTTGTAATTGAGATTGTGGCTATTAAGCCATGTTTAATGTGTGTTTGGGGTGTGTTTTGAATCAACCATAACTGCAGAGTTACACAGACACACTACTGCACAAGTTTAAGTGCTCACAATGACGTAGGCCACATGTGTAGGGTCTGCATAGAGCTGGTGCACAAGTACAACTCCGCCTTATATCCTACACACTTGTCCTTTAAATATGAGACTATAGCTGGGAGTTGATTAGCTTAGCTTAGCATAAAGACTGAGAGCAGTTAGCCTGGATAACAGTAAAGCTAAAAAATCAACCTACCAGCACCTCTAAACCCAAAGGATGGAGTTTGTCATTTAGGGCCCAATTTTTTATTTTATAATTTATATTAGTTTCATCTAATGTGAGAACATTTGAGGGCACAGCCAGGATAGCCATTTTTCCTGGCTTGATGTCTTCATACCACATTAAGCTAATAAGCTTCTTGCTCTAGCTTCATATTTGATCTAACGGACAGATATTGGAGTGGTATCCCAAAATTTGGAAATAACTTTCAGCCTGATTAGCAAAAGAA
This sequence comes from Epinephelus cyanopodus, assembly GCA_026686955.1. Taxonomy (NCBI): domain Eukaryota; kingdom Metazoa; phylum Chordata; class Actinopteri; order Perciformes; family Serranidae; genus Epinephelus; species Epinephelus cyanopodus. The sequence goes on from CM048935.1 coordinate 9,333,743, forward strand.
AAAATGGCAATAAAAGTTAGGTTAAGCTAAGTGAACTTTGGCCCAGCTGTCAGAGTTGCTCAAAATGTTGGACTATTTAAGTGTAATTTCTATGTGCAAGGCATCCGTGAAAACCTGAAGCTGCTAGCAGCCTGCATTTTACAATTTAGGCTATTCCATCAGGATGGATTTGGTGTGAAATCTGCTGTACAGGCTGCTGAGGGTTCAGTTAGGGGAAGATTTTTAGCATAAAGCAGGGACTATTTTTATTTTTGCCCCTCTGTCATCCCTCCTTAAAAATAAGCAGAGTGAAGGATAGGCACAGCAGAAAGCAGAAACAAAGAGGTCTTGTGGGAAATGTGGTCAAAACTGTAAGAAACTCAAACATTGCAACATGCAGAAACATGATCATCTTTATATAAATAATAGCTTTTGTCCTTGATTGTTATGACAATAGGCCGCCACAGTCAAAAACTGGACTCCAATGTTTAAACACTAAACAATGCTCTTTATCTCTCTTCCCGCATCTCTGCTGAAGCACATATCCGCCAGGTGAAGGACAACCTCGCCAAGACGTCCCAGCAGCTCATACCTGCTGTGTTCACAAACACATGAGGTAAGCCATCAGTAGCAGCAGGATCCAGCTCTGTTGACTTGGCATGGCATGTGTACCCTCCCTGTCAGTATATCCGTTAGTCGGGTCCTCCAGCCTTTGATCTCCTGACTAATGGTCTCCCTCCTCCTTCCTTTTCATTTTCCCCTTCCTGCTGAGCTGAGTGTCTCAGGTTTTACTGGGCTGAAAGGTTGAGATGCTTAATATACATGTGAAGCTCTGCAGGCCAGGTCTGCCCAAGTAATGACACTGCAAAAGTAAATCAGGCCCAGTGAATAACATAAAGAACAATGATGGCGATGTAAGAACACTTCATAGCTGGTATGTTACTGTGTCATTTACCAATCTGGCTTTGTGTCTAGCTTTGCCTGGTGCACTCCAGGGAGCGCTTCACGGAGTCCTGACGCTGAAACAGCTGGATGAAGCAGTCAGGGACACCATGCGCTGCGGGGGATGCACCGCCAGCCGAGCCTCCTTCATAGGAGCCTGTTTTGGGGCGCAGGTACTGTCGGAGTGTTTCTCTCAGGCATATAACAGTCATTAGTCACTGATACGCTTTAAAAGTTTTATTGGTGGAAATCAGTGGGAGTTGGCAGGGGCGCCTCCAGAAATTTTTCATAGGGGAGACCAGATGGGGAAAATCTTGGGGCGGCACACCAAAATTAAAAACCATAACTGAATTTAAGGAACTCTCTAATGCTGTTGAAGTATGTGATAGTTTAAAACTGTCAAAAGGAGACTTAAGGAATCACATTCTGATATACTTTCGTTTCTTATCTTACAGTTGCAGTTACTAATTATCTAATTTCCATAGACCAACAGCTGTACAGTTAACATTTTGAGCTCTGCAATCCTGTTTCAATGTGTTATGCATCTATACATGTTAGGAGTTTCATCGCTTTTCAAATAGGCTGGTTGTTCTTTTTAAATGACTGCACTGATTTTAAGGCACAAGACATTTATTAGGAACAAGTTTTCTAAAGTTAAGGGAGACTCGTGGGTACACAAGGAACCCATTTTCACCCAGATATCTTGAGGCGAGGCCACCCTGCCCTCAGTATCTGACCAAAAGTCTTCCCTTCTGTTCCTGAGATATGACGGTAATAAAAATAAGATGACCTTTGACGTTTTGGATATATCATCACTTCATCATTACATCCCATTAGACATTTGTGTGATAATTAGCACACAAATTCATTGGTTTTGGCCCAAAAAATATTTGTGACAGTGACCTTGACATTTGACAACCAAATTCTAATCAGTTAATTGTTGAGTCCAAGAGAATGTTGGTGCTAAATTTTAAGAAATGACCTATCTTATTCACAATAGTGAGACAGATGAGACCACATTTGAACTAAATCCAAGCAATAGTTGAATAATTGAATAATTGAATAATTACATGACACACACACACACTCATTTCCAAGGGGGTTTATTCTGCACTATTTTGCCTTTGGTGTGAGTCAGTGTTTCTTTGATTTCATCACTTTTTGTTTTATTTTGCTTTATAAAATATCTTTGTTACAACCAGCCATTTCATGAAGGGAACATATCCAAGTAATGAAAAACATGGCGGGTAGGAGTATCCTTAGAACTCGAACTAGATATATAATTTATCATATTGTTGTTGTCTGTAATCGTGATGGGTTTGACAGTGAGCTCAGATATTCTGAAAGCTCTGTAAAAGCTTTGATGCGTTCAGCTGTCGTCTTGATGTGTTTTCAGACTGGTCTCCAGGGAATCCCGGAGTCTTGGAGGAAGAGGACCCTCAGATACCCTCTGCTGCTGGAGCTGGCTGAAAACGTGGTCAAAAAAAGTCAGCAATCATAGTTCAGCTCTGATTTTGCCCTAAATACAGTTGTTTTATCACCTATTAAGTATTTATGGAGTGGAGATAATCAAAGCTACTTTAGAAGACTTTCTCAGCTTGCAGATGCACTTTTGACACGACGATCCATGACAGTCGCATTCGAAAGTCTTGCACTGAATGAAACTCGAATCCATTTGCTCTGTCAAAGCTGCATCATGTAAGACAGTGAAAGTCTGTGTGAGGGATTTATGTTGAGTTGGGGACATGAGATACATTTATCCTTGTAAGAAACAGTCTCAAATAAAGAGCCTTTGTGTCATTAACATGTCTGAATCGTTCCTTTAGTTCTTTGCTGCAAAGTGGACGGTTGGGATTTCCTAATCTCAGGAAACATGATTTGCCTTGATGAGAAAGTGATTTTTCTGAAGTTAAGTTTCAGCAGGTTTCTGGTCGTCTCTTGCCCTTGAGTGCTTTCTGTTATTGCGAAGTGAAAGAGCAGATACACACAGATTTACAACTGGAACAACCAGACTGCAACTGATTCCTCCCTCAGAGGAGCTGTTCTGCCGTCCTGAAAGTGCTGACTTCCATATTCACGTGTTTAAAGCACCCGCCCCAACAGTTCTGAGAGTTAGCCAAGTGTAAAGCAAAGCCAAAGCCTTAATATCTTTGACACAGTGTGGTTATAAAAAAAAACAAAAAAAAAAAAAAACGCAGTGTGTAGGCTTCTGTTGGAGTCACTGTTTTACAGCTTATGTTCAAAAATGATAAAGCTCAAGTTTGCTCAAATCTGAAACATTTAAAGCCTAACACTGTAAATCAATACTTTTATGTAAACTGGTGTTACATGACGTCTTGGCAGTGCGACGTGTGGTGGGAAAAACCCTGAGCATTTTCAGTCGTGTAGCCGAAACGCAGGAACAAATGTGTGGACGAAGAAACCTTGAAGCCATCCTTTAACAGAGTATGAGCTGACGGTGCGTTGGTAGCCTACAGAGGGGAAGTCATTTGATTTCTCTCTCTGCCTGACTTCCTCCCACTCAGCAGGTAGCAGCCTCTGTCTGGCATAATTACATCCAGACCTGAAGAGTGTTTTTGTTTTTCCAAAATCTGCCAAACTCCACTTCCTCAAGACTTTTTCCAAGACAGAGTCGAGGGTTGCTCAAGATATTAGCAGAACTATCGTATCATCCTCAGCGCAGATTTCCAGCATGCACCAAACCTGCATCATGTTGGTGTAAAACAGACCGTGTCCTGAAGTCACAACAGTCTCTCCCTGTCTCCAATACTGGCCTCACTTGCACAGTAATTTGTCCTTTACTTTCATTAGAATTGCAGAGTTTGGAGTCCAGCCATCACTGCTGCTAATAAGAAAATGCATTACTTATGAGGACGGATGAGTCTCCCTCTCTCCCACTCCTCCTCTGTGTGGAAGTAATGCATAATGAAATTAAATCTTGTGATGTTCCTGTTTATGGTGGGAGGGAGCAGCGGCCAGGCTGCAGGCTTCAGGGTGATATCCAGGAAAAATATTCATTGTTCTAATATATCTGATAGACTGGAGGTTTTGTATTCGGACCTTTAACTAACTGCATGACCAAAAGTAGATTCTCATTCAGACACGACAGTCGTAAATACAAGACCCCTCATTGACCCTTTACTATTGTAAAGGGTCAATGAGGGGTGACATGCGAAGGGTGTGAGCTCCAGGGTTCAGATGATTAAATGGGTTCAGCCTCTGCTGTAAGGTGCTTTATTTTCCATGGTTGAATGTGTTTCATGTAAAAACCGCAGTGAAGAGAAAAACAGTGTTTCTATCTTTGTACAAGGCCATAATTAGAATATATATTGGTGGGGACACCAGCACATTCTCACTCCGACTTCGTCACATATCGACGTTTGGTCATTGACCTTCCATGTCCAGATATGACGTCAAGGTACCCTGGGTGTGTTGGCTGTTGACTTTCTCAAGTTCTGCCTGTTACATGCATTGTCTTCTTTCAAGATACACTTCAGTTTTCAAAGGAAATTTACCATTTACATACAGTCTTTTTCAAAATAAACACACTATGTCAGTACAACAATGCGATTTGACGTTTTTTCCTCCAACAACAAATGCACATGGCTGGGTTTAAGAAGAAAGAACAGGGTTTGGCTCCGTTATCTTACACAACATGAACGCTGGATGAAAGTCGGTGTCATGGACAGCTAGTACAGTGACCGCAAACTAGCTTGATGCCGAAAATATTAAACTGTGTGGACTTTGACAAAGACTAAGTAGAAATCTGGACCCTGTGGCTAGACCTATGACATTTACAGTAAAAGATAAGATAGCCTAAAGCCCTTTCTGGGCGGGATTAGTTTAACATGGAGACGTGGGGTAAAGAAAATTATTACCACGGATTTTAGTCCCATCCGAACGCGCCACGTCTGTAATCATTACAGATAATATCAGTAAAAATTACGACGACTTTTACCTTCTGTAAAACAGTCCAGAGAAAAAACCTCTGGTAATATTAATCCTGTGTGAACGTAATCCTCTGTAAAAATGTATGTAAATATTTTCGTGTTTTTTGCGTGTTTTTTCGATGACAGACGCCTGAAGAAGCATTCTGTGTTAGTGGACATTCTTCTAATGATTACATAGCACTACGTGGGAGACCAATCAAAAAGGTTGAGAAGACAGCACTTTTCAGAGCCATGAGACTTCTGGTTGTGTTAGGTAGGCCTAATATAAATCCATATTGCTAATCCTGATCATGGGCAATATTTCATATTGGGCTAATCATTAATTATTATTATCCTTTAGCTGATGCTTACAGGAAGCAACGTAGCACGCACATGCCGACAGGGAGGTGACGCCAGGGCGCAAACCAAGTTACCGCTCCCAACTCTGATAGAAATACGGAGATTTCTTGTCCCGTGTGAATCAGACATTTATATTACAGTCATCCTGTGGTAAACTGACATTAGTCCACATCCCAATGTAAAACTAATCCCATCTGAACAGTACTTGAGCCTGTAGGCGACTACCTGACATGCTGTAGTGCAGGATGTATTGTTGACTACAAGGCTGCCCGTTGTGCCTTCACCTTGTCCTTTTAATTTCCTCCACGTTTAACTTGTAAATATGAATTACAATAATTCACATTTACATTAGTGCCAAAAATTCATTACATAATGTTGGTTAGACTTGAAGGCACACATTTAAAATGACATGTGTGCTTTAAATGTGGAGTTGGAGTGTGTGTTTACTGTTGTTTTATTGTTGTAAGGGCAGAAAGTTTATAAAAGGTGTAACAATTAAAATTTCGAGCAAAAATGTTGCCATACGCCAGTTTTAACTGTCTCTATGTCGAACAAAAATAGTTTGAGGATCGCACACAGATATGTCCATCAGCAGATAAAAAGTTTTTAATGAAGCCTTTCAAGCATTTTTTAAGGACAAAGCGCTTTCGGCCGTCTGGCCTTCATCAGTGTGAGGTGAGTGTGATGAAGGCCGGACGGCTGAAAGCGCTTTGTCCTTAAAAAAATGCTTGAAAGGCTTCATTAAAAACTTTTTATCTGCTGATGGACATATCGGGGATCCTCAAACTATTTTTGTTCTTTCTGGATATTTATTTGGACTAAGCACCAGGAGGGTCAGAGCGCAGTGGTGCCTTTGAATAATAACTGTCTCCATGTCCCCATTCAGCACATCTCAGTTTTCTTATTTATTTTCACAACTTCTTGTTGTTTTATTTTATTCTATTTTATTTCGCTGCTGATGGACATACGTGTGTGCGATCCTCAAACTATTTTTGTTCGACATAGAGACAGTTAAAACTGGCGTATGGCAACATTTTTGCTCAAAATTTTAATTGTTACACCTTTCATAAACTTTCTGCCCTTACAACAATAAAACAACAGTAAACACACACTCCAACTCCACATTTAAAGCACACATGTCATTTTTAAATGTGTGCTTTCTAGTCTAACCAACATTATGTAATGAATTTTTGGCACTAATGTAAATATGAATTATTGTAATTCATATTTACAAATTAAACGTGGAGGAAATTAAAAGGACAAGGTGAAGGCACAACAGGCAGCCTTGTAGTCAACAATACATCCTGCACTACAGCATGTCAGGTTGTCACAGGCTCAAGCACTGCTGAGATGGGATTAGTTTTACATCTTGATGTGGACTAATGTCAGTTTACCACAGGATGCCTGTAATATAAATGTCTGATTCACAGGGAACAAGAAATCTACGTATTTCTACCAGTACCAGCACTAGTTTTGTTCTTTCTGGATATTTATTTGGACTATGCACCAGGAGGGTCAGAGCGCAGTGGTGCCTTTGAATGATAATTGTCTCCATGTCCCCCACACTTCTTGTTGTTTTATTTTACTCTATTTTATTTCGTTTTATTTTGTTTTTAATAAGGACAAAATCTGCTTACTATACACTCCTATACAACATTAAATTGTAGCCCAAAATATAGACTGAATAATAACTTATAAGACTTTTGCTCTTTATTCTTTATCGTCTACTTCCTGTTTTGACGGTTTTGTCGACGAGCGCATGCGCAGTGTTTCCTCTCTGCTGTCAGACGTGAACCATCTTGTCCGCTTAACGATCTTTGTCAGGATCAACAGCTGGGTGGATCTCGGACTAAAAGTTGCCTCAATGACATTTTCCACAGTGATGGCAGTTTGACTGTGACACTAGCGAGCTGTTGTACTAACTGTGTGTGTTTTACTCCGCGGCGACATGGATTTTAACGTGAAACGGTTCGCTGCGGACGCCGGTACTTTCCTGAGCCGCGCGGTACAAGTAAGTTTCCCCGTCTAGCTCATGGAAGTTGATGCTAACCAACGTTAGCCGCCAGCTAACAGTCAGTTAGCGTTAGCTCGTATGCTAAAAAGCTAACGCCTCTTATTGTGTTGCTAAGTGGCCTGTTATCATGAGAGAGAAAACTGTGTCCTGTAAAGTCAGCTACACTTCAGAGAGCACTTTGAAAAGTAAAGCAACTTCTTAATATTACAGCCGACACTTAACTCAGTGTAGCCAAATCAAAGCAGGCCTCAGAGAGCATTAAATGAAGCTAACAACATTAGCTTTACAGATAACGTTTACTTTGTCCAGCTTGGCACCTTCCGTTAAACATGCCTCAACCGCTTGCTCTCGCTACTTCAGTGTATCACTCTCCAGGGGACAGTTTGTGTGGACACTTTAACCGGATGTTTTCTCTTTCAGTTCACAGAGGAGAAACTTGGCCAGGCTGAGAAGACAGAGTTGGATGCTCATCTGGAGAACCTCTTGGTCAGAGCTGAGAACACCAAGCAATGGACGGAGAGGATTATGAAGCAGACAGAGGTCTTACTACAGCCAAACCCAAGTAAGATCACTCAGGAGTCTGTGATGGACTGTCACACACACTGCACACACACTGCCCCCCCTGTTAGATCAATGTAGGGGAGTCACCCACAGGTGCTTTACCTGTGAACCCAGCAACTACTCAGTCATGATAATCAGTCGTGAAAGTTTATATCTGATGTACATGAGTCGACAAATCATACAGAAATGTCTGCCAGTAAGAAGGCCAGGGGTCGCACAAAAAATCCTGAGCATCTGTGAGATGTTGTCTGACACACATCAGTAGGTAGGGTGCCTGTGAAGTCTGTAAGCTCAGCTGTGCATCCTCCTCACTTCACACCATGATGCACAACCACAGCAGAGGCACAACAAACACAGACAGACCAGCAGCTGCTCACACTCTTGTGCAACGGTCCCGCGCACTGTAAACTGGATTTGTTCTACTTTTTTCTGTGTATCCATACAACATACCGAGCACACATGTGCCAGCCGTGACTGTCAGTGTCCATCCACGTGATGTGGTAACATTTCCTTCACGGCTGTCATGAAAGCTTCTATTTTAGTTAATAGACGTAAGGCGGGCTGTCCCAGAGTCGCTGCCTATGTTTGGCTCCCCTGCTGTAGTCTTATGACTTTGTAATTAAGTTTTCTCGTTGCGATCTGCAGATGTCCGGCTAGAAGAATTTGTGTACGAGAAACTGGAGAAGAAAGCCCCTACGCGAATGAACAACCATGAGCTGCTGGGCCAGTCCATGATTGAGTCAGGGAATGAGTTTGGCCCTGGCACTGCCTATGGTGAGTGATACACTGAGCTGCCTGACATACTGGGACTTACATGAACATTACCCCCTGCTGTAGTCTGGTTAAAGTTGTCTGTGGCTCATACCAGTGTTATATGTGACTTCTTGCTGCCCCTGTCAACTACAGCACACTGTACACATCCACAGGCCTTTATGTCCTCTGAAGACGGAAGTATTAAGGCCTTTGTTGAGACCTTGGTGCCACATTGTACAGTCTCCTGTCCAGTGTTGAGTTGTGAGTGAAACTGTATTTGTGTTGCTGACCATTACAGGAAATGCTCTGATAAAATGTGGGGAGACAGAGAAGCAGATTGGCGGGGCGGAGCGGGAGTTAATCCAAAGTGCTGCCATCAACTTCCTGACACCTTTCAGAAACTTTCTAGAGGGCGACTTCAAAACCATCCTGGTGAGTTGGACTGCTGGCGGCTGGTCTGGATTCACTTTCACTTTTCACTGAACTTTGCACTTTTATCTTGACCGGACTCTCAGCACTAGTGGCTGTAGAGTATACACAAGTAAAGTGGCTTTCCCTTTCTATTTTACAACCAGGTCAGTTCAAAAGATATTTCACTCTGTATTGTCAGAAATGTTTCACTTGTATTGTTAAGTGAAACATTTCTGAAAAGGCAGTATGTTCAGATTAGGGCTGGGCGATATGGACAAAAAATCGTATCGGTATTTTCTACGAATGTGAATGTGTGTTGTTTTCAGCTGCAAGTCAAAGCCACATTTGTCGACACATCATGCACTTTTATAGAAACAGACTGTGATCAAAATAAAATGCAAAATATACAGCTGCACAACATGGAAATGAAACATTATTTAAAATAAATATCAGGGCTGTATGTTAACTCTTTCCACATAGCACTGGAGCTACAGAGGTTTAAAGGTTTGCAGCACAGGACACTAAACTATAACATGAGTATAAAAGGATCAAGTAGGTCTAAAACCATTGTAGTGTAAAGCAATAAAAAGTCTTTGTTGGGGTAGTAAAAAAACATCATTTGCCATCTGTTGGTCTTTACAAATAATTTAAATATTTTCATTTATTTAGGCTATTAATCTTATTTCTGCACAGAGCATCAACAGAGAGGCAGAGGGAGGGAAGGAGACAGAGACGCTTTGTCTGAGTTATGTATGTCTTGTATATGAAACGTGTATGTTGTTGCTGCATTTTTTAAAACACATCTGTTGCCTGCATCCAGGTACCGTCTCACTGTCATAAAATAAACTACAAATACCAAGAAGAATGGCGACGCAGATCCACCTCACACACAAACTAGCAGCGCTGTATCGCACGTGTTACTTTAATAATCTCAAAGATTGATTTAGCGTGTGCAACATACAGACCGATGTCTCACTGTAGACTAATGAACAGACTGATTAAACAGAGGAGCAGCTCTGTGTCTCTGAGTGTTGATGGAGAACTTGTGAATGAGTGGAGGGGCGGAGCAGTGTGGAGAGATGAAGACTGGTATGCGCTATGTATCCCAACCTGACCCTATATCAGTATAAACGGTGTTGCCTAAATCTATATCTTGCCTGAAAATATATGGTACATAGTCATTGTATCGCCCAGCCCTAGTTCAGATGTGATGTTTGTTTGAATAAAACATAGAAACTGGCCCAAACATTACTGTGACACGATTTCCTTCCACATGTGATCCACTTGTAAGTCGAGCTCAGCAATATGATGCCGACCATGGGGATGAGGTCATTACAGTCGTCACTGTTTGTTTTCTTTGATCTGGTTTTATCAGCCCCATTTGAAGCTGCAGTGAAGTTTTAGTCAATGCAATCATTACACTTCCTGTCATAAGGCTTTTATAGCAGCAGCTACAGCAGGATGGCCTCCTAATGATGTGGACATGCAGATGCTTTGATGCTTTACTGTCCCCTTATGAGTTTTAGATATTGCAGGGAGGAATGGTAAAAGCAGAAGTGTAAACAGTGAAGTGGTTTGATGAGGAAACGTACCTTACCTATTCAGGGCTCAGTTGCTCGGAAGTAATCTGCTCAGATTTTGGCTGTTTGGTTGGATCGAATGTTGAAAATGGGTTGTTCAAAAGAAAAAAGGGACTCTGAAATCGGATTAGCTCATGTAATCCAGTTTTGGCTTTTGATCTGGATTAAACCGTCAGTATATATTGTTCAAGATGTTTTAGGAGAACTGGGAAACTTGTAATCTAGAAAGTCAGGATTATCCTGATCCCAGCAGGAGGGTGGATCCAGGGTGGAGATCGATAACAAAATGTAATAAAAACCTAAACAGGAATAGGCTGAAGTCCCAGGCCTATTTTTTGCCTTTCCTATATTAACCACAGGAAAACCCAGAATATCAACAATACCAAAGAAAGCAAAATAAAAAATAAGAATTCAATACATTATACTCTAAATCATAATCCTCAACTCTTTTACATTCAGCTTCAGATCTTTGGACTCCTGTGGGTTGGAGGTGGGGTGCCAGCACGTCCCACAGATGTTTGATCAGTTTGGGATTTGGGGAATCTGGAGGCCAGTTTACCACCTTAAGCTCTTTTTCACGTCCGGAGCAGTCTTTGTGGCAGGGCTTTGTGCACTGTCCTGCTGGGGGGCCGCTGTCACTGAGCAGTGCGTATTGTGTGTTAGTAAACACAGCCCACTAATCTCATCTGCAAGAAAACTGTGACGGTAAGTAGCATACGATCCTATAAATTCAGTTTTTTGAGAGTTTGCTTGTGTTTTGTCTGCAGAAAGAAAGGAAGCTGCTGCAGGTCAAACGCTTGGATCTGGATGCAGCCAAAACCCGGCTAAAGAAAGCCAGGATGACTGATGCCAGAGCTGCGGTAAGCACACACACACACACACACACACACACACACACACACACACACACACACACACACACACGTCTGTCAGTGCAACACTTTCATGTATTTAGGTCATTATCATGCTGATTAATAAACAGTGATATTGAATTCTGCTTCTCTAAAATAATGAGCCAGTTGTCTTTAAGAGGAAGAGAAGCTGTCTGGGCGTATCCTACCGTCCGTCTGTCTGAAGTCACACAAGTCATGACTGCCACACCAAGTTACACAACATGAAGCCAAACATTTTATCTCTTGTGACTACAGTCACATGAGCAGTTATGGGAAGTTAAGACTTCCTTTTTTTCTGGACAGTTTTCTTGTCATGGCGACTCCTTCTTCTTCTTCTGACATCTGGGCTGAATTCTCTTTTAATTTGTCGAGCTGTGGCTCCACACTTACAGTTATTTTCAGGGGGCACTGGGGTCCTTGAATTTAATAGATGTAGGGGCGCAGAGCAAAACTCAACCACAAAGATTAGAACTAGAACTTGATAATGATTGTGACTCTCTCAAGATGCTCACTGTATGTTGTAAAATGAATATTTACATAGCAGCATAAGATATTAAATGTTGATTTAATATGCATAATATTGCCTGCTGACTTTGGCACACTGTATTCTCCAAAAGATACAAATACTCCAAATACCAAAGGTTGTTATGCTGAACTAAAGGTTGATCTGCATCATTTTATTGATGTGAAATGATTTAAATCTTTACCAGGAGTAGGGATGGGAGATGTGGCCAAAATATTCTGTCATTGTATATTTGATTTTATATCACAGTAATTGTTCTGTAAATTCTATTAAGAAATCGTTTAAAATAATCATATCGTACTTCAACACATTCAATTATTTCCTTCTTTTATTTGGAACTTCCATACAAGCAAATAAAAAACAACTGCCCACATGAGACAACACCTCTCCTACATGTCTGGCCAAATCACGTTACCTTTGAGGCGGCTTTTTTTTTTTTTTCAAGATCATGTGAGAATCCAGATTTGCTTCATAGTCTGCACTGAACAGCACCCGTAGTACAAACAGTATATCCGGGGTTTAAAAAATTTTTTATGGCGAAAACGTAGTTTCTTCCAACACTAGAATTAAGATTCAAGACTCAGAGCGGACCAGTGGAACTTCTAACGAAGTTTCGAAGCTTTGAATTTTTTTGGGTCAGCCCTAAAAAAGAGAAAGCTGTTAGTGGGACAATGGATCGATTTATTGTACGGAGCAAATTACAACAAAGCATCAGAGAAGACGACCTATCATCGAAGGACAAGAGTCAGTAGACAGCATCACGAAAGCTACCTGTCTTATTTTTTGTTATTTTTATTGTCTTACGTTGTGATAAGAGTGATAACACGTTAAAGTCGGTACAGATATAAATACAGGTGTGCCTTGAGATTTTGGCTCGCCCCTTAGGTGTGTCTTTCTTGGGTACAGTGCTATAGATCATGATTATTAGGATCAGTATTAAGTTCGTTACCACGTTGGAGTTTGAGGCTTTTAAACATCATATATACAGTTGAGATGTTTTATGTATGTGCTGATCAAGGCCTTTCTAGTGTTGGAATGTCTTGGTGCAGTTTTGTAGTGAAAAATCAGCATAGTGCTGACCTGTGCATTGTCATCTGCATAGAAATCCTACATGTTATTCTAACCGGCACTTAAGCGATCTGACGTTGCTCAAAGTTGCAGCTTGTCTCTGCAGGCAAGACTGTCTCCCAGTTAACAATGTCTCAACATGATATCTCTAATGGCCTCAGTGTTTATCAACTGAGCCAAGACTCAAGAGCGGAGCGCGATGGATGTGCCAGTTAGAAAGTAGAGGAGACAGATACTGAACTAAGCTGCTGATATTCTAAAACCACTAGAAACAATATCACTAATGAGTGCAGTGTGATGTCAGAGCCTTGGATGGACATTACAACACTGGGCAGCGTCCCAGCGAAGCTGTTTGGCTGCAGTCTTCGGAGCATCCAGAGTAAATGAGTGGCTTTAGAGCACATTTTTCCACCAATGCTTCAAGAAACAATCTGAGACTCAGTGAGCTTCATCTCCATTGCTCTGTAAGGAACTATTATTTGATTCCCATGTTATCCCTGTGGTTAGCAGCAGGGTTGTCTAATAGTGTGTTTAATCTACACAAACATACATGTATCCTGTCAACAATGTCTGAGTGTTTACCCATGAAGAGGAGTGTAACCATAAAAACAGGAGGTGTAAACAGTGGTTAACCCCAGCACCAGGTCTCCTTTAATCTCTGTTGGCAGATGGTGCTCTGTTACGCGGAAACGATGTCACACAGATCACAGGGCGCCCGAGGTGGTTGGGATGTGTGAAAGCTCAGGGATGAGAAACATTTCTGCGCTACCTTCTACAGAGTGTGGTTTCGTTAAAGCATGCCCATTTCTCTCCCTCACACACACACACACACACACAGAGTGTAAGGATGTGTTGCGTTGGCTGCGGCCGTGCAGCAGCTGTAGCTCTAACTACTGTGTCACTGTTTTCACAAACGCAAAGCAGCAGATGTGAGCAGAGGAAGTGACAGAGGTGAGTGGAATGTTGGAGCCATCTTTGAATTGAACACACACACACACACACACACGCACAGCAAACCCCCTGGTAGCAGTGTCAACAGCTGCCGTCTATCCCTCTCCCCATCTCCTCCATGACACACACTGTCGTACCTCATGGAAAACCTTGAATCCTCTAAACCAGTCCTTAAAGATCCAACACAAACGTGCTCTCTGTGGCTCTGATGTGAGCTGCGGAGAGTTCAGGACAGTGAGGCCATTGTCCGCGTCCGTCTCAGCTCCGGACCATATGTTTGTTGGACTTTTTTAGCGAGTCTCAACAAGCCATTGTTCAGCAGGTCTCATATCAAATCCTTTGGCTCAGTATGAGGAAAGGGAAACATTTCCCTCAGGACAGAAACATCACGTGCAGTTGTGTCCTTTCCCCTGTCTCTCCTTGATGTGCCTCTGACTTCCCCCCTCATGTCATTTCACAAGAACATGTACAGATACTGGCATCAGTTTGAGACATGTTCATTCACTCTCATTCTTAAACCATACGTGCTTTGTGTCCTTTGGTATTTAAGGCGTCATCATGTCTCCCTCTCATATGTGTGTGTATGTTGGTGTTATTGTGTAAAAATCAAGTCATTGTTTTGGGTCTTCATCCTCAGGCAGAGCAGGAGCTGAGGATGACCCAGAGTGAGTTTGACCGGCAGGCAGAGATCACCCGACTGCTGCTGGAGGGCGTCAGCAGCACCCATGTATGTAGCCCGCTCAGCCCGCCGCACCCTCACAGGTTCACACACGGTTGTTGAAACACGTGGAAGTTTCACTACAAACAACTCTGACTTGCAGTTTTATTCTCTCACTCTTCAGGCACACCACCTACGCTGCTTGAATGACTTTGTCGAGGCCCAGACTACTTACTACGCACAGTGTTACCAGTACATGGTGGATCTGCAGAAGCAGCTGGGCAGGTGAAACACCACTGACACCTTGTATTCCTTGTGTCCTGAACAGCTCCGCACACTTTGCTCACTTCTTAACTCTGCTATCACACTGCAGTATCTGGCCTTTTTCTGCAGGCAGGTCACAAAACAAGTCATGTGACATACCAGCTCCACTGGAGCAGCTGGGGAGATGAGGGATAAGAGCAGCACTCATCTCAGTATTCTCAGAACCTGTGTTAGTCATTTCAGAAGTAACAGTGTTTATATTCGCTCTTGCTTTCTGATTCTGCCAGTTTCTCTATGAATGGGTAAATAACCGTCTCAGTTTGGGAGTGTTGATGTTGAATAATCTTCTCTTCCTTTTGTGTGATAAAATCAAACTGTTCTAAGTTAATGCAGGGCGGGATAAACTTTTTACCTTTCAGTCAGGCGAACGAATGAAACTCTATCAGCAGGGAGGTCACAGAGAAGCTTTATCTATTCTAACGGAGAGAAATAAACAATTGGACTGGTGAATAATATTCTGTGTCAGTGAGGAACACCCATCTCCCCCTCCTCCACCAGTTTCCCCTCGTCCTTCTCCAACAACAACCAGTCGTCAGTGTCGGGCGGGGCCAGCATCTCGGTGCCCACCATCCCGGTGTCGGCCTCCCTGCCCAGCGTGTCCGCGGGCCGCGACAGCTCGACGGCATCGGGCGGCTTCAATGAACTGCGGAGCTCCAACGGCAGCCGCAAAGCCCGCGTGCTTTACGACTACGATGCCGCCAGCAGCAGCGAGCTGTCCCTGCTGGCTGATGAGGTGAGACTGAAATAATCATTGCGTCATTATTATTTTTGCTTTTTTTAACCTAACATCTTACTTAAAAAAAAGCCTAGTGCGACACTGTGCAGTAGCGGAACATTAGCCACGCCCTTTCCTGGGAAAGCACGGTCTATTCCAAGCATGTGGTTGACTAACAGTGAGCCAGCATTACCTCATTCTTTCTAATACACACATTCAACTTTTTCCACTCTGCTCTTGCTTTTGGGAGCCAACTGCGGCCTGAGCAGGACGTAACCAAGCGTTTCATAAATGTGGAAAACAGTCTGTAAACTTGCTTCATTGTGGACATAGACTTTATTACATCACACACTAACGTCAGCATGTACACTGTGCTGTGCAGGTGATCACAGTCAGCAGCGTCCCAGGCATGGATTCAGACTGGCTGATGGGCGAGCGCGGCACCCAGAAGGGCAAAGTGCCGATCACTTACCTGGAGCTGCTTAACTGAGAGCCTCCTCCTCTTCCTCTTCCTCCTCTGTAACCAGCTGTGATCTCATATTTATATTGTGTCGCAGGGTCAGGCCTCACTTTCTCTTCCATTCACTTGTAGAAAGAGTTGTGTTTCTATGAAAAGGAGTCTCGGTTTTAGCGACTCGAGCTGGAATGAAAACATTTCGAGTGAAGCTGAAGGAAATGGACCCCGATCCCTGGCGCGCTCGTATGCAACTGCAGTACATTTCTAAAAAACAAAAACAAAAAAAAAAAACCCTGCTTCCATGCCTTTTGTGTTTGATGCCATGCGATCTGCAATATGTGCCAGAACATCTCCCAAACTTTATATTGTTTTTTGTTTACAGTATATATATCTCAGATGGTGACCTGAATGCTTTTAATAAGTTTTCTCAAGTAGCGAAACAGCAGACACATTTTTTTAAAAATACAAAAATGCACTTGTTTAAAGTGCAGACTGATGCTGATTATATTAAGTCTTATTTTATAACTGGTAATCTGGTTGCCTAAAATATCTTCTTCTTTTTTTAACATTATCTTAAGTATTGCACGTCAGCTTTATTCACCAGGACGGCGAGTTAAACGATCGTTCCAGTGCGTTTGATCGGTGCAGACGCAGAATTAGAGAAGTTGTAACCTGCTGATAACCAGACAGTTACATCTACTTGCCAGTCATCATTAAGTGCCTATCACGGTTTATCAGCCTTATGAAACCATTTGCCTTTCTCGCAGCTACACCAGCAGTATTGAGACAACTCAGTGTCTTCTCTCAGTGTTGAACCTGAATGCTTTTATTTAAGTTATTGACAATTGGAAACCAGAATTTTGAATTTTTGATGTTTATCATCTCAAGTCTCGGTCGACTTGTTGACTTTGAAGAAAATGCCTTAAAGTAAAACCCTTTACTTTTTTTTTTTTTTTTTTTCTTACATTACTAACGAATGTTTCCCCCAAACCTGCATTTCAATTCTACATTTGAAGAGAAAATCTTGTTACATCCTGGGAGATTTAAGTATATTATTTCATGGCTGCTTTTTGTTTTGTGTGTAACTGACAAGATAGCATCAACTGTAAAATAAATATACAATATGATACATTAAAATAAGGAAAATATCACCTCTCTGTTGTTGGGATTTTATTTATGTGTGTGAGTGCACGTTTTCAGAAGTTGAGCAAAAGGCTGGCCTTGTTGTTGAGTTCATGTGTTTCATGGTGAAACCACAAGAGGGCAGGACAGCAACATGATCAGTCTGTGAAATGAAACTGGCTGCAGTGTTGGTACAAGTGAGGAAATGTTTTGACCGTGTCATTTGGCGGAATCATGTGAGACTGAAACACTTTACCGAATTAGAGAAACTGAACTCTTCACCTGAAACACCCATCCAAGGCTTCCCCAAAGTAAATAGAAAGCTGTTCTTGTTCCATTTTCATACATTGTCTCATTTAAAAGGGAACACTGATGTTTTTTTCCCCAACAGTCAAAAAATCACTAAGTGTGTCTGTCATTAGGTTGTGTAAGTTTTAACACAGTGAAACACATTTTCTTTAATCCTCACCTGAATTTTACCTTGAACAGTGATGCGGCAGATGATAAACTTGGACGTATTAGCTGGAAAACAATGAGATTATAACATGAAACCTCACACTGTCCAAATTCAAAAAGTTAAGTCGTAAATTTGTAAATGAAAATGTTCTACGTGTTTATCTAAGGTTTTGTGTAGATGCCTTACTTCAATAAAAAGAAGCATTAGCACAGTGTAAATGTGCTTCGCCACAAGTAAAAATCCTGCAATGAAAACCTGACTTAAGTAAAAGTACATAAACTTATTTTAATACTTGTGTTAAAATGCATTTAAAGTACCAAAAGTAAAGAACTGAATGTCACATTCACACATAGCTGCTCAGTTGGATTTAGGTCAGGGGGACAAGAGGGTCAGTCAGTGGCATCAGTGCCTTCATCATCCAGGAACTGTACACACTCTGGCCACATACCCTTCTACGGCCCTGTCCAGCTCCCCTGGTATCTCCTCTACGCTGAAACTGTGCTGAGAGACACAGCAAACCGTCTTCGTGCCATCCTGGAGGAGCTGGACTGCCTGTGCAACCTGACTGGGCTGCAGGTACGGCCTCGTGCTACCAGTAGTGACAGTAGTGCACAACACTAGAATCAGTCAGGAAGGATAAGGAGAGAGCAGCTGTCTGTGGACACCACATGTAACACTTGCTTTTGCCTCTCCGTTGCACCTGTTGTCACTTTGAATTGCATCAAAGCAGCTGAAACTGATTCACAATTATTATTAAGTACAGTAGCTGAGTAGGTGTATTTAATTTGAATTGTCAGTGATGCTTGAACACCTTTTGAAAACTGCTACACGAAAAGGATCAAACAGTGACACACACTCAAATACAGTCAAAAAACTACAGGAAACAAACCATTTTCTCCTCAATAGTTCTCAGTGAAGCCAAAGCTTCATAAATGTTCCGTAGAGCTACAATAATGTTGATATAAAAACAGACGCTTTTAGATTTTGACACGGTTAAAGAGTTGCCACAGCGGCGGTGTGACACAGTTCCTGTGAAAGAGGTCAAACGAGTTGAAAAACAGTTCTTGGAAAACAGAAGCACTTTAGCTGAAATCATGCCCACACTGGTCCATGGCTAAATTATTCTGATACTGACGACACCTCTCAATGAAAGCTCACTCTTCTGCTTGTGGACGAATGCTTTTTCTTCATTCACTTTAATGCAAATCCTCATATATCTTCATAATCCTGACACATTCAGAGAGAATGTGGTGAGCTCAGGCGGGGAGTAGATCCTCTCCTGCCTGCTCTTATTTTAGGCTCTCTCCTGACCCTTTCCCCAGTGTCCTCCACAACTCCCACGGGATCTTTACGCTGCAGTGTCGGCAGCTGTTAACCAGAAACATACACATCCCCAGAATATACGAATACGCTGACCCAGTCTGACAGTATTTCTTCATTTGAAGATTTAAAGGGCACAGTTAACCAGCCTTATGTGACCTCACTAGTGAGCGCTCGTCTCTGACCACAGCTTCAGTGAAACATTATTTCTTTGCACTTACATTCTGTCATTAGTCACTTTAAGCAGTTTGAAAGCAGCCACATAATTAAGTGACACTAAAAGCTTCCTGGCTGAACAATCAGTCCAGTGCAAAGCGCCTCGTCCTCCCTTGTTTTAAGAGCAGGAAGGGTTAAGAGGAAGTGGAGTTTTGCAAACTGCCTGTTGACTTCCTGCACATCAGCAGGACAATATTTTCTTTTTCCAGCACGCGCCCATCAACCACTAACCTTTAACCTCAGTAGCCTGTGATACCTTTTAGCGAAAGAGATTTTTTATAGTGTGGTATTAAAAGCTAAAGCAGCCAGACAATTCCCAAAGTGTGTTGCAGGAAAGATATTTAATACAACTGGACACTAAATTTAAACATGAAGACTGAGAAGTCACATATTTGAGGCTAATTGATCCTAATGAAAGCTCAGCTGTGAGCAAAACTTTTCAGCTCTCCAATTCCGAAACTTGACTGACTTGTTCTAATCTTTCACATCTTCATCTCTCTAAAAATAACCCCACCCAGCGAGATAAAGTAAGCCTTAACCAGTTCGCAGATCGGATGAGTGATCCTGAGAAAAAACACTTCCTCTTTCATCGGTCCTATATTTTCTTTCACGCGTTGCACAGAAAATACATGTTGACATCTGCCACTTCAGGCCTCCTTACAGTTCACTCTGTGTGATGTGAGAAACTGCAAAATGTCAGTTTTTTGCAAAGTCTCTTCGGCTCTCTTGAAGACGGCTTTCATGTCGCAGCTACAGAGGATGCTGATACAAAATACTGCTGTGTAAACAACTTCACATCCACATTCCTTTTGACTGCTACAGATAAAGTGTTTGAGTGTGAAATGAGTTTGTTTGGATGTAGCAGAAAGTTTCTGGCAAAGTGAAGCGAGGAGATAAACTGCTGCTTATCTGATGTGTTTGCTGAAGAAGCTGCCTCACACTGTAACAGGTAGACCCCATTTTCACTGTCAAACACATTTTGTCACTACTAAGAGGCCTGTTTAGTTTTTTAGCCATGCTAGCAGCTAGGCTCTATGTCAATGGGACGGTTGGCGATTTAAATACCTGTAACACTAATGATAGTCCCATCAGCCTCAGCTGCAGTTTGTGTGTTGTGTTTAGCACATGTTAGCATGCTAACACGCTACATTAAGATGGTTAAAAACGTATATATGAGACCTAAGTCACATCAAAATGAGGATGTTAGCATTTAGCAGCGGTGGACTCAGGCTGTCTGAGGTTCGGGGGCGTAAAAATAAATAAAAAGGGCACCAGGTGCATGCCGTGGGGAACTAGTGCACAGAAAGATTTCTATAGAAAACATGCTATGGGATGTATGGCAGACTATATAGAACTGCATCGCATTTTTTTAATTTAAAGGCCACTCTAGACGGCCCTTAATGTTTTATCTACCTCAGGAGCATCCAGGAGGGCACTTTTGCCGTTTTTTTTTCTCCAAAATGGGGCCATTACACTCGAAAAATTATGTACTGGTTCAACTTAAAAAATACAGGTAAAACTTTGCATGCATCTTTATAAGTAGTTTCAACTCTGGCATTTTTGAGTAAATCCCTGAAGTCTTTTAAACTAGGACAAACTCAATTTATGATTTGCCTTGACCTAAAAAAAACTTAATTATTAAGTTGAATCAACTTAATATCTATCAAAAAAGTTGTGTTGATATTTAGTGATCAAACGATTCTATTCAATAGTTCAATGGTGTTCATTATGTCTTTAGTTTCTGATAATGACTTTAGTCAAAATATAATAATATTAATGTATAACATAAAATTAGGATATTGAATAGAATAATGACTTTTGTTGTTCTTTTATCTCAGACACGTTAGGCTGATATAGGCTGATTGACAGATCAGCAGACAAAGACGCGTCAAAACCACCAAGTGACACTTCTGAGGAGGGCGGAAGTTTCCGCTGAAACATGTCAAGGTATGTAACATCCTGATATGTCTGAGATAAAGAACAACTTAAGTCATTATTCTATTCAATATCCTAATTTTATGTTATACATTAATATTATTATATTTTGTGCATGTGTATATCTAATAGTTTGTATGTTAAGTATATTATGGTATAATAATAAACAAATAAAAACATTATTTTATTCAAGATGCTCTGACTTTATTATTTTAATTCCATCCTTCCAAAAAAATGTCAAAGCCTCTTAAAATAAGTTGCCAACTGACTAAAACTAATGTAATTTTCTTACGCTGAAAACGTCTTTATTTTAAGTGTTATCCACTAACCCTGTGAATCCAACCAGTCTCACTCTGAAGTGAGAAAAAAGCCGCCCTTTGTGGTTGCCATTTTAGTTTAACAGTGCTCTGCCACATCAGGGGGAAATGCGGGGGGACAAAAAAAATTTTAAGGAAACAAAAGTCTGAGTAGGGTGGGCGGGATAAGAGGAGGTGGATGGGTCCAGCAAACATCGACTTTTACCAGAGAGAGCAGTGTTTGTGTCCCTTAAGATTTTAAAGCCAAACCCTGTTCTTTTGCACTGAACCTAACCACGTAATTTTGTTGCTCAAACCCAACCACGTGTTAGTTGTTAGAGGAAGAAAAACAAACATCAATTTGCGTAGTTGTGCTGACGCAGTGTGTTTATTTAGAAAGAAACTGTATGTAAATGGTGAATTTCCTGTTTAAACAGAAGTGTATTATGAAAGAGGACAATGCATGTAACAGACAGAACTTGACACAGCGTCCCAGAACGTTAACAAACAACACACCCAGGGTACCTTTCACATCGTATCGGGACTTAGAAAGTCCGTGACCAAATATGTGACGAGGTCGGAGGGAGAATGTGTTGGTTGAATTGTTTTATAGGGTGTAAACGTGGTTGTCAGTCTGTGAAGAACTTCAGGATGCTTGTGTAACTATATTGTGTATTGAAGATGACAGCTATCTACTTCTTTTTGAATATGAGTTAATTTCTTTATAAGAGTGTTAATTGACAACAAAAATAAGGCACAATCTTTTCTTTATTCTGCCCTGACGGGTAAAGACAGAACAAAACAGCTGGCTTTGGTCGCCTCAAACTGAGTACGATTACAGGAGCAGTCTCTAGTTTGCCTTGCTCCATTTAACTCAGCCGAGTGCTTCCATTAATATCTACTCCTTCTAGAAGAAAATTTATGATTTCTTACGACTCAAAACAGACACTAACTCATTCTGCAAACCTTTCACATAATTCAGTAATTATTTAAGCTCCACGTTAAGTAAATAATCGTAATGTTTTCCAGGTGCTCGCCTGCCTTGACAACGCAGTATAGACATTTTTTAACCAGTCATTTATTAAACTGGAGCTCTACTCTACTGAGTAAAAAGTACAATTGAATTTAGCAGTAGACCTATGTTGTATACGTAATATAAAGTAGCAGTAATATAAGTCAATTTAAGCGTGATATGAAAGAAGTGCGATAAGTCAGTGACATATTCCCGGCCTAGATTGAAATGCAAACAAATCGGTATTATCTCAGTTTGTTTCTCCAGTTCGACAGTTTAATAGGTTGGATAACAACTTAATTGTGTTGTTTGTACCTTCAAAATGGCACCAGATGAAGCAACTCACGCTAGATGTTTCCCAGAATCATATTTATAAGATATAATTCATAATCAATGGTAGAATTGGTTGTCATGGCACCGCTCAGTGCAACCAGGAATTGAACATTTACAGTCACCCTGACCACTTCTGATATAATATATCTGGATACGCTGTATCTAGATTGTGCATAGATCAAGCTCAAACGTACCACAGTGCTCACCTGCTGTCAGAACGCACCTAAAAAGAACTTCATTTGATCATTTCAGGTCACATTTCACTTCTCCGTTCACATGTGTATTTATCTGTGAGAAACTCTGACCACTACTTACAAGAAAAAAAAAGAAGCCTGTTTCACTTTTGCCACATCACTTGCTCAGAGTTTTGTGGTGTATATTTGGTAATATAGTTCAAGTACGGAGCAAATAACCACAGCCGAATTGTTTTGCAAATTCAAATCAGCCTCCAAGATCGTTGAGCTGTGTGCACGCCACAAACTTAGCTGGGTGGTCCTATCATGCGTATAGTTTGTCTGTGGTCGCGCTTGCTTCAGTGACCACCACTGAATGAGGCTTGTGCAATCACATCAAATGCATTTATACACCATGTTAAGTTTGTCCGCCATGTTGTGCGAGTGCCCCGTGGTTGTCTTCTAACTTTTGACCTAATACAGCTGAGTAATCAAATAAAATTCCTCTTGGTCAACAATCTGTGACCGGATGCAAAGCTCCTTCCGCAAATGATGATTTCTTGACGTCGAGTCTTTCCCAATGTGATCGGACTCTTGAGCCATTTCATCAGAAGCATTTTCTCGCTCCAGGTCAGCCTTTTGGGTTGACATCTTTATTTTATATCGCCTGCTGTTTCCTATTAGAAACTGAAAACCTCAATTTTCACCCTTAGCGCAGTAGCTACCGGCACTCTTTCTTCTCTCTCTTTCTTTTGGTTTCAAGTTGCTTCAAAATGAACCCAGAAGTACAGGATGAGGTATTTTCCACACTGCTTATTAATGAATTGATGGTGATTAAAGATATTCAAATAGAAACCTTGAAGTCACAAACCTGTTTCTCTATCTCTAATCAGCTCCTGCCTGAGTTCCACGTACATGCTCATCACTGATCCTCCCTGCTCTGCAGATGAACACCAGAAAACATGTTTTGACTCTCTGACTGACTGATAACCTAATGTCCTCAAAGATGGGTAAAAAATTAAAGTGTTTCTAGGCTTTGACACAGCTTCGCTTCGGTTTCTCTTTTTATGTTCCAACCACCATGACCCTGAGCATCACCACAGCGGTATTCTGGTTACTTTCTGGTTAGGCCTCCAGCACACTACACAGCTACACATTGATCTACCAGCCTTCCTACTCCTGAGTAACTACCCACATACACACAAAGGTAGAGAAATGCTTTGCTGTTCCCCTCCGTGCTCGATGATGCTGTTGCTTTGCAATGTTTATGATAATATCTGTAAAAAAAAAAATGCTTAAACTTAACAGTGTTTTATTGCATTGCTGCCGAGTGCACGGCAGAATAGATGAGCAAGTATCAATAGAAAGGTCCAAACCAGCTCCTCAGGAGCATTGACACACTGGAATTTGATGTCTATGCTGCATCTGTGCTTCTCTGATGGGAAGGAAACCTCAGAGCCCTCCTCTCTGAGATACAGAACTGGGCAGTTGCTGCACATCTTAGCAAAACAGGAAATTTCATGTTTCCTCTGCTGCTTATAGCAACAGCTTGCATCGAACTACTTCTGCATATGTTCACACACACACACGCACACACACACACACACACACACCCACACATACCAAGTCCCACAAGACTGCAGCCACATTTTTACATCAGGTTATCAGGATTGTTGTCTGGTTTTTAACCGCACTTCACTTCATCGTCAACACTTACAGTGACTTTATTTCCAACACACATTCAGTTACATTTCTCAACAGTATACGGTACACAGTGTGGTTTTGGGTTTTATAAAGTATCAGTAAGATGTCGGCTTCAAGCACTTCTTTTTGATTGACTTTTGTATTATTGTGGGCTTAAATGTGAGGAGAACAATAACCGAAATACCCATGAATGAAAGACAGATGGGTAAAAAAAGCAGAATGTACCAGAGTACAGATTCCCCGCCCTTCTCCAAACACAAAAATGACTGAGAGCGCTCTATTCTGTGCGCCACCTGGATGAGGTCCTCACACTCGATGTCTGATTGTCCGACTATATTGATTGTCTTTGTTGATTCAAATGTCCTGAACCACTCGGTTTGGCAGCAGTTGAACGGATTTCCTGTGAGGAAGACAGTGTGCAGTTTCGGGGCTAATGCGTTGGCGTGACCTGAGGGAATAGTGGACAGTCTGTTGCCCCTCAAATCCAGCACTTTCAGTTCAAGTTTTAGAAGTGAAGGGGGGAGGTGGGTAAGAAAGTTCTGTGAAATGTTTAAATACTTCAAATTTTGGAAATGGGAGAAGTCAAAGTCTTGTATGTGAGTGTTTCCTAAACCGAGATGCTGTAACGTTCTGCTGAGACTTTGTATTGATTCATCGACGATGAGTCCAGGGTTGTCGGACAGTTCCAAGTGCGTTAAAGACAACCCAGCAAATGCAGACGATGGAAGTCTTTGAAGGTTGCATCCCTTAAGATAAAGCTGCGTTAGAGATACAATGTTTTTCCAATCTGCGCAACCAGAGCTAGTGTCTGTACTGGTTTCAGCCTCCTCAGCAGGACAAATGTCAATGATGTTATAACTGAGATCCGCTGACCTGATGCTTGGCAACGAGGAAAAAAATCCCAAGGGTAACTCCTCGAGAGCGTTAAGGCTAAGGTTAAGGTACGTCAGATTACCAAGAGCGATCAGCGTACCCCTGTCTGCTACAATCTGGTTCAGCCTGTTGTTGCTAATGTCCAACTCATACAAGCTGCCAGGGAACTGCTCCGATGTGAGATTTAAGGTTTCCAGACAGTTTGTGCACATTTGAAGTCTGGACAGGACAGGCATTTTCTGGATGAATCCTTGAGGAAAATACTCCACCTGGTTTCCTCTTAGATCCAGAATCTCCAAAGAGGAGATGTCACCGTGAAGGCTGTCGTCCCACAGCTGAGCCGTCACGTTGCCTGCGTACTTCTTCATATTGTAGAACTCAACAGTTTTAGTCGAGTTCGGGTATGTGTTGCTGTCTGCCAAGTGTTCGTAAAAGCTAATGCTGTTGTGGGACAGGTAAAGATTGCGCAAGTGGTTGTCATTAGGCAGGAAAGGGAAGAAAAGCAGTTTGTTATGTGATAGATCAAGTGTCTCTAGCTGGAAAGTGTCGTTAAGGTCTGGCCTGGAGATGAACCACTCAATGTAGTTGTGGCTGGCGTTGAGGACCACAAGCTGGGCCATGTGGAAGTCTGTTAGGCAAAGCAGAGAGTTGAAGGCCAAGTTTAGTCTCTGGAGCTTGGGGTTGCTGTCGAAGGCACCATCGATCTCATACATGCTGTTTCTCTGTAGGTCAAGCTCTTTGAGTTGGTGAAGATCCCTGAACGACGTCTCGTCTAGTCTCATCAAGAAGTTTCCAGAGAGATTAAGGTACTCCAGGGAGGTCAGATTTTGGAGAAGAGTGGCGGCCATTTCGTCAGTGAGCTCATTCTCAGAGAGATCCAGAGCTCTGAGCCTGGGCAGAGTCCTGAGCGCGAGGCTGGTTTCTTGGTAGCCAATATGAAGATTGTTATTTGCCAAATTAAGGCTTTCTATCAACTTTGAGTCGTGAAAAGTGTTTGGTTCTAACTTCACCAAACCATTACATGCTAAGCTCAGGGTGGTTAGTGCAGGGTAACGGAGGAGAGAGCTGTTCTGTAGTGTTTGAATGTGATTGTAGTTGAGATGAAGCTCCTCTAGGCTGTCTGGCAGTCCTGCAGGCACAAAGGAAAGCTTGCCATCGTTGCAGAAAGCCGTTCTTTGTATCTGCGGAGAAAAGGAGAGCACATACTTTTAAGTTTGTGTGTTTGTGTATTGAATGTGTCTTTGCGGGAGAGAATGGTTTGCCCTTTTTAGACATTATACACACTTCAGGCACAAAAATCACAAGGTTGAATCTTCTGTGTGTGTGTTTTATTAGCTAGCTTTCTTTTGGGAATGACTGTGTAACCTCTCGTATCACTGTATCGAGCATCAGAAATTTGTCATGGGCCTATTTTTAGTTTATGGCCACACTTGCAACACGGCTCAAGAGATGTCAGTCTGTCAGTCAGTGGGTCCACCACTTTGGTCCAGAGTAAAATAAAAAGGTTGGATGGATTGCAGTGGAATTAGCTATATATACTCAAGGTCCCTAGAGGATGAATGAGGTGACTTCAGTGCCCAATACTTTCCTTTATGACTAAATACCTGCTAAACTAATGGCATTCCCCTCAGATTCAGTTGACACTTTAGTGTTGATTATCATTAGGCTAAACAAAGATGGTGAATGGTAGATATTCCCTTCTAAACATTAGCATGTTAGGATTGTTACTGTGAGCATTTTAGCATGTTAGCATTTAGCTTCACAGAGCTGTCAGCATGGCTATAGACTCTTGATGTGTTCACTTTGAATACAGACGTGTTTTTTGGAGGCAAATATTCTCCCGTAGGAAGGCAGCTAACAGTTAACTTGGTTCATAGTAAAGCAGGCATAAAACCGATTCAAGTGAACATGGTAAACACAGACGTTCTGTGCTCTGAGCCAGCGTGAGCCGAGATGAAAGCACTCTTTAATTTTCATATTGTCCACTGCAGTGCATAAATACTTCACTTCTTTCAATTGTAACCTTTCACATTCAATTTTGTTAAGTAGCAACTCAACAAAATACCTTACTTAAATCCCAAATAGGCTACATATTACCAGAACTACCTGACATTGAGTCATAAAGCTCCGGGTCACAAAATGACAACAATGACTTTGTCCTTTATTTCTCATTCTTAGTAACACCAAAAGAATCTCAACTAGGTCTCGACATCAGCTGATAGGCTTTCGGGACACAGTGCGAGTTGAACAAATGTTCCCTCGGGCAGACGATACTGGTTAATTAAGACTTATATATAGTATGTGTTTTTATGTTTTCATGGTGTATGCTTGTCATTTCTTCTGGACTATTATGTGAGGCAGCAATACTTGTGCAGCACTCGAGTCCAAGACAAATTTCCCTATGGTGTCAATATACTTTCACAAGTATAACGTATCATAACCAATTTTGTTTTCTCACGTATTTCTTTGTAGATTGTGTAGGGCAGGCTACCACTTTCCAATACAGCATCCTTTATAAAGGTTTTGTTAGTTGGAAAAACTGTCTTTATTAGTATTTAGTAAATGACTAATTACTGATTAATATATCAATAATAAGTGTGTGGGTTGCCTGGTTGTTGAAAACTTTTTAACTAGCTACTTAATTCATCAGAAATACTGTTGCTTGCATCCAGTTATCTTATTGGAAAAAATCAGCCTCCAGACTGAACCCAAATGATTAAGAGCTGATTAAATCTCACACATTCAGAGCTCATGACTTTTTAGAGAGTGAGCAAGTCAATGATAAAGGGTACTTCCACTGCAACAGGCAAAGAAATCCACTATTGTATATGTGAAATTGTGTTGTGAAGCGATAAACCCCACTGTATAGACAATATTGTTTATTAGAAAGTGGATAGTTTTAGCGTGAAAATGACTTATAATTCAAATATTCAATGAAGTGGCGAACCAACTTTGATGGATTATGGATAACCCACTCAGTGTTTCCCAGCCCACAAAAGAAAATTTTTAATCTCAGTCACAGTGTTGTGTTTACAGAAGATCTGATATGCACTGAACGCAGCTTCAGAGTAAATGAGTGTTGTCATGGTGCCTTAAAAAAACAAACAAATGTGTATCTTTTATCAAAGTTATACGTGTGAGTTGGTCCAGCAGAAGGCAGTTATCTCCGTCTGCTATAAGATTAACACAAAGTGCAGTGTTTTCTTCAGAATAACAGAAACTGTTTTGCCCTTTACATCAGATACTCCCTCTGACAGCTCAGTTTATTTCAAGATGTGCTTTTAATAAGTAAGGCTGAGACAAAACAGACGTCTTACCAGCTGGCATCGGCTGTGCTGTGGATGACTCGAGCCTGGCGTCAGGATTCCCCACATGGGTAACAAGCACAGCAGGATGGGAGTGAGTCCGTTGACTGGCATCTTAACATCCTCACTGTTGACAGGGTGATAAAAGGGTGCTGATTGAGCCAATGGGCATGTGCTGACCATGGATGATTCAGTGTACTGAATGCAAGCGTTGACCTCGCTCTTCCTCAGTTTAAAACATAGTCATTGTGATTTCCTGATAATATGGCAGCATGACATTTTGAAATTTTGTCTTAAAATGCACATTTGTGCTTTAGGCATGCAGCAGGCAGGAAATCAATCTGTCCACTCTAAACTGGATTAGCAGACGAGCGAGGCGACAGCTTGGCGTTAAAGTGCTAAAGCAGAATAGAGGTCATGGATGTAGACAGTCATGTCAAAACCATAGTTATAGATTTTTGGGGGGTGGTGGGGGAGGGGAACGCAGCGGACGTGTCATCCTCAATATCTAGAACATGAAAGTTGCAGAGGAGTTTTATTTTGACAAAATTAAATACATTTACAGTGTTTAGAAATTCACCCGAATGCAGGAAATTAAGTGTCTTTCTTAATTTTTAGTCATAACTCTTCTTATAGTTATAAATATTGCAATATGTGTGTCTTGTTCATGTGTCTCTCAATATAGTATAATATAATAATAATATAATCCTCACATTATTCATGTCCGTAGCATGTAATCTGCGTTTTCTGTTGTGACCCTACGCAATGATAGAACTCAGTGGTTGTTGGTGGAGTTAAATAACATATATGACATGGTGTTCTTCCTATGAGCAGCAGCTGGACAGTTTAAAGAAATTTCCCATATTTCAAGCCAAACCACTGCGTGACGCACACTGAATATGACCTTCTGTTCCCTTTTGGCGGAGACGCATTTTAATCTTTGCATTTCAGTGGACGTGTGCGTTGTTTTGTGGGCGTCATTAAAACCCCTCACTGTTTTTCACACGACATCTTTTTTTATATAATAACATTTTCTCACTTTTTATTCACTTTATTGTTGTTTAAGTGTTTAAATAAATGGAGCATCCTCACCAATCTACTGACAGTACTTTGTAAACTTTATAAATTGTCCTGAGCGAGGGTCAGCCACTGGAGAAAAGACATTTTTTGGAGTGTTACCGGCGTGATAGTATAATATAAACATGCTTACATTGGCTATGGATTGCACAGAATTACAGCATATCATCCATCCATCATAATAATGATAAAATATGTGACATGTTATTTTAACACATAAACTGAAACTGAAAATCTGCATTAAATTGAGAAGACATTTGTTTATTTAAACATATTTAAACTCCATAACTCAAGGAGCATTTCTCACACTACCAACAAATTTGGAAACATTAATAATGACTCTATGCAACACTGATAAATATGTTGAAAACTGTTGTTTCATGCTGATGTTTGCTCTAACAAGACTCTTTATGACTGATCCGACATGGCACTAGCAGGATTTCTAGTTTGCACAGCAGCAGGTGATCAATAAGATACCTCCTTCATACACCAAAGACAAAATATGTTTGAATTCAAA
This sequence comes from Epinephelus cyanopodus, assembly GCA_026686955.1. Classification (NCBI taxonomy): domain Eukaryota; kingdom Metazoa; phylum Chordata; class Actinopteri; order Perciformes; family Serranidae; genus Epinephelus; species Epinephelus cyanopodus. The sequence goes on from CM048935.1 coordinate 9,364,201, forward strand.
GGCAAAGCATGCAGTTTGCGTCTCTTAGCAGTTGTTGCATTAGTGCATACTGCAGTACTAGATTAGTGCACAGTGCATTTACTTACTCTGGTGGTTAGGTGTGGATTTCCCAAGCCACTGACGGTTGATCCCCTGACCATATCGCTAGTTGACTCGCTGTTGCAGTGTGTGTTCTCGTGTGTGAGGTTCAGCTGCCTTCCTCTGCTCTGACTGAAGCACCGCTGCCTCTTTTTACTATTCACGGAAGCAGGCAAGCAACGGAAACCAAAGTCACATGGACAAGCTGCAATCAGAAAGAGGTTCTCAAGCCCGGGGCCACAGGAAGGCGAGTGCAGGCTCAACAGCTCTCAGCCAGCTAAGCACATGTTTAATCTTTTTTTTTTTTTTTCTTCACCCCCGTCACACAAACACGGTGACAGTAGTGATGTTGTGCAGGCAACTAAGGTTGGTAGCACAACTGCAACCACAAAAACCTAACGAGAGCACACCCTTAACACTCTCGGCTTGCTCTGATCAGCCAAGCTCCAAGAGAGGAAACCACGCAACACACACCCTTCCTGCCTGATATTCGGCCTGTTACTGCAACAGCTATTACAAAACACACATACAGTCAGGTGTCTGAATGTGAAGCAGTGTATTGAAGGATCACAATTCCACATAACTCAGAGCAAGATGACTGACAGATAACACTGCAGCATACTCTGAGTAGTGGAGCAGTCCTCTCACGCTTTACTTTCAACACTTCTTTGTTTGCAGCATGGCTACTTCAAGCAACATGTACCCTCCCTAAACACTGCATGGGTCTTTAAGTCCAGCTATTAATTGCACCAGCTCTCTTTTGTTTCTTTGACTTTATTAACTCCACTTCTAACTTGCTTCTACTCAGCAGTCACCCATGGGTGAGAGAATAGGGAATTGGGAATCAGGAAGTGATGATGCCGTCCTTAAAGAGTTGATTTGTTAGTGATTCCTTCCTGTTTTCACACAGGACATCTTTAGCTCTCACTTCTGACTCTGTTGTAAGTTTGGGTGGCAACAAGATTTTCCAATCCATGACTCCCATGTCAGGGAATGACGCTCTGCACACAAAACGTATCAACTGGTTACACAAAGTGAAGAATAAACTGTTTGTAAGCTCATATACAGCAAATTGTTCTGAGACGTAGTAGTATTGCAAACATGAGGCTCACCGTGGGCCGCCTGGAAAATCTGCATACTGAGTTTTAAACACACATGCGTTTCGTACTCGTCAGTGGTGTCAGCGCCATGGCAGAACAGTGGCAACTTCAAAAATAAGGACCTGCAGTTCCTCGAATGGCAACACGAGGCTCCAACAGCAAGTGACTCATCATAGACCCCCGTGTTAAAATAGCCAACTTTATAGTAGAAAAAAACCCTGTTTACAGCCTGGTACAAAACACGGATAGATAATGTAACCACGGCCAACACATTCTCACTCATTGTCTTGTCACATATCGACTTTTCGTCATGGACTTTCCACGTCCAGATACAACGTGCAAGGTTACCCTGGGTGTGTTGGTTGTTGACATCCTGGGACGCCGTGTCAAGTTCTGCCTGTTACATGCATTGTCTTCTTTCAAAATACACTTCTGTTTTCACTGGAAATGTACAGTTTGCATACAGTCTCTTTCAAAATAAAAAACTGTGTGTTTCGCAAATTGACGAAACACACAAGGTTGGGTTTAGGCAACAAAATAAGTGGGTAGATTTAGGAACAAACACAGGGTTTGGCTTTAGAATCTTACCACACCCCTTGTCCTGCCGTGTTTCCCCCTGATGCCGCCAAGCATCATTAAACTATAACAGGACACCTTTTTTGTTGGTTTCTATCACCGCAAGTCACTGCCCAAGCGCCAGATTTCGGCGACTTCGAAGTGAGACCAGGCACCCATGGAATAACCCCAGATTCACAGAGTATAGGCGCAGCTGTCAGTATTTCAGTGTTTTTTCCAAGTTAATTAAATGTAATTATAATGTTGTGGTCACCTGAAAAAGTCTTGTCCAGTGTTTGGTTGTACTAAAAGACCCTCCAAGATGTCGGAGGTTCAGTTTTTCTAAGTGGGTGACTTTTTATTTGCATGGTTTTAAGTCTGTTTTTTGCTATACAAAATTAGCATTAGCATAAGTATTATCACAGTCAGACCATCTGTTAGGACAGATGGGTAGGGGAGAACATTTTCAAAAGTGGGTGTGGGGGTTGGGGTGTTGGGTGGTGAAATCACTATAAAAAATACATTTATTCATCAAGTAAATACATGTCACTTGTACTGTCTTTGATAAGAGTCAGTAATTTAAGGGTCAGCCAAAGACCTTTTCACTGGCCCCCCCTTTGTCTTGGCCCGGGCCCATCTGTACCCTTTGACCACCCCTGACCGCGGGTCTGATCACAGTTAAAACATGTGCTAAGTAAGCTAGCAACTAGCGATACGGTTAGCTCCACCCTCTCATCCAAATATTTTAACTTCTGGCTTCAAAAAACCAAGACGGCGACCAAAATGCGAAACTCAAGGCTTTAGAATGACAGTCCACAAACCAGTGGGTGACATCACCAAGGCTACGTTCACCAACTCAAACGTGCCAAGCAGGGACCTCAGTGTCTGTGGTTTGTGGCTGGTTGGGGACAGTTGTTGCATGTATGTCATCTGTCGACTGAAATTTTGACCTCTTGTCGTGCTGTGGAGCATTTTTTGGTGTTGCACACTGTGAGAGAAAGTTTCAGTTCTGGTATAAGCTGTCTTTTGTGACCTTGTTCTTATGGTCACCCTGAACTCAGCAGCTGAGAGACAAACCCTGATGCTCTCTCCAACTCATATTTTGATTAATGACCACACCAGACTTCTGTTTGTCCACTTTAATGTCACACTATTAATAATTTCTTCAACAGTGGGGCATCACAAATACGACCAGTATTCTGGGTGAGTAAACTTTTCATTTTTATCTTGTTCTTTTATTTCTGATTGAAGATTTGATCATTTTGAGCCTCTGAATTACTGTTCAGGGTGATCTGGTAATGAGAGTGATGCATTAAAGGCACATGTGAGTATGTTTTGCCTTAAATATTTTGTTGAAGATGTGAGTTTGTACGACTTGATTAAATCACACAAAAATTCCCTTGTAGTATTACCAGAGAGTTCGAAGAGCTGCTGGCAGTGAAAATACAGTCAAAGAGTTTCATTTAGCATCTGGTGTCCAAAAGTCAATACACACAATACAAATAGCAGCTGTGGTGTCTGGTTTTGTTGTCTGGTATAAACAGTATAATTCCAGTATGATTTCACCAGTAAGTATTGGGTTTAGATGGATGTCCAATAACAATTAGATTGTGTGGACGAACCAGTTCCAATCATCTCTCTCGAGGTCTGATCTCTTCAAAGTGAGGTTACTGTTTTTGAAATAATCTTATTACAGGAGAAGAGTCGAACCACCCCACAGTGGAAATGGATTGATTTTGTGGAAAGTGAGGAGTTTCAAGATATAAACCAAGATGAAAGCACTAAGAAAAAGATGTTAGACGGTAAGACACTGGTGCAGGAGTGTTCTTCGGTTCAGGGGTGTTACCATACATCGATCTGGATCAATGATGATCCAGTATCATGGATGCAAAGTGAAAACACAGACACATATCGTCATCTTGAAGATGCGCCTTTATTTTGAAATACCCAGGGCACATCTATGTCACAGGTTTTATCCAAGCATATGCTCTTCCTAAACACTCAAACAGTGCTAGCGGCTCAGGCAGATGATGGGAAGCAGCCAAGAAAAAGGCAGTAAGGATATTTACTGATCCGGTCTCACATTGATTGAAGGCCTCTGAACTGAATCGATCCGAAATCGTCATGTCAATCAGACTTTGTGATATCAGCAAATATCATATCGTCCAAAGATTGAACATACAGAAAGTGTATTGCAGGTTGCAAAACACAAGGTGCACTGCCTTTTTATTGTTGCCAGGCAACCACCCCATCACCTCCATGCTGTAATAGTAATATACAATGAGCATTGTTAGAGGGAGCCTGAGAGTCAAGATTTTTACCGCCAACGAGTGCTTCTCTGCAATTGTGCATATGGTAAATACTTGAAGTTTTGTGTACGATCTACCGTTTATAAAGTTATTTCACAGTAATTGGTATGTAGCTCCTAAAATGTTGAGGCAGACGGCACTTGCTGTAGCTCTGGTTGAGGGTGAGAGGCCGTTTACCACAAGGAAACTTACTACCTTCAAATGCAGCACAATGATGGGTAATGTTACATCAAAGACTAGGACAAGGCTTGAGAACAGGGTCTAGGTAGACAGCTAAAAGTTCAACCTCGACATAAGTTTCACACTCTTTCACTGAGTGACAGGTGGTGGTAACATGCTGCAAAACACAGCACAAACAGAAACACCATTAATTCTCACCCACGCTGCACGAATGATGAAATTTAAAAACCTTTTAAGCAGCTAAATCACCGTAAATCCCTCATGTTACACCTCAGGTTGTTTCTTGACTTGTTGATAACAAACAAATTCACTGTGGAGATACAGTGCTTCATATTTCAGCTGTATAAGTGACCCGTTCTCCAGCGTTACCCCAGCGAGATCACTGTTAGTGGCTTTGGGTGTAACTTCACACGTTTGACATAGCTGTATAAATCATCAAGTTCACTTCCAGTTGTAGCTCAGCACACACTGTCGCTTGTGTTATTCTTATTCTCTGATGGATGGAAACCAGCTCACACACTGGACTTGTGGTGACAACATGTGCGGGCACGAGTGTGGAATCTATTTATCTGTTAGTTTCAGGACATATTAAGACACGCTGCTGTATGAAAATTGGCAGCCTATTTTTGAAAGCTGAGGAGGTGATGTGGCAGTTGGGGTGTAAAGTCCCATGGGTGAAGGGGGATGTGGGCATTCACACCTTGTAGTATAAAAGAAACACTACAGCAGTGAACGCTAACACTTCGAAATATGAAGATACAAGAATATTGAGGGTTGTCAGTGTCTCAAGTTAATTTTTTTGCTATGTCTTTACCTCTATTCTCAACAGTAGTCTCTACAGCAGATCATTTCTATCTTCCCTCTAATATCTTTCCAGCATACATAATTTGTTTTAAATATTTCAAGCTGTTGTTTAACCACAAATTTCACTTCACTGCTGAAGGTTAATGATAGATTTACAGAAACCTGCTTGATTCATGGTAAAAAGTGAGATAAAGATGCTTTGAGATATTTGCAAGCACAAGAGGATTACTGCACCCTTGTGGAAACAGGATATATTGCACATTTAAAACTAGGACTGCAAGTGTAGCCATGAGATCATAGTCATTTCAGAGGATGGTATTAAAAAGATGTGTTCTTGTCATATAAAATTACAGATAAAAAATTAAGCAGTGGATTGTCCCTTCTGGGTTGGGAGAGAGTTACTGCCTCAAGCAAAGGAGTAAAAGTATCTCGGGGTCTTGTTCACGAATGAGGTGAGAATGGAGCGTGAGATGGATCGGTGGATGGTGCGGCCTCTGTAGTGATGCGGGCACTGCAGCGGACCGAAGCTTTCGACTGACTGGTCCATCTACGTACCAACCCTCACCTATGGTCATGAGCTTTGTGTAGTGACTGAAAGAATGAGATCGGGGACAAAGGGGTCAGGTTGAGGTGGTTCGGGCAGATGATCAGGATGCGTTCTGGGCACCTCTTGTTAGAGGTGTTCTGGGTACGTCCCACTGGTAGGAGGCCCCGGGGCAGACCCAGAACATGCAGGAGGGATTACATATCTAATCTGGCCTGGGAACACCTTGGGGTCCCCAGGAGGAGCTGGAAAGTGTTGCTGGAGAGAGGGATGTCTGGGGTGCTTTGCTTGGCCTGCTGCCCCCACGACCAGGCCTGGATAAGCAGATGAGGACGAGGAATTTCAGATAATACCCAGCCATGGTGTCTGTAATTAGAGGTGCCAAACTCCGTATTTACTTTGTTAGATAGGTACGCAAGTCAACAGAGTCTGCAGCCAGGAGGAGAGGAAGAGTGACAGACAGGCAGTTAAAGTGTTTAGGATGACATTGACAGTCTGGCTGACAGACATTCGGGGTCAGAACAGGACAGAGTGACAGGAAACCAGAGAGACTGCTCTGCATCAGGAGACGCTCACACTCCGGGAGATTCAAAGTGAAAGGGACAAACAGACATACCACAGCAGCCAAGCTCTCAGCATTGGCAGCACAAATTCAATCAATCATTTATTGAGGTGGTAATCCTGCGAGAACACCGCTGCAGAACAGTACGTCCACTTCTTTGATGTCTTTTCCTTTTATATCCTGTTGATGAAGGTTGAGCGTCTGTGGGTGGCGGTGGTGCACATTTAATCCACATTTATGAGTCATAATGATTTGGCTCTGTTTTCATTTCAAAACAAAGTGTTGCATGAAATCTCTTCCTGTGCACTGGGGGATTCTTCGCAGAACAGACGTACCAGACGTTCAGCGTGTACAACAGTAAGAGAAAAAAAAGCTGATTTATGTGAATATACAAAACATTGAATCTCTGTTGCACTACTTTTATAAAACATTCACATGAAGGCTGAGCTGAATGTGTTGTCTGAATCCTCGGTGTCAGAGGTGTTGGTTCAGATTATTTTTAGGCCATACTTTGTAAAGGAAATGTCCTGATGCAACCTTTCAGTCAGTCTTGTTCCTGACTTTTGGCATATATTGTTATCATTTTGGAAGCCTTTTCCTGTAATTGTACACAGTTTTGTAGCATTCATGATCCTCCAGCAGCAGTTCAGGCAGCGATAATCAAGCCTCTCACTCACTCATTCAAATGCTGATAGTCAGATCAAAGCTGTTAGACATTGCTAATTGGTATTTAATTCAGTGTGACTCACTGCTGTTTCTGGCCTCGTGATCTACTCGCGATAAACAGGACTGTGAGTCACAGCTATGCCAGCTGTGAGGTTGGATGTAGGCACAAGGTCACAGTGACATGACATGCTGATGCTCAGCAGGTATAATGTTTACCATGTTCGCCATCTATTGGTCAGCGTGCTGACAGCTGCTATTAAGCGCTTAACACAAAGTACAGCTGAGGCTGATGGGAATGGCAGAGGTTTTGAAAGTATTTAGTCATAAACCAACGTGTTGGGAACATTTTGACGTGATGGTGGTGTCATGGGGTCACATCTGTACCAAGGGTCATGGAAATCTTTTCAACAATTGTCATATATTTTGCTGAAAAGTAAAAATTTTAACCTCATGATGGCGCCAGCAGAAATGTCAGGGGATCACCAAAGTTGCTACTCCTTTAGCCACGCTGCTAAAAGTGTGCATTTACAGTTGACTACAATCAAACTTGTGCACAACAAAAACAGAGAAACTCAGATTACAAAACACATGGAGGAAGTATGACTTCATTCTCTGCTCAGGACGCCTTCACTGCACTGTATCTTTACATAGCAAAAAGCCGCAGCTTCATTAATGTTCTTAATATCATGTACAGAACCTTTGAAAACACGTAGAGGCTAATATGTGGTAGACCAGGTTACTATCTCTTGATTCAAAATGACTGCAGAGTCAAACCTTATGTGTAGCCTTTTAACTTCCTGTTCTCTAATTTCGAAAATAGAAATGCCATCAGTCACAGAGTTCTTTTATTGTGCCCCTTAATAGCTGGTGTTTCAAGCCAGAACTGAAATATGCTTCCATTTCTACACTTTTATTGATCCAGAAAGAGATGACTGCTGAGCACCGATTCTTTTTAAGTAGTACAGCTCTGATCCTGATGTAGTGAATACACACAGCTCAGCTATTTAAAGCTGAAAGGAAAGCCTTGATTAGCTTTTCATGCATAGTCACTTTATGTGGAGTACACTATGAACTGTGTATGTTATTGTTCACTTCATTAAAAATAACAGTTTATATAGTGTGTGGTTAATCTTGTATTTTGGATGCGTCTTCTGCGTTCTTTACTTTCTACGCAGACCAATAACTTACAACAGTTACTGCCGTTATAACATGTATCATATTGCAGTCCTGTGACATAACACGTACTGGATCTCACAAACTAAGAAAAAAAAGCCTGTTTACAACCTGAGGAACCATTTATACGTCAGCTCATGTTCATCCATCCGTTTTCATTTGCTTCTCTGGGCCACGTCGTGGGAGCAGCAGGCCAAGCAAAGCACCCCAGACGTCCCTCTCCCCAGCAACACTTTCCAGCTCTTCCTGGGGGACCCCAAGGTGTTCCCAGGCCAGATGAGATATGTAATCCCTCCAGCTTGTTGTGGGTCTGCCTCAGAGCCTCCTACCAGTGGGACGTGCCTGGAACACCTCTAACAAGATTCCAATCAGATGCCCGAAAGGTGCAGCGGCTCTACTCCGAGCTACCTTTGGATGTCTGAGTTTCTCACCCTATCTCTAAGGCTGAGCCCAGACACCCCACAGAGGAAACTCATTTTGGCCACTTGTATCTGTGATCTCATTCTTTCAGTCACTACCCAGAGGTCAAGACCATAGGTGAGGGTTGGGACGTAGATGGTCCAGTAAATCGAAAGCTTCACCTTCTGGCTCAGCTCCCTCTTCACCACAATGGTCCAGTGCAGTCCTTGCATCACTGCAGACACCGAACCAACCTGCCGATCCATCTCATGCTCCATTCTACCTTCACTCGTGAACAAGACCCCGAGATACCCCAAGATTTCCTTCGCTTAGGGCAGTAACTCACTCCCAACCCAGAGGGAGCAATCCACCACTTTCCGGCAGAGAAACATGGCCTCAAATTTGGAGGTGCGGACTCTCATCCTGACCTCTTCACACTTGGCTGCAAACAGCCCCAGTGCCGACTGAAGGTCACGGTGTGATGAAGCCAACAGAACCACATCATCTGCAAAAAAAGCAGATGCAATTCTGAGGTCCCCAAGCTGGACCCCTTCCTCCCCCCGGCTGCACCTCGAGATCCTGTCCATGAATATAACAGGATTGGTGACAAGGGACAACTCCAGCTCATGTGATAAACTCAAAATCATACATTTTAGAGATCTAGATTTGGGTTCAAACATCTATGATCCAGAGCTTTACTTAAAATCATCTTGCAGCATTCTGGCTGGAAACACATGCTGTTATTGGAGCGCTGTGCATGAGGCAGACATTAAACCATATTTACTGTAAGAGTGGCACCATGTAGACTTTATTTTCAGGCCTTATACAGAATCTCTAGTACCATAGATAAAACAAAAAATAAATAGTGTGTAATACTACGGTAGCACATTAAAGAGGACACACATTAACATGATACAGGTATAGTTTCCACCATTACTGGACAGGTATATTAAAAGGTCAGGTGTTACGGTCCATACCCCAGTATCCATGCACATGCATGCGCCTGGTCCGCACGTCCTCTGTGTTTGCCTAAAGCAAAATATTAACATCAGCTCACATTGATTTGGCATATAACCGTAATAATGATCCAGTTGTTGATCATAGTTAAACTGTGCTAATTCACAATGAGCTGTTTCAGTTAATTCAAACAGTACAACAGATAACTATCGATGACAACTACTGCTTCACTTGTTAAATGACGTCTTAAAGTATTTGCCACAGTTAAGAACAGTTTTGGCCTCGTTTAAGCAGACATAAAATCTCAAGTGAACGTTCGGCGCTGTGAGCCTGAATCGCATGACATTAAATAACGTTCCCCTATCCTGTAAATAAAACAGTCCAGCAGCTAAATTGTAAAAGTGGACACTTCCACGATGATACAGAAACGGTCTGGACACATTCCTTTTCCCTGTAGTCTGTCCAGTCTAAAAACTGACTCCTTATGATGGGCTGTAGTAGAAATGCGAACAGTTCTCTTTGTGTGTGTGAACAGTTATTCGGCTTGGAAGGAACATGAACCCCTGGACTCCGAACAGAGTTGGCAGTCTGTTGACAGAAAAAGTCCTGAACATTCTAGTAGCCTGTTGGTTTTAACGGTGGCAAGGGTGACTTTGCTTCTAGCCATCTAGAGGTTTCCCCAGGTACACCATGGTGACTTCAGTGTTGCCGTACACTGCGGAGACGGCGGGGAACAGGCAAGCTTTGGGCAGTCCACGAAACGCTATTCCAAGAAACTCAAAACCCCTTTCAAATGCTAACGTCTTGTCATCCATGTCTAGAATCACACGTATTCTCTCCCCGATCTGTGGAAACACAAACATACATTCATTAACTCCACACGTCCATACGTTCTGGATCACTCAAAATCTGATGAGGGTAAAAACAACACACACATGTGGCTCCAGCTCCTACCTGATATTTTGGCGCATTGTTACACTGTGGGAAATTCCCACTGACCTCCCCGTTATGAAGCAGGTTGTTGTCGACCAGGTTCCAGCCCCAACTCTGGTCATCGCTACCCAGCAGGGCCACGTAGCCCTGGCACTGCATGGACGCCCGCTTTGTGGCGAGGCCTATTACCGCCACGGTGCCTAGTGGGCCTTCCCACCAGATCTCCCAGGCATGCCTCCCTTCCGAAAAGCCGATCTTTCCACGTGCCCCGTCCGTGCTCTGGGCGATGGGGTTGCGGTGCAGGGTGAAGCCGTTCTTCTTCACGTAAACGTTGCGGGAGCAGTCGTGGGAGCTCAGAGCGTGCTGAAAGGCCTTGAGCTGTAGAAGGAGATCGGACAAGGACAGTGAACAAACATTTAGGTATGAAAGATGCTGTTAAATTCTGCATAACGGTGCAAAAACATTAAAATAGCATTGTTCATAAAATCATATTTTGGTAGTGTTGGGTGCTGCTGTGCAGTTAAAGGAAAGCCCTCCAACTGTAGTTGTTGGTGAAACATATCCTATATGTGTAAACAAGGTGAGAAAGGGTCATGGACTTTGGCTTTTCTACCATGCAGGACTGAATGTGTTGCACCAATCAGGTCTCTGGAGCTCAGAGCTTCTATAACGTCTCAGAAGTAGCTTTATAAGTATATGTTTGTGGCTTCTTGAGATAAATTAGTTAAGATTTCCCTACAGGCAGTTCCATTCATTCCCTCAGTTATGCAATAATACACTAGCAGTAACCTCTGTAATAAAGTTGACTTCCATGACCTAGTGTGAATTAATGGCAATAAAACATCACCTTTCACCCTGCTAAATCCTTACACCAAACCCCATTTCAAAATCTACCAATTTAATTTGGGCTTCAGCAAACACGCAGATTTACTTTGTACACGACTTGTTTTTTGTTTGCAAATGATGTTCTATGCATCTCTGAGCTATTCTGGCATATAGCACCGCAGCTTATGGATTCACCCTGAAGACAGCGAGCTGTTTACCACACTATCAGTCACGTCACGCGAAGGTGATTGCAGAACAAAGGCAGCACTAAAACAGCCAGATTTTTCAATGGGGGCTCGTCATTAATCACGGTTCTCCCAACCCCGAGACAACATCGGTATGTTGATAGACCTACTTTTCCTCTGTAGGTGGGCAGGTTGCACAGGATGTCAGAGCGCAGAGCCTCGTCGCTCAAAGTCCGGCTGCAGAGGCTGCGCCACACCTCGCTGTTTTCATCCGCCAGGATATTGTTCCAGTGCCAGCACACTAATGCACAACGCATCAAGTCGGAGAGCTCCAAATATGAAAAAACATGCTCCAGGACCCGAGCTGGCAGCCTCCCGGCCACTCCTGCGCCTCCCCCGGCTGCAGCAGCGTAGGGTGAGCCGGCGGAGCTGCAACTGGCTGCCGCTGCTGCACCCTGACAGGAGGAGCCTCCTCCTCCACCGGCCGCTCCAGACATTACGCCCCTACACTTCACCGACGACACCAGTCGAGCGAATAGTTTCACCTTACACCGCAGGATGGCTCCTAATATAAGTTCAATGGCGACATGTTACCTGTAAAGTCAACATATAGGTCGCAGTGAAACCACAACCGTATGGACCCAAGCGTTACTCTTCCCAGTTCAATGGCTGAATGGAAACGATGCGTCAAGGTCCTGGAAGAGCAAACACACTTATTGTATTGCTGTTAAACAAACAAGGCAATTAATTTGCATAAGCATTGATTGAAATAGATGTATAGCTAAATTAGCTAAATTAAGCATTGATGCGTTGTTAGATAAACGGAAGCTCTTGCTACATTAAAATATTTCTTTTTGCCTGCAAGGACCGCAGGCCAGACATAATAATGAGCTCACGGAGAATCGCAGCGATGTTGCAGTGAGAGACATTTAACCTCACATTGCTGTCAAGTCAAACTGTAGCAGCTCTGCGGTGAAGAAAAGCAGCCTAGAAATAAATATATAACACGTTATGAAATAATAATGTCAGTTAATAATTTTATCTGTCATTTTTTTTTTTGTTATTTCATTTTTAACCGCGTTTAAAAAAATAGGGGAAATTCTTTGATGTGTTTAGGCGAAAAAACAAAACAGATACTGTATATTTGTCAGGAAAATAATACAGCGTAAATAAATAAATAAGAAATATTTTTACACGCGATCACGTGACGCTACCCGGAAGTGACGCGGTTGCTCAAAAGAGTTCAGCAAAGCATCTGGGAGCAAAACAGCAGCTAAGCTTAGACACATTATCCAGCAGAAGAGCAGCGGAGGGGACTGAGACACGGTCAGGACAGCGAACAGTAAGTTGTCGTCGCTTGTTAGTGCGATAAGGAGACGTGTGTGTTGTGCTCAGTGTCGGGACAGGCGTCACTGCAGAGCACAGCTGTCTGGCTGTCTGCCTCCTGTGCTGTGCGGCCTGTTGACAAGCTGCCCCCATCTGGCTGCTGTCCGGGGACAGTCCGGTGGTTTCACTCGGTCAGGCAGGTGATTAGCAGGTCAGTCTGTGCATCGGGACCGAGCTGCAAATGGCAAACACGCTCAGCTAGCGGCGGGGTGTGCAGCTGCTGGTGCTCGGGAGCTAACGTTATGCTAGCTGACTGTAACAAAGCCCCCGCTGCGATCACCTTTCGGAATTCTTCTACTTTAAGGTTGCCATCTTTATTTTTGCAGGCAACACGTCTAACGTCACCTGGAAATGTGCGAACACCTATTTATAGTGGAGGCCTCCTGGAAACAAGCTGACATGCAAACCACTTAGCAAACAGGACACACTGTGTACACTGGATGTTTTAGTGGAAGAGGAAGATCATTTAATAAATCTTTTAACGCAGCTGAATTATTGCTGCTTACAGTTTTGGTGCATTTTAAATTAAAAAACGAGATAATAAAGATTTAATAAAGACAGTCAGGTGATATGTTGCTCTGTTGTTTCCATAAAACACACAGTAATATATATTATGTTTGTAGTACTTCCTCTTTAACAGCATGAGATGCAAACACTCACTAGAAATAGTGGTGGCCTTGTTTTAGCTTCACTTTAATACCAAATGACGTAGGCTGTGAGAGTAGTGCCTTTGCCTCAATGTTTAAATTGTCCTTGAATCAGCACTTGTGTAGTGATGTAATGGTTTTGGTGCCGCCGCTGGAGGGCAGCACAGAGACATGGCTGTGCCCGAGAGGAAAACACTGCTAATGAGCATCATGAGGAGCAGAGAGCAAGGCCGCCTCTGCTGCTGCAACACAGAGTGTTTAGCACACTTCCTTAAGGATCCAAAAACATTTAGAAATACATTTTTTTAGGATGGCACTCCTATACGGTCGGGTATGTGAAGTATGTGAATGTATGTGTTTTGTGCATGTGTGCTAAAGCTTGTGCGCACAGCATGTGTGTATATGGGTGTATTTATGTGCCTGCCCATTTGTGTGGATGCATGCACATATGTACGCACATTTATTTGTTTGTATCACCTTGTTTTACCTCTTTATTATTTGCAGATATCTCATTTATCGTCTTGTGAAGCACTTGTTTTCAAAAGTGCTGTATCCTCCTGAGACCTGAGCTTTTGTTTGGTGTGCATTTTTAATTCCTCCTAGCTGTTTGGAGTCAGTGTGACCTGATAAGTATAAAAAAACTAAACATTGTGAACCATAATAAAGTCCTAACAGTGTCTTAGCTTGTTACTGTTGCTAAAATTGGTCAAATTTGTTGCCATATCAAACTACAAACATTATTCATCATAAATAAACAAGTGTCAACCATTAAATGTGATCAGGTTTTGGACCTTGTCCACTCAGCTGTAGACTGACTTGGCAGAGATGGCTGCCATCTTGTTTTTACATGGATTAGTGTATTGTGCTCTTAGGCAAGGCAAGGCAAGTTTATTTGTAGAGCACAATTCATACTCAAAGTAACTCAACGTGCTTTACAGAACAAGAAAATGCATTAAAATCACAATACAAAATAAAAACATAAATAATCATTATAAAATGAACTGTAAAAGAGAAGAGTGCAGATAAGATCCTTTCAGTCATATGCACAGTGAAATAGAGCTGTTTTGAGCCTAGATTTGAACATTGTCAGAGCAGATGATGCCACTAGATGATACAAAAAGTGTCCATGAACGAGGCCAACAGGTCTGAGTTGAGTAGAATGAAGTATAAGGTCAAGTAAACCCAAAATGTGACGTTGTCATACGAGGACACATGGTCTTAGGAGGACATAGGCTACAGAAGCTCTGCAGGGACACTCACATCAGCTGTACATGTCTATTGTTGCTGTGTCAGGTCAGAAATGGCCACATGAGGGTTTACTTAAGGTTATAGAAAGTCATACAGTGCTTTAAAATATGTTTTTACATATATAAGATATTTCCCAACAGGTCTAAGTGAAGCAGAATGAAGTATAAGGTCAAGTAAACCCAAAATGTGATGTCCTCATATGAGGAATCAGGGTCTCAGGAGGATATAAATACATGTATTATTATTATTATTTTAATTTTTATTTTTTACAAGAAATGACTACACTGAGGAAACACACAAAAACAATGAGTGCTCATACTGACTTGAGACATGGAGAGAAATTTAAAACTAAAATTGAAAGTGGTGCAGAGGTCTTGTACCTTGTGAAGTTATGCAAGTGAATGCTTCCACAATGTGTTGCAATGCAAGTTATGAGTGTGTGTGGACAGCACTAGAGAGATGAAGAAATCTCTTGTGAGGTGGTTTTGTTGTCATTCTGGTTACTGAAATGTCAGTGATGCATTATTTGTCGCTGTCCTTATATGTACCAGTCATCTTAAGTGTTGTTTTGTATTTTTGTCTTATGAAGTAAAATTAAATCACAATTTTTGTTGTTTTGTCATTTAAATGCTCTTAAATTCACGCAGTCTTTGCTTTCTCATTGCAGAATAAGTGAATAGACGTCCATTATGAATCCCGTGTACAGCCCTGCACCAACAGGGGTCCCCTTTACCAACACTAAGGGTATAGGCTACCCAGGTAACCTCATGCGGTGATGTGTAATGGGTTAAACCAGTGGTTCTCAAATGGTGGGATTTTGTGATAACCACACATAATTATTGCTGTATTCAACTGAAATGTGTTTTTAATTGACTGTATCAGTATGTTGTGTGCACCCATTTCCTAATAAAGGGACAAACCGTAGCTAAAACTGTAATTTAATTCAATTTGATTTAAAAAAAATCTTCACAGGGAACCTATTTGTTGCCATTTGCGTTTGAGAATTTTAAGTGTGCGACACATCAAAAGCCTGATTGACAGCCAGTGTGAGGGAGGAGAACATTTAAAAGGAGAAACTCGTGAGTGGGACAATGAATCGCTTTATTGTACGGAGCAAATTACGACAAAGCACCAGAGAAGACGACCTACCACTGAAAGAAAAGAAAGAAAACATGTCTTATTTCAGTTTCTTATTGTGTCGTGATAAGAGCGATAACACACGTTATAAAAGCTATTGTGCACAGATATAAACACAGGTGTGCCTTAGCTGCAAAAAGTTTGAAAACCACTGGTTTAAGCAAATATCCAAACTGCAAAAATGACCCTGAAATCAAGATAATTGAAAATTAATTTAATTTTTTCCCCCTTTTCGTCGTGGCAGCTGGATTCCCTGTTGGCTACGCCGCAGCTGCTCCAGCATACACTCCTAACATCTATGCAGGAGCGAATGCAGCCTTCTCCAGTGGTGAGGATGTTTCAGATTGTTTGACTGCGCATGACATTTAGATAGCAGAGAGTCTAGTGCTGTAGCAAGAGTTTCAACACCTCTACAGGTTGTATGTAGGTCAGTGTTTCAGTCTGCACATCTTTCCTAACATGCAGTTAGTAACCGTTGATATGCAACACTGCTTATTTCTCCATCCACACCCACTGACTGAAAGTGACTGTGTGTTGAATAATCAGCAGGACTAACGTCAGGGTTCTTCCTCCCACCAGGCTATGCTCCAGGGACTCCTTTCAAAATGTCCTGCTCTCCCAACACTGGGACTGTCCCGCCGTACTCCTCCTCACCCAGCCCCTACCCTGCTGCTGTGTACCCGGTCAGGAGCACCTACCCCCAACAGAACCCCTATGCACAGGTAGTTATCCAGGTTGGCCAGAGGATGGCGCTCTAATCAACGCTCCACATTTCAGACTCGTGATATCTGTGTCGATCAAGTGTCACTGCATTTTAATAAAGTCCCGTTTAATGTGTTCCCGTGTGATCCAGGCACTAATACCTTCACAACAACAAGGCACTTACTACACACAGCCGCTGTATGCTGCACCGCCTCATGTTATCCATCACACCACAGTGGTCCAGCCCAATGGGATGCCTGCAGCCATGTATGCCCCGCCTATGCCTCCTCCCCGCCACAACAGTGTCGCCATGGGGATGGTAGCCGGCACCACTATGGCCATGTCAGCTGGTGAGCACCGTATTGCATTATTCGTCAGCATCTATGTTTTGTAGAGATGCTCAATCTGGGGATGTGCCTCCATGTGTTGAAGGTTTAAATCCCCAGTTTGCGTTTACAGTCTCAGTAAATCTGGGCCCCATTCTTCCTGTCACTGTGTTTATCATATCATACATTAGGTCTCATTCAGAAAGTGATATACAAACCTGTCGTTATCTTGTTTTTGCTCGTCTCTTAGTTTAAAGAAAATCTCAGCAGTGGTCGAGGCCACGATTACCAAGAAAATACTAACGTCTAGTTTTCAGTCCGCACATTGTTTCTTCAGTGCAGGAAAACATACATTTTGAATTTGAGGAACTTATAAAACAAGATGTAACATATAATCACATGTAGATTGTTCTGTTTCAGTTCAGTTTAGGACCAGATGTCACAACTCTCTGATGCATTTTGGTGAGGGAAGACACAAGAAACTAACAGGAGGCATTTTAGAGTAGTGTGTGTTTGCTTGTATGTGTTTGAGAAAGAGATTGACAGACAGAGGAGAGGGGAAGGTGGACTATTGCATGCAATGTTTCTGCGCGTTATTAATAACTTACTCAGGACGCTGCTCTGTCACTTCATAAACTGTCAGCTGGAACCGATGATATTTATACACCAGGGAATTAGAAACAACCAAAAGTCAGTCCACAGGATGTTCGCAGACATTGATCAGTGACTGCACGATAGCAGCGTCAAACTTGATCGTTACAAAAGGTACCACTCCGCCAATCTGGCAGAGTATGTACACATGACACAACACCTGCACTTATATCGTGTTTAGCAGGCATCATGGTAATAACAGAAAGCCACATGCCTCCAATTTCTGATCAGGTGGGATTCCTTATTCAGCAGACCTGCGTAAGAGCAGAGTCTTATGGTTCAGAGCATCTGGTACATCAGGAGTAGACTCTGTTGTATCATACGTGTGCACTTGTTCACTCTGTGGTCACTTTGCCTCTCAGGAACTTTGTTGACGACTCCATCACCAGCGTCTGTTGCCCCCCACCAAGTCACGATGCCCACATATCGACCTCCTGGCACACCCAGCTACAGCTATGTCCCCTCACAGTGGTGAAGAGAGGGAAGCGTGAGTATGAGGTTTTGATATTTGCAGACTCAGACTGTGTCTCAAATCTCACACTTCAGTTAGTACACTGTGCACTACGTACTTCTTGTGTGGGGCACTAATATCAACAAGGCAGTGTAGTCGAGAAGTGCACACTGCCGTTTTGCACATACGGTAAGTGACGACGGCTTTTTTTTAACCGCCTCTTCTTCTTCGCCGTCTTCTTTTTAAACAGCAAACTGACAGTGGAGCATTATTGTTAACATTTGGCCGCTGTCTCCGCTCACACGTAAACCAAACTTGCGCCACAGCGTAGCTAGCAAGCAAATGCTAACGTTATATGCATTATGGATTGCGGTACCAAATCATTACAGACCCAACAAACATCACTGACAGCTTCTATTCGACAACAGTATTGGTTCTTAGCGCAAAAAGCGTAACATGTATAGCGCCCCCTGTTGTAGCACACTGCCTTGCACGCTTAGCGCACTTGTACAGCAGTTTGCGATTTGAGACACACGGTCAGTCTGATGATGGTTAAGGACTTTTACCACTTAACATGTCACCTCTCTCGCTTTATATTCTCCCATCTGAAACGTCCCCTTTAACCAGATTTAGAGTTCACACCCATCCGTGTCGTTCTCCCTGCAGGTCAGAGGATGGTAGATATGCATTCACACTCTACTCCAGTGTTTATTGCTCTTGGTGAAGACCTGCCCCGCCAGCGTCTGCAACCAGTTACTCTTCTTCCAGCATAATGTGAATCTAAAACCCAACTACATAGAAAGAGGCCCATTTTCGGAATAGGAGGGGGTGAAGAATAGGCCCATCCTCCATGACCCCTCTCAATGGAATAAGGCTGCATTCCATGTCACACACCCGCCAGCGCCAGCACCTCTACAACCTGCTGCATATCTCACATCAAACAGCAATGCCTCCATGCAAACTTTTCTTTGTGGACTGTCATGCAGGTTTTTATAGCTTCAAATTTAAGTGGTGAAAAGGGAGTTAGGACGTGTTTTTTCGTTGTTCATTTTAATCCGGGGGATACATATGATGTTGAATGCATGTGTATATATAGATATATGAAGTAATGCTAGCGCAATCTACCTGCTGTGACAGATGCAAACTCAACTAAAGGCACACATCCAAAGGAACTTAAAAAAAAAAAAAAGTAATAATCTGCAATGCTGAATCACCAGTGACCATGTCTTACATGTGAAAGAAGAAAAGACAAGAAATGTTATCCATGCAAAAACATGCCTGCACAGACACGTGCAGACCAAACTGTACTCTCTTCACTGCTTTGTGTTTTTGGTAATCGGAGCTAGGTTTAAATTCTTTCTCTCAGTGATGCAGTGTTTGCATTTCGTCTTACCATTTTTGTATTTTAGGAGAGATGGGACTTATGAGTTTGTGCCTCTGACTGACGGCCATTCCAACACTTAATCATTCTCAGTGTTTTTATTTTTCCTGCTCTGTCAGACCTTTTAGGAAAAGAGTATCAGCTTTCCCAGAAGTGTCAAGCAGCCTTTTGTTTCCTGCTTTTTTTAGGCGATATCAACATTAAAACTATTCAGTAATTCCAGATTCATTCTTGGACGGAGTCGTTGGAAATCATTTGCACCCATTTAAGAGTTAGGAGCGTGCATGAGCAGGATCAGTGTCGTGTGTGTGTGTGTGTGTGTGAGTGTGTGTGTGTGTGGAAGAGGATTGAAATAGAAACCATTAAGAATGGTGCCATATAGTGCGACACGCCTCGAGTATTCGACCTACATCTCACAATAATGAACTTGTCCTTAGGTAGGTCTAAAGCACTACGTCATGAACTCACTGCTAACTGTGGACATGTTAGGAAAACATGATATTGTTAAACTCCATTTGTGAATAGCACTACTGAAGAAAGGCACTAATTCAAAAGCAGTAAAGATATCTGACCTTCTACATTCGCTCGCTGTTTTACCTCGAGGTTCCAGGCTAACACACCAGTATCACTGTTTCTGACATGCTTTTCTATGTTGCCTCAGTCACCTCAGTTAAATAATCTGTTTTGTAAATGTTATTTTTGTGATTTTGGTTCTTGTTTTGTATTCTAAAGAAAGACCAAAAATAAAACAAATATAAGAAGAGTCTGTGTTTCTGTTTTATTGTGTCATTTTGTACTTCCTGTCTCTGAACACTGGCTGATGGTTGTGAAGTGTAAAGAGCCTGATGACCACAAAAGACTGATTTTCACACAAGTCATTACACCTCTTTCTTCAAAACACCTGCGGAACGTGTAGACAAACTGAATGTAGAACCACTCGCTGAAGTCTGGGATGAATGTTAAAGGAGTATCTTCACCTGCTCAGTCAACGTCAGTCTTAGTCTTTTTCAATTAAAACCTTCACACAGACTCTATTCCTGATGTTTCGCCCGTCTGTACTCACTGTAAATCCACAGTCAGCAATTTAGCACATGCTTCCTGGTCATGCAGTAAGCTCTATACATACCGAGAGAACATTTTTCACTGTTTCTCTGAGGCTTTGGGAAATCTTGGGAACCTGATCCATTGCGTTCATGGTTGAATGAAATGGCAAACACATTACGTCTGGACAGATAGACATTCTGTAACGATTTGGGACCCTGTACTGAGTTTCTTTCAGAGCGAAAATTTTTTTTTTTTTTTTTTTAGATGAAGCACCTTGCTGTTTATGTTTCCCTTTTCTGTATGTAATTTTTACTGCTGCTTTGTACTAATCACTGACTGCATATATATAACATTGGGTTCCAAACCATCTCTTCCTCTTCCTGTTGTTCCATTGACTCGATATCTTCATCATCACAGGCTTGCTGCAGAGCGGCTAGGGAGCAGCCATGGTCATCGCTAGCTCCAGCCATGCTTGAAACTTCGTATGTTTAAAGAGGAGCCTTAGAGAGCGCTGGGTGATTCTCTTGTGTACACGACGGCAAGTGCTATTTCAACTTTGGGCTGAGGGTCAACGGTGAAAGTGAAGGTTTAAGTGAATCTGACATAAGAGCCTGCAAAAGTTCTTGGTGCGCCCCCTGGATGTCTTGCCTCTGCAGGTGTGTCATAGATATAATTTGCGGAAGAGGAAGTGGAAGAAGGTGCCAGTTGGTGTGTGAGTGTGTATGTGGATGTGTGTGACAGAGAGAGAGAGGAGAAGGAGGAGCAAGAGGAGGAGGAGGAGGATACGGTGGCTCCCAGCAGAGTGTGCACACAGCTCCCATGAGGACAGTGTGGAGAGCATGTCGCTTTCTTTGCGCGGCGGCTCTCTTCTACTTTGTGCATCTGTCGCCTCAGTTTGCCCTTTCAGCCTTTTTGGCAATGTCGGACATGTTTTAACATTTTGGACTGATTGGGATTTCTGCTGAGGAGGTGACATGACTATTCCTTTGAGATGATACACTGTAGAGCACTTATCTTTAATGCTGTTGCATCACTCATCTTTTTGTAATATTTGTCATGGATTGTATTTTATGAATGCAATTATTAGGCTACAGGATGCATCTTATTTATATTATGGTTACAGGCAATTTCCCTATTTTTATCACAAGATTAGTTTTGATCAAGTGGTTCAGGCTGCTTTCATGAATGAACACTGACATCAGAGGAAGAGACAACTGTGCAGAACATTAAAGTGTCAAAAAACTTTTTGGGAGTATGCAAATTACATATAAATTACATTTTGCTTATCACATCCAAGCTGCACATAATCTCCATGCAGGGCTGTTCTCGTGTAGCTATTAGGCAAGCTTAAGTGAGACAGAGGCAGTCATGAAAATTGGTTCAGTCTTTCCAATTTACTACATTTTTTAATGGAGTCAGAGGAGCAGAAAGTCACAAACATTGCAGTCTCCACTCTCTGGATGGCACAAACAAGCCCTTTGTAGAAAAATCCATCAGTAGAAAGCCCTTTGTGAGTTAAGCGGCTGTGAAAATGATTTTGCACTGACAGGTTCAATGAAGAATTATGTTTTTCTTCCCAATCCAAGTTCGATGAAACTGGTGGGGAGGCAGGTTGCTCCAAGGCTGTGTTCAGACTGACAGCATTGCCTGAAAAACCCTTCAACTCTCAACACATTGCAATGTGAGGTCATCCAGTAATCATAGAGGTGTACGCAGCCTCGTAGCTTACATTGTAGCCAAATATCAAAGGCGTATTCCTGCAGTTACCTTGTAACTCATGTGACAACCTTCCAGAGTTGTAAAATTCTGTCTTTAAACTAAAGGATCAAAGAAATTATCTTTGAGGTCATGAAAATGAATGAGACATTTTTTTCGTTCTTAACTTTCTGAAGCTCCTAAATTTTGCTTATTGTAACAGTGTCTCTTAACTGAAAGCCAAATGATTGGCCCCAACATCTGCTCACTCCTCATTACATGTTTCTTTTTATCTTTAATCAAAAAATTATACACCTCCGTGATGCTTTGAGTGCAATGGACCAGTTCAGTCTGTCTGTGTGTCTGTCTGTGTATCTGTCTGTGTGTTGTTCCCAGTGTAACAGACTGCAGGTGGTGAGGGCTGATCCCTGGTAAAAGTCTGACAAACTGTTGTGGAAAACCCAGGTTTCAGTTTAACCTCTGAGGAGGTCTTCACAAGGCCACTGATGTCATCGGCGCATTAGTGCTCCTGCTGCAACTGTGGTCGTTGGAGTCACATGAGGCCATTTTGTGAACGACCACTGTTTGAGTTTAAGCTGTTAAATCTCCTGGGCAAGCATGAGAGGACAGCATGATAGGTGAGGGATACAGTAGGTGGTGTCGCAGACCTCCTCTGCTGAGAGATGGTGTTACGACCCAGCTCAAGTGACCATAACAAAAGGGAGACACACCATGAGTAACAGTTAACAAAGGATATTTTATTAGAATCAAATCAAACCAAATCACAAGTGTAAACAACCACCAAGCAAGCAGTTAGCGAGAGTGTGGACACAGTAACTGTACATGGGGCTGTCTCGGCTGTTCACTTCACAAACACACACTCACATACAGTCATCTAATTATTTCTCACACTATCAGCTTACGTTTGCTGGAGCTGACTGAGTCGGACGCCCTCCCGCTGTCCTGCTGGGAGGCTGAAGGGCTGCTGGAGCTCGGGGAGACTTCACAGCCGCTGTCCCTTCTTGGCATCCTGGGAGTCTCTGTTGCTGGCACATGCTCAGCAAAGGCCTCCTTCCGACCCTCAGTCTCTGTGACGCCCACCACTGACACCTCAGTGGGCTTGTCTGTATTTGCGCCACAGTGGTCGCCCCTCTGTTTCTTACTGGGGGTCTTGGTTTGGGTGCTGGCCTTCCTCTTGATCTTGATCAGATCTTGAGTTTGAGCTCTACAAACAAGAGAAATCCAAATTACATCAACTTGTTGATCTTAAATGATTCTGTGAAAGTCTGTATTAAGTTTAACAGCATTGTTTTATAATGTTCAGTCCCACCAGTTTCAAATGTAACTGTTTTCCCAACAACATCTGCACATGTAAAATACTGTATGATCAGGTAAAGACTGTTACAAGGTCACAGTTTACAAAGTGAATTTCAGGTCTGTGACAAGACACAAAGTTTGATCTCCTGCATATAAGTCAGATGTCCTACATGACTACCCACCATCGCTAGGTCTACACCGTTAATCAGTGTCAGCAAGTAACTAAGTACATTTAAGTCACTGTACTTAATCCTCTATGGTACGATGTTGCCATTTGGTAACAAACCCATTGAGTTCCTTCTACACACACACACACACACACACACACACACACCTAAGAGAACCAACAGCAGTGTTTAAATTTGTCACATGACTTTCTAAAGCCCTTTTCTACAGACCTCTTCACAGGGAGGAGCCTGACTCCTCAAAAATCATCTACAAAAGTATTTTTATGACATTTTTTGATGGGGTAAAAAAACACATACTCAACAATAAGTGAGGTACATTCACTATTCTGTAGTTAATTGCACTGCACTTGATCATTTAATAATGTTAAACTGTTAAAATGTGGAAGTTGCCATATGGCAACACCATACAATTATTATTACCATTGAATTGCTAGCCTGGCATGTTGATAGCATTTATAGGCCTACATTGTTCAAAAGCACATTGTGCCATGTGGACTCATTTAGTTATTTTTCAGGTCCATCAGTTTGACAGATACACACTTGAATGTTAGGTGTAGTAAAGTTAAAGTTATTAGCAATTACATTGATATACACTGATATTCTAGAGTCTACTATAATAATGCACTTTGTGAGTCCTTTCCGCATTGCATATGATTATATTTGACACTTTGTTCTTCCATTTACAGAATGAACGCAACGCAATGGTTCCTCACAAAAGAAAGCCAAACTAGCCCTCCTGACAGCGAGGACAGTGTAGTCAGTGTGTGTGAAAGTGCAGCTCTTATTTATGTATTGCATTAAATTGGTAGATTCATAACATACTAAGGATATTTGTTTGTTTTCTAGGCCCACCTCCTCCACAGGAAGCACCAAAAAAGGCTAAAGGGCTGGTGTGGAAGAGGAGCAGTAAGGCAGCGAAGGCAAAGATGGCAGTATCAAGACACTCAGATCAAATCAAAACAATTATTCAAATGATATAGCAGAAACATTTGAATGAAATGATGAAAAATATCTTTTTAAATGGTTTTAACTTTCAAATGAGATGCATTTTTAACTGTTGATGCTACTGGGGACTGTTGAGACTATAACCTGAGTTTTTAAATAAAGATTTTTACAACTATAAACAAAACTCTCTTGTTTTCATTCATTTCCACTATCATATGGTGTTGCCGCATGACAACATCAACAAGAAATTACTAAAAAAATAATATTTTGTGAAAACGTCTCTTGATTATGTTTACTTGGTCTATTTTATGACAAAAAAACCCATCCCAAACATTTTTTTTACCAACTGGCATCATGATGTGTACCATAGAGGGTTAAAGGAAGACTCGACCCATTAAATGACCATTTGTAAATCAATTAGTCGTGCTTTCTTACCTTGAACTCGTGGAGCTGTTTTCCTCAAAGGCGTCCACAGAAAAGGACGAACAAATCGGTTTTCTGATGGACCGGGGAACTTGTTCAGCAACAGCACAGCTGTATCAAATATTCAGACAAAATTAAATTAATTACTTTGTAAACAGATTAAAATATTTTGACTGCACTGACAAATATTCAACTTTTTGCATGAAAAACAGGTGAAGCTGTTTGACAGGATTTCACACTTACATGAATCCTTCTCTGGGTTCAGAGAATGTAGAGTTTTTGATGTCTCAGCGTCCCGACGATAGACAGCAGGTTGTCAAACTGCCCCAGAGTCATTCTGCAATATGCCTGAAAACAGCCGTCATCGAGGCGAAGCTCCTGGACCAACTGGTGGTTCTCCCTGTGATCCACCCTCTTTTTTAGGGTCTCATGTATTCACACATATATATCTGTGTGAATACATGAGAGTACCTACAGTGCAATAAGCTAAAGTGCAATAAGCTAAAGATGTAACTTGCACTAATAAACAATTATCAACACACAGTTTTCATTGGTCATTGGTCTGCTAATATGATTATGAACAAAGCGGTTTGTTTTATACCGGTATTAAGTTAGTTTGATATTGTACATTTACATTCGTTTGACATTCAAAAGACAACAACAAACAACAATAATAAAAGAAGTAATGATAATAATAAATACTAGTACTGTTAAAACAAATGATGATTAAGTTTGGCATAATGACAGCACATCATGGCAGAGCAGTTTTATTGGATGTCATTGTGCTGTGTGAGGTGACAGGTGTTCAGAGTGACTCAGCCTAATACACACACATGACAGAATGTGCTGGTGGAAATGCTGCATCTACATATTGATATTCAATGAACTAATCACTTGATTGACACATGATGTCAGCGTTGTGACACTTAAGTGATGATGGTTGTCATCACCATGACAGGTTGGATTATTTCAGAAACAACATAAAGGATCTTCAAAGTGCAAAGTTTAAGTTCTTGAGTGCGGCATGTCATGTCACTGCTTACTGTGGCAGTGAATTAATTATTATGTGTTATGCAGCTTGCAGACATGTTGCTGCTGGGTAAAGAGTGGCCAGCTTCATTTTTGGGCCATTTCAATATTCACAGGTGTGTTCAGATTTTGGTGCAGTTCCTCTGCTATGCCAGCAGATGAAGTGCTTTCTCACCAATCTGTTAGTATGACCCAACTTGTTCAGCAGGCAGGAGCAGTATCTAGTGGCAGGACGTAGCAGTAGTGTGCAGTAAGCCAGTGGGCCTTTCGGATGCAGCCATAGACATGAGCTGTTTCTGCGTTTCTGTGCGGACTTGTGTTCTTGTGGACTTGTAGTTATGATATAGGAAGCTTTCGCACATCAAAAATGCGGGATTTCATGCTTTAATGCTTTCTGCAGATAGCAACAGCATGTTATTTAGGTCACAACACAGTTCTTTTATTCATTCTTTGGGGATTAATAAAGTTCTTCTTATTCTTATTACACTGACTGCTGTGATCCCTCAAAGTAGTAAAAAAAACATTTTCAATATTTACATAAACACTGAAATTACTTTTGGTATTATAACTATGAATATGGGACTGTGGTCAAGATCATTTGAAAAAAGATAATTTCAGTGTTTATGTAAATACTGAAAATGTTTTTTTTTTTACTACTTTTGAGGCATCACAGCAGTCAGTGTAATAAGAATAAGAAGAACTTTATTAATCCCCAAAGGAAATTTCAAATAAGTCTGTAAGATCATCTATTTAATAACGTATGATGAAGTCTGATGGCTGTGGGTATAAAAGAGTGTGTGTGAGAAATAAACTCAACCAAAAATAAAGCGTTTTCTTTATTAAAATATATTAATAAATGTATTAATATGCTATACTATGTTTTGTAGTGGTATATTGTGTTTGTACAGTATATAAGTGAGACGTCAATGCGGCGTCTATGTGTATATATGTCTGTGGTTTGGACAGTAGAGGCGTCCAAGGCTCCAGATCAGCAGCAGCAGCAGCAGCAGCAGAAGAAGAAGAAGAAGACCGGAAGAAGATTTCCCATGATGCATTCCGGCGCGCGAGTTTGGATTTTGTTTTGCAGTTACCAGCATGACACACTGAGCATTAACATATTAGCGTAATAGCGTTATACTGTCAAGTTTATGTCGGACACTCTTGTGTAAGTCTTTTTCATTTTATACGGCGGCTGCTGTAAATGTGTAGTTCAATGTTACCTAAAGAGCGTTGGCGCTAAAATGTCAATTATTTACAATAATATAAAGTAATTAACGTTGGCGTTTAAATGCGCATAACGTAAACGCAGTGCTTCTTTAATAACACTGAAATATAAAGAGCTCAGTGTTTGGTGCTGTGTGTGAACGTGTTTACAGGTTTACAATATCTCAGTAATGTGTCGAGAGTGAAGTGTCGAGAGCAGACTGGACGTTTAGCTCTGAAGGCAAAGCTACATTTAATGCTAACATTAGCTAGTTGCACTTTGTTTCTTCACATAATGGGATTGTAGTTAACTTTGGTTCGTAATAAAAGTTCTCAGTTTGAGAGATCAAACAGCAACATCGCTGGCATTAATAGATGCAGTTGAGGGAATCACAAATTCACCAGACACAAAGCTGTGTGACGTTACAGGTGGAACATTCATACACATATAGACACAGTAAACCATGTTCAATAAACTAGAACAGTAATTTATGGCATCAGAGGCAAAGCGTTATACTGGGCGAAGAGTTATTTATCTGACAGAATGCAGTGTGTGAAGCTGAGTGATCAGTGTTCAACATGTTTGGACATGACTGGTGGTGTCCCCCAGGGGTCAGTGTTGGGCCCTAAATTGGTTATTCTTTATATCAACGATTTATGCAAAGTATCAAAGGTTTTGAAACTGATGCTGATGATACAAATATTTTTTTAATCTGGCAGTGATTTGCAATTTGAGATGCAGGTGATCAATCCAGAATTGAGTAAATTAAAAGTATGGTTGATTGATAGAAATAAATGATCATATCTATCTATCTATTGTTTATAGTGTATAGTATATTGTGAATAAGAAAGAGAGTATTTGTCCCAAAATCAATCTAAAATTTGATTAAAAATGATCTTGAAAATGCCTTAAAAGCATTAAATTTAACTGTCTGATAACTGTCGATCCCCTCTGTATTTGTAGTTAGTTACTGTGGAAATATATGTAATTAAAGTTAAAGCGATTTATCAAACCGTTGGTGAGTACGAAGGGGTTACATCTTAAGTTATTGTTTTAGGTAAAAGGTTAATGTGTTGATTGTAACATTCATTCTGTTGCTTCGCATCTTTTCACCATGCAGGAAAACTCTTTCTTTAATCAAATGTAATAAGTTACGTTAATTTGAAGAAATTAATTACATTGTAATCTGTAACCCATTACATAGCAAAAATGACCTTCTCAACACTGTATTACCTCTTTTCCACCGAAGCAGTTCCAGTGCTGGTGCTGAGCTGGTGCTGGTTCTCAGTTGGTTCAACTTGCGAACCAGCTGAGAAACTGTTTGCTTTTCCACGGCTCGAGGTGGTTAGGGTGCCACGTCATTGTGTCACTGTATACGTCAGTTACATCGAACAACAACAACAATGATGGCGGACTATGTGATGAAGATTTTTCTCTCCAGGTGGTGTTGGCAGGTAGTGGAAGAGAGGCCGTGGTTTCAGCAGTGAATGGAGGATGAGCAGCCCGGGACAGAGCCGAGGAACACCCAACCCTTCTGACCTCTTTGAGGACTTGTTGATACAGCTCAGAGAGTGTCATCAGGGTGCACTTCAAGGTGACTGGCCTTTGGTTGGTTATACTAAAATCAGTTACTAAAAAATACATCTTTTTTTCGGCAGTGTGTTTTACACTCTTCAACATTACATTTGTTGCTGTTTTCAGAGCTGGAGGCAAAAGTGAGCAAGTTGAAAAATGAGCGCTGTCTGTGAGTACAATGTGTCACTAACTCTCAACTATAATGACAGTGTTGATAGCGAGTATATTTGACCCTGGCTTTAGAAAATCATTTCAGTCTTGTCTCCATTAGCGACTGACCTGTCAATACATCTGTTTTCTACAGAGATGCAAAGAGACTTGAGGTGTTTTACAATCGCACTCAGCAGCTAAAGCAGCAAAACAAAACCCTGCAGGATGCCAACACTCACCTGGAGGAAAGGTAACTTCCTCCACATCATGGTTAATTTTGTTTAAAACAATATGCAACTTTTGTAAGCAGCTTTTTTTCACTGTTCCAGGCTCCATGCAGGAGAGTGTGAGCGATGTGCCGCCTTAGAGGAGAACCGAAAAATCATCCAGGATCAGAATTTAAACCTCATCGCCAAACTGAGTGAGTTTACTTATTATTCTTATTATTCTACTCACATGGAGATGTGATGAGCTGCAGCTTAGCAGCCTCCCTGTCGCAAAAACAGGTGTTAATGTTCTGACCTTCAAATCAAAGGCTGTGTCACATTTGTATTTACTGGCTGATAATCAGAGAACCTTACAAAACAACCAGACCCAGACCTTCTTAAAGAGGTGGTCTCAGTCCCATTACAAATGAACTCTGGTGCGGTTCGTTTGTGGTGAGAAGGAACTGCAGTCACATGACACACTGTTTGGGTTAAACATGAGCATGTTACAGTCCTGGAGGATTATTAATGTGCACCTCCTCCTTTTATGCCATCATAAACCCATAATACACCCATGCAGTGTATCATGGGTTTATGATGACAATTGCAGTGTACCACAGGATGTGGCTGCCAACATGTTGCAAAGCACAATGTAATTAATTGAAATGTAGTGTGTGTGACACTTTTTATGTGTGTTGTTTGTCCCCCAGAGACTGAAAGAAACAGCCTTCAGGATGAAAACAGGAAACTACGGGCTGAGCTGCAAAAATTAAAGATGTCTCGGTGGGTTCTTCAGTGTGTCACAGTCATGTTTTATCAACGTTCTCTCTGACATCGTAAAAATGTTAAAATAAATGCAATACTTTAGAGTGTTTTTGAAGCTGTGGTGTTCTGTGCAGGAATAAGCGTTTACAGCAGAGTTTCAGTTCCTAGTTTAACATCACAGGTGTTGTTTTCATCAGCTTGGAGCCCTGGCAGGCCTCATCCTCAGAACAAGAAGAAGGCATTATCCCAGACTCACCAGTCCTGCCGAGCTCGCTGCCTGTGGCGAGCAGACTGAAGAAACGAAAAGATGTTGACAAAAATAAGCACGTTCGCTACGCAGAGATGCCTCTACCTCAGTCTAACAAGTCTCTGTTCAGCGGTCAGTCAGCTTTAAAGTTCAGAGTTTTTAATGCACGTCTGTCATCTGAATCACCAGTCTGAAGTTTTCTAACGTACGTCTTCTTTTTTTTTTTAAAGTACTGGATAAGGAGCCTGTTGACGCTGCAAAGAATCCTGGACGAACACAAGTGCTTGTACCCAACACCTGTGAACTGGACACATCCCACATCATCGGTAAGCGCTGTACTCCTGTCATATCGTTAATTTCAGATTAGGAAACATAAAAACAGTAAGACTACTTCTGGTTTCTAAGAGAACAGGAAGTGGAAACCTTGCAGTAGAAATTGTCTTCTTACAACTGGGCAATAATCTGCACTAACACGGCCATCATATCAGCCTTGTTCACACTGTGGGGCAGCACAGGAAGAGGCGTCTCGTTAATGAAAACTCAAAGCTACAATATACAAACTGTCTCTTACATCCTTGTGATCTTGGCTATCAGAGATTGGCAGGGATGGAAGACATGATCAGTTTTTTTTTTTAATCTTGTCCGATATGATTTTCTGGAAATTGAAGTTTAAGAAGATTGAACATTTTAAGTTGCTGATGGCAGGCGATGGGTCTCATTTCAGAGGATTCGAATCTAAAACTGGAGGAGGCGATAGCAGAAACCTGTGCCCTTGAACTTCTTGACAATCCTCACATGGTAGGTTGGCTTAATACTGATGTAAAGTCTGTATGAAAGAGATTTGGCAAAAAATTTACTGTGTGAACTGAATAATTAATCTAAGTGCAGACATTCGAACTTGTCCAGCTGTTTGGATTGTGTCTGTAACTTCTTTCTTTGTTGCCTTTTCTCAGAGCACTGAGACAGCTGCAGGCCAGCAGGGCAGCTCAAAATCTCAGTGGAGGCATGGCGTTCGCTTGGGGTAAGGATTGCTTTTGGTTCCTGTCTTCTTCCTGTCAGCTGCTGCATCAATAAACATTACAAAAGGACATACCTTTGGACCCAGTTAGAATGTTTTTTGCTGTCAAGTTTGACACAGTCTATGCCTCGGTCTTTAGAAATCCCAATGATATGATTTTCAATACTGTCAAAAATACACATTCCTCTTTATTTTAAAGTCATACGGTGGCGCTCTATTGAGGATGTATTGCATGTAGTGCACATCACATGCCACCAGAGGTCAGTCTCCGGTGGAACAGCGGAGCTAGTGGACACGGGGACTGCTGGTAGTGTGGATAACTACAGGACTGTAAACATCAGAGACCGCAGCGGATAAACAGCATATTTTAGAATCAAACTCTCGGTGAAACAGGTCTTGACCTTGTGATTATTGTAACAGTGGACGAACTAACTCGACGACTAACGAGTGACGTAGACTATCGTATACATCGGTGAAATGTGAGGAAAGTTTGAAAAAAGTAGATACCATCCGAGCCTAATTCAGACTTTGGCAACTTTGGCTTGTCAGAAAAAGACACAGTGGCAGACAGGGATGCATGCTGCCAACCTCCACACCTCAACCCCCATGAATTCAGACTGCGTTTAGTCCAGTTTCAAAACTA
The DNA here is from genome assembly GCA_026686955.1 of Epinephelus cyanopodus. Lineage (NCBI taxonomy): Eukaryota > Metazoa > Chordata > Actinopteri > Perciformes > Serranidae > Epinephelus > Epinephelus cyanopodus. The sequence continues at coordinate 9,395,849 of CM048935.1, forward strand.
CAGTACTATACTACCATGCTTTGTAGGATTTTGTTGTTTATTTGTGCAGTCAAGTTAAAAACATCCCAGTAACACGACCATGTTTGTTTTCCCACCTTAAGACCTTACCACTCCCCCGCTCCATCCACGCTGCTCCACAGTCCAGACTCGACCACAGAAACGTCCCCGTCACTTCTCCCACGTGTCAAAAGGTTTGCAGAGGCTAGCTTCACTAACAAGGTGAAACGGAAGAAGGAGGAAAGTGAGCAGCAGCTGCAAGAGGAGGACAAACAAGGAATCCAGGAACAGGTGGAAGGCAAACATAAGCAAGCAGACCTGAACAAACACACCTCCGCACCTTTAAGCAATCAAAGCTTCAACAAAGAGCTGCTGGACAGTAAGGTAATGCCTCATTTCCACCACATGGTTCGACTCAAACCACTCTGGTGCCATGTCCTTTTCTTTATTTTGTTTTCTGCCGTGGATAGAGCCCCCTCAGTGACGACGGGATTCTCAGCTGATCAGCATAGAGAAGCTGCGTGAAACTTTCATGAGGTCACTCACTGAGTCCTTTCATCCTCAACTGAATGTCAGGACTTTGTCAGTTGTACAGGGTAGTGTACTCTGTGGTTCTGCAGACTGCATGTGACCTTTCTCTCTGCACAATAACTGGTCTGCAGTGTTTGAACCTCTCCTTTTAGTATCTGCTCAGCTTGCTGGGAACCTCAATGGAGGTGGCACCAAAAAAGTACACAAGTTTTGATAATGGAAAATCAAATAGGGCGAGTCGAGTCAGGCCTCCATATGTATGTACTTTTTTACACCCTTTGAAACATCTCTTTTCTTGGGCTGCTTTCAGAAGCCTTTCGCAAGTATTGAAACCTTTGAGCGCTGAGCATATTGGTGCATTTTTTTTCCCAAAAACATGGGGAAAAAGACAATAAGGCAAATATTTGGCCGATGCTTCTCTTCGTCTGTTGTTTTCTTGTTCTCTCTGTACCCTGGCTTTCCTTTAGGAGCCCCTCATTTCTGGCGAGGCATTCTGACTTAGCTTGTGTGTGTTTGGCATATCCGACAATAGATTTTAATCGGCTCTGACCCCCTCTGGCAGATGGGTCGCACCATTTCACAATACCTGCGGGGGGTGGGAGTATCATATCACACTGAAATGTTTTTAACTTGTACTGTCAGTGATATAAGTCGGTAAGTAAATGTTGTACTTGATCCCATTTAGGGGTTAATCATAGACCTTTTCATAACCCTTTGACCCCACCCGGACAACGGCCCTTTATATAACTAGAACAATTCTTCCATATGGTTTTAAATGTCATGTGATTCCTTTAACATTTCACAGGTTCGTCCAGCACTAACTGGGACTTCCAGCCAAAGGCCGAATGTGCCCAGTACAAGTCCTGTTTTCAAGAGGCCAGAAGTTAGAGAAGCAAACAAGGACAGTGTTGGGAAGAAAGAGCCCCCCCGGCTGTGTCTGAATGCCTCACATGACCAACATGAAGGAAAAGATGGTGAGTTTGTGTGTTTGGCAATGACATTTGAAGAACAGTCTTTTTTCTAATTGAAGTCTAAATGATGTACAGTTTAAAGTATTTCTTTGTAAACTCTTGAACTTCATGTGACCATGCTACCTCTGCTTTCCCAGCCGAGAGGAAGCACAGAGTGGAGTCCTCATGGAGCATTGACCCTGCGCTCGCCCTGTCCATGTACGACAGCGAGTGGAGAGGAGACAAGGTACAGTCACATGACAGGATATAAACATCATGGCAGAACTTGTAGTGTCATTCAGGTAAATATCTGGCCAGGTGAAGAGTGTCGACCTGTGACCACTGTTTCTGTTTTGCTAAGATTTTCTGCGATTGTCATGATTTTTCATGACTACTAAAAACATTGAATCTGAACATTTTCATGTTGATATATTGGAGAGACATGTCTTTTACACCAGACTGCTCATCTGTGTCTCTGTTCATATTTTACAAAAGGGAGAAGAAGAAGAAGACGAAGAAGAAGAAGAAAAAGAAAAAGAAGAAAAAGAGGGTCATGGAGAGCTGGTAGATACAGACTGTACTTGGGTCAGTCACAGCTTACTTCAGGGTCGGGCAGAAAGTTTACAGGACCGAAAGACCAGCGTGTCTGGTGAATATTAATCACAACTATTAAAGTAATTGATTACTGACATGCTTTGATTGACGATCTAAAGTGCTATATTATATCCAAGAGGCTTCTTTAGGTCGAACAGACTGGTGTAGAGTCACAGGCTTTAAACTCTGTGTGGGCGTGAACCCCTAAGCGGGATTTATACTTGTGCAGCAGAGCCTACGCCATTGTGAACATTTATCCATGTGTGGTGGTGTGTCTGTGTCACTCTGCAGTTACACCTCCAAAACACTAGTTGGCGACAGGGTTTCTGTGAAATGCTGTAAAGTTGAGTGTAGTTTAGAGACAATTTCAAACTCACAGCATTCACAAACACTTGTCTTTATCTGGACACATTTTCCCCACAAATACAACATACTAACGTTTTTAGCACAAGCCTATGGCATTTTACATTGTATAAATTAGCCTAGCAGCTAGCAGACTTTTCCTCTACTTAAATGAAGCCAGGGACAACAGCAACATATACATAATCGGGGACATAATTTTGCACCATTAACTCACAGGGTTCACCAACAAAACTGTCTTATGCTTTATTGTCTTCACAATTTATTGTTTGTTATCTGTGAAATTAAAGTAAATAAAAGCTTTGTTTCCACTGAGGGAAATGGTTTCATCTTACAGAAACAGACAGGAGGTCTGCGTCGCCACAATGTGCAGTCACACATTTCAGGGGAGGTGCACAACAGGCTATGGCGTAGGCTCTAAGTTGACATAGAGCCTACGCTATGGTACGGTGTCACTTCAATTATGTGACCTCAGGGACTCTGAAACTGTTCACACCCACACAGAGTTTAAAGCCTGCGACTCTGCACCAGTCTGTTAGAACTTAAGAAGCCTTGTGGATGAGAAGTGAAAGGTCTTCAAGAAACTCAAGTCCAGTTACCCACGATATAGCACTTAAGATTACTTTGACCTGTGTGACAGAATCTTCACTGACATGTTTTGATCGACGCTGATGTCATACAAAAGCTGACAGGCCTGATCTGCAGCTTTTAATAGCATATTGTGAGATGTGTGGTAATGAAAATTTTAACAACATATCTGTGTGCTTTTCCAGGAGTGGGCAAGAAGGCAAATGACAGTTTGGATCTGATGTTTGACACAACAGCTTACGGGGAGTACAAGTCTTACAACAGTTCACACTTGGGCCAGAGTCAGCCCTGGTGAAGATGATGATGATGATGATGATGATGAAGAGAAAGATGATGGTAGGCTTTTAGATGTAGAGAAACTGTGTTTGTCATCATGTAATTCAACCAGTATTTCTCTGTTTAACATTAGATGTCAGTTCTTTAATATAACTTGTGTTATATGTTTGTTTAAATCTCTAAGAGCAACAAGATCCTCATGAAAACACTATGAGCCAATATAACGGGCACAAAGCAGGGTAAGAAACACATCAGCCTCACAACCAGTAGGTTCTTTTTTCAGATCAATACTGTCGTCTTTCAGGGTAGTGTGCAGACAGAAAAGAAGATTACAGTCTCACGTTTTCTCTCTTTGGATAGGCGTCCAGCGTTTGCACACATGGCTGTAATTCGCAATAAAGACGAGAGACGCAAACTGAAGGGCACCACTTGCAAAGAATGTGAAATTGTAAGTATTCGGACAACAGAGCCGAGCGACAGACACGTTTTATCACGGATCCTGTTTTATGGATGTTTATTTCCAACAGTATTACGCACATCTGCCAGAGGAGGAGAAGCAGAAGAAGCTGACCTCCTGCTCGAGACACCGTTTTCTCTACATTCCTCCTTGTACACCTGAACATTTCTGGGAAGTTGGATTCCCATCAACTCAAACCTGCATTGAAAGAGGTAATTAGGTGATTTTTACCTTTTAGTTAATGCAGGGATCAATAAACTTATTTTCACAGTGTCATCAGTGTCACAGAATCTCATGATGACTTAAAATTCATGAAAACTTCTTAAAGATACTGAGATGTGATTTCCTTGTAGGTTACATCAAGGAGGAGAAGGATCCCCAGACGCGTATGCGGAGAAGACAACCATTCAACGCTTTGTTCTCACCAAACCCAAAGCAAAACCAGCAGGAGAGCTAAGAAATGTTTGCTCTTATACGAACTGTTCGATTTGATTAAGTCACAGAAAACTATACAGTATATGAAGAGCAGGCTCGTCACTACGTTGCACTGAGTTCAACCACATTCTGTATTATATAGTGACCTTATGCTGTCTTTTTTCTCGGTTTCAAGTCTTTAGTGCCAATGTGCTGCATGCAGCTCTTTAACTCCTCTCCAGTGGCTCCCTGTGGCTCATTTATTTTTGTGGGCATAAGGCTACTCTTACATTCCTCAACTGTAAATAAATGTAGCTCATACATCAATTTAAGTAAAATGTTTTAACTATACCGTGGCCTGGCGCCTTTTTCCTCTGAGGACAAAAAGCGGAATTGTCTCAGGGGAAAATAGAGAATTTAATAGTTTGTGGATGAATTTGTTTGCTTTCATCAGCTATGTTGCATAGTTGAAATAGCAGCTGATCAAAAATAGCTGAAACATATTAATTAAAGCTAATGTTGATCTATTTGTAATGTTAGGCAAAATTTGAATTAAAAGGCTGTGTTACCTTTATTTTTCTTAATTTTTTTGGCCAAAAATGGTTCTTATGATAGTAAAGGTTGCCATCCATGCTAAAGACTGTTTGCCAGTTTCGTGTTTAGTTAATATTTACCAGATACTGAGTATACTTGGGGTGTTTTTGGATAATAAAGTTGACTGTATGTCGATGAAGTGTTGTTTTACTTCTTCAAATGCTGCAGTGCTTCATTCTGATTTAACAGGATCACAATGTCACCGAGTACACAGAAGGGACAATATGTAAACAAAATAACTTTATTTGGTCGGCAGATTGTCAGCGCAGAGATGAGAAATTACAAAAATAATGTGAAAAAATATGTTTCCAAAAGAATTTCTTTACGGCGTTCAAGTTGTGGGTTTCTCTGGAGAGCTGCGATTTCCTCGTCACAACTGCGAGTCCCTCTGAGAATACACCAGTAAGGCCTCTCCAACATGGCTGATGACCACACTGCAATCAAACAGAAGAGACAAAAAAACCCTCACAGAATTTGGTTTATGGACAGAGACCCATTTAGTCCCAGTGTAAAATAATGACAGACAAACGTAACCAAGGACAGCGGACGTGAAAAACATTTAGTAATTATTATTCACGTTTTTATTCACTTAACCTAAAATAGTGCCGCAACAGCTTGTACATGAACCAGTTGGTCTGGTTCCATGTGGTATGAGACTGTAATCCATTTCCTGGAGGACAACTGGCAAGAACGGACTAACAAACCAACTCCAAAACACACCAGGAATGGGGGAAGGTGGTGCTTGAGGTTAGCAAATCCAACTTGTAAAAACATTTGCTACAGAAACATCAATGACAAATCAAAAAGTCTTAGAAAGGAGGACTTAAGCTTCCCAAGCTGAAGACAACGTATATGGAAAACCGCTAGAGTATGATGCGTCAACATGTTCCAGCACCTTGGTAACCAACCAACATTGCAACAAGGCATGTCAGGACTATGAGGAAAGACAGTATTAATAACGGAGGAGGTGACAAGGTACAGAATATCCTGGGACTATGTGACACCAGAGGGCTACAGTCAGGTCACAGTAAACTGGCTACTAGTGAGTCAAGAACCACTTCTACAACCAACTACATCACATGACCAAGAAAGGAAGACATGACATGACATGGCTGGAATCCTGGCTTTTCCCACATGAGGACATCCATAAAGCAACATGGGTTTCAGCCAGCCACAAAGAAGATCAACCACAGCTGCATTAACTGGAAGTTCAGGCACTGATGGACATCAGAGTGGAAGGAAGAGCCAACCATGGGTCTGGCCATGATGTAGTCGTAGCAAGGATGCAACTGAAACTGAGACGCATGAACCCCAGAAGGTACACTTACATGTTTGCTCTTCCTCCTCACTAGTACCAAATAACCAACAACAGTAAAACCAGCATACATAGAAGCCTGACCAGACAGCTAGAGGATCTGGATTTGCTGATGATACAGCACTACTTACCAACACTCGCCAACAAAGGCAGGACAAAGCACACAAACTATCAAGAACTGCCGCCACACTTGGACTAAAGATCAGCACATCAAAAGCAAAATTCACGAGAATAAACAACAAGAGGATTGCACCAATAATCTAAGCCAACTACAGGAGGTAGACAGCTTTACATACCTTGAGAGGAAAAATTACTGTGGACAAAGGAGCAGAGGAAGATGTCAAAGTTAGGATAGGAAAAGAAAGAACATCATTTTTCACCCCAGCATGTACAACCCAACTACAATTGTTACAAAAGTCAAATCAATTTGTTATATGGATCTGAAACACGGAAATTACCACCAACATCCTCAACAAACTACAGGCATTCATCAGCCACTGCCTTCAACGCCACCGGAGAATCTATTGGCTAGACACCATCTCCAACAACACCCTGTGGAAATGCACCAAAAAAAACCTCAAAGACCTTCAGCAAGACAGACCACACACTCAGAAAACAAGTTAACCATCAAGCAGGCATCAACATGGAACCCACAAAGCAAGAGAAGGGAGAAGGACCTAGATCCACCTGGAGAAAAGGGACAGAATGAGATTAAGGCTGTCATAGAAGCAACTGGACCCACAGGCACGAGCATGCAGAGGATGGAGGACCTTCGTCAATGGCCTATGTAAGTAAGTACCTGAAATAGATGGGTGAGGCACTTACCAAAGTAGAGATGGAACATTAATGTCCATGTTGAAGATAAATGGGGAAAGGCACATGGCAGTAACCTGGAAGGAAAGAGTAGCAAAACGTCCTGTTACGCAGGTCAAACCAATTTTGAATCATCATATCACTACAGTTCACGACTGTGTGAATTATGATGCTGCGTTTCATGGTACCAGTTCCACCATTAAATACTATTAAATTTTTGTAAAAGATTGTAAAAATATGATAAACCATCACCTTTGCAAGAAAAATCCAGACCCCGAAGTGCTCGAGGGACAATCCGCTTTTTAGTTTGACTGTGGCCAACAGCAACAAAAAACCCAGCAGTGCACTGTGAAATGACACACAATAAACTACTATGGGAGGTATCACGCTGCAAACAAAACGAAATTAAAACTTAAAACCTAATTAAAGGTTTTAAAGAATAATAGCTGATAAATAAACTTTGAAGTCATGGTAAATTTAAAGTGGCCTTGTTGATAGTGAAACATGTCACTAAGACTTTCTAACACAGATCATGTCTAACCATGTATCTGTCGGCCTCCATGGATCCAGTAGTTACATTACAGGCCCCATAAAGCATGTTCTAATTTGACACTGTTAAATGTATTATATTCCGGTGCTGTTTCTCATACTAAGTGCCTAGTAAGTAATTTCTGCCACACAATAACAGAAGATGGGACTTTGTTGATGTTGTTAAGTAGCGTGGGATCATAATCCGTAAATGTTCCATTTATCTTTAACCTATACAATAATTTGCCTCAGCCAATGTTCATATTAATAAACTATTAATGTAGATCTACTAAATATACAGTGGTTAAGAAAAACTACAGTGTCCATGGGTAGAAAAGTCTCACCTGGCACAGCAGCCACAGTGAAATGTGTAGGACTGAAGGGAGGGGAACTCCAAGGCGCCCATGAGGTCACCTGTAGAGGCACAAAGATCTGTTTGTGAGGCACAAATGTTCATTGTAGAATCTTCATCAGGCTCTTGCACTTTTTTATCATGTTGGCATTCACCAAGAAATACATGACATCGTTCAGGGTCATTCCTACCTGTTGGGTGGGCGGCAATGGCCAGCAGCAGTACACTGTTTTGTGAGAGCAGGAGAAGCTGAAATTAGCAACTGATAATACCTAAAGCTGCGAGCTTATGGTTGATCATAATGTAAAGATACACAAGTCAGTGCTTTACTACAGCCTTTCTGGATGTACAACATAATATCTTTACCTTTTACAAATGCTTTATTAGAAGACTTTATAAGTATTTAAGTTTACTCAGAATAGTGCGAGTAAGCCATAACTTGTATATAGTTGAAAATGATTGATTTCTGCATATTAACTTGCAAAGACACTTTAACTCCACACCTAACTTGAACAATTGGCTCTTACTCCTGTTTTTCAGTTGCTGAATTTTCTTGCTATCTTTGACTCATCATGCTCCCTCTAGAATTCCAGGAAAGGCAGTTATGATTAACAGACTATCAGCATGTTGCATCAAGTTGTTTTGAGGTGACTAAGTTGTCTTAACCTCTCTGAAAGGCAGTTAGTTTCTATAATTTATTTTTATTTATGTAACCCATTTTTAAACAGGTACGTCCCATTGAGATAAACAGTCTCTTGTACAAGGGAGACCTGGCCAAGACAGCAGCACAGAAAAAGTTACAGCCAAGCAACCACACAATAAAAAACACAAGATATACACTAACATGTAAAAATATTAGAACACCTACACACAATGACAAGACCAAACCGACTCATTCATCCATGTACTTATGAGAGCACACAGTTTCAGCTCTTTTTGAAGGTTATTCCGAGTGAGAGGAGCAGGGCATATAAAAGCTTTCATTCCCAGCTCAGACAACAAACACGATCTTGAGATCTCAGACTATAGCTACAATCAGATCTTTGTCCAATCCAAGTACAAATGTACGAAGGGAGTTGACACAGTATGGCTTTATAAATGAACAAATACCAGTGACTGAGACTATGAAAGGTCAAAGAAGACAGACTAGCCCTGGAATAAAGCGTACAGTGATGAGTCAGGGCTTTAGAAGGATTTATTCTTACCTGAACACGTAGTTAATGCACTGTTGTTCAAGGTCACTGCAATGAAAACATCACAAAAGTTTAATTCAAGTCTTTGGTGAACTGTTTTTAATAAAGTGTGGAACTGGTACAACATTTCTTCATTTGGTTCCATCATAGGGTTGGGCAATATGAAGATATATTGTCATCTTGGAATGAGACTATATATCGTCTTAGATTTTGGGTATTGTTGTATCGTGATATGGCATAAATAGTGTTTTTGCCTCATTTTAAAGGCTGTGTTTCAGTTAAGTGATGTAAATTTACCAACTTACCAACAAACTTTTCTGTTTGTCTAAATGCTTGCCTTAATCCACTCAGCTGTTATATCCACATTATTGATGATTGTTAATCAAAAATCTCATTGTGTTAATATTTTCTGGGAAAACCCCCCAAACGACGACAACAGTCATTCTTGCAACTCTGTGGCATCAGAGAGGGTATTTGGTCAGAATAATCGTTACATTCGATTTGTCTCTCAGTCCTGGCATTAATAAAATGCTTTTAGGGAGATTTAAAAATATCAAGATATATATCAGGTATCTAGTTATAGCTGTAAAATACGACAATATAATTTTTAGGACATATTGCCCAGCCCTGTTCCATCAGCAGAGTGACTTAAGAAATCTAGGCTGAAAAATGACACGTTGTGTTAGATGAGAAATAAGAAACACACTGTCAAGCAAAGTGTTTGTGTTTTCTATTATTATGAATCTCTGTGGTTCCACTTACCTCAAATTACTGGATTTGCAGTGAACTTGAAACACCCTGTATGCACCTGAAAAATGACATGACATTCTTACGCTTAGCCTCTACTGATTTTTCTTCAGGTATCTGTGGTGTCCCTCAAGGCTCAAATCTTGGGCCACTGTTTTTCTCTGTATATAACTCCTGAGCTGTTACAGTTAACAGCGTAGCATCTCTGTGTATTCTTAGACTTACCGACACAGAGCAGATGACCGACAGCCCAAACGTAGCCACTGTAGTCAAACTGCAAAACATGCAAACATGTAAACAAGTAAAAATTTGTTGTAGCGAATAAACCCAAAACTCTTAGTATTCCTCCCTAGTAGCAACTGGAATTGTAATAAGAAATTCACCATCATGAATTCTTACCTGAGGATCATAGACGGGGAGATTGATGGCTGAGAGCAGCATGAAGCTTATACTACAAGAGAAAATAGCACATTTAAAGATGTAGTCATATAAAATGGAAAATTTCATCCTTGAGCTTTGTATTTCATTCATTACTGTTGCTGATCCAGACCCAGAAAGGTGCTTAACAAATTAATGTATTACAGTTATCAACATCAACAGCATTATTATTACTACTAAATAATTACGCTCGTTCTATGGGAGCACTAAAATGTTATGTATTTCCTTGTGTTACCCCATCTCCTGCAACCTTGGCCGCAAAACGGGCAAAAAAAGATTTGATATCTTTACAGTTGCATTCCATATAGATACAACTTATTGGGCTACTCTGGGTGAAGTGAAAAATGAAAAAGCACAAACCTGATCAGTTTCAGCCATTGTGTTTTCTGTCAATTAAAAAGAGAGATAAAGGCACATTTTAAAGACAGAGATACATCATAGTGGTGCGAAAAACAGCGTATAAGTCAAGTCAACGGCAGCAACAACGGCAACAGTGCCGAACGAGCACTTTTGGTATGGAAAAGTTAGGCCACCTACGGTCAAAAGTAAGAGGGTAGAGGGTAAAATGATCTCTAAAAAGATGAAACGTGCTTTTTAACTCATTTCAAAATCAGTGAATTATTTTGTTTTGTACAATTTTAGAGGGGAAAAAGGAAAGGAGCACAATGCAAAAGTTTGGGCACCACAAGGCATTTGAGCTCTCAGACAACTTTAACCAGGATCTTAGACCATAATTAGCTTGATGAAGCTCTGGCTTGCTCACAGTTGTTGTTCTGAAAGGTCAGGTGGTGCACTGTTCTACTGTGCAGCCGCACCTGTACAAATATAAAATTTGTGGATAGACCTCAAAAGAGCAGTGCATGCAGAAAGGCCCAAGAATCTCACAGAACTAGAAGCCTTTTGCAGGAAGAATGGGTGAAAATCCCACAGACAAGAATTGAAAGAATCTCAGCTGGTTACATAAAGTGTTTCGATGTTGTGACACTTGCCAAAAATGTTCACTTCAGACCCTTTTCCTTTTTCTTTATTTTGAAACTGTAAAAGGTTGAACTAAAAAGTAATCTTGCTTAGAATATTGAAGAAATGTTTAATCTTTAACATCACGCCTTTTGGAGATCAGTTAATCTTCTACTTACTTAACTACTCACAGTAAACACATTTTTGACCACGGGTGCACAAACTTTTGCATGCCACTGTAACTCGTAACAACCAAAAGTTGGACGCAACGCTTCCACGATAACGCCATCCCAAAGTCAGCTATAACCACTATGAGCTCACTGCAAAGCAGCAGTGATGAGCTGGCAAGTGGGATACACACATGCACTTACCACCACAACAAGCCACAGAGAAGCTCAGATTACAGCACACACACACACTCACACACACACACACAGGGAGCATGACATCATTCTCTGCTCAGGCGCCATTACTCCACTATATCCTTTCATAGCAAACAGTGGTTTGCTGCAGTATTAATGCTCTGAATGTCTCATGCTGCCCCTTTAAATCTTGTACAATACAGAGAGTGAGGCCAAGGTCATAAAGCGGTGATGGTTCTGCTTCCTTTGTGCTTCATTTCCCTCCATTTGCTTCCAATCAATAAGATGGAGGAGTACAAAGGAGGGTGTGTACTGCACATAATCGTACATGTTCACATACGGCAGGCAGAGCAGGCACTTACCTCTCTGTGGACAACCTTTAAGATGATGTAACTAACAACATGAGAGGAATTCTGAAGGGTGAAGAAAAAAGGAATGTCCTGGACAGAGAAAAAGAAAAACAAGGATTTCAAGGATATATATGCTGAGCAATATAATTGAAAAGATACTACATCTCAGGGTTGGCAGGTTATGTGACGTACTATACGTGATAAGGCCCTCGAACCAGCATATATGTTCCCTACAAACAGGAGGGAGCCTGGAAGCCAGGAAAGAGCTGCTGATCTGTAACACAACATCACCACATATCAAACAAGGCTCTGAATAATACATGTGCTTATCGGCAGCTACTGAAAACACTCAAGTATGAATCCTAAAATAGTATAAAAACAAAAGTACCTGGTGATGTGGCTCATTTCCACCCATCCAAACTTCCCAGAGAGAAGCAGCAGAGCAGCTCCGATAAATGTCTGCCATCTGGAAATATTAATTTTAGTCATGTTAGTGAACAAAAACAGCAGGTTGTTGGGTGTGTAGTTTGTATTTCATCACTCATTATGGGGTGCGCACAAAAGGCTGTTTTAACTAAGGCTGCTTTCACACCTGCCCTGTTTGGTTCGGTTCAATTGAACTCAACTTCGTTTGCCCAATAAGTGCAGTTCGTTTGGGCAGGTGTGAAAACAGCATTCGCACTTGGATGGGAGCCAAAACAACCGGACAGATGGTGTTGCAGGCCAGCGTTTGCCCTTTAAGACAATCCCAAGTGTTGGATTTACATTATTTGTTTAACCTTTTAAGTTCCAACGCAAAGCCTGTAATAACCAGGACAGGACAGACACACAAAGTATTTGCCTTCAGCTACTCACCCTTGAAATAAAGTTGGGTAGGTGAAATTTAACACCGACAGGACAAACTGAAAACAGAGAAGATTCAGGGGTTTATTATAAGCAAACCAACGTTACATCGTTAACTTATCAGTCTGACAGAAGGAGAATGAGATGCTCCACCACCGGCACCAAACCTCTTTCAAATTAAACTATTAGTTTAAACAATCTTAATTTTAATAAGTTTACGTGAAAACGGTCCATCAGCCCAAAATATATCAAACAGCGGTGTCTCGAATCAACCTCTGGCTCCATGATCTAATTAATTAACAGTAATCCGTATGACACAATGAGACAGAGAGAGATGCAGGACAGACGGTAATGACAGTAGCTTACAACAACATTAATAAAAGTAATAATATTATAATTAATAATATATTAATATCTGATAGTATACATGTGTGACAATAATCATATGTGTATAATAACAGTAGAAGTATGACTAATGACTAATGATAACAGCAGCAGCAGGAGGCATCTGGCAGGACCACGGCAGCAGCACAACCACACACGTCACACTATCCAGGCACCGCTGTGATACGAGTTAACCTGAGAGACAGTGGAGCACAAAGACTCCGGAGAAGAAGCCGAGTTAGTGACATCCAGAATGGCCGAGTTAGCAGTCAGCCGAACTAGGGGCTGGTACAAGGCAACCTTGAGCCAGCCCTGACTATAAGCTTTATCAAAGAGGATGCTGAGTGATAGTTTGCTCTGGCGTTGCGGAGGCCCCTCTTATACGTTTTGAGACTGTCTGCCCAGATTAAACGAGATTCTTCCAGTTTGGTTAATCGTCAATTCCTTTAAAATGTTCGCGATATTTGTTTTTACTTACGGGTTGTTAACTTCTTTTTAAGAGGAGCTACAGAGTCAAGTGTTGTTCGCAGCGAGCCTACGGCGCTATCGACAAAGTGATCAATTTGGGAGAGGTTAAAGTCGGCACGGGAAACCTCCGTTACTGAAGGACTTGGTATTGAATTTAACAACGGAGTAATCATTTCCTTAAATTTTGCGACAGCACTATCTGATAAACACCTAGTATAGTAACTGTTGCTGAGTGGCGTGTAATCGAGTAAAAAGAAATTAAAAATAATGATCCGATAGCGAGGGATTCTGTGGAAAGACTGTGAGGTTATCAGTTTCAATTCCATACGTCAGAACTAGATCGAGGGTATGGTTAAAACAGTGAGTGGGTCACTGACTGATACGTCACCCGTTGTATTGTTCTGATTGGTCGTAGTGTTATCCAACTGCGTGCAGTGATATTTACAAACGCACGCTTGGTGCCGCCCCTCGAGTTGGGCCATTTGCATTACTCATGGCCAGACCCTCAATCGGATTTCCAGGCTACAACTTTGTTGCCATGTCAAACTGCAAACATTATTAATAATAAATACACAAGTTACGATCAAACATTTTTTGTGTCGGGATCAGCTGCAGTCTGACTTGGCAGAGATGGCTGCCATCTTGTTTTTACATGGATTAATGTATTATCCTCTTACTGCCACTAGATGGCACAAAAAGTGTCCACGGCTGAGGACAACAGGTTTGAGTTAAGTAGAATGTCAAGTAAAGTCAAGTAAACCCAAAATGTGACGTCCTCATTAGGACACACGGTCTCATGAGGACATATATGTGACATTATGGCATGTGGAGACTCTGATGATTCCCACCCATAATTCCCTGCTGCTGTTCCCACCAAAATAAGAGCTGAGTGTGTTAGTAGTGCAGCTTTGATGGCACATGATCATGTGCAGCAATCCGAGACGGCTCTTTAATCATGTTCACTCCATGGTGTGATGATGAGGGTTACATTTCAATGCCCTGCAGTTTACACGGAAATAAATCACGCTCTCCAACATTACACGGTGAATAATCAGGAACAGAGATGCTGCTGTCGCTTCTCTTTACTCAAATAAGCCGCTGGATAAAAGCCAGATTGTGTTTCTTCACTCTGCTGAGAGATCATTTAGTTTCTACTTCAGATAAAACATCACATCCTCTCACACTCACCTTATTAGTGAAATATGACACAACGAACACGAGACTGAACGCGAGTCCAGTGACGTGTCTCCTCCACTGCATGTTGACGTGCGCGCAGCCTGCAGCGCGGACATGGCTTTAGACCAGGCTGACTTTCATACATGCACCGTTAGCCTGTTTCAAACTAGAGACATTTTTAAGATCGGAAACTTCCCTCACTGAGTCCTGATGACACGTCAAGACGTTGTCACACCAAGATCGTCTATGTTCGCTGTGATCGGTCACTGTGCTGCTTCCTGCAGGCGCTGCTCCACATGTCTGCAGGACATGTTGGCATGAACACTGAAAATCTGCTCTGCTTTTCTGGATCAAGGAGATTATTACATGCAAAAAGGGGAAAAAAAAATCTGCTTTTGTGTTAATCTACTCTAATCAACATAATAATAATAATAATAATAATAATAATAATAATCTTGCTTATTCAGAAAAACAATTCAGAATTATGAGATAATAATCTCGTTAATTCAGAAAGCAGAGCAGTTTTTTATATGCAAAAACTTTTCTGTCATTCTACTTTGAGAATAATTGCCTCATCATTTTACCACAAAAAATGTAATTTAAACTTTTACCACCATACGTAATTCATGTGAAAAAAAACTACTCTTTTTTTAAAAAAAACAACAACAACAACAACAAAACTTTGCTGACACAATTTATAAGATAATGATTTTGATAATTCAGAACAAAGCACTTTTTTATATATTTTTTTTTCATAATTCTGAAATAATAATCTCATTAATTCAGAAAAGTGGAGAAAATATTTTTATTAAAAAAACTTATACCATCATTCTACGTTAAGATTAATCACCAAATCATTTTACCACAAAAAATCTTAAAATTTAATCACTATAATTCATTCACTCAAGAAAAAAATATTGTCCTGTTTTTTTGAATTTGTGAGATTATCATCTCAGAATTATGAGAAAAGTTTGTAACGAAAAACAATTTCTGTGGTAAAATGATTCGGTGACAAATCTAAAAGTAGAATGACAGAAAAAATTTCATGGAAATAAAATCCACTCTGTTTTTCTGGACTAACGAGATCATCATCTCAGAATTCTGAAAAGATATATATTTAAAAAATGTGCTCGTATTCTAAATTATCAAGATCATCATTTTATAAATTCTAGTATTTCTGAATAATCAAAATTATTATCTCATTAATTCAAAAGTACAAGAGCAGATTTGAAAGATAATTATGATAATAAAAATAATGATAATAATAATAATTCAGAAAAACAGGGCAATTTTCTTTCTCAAGTGAATAAATTATGGTGGTAAAATCTTAACATTTTGGTTTGTAATATGATGAGGCAATTAATCAGAAAGTAGAATGACAGAAACGTTGTCGCCAGCTAGTTTGATAAGCAGTTAATCATTTGAGTAATTTTTCAGACAAAAATGCAAAAAAAGTTAAACACATTTTGTTAAATGTGAGAATTTATTAATTTATTATTGTTATTATTGCTTCTCTATCAATTTCAATGTATTAATAATAAGAATTATAATAATTGACTTTATTTGTGTAGTGCTTTTCAAACACAAAATGCAGCACAAATGCACAAGCTAAAAACGTAAGAGTAGCCAATCTAAATAAATTAAAGTCACCTCATAAAACACATTATAAAATAGGAAGAAAATTAAATTAAAATTGGGAAAAGTAATGCAAATAAAACCTGTAATGAATATATATGTATTTATATAATTTATTTGAATTCTGGACTGTCGGCTGGGTAAAACAAGTTGTAAGATTTGGTTAGTCTTCAGCTGATTGTTTCTTCTTTAAAATGTCACAAAATACTGGACAAACTCTTCATGGTGCAAAACGAAAATAGAAATATTATTACGTTATTTTGTTGTTGATAAAACAAAGATACTATTGTGTCCCTAAGGTCCAGAAGGGTGAATATTTGGTCTTGTGCACACAGCTTTTAAAATAAATAAATAAATAAATCACCTTTCAGGCCCTCAGGGACACCGTACATGAAACCTCAGCCTGGGCTAAATGTAGTTCAGTCGTCACGGTCTCCTGAAACAGCGTCGGAGTGACACCTCCCTCCCTCCTTTGTCAGGGGATCGTGTGTCTCAGGGTCAGTCACGTGGTGTCCAGCAAGTTTCCGTGTTTACAGAGATGTGAGCAGCGAGCAGAGGCGGCGGCAGGTCGGTGTTTCTGGAGGATGGTGTGCAGTCATGGCTTTTTTAAAGACGCAGGAGCGGACTAAAGAAAGGTTGGTGCAGCCGCTGGTGTCAACGCGACATTGTTTCACTCCGTGTTGTTGAGGCTCAGTGTGAGCTCTGCGGCGGCTTGTTTGTGTCGCGCTGCTGCTCCTCAGGCCGGGACGCACATCATGAGAGCTTCACTGTCAGCTGTCTGACACTCTCCTGCTGTTAAAGGCACAATGAGACGCGTCTGTGAGCAGAAGCAAACCCAACACGGTCCAGTCTGCTCACTGTAACCTGTCAGGACGTGTCTTATATATGTAGAAACATATTTTAAAGCACTGTATGACTTTCTGTAAGCCTTAAGTAAACCCTCACGGGCCATTTCTGTCATGTACAGCTGATGTGAGTGTCCCTGCACAGCTTCTGTAGCCTATGTCCTCCTAAGACCATGTGTCCTCGTATGACAACGTCACAGTTTGGGTTTACTTGACCTTATACTTCATTCTGCTGAACTTAGACCTGTTGTCCTCGTTCATGGACACTTTTTTGTGCCATCTAGTGGCAGTAAGAGCACAATACACTAATTCATGTGAAAACAAGATGGCTGCTATGTCTGCCAAGTCAGTCTGCAGCCGATCCCGACACAAAAGTGGACGAGGTCCAAAACCTGATCACGAGCTAAGACTGATAATTAGGAGGTAGTCGTTTGAGGTCATTAGGACTTTGTCGTCTTGTTTGAGGACATTGAGACTCCATTGTCGTCTTGTTTGAGGACAGTTAGTCTCTATTGTCATCTTGCTTGAGGACATTGAGACTCTTGTCGTCTCGTTTGAGGACAGTTAGACTCTATTGTTGTCTTGTTTGAGGACAGTTAGACTCTATTGTCGTCTTGTTTGAGGACATTGTGACTATTGTCATCTTGTTTGAGGACATTGAGACTCTATTGTCGCCTTGTTTGAGGACAGTTAGACTCTATTGTCGTCTTGTTTGAGGACATTGAGACTATTGTCATCTTGTTTGAGGACATTGAGACTCTATTGTCGTCTTGTTTGAGGACAGTTAGACTCTATTGTCGTGTCGTTTGAGGACAGTTAGACTCTATTGTCGTGTCATTTGAGGACAGTTAGACTCTATTGTCGTCTTGTTTGAGGACATTGAGACTCTATTGTCGTCTTGTTTGAGGACATTGAGACTCTTGTCGTCTCGTTTGAGGACAGTTAGACTCTTGTCGTCTTGTTTGAGGACATTGACACTCTTGTCGTCTTGTTTGAGGACAGTTAGACTATTGTTGTCTCGTTTGAGGACATTGAGACTTAGGGTCTGTCCCAGTACCCACACTTCCCCTAGAAATTCCCACTTGCACTTGGTTGTGTGCGTTCACGTTTAGGCTAGTGGCGTCTCAAAACAGAATTGAGGTAGTGGACTCTAGCACCCTGGATTCCAAGGGAGCCCCGACCAACAAAGTGAAAGATGGACTTTCCCAGAACACCCTGCGAAGTCAGCAACTTTGACAAGTTTTGGAAAACATTTTTTCCTGTACAATCGGATTGTAGGCTGTACAAACAACAGATGGTTGCACTAGCGTAAACTCATCAGCAACTCAGTTGAACACAGCGTCAGAATATTTAAATAAATCGACTTACCTGAACAAAATCGATCAGAACTAGAAGACATCGCAGGCGCCTCCTGTTCTCAGCATTTCTTCTCCGTTGATTCATCAGACACACAAGACTATACATAGCACACGCCACAACACAAGCGCTGGAGCCGGCATTTTCAAACTGAATGACTACCGGTATCTTGCATCGTTGCTACGTGTGACGGATGCCTGCACGTCGACCACGCCGATTTGCATAAAGTGGTGTCTAATTTCCTGGAGAAAGATCTCTACCCTAATATTACATCAAGGGTTATCTCACAAACGAGGGCACTCAATACTTAAGTGGAAGATTTAAGGCGGCCTTAATTATCATCTCGTTTGAGGACATTGGGACTTAATTATTGTCTTGTTTGAATGAAGTGGTACTTAATTGTCGTCTCGTTTGCGGACATTTAGACTTTATCATCGTCTCGTTTGAGGACATCGAAATCTTGTCGTCTGGTTTGAGGACATTGAGACTTTATTATCGTGTCGTTTGAGGACATGTCGTCTCGTTTGAGGACATTGAGACTTTATTGTTGTCTCGTTCGAGGACATTGGGACTTTATTATCGTTGAAAATGTTTGTTTATTTATACTTATCAGGTCTGCTGATCCAAACAGCTAGGAGAAATTAAAAATGCATACCAAACAAAAGTTGGGTGTCAGGAGGACATTAGAGCTGGGCGATATGTCCTAAAAATTATGTCACGGTATTTAAAGCTATATCTTGATATTTTTAAATCTCCCTAAAAGCATTTTATTAATGCTCGCACTGCAAGATCAAATTGAACATAACATTATTTCTGACCAAATACGCTCTGTGATGTGACAAAGTTGTAGGAATGACTCATGTTTTTGTTGATGATGTCATCTCACACTCCTCTGTTGTCTTTCCTCAGATTTTCTCTGCTGTTGCTGGATCTGGAGGAGTATTACTTTGAGCAACACACTGCGTGCCATGTGACCACCAGCTCAAAGAAGGAGAGGTAATTCAGATTAACATCGTCAACTCATAACATCAGTCACTTCACTGTGTGTGACTGTATGAATGTGGTTTCTCTGTGAATCTTTAGCATAGCGGCCGTCTCCTAAATTACTTAGTTTGTCAGGTGTCTCGGCTCTGACTCGTGTTTCTGTTCCTTTCTTGGAGAGCCACAGTACTCACATGAGACGGGGAAGAAGCTGAACGAGGTTTATTGACAATAGTCCAAACCTCAATAATGTCTGAACACCAGAATAAGTTGTTAACTGTGCAGATATGCCTGCAGGACTTTGCTGTACTTATCAGGTGTTTGCAGGTGCTGATATGTGGACAAAGTCTTAAAAGCTTGAGGCGGTTGTGTCAGCCTGTGAGAAGCAGCTGTTCAAACATCGATACTTGCCAAGGAGGTCTGAGCAAACCGCAGAACAGTAACAAGCCTCTCAGAAGAAGAGTACTGAGACAGTTCTTTTATTGTCACGGTCAGTCTTATAAAGTGTATTTCACACGTCATACAGATCTGTGTGACGCGGGTGTCTGATCATCCACAAGGTCCCCTGTCTTACTTTAACCTTCAGGCATCCTGGAGCCTCCTCAGATGCCTGCAGACAGTGAAGGACTCTGAGGCCTCCGAAAGTATCTCAGCCATGACCATGGATGAATCACACAGCTTCATACAGTCACTATTATTCATGATGACATTCACATATTTTCATAAATAGTTCATAATTTTTAACAAAGCGAATGGATTATGGTCCAGATTTCTCCTTAGTCTTTCGTTCAAGGTCAATGTCCTCGAGCTAATTTGCTGTCTCTGTGAAATAGCTGTCCATTAGTCACTCTCTCTACAGCAGGAAATGGCACTTCGAAAATCTGTGTGCCACAAAGTCACTGTACTTCAAAATAAAGTGTGTTTTATACGAACATGACGGGCTCGTGAGTAGGGCTGGGCGGTATGGCCTAAAATCAATGTCACGGTATTATTTTGGGGGGATGCGGTGTGATGATATCATACCACGGTATCGTCTTCTCTCCTTTTTTTACACCTTAAATAAAACAATTTAAAAAGCCATACAAGTCTAGGATGGAAACTAATCCATCTATTATTGTGTATAAAACATTTTACAGTATGTAAATGTTAGAGGGAAGAGGGAGGGCCGGCGGCTCCTGGGCCCCTTTCCCGGGGCCTGGCCCCGGCCAGGCCACCTCCATCACGTACATTAGCTTTCCTGACTTTTCTAAAAGGACTGCTAATAATGTCTTCATACTATACTGGTTTCTTTGTTATGTAGCATATTCATTCATGTATCAGGTTATATTTGTGTTATTCTTTACTGCAATTAATGTCGACATATTTAAGAGTCTTGTGTCTAAGAGTGCTAACATGCTAACGTTAGCTGTTTTCCTTACAGAAAAGTCCGAGGCTCGTTCAAGATCTGCTCCAGATCTGTCATATTTGATCCAGATGATCTTGGAGAGCCAATTTTAAAGGTTTGTTTTATAATATTTTATGTATAGTTTGTCTTTTAACTCTTGCCACCAGATGTTTTTGTTTTTTTTTCAACCCAAAAATGAGGGAAGAGAAGAGAGAGAGAAGTTTCCATAAATTTATAACCAAGTACCCGGATACTGATATTGCAACGATATTATGGAGTGATTGTTGCTGCTTTTGGAGGAAGAAGAATCATTAATGTGGATATAATGACTGAGTGTATGAAGGAAAATAATAAAACAGCTAGATCATTAGAAAATAAGTTCAGAAAATGACATTACTTTACTGTAATTCAGCCTTTAAAGCCAGGAAAAGACAACAGTTAAGATTTTATGTGTCGAAAACCTAAGACAAAATCTAGTCTCATGTCATGAAATCAAATATTGCCCATCCCTTTTCTACTGTGCATGTTTTGCATGGACGTGTTATTGTACTTTGTGTGTCTGTTTTACTGTAGATGAAGTATCCAGGTCTTTGTAAATCATGGTTCGTAATAATTCGTTGCTGTTTCTGCAGATTCCTCTTCGAGACTGTAAGAAGATCGAGTTCATCGAGAGAGAGAACAACCCCTTCAACGAGTGAGTTGGTTTCATCTTCAGCGGACACGTTCAGCTCACACGCTGTTGTTTACTCAGACTGTCGAACTGGTCTGGTGACTTTGAAATGTTGTGCAAATGTTAACTAACCCTGGATGCCAATATTGAAACCAACATCTACAAATGATTGAGTGTCCTGTATCGAATTATTTAGACTTAACATAGACTGTGATACTGCTTTCAGGTGACATCGCCAGGTTGTTCAGTTTGGAGCAGATTTGATGTTGTTATTCTGTGTTCAGCAAAATCGCTAAATTCAATGTCAGTTTTTTAATTTTGGTTTTAGTTTAGGTTGAAACTTTGCTTTAAATCTTTGAATTACAGCGATGTTTTAACTTTTTTCTGTTTTCCTCACAGGCCAAGACCATCTGCCATCTCTATTCAATGTGTACAGGTGAGTCATCATTTAAATGTTGACATTTTTTTATTTGACATGTTGATCAGAGTTTTATCAGTCCTCTTGATCTGTTGAACTGTGATAGTTGGTTTAATTCGTCTTTGATAGTCCAGATTTATTATCTTAAATGGTTTCAGCAATGTGTTATTTGTCATGATGGCTTTTCAAAGTAAAACCCAACTTTCACTTCCTCTTCAATTTCAGGTTATTTACATTAAAGAGAGCAACGTCATAGCACCTTACAGAAATGAAAGGGTGAGTCAACTGAAGCTTGGCTGGGGTTTTCCTCTGATGTTTTTTATATGCCAGGAGCTGTTTCCAGAGAATGGACTGTGCTCTTTATGTTTCTGTTTGTTCGTAGAATGAAAATCTGTTCATGCAGATCTGCAATTTATCATAGTTTAGTCTGGTTTTAATTTTCTCTACTTGTAAACATGTGGAGGGTGATGGCTGTTGAGTGTAAAGCGGGATTTGTACTTATGCGTCAAATCAACACCGTTCCTATGGCGTAGGCTCTGCGTCGATGTAGAGCCTACGGCTTACCCTCAACTGCACCTCTCCAGATATGTAACTACACGTCGCGGTGAAGCAGACCACCTGTCTGTTTTTGTAAGCTGAAACCATTTCCCTCAGTGGAAACAAAGCTATTTTACTGTACTCACAGATAAGAAACAAATTGTGAAGACAATAAAGCCTCCACAAAAATAGCATTTTAAGTCTTGTGTGTGATTTATCCTGGCTTCATATGAGCAGAGGAAATCTCTGCTAGTCACTAGGCTAATTTATACAATGTAAAATGCCATAGGCTTGTGCTAATAACGCTAGCATGTTATATTAGCTTGGAAAAGGTGTTTAGTATAAGACAGTTGTTTTGTCGGTGAACCTTGTGAGTTGTAATGGAGCCAAATTTTGTAACGTTACCTTTGTTAAATGTTGCTGTTGTCCCTGGCTTCATATGAGTAGAGGAAAAGTCTGCTAGCCACTAGGCTAATTCATACAATGTAAAATACCATAGGCTTGTGCTAATAACGTTACCATGTTGTATTTGTGGGGAAAGTGTGTCCAGATAAAGACAAGTGTTTGTCTGTGAATGCTGCGAGTTATAGTGAAGTTGATTTGTGCACTTGTGTTTGAAATTGTCTCTATTAAGCCATGTTTAATGTGTGTTTAATGTGTGTTTAATGTCTGTTTTGAATTAACTCAACTTTACAGCACTTCACAGAAACCCCACTGCTGACTAGTGTTTTGGAGGTGTAACTGCAGAGTGACACAGACACACCACCGCACAAGTATAAATGCTCACAACGGTGTGCGTAGGCTCTGCTTAGAGCTGACGCACAAGTATAAATCCTGCTTAAATAGTGTGTGAAAAACAGTTAGTCACACTTGACTTGTCACAGCCTCTCACAGAATGTGGATTTTAGCTATTTGGAAACTTTGCTCTTCCAGGCATCACACTAGGCTTCAAGTCTTGTTTTAATGTTAATGCTCACACTACAACTCAACTTCTCACCCATTATGTCAAAATTAAGATCTATAATGAGTTGGTCGAATACATTTCAAGAAAAAAAAATGAGTGCAGAGAACTCAGATTTGCTCATCTGTTCAACTTCTTAAATGTCTCTCATCACTTTGACAGGGGTCGAAGAAAGTGAGTTTTCAGTTGGAGGGTTGGAGTAAAACAGAAGATGTCGTTCAGACATTACTTCAGGTACGTCAGCTGCTCCAAAACAATAGCTGCTGCAGGAGTGGGAGATAAATTTACTCCCACCGAGTGTGTTTGTTTGAATAAACTGAGCTGTTAGATGGAGCTTGACTCAGGAGCACATGAATTTGGATCTTTGCAGTTCTGGTATGTGTTGGTGTTGCTCCACTTATTTTTGACTGGTGAAATTTGCAGCTCCACAGGGCGTCCTGTCTGGAGAAACTTGGAGACCAGACTGCAATGGTGAGTCAGTCGGTGTTAAAGTTCAAACACACAGTGGGCATCTGAAGCCTGGGATATTATGACGTGATTAAAATTAGGAGTGTGAATGATCCACTCAGCTTCTTGTAGTTTATCCTGCTTAATCGTGCTTCCTTAAGTGCCTCATTATTTTTAAACTGTTGCGTAGCATCATATGATCAAACATACAGTTCTTGTGTTTTTCCAGATTGCCGCTAATTTACAATCACGACTGGCGAGGACGACCTTCGACAAAAACTGGTATGTTAACTTAAAAAGAAGTGCTTTAAAACATTTATTGTTTTAGTATTAATAATTTGTTGGAGTGTGCTGCTGGATGAGACAATGTTGGGATTCTGGTGTGAAGCTTTCAGAGTGTTGCTGAGAAGCCTCACATGGAGTGCGCGGTGGAGATGGTGACGCCTCTCGTGTCCAATCCCGGCCACGTCTGCATAACAGACGAAAGCCTCTACTTCCAGCCTCTCAATGGATATCCGGTGAGCCGCCACATCTGAGTGGACATGCTGAGCTTTGTTATTGAGCTGCGGTAATAAAATATCATCATGTTTCTATGACTTGTCATTTCAGGAGCAGGTGATTCAAATCAAACTCCACAGAGTGAGGAGAATCTACAAGAGACGGCATGGACTCAGACCTCTGGTCAGTACAGCTAGTCAGTGTGAGGCCATATATAATAATGTAGGCAGGAAGGGTCTAATCATTTCAGATCCTCATGTTTGTGCTCATGTTTCTCCTCACCAGGGTCTGGAGGTGTTCTGTACCGAGAACGATTTCTGCTCTGACATCTACCTGAAGTTTTACAACACGGCCGACAGAGATGAAATCTACTACTACATCGCCACTTTCCTGGGTGAGAAAACTTCAGGCCGTTTGTGAATGTGTTTCAGAGAGTCTTGACTTCCTAAATGATCTTGAGTCTTTAAAACAAGAAGGTCAACAGTATTGGCGATCAGGTCTTATGGATGTAAGGTAGTTTCTCTGTCTGCTGCTTTTTGTATTTTGCAGACTTCTGATATGAAAGTTTTGTATTGATTGAATCTTTCATTTAAACACTACTGGCCTTCAAAGACAGTCTCAGCTTCAGCATTGATCCCAAATATTGGCGTTCACCTTTGGAAACCATTACTGATAAAACCACATAAGACATGACTGATTGAACCCTGCTGTCTTTCAGAGAACCACATGACGGAGCACACAGCAGAGAGTTACATGCTGCAGTGGCAGCGCGGCCACCTGAGCAACTACCAGTACCTCCTTCACCTCAACAACCTGGCTGACCGCAGCTGCAACGACCTCTCCCAGTATCCCGTCTTCCCCTGGGTCATCGCTGACTACGCCAGCGCGCAGCTGGGTGAGTTAATAGCAAAGATTAATTTGCATAACATGTTACAGCAGAGGCCTAATGTGATCAGGATCAGAGCCCAGCTACCTTATAGTTGTTCTCAGTTCTGATATTATGTGTTTGAAGTGTTTGGCATTATAAAACATAGTGAGAGGAGCAGTAATGGTTTCACTCTCACTGTTGCGGCTCATATTAGACATGCATCAATAGTTAACTGTGAGGACTGCTTTCTGTGTTTCACAGATATGACAAATGCTGCCACGTTCAGGGACCTGAGCAAACCTGTGGGAGCCCTAAACAAGGAGAGACTAGACCGACTGCTGGTGAGACTCTGCTGCTCCTGTGTATTTTTTTAGCCTCTGGCTGGCTATTTGCCATCTCTCTGCACTGCGCTCATGTGGCAGTTACAGTTGATAATGCTGTCCTGACCTGAAAAAACATACTTGGTGTGCAAAGGCCTTTACACAAGGTAGCGGTGTGTTTCATTTGGTCGCCTGTCAATGCCGTCAAATCCCTTTTACCCACTCAGGTTGCTCTGAATAGAGTGAAACACAGGAAACACCAGGTTTACGTAATTGTTTACGTTACGTGACAAACTTTCTTGGAGCTACGTTAGAATGAAATCACATGATCGTTATTTTATTGTGGATATATATATCTGTAGTTAAATATTTGCTACATATTGTGTCTTTGCTGTGAGTGTCAGTAAACATCAGTAAACAGAGTTGTTGTGTCCACAGGCTCGCTACAGAGGCATGCCTGAACCTCGCTTCATGTACGGCAGTCACTACTCATCTCCAGGCTACGTCCTCTTCTACCTGGTCAGAGTCGGTATGTCACACACAATATCACACAAGCTACAGTGTGTATGGAAGTACAAAACACACAGTGTACATTCAGTGTGTCGACCACTGAGCAAACACTTTCTCTTTTCGTTTACATGCTTGTCTGTGCTGCAAGAACACAGTCTCTGTCTCTCTGACACACTGGAGGCAGACCATTAAAAATGATTTAAAAAAATAAATCAAATGCACTTTTCTGGGTTTCTTTTTTAATCTCTGTGGAGCAACTTTCACAACAGCTGTTTATGTGTTACACTACAGCAGTCTAAAGAGAAATCACACAAATGTGAGGGTAGATGATTTCTAATATAAATGTGTTCTGGGACTCAGAGCCTGTTTATGTGAAGCTGCCATCTTCGCTTCTGCTGAACAATGAAGCTAATATTGTGTGTTAATGCTTCCTGTCCTCTCCCCTGCAGCTCCAGAGCACATGCTGTGTCTCCAGAACGGACGCTACGACCATGCAGATCGCATGTTTAATAGGTACAGTATTTCTGTTGAATCAAACTCGCAGAAAAACCTTAAATGAGTTCATTCATGTAACGTGCTGAATTTCTGTTCTCTTATGTTGACTGTCACCACGACACATTTGATAAACCTTGAATTTTCAGGAAGACGTGTCAATGACAAGAATATTTCTTTATCCCATACTGTTTTAGATGTTTATTTTTGACACAGTAATGAATATTATGGGGGAGAAAACTAATTAATACACGAAAAATGATTTTACATGTTGGTATTTACAATCCTGTTTTGATTTCTTACAGCATAGCTGATACGTGGAAGAACTGCTTGGAGGGGGCAACTGACTTCAAAGAGGTAAAATGTGACTCAACTGTGTATTATGTCAGTGAGACACTGCTGCTGTCTTCACCAGATATTTTCCTAGAAGTGAAGAGTTTGTGCTGTTAGTACAGACATATCAGAGTTGCACACCAACATGAACATAGTCATCAGTGTACAATGATCCATATACAGTATCCATGCTGCCATCTTCACTTTTATGTACTGTGTCTCCCTGGCAACGCAGTATCTAGATTGTTTTCATGTTCATGTTTTCTGTGTTAAGTGTTTCATGACTTGTCTGCTTTGTGTGAATGTCTTTGCACTAACGCAGCTGATTCCAGAGTTTTATGGGAACGACTGCAGCTTCCTGGAAAACAAACTGAATCTAAGTTTGGGCAGAAGGCAGAACGGAAGCTTAGTCGGTGACATTGTTCTCCCACCGTGGGCCTCAGGTAACTTTCTGATCATGCTATGCATGTACAGACTGTATTAAAGAAGTGGACGTGGCTGCCGTGACATCACCTTGTGGACTACAGTTTGGAAGCAGTTTCAAACCCCAAGGCTACGTCCACTATTTCATGCAGTCTGTGTCTGCATGTGAACTCTGCTGGATCCCGGTGTCATTTGCTTTGCTTCACCTTACTCCGTCCTGTTTGTCTTAACACCAGATACAAGTGATTTTCTTCAGAAGCACAGGACAGCTCTGGAGAGTCAGTTCGTGTCGGAGCACCTTCACGAGTGGATCGACCTGGTGTTTGGCTTCAAACAGAGAGGCAGTGAATCTGTCGCGGCCCACAATGGTAAAATAACCGCCATCTGTTGTCAACATGACACCAGCCAAAACTGGACAAAGACTCATATTTATCTCTTTGCCTTTCAGTGTTTCACCCACTGACTTACGAAGGAGGCATCGACTGCGACAGGTACCCAACAACAACACTCGCAAATCGCTATTAAAGATATTTAACATTACACTGTGGAGCTGACTTTCCATTTCTCTGCGAAGCATCGAGGACCCTGACCAGAGGATCGCCATGCTGACGCAGATCCTGGAGTTCGGCCAGACGCCCAAACAGCTGTTCACCACCCCCCACCCTCAGAGGATCACGCCGAGGTTTCACAACATAACTCGGAGCCCCAGCAGCAACTCAACAGTCAGTGAACTGTCTCCAGGTAGGACTGCAGAAACACACACACAGTTAAAACGAATCAAAGCAGCTTGTGAACAAGGCTGCTCTTTCAAATTTAAAGTCTTGTTGTGATATTTGTAAACCGACTAATGGTGCAGACGATGATTCACACCTCAAAGTGCAGGTTTCTTTGAATAATGCAGCACTTGACTCGTGCAGTTTGGGCGGGAATTTGTATTTCAGTGAATCATCCCTGTTCGAGTAGTGTGGTCAGAAATTTCTGTGTCACATCATGACTTGACCCAAACCATTTTTTTTACCAGTAAAGTCACAAACAGTGTCATAATCTGCTGATTTATTTTATTTCCAGTGATTAATATCATCATAGTAAATGTGCAGAAGCAGCATCCACCACCATCTAACACATCAAAGTGTCATTTTCGTCTCCATATACCCGTACCGCAGTTACCCCTGTGTATCTTTGCAGCCTCTCCGAGCGAGGACTCGTCCTTCGAGGACCTGACCGAGGAGAGCAGGAAGTTAGCCTGGGCAAACATGGGAAATCTGAAACCCATCTCCAGCCACAAGATCCATAAAGAGTAAGTCGGGATGCGTCCGAACGGCTGCAGTAATGACAGAGCACGAATATAATTGCAGTGCCGGTCCACTTACAGCTGAAATGAAAGCTCTGTTCAAAATATGAGGAAGTGCATGCAAAGCTCGAAGGCGGCAGGCAGCTGCAGGAAGGAAAATAGAAACCTATTAAAATGTATTGTGAGGTCACTGTCTGTTCTGTCTTCAGTAATTGTAGTGTGACTGCTACATTAAGCTAAGCACATCCTCCCCTCTGCATCTGTCTGGTAGATATTTATACGTGTGTTCTGTGTGTGTGTTGAATGTGCAGGGCTGTGACGGGCATCGCCGTGACTCGAGATGGAGCAGCTATTTTCTCCACGTCTCAAGGTCTGGAAAATATCTTAACATCTTAAATCTGAGACTAATTTTGATTATTGTAGAGGTCCGAACAGGAAGTGTCACCTGATCAACTCTAATCCAGTGGATCCCAACTGGTCCAGATTCCTCCTTCGTCATTAGTTCAAGGTCCACACAGTTTAATGTACTCTGTGTCATAGTTATGTTTGGCCATGTCGTCAAGCTAGTTTACTATCTCAGTCAAGTAGCTGTCAGTTAGTCACTCACTCTACAGCAGGAAATGCACTTCGAAATAAAAGCTCTGTGGCAGAAATTCACTTTACTTCAAAATAAAGTATGACTGTTTCATGAGGCACAGGAGGCATGAATATGAAACATACTTTAAAATTACCCTTTGTTAAAACCATGCTTGATTCATAGATTAAAAATTAAACCTCCACAGTTCCAACAGCTCAGGAGGGGCAGACAAAATATGTCCTGTTTACACAGCTCCTCCACAAAATGGTTTATTGATTTTGAGCACTGTTAAATTGACAATTGAAATGATATTAGTAAGAGCTAATATGCCTGTAGAAAACTGCAGGTTCCCATGTCTTGTTAGATATAGAGAAGAAAGTATTATCAACTTGTATATTTGTAATAAGTGCATAAACAAGTGCTAAAAATCAGTAAATACTTATATAAATAGTGCTATAAAGTATTAGTGATTAAAAAATTGTTAAAAACACACCCACACAGGAATCAGTTACCTTGAACATGTTGATGTTTCTTCTATATATCTGTGATTTGTCAGCATGAAAATGGTTGTCTACTCCAGAAAAAAACATAAATAAATAAATAAAAAAACACCAATAATGATATAATTGAATTATTAAAATTATTTTGATTTTATTTTAATAGCTCAGAGGTTTGGCTTGTTTTTTATTTTTGTTTTTTTTTTTAAGTAATAAAGCTTCAAACTTTGGGGCCTGTCCTGCAGGTGGATCCTCAATCCCAATTTATATACTTTTTTGGGCTTGTTTTATAATTTATTATATTTAGTGACATAGTGTGATTTAACTTTGTGGGCTCAACAGTATGGTAACTCTCCCTTTTTTTTATTTTTTTTAAAGATGTATTTATTTTATTTTTTATTTTTTTATGAACACTTCATGTTAATAAATATCATGTTTGTATTTTTCTTTTATTTTTCTGTGTTTCTTTTGTCTGTTTTTTAGGGTGCTTTAAATTTATTGTCTTCTTTTTTTTTTTTTCGGGTTTTTATTTTATTTTTTTGTCAATTAATTTAATCAATTTTATTTATAAAGCCCAATATCACAAATGACAATTTGCCTCTGAGGGCTTTACAGCATACGACATCTCTCTGTCCTTAGTACCCTCACAGCGGATAAGGAAAAACTCCCCCAAAAAACTCTTTAACGGGGGAAAAAATAAAATAAAATAAAATATATATATATCTTTCATTATTATTATTACTATTATTATTATTAATTGATTTATCTTTCTTGTTCCTGTTGTGCTCTACTTACTCAGCTGTATCACTCTTTATTCCAGACTCCACACTTAAGATGTTTTCCAAAGAGCTGAAGGACTTCCAGAGGAGCATGTCCTTCTCTAACATGGTACAAAGCTGTATTTACTGTTACCTCACTTCCTCTCTAATCATTTCAGTCTGGCTCTGAACAATAAACTACTCTGCTATATTTCAGGCATTATCTTCGTGTTTGATGTTGGCAGACGGAAAAACTGTGGTGTGTTCTTCCTGGGACAACAACGTGTATGTATAGTATATATGAACATAATGATTTTCAATATGATCTCCATGACGTCACACTGACCTGCGTGTTTCTCTCCCTTCAGTTATTTCTACTCCATCCCGTACGGCAGGCGGCAGGACACACTGATGGGTCATGATGATGCCGTCAGTCAAATGTGTTGGTTTGATGACCGGCTGTACACGGCGTCCTGGGACTCCACCGTCAAGGTAACAACTGAAGCAGTTTAATGAGGTGATGCTGTTCTGATATTATTTAGCTGTGACATCATCAGGCATTTGATAAGTTGAGGGTCTGTAAAAAAAATGACGATAATACAACATAGTTTTTATGTTTTTCCTGGGGTGTGTTGGTGTCTGATTGAGATGATGATGTTACTCCACAGGTGTGGCAGTGTGCCTCTGACAGCTCCTCCAGTCACAAGAGATCCCAGTTTCAGTTACTGGCTGAGTTGGAGCATGATGCTGGGGTGAGGGCACAGATGTTAGCTTTGTATTTAAACATCCCATATTATAAAAATGTCCAATTTCCATGTCTTTTGTAAAATACTAATAATATGAAAACAGTCAGTCCACAGAGAAATGCTCACAGACTGTATCAGAAACTGTGGCTTTAAACGAGCTGACGGCACTTCTGTGAAGTTGTGATGTCACAACTAGTTTCAAGCTTAAACATAAACTGACTGATTTGGTCCCTTTGACAGGAAGTAAACATGGACCCAAGCTGTTGCCTCGCAATGCAATTACAGTGAAACAGTCTTGACTTCAGTAACACGGAGGAAATAAAATGTGGTGGAGCCTGACTCTGAACACTGAAATGTCTCTTCTGCCCGTGTACAGGTGAACACCATCGGCCTGAACCCAGCGGGGACTCTGCTGGTGTCCGGCTGTAAAGATGGGACCGTCACCATCTGGGACACCGGCAGCTACGGGACGCTGCAGCAGGTCCACTGCTGCCACTCTGGAACCATCCATCACATGGCCTTTAGCCCCGGTATGTGTCAAAGAACCTGACCTCATGTGAAACTGGTGTGTGTTATGAGTTATCTGAGGGAGCTTCTTGACTGGTCTATCAGAGCAACCTTTCAGTTGGAGCAGTATAAATGTTGCCTTCAAGGGTCAGTGCTGAGCGCAGTAATTGGCTCTGCCTTGCTGTTTATTGTTTTGCACCTACAGACTAACTTTATCACACTGCAGCCAAGTGGCCGGCAGCGCTTTTATTTGTGTTGCTGTGAGTCATTACTGCAGGAGAGAGAACGCCAACAATACATCTCCAGCAGTGCTCTTTGCTCCATTATACCTCATTATAAAGTCCTGGAAATCTGTGTGGTAGAACTTTGTCTCTAAGCTCTATAAAAACCTGGATATATGACAGTCTGCTTGTCAGCCATTTTCACTTGCACTACTAGTTTACAAAGCTGAACTTGAGAAATTCAACACGACATTTCAAAGGTCTGAGTCACCCAGACACCATGACTAAAGCGATGACTCTGGTTATTACATCCTCAGATAGCCGACACGTCCTCAGTGTCGGTGCCGACTCCTGCATGAAGGTTATTGACGTCCAGACGGGAATGGTGATCTCATCTGTGAAAGCTGAGGAGGAGCAGAGGTGAGGCCGCTCAGTCGCAGTTATAAAGCCAGAGAGTCATATATAATTGAGAATGCATTTTATAAATCTTATTTTCATAAGTAGGTTTCTTTGACCTACACTGTACATGTAAGGGATTAGACTGCACTGCAGTACAGGTATTTAGGTCATATAGTTTCTACATAGTTTCCGTTAGCTGCTGTTTGTTACAAGTCAAACGTGTGTGTGTGGGTCCAGGTGTTTCTGCTGGGACGGGCACTCGGTGCTGTGCGGGGGAAAGTCAGGTGACCTCCTGCTGTGGGACCTGCTCAGCAATACAGTCACCCAGAGGATCCCTGCACACTCAGGTACACCTCATCTTCTCACATTCAACAGCTAATATAGTAAATATTCTGAGTCACTCACAACAATATTTCAACTTTTTAAAGCTGCTTTGTGTAACTTTTTTTTTTACCAAATGTGACAAAGATTTTTTATAACTCTCACTGTATCCTGACAGCAGTACATGGGGCAGACAATCTGTGAAAACAATCATGCTCCTTTGCCTCCTCATAGTTTGTTTCAGCTTGACTGATTCCAACATGGCAGCAGGGTCTCAAATGTTTTCATTTTACAGCTAAACAGTACACTAAAATATGTTTCTGAAAACATCTGAGGTTAGAAAAAGGCAGTGTAGTGACACAATTTTGACTCATACTCAAGTCAAGTTTGACAGTGTGACTGCAGTTTACGAGCAGCGATTAACGTCAAAATAAAACTGCCCACCTGAGCTTTAACTGAACCTTTGTTACCATTTTCTCAAGGTATCAATCAGGGCTGCCCCTGACTAAGAATTTTCCTAGTCGACCAACAGTCATCATTTAGAGCCATTAGTCGACTAGGTGCCAGCATGTTTACGATATTAATTTAATTATTAAATGATATATTTTGGTGGTTTGAGTTGAAGGTGTGAGAAAGAATAGTATCAGTAACATTGTTAACACTGTGCTACATTACAGAGAAATACAAAACCGTACTAATGAACCTTCATTAATATAGGCCTATATTTTATCTACAAGTGCACGTCACACACTGAGCGAGCCGCCTGTTAATGACGCTGTGGGCTAATGGGCATGTAGCTACTTCCATGTTTCAGATGATACGTCATGTTTGTAGTCGACCAATGAAGATGAGTTTACATATCACCTTTGGTTCATCCTTCACCTTCTCAAAATGATCCCACACTTTGGATTTCCTGCCCCCATGGTGCATCTTTAACCGTCTGTAATATGTGATTTAGTTTGACAAGGCGCAGCTCCTTATAGAGTTTCACGATTTTTCCTTTTTAAAAAAAAAATATGTCTGTGACTAAGTGACCAATGAAATCTTGCCGATTAACGTTTGGGCAGCCCTAGTATTTATGCTACATGCCAGTACCTGTAAATAAAGATCCTTGCAGTATGACTAAGTGAGAGAAATATGTACTTGTAATGTATGTTCTACAGAAATGTGCACTGTAAACATGTTGTCTTTGCACAGGTGCTGTCACCGCCATGTGGATGAGTGAGCTGTGCTCCACAGTGATCACAGGCGGAGAGGACAGACAGATCATCCTCTGGAAGCTCCAGAGTTAAAGCACCGTTTCTGCATGACCCATCTGCTGGGGAGACTTCCAGTGCAGTTTACAATACCGGCCAAGTATCCTGCAGACCACACGACCCAACCACAGTATCTGACTTTGAACAGAGACTCATGAAAGACTTGTGAGGAGCTGAAAACAAACTTTAATCGCAGAGCAGTTGGAGGGAGATGAGGACCTAAATCTCTCTCAGCTTTTCTCTAATGAAAAACCAACCAAAAGGTCACATACAGTCATGTTAGTTATTAGCTATCTGCATATTGAGAGAAAATGTCCAGTTGCAGTTTGTGCATGGGAGCAATTCAATTTCATTTAATTTATTTTATTAAGGCCTCAGAGAGCTTCACAGTATACACACACGACATCACTCTGTCTGTCCTTGGCAGATAAGGAAACAATAATGGTGGAAACCTCAGGAGGAGCAACTGAGGAGTGATCCCTCGTCCAGCACTGACAGATGTGCAATAGATGTCGTGTATCAGCATAATAAATGTTCAGTCATCTATATGACAAAATGATGCATTGAGACAGAAATAGAGGAAGAGGAACAGGAAGCTGAAACTATGTAAACGCCTTATCTTTCACTTCTGTTTTTCTTATTTTAAATGTGTGTGGATTTTTTTTTTTTTTTTTCAAACGTATTATCTGTTATGCATCATGTTACATTACCTTTTTTTAATTAGTGATCATGTCTCTGTAGATTTATGTGCATTTTATTCTGTGAAGTGGACTTAAAAGCTTCAGGCTGCTCAGGTGTTATCATTATCCAAATAACACGCATCTCTAAAAGTAATCGTTCCTGTCTCCTGTTTGTTACCTTTTTTTAAGGCCTCAGATTTCTAGAAAGCTAGTTATGATCGGCGTCACAGGCTGCAACCAGCTGTGGAAAGTGGAAGTGGAAAAAAGTAGTGACAATAAACTTGTCTTAAAAACACGAAAACATAAACCATTTCTCTGATGTCATAGGCAACACATTCTCCAGCTCATCTGTGTGTGTCGAGTGTTGGACATATCGGCCGGAGAGATGTCTGCCCTCTCTTGAATATAATGGCACTAGATGGCACTCAGTTTGTGGAAGGAAGCGTGCATCTACTCACGGACGAGAGTTTTGTGCTTCTGACAGCGCAAGATTTAATGGCCTCTGCTGAGCTGCGGCTTTAGCTAGTTCAGCGGTGCTAGGTGAGCTAGCAGCAGATACATGCTTCCCTCTGCACTATGAGAATAGGACTTGTGCAAATTTGCAGGAAAGCCCAATCAGTCGTCTTTCAGCATTGGTTGTAGAAAAACAAAATCGGGGAGTGCTGCAAAATGCCACCTACCTACTTTTGTTCATACAGAATGCGCCTTTTCCGAGGCAGTGAGGGGCGTGAGCAAGTAACAAAACGTGTAGCTCAGCGTGTGACGTAAACAGTGACGTGGGAGGGAAGCCGCGGCTGGTCAGTCCTTCGGTGATTCTCTCATAAGTCGGCTTGTTCTTCACCGTCTCCGCCATCTGACGTTTAATGGCCTCTTCTTTTGCGAGGGCAAGGAGGGTGCGCAATAGTGTCTGTCATTTTTGCGTTTCCCTCTTGCTACTAGCTGCTCGCTAATTCCTGCTATCAGCTGTTTCCTGTTTATGGCACATGCGTCGTCGTCAGCAGCTCCTCCCACAAGTCTTCAACAGCCCCTCCCGTTGTGGGAGGCTGCGTCTGTCTTTTTAAACTAAAAGGGTTCCGTCAATATGTCTACCCTAAGAGGCGGGCACCTCGGATCAACTCGCCAATCCGGCTCTGTGTGTCTAAATGCTTGCAGTTTGCCGGCAAAACGGCCCAACATTCGCGGAAAATCTGGCAGTGTGAAATGTACTTAAGTTGGTGGGTGTAGTTTGGTACAAAGAAAATAGTTCCTATTTAAAAACTGCTCACAACAAGGTCTGTGGATTATCTTGAGTAACTGGGTCATGATTTCTAGGAAGAGACCTTGCTGTCGAGTTTTTCTAATTCATTTTTTTGGCTCTTTGAGCACCACCAGCTGAGTGCAAACTAGTCCCATCATATTCAAGAGACATCTCTACAGCTGATATCTCCAACACTGCAACTCACAGCAAAACAATCTCGATTGATAGATAGCACCACAGATAAGAGGAAGAATATCTCATTTTATTTTTTAGGAAAAGTCCCCCTTTAATTTTCACAGAAGTTTAAATTCAAATGTCAAACAGTAGGTGGTGCTCTTTACCTGTTCAGCTACGGGAGCTGTTGCTGCACATACAAACTTTCCACTTTGTCCAGTCTTAAACTAAAAACTAACTGACTGAAGATTGGAAACCAGTCTGAGGTGTGGAGGAGCTCATCTTCTAGGTATTAAACTGAGGGCACATTTTGTAGTAAACATTTTAATTTCTTTAATATGAAAAATGACACAAACATTTCCATACATTTTCATCGGCTTATCCGGGGCCGGGTCGCGGGCGCAGCAGGCCAAGCAAAGCACCCCAGACGTCCCTCTCTCCAGCAACGCTTTCCAACTCCTCCTGGGTCACCCCAAGGTGTTCTCAGGCCAGATGAGATATATATAATCCCTCCAGCATGCTCTGGGTCTGCCCCGGGGCCTCCTACCAGTGGGATGCGCCCAGGAAGATCCTGATCAGATGCCCGAACCACCTCAACTGACAGCGGCTCTACTCAGAACTCCCTTTACATTTGGCTACTCGCATTGATCAGGTCAAACTTGACTCTATTAATGAATCTACAAAAGTTTACGAGGTGAATATTATAGATGATAATTACAGAAGTCCCGTTTCTGTATTCATGTGATTCCTTCAGTAGGCAGTGGAAGGTGTAATGAACATAATGATACAGGCTGAAGTGGTGGAGCTCAGGAGCAGCCCCACACATCCCACTTTGATTTCTCGTACTAGGCTTTTTTCTGCGGACAGAAGACAAAAAAAGACAGTGTCATGTCACTGCTCATTACACATGATGACATCATGTTTTTAAGCTATCTAGTGCCAACATTTTCTGTAGAAGTACAAGACTATTCGTCAGTGCAAATCAAACTCTCCCACTGATCTCTGTATGCAGGATGCTGCATCACAGTTAGGACTTTACCTTGTCAGCTTCTGTTTTGCGGAAATTGCCAAAGAGTTTCATTAACTTGGGTGTTGGCGGTTTTTGTCCAATCAAAGCAAAACCTTTTGGCTTTTCCTCCTTGGTTTTAGCTGGTGCAGGGCCTTTGGCTTTGGTCAGTTTCCTCCACAGTCACACACAGAGACAATAATGGGCTGCGTTTTAGAATCTAATTTGCACAATTGGATTTTAGAAGCATCACAATGATTGTTCTAAGTGTTAGTGACTCACTTTCCCTTCCTGGCCAGCACTTTCTGAGACTCTGGGTAGTGGATGAGGATGTCAAACAGATCCTTCTTCTCCAGGACAAAAAGGTTAGCAAAGCCGTGGGCTTTCACGTTAGCTGTGCGCCTGTTGCCTCCATCTTTGGCAGACTGTAGTAAACTGTGACGGGGACAGAAGTCAAAATACATCGAGTCCAGAGTGTCCATTTCAAATCACATTGGTCGGGTAAAGACAACAAACTGCAACAGGGATGATGTCTTTGTCTTTACAAGGCAACTGCAAAGGCAAATGTTCTCCTGACAGATATGATACTTATTATCATCGTGCTCATCAGTGTGACCGACTGGATGAGAGGATGATGATAATAATGGATAAATATGCGACTTTTTGCATTTCTTTTCTGTTCAAGTTGTCGTATATAAAGGTAGACTAACCTGATTTCTCCAAACACGCTTCCAGCCTTTAGTGTGACAAACACAATACTGTTGTCAGGTCCTCCCACCACCTGCACCGCCCCGCTTTTGATGATGTACATCTCTTTGCCGATGTCCCCCTGTGGAGGCGAGCGCAGAGGTCAGCATCACTCTCAGATAATATAACCCTTTATATATCCTGCTGATCGCTAAGGTTTATCCTTTCCCAACACAAACTGGTATACTCACTTTCTTCACCACAAAGTCTCCAGGTAGATAAATGATTGACTTGAGCCTCAGCAACATGTCCACCAACATCTGCTGGTCACAGCCCTGAAGAGAATAGAAGACAGGTGAGCATTCAGTGCTGCTCTGCTCCACCACGTCTCCAGTATAGGGAAAAGACTCAAACCTTGTGGTGGTTTTGTAGCTCTTTGTAGTTGTTATGCATCTTTTTTTTTGTTTTTGTTTTTTGTCTCTTTGTAGTTGATTCAGGTCTCTGTGTTTTTTTGGTGTCTCTTTGTAGTAACTTTATGTCTCTTTGAGGTCATGTTGTGTGACACCCTGTAGTTGTTAATAGTCTCTCTGTGTCGGTTTTGTGTCCTTGTGGTTGTTTTATGGCTCTCTGTAGTTGATTTGTGTCTCTATGTTAGTTTGGTGTCTCATTGGGTCATTTTGTGTCGCCTCATAGTCATTTTGCGGCTCTTCGTGGTTGTTTTGGCTTTCTTTGTAGTTATTTTTTGTATCCATGTGGATGTTTATGTCTCTTTGTAATCGACAGCTCAATTTGTTGTCATTTTGTCTCTCTTTGTGTTTGTTAAGTGTCTTTTCACGGTTGTTTTATGTGTCTTTGTGGTCGATTTGTGTCACTTTTTGTTGTCATTTTGTCTCTCTTTGTAGTTATTTTGTGTCTATTTGTGGTTGCTTTATGGCTCTTTGTAGTCAATTGTTTCTGTTTTTTTGTCTCTTCATAGTCATTTTGTGTCTCTTTGAGGTAATTTTTGTGTTGCCTCATTGTCGTTTTTTGTCTCTTTGTAATAATTTTGTGTCTCTTTGTATTTGTTATGTGTCTGTGGTTATTTTGTCTGTTTATGGTTATCTATTTGTATCTGTGGTTATTTTGTGTCTCTTTGTAGTCAAATTGTGTCCTTTTGTTTGTTTTGTGTCTGTATAGTTGTTTTATGTCTCTTTGTAGTCCTTTTGTGTCTCTTTGCAGTTCCTTTGCACGTCTTTGTGGTCTTTTTCTCTCTTCCTGGCTGGTGCATGTGAATTTGAGTGACATTTTGCAGGTGAAGGCTGGGGGGCCCTGGACCCGTGCCCAGTAGACCCATTCAGAAGTCCATCCATGACTCCAGATGTCTGTCAAAATGTGATTTGATTGTCTCAAATTACAGGAGGACACAAAAAATGCCGAGTCACCTGAAACAGTGCAATCTTCTGGAAGGTGGTCAGGTTGATGTCAACAGCAATGGCGGTTTTCATCACTAGAGGCAACGCATCCAGCAGCTCGGACTCATCTGGAGAAGACATGAATATCTCATCATACAGTAAGCTGTCAAAAGCATTTTCTTAACGCCTCTAAAAAAATGTGTGGTTATTTGAATATTCTGGTTTTTAGGAGAGAGTTTTAGTGTCTCATCAGGTTTATTATTTCTGGTACAAATGTCGGAGTCTCACCCAGCATGCCCTGAGCTGCCCAGGTGTAGTTGTACCAGGTCCGAACTCTGTTCTGGACATGCTTGGGGATTGAGTAGGTGTTCATGTAAGCAACACAGCCGTCCATTGATGCCCGGAAATATGCCTGACCTGCTGTTGCTGCTCCGATGACGTCTCTCATCTCAGACGGACAGGAGAGTGTTGCATTAGGATACATAACATTGTGAAGAAAAGCTTTAAGCTAAATGTGTAATGCTGGAGTCACAAATAAAACCCTCCTCCAACCTACCTGTCCAATCAAACTGGAGAACACAAAGACGCCAATAAAAAAGTTCAGCATCTGAAAGGTAATCTCAAAGATGGTCACAGGCTCTGGAAGACCCCCGATATTGATCAGACTGCGGACTGCAAAGTAGTAACAACGCAGGTACCTGTGAAGGGACAGGGTGCATCTTTATTTCATAGTGATAACAAGGCACTACACTGCGTAACTGATGTTACGACAGAGAGCTCCCACAACATCACAAACTCTCGAAGACAAAGTAAAAAGTACGTACGCCGAGCCCTGTCCATCATACACCCACGAGGTCGTTTTAAGACCTTGATGTATCGAGGCAACATAAAATGCACAGGCGTTGAGATGGAGCATAAAGAGCAGGTAACCTGTGGTGCGAGCCACTCTGCGTTTGAAAGAGAAAAATATAAAAGGATTAGGTTGACGACGAAATTTTTTTGTCATCGCTTTCGTCAATCAAATGAACAAGACAAGCATTTAAAAAGTGGTGGTTTAAAAACTGTCCACAGGCATCCTTTTCTGCTTAAAGCCAACTCAAGAACTCAACAGTAACAGTTTATCTATTGGCAGAAGTTTAAATTTCAGCCAACTAAAATGAGATAAAAAACAGTATTGATTTGCTCCTGTCACTGTTCCAGCAGCATTTACCTCCAGATGTAGGCCTTGGCCATGATACTCTCAAGTCGATCACTGAACTCGAAGAAGGATTCAATCTAGAACACACAAGGAAACAAACCGGTGAAAGACTGGCTAGAAAATAGGAAGCTTATTCAAATACAAATACATACATATATAATAAAAATCCTGTTTGCACCGGACGGCACTAACGCGTCCGGTGTGTCCAGGGCGTTATGTAGTTATGCCTGTAGGCTGGGTGACACAAAATTAAAATTGTAATGAAGTGATTATGGTATTGAAAAATGTGTTAGGTTATGCACTGTTGTGCTATTTTAAATTATATGTATATGTGTATGTATATATGTATATGTGTGTATATATGTATGTATGTATATGTATTTTTGTCATTTACATCATTAGTTGTCATTTGGCTGCCTACCCTGATAAAGCGGTTGAATCGGTATATGGAGGAGAACTCAAAGTGCAGGCAGAGAAGGTCTAAGGGGAGGATGCTGAAGATATCAGCCTGAGAACAGAGGAGTAAAAGAAACTTGGTTATGTTTCACAACAACTTTTGTACCTCTGAGGTTAAAGTGAGTGGTAGATTGTAGCTTTTGTAGATTGTAGCTTTTTCCATAAAGGGCTGTCAACTCTGGAATATATTACCAACTAAAATGAAACTGATTACAGATTTAAAATCCTTCATAACAAAGGTCAAATGCTGGCTAAAAGCAAATCAGAGCTGCACCCACTCTCAGCTAAATGGCATCCTGATCAGATGCCCGAACCACGTCAACTGACCTCTTTCGATGTGAAGGAGCAGCGGCTCTACTCCGAGCTCCCTCCAGATGTCTGAGCTCCGAATCCTGTCTCTAAGGCTGATCCCAGCCACCCCACGGAGGAAACTAATTTTGGCCGCTTGTATCCGTGATCTCATCCTTTCGGTCATGACCATAGGTGAGGGTTGGGACGCAGATGGACCAGTAAATCAAAAGCTTCACCTTCCTGTTCAGCTCCCTCTTTACAACAAGGTCCGGCACAGCCTCGCATCACTGCAGAAGCCACAACAAACTGCTGATCCATCCTACGCTCCATTCTACCCTCACTCATGAACAAGACCCAGAGATACTTGAACTCCCTCACTTGAGGGAGTAACTCTCCTAATACACCGGTTTCTGACAGAGAACCATGGCCTCAGACTTGGAGGTGCTGACTCTCATCCCATCTGCTTCACACTCGGCTGCAAAACGCCCCAGCGCTTGCTGGAGGTTATGATTTGATGAAGCCAACAGAACCACAACATCTGCAAAAAGCAGAGCTGCAATTCTGAGGTCCCCAAACTGGACCTCTTCCTCCCCCCGGCTGCACCTCAAGATCCTGTCCACGACTATCACAAAGAGGATCAGTGACAACGAACAACAGAGGCCAACACCCACTGAGAATGAGTTTGTCTTAACGCTCAGTATGCTGATGCAGCTCTCACTTTGGTCATATAGGGATTGGATGGCTCGTAGCAGTGACCCCTGCGCCCCGTAATCCCAGAATGCCCCCCACAAGACCCCCGAGGGACACGGTTGTAACCCTTCTCCAAGTCCACAAAGCACATGTGGACTAGATGGGCAAACTCCCAAGACTTCTCCTGCAGCCTTGCAAGGCAAAAGAGCGGGTCCACTGTTTCACGGCCAATCTGTCGAAGCCTCTTTTCCAGCAACCTGGAGTAAACATTTCCCAGAGACTAAACAGTGCGACACCCTCTGTCCCCTTTCTTTCAAAAATGGGGTACAGTCCTTGGGTAAATGTATTTAGTTACTTTCTACCACTAGACGTATAATTGTCATTCTCACCTTGAATCGATGTGATTTCCGATAATGTACCTTAGCCAAGGCTCTGTCTTTCTGCAGGGGAATTAAACACAATATCACAGTTCAGGTGGATCTAAGAACAGGCATAGAAGTATCAGGTAAAGATGAGACACAGACTACTAATACTGATGCTTGATAATGCTTTGTGACTTACAATAATGTCTCCAGCTTTGACAAACTGAAGTCGGGGCTGCCAAATCACAATGTCAATAACATTCACTAAGTCACTAACAATGTCGCAAAATATCCAGTAGGGGTTTGCAGTTGCGTTATGGTAAGGAAAGGCCAACCGGGCGGTGCAAAACCAAGCGTTGTAGTTGAATGCCAGTGCCACCAGGGACATCCAGGCAATGTAGCGACGATCTGTAGAGAGACAGATATGCACATTTAATCATGTATGTTCATTTCATCTCAGCTGTCCTGTTCCCATGTGTGCCTCACCTACCTGTGAAAGGATCTACGGTGTTTCCCAGGATGCTATCCATGTGGGCCTCGATTGGATGGAAGATGACGTCAAAGCAGGAGAAGTTGATGTCTGGGAGGAGCTTCGCTTTCTTTCTGGCCTCCTCCGCCAGCCTCTCCTCCTCCGCTTTCTTCTCGGCCTCCAGCCTTTTCTCCTCGTCCTTTTTCTTCTTCTCCTCTGCCTTTTTAGCCGCCTCTTCCGCCTTCTTTTTATCCGCTTCTTCTTTTGCTATTCGCTCCTCCTCCTTCAGTCTGATGTAGTCGTCCTTCCTCAGAATAGGTGCTGAACAAAGACAGTGACGGTGAGTTAAATAGCTGCGTGCTTGTTTTCTGTCTGCGTGTTGGTCTGTCAGTGTTCGTACTTACTGACAGGTGGGGTGATTTCTGGTGAGGTGGCGTACGGGTCTATGGCTTTCTCTTTGAGAACCTCTGTCCGCTCTCTTATGTTCTTGATCACAGCTCTGAGTGTGTCATCTGTGTTACGGAAGTAGACAACAGGTGGAGTGGGAGGGCGGACCTCTTCACTGAAAACAGAGCAGAAGCAAAAAAAGAAAGGTGAATAAAAGAATACCACAGAAAATGACATTAAATGCAAGAGGAGGGAAACAAGGCGGCTAAATTGGACAGTGATCTTTGGTGGTGGTCAAAAATATTGGACAATGTTTTCTTATGTTTGCTCCTCTCTTAGGTGAGACAAAATTTCATGAGTGGTTGAAAGCAGGAACATGGGCACCCCGTGCACAACAGCTGTGTCCTTGTCGCATCAGCTACAGGTTCAATTCCAACCCTCTGCTGCATGTCATCCCCACTCTCTCTCCCCTCCATCACACTAAATCTGTCCCATCTAAGAAAGGCAAAAAATTTTTTATTTTTTGATTATTTTTTTTTAAGTTGATTTAATTTTTTCTGCATTGAGCACTTTTACTTCTATTCCTGAAATATATGTTCCTGATTTTACGGATTTTTTCCTAATAATATTTTCATGCAGGACTTTCACCACTGAGTATTTTTCAGTGTGGTATTAGTACTTTTGCTGAAGTAGAGGATCTGAGTGCTTCCTCCACCACTGCTGATGACACGGCATTTGCACTTTTGAAAATCACGTTTCCTTTGTTTAAGTCATTTTCACTTCTGCACTTCTTCGCCGTACAGCCTTTTTTGGTGGCACCTCTCCAGCTCTTGGGCATGTGCCAGAGTC
The DNA here is from genome assembly GCA_026686955.1 of Epinephelus cyanopodus. NCBI lineage: Eukaryota > Metazoa > Chordata > Actinopteri > Perciformes > Serranidae > Epinephelus > Epinephelus cyanopodus. The sequence goes on from CM048935.1 coordinate 9,439,664, forward strand.
TTTGCACACGGCACAACACCTGCCCTTATTCAGTGTTAGGAGGGCTTTACCTGTGCTAATACGTTACTCATGATCAAGTGGTATTCATCATTCAGCACCTGGGTCGGAGCAGATTTGGATGGTCAAGAACTTTTGCTGTATCTGGAGCTGACTTCTCGTTTTTTTCTCGTAACAGAAAATTAAGTGAAAATATGAGACAAATTTAAGAGTGTTGCTGCAAGAGGCCCAGTGTTTGTTACAGCCAGATTAAATTGACACACCAGGCATCTCAAACTAATCTTCCCTGCTTAAAATGATGTATACCACTTCTATGTGGCTGCTGTCTCGCCCTAAAGATTCCCTGTTCCCTCCTAAAAAAGTATCTACAGTGGGTCTCTGAAGGTCAATCTGCTGAAACTGAGGAAAATCAGACAGTCACACAACCCTACATATTAAATCACTTCCTTGAAACCAGCTCCTGTTTGCATGTGAACACTATCCCTGATCTTTCTCAGTCACAAATAACACTAAGCTCCTAATCTCCTTTCCTACTTTAGGAGTCACAGGCTGCAAGTGGCAGTGGGATCATGGCTGCTGTTGCTACACACACAAAGTGTCCAGACGTTGTACTTCTTGTTAGCAAAGCCAAAACAAAGGTGTTGCAACTAAGCAGACATTGCAGCAGTCTCTCATAGTAAACTGTCCATCTGCACAAACAGTACAGGATGGTTAATGTATGTCTGGAGAGTAATTATAACCAGTTTATTATTCTACAGTAAACAAACGTAATTTCAAGAAGGATTTTCTTGATCTTTAAATGTTCCAACAAAAACATCCTCTTCTCCATGATCTCATGTCAGAGGCAACACAACAGACTGAAAAGATTCGCCATTATGTGTATCTCAACATTTGCGCTCTCATTTCCGCAGGTGTAGGTCTTTGTTCACAAGGTTGTCCCCAAGCAGCAATGTTCAGCATGAGCATTTTTATCAACTATCATCTCCATCTCCCTCTTGCATATTCTTTTAACATCGACTCAATGTAGCACGCTGTAAAGAATTAAACAAGCCATATCATCTCGTTCATGACTTCTCAGACCTTGAACTCAAACCATTGTGTTGCCCCGCCCAAAACATATAACGTAATAATTATATCGTAAACATGTGGGCGACTCGTCGACTAAAGGCCCTGAATGAAGACTATTGGTCGACTAAGAAAATCTTAGTCGGGGGTAACCCTAGTCGTTAGCAGAGGACGAAGGGAAGGAAAATAACCTGAATACTTTACTGCAAATCTCCAGGTTTGCTAATATGACATCAGAAACGTATGAACTAATAACTAAGGAGAAATCTGGACCCTGTGACTGGACCAGTTGGGAACCACTGACTTAGTTGACTTCCGCAGTGTAGCAAGGGACCGGAGCCGATCCCAACGGGGTGACAAGTGCAATACATGCAGTATATGGTGCATTCTTACCCTTCAGCCCCCTCTGGATTGGCAGGAGCAGCAGCCGGAGCAGGAGCAGCAGCAGGAGCAGGAGCAGCAGCCGGAGCAGGAGCAGCAGCTGGAGCAGCAGCCGGAGCAGGAGCAGCTGGGGCAGGTTCTGGAAATAGAATACAGCAGCACTCTTTGGTCTGTTTCTAACAAGTAGACACAAACACTAACCGAAGAACAAAAAGCCATAACGTCCTAGCATGGAAATCAAAATTAAAGCAACCGAGTGTGTACTTTCTTAAATGTACGATCAAGGTGCACTTCATGTCCTAATGCCACTACACAATGTCACTGTGCATTTATTGTACTTGGTGAAACAGTGATAATAAAGGGACATGTACATGGCTTTTTTTTCTTCCTTAAATCAGTTAATCATCTGCAAATGTCTGCACAGATATGGTATATTTCCAGTATTTCTAGACTGTATGTAATCTGTGTTCACCTGGATAATCCTCCAGACACATTAGGTCTTAGCATGATTGAGTTTATTGTCTCCTGTCCTCTGCCAGATAACAATTCCTTTTTATCTCTAGTCAGAAAGACAAGGAGACGGATGAATTCGCCATATTGGATCCAAACAGACTTCTCACCTGGTTTGGCCTCTTCCTTCTTGGGCTCTTCTTCTTTCTTCTCTTCTTCTTTTTTCTCTTCCTCTTTCTTTACCTCTTCTTTCTTTTCCTCCTCTTTCTTTGGCTCCTCTTTTTCATCCTTCTTTTCGGGGGGCTTTTCCTCCTGTAAACACACAATAATGGTAACAAAAGCAGACAGACGTCTTGAGACGAAACAGGACACAGACAATCATCAGTTGTAAGACTCATCTGTTTAGATGTGGATCCAAAAAAAGTCAAAGTGCTAAATGCTACTGCCACAGCCCTGGACTTTAAATTTGGTATTTGCTAATGATTAAGAGGCAGCACGTTGGTGCATTGGTTAGCACTGTCGCTTCACAGCAAGAGGGTTCCTGGTTCGAATCCTGGGGTGAGGGAGCCCTTCTGTGCGAATTTGCATGTTCTCCCTGTGTCAGCGTGGGTTTTCTCCGGGTGCTCCAGCTTCCTCCCACAGTCCAAAGACATGCAGGTTAATTGGTGACTCTAAATTGTCCGTAGGTGTGAATGTGAGTGTGAATGGTTGTCTGTCTCTATGTGTCAGCACTGTGGTAGTCTGGTGACCTGTCCAAGGTCAAGGTCAAGGTCACATTTATTTCTATAGCACATTTGAAAAGACGGAAGTCACTGAAGTGCTTTACAAGAACATTGTGAAAAATTACAATACCACACAAATAGAATTATAAATACCAAAAATATAAAAACAGATACAAAATACAAAAACAGACAGTTAGAAACAACATCAGTTACACATAGAAAAACCTGAGACAGGTGTACCCTGCCTCTCACCCAATGTCTCCCCACACTTGTAGTTCATTCTCAGTACTGTCCCCTCCCTCAGCTTCAGGAGAAATACTGAAGTTCTTGAGAACTTGATCTAGGGTTTCTGTTACGTGAGCAATGGCAGCAGCAAGTAAATGCTTTGTCCTCGACTTCCCAAACTTTTAACATTAAATTAATAGTCCCCATTTAAAATGAAGTGTCTAAACACGATCATAAAGAAAAAGGAATGTTAAGAAACAAAACAAGGAAAAGATGAGAAGAGAAATTAGGAAAATAAAGTAAAAGTAACCTTAAAGAACCCATGTCATCAACGATAGAGGATGTCAAAACAATTAATTGTTGAATTAAAAGGACCTGCCTCTGGCCAGATCAAGGATTTCAGAGTGGAATTTAAAGACTTCTGAGCAAGAAAAATATTGCTGATGGAGCACTCCCCTCTGAAAATCCAGCCATGCTTCCCTGGTGCAATGACTTCATCAGTGCCAAGCTGCTTTAGTGGTCTAAGTCACCTGCTATGGTCGACCTTAAAAAAAAAAAAAAAACACGTGTGATGAGCAGTTACTGAGAACAGAACCTGATTAATTTAATGGCTGGAGTGGTGCAGGCATGGAAACTGCTAGACAGCTGTTCAGGTAGCAACAAATATAAAGTACTGTTAAAACGGCATAATAGAAAAAACTCAGAAAGAAATAAAAAAAGATATCAGGCCTTACCTTAGCTGGTGGAGCTGCGCTGGGAGGCGGGGTAGCAGCCGGGGCCGGCGGAGGCTCAGGAGCCCCGAGTAACTTTTTAAACCTGCTGAACATGGCGAAGTTTAGTGCGGGCTACAGCGAACTGGCCATCCACTTCTCCTCCTCTTGAAAACACTTTCTGATGTGGCTCTCCGATCCTTAAAAGAGTCCTCTGAAATCCTTGTCTCTCATCCAAATCACAGACTGAGGCAATTAAATATCTTAGAGTTTAATTCCCTCTGGGCACTCCCCTTCTCCTGGAGTCACCACCAGATTAGCCACCAGTCTCTGCCAGGCAAGACGACTGTCCTGTGTTGACTTCAGTCTAGAGACCTTTGATTACTTTATCATTTGTTGGCAAATACACATCACAATAATTATTACAAGCGCATCTTCTGATTAATCAATGACTAAATGGAAAGATGAATCACTGTTAATCAGTGAGTTTTTTTTAATATTATATTTTAGTTTTTTAAAAGCACGCAGTCACAAACTGACAGTACACAAACACCAATTTCACATTACGAATGCTTCAAAAATAAATGAACAGAAAAATAAAATAAACTGGGAAGCAACAATGCCGATAAAAATGTAATGGCACTCCATGAGGATTTCTTTTTTCTCCAAGTGAGGATTAGAATATATGCAGTTCACATAATCTGACCAAAATTAATATATATATAAACGCTTGAAGATCCACTAATTACTAAAAGTGTGTGTCTTATAAAAACTAAAGTAATGGTCAAAGTTGTCATATGGATAGTTAAGGGTAACACTTAAAGGTATCTACATAAGGGTGACATGACACTGTAATAAATATGACATGACACTGTCATGAACTTGTCATGAACATTATGTACATGTCATAAACATTTATGACTGCTGTCATTAAATGTCATTTGGTTTTTTTAATGACAAGTTGACATTGTTTGGGTTGTCTTGATTATGACAACTTGACATTAATTAAAGTAACATTAACAGAAGATGTTGTTGTCATGACAAGTTGACATTAAATTTGTTTGGGATGTCCTTATAATGACAACTTGACATTACCAGAAGATGTCTTTGTCATGACAACTTGACATTAACAAAAAAAAAATTGCACCTCTTTTTGTATTTATGACAAGTTGACATAATGATTGTTATGATTAGATGTCCAGGTTTACAGAGCGATTCTAACACTCGGTCACACAGATGTCTGACAGGATACGACACAAAACTGGCTGTCATGACACAATTATGACAGTGTAATGAATAAATTATTTGACCTAAAGTAAAGTGGTAGCATTTTGATTTGTCATTAAGATATCATGAAGGATAAGACTGGCTGTCATGACAGCATTATAACAGCCAGTCTTATCCTTATTAGATCATTATTACAAACTGGTTACTAATTCAACAATTAAATTTACTGAAATCAGTCAAAACAGCTCCTCTGCATTTCACACAGAACACAGCACACTTTTCTCAGTATTTAATCATGACGAAAACACATGAATTACATGGTAGTAATTTGAAAGCAGCTGGTGTAAAACTAGCCTGCTGAGGCTATTTCAGTCCACTCTGTCCACTTAGTTAATTAACCCTTACAGTGTCTCTTTCTGGCTCACGGGATTAGTCTGCTCTTTCTCTGAACTACACATACAAACACGCAGCCGGCAGACAGATACACAACAAGCAAACAAACAGTACAGTAAACTGAAGTTATGCAAGGGAATTATTTATTTAAGCAAATACTGATGGGGATCAAATCAATCAAATTCATTGTGAACAATACAGTTACCAGTTGTCATGACAGATAATCTCTGTTAGGCTTTTACAACCACTGTGCACTGGCAGTCAATAAAAGCAAACAAACAAAAGTTAACAAGGTACATCAAGCGTATTTGAGGTTCACAGACAGATTAAATATTGCACATCTCATTATATTAGTTTAAAAATATATCTTTAAATACAGTTTTGGTGTTTAAATCTGCTTGTTGTCTCAGTTAGCTTGGCTTTGTCAGGTGGTCTAAGCGTATCGAACCAGATATTTGACCCCAGGAAATAACAGAAGTAATCAGCTTCAAACATTATTTTAACATAACCTGAAACACACTCAGTACAAAAGAGTAGTAAGATGTTCAAAACAAAACTGTACATTCACTCCCAAAAAGGAGTTATAAGAAAAAGTAAGCCCACTACAGTCATCACTGGCCACCAGCAGCAGCAGTCTGGGGGAGACAGTACAAAATGTGACAGTCAGCATAACTGCATTGGTTTTTATATGACCACATATAGACTGAAGAGTAAATGTTGTTACCTTCATCTTCTCAATAATGTTCCTGTTCAGGTTTCCACCAAAAGCGCGCAGCAGTTTGGGAGTGGGCGGTTTGGGTCCGAACAGGGCCAGGCCTTTCTTCTTGTCCTCTTCTGCTTTAGCTGCTGCTGGACCTTTGGACTTCATGAGCTTCCTGTACAGACACAGAGAGACTGGTTGAACAAATGTCCTCTGATACCATGTATAATGTAAAGCTGAAAGAAATATATTGGTAAATATAAACTTCAGGGGTCTTCAAAGTTTTGATGACTGAGTGTCAAATTATGAGCCAGTGTATGATTGAGGGCTGCACAGCAAGAGTTTTTATGGCAAAATGTATACTGTGACTGTTTTAAGAGTTTTTTTTTTTAAAATTCTGTTTATGACATACTAAAATTGTAATTTTTAGAACATTGTACTTTAATTTTTTACATTTCATGACATGTAAACTATGACTTTTGTTAATGACTTTTTCATGACAAACAATACTATGACTTTTTTGACATATAATATGATAACTTATTTTGACTGACGATACTATGACTTTCTACGACATACATTACTATGACTTTTTTCATGATTTGTGACGACATACTATGACGTTTCTATAACATACTATACTTTGACTAATTATGACACTCTAAACTGTTACTCTTTTATGACTTTTGACATACAGTACTGTGACTTTTTTCATGACATATTATACTCTGACTTTTGGTGACATTCTTTACTATGATTGTTTTAAGACATATGTGACAACTGTCCTCCTGTCCACTAAATGGCTGTGTTGCTGCTGCTCCTTCTCTTGTGTTGCAGGAATTGAGAGGAGGGTCTATGGCTGATTGAGCCACATTTGGGCCTGTAGTCTGGTCTGGGAAATATACCTCCTCCCATCGTCAGTATTCAACTCTGTCAGCAGGAGGACAGCCCTGTGTTTTCCTTTTGTCATGGACACACTGCTACGCACCCACATATGTACTTCATCAATGAACTACCAACACCACATGTTGTATTGTTTAATCTAACTCATGCTGTTGTTATTAAACTATCACTGTTGTCAGCAACCTGCTTTGGTCTCTCGATTCCTTGTTTTCATGATTTTGGACGACATACTATACTATGACTTTTTTTCATGATTTTGGACGACATACTATACTATGACTTTTTTTTTCAGAATTTTGGACGACATACTATACTATGACTTTTTTTTCGTGATTTTGAACGACATACTATACTATGACTTTTTTTTCGAGATTTGGGACGACATACTATACTATGACGTTTTTTCAGAATTTTGGACGACATACTATACTATGACTTTTTTTTCGTGATTTTGAACGACATACTATACTATGACGTTTTTTCATGATTTTGGACGACATACTATACTATGTCTTTTTTTCGTGATTTGGGACGACATACGTTTTTTCATGATTTTGGACGACATATGATTTTGGACGACATACTATACTATGACTTTTTTTTCATGATTTTGGACGACATGCTATACTATGACTTTTTTTTCGAGATTTGGGACGACATACGTTTTTTCATGATTTTGGACGACATGATTTTGGACGACATACTATACTATGACTTTTTTTCATGATTTTGGACGACATGCTATACTATGACTTTTTTCGTGATTTGGGACGACATGCTATAATATGACTTTTTTCATGATTTGGGGCGACATGCTATACTCTGACTTTTTTCCATGATTTTCGGCGACATGCTATAATATGACTTTTTTCCATGATTTTGGGCGACATGCTATACTATGACTTTTTTCATGATTTGTGACGACATGCTATGACGTTTCTATAACACACTATACTTTGACTATTTATGACACTCTAAACTATTACTCTTTTATGACTTTTGACATACAGTACTGTGACTTTTTTCATGACATATTATACTCTGACTTTTGGTGACATTCTTTACTATGATTGTTTTAAGACATATGTGACAACTGTCCTCCTGTCCACTAAATGGCTGTGTTGCTGCTGCTCCTTCTCTTGTGTTGCAGGAATTGAGAGGAGGGTCTATGGCTGATTGAACCACATTTGGGCCTGTAGTCTGGTCTGGGAAATATACCTCCTCCCATCGTCAGTATTCAACTCTGTCAGCAGGAGGACAGCCCTGTGTTTTCCTTTTGTCATGGACACACTGCTACGCACCCACATATGTACTTCATCAATGAACTACCAACACCACATGTTGTATTGTTTAATCTAACTCATGCTGTTGTTATTAAACTATCACTGTTGTCAGCAACCTGCTTTGGTCTCTCGATTCCTTTTTTTCATGATTTTGGACGACATACTATACTATGACTTTTTTTCATGATTTTGGACGACATACTATACTATGACTTTTTTTTCGAGATTTGGGACGACATACTATACTATGACGTTTTTTCATGATTTTGGACGACATACTATACTATGACTTTTTTCGTGATTTGGGACGACATGCTATAATATGACTTTTTTCATGATTTGGGGCGACATGCTATACTCTGACTTTTTTCCATGATTTTCGGCGACATGCTATAATATGACTTTTTTCCATGATTTTGGGCGACATGCTATACTATGACTTTTTTCATGATTTGTGACGACATGCTATGACGTTTCTATAACACACTATACTTTGACTATTTATGACACTCTAAACTATTACTCTTTTATGACTTTTGACATACAGTACTGTGACTTTTTTCATGACATATTATACTCTGACTTTTGGTGACATTCTTTACTATGATTGTTTTAAGACATATGTGACAACTGTCCTCCTGTCCACTAAATGGCTGTGTTGCTGCTGCTCCTTCTCTTGTGTTGCAGGAATTGAGAGGAGGGTCTATGGCTGATTGAGCCACATTTGGGCCTGTAGTCTGGTCTGGGAAATATACCTCCTCCCATCGTCAGTATTCAACTCTGTCAGCAGGAGGACAGCCCTGTGTTTTCCTTTTGTCATGGACACACTGCTACGCACCCACATATGTACTTCATCAATGAACTACCAACACCACATGTTGTATTGTTTAGTCTAACTCATGCTGTTGTTATTAAACTATCACTGTTGTCAGCAACCTGCTTTGGTCTCTCGATTCCTTTTTTTCATGATTTGGGACGACATGCTATACTATGACTTTTTTTTCGTGATTTGGGACGACATGCTATACTATGCCTTTTTTTTTTTCGTGATTTTGGACGACATACTATACTATGACTTTTTTTTCGTGATTTGGGACGACATACTATACTATGACTTTTTTTCGTGATTTGGGACGACATACTATACTATGACTTTTTTTTTTTCGTGATTTTGGACGACATACTATACTATGACTTTTTTTTCGTGATTTGGGACGACATACTATACTATGACTTTTTTTTTCGTGATTTGGGACGACATACTATACTATGACTTTTTTTCGTGATTTTGGACGACATACTATACTATGACTTTTTTTTCGTGATTTGGGACGACATACTATACTATGACTTTTTTTTCGTGATTTGGGACGACATACTATACTATGACTTTTTTTTCGTGATTTGGGACGACATACTATACTATGACTTTTTTTTTCATGATTTGGGACGACATGCTATACTATGATTTTTTTTATGATTTTGGACGACATACTATACTATGACTTTTTTTTCGTGATTTGAGACGACATACTATACTATGACTTTTTTTTTTCGTGACTTTGGACGACATACTATACTATGACTTTTTTTTGTGACTTGGGACGACATACTATACTATGACTTTTTTTTTCGTGACTTGGGACGACATGCTATACTATGACTTTTTTTCATGATTTTGGACGACATACTATACTATGACTTTTTTTTTTCGTGACTTTGGACGACATACTATACTATGACTTTTTTTTCGTGACTTGGGACGACATACTATACTATGACTTTTTTTCATGATTTTGGACGACATACTATACTATGACTTTTTTTTCATGATTTGGGACGACATACTATGACTTTTTTTTCGTGATTTTGGACGACATACTATACTATGACTTTTTTTTTCATGATTTGGGACGACATGCTATACTATGACTTTTTTTTTGTGACTTTGGACGACATACTATACTATGACTTTTTTTTCGTGACTTGGGACGACATACTATACTATGACTTTTTTTTCGTGATTTGGGACGACATACTATACTATGACTTTTTTTTCGTGATTTTGGACGACATACTATACTATGACTTTTTTTTCGTGATTTGAGACGACATGCTATACTATGACTTTTTTCATGATTTGTGACGACATGCTATGACGTTTCTATACATACTATACTTTGACTAATTATGACACTCTAAACTATTACTCTTTTATGACTTGACATACAGTACTGTGACTTTTTTCATGACATATTATACTCTGACTTTTGGTGACATTCTTTACTATGATTGTTTTAAGACATATGTGACAACTGTCCTCCTGTCCACTAAATGGCTGTGTTGCTGCTGCTCCTTCTCTTGTGTTGCAGGAATTGAGAGGAGGGTCTATGGCTGATTGAGCCACATTTGGTCCTGTAGTCTGGTCTGGGAAATATACCTCCTCCCATCGTCAGTATTCAACTCTGTCAGCAGGAGGACAGCCCTGTTTTTCCTTTTGTCATGGACACACTGCTACGCACCCACATATGTACTTCATCAATGAACTACCAACACCACATGTTGTATTGTTTAATCTAACTCATGCTGTTGTTATTAAACTATCACTGTTGTCAGCAACCTGCTTTGGTCTCTCGATTCCTTTTTTTCATGATTTTGGACGACATACTATACTATGACTTTTTTTCATGATTTTGGACGACTACTATACTATGACTTTTTTTCGAGATTTGGGACGACATACTATACTATGACGTTTTTTCATGATTTTGGAGACATACTATACTATGACTTTTTTCGTGATTTGGACGACATGCTATAATATGACTTTTTTCATGATTTGGGGCGACATGCTATACTCTGACTTTTTTCCATGATTTTCGGCGACATGCTATAATATGACTTTTTTCCATGATTTTGGGCGACATGCTATACTATGACTTTTTTCATGATTTGTGACGACATGCTATGACGTTTCTATAACACACTATACTTTGACTATTTATGACACTCTAAACTATTACTCTTTTATGACTTTTGACATACAGTACTGTGACTTTTTTCATGACATATTATACTCTGACTTTTGGTGACATTCTTTACTATGATTGTTTTAAGACATATGTGACAACTGTCCTCCTGTCCACTAAATGGCTGTGTGCTGCTGCTCCTTCTCTTGTGTTGCAGGAATTGAGAGGAGGGTCTATGGCTGATTGAGCCACATTTGGGCCTGTAGTCTGGTCTGGGAAATATACCTCCTCCCATCGTCAGTATTCAACTCTGTCAGCAGGAGGACAGCCCTGTGTTTTCCTTTTGTCATGGACACACTGCTACGCACCCACATATGTACTTCATCAATGAACTACCAACACCACATGTTGTATTGTTTAGTCTAACTCATGCTGTTGTTATTAAACTATCACTGTTGTCAGCAACCTGCTTTGGTCTCTCGATTCCTTTTTTTCATGATTTGGGACGACATGCTATACTATGACTTTTTTTCGTGATTTGGGACGACATGCTATACTATGCCTTTTTTTTTTTCGTGATTTTGGACGACATACTATACTATGACTTTTTTTTCGTGATTTGGGACGACATACTATACTATGACTTTTTTTCGTGATTTGGGACGACATACTATACTATGACTTTTTTTTTTTCGTGATTTTGGACGACATACTATACTATGACTTTTTTTTCGTGATTTGGGACGACATACTATACTATGACTTTTTTTTCGTGATTTGGGACGACATACTATACTATGACTTTTTTTTCGTGATTTTGGACGACATACTATACTATGACTTTTTTTTTCGTGATTTGGGACGACATACTATACTATGACTTTTTTTTTCGTGATTTGGGACGACATACTACTATGACTTTTTTTTCGTGATTTGGGACGACATACTATACTATGACTTTTTTTTTCATGATTTTGGGACGACATGCTATACTATGATTTTTTTTATGATTTTGGACGACATACTATACTATGACTTTTTTTTCGTGATTTGAGACGACATACTATACTATGACTTTTTTTTTTCGTGACTTTGGACGACATACTATACTATGACTTTTTTTTGTGACTTGGGACGACATACTATACTATGACTTTTTTTTTCGTGACTTGGGACGACATGCTATACTATGACTTTTTTTCATGATTTTGGACGACATACTATACTATGACTTTTTTTTTTCGTGACTTTGGACGACATACTATACTATGACTTTTTTTTCGTGACTTGGGACGACATACTATACTATGACTTTTTTTCATGATTTTGGACGACATACTATACTATGACTTTTTTTTCATGATTTGGGACGACATACTATGACTTTTTTTTCGTGATTTTGGACGACATACTATACTATGACTTTTTTTTTCATGATTTGGGACGACATGCTATACTATGACTTTTTTTTTGTGACTTTGGACGACATACTATACTATGACTTTTTTTTCGTGACTTGGGACGACATACTATACTATGACTTTTTTTTCGTGATTTGGGACGACATACTATACTATGACTTTTTTTTCGTGATTTTGGACGACATACTATACTATGACTTTTTTTTCGTGATTTGAGACGACATGCTATACTATGACTTTTTTCATGATTTGTGACGACATGCTATGACGTTTCTATAACATACTATACTTTGACTAATTATGACACTCTAAACTATTACTCTTTTATGACTTGACATACAGTACTGTGACTTTTTTCATGACATATTATACTCTGACTTTTGGTGACATTCTTTACTATGATTGTTTTAAGACATATGTGACAACTGTCCTCCTGTCCACTAAATGGCTGTGTTGCTGCTGCTCCTTCTCTTGTGTTGCAGGAATTGAGAGGAGGGTCTATGGCTGATTGAGCCACATTTGGGCCTGTAGTCTGGTCTGGGAAATATACCTCCTCCCATCGTCAGTATTCAACTCTGTCAGCAGGAGGACAGCCCTGTGTTTTCCTTTTGTCATGGACACACTGCTACGCACCCACATATGTACTTCATCAATGAACTACCAACACCACATGTTGTATTGTTTAATCTAACTCATGCTGTTGTTATTAAACTATCACTGTTGTCAGCAACCTGCTTTGGTCTCTCGATTCCTTGTTTTCATGATTTGGGACGACATACCATACTATGACGTTTTTCATGATTTGGGACGACATGCTATACTATGACTTTTTTTCGTGATTTTGGACGACATACTATACTATGACTTTTTTCGTGATTTGGACGACATGCTATACTATGACTTTTTTTTCAGGATTTTGGACGACATACTATACTATGACTTTTTTTCAGGATTTATGGACGACATACTATACTATGAATTTTTTTCATGATTTGGGACGACATACTATACTATGACTTTTTTCATGATTTTGGACGACATGCTACACTATGACTTTTTTCATGATTTTGGACGACATAAAATACTATGTCTTTTTTTCATGATTTTGGACGACATGCTATACTATGACTTTTTTCATGATTTTGGACGACATGCTATACTATGACTTTTTCATGATTTTGGACGACATGCTATACTATGACTTTTTTTCATGATTTTGGACGACATACTATAATATGACTTTTTTCATGATTTTGGACGACATGCTATACTATGACTTTTTTCATGATTTGGGACGACATGCTATACTATGAATTTTTTTCGTGATTTTGGACGACATGCTATACTATGACTTTTTTTTTCATGATTTTGGACGACATGCTATACCATGACTTTTTTCATGATTTTGGACGACATGCTATACTATGACTTTTTTCATGATTTGGGACGACATACATTACTATGACTTTTTTCATGATTTTGGACGACATGCTATACTATGATTTTTTTTCGTGATTTTAGATGACATGCTATACTATGACTTTTTTTCGTGATTTTGGACGACATGCTATACTATGACTTTTTTTTTCAGGATTTTGGACGACATGCTATACTATGACTTTTTTTTCAGGATTTTGGACGACATGCTATACTATGACTTTTTTTTCAGGATTTTGGACGACATGCTATACTATGACTTTTTTTTCAGGATTATGGACGACATACTATACTATGAATTTTTTTCATGATTTGGGACGACATAAAATACTATGACTTTTTTCATGATTTTGGATGACATAAAATACTATGTCTTTTTTTTTCGTGATTTGGGACGACATACTATACTATGACTTTTTTTTCGTGATTTGAGACGACATGCTATACTATGACTTTTTTCATGATTTGTGACGACATGCTATGACGTTTCTATAACATACTATACTTTGACTAATTATGACACTCTAAACTATTACTCTTTTATGACTTGACATACAGTACTGTGACTTTTTTCATGACATATTATACTCTGACTTTTGGTGACATTCTTTACTATGATTGTTTTAAGACATATGTGACAACTGTCCTCCTGTCCACTAAATGGCTGTGTTGCTGCTGCTCCTTCTCTTGTGTTGCAGGAATTGAGAGGAGGGTCTATGGCTGATTGAGCCACATTTGGGCCTGTAGTCTGGTCTGGGAAATATACCTCCTCCCATCGTCAGTATTCAACTCTGTCAGCATGAGGACAGCCCTGTGTTTTCCTTTTGTCATGGACACACTGCTACGCACCCACATATGTACTTCATCAATGAACTACCAACACCACATGTTGTATTGTTTAATCTAACTCATGCTGTTGTTATTAAACTATCACTGTTGTCAGCAACCTGCTTTGGTCTCTCGATTCCTTGTTTTCATGATTTTGGACGACATACCATACTATGACGTTTTTCATGATTTGGGACGACATGCTATACTATGACTTTTTTTCGTGATTTTGGACGACATACTATACTATGACGTTTTTTCGTGATTTGGGGCGACATGCTATACTATGACTTTTTTTTTTCAGGATTTTGGACGACATACTATACTATGACTTTTTTTTCAGGATTATGGACGACATACTATACTATGAATTTTTTTCATGATTTGGGACGACATACTATACTATGACTTTTTTCATGATTTTGGACGACATGCTACACTATGACTTTTTTCATGATTTTGGACGACATAAAATACTATGTCTTTTTTTCATGATTTTGGACGACATGCTATACTATGACTTTTTTTCATGATTTTGGACGACATGCTATACTATGACTTTTTTCATGATTTTGGACGACATGCTATACTATGACTTTTTTTCATGATTTTGGACGACATGCTATACTATGACTTTTTTCATGATTTTGGACGACATACTATACTATGACTTTTTTCATGATTTTGGACGACATGCTATACTATGACTTTTTTCATGATTTTGGACGACATGCTATACTATGAATTTTTTTCGTGATTTTGGACGACATGCTATACTATGACTTTTTTTTTCATGATTTTGGACGACATGCTATACCATGACTTTTTTCATGATTTTGGACGACATGCTATACTATGACTTTTTTCATGATTTGGGACGACATACATTACTATGACTTTTTTCATGATTTTGGACGACATGCTATACTATGATTTTTTTTCGTGATTTTGGATGACATGCTATACTATGACTTATTTTCGTGATTTTGGACGACATGCTATACTATGACTTTTTTTTCAGGATTTTGGACGACATGCTATACTATGACTTTTTTTTTCAGGATTTTGGACGACATGCTATACTATGACTTTTTTTTCAGGATTTTGGACGACATGCTATACTATGACTTTTTTTTCAGGATTATGGACGACATACTATACTATGAATTTTTTTCATGATTTGGGACGACATGCTATACTATGACTTTTTTCATGATTTTGGACGACATAAAATACTATGTCTTTTTTTCATGATTTTGGACGACATGCTATACTATGACTTTTTTCATGATTTTGGACGACATAAAATACTATGACTTTTTTCATGATTTTGGACGACATAAAATACTATGTCTTTTTTTCATGATTTTGGACGACATGCTATACTATGACTTTTTTCATGATTTTGGACGACATACTATACTATGACTTTTTTTCATGATTTGAGACGACATGCTATACTATGACGTTTTTTCATGATTTGAGACGACATACTATACTATGACTTTTTTCATGATTTTGGACGACATGCTATACTATGACTTTTTTTCATGATTTTGGACGACATGCTATACTATGACTTTTTTCATGATTTTGGACGACATGCTATACTATGACTTTTTTCATGATTTTGGACGACATGCTATACCATGACTTTTTTTCATGATTTTGGACGACATACTATACTATGACTTTTTTCATGATTTTGGACGACATACTATACTATGACTTTTTTCATGATTTGGGACGACATACATTACTATGACTTTTTTCATGATTTTGGACGACATGCTATACTATGATTTTTTTTCGTGATTTTGGACGACATGCTATACTATGACTTTTTTTTCAAGATTTTGGACGACATGCTATACTATGACTTTTTTTCATGATTTGAGACGACATGCTATACTATGAATTTTTTTCGTGATTTTGGACGACATGCTATACTATGACTTTTTTCATGATTTGGGACGACATACGTTACTATGACTTTTTTCATGATTTTGGACGACATGCTATACTATGACTTTTTTCATGATTTGGGACGACTTACATTACTATGACTTTTTTCATGATTTTGGACGACATGCTATACTATGATTTTTTTTCGTGATTTTGGACGACATGCTATACTATGACTTTTTTTTCAAGATTTTGGACGACATGCTATACTATGAATTTTTTTCATGATTTGAGACGACATGCTATACTATGAATTTTTTTCGTGATTTTGGACGACATGCTATACTATGAATTTTTTTCGTGATTTTGGACGACATGCTATACTATGACTTTTTTTTTCAGGATTTTGGACGACATGCTATACTATGACTTTTTTTTCAGGATTATGGACGACATACTATACTATGAATTTTTTTCGTGATTTTGGACGACATGCTATACTATGACTTTTTTTCATGATTTGGGACGACATACTATACTATGACTTTTTTCATGATTTTGGACGACATGCTATACTACGACTTTTTTCATGATTTTGGACGACATAAAATACTATGTCTTTTTTTCATGATTTTGGACGACATGCTATACTATGACTTTTTTCATGATTTTGGACGACATAAAATACTATGTCTTTTTTTCATGATTTTGGACGACATACTATACTATGACTTTTTTTCATGATTTGGGACGACATACTATACTATGACTTTTTTTCATGATTTGGGACGACATGCTATACTATGACTTTTTTCATGATTTTGGACGACATGCTATACTATGACTTTTTTCATGATTTTGGACGACATAAAATACTATGTCTTTTTTTCATGATTTTGGACGACATACTATACTATGACTTATTTTCATGATTTGGGACGACATACTATACTATGACTTTTTTTTCATGATTTGGGACGACATACTATACTATGACTTTTTTTTCGTGATTTTGGGCGACATACTATACTGTGACTTTTTTTTCATGATTTGGGACGACATGCTATACTATGACCTTTTGACAAGGTTTTTTATTTTGACATACCATAACATGACATTTTTATAATTATAAATACATATATAGTATTTCATTTTTAGTGTTTCTTGACATGCTATACTATGAGTTATTATGTGACATTGTATTTCATGAGGTTTTTCACTACTTTTCTGACATATTATGAGTCTTTAGCGATACCATTCTTTTATAATATGCTATACAATGACTTTTTGATGACTTTACTATAGTATGATTTTATTTGTCCTTCAATGACATACTATACTATGTCTTTTTCACGTCACTCTATGATTTTACTTTTTTGACATACCATTGTATCACTCTGTACTATATCATAGTGTTACTTTTTTTATGAAAAGTGTACAAGGACTTTTTTTTACTTTTTTGACAAGACTGACTTTGTACGACTTTTTTGCTATACTATACAATGATTTTGTTGAAGTACCCTATTATGTATTTTTTATGATATACTGCACTATGACTCTTTAATGAATTTTTTCACACACTTTAGTATGACTTTTCAGTGCTTTTATGAAATACTATACTATGTCTTCTGGCATGCCATATGACTTTTTTTATTATGGCATAACATACAATAACATCTTTAAAACATGCAATACTGCGACTGTTTATAACTATTTATGTCACAATATTGTATTTCTTCATGATGTACTACACTACGTCATTTTTTTATGACACACTATTCTGAGAATTTTATATCACTTATCTAGTGAAAATAATACATGCTTTTCCCAGTTGTTTTTTTTAATTTTTTACATAATTCTAAATTGACCTACCTTCAGAGGTTATTTAGGAGGTGAGCAATTTTAATTATTTTGAGTCAGTTTTATATTGGGTAATAATAATTTGCAAAAATTATAAAAGGTTACTCAATACTTAAAATAATCACAACTTGCAGGGCTAAGGTCTGTAGAATATCAGTATAGTTTGGTAATTTGTTTAGACTGCCACTATTACGGTATTATTACTGCATTACCACCCTCTTGACTTTCTGTTTACCTTTCAGCCTCTGACTCACCTTCCCTTCCTGGCCAGCACTTTCTGAGACTCTGGGTAGTGGACCAGGATGTCAAACAGATCTTTCTTCTCCAGCACAAAGAGGTTAGCAAAGCCGTAGGCTTTGACATTAGCTGTACGCCTGTTCCCTCCATCTTTGGAAGACTGCAACAGACTAAGAAATAAGAACATTATATGACTGAAAGTTCCCCACACAGTGTTCTTTGTTTGTGGATTTTAATCCACTATCTTCTAATTAGGAGCATTACATCGTTACACATTAAACGTCTCTGCTGATGTTTATCAAAGTGTAAAAAATTTGAATTTACAAAACTCTGATATTTCTGTTGTTAGACTGTGTATTCGGTCTGAAAATGACAAAGGGTGAAATTTCTCTCACCTGATTTCTCCAAACACACAACCAGCCTTCAGTGTGACAAACACAATACTGTTGTCAGGTCCTCCCACCACCTGCACCGCTCCACTTTTAATGATGTACATCTCTTTGCCGATGTCCCCCTGCAGAGAGGGCAAAGTCACAAACACATGCTGAAAAACTACAAATGCTGTACAGAAGACTAGACAGTAGATATTTACACAAAGGCTGCACTTAAGGGTTTTGAAGGATGATGATAAAAGTTCACATTTGGAATCTAGGAGAGTGATAATAAGAACATGAACTCACTTTTTTTACGACAAAGTCTCCAGGTAAATAGATGATAGACTTCAGCCTGAGTAACATGTCCACCAACATCTGCTGGTCGCAGCCCTGTGGGACAAAAGACATTTGACTGACTCAATGTCCAACCTGCAGGATTCATGTTTTACTGTCCTGTGGCGTCTTGAAAAGGCACCTTGAAAAGATCAATCTTCTGAAAGGTGGCCAGGTTGATGTCAACAGCGATGGCAGTCCTCATCACCAGAGGCATCTTATCCAGCAGCTCGGACTCATCTGAAAGCATCAAATTAAACAGAAAAAGGTTACTGTGGGGAATAAGTGAGTGCCAAATAAGTCTGGAGCTAACTAACTAATACTTTGTCCCGTATTACTGACCCAGCATGCCCTGAGCGTCCCAGGTGTAGGTGTACCAAGTGCGGACACGGTTCTGAACCAATGATGGGATGCGGTTGTTCACCATGTAGGCCACGCAGCCATCCATGGAGGATCGGAAGTAGGTCTGTCCTGCTGTGGCTGCACCGATGACATCTCTCATCTGAGGCAAGATGATGGTGAGAATCAAAACATGACCCGAGGAAAACTTTGATTAATTGGTTAACTTCTGCTGTCAGCTGGGGTCTTGTTGTTAAAATACACATTTAGCACATTTAACAAGGTTTTTGACAGTCAAGACTCCACAGGGAACCAGTGAAATACAACAACGGGTGGACTGACGGACGATGGGATGTTAGTGAAAATACTACGGTTACATGACTGAGGATTGTCAGTTATTTCTAAGACGACAGGTGTCATTCATGTGTCACTACATCACTACACTGATGAGACAACTGGGAAAAGATATGCTAATTTAGAGATGCTAATTTCTACCAGGTGTCCAGAGGAAATGATGCCGGGACTCATGCTACAGGTAGGATGTGTCTCTATTACCTGTCCAATCAAACTGGAGAACACAAAGACGCCCACGAAAAAGTTACTCATCTGAAAGCCAATCTCAAAGACGGTATGGGGTTCGCTAAGACCCCCGATGTTGATCAGACTGCGGACAGCATGGTAGTAACAACGCAGATACCTGTAGAGACGATAGGGGCGTTAGAGGGGCTGTCACAAACAACGCTATGTAGATAGATGTATGTGTGTGTGTGCATGTGTTTGGGAGGAATTATTGTCTCCTTTTTTTTTCAAGTTTGATTCCCTTGATGTCTTGCTGCAAAATCCAAGATGCAAAATGCCAAAAAAACCCTTGCAAAATAAAAGAAAAGAAAGAAGAAAAAGCAAGTTGCCCAAAAGCCACAGAAAAAAAAGAATGAACTACCTGGCCGAGAATGATGGACATAAACAATGCCCCAAAAAGGTAGTTAGTCATCTGAAAGATGTGTTCGAACATGGTCTCTGGAAATGGCAACTCAGCGATCATCAGCAGGGACTTCTCCGCATAGAAGAAGCAGCTGAGGTAACTGCAGCAGCAGCAGAGATGGAACATACAGGACATTTAAAATTTGTAAATCTCTGTGTGTGTCTCAAAGATGAAAACACCTGAAACTCTGCTTCAGTGCAGCAAGCATTGGAATGACTCTAAAAGCTTTGTGTTGTGTTTGATATTCATGTCACATTTTGCCATGTATGATCAACACAGCTGTTTTTTTGTCTGGCCAAAGATAACTTTGTAACTCTAACTCCAAGTAAGAACATAATTACATGAAAGTATTTTTAAAAAATAAGCAAAAATAATTTATTAAAATGATAATGAAAAAAAAAGGTTTTGCCTGGACTTGTAAAAAAAAAAAAAAAAAAAAAAAAAAAAAATATATATATATATATATATATATATATATATATATAAGTAAAAAAGAGAGAAATTAAGATGTGAATAAAATGTTTGGATGTTTTGACAGGTGATATTTTTTCCCAGGATCATTTTTTTTTAATCTTTGTGTGTTTGTTTAGACTGCATAGAGAAATTAAAATTCACCTGGAAGAAAATGAAATTGCTTTCAGGCCTGTTTAGAACTTTGGGTGGAGGTGCACTTCAGCCTCTTGTGGCCAAAATGAGTACTACAACAACAAACCGTTTTTTTTTTCACCTGACAAAAAATTTAAAGAACTAAGAAAAAAAACTTTTTAAGTCATAAAAAGAAAGAGGATAAAGAGAATTTAGATCAGACTTAGAAAATGGATAAACATATTTTTCGCCCACCTGCCTCTCAGGGCCTCCCTATGGTAACTTACTAGTAGTGGTGACTGTTGTAATAGTATAGTAAATTATAATCAGAGGGAGCACATTAAATGTTCTTAGAACAATGTTTAAGATACAGAAGTGTTTTGCATTCACTTGACAAATAAAAAAAGCCCTGTTTTTCTGAGTAATTTATTTATTTTTCTGGGTTTTTTTTGGTGTATTTTTTCTGTTTTTCTGAGTAATTTTTTCCCTGTTTTTCGTGGTCATTTTTTTCTGTTTTTCGGGGGAATTTTTTTTTCTGAACGAGGAGACGAGATACTTCAAAATCTCGTGAGAAGCTCCCATCTGGCACCTGCAAGTGACCGGTGCCTGCACAAAGTCGACAAACTAATGATAACACCATCTATATGACTTAAAGACAAGAGTATCTCCCAGTGTCTCAAACCCCTAAACAAAGTAAAACTGGATTAAACTAAACAAGCAGGTCATGTCTGCTTCCATTATATCGAGCTCTCAAGAAAGGAATGAAAGTGTCTGTTGTTAAATTGCTCTCTTAACTCAGAATAAAATACTCAGAAAAACTGACCCCAAGAAACAAAAAAACCCCCCACGAAAAACAGAAATAAAATGACCACGACAAACAGAAAAAAACATTACCATGAAAAATAGAAACAAAATTACCACGAAAAACAGAAATAAAATTACCACGAAAAACAGAAAATATTACACCGAAAAACAGAAACAAAATTACAGCAAAAAACGAAACAAAATTACCGCAACAAACAGAAAAAAACATCACCACAAAAAACAGAAACAAAATTACCGCGAAAAACAGAAAATATTACACCGAAAAACAGAAACAAAATTACCGCGAAAAACGGAACAAAATTACCATGAAAAACAGAAAAAAACATTACCATGAAAAAGAGAAACAAAATTAGCATGACAAACAGAAAAAAACATTACCACGAAAAACAGAAACAAAATTACCACGAAAAACAGAAAATATTACACCGAAAAACAGAAACAAAATTACCGCGAAAACCAGAAAATATTACACCGAAAAACAGAAACAAAATTACCATGAAAAACAGAAAAAAACATTACCACGAAAAACAGAAACAAAATTACAGCGAAAAACAGAAAATATGACACAGAAAAACAGAAAAATAAAAGAATTACTCCAAAAACCAGAAGAAATTACCAATAAAACAGATTTTTTTTTAAAAAATTTGTCAGGTGAATGCAATACGCTTCCGTATTAAGAAGAGTGCAATCAGGAGAAAAAACAAACAAGAATGTGATTCACTCAAACACAGCTAAGGATATAAAGGTTTTTCACTTACGCACTGCCCAGGCCAGAGTAAACCCATTTAGTTGTCCCGATGCCCTGGAAGTCTGACGCCACGTAATAGAAGCAGGCGTTGATATGGAGCATGAAGAGGAGATAGCCGATGGTCCGAATCACTCTAATAGAAAAATAAAGAGAAGTTTGTCTCTTTCTCAGTTTCTTTTTCCACATCTTCATGTAGTTAGAAGGGAGCTTCTGGTTTTGTCTAGTCTTTTTTTGAGTGATGCATGTGTGACAACAACAAAGATGGCATTATTGTTATTAACTGTGACTGACCTCCAGATGTACGCCTTGGCCATGATGCTCTCTAGACGATCGCTGAACTCAAAAAACGTATCTGCCTTGAGAATGAGCATGAAAGTGTCAGCCAAGGTCACCACAGGAAGGAAACAAAGTCACTACTGTCTTTTCACAGCAGAGCTAACGCCAAGTAAATTCACCTTCAGGAGGCGATTGGCTCTGAAAATGGATTTGAATCCAAACTGGACGTACAGCAGGTCGAATGGGATGAGGGAGACCATGTCCATCTGTTCGGGACAGAAAATGTGTGAGGTCACTGACATGAGTTTGTAGGTTCAAAGTAGGGCTGCACAATCTCCGCAGGGCTCCGTCTGATTGGCCAAATATATTGACATGTAGCGTGTGAATGCATTCAACGTACTAATTATTGCGGTTCAGATACCATGTTGATACTGTGATGAAGGTAAATGTTGGATAGACTGTGAAGGCCTATGGTTCAAAGAATATTCTAGTACCATGAATCTATCCGACTCTCTGTAGCTCTTCCTCGTCACCGTTCTGTCTTTCTGAAAGAGAAAGAATAAAGAAATCGTAAAGTCATTCTCAGCATCACACTCCATCTCTTTGGGTCACATCAGACTTACTATGATGTCTCCTCCTTTGACGAACTGTTTGCGTGACTGGAAGATGACGGAGTCTACGAGGTAGATGAGGTCTGCCAGCACATCCAGGGTGAACCAATAAGGGATGGCGTCCTCGGTGTGGTACGGGAAACACAGACGGGCCGTCATGAACCAGGTGTTGTAGTTGAAGGCCAGAGTCACCAAGCTCAGCCAGGCGATGTAGCGGCGGTCTGTGAAAGGGGTCCATGGTGTTCCCCAGCACTGGGTCCATCATGTCCTCGACTGGCTTCAGCACAGTGTCCACTGCGTACCAGACGGCTTCTCTTACCTTGGTCGTTATGTCCTTCTCCTCCTTCTTCTCGTCTTTAGCCTCTGCTTTCTTTTTCTCCTCCTCCTCTTTCTTCTTCTGCTCGGCCTCCTTCTTCTTCTTCTCCTGCTCCTCTTTCTTCTTCTTCTCAGCCTCCTCCTTTTTTATCCGATCCTCCTCTGCTTGTCTTTTCCTCTCCTCTATCACCTCTGTGTAGTTGTCTTTGCGCAGCAGGGGTGCTGACAGAACAATATTACGACTCAGAGACATGTGATGCAATTTAAATAGTTGTGGCTTATGAAGCACTAATGATCACTATCATCGGTTTTTGTGCTTCCTAACACAGCTGAAGTGAAGCTCCAATAACTGTGTTTGTACTCACTGACAGGAGGGCTGATCTCTGGGGATGAAGCGTGGGGATCGATCACTTTGTCCTTGTAGAGCTGCAGTCTCTCCCTCATGCGCGTGACGATGGCTCTGAGCTGCTCGTCAGAGTACTTGTTGATGACGATGGGTGGAGGTGGAGGAGGGGCCTCCTCTTGTCTGAAATTGGAAAATACATCAGGTATTTAGGATTTTCCTAAAAAACAACGTATAGGCTCAGACAGAAGTGATCACGCTCAATCAAATTAGCATCGTTCAGCTCATTGTTTTGGTTTCCTACACCACAACTTTATTGCTCTGGTTCGCGCTCACCTCTCTCTCAGCATGTTGCAGTAAATAAAATCTCTAAAAACCCACTGTGCACACCCTGCTCAGCACCAAACAGCATCTGTCACTAGCTGGTGAACATGGTGGAGCATTTAGCAGCTGAAGTAGAGACCAGAAACAGGTGACATTGGGTCTTGGGCTGCTCCCATCTTATCTGTGTGCTGGACAGTATTCTTTGACAAAGGTTTTGTATTTGTTGTCTGTACCAAAGTTCATACAAAGAGTGGAAAGAGTGCTTTTTATATATATATATATTCCGCAACGACAGACAGGTGGTCTAAAACTCAGTGAGGCCGATCTCATCAAATGCCTTTAAATCTATTTTGAAAGACGGCCTGTGCTGCATTTGGTTCCCCCAAATACTGTCTGCTCTTTTCTTTTTGTTTACATGTACTGTCATGTCTTGTGCTGCCGACTATCTTAGCCAGGACTCCTCTGGAAAAAAAGATGTTTAATTTGAATCAACTGATCCTGGTTAAATAAAAATAAATAAATAAATAAATAAATAAAATATCTAGTTAAGCTAATATGTCACTGTTGTGTTCACTGTTTTTTTCTGCTGCCTGCAAGTGGCTAAAAAAATCAGTTACTGCATGTTTAAATCTACATTCCTACTGTACAAAGGCTCAGCTGACTGTGACACAGGCAGCTTCAGCCTCAGCAGCACAGACAGAGGACGGGGGCATCTGTGCTCATGTGGCGCCCCTTAGTGGACACAATTCAGCAGCACATACAGCTGACAGAGGGAGGTGGGTGTATTTATGTCACATCATCTGAAATAAATCACCAGCGCGTCGTAACTGTCTGAAGCTTGGCAGTATTTAAAACATGTTTAAGCACTTTTAATCGAATCAAAGACAATAAAAACAATTATAGTAGTTTACAACAGGCTAAGCAGAGAGGCACAGAGATGACACTACTTCTTTTCCACTGACAGTGTAGGATGTGGTCTTTATAATGATATTGTGTGTGCACTGTGCTGATGTGGAGAGCTGCCCCCACAGTCGAGTGCTCCACATGAGTTTGGCATACAACGTGATCGAGATGAGTGAGATGCTTCTCTGTCCTTTGGCCCAAACTTGTGTCAGTACTGTACCGAAAGTGTTTGCTGGAAACAGGGCTTATGATTCGAGGCTAAAGCTACATAAACATGAGTCTCATACCCCGGGTTAGGTTTCTCTTAAGCCTGAAAACTGAGCCAAGAGGAGCTGCAGAAGTCTATTAGTCTGTCACACAACTTTAATTAGAATATGCTCACGTTTTTTTCCCCAAATCACCAAAACAAGAGCAATAAAACCTGCATACCTCATCTTTAATCAGCCAGTTTTTGCAGAGGTGCACCAGATCTTTTTATAACACACCTATATCAGTCTGGCCCTGCTGCACAGTACAGTACAGTAAGACACCTGAGAGCTATTTATTCCACTCGTCCACACATGATCCACTGCTGAAACATGTACAACATGTCTCCTCATATGGACAAGTAACGTGTGTTCACAGCTGCGGGGATGAGCTGAATCTGTCGCCTTCATGGTTTTTATTGCCGGTCCAGAAGCAGCCCCGGTGAGCTTCTTAAACCTTAAAAGCTGCAAAGCTTTTAATCCACTTTGGGGTCATCCCCCTCCTTATATGCATGTTGCAGCAGGGGATAAAGATCTCACATGCTGCACTCATCTCTGAGGGCTCTCTCTGTGCCGCTCTGTCATCTCGCCAGGGAGATCTGATTAATTAGTGTCCACTGGGTGATTAATCTGATACTGGTTTGTGGTGTCAGTGTCTTGGCAGACGTGGGTTTTGGAAAGTGAAAGTGGAGGTTGGAGGCTCGAGGGATAAATACACAACATCTACTCTCTTTAATTGCCCATGCTATATATATCTAATGCCTCCCTGCAATTAGATGAGCGTGAACAAAGCAGGTAGGAGAAACACTGATGGTGTGACCGTTGCTAAAATAATGCAGCTACAGAAAGGTGTAGGGCTTACCCCTCAGGTTTGGCTTGATCAGAGTTAGCTGGAGCTGCTGTGGGGGCTGGAGCCGGAGCCGGAGCCGGAGCCGGAGCCGGAGCTGGAGCCGGGTCTGATTTTGAGAAAGGGGAACAATCATAGTTACATTTCATCTCCTCCAGATATGATTTCTTTTGGAATGCAGGTTTTTAAACCCCTGAAATTGATTGTTTTTTCTTTTGCATGTTGGATTTCATTTACATTCGTTTCCTTGTAAATCACTTTGTAGTTTTGCTTTTGAAAAAAAAACAGTGCCACACAAACAATGCCTTTAAATTACATTTAAAGTGGGTTAGCTGAAGCATCTGGCAGTTTTGTAGAGATAAACATATACTATAAAAACAATGTATAGAAAGTAATTCCTCTCAGTCATCACTTACGACCCACTAGAAGTGTGTGGAAGTGTAAATGTCTGCAGAGACCCTGCTGCAAGTTGGGCAGGGACTTTATGAATTTATTTATCATTTATACTTTTATACATTTATATTTTTATACATTCTACTTTTTTTTTGTTTTCTTGAAACAAAGTGAGAGAAAAAATCAGCGTACAGCGACCTCCACCATGACACAGTTACCTGTACATATAATTATAAATTACAAGATTGTAGAAGTGTATTAAAGAACACATTATTCATAAACATAAAAGTATAATAATAAAAAACTATTGATAATAATAATAATGAATGAATGAATAAACAATATGTATATGTTGTAATTAAAAAGATAAAATAATAAAATAAATAGTAAAAGATAATAAAATTAAATAAATAAATAATAATAATATTAATGAATAAACAAAGTACATATCTAATGTGTGTATGAGGCCCTTCCAAGGCACATTTATCAAAGTGTAAATATAAATACATATATATGTGTGTGTGTGTGTGTGTGTGTGTGACGCAATAAAAAAAAAAGAAGATAAAAAGATAGATAAATAATTCATAAAAATAAAATAAAACAAATACAAACAAAATGAAATATTATACAAAATCAAAATGAGCTAAATGAAGGTTGCAACAGAACTATTCAGTAGACAAAAGCAGTTCACATCCAATTGGAGCTACGAAAATCATGGACACAGCACCAAAAAAAAAAAAAGTCATATATAGTGAAGTCAAACACAAGCGAAGGTCTTCACTTTCACCTTCAATGCTGATAGTGTTTACTCAGTAGCCGACAATACCTGCATAGTGTCTACATGCAGTTCATGTGGCTCTAAAGAAGCTCAATCCAGTATCAATTATTTTAGAGGGAAGTATATAAATTGTAGTTTAAGAATGTGATGGGTTTTTTTTTTTTTTTTTACATATATTACATCCATAGCAGATTTGGTGCATGAGTGGCAGCTCTCAGGTTTTCAGAGACATTAAGTAAGAGAATAATTAGCTGCATTGGGTGACAGGACCGAGATGGATGACCCACCCATTGTGCTTGACGCCAGCATCGCTGCGAGACAGGTGTCCAAGCTGTGAGCAACACAATCAACAAGTCGCTGAAA
Source organism: Epinephelus cyanopodus (assembly GCA_026686955.1). Classification (NCBI taxonomy): domain Eukaryota; kingdom Metazoa; phylum Chordata; class Actinopteri; order Perciformes; family Serranidae; genus Epinephelus; species Epinephelus cyanopodus. The sequence goes on from CM048935.1 coordinate 9,467,961, forward strand.
TTCAATTCATGCTATAGACCTCAGAGAGCAGGCACGATCACGCTCGGACAGACAATGAGCTCAAGAGAAGTCGAACGACGTGAACTTTTCATATCGATGAGCTGTCACCAGTCAGTGTGTGTTATTGTTGTGCTCTCTGGTGTCTTAATGATCGGATTTTCTTCTTGATCAATATCTCAGCCTTACAAGTGCTCACAGAGCTGATTACAGCTGCTCGATACTTCAAACTTTTGTTTTGAAGACAGACAGTAATAAGCATTTAAAATGCTTTGAGCACAGCTGCAGACACTGGTGAGCTTGCATGTAAGTGCAGGGAGTGACAATGCATTCCAATAGTTTTAACTAAAGGCTTTGGTGCAAGAGATTTAAAAGCTAATAAACTCAATTTGAAACATCGCACAGAAAGCAAAAGGGACGTGCAGTATCTCAGCTTCTAAATATGCCATTTCAGCCTCCGCCTTACCCGGCGCTTTGTCCACTTTCTTGTCCTCATTCTCCTTATCAGCTGCTGGCTTCTCCTCCTACAAGACAAATCAACATTTTCCACAAAGTCAGATGCTCGGCCTCATTAGTCAAACCACGGCCATTAGAGAGACGTTTTAATTTAGAGAGCCTTTTTAAAGAAAAGTGAATTTAGCATTTGACAAATGACTCCCCTGCCTGATGGACTCCTTTAAAAACAAGCTGTGTTTGAGATGAAATGAATTTAAAAGTGCCCGTTGGGTAATGAGCGATTTCAATGAGGTCGGTGTAATGAAACAATTTTATTTGATTCTTTGTTGGCGAGAGTACTGAGCAATTGAATGGATGGAGGAGCAGATAAGAAGCCACTGCTGTGATCTTAGGGGGAAAAATGTAACCAAAGTCGCTGCATTACAGGCTGGACAAAATACTTCATTTTTTTGCGGTCATGCTCGATTTCAGTCTTGGCTGCTACTGCTGTTACTGGCACAAACTGAACAATATGAAAGCTATTGAACGCTTGCAAGAGCATCACAGAAGAATCCAATACTCTCTGAGACACTATATGAATAAAAAAATATTACAGTTTATAAAGAATATTTGTATTTACTCAGCTGAATATAGAGCACACTCTTTGTTCTACCTTCACACAGCTCTTACCTTGGCTGGTGCTGGTGCTGGAGCTGGAGCTGGAGCTGGAGCTGGAGGTGGAGGTGGGTCAGGGGTCCCCGAAGCCGCTGGCAACTGCGGGCCACTGAGGAGGCCCTTCAACTTGCCAAACATGCTAAAAACCTAAAGGTGCATCTGCGTTGCTGTCTGCAGGTAACTATGTAGGGACGGTCAGGCTTCCTCAGGACCTAAAAAATCCCCCTCCTGGATTAACCCTCTCTTTTCGATCCGTCTACCTTTTCTTCTCCTGTTCTTTCAAAGCAACACGTCCTCATAACCAACTTCGCTCGATGGTATTACTGCTTTTAGCACCACTAATACTCTTGCACAGAGAACAGCCCCCACCACCACCACCAACAGTGACATCTAAGCCCATCACCATCTCATATAAGATCCCAATAGGCTTACAGGTGACCACTAAAGCAGGGCTGAGACACTCAAGGGCCTATACAGACTGCATTTACCCCTGCACTTATAGTGAATGAGATGCTGCTACTCATCATGCCTCAGCCCACATCTTGTTGAATGCTTTGCAGCATATAATGTGCTCCATACATTGTAACAACAGCGCTGAGTGTGATGAGCAAAAGTGATCAAAATGAAAGCCTTTAATTATCTTATTAAGATCTATAAACACATTTCTGCATACGTGTGCAGAATGTGTAGAAAACAGGACAAGATCTGGGTATCAGACAAGTTCTGGTTTGCGTTTGTAATCCGTCTGACTATCAAGCAATTTACCCTACACTAAGTCCCTCCCCCAGATGCAGGCTAACCAATCATAGCGTAGTCTTGGGCCGGCTCAGACCAGGGTCTTATACTAAACACGACTTGTTCACGAGTGAGGAGAGGATGGAGCGGGAGATTGACAGGCAGATTGGGGCGGCGTCAGCAGTGATGCAGGTGCTGAACTGGTCCGTTGTGGTGAAGAGGGAGCTTAGCCAGAAAGCGAAGCTCTCGATTTATTGGTCGATCTACGTTCCAACCCTCACCTATGGTCACGAGCTCTGGGTAGTGACCAAAAGTACGAGATCGCAAGAGCAAGCGATCGAAATGAGTTTCCTCTTTGCTGAGGCTGCTGCAAGCGGAGGACGACGAGTACGTTTTCCAAACAAATACAACATGCTAAAATTATTAGCACAAGCCTATGGCATTTTACATTGTATAGATTAGCCTAGCGATGAGCAGAGATTTCCTTTACTGTCTTCACAATTTATTGTTTCTTATCCGTGAAATAAAAGTTAATAAAAGTTTCATTTCCACTGAGGGAAATGGTTTCAGCTTACATAAAAAGACAGGAAGCCCACGTCGCCACAACACGTAGTTACATTTCTGGGGAGGTGCACGTCAGGCTACGGTGTGGGGTACAATGCGGAGCCTACACTCTAGGTACAGTTAAGTACCAGGTTTGGTTTGTGCACATGCTGTGGGCAGCACAAGAACAAAACCAAATGAGGACCCACTCATCAAAACACTGCTCCATAGCAACACCAGTGGTAACAAATAAAGTCTCTCCAGGCTCTGTGTTGCTTTGTCGCTGTAGCCGTCCACCAGTGCCCAACACAGTAAACGGACACGACATCACGGACACATTAAGCTGATTTCATAATCAGCATGATACATGTAGGGGGAACTATGAGCGTGGCTGTTTCCGCCCATAAATCTCTCTCCATTGTCATTTTCATTATCTGTGCATATTTTGCTGTTTTCATTCAGCCCTTATCTCAGAAAGACACTCATACGCTCGCTTGTCGTTAAGAATAAAATTACACCACTATCGCCCACCCACTCAGCCCATATTCTGCTGTTCCATTCCTCTTGTCACACTGGGGAACGACCAACGAAATGCCACGGTGACGCAGACGGGGCTTGACTCAGCCGTGGGTTTCGTGTAATGTATCTCCAAGCGTTTCTCAAGGACCATTGACTTGTCTGGCAGAAGAGAGGAGAGGATGAGTGGAGGAGGAAGCAGGCGAGTGGCGATGCACTTTTTCATGCCCCTCCATCTTTCCTTTGTCCAGTGATGCAGTGAGATAGGTCATTAGATCCTCGCCATCTCTTCCATTAATCTAATTAAGCCTCTGGGGTTTGGGTCTAGATCCTGACATCGCTGTGGAAGAGCTCTCTTCATATTAAAAAGAGCAAATAATTTGTCTGGTTTGTTGTTTTACTGGCGCTGAAGAAAACCCTTCACTGTACTTGTTTTGTTGTGGAACTTTCAGCACATCATCCTGAGACAGTACAGGACTTATGCAAAGTAGAAAAGTGACTGACGGAGATGAATGACAGCAATTGCAATATAATACCGATAAAACCCTGACCTCTCACCTCCTCCCATGCACTCCGCCACACCGCCCTGACACCAGCACGTAGGCAACAGATCAGTTTCAGCTGTCAGTCAGCAGCAGAATGACAATAGACCTTGACAGTGTAACGGCTGGAGGTAAATTTATAGCCCGAAGTGGAGGAGGCTGAAATCTCCGGCGGCCAGTGACATATGACTCACGCTCTAATTGGTGTCATACAGAGCTGCTCTCCACCAGGGATCTGGAAATTATAAGAAGGCCGAACCAAGGGAGGCCAATTCATAGAGTGGCAAATGCCACAATGATTACTTCTTTAACAATGCCATAAAAATCAAGCACTGTTCAGTTACCATGTGAGGGGTCTCCCTTCAGCGCGGAGAAGTAGGAGGGAAAGTGGCAGTGATTTGTTTCTGGGAAAAAGGCAGAATGTAGGACTATTTCCGTTTACTGGAACAGAACATTTATCAGAGTGGGTTTTCGGTTGTTTGAAATATTCAAGGCTATTTTTGTTTTTGTTTAGGGTTACATGAAGTCGGCCTAAACAACATGGTCATGTATGAAAAAGGTCTCGAACATTTGAGGACAAGAGGCTTTGACTTGTGAGCCTGAATGTGTTTTTATTTTGGCTGTAACTGACTGAAACATTCAGCTTTGGTTTGACTGGATTAAACAAATTATTTTTTTTAATTAAAGGATTAAACGGCTTGTGATTGAGTATGTGTGGCCTCACATGACCACAGAAAGCACTGTGTGACTGTGTACTTTCTAATTTCAGCTCTAAGTGTTTTTGGATGTGGGCAACAACAAAGGCCCTGAAAATCTCCTCTTAGGCGTCTTAATCTCAGGTGCTGGACAGGTAATATTTAGAGGGTTTATCTGAGGTTGTAACAGCCGCCTGCAGCTGGAAACAATCCTGATGAGAGCAGTGAGAGTGAAAAACTCAAACAACAGCACAGCTGCAGGTAGGAAAACCAAAACAATGAGCTGAAAGATACTAAAACGTTGTAGGAAAATGGGGAGTCAAGTGACTTTTCTTTGCAGTTCGCCACTATGAGTGACCTTTTTTATATTATACATAGAGGAGACCAGTGGCAATTATAAAATCTCAAATTACAAAGAAATGAGACAGAACAATAAAGTTATCCTGCACATGGTCTGTGATGATCCCTGCTGCCAAAGGACAAACTGATGTCGCAGGTACAAAGCAAAATTTTTGAATCTGCAGTATTTTCTTCATCCTGTCTTAACTTAACCTTTAATGTCTTTGTCTATTTTTGTGGAGGCTTTATTGTCTTCAGAATTTATTGTTTCTTATCTGTGAAATTAAAGTAAATAAAAGCTTTGTTTCCACTGAGGGAAATGGTTTCAGCTTACAGAAATAGACAGGAGGTCTGTGTCGCCGTGACGTGTAGTTACATTTCTGAGGGATGCATGTTAGACTATGGCATAGGGTCGACACTGTACCTGTGCCGATTCGACGAAGAAGTATAAATACGCTTAGCGCTGTGTTACAACTGATTTTTGTTTTTATTGCTTTGTTACGGTTCAGTCAGGAACGCTTTAGTCAAAGAAAACTTTATTTCTATTTGCAGTATTATATTTGGCAGTATGGCTCTATGGCCTTTCTGCGTTTCCTCTCGCCTCTGTGGAAAGCCTGAGGCAGAGAGAGCAAACCTCCTGCCCTTCCATGCGCCTACATGGAAAGCCAAAGTCAGGGAGAGCAGCAGCAAAGACCCCCAGGAACAGAACAGAGCAGCATCAATGACAAACGAAACGACACTGACAAGTCAGACACAGCATGAAAAGGAGGAGCTGGGGTGGAGGCGGGTTGCAAAGCAGCTTACAGAGGAGGCAGCACAGTAGGCAGGCCAGAGCAGTTTAAATAGGGCGCCCTGAATGAGATTCGTCAATTAATTGCATAGAAAGGAATCATGTGATCTATCAGCTGACTCCCTTCATCAACCAGCTGCTCCATCAGTTGATTGGCTGTTTGAGATCAGCTGATGTAGCAACACTAACACTATGTTTAATTTTTTGTTTGGGAGGTTCAGTTTTTATTTGTTATTGCCCCCTTTTTTCATTAAAAAACATAAATCTCTTCTAGACCAGGGCCCTACAGGCAGCTGCTGATATCGCTTCATGGGCAGGGCCCTCTGCCCACCAGCTTTGTGATACTACTGTAAGTTTGTGAAACTTCACAGCTTCATCTATTAGTTTGCTTTCCTGGGTGGTGGAATAAATTTGGATTCAGGATGCAGCCGAGTTGTAAGTCGTTAAATTGTTACAAGTTGAACATTATTTTTTCCTCTTTCTCACTGGTGCTGGACATGTATTAAATCGTAAAACCTCAAAGCAGGTCCACAAGGATTAAAGTAATAATCCCTGAAATCCTTGTAGGGGGTGTTTTGGCAATGTTGTTGCTAAGCATTCTGGTATTTTGTGGTATTTTTGCTTTTCTGTTGAGAAAGTTTGACTCTCATAGATATAACTGTTAATCTTATCAGCCACGGTGGCCTCACTGCTCGTGCTAAATATCAAGTTCTTCTCTCTTGCATCATATGTTGCTATTTACTGCATAAAATTGCTGCTGAAAATGACTGTGCACTAGAAGTTTTGAGTGTAATGCAGTGGTTTAGAGCTTCATATTTGTCAGGACATACACATGTATTTCTGGATAATATGGCACATTATACATTTAGGTTACTTCACAGCCTTTGAGAACTAATGTACCTTACATTTATAATCATGACATTGGTCTATAATTCAACTCTGGGGGATCAAACACTTTGCACATGGGCAGTGTTGAGTGTAGCTTGGGAACGGTGCTAAATTTATCTTCAAAGGAAATGTCTGAAAAGTTGAAAAGGGCTGAGTGTTGGTGTTACATGAGGTCTCATCCCTCAATGCTGAGCGCTGCATTTCCGTCTGCTGCCAAATGGGGGCAGAGCATCCTTTCATATGTCGCCAGTCGTCTCCTCTCCTGCAGATGATGAAACCATTTTCATTACAATTAGTCAGATGCTGTTTAGAATTACCCTGAACTCCAAGAAAGTAGACACCAGTGTGACTTATGAGCATTTTAAAGACAGCAACATCTGGTGGCACTATAGAACTTGTCCCAGGGAAATAAAAAGAGCCACTAATTCATCGTCGAACCCAAGAAATAATACTTAACATCTGATTCTCTTGGGCGAGGCGTATTTTGGGCAATGGCTGCGACTTCTGATACTCTGGGTGTCAGCGGCTTGGTTTCAAAAAGGAGTTTGAGGGCTAAACAGAGGAGACATTCCTGAGGATGATTTCCAATTTAATGCTTCCATCCATGGTATATGAAGCTAATTAGCATTTCTCCTCTGTATTCTTGCGCCACTTCTTCCACTTTTATTTGTCACCAAATCACCCCAGATTCGCATCAGATTTTTCGTGTCAAAAATCAACTTCAGATTTCCTGGATGGTTGAATGGGAACTTGTGAAGTGTGTATCAGCCGCCAACAGAGGGTGAGCTGAGGTAAACGAGGTCATACTTGTGTTTTTACTGGCCACAGTTGAGATACGTTTGATTCCCTGACATTCCCATTGTTTCACTCTTTCCATTTCATCTCTTCCCAAAGTTTCACAGCGCCGCTTTATTGGCCTTTCCTGGTGAAGATGTGTGTTTGTGTTTTGAGTGCCTCTTAGCGAGAGCATGACGAGCCTCAGTGTGGGTTTGCAGTGTGTATTTCTGTGCGGCAGGTGCGCAGCAGAGAGCCACAGAGCACTGAGGTGTGTCATTGAGAGGGCCTGTGGGGCTTAATGCCTGGCCGCTCGCCGTGCACATTAATCTGAATGAAGGCACAAAGTGACAGGCCTGTGATTTAGACTGCCCATTAAAGCTTACAGTCACATGTTTCCCGCAGTCACAACAGTGGAGATTCGGGCTGCGAGGGATCGGCCAGCAGCTCAGGTGCTCTGGGCCGCCTGCTGAGCGGCGGGTTCTGGATGGACAGGTGGCTGATTAGCAGCGATACGCTAACGCTTAGCATTTCACGTCAGGCCTAGAGATCTGCGTCGTGATGCTAAACGTCTCTTGTGGGTGTAGTTATTCATATCTGCGGTAAGTCTGCGTTCCTCTTTCCGCTTTGCCTATTTATAATGCTCATACGTGAACTGTGGGAAGATTCAGATCTCACCGCAAAGTGACGGCAAGAAGTCGGCAGAGGAGGATGATGATGCTCAGATTGACTCTGGACTGGACAGTTTTATAGGTAGAAAGACAGATGTAAAAATTGGAGCATTAAATGAGAGCAAGGAAGGAAAGGGAAGGGAAGCCAAAGGAAAAGAAAGGAAAATCGAATGGAGAGAAAGAAGAGAAGGAATGGGATGGGAAGGAGGGATAAACAAGGGAGCAAGTGAAAGAAGGAAGGTAGGAAGGGTTTTAGGGTGTGAAGGGGGAAGTGGGGGAGTGAAGGAAGGGAGGTAAGCAGGCAGGAAAGAAAGGAAAGAAAAGGGAAATGCAAAGGAAAGAAGAAAGGAAAAAATGGAAGGGAAGGGAAGGAAGTAAAAGGGAGGGAACAAGTGAGAGGAGGAAGGTACGAGGGTAGAGGTAGAACAGGAAAGAAAAGGAAGGAAGGCAAAGAGAGGAAGCAAGTAAAAAAGAAAAGGTGTTAGGGTATGAATGGGAAGTGATGCAGTGGAGAAAGGAAGGGAGGCGGGGAGGAAAGAAAGGACGGAGGGAAATGGAGGGAAGGTTAAAAGGAAGGAAGAAAAGGAACAGAAGGGAGGGAAGGAAAAAGGGAGGGAGCAAGTAACAGAAGGATAGGGATAGGATAGAGTGTAAGGGCGTGAAGGAAGGCGTGACTGGAGGAAAGGAAGGAAGAAAGAAAAGGCAAAGGAAAAGGAAAGAAAATGGAGGGCAGGAGAAAATTAAGGAAGAATGGAAGAAAGGGGGGGGGTGAATGAAGGAAAAGGGAGGGAGCAAGGAAGGAAAGAAGGTTGTCAGTGTATGAAGGTGGGAAGAAAGAGAATAAGGAAAGAAAGGACAATAAGGAAAGGGGGAAGGTGAAAAGGAAGGAAGGAAGAAAGGAAGAAAAGGAACAGGTAGGGAAGGAAGGAAAAAGGAAGGAGCTAGTAAAAGAAGGATAATAGGAAGGGTGTTAGGGCGTGAAGGGGGGAGGAGGAAAGGAGGGAGGCCGGAGGAAAGAAGGGAAGGAAGAGGAGGAAAGGAACGGGAAGAGAAAAACTGGAGGGGGCAAGTGAAGGAAGGAAGGAAGGAAAGACAGGTGGAAAGGAGAGTAAAGGAAGGAAAAAAGAAAGAAAGAAAGAACGAAAGAAAGGAGGAGCAGACGAGATGGGTCCACACATCACAGGCTGAGGGCGAGAGAGACGGACAGTCAAATAGATCGGGCCTGTCTGCACAGATGACAAGTTGATGCTCTCCCTTTGACATCGTGATCATTTCTCATGAATGTTAACAACCCAATTTCTTTTTTTCTCTTTTTCATGTCAGTGTCTGACACAGCCCCTGGGACCAATCAAATCTTACATGACAAGGCTGTCAGCCGGCGTTAAGCTACAGGTCTCCTCATCATAACACTTCCAGCCTGACAAAGGTCAACTGTTGCTGAAAAATATTACTGCCTGGGTCAACACTGCCTGAATTAGTTACACTGACTGAGGCGGATATGATGGGATGAAACTTTAATGATGCGTGTGGGGAAGTGGACATTTCAGCAGGAAACAGCTGGAGGATATAGAGCATAGATTATATATTTTCTCTGTTTGCTTTCTATATATAAACACCAGTGTGAGGCATTGCTGAATGCTACTAAACAAATTACAGTAAGGAGAATTAAAAGCCTAGAAAAATTACAATATTTTGGAAAATTAAAATGATAAATTACTCTGTATTGACTGATGTTTCCTTATTCACAGTCATTATTATTATCCCATCCTTCTCACTCAACTTGAAACCGTCTTTAACATCACTGGCCCTGCTCCCAACTGGTTTGAATCATATCTCTCTGACAGACTTCAGTTCATCTCCATCAATAACTGCAAACCTCCCACTGCTCCCCTCTCCCATGGTGTCCCTCAAGGTTCAGCTCCGGTCCTCTCCTCTTCATCCTGTACCTGATTCCCCTTGGTCACATAATCCGCCGTCATGGTCTCCAGTTCCATTGCTTCGCCGATGATATCCAGCTCATCTCCACCAAGACAATCTCCGCTGCCACCCTGACAAACTGCATAAATGAAATAAAGTCCTGGCTTCAAACCAACTTCCTTCCACCAATTAAACTACGACAAATCTGAAATTATCATTATTGGACCAAATCCATCCATAACTTCACCCTTAACATCGACGGCTCCACAGTATCCACCTCCCCTCATATCTGAAATCTTGGTGTCATTTTGGATCAATCCCTCTCCTCTCTCTCTCGACCAGCACATTAAACACATAACCGAAACAGCCTTCTTTCACCTCAAGAACATCGCCTGCCTCCATCCATCCCTCACCTCCTCAGCCGCAGAGACCCTCATCCACGCCTTCATCACCTCCCATCTGGACTGCTGCAACAGTCTACTCTACGGCTCATACCAACCTCAATAAGCTCCAGGCCCTGGGTTCCTCCTGGTGCAGGACAATACCCAGTCTCATGTGGCCAGAGTGTGTAGGAAGTTCGTGGATGATGAAGGCATTGATGCCGCTGAATGGCCCTCTCGTTCTCCTGACCTAAATCCAGCTCAGCACTTATGGGACGTTGTGTATCGGTGCATCTGACACCGCCAAGTACCGCCACAGACTGTCCAGGAGCTCACTGATGCCCTGGTCCAGGTCTGGGAGGAGACACCATCTGCCGACTCATCAGGAGCAAGCCCGGATCCTTCGGCAGGTTTCCATTGACCGTTGTTGCGTCATTTTGTTTTCAACAAATTACACAATGTACATGAGTAAAGATGTTCAAGTGTGTATTTAATAAGGACATTTAATTTCTTTTTTATTGTTTGTTTTGCTGTTGCAATGGAATTAGATTGGATTTCAATGTAAAATTAATTAACACATAGTGGGCTGTGTGTAATAAATCAGCGAGGATGGAACATATGGAACAGCTGAGAAGGCTTTTGTGCTTGAAACATGCGACAAATGAGCAGAACACGATCGATGTAGATACAGTAAAGATAAATCTCACATGTCTCTATGACTAAGAGCAAGGTTTACTCCCATCTCTGAGTAACTTTCCACACACACTGCTCCGGCAGCGTTTTATCTGCCATCTGACCGCATACGCACAAACACACACACACATGCGAGGACAAGAGGAGGAAGGTGAAGGTTAATGAAAGGTGTGTCTCTCATCTTGTCTTGTGCCACCCTCCACAGATGGAGACACTGATAACATCCTCCCTTTTCCTCTCCTCTGCGAGCCTCGGCTACATTCTGGCCCCCGGCTGCCTCCCCGCTGAGCTCCACTTCCTCTGGATAAGAGCTGTAGCACCGACTATCTTCATATCTAGGCTACGGATGCCAACTGTAATCTGTCAGGTCTGTATGTGTGTGTGTGTGTGTGTGTGTGTGTGTTATATGTGAGGAATATAGGGCAGCCTTTCATTGTTGAGACTGTGTGTGCATGAAATACAGTAACACGTAGCACTGTCTTTTATGTAAAAACGATCTCTAGATAAAGCAGCCATGAAAGACTAACAAAGGGAGGTTGACCTCAGCTTAAGGATACATATTGTGCCTCCAATTGGGTTTTTAAAAGTGATAAAACACTATTTTGCTTATGATAGTGTTATCAGGGTGCAACTTCTGAGGCCTGTGCGCAGCAGGTGGACGTGCACACCAACAAACCCTCCAGTGCTGCTTTTATTTTCTCACACTTTTACTGTAATTCTTTATATTAATGTATTGCACTGAAAAAGACTATTTCACCTAATGAATATACCGTGCGCAGTGCCGGCCCTGGGCATAGGCAGTTAAGCGAATACTAAGACTAGGGGGCGCCACGACTAATTTTGTTCCAAAGTTGTATAATTGTCTAGAGTTGGTTCACGTTCTCACGGCAGCATTTACAAGCAGATAAAATGCCTTGTGTGAGAAAGCTGCTCTTGATTGGTCAGAATTTCCATGTGGGAAAATCCAGGAAGTAAAGCAAACGTTGAAGAAGAGAACACTTGCAAGATAAATGTGACACTTTCTAATGTCACAATGGAGGGACAACTACGCAGGTTGATTTTAGCGCTGCTCATCGTGGACTATATTGCTGTCATTGTTCATTTTAGTCAAAGCATACAGTTTGAAAACGAGGCGCGGCTCCAACTAGAAAACAATGTTTTGATGCATTGGATGTGCTGAATGTGCATATTAAGGCAGTACAGGAGGAGGTGCACATTAATAATCCTCCAGGACTGTAACATGCTCATGTTTAACCCAAACAATGTGTCATGTGACTGCAGTTGCTTCACATCCAGGTCGCAACACCTTCTCACCACAAACAAACCGCACCAGAGTTCATTTGTAACCAGACCGAGACCACCCAGTGTGATTGCTGTGTTCACACCTGCCCAAACAAACTGCACTTAGGAGGCAAACAAATTTGCATGCAAACACCAGCAGAGACAGACACAGAAAGCATTTTAATTCCTTATACCGTGTTCATTTTCGATGCACTTTCCTCAATAGAAACATGTACTCAGCATCTTTTCAGGGGAATTTCTTAAGACTCTGTAGGTGGTGGTTAATCTTTTGCCTGTTAAGTGTTTGTGACTGCAATCTCCTGCTAACCACCAACTGTAGTTCTTTTTCCGTCTGTTTATTCCGAAACAAATGAGACATAAACACATCCCACCCTGTGAGTTCAAGGCCTTTTCTCACGCAAACGGTTTCATGAGGTTAAATCACTGTTACTGTGCATTGTGACGTGATAGAGGCAGAAACAGGATCATACATTAATGTAAAATAAGTTAAACATGCCACTTAAGGTGATAAATTACACATTTAATCCAATGGATTTCTCTTTTGGAGGCAACAATCTTGCAATGCAGATTAGATTTAAACTAATGCTCTTCAGATGTAGTTAGATGTTAGCTGGGAGTCGTAATTCAGTACTCATCATGCATTTTTTATGAATGTTATATCATTTCCATATGATCAAATGATTATGACTGTAAATTTGTTACATTCTTGTAAAATTTAACCTCCCGTTGGAATCATGAAGAGCCTGCGCGGGTCTGAGATGCTGCAGCTAGCGGAGCTCCCATTAAGCACACAGCACAGTGGATGGATTTTAAACCCTCTGGGATAAAGTAGGTCTGTCATCAAGCATCAGAGTTTTTATTGAGTCAGGCCCACAACACCTCCAGGAGCAGTAACAGAGCCTCGTCCTGCTCTCACACTTAGCAGCGATTGCACCTACTTTCGCCCACTGCTGTACACTTCCTCCACCCTGCACCTACGCTTTGGCTTCCATTTAGCCCACAGCACTGCAGAGGAGCATTTCTAACTGCCTTCGCTACGCTGCCACTCATCTGTTCAGACTGGGAATGCAGAGACGGAAAGTTTGATCTGTGCTCTTGTGCAGGACTGAGAAGAACAAAGTGCTAAATCTGGCTTCAGTCGACAAGAATGTGCACACTGTGTCTTTTGCATACTGTACATGTACATTAGTGATGCACAGGTATCCTCCGCCAACGTCTCCAGACAATCACATTCACACTCACACCTACGGGCAATTTACAGTCTCCAATTCACCTGACCTGCATGTTTCTGGGCTGTGGGAGGAGACCCCAGAGGAAACCCACAGGCATGGGAAAATATGCAAACTCCACACGGAAACGCCCCGGCCAGCTGGTGGATTTGAACCCAGGAACAATGCCCACCCTACGTAGTGCACTAAAAATCTGGACTCATCACGTCTGTCTCCACCTGACAGTGAGGCACAAGACTTATAGCTCAGTGACGGGCATCATTCCAGTCGAGTGAAGTCCTGTAAAATCTAACAAGTTCAAACACTTGGGGCTGTCAGAGTATGGAGCTGCAACTTTAATATAAGACGAAACACACACAGCAGCGGCGACTTTGTGAACTTCACAACTGAGTAACTTCCTGGAATCCAACCTGCTGGTGTTATACATATCATTATATATTAATTAAATACTGTGGTGCCCAATAAGTGAGTCTGTAGGCATAGGTGTTGCTCAGGTATAATGGATCACTTAACTTTTACAACAGACCTGCTGAAAGGCATTTATAGTGTGTGTGTGTGTGTGTGTGTGTGTGTGTGTGTGTGTGTGTGTGTGTGTGCATATACAACACTGCTGACCTTATATCCCGTCCAAGAGCAATGCAGTTTTTTTCACCTATGCCTGCTGCCTCACCAGATTTTCACTTTCAGAGAGGCGGGGAGCAGAGTCCCAATAGTACGCACACACACACACATGCATACACACACACACGCACCTACACACACATTTCCTGTGCCTTGTTCCCGTGAGAGCCTGACTGCGTGCCAGACAGGAATTGCATACATTGTCCCTCCCCCCCGTCATCCTGCTGGGACGCAGCACCTGCCCCTCCACCCCGACCATGTCAGACGACGCGTCTCTCTGGGACAGGATGGGATGGGTGTCCAGCCCCGGTGCTTGTGGGTAATTGCCAGAGGGACAGGAGCCCTTGATGCGTGAGCTCAGCGGAACTCACAGCTTGTTTTCTGAAGGAAGACAGGACTCCAACAAAGACCTTGCTTTGTCTTCCCTTGCACAATGTTTTCCTTTCCCTTTTCATCTTTTATGTTTCTTCATGAATCAGACATCCCTCTGTCCCTCACAGTCGCCTGTTTCCAGTTCCAGTTCCTCTTTCCATCCTTTCCAGCATCGCTACAGTAGGTGAGAAAATACAGTTCATCCTCCCTTTTCCTAATCAGCCTGGTCTCACTCCAAGGGCATCACAAAACGCTGCTTATGCAGTGGCTGTGTGCATCAGATACCGATGCACTATGCACCCGGCTTACAGCTTACACCAACGTAAAGCCATACACATCTTCATTAGAGGTTCAGAGCAACAAATGTGACATAAATAGCGCAGGAGGCCACTGGGGGCGGGAGGGCAGGAGATGGATAGGTCCAACAAGCACAGGACTTTGATCCAGGAGACCCGTGTTTGTGTCCTGTGAGAAATTAAAAGTCAGCTTTGAGTTATTTTGTCATGCGAGTGACTCGTTAGTCATGTAAGTCGACTGACATGACCTATGTCAAACATGATCTTTTCCTCACCCTAGCCAAGTACTTTTGTTGCTTAAACCTAAGCAACTGACCCCGTCTGTCAAGATACAATCCTAATCGCATCACTGTCTTGTTACCAGGAGTCACTGGATAAAACACATCAGGTAAGATAACGTTCCATTTCTGTGTGAGCATAGCTGAGTTAAGGCCCATTTATGCTCCTTTTACGTACAAAAACGTATATGTCTGTTTTGGGGCATCGGTGGCTTTGCCGCATGTCACTCCCTCTCTCTCTCCCCCCTTCACGCTCATCTGTCCTATTGAGGCTTAAAAATGCCAAAAAAAATCATTAAAAAAAATTATATGTCCGTTTCAAACAATGTTACCGTCACTGCCCACATACTTCCATGCGTCCTTTACGTTGGCATGGATGGTAACCAATATATCCACCAGGAGGCAGCCCAGAGTCAAAAGTTTATGACAACAACAAACACAAAAACAAACATGGCGACTGTGGAGGAGATATTGATAATGTACCTCTTGCGTAAAAGCCAAAAACAGAGGCAGCGTTGTAGGAGGCGGTGGTCAGTGAGGCCGTTAAATACATCGCGACTGGAAGACGGAGAATTCCTTTCCTCAAAAACTTCCGCCATTGTCATTACTTCTTCGTGTCTCACTAGAGCTACGTATCAGGTAGTGACAGCAACACTGCCGCCATGGTTTCCGGAGGTACTGCTCCATTAGGCCTGTATCCGTAAGCTTTATGGAAACGTGCAGAAATACGGACGAAATGAACGCGGAACACAGACAGAAGGCTCGGCCCGTATCCAGATCCGTATTTAACATTGAGCATAAAGCGGCCTTTACTTTGTTAGCTAGCTAGCTGGCGTGGGTCACGTATATTGTGCAAGAAGAGATGTAATTCACTCGGCCATTTCACTCAAAACTAAATAGCACTATCACAAACTGCAACTTTAATGACTTGCATAATTAGCTTTTAAATTGACAAACGTGTGTAATTCATGGCACAGTTAAAACAAGATTAAAAAATCGTCGCCATCAACTACTGTACATATTTTTTCCCTCAAAAAGGTATCGTTGGGGGACACCGAAGGGGAAGGGACTATACCTCTTTATATTGTCAAAAGCAAAAGTAAAAAACACAACACAATTTTGACCTGATGGTGGTGCTACGTAAAGTAAGCGGATCACCTCAGTTATTAAACTTCATCGTTCACCTCATGGTAGCCGAGGTAAAAGTCAAGGGATCACCAATGTTTGGAGGATTTATCCTCTAGGAGCCACAGATGTCTGTACAAAATTCAATGACAATCCCTCAAATATCAGCTGAGATATTTCGCTTGCACGGCCAAAAAAGAAAAAGCAATATTATCACTGAACGTGAACCTTTTGTTTAACTCTGCTCCAATAGATGAATAAAGCAGCGCCGAGACCATTATGACGGAGGTGAATAGCCTAATCAACATCGCTGCTTCAGCAAAGGAACTGCATGAGGGCTAACAGAGAGGACAGAGAGGTGAGCAGCTCGGTATAATGTCAGTCACTCTGCTGTCTGGAAGCTGCTGCTACAAAATGTCACAACACTCTGAATGAGTGAGGACCTGTCAGGTAAAAAAAGAAAAAAATAATTACACAAATGGAAGCCTGCCAGACAGCCCGCTGTCTCTGTGTTGTACACTGCAAATAGAGCCAGGAAACACACACACACTACACACAATTACTGCAGCTATTCATTTCCTCCCTGCCCTGGCTGATGGCTCTGCAATTCTTAAAGCCATCTATTATCATTATCCATCTATTCGCCTCGACACCATTATCTAAGATCTTATATATTATATATTTAATCTTTATTAGAAAGTAATGGCAGGTGGTCCCACTTAGAGCAAATGGGGGATTTACGCAGCACTAGGGATCCATATTGGAGAGATGCAAACTCAGGGAAAAACTGCAGCAGCTGAAGCAACAAGGTATTTATTAGCAGCCATTGGGATGAGCGCAATCAATAGGCACCATCATGTTAGAGTGGATATGGAAATGTGATAGCCTGCTCTGGCTTTGTGTCTGTGTTTGTTCACTGAACTAGAAGCTGGGATCAATATGCGGCAAGTCCCGAGGCATCAGACATAGTGACTCACGGTCTAAAAGCTAAG
Source organism: Epinephelus cyanopodus (assembly GCA_026686955.1). Classification (NCBI taxonomy): domain Eukaryota; kingdom Metazoa; phylum Chordata; class Actinopteri; order Perciformes; family Serranidae; genus Epinephelus; species Epinephelus cyanopodus. The sequence goes on from CM048935.1 coordinate 9,484,766, forward strand.
CTCATCGATGTGCCCGTGTCACCTGGTGGCTGCATCGTAACTGTGCAAAGAGAGAAGAGCTTAGGTCGCCACCCGGGTATGTCATTTATTTAAAGAACAGTTCTGGTCCAACACAAGCTGCAGTTTGCTTTTTAGCACAATACGATGATGCAGATATAATCTACATCACGTGGCCCCTCACAGCAATGCGACTGCAGCAACCATGCATTGGCCTTAAAGGGATAGTTGGGATCATTTGAACTAGGGTTGTATGAGGTGCTTACCCACAGTCAGTGTATTATTTATGGTTGATATGAGTCAACATGCCCCCAGTTTGGAAAAGCAGTCTGGAGTTCTGCCATGGCAGCTAAGCAATGTACTGCTGTGGACGGGGGCCGCAGCAAAATATATTTTAGCCACCTAAAACTCGCCAGCAGCTTCAGTTGCCCATCGATGCTCTCGTCAAAGCCACCAGACTCCATTAACAAAAACAGTCATTTTGGCTTGCTGAACACGGGAGCTGCGGGTCTACCTCTGCCTCAGTGGGTTGGTTTGATTGTGTTAATCTGGCAAAGTCAATCCAGACGGACCCTTTTAATTGCCAAAATCACTAACTAACTAACTGATAGGGGCAGCAGTAGAACAGCAGCTCCTGTGTTGAGTGATGTTAAATTAGTGTTTTTCTCAAGGGAGTCTGGCCTCAGTTTCCCATCAGAGATCGCTGTCTGATGGCAGTGGTAAAGTGGCAGAAAATATAACAAAATATAACACTTAAAGTAATCTTGATTTTATTTAGGTGGCTATGAATGTTGATACTGACCCCATCCACAGCAGTACACACTGAACTTCCGTGTCGGACTCCTGCCTGCTACTGCAAACTTGCGGCGTGCCGACTTACATCTACTATATTTTCACACACTGACAATTGATAAGTACTGCATTTAGCCTCACTTTAAAAGATCTGGATTATCCCTTTCAAGTAGTTAAAGTAAGCAACATAATCTCATCCCTATGCATCATAGTTTGCCGCTTGGGCAGAAGCCCCGGACATCGCTAAAATGACGCTGAGGTAGGGCTGCCCCCGACTAAGATTTTCCTAGTCGACCAATAGTCTTCATTTAGGGCCATTAGTCGACTAGTCGCCCGCATGTTTACGATATTAATTTAATAATTAAATGATATATTTTGGTGGTTTGAGTTGAAGGTGTGAAAAAGAATAGTATCAGTAACATTGTTAACACTGTGCTACATTACAGAGAAATACAAACCGTACTAATGAACCTTCATTAATATATTTTATCTACAAGTGCACGTCACACACTGAGCGAGCCGCCTGTTAATGACGCTGTGGGCTAATGGGCATGTAGCTACTTCCGTGTTTCAGATGATACGTCATGTTTGTAGTCGACCAATGAAGATGAGTTTACATATCACCTTGGGTTCGTCCTTCACCTTCTCAAAATGATCCCACACTTTGGATTTCCTGCCCGACATGTTATTAACTAGCCTGTGGAATAACCGCAGGTACCAGCCCTGGAAATTAGAGGCCGTACACATGCTGCGTCTTTAACCGCATTTACAGAAGAAGGGAAAGATATCTGTCGGCTGTGATTGGTTTGTAACGTGACTCCTGTCTGACTGCTGACCTTCCTGGTCTACTAACATTTGGTCAAGTATCCAGGGGCAGCCCTACGCTGAGGTAAGTCTTTTGCATTTATCTTGATGCAGCAGGGTTTGGTGGTAATAAGGGGTCAGTGGTTAGGTTTAGGCAACAAAACTACTTGGTTAATGTTAGAAAAAAGGCGCAGATGTTGCCCAAAAACACCCGCCTTTGAGTGCAACACACACCGCAACCAATGTTGTCTGTTGGTCTCAAACACCGCTCTCCTGGATCAAAGGCTTGATTTTTGTTGGACCGATCAAACTCCCCTCCCAACATTCTTGAAACCATGTGTGTTGCTCAGAGCGTCTGATCAAGACATGGTTTGGTTTACATGGGAGTTGGTGGAAAGCCTGGTGTATCTCACACAGTGCCCCAGGCATCATCATAGCCAGGGGACACTGCCTATGCATCAAATTTTGGCTAGATCTCAGCAAAGCACTTGATGAGTACATTATTATACTGCAACAATGAGTCTCAGGTACATGCTGTAGACTTATATGAGTAAAAGTATCCTTTACTTTCGATCCTTATACAACACATTAATCTTTCCAATGTCTGTTTTTCCTCTAAACTCTGATCTTCCCCAGGCTTTCCCAGAAACCAGAGATCTACAGGTCCAGAGGTATGCTGAAGTATTTTATAGAGACTGTAAACATCTTAAGAAGTGATGCCAGAACTCAGACAGATGTCTTGTCTCAAGAGCAAATGCTTAAACCATCCCTCTCTCTGCTCAAGCTCAGCTCTGTTAATGTGGACTGTGTGCTCGATGAATCAAACCAAGCGGCTGCGGCATGTTTTCATAGCATGATATACATCGAGTCTGATAAGTAGATCATGCTTTTGCATACTGTATGCGACACAAATCCATAAGTGCAAAAGAGTTATGTGCAGGAGAAAAATGCTTCTAATGCAATAGCGTATGCAAGATGTTGTGTCGGTGAAGTGCCAGCCCAGGAGATGGAGCAGATAGCTGCAAAGCCTGCCACAGGAATGATGGAGTGAGCAACACTGAGAGGCAGAGAGTCACTCTCCAATATGAGACAGGTGCTTGGAAGCAGCTTTGTAGCACTGAGACCCGTCCAGCGATAAAACCCTCCTGCAGCCACACAGTACTGGAAATACAATATCCCTCCAGATTACACCCCCCATCATTCTCACCCTCTGGCTCGTACCTCATTTTATGCCCATCTCCCTGCTTTTTATTTAAATGTGTCTGACACTGTGCCGGGAGGGGAAAAAAAAGCAGGACATAAATATCACCCGGGCGCTCATCATGCCGTGGAAACGTCAACAGTGAGAAAGGAGTGGAGAGACAGGAGTCGCTGAAGGAAGAAAGCAGGGAAGTTCCCCTCTCATCTGGTTCTGGCAGAGGAGGAATGAGTCATCCTGTGGAGCGCCACAATGCTAAATGACTTTTCCTTCCCATCCCTCTCTGAGGGTCAGCCGAGGTAGAGCGTCTTTCAGGACTAGTCAGGTGCATGGAAATCCTGCACAGCTCACTGTCAGGCAAGGATCGCTGCCTTTTATTTCACTTTTCTAGGCTGGGCCGTCATTTCAGGACTGAGTAAAAGGCCAAAGGAGGTATCGGCGTCATTCATTACGAGTGCATGAACTCCTCACTCTCCAATTGCCTATGGAGTGCCTCCAGTCTGGTGGTGAAACATGAGAGAGACTGAGAGTTCCCTGGGGCATAGAAAATTACAGAGTACAGCTCGGCTCAGTCACCTAACGAAAGAGAGAAATAGAAGAAGAAATAAAACGTTTCAGGACAAGTGAAATAAAACCCAAAGTTGGTGAAATCTGAAGCCGAATGTGACAGTGCTATCACCTGAATCTACTGCATGTGACGCCTCCCCTGCATTACACAGACATCACTGAGCATCAAGCAAATATATAATGACTGTGGTTGCTGGAAAAAAATCTCCTCAGGGAGACAACCTTGGGCCGATGAGAAATATAATCTGTGGATGCCAAGTTCATCAATCCCTGAGCAGAGTTGCTTGACTATATTAATACAAAGACACAATATTGGTTATAAGACAATGAGAGTTCATATTTTTATGGCAGATGTGTTTAACTCAGACAGACACACCAGCCAGGGATGGAAATGAATCTGCAAGAGTCACAGACAGATGTTGAGGGTAGGAATGGTCCCCAAGTCAAACACATGAAGTCATGGTGGTTGACTACTGGAACACCACTTAATTTAATATTTGCAGCACACTGTCTGAGGTGTCCCGTGCAAAATGAGAAAAGTGAAATCCAGTTGTTAATATGTTTGTGTTCCTTTCTCTTCTACTCTTCTCTTTTTCTTCCTTTCTTTCCCTCTCTCTCTCTCTCTACATGCATTTATATAAGCATTTTCTGCCCCTGTATCTGTAGTATGACATCATTTGTTGTTTTTGCTATGATTAAAGTTTTGCTTAGTTCAGACACAAAATGGCTTGGTTCGGGCGAAAATCATGCTTTGAGGTAAAATAACTACTTAATTAAGGTTATGCATGGTAGTGATCATGGTTACACCAATGTTGACTGGTAGGAAAGAGGAAGTACAGAGCTGCCTCTATAATTTCTAAAGCCTGACATTTCGTTGACCCATTTAACAGTCCCTGACCTTCTTCCCCTGCGGACTTTGTGGTTCTTTTCCTCATTCGCTTCCAACGGGCAGGGGTCATCATTTCTAGAGCTGCCAGTAGGGTTGCCACAATACCAGAATTTTAAACTTCAAAATAATACTAGTATGAAAAACAGTACTCGATAGGTCTTTTGATACTTCTGATACTTCCGGCGGCATGGTGGTGCAGTGGTTAGCACTGTCACCTCACAGCAAGAGGGTTCCTGGTTCAAAAACTGTGCAGAGTTTGCATGCTCCCCTCGTGTCTGTGTACCCTCTGGGACAGGGTCTAGACCCCCGGCAACCCCTAACAGGATAAGTGGTTACGGAAAATGAATGAATGAAAATCTGACAAACGTATAATTAACGGCGACTGTATTGTTTTAAACACATGGTATTAAAAAAGAATCGAAGTATCAAAACCTTTGACAAACTTAGCTGCTACAGACCTTACTCAGTGGTATTGTGGAGGGTGCACACAGGTGTGAGGGCTACACCCACCTCTTTTTCTGACCATTTACAGTAAACCCACCTATCAGCCAAAATGCCACTGGAATGTTTAGAAGAATACACCCACTTCCTTTTCGGCACCTTACCCATCTGCCTGGTAGACTACCACTTCACCACTGGTTTTACTTGGATGTAAATTCGTGGTTACCAGCTGCTGAAACCGATGCTGTTGTATTCCTTGGCAGAAAAGTCTTACTCTTTCTTCAACCAGCAGTGAATGTGGGATGTCATTAGCCTAGGAACCAGACAAATCTGCAAGCTCATGTTTTATTTGCTGCTGGCAGATGAGTTCGGTCCCCATCTGCTTTGGACAGACGACAAAATGGACCTGCGGAGCTTGGACCAGTCACAGCGGTTTATCTAAGATGGAATGGGTTTGATACGATGATTGACATCTTGTGGAGCCTTGGCACTTTACGCAAAATATGTGGTGATGTCATTTATGGCTCGTGCAACTTTGTCCCTCGGACACAAAACAGAGCCAGCTTACTAAAGAGGAGCGGCATTGAGGCATTTTTGAAGACAACCAAGATGGCTGCCTGCAGCTGATGTGGAACTTTCTGATGAAGTGCTATTTTCAAATTCAGATAGCAATAAAAGAAATACTCAGACATATTGGTGCTGCACCATCACAGCTCATCCCTGCACACTGGCGTCTCTTTAAGCCCAGTTCAGACCAACGATTCATGACAAGACGAAACCATTTTAGAATGTTGCAGAGAAAAGTTGCAGCAGTGTGAACTGGCCGGTCTGAGCTCGACTCAAGCCGGCTGATGGTGTCACCTGCAACTCAACTAGTCAAATCACAAGTAGCTGGTTTTAGAATGTAAAGCTTGCGTAACGCTTTCTACAGCCAATCAGCTTGTGGTAGTGGCGTCCGCTGGTCAACTCAAAACAACCGCAAATGGCATGTTTGGCATGCTCCTTCCCCGCCGAGCCCTCTGTTTCCATGATAACGTGCTGGTGAATAGCTGCGAATCTTTGGTCTGAACTGAGCTTTACATTTATTCGTTGCTCAGTGCCGCGTCGTATGTCATCGCTCTGATTGGTTGAGGTCTCTCTCAATGTGGCCAGAGGCATTTTGATCTACAGCGGTTGATAACACCTGGTGGAAATCAGAAATGAACCGGGAGATTCATGACTAACTGCTTTTGCGAATTGGTCTGGCAATGTCAGGCTAGGTTGTCACTTCAACACGTACTCTAAAACAAACAAAAAACTATCAATCAGCCACATGGTAGTAATTTCTGGACCCAATAAACAGCCAACATTATGTCACCTTTAATACATCATGCAGCTCTATTGGCGGATAACACCAGTGGTCATCAAAACATCAGGGTTTGGTGTTGACTGCTCCAAGTAGCAAGAACTTCTTACTTCCTCAAGATGACACGACGAGACAGCCAGAGTGAAATCCATTATTTCCATTAGAAGAGACAGAATTATCAAGACACCAATGTCTCCACCAGCTCTCGCCTACATACACCTTAATGCATCGGCATGTTCTTGGATCTCTAGCGTGGCAAAATCAAACCCTTCTTTATTTTTCTTGTAATTTAAAAAGCCAGCACAGCACCACTGTGATATTGTGCTCTGGGCACCTATTTTTCTTGGCTGGAAAATGTTACGAGGCCATTTCCATTATTTAATCCAAATCCACCACAGAAACAGTCCCAACACAATATAATTTTGAGGTTGATATATCACTTTGTAAGAATATTAAAGGAAGGACTGAGGTGAAATCCAACTTTCAAAGTCCAAGTTGGACACAAGATCTTCCAGCAGGCCAACGTGTGCTGAGAAATGAGAAAACTGAAGCTAATAACACCAAGTTTCACATCATCTCTGTGTCACTGGGTCTGAACACAAGTGCGATATGACAAACTAAGAAAGGCAGAAAGAAATTGCTGTGTGTTTGCTGCTGTAAGATAAGGGCATATTTACTGTGATATTTTTATATCCAGCCTTGGCCATGTTTAGATTTGACGCTGTTCAGCTGTGCCTCCTGAATACTTTAATTTCATGGTCGGTCAAAAGTATTGATACTAATGTTCGTTCTCAGAAAGACCGATGTGTTATATTATTTAGATTAGTGAAGATTATCTCCCATTTTCTGGTGTCAGAGGACCTGCTGCTGAAGATTAAACGAGAGAACAGCTATCTGATAGACACTTTTATTAAAGAGGGCTTGGGTTTTTTTATTTTATCTTTCATCATACTGTATGGGGCAGATGTTATTGCCAATAATAAAAAAATATACTCTGCCTGTTAGGTAATATAATAGACCCGATCTATCTCATATTGGATTCAGAAAAAAATAACATCTTCTCCCTTTCTCTCCAATCTCTCACTGGCACTCAGATTGGCTGCTGCGGAGCCTCATTTCAGTTGAAATATTATCACCCTAATCTCTGTGGTGGATTTCTTTTTCGTCGAGACTCAATTCTTTCTGGCAGAGGTAGGACGTAACCTCGCATCCAACTGCCAGGTCTCTCTTCCAGCTTAAAGACAGCTGCTGCTGCTGCTGTTGCCGGAGGGAAAACCCCATGAGAACAGAGTTCTTCTAAACACCCATTCTTTGCTCATTTATTTCTTCACTGTTCGGGTTGTTCTCATCCCCTGGCTCTCCATTTCTCCCACTTGTTAACAGTTGGAGGAGTCGGGGCATTAATCAAACCCAGTGTTCCAGTGAGTGAGAGCTGGGTGGTGATGGTGGACATTGAGCCCTCTGGCTCTCGGTGCCCGGGCCTTGCCGGTGCTGCTGGTGTTTGGCTGAGAGCTTCTAGGAATAACAGTTGTTTAGTGTGGGAAGAGTTTTCGGTCTCTGGGTAAGTTTGTGTGTTTGACTTTGCTGCACAGTAAAAGTCCAGCCCACAGTCAAAGACATCAGACTGAATAGGCGGGTCCTTTAAGGACAGTAGAGGACATTCTCCTCTTGAGACGTTTTTCCCCCTTCTCTCCTCACAATGCATTATCTAGTGACAGAGGAGTCCCAGGCCCTGCTCTCTGCGCTGTGATGGATGGTCCTCGGCACTCCACAGTGGCCACAGTGATTGGCTAGTGCTGATAAAGCTCTAAATGGCTTTAGTGGGAATCTCATTGCCCCAGAATCCCCCAAAGACATGACCAGGCGACAGCCTCCTCTGCAATCCCCTACTGATGCTGAAATTGAAACTGAACCAGCCTGTCTTTCTCCTCAGGACTGACCTCTGACCCTTTTAAGTTCTTTCTGAAGAAAAGTACAGCAAAGGCAAGAAAAAGATGTAAGAAAAACACACACAAAAGGACAGCTGAGGCCATCACAGAGGCAATCGAAGTCTCCAGATCCTGCTGATCGCGCTGGCCTCCCCCTGCTGTTATCGCAGAGGGAAAGTGGCACTTTGACTTACAACGAAGTTCATCACCTTTCTTTTTTCCAACCCTTATCCCGCTGTGTGTAGTCAGTGGGGCTCTTTGCTCCCTAACTAGGTTTAACTAGGGCTCTGTGTCTTGTCAGGTCACTAACAGCAGGTCTCCTTCTCATACTGATACTCTGAAAGTTACACAGCGAGGTTTGGGCATTTTTGGACCTGAAACTAATCCGATCCAACACCTCCACGCCCTGAGTTTTGTCCGTGAAAGCCTTTGATGTGATGATGCTGGGGGAGCAGGATGTGTGGAGGTGGAATCAGCATCAGCGTGATTATTAATGATGACAGCTGATGACGGAGGACTGTAATCTTTTCAAACAGTGAGAGGCCACCAACACACAGCTAGAACTCCAGAGAGTCTGATTATACAGCGAGCTTTCTATCCAGGGAGTGTGCTGAGACGCGCTCCAACAGTTCTGATCATTCTCGTTGAAAGCACATGTGGCTGTCTCTCGGTTTCTCTGCCAACTTTTATGGCAACCAGGCAACTATTCAGAGCTTTCCTTGTGTTCGCTTTTATCTTTTATTAGTATGTTTCCAATCAGCTTTGAAGAGAGTAAGATTGCAGCCATACTGACGCTATTCACTGTGATTTGGGGGTTTTTCAGTGCTTCTGACTAGAGATGTGCCAGTATTAGAGGTGTAACAGTAAACAAACGTCACACTCGGTTCATACCCAGGTTTAGGAGTCATGGTTTGGTGCGAGTTCAGTGAAGCAGAAGAAAAAATGCATATGGATAAGTTTGTTTACGTTCATTTTAAAAGAAAATAGTGGAGACAAAATCCTCCTGGTCAGACTGAGGTGTCATTTTGCCTACTGGCAACTTTGGTAAACTATTTTCATGATTAAAAAATAAGGAACATTTCAAACGCTTCTGTATTACACTATGAACAATGAACACACCCAAACAGCAACAGGTCACAACAAGTTATAGACCTGAAAAGCATGTAAATAAATCAGATAATACAAAGAAAACTTGTGCATTAGGAGTGTTACAGTTAATCCTTTCCCTTTAAATCTATTGTGACGTGAGCTACGTCACACGTCATGGAGCGAAAGAGAGAATCTGCTGTGTCAATTGTTTATTTTTGTTAAAAATAAATAGTTCATCATTGCATTAATCTGTTTCATCTTGTTTCATTTTATCTTCAAAGAACTATGCAGTCATCAATGCCTGATGCTTCTAGTCTTTTCTGTCCTACATGTAAAGGTATATAGCTTTTTAGGTCAACAATGGTATCGGATCGGTATCAGCTGATACTCACAGCCACCGCATCGGGGTCGGTATCGAAACTGAAAAAGCTCTAATTTAAAGTAACAAAATCCAGCAGGTAACACTTTCTGGAAAGTTCTTGCACACTACAAAGTCTTCCAGATAACAGAGTGCCATTGTGAAAGAATGAAAAATCTATTTGAATAATCATTTTCGGCACCAACAAGTTTGCACACTAAAGCCATGATGATACTGCAATCCCATCCTATCCAATCTGCTTTATTTATATAGCCGCGGACTTCTCAGACTCGTTTAGCGACTTACCAACTACAACATACTGTGCAGTTGCAGTTTACAGAACTGCTGTGACTCACGACAGTGGCTGCACCTCATATCTTATGCATCACTGTTAGCGTTTTCTTCTTCAGCTAGTTTAGCAATTACTTCAAAGTCCCTTATCCAACTAAAGAATTAAAAGAAATGATGATTTGGTTGGAAATGTAAAAGCCAGACAAAGAGATGGAAGTGGAATAAGAAAGGAAAAAGAAAGATCAGCAGAGGATGATTGAAACAGAAAGCTGAAACAGACTGTCAAAGAAAGGGAGTGGAAGATGAAGAGAAATGACAAAATGAGAGTGGATGGACTGTGTCAGCATCTGTTCGCACAGGAGTTTAGATCATCCTCTCTTCTTGTGTCTCTGCCTCTTTCCTACCGTGTTTTTCCTGAGTGACAAACTCTCTGGAGTGAAGCATGGACAGACGCTGCACAGCTCTCCACTCAGCACCACACTGCTGCTGCACATTGCTGACCCCCTCTGGCACAGGACACCGTCAGTCTGTCCCTCTATCACTCTGTCACCCATACACACCTGGCCACACGCAACCTGCACCTCACAAATTAATCTGCCATTCTGCTTACACAATTGTCGCTTTTCTGACTGCTCAGCTCCTTGCTGTGTGTGTGTGTGTGATGTGTGTGTGTGCGTGTGCATCAAGGAGCTACAAATCCTTGACACTGCAGAAAATGATTTTTCCCCCCAAGAATAATTTGAGTCGTTCCTGTACTCACGATGATAAACTCTCCCACCAGTTAATTACAAATGTATGGAAGGATTAGAGGGGGCAATTATTATTATCACTGGAAAATTTATGATTAGTGTCACCGAGTGTTGTATGAAAATAGCAGTTGAAGCCTGAATTAATTAGAGATGTTTGTTTACTGTGAAAGCAGGATGAAGACCAAGCACTCCTCGTGGCCTAACCTTGAGGTTTTAAGAAATGCATAGCTTTGCTATTTTAGGGTTTTATTCATCCTCTGAGCTGTGAAGTACTCTCTGTGAAATATTTTAGAAAACAAGTATAAGGCTGGAGAAGGTCACTCGCTTTGCTCGGCCTTAGAAATCCAAAAATGAAAAGGAATCACTAATAATGTAAATTCACCATCGCTTTGGGAGAAGCAAATTGAAAAAAAGAAGAAGCAAAAATTAAGTTTGACAAAATTATGCTACATGAAATATAACAAGATTAAAGGAGGATTTATATTTGTGCTTCAGATATGCTGAGCCTACGCTGTAGCCTATGCACAGGGCTTCTGTAAAGTGTCGTAAAGTTTAGTTTCTTCAAAACACACTTTAAACATGGCTTAATAGAGACAATTTCAAACTCAAGTACACACATCAGCTTCACTATAACTCGCTGCATTGCACTCCCTATACTGGTTTAGCATGCTGCTTGTCTGATCCTGATCATCTTAAGAGTAGGGTAACTGTATTTCCCTTGTGGCAATAAATCTATGATGAGAGTGTTCTAGACTGAATTGACCATATATTATTAATATAATGAATTTGCATCAGCCTCAGCTGCACTTTGTGTTTAGTGCTAATTAGCAACTGTTACAATGCTAACACATTCAGATGGCAAACATATCTGCGAAACATCACCATGTTAGCATTGTCATTGTAAACATGTTGGCCACAAAAATTTACTCCACCAAATATCCCATACAAATATCCACCAGCTTAATTTAAACATAGGAAAGCATTTCAATGCATCAGTCCTCAGTTATTATTCATGTTTTGTCGCCTACAGTAAGAGTGAAACATCAGCCACATATAAATAAGTCCTCAGATTATTGCAGGATGTCTAGCTTTGCTAATTATCCAGACATTGATGGCTACAGCATGCTTTGTATGTGGCTACAGCCGCTGCATCACCAAACAGGGCCCACTTTCAACCTCAACACATGTACGGTATGATGCGGCTCGTGCTGCCGTAACTGTCAGACAGGAAGCACATTTAATTGTCTGCAGGTCAGGGGTCGAGACTAACAATGGCAGCAGCGAAAGGTCTGGAAGGGAACAAGGTCAGTGAATCAAGGTTGGCGGCTGCAGAGGTCTAATTAGTGAAGAGTCCTCATACAGTGCTCACTGCGCTGGGGACACGTGGGGGGGTTTCATGTTGTGTAGTCTCATGACTGAATATATTGTCACATATTTGCAATTTTACCATAGACCCGAATGCTTCGAGACACACACAGTGCATGTTAAGATCCTCGACTGTTCGGCTCACTGCGCAGGGAAGCAAAATTAAATCCGTGGTGTACTTCTCATTTCCATTTTGTTGGTCAGAGAAAACACATGCGGTCCCCTGTGAGACTTCAGAGAGAGGGGAACCCCCTCCACAGTCCCATGAATATTGTTAAAACAGATTCAAACAGCATGGCTCAGCATAATGCCGCTGACTCTGGCTCCAGTGTTAGTGACACACTGAGCTCATTCAGCCTCTTATGAGGTGCAATAACCATAAACTAATTATTACGTTATGCTTACAAATGCAATAGTGCCGTAAGAAGGAAATCAAATGCAGATACCACAGGCTGCTTATTCCCCGCTGGCTTCAGTGTGACTATAAGCATTGATCTAGCATGCAGGCTCTTCGAACTTGTCTAGCACTGAACTTTGAAATAAGCTGGGAGCTACGAGGCCGAGCTCAGCAAAAGTCATGCATGACTCGGTCGGAGAGGACAGAGGTCCTCGGTGATGGAGGATTCATCATCAGCGAGCTGTGCTCAGCTTGGCAGGTGGGTAAGCATGCAGCCAGGGTGGAAGGAAGAGCTCAACATCGGACTTTTAAAATGTTTTTCTGACACTGCGGTATCGTCTGCCTACGTTCACAATACAAGCCTCAGAGCTCAGTTCAGATTGATTACTCTGATCTAATTTTTTAGCATGGCTGTTCACAGTATGATGATGTGAATGGCGTTACTGAAACAGATTTCCTCTCTCAGTGACAGCTTACGGCTCCGAACCGTAGTTGGGAACATGCTAGCTCATTAACATTAACGTTATTAGCTGGTAATTAGCTTGTAGCAGTCTTGACCCCTCTGCAGAAGGAAGGTTGGCAAGGCATCCAGGTGCCGTTCACCAACAATGGCTGTACTGCAGTCTTCACCACAAACAATAAACAGCCCTGAGCTCATCTAGACACTCAAATCTACTGACTATCATCATTCTTTGCCGCCTGTCATCTTCACCATGACACTCCGAGAGAGCTGCTTCTGTTCATACGCGCACTAAAGTACATGTCACATCCTCACAGGTTAGAAACAAGGGGACAAGGGGTGAGCCAGGACTGTTCAGACTAAGGTCACACTGCAAAAAATTAGACCTGTATCTGATTTAGAGCCACATATAAAAGTGGTCCAACTCAGAACTGATCAGATTCTAGGCGACTTTCAGACTGCTGCCACTCTGTAGAAATAAATGTTTTGTATTAACTTAAAAAAGTTAGTGTCTGGGCTGCTTCTAAGTTGACATAATTTGAGAAGACAAGCTGAGTTATTGTTGTAATGATTCAAAACAAACTCTTCTACTCAAACAAAGTTCTTCAGTCTTAATTCAGATATTTACATAACTAAATGATTTAATTACAACTGAATTAAAAACAAGCTTATTTGACTAGAAACGTTCATCCAAAAATACCTAAATTTTTCTTCTCCAACTCAGTCAACTTTAAATTTTAAGGCAGTCCAGACACTAATTTTTTAAGTTAAAACCAATTGATCTCTTGAAACCCAGTTTAGACCAATGATTCAGCGATGACATAAAACCGTCTCAGAACATTGCAGAGAGAGTTTACAGTGACGTGAACTGGCAGTCTGAGCTCAACTCAAGCCGGCTGATGGTCAAATTGCCAGTGGCTGGTTTTAGAACGTTAAAAGGATAGTGCATCCAAAAATGAAAATTCAGCCATTATCTACTCACCCATATGTCGATGGAGGCTCAGGTGATGTTTTAGAGTCCCCACAACACTTGCGGAGATCCAAGGGGAGAGGAGGTAGCAACACAACTCAACCTTATGGAGGGTTACGGCGCCCCAGATTCAAACGTCCAAAAACACATAATTGAAACCACAAAATATCTCGTCCGTAGTGATCCAAGTGTCCTGAAGCCCCGACATAAAAAGTTGTTTGGAAAACAAGTGTCAAACGCAACTGTAGCCAGTATCTCACTATCACTATGCTCATTCATATTTTAAGAAGCTACAAATTATATTCAGACACAAAATAAACCTGAAAAGCTGCAAATCAGAACAGAAGTACAGAGAGTTGTTGCATAGCGATGATACACAGTCTCATCTAGTTACATTGGTGTGAACCGGCACAATGCGAGTAGTTGCCTGTTTCAACTCATGTCCAAATCTTTGGTCTGAACTGGGCTTTACAGTGTGGTAGATGTCTCGTATTGGATTCTCTCTGTGCGAAGGCATTCCCTGTCGAAATACTTTCAGGTTTTCTAACTGTCACTCTCACACTCCTGTTAGACGACATTGTAAAGTGAGTGATATTTTTCTATTGTACGTCCCAAACATTGAGATACTGGATAAAATGTCTGTTTGAATGTCACAGTTTTTTGTTGTTTGTCTATCTCAGAACTCTCTGAAATATCTGTTCATGGCAACTATTGTATTGTTAAAGTTAGGAAAAGATCATGGTGATGACAAATACAGGGTACACTACTTCCTGTGTTGGCGCTGGGGTCAGCATTCAGAGTTTGGGTCATTGTTGTATTGATTATCTTACCTTATTGTTTCTCCTCAACAACATTTTTTGTCTATGAACTCTGATCAGGGCTTGAATGGAGCTGGCAGAAAAGCCGCAGAAACAGGAAGTGATTCATATACATGCGTTGATTGTCCTGTCAAATTGCTGCTCGCAGCTATGTTCTGTTTTTGTCTTTGGTGTGATGAATGTTCCAGATTCTGACATCTCCATCTTCAGTGTTGACAGCGTTGACAGCATTGTGACTCTTCATCAGTTCCTTGCTAAACAACGTGAGTCATGCCAATGGCTGACAACAGAATGCCATGTCAACATGTGGGTGCGTCAACGTGCGTACGAAAAAGGGAAAAAAAGAAAGACTTAAAAAGTAGGTGTCATGGTGACTGATTGGAGACAAGTAACGTGTATTTATTGTGGTGGCTTGGATAAGATGCCCAAATGTTCACCGCTTTTGAAAAGGATGGATGCCACCGCTGGAAAAATATACATAAAAGTCCAACAAAACTTTAATGAAGATGAAGCAAAGTTATGTTTCAACACAAAATATTTTGGTGCAACAGCTGCTTGTGTCAGATTGTAAATTAAAAAGATCTGTCTTATGTTCAAATTTACATTATAAAACACAAAGATGTGATGCTAAAGTTTTGGTTTGGCCTTCTGTATTCACGTTTGCAGTGAGATCAGGGCAGTGTAAAGAGAGAAGCAAAAGCAAACATGTTGCTATGCGTGACGTGGCTCTTTGTTTGTTGCGAATGCATCCTCAGAGTGGACAAACACAAGTTTCTGTAATCATATAAAGTGAGCCCACACCCGTATGAGTAAATGAAAAAGCGTACACAATAACATCGCCCTCCATCTCTCAGACTCGCACATAAACACACAGCGTCTCGTCTCCCAGCAGGCCTGCATTGTGGAGGTTTCTGTGATTGATGTCTCTGACCTATTCTGCGAGCAGGCAGCCACATCGGCAACCTAATTACCCTATCATCATCACTGCTCTATCTGGTGGAGCAAAACACACAAACACACACATATATACACATCCACAAACAAAATAGCAGCGAGTTCCTGGTGACTTTTCCCAGCAAAGTTGAAAGCACAAGTTGCAGGTTGCAATATGATCAACTTTAATTCAGACATCTGACCTCAGGGAACCTCCCGCCGAGCACAAAGTGTTGTTTTTATCCCTGAGAGCATTTCACTGTACTGGAGAATAGGCTGTTTTCTGGTCGGCCGTGGGGTGTGCCATCTATTTCCTGTTTGGATTACTGTACACGCCATCATTGTCTCCACTGTGGGAGTTTTACAGAAGCAGTGAACACACTTTTTCTCTTTGTGTCTTTGTCTCTTTCTTTGCACCACCTCTATGTACTTGACAGTTGCCTCGTCCAGTGGTTAGATGTGCTCTAGTTATGTTCCCTAAAAAGCTGCACAGGCTGCAAGAACATTCTTTAAGACATTTTTTTGTACTTGTGGCATTGGTGTAGTCAGCGATCATGGAGAAAAATTGTACACCCCTCCTGTCATTAACCAGATATACTGTCACTGCATTCCTCCTGACACATCCATAGTCATTCCTCTGTCCTGCACGAGCACCAGCGCCACCTGTTGCTGACCGGCTGGGCTAATGTTATGTGGCTTGGTCAGAGCCAGTTTGTTTGTTTCCCATTTACACCCCTGTGTATGAGCCGCAGATTTTTTCCTCCTGTGCACACACAGAAAGGAGATATTTATATATCAACATAAAAAGAAGTGTAGTGCACAGTGTCCAGTTTGAACAGGTGGGTTTTGAATTGGGATTTGAATGATGTGGTGGAGTCTGACTGTCTTATGTATGTAGGGAGTTCCAGAGTCTGTGTGCCGAGCGGCTGAAGGCTCGGGTACCCATGGTACTGAGGCGTGAGGCTGGGATGGTGAGGAGTCCAGCAGAGGTTGAGCGGAGGGAGCAGGAAGGGGTGTATTCCTGAAGGAGGTCACAGAGGTAAGTGGGGGCTAGATTGTGGAGAGCTTCGTAGGTGAGGAGAAGGTTTCTGTCGTGGATGCGGTATTGACAGGGAGCCAGTGAAGTTGGAAGAAAACAGGGGTGATGTGGTCGGATGATTCGGTGCAGGATGATCCGGGCGGCTGAGTTCTGAATGATTTGCAGCCTGCTGATGAGTTTGGTGGGGAGGCCAGTGAGGAGGGCGTTGCAGTAGTCGATGCGGGATGTGACAAATGAGTGAACCAGAATTTCGGTGGTGGATTGGGACAATGATGGGCGGAGTCTGGAGATGTTGCGGAGGTGGAAGAATGTAGTCTGAGTGATGTTTTGAATATGTTAAATCAGTGTTTCTGGCTACTGTAGAAACAACATGGTTAATTCCGTGCAAGAGGACCCGCTCCATACACAGTGTGTACTATGTTTTAGCAGCAGTATCAGGGCTGTCAAGCAATTAAAAAATTAATTCATTTATTTTAAGTTAATCACATACATCAACTTCTACTGCAAAAGTATTTAAAACATTTCAATTCAAATGACTTCAAAGCGTCAGAGGCTGTGCAAGCTCAGACCTCCGATATCGCTGCTTTGTTTTGAGGTGATATTTCAGGCTTTAACTTCCCCAATGGTACAAAAATTCCTTACTGCAGGAACTGCAGAGAACAGTGCTCATATCTACAGTTCAAGCTGGGTGTTTTTTTAAATGTAAATGTTCCATTCACGGGGCTGAGCAGCGTCGTCTCGTCTGCCTCCATCATGTGACAAAGCCACTGTGGCCTTCAGTGACGCACCCGGTCAAAGGGCACCACGAGACACGTTTAAACAGCATTAGTTTATTTAACACGTTATTTTTTCTGTGATTAATTAATCAACATTAACATGTTATTTTGACCACCCTAATTATTACATTTACAGCATCACGCAACAGATTAGCACCTGAAATAAACTGTTTATTGTTCCAGTTTTCATTTATCCGCACTGCTCCACTTCCACCAGAAAAAAAACATCCCCTGAAGGTTGTTGTGTGTTGTCATGTCACGACATTATTTATACAGTCTATGGTCACTACAGATCATAGAAGGGTGCCGGTGATCAGCACAGCTGGGTCATGTTCACTGTGTTTCCATTAATATAATGTTGTACAACATATCCCGTCCTGCTTTTGTGTCCTAAGGCTGTCTGAAAGCAGCAGGGATAAGGAGCTGGACTGTGGTTCATTTAGTCCTCATCCCAGTGATCGGCACATCTGGGTGATGTTAGTGTATGTTGGATATGTTTTCATTTACATCCCTTACAACTGCAGGTACTACTCTGGATCTGCACTCTGGTGGCTGACCGGTGCACCAGGATCTGGCAGAAGGTATTTCCAGCTCTGGTGTATTAATTTGCACTCGTCAAAGCGACTTACTCACACGGCTTTCTGATTGTTGTGCAAAGCTGATTATTTGTTCATTGTGTCTCACATCACAGACTCACAAATGTTTATCCATATCTAATAATGATCAGACTTTGATCCTCTGCCTGACCCTCTACATCCTAGTAATAAGTAATATATCTTGAGAGTAATTTTCCCAACACTGTCCATATGTGGATACAAACATCTCATTCTAATGTAATTAAAACAATAGTGATTAAACACTAATGAAAACAGTGATATTTTAATGAATATTATCTTGCATATCTGCCATTATATCCCCCCAGATCCTACACACTGGACCTTTAAGCACTGTATTGTAATTACCTGTTGACTACATGCTATTGTATCCTGTTTTCAGATGATTTGATGTTGCTGTCATTCAGTTATTGTGTGTTATTCTGTGCATGCTCTCATCATGCTGTTTCTCTGTGAATTAAAACGACTGATTCCCAACCTTTTCGGCTCACGTGCTTGCTCATTATCAGTTGCACGTGTCTACCGTTAATGACCAATCCAACCAAAGAGTTATTTTTCACCTTGAGCTGTTTCAATCATCCCAGAGATAAATTATAGAGTAATCCTCCCTCAACTGTGTTTTTCTCTTTTGCTATCCTTAATCATCTTGTGACGCCTTAGGTTTGTACCGGTACTCTTTGTGCTGGTCCAGATCCTTAATTTCAGAACCACATATTTAAGTCATGCTGCCTAACAGGGTTTTAAGTGAGTAAGAAATCTATCCATCCATTATTTCACACTGCAGAAGTGACAAGTTTGCACTATGAATACTCAAAGATGTTCTTATGAATACTGAATCTGAATGTACTGTCGATAGATGTTATTGTTCCACAGTGAAATCCAGAGAGAAACTGCAGGACCTGCTCACAGCTGCAAAAAATTAAAAGTAATTGTGGGCAGAGGTAAAACAGCTCCAGGGACAACTTGGAAAACAAAAACATTAAATGTTAAACTGTTTACTTTCTAACGTGCTAACTTTCCAAATTTGCATCTGCAGCAGCTTTCCAAAATTGTCCACTGATTGATGTCATCTCATTTCCTGTTAGTGCAAAACACAGTACAAAGTCTATTCATTTCCTGTGTTCAACCTGCCAAAACAGTTTACTTTAAAGCAGTGGTTCCCAACTGGTCCAGCCACCGGGTCCAGATTTCTCCTTAGTCATTAGTTCAAGGTCCACACAGTTTAATACATTCAGCATCTTACTTGTATTTGGCCATGTTGTCGAGCTAGTCTGCTGTCTCTGTAAAATAGCTGTCCATTATTACACAAGCTCTTTGCCGAAATTTTGCGTATTACTCTGCCACTCCAGAATGTTGCTGACTAAAGGCCTGGACACACTACGATTTCAAACAGTGAAATGTGTTGCTTGTTAACATAAATAGGTAATCAACCAGTCACGTGGCAGCAACTCAATACATGTAGGCATGTAGACATGGTCAAAACGACCTGCTGAAGTTCAAACCGAGTATCACAATGGGGAACAAAGGTGATTTAAGTGGCTTTGAACGTGGCTGGTCTGAGTATTTACTGGGATTTTCACACACAACCATCTCTAGGGTTTACAGAGGATGGTCCCAAAAAGAGAAAATTTCCAGTGAGCCAAAATGCCTTGTTGATGCCAGAGGTCAGAGGAGAATGGCCAGACTGGTTCAAGATGATAGAAAGGCAACAGGAAGTCAAATAACCACTGGTTACATTCAAGGTCTGCAGAAGACCATCTGTGAACCAACAACACGTCCAACCTTGAAGCAGATGGGCTGCAGCAGCAGAAGACCACACCAGGTGCCACTGCTGTCAGCTAACAACAGGAAACTGAGGCTACAGTTCACACAGGCTCACCAACACTGGACAATAGAAGATTGGAAAAATGTGGCCTGGTCTGATGAGTCTGGATTTCTGCTGCCACATTCAGATGGTAGGGTCAGAATTCGGCGTCATGGATCCATCCTGCCTTGTGTCAACGGTTCAGGCTGCTGCTGGTGGTGTAATGGTGTGGGGGAGATTTTCTTGGCACACTTTGGGCCCTTTAGTACCAACTGAACATGGTTTAAACACCACAGCCTGCCTGAGTATTGTTGCTGACCGTGTCCATCCCTTTATGAAAACAGTGTACCATCTTCTGATGGCAAAATCTCTGCACCTTGCTGAATCTGTGACACCAAGAATTAAGGCAGCTCAGGCGGCAAAAGGTGTACCTAATAAAGTGGCCAGTGAGGGTATAAAAGATTATACCCACTTCCTTCTTAACCAACCCATCTCATCAACTACCACTACACAAGTAGTCAGTACATCACTATGTGTGTCTGCCTTCAGCCGTATCCAAATCTAGAAATGGAATTCTTATGAGCTTCTATAAAACACCTGATTTCTAGTCTTTCATATTTTGGATGTCACTTCAAAGACGGCTACAGCCACTAAATAACCAGTCTGTTTGCTCAAAATTTCCATAGCGACAGAGGGTATAAGAATACACAGTTAGACACACAGACAGATAAGTCAGTCAGACAGACAGGAAGGTGGGCTGACAGCCGGTTACAACTCCTCTGCTGTTTGTTTTTACAACTACTGTACAGTCAAAGAACTCTTTGATGTTATTGCTTTAGACAGCCCCATTCCCCACCACCGCTCTCTATCACACCGAAGACACAAGAAACACATACAATCACCATCTATTATTCATTCTATTCACCAAAGCCATTTGAATACATCAAGCAAGCAGGCGCTTCTGTCTGTGTGTCTATTAGATTTAGCTGTAGGGAAGCAGGAGGCAAAACAAACAGGGAGAGTCTAGCTGCCTGCTCACGCCTGGACAGTCATTAGACGTGCATGTTTGAGTGCACACACTAATGCATATGCATGTAAGTAAACACACACGCATGCATACCATCATATCACCCTGCATCGGATTCTCTATAAGCTGATTGAACATGAATATCAGGAGAGCGGTCCGACTGCCCCAAAGCAGTCCCATCTGCCTCCGTTTCTTTTAATTATTCAGTCTCCATCCATCCATCTATAATTCACTCCCTCTGCTCCCCCACATCTCTGCTCCTCGGCTGAAGGGCTCGTTCTCCATGTAGAGTCGGCCACATTAAGCATATTTGGAAACCCTCTTCCATGTGGTAAAGCAAGACAGAAGAAGACGTGGGCAGAAAATGGGAAGAAAACAAAGAAGAGGGGGAAAAAAGGGCAGAGGAAGGGAGTAGGAAAGGGGGGCAGAGGAGAAAGGAGCTAAGGAATAGGGAGGGAGGTAAGAGGGAGAGGAATGACAGGAGATGAGAAGCACCACAGGGAATTCCACCACTTGCGAAAAGCTGTCAGCCATTTAGTCTCTGAAACAACTCGTCTCTACTGAAGCAGCAACAACCAACAAATGAAAGCATGAAAAGCAATCGTTCCTCTTTCCTGATATCCTCTCTGTTTATCAGCTCCTTTAGTCTCGCTGCAACTGAATTTAGAGAAGGGCTGAGAAGAGATGGCATTCATTAGGCTAATATTTCTAGATTAATTAAAAATTTGTTTAGTTTACAAATTTCAGATATAAAAAAAACTGCAACCCAAAGGACATGTCTATACATTTGTTGTTACATCTGTTTTGTTCGACTAATAGCAAAAAATCCAAACATATTCTGTTTAAGATGGCATAACACAGAGAAAAGCCCATGTCCTCAGCTTCTCAGTCAAATCCACTCCTCGCTCCTCCACTGCTCCACCAACATGTTCTTATCCCAAGTCGTCACATATTGCCACTTTGCCAGTGGCGTTTCAAATCTACATACTAGGTGCTAGGTTAGAAAAAAAACCATTGTGATGTGGCATCTGGGAAGCCAACACCAAGCCCCCGAGTGAAAGTCCAGGGTTTGTTGGTTTGTTGGACTCATCCATTACCCCTCCGATCCGCCCTAAAGGAACTTTCCACCTCCTTTTATTATGTCGTTACCAGCAGAGTTTCAACCTGATGCCTTCCTGTGGCGTATCAAACTGCCGCAACCGATATCATCCTGGCTGACCGGCGGCATGATAGCAACACAAAAGATTACTGTACGTCCGGCCGTGTTACCTACTGATGGCGCCTGGCCGCGTACCATACCACCGCAACAGGTGCCATCCAACCGACAAGCAGCCTATCATAACAACGCAAAAGGCTACATCCTGCCATGTTACATACTGACATCATCCAGCTGCTATTATGCCACAGCAAAAAATGGCTTTTGGCGTCAGGTGTCTGACCCTGAAATCACAAAGCGGCATTATTTGACAACGTATGGAATGAGAACGGATGTAACCACACTTTGAGTGGTTCAAAGCAGCTCTATGAATCCAAATCTTTGTGTCGAAGTAACCTCTCCAGGATTACAGATACCAGAGATACCATATTCCTCTCTGAATGTGAAGGAGCTGGAGTTAGTGCCAGGGGTGAAATTAACTCAATATCCTTGCTTTCACCTCTACACACAGCACCAGCTCTGAAGCCAAACTCTTTTCTTTCCTGGAGTCACCCAGAGACAGGGGCAGCTGTGGCTTGGGAGAAGAACGCGTGGGCTACCTTGCTTAGTCTGCTGTCACCGAAACCAAGACCCAGGTAAGGTGGGAAATAGATGAATAATAAGACACTGCATATTTTGGAATCTGTTTGTAAGATTAGATCCTTGATTGGAACTCGAAGGTACCTCTGAAAACACAACTTCTGTCCTTTACCCATTTTTATGTAGTATTTTTTAGCAATGGGGGTGAGAAACCGATGTATTACATATGTTAAAGAACATTTTAAAGTGTAATAGATGGGAATTGGCTGACTAGACAGGCAGAAATGTTCAATATTTCAAATGAGATGAGGCACGAGACGGAGGCATGGATGTGACTTGGGGTTTATGAGAGAGTAATGGGCAGAGGGATCTGAAGCTTTTCTTAAAGAGATGTGTTTTCAGTTCACAAAGGGACCGGCTGCCTGTGAGGTAACGATTGAGCTGGGAAGGTCATTTCTCCACTGGGGAGTCATTGTTCTATAAGCTATGATTACATTTGCTGATTAAATTATGGACTATGGGTCTTTGGAAACCACTGAGCTAAATCAGCAACACATTTAGCCTATAATTAATGAGAGCCACATGATCCATTGGTCAGATTGAACTGCTCATATAACCGTAGAGCAGCCGAATAGGACAAAAAAAGACTATTGGGTTTTTACTTTCTCCATCTCTCCCAACACCTACGTTATTGCATCTTATTGTAATTCTCTGGTGCCAAACAGCGCTCTAAATACTCATTGCCCTTTTACGCTATTATCATCTGCCAATATGACGTAAGTGTGCCACTTGAAATAGAAATCTGATTAAACTAAAATGTTTTAAGAACCTTTGAACAAACCACTGTGTAGGGTACAAAAGGTCAAACAAGACCCAGTTTCACCAAGTGCTGACTAATAACTGCAATAATGCAACACTGATCCAACACTGCTTCTGGCTGCCTCTGCGGGCTCGAGCATTTTGTTTTAGGTTTCACAGTTCTGAGTATCAAACGCTGTTTTACTTCTTTTCATTGCACTTTAAACTGGTTTACAACTGCTGCCTGTTGAGCGTGGCAGCCATGACTGACTGCTGCTTTTAGTGCCGAGTCAAAAGAGAGCTGCTTTACGGGCACGATACTGAGCAGTTTTTCATGTGGTAGAGAAAAGGCTGTGACAGACAAAAGAGAATTATACAAAAGAAAACGCAGATTTGTGTCAGGTTCAGGCAGCTTTTCGTAGCGATTTAATGCCCTACAATGTGTGCTTTGATTTTGAGGAATGTATATAGAGAGCAGTGTTAGAAATATGGAGCCGCAGGTGAAATTCTTAATGACTTTTTTAAATAATAGGGTCCTTGATTTCAGACAGAGGACAAAAGACGGCTCTCATTCAGTTCAGTTCACTTAAGTGGTGTTGCTGGCTGAAATTACAACTGTTGTATTGCGGTGTAGAGCGAATTTCTCCTATGGTGATGAAAAATGCAAGGTCAGATGCATTCTTTCATTTTAACAACTTGTTTGAATTCTTAGTAGTGTGGCTTTAGGGATGAAGACTAACCAACATGAGCAAGTGTAAACTTCCCAAAATCAAATAAATTGCAGAACAGAGCTGTTGACATTAAACTCTGCTCTGGGAATGGGCAGATCGGCAACTGACTGGAAGACTGGCGTGTGACATTTCATCAGGGTATACCGTAAATGTAACGTTATCCCCACCACTTTGGTCGCCCTCTCTCTCAGCTCAGCTGCCTGTTCCACCAATACAGACTGACCTCTGGTGGCGTGCGTTATGCACTACAACACCTCGATACAGCATCCTCGTACCAGTTTAATAGAAAGACCCTGAACCTCATTGGTGTGTGAGCGTGTATGGATGTTGGCAACTTTTATTGTAGCCTTGGCCACCAGTGTATGAATGTGTGTGTGAGTGGGTGAATTTGAATTGTAGTGTAAAAGTGCTTCGAGTGCTTGGAAGACTATGAAGGTGCTATACAAATGCAAGTCCATTTACCGTCAAGGCCCGGCTTCCTAACAATGAGAAAAATACTACACAGAAAATAATGCAGTAGGAAAATTCTCCTTGGCGTTGGAAGTAACACGAGGTAAGGTTACTACTCCAGGGCTGCAAAATATATTTCTCTTATCACCAGCTGGCTGATGCTTGAATGAATAACTGAACTAAAGCCCCATGCACACTACGCCACCATGTGGGGGAAAACTAAAGCTTTAAAGGCCTGCTATGCCTTCATATGATTATTAAGTTGTGATTGGACAATTGCTGTTTTGGCGAAGGGTTTACCCAATGGTCACTTTGGGGTCAAATCTGAACTTAAAGCTTTGAACTGCAATAGATGTGCAGTGCCTGACCACCTCTATCTATCCATCAACACACACGGTTAAATGCACACAGCCCAAATTTTAAAGCATGACATGATGACTTTTTCCCCCAGAACAAAAAATCATTACCCCTCTTCCTTTATGATGAATAGAATCCACCTGTGGTGAAAATAACATGACCCGCTGAGACGCGCTGGAGCTCTGCTGCCAGTGAAAATACTTGTATTAGATTGACCGTTGAAGACATTGTTGAAAACCAGGTTCGATTTATGAATCAATTTGTCATTATCAAAGACTGTCAAAGCAGAGGCGACAGCGCTCAGTGGATTTTCATTTGTCATCTCAGGATCGTCTCTGCTTTGATATGAGCCATTCTCTCTTTCTCACATTCACAAAATTGCCTTCCCTTTGTCAGACCTGATAATCACTTGTACACTGTCGTCGATTAATGATTGGGAAAGAAGTCCGACGCATGAATCATTCTGATGAGAAAAAATAAATAAATAAATCCCCCTGCCTGGTCTTAACGTGCCAACAGCTGAGAGACAAAGAATAATGACTGAATGTGTCAGGAGTAAATGTCAATACTGGATACATTATGTGGTTTTGGACAAGACACCAGTTTTATTGAATTCATGACAGTAAAAATGAAAAATGTTTTTTTTTTCCTCTTGTGTGTATTTGTCCTTAGACAAAGGCTCATAATTGTTTTTCTCCGAGAGATAAGCCTCTGCCATAGTTTGATGTCTGGCTTTTATCTTGGTGAAGACTGGCTTATTAATTGCCCGGAGAAGAATAACAAAAGCTGAATGGGAATGTGCTGAAATCAAACTCGAAATGATTGTTTGATGCATTCAATGATGGTCATGCGATAAAATCGACATTCAGCCAGAGAGTAGCTGCGTTATGACTCACTCTCTGCTCGTCTCTGCTTCTCTCTGTTGCTTGTATTTGCCAAACTGTGGACTTTATGTGTTTCTAAGTAGTTAGGTGTGGCCTTACAATTTGGACTCTGCAGAAGACTTGGACCCAAAGGACCCGGTAATGAAATATTAAAACACAAGGGGATGTATTAATCATCCATTGAATGTCGGACCAATCAAAACATCCTCTTCACTTGAATAATATCTTTTAGTCTTGAGGGAATTACACCACCAGAAAAAGTATCTGTTTACAGAGATTAAAAGAGGTCACATGTTTATTCTTTCATTTCTGTGTACTGGCTGGGCCTAGTGTGAGGAAAATATTGGGCTCTCCTTGTAAAGCCAACATGGCGATCATGAAAAATAAATTGCTCATATTGTCCCACCCTGTCCCAGCCTGTAAGTGCTTCCAAATCTCTCGCTGGTTCTGACAACTGTATCTATCTGCAGATACTGATGTCCAAAGCAATGTACAATTGCAACTTACATTGCAGCTGGGAATGTACTTGGGTGTAAATGGAATTCAACAATTACCGCCTCGCAGTTGTATTCAATAAAGTTGACCTTTGATCATCACTTCATCATTATATCTTATTAGACAACTGACCCTTTGCTAAGTCCCGGCCCTGGACGCAGACTGGCCAATCATAGTGTAGCATCAGGTCAGCTCAGACCAGGGTACAACAACAACACAGCCGTGCTCCACTGACTCTAATGCAGTCGTTTTAGATTTGCCTCATTTTCAGGCTGGTTTTGTGGATTTGGAGCTAAATGTTGTGTCTGGGGCACGTCGTGTGTTAATGATACTCGTTACCTGGAGAGGTTGGAAAAAGATATACGTTTCTTCCCTGTTCCAAAATTAAAATCAAACCCTGAAAAGTGTCGGGTTAGCTAGCTAGCTGCTGAAGATATAGCCTACTGAATGTATACACATGCTGCTTTTGCTTTTTAATGATTATAACAGTGAAACAAAGACCGACCCTGCTGTACAGGAACCAGCGAAGGGAAGCAGGGAAACTTTGCTCATATTCAACCAGCTCTGTGTCATCACACTGTGCACACATGAATGTTGTTTGACTGAGATCCCTGCCCGTTCATCTGCACACACTGTGATGCCACACAGCTGGTTCAATATCAGCAAAGTTTCCCTTTATATTCATTGTCTTGTGTGTTGATCAGCAGTGATGTGGTGGTTCACTTTTACACTGTGATCTGTAGCCTATAGTTCGGCTTTAGCTTCTAACTATCTTTGTTTTTTTAACCTGTTGTTGCTGCTGAGTCAGTTTGACATCCTGGATATACCCTTCAAACACAGACTGTAGACCCCTCTGTCTGCTTCTCTCTGGAATCACTCTTTCATTTATCCAACAATATGATAATATTTCTTCAGTTAGTTACAGTGTGGGCTCCATGCTTACTGCGACAGCTTGTCAGACCATTGCAAATGGGCTGGGCTTAGCCAAAGGTCAATTGTGTGAAATGTTTTTTCAATTACTGAACATGTTTTGCTACAGTGACCTTAACCTTTCACTTTTGACCACCAAAATCTCATCGGTACATTGTTGAGTCCAAGTAAACGTTCGTGCCAAAGTTGAAATGGGAAAGATGCCAGAGGCAGAAGCAAATTTGATTTTTCGATCAGCTGTTGCTGCTGTTTATAATAATAGGCTCCAAATCCGAGACAGTGCCTGACAAGGCCCAGTGAAACAAAAGCACAGAAACAGCACAGCTCCAACAAATATAAGATTTGAAAAATCAAATTTGCTTCTCGCGCCCATTCGACACAGTGCTGGAGGACCGCAGGGTGGCTCTCCTCCCGGCAAACGTTCGCCTGGCTAGCTCGAGCTAACACAGCAGCTGCAGCTGAAATCCAACGAACCATTAAACAATCCCAACAAACCCCCACCGACAAAAAAGCGGCTCGTCTCTGTCATTAAAGCTTTGAACCCGTTGATAACATTGGGCAATGTTAGCCATGTGATGGTAACAGTTATCTCTGTCATGTCCATGATGACCAGAGAGAGAGGAAGAGTGTGTGGCAAGGAGAAGACTGAGTGAATCTAAATGTTGCCTGCAGCTCTACAGTGAAATGTGACCATATCCAATTTAAATGGTTAAAAAAGGAAAGAAAAGTTCAGCCCCTCCAACCCCAATGTCAACATATGCTGCTAACAGCATAGGGCTAAAAGTTTCTGTGTGGAACTTGAGCTTGTGAACTGTGGTTCAGATTACGTGCATCAATCTACATACGGTGTTTTCTGCAGGTGGCTGCGCGTCCTGCACCGTGGCGGTTCAGTACGAATACACAAACTGTGGCAGCCATTTTGTTCTAAACTCCTCTGCTTCTGTTTAGTGGAGAAGACGTGAGAGCGGCGGCGTAAAACTAAAGGTGAGAGAGGCAAAGAGGAAAAGAGTGCGCACAGATATAAAAGAGGTAACAAAGACAGAGGAAGAGGGAAAGGATGAAATAAAGGCGGACACAGATGGAGAGTGAGATCATAGCAAACCCGGCCAGCAGAAGAAAGGCAGGCTGATTGTGTGTTATCAGCAGCTACGCCCGACAGGTGACTGACAGCAAAATGGCAGCATGATGGTTTCAGCCCAGACCTACACACACGTTTACATTCTCACAGTCAGTCACACACCAAATGAAGCCGTCTCTGTCTTAATCAATTTCTCTCATTTGTATGCAACGATCCAGGCTCTTGATTCAAGGAGGAGGAGGATAAGATGTGTGTATTCATGTGTGGTGGTGCGTGTGTATGTGTGTCATGTCTCACCTCCCAGAGACACTGCTGTAACATTAACGCTGAGCATCGAGGAAGGATTCCTGACTTTGAGAAACACCAAATGTCACCTCAACATGACGACATGTTCAAACCTCGCTGAAAACACAGCGCACCTGAATCAGCTGGGACGTGTTCACTGTCTTCTACCAGCCTTTATTCATCAGGCAGGTGTCATGTTTTCAGCTTTCCCACAGCAGAGGATCGTCTGCTCTTAATGAAGTATTGATGTTGCATGAGAGCTTGTGCACGAGAATCAAAAAGCTTTTCTTCGTGAGAGGCTTCAGTCAGCAGGTACAAAGACTGACGGTGATCTCATCTACAGAGCTCTCCATAATGAGCACACACACACACACACACACACACACACACACACACACACACACACACAGTAGCCTGCTACACACAGCTTTATGACTTTGGATGACATCACTGGATCTGCTGGACTGTGATGCTGCAGCTGCACACACACACACACACACACACACACACACACACACACACACACTGACACACATATGCAAACAAACCTCACAGGCCCTTTGGCTGGCCTGGTTCAGACAGCAGCTTTGCTTTCCCACGCTTCCAAACTGGAGCAGACCGACCTGGAATAAGATACCGTGGAATATTCACTGGACACACTATCGGAATATTGTGTCTCATGTCCAGACAGTCATAATAGTCCACTGGGCCCTTTTGTTTTATTTTCATTTACCACAAACACACACACACACACACACACACACACACACACACACCTACACGCAGGCCTGTTTTGTTGGTTGTCTACACGGAGAGCTGAGGATCAAATTGACTGTACATGCGGGCGTTTTAATCCACCCAGCCTGATGGATTACATGTAAAACGTGGCGATCCATTCACGGCGCTGTGTACTGAAAGACCTGATCGATTTGCCATGCCTCCTGCCTTAATCCTGCGAAGAAGACTCAGTCCCGGCTCGAGCTCGCTGTCCTGTTGCAGTGTCTTTGAATTGAGTGGGACGGCTCAGCATCGCAGCATCACTCTCACGCCTTCGGGGAACGCAGGTGGTAAAAGCTTACAATCCGCTACGTATTGTGTGGCTGTGGTAGCGTCGGGGTATCATTCCCACTGAGCTATCAGTGGTTGAGCAGCAGTGTGTGTACACTGATGTTACTTGATACATCCTCTGGGAATGAATTAATTTCCTCCTAAAGCTTGCGTTGTTGGCATCTGGCCCCGTCTGAGATTTCTCAGCTGTCTTTTTCTTCTCTTCTCCCTCCATCTTTTTCCACTGTTGCTTCATGTGCCAGAGCTCCACACTACATTATGGACTGATTATAGCTCCACTGGCCTCATTACTGTCAATGACGGGCTCAAACAGGGTAATAGCTGCCTATTACTGGGCTATTAGAGAAGATGATTTGGCCCTTATTAGCCCTCTCTGCTTGGTAACTAGACAATCAATGAGCCCAACTACAGTGGGCTTTGTTTTTTTGGGTGATGAGATATAAAATGCACTAAAATCTATTCACCATGCCAACACACGGCGACAGACACGTTTTAAACTTGTACACATGTTCAGACAGTAATCACCTCAGCTGCCTCCGCAAACCAGTAAACGCATTGGTGTTAGCTTCACCCCATTAGCCTGGTGTCAATCACAGACGCCAGTTTCTGGGTCCCAGAGCATACATCACACTTAAGCCTTCAATTTGCAGCTGATTAATAAACAGCCCCGCTGCTACCCCACCATGCCGTCTCTGCTGGTGTCACGCAGAAACTGTGTGGATGTTTCAATCCAATTAAATGGAGAAAGTGAGTATTAGATGAGTAACGCTGAAGAGTGTGCACTTTGATGATGCAGGATGTAGCAGGGTTTCTCTAACAGTGATGAGTTCTTCCAACTAACTCACTCACAGGTCATTCCCTGTCAATTCGGTTTTTTTTGGTTTACATTTTTTACGAACTTAATGTAAATACCACACAAAAAACATAAATTCTATACAAATAATTAACTAAATTTCAGTCAGCACTTATCCTGTTGGGGACTGCGGGTACTGTATACAGGAGCCTACCCTATCTGACACTGGGTGAGAGGTGGGGTACACCCTGGACAGGTCACCAGACTATCACACACTCACATTCACACCTACGGACAATTTAGAGTCACCAGTTAACCTGCATGTCTTTGGCTGTTTTCTGTTCGTATTTTGTTTAATTTTTTTCTCTTAAAAAACTCCTAAAGGGTTAAAAGTGCCAGATCAATAAGCAGCATCACTAAGAGTAGCAGTATCATTACAGTAACGCTACCAGGTGAGTTACAGGTCACACAAACACACCCCATAGTACGTCAACAGCTGTAACTGGTCCGACCTGAGCTGTGTCAGCTGGAAATCTGTCTGAATTTGAAGGGGACCAGATGCCAAAACAATCAATACGTGAGCCTGCAGATGCCTCTGGTTCCTAGGCTACCATTTGTCTGTGTCTCTACCAAATTTCATGGCTCTATGAGTTATAAGTTTGAGAACACTGAACCTTAAAAATGGCTTCCAGCCTAGGGAGGCAAAAATGACAGTATTGCCAGGGGCTTAAAACGATCCAATTCTCAAAATTCTGCCAAAATATTTGACAGATCGTGTTTTCTGTGTCTCAAGCGTAAAGTACAACACGTAGGCTACAGGACACTAAATGACCCTCATTTCTTTTATCTCTTCCCAAAGAAGATACACAGAAGAAGACCTGATTTTTTTCTGTGAATCCAGAACAACCCGGTCTCACTCCAAAGTCATCGAAATTTGGCACTTGGGCAGTGACTTGCAGCGTCAGAAGTTGACGGAAAAGCCGTCTTTTAATGTTGACATGATACATGACCAGTCACTGTTATAGTTGACGACGCTCAGCGGCGGGACGAGAACGACAATTAAGGCGGTGAAAGTCAGAGTAGGGCAGATGGGAAGGGTGGTGGATGGGTCCAACAAACACCAACTTTACCCCAGGAGAGCGGTGTCCACATCCTGTAAGATTAAAAAGCCAAACCCTGTTCTTTTTTCCTAAACCCAACCACGTCCTTTTGTTGTTGAAGGAAAAAAGGCGTCAATTCACAGAGTTGTCCCGAAATAGTTTCCTGTGAAAGCAGAAGTGTACTTTGAAAGAAGACAATACATGGAACAGGCAGAACTTGACAGGGCGTCCCAGAACATCAATAACCAACGCACCCAGGGTACCTTGCACGCCATATGTGGACGTGGAAAGTCCGAGACCAAATGTCATGATGTGACGAGGTCAGAGTGAGAACGTGTTGTCCAGAATGTGTTGAAATTCAATAACACTCATTTAGATTCGTTTCAGCGCGTTGCTTGAAGAATTATGCAGAAATGTACCAATCTGTTGGATCAGTATTGCCGCCATCGCTGACCTTATTAAGTTGAAGACGTGACGATCCACATTAAACACAAAAACATGTTCAGCACAACACAAATCGTCTGGCTCCATGTCACCTCAAATAAACAGGAACAAACAGGCTTAATGATGTGGGGTGTACGGATTTTACATTTGTAGAATTACAACTAAACGAACAGAACAGTCAAGAGGAAATAAAAGCTCTAAAAATCTATATAAAGGTTTGTGAAAAGCAGGTACATTAGACCCACACTCTCGCATATGGATTCAAATCGGCAGGCTCTTATGCTTTTAGGCCCGAAGCTTACAGGTGTGTTTAGTGTTGAGCGTGTAATTTAAACACTTGGCTACAAGATGGCCGTTATTTTCTCCACAATAACTGGCACACAACAAAGTACTGCACTTCCCGAGTGATGTTTTTCCATGTGTCTTTTTTCTTAGTCCTGGTAGCCTGTTGAAATTGTATCAGAGCGAACTAGACGTGACAATCAGCTTTTAGATGGAACTAATAATAGCCAGGACTGTGCTGCTGTGGAGGACAAACACTTTGTCCCCTCTTTTATTCCAAATGAGACGTGATGCACTTGGATATATCGGAAGAAAAATAAAAGAAAGAAAGGACAAAGTTGAGTGTCTCCTCGCTCTGAAGACCTCTAGAAGCCATCATTCTCTTCGTTCCTTATCATCTCTGAGACACAGTTAAGAGAGTGGAACGTCCTCAACGATGGAGGACCTCACTCAATTTTCCAGTCATAAGATGAAGGACGAAGGAATGATGAAAGGAGGAAGGGTAATTTCAGAAAGATCCACTTGGCTCTTTTTTTGTAGTGCATACCTAGAACAAGTCAATAAAAAATGAGTGGAGGAAGAGTACGATATTCTCATGCAAATATTTCAGTAGTCTGTGAGCGAGACCTGCCGATGTCACACTGAGGAGACACAGGATCTCTGGGCTTACGTAGCCCTGTAAGGACACACACACACAGATGCGCAACAATGTCAGACAAAAAAAACAGACTCGGTGTGCAAAGGCGTCGTCAACTTTTCAAGTGCGAAACTTTTTACTGATATTTGATCTTCTTCATGTTCCATCCTCGGCTTGGCAGTAAATTGCACATGACCTGTCAGACACTAGCGGCTCTGTTAGTCCATGGAAACATTGCTTATTTCTAACACAACACAAGTTGGATTTAGCTCCGTGATGCTACTTTTTAACTTGCCAGAATGTGTCAAAATGTCAAATGCTGGCTCAGCTGATTTGCATAAAATCGAGCCAGTTTAACGCCGTACACCAGACCAGACGGCAAAACTGCAAATCACCCCAATTCTACAGGCTGATACTTTCTGTGACACCCCGGGCCACATAGAGATGAAGTTAAGACACCATCTATCAGCACTGATGCACCGTCTCGTCACACTAGCCGCAGCTTCACTGTAAATCAATGCAACTCTGAACCAGCACAACAGCGCTGAGAAATATTCTCTCTTTCTTGACCTTCTGTCTCCTCTCTTTTCTTTCCCTTCTGCTTTTATGTTGTTATCAGCGTGGAGCCATTTGTCTGTATTTGCACTGAGATGCTTTTTTGTGCTGGGATTTAGTGGGAGTGTATTGATAGTACTCTGTGGTCAATAGAAACAGATGTATCAACTGATCTAAACTCCCAGCCCCTCTTTTGTTAAGTTACTATCTGCAGACAACACACTCTCTGAGTTAGCAAAGACACAACACACACCAGTGCAGAAACTATTTGGGTTCAATTTCAGTTTTGTTTGGTGAAAAAGTACTTTTGCTCTTTTCATCTGTCACTGACCATATATCTGGAAGTTCAGGAGTGATGCATTACACCACGGCACAACAGCATTCTCAGATATAAGCTGACAGATCAGCTTTGTCACAAACACCAAAGAGAGGTCTGTCCCTACCAAATATCCTCCCTCTGATCCACAACACACTCGAAACTTTGTTATTTGCCACATCATTCCAGGAAGCTGTGCTGCTCCTCGTGGGTCTACAGTGGCATAGATTAATTTTTTTCTTCTAGCGCACAGCTGAAGCAGATTGGAACAGATGATGAAGTTTGGCTCATTAGCTCGTACAGGATGTGGACTGGAAACACAGAACCAGGACAGAGCAGATGGGTGGCAGCAATGGAAAAAGGCTTCAGCGGAGGAGACACCAGTTCCAAACTCCATTACAGAGACAGGTGCAAAAATGTGTGTGAGGTCATGCAAAACCTTAAAAAGAGTTGTGGCAATGTTAAAACTGTGGTTAGTGGCATTGTAATGTAAAAACATGCTTGTGTGAGCTTGAATCACAAGTTAAAGCTGCGTGAGCGGGATGGGTCCCATCCCAAATTACTGTCACATCATAGATTCACGCTGCTGGCCTTTGAAGTTGGATATGAGCACTGGTGAGAAGCACTTCTCAGAGGACAGGAAGCAGTAAATCGAAAATTAAGCATGAAATACGACCTGTTAACAGCAGCGAGCGTCCTTTGGCTGTACAGCACCGTTCTCCTTATAGCTTCATCTGTAACCACTTAATGTTTGCATGTCTTACACACATGCTAATAAATGTAGGTCATGGGAATTGCATTACACAAAGTGGTGCCTTAAAATGCATCAATAAACCGCCTGTAACTAAATCACGCAGTTGCCCCGGAAGACTGTCACACAGCTCTAACAGCTTCCTCCATTTCTTACCGAGGTGTTGAGGCATGTCACGGGAAATATAAGTCTGAGTGATTCAAATGGATGCAAATGTGAAAAGAAGAGAACAAACAGAGGATTAGGATGAGCAGCCAACGCTAAACAAGTGACTGTTTAGCCTGGATTGAAATGTTGAGACTGCGTCTGTGTCAGTGATGCTCCGTATAATTGAGCCTCGCTGCCTGTCGACTTCTCCTTTACATTTACATTTTTGGGGGTGTTTAGCTGATGTGTCTGTGCAGACTGGTTAATGTGATGTAACACTGCGAGGAGCAAATGTACTGATGACATAAGAGGGTGGTTTATAAAGTTTATATTTTTACTTCAACACCTCAGAGCCTGAAATTAGAGGAGGGATATTTGACGGGCAGTAAACAGCTCGCTCCAACAAGAGTCCAACAACATGGCTGTGCTCAATAGACTCTCCTGCAATTGTTTCAGATTTGCCTCATTTTCAGGCTGTTTTTGTGGAGATCCAGCAAAGCTACTGTTCCAGGGGCATGTGTATTAGTGACACATATTACCTGGAGATACTGGAAGGAGATAAACGTCTTTATCCTGGCTTCCCCCGAGGTCCTCACCTGTCCGACCGCCTAGGTCTGGTGGCTGACGCAACGGAGACGACGAAAGAAAAGACTATGGTCAGCAGTTGGACCAAACAAGGCAGCTACAGGGTGAATATGTCATGGTCCAACCAATGCTGGACATGGACGAGGAGATGCACTTTCTGTATTTTCAGATGTCTGCCAACAGTTTTGATGATCTGGTTGATCGGATCTGGCCCTGTGTTGCTCATACTGGGACCAATGAGAGAGGCTTGCCGTGACTAATTAAACAAGGACATTAGAAGTTATCTAAAGTTAACGTTACAGACCAAACCCTTTAGTTAAACATCATACAGATGCCCGAAAGCACTGGATAACCCTCAATCGCTTCAGGGCACCAATGCAAAAATGGGGTCTCATGGATAGTGCCCACTGCGAATGTGCTTCAAACTGTGGAACATATAATAACCAGGCACCTCAAACACAGGCAATCAAATGGCAATCATGGTCCAATTGACCTGGATGATGAAACACTGTAGTGGCTTGCCTCAAAGGAGCTGAAGGTCTACGGACATACGCCAGAGGACGATGGGGAATCGGCAAGCTTCATGACAGAGCGATTCTTTCCCTCCATTCCATGCTCTTACCTTTTATATGCAGAATACTGGCACAACATTCCCACCTTGAAACAGCTATAAGAAAAGGGCTTAAACTGCCAAGACAACACTGAGGGCACAGCATTTTTTGCGTATTTCAGGTGATCATTTTGACATATTATTGCCCACTCTATCCCGTTATCTCCGTCATAGCACTATCATTTGAGTTCAACTCATTTTCAGTTTTCATGTCGGCTCCTGCTGCAGATTACAGGGGTCTGCTGATTTGCTCAGATCTGAGTCATGAAAACCACGCTGGCCCAGCTGCACTTGACAAATCATGATTACATTGGATAAAAGCCTTGAAGGATTTTCCCCAAACAGGATAAACGATGTAGAGCTCCTACAGTTTCCTGTGTTCTACAAAGTCTGCGAATGTTTTTCTCTGACTGTTGACAGTTGCGGATCCTGAGTGACACGCAGGTGTTTAGCAACATCATAAAGGACAACGCTGCTGACTGGATTAAATGAGATGTCATAGGAGACATGTTTGTACGTTTAGGGCTCAGTGGGAGCAGGATGTCTGCCTTGACACACTTCGGTTGGCCCATAGGGGAGTTACAGGCGTTGTGTGCATCGCTGGGATTTGTCATCATCAACATGAAAACTAGTGCCACAGCTGCAAAACAGCACATATAAAAGTTACTAGCAGCAAAGCTGAATACTGGTGAATGTCATGTTTGACTGCTGAGTGTACCAAGTGGTTTTATAGCTGAACACACAGTAACTTAAATAATAAAACACTCTAAATGTTGAACATGTAACGAGTCATTTATTTCTAATTATCTACTATAATGCAGCGATGACAAAGAGCAATAGCAGCATGTGATCTGTCGCCTGCCCAGATTCCTGTAGGAGTTTTATTTTCCTTTTAACAAAGAAAGAAAAGCTACAATTCGCCGTATATCACATCGGCTTCTCTCGGGTCACAGAGGATGAATGCACCTCTGGCAACAAATTACTTGTGTTGTGAACTAGAATTTCTGCAATGTATTTGTTGGCCGGATTAATTAAAGCTGAATATGCCTCTCGTGAACAATTGGTAATCAGTGGATGTCAGTGCCAATTGTGCTGATTCCTGCTGAAAACAAATAGTGATGCTCGCCGAAACTGTTGGTGGCAGCTGTGTCAGGCATTGTTCCTGCAGAACCATGGCAGCGTTGATTAGGGAAGGGTAATGTAGATGCCAACTGAATTCCCTATTGGGCAGGTATGTATCTGCCATCTGTTTACAAGAGGAACAGAAAAGATGAGGAACATTTAGAACATCACAAACATTGTTAGCAACAAATCCCGTGCACAGACCAACACCAACAGTGGACTGATTGTCAATAGGGGCGTAACGGTACACAGAAGTCTAGGGCTGCCCCCGACTAAGAATTTTCCTAGTCTGCCAATAGTTGTCGATTAGCGATTAGTCGACTAGTCGCCTGCATGTTTACGATATTAATCTAACTATTAAATGATATATTTTTAGCGGGGCAACACAGTGGTTTGAGTTGAAGGTGTGAGAAAGAATAGTATCAGTAACATTGTTAACACTGTGCTACATTACAGAGAAATACAAACCGTACTAATGAACCTTCATTAATATAGGCCTATATTTTATCTACAAGTGCACGTCACACACTGAGCGAGCCGCCTGTTAATGACGCTGTGGGCTAATGGGCATGTAGCTACTTCCATGTTTCAGATGATACGTCATGTTTGTAGTCGACCAATGAAGATGAGTTTACATATCACCTTGGGTTCGTCCTTCACCTTCTCAAAATGATCCCACACTTTGGATTTCCTGCCCGACATGTTATTAACTAGCCTGTGGAATAACCGCAGGTACCAGCCCTGGAAATTAGAGGCCATATACATGCTTTGTCTTCGAGCGCCTGGAAAACGCAAGGTCGGGCACTGGGTGTTACTCTTGGTTGACTATTAGGGGGCAGACCAACTGAAGTCACAATTTTGTTCTTACAGCATTGGATTAATTTGTATTAATCGATGGCTGAAATTAGTCTCCAACAGATACACCACTTCCTATTGTCTCAGTATAAATATTTACTTAAAACTATAGTGTTGCTAACAAAAATTATCTGACCCTTTGACAGATTTTGGATGATTCTTGTTTTTAGCATCAAATATTTGCCAATTCATTACAAGACTAAGAGTCTACAGCCATAACAGCTCTTTAAAGTCATACTTAGACACAGTGAAGGTTTCAACATTGGCATGCAAACACTCTTAAAATGGCTGTGCTAACACTGGCGATGCTTGACATGTAATCGTCTTAGTTTAACGTGTTAGCATGCTAACATTTGGTTATTAGCACTGTGTTTTCCTTGACTTGATTTTCTCTAAAGACATGGAAGGACTGATTGTCTCTGTAAGTAGGTATGATTTCACTAAGTCCACAGTTCAACATCTGTGGAAAATCGCAGTAACTGATAAATTTGAGATGTTTGTTTCAGGTTAGCTGGCTGTACTAGGACAGAAGAGCCCAGTTTGTGATGGTTGGGAAGAGCAGAGCGTTTAATTTCCTCGCAAAGGTCAGTGTCCTTCGACACCAGCCCTCCGTCACTGTTGGAGAGGTGTAGGAAGAACTGATTCAGTTTAAACAATAGAGCTTCCCTCTTTCAAATTCATGGCTGTTTACATATTTCCAGTGCTGCAGGTTATTTTGCTTTATCTCTTGATCAGTGTGACTCACAGTAAGAATTTGGGACAAAGTGTTTTACTCGGAGTGAGACAGAAAAGAGAAAAAGAAAATGACTGGAGAGTTACACCCAACACAGCCTTTATCATCTCTGACTGATCATTAGCAAGATGGTGCTCAAGTGTCGGTGCTCAAGTTCAAGCAGGGTCGACAGGAAAGGTCCACTTGGATTGGCTTCCTTACAAATTTGAATGGCTATAAAAAATGACAGAGCTAAAGTCGCTGAAGAGGGATTTCAACTGATAGGTTTAGTGTGGGCTGTTCAGGGTCAGTAATGAAGGTAGAGAAAGAGTGAAAATATATTTAACAATACGATCATTCAATCATTAAATTCAGAAACAAATGTCAATCACTACTGATTTCTTGTCCTCTACTTTGTGCTTCATCTTGTGATAATCTTTAATTTTAAAGTTTGTAATAATGTAATTTATTGGAAAGCAAAACAAAGAGTCAACAGCCACAATAGCAGCTCTGTAAATGCTAAACATCACCATGCTAACATATCAGTGTTTAACAGGTCTAATGTTTACAGCTGAGGCTGATATCAATAATTTTACAGGTATTTGTTCATAAACCAAACTGTTGGACAAATTCAAATTTGGACCTGATGATTGTGATCAATTAATTTTAGAGCAACCCCAAATGTCTTACAGTTCATCCTGAGGGGAGACATGAATTCAAATTTTTTAACAATCCATCCAATAGATCCAAGGACTTACCACTTTTAAATGAGAGATGTCATCCTCGTTGTCATGCAACAGAAAAACTCAGGGTATCACCACGGTCATAAGGATTAATCCTCGCTTGCAACCACAAACGTCTAGGAAATTCTGTGGCTATTCATCCAGTAGTTTTTGGGATGTTTCAGTCTGGATCAAACTGGTGGACCGACAACCGACAGTAGAGCCACTGTCCTAGCATTTCTACTGAAAACATGAAAGTTAATATTTTCAGCTTTACACTGGCAGATAAATCAACTCTTCTGCCATAAATCACTTTATGATTTACCAAAATTACCTCAACAAGCCTCAATAGCATTGTTCTCCAACGACCTCAATTCATAACGAGCCCACTGGGCCTCTATGGGAAGTGTGTGCACGGACAGACTGGTGCTCCCTCTACAGTCCCATACTGCAGAGCTATTTAATGTGTTTCATGTACTTTGGTGCCTTATATCAGAGGAAGATAAAATGGGAGTGTTTGAGTCAAGAACTCAGTCAAGAAGTCAAGAAAGTTCTGGGAGTGTGCCAACGTACCAAACAACCTCCAGCTGTCAGAAATGACAGAAATAAGCATGATATTATTAGCATCAACTGTCAGAGACTCATTTAAATACACTTTGTCTGACATTATATTTGATGTGACAGGGAAAATCCCAAAGGATTTTAGTGTGTTTGAGTGATTTTGCCTTTGTAGTGCACCTACCTGCTTTGTGAATGTGTGTGTGTGTGTGTGTGTGTGTGTGTGTGTGTGGTGTGTGTGTGTGGATCAGGATGCAGACTAAATAGCTGACTCGCTTTGATACTCAGCAGAGCTTACTAATTCCCCTGCCAGCAGCTCCAGCGGTTTCTCTTTGTTTTCCACCAAACCACTCTCTCTCTTTCTCTCACTTCATGAGTCTCGCCTTCTCACTTTCCGCTCTCCCCCTCTCTCTGTTTGTGGTTGTCATGTTAGACGCGTGTTGGGATTGTGCCAGTTTCCCAAGACGATTACACCAGCGTGCACTGCGCTCCATCATTGCCATGTCTCAAATCCTGACTTAGGGTAGAAAATTCATTATGGATGCTAACCAGCCCGGTGCAGTCCCTCTGGGGTCCAACAATCGCACGTCGTCATGCTTGCACAGCTTGCGTGTAATCATGTCAGACTAGCAGACAGACGGACAGATAGGCAAACAGGTAGGACAGGATGATGGACGTGAAGCCAAGGCAGACAATGGGCAGGCGAGCAGATGTACGCAGTTGCACTACAGAAACAAAGTTTGAATGATGGGCCAGGACTCTGCCCAGCAGTCTGTAAAACTGAGTTTCTAATAACTTTGTTTTCAGGACCCAAAATGTAATCAAACAGTGCAATAAAGCATCTGTTCCTCTTTCAGGTCAGGAACTCAGTCACTGTTCCTGCTGATCCACATCTCTATATGCTGAATTACTCTTGGCGAGTACAGATGGGTTAATTTTCTCTTTTGGCCATCAGAAACTTTGGCCAGTGGGCCTGCCAAAGGAGGTTGAGCCAGCTGTTGGACTTCATCCCTGCCTGGTGTCTGTGGCCCTCCTGTCAGGGTTCACTGGAAATTGGCTAAATTAACCTGTAGTGTTTACTGTCGTCAAAATTCCACAGTGATCGCTGGATACAAAAACAATGATCCTCTGAGGGGTGAAGGAGTGCTGCGTGTCTGGACTGCAGCTGCTACAGGCGGAGTGTCAGACAAAAAGCAGGGTGGTTAGCACCAGCTTGAATGGGCTGATCCATGCATTGACTAATTTGGCTTGTAGCATAAACTGTAGCGCTTAGTTTGATGCTCAAAGCCACAAAGATTTATAGAGCAGAGTAAAATGGATATGGCATTAATATAAATGGACAGCGCTTTACAACACAAGCACCATTCACACGCACATTCACTGATGACTAAAGCTACCATACAAGGGGCCAACTGCTACTGCAACTGCTGAGCAATTTGGGGTCAAGTCCAAGAACAGTTCGACATGTAGACTACAAGGGCCAGGGATCGAACCACCAACCTCCCGATGACCAGACGACCGCTCATCCACAGACCTTGTTGTGAGTAGTTTCATGTAGGAACTATTATCTTTGTACCAAACTACACCCGTCAACCGTATCAGAGCGCAGAAGGAAGTGTGTATCTACACGTGAAAGTACAAGTGTCTGGTTCCCAACTGGTCCAGCCTCAGAGTCCAGATTTCTGCTTAGTCATTAGTTCAGGGTCGACACACTTTAACATATTCACCATCATACTTGCGTGTGGCCATGTCGTCAAGCTAGTTTGCTCACTCACTCTACAGCAGAAAACAGCACTTCAAAATGAAAGCTCTGTGCCAGAAATCCACTGTACGTACACATAAGTGTGGTTTTTACAAACTTGACATTTGTGAGTCACTTGCAGTCCATTCAGAATGAGCCAACTTTTAGACCACGATCCACCAGTTGGGATCCACTCAAAGATCTTAATGGGTGTAAATTCAAAATACACTAGAAAAACTCCAACGCTGGGCCTGTTTGCGTTTGAGACCTTTAACCAAAAGGTTTTTATCATTACACCTCAGCATCCTTCATCAGTTTGCCCTGACATCCTACCTGCTCCTTTGATCATTCACTGTGTCTTTTAATCATTAATCTGTATTGTCCACTCAACTATCAATCAGTCAATTTATTTGTCACATGTAATCATAAAACCAAAACACATCCTTCCGTAGAGAATTACCTCTGTAAACACCCAAAAAGCTGCCTGGAGTGACGTCTGTTGGGCCGGAAAATCTGGGAAATCTTACTTGATGACAGTTATATTTGATCAATTTTACGATTATCTAGTGGCTACTTCTAACATACTTGAATAATGCGTCTGCACATGCTCTTTAACAAGAACCAGTTGCATGTTGAGTGGCTTCATGCTTCATATCCAGAGCAAGAGCTGAACTAATGTGGCTCTACCTAACGTGACCCAAACACTGGGAATGTATCTATTTTTGGTAAATCCCAGAACAGTTGT
Source organism: Epinephelus cyanopodus (assembly GCA_026686955.1). Classification (NCBI taxonomy): domain Eukaryota; kingdom Metazoa; phylum Chordata; class Actinopteri; order Perciformes; family Serranidae; genus Epinephelus; species Epinephelus cyanopodus. The sequence continues at coordinate 9,526,903 of CM048935.1, forward strand.
CTGGAAACTCTAATAAAAGAGACCTAATATAGGATTTTGGGCGAATCTCCCCTATAAATTACAGCTAGTCTCTGCTGCTCAGTAATCTGGGCTGTAATTTTGGGATATCAGCACTTGCGTCATCCACAACCTAAACTTAGGTTGCTTGGGGTTTTTTTCTGTGTGTGTGTGTGTGTGTGTGTGTGTGTGTGTGTGTGTGTGTGTGTGTTCCCTGTCAATGGAATAAGTTACATGCAGGGATGTGGAAAAGGGTGTGGACAAATTGTAAAGGAGCAGATAAAGGCAAAAGCAGAGTGAAGAGATTATCAGCTTCCTTCCAAAAGTGCCATTTTTCACCAGACTCGCAAAAAATGAAGTCCACCTCCAAAAATACTCCTTATCATGTGACATGGCGTAAATTTCTAATATATGCTGTGCTCATTTCCTCTCTGTTTGCTTCTCAGTTGATGCTGCACCACAGTATCATGCTTTAGTACCTTATTACAACTGTAAAATATGAAATTTATGGTGCTTTTTATAGACAACATTTGCTTATTTATCATAGGCTCTAATGGACCAAAGTGTGGTTCTTCTCCCAAAAAAACCCCAGTCATTAGCAACCATGAAGGTAGAACATTCATCTAAAAACAAACCCTAATGACTCACTGAATTTGATTATTTATTGACTATTTATTTTTAGAAACTCGTGCCTGAGGAAGAATCCAATGAACCCAATAAAAAGGCTCCTGCTCCAATTCTGTCTTTATTGAATTGTGTGTTTGAGTGCGCCCACACTGGCTGTATCTGTGTGCAGGTGCCTCTTTATTTGTGCGTGAGCATGCGTTTCATAAGGCGGATAATGAGCGTGCAGCATGCATTCTCTGATTTCAATCCAAAGCCTCCTGACTGGCCTGCTAGAGTGCAGCGGTTTGTGTTCATAAACATAATGCACATCGATCCCTTGATTTGTTTCCACAGCCAAATCAGGCTGGGTGTCTGCCTGTCTCTAATTCACTCTATGATTGGTTATCTGTTTCCTATAATTTTGATCCAAACTACATGCCCATGAGATAGATGAAGTAAAAGCACTGCATTGATTTATATCCATTCTCCTGTTGTGGATAATGAGTCGTCGTCTTGTGATATATTCTTTCGTATTATTTCCTTTTTGCAAACTGTATGTTGGGTAAACTTGTGGGAAGATATTATTAAAGATGTTAATTTGTCTCATCTTAACATCTCATATATTCACTTCCCAGTCTCTTTAAATGTTAAAGCAGAAAATTGTCTCTCAGTGTCAACGCCCGATCTAGTAAACTGGTCAGATCTTCTGCAATTTCTCAATCTTCTATGTTGTATTAACTCACACCACACACTTTACTGACCTTCTTCCCTGCTTCACCCTTTCTAAGCAGTAAAAATGTAAACGTCCATGCTAACACTGAATACCAACGAAAAACCCACGATCAACTTTAAAGTTAAAGTAAAGTTTTGTTCAACTCTTTCCTCCCCATTGACGAGATATTCAGAGAACCCGTGTTTTCACTGTTATAAGATAGGGGGCGCTGTTACACATCTTATTAATTGGACAGCACTGCCATGGCCAAAGACAAACGCAGAAAAAGATCCGCTGGAAACCAGAAGAAGATGTTTATGGAAATGTAGCAGCTTGTAAACTGCACGAAAATGTTGCCGCTTACAGAACAGTTTACGGTTGCACAAGCTGTGGAGATGTTGATGGTCTCAGACTCTGATCATTCCTGTTTTGATCTACATTCTGAATCCAATTTGGACGAAGAGGCAAACGAGTTTGATGGTGATCACTGAACGTAGCAACGTGTTCTGCTATACCTCAAAGAGAAGATTATTTTTAGTAGAATAATGCTAATTTTTTTCATTTATACAATTCAAACAGACGTAAGGAAACGAGAAAAAAAATTGTAAATGTGAAATTGATTTTATTCTTGAAAATGGTCTTGAAGGATTAGTAAATACGATCAACAATGCTGGCGGTGGCTGGCAACTTGAAAATAATACTCTGGCGGGAAAAGTGTTAAACAAGATGGCTGCCCTCACAAATGTTGACAAAAACAGAGAGCCAGCGTTCATTTGTGCGGTTCTACTCTGATAGCAAAGTAGGAATAAGAAAATAATATGAATCTGCTGATGGAGGGATGTGGACAATATGATCAAACCAGTAAGGTTCAGTTTCATCTATATCACAGTGCGGCGCAGTGAGCACTTCAGTGAGATAGAAAATGTAAAATACTACTACAAAATACTGCGAGTCAGCCTTCCAAAATTTCACTCACGCCAAACCAACTCTTTTGCCAGACAAGATCATCAATGCTAAATGATCCTGCAAAATCCCAGGCTTTTCTCAAAAAATCTTGGTTTCCACAATATCTGGACATTACGATGTTATGTTTCACTAAGATATTAAGAAAAACAAAGATATGAATTTTCAATACCATCACAAATATGGACATTACTCTTTTTATTAAACTGATACGGAGATGCTGCATCGAGGTGATGTAGTGCACAGCATTTGCCACCAGAGGTCAGTCTAAAGAAAGACAGCAACTGCGAGTGGTGGGGATAATGTTAAAGGAGCAGGAAAAAGCCAGCCAGCAGCAGAGAGAGACAGTGGGAAAACAGCAGTAGAGCCAGGTAGAGAGTTTGGTGATTGCAGCAACAGTGGAAAGACTAACCAAGAAGGTTTTGGTGAGTCTGAATGAAGTGTATTCCTATGAGATAACACAGCAATTAAGCTAGTCCTAGTTTGGGTAAAAACATATTCAGACGCTGCATGGTTGAAATTTTCAGTTTAATAAGGAAAACGAGTGTAAGAATATTTCCTTTCTTGGCATGTCAGCTTGTGAAAGTGACCTCTCACTGTCACTCAAACAAATCTCCAAGCTAAGAGCAGACATCTGAGATGTCAGGAAAGTGGGAAGGTATGCCCCAGGCTACTGGGCACAGCTACTAAGGTAAGGTTAAGATGAGAGAATATTTGTGGTTATAGCAAATTACGGTGAAGATTAAGGAACTAAAAGACTTGATTACGGTCAGAGGAATATTGTTGTTACCATTTTGTTCTGCCTTGCTACATAAAGGGCAAACTTCCTCCTGCACTGGCACTGAACTTTGAAACTGGATGTAAATTGAAGGGTGATATTTCTAATAATACTGGTCTTACATGAGTGGAAACAAGACATGACTCACTGGGGGCGGAAATATTGGTGTTAAAGCTTTATAATGTCATTAATTAGGCTGAAAATCAGCTGCTTGATCACAGAAAACCAACGTTTGGAGAAGCTGGATACAGTCACACATGGATATTTACAGTTAGTTACATACACTATGTCTGAATATGTCTTTTGCTGTATTAAAACTTGAAGTGAAGAGCTTTATGTGAATATTATTATAGGAAAAGTGAAATCTGGTATTGAAGCCATGGGCCGAAGCTTCACCCTCTTTTATAGGACACACACACGCTGCCTTTGACTCAGGAGGAAGCCAGATGTTGCAATATTCAAATGAACCCTGGAACTTTCCCTGCCAAACCCTAATATGCTGTTTACAGGATGACTTCATTCTCGCAGATCCCACTTCTGACAACAACACTCACCCTACATTATCCAGACTGAAACCATCCATCACTGCTCTGAACTGCCGCAGCATCAGAGAAACTGATTCCTGCACTCACTCTTGTACATGTACATAACTGGATGCATCACCGGGGTGAAGTTAGAGCGATCTCAGGTTGTTTTGTTCTCCTGATACCAGCCCGTCCCAACAAATATTGACTGGAATGTGTCCTGCCTTTTACTGCCGTGGTTTTCTTTGGTTTGACGGGTTAATCATTAATGTCACTCTCTCTGCAGACGCCACTTTTTCAGTGTGACAGACGACACAAAGGAGAAAATGAAATGACATTTGGTATTATTTGCTTTCCTTTTCAAACAGTCAGATCAGAATGTCACAAAAGGACATCTCTATACTTCAAGCGCTAACGCAGAATAACAGAGACCTTGAATAACACTGACTCAGTTTAGAGACCTTGACTGACCCTCTTCAAGAATCTGGTCCTTCTCATATTTCCAGTAAAAAAAAAAAAAACAGTTTTGGTCATCCTGAACTGAAACGACCCCTTGGTCTGGGTAAATTGATTCTAAAAGCTGAGACCATCACCCCAAATGACCGGTGTTGTTTTCCATTTGATCCTATCTGAGCCTCCCCGCCTCTATACGCCATACAGCCTTGGTCTGTATTCACCATATGGAATGCCACGAAAATAGCCCCAGATTCAGACTGCATCAGGTAATTACTGCTCCAGTCGTTAGTTTTATGTTTAAGTTTACCTTCCAAGGTGGGCAAATATTCCATATCAGCAAAGACGGTAGATGAAAGGCAGACACTAGCAGCGAGCTGCAATATGCATTTGGAGATAGACGTCTCTGCTGTCGCTGCTCTTTCACCGACTCGTCAAATAATTAATCTCAATAAGAATCTCTTTATTTCCCTGATAATTGTGAAAGAATGTGTCCTGATGAAACTGCTGCAGAAAAATATCAGTACAACAGCTCAAAGAGTCTGTTGCGAAAACAGCTTCTTTCCACGTCTGTTGATGCTTCATAACCAGTGTAACCAACCAATGTAACCATCCATCAAAGTATATTTCATGAGGTACGCTTCCTCCTTTATGTTTGTAAATGACTTACTCATCCAGACAGTGACTCATGTTTGAATACAGCACAATTATAGAGCGTTCAGTCAACACTGGGAGTTTTGGTTATTGTTTGGCTAAACAGTAGGAAGGGTAGGACATGTCATTTAGGAGACCTTGTAAAGAAAATTATTGCTGTGCCAGACTTGCTGGATCCAGCATCGACCATCTTGACACTACAGTGTGTAGAGTTTATGGAAAAACAGCACTGGAAAAAAACATCACGCCAGAGAAAACAGCATGTTGCTGAAAGAGGTCAGAGAAAAGACAAGACTCAGAAAAAAGAAACAGGTGAGCCACAAGTATGCAAATGCACCACTATGTCGCAACATCCCAGTGGCTGCTGCAACAAACTGATTGCAAGGTGAAAATTCATTGTTACACGAATCGTTGAATTCACCCTGCTCACTGTCGGCACCACAAAATAACGTTTGAACATTTTCCTGCTCCACACTGACCTTTAGGAACCAGTTCAGCTTTATTTGACAGCAGCAAAGAAAAGCTACGCTGGTGGTGTCGTGTGAGCAGCATGTTAGCAGAGCAGCAGCTTCAGTGCTCAGGCTAAAAATGATGCGTTCAGGCACAGTATTGAGTGTGCGACAGCAACATCTTGGCTGCACTCAAAGCCTTAATAAACCCACTCTGTATCACACACATAGAACAGGAGAAAAATGTGCTTCAAGATGTGATGACATAAAACGTAAAATGTGAGCCATTATGCAGCCTGAGTAGACAACTGAAAACACTGTAAGAGTTGCAGCAACACTTCAGCAGCTTTGTAAGGTTGTAGTTACCCAAAGCAGTGCTTTAAACTAAATGGTAAGGTCAGCATGCGAACATACTGATGTCTAGCAGGTCATAGTTACCAAGTTTACCATCTTAATTAAGCCGGTTAAGGCTGATTTATAGTCATGTGCACCGTGCGCCTACACACGTGGCTTAAGCTCTTGTGAGCATTTATACTTGTGCGATGGTGCGTCTGTGTCACTCTGCAATTACACCTCCAAAACACTAGTTGGCGGTGAGGTTTCTGTGCCAGTGTGTGGAGTTTCTGTAAAGGGCTGTAAAGTTAGATTGATTCAAAACAAACCTAACACGCATTAAACATGACTTAAACACAAGTATAAAATCTGGCTCCATTATAACTGGCATGGTTCACAGACAAAAGACATTCCTTTTACTAGACACATTTTACCCACAAATACAACATGCTAATGTTACAAGCATGAGCCTATGACACCGTACATTGCATAATTTAGCCTCGGCTAGCTGAGTTTTCCTCTACGTATATGAAGCCAGGAACAACGGAAACATTTGAAAATTCAAAGGTAACGCTACAAATTCGGCTTCATAATAACTCAGAAGGTTCAACAACAAAACAAATATGGCTGCCTTCTGAAAGTCGGAGATTCAAATCATCTGTCAGGAGGGGTCGCTATGACGCTGATTGTCCCGCTGAAAGGGGGAAGGAAGAAATAGTCAAATATTCCTACTGAGCAGTCAAATCTGATTAAACTAGCACAATTCTGAGTTGGGTACAGCTCTAAAACCAGTTGTCTTATACTAGACTCGTTTTCCCGGTATACAGCATGCTAACAATATTAGCATAGGCCTATGACATTTTACATTGCAAAAATTAGCCTAGTGGCTAGCAGGCTTTCTTCTCCTCATGTGACGCCAGGATAAAAATCACACACAAAACTTCAAATGCTATTTTGTCAGGCTGCAGCACAGGTGTTGATTCCACGCAGAGGAATAAGTCCCACTCAAGCATGTTAACATTTGCTGATGAGCACTGTAGACATATTACAGCTGACAATAATAGGAATGTAATTTGTTTGGCAGATATAGGGTCAAAATCTAAAGTACTGGGCAAACTAGACTTTTGACCTGATAAATGCCAGAAAAAAAGTCATAGATTAGAATATAATAGATTAGATTTAGATTAGATACCATCCTTTAGGGACCATGACTGTCTGTACAAAATTTCATGGTAATAAAATAATTGTTAAGTTATATCTGCCTGGACATAAGTGGTGAATTGTCTAACCAAATGACCAAAACTCAGCACAAACTAAGCCTGAATATGGAGTCTCTGAGAATTCAAGCCTTTCCTTAATAAAAGGGGGTGCTGTCTGGAAGGACAGTTTCTAGGGTGCTGTCCAAAAACTGGTACATTGCAGGGAACAAGTTCAAGAAGGCTTGTTAAATCAGCTGACAGGTGTTGGCGAGAAACTGCTAGACTGTTTCATGACATTCACAAAGTCACAAAACTGTTTCAGAAACCATTATTCCAACATGAGAGAACTCACATTTTCTCTCCTCAGGTTTTGAAAGGTTTGCTGAGTCTGTGCAGCCTCCTGTTTGCCCTGGCGAGGTGCAGGGGAGGAGGGTCAGAGCCAAGTCATTTCCGCTATTTGGACTAAACCCTGTGAAAGCGTCCCGGGAGGCCAGAGGACTCATTAGGTGCGGTGACACTATTGCCGCAGGAGGTGTCACCAGGAAACCAGCTGACAGGTTCTTAAATATAACACACATTTCCTATGACCTCACATCCGCACAAGCTGCTGGAGCACGATCGCTGCTCTGCCTTCAAGGCCAGTATGTCTTCAGTCATCGTTAAAAATGAAAAGTACACAAAACAGAGCACAAACAGACATCCATATTAACACACGCAACATCTGGCAACTCCAAACGTCAGTGACAGAATACCCATAACGCCAGTGTTTCTGTGATATGATGTGTTCACTGACATTCACGTGTTGCTTCTTCTCTCACGTGAGGACCTAACAAACCACACAGGTCAGCGATGCTTTACACCAGCTGACAACAAAGGAACAAGAAGGACTATGTTGGCTATATTTTCCTGTTATATTTTATTCCACCGTGTGAAGAAAACCAAACAACAGGCCAAATGTTTCACTGTTCAATTCACTGTCAGGGGAACAAGCTGCTCCACTTTGCATGCCATTGTTGTTCTCTGAATGATACTGTGCTCCACGGCAACATTGCCTCAGAAAATCAGTTTCACTCAACACCTGATTTGTGTTTGTGGCTGCTACAGGGGGAGCAGAGGTATAATGTGCTGCCAAAGTACCTTGCTGGTAACCAAGCAGAGACCAGGGAAACAAAGGTCTGTGACAGTTCTTGAAAAGACGGATCTTTTGTCTTCTGCTAAAATATATGTTCATCCAAAATCAATCCGCAAATGTAAAATAATGCTTTCATATCCCCTCATACTGCTTCGGCTGATTTGGCACACGCATTTGTTTATTCTGAAGTCGCCAAGTTCTCCTTCATGTACAATTATAACTGTCTGGAACTTTATCTTCTGTTGTTATATTGTGTGTTATTTGAGACAGGATATAAACTATCCACGCTAACAACCTTGTTCACTTGCTAACTGTTGCTGAAGACACAGTCGGTTCAGTTTTTTTTAAAGACATATTTGTAACGTGTGGACTCCTGTCTCAAACCTGCGTACAAACTAGGGTTGTAAAGTTTTGTCGTCACACAATTTTGTATTGATTCTTTGGACAATGACACAAAGTCTGCCACGATACAATTTCTCTTTGACTCAATCCACAGGCCTGCAATCAATATGAGATGATATTAATAAATATCTTTATTGTCTTTTTCTTGGCTGGTGGCATTGTCTGACTGGCGCTAGGTCGCTAGCACTGATTGAATGTTAAGGGAAGGAAGTGCGTTTCTTAATTAACTCTAAACAATCCAATAGAGTGGTCTATAAAAAATTAGATTAGATATGTAAACAACTGCTGAATTAATTCAAACCTGGCGCTTAGGCAATGACTTGTGACATCAGACACCACCATAGAAAGTCATCCTTTAAAGTCGGCATGATACGCAGCCAGTCGCTGTTTTAGTGTAACAGTGCTCAGCGGCCTCAGGGGGAAACTGAAGATTATAAAGCCAAACCCTGTTCTTTTTTCCTAAACCCAACCAAGTGTTTATGTTGCTTAAACCTAACCATGTTTTTTGTTGCCTAAATCTAACCACGTTTTTGTTGCCTAAATCTAACCACGTGTTTTTGTTGCCTAACCCTAAACATGTGTTTTTGTTGCTTAAATCTAACCACGTGTTTTTGTTGCTTAAATCTAACCACGTTTTTGTTGCTTAAATCTAACCACGTTTTTGTTGCTAAATCTAACCACGTTTTTTGTCTAAATCTAACCACGTGTTTTTGTTGCTAAATCTAACCACTTTTTGTTGCTTAAATCTTACCACGTGTTTTTGTTGCTTAAATCTAACCACGTGTTTTTGTTGCTTAAATCTAACCACGTTTTTGTTGTCTAAATCTAACCATGTGTTTTTGTTGCCTAAATCTAACCACGTGTTTTTGTTGCTTAAATCTTACCACGTGTTTTTGTTGCTTAAATCTAACCACATTTTTGTTGCCTAAATCTAACCATGTGTTTTTGTTGCCTAAATCTAACCACGTGTTTTTGTTGCTTAAATCTAACCACGTGTTTTTGTTGCTTAAATCTAACCACATTTTTGTTGCCTAAATCTAACCACATGTTTTTGTTGCTTAAATCTAACCACGTTTTTGTTGCCTAACCCTAACCATGTGTTTTTGTTGCTTAAACTCAACCAAGTGTTTTTGTTGCCTAAACCCAATCACATGTTTTTGTTTCATAAACCTAACCATGTGTTTCTGTTGCCTAAACTTAACCGTTTCTGTGTTGCTTAAACCCAACTAGGTGTCTTTGCTGCTTAAACTCAACCACCTGTTTTTGTTTCTTAAACCCAACCAAGTGTTTTTGTTTCTTAAACCTAAACGTGTGTTTTTGTTGCCTAAACCTGAACCTGTTTTTGTTGCTTAAACGTAACCACGCGTTTTTGTTGCCTAAACACAACGAAGTGTCTTTGTTGCCTCAAACCAAAATTGTTGGAGGAAAAATAACCTCAATTTGTGGTGTCGTACTGATGCAGCGTGTTTATTTTTAAAGAGACTGTATGTAAACGTAACTTTCCTGTGACAACTGAAGTGTATTTTGAAAGAAGACAATGCATGTAACAGGCAGAACTACGACAATTTTTGCTCAGAACGTCAACGACCAACACACCCAGAGTACCTTGACATATCTGGACGTGGAAGGTCCATGACCAATCGTCAATATGTGACAAGGTCAGAGTGAGAATGTGTTGGTAAGGTATGCTGAGATACTTTCTACCCAAGGTTTACATAAGTCAGCTCCAAAAGCTTTCTCCATAAAATGAGAGGAGCAGCAACACTCTTTGGGGGCATTTTGAGCGTACTAGGTTGAATACGGACTTCGACGGTACTCAGTAACTGATGACACGTCCACAAAAGCTTCCACAGCTTAAGAAAGGCCAAATGTGCTCCAAACAATCTGAGACCTCTGCTGCAACAATGATGACGTGAGCTAGTTCTTATAATGATGTTGGTCACACGCCAACTTTGTGGCACAGAGCTGTGTAAGCAGCAGCGATATTAGCTCCACGCACAGTCCACTAGATATACATTATGCGTTAATAATCAACATAAGCCCCGTTGTGGCTGATTAGTCAAACACTGCCGGTGCAGGCTCACTGTATCTGTAACACGGCCTGAGGTAGGTCTGCTGACAGATGACTCCACACAGTGTCCAATAATAAACACAGGACATAGGAGGAAACATGAAACCCAGCTTGACTTCTACTCCTTATAGGTAATCCATCATCACAGTGCTGACCGGCTAACTTTCAGGGACCCATGTGGACGACATACAATACAGTAAAGCGAGAGTAAAGAGAGCGTCTGGCATGGTCACGGGTGTGTTTGCCCCCCTCTGTTGACACTGAGCATTGTTTCCCACTGTCTCCGCTGGCTCGTCGGAGACCAGAAAGGATAAACAGAGCACTGAGCTTGGCACAAAGTTTGTCCTCCTCCCTAATGAAGTGCAACCTCCCAAGCCCAAACATCATTCATCATACTCCAGGCTCTGCGTTGGTGTGTGAGCGTCTATAGCGAATGTCTGTCCATATCTGCATCTCTGCGCTTGTGTTTTCATTTTCTGTCCTACAGACTGCGGGCACCCAAACAGAGCTTGAATGACTGTAACAGAGAGGACAAAACAAATAGGCCACTTTAACCCATTTGTTTTTCGGCTTTTGCTTTGTTTGGCACAAAAAGCATACATCCAATTTCCTGCCTATTAGATGACTATCAGAAACCTTAGTTATATCTGATTTTCATGTGGAGTTACGCTAAGCAGAGTAAGTTTCCATTGTTGATTTTTGTACCCGTATGACAAAACTTCCCAGTTATTCATATAGGAATTCGCTTTTTTCCAGAGCTTGCAGCCGGGTCATAATATTTATAAGATAAATCGTTAGCTTGTGTTTAGTCTGTGCTCAGATTTATATCTTAATGTAATGTTTTTCCCCATCACTGTTTGACAAGCATGACTTATGAAGGTCTCAAGTAAAAGTCATATATGGACATGCGTGTCCTTGAGATCGGGGTCAACGCTGAACTTTGTTTCATGCTTTAAAACTGTACGATGATCCAGAAAATTTAAATAAATCAGAGTGAAACAATTTGTAGAAGACTGTGTGATCAAAGACAGCGCTGGATGTAATACATCTTGCATGACGGTAAAGAGCAAGAGGAAATTATGCTTGGAGATAATTCTGAGAAACTCAAATCTGGCTTTGGATGTGTGATATCTTCCACATGGTGCTGCGCTGTTTTACAGCTGTAGCATAACAAAAGAAACTGAGCATATCCAGACATGCTGAGGTTGAGTATAATATATGAGTATGGCTGCTCTGTTTCTTATATGTGTAGGGGCTATACGTTGGCTAAAACTCAGTGTGTCTGTTTCATTATTGTGACGAATCCATTCATAATGTTCCTCGGATTCTTAACATAACACATTACATCAGTGGTCAGGTTGCAAAAAGATTTAATGCAACAGATTTAAACATTTGAGTCAAATTGTTTTGAAAGTTCATGAAATGAACACCGTGTTTTGAGATACGACATGTTTTATGTTTGAAAAGTTAAAGTTGCCAAACACAAAGTACTGCGTACGTAGCTGAGGCGGTGGATGACGAATGCATTTCCCTTCAATTTTGACAACTCAGGTTTTCACTTACGTCTACAACTCACACTATTATCATTATTATTTTTATATTTGGGGACCAGCCACATTTGACTCTCAATTAACCCTTTGAATCCTGGAGCGACGTCACTTTTCTTGTGCTGCTTTCAGACGTCTTTCGTAAGTAGTCACACCTTTGAACCCTGAACCAACTGGTGCAATTTCCTTCAGAAACACTACACGATCAGCCAAAAACATTAAAACCAGGTGCGGTGAATAACATTGAGCATTTTGTCACATAGCAATGTTTTGCTGAGAATTTCCTGGTCCTGGCATTCATGTAGATACCGCTTGACACGCGCTACCTACCCAAACACATTACAGACCAAGTACACCCCCGAGCAACAGTACTCCACAATGACAGTGGCCTCCTTCACAGCAGGACAATGTCTAATGCCACACCGCACAAGCTGTTCAGGAATGGCCTGGGGAACGTGACAAAGGGCTCAGGACATCAACCTGGCCTCCAAATGCTGGTACAGCAGAGACACTTGCAAACCATGGCGAGGCCTCCTTGGTTCAGAGGATCCTTGAGTCCTGTGGGTTACGAGGTGGGATAACAGCATGTCCCACAGATGCTCGATCAGATTGGGATCCGGGGAATTTGCAGGCCAGGTCAACACCTTGAGCTATTTGTCACGTTCCTTGGGTCATTCCTGGACAGTTTTTGGGGTGCGGCACGGGGCATTGTCCGGCTGGGGGGCCATCGCCATCGGAGAGTGTCACTGCCATGAGGAGGGATACTTGGTGAAAAATGTTGCAGAATTATTATAATTTTTAAGCTCATTTTCCAGGCCATTTCCTTGTTTATTTTTTCCTTTCTTTCTTTTCGTTCTTGCTCATTTTTTGGGTCATTTCTTCTTTGGTTGCTCATTGACCTTCTTCCCACAGCTTTTAAAGAAACCAGGCTGATTTGCTCAGGTTTCAAAGGGTTGTTAAAACATACATCATGTGGTGTTCAGTTACGGACAACACTGAATGGTTGCTGTTAGCGATGAGTTAAATCCTTAACGCTGTGGTCAGTATTTTGCCTCTGATTGTCACTGCTGCTCGTTTCACTACTGCCTATCCTTTGGAAACAAAACCCATGCACTGTGCGTCATTTAGAATAAAAAAAGCTAGGATGAAGCAATCCCTAGCGTCCTGCCAACAATTCTCTGGCAAAAAAACAGCCATAATCATAATCAAACTCAAAAGTTCTTTTCATGGGATTAACCATTTAAACTGGTGTGGACTGCCTGCACCAAATAGAGCAATACAGTGAAACACCTTTGTGAAGCTTGTGATGTCGAATTGCGTTTGAGGTTGTTGTTGCTCAGCTGGGTTATTCCTGTTCTTTTCTTCTTCACGTCCTCTGCTTCACTTCATGATAGAAAATCATAAACGTTATGTTTTTGTTCACATTTCTATAGGACTGCTTGTCTGAAACACTGTGTGCCGCTTTGTTGTGCTTCTTTGTCAGTTAAAATTCAAGGCAACATCCTCAACAAGTGAAGTTCACCTCAGATGCTCCAACATCTCACAGACAGAAGATAAGGAGCTATCATAACACCAGGTAACATAAGGAGAAATAGGTCACATTAAGGATACGAACCTCCGCACGGCTATGTGTGTGTGTGTGTGTGCGTGTGCTCTCAGCAGTCTCCACAGATAACGCTCCCCTATCTCTACTCCACTTAGTGCCGCCATGCCTCTGTCTGGGTTACACCGACTGCCGCCTCAGGGGAAATAAGGATACGGCTCTCAGGTTCCCAGCAGGCCCAACATATGGGAGCTGCTCTCTCATCCAGTAGAGATGAATTCATCCCAAACTCATCTCCTCACACAGATTAATTTGGCAGACATGGTGAGGCAGGTGGAGAGTGTTGAGCAGCATCTGTGTGCGTGTATGAGATTGATGTGGATATTTTGCCTTTGTGTATCTCACTTCTGTACCAATGAAGGGCCGGGTGATGGAAAACGGAATGAGATGTCAGTCTATTGTTATTTATTGTCATCCCCGTGTTATTATTAGTCTCAGAAGTGAAGGAAGGGAGATTCATAATTTACTGTGACAGGACAGACCTGTGAATCAAAGCTGAGCATGTCATTATAGCAATTTCAACTAAGGCAAAACACATTAGGATAAATACTGATCTAGACTTAACATGAGGTCGTGTTTAATTTAAGGCAAGTGTAGATTAGTACGGCAAATTTAAATGTAAAACAAACACATACAGCAATTTAGTGGAATTAATTTTTCATTCATCATCAACTTCAATTTGGAATAGCCAGAAATCCGAAAAAGGCGGGAAACAAAACAAAACAGATCTCAAATGAGACAAGAATTAGCCGCTTGCTACCCCACAGTCCCTCTGACTCGCGCCCTGCCACTGAGGACTGCTTACCCCAGAAGAGATTTGGCTGCAGCTCAGGAGACGAGCTGTAGCAGCTTAGATATGACCAGCAGCAAATGTCACAGTGGGCGAGTGGCCAACAGCAGCACCAGGTCTAACCTTTGTCATGGCAGCAACAGAAAGTTTGCTGATCCAGCAGAGAGTTGGGGCTGTCCAGTCACCTGGCATTAGGGTTTACAATGGCTGGATTCCAGTTGGTGCGGCCGCTGACTGGTGGTCTGTCTCTGGCACTGCTGCCCGCTATCCGCCCAAGGAGGCGAGGAGTGAGGTGGAGGACAAACCATGATTTGAGACTCTCGCTAATACTAGCAACATAAACAGGAACTTGAAGCCACAGCAGTGAGCCTTTAGCTACTTAACTTTAGAAGGCTAAACTATTAGCAAATATTAACATTTGTTTTTCTGCGTTTATTGTCAGTCCATCTTCCTGTTTTTGGGTTTCTTTGCAGTGTAGGCAGTTAGTTGCCAATGCTGGAATAGCAACTCTCTCCGCAGTAGCATGTGCATCTCAGGGCTCCAGACTGCGACCAAATGGTAGCATTTTGATGTTGTAAAACGAGGGAGCGAGTCCGCCAGTGTAGGCCAATGTGTGTGAGAGGAGGAAAGCCCGGGAGTGAGAGATTAGCTAACTGTGAGGATCACGTCATTTACACACATCACTAGGTGAACGTTGCCTCGCCTGGAAAGTGGACCTGACGGGCTGCTGCAGAAGGGGGCGGTGACAACAAGCTGCAGTCAGGTCGGACGCTGAATTCAAATGTCCACCACCATTATTCTGTGGGCCATAAGTATTTAAATACTCCTGATCTGAAAGATAATAACTTGAAATTAAGATTTCAGGGGAAGGTTTTTAAGTTGAACCGGCTTACAGTGTTTTACAGTGTGCAGTTGTTTTGGGTTCAGCATTAGCTCGTGGCTGGCTTTGACACTTTTATCAGTGGACTACAACCCAAGAGCATTTAATGTTGAGTCTTAGCTTTTCTGGAGATTCTCAAGCTGCATAAATCTAATGCAGATGTTACATCCTCTAAACCCTTAAATCTGCCTAAGCACTTGACTGATTTACACCTCTGAATATAAAACTAACTTGGACACAAACAGATGGCGACAGGGTCAACTGCACCTTCTGGGCTCTGTTAGGGCCTTCTTCTAAATTCAGAACTAAGGGCAGACTTACTGTTGAAAATAACAATGATAATAACAACAGAGAAACTAGTTCAGCCTTCAGGCCTTCTGGCTCAGCTGAAAAATAAAACCATATGGTTGCAAACACAATCCGCCTTGATTATCCAAACCAACAAATACAGCCATTTGGTGCAGTCGCTTCCTCCAGACAGAAGTCAAATGCTTCACTGCCTTCGTGGTTCTGGGTAGAATGGAGGCAAAAGTTAATGGATTTAGGGTTTGAGGGCTGGCTCAAGGTTGTGGGACGTTAATAATTTGCTGTCGATTTAATTACAAGAGTGCGGTGACGAAAAGGCATTTAAACGGCAGTCAAGACTGTGAAAAAGAACACCGTAAAAAACCTCACAGTGGAAGTAAAAGTATAAGGAAAATAAGGCCTTATTTTGAACTTTGAATGTAATCCATAGTGATTCAAACTAAAGTCAACAGCTCATCCTGAAACACTGTTACTACATAGCCATTTGACATGTTTTCTTGACATTATCAAACTGAAACAGGAGAGTCAGAGCAGCTTATTTACTGTCAGACCCATGAAATGTAACAAAAGGAGCCCATGAATAATGCAAGACACTCGCAGAACTTATTCTGAATATGACTCTCAACCCCAAAATACAATAGAAATCCTTATATTATCAAGTGCCACATGCTACAGAAAGCAATGTCTCCAGTGGCTACTTGGTAAACAATTAAAAATGAGAAAACAGCAATAACATTAATAAATTGTTTTTCAGATTAATTCCCTTTGTCTGCAGTGTTTTTTTAGCCCTGACTAATGACTGCTCATGGAAGGAGTATAGTACATAAAATGCAATATTCACAGGATAATTGGAGATGCAAATAGGAAAACAAACACTCTGAAAGACGATTAACTGCAGACTGCTACGCCATCATGTAGCTGTCCTAAGACCCAGTGTTTTCCTCTGTGCGGAAAACCAGGGACCTTAAAACCTCATCAAAGACACAGCGACTCTTTAGACCGCCTGCCAACTCGCTGGTCTTCGGTTTGTGGCAGAGGTTAATAACCACTGTGGTTGCTATCTGATGGTTTTCCAAGGGTGATGGGAATCTGTTTTTGCGAGAAGAGGACAGAAGAGGAACATGTCGCTGGCCCCGGTTCACTGTCTGAGTGCTGGTTTTTCCCTTCCACACTGTTGGTTTTGGGACCGTGAAGTAAAACAGCAAACTGGCAACGCTTTGTAGACGGGATAGTACATTATTGTTCTGTCGGGATTAAATGGGGCAATTGAGCATCACTGTGCCACCAATGTTTACTTTTCCAACTGAGACTGATGCGTCAATCTCCTGTTTGTGTAGCTACATTAAAGGTACAGTTCACCCCCAAATATAAGATAATTACTTTTCCTCTTACTCCTGCTTTTTATTTATATAGACCAGTGGTTCCCAACTGGTCCAGCCATGAGGTCCAGAAGGTCCAGTCACTCAAAGTGGCCCATCCTGAATTATGCATAATTCTCAGCCTTAATAAAATGTAAACGGGTGAGTTATACAAAAAAAAAAACAATCACCTGAAGTACATCATGCTGCAAACATGTTTATTCCTGCTGTAAAGTTGAACATTTCATCATAAAGGTTTATGGGTATTGACGGATTCTGTAGCCAGCCTCAAGTGGCCATTCCAAAACTGCAGTTTTGGTACTTTCATGTTGGCTTCATTATTCAGCCCTGGAGGTCAGAGCCGTCTTGGGTGTGAGTTACAGAGTGTTGGAAACATCGGCCATAGTGTTGTCTGCCTTCACTCTAAACAATGGAAATAAATAGTAAATGGACTGCACTTGCATAGCGTCTTTCTAGTCTTTTGACCACTCAAAGCACTTTTACACTTCGAGTCACCCTGCTACTCAGTAACTCTCACATTGTGCTCTCACACTGATTAAACAGCCATCTGGAGCAATTTTGGGTTCAGTATCTTGTTCAAGGATACTTCGACAAGCAGACTGGAGGAGCTGGGGATCGAACTGCCTGTCTTTCCGATTGGTGGATGACCCACTCTAACTCTGAGCCACAGCCGCCCCTCTGATACTAGATGGCACTCGGCTTGTGGTGCTCAAAGCACCAAAAATACCTTTCAGAAACTCAACAGCAGAAATCATGACCTGGTTACTCAAAATAATCCACAGACCTTGTTGTGAGCAGTTTCGTGGTTTAGACAGGCAGGAAAAATCCTGGCAAGTAATTTCATTCCATAAAGTTGTGGATTGCTCGAGCATTACTGCCTCAAGTGAGGGAGTTCAAGTATCTCGGGGTCTTATTCATGAGTGAGGACAGAATGGAGCGTGAGATGGATCAGCAGTTTGGTGCAGCATTTGCAGTGATGCAGGCGCTGCACCGGACCGTCATAGTGAAGAGGCAGCTGAGCCAGAAGGCGAAGCTTTTGATTTTACTTGTCCATCTACGTCCTAACCCTCACCTATGGCCATGAGCTCTGGGTAGTGACTGAAAGAAGGAGGTTGCGGATACAAGCAGCTGAAATGAGTTTCCTCGTGGGGTGGCTGGGCTCAGCCTTAGAGATAGGGTGAGGAGCTCAGACATTCGGAGGGAGCTCGGAGTAGAGCCGCTGCTCCTCGGCCTTGGCCATCGGATGCCTCCTGGGCGCCTCCTGTTGGAGGTGTTCCGGGCATGTCCCACTGGTAGGAGGCCCGGGGCAGACCCAGAACACACTGGAGGGATTATATATCTTGTCTGGCCTGGGAACACCTTGGGGTCGCTAAGGAGGAGCTGGAAAGTGTTGCTGGGGAGAGGGACGTCTGGGGTGCTTTGCTTGGCCTGTTGCCCCCTCAACCCGGCCCCGGATAAACAGAAGAGGGGGAAAAGTTCCTTGAGTTAACGAGGCCGCTAACTGCTTGCTTACTGTCAGTTAGCAAGTTTGTTAGCTAAGTTAGCTAACTGCACAGTCAGTTCACACAGTTCACTGAAAGGCTCCTGTCTCAAGACCGTTTGCAAACTGTGTCTTTACTCCAACAGAGGAGGTTGAATGGAGCAACACAGCTAATAAGTATAATATCCATTTTGAACTCTATGACTCACTGTTCCCTCAAAGGTCGGCAGTGTCAAGACAGCTTCCTGTTGGGCAATGGCGCTAATCCACGGCATGATGTTCACCAACACAATGCCGTTGTGATGAGCAGTTAATGATATTTTAAGGCAGCAGGGGAGGCCTTTATGTTAAGAGATTATGCAGCCAGGTACCAAATGCAACAGCACCGCCAGTTTCTGCTGCCACTGGTGTCTTGTGAGTCATTCATCAAAAGGTTCCCACTGACAGATTTGCTCTTAAACCGTTTCACTGTAAATTTGGATGTATTAAATTTTTTTTTTCAGAAGTCATTTAAGAGCTAATATGACACAAATATGGCACCTTTTATAAAGAAAACCTGCTAAATGCTGATTATGAAGGTTTTTTAAAGCAAAAATAAAAAATGATTAATGAATGAATTCCACGTTGCCTTTCCCAGAACGGCTTTGGAAACATTAAATATATTGAATAACCCACAGCATTGAGCAAGTCCCTGCTTCTGCTGGCGAGACCCAAATTGGCCCTCTGTGTGAGTCCTTTGTAGCCTTAGGTGGATATTGTTGTCTTTAGCCCAGTGCAGACAGGATTAGTTATACAGTGGGTGGTGTGGTAATGTTGTCATTGCCGGAGCGAGTCTATAAATCAAGCCAAAGTTGCCCCATCAGTTTCCTTTTTCCCCCCATGTTTCTGTGACAAACGGATTTATGTCTCCCACTTTCTTTGTCATTAAAGCTGTTCACCATATGTGAGAATTTATAGTGGTAAGGTATAAGGTGATTTCTGTTGTGAGGACCGTAAATGAAACAGACACTCATCACTAATTGCTGAAACTGATTACACTGACTTCTTACCCTGTGCAAATTGGCCATCAACACTGCAGATGTTGGGTGCTGATATACTTGCTGCGTATTATGCTGAAAGCTAATCTTGTCTGACTCCCTGTATGTATCCCATGACATCAGACTGTAATGAAATACAACAAAGTGCATAACAGCCTGAATTCAATTAATCTGGATAAAGCTAAGAGCCCTGACACACCAAGCTGACAGTCAGCTGTTGGTCAGTGTTGAGCCTTCGGTGAGCATCTGTCACTCTAGTTTCAGGTGCACCAAATTACGTGCTGTTGCAATGACAAAGTTAAACGCGCCAGTGCAACCAGTATATAAAGTTATTCTGGTGCCCTGGTACCTAATGTGCAAAAATCAATAATATTGCATAATATTGTGCTTTTAAGATCATTTTTGTTACTGTTGTAATTTTGCTGTTTTTAGACCATTTTTAAACTTATATAATGATAATCAAGGCATAATGATGCAAGTACACCCTTTTAAAGAGAAATAAACATTTATTTAACAAGAATATTTAGGAATGTAAAAAAAAAAAGAAAATTTAAATATCCCAAATAACACGTAAAAATATCAAAATAAATACAAAAAATAGACCGTCAGTCTCTCACTCTCAGGTGTGCTGTTAAGTTGGTCATTTTTGCTCTTTTTGTTGAGATGGTTGAGACGAGGAAAACAAACACGCATGAATATGGCAATTCATCGCGGCCGGAGGAGTTACCGTCTCCCTTTTAAATTACCGTGCAATTAACCGACTTATCGCACATTGTGACAGGCTTAACCAAAACTAAATGCTGTAGTGTTTTGACCCTCAGGGCCACCGTACAATAACCCAGACCACAAAAAGAAAGGCCTACACCAGCATACACAGATCCAATAACAAAGCCTCATCTCTAGTGAGCTATAGATAGCTCACTAGAGATGATGTATATCACAATATGAGTAAGACCGTCTGCCACTCACAATTATCTTTTAAAGTGCATTTAAGTGTAGAGCTGCAGCTCTGTGGAGGGTAAGTGCACTCAAAGGCTCCTTAACTTGAAACCACTACAAGTTTACTCCACAGCAAAATTGCTCCAAAAATGTTGTGTTGGGAGGAAGATAAAACAACTGCAACTCTCCCTTAGAAATTTACACAGAAATCTGCCGTCCAAGTAGATAAAAGTATAATAGTGCAAAGACAAACTGATGATGTGCTCGCAGTTCTGTCTCTTCTCCTTCAAAGGCCTGTTTCTCTGTATTCTCTGGTTTGTCTTTGCCCTTCTCCTCCTCTCAGTCCCCCTCCTGTCACTCTGAAGCTCTCGTCTCCTCCAGCTCCCCTCTCCTCTGTGCCTCTGCTCACGAGCATGACATTCCTCCTCATTTTCTCAATGGTCTGCCCGTCCTCCTGAGGCTCTGTCACTTTCTTCTGCCAGATCGCCGTCTCCTTCTCAGCGCCTCACGCTCAAACTTTGAGTCTCTCAGTCCTCGGTGTGTCGTCTTATCTGGCCCTGCTGCCCTCTGCTCAGCTCATCTATCTGTCACTGAAGCACCAATCTGAGGGACAGATAAAGACACGCGGTGCTCTAAGGCACGCACACACCGACAAGAAGGGGACTGTGTTAATACACCTTCTTGATTTTCTCATCACTCAACCTGTGTGACTTAAACACAGAGCCTAAAAATCCCAGGACAAGAAATCTTATATTTCATCCTGTGGAGACACTTCAAGATCAATTATTGATTACTCAGGACTCGACTTCAATGCTTGCCAAAGGGCAAGTAAATTCAGTGTTTGGGCAAGGAGAGTGCCTCAAGCAGGTGTCCGATCAGGCAAGTGAAAAATAAATGTGATGTCTAATGTAGAGTTACCTGAACTGTGTTATCGATGAAAAAAAATCGGACATACTGGACACTTTAGAAGCTAACTCCATGGTCGAAAATGTCATACATGACATATAACGTAACTAACGGTAAATATCGATGGGACCACTGCATGAGCAAGACGTTAGCGGTCATGTCGTTCCAACTTGAGCTCCAAAGTCATTTCAGAAGCTTTGTAATCCAACACAGAAGCAGTTTTGCGTACTTTGACAGGTCTGTGGACAGATTACGGTCACCGCAGTAGCATCACAACCATGCAAGATGCAGTGACAAAACTTTACATTTAACCAGAACAACGATCGTTCCCTGACCTTAACCAAAGTGCTTTTGTTGCCTAAGCAGAGACGAGACACGTGATGTGAACCAGAGGCCTGTACTACGAAACCAGCTCAACATACCCAGGGTATCTTCTTGTTATCTGGTTTGACTAACCCTAACATTGGCTGTCTGGATAATCGGTACTACAAAGCTGGTTGTCAACTAGTTCAGTCAACTCTGGGTTTTCCTCTCCTGCCAGGAGCGAGTTCACGTGAAAGAGGCGGGGTGTTAATTACGAGCAACTAATAAGGCTACTTCATCTTATTATATAATGACAAAAACCCTGTCTGTGTCTCTGTTCCATGTTTTTCTCCTCACTGACTTGGTCAATCCATGTGAAATGTGGCACAGTGGTAGAGGGTCATGGGAGGATGTGAATGAAGCAATATTACATCAATTGGCCAAAGGGGGGCGCTATAGCAACCGACTGAAATTGCAAACTTTGAATGGGCATATTTCATGCCCCGTATGTCGTAGAGACATGAAACTCTGCACAGAGATGCCTCTCCTCATGAGGAACTTGCATCAAGAACCCATAACTTCTGGTTATATTGATTTTCCGCCATTTTGAATTTTTTGAAAAACGCTTCAAATCGATCTCTTCCTAGGAAGTTTGACCGATCTGCATGAAACTTAGTGAACATAATCTATCTAAAATTCCCTCTTGGTAAAAGTTGGAAAACTTACTAAAACTGAGCTTCTATAAGGCAATGAATATTGCGGAGGGCGTGGCTCATCACATAAAGGTGTATAACATCTCAAGGGTTTCACCCATCACCACGCAACTTTGTAGGCATATGACCACACATAATCTGAGGGGACCCCTCCATTATTGACCCCATCAAACAAAATGGGGGCGCTAG
Organism: Epinephelus cyanopodus; assembly: GCA_026686955.1. Taxonomy (NCBI): domain Eukaryota; kingdom Metazoa; phylum Chordata; class Actinopteri; order Perciformes; family Serranidae; genus Epinephelus; species Epinephelus cyanopodus. Next base: position 9,549,248 of record CM048935.1, read on the forward strand.
AGAGCTCATTTCTTATCTAGGCCTAACCGCCATATGGATTTTTACTAAACTTGGTAGATATGTAGAACAGGACGCCTCAAGGTGACTGGAGAGATGTAACTAATTTCTAATTTTTATTATGACTAAGTCATGGTATGGTGTGCTGCACATAATCACGGAAACTGTGTGTCAGTCAGTCATTCTGTCAGTCCCACGTTTCTCTACTCACTGACTTGGTCAATCTATGTGAAACTGCACATAGTCATTGAGGACTGGCATAGGTAGAAGGTGACAAAGCTACCAATGGATGGACTAGTATGATATTAAATGTCAGTGGCGTGGGATGTAAATGACACTCTTTAATCGTATAACAGAAATGTAGAAATTTTGTGAATACTATCCAAAAAAATCACCATCAGTCGAATATTAAATTACCTGTCAGTATCACAAGGCTATATGAGACATCAGTATGGAGTATTTTTTGCGATTTAGTTGGAAGATGATGAAATAGTGAATATGCCACATAAAACACTTTAAAGTGATGCTAGAGTAACAGGTGGAAAAGCAGTGAATGACTTATAATGACGGGAGCTAATTAACAGTGTGTGGATTAATTTTCTAATACAAACATTAGCTGTTTTATCCTAGTTCTCATCACATAGGTTACACTCTCAGAGTGTAAACTAGCAGCACTGTCAGCGATCACTGTGGACTAAAATAAACTTCAAATCCTGCTATAATCCTGTGTTTAGTGCTGTAAACATTCTCTGTGTTTGTTAGAGGCTCTGTGTGGAAACAATGAAATGATTCTACTGACCTATAAAGGTCCTGAGAACTCTGTTCATGGATGTTTCAGAGGATGTTGACAGGCTGCGATCCAATACTCTGAAGTTAGCCTGCTTCGGAGCAGGTTAGCTGCTCAGCATAAGTGATTTATCTTGGTAAAAAGAGAACCAGCTTGGTACTAGTGAAAACCCAGAGTTAACCTTGAGGTTACCTCACTAACTCCAGATCCTGCTTCGTAGTGCAAGCCTCTGGTCTCTGTTATAACACACTGATTATATAACATGACGACAGCTGAGATGACCTTACACTTTCTTATGTTCATATACTTATCTTATCAGCCTATGACAGACTTTGGTTTCACTCTATATGCCTGAATGAAATCCTGGGGCGAGTTCAGCGTTGACAAACCTAGCAAAACATTTATTTAAACAAAAACGGTGCATTTAACACCCTGTGATGTTACGCAGGTGCACTGCCTTTATAATACAGCGGGTGACAAGTCACTGCTGATTGAGAGAAAACATATCTCAAAGCCAGTTGCACACTGCTTCAAGGAAACATGTCATTCAACCTGAAAACTGAGAGTATCTGCTGATATCAAATAACAGTCTGATACCAGTGACGTCTGTTCAATCTCTGTAGCTCCATGAGTGAAACTGATTGGATCATTTTTATGTAAGGTATTGACTCAGCAGCCTGTTGTTCAGTAACAGACGTAGCTGATAGCAGAGAAGCTGAATTGTACCACATTGTTAAAGAAACTATTTGATGTGGATTGGTCTCATCTGGCAGATCCCTGTTTTGCTTTATGAGGCCATTCTCAGCCCTGATAGCAATCCACTGTCGGAGCATCCCTCAGCATGTGACGTGAAAAACACTGTATGTTGTTATCAATCCCTTATTCCAGACATAGCGAGGCATCATTCAGCAGCAGACACAGAAGAGCACATTTATTAACTGGTAGTGAAAGAACAAATAGAAAACCACAGTTTCATTCTGTCTTATTCAACTCTTTGAACCAGGCACCCATTTAATGCCACCACGCTGCAACAGTTTTTAAAGGGATCTTTAGGACAGTTTCCATTAATCTTCGCCATATGCTGCACAACTGTCACAAACAAAAAGCCACCTCGCAAACCAATTACATGTCGGTGCGGGGAAGAAAACACACGGGCGCAGCGACTCGATTAGATGGATGACAAAATGAAACAACAGAAACGAAACAAATTACACTGTGTCAGCGACGGCGTCAAAAACACCCAAAGGGACGGAGGTGGAGCTGCCTCACGCAGCTTGGCTCGCCTCCCGAGCTCAGCGCGTCCCTCCCTCCCCCCCACTTCTCACAGCTGCTTCTCTCTGACTGATGAGTCAAGTGAATCATTCATTGGCAAAAACAAACAAACACATTTGTTGTGGAGCTGCGGCATTATCATCAAGGCTCATTTTTCACAGTTCTGGTAATCTTTTTTGTGAATGAAGTATTGAATGGTGGCTGCACCAGCGTACAACTGATCAGAGTCGAATATTATATCCATCATATTAGAGTTTAAAACCACTGTAAGCAGCCGGTAACCTGTAGCTAATGTGCAAACACAGAAAAAGCGTTTTATTTAAATGCCTCAAATCTGAGACCTAGTTTCAGTAACAGAGTAAAACTAAACAGCTCATGCAGACAATTTGCATTTTAATTCCAGACTGAATGATGTGCACACAGAGAGCTCCAGCATAGATTCACTCTCATAAAGATTTTATTAGAAAGCTATGCATTATCTTGTCTTATTATCGTTGGCAGTCTGGGGAACGGCCCATTTTTATGGCCCCTTTTAGCCTGCCGCTCTGACATTACATCAGTTACCTTGTCATCTCCATGCACTCCTCTGTCGCCCAGACTGATCTTTTCCTCTCCTCTCTTTAATCCTTTATTCCTCCCACTCTTGTGTTTTAACCCAAACACGTACAGACACACACTCACTCGTCTCTCTATCAATTTGTGCTCCAGATGTGATAGCCAGAGTGGTGGACTGGCTACAAATTATTCATGATGTAATTAGCCAGTAGGGAAATCATATTAGAGAATCTTGACTTAGACCTCGGGGAAACTTTAAGCACTTCATCAAATAATAGGCCAGTCTTCCAAATAATATCCCTGACCCATTTCTGCGCTCCCATGGGCGAGGCCATCTCAGCCGCTGCTAAGAAACAAGAAAAATGTCATATTTGATTTTCGAGCTGGCCAGGTTTAGTTAAACAAACATGCAAATACGACATAATGAGGGCCTGCTTTGTTTCTGTCTTACTGTCTCTTGATTGTGCACCTCATACCTTCAAGCCCACATGGACCAGCTGTGCTCTTTCAATACACCAGTAATGCAATTAGATTCAGGATGAGCCGATCCAAGTCTTTCCCTCCTGACACAGATTCCAGTATCTCAACTTACTCTGTCCATACAAAGTAATGATCCAACACCACTGCTCTTTGTTCTCTAAACTTGAAAGTTTTGCTAAGTGATTTAGTTTTCCTATTCCATAAAGATGATCAACAGAGATTAAAAATTAATGGTTAAAACCAAAGCATCAAGGACACCTTACACCTTACACCTTAGTTTCTACCATGTTAAGAGAACTGGATACAGCGCTGAAGGTGGGGTCGCGTTTATTCCCATGAAAGTTGCTCAGTGGCACATGAAGCCGAAAAAAGTTTGACTTCTTGGAGAAAAAAAAAAAAAATCACCCAGATTTTCTACATCATCTGGGTGTCATTTATAAAACAATTCATAGGATCGTCTCTACAATCAGGCCTCCACCTCACCATCAGGGTCGCCAACTTCATGTCTCCAAATTGTTCATAAGCATGGGTCAAAGTTTCTCCCATCAACTAGATCATAGATTTTATAGATAGATTTTATAGATCACAACTTTTGCGTGGAAATTGGCGTACGCCTCTTTCGAGCCTCGTCTTGTGCAGCGCAATATTTATAAATGAGACCACGGGTGCATAGAGCAGTCGCACTAGGGTTCCCTTTAACCCAGTTGCCATTGAACAGTTAATAAAAAAACTCTTCATCCAGTTATGAGTAAATTTTACTACTGTGAATTTGATGTATCTCAAAAAATTAGCCGATTTACAAGCGTCTCTTTCACAAATTTATTTTTGTATATTTGTTTGTCTGTGCTTTTGTTCTGTGTTGTGTGTCTGTAACTTATATTATACGTGGAAAGCCTACGGCGAAAAGATCATACCTCTCCACCTTTCCACGTGCAATGAGGAAAGCCACCCTGCCCTTCCATGCGCCCACATGGAAACTGCTCTGGCCTGCCTTCTGTTGCTGTTTCTTCTGCAAGCCGCTTTGCAACCTGCCTCCACCCCAGCTCCTCCTTTTCATGTTGTGTCTGACTTATCAATGTCATTTCTGTTTGTTGTTGATGCTGCTCTGTTCTGTATCTGGGGGTCTTTTCTGCTGCTTTCAATGTGGGCGCATGGAAGGGCAGGGAGGTGTGCTCTCACTGCCTTAAGGTTTTCTACGTAAGCGTGTGGAAGAGTCTTTCTGCTTAGGCCCGAGGAAAGGCAGAGAGGCCCCAGTACAGAGCCATACCACCAAATATAATCCTAAGATGGAAATAAAGTTTTCATTGATTTAAGTGTTCCTGACTGAACTAGTCTAATTTTTGGGTGCAACATTTTTTGCTTTTCTTTAGCCTTTTCATTTCACGGTCATAAATCAAATAATATTTTACCAAAGGTTGCGATTTGAAATGTTGTAAAGTATAATTAAATGTGTCCACATCTCAAGCTCTGTGAGGATTGAAACTCTCCACGTGTGGCCTCTGGAAAGCCTGTCACTGTGCTTCATCTGCGAGCTCCACTCCTCACTGCTGCTCCTACCACTGTATTTAGGCTACACCCATTGGGTTTATCCTGTAATCTAACATTGATTCCCTGCAACAGTCAATTCAACATTGCTCTGAGCCATTTCCCAGGCACCTGACCAATAATACAAAATAATACAGTTCGGGGGAAATGAAAGTTCAGCAAACATTTCGGCTCAATCATTAGAACATGATTAGATTTTAAAACGCCTCACGAGAACCACCGAACACAGAGCTCAGTTATATAATGCAGGTATTCAAGCATTTCCTCTCGATCTGCGCTGTGCTGTCAGTGAAGACTAACTCTGTACAGTAGTGTGATGTTTAGTTACATGCTAGGAAGAGCACAGGAACTGGTGAATTGGATGACGGTAATTAGGTGAATAATGACTGGAGGGGATTGGGGAATTGAAACAGGATACAGCTCACTGTTTTAGTTTATTACAAAGTAAATCCCGGCGTAGATTGGGCTGGGGTGGTGAGGAGGAGGAGGAAGGTGTGCTGTTGAAGGAGATTCAGTGTAAAAATATGAGCCACCTGTCCCGGATCCACCGTGAGGGTTTCAGAGCCCTGCCCCTCCCTCCTCTTCCTCTTTCCGTTCTGTCTGAGATCATCGTGGCCTCCATGAAGGCCCACTGTGTCTGAGTGTGTGTATATGTTCACCCTAACTGGATGATACTTTGGTTTTGTAGCGAACCAACTTTCCACATCTGGTGAGAAATAAAAGTCCCTGGGATGGTTCCTGGTGGGGAAATGAATGTTCTTTTTTATTCCGTCCTATCAGTCTGAATGGCATGCTATTAAACAGTCCCCTCGTACACTCCATATTTTATTGCCAACTGTTCTTTCCTGCCTTTTGCTGCATCACTCAACACCTCCTCAAAGGCAGCTCTGATATTTCGGGAGGCTTATTGGACGCATCGATGGAAGAATATTTCCAATCCTCGCCAGGTGCTTTTGTGCTCTGTGTTTTGTCCCTTTAAAAACAATGAAAGAAAAGGTATATCCCTCTTCCTCTGACTTCCGTTGTTTACCCGGAGCCGATGGCTGCCTTTATTTCACTCATAAATCTCGTTGTCAGCCTTTGACTGGTAGATTGAGCAGACAAAATGGGCTGCTACTCTGAGCCTAGAAGGAGTTTGTTCCACGACATTACACCGCTGTTTGCAGGATGCCTCCATCCTGAGAGAAGTGGTCCTGTTTCAGCAGGGGAGACAGGAAGAAGGAAATATATCTAAGATTGCAAGGCCTCGCTTTGCACAGGTGTAGGACATCAGTCGTCATTTCAACGACGCGGCTGAGGTCAGTCATTAGCTCCTTGGTAGCGTGACCTTGTCTTCATGCAGTTTCCTTACTTAAACTATAAAATCTGGGTGTGCATAAGGACGAGAGTAGAGAATTCTGTTGTTTTCCGACGCACACATGTTGAAACAACCCCATTCAAGACTTTTATCAACAACTGCCAAGTCTTTGAGATTATTTAACCTCCTGTTACTATTATTTGAACAGAGCTTATTGTTTCTGAACGTGCCGATTCACTCAAAAGCATACTGAATGGGATCCTTCTAGGCTTTCCGTGTTTGCTACCTACCTTTCCATCATGTCAAGAGCCCTGACAGCTTTGGGGATAGAGGTGCACCTCGGGACCGAATGGGCAATTAAATGGGCGCCAGCTGGTGTTCTGGCGGCGATGTTACAAATTGCTCGACAACGTTCGTCTCAGCCCTGTCTTGCATGGTTGCCTTGAAAGCCAATTCTTCTGAAACGCATTTTTGTAATGGAAGGCATCTGGATATATGAGCATCTTCTGATGACCCTCCTGTGACGATCCTGGGCAGATGGAGCAGCGGGGAGAAGGAAGGATGGGAAAAGGGAGGAAAAGAGCCAGAGAGAAAGGCCTGATGAAGACTAAATCAGAGAAAATGAGAAAAAGCGTGCGGATGAGGGAAGTAGGAGATATGAGCGATAGAGGCGAAGCAAAATGAGGAACGGGGAAAAGTGTTTTGCTTTCACAGTAAATGATCCATCTGCTGAGGTGTGTTTTTGCTGCAGGGAAGGAGTTTGTTTTGCCCTTGGGATGTCTTCATCCTCAAAGTCTAAGCTCACAGCTGGCTCCACATTCAGCTGGTGGTAGCTTCAAACTTAGAAAAGTAGACCTGCAGTCAAAAAGCTGTGTTTTTTTTAAATCCCTGAAACGTTTTAAGATTATGCTGGAGAGGAAGTGAATGATACTTTCCCTTCAAGAAAAACATCTGACGAGGCGCCTTTGAGCAATGCGAGTTCCTACAGCAAACATGAAAGACAAAAGACAACAAAGGACTTTTTAGAGGCTCTTACGTGTTGCTATTCTACCATCTAATACCATCATAAGACTGAGAGGCAACAGCTGAAATTCTAAGAGTGCACCAGATAACTATATTTGTTGGAGGATATATTGTCCCAAAATTACGATAAACAATATTATTGTCATGTTGAGACATTTTAATGCCACTGATTTAATTCTAATATAATAGCATAGTAATGCTTTCACCCTTTAAGTGAGTAGCAAACCTTAAATTCTTAAGAATATTCAGATATTGTAAATATGAAAAACCTTTTTGATAAGGCTGTTCAGGCAAGGTGAATGCCTCCAGTGAAAAATACATGCACTCTCCAGTGTAATATAATCTGAAAATAAACTGCGCACTGTAACGCTTTCCCCTGAGCTGCAAGTCCGTCGCACCGCTAACCTTTGAACAGGACTGATGAGAAAAATCTGACATACTAGACACAAAGTAAGTTAACGCTGGGGTTGAAAATGTCATTTACAAAGTAATATTTCTAACGTTAAATATCTCTGTAACGCTGCATGCATGAGAGACTTACAATTTTTTATCCCAGAAGCTAACGTTACCCACCCTGCCACTCCAACAAGGGCTCTTCTTTCTCAGAAGCTTTGTAGTCCAGCTTTGAACTGTCATTTTTGGAGACTTGGTAAAACAAATCCATATAAATAACTGTCACGTACAACTGGGAAAAGAAACGCTTTGGTGGACGCACAGCCTTCCTGAAGTAACACCGACAATTGTCTGACCACAAAGAATTTGGTTGGACAAAAGCACATCAACCAACCGATCGACCAGCTGGCCAGAATTTGACAAGCCTAACAACAATTTTTTAAGAGTAATTAACACCTGTTAATATATATATATATAAGGCTCTACGTTGACGCAGAGCCTACGCTGCAGGTATGGCGTCAATTCAAGTAGAATTCCCACTATAGTTGACATTTCTGCACACCAACAATCCATTCAGTAAAACATCACAGTGCAACTGACGTCATTACGAGCCACGGAGTCACCAAATGGGTGCCAGCAAAGAAATAATCCAAAGGCACAGAACAAAACTACCTTTGTTCTCACAGAAGAAACTGCACAACATGAAAATACATCCCATAAGCTCACCCTGCATCAGCCTCCCTCTCTTCCTCTGTCTCCTTTTAATTTGTCCTCATGTCACCTCCTTATGGCTTATTAATGACAGAGGACTGTCGGCACCTGGTCATTTCAGGCCATTACAATCTTGATGAAGGTCGTTCCCTCATGGCCTGCCACTCAGCAGAATGAGGTCAGGCCTTCACACTGTCCTTCTTTCCTTTGCTTTATTTCTTAGGAGTGACAGAAGGTACAGAGATGGCTTCGTGGAAAGAGCACTTCCTTTAACTATTGAAATGTATCCAAAGTAAAGAGAAGCAAAGCAGTCTCTCAGCAGCTCCCCCCTCTCTTCCCTCTGGACGTCTGCAATGTGGCCTCCTTCCCTGCTTTGATATGGGCTCAGAGTACGGGGGAGGCCCCTCAGGTAACCAGAGCTGGCTCTTTGGACTGCAGGGCCAGGCTCTCCGAGAGAGACAGATGTGTCGTTGAAGACAGCCAACCATGACCCGCGGGCAGGCCAGACAGCCTGGGAGGGTCTGACAAACAACTACCAGATCTCTGCATGAGAACACACACAGCCACCTGTTTTTATGCTTTTACAATAATCCTGTTGAGAGAAGTTTCATTTTCAGCCTGGGAACTTTGAGATGGAACTTCGTTTCTCTTTTCCTTTGCTGATTTCAATCTTCACCCTCCTGAAATGAAGCGTGTAATGTTTTCATGTGAAGAAATGAAATGTGTTAAAAGGCCCTGAAAGCATATTTTCTCTCTCAATTGGCTTCTGACAAGTGATCAGGTCCGACACGAACACAACGTGTCCTGAACTTTTGCCATAGTCATGTCATTGCCGCTGGTTTGAAGTAGGCAGGACTCAGCAGGATGAAAGTGACGCCAAACCAATCACAACTCAGCAATACTTGAATCAAAATCTGCTGACGATCCGTAACTCGCATGCTCATTGATAGCTTTGGTGTTCGTCTTTACTTTGGAGCTGTAAAACCAATGCCAGTTCCACTTTATGTGAAAGTGGCCATTAATAGCAGCTTAACGGTAGTTGGGCAAGCTGAGAGCATGCATGGCTAAACCAAAAGTGTAGACTACTGATCCTGATGAAAACAAATTGGGACGAAGAAAATTATAGTTTCTGGGTAAACTTAACTTCAGTGCTCTACTTAGAGGGGGTGATTACAGCAACACACAGTTTAAATTAAACTACTGAATCTACTGAACCAAGACTGAAATCAAAGCAGTAATTTGTTATTGAGCAAAATGTAATCATAATGTTGCCATATTTTTTTTTCTACAATCCAACAGCAATGACTCCTGTTGAGAGTAATGAGCCCCCGCTGCACTCCAGAGGATCAGCTTATACTATTTTTTCCTTCTTTACCATGAGACCAAAGCCCAATACTCCTCTTTCCTAACCCTTCGCCCTTATGCCTCCTTTTTGCAGGTTCAAGCCTAGAGGTAGGGTGTCCTGATTCTTGCTGGGATAGAGGGGTAGGGCTAAGTGTAAGGGCTACACTACACGGCCCTTCAAACGGAGGCTTTGCAGAGTCGACTCCGAACCAAGTGTTATGAGAGATCATTGGGAAGATGACAGGAAACAGAAGAAACCCACATATCTGTCTTGCTAACTGTGCTTGTGTGCTTTGGTCTACAATGTGTTTTATGTTGTACTTTTAAATGGTATGTTCTTAATGTTTCTGGTTATATGGTTATATCATTGTTTTATTAATGGTGCTTATGTCTTGTTGTTTTTGCTTATGTGCCTTGCTCTGTGCTTTTGTCTATGGTTATATGTTTGCTCTGTGCTTTTGTGCCCTTCTGTGGAAATGCCATCAGTCTGCTTTTATCTGTGTTTATGTGCTTTTGCATGTTATTTCAATGTCTTCTTCTTATACACATATTAAGGATATTCCTGGCAGCTATATTCCCTGTTGATTGAACAAAATTTTAAGTAAGACTTGTCGACTAGTCTAAAAAAAAAGTAAAACACTCAGAAAACAGTCAAAAAATAGCAGGGACTGAATCAACAATTTTCGACCCGCTCTACCTCTGAGCCCCCAAATAATGTCCTCAAAATTTGTCCTTTTCTTTATCACAACCAAAAAAGGCTAGCAGAATGCTAATGTCTTAGCTCACTAGCTAACATTACAGTGTTACTCACTGCATTTTGACACATGTACATGTCACATTCGCTCCTTTGGTGGCGTACGACGGCCAAAATTTACCTTAAGTGCAGCTGCAAAGTTGGTGCACTAGTTACTGCTCCCATTCTATCACTGCAGACTGGCAGGGCAGGAGCACCAGCTGCTACTGTTAGCCTGCAGAGCACCGCTAGTTACCTCGTGATAAAGCAGCGTTGCTTTTTATTTGATGACTTGTTTGATCGATTGATAATGTGAAACTTAGTGGACGAATTGCGAGTGCCCGTGCTTTTGTGTCTCCATCAGATAAATGGTAAATGTCATTGTGATAATACCAATTTTCAACATGGTTGCGTCCGTTTGCGTAAACGCCATCTACGATTAGTGATGACTTATCAAGGCCTTGAAAGGTTATTCCATTGAACAGGGGAAGATTTCAACCACTGGCCCTTGTAACTTTGTTCCAAGGGGCAAAATGAGACTCGAAAACAAGGGGAAACAGTAAAAATAAAAATGGGGCTCATCGTCGAGGACCTTGGTGTCAGACACAAACGATGAGACCTGCAGGACAGTTTGGCATACTGACATGAATATGGAGGGGTGATTCAATAACTGGGCTCTACACATTATAGTTAAATGGGGTCATTTGGCAGACTGTGTCTACTCTCCCACTGTGCATCTCTGACAGAAATCAATGGGACTCATTCTATTCCATTGACTTTCAATCACGTTTCTCCCAGTTCCCTTGTTCCCCACCAGCCAGCAACCACTGACTCATTACAGGGCTGGGTAAAGGTAACCAGGCCTCTGCAGCCGATGCATTATGGGGCCGAATGCCCGAGGGCGAAACGATCTCATCCTGTTCATGGTGCTGTAATGACAGGGCGCTGGTGTTTATGCAGTAAATTTGCCCGCCTCACTCTCAGCAGTAACTTTTTCTTGTCAGACAATATTGACTCGCTGGAATCACTCAGAGCTCTCTGGTGAGGTCACACTCTGTGGCAACTGATGAAGTTTCTAAACCAATTATGGACTCATAATAGTAATAATTGGGCAAAATCCAATACGATGGTTCCCTTAAGAGGCTGAAATTATATCTATGGCGTGTAAGTGCCACATGATCTAATTGTAAAGATGCCTCTGATTACATTTAGATCAATATTGAAATGATTTGAAAAAGTTACACATCCTATACAGTGACGATAATGTGTAACAGTATCAGGAAGATGTATTACATTAGCTCCCTGACATCTTTTCAACATTAACTGCAGAAGGCAAGAAGTAAGAATCCTGCTGCTGTATCAGATTAAACCACAGAAAGGGGCTGCAGCCCTGTGATGTTGTAGATTCACCCCGCAGTCGGTTTCTTAGATAAATTCTGATGTCTGTACAGTCATTACAAGGAAATCCTTCGGAGCACAGTACGAGACAAATTGAAGCTTAATAGAAAAACACTGAAGAATCTTTTAAACAGCAGTAAGCAAACATCCCCAAAAAAAAAAAAAAAAGCTGAGCTCGCCAACAATGGCTGAACCTCCAATTAAGACTTCTAATAAAAGTTTCTAAAGGTTTAACTTTTGTTTATGATGCAGACGATACGCTCTCCACAATCCAAAGGTATCTGAGCCCTGTGTTCACTTGTCCACACACCTCTCCCCCACCATCGGTCCTGTGAGGCCAACTAGCTGATACCACTTTCCTGTAAGCAAGTCTAGGAACACGGAGCAAACCTGCTGTTTCAGAGCCAGCGTTAACAACACACATATCCCATCTGTTCCATTAGTTCAGCAAAAAAAATGGGTTTGAGGTCCATCTGAGCAGCCGCAAAAAGAAAAACAGATTCATCTCCTTTGGAAAATATTATTAGGCCTCCATAGCGGTGTGTACACAAGGTCTGCCCGCTGCCAAGCACACAAACACAGATGACTTTTTACTGTCTCTTTGGCTTCAAGTGAGAGGTCAGCTGGGACCACTTCCTCCCCCTCCTCTCTTGTTCTCACTCTGTGTTGCACTGCAAAAAGTATCCACCTCAGTTTTATCTCCATCTGAGTAGTTCAACTTTGAACTAATTTGTTCAAATTAATTCCTTCACTGCAACAAATGCAGCCTGATCCCAAACTGCTATGTAGAAGAGTTCATTCATGGTGGCTCTGTGGATGCAGCACAGGTGGGACGCTTTGTGAGTTCTCTTTTTCCTCCACAGTATTTTGTGGACCATTGTGTTGCAGGGCGGATGATTGATTAGTCAGACCGATTAGAGCTGATCAGACGAGATAGATTGTAGATCAGTCACTGTTCACAACAGTCTATATTGAGCTGTTAAGGATGCCGTAGTTTCAGGAAGTAATCTGGCATCCTGCTCTTGCTCTGTAATGTTTGCATCCTCGGCACTGTGGTTATTAAACCAAGTTTGAAGCTACACTACTTGTCTTATTTCAAAGCACATCTTTCAACATGGTGTCAGAAGTTTTCTTCCGGATTTTTTACGAACAAAAAATGGACGATTTTTTTTTTTCAAGCAAGGACAACTACAGTCAGCAAGACGATGCGACTAAACAAAGGACACGGCGGACGGATTCTGGAGGCCGGACCCAGTCGTCTTTGATGGTAGTCTCACCACCAGACAATCAGAGATCTTCGCCTTCTGATAGTCTGGGGACACTCCTTTCTAAAGTGTGTTTAACACACCGGCGAAAACGGCCGGCAACAAAGCAACGCCTCTTGCATTTTTGAAAAGGACACGCCCTCCCGGAAATGAGCGCTCCACCTTTTCTCGTCCGCAAGGAAACAAACACACAGAGAGCTTGAAAATGGATGCCGAGAGATTTAACTCCGTTTTATCAAATGTGTGCTCAGTCCACAAGATTGTGGAAATAAAGGACTTACAGCGACTTGAGCCATTTTGTACCACTACACGTGCTTCTGGTCGGACTATGTTTACGAGCACAAGAGTTCAGAGAGCCACCGAAGGACCGCCCTGCGGATTTACTACTGGTTCTGCAACATAGGGAGTTTTTTTAAACCCTGAAATTGTATCCGCCCATCTAAACACAAAATCAGGGAGAAAGTCATCAGTCTTTAGTTAAGCAAAGCGTCTAAAGCTCCAAAAATAGAAAATCTATCCACCTTACTCCTGAGGGCACTACTGCAGAGATGATTATGGGCGTAACTTCCAGTGAGACAGCAGAAGTAGCAGTAAACTAGTTAGTCCCATAGACTGTCTGTGGTTAGTCCCAGTGGCTAGTCTTGGTGGCTAAGTCATCAGAAATCATCTTTAGAAGGATCAGGACCCGTATTCACAAAGAATCCTAAGACTAAAAGTAGCTCTTAGTGACAAACTGTTAAGAGGAGGGAGGAGGACTTTTAAGAAGCCTAAGAGTGTCTTAAACAGAGAAGATGGCAGAAGGACAGAGAGGAAGGAGAGATATTCTCCGTATATAGATGAGCTGCAATCTCTCTCGCTTTGGATTGCAGCACGTACCAGCGCTTCTCACTCATCGCTTGTGCATAAAAGGAGAGGGAATGACGCATTGATTTGTCGGGCAATGCGCTCCCGAGTCTGCCACTTCCCTTGTGCCGTGATCCCGGGACCGAATTTCCCTCTTAAAACTCCTTTGTTCTCCTCCATGAGCTGCGCCAACAGCAGGCACTGCTCTCCTGTCCAGTTCGGCTTTCTCGTTCTTTTTTCTCCATTTCGTTCGTTGTTTTGCTCATTCTGCCAAATCAAACCGCTTTTTACAAGGATGCCAGCAATCACATTAATTGCTGACAGCTGAGTCTGAGTCCACCATTAATATCAAATAGATTAAGTCGTAAAATTACCAGCATGACGAGTAAACATAACAATAAGTAAATCAATATAATAATCGGCATGTGAATGAGGTGCGTTCAAACATTTTGAAGCTGTGTAACAATTAATTTAATTTTGCTGAGTTTCATCATCAGGACATAAAATTATTTTCACGATTACACATTTCTTAATACAGTCTAAGTTCTACGATCGGTTGATTTGACTGTCCATTCATTACTAGGAGCGCTTTTGTTTTTGTTTTGTTTTTTCTTTTTTCCTTTTTGTAACAACCAATCACAGCTTTTAGAAGACTGCATCATACCTAGCAACAGGGTCAACCACACCTCCTCACTAAGATAAAAGTTTCTGTCTCCTCCTTGCTCAGAGTTGCTCTCAGAAACTTCCTGAATCACTCTTCAGCTAAGATTCCTTGCTCGGAATTTCTAGGCTAAGTTAGGAGCTCTGAGAGGCCCAGATGTTTACCTTGAGCTAGCTCGGGCCATGTTAAAGTTAACAATATAAATAACAATAACAACATAAATCACCGGTTTCGGTTCAACGCCGGAGGCTGCACATATAATTCACACAGGGTATCATGGGGGCTAGAAATAAGGTGGATATGTTGCAGCAAAAACTTTTACCGTGGTGGGCCGCCAAATAAATGAATGTGTGTGAAACACTGGTGTTGGCACAGAGCAACAGTGGAGTAGTTACTGAAAGCAGCAGAACATGCAATGGGTCACACAGAAAGTTTACTTCTGACCTGGGGCCAGATCTTGGAATACGCCCGCTTCAGGATTGGAGTTGGACTGGACGTGAAGTTGACTGATTCTTCTGGCATCGTGACATGAAACAGCAGTTTCTTGAGAATACACAGCCTTTATTGAAATGCATACAACAAAAACATGAAAAGGAAAAAGCTGTTGTCAAGTTGTTGACAAGTGGTGCATTGGGGACCGATGGGGAGTAATATCAACAACGGCAAACGCTGTAGACCAGACAGATGTTGCTATCGAGGCTGTTTTAGATCAACATATCATCTCAATATCACCTGATACCATAGTTTGTTTTACTTCGCTCCACTGCACTCTTGAAATGATGGTAAAGCAGGTATGTTGGCATGGCTACGCATCAGTGTGGACTTAAAATGATTTTAGATTGAGGCAGATACGTGGGTCTCCAGTGAGAGTCTTGTGAAAATTGAATCCCACGCACAGAAATGGGTTAGAAGATGGAAATGCA
The DNA here is from genome assembly GCA_026686955.1 of Epinephelus cyanopodus. Taxonomy (NCBI): domain Eukaryota; kingdom Metazoa; phylum Chordata; class Actinopteri; order Perciformes; family Serranidae; genus Epinephelus; species Epinephelus cyanopodus. Next base: position 9,564,475 of record CM048935.1, read on the forward strand.
GTATAACACACTGGCAATTGTGCCTTATAAGCAAGTGCATTTTAGGGATAAGACTGCTGAAAAAAGAATTCAGATCATTTTCACTTAACTGTATTTCCATTTCCAAGGCTAAAGCTGATCTGAGGAGCAGTCCAAACCATCACTTCCTTGGTGAGAGGGGTTTGTTTCAAGGTCCTAGCAAATTGAATCATTTCATTTCAAACTTTTAACTCATTGGCAAAATTTCCATTATTTTCTTCGTGTGGTTCATTTTCACTGTGGATGATTTTCAGTGCATCTATCAGGTGTTAAGATTTTCATACACTATCTCGTCTTGGGTGTTTTTAAAAGTATATTTTTGAAAAATAAGTCTGAACATTTTGCAACGACACAATGAAGGCAATAATTCTGCATGTAGCTTTTAAGCAGTGGCAGTTTTCACTGACAGAGATCAGACTCATGCTGTAACAAACGGATTAGACCACATCTGGTTTCTTTTCTTCGAAATGAATGCAGTTAAATGAAACTGGACCTTCTTAGAAAACGTTAAAGTTTATAGCCTGATTTAAGGGCTCTGATGCAATGTTGCAACCTGTCATTGACTCTTTATTACTCAGTGATTTACGACCGCTAACAATCTAAAAAAAGATACTGCAAGCTGTTTCCTATGATTTTTTGGAGTAGATTAGTGCTGTGTTATAGCAGAGCTGATATAAAAGTCTTCAGTTCTTGCATGTAAAAAGTGCCATGAGTATTTTTTGCAGTGCTCTCTCTCTCAGCCCACTGTCCCAACATTTGTTGATCTATGACATCGTTCCTTCCACGTTGCTTTTGGAAAGTAGGACGTACGAGGGGAGAGACATTCATTAAGGCAGTCTTGGCATCAAATGATGGTGTGGAACAAAAAGTGGACAAGAAGAAAGAGAAGAGAGGGAGCAGCACAGATGAACCAAGGCCAGTTGAGGGAGTGGAGGAAGGAAGGGGGGACGTGGGAATCGCGGCATATGGACGGGACAATAATTGTGAGCGTGCACGTCTCGGCACACATTCCTGTGCATGTTCTGCTCATGGAGTTGATGGAGATTGAGCCATTAAAGGCATTATCACCGTTCTGCTCAGGGGGACAATTGATGCCGACGCAAACAAAGACAAAAGCATCTCAACCTGTCTGTTTGCCATTTATCATTGTTAGGACGACAGCTGCAGCACTCCCAGTATCCCCACAAAATCCCCCAAGTGTGTGTGTGTGTGTTTCTAAGGATCCCTCTGTCTCACACTGTATATTTCACAAAGGAGGCAATTTACGATGATGGAAGGGAGATAAAGCTCAGGGAGAAGGAGGCGAACACAAGACGCTGTTGGAAGGAAGCAAATTTTATCTTGGCAGAGAGCGGGTGGCCAGAGGGTCGATGGTGTTTTTGTATTCCAGATGCTCGCTGGAAAATGGGCTGTCGTCTGGATTTCTATGTGAACATAAGAGGAGACAGTGGAGGGACCCGGGGTGTCCCACTGCACGGCTGACTCTCTCTGTATATATTTGTGTGCATGTGTATATTCCTCAACATTCAGGAATCTCCAGACATCTATGCAAACAAACTTCCATTGTGCACTTGTTTATGCACGCACACGCTCGCGTGTCTGCCGACTTGATTTCCTGTGTGTGCGTCCATGTTTGTATGTGTGTCCAGACCCCTGAGGGGCCAGTCCAGGCCACAGAGTTGAGCACTGAGCGCTGAGTCAGTGCATTACTGTCATGGCAGATGTATCCTCCGGCCTATCCCCTGGCTCTCACTGCTAGCCCATAGAGATGCATTCAGCTGCAGCCAGCGGCACTTTGCGTGATGAGCCTGGGCAATGGCCTCAATAAGCACTGATGGCATGATTTGGAGAAAGAGAGGGAAGGAGGAGGAAAGAGGGAAAGGAGAGGAAAAAGTGGAGGAAGGATTGCTGAGAGGAGAAGATATAGATGTAGGATGGAGCGATGTTGAGGAGAGTGACGGTGGAGACAGATGGGTAAAAGAAGGGTAATATTGGTGCTGTGCGTGCACTCAAATGGGCAAACTGCTGGCCATTAGAGATAAACAGTCATGTTCTCTGACTACAGCCAGCTCAGACACCTATCATTACCCTGCTGAATTTATTATGAGACACAGAGAAAAAAAAAACTGCATCCATTTCACAGTCACATTGAATCAATGACCGGAGCCTGGATGGCAGCTGAGTCCGCGGCACGTGTCGGCCGATGGCACGCTTTTAAAACCTCCACTAAAGCCTGGCGCTGCTGATAAATGGAGGGGTGCCGAGGCAGGGGGTGCCATCTCATTAGCACTTCAGATCCATATAGCTATGACTTTTAAATAATTAGCAGTAAGGCTCTATGGGGAGCCGGGCACGCTGCCATCTCAAAAGTTAATCAGCAAAAAGGTGATTTATTTAGATGGAGACCACTGATGTGTCACATGGTTTGGTTCACGCGTGCTGGTTAGCCAGATAATGTTTTACCTCACAGTTGATCAGACGCTGACCCCAGGTCAATAAAAAGAGCATCAGTCAGCCAACACATTTCTGTCCCTAATGTAACACCTCATAATAACTGTAAAGTTGGACCAATCAGCAAAACACGGCCAGTGCTTAATAGAGTGGTGCAGAGATACTTTTTTTGAAGGCCTTCCCAGAAGTTATCGTCATCCTGGTTCCCTTATTAAAAGTCTACCACAGTTTGCATTGGCTTTAGCAGTAAATAAGTTCATGTTATGTTGAGCAACATAATCTTTACAAATAAAGACAATTTTTTACGAGTTCTGCAGCAAAATTGCCAAAGTAACTTTGTCAAGCAAAACGCTGCATCCTTCCCTAATTTACCCATCAGTTCACCAATTGAATCTATATTTCTGTCGGACCCACTGATCAAAGGAGGCACCTCGGTTATTAATAATGCACTTTCATGTGTGTGCTTTGATTGTAAACGCCTCCCCAGATTATTTAAGAGCCTGGGAAAATGATTTCAGGGTTGCTATTTTTAACATGGACAACAGTGGGCTGAGCAATCACCAGCCTCAGTAGCCCAAATGTTCTGGTACAAGAGTCACAACAAACTGGCGAAAAATTTGTCATCCTGATCCACTAACTTCACTCTCTGCTATTAAAGGTTCTGATCTTGTGTTAACCACCTCCTAAACTAATACGATGTTATTTGTAACCCAACTAGCACGCAGATTGACACAATTAAACCTTTCCCTGCCATTGATGAGATATTCCAGCAATCCGTGTTTTCACTCTTAGACGATAGGGGGCGCTGTTACGAAAAAGAAGATCCGCTGGAAACTGGAAGAAAATGACGTTTACAGAAATGTACGAAAACGCCGGTGCCGACGTAAATGTTTACGTTCGCGTTGAATCCAATTTGGCACGACATGGCAATGTATTCCACTACACCTCAAAGAGAATATTATTTTCATCATTAGCGTTATTATTGTTATTTTTATTTACACAATACAAACTGAAGAAGGAAATGAGAAAAAAAACATTTAAATGTGAAATTGATTTTGAACTTTAAAATGATGATTTTTTAAGTGTTAATCAAAAAAGAAATGTAATAAGATAGAATAGAATCTTTAGTTTCATGTACATACTGTTGACATATTCATAGAACAAATTATTCTGTGGGTCTTGAAAGATTGGTGAATATGACCAAAAATGCTGGCGGTGGCTGGCAACTTAAAAATAATACTCTGGGAAAGTGTCAAGAGGGTGTGTAAACAAATTCCACCAGATCTGGCAACCCTTTGCAGACACATAAAACTCTCTCGGGCTTGTCTTGCCAGAGCTCCTGACCAAAAACCCACTGACTTTGAGAACCAGAAGTGAAAAAGTGCAAACTCGTTTCTGCGTTTTAGAACTCATTCCTGCACCGCTCCACGGCATCAACAAGAAGCACCATGGTTTTATTTTGAAGCAGCTGTACATGGGTTGCAGCACTGACTGGTGACACACCAGCAAAGTAATACTAGTGTATAAAATGCCCCTTTGCCAGACTCTTGGCCAACACTGCTGAAGCATTTGTGGGCTGACATTATAAAAAGGCCCTGATGGCCAGTTACTGCCATAGAAGACTTTACAAAGACCCTGACTTGCTTTGATTAAACTCAATTCTTTCTGTATGCGGTTTAAAAACTGTTTGAAAACCTGTTTCTCATTTTAATTTTTATTACACCATCACTCCGGATACAGTAACTTTAGTCACCTCCTGCTTGCTGCCATGTGTCCACACAGCTGCACAGTGAAGGCAGCACAGCAGCTTCAGTCCTCTGAGTGTCCAGCAGTTGAAACAAGCACTGAGCTCTTTAATTAGAGCAGCACAATACACTTTCCCCCCAAACACTACAAAAAAATTCAGTCGCAAATTATAATTTCATCTGCTTTTCCCTCGCTAATCAAAACTAAGTGGGCAGAGAAACTGGTCTCTGAAATATCTGAGGATGCTGTAAATGAAATCCAGTATCTTTATGCAACATAATAACAGAGCAGATACCAAACTAATGTTTACACCCTAAAACTGCTTTAATAGTACAGACTAGTTCATCTGTAACCAACTCACCGCTATCGGACCGGTCTGTGTGACAGCAGTGACAAATCAGCATGTCAGTATTGACATTTGTGCGACTCAGATGACAGATGACTGTGTTAAAAGTGAGAGATGGCACTACAGCCCTCTGTATTCTTTAACTACAGACTACTGAACCCTGCTGAACCCTTTAAAACCAAACCAATTAAACTAAAATGAGGCCTACATCGGGCGTCTTGTGCCTTTGTCTGTATTTTATGTGCTGTCAAATCATATGCCGACACAAATATGGTATAAGGTTTCTTCTTGCAGCACCTGAGCTGTTCACACATCTCCTGACTACACACAAAGGTAAAAGAAAGGAATCAGCATCCAGGGGTATTTCAGAACTATAGTCACGTTCCTCGACAACAAACTATCCGTATCACGAGGACAGTTTTACCTTAGTCATTGTGAGGTAATCTTAGGAAAACTGTCATTGTTAGCTATTTGCCAGAGGACCCACAATACGATACCGGGTTTGAATTAAACTCCAATGGCGCATTTCTAATTTCTTTCTCTGGTGCCTCCATCTTTGTTTTGACAAACTTCCTGCCAAATGCCGCTGACTGAGACAAAAGACGGTGGATAAACCAAGACGGTCCACTGCGAGTCAGTTTCCTGTATCAGTGTAACGTGGGGTTCGCGACCCTTTAGGAGACTGACAGCAGGTCCTGAGTCCATTGACTTCAGTGGGAGAAATGAACGTGATTACAGATTATGGCCGATTCTTTCGCCCTATAGTCACGAAGGCAGATATTGGACCCATTTATCACAAGCCACATATCTTCAGAACATTCCGACACCAAAATGTCACATTTCAGACGGACAAATCAGGAGAAATTGTACTTTGTTCAAGACCGTCTCTGTCTCAACAACACACTCTCGCGAGATCTGGCAACAGGTATCTCCTCTCTGGTGCTGAAATCAGTGCAGTTTCACCAAAGATACTGGATTAAAAAAATATTCCAGCGGATGTCTTAGTTACAACATGATTGAGCTAGCAAAGCAGTTTTGTGTTGCTATGTGTGGTATTTATTCAGTTTTGGGAAATCATGATGTCTAGAAAGCATCAGTGGCTGCAGCTGACAGGGTCAGCTAACAGCAGCAGCAAAGCTAACATCAGGACGTCATCTGTTAACATACGACATGAAACTACTCCAGTTAGCTCAATCGTGTTGTAACTAAGACATCCGCTGGAAAAAAAATAATTTCACGGACCGTTTATTTATTTAGCTTCGTCCAGTAAGGGTACACGCATGTTGACAGAAGTGAGGTTGGGGATACTCATCTTTGATTGGCGGTTCTCCATCGTCTTTGATTGGGCTACGGGGGACAACACCTACTTAGGAGACTGGAAATATACAGTATTTCATTTCATACAGTGGGAGTGTATTGTAGGTGGGCCATCTTGTAATAATCCAGTATCTTTGCTGAGACCTCTGCTGAACTCATCAGGAAAATAAACATCAGCACCATCTAGTGGACCGACAAAGCAACTGATTTAATTATTCTAGTACAAAAAGTTGTATTAAAATGTGTATTTGCAAAAATCAAGACTGTATAATAAAAGATTGATGCTGTCTGTGTATCGACAATATCGTCACAGAAAATATTGCCATGCTATGCTGAATCGATTCCCCCCCCACCCCTAGTGCTAACAGTGCGCCCTTTATGACTCTACCTGTTTAATAGGCTTGTGTTATTTGAGTTTATGCTAGCGATGTATTGTAACACTGGAGTGCAGGAGTCAAATGGCTGAAGTGTACAACACTAAGGATCCAGCAGTCGGGGGTTTACACACAACACAGAATCTTTGCATGTAAACTACTGATTAAAAAAAAATCAAAACAGTATCACAAAACAATGATACTGATATTTTCTTACACCCCCACCTCACTGAAACCAGAGGAAACACCCAACCCTACAATAACCCTGGTAAACAATCCACTTCCTTCTTGATTTTGTGAGTTTACCCCGTACACACACTTGTGCCACAAGCGTTTCCCAGACGCATTTAACATTGATCACTTCTGATGCCGCAATTTGCTCAAGAGCCCTTCTATCAACAAAGAGACTTATTTTTGAATATTACAGAAGTCTGATAATGAGTTCTTCCGCTGAGGGTCGACTCGATAGAAAGCCTCCTAATCAGGAGCTGATCGCCCGCCGACCTGCTGCATCCACCTCCATTGAGCTTGATTATGTCGGCGCTGATTTCCGGCAGCGTAGCGGCACTGCATGACTTCTCCATAATGTGAGATCACTGCTGACGCCTTTGACTGCTAATTAAGATGGAGAGGAGGAGAGGAAGGAGAGAGGAATGACTCGCAGTATGAAAAAACTTGTACATTGAGAACAATTGACCAAATAAATCTGGATTTCGGTGTGTAAATGTGGTAATTTGGTGGTTTTGTGGTTAGATTTACTTCTTCAGACTTTGTGGGACAACATTGTCTGGATGACACTCAGATCTCACAAATAATACGACATTTGGTTAAATTTACTTAAATATTTAGAGTAAAAAAAATGACATGAAGAAAACTAAGTGTAGTAATTATTCTATGTTGGTTTGCTGGAACAATATTATCAATAACGTCTCATCAACTTCATCTCAATAATCTCACGCCACTGGGAGACACTGCGCCTGCTGTCTGGAGGAAGATGGATTAATGGAGGGTTACACGGCTGCCAGTGTAAAAGTTTCATTGAAGCTGTGTGTTGTATCTTCAGCATCCTCTTCCTCTGACAGAGCATTCTCCCAACAAACAGACCCACACTCATTTTGTCCCCATTAACTCTTGCCAACGCCGCTGCTCCGAACATGATCACGCCTAGACGTTAATGTTATGACTATGATAATCATTATGTGGTCTTGGTGCTGGAAACACACACACACACAGACACACACACACACACATTGGAGCTGGAGACCTAATTCCATTTCCTTCCCTGCCGTGAAACAAATCAAAAACTAGTTACGCCAACGTCTCTGAATGCCATCTCTGCTACCTCACTGCGACATTAATATCAACTATCGATAGGAACCTTCCGGGAAACTGTCGACTGGGGCCCACTTCTTAGCTGGAGTCAATTAGTGGAGAGGACGACCTCTTCAGATCTCCGATTATTATCCTCTCACTAAAAACCCTCTGGTTGATGCTAGTCCGCCCTAATAGCATCGTAGCTGCGCTGCTAAGTAGAACTAATTCACATTTATGAAACAGTGTCAACGTGTGTGTGTGTGTGTGTGTGTGTGTGTGTGTGTGTGTCCACTTCAGTTGCTCAGTGACGATTTACATCTCACCATACACACTAACAGACTGTTTTTCACCTGTTGTTCACCTGTTCGGTTTTCAATATTACAAACCAAAGACAATGTAATTGCATTGTAATTTGCTCCTGCTGCTGCCAACTGAAAAATAATATAACATTAACAAACCCATGTTAGCGACTGGTCACGTGTCAAACACAGTGTTCTAACTTTCTTCATAGAGACATGGACCTGTAGAAGCACTGTGTTTACTGGTGTATTGACTTGAATTTTAATTTACATTAGGGATCGACCGATATGTTTTTTCCAAGCCGATGCCGATTATTATGAGACATAGATACCGATAGCTGATATTTATAACCGATATATGTCTGCTGTAAAAGTCATAGTTGACACAGAATTTTAAAAAAATAAACACTGACAAAGCACTACATTCAAATGCAGTTAAGCATATTTAAGTCAGTTTATTCTGAGAACTTTTCCGAGTTTGCCTTTATAAGCCTAGAGTGATACATGCAGGCAGTGAGAAGCACAGCAGGGGCAAAACAGCACAGCTAAGAAAAACAAAACTGTATATCAGCATATCGGTGGAAAAAATCACAGATTCCTATAACCCTAAAAATTCATAATATCGGCCCCAATAATTGGCCAGACCGATTATCTGTCGACCCCTAGTTTACATATCTCAATGCTGTTTACATTTTGGATGTCGATCGTACAAACAATTGTCTGTTTGCTCACCTTTCCAAATCCAAAATAACAAGAGCAGCAGCAAAAGACACAGATTAAACAATGACAACAAAGCTTTCGTCTGTCTGTCTGAAATCAAGGACACATTTAAATATATCCATTCATTAATTTTCTGTAACCGAGCTAAAATCCCATATACTTAACAAACCCTCCTTCATTGAAAACATTTAACTTTAATTCAAATTTTACTCTTAATCCAAGATGATCCGCCTTGAAAGCAAAGTTGTAGTCTCTGTGGATTAGTGAGATTTTGTCGGAGAGGAAACAGATTAATATCTACTCTACAGTATATTAACATATCTCTCCTCCACTGCCAAAAAATATTACACACACACACACACACACATGCACAAACAGGACCTAGACATGCATTAAATGGAGAGATGTCAGAGCGAGGCGGCTGCCTTGGACAGGCACTCTGAGCAGTACCAGTCCAAGCTCCATACTGGTTCCGTACGGGGACGTGAACCGGCAACCCTCCAGTGCCCAAGCCAAGTCCCTATGGACTGAGCTACTGCCATCAAAGTTGAACATTTTTCAAATCGCAGATCAGAACACTGCTGGTGCAAATGCTGCCCCGTCAGGTCCAGAAGAACTGCAACCTCAGTACCTACTAAACTGATACGGAGATGCTGTATTGAGGCGATGTATAGTCATGCCCAGCACGCTCCACCAGAGGGCAGTCTCTACTGAGGGAATAGGCAGCTGAGCTGAGAGAGAAAGTGACTGCGATTGGAGGGGATAATGTTACAGGACTAGTAAAAAAGAAAAGCATATTCTCTGGGTGAAAATGCCTTGTTGATGCCAGAGGTCAGAGGAGAATGGCCAGACTGGTTCAAGATGATAGAAAGGCAACAGGAAGTCAAATAACCACCAGTTACAACCAAGGTCTGCAGAAGACCATCTGTGAACCAACAACACCTTGTCCAACCTTGAAGCAGATGGGCTACAGCAGCAGCAGACCACACCAGGTGCCACTGCTGTCAGCTAACAACAGGACACTGAGGCTACAGTTCACACAGGCTCACCAACACTGGACAATAGAAGATTGGAAAAACGTTGCCTGATCTGATGAGTCTGGATTTCTGATACGACAACATGAAAGCATGGATCCACCCACCTTCTGATGGCTACTTCCAGCAGGATAACGCACCATGTCACAAAGCTCAAATCGTCTCACACTGGTTTCTTCTGTACTCCAATGGCCTCCACAGTCACCAGATCTCAGTCCAACAGAGCACCTTTGGGATGTGGTGGAACGGGAGATTCTCATCATGGATGTGCAGCCGACAAATCTGCAGCAACTGTGTGATGTCATCATGTCAATATGGACCAAAATCTCTGAGGAATGTTTCCAGCACCTTGTTGAATCTATGACACCAAGAGGGTCCAACCCGGTACTGGCAAGATGTACCTAATAAAGTGGCCAGTGAGAGTATGATTTTATTTTGCAATGACTTCCAACTACAAAAGCAGCTTCTCAGCCACATGATTTCTCCTTTTCAGCCCACTGTCACTGCTTCATTATTCTATGAGCTATAAGTATTTAAACCTATCCTTAAAAATGTCAGAGAGGTACGGAGGTATAAAAATATATAGCGCCAAGCCTGGTACCTGCGCTCAGCAAAGAGTCAACAGAAAGAATCTAGAGAAGTTATTTTAAACCATAACCAAGACCGGCCGTCGATTCTGCCTTTCAGCACCTCCTCTCTCCCTCCATAGCCTCACATCACATTCTCCCTCTTTGATCTCACACTGATCTGAGTAAGCCCTTATTTTGTTAACAGTAATTGGAGAGGCATGATGTAAGCAGAATGCAGCTGGACTCAATTTGTAATACAAGTGCAAATTTCATTTACTTAGGTACAGGGTGCACCTCCGGCTCTTGGCATCGAAAATGCCTCTTCTTATTCATTTCCAAATCAGTGAATCCAAGCTCGACAGTGTGATTTCTTTTAGAAAGGCAAAGCTAGTTCAGCAGGTCAGAGTTCACCAGTTCAACCCAGTGAGCCTTTACTGGTTAAACTTTATCACTGTGCCAAAGCTTCGACTCTCAGTCAGTTTATTCTCAGATCAATGCTCCACACACAGTTTAGTTTATATACAATTTAGCTTTAAGTGTTAAGCGGCTGCAGAAAGAGGCTTCACGTTTCCCTCTTTTTTCCTCAACTCATTAAATCCTCCCTCAGACTTCAGGCTTTGCAGTGAAGCCCAAATTGCATGCTGCAGCCTGTGAACAACATGGAAAACAAACAATTAAAAAAACATCTCCAAAAACCTGCCCCGTCGCTCTCCGCATCCTCAATCTTCTCTTCACCTTCAGCTTTCTAATAACAGTCTTAAGTTGACATTCACTTTTTCCCGGGGCAAAACACTTCTGCTGCTGCTGTCTGCTTTCTAATTGTAATAATAATTGTGGTTCCGCCTAATCTCAGCTGGGGCTGTGACCCCGGCCCGCTGTGAGCGGATTTCAGATAATGAAATAATTGCCCCAAATGCTTTTTTCCCAAGCAGCCGCTGAAACCTGAACCCTCAGACGAAGAGGCATCAACATTCATTCGGTCTCTATCAGCGGCATTTTCCACTTTAATTGAAATTTAGATTGTTGTTGACCCCCTGGGTGAGGCTTGGTGGGCCGAGCCGGGGAGAAGGAGGATGGCATGCAACTCTAATGGGGTGGGTTGGCCAGAGAATGCAATCTATCCATCATTGTATGTGTGTGTGCATGTGTGTGTGTGTTTATGTTTTCATAAGAGGAGAAAGTCCAGATCATCTATCTTCCCTCGCGCTGCAGCCACTTCTGCATATGTATGCTTGTGATGATTAGCAGTGAACTTTACAAAACACACACACACACACACACACACACACACACATAAAGGACATGTATTTCATTTGTCTCAGTAGCCGGCTGATATCACCATGCACCATTTATCATGCAGGAGGCTGTGATGCGACTAAATCTGACGATAATTTCTGACTCATTTATGATCGTCCTACATGGTCTGTTCAGGACAGTGTGTGTCTGCATCTGCTCCTCCACTCCTGCCTAACAGGACCAGAGGGATATCTGAGGAGCACCAACACTTCTCCTGCTAATAAACGACTCCTGCTATTGTACGATTCTGTTCTGGATATCCACCTCACTAAATAATGAGCAGCAATAAATATACGACATTACTCATAACTCACTTTCACTAACTCTCTTTGAGCAGACACTTTAAGATTTCAGGTCAGTTATCACAGCAGAAATGTATGCTAAAGCTTTCATAGCAGGAGCCCGCTGCATCACTGCACAGGGGTGCTGTAAGGACACCCGCAGAGGGACTGAAATAGTCATTATAGGCTGTTAAATATATCAGCTGTTGATGCTTCAGAAAACAAGCCTCAACATTCAAACAACAGAGAGTCAATCAAGGTAACTGCTAATGCCCTGCTATAACATCATGTCCTCATACAACAGTTCATGATATCTAATGAATTAGCAGCCCATGAACGGCATCATCAGGCTGAGTGCTGAATGTAAAGTTCTGTCAGTTAGATTCAGGAAAAGAAATATGGTTGGGTGCAGTCACGTCAGGCATTCAGTGTGAAGTTACATATGTTAGGTTTAAGAAAGTAAAGTAACTCGGGCTGCCCCCTGAAAGTCGACCAAATGGCAACTCGTCGTGATATGTAAACTCATCTTCACTGGTCGACTACAAACATGACGTATCAGGTAGCTACATGCCCATTAGCCCACAGCGTCATTAACAGGCGGCTCGCTCAGTGTGTGATGTTAATCAAATTAAATTAATATCATAAACATGCAGGCGACTAGTCGACGAATGGCCCTAAATGATGACTGTTGGTTGACTAGGAAAATTCTTAGTCTGGGGCAGCCCTAAAAGTTACGTGAGCTAAGTTTAGGAAAAAAAAAATGACGACATACCTTAAAATAACTAAAAGTTCACTTGGTTTCACGCGGGACATGGACTCTAATCTCTTTGGGGAAAGTCCTGCATTGGTTTGACAGATCTGCCACCCCAGCCTGCATCCTGACACACACTTTTGTTCTTACACTACTTCCCTCTTTACTGACAGCTTTCCTGATTATGTGGGTTATACAAGAATTAGAGGCTCATGATTTTGTGGGTTATGTACCTATTCTGGTTAATTACGTTTTGTAGGTACACATGAGAACAGTGCATGACAACAGCCTGACTGCAAACAATTACATTACAATGTCCTACTATTTTTAGGCAATACAGAAGGTTTCTGTTCAACTTCACTGCGCCTTTGTGTCACCGCCTCCTGCTGCAGCCACCTGCTCACCTCCACTTTCCAGGTAAGGCGCAGTTTCTCAACAAGCCTAATGTTACTTGGAGTTTACAGCAACTCATACTTCACAAAAACATTTCTACCACTTTTCCAGCACACACAGTCCAAGATGAAGCAACACATTCTCAACAAAGTGCCTCATTACTGTAAAACACTGCATCCCTGATGGGAAACTCCATGTTTACATTACGGTTTGCTCCTGTGAATTCGAGGTCAGAGGTCAGATGTGACTGAGGGGAATCAGTGAAACATGAAGCCAACAGGAGGATTCCTCAGAACTGGACCCATTATGGAACGACTCGTATAATATGGAAACTACTGCGATGGTCAGGGCTGGATCGATATTTCTAGAGATACGAGTAAATGAGATGTATTTCTCTTGCTGTCTCTCACTGAAACACACACACACACATACACACACATGGATGCATTCGGGCCATTGTACCAGAACGGTAGTTATAAAAGCTCCGATACAACAGCATGAACAGTCGCTGTGAGTCCACTTCAGGGCCGCAGTGACCACAACCTCAGGATCAGTGAGTCTGAATTATTCAGACCATGAGATGGGACTGAAGGACTGAACATGCTGTTCAGGGACAAGAGGCATGCAGACGACACACACTCTAAGACTAAAATATTACAATATAATGGCCACAAGACAAGTAGATTTAGTTGTCTATATCTTAAGTACCTGACCAATGAGACGATCTCCCGAGGCCTGTCAGGGCTGCGTTCACGGTAAGTCTTCCACCACCGTACCTCAGCAGAGTTTCACCGCAGAGCCGTCTGCAGCGCTTCAAATAAAGGACAAAGACAAAGCGTTTTTCTCAAACCGCACAAAACACACTTTGTCCGATGAGTTCTGTGCTGAGCAGCATTTAGATCCCGGTTCTTACGCTATTCATCAGACTAATTAAACTGGCTGGGGAACAAAAGCCAACTTAGCCCATCCAGTTTCCTTAATTGCTTTTGACGCAATGCACAGATCGTCAAAGATAAGATCCATAGTCAGTGTATTAGAATTAGTACAATTTTTAATTAGCCTCTTTTATTGAAGTCATTTTCATGAAGGCAATAAGAGACCGACAGACAGGGACTTTTTGTGACCACTGAGAGCACTCAAGTGAAGGAATGACCTGATTCTGATAAAAGCTATTGTTCTTCATTACGACGCTCAACGATATTGCAACAGTGTGACAGGAAATAGTGAGGCAGGAGATCATTTCACACGTCAATATATCTGTTTGAACTGTTGTTCTACTCATAAGAAGGTACTTTCAAACACATTGTGAATATTAGAAGCGAAATGAGCTTTTGCATCGTGAATAAAGACATCAACAACCACCTTGTGCAGAAGAGACATAGCACCAGAATTTGGTGCTTTGCCCCTGATTGCAAATTTGCATCACTTGCGGTTTGAATAACTTTGATACAGGTGAGTATTTTACATTTTCATGTCATTTATTCGTCACACCCCCTGTTGTGCAAAAGCCTTAAGGCAAATAAAGATGCTCCATTATCATAAGGGCTGCCCCCTGCTGGCCGACCAAACGGTAGTCGTGTGTCGTGCCATGTCGGGCAAGAAATCCAAAGTGTGGGATCATTTTGAGAAGGTGAAGGACGAACCCAAGGTGATATGTAAACTCATCTTCATTGGTCGACTACAAACATGACGTATCATCTGAAACATGGAAGTAGCTACATGCCCATTAGCCCACAGCGTCATTAACAGGCGGCTTGCTCAGTGTGTGACGTTAATCAAATTAAATTAATATCATAAATATGAGGGCGACTAGTCAACTAATGGCCCTAAATGACGACTGTTGGTAGACTAGGAAAATTCTTAGTCTGGGGCAGCCCTACAGACATCAGATGAATCCCGATGAAAATAATTGTTATTTGGAGTCCTGGTTGACTGTTAACTGTGCTGCGGTACTGAAGTGTTATCTGTTGTCAAGTTTATTGCTCTAGTTTTTGTTCTTGTGATGTCGAGACTCTGTCCCTCTTCAAAATCCTCTCACAGTGCACTGGGTCAATTAAAAATAATGAGGTCAAGCTGAAGAGTTCGGGTTGAAGTAGTTTCATTTAACAACAATCTTTTTTTTTTCAGTGTAAATTAACTCTTAGTTTACCAACTGAAGAAACTGTTGCTTTGACATTATCTCACCAATTTAAATACCATCTTACCACGTCTAGAGCTGTGTTTGAATACACTGTTTGTAATCCGCTTGCTTGACATCTCTGAAGCTTTAATTCCCGCAGAGACGAGAAATGAGGAAATGAGACGGTTGGATAATCATCTCATAAATTTGAGGGGGGTCAAAGTGTCAGTGTGCGGTGGGATTAGAGGAGAGATTAAAACAGATCCGAATCTGAGATGCCTTCAGTGATCAGACAAGAAGTGAGGTCTGCTGCGGCTTTAGTTTACAGTCCGGGGTGAATTAATATAGCCGAGTGTGTCCACTGAGAAATACATCTTACTTATTGATAAATACACGTCTTGGAGTTAAAAATGTAACCGTGCAGAGCATTTCAGATTGAGTGCAAATTTATGTTTCATATTTGGAATAAGCTTTTGCCCGAGAATTTTAATCCAAACGTTTCAGCGTGCGTTCCTGAGAGGTTTGGAAATGAGATTCTGCTGTCGTGTATAATCCACTTCTATAATGACTTCCCTGTAAAAGGGATAGATAGTCTGAGCCCACAGGGGTTTGCTAAGTAACTCTGTCAGAGAGCGACGGCTACTCACCGCTAACACAGGCGCTTACTATAAATACACAGCGTCTGCTGAGCAGCACATTTCCACAGCCCTGCTTCCTACTGTAAATAGACATCTCTCTGTGTGTCCTCACTGTACAGGTGACAGCACTGAGTCGCTGCCAGCTTACAGTAAAGCCTCAGCGAATCACTGCTTTGTGCTACTTTAAGGTTTCCCCCCACAAAGGGCCGCCGGTGGCGCGCTGCCACAGTTTTATCATGCCTGCCACTGAATCATTAATAATGAAAATTCCATTATGAAGTCCTAAATCGATTCATAAAGTCGTGCCAAGTGGAGCACAAGTTGAGAGCTTGATAGTGCAGAGGGCTTCATTTTTTTAAGCCAGTATTATACGGCTGATAACGTCGCGCTGAGTCCGTCCTAATGAGCCTCAACAAGTGGAGGTAACGAGAGACATCAGAGCGGAGATCGTCAGTTATTCCACTCATGTTCCACACATATTCCACCCACATCAAAATTTCACCAGGTGGTTTGTCACACACAGAATAGTCTTTAAGTATCAGCCTGCACATCAAAGCAGTTACACAGAGCAACATACACGCTGCACTGTGACAAGACGCTGGCGCACTGTGAGGTCACCTGTGTACACAAACAATTTACAAGCCTCAGTATAAACCAGAGTGGCAAAACATAATCTATAAACAAAACCTCATTTACAAGATGGCATAGATATTGATATTAAGACGCCCATCATCAGCTGTCAGAGATGGATGATGACGAGGTGACAGGACAATTCCAGGGTGAGGAAGAGGAGGGTCAAGGACTTCAAAATATGTTCAAATATTCATAATATATATAAAAAAATATAAAAAATAAAAATTATAAAATATAAAAACAGTATTGCCAAGGACTGCAGACACACGGCTGTTCCTGTACCTAAATGTCAGACTTGCTGTCTCAACTCAGCTCTGCCTTTTTTGCAGTGTTAATTTCACTGACGAAAACTACGACAAGAAGTTTTCGTCAACGACCTTTTTTTCCCTGACGAAGGCGAGACAATGACGAGCTAAAAATAGATCTTTATATTAACAACTAAGACGAAATCAATGTTTATTTTCGTGGACAAGACGTGACGAAAATGTTATACTGACAAAAATGGTAAACTCCAGTAAATAGTCAGCACCAGGATGTTTCACTAGCCAGCAAAACCACTCAGCGTCAGCCAATAAGAAATGCAGGTTTGTAAGTGTGCATAAATTATTTGTAGTTGTAGAATAAAATTGTCTAAATGAAATTTCTATACACCCTGTCACCTTAGTTGTAATTCTTGACACCTGAATTAGCCTGACTGGATTAGTTTAAGGATTAAAAAAATATACAGAAAAGATCATGATTAAAAATTGACCAAAATGTCATGAAATTTCATCAAATCTACACTGAAACTATGAAGGATAAAAATGACTAAAATTAGACTAAAATTAATCAGCCGTTCCGTCTCAAGACTAAAACTAAAATAGCTGTCAGAATGTTTACAGCTCAGTGTCCTCTGACATGACACAGTAAGACCTTCACAGGGTGTTTTTGTTCTAAGCAATGTTGAATCACAATATCACCCACCTCGCCTACAGTTTTTAGCCCACAGATGTTACTCTCCTTCAAGATACGCCCTCAAATCTGCAGTCAGGACAGCTCTCTTTGCTTCAGTCACAGATTTCTCCACAGCTGAACAGATTTTTACCATTCCACTCGAAACGTCCATCTTCCTTCGTGCTTTTGCAATGTGAACCATGAATATAACCCTCACCAACCTCTTCAGATACCAGGTTATATCAAGAGACAATTTAAAATATATATATTTAAGTCTGTCTTATGTGTAACATGAAGGGAACATGGTGATGACCCCTGAGAAAATGTCACTGTGACAAATACGTTCGTCTTAAATGGGACAAAGCCAGCGTCTGTTGACTTACCAATTAAGCCAATATTGCAGGGAGACAACATGATTATATATTTTTTTTCAGCTGACAAGACAGAGATTGAGTCATCAGGCCACAGCACGTTACGCAACATTTTCCGCCTTCGTCTGGTCCCTAACTGGATAATATCAAACCTGTCGCAAGAAATCTTTGACAGCAATTTAAGTTTTGAGCACAAAGCTCGTGCAATCATGTTGTAGAAACAATTTAAAAACACAATCCATTTTAACTTCTAAAGACACTGAGACATGCTCCAGAGGTCCGGCTGAAAGCTAAAGGGGCCAGAGCGTTTGCTGTCAGGGCCCCGAGTCTCTGGAACAATCTGCCCGAGGAGATCAGGTCGGCTGAGTCAGTGATCTCTTTTAAGTCCCTTCTGAAAACACTTTTATCGGAGAGCCTTTCCTGATTTTACCTGAGCTTAAAGTTCATTTACCCTGTCTTTGATTCCCTCAGTAGTTTAGTTAGTTAGTTTAGTTTCCGCTGAACAACAAGAAGCCCCACAAACAACACAACAACAGTCCACTAACCAAACATGAAGCATCATACAGAAATGGGCGTGTCAACAAAAAGCCTCAGCAGACTGTGTCAGTATCTGGTATCAATGCAACCTGCACACAGCCAGGCTGCAGGCAGATAACATGCAGCAGCCTGCAGTGAGCTGCAGCCAAGCAGCTTTAAAATAATACGTTTGCAACAGCAGCATGTTCTTACCTTGCTGAGGTGCAGCACAGGTGACTCTCAGGTGAGCAGCTGAATGAATAAAATGGAGGACAGCAGCAGCAGGACTGTCCTTCATAACCCTCCTGAGGACACAGTCTCAGTGTAAACATGCAGGCTCGCTTCTAGCCTGCTGTATGATGTCAGTGTCAAACATGAGCCACAGACAGTGACAGCAGGTTGCGGGTGGGCGGTGCAGCAGCTACGAACATGTTCAAACGCACCGCGCTGCAGCAGCGGGTGCGTTTGATATATGTCTCCACAGAGCCAGGATGTCATGTGTGAGGGCAGCAGCTCAGGCTCGTTTTATCTGGAGCCTGTTTTAAATTACTGCAGTGATATTTTTCATTCGTGTATTAATTAATTAATTATTTTATTTATGTATTTCAGTTGTTAAATGTGCCAGTGTAGCCAACAGGCTTACCAGTGGTTAAAAGTACGTTTTACTGCACTACTTTTAGTTACTCTACAGACACCAGTTACTAATACAAAACCTGTATTATTGTAGGTCTAAATAAGATTGGACCTGATCCACAGGGGGATTCAAGAGCTACCCATTAGTATGAAGTAGACTAACTAATTAAAATTGATTTATTAATTTAATAAAAAAAAATAAATAAATAAATAAAAAATATGCCAAGGAGTTCAGTGGAATAAATGAATCTACAAATAATTAAAAAAAAAAAAGTTAATAGACTACTTATCAATAAAAGAAATTTAAAAAAAAAAGATATTTACAGAAAATTTAAAATCCTTAATTCATAATCCAACAGGACGTGAACACTCTCCGGGGTGAAAGTCAGTGTTTGTTGAACCCATTCACCACGTATCAGCATTTCAATCAGGAGGGACTCGTTGTTATAGTCAAAAGAACGCTGGTGGTGGTGGTGAAGAAGAGATGGAGGAGGATGGAGAAGTGTAACCATGTGTTTGTTGGTCCATACGACCTGCTGTGTGTAAGCTGACCTGATGGAGACTCTATGGACCGTATAGCTCACAGATACAGCCTACAGGCCATTAGTAATCTGTGTGGGTGACCCAGCGACTGGAGCCACACACACAAACTCACACACACACCAGGACACCCATGAGTCATAGTGAAGCGCAGACGCAACACAGATACACTTACACACATGTCCCACACACACAGAAACATATTTCAGGCTGTTCAGGCCACTGACCATACATCCTGTAAGTAGGACAGCGTGCAGCTATACCCCTCATCGCCCTGAGTCACTTCCTTTGTGCTCAGACAGAGCAGCGTACATAATATGCACTTTGCGTTACAAGGCCACAGCCCACATTTCCTCTGCACACAGCCATTTACATCAGGCTGGCTGCCTCATGGAGCTCCCTGTTTTCCCACAGTCATTTGTCTCACACAGCCTGCTGTCATCGCACTTTAACCCCCCGCTCCCCTGCCTTCACATGTTCCTGAGAGACCTCGTCCATGTTCGAGTCGACTCATGAGAGTTTATGTTTAATATCAGAGACGTCAATGTGTTTGACTGAGGCTAATAAAGTCCCACAGATTTTATCTTAATTGCCTGAGATTTGAGTGAAATTCTGCTGAGCACAGAAAAGAAAATTGTCTCTGGAAACCAACGAGGGTCCATCACGGCTGTAGCACCAGAATAAAGTCCAGAGCAGGCCCTTTGTTTTATCTTCAAATCGAGGTTTGAGACAAAGCAAAGGGAAAGCAAATATATGGAGTGCCAGCGGGTAGCCACGCAGTCGGCCTCTCCGGACTGTTTGAAATGCGTAACACTTCCTGAGCCTGAGTTTCCACCCACTGAAAATAATCACCAAAGAGCAAAAAAAAAAAAAAAAAAGGAAAAATGTCTGGGGTGTGTTGATTTAGCAGATTTGTTGCTGAGGTCCTCAGAAATGGTAGTGCTCAACATGAAGAGATTGTATCCCATGTCTCCTGCTGATAAAACGTTATCACTGTCACAGGAAGCTGTGAAATCAGCGCAGGAAAAAATAAAGTGATATTTTTGCTCTTCTGATGTTCTCACGCTCGTGTATGTACTTCTGTAAAGGTCAGAATGCTGACTCTGAGTGCAGCCTTTAAAGGGGGACTCCGCCTCGCTCAGTCTACTCATTACGACACCGGCTAATTAGTGAAAGCAGTTGTGTGATGTGGTCTGTGGCTCTGGAGGGAGCTTTGCAAAGTCACATCTCAGCTTGGGCTCAAACATTGAAATTTATAATGGGAAGCCAGTGCTACAAACTGGAGCATAGTTTTTGAAAGACGTGTGCATTTAGCAGGGCAGGTCTGAGGAAAGACACAAATGGGTTGCATTATATGGAATGTAGGGTCCAGTGTGTGCGTCTGTGTGTGCTGAGTTGCAGATTAATGCTCCATCTAACCTGTGAGATTTCTGACCTACATTACATGTAATAGTTTCACACTGACCCAAAAATATTATCTTGTTAAACATCACTGAGGAGGTGGGGGATTTGCCGGTGTTTAACGTTCAGCGTAAAGACTTGCCACATGTTATTCCGTCCTTTGTTTCCACCAAATGTAAAGTTCATCTGTCTGATTTTCACAAATGTTGTTTCAAAGACCCAACAGGCAAAGCGTAGAATGTGGAAAATCCATTTTTTGCTGTTAATTTTTCAATTGTGGGTGAGAAGATAATGAACAAAAAGAACAGCGGGAGCTCTTGTTTCATGGCTCCGTGTTCAGTGACAGCATGTCAGCCGGGCGGGCAGAATTTTAATACAGGCCCTCCAGGTGCTAGACTGTCCCCTGTGAATGAGCCGTGAAAACGTCCAGACAGAAACTTCATAATTTGAAAGTAAAATGTGAAAAATAAAAAGCCATTTTACGTCCTTAATTCCTGAATGTAGGTATTGTTGGCAGTGAGGAGTCACACAGGTTCAGGTACAACTGTTTAAACAACACATTCTCACTCGGACCTCGTCACATATCTACGTTTGGTCACAGACTTCCCACGTCCGGATACAATGTGAAAGGTTCCCTGGCTGCGTTGGTTGTTGAAGTTCTGCTTGTTGCATTGTCTTCTTTCAAGATACACTTCTGTTTCCACAATTTACCATTTACATACATTCTTTTTCAAAATAAGCGCAATCAGTTGCTACAACAACAACTAACGCACACGCGGTTCAGTGTGCACAACAAAAACACACTTCGGAAAAAGAACAGGGTTTAAACGCTTTGTAATCTTACAGGATGCGAACACCGCGAAAGCTGGTGTTTGTTGGACCCAATCACGACTCCCGCCCGACCCATGTCGACGTTAAGAGACGGCTTTTATTTGTCAGTCTCTGATGCTGCAAATCACTGCCAAAGTGCTGGATTTCAACAATGTCACTTGTGCTTGAAGACACTCTGAGGAGTCAGAAGTTCATATATTTTGCTTTTTTTTCGCCAACCGAAATAAACATTCCAATTGATGTCACAGTTAACGTGAATTATGGCTGCACCTTGCTAGTCAAGCTAGCTAGCTAGCATGCATAGTGTCCTCAGGTTCTCAGTCAGGTCCACCCTTCACTCCTCCGAACAGCTCCACCCTCTTGTCCAAATATGATCAGTTCTTGCACTAAAAAACCAAGAGTATCAATGGTTCCTAACTGGTCCAGACCTGGGGTCCAGATTTCTCCTCAGTCATTAGTTCACTGTGTACTTGTGTTTTGTCATGTCGTCATCGCAGTTGGTCACTCTCTCTACAGCAGGAAATGGCACTTCAAACTAAAAACTCGCGACCCACTTCTGGACCACGACCAACCATTTGAGAACCACTGGTCTACAGCCCTTTTTACACAGAGATCTCGCCATAGGGACTAATTTATTGTCCCTGCTATATGGCAGCTGATCTTACTCTCTGCTGCTGTTCTTCTTCTTGAGATAGCTGCTAACTGCTACTGGCTGCTTTTTTAATCCACCCGATAAAGCCATTGCATCCATGGTCCCGTCCTGCCCTCTGTCTCTTATACACAGACATCAATTCAGCACTGTACCTCAGTTGCCGGCTTAAAAGCAAACAGACAACCCCATTCGTCCCCCCATTCTGCGATTGTACCTTTTTTGTTTTAAAATGACGAGGCAGAATAACGACGCAACATCCTCGCCTTGATTAGACACTGTACAAGGGGCTTATAATTGCACTGCTCTCGCTGTTTGAAGAAAATATATCATAAAGCAAAAAACACTGCAATGATAAAATGAGCAGACCTACATTTCTGTTATTGTATTTGTGCAGTGAAGAGGCAGCAGTCTGTCAGAGGTTTGGAAAACAACAATAATGTGTCTTTTATGTTTGCAGGTATTTGGCGGCTGATGCATAGTAATGGCCTCTCTCACCTCTCCATTTTGAAATCTCATACATCTTTCTGAGAGGTGGACATCAGTCAAAGAGAAAGCTCTCTCTCTCTCCCGCTCTGAAATCTGGCCACTAAAAAATGAAAACAGTTCATAATGTCTGGGTCAAGAAGCCGGCAGAAAATCTATCGGGAGGAGGAAGGCGAGAGGACAAAGGTGGTGATGCAGAAAGTGAGATTTAAAAGTTTCCTGGCAAATCGCTGTTGAGCCTCAGTTCTTTGAATGAGGACGGGATGGAGGAAGTTTTCAAGCCCGATTCTTCTTAATCTACAAGCAGACAGGTATCGACTGTTCCTCTGAGGACTGAAAAACACAAACAGCACGAGAAAAGAGGCTGCGGATAAACAAAGACATTTCAACAAAGACTGTTCTTCCACAATCATATTATTTATAGTTAACCACAGAGCCAGACTCCAGAGCTCATAACTGCTTCTCGTGAAAGAGACGGAGAAGGGGCCCCGCATTCTGCAGCTGACCAATCAATGGTGTGATTAATGGAGCTAATTTTACCTGGACACTGCGGATCATTACTTCCTGCTCTCCATCTCCTCCTTCCTCCTGTCTATGTGGAAGTCAGTGTGGATAATGTGTTTGCTTCACTAATGAGAGTCCCGCAGAGAGACAGAGGACGGTGGAGGGTAAAGCCACGGACGACAAGTCTTGTGGGACTGCAGCCTGGCACGCAGAGATGCTATCTGCAGCAGCCGCTGAAAGCAGCGCTACGGCTTACACAGTCGTGACCTTCTCCACAGTGTCCACCCCTGACAATGTGTTGACTTGAAATGCATACCTGTCTCATAACAATATTTCATTAGAGGATGGAGAGTTTAGGCCTCTGAAAATGTTTCACTGACTTTTCCAGCTTTACAAGAAAATTGTAGAAAAAACACAAACTAATGTGCAGGTAATTTACTTCAGGCAAATTGGTTTTGACCTTAAAATACAAATATGGATGGAAATCAGAATTATTGAATAGATACAATTTAAAAATATATATATTTTAACAATGTGTCCATGATTTCAGACAGGTGAAATCATGGACAGCGACTGGTGACTTTAAAGCTAGCTGATTTTAGCAACTGTAGCTATCTTTGCCAGACATATTTGGTTTCTTTTCAACCTGTAAACCCACAAATTAAGTACACTGTAAAAAACCTTGCATGCAAATCCTTTGTTTTTGCTCCCGTTTCTCACAGGTTTATGTTGAAGATCTTTTCTTTGCACACAAAGACTCTTTTCTCTCATATTTTAAAGCTAGCTGACTTTAGCAGCTGTAGCTTGCTAGCTAACATTTGCCCCATTTGCATCTTTGCAACCTGTAAACCCACAAATAAAGTGCACTGACCAAAACTTTTGTTTTTGTTTTTTTCCATAGGTTTACATTTAAGATCTTTTTCTTTGCACACAAAAACTTTTTTATCTCAAATTTTGGTCACAAATTTGCGATTTTAAAGCTAGTTGACTTTAGCAGCTGTGACTGGCTAACGTTTACCCCATAAATGTGGCTTCTTCTTAACCTGTAACCCCACAAATATAGTACATTAAAAAAAAAATTTGAATGCACAACTTTTGTTTTTTGCTCCCATTTTTCACAAGTTCACGTTTCACGTTAAAGATCTTTTTTCTTTGCACACAGTGACTTCATTCTCTCAAGTTTCGTCACAAATTTCTTAAATTTGTGTTAGCAATTCTTCTCATTCAATAAATCAACTAAATGACAGGTGTGGTACATCAGGATCCTGATTAAACAGCATCATTACTTCACAGGTTTGCCTTGTGTTCCTCCAGTTTTGAGGAAGTGTGTCATTGTCATACTGACTGCAGGAATGTTCACCAAAGCTTTTGTCCATGAACTGAATATTTATTTCACTACCATAAGCCATCTCCAGTGTTGTTTCTGTTATTTTGGCAGCACATCCAACCAATGCAACAACTGCAGACCACAAGTAGCCACATCACAAGTTTTCCTGACACCAGCCACCCGAACACCTGATGCAACAATCAGTTTGAATTACCAAAGAATTTCTGCACAAACTGTCAGAAGCCATGTCAGGGAGGCTCATCTGCATGCTCGTCATCCTCACCAGGGTCCTAACCTGACAGCAGCTCTTTGACATAACTGACATGAGTGGGCAACTGCTCACCTCCGATGCCGTCTGGCACTTTGGAGAAGTGTTCTCATCACAGATGAATCCCAGTTTACACTGTACCAGGCAGATGGCGTGTATGGTGCGGTGTGGGCGAGCGGTATTTACAGGATACCATGATGAGATCCTGCGAGATACTGTCATGCCAATCATCTGCCACCATGACCTCACGAATTCCTGCAATTCCGGCATGTTTGGGAGGCTCTGGGTCGGCGTGCATGACAGTGTGGTCCAATTCCCGCCAATATCCAGCAATTTCACAGCCACCGAAGAGGAGTGGGCAACAAAAACCTGAAAATGTGTTGCTGTTGTCATGTTCACTCCACTGTGAATTCAGCTGTATTGGGACAGCTTTTGTAACATATCTGAATTCACCCTGCTTGAAGTATTTGGGCTCGTGAAGCCCTTTTGGAGCCCAAAATAAAATGTGGTTAAGAGAAGGTCAGCATAAGGTCAAGGCTGGTTTTTCTGAGCACTTGCAAAGTTGACATTTTGGACATTTTCATCCAACAGCAACAATAAGTAAAGCGTCTCCTGTTGACCTTAACCTTGAGCTCAGTTTCAGGGTCGTATGTGTGATGCCCTTCTCTGGGAATTTAGGTTTCATGGCTGCAAATGCCACCTGAGACTACTGTTTGAAATACGAGTGAAAACAAGGAACTCCCTGGGGCTGCTTTTCTCAGGACGACCCCTACAAAATATGAACTTGTGACCCGTGTAGGAGAGGAGAGAAAAAATAAGCCCAGAGGGGCCTGTACAATAGATGTGTGAGGCTGACAACATGAGTCAGCTGAGCTCTGTGACTCCGTTAACTATTGAACTACTGGATTGTGCCTTCATGGAGAGCATAGTACTAAATCTTTTCCTTTGTCTAAATCAAAATTTAAAGGATCAGTCCACAAAAAAAAAAAAAAACCTTTACTGCAAGACAAGAGTGAAGTGGGCCTAATCTGGTGTGTCATCCATCCATACTGAAATATTGAACATAGCATTACTTGATGATCTCAAACAGCCATTCAACTGATGGAGCAGCTGATTGATGAAGGGAGTCAGCTGATAGATCACATGATTCCTTTCTATGCAACCAGTTGGCGAATCTCATTCAGGGCGCCCTGCTCTGTTCTGTTCCCAGAGGTCTTTGCTGCTGCTCTCCCTGCCTTAGGCTTTCCATGTAGGCACATGGAAGGGCAGAGAGGTTTGCTCTTTCCGCCGCAGGCTTTCTGCATAGGCCTAAGAAAAGGAGCGAGGCCCCAGCACAGAGCCATGCTGCCAAATATAATTCTGTAAATGTAAATAAAGTTTTCTTTGACCAAGGTGTTCCTGACTGAAGAATCATTATTGTTCCTTGATCATTCATTGTACTCATGTTGGTAACAGAGATGGTACCAAGTCACTGATTTGCAAGTCACAAGCAAGTCTCAAGTCTTGGCACTCAAATCAAAATATACTCTCAAGTCAAGACAAGCAAATTCTCTGAGTCAAGTTACAAGTCAAGACTGAAAGGTCCCAAGTCCTAAACAAGTCAAAGTACGTGCTTCATCAAGTCTAATGCTGCTGATTTCTCCATAGTCATTAGTTCAAGGTCCTCACAGTTTAATATATTCAGTTTTGTTTGGCCATGTCATTGAATTGATTTGTGACTCACTTTTTAAGTAACTAATCAAAGCCAACTAAGGATTTAAAATACTTTTTCATCGTCGGGTTTGGGGGATGGTATCGTGATTTTTCAAGCCAACAAGCTCAAGTCAAAGTACAGTCCCAAAGCATTAAGGGTTTAAGTCAAAGTCAAATCTAAAGTCATCAAATTCGTGACTAAATTTTGACTCAAACCCAAGTCATGTGACTCGAGTCCACACCTCTGCTTGGCAGTAAGCATATGCTTGCAGAAGTTTGGGGTAAAAAAGCAGTCCTTGTGGTGGTGGAGCTTTTATAGGTGAAATCAGTATCAGTATTTAATGGAGCAGATGGTCGTTGACTCTCAGCCTGAGTCTATATTACCTTAATCTACATAGTGAGATAATGCCTGCAGCTCCAATCTCATCAGGCTGATTGTAGTTTGTGCCATATTGTGCCCTCAGTACCATTAAACCAAATGTTTACCAGGAGGGATAGCAAATGGACGCTACAGGGAGCAAGTGGAAGTACAGGAAAGAACTATTTCTTTACTTCATTTAGGTCTGTTCTGTATTAAACCTCTTTCCCTTTGTGTCTCCATCCATCGGCCCCATACCACCGAAGTTAATGATGTGAACACAGCCCACATAACAGCAGCACTGGAGACAGCTGGAGAATCAGAAACCAGAAAGCTCTCAGTCAAAACATGGTGGGAAACGTAAACAAAATGTCAGCAATTAGAAAAAAAAAAAAAGAATCTAATACTGTTACAACAGAGCAGAAATACTTTCCACAAAAGCATAATGTGTCTCATTTGAGTGTCTGGAATGTACAATATGCCCTGGGTATGTTTTCATATGCATGTAGGTGTTATTCCAAGCAGATTTCAGGGAGAAGGTGCACGGAAGAAAAACCATTTGGAACCAATGATGGGAATGATAGAAATTGGAAACAGATTACGAGCCCGTCTGGTCCGAGCAGCTCGTTCAAAGCCAGCAGGCACAGAAATGGGTATTTCTTTGTAGATGCAGAGCCCGGTGTATTGCAGCAGAGAGGTGTCATTGATTTGTACATTCAATATCATTCTGCACAGCGCTGTGTTAGAAACTTCAGTGTTTCATCCTCCATCGAAATTCTCCTGTCCTTACAGAGGTGGTTTATTGCTGTAGAAATATGAAGATGGTCTATTCTGTGGTACGAGGAGAAAGGCTCTCTGCATCTGAATGGACCTGAGGGAGATTGGAAGATGGCTTTCATCTGTAACACTCCACACAGTGACAGTAGCCATTCTATTTCTCCACAAAAAAAAAGGAATAAAAAAATCATGGCGCAGCTCGGTTCATCTCTTTGAAGGAATGATAGAAGATCTCTGAATGGGTGTGGGAGGAATGACATGAAAGGCTGACGTATGATCAAGCTGTGAAAAAAAAATTGGAAAGTAAAGTTGACAAAAAAAAAAAAAAAAATTAGATCCTAGGTATGGGTCTTTCACATTCAAATAGATAAGTTTAAATGTGTAAAAAGAAAAAAAAAATAAAAATTCCACATCAAACTGTCATGTCACGACCGAGTGAGCTTGAGTGTCATTGTGCGGGGAATGGCGGCGGGTCACGACCACGCATGCATGAACACGGGCATGAACAAGACAAGGATGCTTGGCAACATCTTTTCAAATGCATTTATTGATCGACAGAGCGGAGCTTCCAAGGACACACTACAACAGAAGAGTGATGCAGAGAGACATTCAGTGTGAAAATGGTGTAAAAAAAAAAAAAAAAAAAAAAATTGACATTAGTTTGAAATGGGTGACATCAGAGCGCCTCCTCGAGCACAGTGACATGACTGGACAGGTCAATTGACCATTTGCGACGCCAATCCCCCGTCGCTGCTGTGCCTGTCAAGCTTTCTGTTCCCACACAGGATTGTTTATAAAGATCATTTTCCTTTAAGCCAGTGGTGCCTAACTGGTGGGTCGCAGTCCTAAAGTGGGCCGCAGGTCCTTTCTGAATGGACCACGAGTGACTCGCAAGCGTGTAAAGTTTGTAAAAAGCACACTTTTAAAACAGGCTTTTCATTTCTGGCAACTGTTGCTAGCATATCTGATAAGCTAGTAAGCTACCTAAGCTAATGGTAGCTCCATGGATGTAAA
The DNA here is from genome assembly GCA_026686955.1 of Epinephelus cyanopodus. NCBI lineage: Eukaryota > Metazoa > Chordata > Actinopteri > Perciformes > Serranidae > Epinephelus > Epinephelus cyanopodus. The sequence goes on from CM048935.1 coordinate 9,593,074, forward strand.
GACTATTTTAAACATTCTGAACGGGCGTTTTGTATTTCCTCATCAGCTGAAATAATGTAAACATGGACCCACGCTGTTGCCCAGCAATATAATCCAAGTGAAACGGTCTTCATGATGTGGATAGCAGACCCCAAGATGGCGACTATTCAGTGCGATGAGAATTACTCGCCTGGCACAGATGTCAAAAAAGTTCGTAAAGTTCGACGCCACTGCAGTACGCAAGTGCTCCCGAGTGCCGAATGCACGTCATGTGACGAGGAACAACCAATCACAGCTGACAGATATCTTTCCCTTTCTGTAAATATCAGTCTGTGGTGAACATGGTTGATCGTTGCAGTGCAGGGCTGCCAGAGCTGTACACCTGCAACGCAATTCAAGTGAAACGGTCTTTATGAGCTAGATACTTGACCCAAGATGGCGCCTGTTACGGGTTTTAACCTTTTTCATGCGCGCCAAGGCAACAGCTTGACCCCTGTTGACCTCCAACAAACTCCTTTCAGCTGCTTCACGGTGCCACACTGATGTCTGTCTCACGGACTACAGGCCTACACACAAACAGCGCTCTGCTCTCAGGATTTCTTGTAAATAGGCAATGACACAATGCTTGTTTAGATTGCTTAGCAACCTCAGATGCAACCTGCTGCTGCCGCACTCTTGAAAGCATCCAACCTCACATTTTCCAGGCGATGAAGGACATGACATGTGTACGACCCCTGTACAGATACAGGGGATTTTTTGTTTATTTTTTTGCTGCAATACCACAAGTGGCCACTGGGAAAAAATGGAAGCGAGGCTGGGTGGTGTTCCTCAGGGCCTGGATGGCTGCTTTTATGTTTCCGGTTGAGTTGTTTTAAAGATGTTAAAATAAAGAAATGTGTAATTAACCCTAGTATTATGAGTATTATAAGCAAAAATGAAAGATCGGACTGCTTTCATTCAAACCCTCTTTAGGTGCTTTGCTAACATACTTGGACAAGACAGAGGTTAGATTTAAGCATGTTTTACTTTTAAGAGGCTTTAAGGTTGAGGACCAAATGATGTGTAAAGGGAGCGTAATGCTATTTTGGAAAACAAGCTTAAATCCAATCCAAAAATTCAATCCAATTAAAGGCAGGACGGGGCTAACGACATTAACCTAGCATTAGCATCCTGGGCAGGCTGCCGCACAGAGGAAACACGACACAGTGGATGTGCTGGTCATAGACGGGGATTTTTTTTATAATTTACGTAGTGATGCGTTGGCCTTGCACTGCTCAGTTACCATTGTAAGCTAGCTGGATGCACAAACACGATTTGGTTACAGTTGCTGTGACTGGACAGGCGGGGGAGGGGTGAAGCAAACTGTCAGTTTTGAAAAGGAGGTCCTGAGATGTCACACACACACACAGTACACTCATTAGATGTCATTAAACACACATAATGATGCAACAAACACATGATTAAAAAGTGAAGAGGAGACTTAAACAATGGTTTCTTTATATAAAGATGTTCCTCCGGCCTCCCTGCTGCAGAAGACAGTACAAGTAAACAACCATTAATCTCTGCATGCGCTTCCTTTATGTGTTTTAACCTTTTTCATCCGGGCCAAGGCAACAGCTTGACCCCTGCTGACCTTCAACCAGCTCCCTTCAGCTGCTCCACTGTGCCACACTAATAACCAGCACGAGGATATATGGTCCTTTACCTACAAGGGGCCATTAAGCAGAGCACTGTAAGGACCCGGGTTAAATGAAAATGTATTACTTTGGTTGCCGTTGTAATCACTCAAGTTTTGAGCCAATGACAGCTGGAGCAGGAGGAGGAGGAAGAGGAGGAGGAGGAGGAGGAGGAGGAGGAGGAGGGCTGACAAAAATAGCACCGTCGAAAAACAGCCCTGGTCAGTGTAGGTCAGTTTAGCACCGATATTTTAGCCTGGCAGTTGCAAAAGAGGCTGCTGGGCCCACAGGATTTGTGCAGGCTCCAGTTGTGAGGTTGACATGCTTGCAAAAACACACACGCACAGTCCAGTGAGCGTGCACAGCACCGAGATGCAGAGGGAGATTCACTTATTGTGAGGCAGACGGAGACTGAGACAGATACACAGAGGCTGACAAAGCCAACTTATTACTTCTTTAACACCCACACTGTACTCTGCTCAGAGCACACACACACACAAATAGAAGTAAAGGGAAGAATGCTGACTTTCACATTAAACTGCTTGTTTTACTGGTAGAACAGAAATAGGCACATGGACACACTCAAAATCTGTATTTACAGGGACGGGGCGAGAGCAGACAATGAGTAAGAGCCTCAGGAAAAAGCAGCGATCTAAACATAGCTGAGCATATAATGCCTTTGTCTAAAAGCAGAGAGGCAATTTCACCACTGAACAGTCCTGTGATGAGAACCGATGAAGTGTTATCCCTAAGAGTGTAATTTCATTACACACAAACACACACACACACACAGACTCAGTGACCACACTCAGTAAACTGACTTGACCTCACTTTCTTTGTTGTAAGCAACTGTAAGTCAAATGTGTCCTGCTGAAGCTAGAATAAACACCAGCGGGCCGTGGACGGCTCACATTCAATCCGCAATAAATGCCAGCGCTGCACCGCTGGGATCGTACATCTAAGGCACAGATTTTTATCATGCCACCCAAAAATACAGCAGCACACAATGAAACTGCTGAGCTCTCAGATCAACACGTACATACAGCGCTCTCTGAATCAAATGCTACTTCTGTATTTTTCTCTCTTGCTGCTGGATGAGTTTATCTCTGGAGTTCAGAGTTCACAGAAGTTTGAGCCAATATCCTTATGCACTGTAGGTCGGCCCTCTGGCTGCACTGTTTGCACTACACTGGCTCCAGAGTTTCAAGTTGCTTAAAGTCCAACTGAATACATTGTTGTTCCTGTTTGAACTCAGAAGTAATGTAAATGTGTGGGTTTTTTAAAAAAAATGTGTTGTTAAGTTTTTATTAATAAAAGAAGGAAAAAGGCCTCTCTGTGTCTGTGTTTGATTGACAGCAGCTGGCAGGCTGAGCTCCCAAAGTCCAGACACAGAGTTAATGTAGCTGTGCTGTAGCTACAAATCATGTGCAGACTGCCATGTTGAAGAATAAGCCAAAATTTGTACTTCTCTATCGAATGCATCGACACAGACCCTACGCCGTAGCCGGACATGCACCTCCCCAGAAATGTAACTACACATCATGGCGACGCAGACAGATAAGAAACAATTAATTGTGAAGACAATAAAGCCTCCATACGTCTTGTGAGTGATTTATCCTGGCTTCATATGAGCAGAGGAAATCTCCTCTAGCTGCTAGGCTAATTTATACAATGTAAAATGCCATAGGCTTGTGCTACTAACCTTAGCATGTTTGTTTGGAAAACGTGTTTAGTGTAAGACAGTTGTTTTGTCAGTGAACCTTGTGAGCTGTAATGGAGCCGAATTTTGTAACGTTACCTTTGTTAAATGTTGCTGTTGTCCCTGGTTTTATATGAGAAGAGGAAAAGTCTGCTAGCTGCTAGGCTAATTTATACAATGTAAAATGCCATAGGCTTGTGCTAATAACGTTAGCATATTGTATTGGTTGGGAAAGTGTGTCCAGATAAAGACAAGTGTGTCTGTGAATGCTGCGAGTTATAGTGAAGCTGATTTGTGTACTTGTGTTTGGAACTGTCTCTATTAAGCCAAGTTTAATGTGTGTTTTCAACTTCTTCAGTACTTCCCATCAGTCTCAGCTGTACTGTGTGTTTAGGGCCGATCAGCAAAGGTTAGCATGCTGACATGCTAAACTAAGACGGTGAAACATAACGTCAGTATGTCAGCATTGTCACTGCGAGCATGTTAGAGCTGCTGGTTCAATTTATGGCGTCATAAATGTTCAATAAATGGAAATCGTTCTTGATTTCTTCGTCATTAGATCAACTGGTGCCTTTTCTTTCAGAGTTTCAAACAAGTACCCGACTGCTGTGTGATGCACAACCTCTGAGAGTGACAGAAACACAAGCAAACACTCAGCCAAATCAGCTGTGGGGAACACACATGTACAGAAAGCACGGACCCGCACTGAACACACACACACACACACACACACACACACACACACACACACTCTAGACAAGTTAAAAGATGAGCAGAGAGTTGGAAGGCAGCTCTTAATCATATATTGATCAATTTATTCATTCTGTCAGGACACGTTTCCTCGTTGTCCCAAAGTCTTACACAAAGAAGTCATTGTGAGATGTCCAATTTGTTTTGACCAGAAAACAGGAAAGAAAGAAAAACCAGTATGTGATCATGAAAACAGACACACATTCAAAGACTGCTCGCCGTTACAGCGACGACACTACATTTGCTAACAGTTGGATCGTTTGCTGAAGCCAATTTGATTCGCCAATTACCCCTCAGATCTCCCAAAGATTTCCCAAATGTACCACTTGCATCTTTTACAGTTTGTTCTTAGATTTAACTGTACCTGGAGGTAAAGGGAGGGGAGGAGGGCTGGGTACACTGAAAATGTACAAAAATAAATGCAAACAGTATTTTCAAGAGAAAACTTCCTCCTCAGCGTTTGAGGGGTTCCAAAGCCACGTTGAGCAGAACCGGTTGGATGTACAGTAAATGCTTGCATGCACGTTGACACAGGCACTGATCTTGACTTGGTGTCTCACTTTGTGGGTCCTCAGTCAGGAGACAAGAGCATTCTGGGAACTGTGAGCTCTCTCAAACAAGGCAGTCAACAGGATTCTTTTTAAGAAATGGTCTGTCCATTCACAAATAACCATACAGAGCGACCATTTTGGATGCACGCTTCGTTAAACTGAAGGGAATATGGGCCAAGGACAAAAAAATAACAACAGCAAATCCAATAACAAGCTCTCAGGCTCATGCGCCTGATGTCTGCTGTATGGAAATGATAAAAGCAACGGTAACAAATATCTTAACACACAAAAATAGTGGCTTTACTCCAGAACCTTTCGACATCATTTTACGATACAATACATTACTCTCAATACAGGCTGACCCTACTGTATATTCTGTCCAGAACGGCTCAGCAAGCCAGTGCTGAGAATTCTGGGTAACATAATAAAAACCATAAAATACCAATCACAAGAAGCTCCCGGGTAGCTTCTTTTACAAACAAACAAACACATAAAACAAAAAGAAAAGCGGTATACAAATTAAAAAAACAAGAAACTCCAAGAACAGCAAAACCAAGCACAAGTCGTATGATCTATAATTAAGGCGAGTTAAAATATTGCAGAATAATTTGGCCCCTGTGTCTCAAACAGACTGCCACAACAGTCAGAGCTCCCCGACTCTTAATCGCTGCACGGATCCAGAGAAGGGAAGGAAGGATGAACTGAGGTGAGAGAAATAAAATAAAAAATAAAAATAATGTGATCCTCTTTGGAGAGAAATTGATTTTATTTGGTTTAGTTTGGTCTCTTCCTCAGGAGCGTGTTAAAGGGAACAGTGAGGACCTCCTTTTTTTAAAAGAATTAAAATTAAAAAATGGAAATAAAAAAATACAGAAAAGGGGTTGAAGATTGGTAATTATAAGTTTATCTGCTTATGTTTTGAGCGCAGTATGAAGCGGGGGGGCACCAAGATCAGAAAATATAAAAGTGTTGTTTCATCAACAACCTGATATGACGGATGACGATGCAGTGCCCTGTGAGAAGAGTGTGTGTCCCCCTGAAAGTCCTCCTTCTGATTAAGAGCAGTCGGGCGAAGAAATAAAAGAGGAATGGGACAGGAAGTCAAGTTTCTGAGATACAAAGTGATGCCGACCCTCTTTGTTTTTTACTGGGACTGAATGTATCAGGCAAAGATCCCCCACAATCCGTCCCTCTGCTCCCCTGTTTGTTAAAAAGGCTGAGGGTTAGCTGAGTCAACTTTAAGTTCCTGGGGTCACCTTGAGTGTGAGGGGCCGCCGACAGGTTGTTCCTGCGGGTCTGAACGAAGGTATCAGATCACCCAACAGACGGAGGCGTGGCTGTGTGTTCTCACGTAAGTTGTCCAAAGTGCACCGTCCTCCTCTGTGAAAGTGTGAGGCTGTCATCCTGTTTGCACCTGTCTCTCCTGCCGCCCTCGCCCCACTGTCTCATCTCTTCCCCGATGTTTCACACCCATTCCTGCATGGAGCGTTTGCAGTACAGTATGTGGCGTGGCGTGCCCTTCCTCTTGAACTGCACCACAGTGTAGACCAGCACCAGCAGGCACAGCGCGAGCACGCAGGGGATGACGATGGCGATGGCTTTCACTGTGTTCGCCTCGTTGTCCAGCTCGATCACCACTTCCGAGTTGCCGTCGTCTGCCGGCGGCCGGGCGGGGTCGATGGGCGTCAGCTCGCAGCCCATGAAGTCCTTGAGGATGGAACGCGGGTAGCCTGGCTCCACTCGAAGGAACTGGTTGTTGAACTTCCAGTACTCCTTACCCTTGTAGAAGTAGGTGAAACCTGAGAGAAGGAAACACAGAAGACACAAACAACGTTGAGTTGATTTTAAACCAGAATGTAAAGTAACATTTTACTGCCATCTCTGGCATAAGGTCGATCACCGTAATGGAAATGTCGCCAGTTTCAAGTGTCTTCCTGGCAAATACAGTCACCGACCACCATATTAGCTACACCTGCTCAACTGCTCATTAATTCAAATAGCTAATGAGCCAATCACGTGGCAGCAGATCGATACATTTGGGCGTATAGACATGGTCAAGACGACCTGCTGAAATTCAAACCGAGCGTCAGAATGGGGAGGAAAGTTGATTTAAACAACAAAATAAAACTGTACACTATCCAAGTTTCTCTCTGTCGCTGGACTCAGACTAACATTAGCTTAATGTCCTCGTTCATACACGCATCATAAAACACGGTTCAGCGGCTCTCACTCGTTCTTCAGAGCCCAGCTACAGCACATCATGTTAAACATAAAAATGGCTGCTGCTCTGAACGTCCTGCCATGTTGATCTGAATGCGAATGTCTGTTCTACTCTCACTCTAGTTTAATCTACGACAGTCTGTCCTTTTTTATAAGATGATTTTGTGTTTTGCCTGTAAAACCTCTATGTCAATTAACTAGCTCCCAGAGCTGTCGAATAAATGTAGTAAATTAAACAATATTTCCCAGTGAGATGTGGAAATATAAATGAATACAAGTCTTTATTAAATCAGCTTTCTTTCATGAATAAATGTCAGTTATGATGCTGCTGGACTGTTAATAAAGGTTAGTGCCTCCCCTTTGTGTGCAGCAAGTGGGAGAGCAAACAGTTTTATAACAGCAGTGAACATTTTGTTTTTGAAAGGCTAAATTAACAAATATGGAAAGAAGCAGGATATTTATTATATTATCAGAATCAGAAATACTTAATTGATCCCCAGGGGGAAAGAACAGAGAATTTTAAGAAGAATAAGAGTATGAAATAGAACTATGTCAATGTAAAGCAATAAAATTAAAAAAAACAAAACAATATATATATATATATATATATATTATATATATATATATTTAAAAAAAAAAACAGAAATTAAAATGTACATCAAAATAAAAAAATAATAAATAGAACGTGCATTATGCTGCAGTGTTAAACACTAGTTTAAAATGAATAAATAAATAAATAAAATATATATCGTCAATGTGCTGAGGCTGTAAGTGTGAAATTTAACTACAATATATACATCAGTAGAATAAAAGTAAACATAAGAAATATGAACAGTTTTGTGCATGATAAAGTTATTTACTGAAAAATATTGTTTCAGTTGAATTACTGCACCAAATAAACTTGTGAATTATAAAGACAGGATTAGATAAGACAGAAAGAAATTGTGAAATTTAAATATGCTTACATCTATTTTTTTCCCCATCATTTTTTACTTTTGGACGTCACAACAATCAATGAAAATATCTGGACCATGCAGGTCGGAAACAATCGTATGCAGCCACAACTGGAATCTTATTCTACAAATACTGCTAATATAAGTGTAACCTTATCTTATCTGAAATTGTGCAGTGATACCAGGTTTAAACAAAATGAATAGAAATTAAAAAAAAGACCAAAAAACACCTTAGAACAAACCAAAATCACTGTCACTGGGAAACAGTGTGTCTGTATTTATGGTTGTTCAGCTCACTTTAAATTCAATGGGAGCATTTTCTTTAATTAATTAAAATATCAAACAAACGTTGCCTTCTCTATCACCAGCAAAACCAATAATGCTCAAGCTGAAATCGAAGTGACAATAACTGCCAGTGTGTTAAAACGAGCAAACCTCAAACAATCGTGTGTGCTGCTCTGCTGCTGAGCCATTGTTTCAGTTTCAGCTCTATTGTTCAGCTGAGACGTCTCTGACTGTCCCTCAGGACTAATTATATCTGGTCATAAAAGAGGAAACACACCCAACCAGGAGCCAAACCCCCGCAGCTAATATCACACAACAGCACAACAAATGTCACTGAGAGCCAAGCTGCTGGGAAGCTCCTCGAATCACAAGAGTGGCAGGTTTTTGTTTTAAGAGGGATGTGGGGGCAATTGTCCCGATGTCACAGCCATTCACAAGTCTACTCACACACTGAGTCAGTGCTCGTCTTTTGATGCCCTGCTCTGGAGACAAAAAAACACATGCTCCCCTGTGTGTTTGTGTCGAGAGCAATAAAAAAAAATGACAGAAGCAAAAACTGATTTTCTTTACACCTGTTCCTGCAAACATTTTGACAATAAATAAGCTGTAGCATCACAATGTGAAGAATAAAAAGTGTCTTAATATGACATTTTTCCTGCGTCATGATAACAACATGTCGTGAACCTGTAGTGTCTTCTTGAGTTGACACTGAACTTGGCCCTTCCTGCATGTCACTGTCCCTGCGACGCAAGTTTTTGGTTAAATATATTCTGTGTAAAACTGAGCATGACAGCCAGGCCGAATTCCTGAGCTCTCCTCTTCCTCGCTGGCCCCCTTTACACTTTGCTTCTCGGGATTTATTATTCATGCACGCTCGTCTCTGGGAGAATATGAGAGGAAAAGCTCCGAGTTTCCAGCCAGATGGTGACATGGCTATTGTAAAAGCCAAAGATTCTTATGCAACTTGTTAGGTGAAGATGTTTCTGGTGAGGAAGTGACGAGGCACAGGACGAAGCTTTAAAAGATTCATCTTTGGAAGGAGAGTTCAGAAACTAGTTGAATCTTCGTCTGAGTTTGTGAGACCAAAAGAGATTGTTTATGGGATGTCGCTGTTATTACAACCAAATTCATCTGTAACTTTTATCCAATACGTTTCTATATCTGCAGAAAACAAGAAAAAACATCAAGTGTTTCATTTCTGGCAAAGACCAAGGTCATCTGATAGCAGCAAACGCAATTAAAATCCATATCTCTGTAATAAACTTTAATATTTGGTGTTCTTTAAAGTCCAGCAGACTGTGTGTGTTTACAGCAGACATCTTACAACTAATTTATGAGCAGTAGAAGATCACAGAGATCGTTTTGGGAAAACCTCCCACTGGCTATGTTGCTGAGAGCAGACTGAGCCAGGCAGCGTGACGCTTAGCCAAATAATTAGCTTAGCATAAAGACTGGAAGCAGTTCAAGCTATTTCAATGCTCCTAAACAAGACAAGGGAGCACTTCCTGTGGACAAGTAGCTACTCTGTGTAATTCCTAAAACAACCATTTGTTGTTTTTACGATTCTGTTTTTGTCCAGATTTAACAAGTGTGATAAAAGGTGGTTATTAGTGACCTTTAGGCCAGTAGGCTTTTTTTTTTACAACTGTAAAGTGAAGCTAACTGTTCACCCTCCTCCAAGTTTATGCTAAGCTACGCTAATGGCCTCAAAGACTGATTTTATACTTAGCGTTAAGACAAAAGTGGTACCAATCAAATTATTCCTTTAATTCAATTCCATCAAAGAGGCTCTATGCCAAATAACAGAGCTAGCAGCTACTGGTGCTAACGTCATAAACAGCGCTTAACAATGGCAACACTGCTGACAGAGCTAACAGTGTTAACCAAGGCGGAACTGGACGGTGAGCGTTACAGTATCAGCAAAAACCGCCCTATGTTCGCAGAGCAAGGCAGGAACCATGAGCTAGCCAGTGAGAAACACACATGCACTAACATGCACACACTGACAGACCAGTTCACCACAACAAACCAAATAGAAGCTCAGATTACAACACACACAAAGCTAGTGTGACTCTACTCTCGGCTGAGGACGCCATGACTCTACAGGAAGTGGCCGCGCTCACGTTAATTTCCAGGGCTGGTACCTGCGGTTATTCCACAGGCTAGTTAATAACATGTCGGGCAGGAAATCCAAAGTGTGGGATCATTTTGAGAAGGTGAAGGACGAACCCAAGGTGATATGTAAACTCATCTTCATTGGTCGACTACAAACATGACGTATCATCTGAAACATGGAAGTAGCTACATGCCCATTAGCCCACAGCATCATTAACAGGCGGCTCGCTCAGTGTGTGACGTGCACTTGTAGATAAAATATAGGCCTATATTAATGAAGGTTAATAATTAAATTTATAACGTAAACATGCAGACGACTAGTCGACTAATGGCCCTAAATAATGACTCCAGGAAAATTATAATAATGCTCTTAATGCCACATGCAGAACTTTTACAAGAAACACACACAGGTCGTCCTTTTTATGCCGAGTCACAGCTTGGCCCTCAAACACAGACCAGTTACAGTCTGAGCTACATGTGGTTGTGTAGCAGGCAATGAAACACGAGCCAAACTACACACAACACCCTCCAAACTCTCATTTCAAGTTCAGCTAAGTATTGTGATTAGCTGAAGAAATGTAACCGCTCATGGGATATTTTTTTTTCTTTCCAATCTGGCAGCAGCTTCTGCCACACTTTTCTCCTACATTTAACACAAATGAAGTGAAAAAGAAGTTATTTAGAGACCGAGAGATCCAGATGAAGCAACAGATACATGGGGTTCCCGAGCACTAACACACAGTGAGGAGCATGAGAGAGGAGAGGGAGGATGAGAGGTGAGGCAGCCTGAGCTATTGTGGGTTAGAGCCAGGTCAACATCGCCCTGGGGCCCCTACACCGAAACGTGTTGCCTCACACACACTATCATCGGCAGCAGCAGCAGACTCAATTATGCCTGGTTATCTGGGTCAATGTTATGAGCGTGCCACTTGACACACTGTCTGCAAACAGCTTCCCCGCCAAATAATCGCAGGCCGACACATATACCAGCAGAATTACATGTGATGCACCCATCGTCCCCTTGGATATCAATCCACCCTTCATGCCTCGATTGATGCCCGCTCCACCTGGCCTCACCGGCAGACACGCCCGGCTACAGATCTGGCAGCAGATCCACGGGACAGATGGCCTGAGCGTTCAGCACCACCTGCCCTGCTTTTTCCAGCCCAGGCGATGCCAAGTCCAGGCCCAAACCCACCTGGCATGATGCATCCAATGGGAAAAGCTTTTCCCGTCCTCACACTATGTGACGGGCCTATGAGTGAGTCTTTGAGAATTACAGATCCCGCCTCCCCACCCTTGGCGAGGGCCAACTGGCTTAAACCGGAATGGGCGCCCAGCGGTGGTCTTGTCCTTTCTGCTTTCCACAATCCTGCTCCAACTGGGTCTTATGGCACACTGAGCAGGATGGACTGATTATGGAACATTCTGCTTGTGAAACAATTCAAAACTGACCTCTTTTCAGATTTCATTTGCTGTGCACAAACACTCTATCAGTCTGTTTCCCCTGATATTGCATGTATGGAAGCGTGCCACGCACTAAAACTCAGTATAATAACTGGGGCAAATTTCAATCAATGCTACCCTGGTTTACCTCCCGCGCTGCGTGTGCCAGTGACCAGCTGAAATCAATGCCGCCTGGCACATGAAGCGCGCTGTTATTGCCAATTCAGAGTATCGGGCAGGACAACTCGTACCATTGGCTTTGTCGACGAAGGCCCCCTGTGGCGAATCAGGCACACCTCTCCACACTGTGACGGGCTTGGGATAGCCGGGGTCCATGGTTCTCATTTCCTCATTGTAACGCCAGTACCTAAACAGGAACAAACGATGAGCCAGAGGAAGACAAAACAAGAACTGTACGTCAGCAATGAAAAAGGTTGAACTGAGTAAAAAATGTAACCCTCTGATCTTGTATCTCGCAAGTCCCTGAACTTTATGGAGGAGCAATACTAAACTGTCAGTCAAATACAACAACCTTTGAGTCACCAAAGGTCTACTCTGCCCTCATCAAAACACCGCTTGATTACAGCTTCAAATTTCTGAGTTCTTAATGTTTTTCGAGGGTTTCTTTCTGTGTTCTGTCCATTCGCACCCACCTGTCCCCTTTAAAGAAGTAGGTCTTGGCCACGTCCTCCCACCACACAGCGGTCTCGATGCTCTGGGCCGGCATGCCGTGGCCGAACTGGGCAATGTCCTTGGGGTATCCAGGCTGCAGCACCGTGTCCTTAAACACCCAGAACTGCTTCCCTACACATCCAGAAAAAGAGAGGGAAAAATAAATTAGAAGTAGAAGGACAAGTAACAGCTGGGATTACCCTCCAGGAGCACTGCACGAGAAGGGCAGATTTACAAGGACAGATACAAGCCTTGTAACAAATAGCGGGCAATAACCTGTTGCCTTGTATTACTGCATTTGATGTTGATGTTTCCCTAATTTAAAATAGGACACAGACATGGTGACAAGTTCTCCTTGCCCTTGCTTAGAGGTACTCTGGGAACTTTTCAGCGCTGGCAAACTGAGCCGGTTACTGCTCAGCTGAGATAAAAAGAAACAGCTAAGACCCTTGTGGGAAAATTGGCGACCAAAAAGTCACATTAAAACATTTTTTTTTAAGTTTACAAGCCCCAAGGAGCCAAACAAACACCTGAACTTTAGGATGGTTTCCGGAGGACTATAATAATTATGTTGAAAAATAATGAAACATGAAATATGTCCTGTTTTAGGGGACATTTTGTGAGTTTGACCCTCTTCTTCTTCTCTTTAAACCATCATTCCTGTTGAGTAATTAGGTTAAACAGCATGTATCTGACACAGTGTGACCCCAGGAAGTGCTTTCCTTCGTCACTAGTGGAGGTGTAGGGTGTGCCAGGAGGAAGTGGGTGGGTGGGAGGTGAGTGGAAGAGTAGTGTGTTGCAAGAGAGAGGAAAAAAGAAAGTGGTAGAAACGACAAAGCTAGGGAGGGGAAAAACGGAGTATATCAAAAATTATCTTTCTTTGCAGACTCATGTCACATATATTTTATTTTTTATTTATTATATCACTCTGCTTTCAGACAATTTCATTTGATTAAGTACTGGAATGAGGCCTCAGGCTGTCAACACTCAATATTCCATGCAAGGGAAACAATATTCATCACTAAGACTATGAATATATAATATCTGTAAAATACTTTTCTACAGTATTTCAATAACTTCAGGACTGACAAAAAAATAAATGCGTCTCTCTTTCGGATCAAAACCCCTGAGGTAGAGAAGTTATGTTCTCTGCTTAGTTTCCATCTTGACTTCAACAAAAAGATGGTGTTCAGCCCCGTTTCCAAATACTTTTGGTATGATACTTTTGGAAACAAAAGTAACCCTTCAGACATGGTACCTGGACCCTAAGTCTGTTTAGCATTTCCACCACAAACAGTGCTCCTAAATGTGGGTTGCTGTCACTCACTGCTCCATCCAGCACTCACTGTATTTCCTCATTACTGTTGACACAGATAGAAATCTGCACCTGGTTTATCGTCCACAGAACGAGGCTGCACGCCAACATTATCAGAACAAAATAAAACAGGCTGCATTGAGAGTCTCTTGATGGGATATTGAACATAGCGAGTTTGTGCATTTAGTCCTTCTAAGGCAAGATTAGGGGTTTAGTGCTGCCGTAGCCCACAGGAACAATACTCTGCAATGCTGAAGAGTGAGGACTGGGATATATGCCGCTCTGGTTGATGGAAACACTTGACGAACCACTAATTACTTAAAGTGTATGTCATATAAAAAACTAATGGAATGGTCAAAGTTGTCAGAGTAAATTAAAGGTGTGCTAATGGATTCACGTCCCAAGAGCCAGTCTGCAACCCCGGGGATCAGCCCGCCCCTCAAGTGAAGGTGTTCAAGTATCTCGGGGTCTTATTCATGAGTGAGGGCAGAATGGAGCGTGAGATGGAGCGGCGGTTTGGTGCAGCTTCTGCAGTGTTGCAGGCGCTGCGACGGTCCATCATGGTGGACCGGTGGAGCTCAGACATCCAGAGGGACCTTGGCGTACCCCAACAGAGGGGGGACCAAAAATGGGGACAGTACAGAACGGTTCCATTAACAGTGGAAACAGAAAAAAGCGCACCGAACTGAACTGAAGTGAACTGTACCATACTGCTTGGTGGAAACGGGGCTTTAATGTCTGAAAGTAGCAGAGGATAAATAATCATCTTCTACCTTGTGAACCAACTTTTTTAATGAGTCAGGTTTTCTGCTTGAATGGTAGACAAACCTGACAGACTATGAGGGACTTTTGTGAGGTCAGCTTTAAGATCACCTGCACGCTTTTCTTTAACAAATACAGGAAATGGGTGTGAAATGGAGTGGACATGATCCAGCACTCATTTTCTTGCTTCATAAAGGCTACGCATCTGACATTTAGCCCTCGAGAAGTGTTTACACTAGATGGCTGAGGTGAAGGAGGGAGATTTATGGATGGAAAGGAGGAACAGTAGGAGAAAGTGTCGGCTGAATGTGGGAAGGAGAGACCTGTAGTGGCCTCTTTTTGGAAAGGAAATTCCTGTCATTTCACCTCTTTCTCTTACAGTGCTCCACTCATTCTGGGTCACACTTCCTCTGGCCCTGACACACACATACACACACGCACACACACACAAACACGCTGAGATTAATAGAGTCCCCCATCCCCGAAAAGAATGAGTTCAACTTGATTCACAAAAGAAAACAAAAAAAAAACAACATAAAAAGTCCATCCCTTCTCCCTCTATCCTACATTTAATGGGATTCTCCTTTCTTTTTTAAAAATTGGAGTCGACTCGTAATCGCCCTCCACATAAAAGTCTGGCTTCATCTTCAGAGCTGTGAGGGCTGCTTTGATGTAGCGGCAGCTCCGGCATCTGCTTCAGTGTAACGACTAATCCCCTGCTTGCCCTCAACACTGTATGAAGAGTGTTATATAGGATGAAGATTTGTTCCAAAAAGAGACTCCTCCTCCTTACACAGGCCACACACAAACACACGCTGTTCAGCCAAATGAATCACACATGTGCATGTGTTTACTGAAATTATTATGCAGAAATATACGCACGGACACCAGAGTTCCCAATGTGCTGATTCCTGTAAACAGATTTGACATGAATGGATGATATGGCTGCAGAATATGTAAGCAAGATTTTGGTATTAGAAGACTTTAATTTGTTTGTAGTCAGAGTAGTATTGACCACCAATCACATCTGAGCAGGCTTTGGATGAATGCAGGTAAACAGTGCGTGTGGACAGCAAAAGAGGCAAAAATCATTGGCCGAAACACAATCTCAGAACACATCAATTAAGATTTTAAATAACATCGCTTGATGTTCAGGGGATGAGTTGCTTATGGTGCTCTGTTCTGGTGTTATGTGCAATACATGAGTGGCTGATGTGCAATGCTCTTCTGGACTGTTATTGTGAGGCAACAATACTTTTGCAGCTCCTGGGTCCAAGACAAATTTCCACACTGGGATAATAAAGTACATCGTGTCATATCGTATCTGTCATTGTATGTTGATGGTTTAGCTTTCTACCAACTTAATCAGCTGACTACTTGTGAAACAATCTGCTCATAGACGTCATCTCTTGACGTTTTTTGCAGCTCAAGTTGCTTGCTGGGCTGTTAACAATAACTGGTGCATGGTAAAGCATGTCTTGGCCCAGAAGTCGCTTATCTGTTATCCACTGACTACATCAGAAGCCCCCGAAATATTGGCCATTGCCCCTGGAGGCAAACTGTTGTCAGACCGATGCTTAATTTTTCCACCATTTTGTGTGCGTGACCTAAATCGTTGTTCTTAATTTGTGAATAGTTTCCCTCAAAGGGGGAAAATATCCTGCTTGACACTAAACAGATGGACTAAAAACCACCAAATGCAAGGAATGTGTAAAAAGTGTGCAATATACATGTTTGCCTGTCAAACTTTGAACTTCTCCACACATCTCTGTACGATCTAATTAGGACATAAAAGCCTTATAAATAGTTTCGAGAGTGTTTTTTAATTCAAGCTTTTACAAAACCACAAACTTGAGAGCAAAAGTGTAAGGAATCTATTAAAATTTTGTTTTCCATTCTGCCATGGAAGCTGTAAATCTTAGCATTCCCAGCTAACTAGCATACTAGTGACACTGGCAACCTAGTTTTCTTTCCAAAAGCTAAATGGACATTATATGTAAATGTACTGTTTAAATGTTTTGGTCATTAAAAGAAACGAGTACAACCTCATTTATCTTTGTTGTGTTCATGGTATGTTTGTCTTTTCAGCTTACTTTGGGTGTATTTTGAGTTGCTTGGTGTGATATGCTAACTTATCCTGTAAGTGTAACTCAGCACTAATGTTCATACCTGGTTCTCACCAACAATTTTACCATCTTAATTTAGACTCTTTTTGCAGGAGTCTCTAATAATGTCAGCTGCAGCGTCTGTTTTCAACCAACTCAAGGAGTTTTAGTGTCATTAGCTGACAATTGTTTCAGTAGCTACACCTGAAAATTTTAGCCACCTTCAGTCGATTTCAGCTGATTATCACAGTCCTCAGATCAAAATGTGCAGCCTGCTTTTGTTTGTTAGGGTTAGGAAATTACTTCTTATTCATAAAGTTTTTCAAGTGGTAAGTCTGCCACTATTATTATTTGTAAACTGAATATGAATCATGTCTGAAATGAAAAGCTTGATCGATGACTGTCACTGCTCCCTGGAGGACACGCTATGCAACAGTGACAATGTTTTCAAACTCACCTCAAACATTATTCGTCCTGAAGGCTGCGCGTCTATCTCATAATGCACTTGCCAATACTAATATATGCAATAAGCTATTATCAGCAGACATATAGGCCCGGCCGATTTATTGGTCTAGCTTTAATCCACATAACAAACTCTCAGACATGTCTGCATGAGGTAAATGAAGCAAGCAGCTCTGTCTGTCCTCTGACACAAAAAGCACCAATCAAGCTCTGATTGGATCCTGCCTCCTGGGAGGAAAATGCATATTGACATATAGGTCTTGATGCATTTGCATAACCGCGCCACTGCCAACATTTTATTTGATTAATTCAATTTAGATTCATAATGCAGCCTCTTACCTCCTGATTTAGGCCAATCAAATAGTTTTACTTCTACACGCACAGCTTTTTAGCGTAATGCTTTAAAATCTGTCTGCATGCTGTCGTCAACATCGAGACATTCGGTGTGATTAGTGAAGCTGACAACAAGCTTGATTCCACTGTTTTCACACCATGAGCTGAGCACACATTCTTGACTCGCAGATCCTGTGTCTTAGAAGAACAGCAACGGGCAAACACGGACTCAGAATTGGCACAAAGCTGCACTGTAGGAATGAAGAACACATGTTGGATCTATTTCTAATGTATACCAGTGGTGTCTGCTTACTGACCTGCTCTGTGTTGCCTTAACAGCACTGAGCTAATCAGTGTCTCAACCATGACCTCAGTGCAAACTAGACTCTAAAGCTTCCATCTGTGCATTTATTTTCATCAGGAGCATTCATCAGACAAGGCGCTGTGAGCGGATATTCAGAACGGCTGGTTAGAAGAAGGCCTAGAGTGCTGCATTTTGTTTTCTGACCGACTTTCTTCCTAATGTTTTATTCCAAATGGGGACAGACAGAATAAGGCCTTCTGGGAAATCAGCTGTGCGTGTTCAAATGAAAAATAGCATTCTGTTAGTATAAATTCTCTAAATCTGTGTGCAATCCTGTTGCTACCCAGCCTGGAAAGAGAGCGGGGCGGAGGATGAAGCGCCGAAATCAGACTTGCAGAGCTTGTGGCGCACACAGGACCAGCAGTCTGCATTTCCAGGAATTGTTTGGTGTTGAAAATAGAAACGGCTGGAGTGAAGATTTGTAGTTTTTATCTCAGCAGACTTTCATTGCTTACCTGCGTCTCCTTTCATCACCACCCTCTCCATCTCTGTCTGTCTCCCTGGAGTGTATGCAAACAGGAGTCTGCAGGACGGCTATGCTTGTTTGCTGTTTCTTTTAAGAGGCTTTAGACGTAATTAACTTTGAATCTCTGTGTTTGGGGCTTGAATATGTGGACAAATCTCTTCAGAGAGGTAAAAATAAATCAGACTTACTGTACAGTAACAGACAGTGAGTGCTGAAGTTCTTCGACACATGCCATGACATTGATTTAGATTTTTAGCTACAGTGAAGATTAAAACTTAAACATACCACTACAAGCAGCACTTCTTAAAACTCAAAACTGGTGGATTATGGCGGATTTTCCAACCAAGTGAGCAAAACATTACTTTAATCTTCCAGAGATTTACATTAAACTCACACACAGATAAGATCAAGGCACTTCCTTGAGTGGGCATGATAACGTACAGCCTCTGTTTATGCTGAATGTTAAAAAGACATGTGCATACGGTTTATACACAGCACATATCTAGGAAATTCCTGCAGATGAATAATACAGACACAGTATTTGGACCAGGCTCCCGAACTGCTGGATAAAGATGAATCAAAGCTTTTCAATGTGCCTCTGATAGAAAAGAGCTTCACACAGTGGCGCCGTGACAACAGTGATGACGGTGAAGCACGGGAGCTTACCTTTGAAGAAGACAAACTTGCCCTCGCTGTTCTCGTAGACGGCGTCTATTTTGGGCGGCAGGCCCCTCCAGAAGACACTGATGAGCATGGGGTACCCTGGCATCACTGAGTTATCTCTCACTCGCCAAAACCAGTGGTCCTGAAAGAGAACAAAGGACGCCGTTAGGAAACAGAGAGCAGCATGATCAAGGTCACTTAAAAGTTTCTTGACACCAAACAACAAACTGCCCTGAACCGGGGAAAAAATGATAATGAATTCTGCATATTGTAACGCAGTTGGCGGTAAATTAGAACATCTGATAGCGGTGAGCTGAGGCCAGCTTCCTCGCTTTCCCGCCCCTACAACAAAGCCTGCTGGCGATGATCAACTCAAGCTGCCGCTGCGATAGCCCTGATGGCTTTAAGATCCACATATACTTTCTCAGGTTGCCTGGAAAGCCCAGGAGACCGTCGCTATGCACGCAGAACTTGAAGAACATACTGGGAAACCCATCAAGTAACGGGGGCAAAGTGATAGCCAGGAGCTTTATGAGAAGCCAACAGTGTCTGATTTCCTTCGGGGTGGGAGCGGGGCGGAGGGGAGAGAACGTGAGCGCGGCCAAGTGGAAGGTGTGTCTTTTTGATGTTGGATGAAACTTGATGACAGAGGGAGCCGGGGGGAGACCCAGCTGTGAAAGCCATTAGGACTCCGCGAGATGTCCCACCCTTTGGCGATGAACGGCCAATTGCGTCTCCCGAACGGGCCGAGCGCTCAGGCCCAAAAAGCCTGACCTCATAGCGAGGGACGCGGAGACAACACATCATCACACCCTGCTTCATTCACAGTGAAAGCTAAATAAACAGCCCATTTATCAAACACTCTCCGCGCTGCTCTCTTTCTCTCTCTCTGTCTAATCCAATTGTTTCTCTGGGACTCTCCTCTCTCCCTGGACTCTTCCACCTCTTTCTTTTCATTTCCCCTTGTCTCTCATTCCAATTCCTCATCTCTTCCTCTCCCTCTCTCGCTCTATACCTACTGCCTCCATAGATTTCAATTGTTCAGCGTTTTCTTCTGTACATGGCCAGGCCCGGTAATTGAAAACAGATCAAACTGTGAAATTCGACCCATTTGAATCCTTTTGACTTCATAAAAGAGAAAATGTTCTTTCTCCCGCCCTGCCGTCCAACTCCCACTCTGAAAATAAAGCTCGGGCGAGCAGACTTCACTTGTAGAAAATTTCAGCAGACACTTTGCAATTACAGGAATGTCTCGAATAATCACAAGCTTGGTTGTAGCAGAAGTAAGAAATGTTTTATCTTTTAATGTTCGTGTTTTGTATTCTGAGAGAAAGAGCGGTGTAGGGTTTGTCACGCATATGGTCTCATGACAATGCATGCAAAGCAATAAGGTTGAATTACCATAAACTTTACATACATTTTGAACTGCTTGACTACATTAACAAACTCTACCTACTGATGAGTTTCTGTCAGTCTCCAGGAAAGTTTGTAAAGCATAACACAAATTGTAGAAACTACCCTGCGAGATCTGTGAGCTCAAAGTTAACATCACTGTGCTGCATGAGGTCTGTGGCCGACTGAGTTCCCTTTTAGCTTCAGATAAATGATGGGAATTGCTCTGCCTTTAATTAATACTTCAGTGAGCAGGTATTTGGACATAGATCAAGCGATGAGAACATCACTTCGTGGGTGCTCTGCTAGAGGAATACTGTGAAACATAACTGGGAAAAACTATTATGCAAACATGAAGGCTATGAAAGGATGAGTGATCGGGCCCGAGGGGTCTCCTGCGTCAGAGCCTCTGTTTGAAGTGACTGTTGACATCTCTTGTTGGAAAGTCAACTGAATGACTGAAAGAGACTCAGAATGACTACAAAGAGGTGAAACACAACTACAAAGAGACGAAAATGATGGAAAAGAGACAATAACAGTCGACAAAGCCGGACTAAACAACTGCAACAGACTTGTTTTGTGTCTCTTTCAGTATTAGTGTCTTGCTCCTATGTAGGTAGGGGGAGTTGGGGCCTTTTACGAGTTTGTGGAGCTCATTGTTTCATAATTCATCCACGATACAGACTTTCTGACAGGTTTTTTTGAATATTTTATTTCAAGTTTTTCAATTTGGCATGAACATCAGATTACAGTGAGGCCAAAGTCCTGCCAAATTTTTAAAAAGGTATCATATGTGTTTTTCAGGACATAGTTGATCGTCTCTGGAGGCAAATCATTATTTCTGAATGCAACTCACTTCCTGGAAACAGCAAGAGCTATACCAATAAATTTCCTGGAGCTTTGATTTAGTTTCAAATTTGTGACATTTTTTAGGAGAAGTGGTGTGTCCATAATTTTAGTGAGTGTGTCACACGAATCATACCAAAATGTTTTAACTTTTATCAAACACTTTTATCAAGTGACTCAAATATCACATATTACACAGATGCTCAGAAAGGAATATATACTATATTGTTTTTGTCTTCATTTGAAATCCTTACATTATCTCAGCAAAACTAATTTACGTGAAATAAACAACAATCTATTTGTTTTTTATATTAATATGCATTAAAGGGTTAGTTCCGATCTTTTGAAGTGAGGTTGTATGAGGCACTTAATCATAGTTGGTGTATTACACACAGTAAATGGAGCCTTGGAGAAGCACACAAGAGTAATGACACAAAAGCTAAGCAATGCACCTTTGGAGGCAGGGGGCAGCAGCAAAATATATTTTAGCCACCATCAGTTATTTTCACTGCTTCCCCTTAATGTCAGACAGCGATCTGACTGGGAACTGAAGCTGTTATATCGCTCTCTTCAAAGTCAAACTGCATTGAGGGAAACAGTAATTCAACATCGCTGACTACAGGAGCTGCTGGTCTACCACTGCCTCAATCAGGAAATTTGGTTGTGTTATTGTGTGTCGTTCACCAAAGTTACACAATAACACAAACTACCTGATGTTCAGTGAGCCAAACTTGCTGTCTTTTTCAATTGAGTCTTGTCGTTTGGATGAGGACATAAAAGTGGAACTGAAGCCATTAACAGCTTCCCTGTTGGAAAGGACTGTCTGCTGCTAGGTAAAGCTGTGAAAAGTCTTAATATAGCATACACTTAAA
Source organism: Epinephelus cyanopodus (assembly GCA_026686955.1). Lineage (NCBI taxonomy): Eukaryota > Metazoa > Chordata > Actinopteri > Perciformes > Serranidae > Epinephelus > Epinephelus cyanopodus. Next base: position 9,615,000 of record CM048935.1, read on the forward strand.
GTGTTACTGATTTTGTTTGGGTGCGACTTTGTTTAGGTGTCTAAAAAACATTTGCTGCTGCCCCTGTCAACAGCAATACATCACTCAGCTTCCCTGGCAGTGCTCCTGCCTGCCGCTCCAAACTGGGGGCGTGCCGACTGACATCTACTGTAGGTAAAGCACTGACTTTGGATGAGTGTCTCACACAACCCCACTTGAAAAGACGATCCCTTTCATAGGGATAAAATCTTAATGAAGTAAACAACAACAATAACAAAAGGCAGAAAAAAAGAAACAAAACAAACTCTATTAAAAACCTCATCACAACACACATTCCAGGTCAACCGCGGGTGAGCATCTGCCGCTGCCTCGTGTGTGTTTGTGTGTGTGTGAGGAGGTGAGAATATGACAGACAGTGGTGTTAGGATGACAGTGTTGCTGATCTCTCACTCGGTTAATGTGACGCACACACTTTCTTGGCTTGACTGAGAGCAGAGTGCAGGTGTAAATAATTCAGGGGGGCTGAGGATTAGGGTTGAAGCTGAGAACACAGTATCTATCAGCAGAAGAGAACTTGTTGTTGTTGTGTGTGTTTTCTCATCTCAAAGCATAGACTGGAACAAAACTTCTCCAAACCACATTAACATAACTGCAGAACATAACTTGTAAATAATGAAGTATGACCTTGAAATGCAGTCGTGACAGTAAGAAGCGCCAGCTCAACTTTTCAACCTGCAGCTGTGTTTCTCCATAACTATTCATTCTTATATGGCAGCTCCAAAGATTATACATGTGGAAAAATATTCTAATTCAATAAATGTCAATGAAGCAGAGAGCAATATGCAGGCAGTTAAATCTTTATGCTAAGCTAAATGTTGTCTGCTTTATATCTCGTGCACTTTACAAAATTCTTTCTCTTTGTGTTTCTCTTTGTGTGTGGGGTGTTTACGAATCTTATACCATCTGCTGAACTGCTTGTTAATGCAAATAGCTAACCAGCCAATCACATGGCATTTCACTATTTCTTAGCTTGTTTTAAGTCTTAAACAGGTAAAAAAAAATCAAATTGGTGGCATTAAAGTCTTTCCCATCTTCTAAGAGGAAAGTGCTCCGTCTCTTTCCTCCCAGTTACAGAAAGGAGAGAGATACTGAGAGGAGCGGACAGCTCACTGCCCACTTGGCCACTGTGTTCTCATTAATGGATGTCGGAATCAAAGCTTGTCTCCAACATCAGCGGCCAAGTGGCCAATCCCGCACCGTGAGGCACCCTCCGGCATCCCAGAATCCCCTGCTCTAAATCCGTCGACATCAAGGAAGGAAGGTCTCTCAGTGACTGGGAAGACCCTTGTGATTACACTTAAGACTAGTGGAGAGGAGGAGACGGAGGAAGAGTGTGGCAGTTTCCTTTATTATAGGCTGTCTCAGGATGAGAGCTAGACTGATGAGGGAAGTGTTTTTTTCTCCATTATACCTGACTGTAGCGCAGGAGGCTCTGATTGCATCCATGCAATGGTCCCAACTTTCTGAGCAAGCAATCCATGCATCATAATCAGGCAGTGAGCAGAAGTAAAGTCAATAAAGTGACTTTAAAACCATTCCTAAATCATTGTTTTTGAAAATATGTATTCTTTTAGGCTTTCACATAAATGTGGTTGTGAACTGTGGGCCTTTAAATGGCTGTAAAGTATATGGAAGTCAATGGAAAAACCCCAACTTCTCTTAACAAAACAAAAAAAAGATGTCCTGTAATGTACGTCCTGTTGATTTTTTAAAATGATCGTCCACTTAGAAAATGTAAAAGCTTAAACTGTTCTGAGGGAATATTTGGCCTAAAACCCTAAAGCCCAGTTTGGATTTTCTGGCTCTCCAAACTGACAAGATGGCAGCGAGCCATGAACTCAAATCCAGACTTCTAAACGTCTGCTGGAAGATGTCTGAGACTTTATATCCATATTTTACTACTCTCCAAGCCTGATGGGAAATGAACGGACTCTTGGTAACTTGCTGTCTGGTCGCTGTCTGACAGTACAAGTGATGAGGTCACAGTCTAGTACACTTTTGGTACGGTGGGAGAAAATGCCAGAGAAAAGCGCCGTCCCTGTACACATGCATATACATGAATGAGCGACTCTGTACCATATGGCTTGAGAGTTCACATAAAGTTGAACCCGAAGTCCCTGCAGTCATAAAAGTAGTAGCTGTGTAATTGCAGTGAGGCATTTACTGGTGACACTGGATCCACGCGGCCACACAGATGACTGCGTGAACCTTAAACGACCCCCTGTCGCCCCGCTGGAGAGACAAATGATCGACCGTAAAACTACCACCTTAACAAGCATGACTCCTAACCTGCCTTTGTAGATTAACGTCCCTCGGATAAATCAGGCACCTCTCTGGGCTGTTGGCAACGATACTTCATACATCTACAGTTCATCTGTAACAAAGATCCTTCAGTTGTGAACGCATGTCTGATCTCGTCATTCTTTTTCTTCATATAATCAAAGTAGCCTGAAAGTTCCATTTTAATCCAAAATTTGGAAGCTTTATTGGTGACTACAACCATATCACTCAGGTTAAAGGATCTCTCCACTGACTTTAGACGAGCTTGCTTCACACGTCATGAGGGGCGAGGGCTGGGCGATATGTCCTAAAGTTCCTAGAGTTCCCTCAAAAGCATCTCATTGATGCTAGGACTTTAAGACAGAATTGAACATGACAACATTTCTGCCCAAATACCCTGTCTGATGGAACAACAATGTAGGAATGACTATTGTCCCCCCCAGAAAACAACAGAATACGAAAGACGATATAGACTCATATCTCGGTAATGATAAAATATCTTCATATTGCCCAGTCCTATAAGGAGCGTTACCCCAGCTGTAAAAGAAACAGCTGTGTGAAGTCCTCCGTTGCTCTTACATTAACGGCTTGAAATAATACCCTTGATGATGTCGTCAGGGTCATATCTGCATGGGCTTTAAACTTGCAGTTGTGGTAAAAGGTTTTCATATACTCGTAAAGAACATGTATTCCATTTATAAACCTTAGAAATTGGAGGTGTGGGGTTTGAGAGAAGTTGGCATTTAGAAAGCTGGCAGGTATATTTAAGCATGGACTGCATCATGGAAGCGCAGGACCAAGTGTTTTCTAAGCTTGGCTGATACCAAGGACAAAAAGTCATGATATAAATCTGTCTTTCATGTATCGGCAACTTCAGAGAAGTACAACACTGAATTTGTACTTTCCTCTTCTACTCATTACCTGACACTGATAATAACAAACTCCTCAGTCCTGCTGTAATATGGAAAACATTTGCCTTCACGGCTGCATAAAATTGCATATGGAACAGTTTTTCTCAGCAGTTCTTGATGAGCTGCTCTACTTTGTGATTCTGGAAGTGGAACATTTAAATATTTTGAGAACAATAACCTCTGTCTCTGTGAGGGGAAGTGAGATGCCTGGTTTCGACATTTCGGGTAGTCAAAAACATTTTTAAAAAAGGGTCTACTACTGTGGATGCAGGGACCCGTCCTCATGCACATCAGTAACGTGACAAAACTTTCTAAGCAAGAAAATGCTCCGAAAGTCTCGCACAGAAAAAAAATGTTGAATCTTACTTGCATCCGGTTTATTGCAAAAGCAGACTGAAAAAAAAGTTCTATTTACATGTAAATGAATATAGAGGCAACTTACAAATCTGTAGACTTCAATTTACTTTCAAAGGCAAAACACAAGCAAGCAGGAATGATCACTGAGTTTTGACATAAGTATTCCTCAGAGGTGTTCTGTTAACATCCAACTGTAACTCACACTCTTCCCTTTGCTTTATTTCCCCTCTGGAGACAAACAGCTTCTGCTCTGAACTGTGCTAACACACTGACAATATGGACTGAAATATTTGGTTCTTGTTTGGGTGAGTATAACCAGAGGATCCACGATGGGTGGAGACACATGAGTTATAGTGGAGTCATTGTTGAGCTTGGGTAGTTTTGAAGCACAGTATTTCAATGACATTGAGCTGGGAGTTGATAGCCAGTAGCAAGGGGCTGGTTGACCAGAGTGCCAGGCGTAACAGGATGACCCTAAGCAACGCCAGGCGAAGAGGGCTGAGTGCCGTAGTTGTACTCATGAAGAGAGAGCTGAAGGTAGCTGCTAATGCCGCTGAATCTAGTGGACTGAAAAGCAATTGATTATATTATTCTGGTGGGCTACCTAAAGTTTAATTTGTATTTGTAAATTAAAAAACAGATTCTCAGCACTGTGTGACGATACGATAATGCCACAATATCACAATACTGTGCTGTATTGATCCCCCCCCACCCCTCGTTCTTGTGCTGCAAAAGCCTCAAACAGGTCTTCATTTTTCTAAGTGAGAGTAAAGACTCACTTTCAGTCAAAGAGAAATCCATTTCAACAGCATAAATCCCGATTTTCCTTCATCGTAAACCTCAGTGCTCTGAGTGTATTTCACCAGATAAACTCTCGTAAAGTCTTCTCTCTAAACTCCCCTACTTTACACTGCCGGACCACCTGTGGACTTTAGGGGCTGTGAGACTGCTGAGATCTCCGCTATAATGACTTGGCATCGACTTGACTCTGCGCTTCCAAAACAATCAAGTGGGGACGGGGAGTTTGGCCAAGCTGTGCAGACCAAATGGACCCACACCATGAAGTAACCAAGTGGACAATCAATTGTATCATCAGAAAAAAGGAAGAAGTCACGCTCATGAATGACAGTGACAAGAGAGATGAGGTAAAGAAAAAAGCTGAAGCAAGACGTAAGCACAAGCTGTAAATCATTCCTTCTCCGTCAGCCATCATTTTACCTAGTCCTAAGTGTAATGCGTCGACCTTGGCACGCTCTAAAGGGAATATATCTAACTCTAAAGCAACACAAACATCTGCAATTAGGATTCCAGATCAACTGTTTTACAGTCGGGCAGCTTCGTCTACCAGGAGGAAAGAAGGCATTAACACGATACCTCAGTCCTCTTGGAGAAATCTGGCACAACCCTCACAGAGAATCAAGAAATATTAGGACCACCTGCTCCTCCTGTGAAACACACTTACAGAGACGATCCAAGTCCAACCAGTCATCCCTTATTGATTTCACTTTACTAAACACATTTGATTCACTGGCTGAGGCGTGGATTATGCAAAAGGGCGAAGCAAATCATTTGTGAGTCATAATATTACTGGTGGTCCTAATGATGTGAACACTGTGGATTTACAACAGCACTTACATGTGCTCTGTAACAAATCACCCTTCTCCGTCAGTCTTTCCCCTCCGCTCCTCTACACCTTTGGAAAAATGTAAGCAGTTGCTGCTGCTAAAGGCCAACAGAGAGAAACATTCATCAAAGCCTTCAAAATGATGGAGCCAGGAGTCTCTTCACATCGGTGGTGATGCCCACTCCTACTTCATACACTGTATTAATTTTTACTTCTGTTTCCCATCATACAAAATCCTAAAATCTGACTTTTCTTTGAATAACACTTGAACACAACACTCTACACTGCACAGTTACACACTGCTATACCTTGTTGGCCCTTTGCTCGTGGGTTAATTCTGTACATTTAGATTAAAATTTTAAAGTGGAGGGCTTTAACAAAGAGAGGAACCATGTTGTTTATGCTGAGCAGCAGTTTACATGGGTGGCCCCTGTGGATCGGCCTCCACAGTGAGCTTAGAACTCATTTGGTGCAGTGTTTACTATAAACTAAGCTACTGTTCCTAAATACGGTTTGTAAAACTTTTATGAAGTTTTTTAATTGTGCGAGAAAGATATAAGCTCAACATAAAGAAACAATAGAGATTATGTAAAGAAATCTAGTAAACCAAAATGTTTGTTGTCGCATTAACACTCAGTTGCTAAAAGCTGCTTGCTGGCAACAAAACATCACATCGAAGCAACTCAGGAAACTTAGATGTATAGAAAATATCAATTGCAAGTAAATCTGGGTAGTCTAATGCTTAAAAGACACAATAAAACTGCAACGTTCGTTGTTCGTGCAGTTCAGTGCATGGAACTCACATTATACTCAAGTCATTTAAATGTTCATATTTGTGTTATTTCTGCGTCCGATATACATGGAAGCAGCATGGACAGCAAAATCATTTCAGGGTTTGCGTTTAATACAAGAAGATCCATCAGATTATAAAAGGTCCAACAGCAGAAGGCTCATTTTTCCTGATCTGACATGGCAAAAAACAAAGAGACTCCTGATGTCTGATGCATGTTTCCAAGGAGCCTATCACCAAGACGATAATCAGATTTAGGGAAATTGCATAGATTTCCAAAAATGAGAAGAGACATTTATTGTCCATCAGCTGATGCTTTGTGTGAGAGGCCTTGGAAAAATAATTTGATAACAGGTTAGCAGTAAACAACATCAATGTGATGTTGGATTAGTTATGACAATATAAAGTAGCAGGACCTGCATGTTCCAACTACAGAAATTGTTTTTTAAAGAGTAGTGGCAAGACAATTTGTTAGTGCACCACCGTACCCAAATTCAATTTAAAACCCACAGATACACAAAGTGCAGTTAGAGCGTAACTGGCCTTGTACCCTGGGCTGTAACTATTGCTCCTAAAAGTCTTTGCTGGAAATTCTTTAAAGCTTTGTGTAACCCATACAGCTTCATATAAACTCCGGGTTTTGCTGATGCTGTACACAGGTTGCGTGATTTGATGACAGCCAACACTGCACAAGAAAGTAAGAGAGAGAGAAAATGGTGAGGTGCCAAGATAAGACAGCCCAGAGAAAATGACAGACGGTGTTCAAGCTTGGTATAAATCCAAGCTGAAACAAAATCAAAACTCGTAACTAGCCTGCTACAATAGCACCACGTCAATGCTTCAGCATCTCAACAGAAAGCATCCAGTCCTCGCAGCTGACGCACATTAACGTTAGCATTTAACATAACATAACATGCTTAAGATGAAGGTCTCCCATTGCTGGCTGTATTCAAGTTGCTACAACCGCTAAGTGAAGGATCTTTCTCCAGCTGGCGTCCACATCTCTGAGTGGCAGAGACCTGTGCGATATTATTTTTTGTATATTAACGATTGCTCTTTAATAAAGAAAAAGCGTAGATGATGCCAGTTTGTTAACTGGAGGCAAAACTGGGGAGGTATTAATAGGAATACTGGATTTCTCTGTAACGCTAACTTTTTAGCACATTAGCTAACATTACAAACAAACTGGACGAAGCTAGATTACTAAAGGAATTGACAGCTGCAACCCTACTTGACCCTTCACTTTCTAAACTTAGGGAAGCCAATTGCTGCACAGTTTCTCTGAGCTCTGCAGAAATCCCATGATCCTCATCGCTCCATCAGACCAGGCAGAGGAAGGGTAACAGAAACTGCTGCACACACCATGTGAAAGAGATGAGGGTGTATTTAGACTATTGTAACAACCAGATTTTACCTCCACCATGAAAACAAAACAAAACAGAGACAGTGTGAGCTCTGAGTCTAATTTTGGTTAAATACCATCGCAGGTAGCGGCTTTGGTTCCACGCGGGATTTATTTTTCGGAGTTTAAAGCACAGTCAGAGAGGGGGCAGAGAGGACAGAGAGGGTTTTTCCCCTGGCACCACAAGCCTCTTATTTAACCATTGAATACTATCTATTTATATCCCCAGAAAAAAAATACAGTCACACTCACATAAAGCATCAGAGGCACTCTTTCTCCTTTCTGCAGAGAACACAGGACATCTTTGTGTTGCCCCAAGGTTTTTCTCTGTTCCTTACCGCATGTTGCCAAGGTCTTGTGCTCACAAGCTTAGACCAAGGATAAAGATGCATTAAGGGACATGCGTACCGTTTTTCTCATGCAAGGGAATGAAAACCAGGCTCAGTTTGTTGGAGAAGGGAAAACTGTGCAGCACAGAGCGTGGTATGGTGTTTCTTCTTAGTTAAATATCTACTTTGTCCAAATTCGTGCTCAGCTTGCCCCAGAGTAATCTGGACAGAGCTCGTTTTAGACATAATAGCTCCTTTAATTATACACTGAAACACAAAGGCACTAATTTCAAGATAATTTAGGAGAGTCAACCATATTTCTACAAGCTATAGCCAGTGTTAAACTCTTCTCTCTGAACAATTCCAACCAATATCTCTACTAACATGTAGAAAAAAACTCAACTGAGTAATTTACATTGCATCCACATGAGCCGTTTACACATTATACACACTGTACACGCACTGAACATGTAGCAGATTAGCAGGAAAGCTCCCACCCTCTGTATATTTAGGTAATCCTCAGAGCTCTCCAGCAAGCTCTCCACAGGGTGTTTCAAACCTGCAGGCCGTCTCCACTGGTCTGGATGAAGGGATGAGTCGTTCTCTTGTTACATTTATCAGCCGATTACGTTACATGTTACAGCCAGAAATGACATGAAGGAACGGACTCTCTTCAGGCATGTATTGGTGGTTCGGAAATATGATATGAAACTAGATCTCACAAGTTTGTTTGGGCCGTAAAGACTGATTGCTGTGCTCTCACGCCGCTAAAAGATCCATGTTTGGGGTGAAACATCTCCAGGGTTCAAAATGACTCTTCAAAACAAACCAAATGTGAAAACGCCCCGGGTTTGTTTTGATACCACAAACTCTCCGCTTACCTTGAAGACGAACATCTCTCTCCGCAGTATAGCGAGGGTGTTGAAGCCTCCGTCGCAGATGTTGGGTTTAGCGTTGGGGTGGGACGGCCTGTCTCCCGGGGGCAGCCTCGGAGGTCGTGTCTGCCTGTCTGGCTTACGGGGGTCTGATGGAGGATGGGAGCGGGGAGGGGGCGCCGTTGGCAAAGGCTTGGTGGGCTGGGGAAGCTTATCAGGAGGCCCTGGAGGAAGTCAGAGGAAATATCTCACTTGTTGTGATACATGTATCTGTCACACGAAATATGTGCAACCAGAAATTCCAAAGTCCACCTTTTTTTAAGCAGAGTTCTGGACGCAAAGACCACACTTTGTCATCCTCTACTGAACAACAATATGCTGTGAATACATGGCATTTAATGCAGGTCAACACATGCAAAAGATTTTAAATGTGCATCCATGTCCCTCATACTCTTAAACTCTCCTTCAGCAACTGTAAACAAATCAAGGAATAAATAAGATGGATACTACTTTCATGACTGTACGCTACGTACTGTATGAAGCTACAGCCAGCAGTTGGTTAGCTTAGCTTAGCACAGAAGCTGGAAATGGAGGGCAACAGCTAACCTGGCTTTGTCTAATGGTACAGATCCATGTGCCAGCATCTTAAAGGTCACTAACACATGACACTGCCAGGCAACCAGTGGTGACCAATTGCCCACTACTTGAGTGACAATAAAACTCCAGGAAGTCACTGCTCTTGGGCAAAAAAATAGTCACGTGCCTGCACCAAGTTATGAGAACTGACAGCACTGTACATGGGGCATGTGCTTTTGAATGAAGTGAAAGTGTATCAAAAAAACTAGCTTAAGATTGCTAATAGCTAGTCACATGAGCAGGAAAACTGGTTTTTATGTGACAGATTTATTTGATATTCAAGAATGTAAACGTGCAAATTTAGAGTGAACCACTTTCATTATTGCTGCACCATTTATATCAGACCAGCCACCTGAGCTCACAGGAGAGCCAAATGTTTGAGCCAAGTCACATTTTTCACCTGTAACTGCAGACACAATGGCAAAGGACAAGGTAAGACATTGAAGAGGAAATCTGGCAACAAGGAGCTGAAGACAAAAAAACAAAAACAAAAAACAACAACAAAAAAAGGAGAACAGGGGAGATAAAGGAGAAGATAGAAAAACAAGATGAGGTCAAGCGAACATCAGTGGGTAGAGTTTAACACTGCCAAGTTTAGGGATTCAGCTCAACGAAGCATAATATGATATGTCAAGATGAATAAAACAGAAATAAAAGGCCTGCAGAGTAAAAATGTATATACTGTAGAGATAAAAATAAAAAGTTGTCCCAAATGGAGGCCCGGACATGCCTCGGCATCATTTCACATTCATGATTTACATGGGAGAAAGCAGGCGAGAGACATACAGAGGAAAAACAGGGCGAGGAGAGACGGAGAGGGAGGCCAAGCGAGTGGGTTGTGTGTATGAATAATTGAGCACATGACGACGCATGAATAACACACAGTGTGACTGTGAAAACCGGGATATGAGTTGCCATGTGTTGATTGGGGCCAACAGATGCAGGAATAGATGACTGCAATATGAAAGATGCAAATGTGACAGTCGTCCCCTCCCCCGCCCCTCGCCCATAGAAAGTATCAATGAGTAATGGTGGCATGTATAAATAATGACCTTGAAAGCTACTGTAAACATTCAGGAGTTATGAATGATTAAATGACTCCACAAATGATTTAAAAGTCAGTGAATGAAAAGAGGATTAAACAGAACTGAATGAGCAACCGATCATTTAACTGAAGGAGCCGATCTATAGCGAGCAATTAAACAAAGACAGACCATCAGACTTGTTGATACACTAGCTGATCATGAGATTAAGAGGGGACGCTACTCCGCTAGACACCCGCCAGTCCGCACAACTGATCAGCGGGTCTGCACGAGAGATCCCATTCACTGACTGAATTAAATCCCCTGAAATACATCCCAGATTAGCGGAGCCAAAGCACTCTGCTGTTATGTAAGCAGTGGGACGACTCGCTGTCAGATGGACATGTAGACAAACATGAAAATGCGTACACGCACAACAGCATTATGCTAAAGCCGTTACAGGGGAAATTAAACATGACATCTGGCAGATTTGGGGTCATTCAGTCTAATTTTAGCCAACGAGCCACTTCATTATATTCCCAATGATCTGAACATCTTCAGGTGGTCGTACTGTGCATGTTAGATCAGAGGTCACCCGTGTGTCAGCCAATCACTGCAGCAGCTCATTTCACTGATTAGTACACTTTAAACCAAAGAGCAGGAATCTAATCAGCGAGCTCAGCTGGTGTGGTGATTGGCTACGGTGAAACTCTACATACTCCTGCGCCTCAGAGGAACACGGATGGTGACCAGAAGTCTGAACTGAGAACAAAGGAGCCTGAAGAGTGTCCTTAAAGGGGTCATTTGGTAATTCTCTCCAAGACACACGTTAATAACAGGTGTAAATGAGATCAGGTTAACTCATATCTAGGTACAATCTGGATAAAAGATGTGTTTAAAGTAAGGTATAAAGGAGGTTAATGATATCTGGAGTGCTCTGAGTCCTTTCTTTCTTTGCTTTGCTGCTTGTGTAAACAGGAAGAATAAAACGCAGCCAGTAATTCTACTTTTATGACTTTACGAATGATCCAACTTTACTACTTATAATTACTTGAAGGCTGCAAAAAAATGTCATTAGTTTTAAAGCCAGTAAATATAATGTGAAGTTCAGCCTGTTAATTATTAATAAGAGATTATTATGGGTTTGTAAAAAGAGAATCTGAGGAATGAATGCAACCAGCAGGCTTATCTTGTTCTACTCATCAGGGATGAGGTGACACTACTGGATAGGGTGGGCGTAGGAATACCTGGAGATTACTTGCTAAAGGTAACTCATTTAACCAGCAAACTCAAAGGTAATCCAATGCCTAACTTCTCCCATCGTGTCACTCGAAGTCACACATGATCCAGATCATCCACTCCAGTATTTCACCCCCCTTACTTCTGGACACAGGTGTAGACTCGCCATGTGAAGAAAGGCCAGTATAAGGCCATATAAGCTCTACAAAAATAATCTCTTGATTTTAGAAGAAATCCAATCTTTGGTGCATCAAATGCCGATCCATGTCTTTGTCTTTTTTGCATAAATTCTGTATGTCTTACCTCTTTGTGTTATGTACAGTCTATGCACCTACTGAAAAGAAATTCCTCCATGAGGACAAATACACTAATTATCTACCATGACCTCAGCACTGAGGTAAGAAAATGGAAAACGGTACAGCTAGATGTTCAAGAGTGAATCGATCCTCCACATCAAGCTCATCGTACCCCTGTCAGACCTTTTCTTCCCACAATTCACTGTGTGATCCTGCCTGGCTCCCACTGACTGCAAATCACAGTCTTAAATTCTACATCTCCTTCCCATTCACACTCCTACACCTCCTTTGTATGTAAATCTCTTACTCTCTGGCTTCTTTTTCCCACCTATAATTCACTTTGCATCTCACTATGTCTCTTTTTACGGAAACTCATTTCACACCTTTTCTTCATTCAGCCTTGATGTCACACCTTCTAATTCATGTACATGTAAACTGTGCAGTTTGCACCACTGTCCCTGTTTAGCCTCCACACACCACTGCCACTGCCATGAGGAAGAAAAGGAGGCCAACTGCTACTGGAAAAGAAATGAGACTGAGAGCGGAGCTGCCATTACTTGTCCTGCCCTTCAACTCCTGGTACAACAGAGACGAGGAGGGAGGGGCGGCAGCAGAGAGGAGTTAAACGCGAGAGGGATGAGGAGAGATTTGATCGCTTGCCCAGGTCTGTCACTCCCAGAGGGACGTGCCCTGACCATGTAAGCAGATGGCAGGTTCTTTTGTGTGTTTGTGTGTGTGTATGTGTGTGTGTGTGTGTGTGTGTGTGCAGCCATTCATGTGACAGACCGGAGTCATCTCAGCAGAGTGTGACTGGTTTACAGCCTCGACAGCTGTACGGGACAATGCTGTCACTCCCCACCAAGTTGTTTTTGAACTTGCATGTCAAACTGAGGTTGAGACGACAATGTGAACGTAAAAATTCATGGGTCTAAAAACGATGGGTTCCTCCACTAAAAGAAAAAAAATCAAACAAAAGAGCACATGTCTAGATTAAGGTCCCGGCAACATCCACCCTGATGCACCATTAATTCAAGTCTGAGAGTGTAAAAATGATGACTACACTGATGCTTACATAAATCTGTTACTGTCAAATTGGATTTTACACTTCTGATACACCCGCCTCAGAGCTACATCAGCTTCATGAGCAGACAAAGCACAGCAGTCATCTGACAGCTGCAAATGTGTGTCAACGAGGAATGGGTAGGTGCTGCAATGGTGACGTGCTCACCTCCTGTGAACTTAAATCTAGGTCTCAGTCTCAGATCTCTGCTTTATCTGGTTCATCACAGTGATCTTATGCTATGACTGGGTTCAAATCGCACAGAAAGTAGGGCTGGGAGACATGGGAAAAATCAAATACCTGACCAAATACCTTTTAATCACGGCGATGTGGTGGGGGTGACTACTGGTGCTTTCACAAAATAGTTATACAATGGGATTTTTGACAATCAGTGATGTGAATATAATGACTGAGTGGGTAATGGGAAATAAGAGAACAGGTAGCGCAGCCTGGTATGTTCACAAAAAAAACACTGCTTTACTGTAATGGAGCTTTTAAAAAGAGGAGAGGAAAACATTCACGATATGACGATATTCAAAATCTAGTCTGATATCACAGTACTGACATACTATCAATATATACTGCTCATTCCTAGTAATTCCAGTAATGAGTATCTGTGCCTTACTTCAGGCTTGGGCCCAGGGTGAATCTAAGTTTTTATTTTTGGTGTTAAGTACAATTTTGGGGTTCCTCAAATAAGACCTTAACTGGACTGATACCTGCTCAGAATGTGATGGGTGTCGCTTGACGAAAATTACGTATCTTTGACGGGAAAATGCGCCGCTCTTAACTTTTCGTTCATGTTGCACACCTGGAGAATTTTACGTCACCGATGACGTCATGTTGTTGCGCAATGTGATAGGTAGGATTACTATTGTCACCATGGAGATAGAAATTTTAACTCTGACTATCACTCAGTGTCTCTGTCTCTGGAGCAGCCATCTGTCAGCAACGGCTCCTTTGGAGCTAAGCCGACAGCAGCCAGCCAAACTGCCTTCACCAGGTTGACTGACAGCAGACATTCACTGAGCCTAAATGTTTTTCATGACAGCGCCACTGGAGGAAATCTACACTATCTGTAAATATTGACTTATTTATTGTATTTCCCAGCCATTGTTAGCGAGTGAGGGAAATCTGCCCCTCGTGACAGACTGGGAGCGGGTCAATCAATGTAGGTATGGTTATTAAGTTAAAACACACATACGGCTGGATATCTGAGTTATCTTTCAGCTATCTGTGCAGATTATGCTTCATGAAAAGCAAATGAACTTGGAGCATGAAAAAAAGCTTAGATTTAAAAACAGGCTCGTTCCTAAATGAAGCCAGGAGGCTGTTGTTATGTTTGTGCTGTCACTCAATATAGGGTGAATGTTCCTTGGTGAAGTATATCCTTTCTGAGGTTTTGGGTTTAAAACAAACAGAAAAAAAGCCCATAAAAAACAACTAACTAAAACTTTACTGTTACATGCCAGGAGAGGGACTTGGCTGGTACCCTAGAACGATAACACAAACCTAAACTAAACAAATTAAAACAAAAATAAAACAAATAAAATAAAATAAAATTTCTATCTCAAATCATCACAATACAAAATGCAGCTGTCTGTGCAGATTACGCTTCACTAAACACAAAAGAAATACACTTGGAAAATGGAAAAAATCTTAGATTTGAAACATTTGGCTGAAGCATAAATTGAAAACTACTGTGGCTGTTTTATATCTGTTGAGCAACGCTCATCAGAACTGTCAAACACCCTACCATGATTCAGGCTCACATCTAAATGAAGCCAGGAGGCCTTACCGTAAATCTTCTGGATGCCCAGCAGGTCGTCCATGGGCAGTTTGAAGTTGTCAGTGTCCATGTACTGGTAGAAAGGAGCCATGATGGCCGTGGGGTCGTTGGAGTGTTCGAGGCCCAGCGCGTGGCCAAGCTCGTGGACCGCCACCAGGAACAAATCGTTACCTAGAAACAGAAAGAGAGAAGGAGGGGTGGGAAGAAAAAGAGAGAGCCGTCTGTCATCGCTGTGCTCAACAGTAAATGTGTTTGCAGCATTTTATATCTCTCACAAGTTGCACCTGTTCTGGTTGGCAGTGCCAGTGCGGTTCCTTCAAAATAAAGCCAAGTTTTGCACTGGCTGATTTAAATAAACAGCCTTTGAGGGAAAAAGTTTCGGGTTAGTTCATGGTTAGACAATAAAACAGCCCATGTATGGTCCTCGCTATAAAATGGATCCAAACATATGTGAATGTGTGTGTATGAGCTGGATAATCCAATATTCATGCACCTCATGAGTGGATTATGTAGCGAGCCACAGCCACTGATAGGATGTATTACACAGGCTCGTACACATGTACACATTCGTATACACACTCCCCCTCGCAGAGCACAGAAACCCAGCGCTCTGTAATTAGCCTCGAGCTGTGGTAAGCCAAGGACTACACTGGGTTGACCTTTTGACTCAGAAGCCCTCTGTGGCCGGCAGCCAAGCCCCAACCCAATCCCAACTGTATTAGGTTTGGATATTTGGGATTTAAATCCGCCCCTCCGAGTCCCATTCAAGTTCTTCAACCTACGTCACTGGCAACCAAAACAACAGCAAAAACCACTCCTCCTCTGTGATGTGTTGCCAACATGTCCAATCCGACCCATGAAGAAACGCATCATCATTGTTGAGAAACTCATGGGCGTACAATTAGGGTTAGGCTGCTGTGTCTTATGTATAATTTATAATAGCACACTGGTTGTCTGTGGGAAGCTATTTATCTGATTCCAAGGAGACATCTAATGTCTCAAAATAAATGCACTTCAAAGGAGGCCCTCTTCCGCTCTTTCATGAATTAAATGTTTTGGCAAAGAGTGATATCTTGGTGTTAAAATGATAAATTTAAAGACTTTTTTAATAAGAGTTTGGAGTTGGACAGGTCAGATGTTTTGCATGTACAGTTCTCTGTTTCAAGGTTGTCCCTCCGATACTCTCCCCGCCGCCGTCTCTTTTCAGTTTTACCTCTTTCTCTCTTTCTTATCACACCGAGAGACTCGACAGGAATGAAAAAGAGCATCACTTATTCATTGCAATTCCTACTAAAGTGAGGCACTTATCCACTGCAAATCTGTCACATGAATAACACATCAGCAGATACAGACGGTGATTCAGATCACTTCTAAGCAGGTACAGTATAATGCTTAAGAATTTACAGACCAGACCACTACGGAATAATGGTCTAATTGGAACCTTGTGGTGGATATTTGACTGTATAAATGTCAGTGAGTCTTTTTAAGGTTGATGTAAAGGCCTCCACTGCACGGGTTTAAAAGGACACACAGACTACATTTATATCCAGAGTTTTGCTGAAAAGGCTTGACTCCTCACTCTTGAGCCAATATTTTTTTTTCCAATGAGAGTAGATATCTAGTAAAAGTACAGAAACTGAGGCAAAATTTATGCAAGCCTGTAATACTGAACAAGTGTCTGGAGATAAAGTTTATAGCAAATAAAGAGAGGCGCAAAAGAGAGAGAAGATAAAGAGAAGAGAGAGAGAGAAAGGGCTCAGTGAATTAGGAATCACTTGTGGAGGAAACAGGGTCACTCCTCTGCAACTGAAGATCCTTCTTCAGGCCTTCCTCTGATGGCAGTGTGAGCACCGCAGTAACAGGGCTCAGTGAAGCAGTTGTAAACATCATAACATAATTGTCTAATTAATTGTGGTACAGACGGTGGTGCAATTATTGCAGACAAATGTGACCAGGGTCTGAGCCAACTGGTAGGTTTTCTCTTATGGTCGATGTGTTGTTGGTGCGAAGGACTGTCA
Source organism: Epinephelus cyanopodus (assembly GCA_026686955.1). Lineage (NCBI taxonomy): Eukaryota > Metazoa > Chordata > Actinopteri > Perciformes > Serranidae > Epinephelus > Epinephelus cyanopodus. Next base: position 9,631,667 of record CM048935.1, read on the forward strand.
ACACATTCAACTACTGAAGCATTTCCTGAAGAACAGGTGTGATTACTAGGTCTGCCCCCTAATGGTCGACCAAATGTCAGTCGACCAGAAAGGTCATTAGTTGGCAAGATTTCATTAGTCGCTTAGTCGCAGAAAAAACAAAACAAACGTGAAGCTCTATCAGGAGCTGCGCATTGTCTAAATAAATCAAAACCTATATGACTGGACCATGTAGGAATTCAATTTGAAAGGACAGACACAGGAAGTGGCCACGCTCAGCGGTCAGACAGGAGTCAGGTTAATTTCCAGGGCTGGTACCTGCAGTTATTCCACAGGCTAGTTAATAACATGTCGGGCAGGAAATCCAAAGTGTGGGATCATTTTGAGAAGGTGAAGGACGAACCCAAGGTGATATGTAAACTCATCTTCATTCGTCGACTACAAACATGACGTATCATCTGAAACATGGAAGTAGCTACATGCCTATTGCTGTAGCGCTGGTTGAGGGTGAGAGTCTGTCAGTAAATAGTTTATTGGGAACAGGGAGACGGAGATCAGTGTGGGTACATGAGACCCTAAAAAAGAGAGTGGGTCATGGGGAGCACCACCAGTTGGTCCAGGAGCTTCGCCTTGATCATGCCCATTTCCAGGCACATTTTAGGATGACTCAGAGGTGGTTCGACAACCTGCTGTCTATCGTCGAATCGTATAGCTCTGGGTATCCAGCAACCACTACCACCAGTTTCTCCTGCATTGATTGTCACCTATGAAATCATTGTCTTAAGCACTACAGAAGGCCTGCCTCTCGAAGCATCCAATTGGACAATAGTAAAAAAGCAGAGATGACATGGCGCACTTTACCCGCAAGTTCAACTCAAGGAGTTCAGAGCACTCCAGCAAAAACAGCAGGCACATAGAGCGCAGAAATGCGAGGCGCGTCGCAAAATTTCATCCCTTGATTTTATATTATTGGACACTTATATTAGCATGTGAATCCTTAAGTTATGGCCAAAAACTTGCTTTTCAAGCTCAGACCGAACTTTGACTCAAAATCGAATCAGTTCATCGTTGACGTTTGTGCAAAGTTTGAGGCAATTCGCTCAAGGCATTCTTCAGATATCAAGTTCACAGAAATTGGAAGGACAGAAAACCTGAAAACACAATGCCTCCAGCCACAGCTGTCGCAAGCGCCAAGGAACCCTGCATGATTGGCTCCATAATTTGTTCCAGTATCATTAAAACATCAGGATAACTAATTAAATATGGAAATATAAGCAAATTTTATACAATAACAGCATGAAACGGTAACAAAGTACGACGCTTAAAGGCTAAGTTCGGTTTTTTGACACCTGAGCCTTATTTTTAGGAATAAATACGCTCGTAGACTCACCCAGACGATTTTGGTGGAGCTCGGAGCCGTTTTCGAGCAATTTAGATCCATCCGACGGCGTCTTCTCTCATGCCATAGAAGCGGACGGGGCCAGACATCGAAGCCCCTAAATTAGACATTATCTGCTGCGAAACTCGCTCATTTCACCTACATTTTATAAATGAATGGCCAGTGTTATCACCATGTCCGCTCAACTTCCTTGTTATGGTCATCCGCGGCTTTACAACGATGGGTCACTTTTGGTGACGTCATAGACGTGCGCCGCAGGAGCGCAGTACAGCCGGCGCTAGGCTAGGAGCTATACGGCTACACGGGTACAAACATGGTTTGTCATTGCGTTTTTCCACTTTGTCCAAACAAAATGACAAGGTGGACAAAGTTCACATTCCACAGGCTTCCTTTGAAAAACCCGGAGTTACTAAAGCCTGCTTGTTGTCCTGAAAATGGACCCGAATATTCCTATGGAAGAACTGAGGAGGGTCAGTCACCGGGTCTGCAGCGCTCACTTCGCTCCAGAAGACTTCATTTACGAAGACGACAAAGATAAAAGGCCAGGAAGCTCAGCGTCAGTACCTCAGGAGGAATGCCATCCCGATTGTTTCAGAGGGCAAACAGACGCAGCGGAGGTAATGCATTCTTTTGAAGATGTAATATATTGGTCGATAACCAGTGCACGTCGGCCAGCGTATAAAGCTCCTTGTATAAAATGAATAGCTATCTTCACGACCTATGTCTGAGCAGGAGTAGCCTTCTAAAAATACATTCCTGCAAAAGAATACTGCACTGTAACGCAATATAATTTACTCTAGTCCATGCTAGTTTTGAAAAACTAACTCGCAATGCATATGATATGGTTATTCTCTGCAGGCAAAAATTGTGACTCGAGCTGCAATCACTGCGGGTCTGCAGTGTTAGCGCACACTTACAAGTAGTCATATGCTTTCTCCAAAACTAATTGTCAGTTGTTTCGACCGTTATTTATTTATAAAGCAAACACTCATAGAAAATATACCCTTTTTGCATTTGTATGGGCTACTTACTCTATCGAAAGTTGTCCGTTCGGTCCTGCTGGCTTCGGCTGCGTCTGCAAGTTGACTCTCGGGACATAAAAAAAGTCTCTACCACAGCCCGGTTTGTCATGGCAGAAAAATCTTCCAGTGTAGTGAGACACGTATTTTGGGGGGCATCAATACGTGTTTCCTCTGGTCTCAAGTCCCTCTGAGCAGCAAAGGCTCTCCTCTTCTGTTGTCTGTGGCGTGCAGCGTCCACAACAACAACAACACCAGTTAGCCCCCATTCGTGGACGTGCAGTGGTCGCTTGTTCTCTGGCCAGCTGTTCGGCTCTTTCCCTCTGCATCTCCTTTCAAATAGCTCCTTGTTGGTGTATTCTGGCTCAAAACGATACGGGCATCCATCATACTCAGAGTCGTCATCAGACACTCTACATCGGATAAATATTCCGTTGTTGCACAAGAATAGCTGTGTAGCTGTATAGCCTAGCCTAGCGCCGGCGGAACTCAGCTGCGCTCCTGCGGCGCACGTCTATGACGTCACCAAAAGTGACCCATCGTTGTAAAGCCCCGGATGACCATAACAAGGAAGTTGAGCGGACATGGTGATAACACTGGCCATTCATTTATAAAATGTAGGTGAAATGAGCGAGTTTCGCAGCAGATAATGTCTAATTTAGGGGCTTCGATGTCTGGCCCCGTCCGCTTCTATGGCATGAGAGAAGACGCTGTCGGATGGATCTAAATTGCTCGAAAACGGCTCCGAGCTCCACCAAAATCATCTGGGTGAGTCTACAAGCGTATTTATTCCTAAAAATAAGGCCCAGGTGTCAAAAAACCGAACTTAGCCTTTAAGCACATGCTATTATGCTATTAGAGTTCTTCATGCACAGGTTAATGCAGTACAAGCACATGAGAGCTGTACCAGCACTGATACTACAGATGCTCTGGTCACATCAGCTGTACGAGTAAAGGGAAAGACTGTCTGTCTTTTTCCATCTCTGTCTTGTTCTATCCCTCAATCTTGATTCAGTCTTTCTTTCTCCTGGGGCCATTTGAGGTCAGTGTTATTGTTGTTGTTGTTTCAGCTGCTTATGTAAGTCACGCTGTGGTAGACAGGGACGTCCTGTTGGCCCTGGGGCCACAAACAAAGCCGAGGAGGTTTGCACTGCCTGGCTAATTATCAGCTGGACGGTATATACAGAGCCTACGCAGGGGATGGTAGAGAGTGGAGAGAGACGGGAGAGGGTATGAGGCAGACAGCGAAGGATGAAAGAGACAAAGAGGTAATATGAGGGGAGAGTGTACTAGAGGAGAAAAGAGGCGAGTTGAAGGCGAGAGAAAAAGTTACGGGAGGGAGGGAGGAAGAGATGAGTGGGAGACAAAGACTCGAAAGAGTAGATAATTACGGAGATAAAAAAGGTGAGGTAAACTGAGGAGAAAGGGCGTTTGGAGTGATAGCTGCACGAGGAAAAGTCGAGACACAAACAGGATGATAAAGAGAGGGGGAAAAACTGAGGCAAGGAAAACGATAAGGTTTGGGACTATTTGTTATCTTGTGAGATGTTCTAATGTTCCCACAACCACAAAAGATGGAGATGATGAATTATACAACTGTAACCTTTGACCGTGGCATTTGTAACATCACCCTCCCGTCAGTGGCTGTATCTTAGCTCCAAAACATAAAGTAGAAAATAGAGCGAGAGGGCCTTAACAGCAGGATACAGTCGAAGAAAACAATGCCAGGAGATGAAATATATTACAAAGCTGTGCAGGGTTTGTGCGATAACCCACTGAGGGTGACGGTATTTTTGTTTGTGAGAGAAGAAAAGATGTAGGACATTTTTACCATACTGTGATTCATCACACTCATCTGTGCCATCCACTGGTTAGAGCAAGAATTTAGCATAAAAAACAACACATTCCAAACAACTATTTAAAGCATAAAAGCTACACTTGATCCAACAAAACAAAATTCCAGTACTTCTAAATTATTTTCAAGGGTTTTTTTTTGTTCCCATGTTAAGTGGGCAATGATCATAGTGGCAGCAGCAGTCTTGCCGACTCTCTCCTCAGGGAAGGTCAAGGTTGCTGCTAATGAGATAGTGTAGCCAGGGAGAAGAAGAAGAAAAAAACAGAAAAATAAAGAAGGAAAGATTTAGTGGAAGAGGTGGAGGAGGAGAGTCACTGGAGATTTATGATCAGAAGTACCTCTCTGTCTTTCCCCACAGGGTTGCAGTAAAGTAAACAGGGGTTGTGATTAGAAAGCAGAAACCTCTACCTGCTCTTTCACCATAATTTACCGGCTCCCTGCACATGCCACTGCTGCGACAGCCGATCTGCTGGCTGGAGGCACATGTGACATGGGAATACCGGGTTTCAGACATAAACACACAGAGACAAACATGCACCGGCCCACAAATCAGAAATGGGGCCCTGGACACTGCTGTTCAATTGCAATGATAGCTCAGGTTGTCAGTGCAGGCCTCCAGGGGACTGTAACCCTCTCTGCTTCCTTACTGTTTAACTAAGCGCCTGTGGTTCACTCAATACACGACATCTGACGTCAGCTACAAGCACGGGGTGATAGGCTGTCGTCTTGTTAGCTTCTCTAATCTTTGAACCCTTATGTAAGTGTTCCCCCAGCTTCCGGATGTTCATTATCACTCTTTTTTTGTCCAGTGTAGACAAATTACCAGTGCTATCAAGGGACCAATTTTTCCTCTCCAGTCAGGAAAGCTTTTGAAAAACACAACAACCCCTGCAACGTTAACACCATATCAACATCTTGAACCAGCAAAAGCCCACAAATAAAGCTATAACAACCTCCAATTGTACACACGAGGATGCCCGGCAGAGGCTGGCCGTTTATAACTCCTCCAACCTTTCTGTAGAAAACACAACTGTGAGTGTTACTGCTGTTATCTCATTGCTGTTGTTGTGCTGTCCAAGTCTAAGCAAGCATAAGCACTCTCTTTGTCCCAAAGGACCTCGAATGTTTCCCATTGTTCAGCTCCCACAACCCCCTGGGTGGCTGACACTGCACTTTCAGGAAAGGTCTTGGAAAAACTTGCGCTGTGCGGTAAAGTAAATGCAAAAAGGGGTTAAATGCAATTTTAACACTCCTGAAAATACAATTAAAACCTTTTTGAGCAGCAGGTAAAAGGTTCTTAACCTTTTCTGTTGGCTGATTCCCCCACAGCCCTGTGAGATGGACGTAAGAGCACCTTCTTCAGCACCACCCATCATACTCCAGGTTTGAATTGTTTTTAAACTGGATGGTAGTTCACACTGTAACTTATATAAAAGTGTATGTTTTTAATTATTTCTTCATACAGTTCAGTCGTCAATGGCCCTGTTCATACCTGGTATTTACACAAACTAGATAGCACACTTGTAAACGACCACCATGACAAACTGAGATCCAATCACTCAAACCACTTGCAGACGCATCTGACCATATATGTACTGTAGAGTAAAAGCTATGTGTCCTGATGCATCCCTGACAAGGTCTACCTCATAAATGCAAGACGAGGCAAAGCGCACTAAGGCCCAGATCACAAAGAAAGCATTTTAGCAGCTGGAGGCGGCTTTTTGTAATTGTTTTTAACGAGAATGAAGCTTTTTGCTCACGGTTTTTGCGTTGCAATGCACCTTGCGTTTCTGCCAAAGCACTCCGAACTCCTCAAGTTGAAGAAACTTCATCTTAGAGCGGAAAAACGCCCCGCATAATCTCTTTGTTTGTCATGTGTTTTCCCATTGTCAAATTGGATGATTTGAGAGGCGGGTCCTCTGTGGTGGTCGCGACAGCAAGTTTACAGTTGTAAACAATGGAGGAGAAACTGGTTGCTGGATACTCAGAGCTACACGGCCCGACAATAGACAGCGGGTTGTCAAATTGCCAAGTCATCCTAAAATCAGTCATTCTAAAATATGCCTGTACAAACAGTCATCATTGAGGAGAAGCTCCTGGACCAGCTGGTGGTACTCCCCATGATCCACCCTCCTTTTAAGGGTCTCATGTACCCACAGATCACTGAAACGCATTAAATACCAGTTGTTTCAGGCTCAACGTAAGGTTGGTTTGGTCAGGTTTGCATTCGTACTGCTACCACTTGGAGTGTCAGAAACAAACATTTATCCATTACTTTTAACTATTTAATCTACTTCTGCATATTTTTGAGCTGCTACACACCTCCACATACCCCCTGGCACTGCAACAGGACCCACAGGGGTCCAAGTACCCCTGGCTGGGAATGACTGATGAAGGGAAGAATATCACACTAGCTTCAATATAACCATGCATTGAGTTGATGAATGTGTGTGATGCAGAGAGGAAACAATCTTATTTTAGTCAATAAACTAATTTGTGTCAAAGTGCTGTTGATGCAGAACCTTGCTGACATTGACGAGAATGAGTCACACCTGATCTAAGACAGCTCTTCACCAGCTTTTATAAAAGAAATGGCATTGGTTTTCCAGAAGATAAAATACATAGTAAGCTGGTGACCCTGCTCTTAGGTATTGTACCATCCCTGACACTGGCTGAGAGCTCAACAGTGGAGAGCAGGAAAAAGAAGGAAATCAGCTGCTATCCAGTAGCGGAGGTGAAGTTCACAATACTGACACTGTTGTTTGCCTGAGCCGCTACGTCATCAGACATCAGAGCAACCTTCACCCTGAAGGAAGCTGCAGATATGTGAAGTGAGAAGGAAAAGAACAGAGTCCACAAAGGCAGCAGTGAGAGCACCGGCCGTCCAGGACTGCCGTGCCGTACTGACAAGCTGCCAGAGAATCTCAGTCCAGTGGTTCAGTGCCTGGCTCAGAGGGCCCTGGGCACACTGAGCTCTGCTGGCTGTCAGACCGGAGCTGTGTGCCTGACTTGACAGAGTGACCATTGTGAAGAATGCAGCCAAAGTACAATGGCTGCATTCTGCTCGCTTCACTTTTACACTCTCTCCGCTTCCAACATACCCTCGCAGGACACAACAGAAACACACAGTGTGCCATGAGGTGCATTTACCCACATCAGCTTTCAGTAACACAAATATGAACACTGAGGTTTTCACATGTGAAGTTCCAGGAATCAAGTTGGAGCTAAAATACCTTTCCTTTCCTTCCTCTGGTTTGTTGCAGTCGCAATTTGAGATTAAAATGTTGTTGGTAGATACTGTGTTTGCAGCCAGGATTACATGTGGCACCAACATTCAGTCATCCAGTTTCTGTGACAAATTAAGCCAGAAAGCAACATTTGATTTATTGATGTTGATAGATTTTCAATGTAACGAGTCCCTGGGAGCTGTAGGTGCTCATTTGAGTGTGTCCCCAATAATATCTGGTGTTATGTGGTTTTAATTATGATTATATTCATATGTACTTCATTTAGAAACCCACAGACTGTATAGATGTATTAAACAAATGTCACATCTTCAGTTGAGTATACAGAGCACAAAAATCATGTAAATAAGCTGCTGTATAAATTTAACAGTTTGACATTTTGAGAAATATGAGTGTTCCTTTTTTTTCCTGAGAAAAGGTTTTACATTTTCCTTTCACTCATTGAGACCATGAACAAATACGGATGTTGTTGAACATAAGAAATATGTGCAATGTGCTGATTAATTGACTGAAAACTAATTGGCAACTGTTTTGATAATGGCATCTGTCTGACAGACACTGTAAAGATGAGCAACTGGGGAGACTGGGAATTGTGTGCCCTCCTTGCCCTTGCAAACAAAGAGGCCATTAACCCTCAGATGGCGGGGACGGTGAAGAACGGGGCGACTTGCGAGAGAATCGACGAAGGACTGACGAGCCGCGGCTTCCCTCCCACGTCACTGGTTACTTCACAAGCCGAGCTACACGTTTTGTTACTTGCTCACGCCCCCCATTGCCCCGAAAAAGGCGCATTCTGTATAAACAAAAGTAGGTTGGCGGCATTTTGCTGCACTCCCCGATTTTGATTGGGCTTTCCTGCAAATTTGCACAATTCCTATTTAAAAAGGGCTAGTAATATAAATAACAGATAGTTGCAGCCTGATAATGTGGCATTATGTAGGTAAAAATAGGGCGTGTCGCCTGCAAGGTAAAGCATTATTAGGTCATAATTGGACTGAGTGAATTCATGATCTGCTGCTGTCCTTAGGAATGTCTATAGTAATATCCACATACTTGTAATTTTTGATAAGTTTTCTCTCTTTTGCCAGAGGTCCTAAAGAACCACCATGCTGCCAACACATCCAGTGAGCAGCACTATGTTATAGAGAACAGTCTGTTGTTCCACTTGCTCTCCTTCCTCCCCTCTTCTTCTACCACTCCACTGTTTGCCTGCCCCCTCTCTGCCTCTGTTCCCCTCGCTCTAGGCTGTTGATATTGGTTGAGCAACACTTGTGCTGCTGAATCTATTACACTTAATTCTCACAAGCTTGTCAGAGAACAAAAACCCGGCTGATGGGAGCAACATATGTACACTGGAGTAATTATTTATTTACAGAGGCTGCTACAGAGTGAAATTCTGAGCGTGGAACACTGCCAGGGATCCAAATATTGGCCGTTCCTGTGGACTCCAGGTAAATAAACCTGCAGAAAGGAGGGAAAAATGCTGCCAAGGAAAGGACATCCTTTATTCTTGTCATGTTTATCTCTGTGCAGCACCTGCGAGCGAGATGGGGATGTGTGTACATTTTCATTGTGATCATTAATCATTAATAATGCATGCGCATGCAATGGTTGGCGCACACTCCTGCAGCTGTGTCCATGGACACAGCAAACAGCGAATAGTAATGTTTCTTCACCACAAAAATGCTGGAGGAAACTTTCTAAACTGCGCTTGTAGCAGTGAACGAGACAGAGAGGCAATGCTAACAGAATTTTCAATACACCTACAATACCCGAAAGGCCAGAAGAATCTAGTACAGATCTGATAAACGTCTTCAATAATGCTCCTCTTTTAATGTGGTCTGGGTAACATACTTTGTAAAGCACCACCCTGGACCCTCCTTAGGTCATAAAGATTCTCCACTAAGTTTAGCAAACCAAGTGATGATTCACCAACCAATAAGTCCTCAACTTTAACAAAAGCCTGCCTTGTTACTTCTTTGCTCCATCTTCTTGGTGAAAAAGGAAAATGTCCACTGCTTTTCCACAGCTGCCATCTGACATTTGTCTTCTCAATGCTCACTACAAAGTTGGAGTGGCAGTCGAAAAACGAATACTGAAAAAGGAAAACAAGCAGTTAAAATGGAAGCACTGAAAGAAGTTTCAATTGGTTTCAACTGTTCAGCTCCATGTCAGCTGAAATTTTACCTACTTTCACCACAGACACGTCAACAGGCATTTCACCTGCTTTCATCTTTTATTCTACCACACCTTTCATCTCGTACTCTTCAATTGACAACTCAACTGCTTTCAGTGGTTACACTTCATCGGCTCAATTTTATCTGCATTCATTGCTTTCCTTTCAACTGGTGTTTCTCTTTTCAATGGCTGCACTTCCACTGACACTTCAAACCATTTCTGGTCTCGCTCTCTTTGAACATCAACAACATCAAAAAACACTCCAAAACTTTTCACTGTTCATACACAATTTACTTCAACTGCTCTCATGCGAGTCGAGGCCGTTATCTTTCAGTTTTAACTGGCACCAATTTCCTTCATGACTTCACTGACACTTCCAGCTGAACTCGTTGCCGACACATTGACTGACATTTCAACTCCTCGCAATGCTTGAAATTTAATCCTCAATCAGAATCTTCAAATTCTTTCAGCACTTTAACCTCAACTGACACTTCAACTTCAGGTCACTTTAGCTGACATTTCCACTTATTTCAGTGTTTATTTCAACCGTCACCTCGACAAAAATGTCAACTTTCGCACTTTCAAATGCTTCAACTGCAAAATTTCAGCAGAGACCACATAAGTTTTCTTCAGAAAATGCAACCGTTTCTGGTTATTTTCTATTTATGAGTGGAGTAAAAGAAAATGTTCACTGCTTTAAAACTGTTGCCAAAACCCCTCCTCGTTTTACGACTGGATCAGAGGAAGCATTGTTGGGTGAGACTTTCTTCCAGGATGCTGACTACAAATCTGATATTTACAGACAAATGCTGCCTTTGTGGATGTGTCACAGAGTTTTTAGCCTGAGGTCTGAATGTACAGAGGTTACCAGTGACTCTGTGGGTTTGTAGCAAACACATTTTCCTATAATAATTTAAACAGTAACAAATGGGTCAGCGGGTCACCAGTGTGCCATAGCATCCTTAAAGAGTCTAAAAATGTTCCCTACATTATGTATAACACTGGTAATAATACGGCCTATTCATCCTTTCAGCACAGAATCATCACTGAAGATGCAAAGTGCATTCCTTGAAGACTGATAACGAGGCCGATCTGTTTACACTTTCTGTTTGCTAAGTATTATGGGTATGAGGTTATGAAAGCATCTGACTGAATAGTGGGAGGCCAAGCCTCCCCAGGTGCACCATTTGTGCGTGTGTGCTTCTGAGAGTGTCAGTGTGTGCGCGCGTGTATTCATGTGTGGGGGCGGAAGAGAGTACGGCCGCCCACGTGGAAGTTGATGCTGCTGTCAGTAGGCGGCCGTCTATTTCTAGTGGCAGCCTGGTGGGCAGGAACGCATGGTGATATCTCAGCTTTCTTTCTCTTTATTTCATTTTCCTTGTAAAAGTGTGAAAGCAATTATTTGAATTTCTTATCACTCTCAAAAGTGGCATTCATAGTTGGAAATTAAACAAACTTGGTGTGTAACCATCAAAGATATTTTCTCACATAATAAGGAGGGTACTAAAGGTGCTGCAGCAGATTCAAACACTATAGCGTATGATCAGGACACGTAGTAGCATTTATCTCACACCTGTGCTACTGTCAGAGCTAATATTACCCAAATCTTATATCTCCCATAAACTCAGTGGTCTTCTGCCATAATAAAGATTTCTGATACTCCCTCCTCCCTGTTATTGGCAGCTTTAGCTTAAGTAAAGAGCTTACACAGTGGAATATATTTTCCTCCTATGGATCTGTAACTCAAGTCAAACCTGCCAGTGCTGCAAAGTCTGAAATCTCAAGCTCCAGATTTGCACCATAAAGCAGCAGTCTCTAGTCATTTGCTATATAGAGAACCAACAGGCCTCCTCCTGCCACCAACTGCCAGCGCGGCAAGTCTAAAAACTTTAGCTCCCAATTTGTACCATAAGGCAGTGTCTTTATTTACTTTCTGTAAAGCAATCCATCAGATTTTCTGACACAGACACAGGGTGCTCTGCTTTTTTTTAGTACTGATGCCTCTAATCAATTCAAAAAAGGGCTGAACAAAATGAATTAAAGGGCTCTAAACTGTGTGAACGCTTTCATATTCTTCTATCAATCTTGCCTGGTTTTGAAACACTATGTGTATATGCACGATGGTGCACATAAAATCTGAGCTGTGCACATAATTCTCAGCTCTACATGCACCGGTGCACATAACTGGGTGCAGAAAATATGTTGTGCCGGGCTGCCAACTCTCACAAATTGTCTGTGAGACTTGCGCAACTGACAGTTTTCACGCCACATGTCTATCTTTTAACATAATGTTAAACAGCTTCATATCTGATAACGATAAAGAGGACACTGTCAACACACTGTCAACGCACAGATAAAAACAGAGCCACATATTGCAACTGCAACACTGTAAAACACTGCAGTCAAGACCATTGCTGCTTAGATTTTGATGCACCTCTATACATGCTGTTACTGTAGTGATATTTGGAGAAGCAAAAAAGGACAAACACAGACTCAAATAACAGAAATAATTTATGGAACAATTTTCAGATCTAAATATAGAAACACTTATATCCACTGATGAATTTAAAGGCATCATAAAGAATGTGGTGACAGAGACATGTGCTTGTTTTTTCTTGAGAAGCCACTATGTTTGAATAGTTGTTGTTTTATTGTGGACTTTTGTATTAATATGCTGTACTTATTGCATTTTAAATGTGTTTTCATTGGCTGCTACCTTGGGCAGGTCTCTCTTGTAGGACATTTTCAATCTCAATGGGAGTTAGGTTTGCTGAGAAACACAGTGGATTTCTACTCAAAAGGTTTCTGCCTCTGAAAACATACTAGTGTCACTACACATTTCTTTACAGCTCAAGTCAGCTCAATTGATATTGTATCATATATATTAAATTAATATATGATTTCCTTCTACAGGTTTGCGGAAATTTTCAATGTAATTCTGTTTAGGATGATCCTGACTGTAACCATGTAAAATTTGAAGTCATTTTACAGTGCCATTTTTGTCAGAATTATCGGGACACATTTAAATTATACTATAAAACATTCATGATTTCCCTTTGTAGCTCTTTTTCTATTTAAGAAACAAAGACCACGAGGTTGTCACAGTTGTTAAAAGGTCAAATCCCAGTATATTTTTGATTTATATTCAGGCATATAGTGTCACATCTTTTCAACGGCATCTGTACACAATCCATTTCTCCCAATGTTTTGTACATTTTTCCATCTCAAGTCTTAAAATAAAAGCAAGTCTTTCCATACAGTATATTTCATTTATAATCCCCAGCCATTGGGCCAGTGGTGGAGGATCAACTTGCAACCATTTGCGAGTTATAGCTTTGCTGCTACTTGCCAAAAGTTTCTCTGGGAATGTTTCAGGTATTTTTCCTGAGCATACGGTGACAGACTAGACTAAATCCATCCCAATTATCCTATGAATCTCAGCTGCAATCTCTTGCCAATATGGTTGTATTTTGGGGCATGCCAAGAAAACATGATAATGATTGGCTGCTGAGGTTCTGCACTGCCTCTGACAAAAGCCCTGATTTACGATCTCCCCATATTTGACTGTCACAAAAAATGTCGCAGCAGTTGATTTTTTGGTCAACCATGACAGAGGTGCCTGGAAAAAGGGATAAATACACCAATGGGGGCAGTTAAATGCACCAGCACATGTACACAGATGTAGGTAGAGGCAAACAAACAGTACATCAAGAAGAATCTTGTTAAACATGCTTAAATAAGTCTCTCACAAAAGAGATTTTCTGTATAATTAAAGCACTATCCTTATTTAAAAATCACAGTTAGTTTCATTAGTAGATAATCTAAAGACCACTTGACCTGCGCTGCCTGCCTTATCTTCGATGGACGTTAAATCCTGGTGTCTTTTTCTGGGAACAGTATTCGTATTTTTACTGGAAAAAGAAGCAGAGAAGGTGGCAGTATTTTTTCCATCCCTGAGCAGTGTCTGCACCTGTCCTGTCAGCCTATGAACAGCTCCAAAAACATCCACCAATCACAGGTTAGGAGTCAAGACAGCCTGTATGACTCCTGAGAAGCAGAGCCAGGGGAAAAAAAAACCTGCAGCTCCTTGAACATATGGGGCTATAGTTATTATCATCTCAGGGCTATGCAATGTGCTGTATATTGTAAACCATATATCTGTCTATTGTGGTGTATATTATATTACATTAAGTGAATCCATCATGTTCCTGGACTGAATCATGTCATGTCCTATACTGATGTATTATATTGCATTGTATCATATCACAGTGTTACATCATGTAATGTCAACTGACAACACTGCATCCTTGAGATAAACTGCCTACAAGGTAGTGAGTTCTTCCAGCACCCTTGAAATGTGTGTGTGTAGCCTTCTGTGCTGTTTTACCGCCTGTGTCCTCCCACAAACTCTTCTACTTACAGTAACCCAACCATCAATACTGTTCCTACAGCCTGCCCAAATGTAGCCACGCTGGACGTCCTCAGGACTCACACATACACATGCTTCCAGTAAAAGATAAAGATCCGCGCCTGTGGTAAGAAAAAGCATCTGATTCTCCCCATTTATTTTCTCGGAGAGATAGAGCGAGCCGGCAGCAGAGTCGGGGAGATAGAGGGACACAGATAGAGACAGAAGGACATCGGGAAGATTGAAGATCTTTATAAAACACACTGTAAGATGAAGGAAGGTTTTCTGAGAAGCCGAACAACCTTGAAAGAATGAGCAATCACTTAACTTTTCTAGGTTATCCTTCTGATGAGCAAGAGTGGGAGACAAAAAAACAGAAAGATTAGTTATCAGTCGTTATTTCTAGCAATATTTCAATCAATGGGTTTTTGAGGATTTAAAAACAATAACGATTACCTTGACTACTTCACGACAAAGAAGGCAAATCCTCCTTTATGCCGACAACACAATTCTTTATCTCTAAATGGGTCGGATCTTCTTCGGCGGGATTTATATCTCTACATCGAATCTACGCCTTATGTACAGCGTAGCCTGACGTGCACCTCCCCAGAAATGTAACTGCACATCCTGATGATGCAGATTTTCGCAAGCTGAAACCATTTCCCTCAGTGGAAACATTTTTTTTTTCACTTTTATTTCACAGATAAGAAACAATAACTTGTGAAGACAATAAAGCCTCCACAAAATAGCTTTTTTAGTCTTGTGTGTGATTTATCCTGGCTTCATATGAGCAGAGGAAATCTCTGCTTGTTGCTGGGCTAATTTATACAGTGTAAAATGCCATAGGTTTGTGCTAATAATGTTAGCATGTTATATTTGTTTGGAAAACGTGTTTAGTGTAAGACAGCTGTTTTGTCGTGAACCTTGAGAGTTTTAATAGAGCCAAATTTTGTAACGTTACCTTTGCTAAATGTTGCTGTTGTAGACTTGTGCTAATAATGTTAGCATATTGTATTTGTGGGGAAAATGTGTCCAGGTAAAGACAAGTGTTTGTCTGTGAATGCTGCGAGTTATAGTGAAGCTGATTTGTGTATTTGTGTTTGAAATTGTCGCTATTAAGCCATGTTTAATGTGTGTTTTGAATGGACTAAACTTTATAGCACAAACCCCACATACCCCCTATAACTGCAGAGTGACACAGACACACCACCGCATAAGTATAAATGCTGTATAAAATGTCTAAAAGTATAAAAGCTTAAGGTGAACTGAACATGCCACAGCCTGGCTGAGAGTGAGTACAGGGTTTTAGGAATGAGCAAAAGAATACAACAAGACAAAACAAAAGCATCTTTGCAAAACACAATACAGCACAATAAACGTTTAATCTCAATTATGTTGTTTTCATAATGGTCAGAAGCCAAAATCGTAACTGGGAATAAAAGTTGATCAGTGGCCAAGCCCTAATTTGGAGCCACATCAAAAACAGGGACTTCACCTCTCAACTTTATCAGGCCTTGTCACACAAAGAAGTACACACAGAAAGGAGTCCCTAGCTGACATTACAAACGAGACACTAATGAGACTGTCACTCAGAATATTAGACCAAATCAGTTGCAGTAATGGAGCAACATGCGGGGGCAGACTAACTGACCACAAGACCTGATAAGAAACCCTAAAAAGACCGTGACTATGCACAGACTGAATGAGTATAGTGCGACAGTAGACAGTCAGACCTCACTCTCCAGACAAACTAAAACATCAAGGGACATTCTTTCCAACATTTGGAAAAACATACACTATAATTTCAATGTCTGGACAACAAGGAGGAATTACTCTTCACTCTGGGGTAGGGCTGGCTGTAAAATATGTTACTGCCTGCGGACGGCGAGCAGGAAATATCATCAAGTAAATCAAGCAAACAAAGATGGTTTCTCCATTTCATCCTTTGACTTCTCTCTAGATAAACAGTCACCCACATACTCGTTTTTGCCAGTTTCTTTTGTAGTCATTATAATTTCAGCAGCTTTAACAGAGCTTTGGAAACACATCAAGCGGCATGCCAACTAAGCACACTGAACTTAATGGAGAGTGCGAGAGTGACAAGGGAGGAGCAAAAGAAAAAGGAACAGAGTGGAAAAAGAGTCCACTGCTTCCTCCTCGTCACCCAGTAGGAGAAGCATCCTAAAAATAAACCTGCAAGGACACCATATGCTCCTCTGCTCCTCACCCTCTCCTCTTTTTCCTCTTGTGTACTCTACCTGCTCCAACACCTCTGATTTTCTCCTCTCTTCTTTACCATTCTTCTGTTCTCTCCTTCGTTACAAGCCCCCCGGCTCCACAGAGACCGCTCCATGTAACAATGCCGCTCCGTCCACTGCTAAGAAGCACAAGATTGATCTTCTTTCATTGTCTGCTGGTAAAAACACCCAAAACGACGGCCGCTTTGAATGTACAATCAAGTTACAGGATCGGACGTCAATGATAAACGGTTCTGCCAATCGATGCCAGGGAGCTGAGCTTTCTCCCGCGACCATCAATCAATCAGCTGATCAATGTCGAGCCCGTCCCGACATCCCCTCCCACGGCCAATCATCACTCTGTTATTGAGTGCCCAGTTATCTAATCCCGATACCTGGAAACATAAATTCTTGGTGTATTTTTCCTGCTTGTGACTGTGTGTTTTTCTAACCTCTTTGGCTTCGTTTTGGGGGTGAGGGTGAAGAAAACAATAAAGCCTTGGAATCTCTCATTTCCTGTGTGTAGGTCCAGCTCGCATGCTGTGTTATGTTACATAGTTTTCACTGATATTACTGGAGGCTGGCGGTCCTTGAAGGCATACCAGGCCTTATAAGTCACCCTCGGGTGAGGCTGGGTGTTTGTGTACAGTCATGGTATGCAGTGGCAGCGATGAAACTTTTTTTTTTTTTTTTTGTCTGGTGCCAAGATGTTTTTTTTTCTGTGTGTAAAATCCAATCAGCCTCACTGTGACTGAAAGTCAAAATGGAATCTGTCTTATCTATTCCTGCGCGCATCGCTTTGATTTTTCACAAAGAAAAACACAGCGGCCTCAGCCCACAAAGATGACCTTGTGATAACGCACGGATGAGCGTCTGCTTGTTCGCCTCTTTCTCGTTTTTTTTTTTTTTTGCAGAAATGGAAAACTGTCAAATGAAGGCGCCTCCTACAAATGCGCTCTCCCTTCAAAAAGTGCTCGTCCCACATTGGGCTCTGATGAAAAGACAAACTAATCATCACTATCTCCTGATCCAGATTTTTTTTCCCTCCTTATCCTGCGTTCACTAAATCCCTCCACAATCCTTTCCTTTCTGCCCTCCAGCGCTCTGCATCCCAATTTTACCTTTCCATGATCATATTTCATCTTTTTACTCTCCCGACATAATATTCTGATCCAACCCCTGCCCTCCACCATTGTCTTCAGTTCATTCTCCATCTATCCCTCCATCTCTTGAACCCTCACAGCTATTCATCCATCAGCCTCCAAAGACAAGCAGTGTAGGAATGTAGGGTAGCGGCAGGCGCTCCAGAACCCCTTCTCTCTGGGATGTTGCACTCTCAATGGGAATATTGGCTTATCACCCGCCCCTCGTCTCACACTGTGCATCATCCTGGCTGAAATATGTTAGCAGCCCTCGTTGTGCAATCCTTAACACAATAACGTGTGAATTCTGCAGTGTAAGATGAAAAGATACAGACTGAGTGTGGGATGTACAAACAAAACAAGATCCAAGGACAGATCACGTCAATCTGTATCTTCTTAATATTTGACTTTATCCTTCTCTGACAGCTCGAAGAGGAAAGACAGACATGAACTGATCTGGCGAAGGTGCCAACAGCTCTGTTGTTATCCACCTCCAGCATGGATACACAAATCAAACAGTTCCCAAATGATCCGAGATGTTGCTCAATTTCGTAAAATCAACAATGAATGTTGATCCTCCTTGTGTACAGTATCTCTTCACATGTCAAGCATAACTCCACATTTGCCAGCTGCCAAGTTGTGGATATCCAATTTACTTTTTCCGTCAATCGAAGATGCGTTCCACTTCGTTAACACGACCAATCTGATATGAGCAGAGTTTTGATTACGATGGAATAAAACCCACAAACAATTTCCTCAAGCCAAACGTGCCTCTCTAATCCACTGTTGGGGATGTTTGTTCATTTAAATGTTGCTTAAACAAATCCTTTCCCTCAACTGCAAGCTCCGTTGTTAAAGCAGCACCAAAGGCTGACAACACACTTTGTAGCGTACAAGAGAAAGAAGGGAGGGTGAATCCATCAGTCTTCATAGAGAAGGATTTCTCCAAACCTCTGTGTCAAACACTCTTCACTCGCTGGCGCTCTGAACTCTTCTCAGGCATGATATACTGCAAATATAAAGGTTGTGCTGCCGGGCTTTGGCATGTGTGGTGTGATCATGGAGTCTACTGTCGACCTCAGCACTTGTTTAGTGTGAAACAGAGGCAATAACGCAGGCTGGTCCATGTCTCCTGAAAGATTTCAATATTCCAGTCAAATATTATCTGTGTTTATTAAGTCATGTAAACAGACCACACACTTATCAGCCGTGCACTCCAGATCAGACCGGAGACATGGCTGCTGTCTTCCTGTGTTTGCACTTCTTAAACAGTAAGCACATTTTAAATTGTAATATTTACTGAAAATGACATAAAATATAACCAACAGTAAGTAGGCTGTTATTACTGATGGTCGTTTGCCAGAAACTCTCAGCTTCCTGGCAAACTTTGTTCAGCCAGCTGCCACCTTATTTAGGCTTTCTTCAACTCACTCCTCATTTCAGCTTCATAAATCAGCCGCACCTTGTCCATTGCGGCGCTTTCAAAGTGAACAACAGGAATAAATAGGAACAAGGTGCCAGACAGAAGTTCAGAATAAAAAGGCGTCCAGTCAGAACGGTCCAATAGAAAACACTGCAAACTAATTTTGTCGCTCAGTTGTGTGGCATCCAGTTAGGATACAGTGTTAGAGGGAATTGCTTTCATTGCACATTATGACCAGAGAGATTTAAATATGTCTGACTTTAACAGATTGTCCCGCTCAAAAACCAGACAACAGAAACCCTGCGCCTGACAGAGGAGGAATATTCACATTTACTTCGCCGGAGTTTACAGATCTTTTGCAGTCATGATGCACAGATTACACTGCTGCTGTTGCAAGTCAGGATGGTGTAAACGACCTTCGCCATGCTTAATTATAACCATATGATTTGCTCTTATTGTTATTTAGATTGTAAGAGCAGGTGCTCTTATGAAGTGTCTGCTGCCAGTTGTAGGAGAGAAACCAAACAAATGTTGTGTACAGCAAATACATCGTAAATACATCTTCACAATGAGACTCGAGGTTTAGGCTGGCTGATAAGAGCACAAGGTTTGTTCATATTTTATTTCATATAATTGTTTTGAGAATGAAGCTTTTTCCCCGCGGTGTTTGTGTTGTGACGTGCCTCATGTTTCTGTTCTCTAAGCACCTGGCGTTTTTGAACGTTTGAACTCCTCGAGTTAAACTTAAACTAAAAGCTGAAAAAACGCCCGACGTCATCTCTTTTTCATCATCATCATTTTATCCCATTGTCCAGTTGGATGATTTGAGAGGTGGGCCTTCTGTGGCGGTCGCAGTAACAATGGAGGAGAAACTGGTGGTAGCGATTGCTGGATATCCAGAGCTATACGGCCAGACGATGGACTGCACGTTTTCAAACTTCCCCTGAGTCATCCTAAAATATGCCTGGAAACAACCATCATGGATGCGAAGCTCCTGGACTGATTGTTGCTGATTCATTTTGATTTTTTGGTTCATATTTAAAGAGAAATCAGATCAAATTAAAAGATCAAAGTGAAGATAAAGACAGACCGAGGATGAATCCGGGCTTAGGTTGATTAGGGTACTGATTACTTTGATAAAATAATAACGTGTCAACAGTCAAATCAATATCTTGATGATGGTGATGAAGCACGAAGTCAAAAGAGGTAGATATTTCATAACAGCCGAGAGGCAGCAAATGAATTCAGCTCTTTGGTGTAAACAAACGACTGTTATTAAAATATGCAACACGCTGAGAAACTGTTTCACTTATTTCCAGCAGGAATCAATGTTTTGCAAAATAAATCCTCAGATCAGTCCCACTCTCTTGATGCTGGCACGGTGATCTGCCTCTTTCAGTGTGTCTGATTTTGCTGACATCACACCACCTCCTCTTCTCTGTGATAAAAGCATCACATCACACACACATATAGAAAGCAGCCAGTGTGTAGTGTGTCTCCACGTCTCTGTTAAAATGCCATTAGCTAATCCTAATAAGAACCTCATTCTGCTGTGTGTGCTAAAAATCCCACTGAATGCAACTTTTGAGTAATCCTCTATCCTCAGATGGCTGAGTTGCAGCGTGAGCGAAGGTGCAGACAAAGCGGTGCACATGCGTGTGTGAGTGTGAGAGAGAGTGTTTATCACCATGCAGATGGGGATTCATCCTCCAGTGTGCATCAGTGACATCATCATCCAAAACAACAACAGTAACATCTACGGTGCGTTGCTGGAAGCGGTCGCCGGGACGACCGATCCCTCTCGACAACAACGCAGGGGGATTAGGTATGACAGGCACGGGCAACTTACTGGACAGGAGCTCATCTCCAGTGTGTGTCAGTGTGTGTGTGTAGTTGCAACTTTTAAAACACAATAAAAAAGAGGGAGAGGAGACTCAAAAAACGAGAGATGAAAGAGAGGAAAGCAAAGCCAGACATGCAGACATCATGTGCAGATCTGGGCTAAAACTTACATCATTCCCAGCTGTTCCCACAAAGCATGGACACGGGAGAGGAGATGAATGATGGATGGATTACAAATCCTTGAAACTAGTTGCATTGGAAATATATGGAATTATCCGCCTCTGCTGGCAGAGATTTGGAGACAATATCTAGATTGAAATGAGCATCTACTACATGCATGTTTATAGTAAAGCAATGTAATTTGGAGACTGATTTAGGCTTTTGTCTTCGCAAGACACTTAAACCCCAGTTCAGACCAGTGATTTGCGACAAGACATTCTAAAAGGTTGCAGAGAAAAATTGCAGCTATGTGAACTGGCCGGTCTGAGCTTGACTCAAGCTGGCTGACAGAGTCACCTGCGACTCAGCTGGTGAACTCGCCTATCACTAGAACCAAGCACCAAATCTTGGGGGATCGAGCCTTCGCCGCCGCTGCCCAAACCCTCTGGAACTCACTCCCACTCTACACCAGAAATGCGGACTCCCTACAGACATTCAAATCTCTGTTAAAACCCCATCTGTTCAAACTGGCATTTCCCTAGTTTCCAACAGTCATTTTTTCTTTTTTTTTTAATTATCTTTGATATTTTTCAGCACTGTAAAGAGTCTTTGAGTGCCCTGAAAAGCTCTATATAAATCTGCAGTATTATTATTATCATTATGGTGGGGAGAGAAGTGGAGCTGCCCTAGGAGCAGAGAAAGGGAGCTGCTACGGGAGCTGGTATGTGCAAGCAGAGAACCAGTAGGGAAAAAATGCATTTAATCCCAGGGGCCGGAAAACCTTGAAACAAGACAGTGGCATAATGTGCTGTGTGATGTGCATCTTGCTGCAGCCGGTGTGGGTCTTTTTGACACGCGGCGCTTGCTAGCGGTTTGTTTTGGCCTCAACAGTAAGGCAGTTAGAATCACATATTAGAGAACTGCTTTGAAAACAATTAAAGATAAAATGATTGAATTCCAGAGTTGTAAGGAGCGTTTTGGATCTGTTACTCAAGCTGGACTTTCTAAATTGTATTTCTTGTCTCATCAATACCTGAAGCAGCAGAGCAAAGCAGCTCCTTGCATTGCTTAAACAGCAGGACTGCTTTTGTTCTGAATGCACACTATGCTTTCCAACCGCCTCACTGTTACAGGTGTTCTTGGTGGTTAGACTGACGTATGGCAACAACAAATTGATTAGTTGTCAACCATTATATTAACTATATATATATATATATATATATATCAACTAATTTGATAACTGAATAATCAGTTTGAGTAATTCTTTAGTACAAAGTCAAAGATTCTCTGATTCCAGCTTCCTAAATATGAGCATATTTTTCAGTGTTTTTACTTCTCTTGTTTGTTATATGTTATGTGTTAACATAAAAAATGTAATATTGGTTCAATATATCGTTAGATTTTAATCATATTCATGCATTAATATAGGTATAGGTCTAAAAAATGAAAGTAGTTTCTCCAAAGCACAAATCCATGTTTTATTACATTATGACAAGCTTCCAGTTTTACAGACAGCTAAGATTAAACAATGTGTACCAAAATGCACACGAACACACACACACACCCACCTCTTCTCAATGCCAAAGGGCTACAACAGCATTTCAGAGTTTAAATGTGTTTTTCTAAGAGAAAAGAAAGCATGACTCACAAACACTGCAGCCAGAGTATCGATATCATATCAGGAAAACACAAGAGATTGTGTCCTGGCGTATGGCGCTGATAAATGCTACACTGGTTGCACACACTGTCACATGACTGTGTTTATTAGTCGTACTAACATTAGTAATACTTGCAGTGCTGTTATCCTACAGGTTCTTAAGTGCCAAAACCAAACCACAGCAGCAGTACCTGATACTTGTGTTTTTGGTATAAGAATTGTGAATTTTCAAGATATATCTCAAGTATAAAAATTCTGTCCACGGGCAGCTTCAAGCTGCATGAGCCTTCAGAGATTCATCTCAGTGTAACACCAGTCATAATGCAGGAATAAGAGCACCCCCCGCCACGGCAGGCAGTCAGGATTCAGCCAGTACATGTTCATATTTGGCAAGAAAGCCAGCTGGAGAGTGCGTAATAGAACCGCATGCATTATGGGATGCTTTCACAGAAGTGTGGGCCGCAGCAGGGCTGTATTAATATTGCACTGAGGGGTAGAGAGAAAGAGAGTGTGTCTGTATGTGAGTGGTGAAGGGGGTGAATCATAGCCTTCAATGACAGCTGCTTCTCCTTCCTCCGAGGCGCGACAGCAGGCGTGTGTGTGTGTGTGTGTGTGTGTGTGTGTGTGTGTGTGTGTGTGTGTGTGCACGTGCTCAGAATGGGTATTCACCTGCACATGTGCACATATGTGTGTTTAACTGTGTTTAATGAGTGTCTATGGGCAGATCATGTGGGCGACGAAACAGTTCACTTGAGGTGACTGTTATCACTTTCATTGTGTAATTCAACCTGCGGGAGTGATTCTTTTAAGTTCGATCAAACTACGCATTCTTAGAAGCCTTAAACATAGCCATTCACATCATATTATCTAAGCCTACAAAAGCCCATGCGCTCCTACTTAAAATTCAGTCTTCGACAGCAAGTTGCTCACTTCTATTTCCGACGCCTAGTGCTCAACAGCTCCCACTCATCTCCTCTGCTCTCCTCTCTCCCCTTTCCTCTTCAAATGTTTTCTTTACTTCTCAGTCTTTCCCGCTCCGTCTGTCTCTCGTGAGCTCTTGAACCTCCAATATTTGTCTAGAGATACTCTGCCATTCTCTCTTATCCTCTCTTTCTCTGTTATCTCTGCTGCCTTTCTGCGGGTAACTCCTCTTTTTTCCTCTCATTTGTGTCCTTATTTCTTCAGAGCGTCTCCTCGTCCCTCGCTCAGTCATCGCTGTCACTGTTTTGACTCATGAGTCAGAGACAGTCATGACTCCCCTTGAGTTGTCTTGGTGGACCACGGGGCAGGCTTGTCCCTCAGATTTAATGAGGAATTCAAAGAAGAAGGCTGAAATCTGAAACATGTTGCCTGCTGCGACAAGCACTGGGTCAGGAATATTAACGTCCCCCTCCAGACATCTTTTAAAGTGTGTTACACTAATATTTCGTACAAAATGGTTTTCCCACACGGTCTCTGACTACAAAACACCAAATCTCTCTATATATGTATGTGTGTCCTTCGCATATCTCAGGAACTGTTCATCCAACCTACTTCACATTTGGCAGGCGCATTACTGGGGACCCAATGATGTGCATTGTCGAATTTGGTGCAATTTGGACACGAGACACGTTCTATATTAATAAACTTTAAAAAAAAAAAAGAAGCAAACGGCTCTCTGAGCAGCGCTGTACACATACCGCGTCCATAACCGCCTTGAAAACATGAGGTTGGGCGCTGGGCACTACTACATGACAAGCACTGAATCAGTGCAGAGCTGATCTTTTTCCAGGCACTGTTTATAAGTGTGTAGGCCCATTTTCCATGGGACAGATGTAAAGCTCAGGGTAGCCCTGCACTAACATGATCAACTTTTCCATATTTATCGGACTGAATATTAAAGAAGAAGGGAAAGATATCTGTTGGCTGTGATTGGTTTGTAACCCGTCTGACTGCTGGGCGTGGCCACTTCCTGTGTCTGTCCTTTCAAATTAAATTCCCACATGGTTCAGTCATATAGGTTTTGATTTATCTTGACAAGGCGCATCTCCTAATAGAGTTTTACATTTGTTTTTATTTTCCCTGTAACTAAGTGTCCAGTGAAATCTTGCCGACAGATGAGCTTTCTGGAGACTAACATTTGGTCGACTATTGGGGGGCAGCCCCATTGAGTTGCATGTTTTTCCAAATTCTACATAATTTCAGGGCACACTGAGTTAGAATAGCAACATAACGTAATATTTTCCGTATCTAAACATTATCTATAGTTGACTGGGGCCCAGGCATGCAGCTCAGGACCCAAAGAAGCCCAGTGTTGAGAGTGAAGTTGTTTGGACGAGCGGTTTTTGAGAGGCATGTTATGAACCAGCACGGCACCAGTGTAAAACAAAAACTCTAAAAAACGGCGAGAGACACATCTACAAGTCAGTTAAGTCAAGGTCAGACATTTCAGAGGACATAAACATTAGAAAAACACATTTTGAGCAGAGGGGTTCTTTAACTAAGAATCCACTTAACCTTCAAAACTTGCTTGGATTTTCTTCGCCCTCTTTACCTTTGCTTGTATTCTGTCTCTTTTACAGTATTCATTCAATTATTTCCTCCATCTGTTTCTCCATCTACTCTCTTACAAACCCCTGTCATCGTCACACTGAAGGCTGCACACGGGTCAGAGGTCAACCTGGGAGCTTAGTCGACAGGCTGCTGGCTGCCACACACACACCAGCAGAGATCTGTTGGACTTCAGCACAATGCTAAACAGCAACACAGCTGCTCAACATGCAACTCACACGGCACAATGACTTAGGGACCCAGCTAAAGGCTTACATACAGCCTGACAAGCTGTAAAGCTCTAAGGGCAAGCACTCGCTAGGGCACCAGCTCGAGGTCGCAGAGGAGTGAGAGGTGCTATGATTGCTATATTTCACCAGGGGAAATATCTGCGAGCAGGCTTGGATGTTTTCAAAGTGCAAGCCAAACTGATCAGGCTTCAATCACACCAGATCAGACTGGAAACCTGCAACACACTGAGCAGCAAAACCAATATACAGCTGGCATCACAATTCAACATGAGACCTGCTAGCAGAGCATCAAAATCTGTCAGTGAGAGTAGACAGGGGTGTACATAAGCAGCCAGGGCTCAACTCATCCGTTTCCTGCCAATCCTGCTTCCACAATGCTCACTTGAAAGCTATGTTGTTACTTGTTGCTGCTGCACCTAGAGGTGAATAAAGCTCATCATTTCCAGCTCCCTGCTGCTGCTAAGCTCTGTGTTTCTTTGGAGAGTGATGAGGTCAGAGCTCAGACGCAAAGTTTGCTGACAGAACTTTGTAGATTCAACCAGCAGCTCTACAGGTCGCTCTGTTGGTTGGTACACAAAAATTTGGTGGATCTTGAGTGCTATATCGGAGGAAACTGGACTTGACTGAGCTCCTTGAAAACGTTTCACCTCTCATCCAAGAGGCTTCATCAGTTCAGCCTCTTGGATGAGAGGTGAAACGTCTTCAAGAATCTCAAGCAAGTCCAGATACCTACGATATAGCACTTAAGGTTACCATGACCTGGATGACTGAGAATCTTCACCAACACATCATTTGGTTGCCAAAGTTTTTGACCTAGGGAGGATGAAATTTGGCATAGAGGTCAAGTGGGCGAAGGTGTGTGTTTGTGCTCATGCGTGGTAATGGGGATAGTCTATGACAAAAAGGCGAAGAACTTCTACATGGACTCACGCAACATGACCAAACTTAACAGAAACTTTAAATAGACTTTTCAGCTTTTACCATAACACCTTTCGTAACTCACGTGCAGGTTGACGTGGACACAAATGTAAGGTATCATTAGACTAAGCAGCGTTCTTTTTTTCATCAGTGACGGTTGGCTTTGCCTCGACAATTTAACCTTGCCCCTTTATATAACTCATAAACTGATTGCAGGTCCCGTCATTGACCCCAGTAGAGAGTACTTTTTTCTATAGCTTGCTTTGTTGGTCGACAAATATTTCCCCATCCTTTCTCGGCCACAGTTTTTGCCCTCTGAGGTTGAAATTTGGCCCAGAGGTCGCAGCTATTGTTTCAGAAATATGCCTGATATCATCTCGTGTAAAGCCATCATAAAATTCCCTAAGAGCACTTATAAAAGCTTACCGTCATGGTTGGGGTTGCCCAGTGTCCATGGTTCATCTGAGTCAAAGTGTGTGTCACCTCCTATTCCCGGCCCTGGAAAGTAGGCGTGGGCCAGGAAGCCACCCTCGCCATCAAATGGCGAGCTGTCGCCATGAAAACCTGAAGCGAAGATGATGGTGATGTCCACGTCTTTCTTGGTCCTCTCCAGCTCACTGTAGGGCACAGCCTCAAAGCGCAGCGGTGTCACGTTTTGCCAGACGTCAAACGCTCGCCGAATGGCATCATGGGTCTCCTCTGCACCCACTTTGGGTGTCACGTTCTTTATGCTGCAGAGACACGAGATGCAGGGGAGGAAAAGTTAGACTGGGAAAACACTAGAAGTCTTTGTAAACATTTCACACGAGCAGATAATTTTCTCTTATCATCATGCCCCAGTAAGCCTCGAATCGGGATTTCTCCTTCAACTGTCAGGATGAGCAAATCTATTGTAAATTGGTCTGATAAGACTCTTGGGTTCTCCGAGCGTTTGGTAAAACAAACACACTGAAAAGTGGCTTATTCTGCTGGATGTCCACTCAGAGGAAAAATGAAAGATTAGAATCTAATCAGGCAAAGTAAATAGCCTGCACCTCCTCTGAAGCATGAGATATGGTAGGATAGAAAACAATACAGTAAGTTTAGTTTAACTGTTAAAAACTCAAGGGCTGAAAAAAGAGAATACTACTGCACGTCAATCTACATGATCACACCACGCCAAAAAATAAAATCTCCGTCACCATCACTGTTTTCCCTGCGTGCTGCCATTTCACGCTCATCGTGGTCGCCAGCAGAGAGCTAAATGGAGCGATTTGTGAGAGAAAACAGCTGAGTCCTCCCCTGCCGGCTTTGAGTTGCTGCAGGTGTGGGGAGAGGACGGGACAATTTCCTGCCACTGGAATTTATTTTCTAATTAAGGATTATCAACAGCCCACTGCCTGCTGAGAGCCCCAGTCTGGTTTGGGCAATCAGGAAAACCTCACTTCACTTTATTCGCTCCAAAAATATCTCAGTGTCACGCTCTATTAAAATTTGGTTTCTCTCTTGGGATAGACTGATAGGTATAGTTTACATCGACCATCTTAGACCCTTGTAAACACTCGATACTCTGTGTCTTCTTATGCCTTTAGCACATTGTCTGTGTTGGGTGTAAAGTTGGTTGGTTGATGTTCTGTTGATAAGTGCAGAGTGTGAATTAAGTGTGCAGTGTAGCAGCACTGTGCCAATTTCTTTTTCTGTTCTCTTTCACAAGTCTTCTTGCTCAGGTGTTTCAAGAATTCCCTTTTTCTCCTCCCATCCAGCCGGTTTCCTCGGTGCTTTCCCTGACACCTCCTTTCCTTTGTTCCCGTCTTCAATTCAGTTCTCCACAGTGTCTCTGTTTGGCTGTCAGGCTGTCATTTCCCATAATAGGAATAAATATTATCAGAACGTCTTTTGTCTTTGACTATTGCTCATCTTCTTCTGCATGGTGGGTAGACTGCTGCAAGGCACATTTATACACTGCGTATTAATATTGCATGTAAGCTCAGATTAATTATTGAATCAAACTCAGTGAAAAGGAAAGCATAAAGGCCGGGTATGAAATATAAATAGAGTGCCACTGAATAACCGGCGATGTTCATTTAAAATGGTCTAATTGTTTAAAGCAAACCACAATCTGCTGCCATTTCTCTCTCTGCTCTTTCAAGAAGGACTTGCTGTCAGCCGACGACCACTTTAGAAAAGATGCTTTAATTACACTCTCACAAGATTTGGCAAAACTTTAACTTTCAGCTAATGATTTTCTGTTTTGACAGACACACACTCAGGTATCATGAGGAAATGGGATTTATGTAATTATACTGAAAGACAAGTCTACAAAAACAAACCATCAGAAATTAATTTGTTGAAAGAGGAAGCAAAGCTTTTGGTGTCAGACATGATTGAGTGAGCAGATTTAATAGTCAATGGCAGCACTAAAGATACATCTGCAAAGATAAAAGGGAATAATTAAACTGGTCTTTCTTTGGGTCAGCTGATGATCATCACTTGATGTTCTGACGTGATTCATAGTGACTCAAATATCAATTGGGTTAAAGTTGAAAGTCACAAGTTTGCCCCCTAAGTGCGGTTCATTTGGGCAGGTGTGAACACCGCAATCACATTCAGGTGCGCACTGAAACAACCGGACTGAGACCTTCTTGAAGAGGTGGTGTCAGTCTGGTTACAAATGAACTCCGGTGCGGTTCATTTGTGGTGAGAACATGTTCCGACCTGGATGTGAACCAACTGCAGTCACATGACACATTGTTTGGGTTAAACATGAGCATGTTACAGTCCTGGAGGATTATTAATGTGCACCTCCTCCTGTACTGCCTTAATATGCACATTCAGCACATCCAATGCATCAAAACATTGTTTTCTAGTTGGAGCCGCGCCTCGTTTTCAAACTGTATGGTTTGACTAAAATGAACAATGACAGCAATATAGTCCACGATGAGCAGCGCTAAAATCAACCTGCGTAGTTGTCCCTCCATTGTGACATTAGAAAGTGTCACATTTATCTTGCAAGTGTTCTCTTCTTCAACGTTTGCTTTACTTCCTGGATTTTCCCCACATGGAAATTCTGACCAATCAAGAGCAGCTTTCTCACGCAAGACATTTGATCTAGTCTGCTTGTAAATGCTGCCGTGAGAACACGAACTAACTCAAGGCAGTTACACAACTTTGGAACAAAATTAGTCCCTGATTCAGACTAAAGCAAGACAACTCTAGGTCTGAGAGCACCCTGAGTTAAATCAAGTATTGTGACACAGAGCAACATCAGCATTTGGAGTCGTATGTGTCCACCTGGTGAAGGTCCACTCTTCTTTAAGCTCTGGTTTTGGTCTCCACCAGTTCTTGAGGGACATATCTGGTTCCTAAAGCACTGAATGTTAAACTAAACTATGTTCACCTACTAGTCTCAGACTTAGTCTATCAGCTGTTTGGGACAACCAGGTAATGTAAAACAAATCTGCTTGCTTCGTCTGAAACAACACTGATGAGAGCAGTGAGAGTGAACCAATGTTATTATACAGCAAAAGCAGCAACAGTCCTGCTCTGATCTCTTGTTGCTTGCCATGATATTTCTGGTGAATGATATCAATCTGTGTGTCCTCGACCGTCCTAAAACAAGTGTGAGCAATAAACGCTTGCATCTCGAGATTTGCCAGCACTCTTGAATTACAGAAACAATCTTGAACATCAAATTGAAGTGGTGTTAGTGTGATGGTTGGCTGTTGAGTAAGCAAACAGCCTCTGTCTGATTGGGGCCACTTACGGAGGCAATACAAAATGGCCCTTTTGTCTTTTGAAGTGTTTATGCAGAGCAGACAGAGATTTGTAACGTACAAGACAATCCTGCTATCTAATCAATATCAGCTGACCCAGAGAGAGTGTGCAGAGGCACAAATGTTTTCTCTGAGATTAAAATGAAAAAGAAAATGTTGTAGCACCTCAAGGGTTCTCCGTGAATACGCGTCCTTGTCTTGCTCATACTGGGGTTACAATGAAAGGCCTTAGCAGCAAGTGTGGCCTCTTGAGGAATACAAAGATGTTTCATTTGATTCTATTACCCACCTCACTGTATGCGTATCCTATTTTAGGGCAAGAGAGAAACACGCAGGGAGAAGCTATAAAACCACAAATGAAAGAATCCCAACCTGCTCTGAGGACATATAAAATATTAAACTCCATGTTGTGAGGTGATAATGATGCCGGATGCAACTCATGTGCTATAATAGTACCTGCATGCAGAGAGAACTGTGGGGATGCCAAAGCTAATTAGTGCCTCCCCACAGCAAGTACTGTATGTGGCTACATGGAAACTAGCACACACCTGGGGCGGCCATGCATTTGTTATACTTTCCAAATGCCAGAGTTGTTTTTCTTTTTTGTATACAATTATTTTTGGATGTTTCAGCTTACAGTTTACAGAATGAGGAAGACATGGAAATATTGTATTTTCTCTTACTCTACCTTATCCTAACATCAACCTAAAGGACACAAATCGAATCAAATCTAATAAGAAAAACAAATCTAGTATAGAAGTAAAATTTTAAATATTATAATATTATAGCTATAGGTAAAATGGTGGCACGGTGGTGACGTAAGACGGCATGGTGATGCAGTGGTTAAGATACGATACGATACGATGTAATGTGATATGATACAATACATTGTAGCAACAATGTTCCTGGTTCGAAACCCGAAGTGGGGATGCCCTTCTGTGTGGAGTTTGCATGTTCTCCCCGTGTCAGTGTGGGTTTTCTCTCACGTCCTCCCACAGTCCAAATAGATCTGAATTAAAATGAAAGTGCACTGCAGTTGTTGATGTGGTAGTTTGTGCGGAAATATGCAAAATTTCCAAGGAATGACAAAAGGTTCACAGCACAAAGTCTAAAAGTTGAAAATTAAAAGTGCAGTGTACATGTTGAAGAGATAAAGTCCCACAAATTCAATTCAATTAAACTTTTTTTATCCCAAAGGAAATTCTTGTGCCAGAGAACGCTTCAAATTACAGTAACACTAAGCACAGTAACCACAATTTAACATTCATAATCAGTAACAACCAGACATCCAGTGGGTTCCCCAGGTCAGGGTCTCTGTCTGGGCCCAGTTTTAGAACAATGTGGTATTAAATACCTGGCAGAAATATTCAAATATACGAGATAGAAGTGTTTTCAAGGAGGAGAAGCAAAAAAACGGTGCCTAATAGAGCAACAACAGGAAGGGTCACTAAAATTGAGCTAAAATGGTGGAGAAAAACAGACTGATGACTAATAATCAGCTAACTTAATTTTGCCTTATTTGTTGTGATGTCTATTCGACACCACAACAAATCAAGTAATACTTTTACAGCAAGTCAGCTTAACAAGTGCTAACTATGTGTGCAACAGTGTAAGCAAATGCAGAGCAACTAAAGGTGATCGCCTGACTTCTCAGTTTGTTGTGATGACAACACAGCAATTTTACTTTGTTACAGCAACAACCTATGTATAACCTTGTATTTTGAACACGTTGATACTAATATATCAAAGTGAAGATGATTCAAAGTGGAAATCCGAAGGATAGAGTGGTTCAGGATTCCCGGTTATGGATGTCTTTATCTGATATAAAACGTCTAACTACCTCCACTGCACCAATTTGAGTTAAAAGGAGCAGCTGCAGGCACATCTGACTAAAGACTGGGGGCCAGGCACACATCCACGTACAACACACACACACATATATATGCATACACACAAGCACACACACTTTGAATGCTCCCATCCTATTACATAACCTTAATCTGTCAGAGAGCACCCTCTGCTTTCCACTGGGGTTTCCTCCTCTCCTCTCAACTCATCTCTTTCTCTCTGCAGCTGCCTCTCCTCCAACACCCTCCCTCCACTCCTCAATTCCACCTATCCACTCCTCCACTCTTCATCAAGCCTGCTCATTTTCTCTTTTCAAATCTGTGCCGTTGCAGATGAACCAAGCACTCGTGAAACTGGCTCCAGTATAATTTTTTTTTAAAAGGAAAAATGAATAGGCAGGAAACTGGACAGTGTTGCCATCAGTGATATACAGTTGTACTTCGGCTGTACGTCGCTGATCCACTAGATTATGTTCAGCATGTAATACTGCTTATACATTTATCCCCAGGGCAGAGCAAAAATAAAAAACAAGCCCACTTCTTGAGGATTATCCCATGAAACACAGGGCTGGGGGCAAGGGATGGGAAAGCACGTATAAAATAATACACAAACTGGGCTACTGACCTCACTAAATCAAAGGGGAAATATTATATAACACACCCTATACATTATTACTCATGTAGCTGAAAGCCAGAAAATGTACTTGTGAATTATAAAATTGGAGATGAGATCTCTGGTGCATGTATGACTCTTGCACTGACATTTTTTCCCCATTTGTGCGACGTGTTTGAAGGGTAAAGCTGGCCGAGCTTTGGAGAACATGCTCTGTGCTGTGTTTAATGGTTGTAGTTCGGCTTACAGCAACGTTGAACTCTGGCTTAACCCTTTTGTTCTTTACCTTTTTATCCATTATATAAATACTGTGTTCAGTAATTGCTCCTTTGATCCACAAGACGAAAGACAGGGACCTGTACAGGCAAAAGTTCCATCAAAATCTGACAGTTTCATATACGCTGCCACATCAAGGGAAGATGAAGCCTGTTTTTTTTAAAAGGCTGTAGCGGAGGATAAAAAAAAAGAGCAAGAACTGTGTGGGAAAAATGATAGCAGCGTATTTCTTTTTATGTCTCTCTCAAATGGATGTGTATCTTCATGAAAAGGTCAATGACACTGGTTACGTCGTAAAGCGCTGTTTGTGTGCCCATGTCTTTGTGCGTGCAGATGTAGGTTATGTCTCTGTGGCTGTGGGCACATGCGGGGTTAAACTTGTTGACCGAACATCTTCACAACTGGACAAAAGCATCATTGATGTGGAGTCAGTGTGTGTGGCTGGGATTTTATGTGCATGTCGGGGTTGTTATGGGTATTGGAGGGAAACTGGATCATTAGAAAATGCTGTAACGACACTGCCCTTAATGGGGATATATATTGGGCCGATAATGGGACATTTTTATAATTATGCATTATTCCGATAATTAAAATCATAGCCGATAAACTGTGCCAATAATACGAAGCCAGACTGCTTTAATTTATTTAGCAAGGGCAGCATCTGCACACCTGACACAGTGGGTGGCAACACTACTTTTAAACTTTGCTTGCGAGCCACCACTAAACACAGAGAAGAACAACAAGTGCAGTCGCTGTCAGGAGGGCAAGACATGTCAAGGTGTGGACGTCTTTCACAGATCCAGAGGAAGACAACAGGATTGCGCCGAGTCTGATCTACGAGCGTTGAACAGGTTAGACACTGAAGGACCGACTCCAGAGTGTCAGCCTGAGCTAATTAGCAGCAGTGGCTAACATCCAACACTGAGCTTCTAAAAGGTTGGACTCTGTTGTTAAACTTATTAATAACTGCTAGCGATTGTGATGTTACAGTTAATCCACATCGGTGCATTGCTAGCCCTTATACCAAGACAACAAACCTGGCCAACATAATCTTGACGAATTCAAAACCACCCACCTGTATGTGATATGTTTGTGTTGCCACTTCTGTCCTGTGAGGGCGTACCGCCGTTTCCTGACACTGAATCTGGATGCACCTCCTATCTGGTCAGGAACTCCACATCTGGGCTTCTTCATCCACCTACAGGACAAACGAGAGGAAGCCACTGATCAACACTGAGGGTACATCTGTCATACTGCTGTGGGTGCATGTTCCTTATGAAGTGATGAACGATGAAAAGATGTTCAATTCAATGTAGCTCTTCACATTTAGGAACAGAAGTAGACGTTACTGATGAGCCTGCAATGATTCATATCAAGCTCTCTGTGCATTTGTATGAAGAAGCAATTCTAACAGCACAGAGATTCTGCAGGAGATGGATGACACACAAAGGAAACACATACATGATAATGCATGACCCCATGAAGCTATTTCAGAATCTAAACACAGCACATGCAATTTGTGTACCAAAGTACACATTCCCTTATGAATCACACACAAAAGACGCCTCACCTTATCGTGTTATCGCTGCTTCCAGAGAGCAGCAGAGAAGGAAGAGAGAGAAACACAGGCATGCTGTTAGCTTATCACATTTCTCTCAGTTTCAGCCCAGAGGTTGGACAGCTGTTAGTCTGCATTCACACCACTGGCCACCACATTGCCACGTTACAGTTCAGTGGCCAATTTGAGCTCACTGCTATTTGTAGCACGGATGGCATTTCAGTGTTGGTGGGGACAAATGTCAGTGAACACTGGTTTTAGTGATATGCAGGTAAAAGGATACTGGTTTAAAACTGGGGTTTTAAAACACGAACACATACATTAGATATGTTTTATTCCTAATATTCTCACATAACTAATATCACTTTGATCCCACTGCAAAGCATGATTTGATAATACCTCTTATGTAAGCCTCAGGGGGGTTTACCCTCCCCTGTATGCACAAAAGGCAACATCAGAAACACTCCTCTTGTCACTGTAGTTACAGATAAGTGAGTTCTTCCTCTAAACCTTCACTATCCTTTTGTGCAGTGTTCAGGTTTGACTCATCGTACGAGGAGCAACTGAACGCTGTCCCCGCTCTCCCCTGTCTTCCGCTGAGTATTAATACTTTGGCATTTTGCAGCCTTTGATCTGACAACAGAGGTGTACTCTCTGTAAAAGGCCCCTTTGATCAAATTAAAACGCCCCACTTAATCCATGTTAGGGTTACTCAGTGTCTGGCAAAACGACTCTGGGTGCCTTCAGAATGCAAAATGGGATAAATGAGAGACTCATCCACCACTTGTCCCCCATTTCAAAGATGTCTACACCAAATAAGTCCTAACATTCAAAAACAGTAAATGACAGCAGCCTAGATTTGAGGTTACTGCTTGTTTTACCTCCTGGCTGTTGTAAAGTATCTATTTATGCCTGAGTGAAATTTAAATTTCAGCTTGTAGTGTTTATTAGAACATGAAAATCAACACCAACATATTAGAAATAATATCTGAGGAGTATGTCTCCCTTTAGGCTGTGCTGGTGTTTCAATAATTCATCTGACCTCAGGCTGTTTGACATGAGGAAAATATGCGATAACTTTGAATATTACAATACCACACTCCCCGACGCAGCTCCGTTACACAAGTAATGTAATACAAGTCATCATTCTCAACCTAGCGTGTGGTTTGTTGTGTGTTGTTTTAGGATTGACCACCATTTCATCTATAAGGTAAACAAGCCTGCGTATGTCTGTCTTCATGCAGCACCCTTGATTCACTTGTTTGAACACTGGCCCAATCAGGCTGCTTTTTACGACCCTGAGCCGTTTTGCAGCCTCTATCGTTGGACCCTGCCAAACAGCAAGGGTTCTTCCTAATTAGCCAAAGAGTTAACAGCAAGGTGTGCATCAGTCAAAAACAGTGCCAATAGACAGATCTCATAGACTGTCGCAATGTGCACAAATTTCGCTAAGCCCTGCCCATTTGTGAAGGTTTGACAAACTGTCAGAGTAAGCATGGAGCCCCCTGACTAACCTAACTAAATGCATTCCCTGAAGAAATATTATCATATGTTTGGAGAAATGAAAGAGTGATTCCAGAGAGCAGCAGACAGAGGGGTCTACAGTCTGTGTTTGAAGGATATATCCAGGATGTCAAACTGACTCAGCAGCAACAACAGGTTAAAAAGACAAAGATAGTTAGAAGCTAAAGCCGAACTATAGGCTACAGATCACAGTGTAAAAGTGAACCACCACATCGCTGCTGATGACACAGAAGACAATGAATATAAAGGGAAACTTTGCTGATATTGAACCAGCTGTGTGGCATCGCAGTGTGTGCAGATGAACCATGTTTGGCTTCGCTCCCATGCTGCTGCCAGCACCTGGACCTCCGCCGCCAGTGTGATGACACACAACTGGTTGAATATGAGCAAAGTTTCCCTGCTTCCCTTCACTGGTTCCTGTACAGCAGGGTCGGTCCTTGTTTCACAGCAGCATGTGTATACATTCAGTAGGCTATATCTTCAGTAGCTAGCTAGCTAACCCTACACTTTTCAGGGTCTGATTTTGGTTTTGGAACAGGGAAGAAACGTATATCTTTTTCCAACCTCTCCAGGTAACGAGTATTATTAATACACGACGTGCCCCAGACACAACATTTAGCTCCAAATCAACAAAAGCAGCCTGAAAATGAAGGAAATCTGAAACAACTGCATTAGAGTTAATGTTGTTGCTACGTTATAATTGGCCAGTGTCTTGGGGCGGGACTTAGCGAAGGGTCACTTGACATCACCTTTATCATAAAAGAATGTTTTGTGCAGCTCTAATCAGACATTTTATCAGCAATCAGTCATTTAGTAACATGCACACAACAAGCTATTACCATACATGAACGTTTACACCACTGAATTAAACATTGCTTCTTCTTTGTGCAAAAATAGGCTACATGTGCATTAAGACGGAGTCACAGAATAACCACGTCTTCCCTTCTGTTCAAATTTTAATAACTCCCACCCATGTTTCCTTGTCTTTGAAAGAAACTCATCATGTACAGACGCAAGAACTCAAAGTCCCATAATGTTAAAATGTATTTAAAGGAGTGTGACTCACGCTATAGTGTTGCTATCCAGAGACCCTGTAACATTGAGGCCGTAGCGACGCTGCATGGCAGCAATAGCGGACTGCATGACTCGAGCAGAACGCAACACTGACATTCTGGGGTCTGCAGGGGGGAGGTAGCCATACCTCTGGAGCCATGCCTGTGGACAGAAACACACAGAGAGGGAGGGGTGAGCCATTACAGTAAAGGAGTTCCCATGTTACCAGCTGTGAATTCATAGTAACGAATTTGTTAATGAGAAACACTTTGAACGTACTCAGCTGACTTTCTCTGAATGACAGTAATGCATAATAAAATATTTGTCGTTTTTTTTGCATCATTTCAATGTCATCAAGATACAACTTAACATGAGAGCTACAGATATGAGAGAAAGAAAATGAGCAGCACACAACAGATTCAAAGGCACCTTTTCTGGTTAGGAAAAGGGCACGGGCGGAAAGAGAGAAATCTCTGTACAAGTTTATAGTGCAGAATGTCATCTGTTATCATGTCATTTGGCTTGTCGGGGAAAGGCTTTGGTGTAATAGAGCTTTCAGTGTGCCTATAAAATCCTGCCAGAGGGAATCACAGCTCAGATCTTTGGACCAGGGAGAAGATGGGGGATCGGCCGGGCTTCCCCACACAAGAGGCTTTAGGGATTTGGATAGTCCCAGCCTCTCTGTATTCTCTCAGTCTTCATCATAAAAATGCTAAACAGATTCGCCAACTGCTGCATATAGCAACACAAAGCCAACCAACCAATAAAAAGAAAATTCAACCTGTTAAAAAAAAAAAAATTGTACTGTGTGAAGTGTAGAGAAACAACACTAAAACACTGGCCTGGAATCTCAAAGACGCAATGAACCGTCAGGCTGTGTTTCTGCCTCAAACTTTTTTATTCTTTATTCTGCAACACAGTGCTGTGAAACCTGAGCTCCCCTTTTTCTTGTACACAATGTTGTCGAGCTGCTTCAGTCATTCTGGAGGCCTGCTGCCCAGGAAAGCATACACACTGAGAATGAAATTCACTAAACACGGAGGGATGCATGGTGTGAGAGCGGGTGAGGAGAATGCAATAAAAGGCAAACCATTATTCAACAATGGAACAAACTCTACAGCTTCTGTTACAGTGAGTGAGCCTCATGTCAGGCTCCGAGCAGCAACAATGAGCTCTTTAGAAACTCACTGGATGGGCTGTTTGTAGATATTCAGAAAGTGCTGCACGCAGGGACAAAAAAGAGACGCCTGTTACAGCAGTACGTGATGGATATCTTTGTGATTTTGTGATTGCCTAAAAGTTAAATCGAGCTTGAGGACTCGGCTATCATGTAAATGGGGAGAGTTAATGAGTAACATTTCATTCCTGGCGGTGTCTACATAAACTAGAGAGATGCTCTGAACACTGTGTGTGTATGCAGTGGCAAATGGTTGAGTGCTCACTGTATAAAGCAGATCCTCATTTGAAATGTAACAGAATATTAAATATAACAATATAGTGTGGGGATTACTGAAGATTTTTTTGCCAAGAGTTAGATGAGCAGTTTGATACCACTCTCATATCTGTCGACTGAATATGGAGCTGGAACCAGGAGATGATTAGCTTAGCTTAGCATAATGACTGTTTAGAGTATTTTTTGTGCAGATGCAACCTGCGGCAACGCTCATGAAAGCTGGCACAAAAAAGAGTTGCGTCCAGTGCCCAGCCAGGCGGTTAAAGACGCAGCATGTGTACGGCCCCTAATTTCCAGGGCTGGTACCTGCGGTTATCCCACAGGCTAGTTAATAACATGTCGGGCAGGAAATCCCAAGGAGGACAAACCCAAGGTGATATGTAAACTCATCTTCATTGGTCGACTACAAACATGACGTATCATCTGAAACATGGAAGTAGCTACATGCCCATTAGCCCACAGCGTCATTAACAGGCGGCTCGCTCAGTGTGTGACGTGCACTTGGAGATAAAATATATTAATGAAGGCTCATTAGTGCGGTTTTGTATTTCTCTGTAATGTAGCACAGTGTTAACAATGTTACTGATACTATTCTTTCTCACACCTTCAACTCAAACCACCAAAATATATCATTTAATAATTAAATTAATATCATAAACATGTGGGCGACTAGTCGACTAATGGTCCTAAATGACAAGTATTGGTCGACTAGGAAAATTCTTAGTCAGGAGTCCAATTGGTTTTCACACATGGCGAGTCTGCCCTGTGTTCACTACCTCAGCCTGGACCCTATCACGGAGGAATGGGAAATTCTAGGTGGGTGCACTTGTATTTGAACTGCCGTTCACATCCTCTAACACACCTGACTAATTTCCTGTTTCCAGAATAACTGAAATGCTCACATGTGCTTTAATTTGTAAGCTATGTCTGTATCTGCTGCCATTTTCTTTCTCGTGCCTGATCGGTACTGCCCGTCTGCAACTGTCACCAGAGACAAGAAGGGAACGAGACAGCTCACTCCTTCACTGCTGCCATCATCAGCTTCGGAAAAAACAATGTGTGTAATCCTTTTTCACAACTTGCCTAATGTGAGCTGTTAGATTTACTAGCCCGGCTTGGCATTTCACTTGCCTGGGGTGATCCTTATTGTTGAGCCCTGCTGAATCTTCTATCACTACAGCAGATATAACAGAAAGAGCCAAAGATGCAGTAACACATAAATCAAAAGTCTTTCATGCCCCCATTAAAAGGGATAAACACACAGGATTGTACAGTATCTGAGCCAGGCTGCATCTTTGTAGTTTATCTGTGCTGTGATTGGCACGCTGAGAAATCCCTGATGCTCTGCCTGCTTGCAGCCCAGCCCCTGAGGACTGTAGGTTGGCACATGCACAGATTAACCCTCTGAGGAAATGACATCATGCCCAGCTCCTGTCGGTGTGGCAGATGTTTAAAATGTTATGCATGTGTCATGGTTCACATTTATTTACATCTCCTTACATGTCATTTTTCCTCTGCTCTTACACTCCTTTCTTTAATTGTCCGTCTTTCTCTGCTCAGGTCTGTTTCATGGATTTCCCACTGCCTCTTTCCCCCGCCGCCTTCAGTGAGTGGGTGCTAACATTATGATGTATGTCATGTTCTCTTACACTCTGAGTGCACCTCTGGGGGAGAGAGGTGCACGGGTGAGATTTCCATTCGGCTGCTCAGGTACTGAAACCGCAGCTCCATAATCTGACAGACACGTGCACACATACATGCACAAGCTTAGACGGAGACACTATACACTTTCATGAAACACTTCTCTCACAAGAGATCCGACACACGCTAAAGCCCGTCAACAGCCATGAAAGACACAACAGTATTCGGTGGCTCGGACAATACGACAGCCACACACGCTGCACATACATGTTCATCAACAAATCTCTCTCCAAAATGCGCTCATATATTCGTGGAGAAATTTGGTTCGAGGTGAAAAAAAAAATTACAAAACTAAAAGTAAGTTTTTGAAAGCTTAAACCATGATTCAGGTTTGAAAAGCACAAATAATTGATCAACCCTCCGCTACACTCTGCCAAGTCTGGTTTGTTTTGAGCGGCTTTTTCTCCCTGTTTTCAGATCTTTCCCCTGTTAAAATAGTATCACAGACACCAGCAGGCAAGGCTCAAAGGGCATGTTTTAATCTCTGAAGAAGTGAGCTGGAGCCCGGAAAGGCATGCACACAAACTTAAATTAAATCTCTGTAACACGGCAAACATTACAAGCGCAGCACAGTTATTGCAGACGTTTAGATCTTACTTTTAATCCTTCAGATCTTATTTTTAACTTTCAAAATCAAGTTGAAACTTTCTGAAATCTTGTTTATCCCTCCAAATCTTCAATTTTATAAGTGTAAATCTGATTATACCTCAAGCAACATTTGCGTTACATATTCACACTCATTTACAAGCATGCTTAACAAGCATCTATAAGAGGCTGACTTGTTCTCTCCTGCTCTTTGCGTGCATCTTCTCTCCGTCATGTCACCCTCTAGTCCCTTTTCCTCCTAATGTCTACTCTCCCTTCTCTTGTCCTGTAATCATCTCCGTCCCTCCCTCACATCTCCTCTCTGACATTGGACAGTTCTTTATTGTAACCACGACTGGCTCTGTCCTGTAACCACCGCCCCTGTGAATTCCCCGCTGCTTCTGGGGTAAAAGACGGGAAAAAAAAAAAAAGACGCTGATGAAAAAGCACACAGTTTAGACGTGGCACTGCGTATTTAGCTTAACAAAGTCCAAACACTACGAGGCTGTTTTGCTCCTGCAGTCTCAGAATACTGCACAACTGGTACATTGCACCTGCTTTGAAAACACTGGACCACATTTTCAGTAGAGAAACCGTCTATTCATTTCAAAGGAATCTGCATTTACATTAACATCTTTATGTCAACATAAATGTGTGTACATGTACACTTCTTAGATATACTGAAACCCTGCTCAGAACATAAAGAAGCGTGTATGAAATGCATCTGCTGTGTGAGCTACACGGCTATTATTCAAATGAGAAGCTGCGATGAAAACAAGACGGTGAGTTGGGGTTTTTTTTTCAGGAGGTGTTGGCAGTATGTATTAAGTGAGGCGGTGTGATGTGTTTGGGCTCTCAGACAATGCAGCCATTATCAGATACAGAGATGTATTAGAAAAGAGGCGACGGGGAAAGAGAAAGCTGAGGCTGCTGTTAGATATGTCTGTCACTCACACATTGACAGGATATTGGACTGTGTGTGTGTGTGTGTGTGTGTGTGTGTGTGTGTGTGTGTGTGTGTGTGTGTGTGTGTGTGTGTGTCTGCATGGAGGAGGTGAGTGAGGTTGGGGGTTGGGGGGGTTGTTCAGAGAATGAGATGGAGAGACACAGGCAGGATATGGAGGGTGTAGCTGTCACACTGGTTCTTTTTATACAGGGAAACAGCGAGACAGCACTATAAATGAATACAGCAGAAAAACACAGACTGATACAGAATTACAAAGGAGTGTTTCACAAACTTCGACGGTACATTATTACACGCTGAAAGGAGTGTTTCATTGTTTTAGTGCTGCACTACAATAAAGTTGGGGTGCTTCTTTAGTCTAACTTGTAGTCTCTGGTATATATCAGGCTCTAAAAATGCCATATACCACATTTCCTAACCAATAGCATATTTCTGTTACGCCTCTCACCTCCAGTTTGCAACGCCGGCTTTCTATTATTAATTTGTTGCCTCAAAGCAGAGATAACTCAGAAGACGTCACTACGACATCATTCAGGCTGTGTTCATGCACCGTTAGTAGGTATACCTACAAAAAGTAACACACCAGAATTCATATTTAACCTTTTGTGTATCTGGAAAGCTACGATCGCGTAACCAATGCGCTGATGCGAGCAAAGGTGGAAGAAGTATAGTGGTGCAGGAATGAGTCCCTAACCAGGAAATGAGTTAGTATTTTAGCACTGCTAAATGAGACTATAGAACGTCATCATGCTGAACATGGCTTCAGGGCCTTGTTGTGGTGGCGACATTGAAGTCATGGGACTGTGGTGTAGTTCGTTTATAGCTTTAGGTAACAAGGGCAATGCTAACTCCTACATTGGCCAACAAGAAAACATCAGCCCTGCAGCACTCTATGAAAAGTAAAGATCCACATAAAGAGGAAGGATGTAGCTTTCCCTGATAACACCAGTGTTCATATCTCGTGTGAAACCTAGTGAACTTTGAATTGTTTTACGGTGCGTCGTTACCATGTTTCTTTTCCTAAACCCAACTTCTGTAACTTTAC
The DNA here is from genome assembly GCA_026686955.1 of Epinephelus cyanopodus. NCBI lineage: Eukaryota > Metazoa > Chordata > Actinopteri > Perciformes > Serranidae > Epinephelus > Epinephelus cyanopodus. Next base: position 9,674,279 of record CM048935.1, read on the forward strand.
TTTCCCAAACCTGACCTACATAACTTTACTTGACTTAACATAACCTATGCAATTTAAGGCCCTAAGAGGAACTTTCATTCTGAGTTGATTTTGGCGACCCTGTGGACAAAAGCGGTAGTGTTTTGCAGTTTTGAAGCCTACATTTCCCATGAGCTCTAGCGCGTATTGTTGTAAAGACGCTTACCTGGCTCGCGCATGTGTTTGTTTTCAGAATGAATGAAACAAGACGGGAAAACTTTGCCCCCGCTCCTATCAGGGATCCCAGCTCACCTCTACCACGCCCCAGCTCCATCTCTCCGGTGTCAGCACCACCGCCGCCGGGGTAAACACAGCGGTCGGCTGGTAAGGCTGAAGGCCTGTCAGGTGAGCACTTCCACGGTTTCTTGGACTGAGTATGGAGCAGTGTCTCGCCTCTTTATTTCTCGGATTTCCTGACTTCCCGAGGATTGAATTTTCTCTGTGTGACTGAGACGTGGCTGACTGTTGGTGAGTCCAGTGCTTTCACAGAACTTTTACCTGATGATTGATGCTATTTCAACTCCCCGCAGACGTCAGGTTGAGGAGGAGGAATAGCGACTATTTATAAGAGTCACTATAACTGTAAGCAGCTAGGTAAGATGACGTGTGCCGTCTGAGTACCATAAATCGTTTTGTCCTGGAAGTGACCTGGGGCGGACCCGGAGACAGTTTCCTAAAGGTATGGATATACACTATACAGAAATAGCTTATCTTCACATCAATGGTCTCATTTGCTGTTGTAGGTCATGCACAGACATCAGCAGAAATGAGAGACTTTTGCATATCCAGTTAAAAGTTCCTTGTAGCGGCTTTAAGTGCATAACGTGACAACGCTCCACCACATTTCTTTTCCCCAATCCTAACCTACACAATTTTACTTGCCTGAACCTAGCCTGTCTAACTTCACTTGCTGAAATCTGACCTACATAACTTTAGGTTAAGTGCATGAAGTGACGATACCATTCATGGGGTGCTAATTTGTAAGACATCACACAAACACTTGTATGTGCATTTTCCTAAGATATACGAAATGGACTCCATTGGAAATGTCAAGGTTAAGGCTTAGGGAGTATGATAGCTGTTGTAGATGCTGCAAAGAAGGGGGCACTAGAGTTCTCAATTTCAACCCGAGCCTGACCCGAATAAGCTCGACAGGTCGGGTCAGTTTGGGCCAAATAATTAAGTTAATTGGAGCGGGCTGAGTCGGGCTCGGACAGTGGAGAGAGAGAGAGAGAGAGAGAGAGAGAGAGAGAGAGAGAGAGAGAGAGAGAGAGAGAGAGAGTCTGTCAGAGAAGCGCACTGTGTGAGGGTGTGACAGCAGCACTAACACACAATGCTGCTGTCCATGGTTCTCACTTCTGAGCAGCCTGTGAGGAAGAAAATATGCATGTCTGTTGAGATTATTCCAAATCCATTCATTATTCAATGTTATGTTGTTGAAATTTGAAGGTTATAGTTACCGTTTTTAATAAATTGTTCGAGTTGAAGTTGAAGTAGTGTCCACTGTGTGTGTGTGTGTGTGTGTGTGTGTGTGTGTGTATAAGGGGGATGATAATAGGGCTATAATAATTAAGCAAGAAGAATATACAAATTATAAAAATAAAAAATACTGAATTCCATTCTGATTCCAATGGTCCACACGCTTTACAAATGTAAAATTTTACATGACTCCCGTTCAGCTATTGTCAAATGTATCAACAATATATTGGAAACAGACGTCACTGACGGTCCAGCATTATGCTTTAGGGCGTTTCACCAATGGAGGCTAACTTGACTTCACAAGTGTGTTCTTGGGTGAAACTAGCGCATCACGGGAAGCAGGATAGTCCTGAGACATCTGAAAAAACAATTAAAAGTTAAATCATAAAAAAAGACTTAACAAAGCCCCGTCACTTTGGATAAGTTGCAGTTTTAGTTCAGACAGCTGCTATAGACGTAACTTTATGCACCTACTCTTTTTTTAAATCAAATATTCTATATATCCGTAATGCTGCTCAGATCTTTTTTAAGCCTGAAGCTTTTAACTTTACCTTTTGCATTTCCTTACTAACTTGTCTTTCCTCACTTCATTGGTCACATAGAAAACTTAAACTTTCATGGTCAAACTGACACAAACGTTGCCACAGTTGCACTTTCAGAATCAAACTACACACCCTCAAGTTTCAAAGACGAATGTAAGCTCAAAGCTCAAATCTATTAATACTGCATACACTTTCAAAGATTGAATCCACGTCTTTGATCTTTGATTCCATCATCATGCCAAAACTTATAGATTACGTCTTGGCTCAAACTTTATTAGTATTTCATGAGTTCTTTGGGAAGAGGCAAAAAATAGAGGGGCATTGAATTAATTTGTTTTCAGGTCTTGTAGAACATTTAGGGACACAGCTTAAAGAACAACACAGCAGATATTTACCGCTGCCTACAATACAACAATTAACTGACTGCTAAGTGTTTCACTATTTTCAGGATGGTGACCCAACTTCTTATAATCCTAGAAAGAGAAGAGATCCTTAAAATGCTGGTGAATCATTACCAAGCTCTTTGCGTTTCTCCTACGTTCTACTCTCCTATCTGTCCTTATCTCTGTCTGTTTTCTGTCTTTACCCTCCCTCTTCTCTTCCTCATTGATTCACTGTCTCTCTTCATTATGCATGGTTCCCAGTGTTCTACCGATGTAAGGATTCCTGAGAGCAGGAAGCTCCAGCTCAACAGTCCTCCTTATTCAATAAGACAGAAATTCCTCCTCGTCCAAATGGATAACGAGGGAGCTTGTAAGAACACTCAGTACGGTTCAATAGAGCTGCAGTTTAGAGCGCTTGTTGGCTGTAATAATAATGATTTAGAGTGGTAACCAGACTCTATCTAGTGCTGCCAAAGTTCTTGCCCATCTGGAATCGACAAACTGTCTTAAACCAAACCTAAGAATTATAAACACTGCACACTGGCTGATTGGGAACTCAACCGTCAACCAGTGGGGTCTCTTTTCCTGCATCTCAACAAAGAAAGGAATTACTGGACAGCAGAGGACATTTAATAATAATAATAATGATAATAATAATAATAACAATAATAATAATAATAATAATAATAATTCCCCAGATCCACTTTGAACCAATCCGACAGCGTCTGATCATGTTTCAGGACAGAATTATGAAGAACTAACGTTACGTTACTGAGCGGCTGTTGGAAAAATATGTACCAAAGACCAATTTGTTTGCGTACAAAAAGAACAGGTGGTCAAGAAAGAAATGATGTCAAAAACTACAAACAGAGACGCAACAACTTCGAGTGCAAAGACTTGAGAATTACTTGTTACTTGCAGAACAAAGACTTGGTCAGAAATAGCTCTACGTTTTGGAAAATATGTTTATTCTTGCCAAGAGTTAGATAAGAGAAGATTTGAATCTCTTAAAGAGAACAAAGAAAGGGCAGCTAGAAACTGGATGACACGTAGTTTACGAGTGCAAATACATGTAGCTATCTTGATATCAGATAAAAAGGTTCACAAACCAGAAATCATTTTTGGTGTGTTTGTTTGATCCATTCACCCCGACTCTCACCCACATCATGAGGCAACTGAATCAAACCAGCCAAGTGTTAAAACGTCATGAAACAAAAATAAGTCTCTCATGTGTAATCGAATAATTATGCTGTTAGAAAAATAGCGAGCCTTCCGGAAAGAGTGGCGTGCTATAATGAGGTTAAACTTCTCCAGGAATCAAGGCACTCTTGAAGTGGAAAGATAAGGAGTCCACTAGCATGCCCAGATGAAGGCTAAAATGACTTAAATGCTTCAGTGCCTATTTTTGGGTTCTCCACACTTGATTTCACTCCTCTTTGATGTAGATTTCTCTCATGCGTCTGATGGGAGAGGAGCCTGACCTCACCTCACTCCTCTACACACCCTTCACACAGTGCATTTCATTTTCACCTTTGTCACACTGAGAAAGAAAAAACAGCTTGTGGTTTAAAATCTTGGCCCTCATAGCTATCCTGAAAGGACACTTCAGTGCATTTATACAGACACATCTATGAAAATGCACTAAGCTGGTTCTCGGAGGCTATTATCCAGCTACATAAGACCACTGGGGGACTGAATAGTCTCAAACAGAGAGTCTAAATACATAATCAGACTTAGCAAAGTCATTCCAGGTAAACTCCCTATGCTACCAACACGCAGACGCCATGCATCAGGAAAGAGAGTGACTCAGAGGCCTTGTCCTCATCCACATGCCTCACACAAGCACTGAACTGAGTTGAACGCGGAGCATTCATGTCCTCGGACCACCTTTCAACCACCTGGCTTGGCTCGCTACCTGACGAGCAGAAGGCGGGCCAATTAGCCGATGGGTGCAATCATAAGGCCAACCTGCGAGACGATGGGATCAATCTATTATGGATGAGACGTGCCTCAGGAAGCCCGGTTGGCATGGCAACGTGCTGACGGCGTGCGGTGGCTGCTGATGTTGACGTTTGTGACTGATCAGCTGACGGGACGGGAGCTTGGCCCCCTCAGGTTACAGGCACAGCATGCGACTCGTGCCAGAGATCACATGGTCATTAATTGTTTATGGTGGGTTGTGGACGTGGCAGCTCAGCTTCAGTTTGACCTTTGACATTAACGTGACTTTAAAGGGGACCCATTATGCTTTTGCTTACTTTCTGTTTATTCTGTATATAATGTTACAGTTTGGGAAGGTTCTATCAAACGTGGCCAATGTTTCAAATAATGAGGTAAACATTCAAAAGTATTCTCAGCGAGGACAAACCTCAGGCTTCACACCGTTCTGAACACTCTATTTCCAACAAATTAAATTAAAACGAGTAAAAGTGTTCTAATGGAAACACCAAAAACTGCAGCTCATCAAATATTCACTTGAGGCTGTCTCCAAAACAATAAATTCCCATAGACCTCTATGTTAAAATGGCTGACTTTACAGCAAAAATAAACATGTTTACAGTCCGGTAATTACACACAAATTGGGGGGAGGGGTTTATAACTCACACCGCTTACATTTTATTAAGGCCCAGTTGTGCATATTTAAGGGCGGGGCAAATTGAGTTACAGGTTGTCTGTAAGGCATCGCCATAGTCTGTGAGTCACAACTTGCACAGCTCCATCCTTGGCTGAAAACGGGTGTCCACTAGGGGTTTCTAGACTCTTTTAGTGAGTTACAGCTCAGAGGGAACTCATTCAGCAGCTCCTCTGGCAGCAGCACAGCGTGTCTCCCTCTCCTCTCTCGCCATGCACACACGGGAGTCGGTGTTATCAAGTGATTTTGTCATAAACCTTTGGAAACGCAAACCGATGTGACGCTCATGGCTCGACAAATACCCTTAAATATCGTGATATTATTTTAGGGTCATATAGCCCACCGCTAGTGTCCACACAGAAGCTATGTCAACTATTTCATAAAGTCTATGGTGTAAACCTGAAAGCAAGCATAATAGGTTCCCTTTAAAACGGTGAAAAATTTAATAAGAAGTAATATACAGTATAAAAAAGGTAATGTCAAGAGAGGGATCAAATGATTAAGGTTTATAAAATGACCACTGCTTTAATTTGTTAGTACCAGGCTTTTGTTTGGTCTCTTAACACAAATCCTTTTTTGCAAAAAGCCACCATTAATTGGACTTTGGGAACCGGCATGCCTGCAAGTCCTTAAATTCACTTGAATTAAAGTCCATACGTCAGTTTTTGTGACAGTACCGTGAATCACACATTATTTCCCAGGTTTTTCCACAGTCCTGTGATACACACTGCAATATTGGAGGTAATTAGGCTCAAACTGTTCTATAAAATCTCAGAATTATGCTTGTGATCAGAGCAGGTTTGTCACAGACCTTCAATGAACTGCTCAGAGAGTGGAGTGTGTTTACAAGTCTGTGCTACTCAGACGGTTTATAGGCAGAATGAGACAGAGAACATAAACTGTACCTCGTATATATAACAGTAGGACTCACCTTGAGAACACACACTGTTCCTGCATGTTTATAAGAGTTTATACATATGTGCAGTATGCATCAGCGACATTAGAAACCCCATCATAAATCTAGTTTATAGTTTAACTGCTTCAGCCTCTTTTATCTAAAACTCAGTCAAACACAGAGGTAACGTACTGCAAACAAATCCAAAGTGTGGGATCATTTTGAGAAGGTGAAGGACGAACCCAAGGTGATATGTAAACTCATCTTCATTGGTCGACTACAAACATGATGTATCATCTGAAACATGGAAGTAGCTACATGCCCATTAGCCCACAGCGTCATTAACAGGCGGCTCGCTCAGTGTGTGACGTGCACTTGTAGATAAAATATAGGCCTATATTAATGAAGGGTCATTAGTACGGTTTTGTATTTCTCTGTAATGTAGCACAGTGTTAACAATGTTACTGATACTATTCTTTCTCACACCTTTAACTCAAACCACCAAAATATATAATTTAATAATTAAATTAATATTGTAAACATGCTGGCAACTAGTCGACTAATGGCTCTAAATGATGACTATTGGTTGACCCTAGCCCTAGTATATATATACACATCTATCTATACACATCTTTCATATTCAGAAGATCCATCTGTCAAAAAACAGAATAGTACCGCCACACTCCAGGATAACGTTTCACATTAATTTAGTGGACATGGCACTCAAATTATGAGCCATACGCCACTCGATGCAATTTCACAAACTTAAGGTGACACAGGTGTGTCACTTTGTGTGACAGCTAAAGTGCTGGCAGGACAGAAACCCTGCCTTAGAACTGCCTGTAGGCTGCAAAATGTCAATAAGTTCCTCCGCCATGGCCGAGCTCCTGTCAGCACTTGCCTCACAGCCCTCCTGGTTTTCAGTCTACTCATCTCATCAGTGAATGATTTACACTCAGGGATGCTGAGTGAATACAATTAGCTCCCTGCTAGGACAGAAAATCAGCAGTGGAAGACCTTGCCCCAAGTCCTTTATTATGCCACAAAAATATCAGGTCTGCCAATTATTTAAAAGTTAAGAAAGTTGAAATCACATTTTGGAGTCATTCCAGCCCTGATATTCATTGGGGATTAAAAAAAATGTTGCTGTATGTTTTTTGTATGAGAAACACATCCATGTTCAGGGGTTACAGTGGATAAAAACAAACAATGCGAAGGAATCATGCCTCAACTATCACATGCATCACAAATATCACTCCCCCAAAATATTTATATCACTTTTTCTCAAAATGACATCACCTCTCGCTATAGTAGAGATATTATATTACAAACTCAAGTGAATGTGCCGTGCAGCTAGGCATTGATCTGTCTGATTGGCTGATGTTATAAAGGTGGATCTATCTCTTCAGCCAGAGTCAGGACAGAGCAGCTGGGAATGACCGGAGCTTTGGGAACAGGTGACTCGTGGGAACACGATCCCGGCCTCCTGGGAAAGCCTGCCGCCTCTGACCACCCTGAATTATTCATCGGTTACACGCAGAACCACTGGCAAGTGTGCCAGGGTCGTCAAGGCAACCACAGCCTTCCTGCCCACACCAGTAACCACAAACCCACACACATACACACATAATTTCACTGCTGCACTTGTATTCATACTGTAAAATTTGCATTTGCAAAAGACTCCGCATGACTTTTAATGATAGCGAAACTATCATCTGCACCTCATGACCCCGATGCAATGTGATTACTGCAGAGGTTGAACAGGGCACTGCTTCATATTTAGCCCCGGGTGCTTACACACACATACACACACTCAAAAAATACTTCATGCACACCGTGTTCACCATCTCCATGGCCCCATTAGGACAAAATGTCACAAAAATGTCACCTTAAAATGTCACGGTCTGATCATACATACTGATCAGAACAGTGTCTTTTCTAGTGGATAATCTTTTGGGGTTTTTCCAAAGCATTTTGATGACTTAAGATGTTGGAAATGAGAAAAAGACATCCCTGGATTATGACATCTGACACCAGCTGATATCTTATAAACTCACTCTGCGGAGAGATCTCAATCCTAAACGGCCAAACGTCCACACAGCTGATTGATTACTGCTGCAATCACATATTCAAACATGCTGGTATAAGATTACATCACTGCACACAGAAACAGATTGCAACAGTTGCCATGACTCACAAAATTGTGCAGTGTAAAAAAAAAAAAAAAAAAATTACCCACACACACATTTCCCCAAGCGTTTCTGTCAACAGCTTAATTGACAGCCTTACATGTGATGCCCCATTGGCATCTTCTAATGTTGCAGTTGTCAGTCACATTAAAGATTTAACAGCTCAGTAAGCTGTGACCAAAGATACATCTCAGAGAGAGAAAGACTGAGTGTTGCAACACAGGCAGAAAGACTGGGAACAACACACAACAATAACAAGTGGCTGCTGAGGAAAATCAGGCGTGTGTGTGTGTGTGTCTGGGTCTGTGTGTGTGCGATTATGAATCATTTAGGTCAGTGCAGGTGTTGTGTATTCTCTAGGATTGGGTGAACAGACTGACACAGACACCCCAGTGGCTCCGAAATCTGCTCTCTTACCAAAGCCAAATGACGTCAAGAATGCTGCTGTGTGTTTGTGTACTTGCGATCCGTGTGATTGCTCAGTGAAACGAGGGCGAAGCACACAAGTATAAATACACTCATAAGCGCCCCTGCGTGCACCCAGACACAGAAGGTATGCCCATACATACAGTGTACTGTATGTAGGAGGGAAATATGGCTGCGTAGAAACAGCTACGATTTCATTATGTATTTTGTTAAAGATGAGGATGAAAACTGTTATGAAAACAAAGGCAAAACTCACTATGCTTAATGTAAATAAGAGCCTAAAGACTATCAGTGATTGACGACACACAAAAGTATCATAAGTGATGCATTTTTAATTTTTGACTATTTTAGACATCTGTGTAGAGTGGTTTATTAGGGTGCTTTCACACCTGCCCCGTTTGGTTCGGTTCACTTGAATGCATCAAAACTTTGTTTTCTAGTTGGAGCCGCGCCTCGTTTTCAAACTGTATGGTTTGACTAAAATGAACAATGACAGCAATATAGTCCACGATGAGCAGCGCTAAAATCAACCTGCGTAGTTGTCCCTCCATTGTGACATTAGAAAGTGTCACATTTATCGTGCAAGTGTTCTCTTCTTCAACATTTTGTTTACTTCCTGGATTTCTCCCCACATGGAAATTCTGACCAATCAAGAGCAGCTTTCTCACACAAGGCATTTGATCTGGTCCGCTTGTAAATGCTGCCGTGAGAACACGAACCAACTCTAGGCAATTGTTCAACTTTGTGACAAAAGCAGACCAAAGGAGACAACTCTAGGTCTGAAAGCACACACACAAAAATTGGGACAGTAAGGAACAGGTCTGGTACCATCCACAACTTTTCACATTGTAGAAAAAAAACAGAAAAAAAAGCTACCAAAATGAAGTAAACTGTACCAGACGGCTTGGTGGAAACAGGGCCACACACACACACATATACACACACACACACACACACAGCTAAAAATGAACACATGCACACTCAGCGAGGAGTGAAAACAAAAATCCGTGGAAGTGAGAGAACAACCACAACTGTTGACACACACACACACATTTACATTCACACCAGTTGCTTCCCATTATTCAGATGCCACTCAGAGGCTGAGCCCGCCGACTGGTAACATGAGTTGTGACAGGAATGAAGCTCTACCGTACTCCACATAGTGACAACAGCACTAAGTAGTTTGCATCGGGCTGGACTGGGCTTGGTGTGAGCATAGTGCTGAAAACAGCTACTGTACTGAAGATGTGAGGGTATGTGGCTCAGAGATTGGCAGTAGGGCTGGGCGATATGGCTGAAATCATTAACATAATGTTAATAAGAAGAGTTTACTATATTGATATATAGTATATCATGATATGGGAGATAATATTTGTGTTATACACTACACCAGACCAAACTCTTCACACGTGTAAAACAAACTTTCATAAACTTATTATGTTTGGTTGGTTGGTCAATATGGTATGATATCATCACGATACTTAGCATATTGCAATAATATCGTATCGTGACCTGAGTATTGCGATAACAATATATCGCGATTTATTACATTTTTTCCAACTGCGAACTATTTCCCCTGCAGGAAAACTTTGTCAACATCAGTTTTACCTCATAAGACGAAGTTTTCAGCCTGTTCATCGACTTTAATCATTTTTATTGCAGCTAAATGTGACACAAAGCAGACAGTATGACGAACATCGTCATAAAACCTGTCAGAAATGCTGCACACACCTGACAAACTCAACTGTGGGCAGATGTAACGCCCTCTGCAAGGCCAGATTAAGAATTTGGTACGGCTGTGACGTTAAAAAACGTCGGGGTGGAGTCACACACCTGGCTTCTAGCATGTAACAAAGCCTTCATTTTTGGCAAGGCTATATAGACGCAGAAGTTTGCACATGAAGTAGGTGATGGACTGTGTTATTTTCTAAGCTCTCTCAGAGTTGGATGGTAGTTATGTCGAGCTAAGTGTGTCCAGTGTTGGTTGATTTTTCAGCTGAGCAGGTTTAGTGTTAGCTTGGCCAACAGCAGCTCACGCTATCTCCGAAAGATGGAGTGTGAGGGGAGTCCTCATGGTCATAGTATTCCTGGAGTATTCTCATATGACACTGCTTGCAAATCACGTGTCCTATCCAAGTCCATTTTTCCTTCCGTGTTAAAAAATCCAAAATAAGTCCAGACGTTTGATTTTAAAGCCAACAGCACATTTCCGATTTCTTTCTCCTGTGCTTCCATCTTTGTTTGATGGACTTCCTGCCAAATGCCGCTGACTGCGACCTCTGCTGGCCTCACCAGGAAAAAAACTTGAAAAAGCAACTGAAATTATCGGTGATCGTATTGGTTATCAGCCATGAGAAGCAAGTAATTATCAGTTATCGATATCTGTTGAAAAATCTATATCTGTGCATCCCGAGATTTTGGCATTGTCTGTATTTTATAATCAGAACTCTGTCTGTATCCATTTTATAGTTATGGCTAAAAAGCAATAACTGACTAATGTTGGATCACAACCCAAATCTAATCAATTTGTTTCTGACACAAGGTCTGTCCGCCACATTTCATGAAAATCTGATCTTAGATTTCTGAGATACCTCTGTGACAGAGAGACAAACAAAGGGAACAGATAACATCTTTGGTGGAGTTAATGATTACAGCTGACAGTCAGTCGGCGGAGTCTAGCCAAACCAGCTTTTATTAATTCATTCATCCATCTGAGACAGGATGTGTTAACAGATGGGAGTACACCGGAGCAACTTTGCGCTCTCTTTGTTGTACAGCAGATTATCTCTGACTAAGCAACTTCGCTTTGTCTCTGGTGAGCGTAGTGGCATGATTCAAACACTTAATGTGACTCAGAGCGGAGCGCTGCACCTGATGCCTCTCTGTGAAATACTGAGTTAAACCAAGGCAACGCGATGCTCATGAGGCTTTGGCACTTCCACGCTGTTGCTGTTGTTGTTGTTGTTGTTGTTGTTGTGTTCCTAGAGAAAGCTACTGTGGTGAGAAAAATCATCCATGAGTCAAAATATCACAAATCCCCGCAGAATGAAAAGAAGGTAGACCACAGAGCACAGAAATAGCTGTGAGTGATACAATGAGGAGTTTATGTAACCAGACTATTTTCTGACAGAGATGGGAACAAAAGCATTTAAGATGAATATATTCCAATTTCTCTGCGATGTTTGCAGATTCTTAAAATGAACATGTTGGTCACAGGGTGATTTCAAAGCTTTAAGGTAGCTTCAACCCAATGCAAAGAGTGCACTTGGCCTTTAAACCTGCTGAATATGATGTTGATTATTGAACTGAAAGCCTTAAAGCACCAGAAAGAGTTCAGACACACTGCTTTAGATAAAATGTGAGGATGGTTAAACACAGTTCAGGGTGGCTGTGTGTTTGTGGCGCTGAGCGGAGATGACTCTTACGCAATATTAAGTGAAATCTCATCCTAACTGTGAGACAGTGTCAAACAGACAGGAAAAAGAGATTAAAATCCATTATCTCCCTTTTAATTACTCCGCGTTATGTAAAAGCTAATGATAAAAATAACCCGAGATAGCTCGACTGCCTGCACGGCCCACCTACAGTCCTGCTTGTAGCCTTGCAGATGAAGCATAGCGTTACTTTTTCACATAAAATCAATACGGATTGAAAGAGAAAATAAAACTCACAAGGAGATAAATGAAATTAACTCGTGGCTTTGCCATTGTCCGTGACATTGTCTAATTTGCAGAGAAAATTGCTTCTTGAGGAAAAGACAATCGGATAAACAAAAGCCGAGGAGCTTTCAGAATTATTCTAGCACAGAATGGCAGATCTGTAGTGTTAGACTGAAGTGAGGTGTTACGAGTTAGTATTAATTAGTGTTTTATCGCCCGCTGACAGGCTGTACTTTCTGTAAAATGTAATCCAAGGAAAACTCTAAGAAAAGGAGAAAATTGGCAATACAGTAAACTCAGCCATGAAGTCTAATCCAGGAAGTCAGCACTAAAGCTGCCGTCCAAAAAGTTTTCCAAGAGACCGCAGTCTGACCGGCAATTACAGGGGAGGGCTTTAGGTGACCTCCCACCTCAAACCACACCTGTTATTGAGAGGAAATACTCTCTCTTCATTATCACCCTCTGGAACCTGCGGTGAAAGCGTGCACACACGCAGTCATAACAAGTCGAGTGGATGGCTCCAATAAAAACCAGTTAAGTAGTGTTTAAAACATCACGGACACACGGAGGGACATCATCAGTCATCCTGCTGGATTGGGCTTTTGAGGCCAGACCTGGCAACACAGTTTACAGAGCACTTACAGCAAGACTACGGTCGAATAATATATCCAATATGAACTCTGTTGCACCGATTTAATTACTCTTATTTAGCCCACTCAGTGTGCATTATGATCATCGCTGCAGCCACATTTACACCTGAGAGCTCCGCAGTACACTCTCAGTGAGAAACCTTTGGGCAAATTGATGCTGATGCTTAATTCTCTCACCTCTGGGATACTCAAGACGATGATGACGGTTAAATTAGGGGCTATAAATGGCTTGTATTACAGCGAAAAGCCTACTTTATACTAGCCTGTTATACTAACACATACTGTCATTCTAGGAAGCTGAAAACACAGATATGAAACTACTGTAACCACATTTATTCACTGTACTCTCCTGACACATTCAAGAACTTCTATATAATACTTTCAATCTTATATGCACAATGTTTCTGCTAAAAACAAAGGTTTAGTGTTTCCTGTTTTTAGCCACAGGGCTAAGCGCACAAAAAAGCCAGAGCCTTTTCATTTCGAGTACAAATGACAGACACAAAAATTGGAAAGTTTCGGAGTGCCTTGACTACAGCACATTCACATGGTGACAAAGGAAGGCTTGGAAAAGAAAGGGCAAGACGCAAGAGCCGGGGGAGGATAATAACATGCGAGTCGAGGCAGAGGACGTGGGAGAGCAGAATGTGGAGCCAAGTTAGGAACTTGAAATACATTATGAAATATGGTGATGATAACAATACCAGCCGTCATCGCCGATCGCTTGTGTTTATGTTGTTGATTATGTCTTGAAAGCAAGAAAAAGGCTAAGTGCTATTGCATGGCGTGGGTTTTGAAGTGACTGACGAAGAGTGGAGGTTGTGTTGGATATTTCAAGGGTCATTGGTCGACTGGGTACAAAGAACAAACCTTTGTACCTCTCTCTAACTTCCCTCCTCCGTCTGTCATGTGAGCTCGGACGTTTTAACTGAATAACCTGTAGCATCTGGACTAAATCTGCTCCCCGCTCCTCCAAAGGGAGCAGTGTGGCACGCCAAGCCTGCAAATCATGTGGATATGTGGATGTACGACTTGAATGGCTGTCAGTGGACATGCCAGGATGTTCCTGTGTGGTGTCTGTGTGTGTGTGCAGCCAAGTGTGAGACACAGCGAGGGGGTTACACTTTATGATAGCCGTATGCATTCAACTTTGGCTAAACAGAGGTGATCCGCCAAACAGACAAATAGACAGACATGCCCTTGGTATAAAGCCCTGGAGGGAAGCTTGTGTTAGTTCTGCAGGCTCATGAAAGAAAGACAGAAAAAAAGAATAAACATTGATTCTTTTTAAAAGCTGATTGAGTGTTAAAGTTTATTGGCGTAACACTTGTAGCCTGGAGGCTTTTAACAATCCATTAAGTCGGGATATCAGATCAGAATAAGAGCTCCAGCTGAACAGAAACCTCTCTTTTTCCAGTCAGACTCTCCTCCGGCTGCCAACACTGCTGCCTGTGAACCCATAAGATTTGTTTCAGCTGGATTAAGCCTCAGAGCATGTGCTGCTTTTGTTACGATGGCTCTATCTGAATGCTTTAAAGTGGAGGGTCTTGTGTGCTGTGTTAAAATGAAGTCACGGACCCCTAAGAAGACAAAGATCTGAGCAGGGAGCCCCAGTGAGTTTAAATCACATGGGTGTGTAAAGTTTATATAGGAGGATAACGGTGCTAGAGTTGAGTCCTTTTGACTGATTGGCTTTTGTCAATCAAATTACATTATAAGGACATTACTTTTGCTTAGTGACACTGCGTCTACTTTGAGAACATGAACAAGCCCAAATAGGGGAATAAATAAAGCTGTGATACAAGTTAAACAGCACAAAAAGAAGTGTATAAAGGGGCAGGATGAAGAACAACCCAGCTGGGCTCCTCACAAAGACCCTGTTGTTAGTGAAACATCAACACTGCTCCTCACACGCGTTAGTATTTAAATAAAAGATGACATAATGGCGATAAAAGCTTCTTCTTGGTTGCTTTGTTGAGATGCTGTCACGTCAACACATGCACAGTTTCTTACCTCCACGCTGAACGGCTGCTCCTCTCCGTTCACGGCACATAAAATCCACAGCACCAACTGAAGGCATAACGTCCCCATACAGCAGCTATTAAGACATCTCCTATTGCGGACCAGTGGAACCATAGTGAACCCGCTGCTGTCGCCGTTAGTCACTGGTTGGTTTTATTTACAGTCGGTACAAAGGAGCGGACACCGGGGAGGTAAATCCTACACGTTTAGCAGCAACATTGCTGATGTCTCGGTGTCTCTGTTGCGGTGCCGAAAGAAGAGGAGCGGAGAGAGGAGAGAGGAGAGAGGAGGAACAAGGGGGAGAAGGAGCCGTTTCGTCGACCGCCGCTGTCTCAGTTGGAGGTTATCCCCGGGGAAAGTGTCGCTGTTAGCGCCTGTCAGCAGCCTCCCGGTCCCGCAGTCCCCGGGTCAGTCCTCCGGTACACCGGCCGTTGTTCCAAGCGGACGCGTCCAGCCCGTTTTCTGCACCGCGCGGCATAGCTGCCCGTTTTCAATCGTGTTTCCCACCGAGTGCGCATGCGCGTGCTGGCACGAGCGCCCCCATCCCCACTGCTCAGCCAAACTCTGCTAGAAAAACTAACTGTGTGTGTGTGTGTGTGTGTGTGTGTGTGTGTGTGTGTGTGCGTGTGTGTGTGTGTGTGTGTGTGTGTGACAAGCTCAGGTAGTGTCTCCTGTCAATCACGGCTGACCTCTTCATGTAAATAAATCAATCAAACTTTATTTATATAGCAGTTTTCACACAGTAAGAATGCAACACAAAATGCTTCACACACTAAAAACAACAACAACAACAACAACACACATGTACAAATTCAGAGAATGTAATGGTAAGGACTAAAAATATAAAACAGGAACTGAGGAAACTGAGGTAATGCTATCATACAGTAAGTGGGGAAACACCAGAGGCAGGATAAAAACTCAATTTTAGATCTGTCAATAAACAAGTAAATAAATAAGTTAAAATAAATAAATAAGTCACGAAATAGATGAGTTTTCCAGCTAAAAAAATATTTACACAATAATCATGAATACAAAATTAAAAAAAAACAACAAAATAAAATAATAATAATAATCCAGGCTAAAAAGGTAGGTCTTGAGTTTGCGTTTATAAACACCAACACTGCAGCCCTCGATCTTCACTAACACTGAATCATCTTTCCAAATATGGCTTCTTTCATGACACCACATATTATTATTATTATTGTCATTTTGTGTGTTGATTTCAACACAAACAGCACAGACTAAACCAAAACGCATCTCTGCAGTGTTCATAACAGTAACGACTCCAAAGTCCCTCAGCACAGCACTGATCCTTATATATATCGTCGGGTGACCTATTCTACACATCAAGCCTGGAAACAAACAAACAAACAAACAAAAAAGGTCCCTATGACAAAGCAAACGCAAAAGAAATTTCCATTAATTGTAGCTCATTTCACTCAAATACCTTGCTCCTATGACATGTTTAGTCCTCTGGTTCCAGACAAGCAAACATAAGTCCCCTCTGTTATGCAGATCGGCTATCATTAACTCAAATGATGCATTCACTGTCATTAACTTCACCCACTCTCTATATTCAGGTCTAACATGACTTTTCCAGTAGTGAAGGATGACTGTAGCAGCTTGATAGTATCTCTCCAGAAAGGTAGAACTGGAGGACAGGTTCACATAAAGGTGCATTCCTTGAGCACCCCAGGACACCAATATCAATTTACCAGAATACAGACAACTTATAAATGACAGGCACATTTATTTACATAGCACATTATATACACAAAGGCAACACAAACTGCTGTACAGATGAGCAAAGGTCATTGTGGCCCAATTTCAATGTCAATTTGATCTATAAAGTCCAAAATACAAATCACAGTTAGCCTCAGAGGGCTGTGCAGCATGCAACATGCCTCTATCCTTGGACCCTCACAGCTGATAAACAAAAACTTGGCCCTTTAATAATAGAATGTAGCTGATTTAACTCTACAAACACACCTTGTAACAAAAGGCTGCAGGTAAAGCTTTTAGCAAAGTGCTGAGCCTGGCTTATTTTGGGCATGTTTATGATTTTAATATTGGAAAACTGCGGCAAGAAAAGTCATAATTGGTTTCTATTTTATAGCAATGTTACAACCAAGACATATGTGGATGGAGCCTTGCTTTAATATAGGTGGAATTAATTTTTCCTGATATAAATGTGTCGGTAAATTGATTAAAAACACTGAGAATGCTTTGTTTACTTTTCATTGGTCGTCTCACAACATACAACTGCCTGTTGTGTCACTGTGTGTGTGTGTGTGTGTGTTTGTTTGTGTGTGTGTGTGTGTGTGTTTTATTTACTGTATATATTTTGTGAATCCCCCAAGGCCACTAGAGGGCGACGATAGGCTCAGTGCTGATGTCAAATAACCACAACCCTCAGTGTAAGTCTTTCATGGTACCCAGAAGTCTCTCCTGTGTCTCAGCGCTGTTTCCAGTAGAGGATGATGATGATGCCATCGACTGTCATCGCAGTCAGCGTGCAGTGAGTGGTGTGCTCAACGTTTCAAGGTCCTTCTTTTATAGGCAGTCCTTTCATCAAGGTCTGATCTCATCTTTACATTCATGGAGCGTATGATTTTATATCAGTACAAATATGTTATATAAGTGCAGCTGCCTGGAAAGAATACATATACATTGACTCGTGGCTGTCTCGTAATACACGAACGAAACTGAATGTAATGAAAAAGCCTTTCTCTAATCTCCTCGGATAATAGAGAAGGGTCAGATCTAATGAGCCAGATCAATGATTTTCCACTTAGACTAACACCAGGGGATGAGGAACAAGTCAGTGTGTGTCAGTGTGTGTGTGCCACAGAAAAGTTAGGTGAGCCGCACCATTAGCCCATTGATGAGGTTTCAATTTGCACACACACACACACACACACCAAACTCCTCTGAGGGATTCTCACCAATCAAACAAATTGGAAACTCCATTTAAAGTTTGGAAGACGATCAGCAACATTACAGTCTGGAACACAACTGTTTATCTCAATGATCTGTTTGACCTCCGTGTGACCCACGACCTTCGAGTTTCTTTGGGACACGCTCTTAAATCACAGTGGTTAGAAGCAAACGTTGCCATGCTAACTGTACCTCATAACAGGACTAGTCATGACACAGTTTACTGATGTGAATCAAATGTACATCTTAATACATTAAGTGAGAAACACTGTCTGACACATTGGGACATGTGACAGCTTTTCACGGGTTGGATGAGGGATAAAGGATGTGTTGTGCTCTGAGGTCTGCTGACTCACACAGCCATTAGTTCACACTGTGTGTAACAAGGCGGGTTGCAGACTCATGAATTGTTAATTTACCTTTTGCACAGCTGAGCTATCGTTTGGAATTGTGGCGATGTATGGAAGACACGGACACGGATGATTTGCCTCATAAGTGATGAGGATACAGACACTAAAACACCCTGGGAATCCCCATTGGATCAATGATTCAACTTAAGCGGACAGGTTCTCATTTCTTCTCACTGTTGAGATCATGCTTATGTCCTCCTGTGGCTCAAAATAGTGTTTGTGACGGTGGACAGGTTGCTGGAAACCTGTAAATTTTCCGTGTAGAGGTTAAATTAATTGGGGCACTCACCATGGCATTTCCACACTCAGGGTGTTTCGACACCTGCCCTGTTTGGTTCAGTTCAATCAAACTCAGGTTCATTTGTCCCCTAACTGTACGTTCAAACCAGAAGCTTCCAAAGAGGCAAAGTCTGTCGAGGACGCCCAAGAAACACGACTGTCAAAAATATTTGTGGCAGCTTTGGTCGCTGTAGTCGCTCATCACGTGAATCACTGAATGTTTTATCATGCTTGTCAATTTAAAAAAACAAAGCGCATTACTGGCTTGAAAGCAGCGTAGTTGCTGCTTGCTGTTGTCAGGTCAAAAAGCTCATAGCTGGCCAACAGAAAGTAAGCATGCTACATCACAACATTACCCTGCAATTCTCTCCTTTATTACTAACATTATGCACTTTTAAACTCACCAGACCAACCAACTACGTCCGTGACGCGGTCCCAAGCCTCATTCTTTGTATTTTGGTCTCTGTAACCGAACAGCAACACATTAAGAAGGACTGAGCGGGCGCGAACACAAGTAATCAGCTTCTCGATATCCATGATCGGAACAAGTGAGCTGTAGGAACCAAAGTTACACGGCTTGTTCTCTGGGAGCAGCTTCATTGAAGCACATCAGCATTCTGACTGGTTGCCGCCGAACCGCGTCAGAGCTCATTACCATAAAGTTAAAAAAGTTTTAACTCCCCTCCAGACTCACTCCGGTCTCTTCGGTCACCCAAGACACCCGACTGACGACCAGGTTGCCCAAGTCACCGGGCTCTCATTGAAAATGAATGACTTCTGCCGTTTTGGAAGCTCTGGTCGCTGTTGGTGTGAATGTACCATAAGTGCAGTTCGTTTGGGCAGGTGTGAACACAGCAATCACACTCAGGTGCACATCAAAACAATCACACTGACACCGTCTTGAAGAGGTGGTCTCAGTCCAGTTAAAAAACAACTCTGGTGCGGTTTGTTTGTGGTGAGAACATGTTCTGACCTGGATGTGAACCAACTGCAGTCACATGACACATTGTTTGGGTTAAACATGAGCATGTTACAGTCCTGGAGGATTATTAATGTGCACCTCCTCCTGTACTGCCTTAATATGCACATTCAGCACATCCAATGCATCAAAACATTGTTTTCTAGTTGGAGCCGCGCCTCGTTTTCAAACTGTATGGTTTGACTAAAATGAACAATGACAGCAATATAGTCCACGATGAGCAGCACTAAAATCAACCTGCGTAGTTGTCCCTCCATTGTGACATTAGAAAGTGTCACATTTATCTTGCAAGTGTTCTCTTCGTCAACGTTTGCTTTACTTCCTGGATTTTTCCGTTATTGTGTTTTCACTGCAGCATTTATAATCGGACCAGATCAAATGACTTGTGTGAGAAAGCTGCTCTTGATTGTTCAGAAATTTCAATTCTGGAAGAAGTGTAAATGTAACAACGGGGTGTATTTTTCATCCAAAGCCATCAGTCTGCCACATCTATCAGCTAACGAGCCACACAGACCTCTGAATACATCAAACTAGTCGCCACAGCATTGATCATGGAGCCGGACAAACACTTTACAGCCATGAACACGTAGTAACAGTATCAGCTGTCTTACCTTAAAACATGTTTCTGCCTCATCAGTATCATCTTATTAAAATCCAGGGCTCTGATTGCTTGATGCTAATGGTGAATTATACACTCAGCTGTTTGACAGAGAGATGCAGTTGCAGTTTGTAGCTCAAAAACAACTGATCTCTCTATAAAGTCTCAGTTGTTCTTGTTTGTTTTCCACCCCCTGCGCGCATCTTATGATGATGTCGCAGAAAACTGGTCTATTAGCTACAGAGCAAGCAATTACTTTCAAGATGATACAGAGCTTTTTGTCTTTATTATCATCTGCCGAAACATTTGCTCTGTGTCTAACAGCATTTGTGTGCGTCTTTAACATCACTGAAGACGATGTGTAATCTGCGTCACATTTGGCCGAATGCTCGTTGCCGGATAAACTGCACAAACACAGCTGGAGGGAAGTGGTGGTGACACAGAAGTTGTGTCCCTTCTCTTTGTCCCTTGAATTTAATTCATTTCACTGCACTTTGCTGTGATAAAAGTTCACAATAATCTTCGCAGTGTGAAAGTCTGACTTCCTCTCTTTGTTCCCCTCGTGCTCATTTAGAAGTTTGCTGGCTGCTTAAATCATTTTCTCATCCTGACTTCCTCTCTCCTTTCCTAATTCTCTCGCTCTCACCGTCTCTCTTCCGTCTCCTCTTCTTAATGATTTCCTCTCTCACTCGATAATCCTGAATACCCTTTCTGAAAGGTTCTGGCCCTTTCCAACTGGCCCTCCCACCAGCGCAGAGCTTTGCCAGGATCCTCAAAGCCTCCCTTTCCAAACATGTCTCTGTCTCATAACTGCTGCATCTGCTCCCAGTCAGACCTCCTGGATCTCCTGGCAGCATGAATCCAAAGCCTCCCGTCTGTCTCCCTTTCTCTGCGAGCAGAGGAATTAAAAAAAGAGTATGAGGGGAAGATGAAGAGATGCAAGCGATCTGCGACGAAGCACTGAGTCCCCTCCGAGTGGTTGTATTATTCAAGGTGTTGTAAAACCTATTAATAGTACATTTGTTCTGGGAATGACAAATTCCTTTGTACTTCTGCTTTGCTCGTGCAATAAGACTTCAAATGTGCCTCAATTTATCAACAAAAGGCGACAGGGAGCAGATGTTTCCCTAATTTATTTTGGAGTAAAACTTGTCTTCAGCCCAGACTTCACAGCATGTTTAACTCCAAATGTGCTTCCTGAGGTTGGGTGGGATCACGATCAGATCACGTTCTCTCTCCAGATGAAGCTGCGGGGCCAGTTTGGAAACACAGTGAGAAGCCGCCCTCTCAACAAGGTCTCGGATTGATTGCTGTGTTATCGTACGGCCAGCTGAAGCCAAGTGAAAGGAAAAAACACTCCAGCAAGAAATAACTGCTCTCTTCCAACAAGAGCCTTTTTCACAGTTGGACCATTTTACTTGGGTCTGAACCCAGAATCATTTCGGGGTGCTTTTCACCCTGACAGTGTTGCTTTCTTTCACATGGAAATTCTTCCTAACCACGAATAGTTTGCGGTTGTCGGCATGACTTTTTGTTTATTTCGTGCCACTATTTTCAATGTAAACTGTAAAAAGTACTCAGGCATTACATCTAAAAACATTATTATGAAGTTTTCTTCTTTCATTTCATGTTTTGTAGGAATACAATTAAAACCTGATCTTGATCGTTTGGGTCAGGTCAAGCCATAGTTTCTGCTCCACTGGTTTATCTCACATGTTTCATTAGTTTTTTTTAATATTCCCCTTTTTATTGGATTTAATTTAGTTTGGATTTTAAGTCTGCCAATACACACTAACTTCAATAAAAGATGGAAAGTTTTGACTCATTTTTCCCAAACTTGCATCAAATCCTTTTACATTTCAAAGAGAGATTTGCTGCAAGGCTGCCTGTGACTTAAAAAAGTCCCACTACAGTTTGTCCACTTGAGCTGTAATATTATGGGATTTATTGTCAGCTATTAAATTACTCGCAACTAATTTGCTAATCATTTAATCCGTTTAAGTAAAAGAGATAAAAGATTTCTTAATTTCTACCCTAAAGATCAGTTTTTTTCACTTATGGGAGCAATATAACTGGCACAAGTTATTCATCTTGTGGAAGCAAGATAATTAACTTGTCAGAACCAGATCATTGGTTATTTATTTTGTGGGAACAAGTTCATTATCTTATGGGAGCAATATCATTGGAAAAAGTTAATTACCTTGTGGGAACAAGTTATTAGCTGGTGGGAACAAGATAATTCTAACAAGTAATTCATCTTCTGGGAACAAGATAATTGGGGCAAGTTAATTATCTTTTGGGAGCAAGGCAATTGAAACTTTATTTATGTTGTGGGAACAAGTTAATCATGTTGCAGGAACAGGATAATTGAAACAAGTTATTTATCTTAAGGGAACAAGATAATTATCCCGTGGGAACAAGACGATTGAAAAAAGTTATTTATCTTGTGGGAACAAGTAAATTATCTTGTAGGAGCAAGTTATTTATCTTCTGGGAACAAGACAATTGAAACTAGTTATTTGTCTTGTGGGAACAAGTTAATTAACTTGTGGAAAAAGCATAATTGAAACAAGTTATTTATCTTGTGGGAACAAGTTAATTATCTCGTGAGAACACAATAACTGAAACAAGTTATTTATCTTTTGTTCAATTTGACAATTTTTGAGCAGTTTTAGGCTTTGTCGACAGGACAGCTGAGACAGACAGGAAATTAATATAGAGGGGGGATGACACACAGCAAAGGGCTGCAGGTCAGAATTGAACCAGGGCTGCTGAGGAGGACTCAGCCTGAATGGAACACACACTCTACCAGCTGAGCTTGTGGGAAGAACTTATTTATTGTTTGTGCACAAGATAAAAAAAACCTTGAATATTTGAGTTTTTAGGGACTTTTAAGAGTCTACATACATTATCATTTCTGGTTTCTTATGACAGTAGATAAAATATCTTTGGGTTGTGGACAAAAAGACAGCTGAGGGTGTCATCCCAGGCTTAGGAAAACACTTATCAACTTTTTCTTTAATACTTTCTTGAAATTTTAGAGACCAAACAACAAATAAATGATTCAAGAAAATAATCAGCAGAGTTTTTTTTGATGACAATAATGTTGAGTTGCAGCCCTATTGCAGGTGCATTCTTACAAACACTATGATGTCACTGAACCAACCAGAATGTGGCACTGCATGTGCTGTGATGACAAAAAGGCACTAGTTGCCATTTTGAATCATGGCTTGGCGGAGCTCTGAGGGCTAAATGACACAGGAAATCAGCACATCTGGGTCTCTGGCTCTGATCGCAGCCCATCACTGTGACGTGGTCGCGCCTCCTTCTAGGAAGTTTTAACATAAGGCAGAGAGCTGATCTCTATTAACGCAGCCACGAGGCCAGAGTCCTTGACATGTGGCTCCATCCGATCTGGGCACTGACTTCTTCTTTTTAAACTTTGGGACACACAGACGTACAGACAAACAGCAGAAATGGGTCGGCTCGGAGCAGAAATAACCTGATTACAGCCCACACGTTGCCATCACTGAGAACAGATTGGATATTTACATAATAAGCTTAGTCGTGCAGTCAGTTTCACACCAGCAAGAAACCAGATTCACTTTGCAGAAGCAATAGGATCCCTGTTATCTGTACGAGGAGAGAATAATGTGGGCAACAAATGTGTGGCGTGCTTCACACACGCGTATGGACTGAAGATGATGTAGTTTGACTTGGTTTAAAGAGATTAGAAGGAAGATGTATGAATGAGATGAGGCTGTGCAGATACGAAGGCTTGTCAGCTGATTTGGCAGCAGATTAGTTAAAGACGTGTGGGAAAGACAGTGGATTTTTTGGCTTTCGAGTCCTGCCGGTCTGTTTGCTGATGAAAGCAAAAACCTCAACAAGAGGAATCTGCGTAGCGAGAGAGAGAAAGATAAACAGGGAGGGAGAGGAAGGCAGCAGGAGGAGGTTTGGAGGAGTTCTGTGAAAAACAAAGCATGGAGCAGAGTGTGTGATGTGCATCACTGGAGGCTGGGAAGAGTTAGCTTAGTGTGATCAAGTGTAGTTTTCTAGTAGTAGCAGCTCTTGTCTCAAATGTGATATTAATGTATTGTACTTGTGTATCATTTTTATTGCATTATAAAAGTGTTGCCTTATGTTGGGGTAACTCTAACACTATCTGTGATAAAAAGGCTCTCAGATTTCCACAAACACATTATAGTCTAGCAAGAGAAATAGGGTCCTGCGCACTCCATTGCATTTTTTTGTAACCTGCATTTTTAGGACCCCAATGGTGTCTAGTTAAGAATTTTTCATGTAGCCAAGGTCAACTCATGGCCCATGGGGTTCGTTTGGCGGCCATCTTGAAACGATGCCCATGCTCATCACTCCTGAACCAGACAACATACGACAACAAATGAACCCACTTTTTCATATAATTTTGACACCAGAAATCAAATGGAAAGGTCATTCACAATCTACATCCACTCTTTATTGGTAAAAAACAGGCAAATGACGCATTTTAGGCTCATAACAACATAACTTGTTTTGCAGTTGTTTCTTACAATAGCCAAATGTAACTACATACTTGTTGAAATGTAATTAATGCTGTTGAACGTTAAGTGTAGCTTATGTTAAATAAGCTTTGAAGTTTCTCAATCTTACGTATCTATAATATCACAATTTTGAGTCTCGTGTTTTTAAGTGTGAGAAGACTCGTAAACCTTTGCAGAGCAGTGACAAATGGCGAGTGGATACTTCATGTCAATGAGCTTTCCATTTGATTTCTGGTGTC
The DNA here is from genome assembly GCA_026686955.1 of Epinephelus cyanopodus. Classification (NCBI taxonomy): domain Eukaryota; kingdom Metazoa; phylum Chordata; class Actinopteri; order Perciformes; family Serranidae; genus Epinephelus; species Epinephelus cyanopodus. Next base: position 9,699,157 of record CM048935.1, read on the forward strand.
CAAATTATATTTAAAAAAAAGTCAGTTCATTTCTCTTTGTGCGTTGTCTGGTTCAGGAGTTCTGAAAATTCGGCATTTTTGCCATTAGCATGGACATCAATTCAAGATGGCCGCCAAACAAATCCCATGGACGATGAGCAGGGATGGACAGTATTTCTATTACTTGTATTTAAAATACATATTTCAATTACATTTGAGTATTTTGTAATTTGTATTTCATAAGGCCGATAAAAAGCAAATGTAATTTGTAACAAAATACTTTTGAGTGGAGTAATTTTGTATTTAAAACACTCAAAATACTTTCTCCATGAATCAAAAAACAAAAATAATAGGCTACACTTTCTTATAACATTGGATGTAACAATATTTTTTACTTATTTTTTTTAAAAATATGTATTTTTATCTATTTGTTTTTTGAAACTTGGGCCATTCAATGTGCCCTTCAATGACCTCGTGGTCTGTTTCACTGGACTGTGCATAACATAGGAAATTGTACGTTGTTGTGGTTGATGCTTGGGATGCTACAAATTAATTGCCTCATGTGGGATCAATAAAGTTGTCTGAATCTAAATCTGAATCAATAAATAATATTTTAGGGTAGCCTACACCAAATTGTGAGAAAACAAGCACAAATTTGCAACAGCTGCGGCCAGATTTACTATCACGCCATTAATGGATGAATCATGGTTGTTCTTTCTGGCAAAGTTACTTGTGGTCTCTAATAGCAGCATGTCCATTCTGAGCATTTTTGGTCAAGGACTTTTTGAGTTATTCATTGAGTGACCTACAGAGCTGCGGGTCGCTGCTAAAAAGAAACAGAAAAAAGTATTTTCTGTATTTGAAAATACAAAATACATGTATTTTATTTTGATACATTTATTTGAGGGGTATTTCGTATTTCGTTTCAAAATACATTTTGGTGTATTTTTGTCCATCTCTGACCATGAGGTGACAACAAGAAAAAATTCTCAACTATACACTGTCAGGGTCCTAAAGAACCAGGTTACAAAAAATGCCATGCATGTGTGCAGGATCCCTTTTCTCCTGCTAGACTATTAAATCAGTTTTTCAAATTGATATCTTCTTCACTGCATTACACCGTTTTGTTAATCCATTCTTTAATACTTCTGTTTGTTTTCTTTCAATAACGAGTGATAAGCAGTCTGGCTTGCAAGACACACATCTGTTAGTGTCTGTTCTTGTAGATTAAAGTTTGAAGGGTACATGTTTAAAATATAAATTAAAGGTTGGAGAGAGACCTCAGCAGAGGTGATTCTCTACATAACACATTTTACTTTCTTACACATTACTTTCCCAAATACAATAATACAGGCTTCCTTTATATTCATCACACTTAGTACAACTGTCTGGTATGTTGTGGCCAAAACAGTCTAATTCTACTGGTGTTACATAACTATGTATGTATGAGCCAGTTATGTTGCAATAGTATTAGAGGAGCATTTATAGAATATTCTGTGCATCTCCACAAACCATGTTCCAAACCTCCTCCGTTATTTCCTTATTTAAATCCTTCCTCCATGCTCCTCATTTTCCCTCTGAGGACACCTGGGATCCAGAAATTAAGAAATCACAGACTTCACAGAGTCAAGCCTTCATTATAACAGTCTCTTTGTGACTTGTGACTTGTTTCTTGTCCCATTTATGGCGCCCATTATGGACAACTGCGCCCTTAGCATTCGCCTAGACTGTCTATGCCACGGCCTGGCACTGTCTTCAGTACAGTAGGATGACTTGTTGCTTTCTTCAAAGCTTTTACTTTGGATGAATACATGATGCAACTGTAGGTCTGGTTTAACAGAGCATGTCTCTAAATCTGCACAGACAGGAGGAGTTTCTTTTTTAAAGTAGAACAGAATCATTTGTGTGCGCCCAGTAGCACCACTGCAGGTGGGCAAGCTAACTTTGCCCTCAGGGCAGAGCAACTTGAGCCTCCTGAGTCTCTCCAAGCAAACGTCCAGTCTGAATAAACACTTCCAAATTCTTCTCTCTGAGTTGGACTGCAAGGAAACACAGAAAGGAGCCTCCTGGATGGCTGCTGTAGCTAACTGAGCAAGGCTCTACCTCCAGAGTGGCTGCTTGCTACAGAGGAAGCATTTTGTCCTCTAATGAAATTCAAGGAAACTAAGTGCAATGGCTAATAACGGTGGTGGCGGTGGTAATAGTGCACTATTATAAGGGTGACTGTGAGTCATTTCACTTTGGTGGCCCACCATAATTATTCCAACCCGAGTGAACAGTCGAGGAGCTGAATTAAATGGAGGAAAAATAAAAAAAAATGAAGGCAGAGGCAGGAAGGCAACAAGGGGACAAATGTCTACTCTGATTTGTTCTCCAGCGTCTCCTGAATCTCCACCAACATGACTGATAGTCGCAACAGCCACAATTACAATAAAACACAGGTTGAAAAATACTGTAATTTGGCAAATGAAAGAAGAAGAATGGTTACGGTTGAAGGAGAAAAAAGGCCAACTTGAATTGTTGGTTGTGACGGGCCACAAAATTCATGTTGCTATATACAGGACACACTATTTCCTGCATTGGCACTGAGCATTGGCAGTGACGTAAATCAGCAAAATATGAACCAAAGTCTTTTTGGGATACTGAGCTGAATCATAAAGTAAGGGTGGAATAATCATTCAGGTATTTGAACCTGGAAGCTTGATGATAATTTGGATTTCAGATATAAGAAGTAGAGAGTAAGGGAAGTAGCACGGTCAATGAATGTACTTTATACCAAAACTGTTGACAGTATCAGCCAACATACAGCATTATACTGACTCTACCTACCAGATGGCCGCTGCAATGCCAAAAATAGTTATGCAGTACCTCCCTGTTGATCTGATAAGACTAGAAACTGTAAGCTTCAAAGTCAGGGCAATGGAAACTAATTCCATACACACACATGCAGAAATGGCTTTGGGGAGATTTTCCCCAGTGATTGGTTGTGGTTACAGCGGCTCTGAAACCCAGAGTCTGCTCTGCACCAAAAATGTTTCCACCCTTCCTGTACGGGGTAAACATTCGTACCATGCAGCCACCCATTGGCCAAAAACCTGAAACTGATCCGCACCGCAAAATCGGAAGTAGGTCGATTGGCGCTGTTGGCAAACTGTCTCCCTCTAACTCACTCTCACTCTCTCTGGCTCAGCGTGGCCGACAGTTTCTTTTTCAAACTCGTGCTTTTGGGAATAAGGCAGACTGATGCCATAACAGAGCTGTTAATAACTTCAGTGGGAGAAACTTGGAGGGGAAGTGCAACACTAAAGAAGGCAATGGCACTTCCCATCTCCTGCCCTTTATGACAAGATGTAAAAAAAAATATGCAGTTTGTGTGGAGTCCTGGAGTCTGTCTTCTGCAGTGAGTGTATTTTAGTTGGAAATATTTGTTTTTACAGCCAAGAAATAGTAATCAGTGCATTTTTCCACATCATTTCAAATTAACCTTCAGTGCTACAGTCCAGCCCAGAATAAAACACTGGTAATGCACATTCATGCAAACCACAAATGTTACATCTGTATGTTTCATGCGTATGATGTCGTTCACATTACATATGTATACGTATATTAGCTGAGGTTTTCAGCTGGAGGAGGGGGGGGTAGGTGTCTGACAGTTTGGGACCTGTGCTGCAGAGTTTGTAGCGACAAAAGGGGAGTGTTTTTAACCTCAGTCTGGGACATGTCCAGTGGTTTATGTAGTGACCAAAGCTGATATTTCTTAATGAAAGTTTATAACATGTCCAGCAAGTTTTGTAGTGGCAAAAGTTTTTTTGTTTTGTTTTTAACGACAGCTTAAAAAAAAATTCCTGTGGTTATTGTAGTGACAAAATCTCCAGTGGTTATTTTAGCTATACAAGCAGGTGTATGACATGTCCAGCGCTGTTTGTGGCAACAAAGTGGGTGTTTTCAACACTTCGAGACATGTCTTGCAGTGTTTGTAACGACCAAAATGGGTCATTTAAGCGCAATAATGATTTTTCCCCAACCCAAACTAAGTGGTCTTTGTGCCTAAATCTAACACATAAACCACTAAACATATCTACTACATATATGAAAGGTACAAATGTAACATTTGTGGGTTTTAATAATTTTTCCCACCCTGGCAGTGATGATTACTGTTTCTACAACTTCAAATGATGCAGTAATATCAGAAGCAGCACCAGTACATGTAGTTAGTATCGAGACAGAAATAAAAGAGTATGAATTACTGCCACCAATACATTATTCATGGTTAGTGTAATTTTTTTGTGAAATGTTGTGGTGAAGAAGCACAAAATGCTCTTACACAGTGAGGGAGAGCGCTGTGTTTGCCAACTGATCTATAATTTACCAGTCAGGGTCTAATGATATCTGCACCATCCTCTCCAAATGTCTGTGTGTGTTTGTGAGTGTGTGATGAAGAGATAAGGAGTTGGCTGTGACCTGAGGCTCTGAGCAAGCACACAAGCTTCGTGTGAGTAATATGACATAAGACGTTGGCCGATATGCGTTAATACAGCTGGTGTTAGGTGGGAATACTCTCAGTGATGGATCAACCACCTCCAGCGTCGTGGTTGCCATTTACCGCCTGTCGTCCTCCTCAACATACTGCTGAATAAAAGCTGAATGGTGCAAGTTCAGCAGTGAGGGGAACGCCAAGCAGAAAGATGAGCAATGCACTTACCACCCTACTTTGAGAAATTATGATTGATTATAGCTCCCTGAAGCGTTTCTCACACCGGTCCTCTCCGTGCACTAAATTGGCTCTTGGCTCTGGGCAAAGCACCATTTCACACAGGCACATTTTAAAGCAGACTGTAGCCTGCAGAAGTGGGTTAGCCTAGACCTGTCACAGTTAGCATATGAATTAATGCTATGTTACGCCAGATGAGTTTTATTCTTATTCCGAGTGTGACTGCAGTAGCCCAGCTGTCGGCACAGATTAGCCTGTAGTCTGAATGGTTTGAAGAGTGAATACCCAGAACGTCCTGACTGCAGAGCAAGCTCCAGGCTGCAGCCGCGGCCCCGTATGATTTTTAAAATGTGTCTGAATTGTTGGCCCAGACTGGCCAAGTTCATGTAGTGTGAAGCAGTGCAAGACTTAGCAGACAGAAAGTTTTTGTCAGTTTAGCTCAAGGGAGGGAAAAGAGAATGTACAGGAACTACAGTCGCTTTGAACAACAATACCCACTTACACTGTTCACATCAGGTCATCGTCCAACTCCAGCTGTCCCGCTCTTGATAAGCTGCACTAGACAAATGTTAAAAAATATTCCAAACAAAACTGAATATAATTTAAAGTGACATTAAATCAGAATTAAATTTCATACTCATCTATTTCAAAATTACTTACTGTGATGTGCAGCCGATCTTGACACAAAAGTGGACAATGTCTAAAACCTGATCACATGTTATGGTTGAAGCTTGTTTATTTATGATTTATGTTTGAGGACATTGGGACTTTATTACTGCAGCACATTACACAGGTGTGACAGACTGTTCCTACAGACAAAATGAACATACCTAGCTTGGACGCATGCATACCAAACAACAGTTTGGGTTCAGGAGGCTTTAGTTTACTTAAGCTCAATGCTCGACTGTGGCAGAAACGTTTACGACTAATGAGAAGCATCCAGCATTTTCTTTACAATTACACAATAATTAAACAATGCATTTACTGCTGGTTGCGTTAGTGGTCTTGAACTGGAAGCCGACTCCAGTTCTCACTGTAAGCAGCTCAAGAAACAAGTGTTGGCTAGATGTCTAGCATGTAAATGTGAAAACTATAATGGGCTAAATTAGCCGGGGGCCAAGAATAATCGTGAGCTGAGTATATGCCATGGGAAAACCATTATCCTGCAGATGCTTCCCAGATGAATGATCACATTAAAACAAAGGTGTTATGACATGAGAGGCCTTTAAAAATGTTAATTGTAAGCAAAAGGCCCTGGGCTTTCAAAGGCAAAATTGCTCCAACAGTTAAGAAACACTTTATGAGGAGATGCTACAGATGTGCAGCTGATACAGAGAGACAGACTCTCAGACTGCGATCATTAAGGGAAATGTGCCTTGCTAATGAGCTGGGTGAATTGGTCACACTGGTGATGAGTCAGACGGAGTACAGAGGGTTTGGTGTTGTGTCTCACTGTGACACAGACACAAGAACATACTCCTGAAATCACTGCCAACCTTCAGATGGATGAGAGCGGAGCAGTGGAAGAACTACTGGGAGCAGTAAAAGGAACGGAGGGGGGGCTTGCTGCGCTTGTTAACACCAACATAATGCAATCCGGGAAATATTTCTTTTTCACAGAGCACCTGCAGCTCAGATATTTAACTGACATAAGACTGCCAAAGGAGCAGAGTGATGTCAGACAATCCATTGCAGCTCAACTCCACACAGTCCTGATAACTGAGACAAGTTTTTAAAATAATAATAAGTTGTTTTTAGCTGCATGAACTGCCACTTTGGTCTGGTCTGAAATATAGATTGCCATAAAATGTTTTACAGACATCAATGGTGGATGATGAACCTTTATGACTCTGGTGATGCTCCAAATACTCTCAAGCACAGCTAAAAGCACCAAATGTAAATGTGTCCAGTGCTTTTGGTTTATGACCAAATACCTGTAGAATTATGACGTGTCAGCCTCAGTCGTACTTTGTGCTAAGTGCGAATTAGCAAATATTATATAATGTGCTCAACTGAGCTGGCAAACATGGCAATTATGCTCGCTAGAAGTCAGCATGTTAGCATTGTCATTGTGAGCATGTTGGCATGCTGAGGTTAGCATTTAGCTCAAAGCACCGCTGTGTCAAAGCACAGCCAGAGCTGCTAGCGTAGCTGTAGAATTAGTCTTTTTCAAAGTTTGATTGTTGCTCATTAAAGCATGAATATTTAACCTGACAGAAAAATGTTGAAGCTATATTCTCAGTCCACCATGCTACCTTTGTTCCACAACTATGTCAAATCCCCAACTATGAAAAGTAATGTATAAATTTAAGGCTTGCACCATCGCCCTGCCTGCATACAAATTCAAAAGGCACCTGAAATCATGTGGTCATGCATAAAATAACATGAAGCCTCATGCCCTAAGAAACAGGGACTGTATAACATATGGGAACCTCACAGATAGATGCACAGACAAATGGACAAAGTGTTTTCAGAGAGCAACCTGGCAGCATCGCCTCCTAGACAATGTGTCATTTCCTGGCAGCCCCCCCTGCGCACACATGTGACGGCATCACAGGAAGTTTACCTGCTGCTCTTGACCCTGACTCATAAACCAAACTGCCAAGCGGGGTGAGAATGATGTACACCATGTTTATATGTGTGTTGCATGAGCGTGAGAGGATGTAATAGGTCACATCCTCTGATATTTACTGTATGTTGGCCTTTTAGTGTAAGTCACATCCAGTTAGTGTGATCTTCCTCCAGAACATAAAGTACCATGCAATCTGACTCATTATGTTCTGCAGAAGTAGAGCAGACTTGAAACTTTTAAGATGAAATAAGTAAAAAAAAAAAAAAAAAGTCTCTACAGTGGCAGTTTGTTCATGTTCAACACACATTCATTGATCAAGAGTCATGGTTGATAACACAATGTGCAACATGACATAGTGATGTTATGTACATAACTTAAAATAATTCAACACTGACTTCTGGTTTCACATGGGACACAAACGGCGGCCTCCTGGGTCAAAGTCCTGCGTTTGTTTAAGCCTTTGAAACCTGCAGCAACATTACTTTTCTTGTGCTGCTTTCAGACGCCTTTCCCAAGTATTGAAACCTGAACTCTGAGCAAATTGGTGCAGTTTCTATCAAAACATGGGAAAAACATCACAGTGTAACTAGGTAAGAAATGTCACACAAATTCCAAAAACGGGGGGAGGAAAAGAAAAAATCTAGGGAAAAATATATTTATAATAATTATTATAATTATTACATTTTAAAATTATGTTACAGAATTATTATAATTTTTAAGCACTTTTTCAAGGTCATTTCGTTCTTTGTTTGTTTTTTTCACCAATTTTCTTGTTTTTAATTTTCTCTTTTTACTAATTTCTTGCTTGATTCAAAACACACCCATAACACATAACATGGCTTAATAGCAACAATTTCAAACACAAGTACACAAATCAGCTTCACTATAACTCACAGCATTCACAGACAAACACTTGTCTTTATCTGGACACATTTTCCCCATAATTTCAACATGCTAACGTTATTAGCACAAGCCTATGGCATTTTACATTGTATAAATTAGCCTAGTGGCTAGCGGACTTTTCCTCTGCTCATATGAAGCCAGGATAAATCACACACAAAACTTAAAATGTTATTTTTTTGTGGAGGCTTTATTGTCTTCACAATTTATTGTTTCTTATCTGTGAAATTAAATTGCATCCGCGCGATATGTAGTTACATTTCTGGGAAGGTGCACGTCAGGCTACAGCGTATGGTACGGCTTCAAGTCGATGCAGAAGTATAAATCCCGCATAAAACATAATTCATAACATCTGTTGTTTGTGGTTTGCAGAATCATACAATGCCATAATTGTCTTCTGGCTGGTTTGTTTGACCCGTCCACCAACCTGACCTTCCTCCCTATACAAGAACTTTGTCGCTCTTAACATGACGTGACCTCACTTGCTTTTTTTCTCCCATCATGTGATGGAGGACTGTAGCACATGGATCACGTGATCACAGCCTGCATTGATATTTTTTTAAAAATGATCACAGTAGAAACATAAATCATTTGAACCAGGTGAGAGTTCATGACATGATCCTTATGTCTGCTCAATCTGAGTACATAACTCAAATGGATCGTCATGCACATCAAGCAGATTTTCCATCTCAGGTGCTGTGAGGACTGTTTCTCTCCCACTACAGCCTGTACTGATGAAAGCCCTGCCTTTATTAAACAGGTCAGTTTAGGTGTGAAGGTCTTTCACTCTATTCATGTACATGTCTCAACAGAGTTTAAAGATACTTTGGAAGAGGAGAAGGCAGCTTCACACATTTTTTAACATCAGAATTAGTACGCAAACAGACTTGGTCTGTATTCATGTTTAAATGGAGAGTACAGTGGGAAAGAGAAATATAAACCAGGAAATACAAACTGTAGATGTTGAATATTTACTATTGGCAGTTTGAGACTGTTACATCTATCTTACATATGTGGGATGTTGGTAGATTCCCAATGTTGGGTAAATGGAAGAGGTGAGCGCCATGGCAGCAGCTGATGGTGTCAGACTGAACCATGTGTTTACACACACACACACACACACACACACACACACACACACTCACACACGGTTAATTTCACACTGTGGATTTGTCATTATGTAACTGCAGGCAGGTTTGTGGATCAAGTGAGGATTGTTGACCCCAGGTGGGAGAGCAGATTTCTATCCTCCGTTTGGGTCGTCTCCAGCGTGCTGCGCGGGTCAGCGATCTCTTCTCCCGGAGGATGATGAGCTGGCCTTGATGAACAGCTCACGGCGCAACATAATGCCATAACGAACGAACGCAGCCCTGGGGAGCGCTGTTGTTGTTTGTGTGCAGCGTGGCAGCAGCACAGGTTCAAACAAATGATAAGAAGATACATTCATTTGGAACAGACAGCTGAAGATATCTGCAAATATTACATTACCTATGTATAGAATATTTTGAAGCTGGAGGCATTAGTCCAGCCGATCAACAAGTAGGTGTTTGCATGCAGATGGAGGCTCAAAGTTTGCACTGTTACGTTATTTGTGTCTTTTTTTTTTTTTTCCCAGAAAACATGCGACAGATGAGAAATGACAATATATTCTGATTGTCATCAGTATGCAGCCTCTATCAATTTGTCGTGCTGGTGTGTGGATCTCTGTGTGCTCACTTGATGGACTTACAAGGCCGGCTGAGCTTCTCATCATCATTAATCCCCATTATGAAAGCAAACAATGATATTTGACAGTAATAGTGCTCAATTGCTCTCGTTGCGTTGTGTAATGAATTCAGTGAATGTCCTCCGCCGGTGGCCTGCCGCTGAGCCCAACAGCTGCAGCTGCTATCTTACTATCAGTGCTCCACATTACTATCTGCATTATTATCCATTTGACCCAGCATGGGCGTTCAGCACATGGGTGCTCGGAGCTTTATCTAAAGCTATGATAGGCAATCTGTGAGTGCTGTAATCAATGGCTAATAACCATCCAGGCAGCTGAGCCGGTCGTTTGGACAGCCAGGTGGAATTGGATTATCTGATTGGGTCACTTATGATGTGTCTGGGTGGGTACTGAGCGCTGTGGCCAGCTGCAGGGTGGATGTTCCAAGTGGGAACAGAGTAATCGCTCTGCTGGCACATGGGTGCCAGTGTGGTGGGTTACTGGGAGGTGAGAGAGGCTCAGAACATAGTCTGATACTTGAACTGGAGACAGCTGTTGAGGTTTTGAATTGGAGCTGCTCGCTAATATATTCATATTTAGCACTCCATACATCGAGCACTGAGGTAACACAGAGTTTACTAACTTGAGTCCTCGAAAATAGGAACGATTTGAAACCATGACCCTGGTACTGCAGCAGTGTAGCCAGAGGACAGAGGGAGGCCAGGCTACAGCTGGATGTCCTTCCCTGTCCCACACACCCCCAGGGCATGGATGCCTACGCGAGGAGAAACAGGAGGCTCATGGTCTCTGGAAAACAGCTGGGTTAATGGCCACTGCAGAGGAGGACACGCCAGGTCTCCCCAAACCCCAGGAGCAACCCTTGAACCACAGCTAGTGCGTCACGCTGCCACACTCACATTACGCAGTCAGCACAGAGACAATAGCCCCGTTTCCACCTAACAGTTTCAGTATGGCACCTTCGTAACCAAAAGTAAACCTTCAGACATGATACGTAGACCCCAGTCCTCTTAAATGTGGGCGGGGTTGTTGTCACTCACTGCTCCGTCCAGCACTCACTGTATTTCCTTCTTTATCAGTCTGCACCTTGTTTATCGTCCACAGAACGAGGCTGCACGCCGACATTTTCCGAGCAAAACAGAACAGGCTGCAGTGAGAGTCTCTCTCCATGGGATATTTAAAAAATAGTGGGTTTGTGCATTTAGTCCTTCTCAGGCAAGCTCAGGGGTTTAGTGTTGCTGTAGCCCAAACGAACGACGCTCTGCAACACTTTTTTTTTTTTCGCCAAGTGAGGATTAAAACGCTTGAAGAAATGCTAAATGAAATTTTGTGAGTTAACTTTCACGTTTTATCTTAATCAGGATATTTTGAAAATCTCACTATTTGGCATTGGGAAGCCTAAATCATGAGGTTTCAGTCACTATTTTTGTACGCTTGTATGATAAAAACTCCTAGAGATATTGATCTAAATAAAGCCAGCAAAATGTGCACAAAGAATTGTGGGTACCTGCTGAGGATACACATGTGCATCCTTGGACTCAGTCCTTGGTAGAATCTGAAGGATCCTTGACATTGAAACAGTCCTTAGACGGGATTTGATGACGTCCTTGAAATTCAGCCATTTAATGATCCTTATTTGACTTTGAGAAACACCCTCTGTCTCATGATGGGTTGAAACTTAAATAAATGCATCAAAGGGACTTGTACGATTTTAATCTTATACACTTTCTGTTAAGTTCAGTGAATATTTTCCAACAGTCCGCTGGCTGTGGCTCTGTCTGTCCCACTGTTTGTTACCATTTACAGAGCCAGAATCGCTGACTGCACCTTTAGGGTTTTATTGGACAGACCAGAATAGTTAATTTGCAAAGCAGCTGTCAAATAATCTAAATCCCAGTAAGTAGTTTCAGATTTGGTTTGCCCCATTTAAAAAAAAAAAAAACAGCTCTTTGTTTAGTGTGTGTGCAGTGTTACATCAAACTCTTTGGCTCTGTGTCTCTGTCTCTCTCCGTCCATCCCTCCATCCCTGACAGCCTCTTTGATTGAGATCATGCTGTCATCTGCTTTCAGTGTTACTCACACTCAGAAATGGGACATGTCCCTCCCACCGCAATCTGTCTCTGTTACAGAGCTGACATTGGGGAGGGACTCCGGTCACTTTGCACACTTCTTTTTCCTTCTCTCTTTCTCTCTCTTTCCCTCCCTCTGTCTTTCTCTCTCCCCTCTCTCCACCCACTCGTCATTTGGTGCCCAGATGGAGCCGTTGCAGGCGAAGGAAGCTTTAGCTGTGCACCCTACTTTTTGCAGAAAAATTTGCTGCAGGGCAAAGGGGAGGAAAAAAATATCAATGAACACCTTCTGCTGTAATCGGTGTCCAGTAGAGTAAGCAGAACCCAGAGCACTGAACCGTGGTCGATTGCTTTAAAGGGACACTTTGTTGAATTTAACCAGCTTTGTATCATAATAATGTAGGCAGATAAACGAACTGTAGTAAAATTGACTCCATCTTAGGGCTGTTATGGGCTTTACGCCCGCCACCCTGGACACAAAGAGTGTGGACGCGGATCAAGAGAAACCCAATGTGATCTCAAGTGGGCTGGACCAGTAAATTATTGTATGTGTATAAATAACAACACCATTAAATTGTTCCCTTTTAAGCAAGATTTAAACAACCCTACACAGAGCCTACACTTTAACCTACACATGTTGCCTACACTGTTGTGAGCATTTATACTTGTGGTGTGTCTGTGTCACTGCAGTTACACCTCCAAAACACTAGTTGGCAGCGGGGTTTCTGTGAAGAGTTGTAAAGTTAAATTAATTCAAATCACACATTAAACATGACTTAAAAATTACAAACCAGCTTCACTATAACTCGCAGCATTCACAGACAAACACTTGTCTTTATCTGGACACATTTTCCCCACAAATACAACATGCTAATGTTTTTAGCACAAGCCTATGGCATTTTACATTGTATAAATTAGCCTAGCAGCTAGCGGACTTTTCCTCTACTCATATGAAGCCAGGATAAATCACACACAAGACTTCAAGTGTTATTTTTGTGGAGGCTTTATTGTCTTCACAATTTATTGTTTCTTATCTGTGAAAGTAAAGTAAATAAAAGCTAAAATAAACAGACAGGAGCTCTGCATCACCAGGACAGGGAGGTGCATGTCAGGCTACGACGTAGGCCGTTTGACGCAGAAATATAATTACCACTTTAGTGAAAGAAGTGTCATATGGAAATAACTGAAATTTCAACAGTATGTCTCATTTTTTTGCTTTTTTACTTGTTTTCTCATTCAGTTTACTACTAATTGTCATTACACTTGCATTTTTCCCTTCCATTATTACCAATCTATTATTCCACTCCTGTGTATCAATGCTGGCATCACCACACCAAAGTGAAGTGGAAGCTACTGGCAGCAGCAGGGTAAGTTACCCCCTGCCTTACAAATCATTTATGGATCAAATATTTTGGCAGCGCCTTATAAATAAGGCCAATATCGTTTTAAGATAGAAGTCTGATACTGGTTATTTTGTACTGAGGCTGCTGGTTGATAATATTTTTACACAGTGGTAATTATCTTTAAAAATGACCACAATAGGAATTCAGTGTTTTTTCTGAGAGCTGTATTCTGGTCAGGGTGGAAACGCCTCTGAAGCAGCATTTTAAATGATGTACTCACTGTTTAACTTGCTCCTGAAACCTGGCAACTCTGAGCCTTCACAAGTGCATCAATATTAGGTGTCCAGAGTCATTCAGTGGGCTGGATTGGACTGTTTGGTGGGCTGGTTCTGGACCCTGGCCTGTATGTTTGACACCCCTGCTCCATCTAAAAATACAGATAAAAGAGACAGAGGGAGAGAAATGACAAGTAATGCATGAGGATGTTGAAATAGTATATTTATATTATATGCCTTTACTAAATTAATTTGATGCTTTTCAGGCAGAACAGTTTAATCGCCAATGAATGTTAGTTAGGATATGCAACATTTGCCTAATTTACCATGACTAGGAATGGGTACTGAACCCATTTTGGTGTCAGGAATATTCATTCATTCATTTTTCGTATTTGCTCATCCTGTTGGGAGTCGCTGAGGAACTGGAGCACATCCTGTGTCTTAAGTTTCTCAGTTACATTACTCACTTCTCGGAGGAGTAAATGTTACAGTTAGGATGCATGTATTTACACTCAATGATTCAACTGTCTGAATTAGATTTGATGACTAAATGTTTCACACACTTCTAGGTCAATTGTTGAAAGTGTGAATGCATGACTGTAATATTTGCAATTCATATCGAACTTTAACAGAATACAAAATCAATATAGTGGAGAACATCTAGTGCATTCATGACCTTATTAAATTAAAGTTCTGTATTTCCACTCATTTATGTTTTGGTATGAAAGTGTGATCACAGCGATGCAGCACAGTATCTAGCCATGAGCACTCTGTTCCTGTGCAGCTCAGTTGGTAAAGCTTGTTATTGTAAAAGCCTGTGGTTTGCTCACCACAGGAGACAGCCATGCTGAAATGCATGCTCTGCTTTGAACGAGGGCACCTGGCTCAGCAACACCAGCGTAACATGTACTGGATGATCCTGTAAAGGAGGTCGCTCTCTGCGGAGATGAAATGTGCTTCAGCATGTTGTCAAAAATGAAAACAACAGAAGCTGGCGAGGGAGTCCCATCAGGGAGGAAGTGTGGAGCTTGGATTGGATTACGGGTCATTTTCAAAACATATCCTCCCTCACATTCTGTTCAGGCTACACTTCCCAGGTTCTCAGAGAAAACTGGTGCTGCACTGTGCACTGCAGATTTTTCTTCTCACTCAACAACATGCAAGATTAAACCAAGGCCAAACATCTGGCCGTGGAGGAAAAGAGCTCTCTCAACTCTGGGTGGATAGAAAAAGTTACCTCGGGACTTCCTTAGTATTTCTCCTGCCATGTGTATTTCTTTAATAAAGAGCACTGGTTTGAGAAAGAAACTCACTACATGCACAATATGAATGCATGAGAAATACATAAAACATTTTGGTACAACATGTCTTCAGTTTACGGTTAAATATGATATCTAATAAAAATTGTTTGTATGATAACTAGACAAACTAGATAAATAGACCCTGTTACAGCTGACATCAGTTAGATAGCTAGGCAAAACAGGACTCTCTCACACAGGGCTGTTGGCTACTTAGGAGTCTTAAAATGTTGTCTTGTGTTATTTGGAGCCAGAATAGAAGGAGTCATGGCTCTAATTGTACATTTTATACCTGCTGCCACTGCTTGTCAACAAAAACAAAGACAACTATGGTTAAATGTGATAAGTGATAAGACCAAACCATCAAAAATGTTAACATGTGCAGCGCACGCTTCATATCAGGTTAGGGGAAAAGTATTTCCTGTTGTAGGGATGAATAACGTTATGTGTATGAAGGGTTATAATGTCCACCTCATCAGAAACTGGGGAGGGATTAAGAGGAATGTTGGATTTCATTTTAGCGCATTAGCTAACATTAGCTTCGATAGCAAAACAAACCGTAGGAAACCGTTCAAGTGTCGTCCTCCTTTGTCAGATTGGCATAGTTATCAACCACAAAGCTTCCTGTGACATCAGCATACGGGTCGGCCAGTCCGGTCCCGTTGATGTGTGTTTACTTATTCAAGTAACAGAGAGTCGGGGACCTGACATGGTGCGTTCGTAAATTCAGTCTGACGCTCTACACTAAAATGAGAGCCCTGTTGGTCGAAGAAACAGAGCGTTTTATATCTTTATGAATTAACACACAAATAAGTAAATCACACATTCACTCAACTTGGCGCTCTGCTGCTGCTTTGTCGGAGAGTGTGGTGCTCAAACCAAACAGAACATTCAGACTGCGCTAAGAATTTATGCACCGTCCAGGTTGTGCCACAGTGCACTGTGGTGCTCGGAGAAAGTATTTCTGAATGCACCGCTTGTATCATCTTCCTCCATTGTCTAAAACAAGCCAACAGAATTTGCTAACAAGCACTGGCTAATGTCTCTGGAGAATTGTTTTACCTCAGCTAAGCCCCGCCCACCAAAAACATCAAACTGATTACTAACAGTAAAAGAGTCTACTACTGCCCCAAGATTTAAGTAAGTGAGAGAACGCAGTCCTTTGTCAGACAAATGGGCCCTAAATCCAAAGGGTCATTTATCAGACTATTTGGGGGTTTGGAATAATGAGCTGTCGAATCAATTGGCAGCCCCCAAAGCTGCCCAGCCAAAAAGTCAGCATCCTCACCAGCAGATGTGACATAAAGGAACAGAATTGTTGTAGTACTGCAGGAAAGGGTTGTGTATCCTATAGTGTTAGAAATACAAGGAAAAGTTTAAGATCAGTCAGTTTGGCTGTTTTATTTTAACTGCTTAGCCTACAGAAGTAGACAAGCAGAGATGAGGTTTATTCTTTCTTCAAACAGCATGTGTCACTTTGAAAGAGAAAGAGAAAAGATGTGTTTTGCAAATGTGAGGCTATCCTGGATAACGAGTTTGGCTGAAGTGCTGGAATATAAATGTAAGAAACATAAAACTATAACATTAAATCCAGTGAAGCAGTATAGTAGCGACTATGTAGGAGCATCTACGTCTGGCTCCCACACAGTGGGTGTGCTGGTTGTGAACAGAGTTTTCTTAAATGTAACCAGTTACCTGCAATAAAATGTAGAACGAAATGCCTGTAAAGGAGCAGAATAAAAAGTCAGAGAGCTATTACTTAGGCACTGCTCCCCTGATCATTAATAGCACATTTCATGATTTTTTATAAATCCCTCTTCACCTCCAAGTGAAGTAAGAGCTCAGGAGCAGATTTATGACATAGTTGGAGAGGAGCTCCCAGCCCGCTGTGTCAGAATATGAACACCCGCTCTTCCAAATGTTCATTTTACCAAAGAGGAAATTTGGGAGGCCATTCTGTTAATGCCCTCTGGCAAAGCACCTGGTTTAAACAGGTTCTCATTAACATTTTATAAAAGTCTTGGCCTGAATTATTCCCTGGTTTAGTGCCTGTAATAAACAGTCTACTGGGGGAAGATAATGTAGGAACTGCTGACAATGTCCTTCATCCAATGATCCACATGAGTGATCTAACCGGCCGTTTAGGAGACTGTGTGGATAACCTAGAGATAGTGGCCAAAACACCCAGACAATTAATTGCTATACTACCCGAAAAGACAGTTAATATTTAGAAATAACAGCTATAATTGAAATCTGTCTACAGCTGCCACGGGACCTAGTCTCAACCCTCAACAGCAATACAAAGAAAAATCCATCTACAAAGCGGCAAGAGTCTGACAATCAGAGTCAAGCTTCATTACCACTGTGCTACATAAATACACAGGTAAGTAATCTCAAGGAAATGTAGGAAAAAACTGAAGTAAAGACCACGTTGAGGGAAAGTGAGGACCTTTTTTATTACCTGCATTCAAACAGGTAAATGAAGCTCAGCCTAAGTTCAATGAGGAAGATTTATGCTATATCCATTCACAAGTCTTTCCCTCTCCGCTCTCAGCCATTTGTGTTGCTGCTGCCAAACTTTAAATCTGTTTTCCCTCTCTGCTCCTGTCAGCTGTCATTTTAGGGGGAATCATTGTTTAATATGTACGAAAACCGAAGCCAGATTAGCTGTTTGCCATGTTACCAGTGTTTGTGCTAGACTAAGCTAAATGTCTGCAAGCTGTAGCTTCGGATTTACCAGACAGATATATTAAAATGTCATTTTTTTATCTTTAAGACAACATTACAGAACTTCCAAAAGTGCATTTTCAAGAGCATGGTTGTAAATTAGCTTTATACTTTTTTAAGATGTCAGAAGTGCTCTTCCAACAGAATCTCAAGTTAGACATTAGCTCCACCGAACCAGAAAACTGCTCGCCAGCAGCCAGCAGTATTTGTTATGTAGCGTGTGGTGGAAAAATATTTTATGAGCACAAGCTGAAAGCCTTCCAAAGTTTCTTTTCTGTCAAATATGAAAAGGATCATAAAACAACAGGTTGCTCTTCAATTATTTTTTATCTCTCCTTCAGGCGAAGCGGTTGAGGTGCGCTCAGAACTTGCTGAAACCCTGCATTGTGGCCATCACTGCTGCTTGTGCATGATTGAATTGGGGAAACTTTTACGATGACAGTGCGCCTATGAGAGCAATAATAATAAACCTAATCTTAATACACAGAGAGGAGTTATGAAGGCACTACTAAAAAAAGACATTAACCCCCTATTGTTTGTGTCGCATGCTGCAGGCAGGAGCCATGGAAGTGGCTGGAGGAAAAGAAAAACACCTAATCATGATCAATAAAAACCTAATACACTGCTGCTTGTGTAGCAATGCCAGTTATGAGAGGACATGATTTTATGGAGTCGGAGAATACTGTGCCGGTATGATTGCCTCAGGGGAGTGTTTTTATGTCCGAACCCTGTGAAACCTTGAAAAATTGGACACACTGGGGGGTTATTGGTGTTATCAACCCCTGACACTCTGCTGGAGATAGTCAGAATGAGTCCCATCTCCCTCCACTCCTGAGAGCCCTGCAGTACTGTATATTTTCACCTGGGTCATGATGCACTTATAGGAGAAAGTAATTGAGTAGAATTTGATTCAACTTCATGGCACTCACCGGGCAGGAAATGCTACACCGTCTCTCAGAGGGAGGTCAACTGAGACAGTTTACAATTTAGCTCAATATGTGCAGTTATCCGTGCCTTGGCTGAAAGTTGAGGCCTCACAATTTCTTTCGTTGAGGAGAGGTCTTGTCCGCGTAGTTGCATCGGCGTTTCAGTACAAACTCTTCTCCCAACAATCCTCTGTGTCTCAAGGCTGGTGTGTCAAGGACAAGTGAGCTGTAAATCTGAGTGGGAGGGTTGGACAGCAGTGTATGGCACTCGGTCCTGTCAACAGCCGTGTCCTGCCTTTGACTTATATCTGACATACCCCTGATGAGGTTTCCATTGACCTGTCATCGCCATCTCGTCTCACTCTCCAATGCTCTTACCTTTTCTCTTCTGTCTGCCTCCGTTTCACATTAACGTGGCTGAAAGCTGCATTTGAAAGCACCGCATAGCATCTACCTAACTCATCAGAAACACAAAATGAATCTCGGCACTTCAATCATCATGACGGTCTCCGGTGATCAATGATGACTTCACCAAGCAACGGTCTCATTAGGCCAGCCAAAGGGTTAGTGCTCCCATATACGTATCCTTGCTTATAACTGCAGACTCACTGGGTTAATTGTGCCCCTCAAGGGTATCACTACCTCCGAACTGCTTATTCGTCATATGAGTGATTGGCTCAATGAGAAACTGAAGAATGCCATCTACTCTGAGGCCCCTTGGGGTGAACAGGAGGACAGCTGAGGATATTACACTATAGATCTATTTAAAAGTCACAGAAGGGAGCTGTGTTTGAGGCAACATGGCGACAGCTCTTAACAGAAGCAGCCTGGGATAGAACTGGGACTGTGTGTTAGCCAGGTGGACCGAGGTTGTGTGATTGTGTTAAACCAGCTTTGGCACCTGATTTCGATTCAACTCTAGTAACATTTCAGTCATCTGATCATTGTTAGTTTTAGTCTAGTTTCATTTGATTAAACTTTTTGAATCTCAGTCTGGTTTGGATCAGTGAAATTCAGGGTGCTTTCACACCTGCCCTGGTTGATTTGGATCAACTGAACTCATGTTTGTTTGCCCCCCTCTTGGTCTGGTTACAAACGAACTCTGGTGCGGTTGGTTTGTGGTGACAATGTGTTGCAACCTGGATGTGAACCAACTGCAGTCACATGACACATTGTTTGGGTTAAACATGAGCATGTTACAGTCCTGGGGATTATTAATGTGCACCTCCTCCTGTACTGCCTTAATATGCACATTCAGCACATCCAATGCATCAAAACATTGTTTTCTAGTTGGAGCTGCGGCTCGTTTTCAAACTGTATGCTTTGACTAAAATGAACAATGACAGCAATATAGTCCACGATGAGCAGCGCTAAAATCAACCTGCGTAGTTGTCCCTCCATTGTGACATTAGAAAGTGTCACATTTATCTTGCAAGTGTTCTCTTCTTCAACGTTTGCTTTACTTCCTGGATTTTTCCCGCATGGAAATTCCGACCAATCAAGAGCAGCTTTCTCACACAAGACGTTTGATCTGGTCCGCTTGTAAATACTGGTATCCTCTAGTGAAAAGGTCTTTGACAAAAAAAAAAAAAAAAAAAGTCATAGTTTTCGTCAACAAAATTAAACACTGCTTGCAGTCCATTCAAAACAGACCCGTGACCTAGGTTTGGACCGCGACACACCCGTTGGGAACCACTGGCAGAGACTAGCTACTGAAATGCATGTTGCTACTTCTGAGCTTGGGAGGATGCGAACACTAATCAGCAATATGGGGAATATGTTAGTCATGTGCTGCGCAGGTGTTGTATCAAAATACATATTCAATGATTTGCTCATAATGCCTTGTTTCCACTTACGCATGTATATGGAAACGAGGCATCTGGAAGTCCATTCATTCCCAAGGGAATCTCTGTGATATTCAATCTCTCTGTAAAACTCCTCCTTTCCATAATATTTTGGTGCCGTATGACAGTGTGTTGCTAACTAGCTAACAGGCTATTTTCTTCAATTCAGTTGCCTGTGTGGTTGTGTCTGATTAAAAAGAACTTGTTTATCTAGTTATCTACACATTGTGAATCTGAGTAATGTTATTCTGCTAAAATATGGTTGTACATTATGTAGAGTTAGATTGTCATCATGACCTGTTCAGCCATTTATAAGTCTTTTTAACAAAATATTTCACAAAAAATGCCATGTACCTGGCAGGCCAACAGGCAGTATTGTTCCTGTTTTTATCCCGGTAATGTTCCAAGAGCATATTTCAAAAATGGCGAATCTCTCCCCCATGACTACAGGTAGTTTCTATCCATACGTTATGAAATGCATTTCCTTGCACTGAACACTACAGGCATCATCTGTATATTTACGGATCGTGTAGAAACGAGGTGTAAGAAGCTCAACAATAAACATGATCATGTCTCATTATTTACCTCATTTGTCTCCCTCACAAGCTCCACTGACTTCTGAGACAATGCTATTATCTTTGCAGCTTAAATTCTGCTTTTAAGGTCAGTGCACATTCTCATTGTGATTAACTTGTCATATTATTCAATAAATAACTCAGCACATTATAATTAACCTCCTTCCCTTGCAGAGAGTCACAAACTGACCTTGCCCCTTGAGGTACATCTTTGACTAATATTGTGGAAAGATGAATCTTTTATGATCGATGAGGCTGGCTGTATGAAAAGCCATTTGGTAAAGAGCGGTTTGATGTGTCAAAACATCCTGCCTCTTATCTCACCAGTTAGAAAATGTTCTTTTTCCCTTCACAGTCTTAAAGGTTCTTGTTTTATCCATCTGGCGCGGCAGTCTGGGCCCAAATGGCCGATGACGAGATACTGTGTGCACTGTGCACTCGCCGGAGAGGAAGAAAGAGACGAGGAGCCAAAGAAACATTCATAAGACGAGGTGGGTGGGTGAACTATGTCGTCTACTGAGTGATTATCATACGGCATCACAACCTGTCCATTGATCATCATCAAAAGACAGAAACACACAAGATTTTTTTCCCCAAATGGTTTAAATTTGTCAGTCATACGTCTATACTTGATCACTGGCAGGGTATGCACAACATGTGTGTTTGATTTTATCAGCAACAAGCCCCTTTTCAGGAAACGTCTCGGGACTTTTTTTCTCCTTGGCGTATATATGGAGCTGTTTAATGGGATTTGCCTTTCAGCTGCTTTCTATATGTTTTACCACAAAAATGCATTTGTACTTTGGATCAGCCATTCACAGCACATTCTGCACACTGGGCTTATACGGATCCTTTCAATCAGTGTGCTGAATAATGAACACAATATGTTCGGGTTTTTAAAATTCCATATATGCACAGCTATAGCCAGGACTTTCAGAAATACAGTCACGAGTCCTTCATGCAGCATTACTGGTGACTGTTTTGATTTCTTTATTATTGTTTGGTGCAATACCTGTATTGGAAGGTATTAAAAATTGTTTGTAATATTCCTTCGATGGCGGTTAACCAGCTTAGGGGCCGTTGTTGTTACTTGTTGCTTGTGGTATCTGGGATTTGAGCATTCCTTACGTTACTTTGTGTTGAGTTTTGCTGTGGTCATTTGCCATCATCACCTCTGGACCCATTAAAGAGAGACAGCTACAGCAGGCTTGACCCGTTCTTTTCTATAATGCAGGACGAACGCATCACTGAGTGTGTGGGAGCTGCTGGTGACTCAGCAGGTGTTGAAATAACAAACCAAAAGTAACACCTAGTGGAAATCAGCCCTAATGTCAGCAAACAAGGCCAACTACCTTCCACTTTCCTAGTAAGACACAACCTTTATAGAACAATGGGTCGCCCTAAACATTTAAGTCTATAAAGGAACAGATGTCTTAAAGGTCCAGAGTGTAGGATTTAGGGCCATCTATTGGTGAAAAAGGTATATAATACTCTGTTTAATCATCTGAAAATACTAATTGATGTTTTCGTGACCTCAGATTGAGTCGCTTATATCTACCAATGTTAAATTTGACGGCTATTTTCAATTTAGTCGTAGTCTTAAGATGAAAATGCTGATTAGTTTTAGTCACATTTTTGTCATTTTTATCCTTCATAACTTTAGTCTAGTTTTAGTCGACAAAATTCATGACATTTAAGTCTTTACTTTTAGTCAATACGTTTTCTATATATATATTCTTTATCTTTATACTAATCCAGTTACTCCATGTTAGTCTGGTGGTTTAACCTTGTGTCTGACAGAGTTGGTGATTAAAACTAAACTTTAATCAGACTCTTTACTTACAGGACAGCCACACCCACAGATAACTGAGCCTCCTACCTGCCTGTCAAACACCATCAACCCACAAACCTTCCTGAGACAGTCTGGACTGAGTGGAGTCCCACAGGGATCAGCTTTTAAGTCTAGCGGCTGGTGGCTGCTTGCTCCGCTGCCATTTAACGGCTAACAAGCGGAGCTAACTGCTAACAGCCACCGCTGCATGATTGATTGATTGATTTGTTTATTTAAGTGTCATGCACGTTACAGTGCCCCGCCCACATGGGCTTACAAGACACTACACAATATATGTACAAACATTTCAAAGATGGCAAAAACAAGAATCTTATGTATCCATCGTCATCGACTACAACAAAAAAAAGTCAAAGTATTGTACTCTTATGTAGGATACAGTGATTTCTGTCTTAATGTCCATGCTTTTTCAATAAATCTAGCTAAGACACAGATCTCTTCCTTGAAGAACCAACTCAACATATCATATTCAGACATCCAAAATAAGTCAGGATTCTTCCCCTGAACGTTTTCAAACAAAGATTTCCTCAAGTCATTGTACAAAGGGCATTGAAACAAGAAATTAAATTCATCTTCAACAATATCAAGATCACACAAAACACAAATACGCTGCTCTTCAGGGATAACCTTTAAACCTGCCCACTTCAATCGCCAGGGGCAAGGTACCAGATCTTAATTGTGCACACAAGGACCTCTGACCTCTCCCTAAGTTTAAGATTAAGTATGATTCTGCAACTAACGAACTCCAGAAATCTATTCAGCAGCTTCACCGACACAGTCAGACGCACACGGCTGATTATTTACTGCTGACGCTAAGTGTTTTTGCTGGTTAGCAAAACACCCTGGTGCAGACTATTTACTGGAGTTTACCAGCCTCATGCAGCATTTGAAGATAATTACAGGCATGGCTGTTCTCGGCTTTCAGTGTCTGATAGTTTCATCAACGAAAATGAAACATAGATTTCTTCTTTGTATTTATGCGCAAGATATATTTTTAGCTCATCGTCGTCTCTTTTCTTCATGGTAAAAACGTTGCTGATGAAAAATTGTCATCACAGTTTTCGTCAGCGAAATTAACACTGAGTCTGCCATGTTGTTTTACAGTAGCCAAGAACAAGGCTCCCAGGAAATGCGCTGAGCTTCGAAGCCATTTCTCGTAGTGGCCAAACAAGAGAATTACAACTTCCTAGCCCGTCATGTACATACATTTACATTGTGAATGAGACGTCTGTAAATCAGTGGATACATTTCTATACGTGTCACAACGCCTGCAAAATGATTCCCTTCATTAGAGGAGCAGTGAGATTAAATAATTTTATCCCTTTCTACATGAAAGTTGTCACTGGCGTAGTCACGAAACATCACAATCCAATTTCTGCCAAAACTGAATCATGCACATTATAACAGGATGCAAACACCTTCACAACCACCAACATACTGAAGACATGACCCTAATGTACCTACCGTAGCTACCGCCCTGCAGATTTGTTTTTGTGAAGAAATGTATTCATGATTGAGCTTTTCTGTGTCTGCCTGCACTGATTTTCCTTGTCCTTTTCAACAAGCACCTTAATTAAAACCAGGCATGTTAACACAGTCTATCAGACCCTCTTAACCAGTCCAGGTTGGATTTTAGAGGCTGTTGTAAAGAACTGGCTCAGCAGTTGTGCATTATGTAAGCCTGTTGCATGCCCACCTTGCTACATGGAGTTGTAAAAACAGAACAGAAGTTGTTGGAGCAGCCTTGAAAAAGCAGTCAAATGTTCAAGACTCTGTCTGCCGCACATGTTCAGCAGATCCTCGCGATTTTCTCCTTAAACCGCCAGTGTGCTTTAGTCTGCGGAACATTTCTGCCTTCCTGAGCCGGACTAAATGCTAATGGCCCCGGCAGGTTAACCGAGGCCATTATATGACAGCTCTCTCCAGTCCAAATCTTTCTGTATGAAAGACGCACTTCAATAATGAACATGGTGAAACGGGCTTTTCAGCTTGACAGGGCCTCTTTGAGCAGGTGTTTCAGCTTAAACTCTGCAGACATGAACAATGCCAATGATGTTTAACACAGACGCAGAGGATCGCTCTCCAAGAATGGTATTTCCTCTTTTCTTTTAAAGCTGGAAGCAATTTCAGCCAAGTGGGTTTGCCAACTCTCTTTCTCCACACACTCGGGTCATATCCTATATCCAACAACCTTTGTCCTGCGCAAACACAAACACACGCTGTGCACATTTACAGTGCAGACACTTTTTTACACACACTCACACACACACAAAGTGAATACGAGAGTAAACTTGGCTTCATGAAAGCACACAGACCACATTAATATGCGGACATGCAAAAACATAGAACATACATGCTGTCTGCTTTGCATTTTCTCCTCTACTAGCGTTTCTAGCATTTTGTCTCACCTCCAAAATCTCACCTTACACACACACACACACACACACACACACACACACACACACACACACACACACACACACACACACACACACAGCCTCTCCTCTCAGCCCGTTTATGGTCTCAGTATTGAAGGGTCCCTGCTTGATCTGCCTGATGTGTTTCTTTTCCACAAACTCCTCTGGGGCTTTTGGAGTGAGATAGAGAGGATAGAGGAGGATCACGGATCAAAGTGAATGAACTCGGAGGTTTAGGGATCAGTTCAGGGATCCGGGATGATCTCCTGTCAGTTATAAGATGATCCATTTGTGCTGTTTTCATTTAGATTATGCAGAGTCAAACGATCCCACCCCTGCTGGGGCTTTGAACTGTGCGAATGAATCATGTTTAACAATGCTGCGTCTGATCTGATCTGATCTGATCAGTCAGTGTGTGACACCAGATTCACACTGGACATGGAAGTGCCGTGAAGCCTGCCAATCCATGGAGCATCACCTGCTTCCTTTAAGCAATGATGCTAACTTGTCACCTATTAGTTCTTCTGAGGTCATTTTGGTGAAAGTAACGCAAAAGTAGTGCAATAAATAACTCACTACTCTATACAGAGAGTACTATTGTAAAGTAAGCTCATTGACAGCCACTGTCAAACTGTTGCTGTGAAAACATCACTTTATGATCCATAAATATACATTATCAGTTTGTTAATGGGAACACGAGACCTAATCTCTAGATCTGTGATTGGGTCTTAGCTACAGACCCAACAGACCATCAGTTGTCTGCACACACATTTAAGCTACATCCTGAGGGGAACAGATGCACCTGTAAAGGATTGCTGTGATTAAGATGTAGTTTCCAAAATTCAGATTATTGAGACAAAACAAGTTTTGTCCCTGACAAAGCACCAGGAGTTGAAAAGAACTTCCATATTTAACTTGGAAAAAAAAGCATTATCGATGTCTTGCTATGTTTCAAATGGTGCTGTGAATATCTATGCATCAGCATTCAGTGTGGTGTGGTTTTCATGGGACCGATCAGCTTCCTTTACCAGTCACCAGGCTGCTGTAAATCAGTGCTGGCAGGGACTGAACCTGAATATTTCATACCTACAGTTTGTTTCATTGATTTCTGGTGAAATACTGGTCGACCAGTTACTGTGGGAGCATGGGCCTCCACTCGGCACAGAGGAGGGTCATGTGCAGGAACATGTGTGTCCTGCATGTATATGTGTGTAATGTCTGTACAGTAAATATTAACAGTGAACAGGTGATTAGCTGAGCTTAGACGTGTTTTTTCATTTCAGTATTTTTTAAGGATTTACCAAACAAGAAATGACACGCTAAATAAGTTTTAGAGGAGCTGACAGGCGGATTGTTTTTAAAACTTAAGACAGAATCAAGCTAGCTGTTTCCCCCTGTTTTCAGTCTTAATGCTAAGCTAAGCTAATCGCCTGCTAGATTAAGCTCAATATTTATCAGACAAATGCAAGAGTGGTATGTTTTTGCCGGCGTTGGTCTGTTTGTCTGCAAAATAACTCAAAAAGTTCTGAACAGATTTTGATGAAATTTTCAGGAAAGGTTGATAATGGGACAAGGAACAGATGATACAATTTTGGTGGTGATCGGTTGAATCGAAGTGGATAAAATAATAAAATGGTGGGAAATCTGAGCTGCTTGGTGGAGGTCTGTGCTCTCTGAGTGCTTTTCTATTTTTTAATGCAGTTTTCAACGTACTAAGGCTACGCCCTGAGATATACAGTTCAACTTTTGGAATGCAGCAGTGCACATCACATGGTGGGGATCAACCAATCACAGCCAGCAAATATCTTTCCCTTCTTCCATCAATATGAGTCTGTGATAAACATGGAGAAGTCGATCATGTTAGTGCAGGGCTACCCAGAGCTTTACATCTGTCCAATGGACGACAGGCCGACACACTTTTAAACAGCTCCTGGAAGAAGACACAAAAGTAGCGTCCGACTTCGCGTTTTCCAGGTGGCTAATGACGTGGCATGTGTGCGGCCCCTTAATCTTCTAATTCAACTCAAGACAGCAAATGAGCAAATTTACCAAAATGCCAACCTGTCCTGTTAAACGTGTTTCGTTAAATGATGACGCACCGCTAATGAGACCACTGACAGAGCCATCAAGCATTAGCCTTCATAAAAGAAGCACACCACCTCCCTCTCATGCACACACATACACAGGTATATCAATCACATGAAGGACACATGTTTGCACATGAATATTTACCCATGTTAGCAAACATGCACGCCCCCACCTGCCTGCACTTGCACATACGAAAAAGCACGCATGAACACTCCCTTGTCAGTTTGAGAGTAGCCATGTGTCCGACCATCCTTAAAAACCTCCTCACAGTCCAGGATGGTGGTTATGGGGGAGAGCGGAGGGGCCACAGAGGTCCCCATGTTTATTTAAGGGGAAACCGTCACCCAGTTTACATTCCTGCCTTCAGTGGGACTGAATGGACAAGCAGGGCTGATTTATTTGTAAAACCAGAGCTAAGCTGGGCTGCAGGATCTTTATGGACACAGAGACTAAATCATCATCATATAGTTCACTTTATTTGGTCTCAGCTGGAAAAAAAAACATTACAGTAACTCACAGTAAAGTGATTCTCACTGGCAGTGCCGTTATTTGCCCCCTAAGGTTGCTGCGACCTAGAAAATCAAGAGTCTGTGATTTAGCTCTGGTCGATGAACATTTCTGAGCCAGCTGTAAGGATAATAGGTGCAGTTCTGGAAGGGGTTTTCAATTTAAAGGAAAAATAAATGTTTGCAGTATAGAGCTCAGCTTTATCTAATGCAGAGTTTTTTTCAGCCCAGTGTGAGGTTGAAGCATATTCCACAGAGTGCTCCCACTGAGCTGCTGATTGAATGGTTGTATTGATAAAGAAAGTCAGTGTGTGTGTGTTGGAGTCGATCGCACTCCGACCTGTGGGAACGCACGGAGTCTGACCAGAAAATGGATTACATTGAGAGGTAGAAATGGGAGTTTGGACCCTCCAGGAATCTCTGGCTGCCCGACTGTCCCCTGATCAGACTTTAAATATTTATATGACATTTTGACACAGAGCCTGTGTCGAGAGAGAGAGAGGGAGTGTGTGTGTGATACTGACTTTGCCCTGAGCTGTATGGCACGCTTTAAGACAGATCTGGACTGCTCCCCATGCTTTGCTTTGAATCAGGATCCTGGTGTGTGTGCCATCTGCAGCCTGGCATCAAGAGGCCTCATACAGATTATGTCATGATATGCCATCAGGTACACGGTCACTGTCCCACTGAAGACATCTCCTACCATCATATGTTAAGTTTTACTGTCCTCCTTTTGAAAGCAGGCATCTTTACGTCCTGTCATCAGTGTCACTCACTAAAAACATGAGACTCAATTCAACAACACCAGCTGAGTACTGAACTGTCTGGCGATTAGCCCCCCAGGTACCTGAACCCCAGGTAGTTTTCAGGGTGTGTAAAACCTAATTAGGCAAATAGAAACGTCTACATTAACTAAAGTAATAGATAGGTATGAGTTAATAGCGAGATAAAAGTAACACAAATATTTGAAATACTTAGGCTAGATTAAAGTAAAAGAAATACCTGTAAAACTTAAACTACTAGCCCGGGCTATTATTTGCATAAATAACTGAACTCAACAGGCCTATATTTGGGACAGGACACTCAGCAAAGATCAAGAAATACGATCCAATTGTTTATTTGAACAGTATGAAGGGGGGCCGAGGATAATCGACACAACACCACTTTATCCTGTTAAAATAATATTGTAAAAATAAAACTTGGATTAATTTTTATCAAAAACACTTTTGATTCTATTGATCTACGGACCAAAGGAATATAAATAACTCACCGGGTTATCGAGGAATGGACACATCTTCTGTCTTTATGACAGCTTCTGAAGAAGTTTCAGTAAAATGAAATCAATGTTAGCTCAGGTGGGTAATCAACAATCTGATTTTATGCATCCAAAAAACTGCTTGGCAACCAGACCAGGCGCCTAATTGAGACAGGCCTTTATTTGTCAAAATGTGTAGCTACAACAGGCTAGTAAAAGGGACTAGTCGTTTAATTTAGTTGTAGGTAATAAATAGAGTAAATAGTTAGCCATCGTAAACAGTGAAGCAGCTAACTGTAATGGATGGATGGTTTAAATAGAGGAGCTAAAATAATGGATAAATGAAGAGCTGTGTATCAGTGATCGTCTGCAGTCAATCCTTTTTGTGCCAAGATCTAGAAAAAATTACTCATTGGATGTTTCTTCTCAAAGCCAATCACCGTAAGCAGTCTTTGATTTAATGTGATATGTGATTGGCCCATAACAACAACAACAGCTACAACTCGCACAGCGTGGGGTGATGAAGTTGAGCACAGTGTAACTGACCTAAACATTGACGGTTTAATAGTATGAAGAAAATATTTCACATTATCTTCTTTTAAACAGTCTAGTGTATTAAATAAAAAACAACTTCAGCCCTGTCTCCTAGAAATTACATTTATATACAACTAATGTGAAACAGTAAATATGTTTCCTAACAGTATTACTAATACCCATAAAACTTCAATTTAAAGCCTCGTCCCAATTAAACACCCAGTGGCTTTTACTAGCCGAGTGTAGCTAAACATTTTGACATTTTGTCTCAAATAGACGCCTGGTCTGGTTGCCATGTGCTTAATTTTTATAGAAATTATTTAAGTATATAAGACTGGCTTGTTGGCTAACCCCCTAAGGTAACGTTAGTTATCACATACATATATAAATATGTATGTTTAAACTTTGGTCAGTGTTGAGATACTACACATCGTTAGCTCAGTAAAATTCTCTACTCTTTAAATTAATTTACTGGAACAATGAGCACCAGAGAAGACCATAATTGATTCAAGTAAACAATTTGATCGAGTTTCCCATCTTTGATGAGCAACAGTTTTGTGTAAAAGGAATTAAAGGCCTGCCCCAAACATAAGTCTGTTGAGTTGATTGATTTAGGCAAATAATGGCCCAGGCTACTAATTGAAGTTTTACGGTAAGTAACTGAACAATCCAAAGTGCTTCTGTTGCCTAAATCTGAGACAGAAGTCTGGACGTGAGCCAGAACTTCTAGTGTCAAGGTCTTGAAATTTTGTTCAGCCACCATCCTCCCCAACCACCTGCTTGCATCGCTTACACAGTATATGAATGTAGTGTTTCATTACCACAAGAACGCAGGTAATTAAGAAGCAGTTTAGTAACATACACGTGTAGTTTCTGGGAGACAGGGCTGCAGATTCAAAACCTACTCAAACGAACAAGATGGGTGGTGTTGAAGATGTGTTAAGTGTTAAGGGCTGTGGGGTAACAAAAGGCATTAAAGCTTGAGAACCAGTCGTCTACAGGATACAGTATGTCTGCCTCTATCTGGCTTCCTGTTCTTCTGAATAGAGACTTTTGGGACTTTAAACACCTTTGCTTGTTTTCGCTAATTAAATCTTCAGTGTTTTCTGGCAGACGATCTCCTTAAACACTTCCTTGTCTAATTTTGAGTTTACCTTTTTAAGTTCAGCTCATGGGCATTGGCAAGCGATTTCCCTTGCTCAGGATGTTGATCGGTGGTGTATAATGTGCATTATCCTCTGTAAGACGTATTAAGGGCTTATTTCGGTAAGACAGTCGAGCTCTTTAAATCAGAACTCGGCCGGCTCGCAAGCATTCCCCACTATCTTTATTCTTTAGACTGCACACCAAAGCCAAGAGGGTTTGGCAGAGGCTGCAAGGTTTTTGCTCCATTATTCTAATTGCCTTTAACCTGTAATCAATATTTACGGCACAGACAACCCAAAGGCCTGTTGGACTAAGCATTTCTCCCTCTTTTCTCTTGCCTCTGATTTGATTAAGGAAGACTGCAGCCAGAGTAAAGTGCGCTTCTGGTTATAGCTCGGGACAACTGGGTGATGTGGTTTCTTTTATTCCTCCAGTATCACCATGTGATAACTCTTGACCTTCCACTATACCTCTGGAGTCAAATAGTGTCTTCAGAAACTGCTTGCCTCATTGTGAATTGAACAATCTGCTCAACACAATCGACCTTTGTCATGTATTGTTTGCAAAATGGAAAGGCAATCGGAGAACAAATAAAAAAGGTCAGATAGAAAGAAAAGAAAAGGTGAAATCGAGGCGAGGACGTGTTGACAAAGATGAGACGGTGCAGAAGAACCGGGGTAAGTGGGATGAGGAAGGAGAGGAAAAAGTGCCGGTGAAGGAGAAGAAACAGTGAGAAATCAAGTCTCCAGAGTGTGAAAGGCCAACAGCCCACGCTGTGATTCCATCTGGCCTCCTCGCTCAGCATGTGTGTGTGTGTTTCAGCGAGTGGAAGCGCGCCAGAGCTAGAAATGACCCCGTATATGTGTTTGTGTATGTAAGCGCGAGGCTGCATATGTGCGTTTTTGTGTGAGTACATGCCGCTCGCGGGTTCATGCATGCCTACGGTCTGTGTGAGTGTGCGTGTGACGTGATGTTCATGTATAGCAGAGCGAAGATGGAAGCGTCCACAGCCCCTCGGCACTACAGTGTGTCATTGCCTGACCTGTATACAGGGACTGAAATAAGTCAATGGGGACACATCTGTGATACTGGCTGTACACGAGGCTGCTAAAGACACCCGGAGGAACTTAGTGTGTGGGTGTAAAACTTCAACTTATGTATATGTGTGTATAATATTTGAGCTTTGTTTGCTTTTGACTTTTAGAGTGTTTTGTTGACATGCTTTTTGAAGACAGATACCAAGGACATGTGCCAGTGTCTCATACTTTACAGCTTTCGTTGCAGAAGCACAGGCATGATAAAACCAAAGAAACAGAATGAACAGAAAGGACATTAAACTTTTTGCTATCGTCGTCTGACTGGTGCAAAAGTAAATGGCGATTGCTGTTCGTTGTAACAGTTTGGCCGTTAAGTGTGCCACACTCACTAGCTCCATTTCTCAGTTTTGGCCTATTCTTACACCGACTTCCTTTACCAAACAAAAAAGTGCAGCGGTACACCAATCCAAGTTTTTCTCTTTCACTGAAATGCTCAGAAAGATTATGGTCGTCTCAAAAGCTTGCTCATAGTTGCTTGATGATTTTAGATTAGATTTTACCTTAGAAAGAGCCGTTTCTTTTGGCATAGCGGGGAGCGGGTCCTTGTTAATGAAGATTGCCATGTTGCACTGCCATGTTTCTACAGTGGCCCAGAATGGACAAACCAAACACTGGCTTCAGATAGGACCATTCGCATTTTCGCTTTTTTTGAGATGAAGAGACCTCTGTGGATAACTTGGCTTCTGGTAAAAACCTCCTTAACATCTGGATCTTAAGTGAGAAAAAAAATCATGAGCACACATTAGAAAGTGCGAAGCTAATGACCCACGACTCCCCAAACAGCATCGGAGAAACACTGATCTGTAACGTGAAACTGCTTTGGTCAGTGTTTTTACTGTGTAACTCACTGGTTTGTTTTGGGGAGATGAAGACGCTCTGCTCACTGAAGAAAAAACCTGAATGTCTGAATCTGAAATTTGTTACTCATCAGAGAAAAAATGTGAGCACACGTAGCAGGCATTGGGCACCATTTGCAATGTGCCAAACGGCGTAGAAGAAACATGTTTTTACCAGTTTTAATCACCTGGTCCATTTGTTTTGGAGATGAAGAGACCTCTGCAGATAATTTGGCGTACGAATACGGATACGGATTGCGTATTTGAAAATGTACTACTCCACTGCTCATTTAGTCGTTATGGCAAAACCTCACCTCAGAGAGTTTGCGACTCTTTGCAAGTCGGTTTGTTTTACAGAAGTTTGTAATAGGTTAGCCTGCTACAGCGATTGCAATGCCAACGGTACACATAAAAATGGCCGCCGCTCTGACCGCATGAGGGTCTGTCCTAACAGGAATGTCCGTTCTAACTCACTATTTCTGTGGATAAAGCTCAGTAGCCAACTACTTGCAATGCGCCGTTCTGCAACGTCACTTCACACCAATGCAACTAGATGAGATGGTGTATCATCACTATGCAACAACTCTTTGTACTTCTGTCTTTTCAGGCTTATTTTGTGGCTGAATATAATTTATAGCTTCTTAAAATATGAATGAGGATAGTGATAGTGAGATACTGGCTACAGCTGCATTTGTAGTAGTGATGAAATGGCGCAAAACAAGCATCAGATGGACTGTGTTCATAATAAATACGCCACAATACGGTTTGTCTCGTTGCAAATCATTGGTCTGAAGTGGGCTTAACCTTTTTTTAAACGTTGTATTTCCCTCTCGCCCTCCTTCTAATATTTGTATGCAACTATAATTTATTTTGCTATTTGTGTAAGTGTAATATATATGCTTACTTAAATAAAAATATCACTCTCTGTTTTCACAGTAACCTCATTAAGGTTTTGATTTCATTTCAAAACTGTTTTAAATGAGTGTTGGACACATGTTGTCTCCTAAGAAGCTTGTGATCTGTGTCGTGATTTATTTTGGAACACCCCGGCCGTATGCCTAATTCTCAGCATATGTGTGAATTATTGCAATCATCTCCCTTATTAAACCTCCACTCGGGAGAGGGCATGTTTGTAGTGTTCTGCTATCTCGTGCCAGTAATGTGCAGAGACAAAGATGAGTCCATTTAGTTCAGTTTTTGATAAGATATTTTAAATTAGTCCCAAATATAATGACAGGAGCACTGCTGATGGTTTAGGATGATGCACATGTGGTGACTGTTCTCCAACTAGACCAGAGCTAATGAGCTTTACTCTTTTTTTCATCTCAGTGATGCTTGACGGGTTTTTCACACCTCCGCCCTGTTTCAAATTGAAAAGCATCGTGTACTCTTTGAAAACCAAAACCTTTGTGGCTTTATGACGGCACCTTCATCAGATCAGAGGTGGTGACACTGACTGACAAAGTAGATGACAAATAAACACACCAAACACACCAGACTGTGGCTCTGTACCATATACACATTTGGACAGTATGTTCATACCAGCGCAGGACACATTTAACCATGCGCACAGCGTGTACAGTGTCGCCTGAGATACCCTGAAAGAGCCTGTGAGCACCAACTATTCAGGGAGCTCATTATGTAAATAGCTTACAGTAAATTGGGGACCTTAAAAGACTCTTTTGCATTTTACAATGCGTTACCCTTTTGGCCTAATTCAGCTTGCAAAACATCCACACTCCATAATGCTAAAACCAGTTACGCTCCAGCACCATAATCCCCCTCGCTTCGATAACAAATGGTGATGAAACAAACAGCCTTTCCAGTCCCTCAGAATCGTCCCCTCTTCACTCCCAAAGCACCATCTTGTCCCTAAATATCCCATGACCCATTTCTGGTGTTGTTGGAGACAGTTTATACCGTCTTGCTTGAAAGGCAGTCTGGGGGAGTCGCTGCGATGGCGTCAACAGTCTGAGGGGCTCATCTAACAAAGCTGTGTATAGAAATGTGAGCAACTGAAAACATAGATGCCATCTGTGTAGGGCTATTAAAGGGGCTGTATGCAAAATCAGACTGTAAGAGTTGTCTCCACATGGCTCTCAAGATGGAGGTTGGCTGAGCCAGCAGCGAGCCACTAGCAGTCCTTGCTTCATAAACACTGCTTAACAATGGCAGCGGGTTGGATGCCATGCTTCCATAATGATACCGATATTCACGGTAAGTGCTGTGTAAGTGCAGTGCAAAGCAGCAGCGTTGAGCTAGCCAGTGAGATGCACACATGCACTAACATGCATGTACGACTGGACGTGCTTTCCACAACAGAACATGGAGAAGCTTGGATAACAACACACTGATTTTGCCTCAGCTCTATACAGTCTATGCACATGGCCTGCACCTTTGTGAGCATTTATACTTGTGCGTCGTGTGTCTGCGTCACTCTGCAGTTACACCTCCAAACCACTAGTTAGCGGCGGAGGTTTCTGTGAAGTGCTGTAAAGTTTAGTTGATTCAAAACACACATTAAACACACATTAAACATGGCTTAATAGAGACAATTTTAAACACAAGTGCACAAATCAGCTTCACTATAACTCGCAGCATTCACAGACAAATACTTGTCTTATACTAAACACGTTTTCCAAACAAATACAACATGCTAATGGTATTAGCACAAGCCTATAGCATTTTACATTGTAGAAATTAGCCTAGCAACGAGCGGAGATTTCCTCTACTCATACAAAGCCAGGATAAATCACACACAAGACTTAAGATGCTGTTTTTGTGGAGGCTTTACTGTCTTCACAATTTATTGTTTCTTATCTGTGAAAGTAAATGAAAGCTTTGTTTCCACTGAAAAAAATACAGGAGGCATGTAATTACATTTCTGGGGAGGTGCGCGTCAGGCTACATCAAAGCAGAGCCTACGCCGTAGGTTAAGCATGGATTCGATGCAGAAGTATAAATCGCATTTAAGTTTAAATGACCTTGTCTGACAATAAGTAAAGATGACGCATAATGAATAAGGTTGGATAACTATTTCTTAACTTCACTCTGTTGTCTGAACCCTTCATAATGTAATTCTGATTGTCCTGTCTCTTGTGCTAAAATCATCTGCAGCATTGGTAGGCTAAATGTAGTTTGCTATGCATGTCTGATGTGATTTATAACTGATTAAAGGCTGTAAGTCAGTATACTTTCTAGAGGCAAAGGAATGATTCACCACCAGTCACCCATAGGAGTCATGCAATATGGAGTCGATGCTGTGCCAGTCTTTATTTAGGGGCGACTTTATTTAGATAGAACTTTTTATACACAAGTTGTGCTGACATAAAACCTGCCTGGTTAAACTGTTTATGTAATAAGTGATGCTTTCATGGAGACATTGATGTGACAGATTGGAAAGAGGCTTAAAATAAATACAGGGTTTAAATTACTTCAATATAAAAGGTTAATGTGAATGTACATACCTCCTGTCAGACTTCATCATCTGTCTGCTAATGTTCCTGATAATTGTACCAAGTGCTTGAATAAGAAAGGTAGTTCATTTCACTGTCGATGAGAATGTCCAAAAATTGAGAACTTCTGGAAAGATGCTGTAAAATATTTGTCAGAGATGTCTCACACCAAGGTCCCTTTAAATGCCAAACTGTGTGTGTGTGTGTGGGTGGAATACATTGAAGGGGGCTTCATTCAAACATCGAAACAAACTAAACTTCTGGACTTCTGGAATAGTTCTCCAGGCCAGGAGAGCTATTGCATTATGTTGGAAGAGTATGGACGCCCCATCATTGAGAACGTAGATAAAGGAGCTATGAGAGTGTAAAGGTCTGGAAAGGCTAACTTACATTTCTAAGGGTAAGCGGAAAGACTTTTTCAGCTCTGGGAACTGTATATGAATATAAAAGGAGGAAATTGTAAAAGAGGTAAGGACGTAATTAGATTTACTGGTATTGTAACGCGGTTCGGTGCGACATCAGTGATGCATCGACCATCGTGGTGAAGAGGGAGCTGAGCCGGAAGGCAAAGCTTTCAATTTACTGGTCCATCTACGTCCCAACCCTCACCTATGGTCATGAGCTCTGGGTAGTGACCGAAAGAATGAGATCGTGGATACAAGCGACCGAAATGAGTTTCCTCAGAAAGGTGGCTGGGCTCAGCCTTAGAGACAGGGTGAGGAGCTCAGACATCTGGAGGGAGCTCGGAGTAGAGTCGCGTGGTGTTACGGGCACGTCCCACTGGAAGGAGGCCCCGGGCAGACCCAGAACACACTGGAGGGATTACATATCTCATCTGGAAAGCATTGCTGGAGACGTCTAAGGTGCTTTGCTTGGCCTGGCAAAAATGGATGGATGGTACTGTATCTGATATCTGTGCAAGAAGAGTGTGTGAGTGTTTGAAGATATGTTACTTTAGTTTCAACTGTGTTGTTGTATTTCTTTGATGTGTTGTCAATGACATAAAATGATAAACATATTGAGGAATAAAATCATACTTTCATGTGATTATATGAAGTGATTAATTACACTTAAATAAATTAAACTTGGGGGTTTAGTAAATGAGGTTGTCATCATATAATGAAAGTCTTATTTTCCTTCATCAATATGTAACTTGAGTTTGTAGGAACTTAAAATGAAATTTGACACGAAAGATCTCAAGATACATGTTTCACACATATTTACCCAGCAGCGTGTAGCAACTCCTTTTTTCCCTGTGGTTAAAAAAAGGGTAATTAAAAGTGGCAATATTCACAATTTGGCTCATTTGAGACGAATTCATTAGTAAACGCTGAAATAGGTTTCAAAGATGCTGCCAACAACGTCTTGGCAGATGATTATGATGACAATTAAAAGCCGATGGTTTCATCACCCCCTTCTAAAGGTCCTCCAAAACCCCCAGTCTGTCTCAGGTTGACCTTTACCTATTTTAGGTACTGGCATGAGCACATACAGCTGACCTTCCTGTGGAGAGTCATGGACAGTCACTGTGGAAAAGAGGTAAAGAACGGGAGTAAAAACATCTTGATCTCCTCTCAGGTGGCCTTCTCAAATCTTTCATAGCAACCTAACTGATTACATGAGTGCATCTTAAATACAACCATGTGAACTCTTTGAACCCCAAAGAGATTCAGCGTGCTGATTTGCACAGTCCGACCAGATGCTGCTGCTGGAAAGATTTTTTTTTTTTTTGCCTGGTGGATCCAGACAGGGTGGCCTTTTACTGGGCTGCAGTAAAGAACGCCAGCCTCCTCCGGCTATTCATTATCTTAAGTGTGTCTGCAGCAGACAGTGAGCAGGGAGCGTTCAGATGCATGATGGGAAAGACTGCTGAAACAAGCTTTTCAAAAAAGGGGAGATCTCACAGGACACTGTTAATTAATGAGAGAATGTGATGCGTCTGATTAAGATGGCTGGTGTGTCCAACCTGTTTGCTTGTTGCTGTAAAAATATTACATTTGGTATTCTAAAAGTGTAATGTCATTATAAAGTCTGATTATAGCTCTACAAATGTTCTCCCAGGGGCAGGTTACACAACTCATTATCTTTTTCTGTTCATTCATAAGATTTTGTGGTTGGAGCTTCTTGTTCTTAAAGGGACAGTTCAGCCCAAAATCAAAAATATGTATTTTGGTGTCTCCATTATCTCTCAAGTAAAATGGAACTAGATGGCACTCAGCTTGTGGTGCTCAAAGTGCTGAAAAATGCATTTAAAAAACTCAGCAATGTGTTCATAAATCATAACCTAGTTACTCAAGTTCCTAGGTCTTTTTCAAAAAATTAAAAAAAAAGTCTGAACACATATAGTCAACATATTACCCATCTGACAATATTCTGCCAAATAACAAGTCCTGTGGATTATCTTGAGTAACCAGGTCATGATTTCTGAGAAAAAGAGACACTGCAGTTGAGATTTTTAAATGATTTTTTTTGGCACTTTGTGCACCACAAGCTGAGTGCCATCTCGTTTAATTATATTAAGGGGAAGGCAGACATCTCTAACTTACACTCTGCAACTCCAACAAAACAGTCTAGATTGATAAATAGCACTATAGGTAAGAGGAGAAATGTGTAGTTTGGATTTCAACAGGAGTTGCTCCTTTAAAAGTTTGAAATAATTTAATAAAAGTTCTCCTCTGCTGGGAAGTATTAGAAGACAGAACAGAGTTGATGTCTGGATTTCTGAGGTTGATCAGCCTCACCTGTTGATGTGCACCTTGATATCAACCAGTAATGTCTTTATTGTAATGAGCCAGGAAGAGGAGCAGGAAGAGGCTGATTAAACTAATCTTGTAACTGACTTCCTTCATCTTCGACTGATTAAACACTGTAAATGTTAAATGGTTGCTGCTGCTGCTTGAGTGAGACAGGAAGAGGAACTCTGCTCGGTGTGTGTGTGTGTGTGTGTGTGTGTGTGTGTGTGTGTGTGTGTGTGGTGAAGTGTACCTACACATCCAGCAAACATCCCCACAGTGATGGAAGAAGTATTCAAATCTTTTACTTGAGTCAAAGTACTAATGCCACACTGCGAAAATACTTAACTACAAGTAAAAGTGCTGCATTTAGAAACTTACTGTTGGCAGTTATATTTTGGCATCACTGGGCAAAAATCCCATAATTAACTTTCTGCCTACACAGCCCGGTCTCATTCGTTGAAATCAGGCACTTCACAACATCGATATGGTACTTGGATACCGCTGTTATAGTTTAATAGTGGCGGGTGGCGTCAGGGGGGAAACGCAGCGGGACAAGAATGAAACTTAAGGCTGCGTACGTCCGAGTAGGGTGAGCAGGAGGGGCAGTGGATGGGAACAACATACATCAACTTTCACCCAGGAGAGCTGTGTTCACGTACCTGAAAAGTTATAAAGCCAAACTCTGTTCTTTTTTCCTAAACCCCACCACGTGTTAATTGTTGAAGAAAAAAACCAACATGGGAAAAACAAGCATTTACCATCTCTGTTATAGAGCAGCTTATCTCGTCCTCTACTCATTGTTTTTCTGAATTGTGGACATTTACGGCCGCTGCTCTTCTCCTTAGAGCTACCTGCTAACTGCTAACAGCTACTTTTTAAGTCTCCCATAGTGGGTTGCATGCATAACATGTCATCAAAACGCCACACCGTCTTGCCAGCTGTCCTGTTTATACAGACACAGGCAGCGTAAAAGGGCCTACAAATTGTCCTGTGTCTCACTCCCCACCACTGCCGACCATCTCGCCAGGAGGAGAGTGGGCAGCAGCTCTGGAGATGGACCTTCACAGCTACATCAGTACAAATCCAGCCACAGCAAACCCCAGCTCCGGGGGACTGGACAGTCCTGACTCCCCACCAGATCAACAAACTTTCTGTTGCTGCCGTCACACAGGTTAGACCTGTGGCCACTGTGACACCTGGTGTTGGGGCCTTTGCACTGGATTGATTCGGAGCCCCTACAGCTGCCAACAGAAGGTCTGTCCCAGGACTGCTGCCTGCTTTCCTCTCGGGGAAGCAGTCCGCAGTAGTGGGGACCAGGTGGAGGGGCCGTGGGGTGGCTAACATTACCTAGCTAACTCTTTTATGAAGCTAAGCATGTTATACCTGTGGTGTCTGGCGGGAGGGGCTTAGGACAGACAAGGGAGAGCTGCAGGGTGTATTTTCAAATTCTGCCAAGGGCTTTTTTTTTGCCTTTGCCTTTTTGGGATTTCTGTTTCCCCGAGCTTAAGTAAAAGTATACTAAAAGTACTCATTGTGCAGAACAATGCACTGTAAAATGACTTTGTAAAGTGTTTAATAAGGAAAACTGACGGCTATTTAGATGCAGCATTAAAATTTAATAAGCTAAGTTTCAGAACAATAGTTCTCAGACAAGTGTATTTTCAACTTTTGTGACAAAAATATTAGCTGCAGTCAAATGAGGTGAACACGTTTTATTGCCGGAAAATTTCACTGTTTATTGGTATAAGTCTGCGTATGAGAGGAGGTGGTTCCCTCAAAGCCTTTGCAGCAGCACTGCAGCCAACCAACCAGACACATGTTTGATTTATACGCAGCATCAAAATGAATTGTTATTCAGGCACATGAAAGGGAAGCTAATCAATTCTGTTTGTACAACTCTCGGAAAAAAATGTCACAGCAGCCAAAGTTGTCTCTTTTCTTTCTCAGAGTGGTTTATAATCTGAAACAAATCTGGATAAACACACGGTCTAGACTGCTGGATGCTGAGTCGATACTCCTCCTTAAACTCACTGAAGTGCTGATACACAGACAGACAGATCCTCATTTTTATGTGGAGGCTTTTAAATATTCACAAATCATTCAAATGGAAGAGCGTGACCCACAGCAGCTTATTTAAATTGGTTTTAAAACAGTGATGTTTGCTGGCAGTGGGCAGATGTAGAATCAATTAGGCTTAGTTGCCTCTTAATTATCATATGTAGTTGATGGTGAAAAAATGATTTGAGCAGACATTTTGGTGTAGGAGTGCAATAAAAGCAACTATTGTTGAGTTTATATCAATCAGCGCACAATTACCTTCCAATCAAACCAAACAAAGACACCATTTATGAGCACAATGGAAAGACGTAGATAAAAGGCTGCTTTTAGGGGGGAAATGAAATTAGTATTTTCTCTGGAATGCCTGATTTTCAATTTCCATAATGGTCCGAAAGGTTAGAGAAATGAAATTACGATCGAAAATTAGAAAAAGCAGTGTCTGCTTCATGTCGTATCTCTTTTTCGCTCTCCACTTTGAAAGAGTCACTCGCGCTTTAAGCAGCGCAAAGCCAAGAAAATCCGCTCAGACAAAAAGAGCTCCTTATCTTGCTCCCTCCATAATAATGGAAATCCAATACATTTTATTACTCATAGAAATTCTAATTAATGCTGGGTTTATAAAATGAGGCCAATCAGTCAATATTATCTACAGTCAGAGCTGGATGCAGCCTTAGCTCCGCAGCAAAACGAGGACTCTGACATGACAGAATGTAATATCTAATTTCTGTCAGAAACGCAGGGCCGGCGCTGCAGACATGCCAGACTTCTGTATTGAGAACAGCCTGACGCTGCATCTCGGGCTGTCTCTTCCTGCTTCACTTCACTCACTTTGCAGATGAGGTTGGCAGCGGCGGCCTGCTCTGTATTTCAGACTAATTTATGACCTCTGCAGAGGAGGGTGCATTAGGAAGATCAGCCACGTCAACCTCTGCCATGCTGCAACAACTGGCCATGAGAAGGCAGAAGAATGCATCGCTATATATACTGTGTGTGTGTGTGTGTCTGTGTGTGAGCATGTGCATTCAATTAACCCTTAAGTACATTAAATTTGCTCCATGTCTCCTTATAACTGTATGTATGCTTTTCTTTTTGAAGACTTTTCATGCAGCAGTGCTGGCCTCCATCAAAGTCGAGCTTTTTGGTTGTGTTTTTGCTTAAAAACAGTATGAAAGAGAAAATATTTAATGAAATTTAAGCCAGTTTGTGCAGCTTTTTGAAGCATTTCAGGGTCTTATATGGCTTTAAATAGTTGTCTTATTATTCAACAGATGCATAGCACAGGATAAGGTATTCCAAAGACTGTATTGTTCTTTTTCAATCGTGTGTTGAAGCTACATGGGTTACACATCCATACATATTCACCCTCACCTCCTCCCTCGGACTTCCTGTTCAGTGACAACGTTATTTCATGTCAGCTTTTGCAACTGAATGTGAACTTTTGTCATTTCAGCGAGCGACTATTGCTGCCACTTTTCTAAAGGTGACGGTCATTATTAGCATGACTGCAGGAGGCTGTTTGCCAGGAGAAAAAAACATGAGTTTTAAGCTTTTAAATAAAAGGCCACGGCTGAGGTGGAATAGTCTTCTTGTGCTTAGGAAGGTTCCTCGCTGAGTGAAAAGACCCAAAAGTGGCAGTGATGGTAAGAGCTGGTTGAATTCTCTAAATGCTAAGGAAAGGTGCCTCAGTGCTTCCTTTCTTATCTCCTTTGCAGTAGGGTACACAGGGACGTCCTTTACAAAAGGCAAGGAGGAAATACCTTCCCATAATCCCTTGTGGCAGCAACATTTCAAATGATCTACGTAAATAACGTCTGCTGTTGCATAATTACGTAGCCTAGTGTGAGTGCAGTCAGATTTCCTTCGCACCACAGTTGTCTTATCCTTATAAGTCCTTAAAAATTTGCTTCGCACTTTTACTTGGCCTCATGAATTTTTCCATAGTGGTCAAGAAAAAGTGTAAAAAGACACAGGACCACAGACTTCATAGAAACAATGGATGTAGCAACTGTGACGTCAAGACAAACAAGAAACAATATTCTTACATGTGAGCGGGGTTGTTGTCACTTACTGCTCCGTCCAGCACTCACTGTATTTCCTCATCACTGGTGACACAGAGGGAAGTCTGCACCTCGTTTATTGTCCACAGAACGAGGCTGCACACCAGCATTTTCAGAACAAAATAAAAACAGGCTGCAATGAGAGTCTTTCTCTGCAGGATATTTAATAATAGCAGGCTTGTGCATTTAGTCCTTCTCAGGCAAGCGCAGGGGTTTAGTGTTGCCAGAGCCCACAGGAACAATGGGCCTCATTCACTAATATGTGCGTGGAAATGTTCTTACTTTACGCACAAAATAAGTGCGTACGCAAAATCACAGTGGGATTCATGACACCTGCGCACCAGCCAATTTTGTTCTCACCACCTTGCGTATGTGTGTGAATCAGAATCATTCAGGCGCGTGCTCGCAATTTGTGATTAGCATACTACCACGGCCCCATTTCTCCATATAAGGAAACCGCTTGCCTGGAGTTGATTCATGAATGAAGGAAGCGGTTATGCGAGGAGAGAAGTAGTAATGTTTTAACACCTCAAGTGGCTGTTCAAGGAACTGCAGTTTTTTGCACTTTTGTGTTAGCCTCATTTTTCAGCCCCAGAGGCTGCCGCTTGCCATTATTGTATTTTTTTGACAATTTGACCAGAGTCTTTGACTGTCATGATTCTGAAGAGGACACGATTCAGTTTTTATAAAATCAAAGCAGCATCGCCATATACCCACATTTTCTTCATGGAAACACTGATGTTTTGAAACCAACAATTTTGGATTGCACTCCCACAATGCAAGGGAACTCAAAAGAGACTCAAACTTCTCAGAGCCCCTTTCAGAACCTAGTTCTCCTCATGACTACTACACTGAGCTTTATACATATGTAAAAATGTCCCTTAAGATATAATACAGTAGCTTGAAATTTTATTTTGTCTGAACTGTATTCATAGCCTCCTCAGCAGTCGGTCCTACATGCATCTTAAGTATGTCTCCTCTTTTCTCATTTCCTACAGTACTTTACCTCCCTCCCCCCTTCGTCCCATCCGAGGAGGGGAGGATGGATGTATAGCCAACAGGACGCAGCCACAGCTTTGCCTCGAGTACTGACCTCCTCCGATGACAACCATATGCTCCTATATTAAATATGTATGGCTGTGGAAAGAACCCGCCATGTGAAAGTCAATATTGTCCAACATCCTAAAGGCGTCCGAGTGGTGAAGACTCCCATGTGGTTTAATGTAAAGCTGATGTCTTCGCATATTAAGTTGTATTATGCCAGTTATCTTTATAAGTATGACTGAGACATCATTTTCATTTTCACTCTACGACTTAACAATATAATAGTCCATCATTTACTG
Source organism: Epinephelus cyanopodus (assembly GCA_026686955.1). NCBI lineage: Eukaryota > Metazoa > Chordata > Actinopteri > Perciformes > Serranidae > Epinephelus > Epinephelus cyanopodus. The sequence goes on from CM048935.1 coordinate 9,743,475, forward strand.
AGTCGATTATTTATTTCCTTGAGGGAAGACTTTCTGTTTCTTTTCTCTTCCCACTCTTAAAGAGTTGATTAAATTCCACCAAGGTCAAGAAAAGAGCGATTCATTGGAGCGGGAAACACATGGTGGAAAAAGGTAAAGTCAAGACATGGTTAAGAGATTTAACTACAGCAATAAAAGTGGAGGGTTTCCTCGTGTTTAAATTTCAAGTGTTTATGTACTAGTATAAATGTACTAACATCAAGAGGTGGCTCGACAGATTTTTCTCCATTTGTTTGACCATCATGTGCATTGTCTCTGGCACTGATTGGACCGCAGTACTTTGGTTTACAACTAATGACATTCCCATCATCCTCAGCTGTACTTTAAGTTTACTGCTGCAACACCAGCAAATGCTATCATGCTAACTTGCTAATCTAAGACGGTGAGAGTGGTAAACACCAGCACATTAACGCTGTGGGGCGGCTGTGGCTTAGACCAAGCTGCCATGGACTGGATTTCATTGGGGTTAACTGAAAGCCCATGTGTCTCATGTGTGACACTGCCTTATGTGTCGGCAACAGGCGGCAGGGGCTACTGACCTGGCGACTGAATTTGACGCCCTGGGAATGAGAACAAGTTGTCTTCAACATGAGATAATTACTTGGTCAATTGAATAGGCCTGCTGCCACTTTGTTAGTGATTTCGGTGTCAGACAGCTGGCGCCACAAGCCACCTTTCACTGCGGTATCATATGCAGCCAGGCGGCATCAGTATGTAACGTGGCCGTACAAAACTGTATGAGATGTTATGATACGCCGCTAGTCGGCTGGATGCCACCTGTCACAGCACTATGATACATGGACGGTTACTGTCAGTTCATAATATGGCTAGACAGCACTTGTCATGTTGGTATGATATGCTGATGGACGGCATCAGGTTGGAATGCTGCCGGTAACAACCCATCATAAGGAGCTGGAGTCCCTATTGGGTGGGAGGGGTGGCAGAGGGTCCAACAAACACTGGACTTTCACCCAGGAGCCCAGCGTGTGCAGATGTTTTTCTCTAAACCCAAACATATGCTTGTTCTGGTGTTGGTAGTGACGTCCTAAAATATCGCAGAAGGATACTTAGTGTGTAATCTGTAGACGTAAAAGGCCATTGACAAAGTCGCAATATGTGACGTCTTGAGATAAGAATGTGTTGGTCTGTCTCACTCCTTACCACATGTTGGTGTGCAGTTTGTTGTTTGTAGAGGTTGAAGAAGATGAGATTAGCCGTTTTTATGGTCGCACATTGTTTTCACATGGAGATGGCATTTTAAAATGTACATAGTTCCTTAAGGATGAAGACCTAGAGTTGTCTTGGTCTGAATCAGGGACTCATTTTGTGACAAAGTTGTATAATTGCCTAGAGTTGGTTCGTGTTCTCATGGCAGCATTTATAAGCGGACCAGATAAAATGCTTTGTGCCAGAAAGCTGCTCTTGATTGGTCAGAACTTCCATGCAGGAAAAATCCAGGAAGTAAAGCAAACGTTGAAGAAGAGTACACTTGCAAGATAAATGTGACACTTTCTAATGTCACAATGGAGGGACAACTACGCAGGTTGATTTTAGCGCTGCTCATCATGGACTATATTGCTGTCATTGTTCATTTTAGTCAAAGCATACAGTTTGAAAACGAGGCGCGGCTCCAACTAGAAAACAATGTTTTGATGCATTGGATGTGCTGAATGTGCATATTAAGGCAGTACAGGAGGAGGCACATTAATAATCCTCCAGGACTGTAACATGCTCATGTTTAACCCAAACAATGTGTTATGTGACTGCAGTTGGTTCAGATCCAGGTCGCAACACGTTCTCACCACAAATGAACCGCATCAGAGTTCATTTGTAATCAGACTGAGACCACCTCTTCAAGAAGGCCTCGGTCCGGTTGTTGTGGTGCACACCTGAGTGTGATTGCTGTGTTCACACCTGCCCAAATGAACGGCATTTAGGGGGCAAAAGAACTTGAGTTCAATTGAACCGAACCAAACAGGGCAGGTGTGAAAATACCCTCAGACTAAAAAAAAGATTAACCCAGCTGGGTTCACTGCATTTTGGATCGGATCAAATTATGCTTTCGGATGCATGAAGACCTCTACTCAGCGAACCCTACGGCACCTCCTTCAATTATAGTTTACTTTCTGGAGTTACAAAGGGTTAAACTCTGGAGTCCTAACTTTCTCACAGTGACTACATGGTCTGTGATGTCATGCTGCTGTGATACACCTTCGAGTTCTCAGGTTACAATCATTTTCAGATCCAGTATCAGGTAATTAACTCCAGGGCAAAACAGGCACATCAGAGGTGTAATCATCCCACAAAAAGTCTTTGGATGATATCACTCCACCAGCTCTCTGAGTGTAGCATGAATCCATACAGCACCTCCTCACAGTAACATGATATTACAGTCAGGAGAGCAGTTACTGTTAAATACATGTGCTGCACTGGGTGATAGGAATCTCTAAATGTCAAATGAGTCATGCCTTCTAAAAGCCTTCTTGTTGTTGCCATGTTAATTTTTTTCTTTCTTGGAGCACATTGGAGCAACAACTGATAACTGGCAAGATATTTTTATTGTGATAAATTATGTATTCGATCAACAGATGTCCCAAATTCTTTCGTGATGGGATTTAATTTCATTTTTTATTTGAATTTCCGATACATTTCTGGTGATTTCTGCTTTGTGTCGGATTTCCATGGTGATAATAAATCAAATGTGGCTCAAAAAGAACTGAGATTAGCACAATACCTGCAAAGACATGCCACGAAAGAAAGAAAAAGTGATCGATACAGAAAAATGACAACAATGAAAAGAGAACGTCAGAGCTAAAGAACAGAAGAATGACACCTGAGGGATACACGTAACAGTCATTATCTCACATGTGGCATTTCATGTCCCTGAAGGACTTCTCAGGGGGAAAAAAATACTACGCTGATGTCAGTATGAGCTGCATGTGGACAGGTGTGAAATCAGTGGCAAGTAAAGAAAAGCAGAACACATGAAAACAGAAACTGTAGGGGGAGAGCGTCTATGTTCCAGGAAGAGCTGTGACAAACACCACCTGAGAAGTGTAAATACTGACAAAAATGCGCCAAGACGGAGAGAAACACAATACGAAGACTCTGGCAGATATATGTTCAAAGAAGCCAGCGAGGACCTTGAAATATCTCCATCAGGCAATCAATAAAAACACTGGGTTGTACGCAAGTGTGTAATTCCCCAGATAGTTGTTCAGGAACTCAGCAACTTAATTCTTTACTCTACAGGAATTACTCTGAAAAACACTTGTCGCAGCCATGTGTCTACTTGTCGGTGAGAGATGGAGGAAAGTGGAGAGGTGAAGGTCGTCGTTCTAACATATATTAAAGCAGCACCACAATGAGTTTGACCTTTCAGCACGTCGACTTCTGGCCCGATACCCAGACACTATGTTAACCATGGTGACACCAGGGCCCCTGCTGCCTTTCATTTACCTTAATAAAATGCATTAAATCTGCAGCACATGCAATCACACTGACCTCACACATCAGCGCACACAGTGCACACACTGCATACACAAACTCACATGTAGACAGCATGTGCATGTAAATACACCTGACCCCCATCTTTTAAAGTATCTCTGGTACAGTTCCACTGACTGTTGTCTAATACATTCAAAGAAAACTTTTATGCTGCTACATCGAGAATATCTGCTTTCAGAGAATTTGAAACTTAAATGAGATTCTGACCTTTGTTTATTCACTTTTGGGACTATAAAGCCCCGTTTCCACCGAGCAGTACGGTTCAGTTCGGTATGCATTTTTTCTGTTTCCACTGTGAAAAGTTGTGGATGGTACCAATAGACTGTTTCGTACCGTCTCCATATTTGGTCCCCCCTCTGTTGGGGTACCTATTACACAGATGTGGTACTAAAAGGTGGAGCTGTGAACACTGCAGTCCGTTGATTAGTCAATAGAGGATGGCTGATTTTGTAGTTTATAACCACTGTTCATACCGTGGAGAGTTATACATACATTAGTAGACCATAGCTATAAAAGGAAATTATGTTTTGCTGCTTCTCGTAGCAGCTGCTGTCTGAGAAAAAAAATACTTAATTCACTGGCCTGACTGCTGGCAACTTTTAAGGTGGAATGCTAACTTGTAATGTTACTCAATGAATGAGTTGACGAGGTGAATCCATCAGCACACCTTAAATTTCAATACGACAACTTTGACCAACTTTGACGACACTACTATCACTTGGCTATTTTAAAAAATAACATGGCCTAGTACGGCCCAAACTTGTCATGGCAGAAGAAATAAATTGAGCCACGTCCGGTTTGCAGCCTAGGCTGAGACTTGGGATGAATGATGACAGATTAATTGGCCCAATTCTAGATGCCAACGCCACCATCACTGGGCTATTATCAAAAATAACCTGGCCTAGCATCGGCCCAAACTTGGCAGTGTGAAAGAAATTAATCGGGCTAAAGGTCACGTCCCGTTGCCTGACTAGGTTGAGACTTGGGATGGATGGTGACCCAGAATCGTGTGAAATTGATCGGGCTGATCCTAGCTGCCAACACCACCATCACTGGGCTATTTAAAAAATAACCTGGCCCAGCATCAGTCCAAACTCGGTGGAAGCAATAAATTGGGCTAAAGGTCACGTCCCGTTGTCTGACTAGTTTGAGACTTAGGATGGATGGTGACCTAGAATCGTGTCAGATTAATTGGCCTGATCCTGGCTGCCGGCACCACCATCACTGGACTATTATCAAAAATAACCTGGCCCAGCATCGGCCCAAACTTGGCACACCCGAAGAAATAAGTCAGGTCATGTCTGGTTGCCCGACTAGGCTAAGACTCGGGATGAATGGTGACCCAGAACTGTTTTAAACTAATTGACCCGATCCTGGCTACTGACACAACCATATCTGGGCTATTATCAAAAATAACCTGACCCAGCATTGGTCCAAACTTGGCATGGTGAAGACATAAATCGGGCTAAAGGTCACGTCGAAACTGTGAATGAATGATGCCCTAGAATGAGGACAGCTGCTGACACTGCCATCATTTGGTTCACCTACATAAATCATGCTCTTGTTTGCAGCAAAGCATCAGTATAAATCACATATCATATTGTATCATACTGAAGTATAAAAAAACAGATGTATATATTTTCCTCCATGAATTGTAGAATCGTCCTCACTGTTTTTCAATAACAAATATGTCCCTCCATCTGAATTTTAACTAGTATCACTACACGCTCTACATGATAGTTGTTCCTCTGTTTATTCATGTAAGACTGCAGCAGCCAGGTGTTCACAGAGCTTTCTTGAATTGAATCACGAATTGATGATAGAAAATTGCCAAAAGGGCATTTATGTGCAGTATAAGATAGAACGGCTTGTTTCTTAATTCATGCCACAACACAATATACAGTCTGCGAGCGCGCAGCAAAGAAAAACAGCCGTCCTCCCTTCCTTCCTCCGAACCTAAGTGAAGCTTCTGTTGTTGTCTCAGTTGACAGGATGTGATATTTGGAGCGATCAGTGGTGATTGTCTGCTGACTCACCACAACAGGAGCTCAGAGAGAGGCCCATGAGTCATCGGCAGAAAAAGGTCAGCTCAACTGGACATTTAGCTACAAGATGGCATTCAGCAGAAGAGAGAAGGGAAGAGAAGTCAATTTTGCACTGCAGGATCTTCAATTTAAGAACTCGTCTGGCCCTCTATAAAAATGGCTTACAGCTCCGGCGTGATGATTCACTCTGATGATGAAATGACTGTACGGCTTGAAAAGAGATATAAAGCTACACGCTGGGAATGATAGATGATAAGCAGCATTCTGAATCGTTAATTCTGCTGTAATTAATATTGATTAGATTAGCTGGCAATAATCCATGCTTATCTGCAGAGGATAATGTGTGTTGGAGTGTGCGTAAACAACTCCGGGGCCAAATTAAAATAACAAAATTTTAATAATGAATAGAGGAGACTAACAGACAGAGTCATTCACCTTCCTGTCGAGCAGAATTAGAAGTTTAAAGCACAACTGCCGGCTTTTATGATATACCCCACAGCAATTAGGTTAGTTATCTGCATTGCTCATTTGTTTTATGGCGTTGTTTGTTTTGTGGATATGTTTATTTTATGATGCTGTTTACTTCAGTTAAGTGGACGTCCAACAGCTCACAAAAACCACCACTTCACTCCATATGGGAAAACCCTTTTCTTTCTCCCTCTCTCTTTTTTTTTTTTAAATAAATCCCCAGGGCACTCAAAGCTGCTTTGCTTCCCCACGGTCTGCCTGTTATGTTTATCTGCAGCAGCACATCTCTTTGGTTTTTATAGTCTTTGTTTCTCCTTAGGATCTGTTTATGCCTGACTGGGCCCCAGCACTTTTAAAATGATGAAGGGGAGTGCAAAGTGTTTGGGAAGGAGATCTTTTATTTGTGTGATGTGTTTATGGTTATTGTTTCCATTTGTTATCAGCTCACAGCAGCCGGACAGGTCCGACTGATTAGTTTTTCCCCGCGCAGCAACATGGCTAAGTGATTGACAGCCAGAATCTGTTGTATGGAGCCCTGATGTGTTCAATATGAAAGAGCTAGAGAGCTCCAGTGAAACTTCTGTTCCAGAGGAAAATATCATTCAAAACCACACTGACATCTGTGCGTAAATAAAAAGTCCAGTCCTACAACACGGCGTTACTCAGATGTGGTTTCCTTTAAGGATTTTGTTCAAACAATCTACTATTGATTATACATTATTTCTGTACCTAACTTCAGTATAAACAAACTGAGGGACTGCAGCAAGTGTTAATTTCGTTGACGAAAACCATGGCAAACCTACTGCTGCGTATTTCAACACGCTCCTTCTTAATATGACGTGCAAACTCACCATCACATCAGCCGATTGGAGGTTAAATCCGAGATCTCTTGACGTGTCGGAAATAAACAACTAAACATGCTCATCCTATTGATAATCAGCCTTTTTTTCTATGTCGAAAACAAGATGAGGACAAGCTAAAAACAGATCTTGATAATAACAACTAAGACGAAATCTACATTTAATTTTCGTTGATGAGACGAGATGTGAAGAAAATGTTAGTGGTTGACTTTCGGACATTGAAAGCTGGAAAGGGCCGTGACATAATTATTTTTAAATGCTGCATGAGCGACAGGCTGGTAAACTGCAGCAAATAGTCGGCGCCAGGACGTTTCGCTAACCCCTTAAAGCGGAGCAGCGTCAGCGATTGTTATGAGCTGTAATTCAGCAGTAAATAATCAACTGCTTCATTAGTCATACTTCTACTGTTATTATTACATATATGATTATTGTCACATATGTATACTATCAGATATTAACATATACTTTCAACATATTGTACCACAGAAGCCAGAACTATAATTAGAATATTATTACTTTTATTAATGTTGTTGGAAGCTACTGTCATTACTGTCTGTCCTGCATCTCTCTCTCTCTCTCATTGTGTCATACGGGTTACTGTTTATGTATTATGTTGATCTGTTCTGTACGACATCTATTGCAAGTCTGTCGTCCTGGAAGAGGGATCCCTCCTCAGTTGCTCTTCCTGAGGTTTCTACCGTTTTTTCCCCCTGTTAAAGGGAGTTTTTCCTTATCTGCTGTGAGGGTCCAAAGGACAGAGGGGTGTCGTATGCTGTAAAGCCCTGTGAGGCAAATTGTGATTTGTGAAATTGGGCTTTATAAATAAAATTGATTGATTGATTATTCGAACTCTGGTGTGGACCGAATGAGTGAACCATGGTGCAGTTCGCTTACAGTGGGAGATGCAAACAGACTGTCCAGCAAACACAAAATAGCAGTGCATTTTGGGTAGAAAAAAACAAAGCCAACAGCTGGAACCTGGAGAAGCAGGGGTAAAAAAAAGTTGGAAAATGTCTCGTGGGCAGACGGGGAGTAACGAGGAGGTGCAGGTGCTTACCCCAAGACTGCATAAATTTCGTGTTGCTCGATTGTTTTTGTGGTGACCAAGCTGGCTGAATTGGATTTCCGTTTTTGGTCCTGGCCAACTGATAAACTGGGTTTTCTTGTTCCCCATGCTTTTTTTCTTCCTGGTCAGTGGTCGTTTGGGGCAATACCGCCCCAAAGGAGCAGCTGTTGTTACGCAGGATCATTTACATCCGTCATCAGTGACATTTTACTGTCTAGCAGTCACTATCATATGAAGCAGCCTCCTTCACTCATGGTTCTGATGATGTTGCTAGTTATTAACAACCCCAGCTTTGTAGTACTGGTTATCCAGATGGCCAGTGTTAGAGTTAGTCAAGCCAGATAATGAAAAGATGCCCTGGTTAGTTTTGTATGAGTCTACACATTGTTTTCAGGAAAGTCCCGCACAGCATAACTGACATTCAACAACAGTCAGAGCACAGTAAACAGTATAACACTACAGCAGTTTGTGAAACAGTGTGGAGCCCCAGCTTTCAGCTTGCATCAGCTGGAAATACTTCATCCTGTGAATCCTGGGAGAGTCAGAGCGCAGGTCAGAGAGGTCGCAGCTCAAGAGGCAGTTTAAGCCTCAGTAAACACATCTCACTTTAAGAACATGTGATCGTTATCCAATCATTTATGAATTCTAAATGTCAGCTTCATATTTGAGGAAAAGAATTGCTCGCAGTTGGATTCTGAATTTTTTATGAGCTTTGACCAGTCATGTCTTAACTAAATAAAGCTTCTCCCGTCCTCTCTCCACTGATGTGAGCTCTGCTGGCGTGAGGTGAATGTAATCGAACGGTTCTCTGTAAATGAATCCTCTCATTAGACTCAGAGAAATGTGCAGTATTGATACGGGCAGCAGTCGGCTGCTACCCTCAAGTGCTGTTATAATTGAATTCACCTTTATTCCTTTTACCATCAGTTGTTGACATGGTGTCCACGCTCTACTACACCGTCTTCCCTCAAGACACATCCACTAATGGTCACATCTCGGCAACTGTGTGTAGGGTTACTGGAAACAGATAACCAATCAGGTTTGCCTACTGGATGATGTAATACGACCCCAGAGAGCCACTGATGTTGAACATAACTCTATTTCAATAACAGAGACGTGTTAAAGGTCTAGTGTGTAGGTTTGAGGGGGATATATTAGCAGTTTTCTGTAGTGTTTAATCACCTGCAAATAAGAAATGTTGTGTTTTCGTTCCCTTAGAGCCATTTATATTTACATAGTGAGCAGATTAGCTTCCAGGGAGGTCGCCATGTTGCACCACCATATGTCTATAGGCCAAAAAAGAAACCAAACACTGACTCTAGATCGGGCCAGTTGTGTTGTTGCATTGGCCATCATAGTTAGCAGCCCCTCTGCAACAAGAGCATAAAAAAAAACATCAGTTATTTTGACATGAAACTTCTTCATTCAGTGTTTTTTCCACTTTAAATTGTTGGTTTTGGAGGAAAAGAGACCTCTGCAGATAATTTAGCTCCTGGTAAAAACCCTAACAACCGGATCATAAATTATCAGAGAGAAAAAGTGAGCACACATTAGCAGGTGCTACACTAACAGCCCGTCCCTGACCGGCCAAACACTGAGTTTTAATGTGAAACTGCTTTATTCAGTGTATCGACGGTCAACGTAGAACCTACGCCGTACCTGAGGCCTTCGCATGACGTGCACCTTCCCAGAAATGTAACTACACGTCGTGGCGGTGGAAAGGAAGCTTTACTTTAATTTCACAGATAAAAAACAATAAATTGTGAAGACAATAAAGCCTCCACAACAATAACATCTTAAGACTTGTGTGTGATTTATCCTGGCTTCATATGAGCAGAGGAATGCTTGTCGCTAGGCTAATTTACACAATGTCAAATGCCATAGTCTGGCGCTAATAACATTAGCATGTTGTATTTGTTTGAAAACGTGTTTAGTATAAGACAGTTGTTTCATCAGTGGACCTCGTGAATTTTAATGGACCCAAATTTTGTAACGTAACCTTTGTTAAATGTTGCTGTTGTCCCTGGCTTCATATGAGTGGAGGAAAAGTCTCCTAGCTGCTCGGCTAATTTACACAATGTAAAATGCCATAGGCTTGTGCTAATAACGTTAACATGTTGTATTTGTGGGAAAAATGTGTCCAGATAAAGACAAGTGTTTGTCTGTGAATGCTGCGAGTTATGGTGAAGCTGATTTGTGTACTTGTGTTTGAAAGTGTCGCCATTAAGCCATGTTTAATGTGTGTTCAAAGTGTGTTTTGAATCAACTAAACTTTACAGAATTTAATAGAAACCCGGACGCCGACTAGTGTGTAGGCTACGGCATAAGCTCTGCATAGCTGACACACAAGTATAAATCCCACTTAAATTTTACACACTGGACCTTTAAAACATTAGAACATAATTTTGCTGCCACCCACAAGTTAATGAGCTGACAGAATGTAGAAATTATATATGTAAATATTTAAAACTCTGTTATTGTAGAAAGATCAGACTCTGCTTGTTGTTTTATGGCCTTCCTGTTCCTTCTGTCACTTGAGGACATTGCGTCAATGAGTTATTGTAGTCCTGTTGTGTGTGGGCTTTCTGCTGATTAAACTAACACCTCTATTTATCATATTAGCACTGAGGAACAGCGACAGAGAGAGACAGTTTTGTGTTGGTAAACATGCGAGGATATGAAATGTCCTTCAGTGTCTCCTGGAATCACATTCATGTTGGACGATTCAGAAGTTTTTACATTCAGTTTACATCCGTCCAATGCAAGAAGTAGCCTTTGTCTCTTATGTAGCAAGGAGGAATTCAATGGTGTGAAGGTCTAAAACCCTTCAATGGCTCTGCAGAGCAAACAAAACGACCGCTAACACATAGACTCAAACACCTACATGCCTACTTTTGTATAGAAAATGCTTTAAAGATAAAAGATGCATACATTCTTACTGTAGCAGCAAATTTGTAATACGCTGGTAACATCTGTTAATTAATCACCACCAGCGAACATAGTGAGACTTTGTTTTAGCCAATTTCCCTCTAAAAGGCTTCCTCTGAAGGAACAACACAGCTCATCTTATCTCATCTGAGTTTTGTTCTTGATAAAACAAGCAGAAAGGGTTGTGAATATGCTGATAAAAAGCTGTAACAAATGGATGGAGGAGAAGTCAGTCTACTGTATCTAAGCTTTACGTGTCCTGGAAAACCCTCCCTCAGTAGCAAACAGCAGAGAGGAGCTGTAGTGGATGGCTGCGACCAGAAATGAACTCTCCAAACAAGAGAGATGAAGAATACGACCAGTCTGCCGCCAATGGATTACGCCCTGATGTCCTAAGTCAAGAGAAGGTTTCCATGGACTTTAATCCCCGTCTCATTTGAAATCTATTTATATGGAGACACTCCCTTTTCTTTTTTTTTTTAAAGCATCTCCCAATTCAGAGCTGCTGCTGGTGGTATTTTGAAGAGTGGGGGAGTTAAATCTCATCAAGACTTGTGGGGGAGATTAAGAGTAACACTTTGGGGGGTTGGCGGCTGATCCCTGAACAGCCTGCGGAGCGGATGCCGGCGTATCTGCAATCTGTGTCATTAGGACAAACACAATCAAGTGTCCTGGATTCACCTCAGCATCTGATGCAAAAACACACACATTTGGCCTTCCAACACCCTTTACCCTGACATAACCTCCGATTCCACTTGACCTTCTTCGGCATTACATCACTAAAGGGAAGCAGACGGCGTCACAAGCCTGATTAATGATACTCTGACGAACACAGTAAGAAGTGAGAAAACACACCATCACTAACGCTCAGGATTAAAAATCCCTGATCTTTTTTGCAGATTAGCATTAAGATGAGCATGTTTTGTTGTTTATTTCAGCCACGTCAAGCATATCTGAGATCTCAGATTTACCCTCCAATCGGCTGATGTGGTGGTGAGTTTGCACGTCATATTAAGAAGGAGCGTGTCTGCAAACACAAACAACAGTAGGCTTGGAGTTGCAGCAGCAGTTGGCGGAAAAACAGATATTTAAACCAGGGGGAAGGGGTTTCTCTTTTCCCCTCTCGACCCTGATCATTGTGTTTGGACTCTCAGGAGACGTAAAATTAACGCAGGTGTCTAAATGTGTCACGCCAAGTGAGGAGAAGACTTCTCAGCTTTTCCTCACACGCCTTCTCATTTAAAAACTTCCTCAGCAAATAAAAACACAAAAATGGTAAAAAGCAAAGCTAACAGCCCAAAATAGGGCTTTGCTTCTGCTGCTCAGACGAAAGACTGACATCCGTTTGCAACACGGAGACAAGTGATGTGTCTTGTAATTGAATTCCTGTCAGATTTGCTTAATGTGCTGGCTGTCAGCTTGTCATCCGCACATCTTCCAAAAACTTTCATTATGCCTGTTAGTGTGCCCACACAATTGTGCCCACATGGTGAAAGACACAGTTATGCACACATACATATGCACACCCACAAACCGTTTAAAATCCTGTCTTTCTCTTTCAGCTCCAGCTCCAGCCCTAAACCATCCGTCTTCTGCTACGGTGGTCTTTATTCGAAGCCGTGTTTGACGTTTGCTAGTTAGAGTGTCATCCAACTTCCCGGTGATTCACTCCAGGACCACAGATGGAAGCAGCCCTGGCTGGCTTTGCCTTTTCTGATGCCTTCACAATTTGCCATACCATCAAGACGTTCGAGCGAGCGAGCTCCTTATAAGGCAGAAGAAAGGCTCTTCAGAGGCGGTGAGGGGGAAAAAAGCAACAGGTTTTATTTTGTTTGCCGCCAATCTGCTAGTTGTGCCTGTGCCAAGGCAAGAAGGGACTGAGCACAGTTTGCATCTGCAGGCGGTGGAACTGTGGTGCATCAAGCAGGAAACACAGGCAGATTAAAAGCAGGATCCTGGGGGGGAAAACATAAAGAAAAAAATCAAAACGCCACACAAATTGATATTTCAGGAATGGGGAAGGAATTTCATAATTTTTCTTTCACGTTTGTGATGTGATTTTGTTAAAAAGGCCTGCCATGGTGTTCATTTGGATTTTGTCTCTCATCCATACACCTGTCTTCACCCCTGCCAGGGGTATTTGGCACACAAATTAATAGCACATATAAATCAACAATGCTGCGCACCACTTCAGGTGTCAGGAGAAAAATATGGAACTTTACGAGAGCTCTTTTGTCCAGACAAACAATGGCTCCAAACGTGATCACACAAGCTCACGCTGTTAGCAAGCCGAGCATGAATAGCGAGCAAAGAGAATAACGAGAGGCCTGATGCAGCACTGCGGTCTCTCTGGCCACAGACTGATGGGCCAGGGACCTCATTGCATTAGGGAGAGAGGGATGGAGGAGTAGAGCACCACACAGTGAAATAGTCACCACACACACACCAGTAGAAATGCATCCCACAAACACAAATTACCTGCCAGCGTCAATTCCAGCTCCTGTATGTCACATTTATGTGAAAGGTTAAACAGAAACAAATGGTTGATTTGGCCCGGCGCTGAAGCTTGGCAGGGGACAGACTCCATTTCGCCGGGGGATCCCAGGACAGAGGTGACCACGGTGGACACTGTGTGTGTGCTTTACTGCTGATTTAAGAGCTATGTTGGAACAGAAGGCATGTGGTTTAGGTGCAGACGAACGGAGCAAAAAAAAAGTTTGTGTCTACACAAAGTTTACTGTGACACTGCTGTGCTGACGCTGTTAACCTCAACTGCTGCCAACAACTCGGACTCAGTGACTTTTGACACCGCCATCGCAGCAATTTCTCTAAAATGGCAAACAATGTGGAAGTGAAAGCATGTGGCATAGGCGTTGGTATTTGGTGGCTTCAGAGGACACGACACCCTCAGTATTTATAACATGTACATTTGTACCCACCAATAAATACATAAAAGCAGCAGAGGACTTTTATTCTGAAGAGACGGTTGTGTTAGTTTAGATTCCTTCACTGTGGGCCGAGAGGTGCCTTACACCTGCGAACATGACTGCAGTCCATGATGGTGGTGGTGGAGGCGGTTAGGGGTTAGCGTGCTCTGTACTCCATAAAAAAAAATATCTGTGCACAACATTCAACATCATGACACAGCAGCTGAACCTGTGAGCAGAAAACACTAATCACAGTGACACGGGCTTCTTTTATGATATGATGATATCTCATGGCTGCCCGTGGCAAGGTGACCTCCACGGCTCCATGCTGCCGAACCTCAAGGCTTTTAACTGAATACATTTATGTGATCAGTAAACAGGCGCTCTCATGGTCACTATTATACCGTCGCCTTGTTAAAAAATAAATCACTTGACTATGGGAAAAGGTCTTTTTGGGCCAAAAGGAATCACCTGCCCGACCTGCAAGTTGTAATTCCACAGTTTCCATTTCAAACGGAGGATGATTACAGGGTTATTCAGGCAGATAGTGTGACGAATATAAAGTGTTTTTAACATTGAAGCAGGCACCAGCCCTGACTGCTACTACTCCTGCTCATACTATAGTTTCCATTACTACTTAAACTACCAGAAATACTGCAGCTGCTCCTACTTCTGCCTCTGGTTCTGCTGCTGTGGCCAATGCTGCAAATACTTTGTCTACTAGAACCACAGCAGTGATTTGAATTGTAAATGATATCATAATGAACTAAACCAGGATTATCATCTACTGCTGTAACCATGGTTTTAAATCTACTAACACAATGCCCCGCCGGTGTGAGGCGGCCTGACTGTGCTGAGGATGATTGATTCCTGACTAAGACTTGTGCTCAAGGAATCGCAATAATCAAATCAGCCCTGTAGTTAAACTTTTCGCCTCCGCAGTTTCAGGAACATGCTGGCATTTCCAGCGTGCTGGCTCATTCCTTTCCCCTTTTCATTTAGAGGTTTTTTTTTTTCTTCTCCAGCTCAGCCAGATTAGATGTACTGATACACTGACTCAAAATGTTGTTATTGACGTCTTTGATGAGTTAATTACACATTTGCATAAAAGGTCATGGCGACAGCAGACGTGAATCACTAAAGTGTACAGTAGGGGGTCGATTTCGCCCTCCCTCCCCCGACGCACGCCTCGACTCCTCAGCCTGCATGCTGGAGTTAATTTTCACATGTCGCATCATCAGAAACGGCAGGTTGTTCCCTTAATAGATGTTGAGAGTGTCAAATGCGGCGGGTTATTAAAAGGTGTCGCACACAGGGATGAGTGACGCTAATAAAAACGGCTCATGTTGACAAGCAAATCAGCTGTGTGAAAGGAGCATTGTTAACGTAACGAAATAATAAAGGCCTTGTCAAATGTTTATTTTTCTATGGTTTGTCAAAAACATTTGTAACAGCATTGTGTTCACTATTAAACACCACTGTCGAACAGTAATTAGGAGGAGAAGCAGTGACGGACTGACAGGAAGAGCCAAAATTTAAAGAACTGACCGAGGCCCCTCACAGTGTGGGCCGGTGTAAAATCAGGTGAGGACGGTGCAGGGCCTGGAGAGATGGCGAGTTTTGGGGACACTTCAGAGCAAGAATGGGATAAGAATAACGGCTCAACACCCACAGCTACCCAAAGGGGGACAGACACAGACACCATACCTGAGAGGAGAGAAGAAAAACAAACAGAGCACAAGTAAAGAGAGCTCACTACATGCTGGAGACACACGGGGCAACACAGCACATCTGAAGTATGGGGCAAGGATGCAGAAGCAGCATTGATTCAAACAGGAGTGACAAATCATTAAACCCTAGCTGTGCATTTGCACTGTGAGAAACACGATCAACAATTCACAGGAAGTTCATTAATTTCCTACAGAGCCGAGGGACTGGGGGGGAACGGCAGTCGATGTCAGGCCTGTCAACCAAATAGTTTGCCTCAACTGAACTTTTCCCGACAATTGGCTGTCAGATTGTGAACAATAATTCAGCCTGGATACTGCACGAGATTTGGTAACAGCCACTCAGATCTCACCAGTTGCTACAACATCTCTGGAAACTAAAGGAAGCATGTTTATTATAACCTCTCTTAGGTGGAGTCCCTATTATTAAGCATATTGCTAAGACAATGTCAACTGTTATCGAGTAAGCTGTTAACCTTGCTGCAGAATTGCGCAGTATAACAAAAATGAGGTGTTTTGTGAACATTAAAGCACCTAAATCTAGTCCACTAGGTCCCATTATTACAAATATGACCCTGAAAATTAGCAAAAAAAAAAGGACCTTTTTAAACACGGTTGCAACTGTCTGAAAGACATTTTAATGAAATTCAATTGAGTCTTATCTTAGTCTAGCTGTGAGTCTTACTTTACTTTAATTTCACAGATCAGTAACAATAAATTGTGAAGACAATAAAGCCTCCAGAAAAACAGCATTTTAAGTCTTGTGTGTGATTTATCCTGGCTTCATATGAGCAGAGGAAATCTCTGCTTGTCGCTAGGCTAATTTATACAATGTAAAATGCCATAGGCTTGTGCTAATAACGTTAGCATGTTGTATTTGTTTGGAAAATGTGTTTAGTATAAGACAGTTGTTTTGTCAGTGAACCTTGTGAGTTGTAATGGAGCCAGTTTCTAACGTTACCTTTGTTAAATGTTGCTGTTGTCCCTGGCTTCATATGAGTAGAGGAAAAATCTGCTAGCTGCTAGGCTAATTTATACAATGTAAAATGCCATAGGCTTGTGCTAAAAACATTAGCATGTGTCCAGCACAACTGTCTCTATTAAGCTGTTTACTGTGTGTTTAATGTGTGTTTTGAATCAACTAAACTTTACAGCACTTCACAGAAACCCCGCCACCGACTAATGCATTGGAAGTGTACGTGCAGAGTGACACAGACACACCACCACACAAGTAAATGCTAAGAACGCCGTAGGCCACGTGCTTAGGCTGCGGCATAGGCTCTGCATAGAGCTGACGCACAAGCTGAAAGCCATTTCCCTCAGTGGAAATGAAGGTTTTATTTATTTTAATTTCACAGATAAGAAACAATACAGGGTGAAGACAATAAAGCCTCCGCATAATAGCATTTTAAGTCTTGTGTGTGATTTATCCTGGCTTCATATGAGCAGAGGAAATGTCCGCAAGCCGCTAAGGGGTCGTGATGGGTCCTGTGCTTGTTGGACCCATCCACATCCCACCAACCCTAAACAGACTTTTCCGCTCTTTATACTACATCTGTTACTCTGAACATCTTATAAAGAAGAGGAAATAGAAGGTATACGTTATTAATCCCTGAGGGGAAATTCATTTTTGTTCACTCTGTTGTCATATACACACAGGCCTGAAGTACACACACACATGCACAAACAGGACCTATACATGAATCGAATGGAGGTCAGAGTGCGGGGGTTGTCCATGGATGGGTGCCCTGAGGGTTTGGTTCTTCGCTCAGGGACACCTTGGTGGTGCCCAGGAGGTGAACTGGCACCTCTCCAACAACCAATCCACGCTCCACATTTGATCCGGATGGAGACTTGAACTGGTGACCTTCCTGTTCCCAACCCAAGTCCTTATGGACTGAGCTACTGCCGCCCCTAATAACTGCCGATGGGATGCGGATGGGTTTACAATGGAGCTGGTTGAAAACCTGGTGCATCTCATACAGTCGACAGGGTGCATTTTGCGTTCATACCTGATGTGGCTTCACTGCCCAAGCAGCATTTTTTGACGCCCTGGGAGCGAGACCAGATCGCATGCATTAACCTCCACCTACTCTCTCCTCGTCTCTGACTTACCACACATATTAAAGGCAATCAATGAAATTAAGGAAAGTGCTGCTCATTTAAGCACTCTCTCTCTCTTGGCATGCATATTAAAAGGCGCTTTTTAATAAAGGAGCTGACGCTAATATCAGTGTTAATCAGTCTGTAATCAGCGAAGGCTCCATACACTCCGAGCTGAGCTGTTCACCAGAGCTGCCAACATCCCCCTGATAGGACCAGTTAAACACACACAGACCCACCATGGTCCAGAGTGCTCGGACTACTGAAGACAGTTGTGTTATAGCTGAGCAGGTTGGAGTGGTTTACTTACATTAAAACTTTAAACTATAAACTTACATTAAAGGTATACGATGCAGGAATTGTCGACTGCTGTTTGCAAACAGTAGGCAGGTAGGAGGGTGGAACGGTTGGTCGGTTGGTCGGTCAGTCAATCGGTAGGTAGGTAGGTGGGTCTGTAAGTTGGTAGGTGGGTTGGTAAATAGGTAGGTAGCCGGGTGTGTAGATTGGTCGGTAGGTGGGTGGGTAGGTCAGTCAGTAGGTCAATCTGTGGGTGGGCGGATCAGTTGGTAGTCTGGTAAGTAGGTAGGTTTACAGTCCATCTCATTGGATATTTTTCCTTGTCTTCTCTCAAACACATCAAAATTACATACAGACACATTAACACTATACACCATTAAAAACGTACAATTTATACAATACAATAGTGTAAAGAGGCAGGTAGAAGCAAAACATAATATAAACAATAAAAGAGAGCACATCTTATTAAACAGTAGTGTTCCCTGATATAGTCATTATAATGTGCTGACCTCACCTCCTGGGCCCAGAGATGTCCTACATGTGACAAAATAAGAGGAAAATAAGAGTCTCTGTGATTTTATACACTGCCACACACTACTGATGGATCATAAGTGATGCTTTAGAGGAATAACTTGAGTCTTGAGTCTGTACGTTGTTTTTAATTCTGCAGCCAAGCCTCCAGGTGAGAGCAGGGTTGTTAAAGAGTTTCTTCTCAAGTTTCCACAGCAAAAAAAATCTACTGATTACATTTACATTACAAATGTTTGTAGAAATATATTAACAGGAATAATTCTGTGTCCTCTTGATTTTTATTTGCATATTTATGTGAACTGATAAGGAACACATTTGAGATTTATTCCTCTGGGGCAATTATAATATGATGTACTAACAGCTGAGCGAGGAGAGTTAGATGATCTTACTGGTATGTGAGCAGGAATCATTGTAGTTAAAGGTGACTCATGTTATGCTGAGATCTTCTGGTAATCATATACTGATGAATCAGCACTTGAGTTCACAGCGTGCAGTACACACTGATCAGTATGTAGAGTGGGTTAATACCCTGCTCTAAACACAGAGCGAGGCTGAGACACTGGGAGCAGATGCTGGAAGAAAAGACTGATTCAATCTGATGGAATAGAACATGATTGAGTTACAATTTAACCCTGACATGACAACACAGATGTCGGACACTCTTATAGACAGGGTACATTAAACTCTGACCACATTTAGAGCAGCACAGTCTCCTCTTTTTATTCTGTATAATTTAATGGCTTCCTCCATAACAGTAAAGCGAGCCACGTGCAGGAATGGTCTGATGACGCAGCAGCTGTGAGGAGCTTTAGCAAAAGAAAAAAATTACTGCTACTGAGTCATTTTAACCATTATGTGCGAGTGGCAGTGAGGAAGTGTTTGATTTTAGAAAGCAGAGTGCAAGTGTCCTTAAAGCTGTTGGAATCTTTTATAAAAATAACTTTTTATCATATTTGCTGAAACTGTCACTATGTGCACACAGTAGGGATGCATGATATTGGATATTTTGCCAATATGCTGATATGTAACAACTCATTTGACCAATAACCGATGTAGATATATACACATTTTTCCTTGCCTAATGTCAGTGATCATCAAGTCCTTTCTGTGGTGGAACTGACATCATATTATGCATGCATGCTCTCATCGTGATGACACACCAGCAGATGGAGACATGACATACATTACTTTCAATGTATGAAATATTCATTCATTGTGCAAAATAAGAAAAAGCATGTTGGCTGATTCTGATAGCTCATTTTAAAACCCATATCAGCTGATACCGATGACAGATATCAGATATTATCATGCATCCCTACCACACAGTATACTGAACTGAACTGTAGTCAAACTGTTGAACTAGGCAGCGCTGATCAAATATGAACAAAGATTCTGTTACTGCACTGTTCATCATTTAGCTGTAAAATGAGAAAGTCTGTCCGCCATGTTGAAAACAGCTGAGCCAAAACTAAGCACCGCCCACTGGCCGCAGCACCTCCTAATTTGGGAGTTTGACAGTATTTCACAAGCAGTGATTGACATGATTGACAGCTGAGTTAGAGACTCACCGGCTCTGATTGTTTATTTTCATCCAGGAAGAACAACTCACGTACTATTGTATGGATGTCATGACAGTTTTACGAAGGAGGAATAGGGACATGTTAAAGAAAAGAAAAACTTAGATTTCATGAGTAAAATGTAAATCTGGAATCAGCACCTCCAAGTCTGAGTTCATGGTCCTCAGCCGGAAAAGGGTGGATTACCCACTCAAGCTCGAGGGGGAGGTCCTGCCTCAGGTGGAGGAGGTTAAGTAACTCGGGTGAGTGAGGGTAGGATGGAGCGGGAGATTGACAGGCGGATTGGGGCGGCGTCAGCAGTGATGCAGGCTCTGAACTTGTCTGTTGTGGTGAAGAGGGAGCTTAGCCAGAAAGCGAAGCTCTCGATTTACCGGTCAATCTACGTTCCAACCCTCTCCTGTGGTCACGAGCTCTGGGTAGTGACTGAAAGAACGAGATCATGAGTACAAGTGGCTGAAATGAGTGTCCTCTGCAGGGTGGCTGGGCTCAGCCTTAGAGATAGGGTGAGGAGCTCAGACATCTGGGAGGGACTTGGAGTAGAGCCGCTGCTCCTTCACATCGAGAGGAGCCAGTTGAGGTGGTTCGGGCATCTGGTACGGATGCCTTCCAGGCGCCTCCCTTGGGAGGTGTTTCAGGCATGTCCAACTGGGAGGAGACCTCGGGGCCGCCCCAGGACACACTGGAGGGATTACATCGCCCGGCTGGCCTGGGAACGCCTCAGGGTTCCCTCAGAAGAGCTGACGGAAGTGGGTGAGGAGAGGACTGTCTGGGCTTCTTTGCTGAGGCTGCTGCCCCCGCGACCCGGACTTGGACAAGCAGAGGACGACGAGTACGAGTATGAGTTGTAAATCTATGAGAATAAAGTCGTAATATTATTAGAATGAAGTCGTAAATCTATGAGAATACAGACATAATATTATGAAAATAAAGTCGTAAATCTAGAAAAAATAAAGATATAATATTATGAAAAAAATGTTGTAAATCTACACGAATAAAGTCAGTCAAACTATTACAATATTAAACTCGTAATTTCAGGTGAAAAAAAGTAACAGATAAAGAACAGAAAGTGTGGCATTAGTATAAAAAGCAACAAATTGTGTACCAACAGTGTTGGGGCTGACAGTAATAGTTTTAATCTGTGACTTTTTTTGCCTTGTAGACTTTTAAATCTCTTATGTGTGCAAAAATAAAAAAAAAATAAAAAATTACAATACAACTTAATTCTCGAAATCTAAGAATTGTCTTTTTCTTAACATGGTCCTAATCACTCCTTCTACATTTTAAGCAAATACAGTTACAGACAATTTTTATTTTTTTAATTTAATACAACTTACCAAAAACAGCTTAAAAAAAACATGTTTTAATGTGCTGACAGGTGTCTTTGTTGTCTTGCTAAATCACACAGGTTGAGGTCAGCATCTCAAGAAATGCTACTAGGTAATAACAGCTAAAACATTAGACTAGCAGCTTTATTCAGTGCAGCAGCTTTGGCAACAGACTCTGTCTAGCAAGCAGCAATGAGTCTGTGGAAACCATATTTAGGCTGCTTGTACCTTATTTAATAGTTCTTTGACAGAGAAAAATCTGTCTTTGCTCCTAACACATGCAGAGACAATGACATGGAGTGGGCTAATGATGCTCTGCAGGGGGAAATGTTATTTACATTGTTAAATTAGCTTAAGTTAGCAATTAATTTTGTTTGTTTGTTTGTTGTGCCTTTTGCAATTTTCTACAATAAAGCACAAGGCTTTCCCTTCTAAGAGAACTGGTTTATGCAGTCTAACTCTGGTTTTGCATAATAACCCTCTATAATGACACAATAACTTCTATATTTAAGCTCAATAACACTACTTCAACCACTAGACGAGACCTGTACCTTAAAGTCCCATGGAAACAAGCTGATGTGGCCATGCACACGTCATTGAGTGGACATTCTGCACTTTCACATAGACGAAGCAAGTCGAAATTTAAGCGCAGTACAATTTCATTACTCCAGTGATGTTTTAGGATACTCAAGGAGTAAGAGAGCCAAAAAAGAGGACACAAATAAAATACTGTTTGTATATAGCTCTAAGGTTTGAATGATTGTCTCTTATATGATAAGTTTATTTCCATAAATGTTTTTATGCTCGTGTTATTTTTGTACATGTGAGATGGGATGACCTGTGAAAGAATTCCAAAAGTTCTGCAGATGCACAATTCATATCCGGTGAAAAGTTATCGTGGAGATCCACAGGGAGGTTGTAGGACCGTGTACTCTGACTGTGATAAAAGTTCCTCCTCGCGAACAGACTTCCCCGTGAAGTCTGGGGACTGCTTTGTGTCCTTCAGACTCTGTCAGGAGGACAGATAGCAGAGGGGAGCCCAGGGAGGGGGGCAGGTACACATCTCCTGCTGCGATCTAAAAAATGTTGGTTCGAGTCAACTCTCACAGGAATCCACAACTTCAGAAATACAGTTCACAGAGTCAGACTTTGAAAACCTCTGATCTATGCTGTATAATGGATAAGCTGCAGTTTGTTTATTCAGCCAGGACTCACTCCCAGGGTGTCAAAATTCGCTGCTTGGTGGGTGTCCCCAGAGTCATGTTAGTGCAACCTCTCGTTATACAACAACAACACCTTATCATAAAGTTACGGAGGCTAGGTTTAGGAAGAAAAATATGATGAAGACGTACCTTAAATGATTTAAAGTTCACTCAGAGTTCACATGGTTCCGAACACTAGTCTCCTGGGGAAAGTCCTGTGTTTTGTGACCCTTCCACCACCCCAACCTGCCTCCTGATCGCTCAGGACCACTTCCTTCTTGACTCCCGTCAGCACAATGGTCATGTGTACCCTTCCAACATTTGTGGAGTAAGCTCGAATTACTGGCTTGTTATTACATGAGATATGAAACAATTTTGGTGTATTACTTTTCATAGGAAAACATGTAAACAGTGCATGAGAACAGCCTGTATAGTGACACCAGGGACACTAAGTGGCACCCTTTAGCGTCTGCATGTGACGCACCAGGCTTTTAAGCACATCCATATTAAACCCATCCAACGACAAATTTTAGATTGTTTAAATATGCTGATGACATGGCCTTAGTTGGTCTTTTACAGCAAACCCATCGGGTGAAGCTGCCTACCTAGTCCATACTAAGGCCTTTCCCACATGGTGTCACATCAGCAAGTTGGAAATTAATATGGCCAACACTAAAGAATTGATCATTTGCATGAAACAAGATCTGAAGAGCCAAAGAGGGGCCAAAACCAACAGGTGAATGTGGAAAGAACAGATCAAAGAGAAAAGCAGAACATGTGTTGAAACTGTGGAAAACTTTAAATACCTTGGTACGACTCTTAATTTCCATGTCAGCTTCTCTGGAAATACTGAGGATATTTTTAAGAGATGCTCACAGTGACTTTATCTTCTTAGAAAACTCAGTGGCCTTGGTGTTAGTAAGCAGATTTTAGACTGTGCACCAAACTATGGTTGAAAGTGTTTTAACATGTCACCTTCCTGTCTGGTACAGCCCCTTAACTGTACATCCGAGAATATACTTTCTAGGATTGTGACAATGGCAAGTAAAACAGTTGGCAAGCCAAAAAAGCCCACGATCCAACTCTTTACAAGAGGAGTATCTTGGCAGATAGGTCTTACAGAGCTCCGGGAGGCGCTATAGAGTCCCTCCGGTATCCAAAAAATGTATTCAAGAAGTCCTTCATCCCAAGTGGCATCAATATCCTGAACTCAATAATGTGACTGATGAGTTTAAACCACAGACAGACAATGAGCTGAATTAATGTGTGAAGTGTGTTGTAATGACTTTGTTTTACCAACTATTCGTCTTTTTTTTTAAGTTGTCTTTTGTGTCTTGACAAATTTCCACCCATGCTGGACAATAAAGATATATTCAATTCAATTAAGTCAATATTATCAGGAGTTCAGAGCAACAGCTGTAGATTTCAGAGAGCATAAATCCACTGAGCGTGGATGGATCTAACAAGCACAGGACTTTGACCAAGGAGACCTGTGTTCATGTCCCGAACTAAATGTCAATGTTGAGTTATTCTGTCATGTCAGTCCTTCGTCTATGAGTTGACTAATGTTACTAGCGTCAACTACAATCTTTTTCTTACTCTAGTCAAGTGATTTTACTTTATCAGCTAACCGCAAACCCCTTCTTAATCCCGTGCCTCAACTCAAGTGACTTAGCATCAAGACACAAAGCAAAAGGCTCCTCTGCTCAAGAGTCGAAACATGACAGGTAGGGATTAAATCATGTTGGTTTATTGCAGAGTGTGCTGTTCCTTATTACAGTGGTCAATTTTTAATGTTAAATAAATGTATAAAAGTGAAAAAGGCTTTGGTATTAAATTGGTGAGTTCAAAGACTTTATCTGCCTTTGAAAATCCATACAGATCAAAATAGAGTTGCCTTGAATTTTTAAATGTAAAGACATTAGAAAGTACAAAGGCCCCCGAGTGAACCATTACACTTCCTCAAAATTGAACACACTCCCAACAGAACGCAGTATATCAAAGAGTGGTGTTTCTAACGTATGCAGCAGCACTTTTTCCCCTCCCCTCAGTGTTCGACTTATGGAGGCTGATTGTGATTTGCTGAGCTGCATTTATGTGAGGTGGGTAGCAAAGAGAATAAAGTAAGAAGTTTCTCCAAACAAGTGCTGTGCCTCGGAGGAATTCTCCTTGTGTCCTTGAGAGGCATCATGGAGTGTGACTTAAAGACTTTTTATTCCTCCTCCGCTCCCTCATTTCACCCCTCCTCCTCCCCTCTATGTCTCTCTATGCGATTCTTCTCTCTCTCCGTCTCTCTCTTTCTCCCTCCTGTCTTCTCTCCGCCTCCCACCATCCCGCGGCCGCCGGAGGGGGGTCTCTCCACGCTCTGATTGGTTTTATTGGCAGCGGTTCAGTCGTGGAGGATGCCGGCGTGGCTCTCGATGTCGTGCTTGATAAAGATGGATCAGCACATAACATTAGGCAAAGCAGTTCCCTTCTCCATCTCATTAAAAAGACAACATTCGATGAGAATAGGAACATCCTCCAGTGTCACAGAGATTCATGTTGGGTTATTCATCTCCTAACTGTGTTTTATATGAAGGCTTGGACTCAGGCGGCCCAGTGGTCACGGCACGACTTAAAAGGACACTTTTGCATGTGGCACACATTCACGTGTCTCCTTTTCAAGTGTCAGCAAGTGAAGCAGAGTAATATCTGTCATGATGAATGAACACGCCTTTACAACTCTACTGGTTTGAATGCCGTATAATGTGACACAGAAACTGTCATAATTAAGAAATAGTCAAACCAATTATGAAAAGACGTAAGACGCACTGCAGTGTTAGAGGCTAATATTAGCTTTATTTCACATTTTGTCCGTAGCTTATGAAAATCTGTTTTGCTTTCTGATACTAATAATTACAGACCAATTTTAAGTGGACGTCACAGTCTCGTCACAGCACCTTTTTAAAGAAAACTGTCGCCAAGGACATTTTCTAGAATTTGATGTCAACAAAAAACCTACAAAATATTCACATATTCATAGAGCCCTACATTTACAGCAGGAAATAACATTTAGGCCTATATTTAGACACACATAGTGGCAGCAGTATTTACATTGTTCTAAAATCCATTAAATAAGGAAAAGAGGTGGGGCTGTCAAAATAACCTGTTAATTTCAATTAATTAATCACAGAAAAATATTGCGTTAAAAAAATTGACACTGATTAATTGCGCTCCATATTGCCCTTTGACCCGGTTGGTCATTGAAGGCCACAGTGGCTTTGTCACATGATGGAGGCAGACGAGACGATGCTGCTTGACTCCATGAATTTACAGCATTTACATTTAAAAAACACCCAGAAGGAACTGTTTATGGAGCACCGTTCTCTGCAATTTCTGTAGTGGGAATTTTCGTACCATCGAGGAACTTCAAGCTAAAATATCACCTCAACGTAAAACATTTAGCAGCGAACCCCGGGGTCTGAGCTAGCACAGCCTCTGATGCTAGTGCTAGCAGTCTGACTTGCCAAGCCACACTCACCCAGGCGTTCAGACGTAAACTGAGTAAGTCTACCTGTGACCGACCAGCTAACAAAATGGATTGCAGATACTTTATCGGTCAGCATTGTAGTCAGTAACACAACTCGACCTGTTTTTCTATATGGTTTGAGTTGGTCTGTACCATAGATGGTATCTTAAGATGGAAGACATGACCACTCCCCAGAAGTTTCATATTCAGTTTCACAAGAACAATTGCCCACATGGGTGGGTTTAGCCAAGTTGGCCCCACATGGGTTATGCTAGTGCTACCTGGGTACCAAGAGAGACAGTTCCACTGGGGGTCCATTTTTCAGCCCATTTACTACCCACATGGAACCCACATACAAATGCTGGCTGGGTGGCGCTGTTTGCAATTGGTTCGACAGGTGTATAGGTGGAAACTTGATACTGCAGAGATTGCTACTGTGCAGACTCCGGCTCAACAGCAGCAGCTGTATTCGGGATATTTTAGCTAAACCTCTGTACAGTGGGGTTGTATGGAGATGGGTCGTCCATGGTCTCTACTCACTTTGGACCATCTCTGCAGTCTGCACAAGACAGGACCCGTCTGACGTGAACTGGCATTTGACAAGGTAAAGGAGGAAATAGCAAAAGAAAAGAAGGGGCAGGTGAGAGACAAATAGCGTGGCATTTTATCCATCTGCGAGATGTGGCCAAAGCGGCAGACGGAAGCAGCGTGGAAGCCAAAGCAAGGCTGCGAGGGTGTCTGGCATTTGATGATAGAGCGAGAGGGGGGAGGCTGTCCTTTACAAGGTGTGGGGTGCAGGTTCAAATTGTGTTACTGCACTGGGATTGATGGAGAGACGTCCACCACCCACTAAGAGGGAGAGATGAAGAGAGAGAAGGAAGGAGAGTTTACCACCCACAACAAATTAATGTTAGGCTGCGCACCATCAGTCAAAATCCCCTGAAAGGAAGACAGGAAGTTGCCCATTCTGACCGCACACGTCCTATATGCCTTGAAACAACATTCCCATCACAAAGCATTTGCACTGTGACCTTTGTTTTTCTGCTTATTGACACTTCGATTTCAGATGTTGGAAATAGTCAGCTCAAGCAGCTTTTTATATGATCAAATTGCCCACAAGAGGAGGAAAAAAGCCTCCAGTTTTCCTGTCAGTGGGTGCTGCTGAGGCACAGGCCGTCAATAAAGAGGCTGAGAGAGCCAGCGTGGAGAATAGCATCTACCACCCACTGAGGCTCTGCAGGAACGCAGCCATTCTGGTGCAACAGCTCCAATCAACAGCTATTTAAAGACGGTAGCGTACAGAGTGTGGGTTCAAGCCTTTGTGAAACAAGACAGTTGGAAAAAAACATTTGATTGTTGTTTGCTGCACAGGACTGAACGTGCATGTCGTTGTAAATTTAAAAAACAAGGATAATGGGTGATTATTAGCCACACATAGAAATGAAAAAGCTTCTTTTTCTGCTTTTAAATCTATATTTTAAATACTAAGGGAGAGTATTGATATACTGCTAAGAAGAAAAAGAATGTGTGTGCT
Organism: Epinephelus cyanopodus; assembly: GCA_026686955.1. Taxonomy (NCBI): domain Eukaryota; kingdom Metazoa; phylum Chordata; class Actinopteri; order Perciformes; family Serranidae; genus Epinephelus; species Epinephelus cyanopodus. Next base: position 9,771,122 of record CM048935.1, read on the forward strand.
TTGGCGTGGCTGTATCGACTGAAATGCATGCGTGTCGGCTGATCGTTAACATTAATTAAGACTAATCTCATTCCCAGCAAGTTTAAGTGCATCTGTGGCCATGGCAACCCACTCCCTCCCAAATGGTGAGTGGCGGTGAGGCCCGCTGTCTCTCCACTTCCTCCGGCAGTCATTGTGATTTGTGGAGCAATTACCACACAGCTAGAGGAGAAGGAGCACTTCAGCAAGACAAGTCGGTGTCCCGCCTAATGCGTGACATCCTCACGGTGTCTGCTAGCATGCGCACTCACTCATGATGGCAAGGACCTGAGTCTGGAGTGGAAATTAAACCACATGTTATGTGTCAGTTGAGGCTGGAAAGAGATGGAGGAGCTTGCTTTGGGTTAAAAGGCATTGTTTGATGAGTGTCCTGAGAAGAAGGGCACCGAAACTGAGATACAAAATGAAAGTCAAGCTGAGAGTGAGTTGGTTTACTAACTGGGATTTAAAAATAGCACCACAGCACAGTGTACAGTGCCCTGGAACAATAGCTAAATCAGAGTGGCAGTGTGTGGGAAATCAAGGTTTATTTTTACCCTCTGAACAAACTGTGTTTCAATCGAAATCCCTCCCAATAAACACATCTCCCTACATCATCATAACTATGTCTAAACTGCCGTCCTTTATCCACAGTATCTCCAGGGTTGCATTGTACCCAAACAAGAGTCCAAAGCCAAACACGTGGCTCTGTGAGGCTGCACTTGGCACTGTGGGACTTTATTTGCAGGCATGGCCGGTATTAGCGTAGTTTATTTTGGTAGCATGCTAACATTTGCCAATACGTACAAACTGCAGCCAAAGGTTTATCTATACTCCTTTTACATATGTAATAAGATAGATTCATTTCAAACGTTGTGACCATCACTGCCCTCATACTTCCATGTGTCCTTTATGTTGGCATAGTTGCATCCACTAGATGGCACTAAGGGCCCGTCCCAATACACCCCTACATTTACGCGTTCCCCCGCAGGGGTAGTTGTGTCCCAATTCCTTTTTGCGTGTAGGGGTTATAACGAGGGGTAGTGGGTATGAAACTAGCCTTTCAGAGTGAGGGATTTCAGATGCTGACTTGCCAGCGAGGGGTAGACGTCGCCATGGCTACCACCGAGCAAGAGACAGGGTAAAAAAGTTCATACATAGCTAACGTTACCGTTACCGTCAGGTTGCTTGTTAGCTATCTAGCTAGCTCGCACTATCTGGCATCTGTCATCTGTCCAAAATTGTCGGACTTTTTACATTACGATAACATGCCAGCTAGTACAGCTATGCTGCCTCGTAATGTTAGCTGGCTAGCTAGCTAGCAGAAGTCCCCTATCATCTGTCGTTCATCAAATGAAGCATGATGAATGCGGCAAACGCGATCGGTAGCATGAAAGAGACTCCATTGTAGATGCCGGTCGGAAATGTAGATGGCTCGCAGCTTCCTGTTTAAAATAGTTACGTATGCGTGAACGTAACCAACGCGGTGACGTAGTGAGTGGTGTCCCAATTCCTAGGCAAAGATTTCTACCCCTACACCTCGTTGCTTCATTTTGAGGGCCAAGGGCTAGGGGTGGTGGACAAGGGGGGTATTAGGACATAAATGGTGCCATTTACTTACACTCACACAGCGATGGAACAGCCATCGGGAGCAATTTCAGTATCTTGCCGAAGGATACTACGACATGCGGGCTGGAGAAGCCAGGGATTGAACCAACCGGTTCTACCTCTGAGCCACAACCGCCACAGAGGGCTGCCACTAGAGGGCAGAATCAAAAGTTTCTGACAACAACAAAACGTGGCGATGGTGAAGAAGTTTGTTATAATGTACCTTTTAATGTGGCAGTGCTAATGGTAATCCATCTGACAACTGTCAAACATTTAACTCAAAAGCAAAAATGTCAACCTCAGGTCAAAAGGATTCATCCTATGGCGAAAATGGATGTCTGGGCCCAATGCCATGGCAACAAAACCATAAGTGTGGACTGACGTTGGGAACTAAACAATCCATCAATACGGCCATTCCTCCAGTCATGTGTGTTTAAAACACCACTCTTGGATGCTGCAACCACAGCGCAACTACTTAAAGGGACAGTTCACACCTAAATAAAAAATTAATATTTTTCCTCTTACCTGTAGTGATATTTATCAGTCTAGATTGTTTTGGTGGAAGTTGCCATGTGTTGGAGATATCAGCTGTAGGGATGTCTGCCTTCTCTTGAATATAATTGGACTAGATGGCATCAGCTCTAAAAGCGCCAAAAATAAAGTTTAAAAAACTCAACAGAAATGTCTCTTAAGAAATCACGATCTGGTTACTGAAGCTAATCCACAAACCTTGTGCATGTTCGATATAGAGATCCTGTAGGTGTCGAGAAAAATAACTTGGATGTTCAGACCTTTGCATAAACACTTGTCTCTGCATCATAATTAATCAAATACACATCTATTTCTTTAATGTCTTCACATGTTTAGTAAGAACCCATTACATATGACTCACTCGGAGGAATCACCTCAGTTGACTTCTTTCTTTTCAAACCTCGCCCACAAGCTCACAACTAGTTCTAATTACTCTGTCGAAGTCTGTAAGCTGTGTTCATTAATGTACGCCAGTGACGGTTTGTTAAAACATCCTGATGTTAATCACTTCTAAGCTTAAAGACCTGGACTTCTATTTTTAAATTCTGTCTTGCACATTTATTTTTCCTTCAGTATAAATCACTGAGCCTGTGCACTGTGTTCTGCATGCTGTGTACTTTCAGTATTGCCGTATGATCTGGATCTGCTCCATTACAGTATGTGCAATATTACTTGACGTGTGGGTGCAAACGGCTCTAGTGTATTACAGTATGTGTCATAGCTAGCGGCTGCCCTGAGCTGACCCACAGGGAGTGTTATTTGTTGTCAGAGACAGCATCATGAGTCTTAAACAGCCTCGGGATCAGTCCAGCCATGTATGAAAAGTGACACCAGGCTCTCAGCTGAGTCCCCTCAGGCACCAAGACTAAATGTCCATAGCTGAGCCTTTACAAACACTGGACCTGTTTAAATTGTGTGCTGGATCAGAAAGTGGGTTAGCAATGAACTGTGTGGGCCAGAGTGAGCAGCGCCGTGTGGATTAATACTGCCATCTTGTGGTTAAAAAGTGGATGATATCAGGACATTAATGAGAACCATTTACAGGCTTATATTTATTTTAATCTGAACAAAATATGAGATGTTTTGTTTGTATTCTGAACTCTTGAAAGTCAGAGATGAGGTGTGGTAACATCGGCTGATGTCTGTAGTCACTTCTTGTTGTATTAAAGGGATAATCCAACAATTTTACACACGAGGATCAGTTTGCTCAGCTTGTAAATACAGTTTTATAATGTCTTCTGTGGCTCTACATAACAACCCTGACGATGTCATAATGATTTGGCTGTGCGGTCAGAACAGCATTGGTATTTGTTCATTTATAAAGCTTTGATGCAGATGCTTCCACCCTATATTTCATCCCTTTTAACTCCGACCTCACATAATCTTGGCACTCGTTCACAGGAGAGGTTACTGCTTCACACTCCCTTGATCAGAGCAGAACTAGGATGAATGTCATTTTCCTTACAGGGCTCCTTTTATGTGGAATAATCTGCAAAAGACTTGGAAGGCTTTGACAGTCTACCACCCTTGGAGTGTCTCGAATCTTAAATAAAGGTTTGAATGAATGAATGAATGAACGTCACCAAGGTTTTCTTGGCTTTGTCTTGGATACTAGGGATGAGCGACCTTTATCTGTATCTGTGTCTGTATCTGTTCAACTCACTGAATTATCTGTATCTGTACTCCGGATGGACGGGGTTTATGCCAGAAGTGGGTGGAGTTTAAATCAAAACTGGGTTGGGCCTAATCAGAGGTTGTTATTTTAAGCCTGAAATGTATATGGATTGTTCAGAAATTGCAATATTTAACCTATGAAAAAAGTATTTACAGAACAGCCTCAGAATTGAGCTTCAGATCATTTTAAAGAGCAGAAGTACAGATAATGACACAATTTACTTGTATGATTTTCGTGCTTGTAACAAGTACATTATCTGGATACTTAAATCTGTGTAAATTCTCAGTCATCCAGGTACTACTCTCACGAGGTTAGTCCAGTTGCCATATTTTATGAATGTTTGAGATTTATCTGGATACTTGTTTCATCCAAGTATTCGGCTCAACCTTAGATACTTGGATATTTTAAGAGAAAGCCTACGATGCCAATTTCAGATGATGGAGTTTGAAAGACAAGGCGAGAAAGGTTTTAATGAAAGATGCTGCTGTGTTGCATTGTGGGAAGTGTAGGTTGCAGTGTTTTTGGGGTGATGTCAAGGACTAAAAGTCAGGGTATCTGGGCCTCTGCTGCTTTTATTATGAGAATTCTTTCATACTTAATGGACGTTAAGAAACTAAATCTAGTGCCCCTTCAATGCTCTGCTGAGATTACTAAAATCACAACCCTTTCTTAACTCATGAATATCATAACATGCTAAGAGTTTGCACGTCAATGTTGGGAAGACACCAATTTGGCAACGTTAAGGCACATCCTTACCAGCTGCAAAGTCTATCTCAAGGCCGTGACACATGGAGGCACAATCAGGTCCTTCGTCAACTGACAATCATCCTGGAAGGGAGGAAGGGGAACTATCACCAATGCCCCAACCCCCCTTTGCCTGGACTCCGAAACACAATCCCCTTCCTAAGAGAATGGAAGCGCAAGAGTGGAAACATCCCTCCTGGATACTGTCCGAGACTAGAAAATGCAGGTTGACCTGGATCAGAGGCTCAGCTTTCCACTAGAGACTGTATACCTGGGACGCCAAGTGTCACCAATGAGCCCTCTGGAGGTGTCAACGAAACACCAACGAAGGAGGATGCTCACCTAATGAAACAAAGTAAGAAAGTTGGACTTCACAAAACTGTTGATTCTTGAGTCCGTATTAAAAAGCAACAACAACATTTTACTACAACCAGGTCAACTGCTTTACTTTTAATCATCACATTATCACACAACACATATGAAGCTTATAAAGAAATACTGTTTCTGGAACTCCTTACACTGCACACAAATCACATCCTAATCTTTGCTGGCTGCGCTGCATCTTCTCCAGGCTGTCTGCTGACATGATCAAAGTAGCTTTAAAGTGTGAGTTGTTTATGTCGGAAAATACTGATTCAGCATTTCCCAGGGGAAGTGTGTTATATGAATTTTTAATCAGTGGGAAAGTTTCACATATATTCCCCCAAAAACAAATCCTATCACCGGGTTTGAAGCTTCCTTATAGACATGCTGCATCAGACTTGCATCAGCACACAGTTTGGGTCTGAAATGGATCTGTTACTGGTTCGTCATTAAAACCACTGAAGCAATACGCCAAGTTATAAAGGAGGCGGTAAATGGGTTTGAGTAAACAACATGGATGGATAGGACTGCAGGTAGGGGGAGGGTGGACATCGCTGGTGTCTGAGTTTTTAGGTTTTCGTCATCTCGGTGTGAATTGTTGAGGAAAGTGCAGAACCATCAAGGCTTTATATCATATCATACACGCTTACTATGCCTAGATGTGTGCAGGCCTCTTATTCATTTTCAAATTTATGCTTTGGCACTTGGAGCACCACAAGCCGAGTGCCATCTGATTTTATGTGTGGAGTCTTTCAATAAAAACCGTTGAGGTAAGGGCCTTCGAGAGACGGACGGGAAGAACTTGTTCAGACGCGTGTTCTGGGCAACAACAATAAACCTACGTCCGATTCATCAGGTTTCTTTGAGTTCAGTGACCCATTTATTTTTACACGTGCTCACCTAAACACAGGTAAAACACTGCACGTCCTCAATTCACCTCAGGTAGGTTTCCATTGAACAGTTTCAGAGTGCATCACAGGTGAGTGTCTATTCAACAGTTTGTTTTCCTGTTCTAGTGCGCCACCCCGTGTACAAACATCAAAACTGCATCTATTTACATAGTCACTATTATTTAAACATGAATCAAAACAAATTACTGTGGCTCCAAAACGATTATATTCAAGACAGGGCAGACATCTGTATGGCCGCCATTCAGTTACTCACATCAAAACAATCTAGATCTACAGCTGAGAGGGAAAATGTACATTTATTGATTTAATGGTGAATTAACTACGCCTTGTTCAAAGAGGAAGAGAGAGTGAGAGAAACTCGGTAACGGTGGACAAGACAGTCTCTGTATCAGCCACCAGTGCAGGAATTCATAAACTTAACATAAATATCATTTAAAGAGTTTGTTTTGTTTGTCTCACAACAGTGGCACATGTTTCTCTTGCAGCTTATTGTTTACTTTAAAGAAGAAGAACAAGTTCCGGTTTTTCCGTGTAGCTGCCCACTGCTTTGTGCCGTATAAAATTAAACTAGCGAACCTCCATTACACTGGACAACAACACCATCAGCTTACTATTACTACTATTAACTATTATGTTTAGCTGAAGCGTGACGACTGATATTTTGACTGTGTTGTTGTACAATCCTTGTAAACTGTAAGCAGACCGATTTCTCTCTCGACACGTAAATCATCTTTGAGATCCCGTCAGCCGCGCTCGCAACGGAATTATCTTATTATCGTCACACAGAGGCCAAATATATCGCATTATCTAAATCACGCCATAGTTAAAATCACATCGTGTTCGCTTAAAGTTTATTTAAAATATCACTCTTGCTGCTTATTAGAAAAATAAGCTTTGTTAAACGTAACTACTTCCGCGTGACGTATTTTCCCAGCATGCTGTGCAACCCAGCAATATTCTCTTTTTATTCGACAAATTCAGCTATCAAAAGCAATAGATGTGTTGTATTGCCACTAATATTGTTCAACAATGTCTGTACAATCTATATTTATGTATAGACAAACATTAGAAGAAGTTAACACCCTGACTTAGACACAATTACTGTGGCAGTGCTATAAATCCAGGAAGTCTCACCAGCATCTCTCGGTTGGTCCGAAGGCAGTGAGATTTCAATTGATTGCTACAGTGAGTTACAGAACCTCTACGTTTCTTCTCTCCCCTCCCTCACTGCCGGCCTCGACTAGCCTTTTGACTCTGTGAGCTTTGGTGGTGTTTATGTGTATGTTGATAACCTTTCTATCGACCTGAACACCTGTAACACTGGGTGTATGATAGGCAATACGCTGGTGAATCATATTATGTATGCCGATGACCTCGTGGTCTTTAGTCCCTGTAGTGCTGGTCTCCAGCAGCTTCTTAATGTCTGCTCTCAATATGGTGTTGACCATGACATGAAATTTAATACAGATAAGAGTGTGGTCATGATTTGTAGAACAAAGGAGGACAAATGTCTAATGTTTCCTACATTCAAATTGGCAGGTAATAATTTGAGAGTTATGAGCAAAGTTAAGTATCTTGGGCATCTTATTACAGACCAGTTGAAGGATGACCAAGACATTTACAGGCAATGCCGTGCTTTATATGCTCAAGCAAATAGTTTGCTTCGCAAGTTTGGTGCATGTACAGATAGAGTGAAGGTGGCTTTGTTCAGAGCACACTGCACTCCTCTCTATACTGCCCACTTGTGGTCTAATTACAGCAAAGCAAGCCTGCGTAAACTCCAGGTAGCGTACAATGATGCCTTGAGAATTCTGCTGGGAAGACCACGTTGGTGTAGCGCCAGCGAGGTGTTTGTGGCTGCAGGTGTTAATACGCTGCAAGCCTCACTGAGAAATTTTATGTATAAATTTATATGTCGGCTGAACAACTCAGAGAATTGTAATATCATGGCATTGACTAGCATCAAATTAAGCACTACACGCTATCTGTCCAAGATATGGAAGCATTGGTATAGTTGTCTCCTCTGAGGTCATTGACTTTTTTTCTTATTTTGTTTTTTAAGTGATTTGTACATATTGCACTGTGAATATGTTGTGTATCGTTCTTTTATTGTGTCTTTTATATCTTTTATATGTTTTGTCTTGCTCTTAGCTGGACCACTGAGTCTGTAATAAAGTTTATTATTATTATTATTATTATTATTATTTATATAATCAACACAAATATTTTTTAAATTAACAAAAACAAAAAATAAAATTACTTGGGTGAAATCTGAGTCACATGTAAGTAAAAGTAGGGCAGTAAAATAATGCACTATGAGAAAACTACAGGCCACTTTTAGGCTCCATAACTAAATTCAGTGCATTAGTCCACAGCAGAGCTCTTCATGCCCAAACCAGCAATAAATTCCTTGTATATCTGCAGCCTGTGCGTGTTAACTCGTCAACACTACAGCCTCACTGCAATTAACCAGAGAAGACAAAACTAACTCTCACCTGGCTGAAGTCTCTCTGTGAGTCCTCTGCAACCTGCTCCAGGTTCACTTTCTCTGCTCAGAGCAAAATATAACAAGTCCACTAGTTGTTCCGTATCACTTCACGCCTCAAAGTCACAAACTCCGGAACTGCAACATGCCCCGCGGATCCGTCAGCTGCACCCAGCATGCACCTCTTGCTACATGTGGGTGTGTTTGATTTGGGGCACTTGGCCTGCTGGCCGGGTGGTGCAGTGGATACTGAGATTTAATTTCTCTCTTGGGATGAAAGATCCCTGAGCACTTAGGTAAATCTTTCTATCTATCTATCTATCTATCTATCGTTTTTACACTGGTTTAACTGAAGCTGAAAGAAATATTTTGCACTCTTGGTGCATTTGTGTGAGTTGTTAAATGCTTCAGACAGACAGGAGCCTAATATAAACAGTGGAGAAGTACCGGAGTGCAGTTGTACTGGGGCCTGTGAGGTGAAGGGGCCCATGGAGAGAGTTGGCCCTCCAACAACGTGGCCCTCATGTCACCTTAAAAATATATCTGTGTTTAAAAAATATGTCTGAGTTTAAAGAGCAACTCTCATTAAATTAAAAATAGCACCATTAGCTATATATGACCTTGAAAGAGACAAACTCATCTCTGTCAGTCAGCAGCACCTAAAACATAATAATATGCTCATTCTATAACTGTATTCAGCTATTAAATTGTTAAATTAAATCAATATTTTTTTAATTTCATTGGTATTTTTTGTTACATACACATATGCAGTGATGATTGCTGGGTAATATGTATGTTGATGTTATCCAGTGTCAAGTCTCTGATCATGTGACAAGCTGATATGTGCACAACAGCGTGCACTGACACATCAAAAATAACAAAAAAAACAAAGCTATTTTTTTTCTTCTGTGCTTTTCATCAATGTTTCTAAAAAGTGACATGTTGAATCAACTCCAACTGTAAAATATAAGTATGTGGCAATTTAAAAAAGGACCAATCAGGAGTTATCTTGTAGTTTAACAACCTATCCCATGGACTTAATGTAGAGTAATGGATGCATGTAGATTATGAGCTGTAGATGATCAGAAACCAAAATAATTATGGACAGAAAAAGTAATTATGTTCGGCTTCTAAGTGGCTCCTTATCACAGCAGTGTAAACACCTTCACACCGCAGCTTTCACTGACCTGCAGTGGCTACAGTGTTACAGTGTAACATCAAATAGAATAAAGAGAAGCTATTAAATAATACTGGATTCATCTTCAGACGACCCAAAATTTGTTGCATCAAGATTCCAGATGACATTCTGTAACCTGCCACACAAGTATTTTACATTATTTTGATAGCTGTAACAGAAAAAGGTGACGACACAGAAAGATAAATCGCAAAACACATGAACACACATTATGAGGAAGGTTATGAATTTTATTAGAAATACCAGATGGGTTGGAATCATATAAAAGCAGCACTGAATGCTTGTCTGAATGACCCGGTCACACTCCAGATTTATTTCATCATGTACAAGATAACCCCGCACACACACACCCCACCCTTCCTTTGCCCGAGGATGGTCGACTCAGTTCTTCACAAACCAGACACCTCAGATGGTGATTTTGGTTGTTGAGCCAATGAACGATGAATGTATGCAGACAAATAATAAACTTAAATCTATGTGTGCAGCTGTGTATTATATGTGTGTGTGTCCATCTTGTTTCACAATAGACCCAGTTTGTATTCCACCATCAGGTGTGGCTCGCCCATCATCTCACTCTGAGCTGGATCTGCAAGGTGACAGGACACAAACACAGCGTGGTTGTGGTTAGACATCAAAGCCAGACGGTGGAGTGAACGATTCTGTGATAAAGCGACGAGGTCACTCACCACACAGGATGTCCTCGAAGCCGATGGAGTCGTCGCTGCCTCGCAGTGTATCCAGAGCCAGGTTTGAACTCGGTAAGAAGGGCAGACGCTGGATCTGGAAGACGGAGGGAGAGACGTTGAGTTATGGAGAGGAGAGAGAGGAGGAGGGCAACAGAACTGGAGATGATTTACTCGGACATGCAGCTTCTGTGTTACCTGTCTGGCTGCTCTGTACTCCATCTGTAGTTTGAGTGGAGCATGAAGACCCTGGATGTTTCTGAGAGTAGAGAAGTTCATCTTGTCCTGGTTCAGCGTGAACTGCACAGCACAGAAACACACAAAAGTTCAGATCCTCACTGACAACAACAGGCATCATATACGACATTAAACTCTCACTTGTTCCTTCGTTTGCTCTGATTAATCTGAGGTAAGATGGGCCGGGCTACTGACCAGCTTCTGACTAATAAAACAGTGTAGTTAGGAGCTAAGTTAACATAATACTACAGGTAATTCTGTTTCATTGTGTGTTTCAGGTCAGGTTTGCTTTCTCACTGAGACACCTACATGTAACTGAGCAGCTGTGCTTTTCCTTTTATTACAAGTCAAAAGGACCATTCTTAAAAAGTCCACAGTGCACCATGTTTGAAATGACTCATGCTCTTTTTTTCCCTGCACATTTCATATTACTCACATTTTTCTCTGACAGCTCCAGCGGGTGGCTTGGAATGAGCTCATTCTTTATGCTGGTGAAGCTGCGAAGCAGAAGAAATACAACAAGCAGATGAACATCAGTAGGGACAAATAAAAGTTATGATGAAAGTAAACTTCCATAGCTTTTATGCAGAGGTCACTCTACAATCAAATATCCAGCATAGCCTGAACAAAATTAATCTTTGAGACCAGTAACTACAGACACAGGTATTAATAATATTAATATCAGGTCACATGAAGAGGATATTTCACAGTTGAAAAATAAGCTCAGCTCTCTTTGGTTGACAAACTGTTGTGTGGTGTTGCTAAATGATTTCAAATGTGTGGAATTTTCTTCTTACTTAACACTACACATATATGTTCATATCTGTGATAAACTAATATCGGCCTGAGTGATTCATCAGTCCACACTGACAAACTCAGAAATTCCAGCGAGCTACTGGTCTACCTGCCCAAATTAGTAAGACAGTGTGTGTTCATGTGTGTCCAAACTATTTTTTTATTTAAAGCAAAAGAATAAACACTGAAACATAAATGAAATGCAAATGTTAATAGATGATGTTAAATCATGTTGTGACAGGTGTCCACATTAATGTAGTGTCAAAATACAACTACAACGAGCATTTTTACTAGATATAATAGTCTGTCATGGTGGGAGAAGGTTTATAAATACAGAGTTAGGTTAAACCTGATTCATTATATTTCTGTCTCACCCGCTCCGCAGAGTGTCCTGCACACCATAAGCTCCCTGCGGACTTAATCCTGCCACAGGCACGCTGTCTTTCAGCTGAGAGCGGAGTCCTCGAGTATTCTGTAACACACACAAAACAATTCACATTTAACCTTTACGATTGTTAATACTGAGCTAACAACCGCCAGCTACAAAGACGGCAAGCCACATTCATCTTTAGCTAGCCTGAGAGCTAGCCGCTGTTAGCATTAGCTTCAGTGACTAATCAAATTCACAACTGCTGGAGTTCAGAGGGTAAAAACACAGAGGACAAAAATGTGAGTGGGTGAAATATATATATATGAGTTTACCTAGAAAATAACTACGCGATAATCAATATCGTTAACGATAAATGTAGGATAAGAGTGTAGCCTCACCATTATGATGCCGTTTCTTCCACTTTCTTTTCCCTGCAATTGAATATCCGGTTGAGTCGAGTTTTCATGACGACACATCCGGTACAAAGCCGTTGTCCAATTTCCTATTTTGAAAAAACGTCGTATTATGAAAAAACTGTACGCGGAGTATGTTTATTTATTAATGACTCTACAATATATCTTAGTTACATTATATATCAACAAGTAAATAGCACACACTGTACTTGTAGTTATCTTTAAAATATGTGTGAAATTATGGTTGTGAACACGGGGGTATAGCTCAGTGGTAGAGCATTTGACTGCAGATCAAGAGGTCCCCGGTTCAAATCCGGGTGCCCCCTCTTTTCCTACAACTTCTGCATGTTGTTTTACCTACAACTTCTGCATGTTGTTTTACTTTTGTAGATCCATGTTAACCTGTAAATACTAAATCCTGCAAATCCACGTATTCACGTGCTAAAAGTGCATGTCATTTTAACATTTTTAATCAATATTTCAAGGGTAGCATATTTTGCCGAAAAACAGGAAATAGGCTGTGTGTGATAGTTAATGTTGTGTTAGCTGTTTAAATAATGTAGAAAATAACTGTAAATTGTGATACTGATAAAAAGAAAAGTATAGTTTATTCTGGGTTTAAACCATCTCCCTGTTTTACTTGTATTATCATGAGCAGTCGTTTTACTACAGCTTGTTGCCTTCTGATTCCTTCACGTATTTACAGCAGGCATCCAACATATTTCGGCTTGTAGTAATTGTTAGAATCTTATTATATAGAAAGAAACGTTCAAATGTTACAGAGGTGGAAATACACTAAGTAATATATTACGTAAAGTATTCCAAGATGATGTCAGATAGGCAGCTAGATGCTCTGTCACAAGACAAAATCTCCGGACACGAGCCTTTAAAGAGTCTTTATTTCAAATCAAATGACTGACTGGTTATACACTTCTAAGATTCAAAACTAGTGTCACAAAAATCAAACAGTGCTCATCACTTCATGCTTGACGACATCTAGTAAATGCTTTAATGTTTCGGAGAGTCCATCTCCTACTTCTTCAGGTACTCGGCGCCCCATGACAGAGGAAGCAGCTCCTCCAGTGACATCATGATGTGGGATCCGTCCACCTTGGTCATGAAGACGGGTATATCACCAAACTGAGAGGGGAGAGAGACGGGGTTTGGAAGATGAAGACAACACCACAAGCAAGTATTGTTCTCACATAAGGGCTAGAGCTGCTTTACCTCTCTTATGACCTGTCGGCAGGCTCCACAAGGAGGGATCACCCGGTCCTCCAGGTCACTGTAGAAAGACATTTCTTACTGAAAGTCTGGCTCCTCATTTAGCAACAAATCTGACATGCCATTTTACTGAAGCCATTCTAGTTAAAAGTATTTTCTCTGTGTCAACATGTCCACTTAAAAGCTGTAAAAATGCCCAAAACAAAAACATAAATGTGGCACCTAGACACAGCGATGGCCTTGAATTTGGTGTATCCTTCAGAGACAGCCTTGTTTATGGCCGTCCTCTCTGCACACAGACCCAGGTAGAAGCACGCGTTCTCAACATTGCAACCTGTCAGAAAGATCAAGCATATCACCTTCAGTTTTTACTTACTTTAGCAACCAGATTAGCAGCTTCTCTCACTCATACTACTTCAAGCATAGATCATGTTTTACCTGAGAAGATTCTTCCATCCTCTGTGAGCAGGGCTGATCCCACTCGGAGCTGGCTGTAAGGACAGTAGGAGAACTCTTTGGCCTTATGGGACTCTTGAATCAGAGACTTGATCCAGTTGGCTGCGTCTCCGGTCTTCACGTTTGCCATTTCAGCTGCTTTGGTTCAGTGCTGCCGGGTTTCAGCCGCTGTTTCTGGAAGGATGATGGAGGGAGGAGATTAGTTAGTGGAGACAATCCTTTGAGACCGTATCAGGATCTTTAAACATTTATACATTTACAGTTAATTTAGTTAAGCTATAGCCAAAGCAGCAGACCCTCAAGTTCTAGTACAAGAGGTAATGAGTTAATCAAGTGTTGCAACCCAGCTTTACCTTACCTGTGCAGGTGTGAAAGGAGTGAAGTCAATGGCAGTTTAAATACAGTAAAATAACCACACATTTGCGTGACAGATTTGGGTAACAGCAATGCAAAAGAGTCAAATTTCACCAGGAGCCAATTCTCTGGGTGAAGTCAGTCGTTTGAGGTCACGATCCGTTTGATGTGCTTTGATGCTCAGGTTAACCCCAACCGTAGTTCTAACGGCTCATAACTGAAATGATTAAAATAACTGTATTGTAGCACTGTGTAATTTATAACTGTTTTTTAGCCCAAACTCGAGCCACAAACATCTTTGAGTTCAGTTTGTGTCGTATTATTTCAGACAATTACATTTTCCCTTCTCTTTCATGACTATAGGCTGAGTAACAATTAGCCTATATTTATCCCTAAAGGATGTATAGAGATACATCCATCCATCCATCCAAGAGGTAGATTATCAGAGAATAAAAAACAAATACACCAATGCACCTCATTTGAGAGTCTCTCTCCATGGGGACAAACTGTGCACTGTCCTCACAGTAAGCTGCAGTGACTGAACCAGGAGGCACAAGAGCACATCTACAGTGCATAAGGCAGGTAAGGACACAGGCTTTTTGAGGACTCATTTTGCATACACAGTTGTATGAAGAGTCCAGGACACCTGCTGATGCCTTTACCTGAATTTGTATATATGTATATAAGAGCCAGGCAAAACATTCTTGTGATAACCAGAGGAACTGTGAGAGACATTAACTCTTTATTAAGCAGCCAGATGTCTCCGCTTATAATCAGTTTGACCCGGTGTGACGTCACTGAGATTCAATAATATATCTGTTGATTTCAGGTCACAGAAGTTCAAACACTCATTTTAATGAGTCATAAAAAATATTTATATGAAGAAAATCTACTTAACTGCTGCAATAACACACATCACCATGAGATAATCACATTGATTATACTTTATTGTTTTTAAACGATTACTGCATCAATGATAACTTGATCGCATAGATAATAAGTCTGTAGTTATTTGGACAGGAACAGGAAATAGTGATTACAGGTTTGTGTCCAATCTTACAGACACACTAGTGTTCCCTACTGTTGTGGAGATAAAGTGTGACTTCAGAGAATGCTAATCATATACAGCACAGATACTCTGATTCTGTTTTACTTAACTGTCCTCATCAGCCACAGCAGCAGACTCATGTGGATCTAACCTGGGGGGACATGAAGGATTAAGAGGAAGAGGACAAGAGAAAAGAGAGAGGACAAAGGCCAAAGGGAGAGAGGACCAAATAAATGAGCAGCTTAGTGTCAGTAGGTTTTATATTAGAATAGATGAGCTACTCATTAGTCCTGAACTGAAACAGCAGATGGCAGTACAGCATACACTGAGGCATTAAATAGGCAACAAGTCATTCCTGTGAATGAAAAAAGATTGTTTTCACCTTTGCTTGGCTCAGAGGAGCAGCTGCAGGCCAAACCTCTCCACTCACGCATATACCTGCACAGGCAAAACAGCAATATATCAAAAATATGTACCCATCTCTTCAACAGGAAGCATCACAGTGTCCCAACGTTTTACTGTCTTCAGCTCATCCAAAATTCTGCTGCCAGGACTTTGCCTTGGGCTCAGAAACACGACCACATTTTATTGGTCTGAGCTTCCTTACACCGGCTACCTGTAGCTTTTAGTATAGATTTTAAGGTATTATTGTTTACTTATAAAGCCCTGAGAGGCCTTGCTTCAAGATAATTATCTGGGACTGTATTCACAAAGCTCCGTGAGATCCTAAAATGCTTCGCTCCTTGACGTTTCCAGGTCCAGATTAATTCGTAAAGGGTGATAAAGCCTATGCAGTCAGAGCTCCTAGACTTTTGAATGACCTGCCTGAAGAAATCAAGGCTGCAAACTTTGTCTCGTCTTTTAAATCACTTCTTAAAACCTACTTTTAAAACAGCTTTTCTTTCTTAATACCTGTGTTTTATGTCATTTAAAGCACTGTGTTTTAAAGGGTGCAACATAAATTGAGTTGATGGTGAGAAGAGGATCTTACTCCTCAAAGCTGAGAGTGTTGGTCCAAGCCAGCAGCTCATCCAGCTCCCATTCTAGTATCTCATCCTCTCCCATATTTTCAGTGATGTCCATCACTTCCTGGGCTGAATTCCCCACCAGTGTCGCCATGTGTTCATGCACGGGATGAGTCTGCACACGACCCTGGTTATACCTGTGTATAAGGGACAGAAGACATACACACTTATAGACACCCTTCCTAAGATGTGCACTCTTCCTGTTTTGAAGTAAATAGCTTCTAAAGAGATTAAAATATATGGAAACTGAAAAGATGAAATGCTTAGTATTTATCTGATGACAGGGAATCGTGCAGAGTATTAAAAAAAAAAAAAAAAACAGTCCAAAGGGAAACTAATTGTTGAATTCACTCACCATAATTTTCTACCACATGGTGGCGCCAGAGGAAAAGTCCGAGAATCACTAAAGTTGGCAGGATTCATCCTCTAAAGACCAAAAATTCATAATCCATCCAACAGTTGTTGAGATATTTCAGTATGGACCAAAGTGTTCGGCCAACACTGTCCTCCCTACAGCCGCTCCACTAGCACACATGAACCCATCCACCCTTTGTAACACTTGCCACTGTTTCCAAGGTATTTCTAGAATCCTTAAAGTCTGTCCATCCAGATAAAATAATACTCACTTTGCTGCATGATAGAAATGTTTTGTGAATCCATTTTCTAATCTAGATAAAGATATCTAGATTTGTACACCTGTATTTTTCTTTATCAATCATTGTTCATTACTTGATATCTTCATACAAAATACGCCATTTTTAGTTTAGTGTCATACATAAAAAAGGAAACGTCATTTCTGGCTACTTGGATTAAAGAGTCACAACTTTTAACACGAAGTTATCTTTGGGATCTTTCAGCTCTGTGAATGGAATATAATCATAATACACAACAGACACAACAGGGTTTCTACAGCTTGAAGTAGCTTAGATTTAAGATAATTTAAGACTTTTTAAATGCCATTCAAAATGAAATTTATGACCAAAAACGTGACATTTACACAGAGCATCCTACACATCCCCTTGGACAGTTTCAGCCATGCTGCCAAAACAAATAGCCAATTTTGGTTGAATGTGCACTTCTGCATTGATCTCGTCCAGTGACAGCTAGCTAGCAGACGGTGGATCCTCTGGTCTGAGACTGACATTTACCGTTATTCTGTAATTACCACTCAAGGCTGCAGTGGCTGTTGCACGGCAAAAGACTTTAAAGGACAAACAAATATTAAAAACTCACATCTGCTTAAGCCATTCAATTTTCCTCTTCTTCCGCCACTTGTCTACATCCTGTTGCCGCTGCAACCTGGAATAGTGAAAGTCCATTTTTGTGTTGGCACTGATCTCAATGGGCTCACCCATGGGAAGCCCCTATCAGAGAGAAGAAGGAGCATGTAAACAGACGTTAGAACATCTGATTTAAGTGGCTATCAGTTGATATTATGTCTGATTTTGTCCTTCATTAAATGTGAGCATACTTTGGCAGTTTTGCACCTGTATTTGTACATATAACAGGCAGAACAGAGCGTTTTCTCTGACATGTTATTCACCTTGCAACAGAAGAGCCTCCAGCTGTTGTTCTCCATGCGCTGGTACCATCCTGATCGGTCCTCCTGCACAAGAGGCCAGCTGTTGTTGGCCTGCCGGGCCACAGGCCTCTTAAGGCCAGGCTGGGTGTAGTCCTTTGGGCTGCTGGCACACACGTCCATGACGGGTCGATAGGTGAAGATCTTATAATAGATATTGGGAGGAAAGGTAATCTGAAGGCAAAGGTACTTGATGTCAGCAGGTATGTCTGAATTATCATATTCACACAGCTGCTGAGTGAGTCACCACGGCTTATGTATATTTAGCTCTTACCCCTCCGAGTCGAAATCGGATGAACACACCAGCAGCAGCATCCAGTAACTCTGCCTGCCACAGGAGGATCAGATCTTACTGTTAGTTTAATTTGCTGTTTTCATTTTATAGAGCATTGTTTCTGTTACCTCTCGAGGATTGACAGTTTTGAGGATCGTGTGTGGATCCCCCTGGTTGCAACGGCTGATAAGCTCCTTGAAATACTTGAAGACCTCCCTGTACTACAGTTTGGGGAGGAAAAGGAAAGTTTTAGTTAATGCCTGTTGACTTTAACTTGTGCATTTTCAAGGGTGTGTGTGCCCACCACATATCTTCTCCAGGCCTTCTGAATTATTCTGGCTGATATCTGCTGCAGTGTCTCCTGGTGGGGCTCCTGGGGACCCTCCTCCTGTAAGCTGGATGCATATTTAAAAATGAGAACAGAAGAAATGATGAGGAAAAGAGAAGGCAGACAGCAAGATGTAACTGTGACATTTCTTACACGGAGCCCTGTTTTTATGACAGCCAGTGGAGTGTAACTGCATTTACTCCAGCACTGTATTCAAATACAATCTAGACTTTAACTTCTTCTCCACTTCATTTCACAATTTTTTTCCCACTACATTCATTCATTTCCATAACCACTTATCCTCTCGAAGGTCACGAGGGGGCTGGAGCCTATCCCAGGACACACCCTGGACAGACTCGCCAGACTATTGCCAGACTACCAGACCACAATATTAGAGTGAGGGCAGACATCTCCAACACTCTGCAACTCACATCAAAACAATCCAGATTAATAAATAGCATTACATGTAAGCGTTAAGATATGTATTTTTGATTTACGGGTGAACTGTTCCTTTCAAGATAACACATACAGTGTGAGCCCCCGAAAAACCCTTTGTGTCCAGCTCATTTTAAAGATGACACAATGGCACAGAATCATCAGTTTCAGAGTTTCATCCCAACAGTAAATATTCCAGGGTCTCTTGGGCAAACACTCCAGAGTGAGGTATGCTTGAATGTCCCTTACTGCACCAGGTCAGTAACATACATTAGAAGGGTACTTTACCTTTATTGAAATTAGTGTTGTGACATTCACGAATGAACCGATTCTATTGAACGGCTCGTTAACATGAACGATGGGAACCGAGTCGCAGTTGGGAACCGTTTTTTTAATTTTTTTTTTTTTTTAATATCACTGTGTGCTCCTCCTTTGCTCCTCCCCTGAGCAAAATTCATTGTAGCCTGCTTTGTTTTTTAATGTTTATTTGTAAGTGTTAAGGTCATGGTGTTGCATGAATAACAAGTCATGGTAGCTTTACACACATACAAACAATTTGTACAAAGGCTAAATCCAAAATAGAGATGTCACTGTCAAAGCAGAGTGATATGGCGCAACCTTGTGGAATATTTAAAATGAATCCAGATCAGACTTTAAAATCTAGTCCACACATGTCAAATGTCAAACTCAGATATTGGTGGGATATCTGATTTTGTATTATTTTGCTCCAAATCTCACCCCATCATACCTCCCAGTGATTATTTCCAAGATAAAATGAGTTACCACCAGGCTGGCTTCTTAAAACTTAATAAATATAAAAATCAGTCAAATGAGCCAGTTCTTTGAACGGCTCTTTGAAAGGAACGGCTCACCAAAATCAGGCTCCCCTCAAAGAGCCATAAATCCCATCTCTAATTGAAAATGAGTATTATTAAACTTTTACTATTTGTACATAAATACAGCATCTTATTGTAGGATTTAAAGGCTGTTTCACACTGATGGTTGGTGTGGACCCACCATGGGATCACATGAAATGCCATTAGGATCACAAGAGAAGTCAAAGACTGATAAATTCATAACTACTTGCTGTTATATATATATATATATATATATATATATATATATATACTCCAATAAATAATGTCAAATTGTTCATCAGTCATGACTGGAGCAGGCTAACAGCTAAGCTAACTCTAATTAATTTGTTAGCTAGCTCAGTCGTGATAAAACAGCTGAAAACCAAATTAAACAGATTACACACTAATCAAAAAACTTTACTATGTTTCACACACACGCAAATAAGTTAGTCAAACAACAAGCAAACAATAAAATCACCTCATGACTTCCGCTGTAATTACACGCTGCCTGCTGACGACAGCTGACTGTTTCATTAACAGGTTACCTAGCAACCTGTCAATCAGCGTACCTTTTTCCGGAAGAGCTTTCAAAACAAAGGTAGGTGTTGAAAATGGTGGTCAATTTCGTCAAATACCTGCTCATGAGTGGAAACAATGGAGTATAACACATTTGTGATATTTATATAAATGCCTTTTTTCTAATGACAACTTCTCTTTGTCTCATACGATGACTGATCCAAACACGTATGCTTTTATTTTGAAGATAAAGTCATCTGAGATCCGGTAGCAGATTCAGACTTTACACCTGTTGGTATATTTGGTTGCTATGATGACTGTCACAAAGAAAATACTTCTTCTTTATTTATTAATCTAATTTTATTTACCAAATTTCACATTCACAAATATAATTTAGGAACAAAAAATATTTTTTTGTATTTATGAAGGAGGTGGACCCACTCAACAATTTCTTCCTCATAAAACAAAAAACCTGCCAAAATGATAAATGTTTGCAAAATCTTTAAAATTCTCAAGTGAACCTTCTGTGACATCCACTTCAATTTATGTTACATTTGTTTAACTTTTGTTTTTTGTTTTCTAAATGCTCCATGTGTATTTGTATTTTTATGTTTCTATATGTTTCCGCTCTTACTGTATCTTAAAAGCTGAAAATGAAGTTTGTTGTCAATGGAAAAAACTAAACACTGTTGCCAGACAACTAAATAAATTGTACTGAGCAATGATTTCATTAAAAACACCTCACTTAGTTTCTGAGAGGAACACAGACCGATTTATGTGTACTGCAGGTCAAGGTGAATAAAAAGACACTTTCATGTGTTGGACATTAGATGGAGCTCTTTAGCAAGCAGCTTTTTTTGGCTTTACTACCACTCACACATTGCACATGCTGTTGAGCTTATGCATGCGTGCGACACACATCAAATCTGTAAGGATCTGTAACGAGTGGCCAGGCCCTCTGGCCCCAATCCACTCTCCCAGTTAGTCTGTCAGACAGTGTCATGCAGTGTCATCACCAGGCTGTGTGTTGTGTGTGTGTGTGTGTGTGTGTGTGAGATAACTCTTGTAAGCAAATGCTGGAAATTAGACCTGTTGATGTGACCGAAGTGATTTCATGTGTCTGAGAGACTCTTACAGAGAGAAGATAAACCCCCTAAAGGACACATATTGATATGCACGCACACATAAAATCCTGTTCACACAAACCACAGTCACAGTTTTGCTTATTTTTCCCATTTTCACAATGAGTTTTAATGGCAGTGACATTGTAATCATTTGCAACAAAAGGTCCGACAGTGAAGGAAATAATTAAACACACAATATCATTTCTCATGGCACCAGCCTTTCAAGGGCCAACACATGCCAGATGTGTTTCCTGGCAACATAAAGTCTACTGCTTCATGTTTTCAGCGGATTAAATGTTATTAAGGCCAGACACTAACTTGTCACCAACCAAGCATGTGTGCCAAACCCAACTGAATCAACCCAGTTAAAGCTGAATTCAGTCACATACAAAAATAGAAGTCTCAATTTCTGCCCCTTCAGCTGTGACGGTCTCACACTCCACACTGAAATTGACAGTAAAGTGAATCTACAATGAGGAACTCGCTGTGGATTTATGAGCTTCTGGATATTCAAATGAACATTTTTGTGGCTCACAGATAATGCAGGCGATCGTTCTGTTTGCTCTCCAAACAAAGTGTGCTCATAATTCTGAACCAAAACGCTTGCTGATGTGAATAGCTAACTAGACAGATGCCCGTTATGCAAATATCCACAGAATGCATTTCCTCACCAAAGCCTGCAGGCATGTAACAAAACTCAATCCATGTTTCTTCAAAGCAGAAGTCTTCCTCTTCTTTCAGTCTGTTTGTTTTCTCTTGTCTCTGGGGGGAACGCTCTGTCATCTTGACTCCTAACAAGGACACACATTTGTATCAGCTCGGTTCCCAGACTTCCCATAGCGGAAAATATTTCATTGGTCCATACTCTTGAAATGCTTTTAACTGAATTCAGATATCTGAATATGTTGTAGACCCTTGAATTGACCACCTGGATGAATGCTGAACTTGTAATTTGTGCTGTATAGAGAGGAGAGAAGAGCTGTTATTGGACCCAGTTACCCACAATACATTTCATATCCGAGTGTGCGATACAAATCAATTCTATAAAAGTGTAATGAGTGTGAAATTGAATTGGTTTTGCGTATTAGGTTTGCTGTTGATACAGCTGACAGTTTTGTCCTGTGTGATTAGAGAAATTACAGCTCTGCTAATTTGTTGATGGCTTCGTGTTTTAATTAGTTTGGAGTTTGCTGCCAAAATCAACAGTCACTTTGTTTTTATTGGGTGGGACAGATGCACATGAGACAAGCTCATGGAGTCCAAGACAAATTTACCCTTATTGTCCCCGAAGGGAAATTAAACGTTAATGTCACACTCCTGTGGTGGCAGCATTTTACTTGACCAAATGCTTCTATTTACTTGATGGTTGCCGAATAAAGTAGAAAGGTTGTATCAAATAAAGTACAGGTATTGGTATCACTTTAAGGCTACTAGTATTGGTAATCCATCCATCCATTTACTAGCTGCGTATCCTTCATTGAACCAGGGTGAGGCAACGGTACTAACCACCACACCACCGTGCTGCCTAGTATTGGTAGTGGTACTTTAATTTTGTGAACAACACCCAGACCTAATAAAAATGATCTTTGTATGTGTGGAATAAAAAATATAGGTTCCGATTAATTTAAGGATGTGATTATCTTGTGTATCATCTTGACCCTGAGAAAGGAAGACAAATGTGCTGCATTGTGGTGAATGTTGTTGTGTAAATGTCTTTAATTTTGTCAAAACAAAAGTCCTCTGCTACTTTCACTTTGTTTTTATTGGGTGGGACAGATGCACATGTTCTTAATATTGAGGGGGACATACCAAAATGTTCAAAGATATGGTAATACTACACGTATATGGCAACAGAATGCTTCCATCTACATGACGGGTCCTGATTGAAGTACAAAGGTATCACTTTAAGGCTACTAGTGTTGCTAGTAATGTAAGTTTGTAACAACACCCAGCCCCATTGAAAATTATTTTTGTGTGTGTGGAATATAAAATAATGTAAAGATGTCACTGTGTTGTGTATAATTTTCCTTGGCCCGTCCTGTGCACCCACCGACGAGAAGAAAGGAAGAAAAACGTTCTATGTCCTTTGACTCAAGGACAAAATTCATATTCATACCGTTGCCATGGGTGTCCCTATTTTCATATCAACCCTGCATGTTAACTAGGTGTGCCAAATTTAGACAGCCTGTGTGCCACTGAATGATTTCTTACTCCTCATCAGTCTCACACTGTAACTGTGTTATTTACTTCCTTTGATGTGTGATTGGTAGGGGTATTTCTGCACTCATGTAAATGGCTTTTACGTCAGATCTCAGGAGAGATGGTCTCTCTCTCTCTAAAATGGAGACACTTTGTCTTCGCAGACACTCGTCAAAATAACACCAGCACAAACACAACATCAGTCACTTTGTGGAATTCAAACAGCCAAATGAGAGCTGAAGTCTTTCACAGATATTACAGTGTTTACGTCAGAATCTTGGCTTCAACAATCCGACCCCCCCTAGAGCATTCCTCAGGGCAGTTTGTTCCTGCTGCGGGGCAAATTGTTCCATTCACAAAAAGGAGAGGGGACTGTTTGTGCCTTTAACAGTAGGGGGCAGTGTAAGACTAATGCACGTTAGAAAGGTTAAAGACACCTGGGAAAACAGCAGTGTACAAGAATATATAGATTACAAAATACCGGTTTACATTTGTGTGTTTGAATGATAAAACCCATGATGCAACAACTCAACATGTCAACACCTACTATCCAGTACCAGGTCATAACATCAGCATGTGCAATAAACCAGATCATTTTTGGATGTGATCATGCATACTTAACTTACCATTACTGACATATCTGGCACAGTTGAATTTGTTATGTGTAGTTGGTTTAGTGGTAGACTGACACATTGCATCTCTCTGTTATTTATGATCTATGATGACAATGAAACCAATCAAACCTTCTATTCAGATATGATTAATACAGCAGCATCCTCGCAATTATGGATGTTGGTGCAAAGAGAGCTTGTAAAAAGAAAAAATTACTATCATTATTTCGACATAGAATAGACCAGTATTTTCACACCAAGGTGACACCTGCCTCAAAAGGTATTTCTGCAGTTACCAGGGAGTGAGCGGAAGACTGTGGAGTAGATCTGCTAATTTGAAACCACAGAAAATATGATTTGGTAAAAACATATATACACATCGATACTTTGACCTACACACACATATATAGACATGTGATACCTTAAGCTCACTGCCTCCAACAACAATTACAAGTCCAAACAAGATCACGGATGCTGGCAGGATCATTTATTATTAAAGTGTGTGAGTGCTGCCCACAGTCAACTGTGAATTACATACTACCGAGTAGAAGCAGCTTCTCCCCTGTTCAGCGCTACAGATAAACACAGATTCAAAAATCCTTTTTCAATTCTCGCTTTTCACATTAAATGCTTAATTACCTCCACTGGGCTTCGTGCAAATGCCATTTGTGCGAACAGATTTGTTTTCATGTGGCTTGTACGACTGATTCAAGAGAATTTGAGCATTTTATGTACGTACTGTATCTACCTTTCTCCTCACTGAAAACCTGGAATCACAATGCCTTACCCAGAAATCAATAGTCTGTAACTGCACATTTAATGACAACTGATCTGGCAGGAAATTACAGTTTCTGCCCAGGAAGGTCCTGACACACAAAAGTGATGTCAAAAAACTAGTAGCGACAAAGGCTGACTGTTGCGTCACCTCACTTTGCCACTGTATCAGTCATAAAGTTGCACTTGAACGCACCACCAAGGCTACAGCCAGTGGCCAAGTATTATGTACGTTCTGCACCAACATTAGAGGAAATAAGTGTCCATGCCAGCAGGCGGCAGTAATTTGTATTCATCATTAAAAAGCAAAACTAGAAGACCAAAAGACGGATTCAAGACTCTTGGTAGCCAGTTAGCACATTAACAACACAACATGATGTTGAAAGAACAAAGGATATTTACTGTGCGCCAGTGAACAATAACTTAGAAACAATTACCAACCGTTTCTGTTAAAGAGCTCAGTGCCTAAAAAAATAATCTTACCTACTATAACAAGTTTGTTTCAGTCTCACGCCCTCTTGACTTTAGCTGTTTGTTTACGTTCCTCACTTCTGTTTCTCTTCTTGTGCTCTGAGCACTGAGCATCGACCAGCAGTGCTGTGTCCAATGCCGATTCTACTAAATTGACAAAGTTCGCCAAAGCTCTAAAACAGTCCTATGTTGCAAAGTAAAAGAGGTAATAGGATGGCTGTTGTCAAGATCTTGCAATCAAAGACAGCCTGGGATAAAAATTTTCCAGCATCAGAAATGAAGGATGACCACCTCATTGAGTGACTGCTGTTACCACCTATGTCAGCAGAAATGTAGCATGAAATGACGCACTGACACTAAATCTAAACAAACAGACTGAGAGCAGCTCGCTATGGAGGCAAAACACACTTTCAGAAATGCGCGAGATCCCAGCAAAGAGGAAAACCTTGTGAAGTTGTGGCAACAGAAGTCTTGCCTGTATGATGTGTCCTTCAGCTCTTTCTATGACTGTGCAAAGAAGGACGAAGTATGAAAGGAAATAGAGGCAGAGTTGCTGCTGCCAAGTGAGCAACCAAGCAGCTAGCAAACACACCGCATGTGACCTTCTAGCTTGTCCTTCACAGCTGGAGAGGTAATAACCTGTGCAGCAGCCTTGTTGCTCAGTGTGGGAAGTTATTGCAGCGTATGTCGTAGCCTGTGATTCAGTAGGCGCTGTCTCCATACATCAAACTTGATGTAGTATCCAACTATATTATATCCATGTCGCACAGTGTAGCTGCACTGAACTTATATTACTGTTAAAATCTCACAGTCTGTAGGAGGCTTAAGAGAGTTTGATGAAATTAGAATAAAAACTGTGAATGAACTGTGTATGATCATACTGTACTGCAGGCATTTTGTTTTCCAATCATCTTGCCCTGTTTGTACGTGATTATCAAACTGGTCTGACTCCAGGCCAAAGCTCCCAATCACGGATCACAGCCAGCATTACCATGACAACATCCATCACTTCATCAGCCGCTCCTTTCACATCTAGCAGCATGGCTTAAACGGCCAAATGACCTTTTACTCTTGTTCGTTTATTCTGTCTTCCGGATGCTTTTTTCTCAGCCTCTCACACATATGCGTAAAAATACTGAAGGTGTATTATTGAGTGACACTGACTAACATATGAAACCCTCAATCAGTATTTCAAAGAAAAAATACAACTTAAAATGGCAACACTTCTAAAGAAATAGATCGTCCAACATTAGCATTTTTTGTGTCCACCTGACAAATTGAAGTCCGGCATTAATTCTCCTTTTAGCTCTGTTTTGCTTTCCCCCAGAGCCTGAGAGAAATATCTGACAGAAATTTCTGTCACTTTAGCTGCTAAATGCTCCACCAGCTACCCATTAACTCTCCTTGTCTGCCTTTTGGTGCTGCATAATGGATCTTCAGAGCTTTTTAACTGAAAACAGCTGCCCGCTGTGGCTGAAAACGACGCTAATAGGAGCGGTGAGAGTGAACCAAAACAGTGTTACGGGCTTGAAAAGCAAAACAATAGGCTGAAAAATGTGATAAACAGTGATGCCCCCAGAAAGTTTTCAAACGGGTGGCCAGATGGGGCCAGTGAGTTGCACACTAATATACTTTGGTTTCTTATTTTACAGTTACGACTTCTATTTATCTGATGTGCAGAGTCTAATATAGGTACATTTAATGTTCGTTCTAATATGTATCCGTACACGTCTTAGTCAATTCATTGTTCTTCAAAGAGGCTGGCTGTCAAATCTACAGCTTTAATTTGTAGGAGTTCACTGATTGTAAGGAACAAAACATTCACCAAGAACAAGCCTTAGAGGAGTTTACAGGAGACGTTTAGAGGAGACTCATGGGTACCCATTGAACCCATCTTCATTCAGATGTCTTGACTTGAGAGTTCAAGGGATCTCCTTGAAAAAGGCCATGCCAGTTGTTTCCTTGTCAAATTTTGACTAAATTTTCCTGACAAGTTATGTCCACATGATGGATGACAATGGATACCTTTGGTTGTCAAGCTTCACAGGAGACCACTACCTTCAGGCTCGCTCCGAAGTTGTTGAAATCTGGCGCTTGGCCAGAGATGAAAAAGCCGTCCTTTAACATCGGTCATCGTTATAGTTTGATCGAGGCTGGTGGTGTCAGGTGGAAATACAGCGGGACAAGAACGAAAGTTAAGGTGGCAAAAGTTCAATTAGCGTTGGTGGGTCCAGCAAACACTGACTTTTACCTGGGAGAGCTAAACAGTAAATTTCCTCTGAAAACAGAAGTGTATCTTGAAAGAAGACAATGCATGTAACAGGCAAACCTTGACACGGTGTCCCAGAACGACAACAACCAACACACTTAGGGTACCTTGCACATCGTATCTGGACGTGGAAGGTCCATGACCAAACATCAATATGTGACGAGGTCAGAGTGAGAATGTGTTAGCGTGCCACAGCCTCTTAAAGACAATAATGCCGGCCTCCGATTATTTTTGTCAGGGGGAGCAGTGGGTGGTGGCAGCTAATGTACCAGTGGAGCCATGGCCCCCCTTGGCCCCACTTTTGGGTATGCCACTGTCTATGTAGAGCTGCAGATTCAGGTGCTAATTCTCTGAGGGTTTGTCCTCTTTCTATATAGGTAGTCATGTGATCTACTGTTTATTCATTAAAAAAAAAAAACAATTATAGCAGAACTCCATTTACATTCTTGTCCCAGTTCTCATCATTTCCATAATTGTCTGCTGCCTCCCTTTATATGGCAAATGTTGTTGTGGTTTGTATCTCGACACTTTTATTTTGATAAGTTTGTTCCGGTTGTGTGTGTGTGTGCGTGGGTAACTTGACATTTGTTCTTCCGGAGGCACCCTTCTCACCTGCTGCGTCGA
Organism: Epinephelus cyanopodus; assembly: GCA_026686955.1. Taxonomy (NCBI): domain Eukaryota; kingdom Metazoa; phylum Chordata; class Actinopteri; order Perciformes; family Serranidae; genus Epinephelus; species Epinephelus cyanopodus. The sequence goes on from CM048935.1 coordinate 9,799,318, forward strand.
GGAGTGATTGGACTCACCTGTCCCTGCTTTGCCAATCAAGCCTGCTACTTGAAGCCTGCTGAGACACTCCTCGACGCCAGAGTATACGAAGAACCTCCGTGGTATCAGCTTGGCTCTCGTTTGGTAAATTGTGAATTTCTTCTTGTGAATTTTGGTGAGTGTTTTAACCGTGTCTCTCCTCCGTCTTTTCCAGTGCCTCCCGTGCCCTCACAGCCCAGCACTCTCTGGACATCTTTTGTGTTTTTTGAAGGACTCTGACTTTTCGATTAATTGTGGACTGACTCGCTCTTGTGTAAAATAAATCATTGTTCAACCTGCTCCGCTTCCGCTCCTGGGTTCCCTCTTTGCATCACACGCCACAGAATACTCTGGCCAACATGGACCCAGCGGAATCGGATCCCATCAAGGCTGCCCTCGCTCGACAAGGACTTCGGCTCGGACAACATGAAAATATGTTCCAGGGAATCATGGAAACCCTCCAGAATCTCAGCGCTCAAGTCACTAACCTAACTGAACAGCTTCGCCTCTCGGACCACCACGCCACCTCTGAACACCCCTCTGTGAGTACTGCACCCTCTCCCTCGCCAGCCCCAGTTTCACTGCACCCCAGCCCTCACAAAGAGCCCTATGTCCCTGCCCCCGAACCTTACGCCGGTAAGATTGGGGGGGCCAGTGGTTTTGTGTTACGTTGTTCTCTAGTGTTTGATCAGCAGCCCTTTAGTTACCCCACAGATAGAGCTAAAATCGCCTACACTGTTAATTTACTCCGGGGTAGAGCAGCTCAGTGGGTTACCGCGTTATGGGAACAGGAATCCCCCATCCTTTCCTCTTATGATAATTTCACTAGTGAACTGTGTAGGATTTTTGACCACCCCCGGCAGGGACAGGAAGCAGCTAAGCGGTTGTTTTCTCTTGTTCAGGGTTCCAGATCAGTGGCTGATTTTTCCATTGATTTCCGGATCGCAGCCTCAGAGAGTGGGTGGGGTGAGCTAGAATTAAAGGGGGTTTTCCTACGTGGGCTTTCCAGTGAGCTTAAGGATGAACTAGCTTCCCGAGACGAGCCTGACTCCTTAGAGTCCTTGATTTCCCTAGCCATCAGAATTGATAACAGACTCAGGGAGAGGCGTCAGGAGAAGAGACTGTCCAGTTCCACCAGAGGCAGAGAGTTAGCGCCCCCTGCAGTTCAGTCAGCTTCCTCCAGCCCTCCCTCTCCACCTCGAGCTCATGCCACTCCCTCCAACTCCCCTGTCGAGCCCATGCAGCTGGGCAGGACCCGGCTACACCCCAGCGAACGTCAGCGGCGAGTCAACCTGCGACTGTGCATCTACTGTGGCCAGGCTGGGCACTTCCTGGCTTCCTGTCCCCAGACGCCAAAAGAGCAGACTCACCAGTGAACGAGAGCGCACTGGTGAGTCAGTCTTCCCCTACCCCTAGCTCTCCTGCTCGTATCACTGTCCCTTCCTGTCTGCTCTGGGGTCGGGAGTCACTGCCATTAAAGGTACTGATCGACTCTGGGGCCGACGAGAGTTTCATCCAGGACGAATTGGCCACTCAGCTCAACCTGCCCCTAGAGCCCTTAACCACCCCTAGAAATGTCACCGCCCTTGATGGTAGGTTAATAGCTCAGGTTAAGCTCCGCACTGCTCCGGTCACCCTCATCATCTCTGGGAACCACCGTGAGGACATTCAGTTGCTGGTCATTCCTTCCCCCCATGTTCCCCTGGTCCTGGGTCTCCCTTGGTTGCTGCTTCACAACCCCCAAATTGATTGGAAGGCCTCCCGAATCACTAATTGGAGTCTTCATTGTCATTCCCAGTGCCTACGCTCGGCCAATCCCTTCTCCCCTCGGCCCCCGGTGACTCCCTCACCTCCTCTGGACCTCACCTCTGTGCCCCCTGAGTATCACGACCTTGCCCCCGTGTTCAGTAAGGAGTTGGCTCTCTCCCTTCCCCCTCACCGGCCTACGACTGCTCCATCGACCTCCTCCCTGGCGCTCCCCTTCCCTCCAGTCGACTATACAACCTGTCACGCCCTGAGAGGGAGGCTATGGAGGCATACATCAAGGACTCGTTGGCCTCTGGACTCATTCGGCCCTCCTCCTCTCCTTTGGGGGCGGGGTTTTTCTTCGTCAAGAAGAAAGATTCCACTCTACGCCCCTGCATTGATTTCCGTGGCCTCAATGACATCACTGTTAAAAATAAGTACTCTCTCCCTCTCATTGACCCCTCCTTTGAGCCCCTTTGTTCCGCCACCCTCTTTACCAAGTTGGACCTGCGGAACGCCTACCACCTCATCAGGATCAAGGAGGGAGATGAGTGGAAAACCGCCTTCAACACCCCTCTCGGACACTATGAGTACCAGGTCATGCCTTTTGGTCTAACCAACGCCCCTGCTGTTTTCCAGGCCCTTATCAATGACGTGTTGCGAGACATGCTGAACCGCTTCGTTTTTGTCTATCTCGACGACATTCTGATTTTTTCCCGCACCCTCGAGGAGCACCGACAGCATGTTCGTCTCGTCCTTCAGAGGCTTCTGGAGAACAAGCTCTTTGTTAAACCCGAAAAGTGTGAGTTTCACTCTGCCTCAGTGGGTTTCCTCGGCTACATCATTGCCAGGGGCCAGCTACAACCCGACCCGGCCAAAATCCAAGCGGTTACCGACTGGCCTACTCCCTCAACCCGCAAAGAGCTCCAGAGATTCCTCGGGTTCGCTAACTTCTATAGGAGGTTCATTCGGGACTACAGCAAGGTGGCCATTCCCCTGACCAGACTCACATCCCTGAGCTCCCCTTTCCGGTGGTCCCCTGAGGCCCAGCAGGCTTTCACCAATCTCAAGAGGCTCTTCACATCCGCCCCTGTCCTAAAACACCCTGACCCTCCTTACAGTTCGTGGTCGAGGTGGACGCTTCGGATTCTGGAGCTGGAGCGGTGCTTTCCCAGAGAGATCCCCTAACCAACAAGCTGCACCCCTGCGCTTTTTTTTCTCGCCGCCTGTCCCCCGCTGAACGTAACTACGACGTGGGTAATAGAGAGTTGCTGGCTGTGGTTTGGGCTCTTCAAGAGTGGAGGCACTGGCTGGAGGGCACGACAGTTCCGTTTTTGATTTGGACCGATCACAAGAACCTCGCTTATCTACGCTCCGCCAAGAGGCTTAACCCCCGCCAGGCCCGGTGGGCTCTGTTTCTGAGTCGTTTCAACTTTTCCCTCTCCTATCGCCCTGGTTCCCGCAACATGAAGCCGGACGCCCTGTCACGTCTCCACTCTCCTTCCTCGGACTCGGAGAGCACGGACCCCATCCTCCCTCCCTCCTGCTTCGTGGGAATGGCCTCCTGGGAGATTGAGTCCATCGTAGCTGAGGCACAAGAGCGGCAGCCCGACCCTGGTACCGGACCCCCTGACCAGAGATTTGTGCCCGACTCGGTCCGTTCCCAGGTACTCCAGTGGGCCCACTCGTCGAAGCTTACGTGTCACCCTGGCTTTCACCGTACTCTCAAGTTCCTCCGTCAAAGCTTCTGGTGGCCCTAGCATGTACCGGGACACACGTGAGTTTGTTGCTGCCTGCTCTGTCTGTGCCCGAGGAAAGACCTCTCATCGACCCTCCGCTGGTCTTTTACGTCCTCTCCCCATCCCTAGTCGTCCCTGGTCCCACATCGCTCTGGACTTCATCACGGGGTTGCCCCCGTCAGAAGGTAACACTGTGATATTGACTATTGTGGATCATTTCTCTAAGTCTGTTCACTATGTGCCACTCCCTAAACTGCCTTCTGCCCTCGAGACTGCCCGTCTACTAGTTAACCATGTCTTCAGGCTTCACGGGATTCCTCTCGACGTGGTGTCGGACCGGGGACCCCAGTTTGCCTCACAAGTTTGGAGGGAGTTCTGCAGAGCAATAGGAGCCACGGCCAGTCTGTCATCAGGCTATCACCCCCAGACCAACGGCCAGACAGAGCGGGCCAACCAGAACCTAGAGTCGGCCCTTCGCTGCGTCGCTGCCCATCACCCCGTCACTTGGAGCTCCCAGCTCCCCTGGATTGAGTACGCCCATAACTCCCTCACCAGTTCGGCCACAGGTATGTCCCCGTTCATGTGCTGCCTGGGCTACCAACCCCCCCTCTTCCCAGAACAGGAGCTTGCTGTGGCGGTCCCGTCGGTCCAGGAACATCTCCGGAGGGTGAGAGAGGTGTGGCGGGTCGCCAGGTCAGCACTCACCCGTTCCGTGGAGAGGAACAAGCGCCTTGCTGACGCCCACCGCTCCTCCGCTCCTGCCTATCGTCCCGGCCAGATGGTGTGGTTGTCGTCACGTGACCTCCCCCTGGATGTCGAGTCACGTAAGCTCTCCCCTCGCTTTGTTGGCCCCTTTGAGATTTTGAAAGTGATTAACCCCTCTGTTGTCAAGCTCAGACTGCCGGACTCCATGAAGGTCCATCCTTCGTTTCATGTTTCCTTGCTGAAGCCTGTCAGCTCCAGTGAGCTCAGCCCTCCAACCGTCGCCCACCTCCCCCCCGGCTCATTGACGGCCATCCCGCCTTCACTGTCTCTCGGATCCTGGATGTTCGCCCGCGGGGACGGGGGTTCCAGTTTCTGGTGGACTGGGAGGGGTACGGTCCTGAGGAGCGATCGTGGATCTCACGGGGCCTTATTCTGGACGATTCACTTCTCCGGGAGTTCTACGCGGTCCATCCGGACAAGCCTGGGAGAACACCAGGAGGCGTTCGTTGAGGGGGGGGTACTGTTGTGGTTTGTATCTCGACACTTTTATTTTGATAAGTTTGTTCCGTGTGTGTGTGTGTGCGTGGGTAACTTGACATTTGTTCTTCCGGAGGCACCCTTCTCACCTGCTGCGTCGAGGAGTGATTGGACTCACCTGTCCCTGCTTTGCCAATCTAGCCTGCTACTTGAAGCCTGCTGAGACACTCCTCGACGCCAGAGTATACGAAGAACCTCCGTGGTATCAGCTTGGCTCTCGTTTGGTAAATTGTGAATTTCTTCTTGTGAATTTTGGTGAGTGTTTTAACCGTGTCTCTCCTCCGTCTTTTCCAGTGCCTCCCGTGCCCTCACAGCCCAGCACTCTCTGGACATCTTTTGTGTTTTTTGAAGGACTCTGACTTTTCGATTAATTGTGGACTGACTCGCTCTTGTGTAAAATAAATCATTGTTCAACCTGCTCCGCTTCCGCTCCTGGGTTCCCTCTTTGCATCACACGCCACAAATGTACTTCAAATCTGCCGGGAACAGCTGTTTTTAAGGGACAAACACACAGCTATTATTTCTTTATGTATCAAATAATGTGAACTGTGGTTGTGCAGCAAAGCAGAAGGTCAGGAATATTTTTCTATAAGAAGAATTTACAATGCAACGTGCTTTTTCCAAGCTCAAAACTATTTCTCCTTTTGATCTTGACTTCAACCACATTCTTTACAAAAAAGACAGTTTTACAAAAGAAAACAAAGACAGCGTGCAGAGCGTCTACAGAAAGTGCCAATTATCTTGTTTGGTGTTCATAAATTGGGAGGTTTCAGTCTGAATAGTGCCTGTTTTCAGCCCAAGGCCATAATTCTTCACACTTTTACATGCTATGGAATGATTGTTAAACATTTATTCATTGTTTTTGAGCTCATTTACTGAACTTCAATCTGCAAATAAGTATATGCGCTCACAATGGCAGACAGCAGGAGGTCTGGAGTAGATTTTTATTCATTCAAAGACCTGTCGACATTTGGCTGCAACAAATGTTGTAGGTGTTAGAAAAATCGCTTTAGTGTGTGTTGAATACACTTCATCATTGACAACCTGCAATAAATCAGCTCGGTTCATGTCGGAACTGGTTGGAGACTTGTACCTCAAACTTTATGATTTATGTCTATGTTGGCAGACTGTACATCAAAATGACACGAAACAGATGAGGTGCTCCTGTACTGACCTTTAAGAAGTACAGTTGTACAAACACAAACAATAAAGCAGTGCACTCTACTTCATCAGAGCACCTTGGCACTTAAACACTTAAATCAATAAGTGGGACGATACACTGAGCTTCTTCCAATAAGACTAATAATAGACGTAGGAGGGGCGGAGGCGGAGGACATGCACTAAGGTTGCAGTAAGATGCCCTTTCATTCTCTTTCTTCCTCACTGGCTTTATTGTTCGCTCTTTTTATATTGTGTTTTCTCTCATCTTTGCTTTTTCTGCAGCCTCTCTGATATCTCTGACTCTCCAGCACAGTCGACTCATTTCTCTCTTTCCCTTGCGTGTCTTTATTCTCCCAACTTCCTCGTCATCTGCGAGTGACAGCACAGTGTGCCGTCTGTGGTTTGAGGTGACACTCAGCTTCCATTAATGACGCTGTTTCTCTTCTTTCCTCGCTCTGCTTGTTTTATTTTTGCATCTCACTTCGGGTTAAACAGAATAACTGAATGAACACTGATGTGCCTTTTCTTTTATTATTTACGTTTTGGTTTATAAAGGATATGAAACCAACAGCTTCTCTAAGAGCGTGTCAATCTTTACCTACTGTATCTACACTTCCTCCATCTGTCTGTTTGCTCTCTGCCTCGCTGTTATCTGTCTTCTGTGCCTCTTATCCAGCTGTCTGTCTGTCTGCCTGTTTCCCCTCTCTTTGTCTCGCTCCAAACCGCCTGGTGACCCAATCATTCTGGTTTTCATCTCAGCTGGCCATTTGTTGAAAGGGAGAATGTGCTGCTGTACAAAGAGATAAGCTCCTTGGGAATGGTCATCATCATCCTCTGATACGTCTGGGCTACATAGTAAAAATGCTGAGAGCCAGCAGCAGAATTAGCAGCAGCTCAGAATTATCAATGACAGATCAAATGATGACCTCAACATGAAGTGAATAGTTATATTTGCCTAAACTCGTGCATTTTTTACACAGTATCAAATCATGACAATGCCTGCTTAATCTAACTGAAAAAACAACAACTTTTTTTTTGTGCTCAAGTTTTCTGCTAACAGCTGTGCTAACTAACTATGGAAGGCAGCTAACAGCTAAATTGTTTGGCAATAAAGTACAACCAAAAGATGGAATCAAGTGATGTGAACATAACCACGGAGGCTATTTACCTTCCACAATAAAAGCTTAACTTAAACGACTATGAGTATTTTGCAAAGAAGCAACTCAACAAAATAACATACACAAGTAACAAATACATATTTTCAGGACTTACCATGTAGTCCTATGGCTTCACTAATCTCAAAGCCCTTGATCTGTCTCCGTAGTATTGACGCACTACAGGTGCCCACAGGTTTGTCAATAGGTTTATCCTCCTCTCTGATTCCCTGTAATGTCAGGAGAATCTCAATTAGGTATAAAAGCTGTGGGACTTTCTGACACTGTGCTGAATTGGTTTAAATCTTATTTACAAGACAAGGATTTCTTTGTGTTACTTGGCAATTATGAATCTGTGCGAACAAAGATTGCATGTGGAGTTCCTCAAGGGTCCATTCTTGGGCCTCTTCTGTTCAACATCTATATGCTCCCTCTTGCTCAGATTATGGAATATCATAACATCTCCTACCATAGTTATGCAGATGACACATGACTTTACATAACTGTGTCACCAGATGACTACAGTCCCCTACATCTACTAAATAAGTGCATTGACGAAATCAATACGTGGATGTGCCAGAATTTTCTACAACTAAACACAGACAAAACTGAGATAGTTGTTTTTGGCCCCAAAGAACAAAGATCAATAGTCAGCGCTCACCTTGACGCCATGACACTAAAACCTACAAATCAAGCCAGAAATCTTGGTGTAGTTCTGGACTCAGACCTAAATTTCAATAGACTCTTGCAGCAGCTCATCCAGAACGCTGCTGCCAGAGTCCTCACCAACACCAAGAGAGTGGAGCACATTACACCGGTGCTTAAATCACTGCACTGACTTCCTGTGTGTCAAAGGATAGACTTTAAAATCTTGTTACTTGTCTATAAAGCACTAAATGGTCTTGGGCCTAAATACATCTCTGATATTCTTGTACGTTATGAAGCATCCAGTCCCCTCAGATCATCTGGAACAGGTTTACTCAGTGTTCCCAGGATCAAAACCAAACAAGGTGAAGCAGCCTTTAGTTTCTACGCTCCCCGCCTGTGGAACAAACTTCCAGAATATCTGAGGTCGGCTGAAACTGTCAACTCATTTAAATCAGGGCTTAAAACATTACTATTTACTGCAGCTTACGAGTGAACTAGATATGTAACATATTGTTAGGATAATCTGTAGCTTTTGTTTTTATATTTGTCTGCTGTTGCTTTATGTTTGTTTTTTAAATGCATTTTCTGCACTGTTTTTCTTGCTTTTAGCTTTTGTTTTTAATGATCTATTGTTCCTTTAATGTTTTATCTTACCGTATTTCTCTTGTAAAGCACAATGAATTGCCTTGTGTATGAATGGTGCTATATAAATAAAATTGCCTTGCCTTGCCTTGTATTAACACAGTGTCACACAAAGCCAGAGACAAACAAGCTGGCTGACAGCAATGATAATCTATTCACAAAAGCACAAGTTAAATCAAACAATACAATATGTATCATCAGCAATCAGTGATGAAGTGCATGTGTGGGCGCATGGCAGAGTGTGACTGGATAACAAAGAACCCAGAGCTGTCTTCAGGCCAAGACAGAGAGATTAACAATGGAGCGGAGTGTTTATGCTGAAACACACGCTGGGCCCAGGGGTGGTGGCTCAATCAGCCATGGACCGTCCTCTCAGCTCCCGCGACACAACAAACAAGAACCAGCATAAGGGCCATCTGGAGTATTTGAGAAGGGTCATCACAGCATTAATTTTGTTTGCAACCTGGCCCCTGAAATACGTGCTTCACATAGGTGTAGACACACCATCACACCTCTTCCTTACTGGACCTGATGCGAACCAGCAAACGTCAGATTCTTTCAGTTTTTCCCAACGAAGATGCTCTACTCTGCTGCGAAATGTCGCTTGCTGGTAAAAATGTGCACCCTGGCGCTATTTTTGCAAAGCTCTGCGTGCCTCTAACCTAATTTCGGACTAACAGCAAGCTGCTCCTCAGCTCCATCAGGGGCTTGATGGAACTAGGAACAGGAGTTAAGCTCAATTCAGACCAAGGATTCACGACGAGATGAAACTGTTTTAGAATGTTGCAGAGAAAAGTTGCAACAGAGTAAACTGGCCGGTCTGAGCTCAACTCAAGCTGGTTGATGGCGTCACCTGCCACTCAGCTGGTCAAATCGCCCCCCCAGTATCTCACTGTCACTATCCTCATTCATATTTGAAGAAGCTACAAATTATATTCTGCCACAAAATAAGCCTGAAAAGCTGGAAATCAGAACAGAAGTACAGAGTTGTTGCATCTGATGATACACCATCTCGTCTAGTTGCATTGGTGTGAACCGGCAGGTTTTCAGAACGTTGCAGAATGGCACATTGCGAGTAGTTGCCTGTTTCATCTCATCTCGTTGCAAATCTTTGGTCTGAACTGGGCTTCACATCCCAAACAGCCAGTGTGTTTATATGATAACTGTCCCTATAACTGAAGACAGTGTCTAAATTCCAGCCTAACAAAGGTTAGCAAGTGTCTCTCAGACCTTTATTTATAAGCACTGCAGTTACTGAATGCAGAGAAATAATTGTTTCATCTTGGTTCCGGTGCTCAGTAGATGTAACAGCACTGCCCAGCACAGTTAAGCACAGAATATGGACAGAAAAGAGTCATGTCTCAGCTCTTTCCATTAAAGATGCTATCTGCAGCATAACATCCTCCACTGAGAGCCAGAAGCTATAAGAACAGGAGCTAATCTGACTTTTAAATGTAAATTAAATGTATACATCAATGTAATCATAGCTGGCAAAACTATTTCAAGAAGCTTGTAATCATTCTGGAAGTTGCTTGTGTATGTGTGTTTGTGCATATGCGTCGCAGGTGGAGGTGTATGCAATTAAAACAAGACGTTTTTTGTCCACATGAATCCCGACAAGAGGGTGATTGCACAAACACACAGTCAAACGCTTACACGCGTGCACACACACAAACATCATCACCGAACCACAAGAAGCCTGTCTGAGACAGCTGCCTGTTTGTCTCGTTATAATTAATTTAAGCAGAAGCCCGACAGGAATCGAGGCTTCATTAGACAAAGCCTTCCTATTTTCCACCAGAACGTAATTGAATGCAAACAAATATCCGGCAGTAAACAAAGCGGCCTCCAAGGGTCTTCGTTACCACTTCCTTTAAAAGCTACCGACAAGTCATTATGTTTTTTAGAACAACTCACTGATGGGTTTTTGGCTGATAAATGAATGTGGCCAGCCAGGTGTGATGTCTTGAATATTTAAGTGGATTGAATTTACAGTCAAAGTATCAGCTTTATGTTGAGGTGAATGCATTTATTTTGATTTATTTAATAGTTTATTCAGAGTGGAAATTGGTTTCATTGGTTGTGAGCATGCAGGAACTTGAAGGCATTTTTACAATGATAAGATGAATGTTATTGCCTGTGTCTGTTTGATGACAAGAGCTTATTAACTTGGTGTGTTTGGTGTGCACCAGTGTTCAGAATGGTTTGCACCAAACCTAGGCAGCCTCCATCCTTTCCACCACACTGGCCCCAGGCAAACAAGCAGTCGGCTGAGAATTACACGTTGAGGCTGAAGGCAGACACTTGTCAATGGAAGTGGCAGGTCGATTACTTATGTATTGAGTCTGGTCCCTCATTTCACCGCAGGGAAAAAGTTGTGCATTCTTCAAGATGGGTGGAAATTGTTTTCCTCGGGGCCAGCACAACGGAAACCAATCTGAGCTTGAGGATGACTAATAACAGTTCTTCTTTAATGCTCCCTGAAAGGAAATTCGTCTTCGCTTTGTCCCTCTCAAGTATAACATTATCATCTGTGGAACAACGCTTCCAAGGCTGGAAGGGATTTACTTACTTGCTCTAGAGCACTCATGCTTTGTGCCTAACGTGGATCATGTGAAGGAAAGACACAACTCTGTCAAAACTGCCTCTCAGCTCCCTCAACAGGAGTGTATCACTTATTAACACATTTTCCCACAAAAGTAAAAGTCTCCTAAACAGAACTGTGCTCGTGGCAGCAACAGCTAGAACGGAAAAGCTTTGCTTGTGTTTGCAAATTAATCATAAGCAGCACTTTGTGGTTTGCTTATGAATCCATTTATTTCATCCATTTGCATTGAAGCGGTGAACACTCACAAAACAGAGTGAGATCCAGCAATGGCTCGATATGACTGCTCCCCTGGTGAGTGTTTGCTTTTCCTCCCTGACAGCATGCTGCGGTGAGTGTGTTTAGACGTGTGCAAATTCATTCTTAATGAAGAACATATTATGACTCTGGGCTCTACATACGAACAAAAGATGCTCTGTGACAGGTAAAAGTAAAAAGTCGGAAAACAACCCCTAAAGGCCCGGTAACAGTAACAGTTAATAACATCAGAGCAGATAATAATTAATTAACTCTACTGTTTTCCAAGCCGCCTTCAGGCTATCAGTGTTTTGTAGTTAGAGTATCTCAGCCATAATATGACAAATGTGACATACATGTAAAGTAAATTTAAAGACGCGTTTAGACAAGAATTCCTGCCGGGCAGCGCAATGGACGGATGCAACGTAAAATACATTCATTAAGTGGTGTAAATTAAGCGAAATTTCGCATTGCATTTGGTGTGAACGCAACATTAGGGTGTAGTAGGACAATAAGATAGTGAACATTGCAAACCACATGATTTGAACTCAAGTCTGACTGAATTATTTTAGCCTTTTGACTTGAAAATACTCACTTAAGTCCTAAGATTATAAAGTATGTTATTTATAAAGTGTGTCGCAAATCAAATAATTTTCCTTCATTTCCTGAATCAACTAACGTCAACATGAAGCTATTTGTTCCCAGCAAGTTGACACTTAATTTCCCAGATGAGCCATTTGTTTGAACCTGTCTGCAAAGTTGCAGGAGAGAATCATGAAGAACTAAGGTTACGTAACTGAGTGCCAGCTGGAAAAAAGACCCCAAAGATAATTCATTTAACAAACTACACAAATTATGTGATGGTAAACAAAATACTTAATTGCAATATACATGCAGGTTGAAAATTACAGATGAAGAACAACTTCCCTATTTGTTTGACGGTTGAAGTTGCACCTAGAACGGTAAGTCAAGACTAAAATAGTTAGCGAGTTAATGCTTAGCTAACATTAGCTTAACAGTAACGGAACTTTTTAACAAATAAATGCAAATTTAAACAGCATTAGCTTACGTTTATTAAAGACTGCATTATTGTCATGTTTAGGACACAAAACATTGACTTGGTCCCACCTCTGGAACACTGTAAACATCACCTGTTTAGCATGTTAGCATGCTAATGTTAACATTGCTTAAAGCTCAATGTACAGCCTTACAGATCCACGAGCAGGACTATAAACTCTTAATCTTGCTTAAAAATAACACGGTGCACATTTTGTGTGTGTGTGTGTGTGTGGAGAGAGAGAACAGGTGCTTCCTCCTTTTGCAGCTTTTCTCCACTGACCTTTCCCCTCAAGAAAATGAATTTACATGTAGGCCTACTGACACACACACACACACACACACACACACACACACACACACACACACACACACACACACACATGTCCAGATTGTGTCCAGATATTTTTTTCTTATTATTTTTAGCCGCCTGAGTCACGGCTTCCCCCATTGTTTGAGATTAACTCTCTTGCTCAAAGCTGTTTATAAGAGGTTTGATAAAGCCTAAAAAAGCAGGTTTAGGCGGTGTTGTTATTCCTGGGTCGCACATTTTGTGCTATTTTAACATGGCCTTAACTCGGTCTAAAAACAATGTATTCTTCCCCTCTGTGGCCATTGTCAAGGTTTGAATAGAGACACTGATTGTATCGCCTTTTCCCACTGTGCTAATTGCAGAATCAGTGCAAATAGCAACATTAGCAGGCGTCTCAGGGTGTTCAGCACAAACAGAAATGATTTTTTTATCAAATGCAATCAGCAAACAAAAGACACTTGGTTACCCTTAATTACAGTCGAATTGCATGGCTAGAGAGTAAATAGGATCTTGTGTAACACGTTGGTGATATCTTATGAGTTTTGGACTGATCAGTACCATGAAGATAGAGTATAGAGAACAGGAAATATATGCTAAGGGTGAGGATCATCATTTTAAAAAGTGAAGAATCTAGTGGTGAACTCATACTGTCTGATGGGCACCAGAGAGTTTTCTAGCATTTACAGACCCCTCCTTCACTGGAAGGGCACCCAAAGGGTATTTCATCACATTTTCTCAAGTAAAAGGGCACCCTTAGGAGTATTTTATCATGTTCTTTAAAGTTTTATCATGTTTAACATTGGGGCATATCCTAAAGAGCACTTTAACATGTTTTCTCTAGTGGAAGGGCATCCCAGAGGGCACTCCATCATGTTTTCTTCATTTAAAGATAGCTTCATTGCATTTTCTCTAATGCAGGAGAGCCCTAAAGAGTACCTCAGCAAGTTTTACAATAGTTTAACATGGGGGCACCAACGTATCAAAGGCAGCACATCGAGCTTTCTCCATGTAAGGGCATCACTACATTTTCTCTAATGGAAGGGCATGCTGGTGGGCACTCCATCAGGTTTTCCCCATTTAAGGGCACCCTAAGATCACTTCATTGTGTTTTCTCTAATGGAAGAGAACCCTAGACAGCACTTCATCACATGTTCTCTAGCTGAAGGGCACCCCAAAGGGCACTTCATCACCTTTTCTCCATTTTAGGGCCCCTAAAGAACACTTCTTTATGTTTTATCTAATGGAAGAGAACCCAACAGAGCCTTTCATCACATTTTCTCACATGGAGGGCCCCCCTAAAGAGCAAATCATTACGTTTCTCAAGTTTTGTTATTTTTTAACATGGTGGCACCAAGTGCACCCTACCACGCTTCCTAAGCATCCTAATGATCGCTTCATTGTGTTTTCTCTACAGCACAGTTCAGACTGAAGATTTGTGACAAGACAAAACCATTTCAGAACGTTGCAGAGAAAAGTTGCAGTGGTGTGAACTGGCCTGTCTCAACTCAAGTTGGCTGATGGCTGCAACTCAGTTGGTCAAATTGCAGGCAGCCGGGTTTGGTCACCTTTCAACAGTCAATCGGCGCATAGTGAAGTCATAGTGAAGAAGTAGTTGCTTGTCTCAGTTCACCTCTTTGTGAATCTTTGGTCTGAACTTGGCTTAATGAAGGAGAACCCTAGAGATCACATTTTCTCACTTAGAAGCGAAACCAATAGAGTCCTCTATCATGTTTTCTCACGTGTTATCATGTTCTTACATGGAGGTTCCAGGGCACAGCAGTGGAAGAATCTGACGCTGGACCTCAGTGGAAAATTGCTACAACAAGAGACAATATCAACATACAGCTCTTGTCTCTTTCAGCCATCACTCTTGACACAGATACAGTAGGAGTTTCCACAGGATGGCTGACTCAGCGCAGGCACGTGCAGGACATCCCAGTTAATGGCTTTCCAGTCTGCCCAGAACTTCCCAAAGAGCTCCTGCAGCCAGCACAGGGAGGTGTGCTCCACTGTAGATGATGGCAGGAAGACAGATCTGAGCTGCAGGAGGTGATTATTAAAGGAAACAGGAACACACGTCTGTGTACAGCTCCAGGTGTTGCCAGCATGTTAATGGTTATACAGTCTGTAGTCCAACTTAAGTCTTTGCAAAGTTCACAGACTGAGCCATATCCTCTGTATGAAGGAAGAGGAAACTTTTTAAGTGGTAGTTAGTAATTTATCACCTCTATAAGACCAGTAGGAAGTATGAACAACTTCAATGGCTGGATAATGAATGCAAATACATGAAATGGAAAAGTGCTTTGAATATTTAATGTTATGGGGATATATGTGAAATATATAGCATGGTTTAAGGGGCTTCAAAGAGCTTTAAGGGGCTTTAAAGATTTTTTTCCCATGAGAGCTGTTGATAGTTTACATCCAGGCAACAGAAATCACTTATTCCTCTTATAATTCATTTCCATTTACAGCTGCAACACTTGAGGGCAGAACAAGCTGCTCACACAATTTTGACATCCTATTACTTCATAAAAGCAAAAATTGAAAGCAAACATTTGCCTCACAGCACATCCAGCAGACACAGAGCAATGTTAGCATTGATTTGGAGTCATGTTCCAGATGACTGATAAACATCCAGTATTTACTCTCCTTTGGTTTTTCTTTCCACTAAATCCCTCTCATGTTTTCATTGAAGATGACAGTGCTCCTGTCACTGGCGCTGCATCAGTGAATCCTCTGCCATATAAACACTTTTCAATCCATTCTGACTCTGCAGACTCATTATACTGCAGCAGGACTAATAGGAAACAAACAACACGGACTAAATTAAATAAGTTCTCTCAGAGCCCAAAGCTACCTGCAAGTGATTTGTGCCTTTTTCATGCTCACAGATCTGAGTACACAAATATAGTTAATTTAAGCTGTTTATCAACACAATCAAGAGATCAATTCGTCCTACATCCTCCAAGGTAAATTTGAAAAGCTCCAGTCCTTAAATCGAGTGATTGAATTGTAGATTCCATTTAAGAATGGAGCTTAAAGTTGTGTGTACAGTCAGGCTGGGATGGTGCTTAACACACTGATAGTGTTCTCTAAAAGCGATTTTGTTTTTACAGCGAGAATCCATTAGCAATGCCTTCTTTCTTGCATTTTTATTCCACTTACTGGAACTGTTGCACTGCTTAGCTTATGCATGGATTATCATTAAATTTTCCATTCCATTTTTTGTATTAGTTTGTGATGTACTTACAATCATTAAATACAGTCACATCAATGTCAATGATATCAAAAGTGTTTGCAGCACCAAAGACAGAAGCTCAGTTTGTAATAGTCTTAAATGAAACCTCTTGCAACACACAAAACAAACAGGCAAGTGAAACAGTGAGCAAGATCAGCTCCCAGGCTTGAGGCTTCCCAGGGCGCAGGTTTAGCCTAGAAGCTTCGGTGAGCCATGCCGAAGAGTCTCTGGTGTCCGCTGGATGCACGCAAACAGCAAACAGTTCAATAATGTTCAGCGGTACTGTGAGAAAGCAGACAGGAGGCGATGTCAGACGGGCAGAGGATCCGATACCAGGTGTACACAGGGGGAAACTCGACACACTGTAGGTTGGTCAGAACCAACCAACCAAGATCTGACAGAAAGTCAAAGGGATTTGTAATTGAGGGACAGCTGAGCAGCAGCAAGATGAATCACTCATGGAGGCAACGCACTGCTGGTGGTGGGTGATTACTCTAAGAGAGGTGGCTGATGAGACTGATGAATCTGTGAAGACCAGGTCGGTGACAGGAAGGTGGTACATTCCATCCGAGAGTTGTTCAGGCCCTGACAATGCCACTCCTAGAGCCATGTTGCCAGCATGGCTAAAATGCCAGTAGTCATGACGAAACAACAGAAATACAAAACAGTTCAAAGTGATTCATTGCTTCACTGCTCTGAGCTGTATCAAAGCAGGCACTGTAAACCTACTGGGAGTAGAAGAAGAAGGACACTCAAATTAGGTTTTCAATGCTAATTAGTTCCTAAATATTTGTGTCTACATCTGGTTACCCTGTGATAGAAAATCTAATTGCTCAGCCGACGTGTTGAGAGTATATGGAGATGAAATACAGAATAAATGAGAGGAGGTCTGCTTCTTTTTTACTCTATAGTTCTGTGTCTTTACAGAAAACCACAGCAGATACATCTAAGCTTGCTATACATCAAACCTTTCATCAGAGAGTGAAGGCAATAGTACCTTTCTCTCACATTCTCATTTTGGATTTGACCCTCTCATTGTATTGTGCTTGTTTCATATTCCTCTCTTGGATATGTTTTTCATTTTCTAATAGAAACCTGGACTGAATTAATACATTTTTGATAAGACATGCTCACTTTCCTTTAAGTGCCTGTCATGTTTATAACTTGTTATTCTGCAAACTAACATGACCTCACTAAACAGCAGTTGTATAAGAAGTCAAGGAAATAAAGTTCTTCAAGGTTTTCAACTCTCAAGAAGTACTTAAAACCAATCTACCACCTCTCCTCCTGACCTTTTCTCAGCAAACCCTCTCTCTGCCTGGTGCTTAGGGATGAAATACAAAAGATATAGCACATTGCTGTGTGGGCTTCGGTCTGTGGTTATTCATCTTATACACTGACCCTGGAAAAGGTTTTGGAGATGTAGCACGAAAGAGCAGTGAGATTAATGTTTGTCGTGATGCCTATCTAAAGTGGCTCCTTCAGACCTCAGTCTGAGAGGCAGTCTGAGGTGCTGTTATTAGACTTGATATTCACTGTGGAGCTGACTGATACCACCTGTTTTGAGTAGAGCCCTTGTAATAAAGGATGTGTTATCAACACAAGGCGATGCACTATGCACAATGTAAGTAATCAGTAGCAGCACTGTGGTGGCTCACACTGATTACCTGTGAGCATTTTGTCTGCTATTACATATGTTTCTTTTTATCCCCAAAACAAGCATGGACCAACTAATAATGACAAAAACAAGTAGAAAAGAATTGTGTGGCAAACCTATTTCACTCCCAACTCGTCAAATATCAACACTTGGTCAGTAGCTGTTGGAGGCAGACACACTGAGTCCATTTTTGTTGCACATCTAAGAATAAACACAACCTCACATTGTTTTAATCACGCTTGCACACAGACTGCAAAACTTTAGTCTGTCATTAAAGTGTTTGGAACAGGATCAATTTTCTGTGTTTTTCACATCAGTCTGAGCCGTTTGAGACATAGCACCAAGAATCAGTGAAGAAAACGTGGAAGAGGGACACAGCTGTGATAAGACAGGAGGACCAGGGCGCACAGCATCATTTCATAACTGAGACAGTTCACATTTTATAGGTCAGACAATCATCTTCAGGTGGATGATGATGACAGGAAGGAGGATCTGGACTGCACACAGACAGAGAGAGAGAGGGACAGTGTGTAGACACAGACGGAGGACAGCTCTGCCCCTCCATGCAGCCAAATGCCAGACACAGAGAGAGAGTGGTGACAGATAAATAATTCCAGTGGAGAGAAGCAGGACGAGAGTAAATGCATCTTTCTATTTTCTTTCATATTGTGAATTTTTGCCATGCATAGAAAAAAAACAAAACTGCATCAGATTTAGAGTGCAAGGGGTCTGTGCGTTACGATTTTTTGCAGATGATGGAAGTATATTTAAGAAAACAAGGACTGTAAGATTAACACCTATCGGATATAACGACTGTCACATTTTAAATTATCGTTTGATTCAGTGTGTATGTAGTGTCCTCATGGTGACCGTCTCCTAGCAGTCAGCAAAAGAAGACAATTGTGAGACATGATAATCGAGACATCATCCTATGTGTTCATTTCCGTATTTTAGGGATCATATATAGGTCACCTGTTAGTGTGTATGTGGAGTTTCAGACAGGACCAGTCCTTGACCTTAAGATACATGAGGAAGTGAAAGAGGAAGTTGATGTGAGGGAGGACTTGTTTGTTGGAGCGACTCTGCTACAGTATAAAAATAGCAAACACTCCCGTCAGAGATTCTTCTGTGCTGCTGTCAGCATGCCAGAACACTCTCTCCAGGCCTGCTCGATAAAGAAGCGCTTGATTGAAGCATCAATCTGTGTTCCCTGGTCCCCTTATTTTACTACAGTAGGCACTCCATCTGCATCACTGCAAACTGAAACAGCGGGAGGATTTTCCACAGTACATACTGTGAACGAGTGTATATTGAAATGACACGGTGCATGTAACAAGTACAAATTTGACCAGCCACCCCTGAACATCAAAAAATGGTGCTGGAGGGTGTCTAGCGCATCATACTTTGATGACCAAGCACTGGTATTTTACACATTAGGATGAGACGGTGTTGTATGTGCAAAACTCCATTCTCTCTTTTCAACCTGTGCAATACAACATGTCCACTCACAGTTTGCACGTCAGGTCAAGGAAAACCTACTGTTTTTGTCTTTAGCTGGGAATGTTGGTGGAAAAGGGGTATTAGCTCTCTGGAGATATTTAATGACAGTACATACTGTATGGACTGTTACGTAACAAGATTAGGTGGAATCCTATTTAATGGCTATAATGTGTATTGTCAGTGAGTTGAACTGTGGCCAGATGTTACACAGATAGTCAGTTGTAATATCTATAATGTGAAATCCTGGATTTTAAATGCTCATCTGCGATTTTCTGTCATGGTGCCAGATATTTGCTCATAAAATCCATCTAAAGCCACAGCAACAGCAGCCATGTGTGAACTGAGTAAGGCCCTGATCACACAGAAAGCGCCCCATGTTATCTCTTTTTTCATCATCTTTTTTTTCCATTTGTCCAATTTAATGATTTGAGAGGCGGGCCTTCTGTGGTGGTCACAACAACAAGTTTACAGTTGGTAAAAAATGGAGGAGAAACTGTTGTGGTTGCTGGATACCCAGAGCTATACAGCCCGACGATAGACAGCAGGTTGTCAAACTGCCCCTGAGTCATCCTAAAATATGCCTGGAGACAGCCATCATGGAGGCAACTGGTGGTGCTCCCCATGATCCTGTCTCTCTTTTTTAGAGGTACCCACACAGATCTCTGTTTATCTGTGCCCAACAAACTATTTGCAGACAGCCTCTCACCCTCAACCAGAGCTACAGCAAGTAGCAACCTGCAAAACCCTTTCTGTGGATCAGATGATTGATTGCAGAGGCAGAGATGTTGCCAGCTGAAACACTGCTGCACCTATTCATTTTAACAACTAATGACGTTATTTCATCTCTCACTCACTCTCAGGATGCATCTCTAATAAACCCTTCACTGTCCTTCCTCCCACCTCCCTCACCACCTGCCTTGAGGACATCAGGAGTTGAATGAGCAGGAACTTCCTGAAGCTCAAAGGAAGCAAAACCGAGGCCCTACTCATTGGTTCAAAAAGCAGCCTGTCCAAAATCCAAAGCACCCAGGTGCCAAACATCATCACTGAAAACTTATCTGTACCTTCCTCCAGTCAAGTCAAGAGTCATTCTTGACAGCACTCTTTCATTCGAACCACACATTAAAACATTACTTGGACTGCTTCCTTCCTTCTCCACAACATCTCCAGACTCCATCACTGTCCCAGTCCAGCACTGAGGTCTTGGTCCATACATTTGTATCGTCCTATATTGACTACTGAAAAGCAGTTCTCTCTGATCTCCCCACCAAACTCCTTAAGAGCTTCAAATCATTGATTGCTGCTCGGATCATTACCTGCACCAATTATCCAACCACATTAACCCCCATTCTCATCCAACTGCACTGGCTCCCTGTTCAGCACCAGATTGATCACACAGATCCTCTGCTCACCTTCAAAGCCCTCCACAACCTCTCTCTCCGACCTCCTCCAGGAGTACACCCCCTCCCGCTCCCTGCGCTCATTCCCACCTCACGCCTCAGCACCATGAGTGCCAGGGCTTTTAGCTGCACTGCCCCCAGGCTCTGGAGCACCCTACCTCCACACATTCGACAGTCTGGCAACATAATATCCTTTAAATCCCATCGCAAAACCCACCTGTTCAAATTGGCTTATGCACTTTAACAATGATCAAAATCAAAATCAAAATCAAGATTAACTTTATTGTTCCAAGTGTGGGAAATTTGTCTTGGGCCCTACATCCATACTGCAGCTGTAGAAATATAACGTACAACATAGTACATACACGAATCAACGTCATACCCAACTTAGCAATGAGAAACACAAACAGATAAATAAATAAATAAACAACATACACTTAAAATACCACCATAAAAATGCAAATTAGCAAACTGTCATTATCCAGTGCCAGTTCTGGATTTATCTGCCATTGTTTAAAAGCTTTACAGACAGAGTTATGGATGAATTTTTACATCTGTTCAGTCTGTTGAGGCACTGTAAATCTCATAGCAGAGGGCAGCAGCTCGTACTCGGTATATCCTCTGCTCCCCCCTCCCCTTTAAACAGTATTACTGTTTTTATCCCAGCAACAATATGTGTCTCTTCTTCTGAATGTTATTTTATGCTCTGTAAGGTGACCTTGGGCGTTTTGAAAATGTGTTATTATTATTATTATCATTCACTCAGATGCGATCTGAATTTGGATATCCTATCTGAATAAGGTAAAAACACATCAGTATGACCACAAGAAAAAGATCTACCAAACACATTGAAGGTCATGTTCCTGCCTTGCATAAGCTACAAATAAAAGCTGTAGCTACCAAGTCTTTCCTTGGCATTGCAACCCTTGACCCAGATGCACCACATTTGTAGACAAATTTGCATATACTGACATCTAATCACAGTGCAGACAGAACTGAGATGATGAGGACTCTTATAGTGCCAGGTGCAAAGCAAAAGACCGTGGATCCGATGTAATTATTCAGCCACAAATTACACGTTAGACCAGGTGGAAGTGGAGCCGAAATCCTCCAAGCAACCGTGCTGTATTATTAGCAGCACGGTGTATTCTTGTCTCTACACAGTGTCTTGAATCATGTAGAATTATCACAAGGACGACTGACCTCTTGATAAGCTTTTTTTTAAATCTGACCCCCAAAGATGGTGCAGATGCCCCTCAGGAAAGTCAGTGCCAAGGTATACTACATGTGATGTGGTACTATGTTACATAATGGTCTCAATCATGGCTTAAGTTACCATCACAGATCTAATTACAGGGCTGCCAGGTCAATACAGGCTAATGTGGATATTGTTTCAAAGTAATTAACTTGACAGAGATCACACAATCGATTTCAGTCTCTCTGGTTTATTGCCCTCGGGTCAATGTATTTCTTAACATTTGGGGAAATTCATTTGCTTGCTGTTTTGGCGGAGTCAGATGAGACGATCGATGCCGTACATCTCTAGCAGCTCTCACCGACTTCCTAGAAATCAAACGCAGCTTGCCTGCCTTTTCCCTGTGTTGACTTCAAAGGTACATTGTCTGCTGCATTGATGGTGGTTGGAACACGTTCACTGGAGAGCAGAGTTGGATGAAGCTGATCAGGCGCAGCCTCAAGATTCACCAGCTGCTCTCTGAATCCTTTATTCTTTGTTCTTGTTTATTCTTTCTTAATTGCACAAAGGAAATGCATCTCTGCACATACAGCAAGTGTGCAAATCAAAATGGCTGCCAATGGTTTTTGCCAATGAGCCAGAGCAGAGAGAGGGACCCAGGTCATGTCACACTTGACCAGAGCAGACTTTCTGTTTTCTTCTGGTTAGAGAGACCCAAGAATCGTAAAGCAAACAAACAAACAAACAAACAAAAAAACAACAGATGGGGCCAATTTCCATTTTTGGGGCCCTGCTGTCTTTTCAATGCAATTCCTGGTTTGGCCACTTGAAGCACTATAGGCCCCTCACAGGGAGGGCAAATGCAGAGTAGATCAAAAAATGGTCTTGCTGTGTTCATAAGGATGTGACAGTGTGGTCTGTATAAAAATATTGCAATAGTAGTTTGTGTGTGTGTCTGTACATGGACTCAAAATACACAATGTCAAATTTCTATGTGAAAATATAGCTTAATGTAAAACCATAAATTCCGTATTTGTTCATCACATCCTCATGGCAACTTAGAAACATGAATTTGATGATATTAGTCATGCATTCCAGAGTTAGGGGACCAAAATAGATGTTTTTACTAAAATCCAGCTGAATCATACATTTTCTTCTGCTTCCCCAGCAGAGCAAACACACATTAAATAATAAGCAGTAAAATTGCCTGTATTTTTCTCCTATTTTTCCATTATTGTGGTTTGGGAGTCATTGTTGCCAAAAAAAAAAATAAATAAATAAAATAAATGCTAGGTTAGTGTTTATATGGATGTCTGGGGGCTGTGGCTGTACAGATACTAAAAAAATATTGTGTGTCTGTGTGTGTGCATATGCATGTGTGTAATTGTGTAGCTAAAAATTGCAAATTATGAGCTGCAGGTAGCTGCAAGGTTACATTACTGTTTTCTCCATCTCTCTCTCTCTCTCTCTCTCTCTCTCTCTCTCTCTCTCTCTCTCTCTCTCTCATACATACACACACACAATGAATATTTGGTATATATAATCCAAGCAAAAAAAGCAAAAAAAAAAAGTAGAATAAATATTAATATTTAATATTTTTATGGTTGTTTTTCAACAAAGACGAAAAATGTCCCGAAGGAGAAAGGTGTCGGTGTTTATTGAAAAATTGAAACTGCACAAAAAAAAATAATGCATCAAAATTGGTGTTGTTATTAATCATTCACATATCCCAGACTGTGATAATTAGAAAAAAAAATTCCATCCAACATTTATTATAAAGAAAGTAATTGCATAGCGAACAGGACGCAGAACTATGATAGGCACACAGCAACTGCGGAGCAGCTGCGTGCACGTTGTGTTGAGTGTACGCAGAAGCATAAAGAAACTTTTAGGCCGAGCAAAGAATAAATTTGAGGCCCTCAATAGATCAATACCTTTAAACCAAATCGTTGTCAGGAGCTAAAGCCGATCAAACGTCATCCACACAAATTACATCAGCCGCTACCTATTTTACCACATTTCAGTATAACATGTTTTTTTTTCACCATATTCAACAATGTTAAAATACAAAAAGTATTAAACAATTACTTATAGATAGATAGCAAAAGTTGAGACATCAGCTCTAAATGAACATCATAAACAACTTTCACCATATATATCCAATAATTAGACAACATCACTGGACACATCAGAATCTCAGAATCACAGAAATCTTCTCTCTGCTCCTGTCAGCTGTCATTTTAGGCAGAATCGTCGCACCCCCAATCACCTCCAGTCACCTCCAGTCACCTTATCGAGAGCCCAGGACGAGCTCATCAAAAGCCCACTCCTCTTCACATCCAGATCCCCAGCTCCCTCTTCATCTCATCTCATCACCACCACCAGCGTCTAGACTCCACAGGGGGGATCCCTTATCTAGTGCGTCTTCACCACCCTCCTGGAATAGATGACATCACGATGGGGTCTAATCTCAAAAGACTTTTCACATTTCTCACACTTATGTGCACGTCAATGAATATTCATCTCTCTCAGAACCAGTCTCTCCTGATTGATTAAACCTGTCTGCAGGTACGTCGGCATCCTCTCTATTTCAGAGTCAGAGTAGTAGAATCTGTGTGTGACAGGATTTGGATCAAAGTGCTGTCAAATAGTGGGTCAGTGTCTCTGCGGGAAAATCACTGTTTGGGTCGTTGACTCTGTGACATGACCTGTGTGAGGAATGACATTTGAACACAGGTTACAGGTTTGCCATGAACCACCGGTGCAAATGTAGACATCACTGACAGAGATATCAGACTGTGAAGCAGAATAAATGTATTTCTGTCGGCTGGAGGGCAAAATGTGGGGAAAACCCTCTTATGGTGATCACATCTGTCGGGGTCAAATTGATCACTATGAGAGGATGATTATTATAACCATACATTTATGTATTTCTCCTGCAGATTATCATCTAAATGACATTTGCATATTTATTACATCAATGTAAAGTGATCACACGGGGGGGTATTACGTGACTGGGCATTATCTATCTACTTGACCAGGGCGGCTTCAACTTCACTTCACAGCTCTTCTCTTCATTCTTGTCTCCTGGGTATGATAAGTCTTGGAAAGCACCCAAGAGAAAAAATATAGTATGTAGAGTACTGTAGATACTTTATTGATCCACGTGTAGGTTGTCTGTCTGCATTTTTGAGCTGAGCATTATTGCCAAAATAAGAACAAGCAAAACTTAGAAGTGAGCATCAAAGTCTTTTGAAGATATGTTGTTCTAATTACTTCCTCTGTTTGTTGTTTATGTCTGTGAGGTGCATATAAATTTACCCAAAGAAGCGTCAGGGAAAATGAGATAATGGGCTGAAAACACACAGACTGCACCAGTTTCCATCAGCACTGTTAAAAGTCTCCAAAATGTAAAACGTATGCCATCAGAATGATTTAAAAGGCGTTATAATCAGATGAATCCTCAGCACATTTAGCTCGAAATCAGATATTGGAACTGTTGGTAACAGATCATTGTCCATGTGTGTGTGTGTGTGTGTGTGTGTGTGTGTGTGTATTTGGGCTATAATTTGACTGTTTGTGCCCAGAACTCATTTAGCAAACTGTGTATAATCTCCGCAGCGTGTCAGCTTCACTAATCATTTAAATTACTGACTATTTATCACAGCGGAAGCAGAAATCGACTTAACCACAGAGCTGATCAATAATCACCAGTGCAATTAAATCCAGAGACATTCGAGTGGACACCTTCCTGGAGGAGCAAAACAGAAGTGCTGAACGTAGAGAGCCTTTTAGAATTAAACATTTGTAAGCTTATGGAGCTTTAAGAATCATTAAGTTGCTGTTGGCAAAATATCGCTTGTAGTCACAAAGGCCTGGTTATAAGTGAAGGTGTATTGATGCTCCCGTTTGATGCCATGTTCATACTTGAAGTGGAAGTGCTCTGGCTGTTCACTTAAGAGGCGCATTTCTCCGCACCAGTAAACAAGCGATTCTGCTTGTCCAGTTTTCTAATCACAGGTAGAGCTCTGTCTATCTGCTTGTGTGTCTCACTTTTGTTTAGACACAACTGACAAATGTGTTGAATCAGTAAGCATGGGATGTATATTTTCTCATTTATCAGAATCAGATCATTTATATTGTAAGTTGTCGTGATTCATTGCTGTCACCCATCTGTATTCACTTATGATTCAGGATCGGGTGACACCCACTACCAGGGTTTATAAAATGTTTCTGTGACTCCTGTCCACCCTCTCGCACCCTGATGAAGACCTTAGGGTCAAAACCAGTCTGTTTTTAATGTAAGAGATGTTTTTTGAATAAAGGCTTTAACTTAATTCAAGTGCATTTGTTCCTGCTCCACGCACGAGTGCCTGAAGTTTGTTTTTTCCTCACAGATGCTGAACGTATCGCTGTAGATCAGGAGCTGGCCACAGAGCTCCAAGCCACAGGGCATCCAATTGATTAACATGAGCACTGTGAGGAAGTGAGCAGCGCTGCATGGAAAAATGCAGTGTGGAAGTTAGCCACTTGGCTGGAGAAATGTGCCCAGTGATGTGAAAGATACGGGTAATTTTCCACCCAGGAGGTCAGATTTGTTTGGTTTCATGTGGAACTGAGCAACATTCAGAGAAATGAATGAGGCCCTGCATCCAACACTGTATCTAGGTCTCTTTTTCCATCCATGGGCAAACTGGGGTGCTTCGCGGCACCTCCGTCTCCAGTGTGAACCCGCTGTGACATCTTATTTTAAGTGAACACAGTGGCTTTAGATCAGAGTGACAACATCCAACATGCTTTATTTGTTTTTCAAAAATCTCAATCTTTGAAAATTGGAAACGACAGGAGAGCACTTTTGTATGACTGCAGTCCAGACAGCAGGGAAATGGCTGTCATTACTCATAACCACAAGGACAGGAAGCTATTGACACACTGAGTCAGTGGAGGATAACTACAACTGGAGGGATGGGATGAAAAACAAGCACTGACAGGACTTTCCTGCTCCTTATAAATGCAAACAGCTGATACTACACAAGACGTCTATATGTACAGTAAGAAAATCACAACTCTCTCAGGAGGCTGCTCTGCCATCATCATGCCCTGTAGTTGTTGGACTCTAAGAGTGAGGCGTTTTAATTTACACTGTCACCCGTGCACTGCTGAGCCCGGCAGCAGCTGTTTATTATGTGTCACAACATGTGCAGGTTGACACTGTGTGCACTCACCCATGTTACACACTCATCCCGTGCGCTGTACAACTGGGGATTGTCTCCAAACTGCTGATGTAGTCAGTTACTATTTTAAATGAATGAAATTACATTTTATTATGCATTTCACCATTTCAGAAAAAAGATAACGCAACAATGCTCCCTGGTGTAAAGCTGATAATATATGCAGGGTTTATTCACGGTGAGGAAGTTTTATTAATAACACATGGCTGCTTTTGGACAGTGTAACATGATTTCATGCATTCTTGTTCTGAGCTTCACAGTGTATCTGCATGTCAACATTACCATGCATTTGGATTTTTCCTATTGTAGAGTGAAAAATAGGCTCTTAACAGGCAGCTGAACATTTTAATTTACATACATTTCCCCCCCAAACTGCTGATCCGGCTCTTTAATAAGAGGGAAACCGGGATGATGCATGCTGGGAGCTGCTGTGGTAAAAATGTCCATCTTTGGTTTTATCCCTCATCATGTCCTCTGCAATTGAGTTTAAATGCAAAAAACCCTGAAACTGAAAATACTGTGTGGTGCTCAATATTGGATGAAAAAGCATTACATGAAAATGAGTGTCGTAATATATTCTTGCGAGGGTAGACCATGGAATATTAAGGCCCTCAGGTGAAGCTGGAGATAAAGATAATAGCAAATGTTATTCATGCACAGCGTTGTGTAATGTGGTGTTGGGGATAAAGTTTGACAGACAGATAGAAGAGATATTTCCATGATGTGTTAGACTGATCTAAACCTGCTAAAGCTCTGACTGACACACACTTAAATCAAGCGGAGCATTTCCTGGACCAATTTTCTCACCGTTTAGTCTCTATATTCACAGACTCGACATTCAGTGTGTATGAATTTAGAGTCTGTAGGCAAACCCCTGAGATTTTGCCTCTGGAAGAAGAGCGGAAGAGCCCTGGTTTCCGGTTGTAGGCTGTTTGTAGTCCGTGTGATACTGACCAATCACGTTTGAGCCGGTTGCAGTTGTTGCCAGGTTAAAGGGAAATTTCGGTTTATTTCAACCTGTCTCCTATCATCCTAAATATGTTTCAAGTGACTAGTGACATAAAAATAATAGTAAGCACGTTAGCCGTTAGCCTAGATACAGCATAGTAGCGTCAGACCTGTTAAAACGTAAGTGAACGGGCATACTTCAAGTGCAAGGTTAGTCCACTAAACAAGCTTTTTTTCCACAAAGACCACCTCATATCGTTAGGATAAATGTCAGAGAACCTATAGAAAACGACATGTAGACGTGTTGTCTTACCTTACCGGTGTGATGCCATGTTTACCATTTAGCTCTGCTTTCCAACGCGCAGTTGAAATATCACAAGAACAAGCAGCGATCTCATACTGGACCAAATTAAGAGCTGTCTGACTTGGTCTGATCAGCCTGTGTATATGTCGTCCCATTTTTTCCATTGGTAAAGGTCTGGTTTTGTTAGCCTTATTTTTCAGTAGAGTTGTGTTTTCTTAGCCTCTTTTAAGGCCCCTATAATTCAAATTCTTTTAGTTCTCTTTAGTCATTTGCTTTGTAAAATTTATTTTGGGGGGGAAAATACTCCCACCTTTTTTGAACTGTAAACCTGTTTTTGTGCTTTGGCTGCTTGGTCCATGACAAAAAAATCTCAGCAAGGCAATGCTGTAGTCAAGACCATATAAAGCGAGACCAAGTCATTATCAAGATCAGAGTGTATCGAGAGCGAGACATGATCAAGACTTTGAGGAGTTATACTAAGTCAAGA
Source organism: Epinephelus cyanopodus (assembly GCA_026686955.1). Taxonomy (NCBI): domain Eukaryota; kingdom Metazoa; phylum Chordata; class Actinopteri; order Perciformes; family Serranidae; genus Epinephelus; species Epinephelus cyanopodus. The sequence continues at coordinate 9,827,839 of CM048935.1, forward strand.
CTAAGACCAAGGCAGGGTGAGACTGAGCCAAGATCAAGACCAGACTGAAGGGAGCCCCACACTGCATGATACACTTATGATAAAATGTAGAACATGCAAACTATCAGTATTCCTTAAATTGATCTGAAAGATCCACATTGCCAATAAAACACCCCTCAGAAAACAAATGAAGATTCCTCTTGATTCACCTCTTTTATCGCCATACTGTGCATGTGTCTGTCAGCATGAGTGTACCATGAGAAATGTCTTGATAAAATAATCAGAGGGCACTGCAGAGGTGAAGTTTAGGTTTCCTACGAGCAAAGAAATAGAAACACGAAGGAGCTGAAATCAGTTTAACCAATTGTATCCAACGCTCCTTCTTTGCACAGGCAGGTTAGTGATAACATTTCAGTTGTGGTCTTGACTAGTCTTGAAATAAAATCCTGAGTTCTCTTTGTCTGAGATCAAGACATGGTTGAGTCCGAAAAGAAAATGAAACCTTCAAAAATAGGGAGCAAGACCAAGATCAATCTCGAGAGTCTATTAAACTGCAAAAAGTAAGTTGCACAATGTCTTGATTTCATAAGTGGACGACAAACCTACAACGCTAACCTCTCTATGTCTTTGAACTCCTTGTATTTCTTCGAGTTCACTTTGAATGATGCACAGCAGTCGTGTGGAGTGCACCCTCCTCCTCCCACCCACTCTACTTCTCTCCCTTCCCCCACAGTCACCTTCATTCCTATAATTACCTTTCCACCCACTCTTCTTCTTTCTCGCTCAGTCCTTCCCTGTCCTTCCTGTCTTTCATGGCTTTGTGGCACATCAGTCCTCTGATCTCCCGTGCTGCTTCTTCCAGCCTTCCTCACATTTCCTCCTGCAGTTTCAGGTCTGCTCTCTTTTCTGTGTATCTCATCCCTCCCTCCTGTGAGCAACATCGTCTCCTCATCTTGTTTTTCCAGCAGTTTCAATGGATCCATCAAGAGTCTCTTTAAAACCAATTACTTCTGTTCATAATGCATATACATCCTCTGAAACTGAAGGCCTTTGCACATTAAGTCTGTAATTTTGGTCCAAATTTGTTGCAGGTTTAAAAATGAATAACTCACATTGTGTCAATTATGTTTACACCAACAAGGGCATTACAACAGGGCAACCTTCTAGGAGGTGTGTCTTTAACTGATGTCGGCTTCTCTTGAGTGACGTTTAAAAGCAGCGGACTGATACACGGCTATAGGTCTGTTGTTTTTGCTGCTTGTGTTTTTCCACAGCAGGGCAGGTAAAAGGAGTTTACCTGTTGGAGGTGAGCTGTTTGCAGAGGTGCAGTAAGAGCCTGTTGTCTGCAGCTCTTCATCAACATCTCACTGTGGTTGTTCCTGCTTGTACTCCTCCTCTGTATTATTAGACTCCACTTTATTGAAGAAAAGCCGCCAACAAAGTTCTGCTATTTCAGTGACAAACATTTCCTGTAGATTCTTCACAATAAAAGTTCCCCATTATTTTGTTATGTAAAACTTTTATTGTGAAGCAACAAAATAAGGAAATGTTGAGTTTTCGGGCAGCAACTTCACATAACTTCTAACACGACAAATAGTGAACATGAAACAGTAAAATAAAGCAGATATCTAAAGTAAAAACAGGACGCAGGAGAGAAACTAAACTCTAAACCACAGAGATTTGGGTAGAAGCTACAGACGTACTGAGAGCTGAACACACACACACACACTTTTAAAAACACCTTTTGTCCTGGTCTCCTGCAGACAGAGGTGAGCAACACACACCGCTTCTTTTAGGTGTTGGCTGCAGTTGGCGAGACGTCCCTGCTACCTGCTTTTCGGCCTACTGTGGAGAAGGTCCTTCTCTGCTGGCATAGCAGATCTAAACAAATAATGGAAATGCAAATTGGCACAGCATGACTTGACTCAGTGCGGCCAAAGGTAACAGGCCCATTAACTCCATCCACAACAGGAGAGAGGAACATGGCAGGACAGGACAGGAGGCCGGCAAGAGCAAGAGCGGATATATGGAGGCAGTCCTTCTTGAATTCAGTTCAGCTGCAGCACCAAATGCAAGAAGCAGGCTGACTCAGTGTGCAAAGTTTTATGCATTACATTTTTTATCAGATGGCAACTTTAAAAAACACAGACTTGGTGTGCAAAAGCCTCAGGATCTATTAGTGGAAAATAACCCAAATGAAGTTGGACAGCGGTGAAGGCTATTTGAGATAACCTGAAATGAACTGTTACACTGATGGCCTGTGTGTTTAGGGAGAACAGTGTGTATACAGAAGCTTTCCTGAAGACAAATGGTGCTGCAGCTACACACAGCACGGGAGGTGAAATAAAAAATGTCTCTCATTATCATATGCATTACTGTTAATGCCTCTGGGCAGCCTGCACGCATCAATCTCATGATATTTGCTTTGTGCCTGTAAGTGGAGGCAGCGCGAGGCCGGCCGCTGCGTCGTCTGAAAAGCTGAGGAATGATTTTGTGAAGGTTTCGATTGCCAGGCGTCGGTCCTAATTATGTCGAGCTCCAGTGGATGTTGCACTCCCACGGGCGACTGTTCTCTAGAGGCTGAAATGTGTCGTGTCTGAATCACACAAAGAAAGAGAATTTCCTGCAGCATGACATTTGGGGTTTATGAGCTGGGAGGCACAGACGCAGGAGACATAAATGCAATGGTATAGGCTGCATAATAAAATAAATTCAGATAGTGTACACTTTAATTAGCACTATTAACAATGTAGAGGTAGCTCTCTTTATTAACAGTACACACAACTCTATTCGTGTCAAATTTAGCATCATTTTTAAATTTGATTATCATGCAGCATATCTTTTTTGTGTTAAATATCATGCATACAACACATCTGCTTCTGCTTGCTGCTGCACTGACACATTTTTATTACAGCACCATTAACGTGATATGATAATAGAGACATTAGCGTGAGGACAGGACCCTGACAGTGAGACACGCTGTGGAACACGTGCTGCTCGTGAACCTCTGACCTTTCTCGTCTCTCTAAATCAACATTCTCACAGCCCCATACCTCTCCTCGTATGCTCGTTATCACGTCCGGCGGAACACGATGATGTGACTGTATCAGTAGCAGTAAACAGGATGCTGTGAGGCATGCAGCTTTGTCTGATCTCGTGCTGTCACTTCTGGCTGCACCCGCCTGCACCTGTGGCCAGCTTGTTATCCACCTCATCAGTGTGGAGGTGATGGATGTCGAGCTTCGCCCCCTCCTGAGTGATGCAGCTGACCTCTGGAATACAGGCATTTGTCACAGACACACCTGCAAAAGAAAAGAGGGACTCTCAGTCTCATCATTTTTGACACACTCATCATCTTGACTTAGTAATAAATTTGACTTACGAGTTCATAATTAGAGCTTGTAAATTATGATACAGGGGCAGCAGTAGCTCAGTCGGGGACTGAAGAGTCACCCATTTAAGTCCCCATCCAGACTGAAAATGGAGTGTGGACTAGTAGCTGGAGAGGACCCCCAAGGTTCCCCATGAACAGGCACCAAACCCCCAACAACTTGAGGTGCCTGTTCACGAGGAGCCCCCTAACTCTTACATCCCTCCATTTAATGCATGTATAGGTCCCATTCATTCATGTGTGTATGTTTGGCCTCTGTATATGTTTTCTTCATGTTGAGTTTGAGTTATGACACTCATTTTGCAGCACCTGAGGATCAGGGCACACGTCATGCTAACCGATCGAAGAATGCACACATGTTCGGACTTCACGGCCACTTTAAAAGTAGGTATCAGCACTTTTTCATCTCTCTTGTTTATTATTTAGCTGATGACTGGGTGATGACTGGGTGGGCTTTAAGAGGTTTTATACATTTAGTTGGAGCTTGGCTTTAGTTGAAGTTGCTGGTCACTGGTCGGAGGCCCTGGGGACAGATCCAGAACACGCTGGAGGGATTACATATCTCATCTGGCCTGGGAACGCCTCAGGGTCCCCCTGGAGGAGCTGGAAACTGTTGCTGAGGAGAGGGACGTCAGCGGTGCTTTGCTTGGATGGAAAATTTAGACTATTACTCATGATATTGACTCATAATAATTCAGTCCAAGTAAGTCATTTTTTATAGTTTGATGAAAAGTGGCCTTCCCTTTTTTTTCTCCACAGGTTTTAATCTCTTTACTCCCAGAGTGTTATTGTTGTGAGGTGGAAACAGCAGATGCAAGTCCCCATGGGAGGTTTAAATCTCCTTTGATAGTCACACTAACGAAATTAATTAAAGTAGTTGGACTGCTCCTTAAGGCAGGGTGACGCATCACAGGTTTTACAGACGGCTGATTAAAATCCTCCCACACCACATATTTTCTAAGCCATTTCCAAATTTACGCTGTTAGACACACCTCGACCATCTTATGCAACCCATATATGCATTATACAACATGGTCATTCATTATACAACAGCACTGCAGAGTCCAACTTTGAAAGCTTTGTAATGTTCAGTTTTTGTCCACCTCATTTACATACAGTACATGAGGGAGACAGAATATCACACAGTTCATTGTAATGGCATGTACGAAATAAAATAAAATTCTCTAAATACACAGCTGAAAAAATGAAGGGAGCACTTAAATCACACATCAGATCTTGATGAATGAATTATTCAAGTTGAAAATCTCTACTGATGTATATTGTGTAATTTGTTGAGAACAAAGTGACGTTACAACGATCAGTGGAAACCAAAACAATCAACCCACTGAGGGCTGGATTCAAAATCACACCGAAAATGAAAGTAAAAGACTGAAACCACAGGCTGATCCAACTTGCTTTAATTCTATCACAGCAACTTATAATGTGAATCCCGTCTATGCCCTCCTGACAACATCTGGACACGCTTCTGATGAGTCGGCAGATGGCGTCCTGGGGGATCTCCTCCCAGACCTGGATTAGGGTGAGCTCCTGGACAGTCTGCGGTGGTACTTGGCAGTGTCAGAGGCACCGATACACAACGTCCCATAGGTGCTCAGTTGGATTTAGGTCAGGGGAACGAGAGGGCCAGTCAATGGCATCAATGCCTTCATTATCCAGGAACTGCCTACACACTCTGGCCACATGAGGCCAGGCATTGTCCTGCACCAGGAGGAACCCAGGGCCTGCCGCACCAAGAGGAACTCAGGTCCCACTGCACCATAAGGTCTGACAATCCCTCTGACGGTTTCACCCCGGTACCTAACAGCAGTCAGGCTACCATTGGCTATGACATGGAGGTCTGTGCGACCCTCCAAGGATATGCCTCACAGACCATCACTGACCTACTGTCTTACTGGTCATGCTGGATGATGTTACAGGCAGCATAACGTTCACCACGGCGTCTCCAGACTCTTTCACGCCAGTCAGTGTGAACCTGCATAACTGTAACACCAAGGGTGGATCTGCCGATTCTGGTGTTCCCTGGTGAAAGATCGAGCTGCACGGTGCCGGGCTGTGAGCACAGGCCCCACTAGAGGACAAGGAGCCACCCTCATGGAGTCTGTTTCTGACAGTGTGGTCAGAAACATGCACACCAGTAGCCTGCTGGAGGTCATGTTGTAGGGCTCTGGCAGTGCTCCTCCTGCTCCTCCTCACACAAAGGAGCAGATACTGGTCCTGCTGCTCGGTTGATGCCCTTCTACGGCCCTGTCCAGCTTTCCTGGTATCTCCTCTACGCTGAAACTGTGCTGAGAGACACTGCAAACCTTCTTGCGACCGCATGTATGGATGTGCCATCCTGGAGGAGCTGGACTGCCTGTGCAACCTGACTGGGCTGCAGGTACGGCCTCATGCTACCAGTAGTGACAAGGACACTAGCAGAGCACAACACTAGAATCAGTCAGGAAGGATAAGGAGAGAGCAGCTGTGTGTGGACACCACATGTAACACTTGCTTTTGCCTCTCCATTGCACCTGTTGTCACATTGATTTGCACCAAAGCAACTGAAACTGATTCACAATCACTTGAGCTTCCAAAATGGACAGACTGATATCCCTGAAGTTTAGCTGACTTGGTGCGAGTCTGTGACCGTTACGTGTTCCCTTCAATTTTTTCAGCAGTGCTCACTGGTTTAACCTTAAACTACCTTTTATGAGATTCTTTGGTTCTCTCTGTGATCTCTGTTCCCACTGGTATCCACGTGTCGAGGCATGAGAGTATCACATTTAATCTAAATCAGTCTCACTCAAGCATCTTCCCATTCTATTAAATCTGGCTGTTCGGGCCTTAATAATATCAGTTATAATAATAGCCTATATTTCTCCTCTCTTGTTTTTTAAGTCTCCTATCGATAAACAATTACTCACATGTAATGAAATGAGACCTGTTGTATGATTGTTGTAATTCGTCTCACACAGTGCACAGGGTCTATATGTGCTCTGAATCAAAGCTTTATATAAGAAAATTGGATTTTAAGTGTGTTTCCTACTGTGTCATAGAGTCTAAATTGCTTTCTATGCAATCCTGCCTTTACAATTAGCTTCTTCGGGCCGTTTCCATAAAGCCCAAGATACAGTTTGTTTCAAATATATTACCCTGGTAAACCCTGTGTGTACTGAGAGATGCGAGGGAAAGCTCCCAAAGCAGCGAGCTGAGGCACAACAGTATATTTGCTTTCATCAAGCTCAGTTGAGAATGTAATAACTGGCCTTTAACAGCCCCGAGGCAAAGTCAAGATCAGATGTGGTGAGTCTGCTTCACATTAACATTTTACTCCCAGTGCCTCTCTCCTGTGATATTTTCAAAGAGGTTTTCACTACCTGCAGGTACACCGACAATCTTTCTTCAGTCTAACCAAAATAATTCTGATAAGAGATTCCAACTGAGCTGTTTACATGGACGTTAAATAAAGTGATCTAAAAAAAAAAGTGTGCTTACATGATCCTAAAGCATGTCTCTCTCCTGGACTGAAACAATGGTTCCACAGAAGAGGAGCGTGATAGCTGAAGGCTCTGGCTCACATGGTACTTTGGAGACTTGAGGAACATCAAGTAACCTTGCAATCTCAGAGCGCAGTATTCTGGCGGGATAATAGTGCACTATGAGCCCTCTAAAATATGACGGAGCCTGACCATTTAGAGCTTTGTAAGCGAGGTGCACCTCTTTTTAAGAGGTGCTACAGAGTCAAGTGTTGTTCACAGTGAGCCCGCAGCATTATCAACAAGATAATCAACTTAGGAGGGCTTACAGTCAGTATAGGAGACATCCGTTACACTGAATATGCAATTAATTAACTTTATAAATAAATAACCCAACAAAAGGCAGTTAAGCTTCACAGCTTTAACAAACGCAGTGTAGACTTAAGCGTGAAGAGAAAAACTTTCCACTAATGAAACTTATCTATACAGCAAATAAATCAGAAACTACCAAAGCTGATATAAATGCAATAAAACAAAAGGAAATTTACACTTCAAACAGAGTCAGGGGAAGGTTAAAAGGGGAGGAGATTTTCCACATGAAAAGTTACTTGTTTTGGATATCTCACCTTAACGTTGCCGTTGACTTCTTTTATAACCTTAAATTGATTGAAAATGGGAATGAAACCTGGACCTAAACCTGTTTTCTAACCCTAAGTTACCCCCCCTCCCCTTTTGGTCAGGTTTTCTTTTCTCGGTTTATTCATTCTTATAATGGATTCTGAATTCACGAGGGGCCGTACACATGCCGCATTTTTAACTGCCTGGAAAACAGAGGTGGGGCGCTGGGTGTTACTCTGCTTTTTTGTGCCAGCTTTTAAGAGCGTGGTGGCTGGTTGCATCCGCGGTTGCTAAGCAACCTCAACAAGCGCTATATTAAAGCCTATTTACCTGCAATCCTGAGTGTGCAGAGCTGATCGTCTTCCAGGTGCTGTTTGTGTGTAGGCCTGTTGTGTGTGGGACACTAACATGAGCAACATCTCCGTATTTATCACAGACGGATATTTATGGATGGATTTATTGATGAAGGGAAAGATATCTTCCTGAGACCCGAACCTTTGTTTGGTATGCATTTTTAATTTCTCACAGCTATTTGGGATCAGTAGGATCTGATAAGATAAAAGATTAAAAAAAAAAAAACACTGTCACTGTCAAATAAACAAGTCTCATCCATAAAATGTGATGAGGTTTTGTCTACTTTTGTGTCTGGATCAGCTGCAGACTGACTTGGCAGAGATGGCAGCCATCTTGTTTTTACATGGATTAGTGTATTGTCCTCTTACTGCCAGTAGACGGCACAAAAAGTGTCCACAGCTGGGGACAACAGGTTTGAGTTAAGCAGAATGAAGTATAGGGTCAAGTAAACCCAAAATGTGACGTCCTCATATGAGGACACAGGGTCTCAGGATGATTTATCTGTTGGCTGTTATTGGTTGGTCCTCGTCACATAACATGCTGTGCTGCGTTCCAAAAGTTGAACTCAGTTTATCTCAGGGTGCAGCCATGAAAAAAAATGCCCTGAAAAATAGGCAATCAGGAACACGTGCACATCACAGTGGCCTCGCTGTGACGTTTCAGCATGCCTGCCTTGTGAAACAATGAATTTGTGGATGCAAAAAACGCAGCATGTGTGTGGCCCCTCAGGCTGCAATTAATTTTTTGGAATTCTTCTACTAACAAAAAGAGCGACTATATTTAGACAGAGACCTTTGTCAGTACAGTGTCATCACAATTATAGTTATGATTTTAAGTCTCTTAAACTAACCCATGTCCAATTAAGCAAATACAGAGCTGAGGGACATTATGTGATATAGAGCTGGGGAACATAGAACCCTAGGAATACCCCCCAGAACAAAGAAATGATCCCATTTTGGCCGAGTAATCAATTGTTTCTATCAAAAACACAAACTGTACATGCCAATGTGAGAACAGAATTAGCTTCACAAAGGCCAGGGCTCAGCAAATGGCCAATGTTTCTCTTTAAAAGCTGTTCCGTCACAAATGTAAATCTGGATGTCCCAGAGACAGACTGTATTTCTATTGCAGGAAAATATGCAATCAGAGATTTTGAGAAAGAGCTGTTAAGTCTCACAGTGTTTCTTTGCAGCTTGTCAGTTTTCATTACTAATAATTTGTGAGGCACACTTGGACGATAACTCAGCTTCAGACAGAGAGAGGGTTTTGGAAGATTTATAGATGGTAAGAAAAGGACAGAGTCAGACTGAAGAGGAATCAAGGATGACAGAGGGGCCCCGCACGGCTGGCAGCATTGTTGGCACGTCATAACTCCACACATCACTTTACTCTGTGGATAATGGAGAAAATCTACTGAATCTATCCCACTAAGAGATTATTTTCATCTTCACTAAGAGTGTGTTGGTAAAGGGATTTGTGATATGACTTCTTTTAAATCAAAAGGATAAAAGCAGAACATGGTTACAATCCAATTAGAGAGATCACACTTATACCAAGATGAAAAGGCAGTGAAGGACACTGATATATCACCTTATTTAAATTCATGTTACGTCAATTTAACAGCATTATTTAAAAAGCTGTTCAATTTGGCAGCTCACCAGCAGCATGGCATCTCAGAATTTACTTTTTTCCTGATGTAAAAATTAGGATATTGTCATTTTTTCCCAAACCAAAGCCACTGCAGGATCCCATAATCCATCTGGTCTACACCTGTGGCTAGGCTACATATTGGCTCATCTGTTAGAGTGATAATCATAAGCTCTCTGCTGCGGGATAATGGCTGAAGCTGTTTTGAGAAAAATGTTAGTAGGTGCCCAGGAGAATGAATGGTTATTGGAAAAACTTGGGGAGACTCACAGGTTGGATGAAAGACTTTATTAATCACGCCGCTGCTTCCTGGCGCTCACACTTCTCTCCCACTCGCTTTCATTTTTCCTCCCCCAATTTATCCTTGCACGGCTCAAAACTCTTGTTAATTTGATGATTCTCTCCTCCCTGCATCCTCCACTATCCATCCTCACCTTCTTCTTCATTCCCTCTGTAGTCGTGCCAGGTCATTTTCTTTGTTAAGCCTGGAGCATCTTACACCGAGTCAGCAAAGAAGGGGTTTCAGTGCATGTTCAATTCTCTACCATCCATCTTCTCTTATCAAATCAAGCACTACATCCAAGACACAAACCGGGACCTTTGCATCGCAAGCTTTTCCGTGTGGATGACACAGCTCTGAAAATGGCACAGCTGTGTGAAATCGACTCACCAAGTTCTGTCAAAACGTGATGGATGATCGAAAAGCTTCTGAATAGGAAAGAAATGCAAAATTGATGCATTTCTATCCATCATCCATTCGCTGAATGTAGTGTGAATGTAGTGCACAGAAAGAAAAGGGGGTGTAGCGATACACATACGTGACGGCTTGACTGATATCCCATTAGGAGTTTTTGGCAGTTAGAACCCCCAAATGCATTAGGACACATTTCTTTTTAATTATTTTGACAGTACTTCAAGTGAAATCCTCTTGCTGGGGAATGAGGGAACATTTTACCCTTGGCAATTTTAGACAATGTCAACAATGTTCATTTTAATAGCAAGGAACTTTTCATACTGTGTGTATTCCACACGAACACTGACGAAGCACTTTCCCAAAAGGCAAAAGGTCACAACAGGCTATAAACTGAAAATCATCTCTTACACCATCCATCCATCCATCCATCCATCCATCCATTTTCGTAACTACTTATCCTCTTGAGGGTCGCGGGATGCTGGAGCCTATCCCAGCTGACATTGGGCAAGAGGCGAGGTTCACCCTGGACACGTCGCACATAGAGACAGACAACCATTCACACTTACACTGATGCCTACGGACAATTTAGAGTCACCAATTAACCTGCATGTCTTTGGACTAAGGGGGGAAGTATCCATGTGACCGAGTATCCTTCTGAACCCCAAATAGCTCCCAATGGCTGTTCTATCAGTGTATGAGAGCCTGTGACCGATTACTGAGTAATAGATGACACCATGTATGGTAGCCTCGGCCGTCAGTGTGTGAATGATTGAATGTGACGGAGTGTAAAAAGTGCAGTCCATTTACCATTTACATTTAAAGCACCCAAACAATTATCATCCCAGAGATCAGCACATCATGGTGATGCCATCGAATGTGTGTCAAACTCATGCTTGTGAACTTTGTTTCACATAACGTGCATCAGTCTACATACCATGTTTTTCACACGCAATTGTGTGCACTGAACCGTGACCCCGTATTGTGATGGTTTGGCGTGAATACACAGTCCTACTTATGACCTAAATTGTCTCGGTATTCTAAAAATAAAGTGGTGCCTTTGGTTAAATCTGTAACTTCAAATCATTCACATCCCTCATGTTAATATGGTTGCTCTTAGCTCTTATTGCAAAGAAATTAGGCCACTTTTTGCCAAATTATTATGAATTACACACTCAGTATTTTGACCTAGTTCTCAAAATTTTACAAGTCATTGTTGTAAAGTTTCTCAACAATCATCCTTTTCGTAAAAGTGTGATTTTATTCTCATATTATTTTCGCATTCTTAAAAATATTGTGACCTTATTCCCAAAATACAGGATTATGACTTCTTTGTCATACCAACACAATCTTTGCCATTACATGAACTTTATTCTCATAATTGTATTATTTCTCGTCATAAAATCATGACTCTGTCTTGTATACTAGATGTTTTTCTCTTAAAAGTCGACTACACCCTAAAATATTGCTACTTATTTAAAAAAAAAAAAAAAAATTAGATGTGGTTTTCTCTGCTGTCTCAGTTGTTCATCCATCCTCTCAACCTCTACTTTTTGCCTCGCCACATAAGACAAACTACTTCCTGTGTTGGCACTGAATGGTGAGATTTAACAAAACTTGTACTTGGCTGAATTCTCTGGAGTCTGAGCTGAATGTAGCATTTATTAGAAAACACATTCGTATGAGAAATGGGAAATTACATGCATTAGTCAAATTACATTCCTGCTTCAACTAGAATATGCTTCACATGTTTTATTAAGATTTAATTAACTGCGGAGTGCTGAGGGAAAAATGCACGCGGGCTGTTAAGTGAAGCAATTTAACAGTAGGAATAAATGTAAATACATAAATGTGCCTTAAATGAATTGTAGTTCTCACACTTGATCCCTGCTCCTTGTGTTCACGTTCATCAACACATTCAGCCATGCATGTCACTTCCTGACGTGTGTGTGTGTGTTCAGTCATGCACTCTGCAGGGTTATCTGAACCCAGCAGGTTTCATAACTAAAGGTAAACTTTGACTCATTATTTTACCTCCCTCCACACGCACACACACATACACACAATGCCTTATCAGCGGGAGACGAGGGTCGCGGTCACTGCCAGCATAAACTAAGACTCATTACTGTACCTTCCCATCAACACACATCTGACCGGAGATGAATAAGAAAGGGCGACCACTGCGAGGAAACCATTTATAGTTCTACACAGGTCAGCGGATTCTGACCTCGTCCATCTGTACCAGCACATGGGAACTGTGACAGGACAACACGCTATGTGTAAAGAAGCTCTTAAAGCAGGTCAGGACAACGGCTTTCTCTGTGTTTGTGCTTTTCCAGACACGTATCAGCGGTGTGTCAGATTGTTAGGTACTAACAGTAGCCTACTATAAAAGCACACCTCACTTACTCCATGATGAAAAACGAAGGGGAAACTCCACTTTATACGCTCATGAGCCCCATACTCAGGTTTATTTTTCCTTTTTTATCCAACACAAGTTCTATAAGCAACTGAAACTCTGATATAACTGAAACAGTTATATGTGGGTTGTTTACTGTGTTTTGTCTTTATTTTGGTGAATAAATTACACTCAAAATATGAACATAGAGGAGTGAGAGTGACAAAACTTCAACTTCGGTGATGCGTACACAGCGAGGCGCTTCTGTGTCGTGCAACAAATGATGTTAAAGCACAGCCTCTCTTGTAATATTGCTTAATTCAAAACAATACAACAATAAACAGTGAAAATTAAAATTTTGCTCCTTATTTTGCCGCTCGTTTTTATCTGCTAACTTAAAATCTGATATCAGCAAAATAACAATAATAGTATTATTAAACAAAGAAACACAAGCTGTAATTTGTTTTTTATCTTTTGCTTTATTGTTTCATTTATAACTCTATTTTAATTTCTATTTATTGAGTTGGAAAATGACGTCAGCAGCACTGCAGTGAAGCTGGACTGACGGTTCAGCACCACAGAGAAGAGATCTGGCAAGAGTTGGTTGCTAAGACAGAGACATGTCTCGTACAAAGTTTAATTTTCTTTTTGAGAAATGTCTTGTTAGTATCAGAATGTTTGGAATATTTGTGGCTTAAGAAAACTGGGTCTGATATTTACTTCATTGACTACAGGGCGAAAGAATTGGTCATAATCTTTACTCATGTTCACTTTGGAAGTGGAATGAACAAACTCAGGGCTGCTGCTATTTTTCTAAAAGGGCAGGGCAGCGTCCAAACCCACGTGATACAGACTCAAGACGTGAATCTTAACTAGGCTGTTTGTCACCTGTCTTTTGTTGCCATGACTGTGACGGTAGAGGGGATGCAGCATCATCAGGCAAATCCAGGCAAATGTTTGGAGCCCCCACAAGAAAACAGGAAAAAGGGGCCCTCCTGACGGCCACTCATGACATTATGCAATGTCAGCTAAAAACCCCCTTGATCATCGCATGACAGCATTACACAGTGCAGCACTGCTGTCCCGAGCACCTCATTAGTGGGGCCCCTAGATAAAGAAAAAGAGAAAGAGCCTGCATGAGTCAGTGATGTGACAGTGAGGGTGCGGCGTCAGGAGCAGACAGTATGAAGTCAAGCATAGCAGAGTCATGTGTGTACAGTCAGGCTATGTGTCAGTGTATTAGTTAGCCTTCCGCTTGTGGGCGATATAGGGAGTATATAATATATAAGGTGCTGCAAAGTCCCTGTTTGGCAGGTGGGAGGAGTGGTGGATGGGTCCAACGAAGCCCGGACTTTCACCAAATGCCAAATCAAGATGTCTTTTTTTAACCTACCCATGAACATTTACTGATGTCCCGGCATTGGTGGCATCCTGGAACGTCAGCAGCAGATGCAGAAGGTTATTCCCAAAGTTAGAAAGCACACATAAACGCTGTGCCCATGTCTCACTGTCTCGCACAAGCGCACGCACGTGAACAAGGTGCACAGAGAGGCAGTCAGAGCTACAGGCTACAATGAGGCTAAAAACAGAGTTCAAATGACATTTTTCCAAACAACTTTTTATGTCGGGGCTTCAGGACACTTGGATCACTACGGACGAGTAGTATGGAGATATTTTGTGGTTTCAGTTATGTGTTTTTGGATGTTTGAATCTGTAAGCCTGCATTAGGTGGAGTTGTGTTGCTACCCCCTTCCCCCATTGGATCTCTGCAAGTGTTGTGAAGACTCTAAAACTTCACCAGAGCCTCCATCGGCATATGGGTGAGTAGATAACGGCTGAATCATTTCATTTTTGGGTGCACTATCCCTTTAACTATCATAAAAGGGATCTCATGTATGACTTCCGGTGTTGTCATGGCAACCAGCGCCAGCTACATGCTGTATGCAGGAAGGGCAAACAAATAATTGCTGATGTCTTACAATCATTACAGTCTGAGTGTGAGCCGCTCCCGTCTGGACGTTTGTAAGAACCTGTCAGAACATATAGGAGAAGTCTTTTATTCCCTATACCACAAAGGCAATGAACACAGAATGACTGTATCAGGGAACACTAGTGTTTTCTCTTTTATTGCTCCTACCTGTGTCATATGTATCATTTAATTGTACGTTTTTAATGGTGTGAGCCATATCCTCTGTATGAAGGAAGAGGAAACTTTAAGTGGTAGTTAGTAATTTATCACCTCTATAAGACCAGTAGGAAGTATGAACAACTTCAGTGGCTGGATAATGAATGCAAATACTTGAAATGGAAAAGTGCTTTGAATATGTAATACTGAAGTTATATATGGCAGGCTGTTAACACAATTTTGACATGTATTACTCTTTAGAACAATTGCCTCATTGCACATCCCGCAGACACAGAGCAACGTTAGCACTGATTTGGAGTCATGTTTACTTTTTTTTCCACTGAATTCATCTCATGTTGATACTGAAGATGACAACGCTCCTGTCAGTGGTCTAAACTGACTGTGCGGCCTCATTAAACTGCAGCAGGACTAATAGGAAACACACGACACGGACTAAATAAAATAAGTTCTCTGAGAACTTCAAAGCTACCTGCAAGTTAGTGCATAGTTAATTTAAGCTGTTAAACACAATCAAAAGATCAATTCGTCCTACATCCTCCAAGGTAAATTTGTAAAGCTTCAATCCTTGAATCGAGTGATTGAATTGTAGATTTCATTTAAGAATGAAGCTTAAAGTTGTGCGTACAGTCAAGCTCGGATGGTGCTTAACACACTGATAGTGTTCTCTAAAAGCATTTTGTTTTTACAGAGAGAATCCATTAGCAATGCCTTCTTTCTTGCATTTTTATTCCACTTACTGGAGCTGTTGCACTGCTTTAGCTCATGCATGGATTATCATTACATTTTCCATTCCATTTTTTTGTATTAGTTTCAAGATCAATTCGTCCTACATCCTCCAAGGTAAATTTGTAAAGCTTCAGTCCTTAAATAGAGTGATTGAATTGTAGATTTAATTTAAGAATGAAGCTTAAAGTTGTGCATACAGTCAGACTGGGATGGTGCTTAATGCATTGATAGTGTCCAAAGGACAGAGGGATGTCGTATGCTGTAAAGCCCTGTGAGGCAAATTGTGATTTGTGATATTGGGCTTTATAAATAAAATTGAATTGAATTGAAAAAATAATGTTATTTTTACAGAGAGAATCCATTAGCAATGCCTTCTTTCCTTGTGTTCTTATTCCACTTACTGAGACTGTTACACTGCTTTAGCTCATGCATGGATTATTATTTAGTGTTCCAGTCCATTTTGTTTTAAATTAATTTGTGATGTACTAATATAATCATTAAACACAGTCACATCTTATCAATTGCCTTTAAGTTATCTATCTACCTACCTATCTAAATTGAAATTCATTAACAGGTGGATGGTAACATGTGGGGAGGAAATGAGAAACGGCCACATAAGGTTTGAAAGAAACACTATTAATAATAATAAAGAAGAAGAATGAGGAGGAGAAACTACACAGATTACAGCGAGGTGAAAACTGCCTCTAAGCTAGAAAATACAAGGTTAGTCTGTTTGTCTTGTTTTTAACCTTTCAAAGGGTATTTCAGAAGCACCGAGTCAGATCAGAGATGATTTCACATTTTTAAAAAAAACCTTTACAAGACTAGAAAAGGCCATTTGACAGGTGACTCACTGACCTGCTCTGTGGGCTCACTGGGCAATAATGGCATTTGATACAAAGACACAAATACACACACCACACACACACATGCACAGTTTGTGTGGGCTGAGGTCGCAGGTGTTCAGCTGCTCATAAAAAACACTTGGAGCACAACCTGTCTAATGTCGTTGAGCTGGTGGATGTGTGTAATTGCAGAATGAATAACAGAGGCCCACACAGACGGGGCTGACACGTGAGGCGAGGCGAGGCGAGGCGTTTAGATGATGCAGTCGGAGAGATAAGGTGATGAGTCAGACACAGACTTTCAAAAAGACTTTTATCAGCGCAACACCTCGCTGCTATCTAAATTCTTCCGATTTCTTTCTCTATCTCAGTGTGTGTTTTCTGAACACTCTGTAAACCTGGTATCAACCAGATCCAACCAGGCATCAAAAGCCCAAAAAGACATATGGTCTCAACAAACTCAGCCTGCCACACTGACTGTGTTATGATGGAGTACAGCAATATGAGTGCCTATGTAAATGTGCAAATTTGCATTCATAACTCAAAGGCTTTTCTGTTTCCTCTGGGCGTCCATTATTCTTCTCTGTGTCTCGCAATAAACAAAGCACAGATTTACACTGTTGAGATTGATGTCTTTCATAAGAGCAGATACAATGATGACAAATGTTACAGCCGACAATCTATACATCTGCTAAAACATCCATTACACACCATCTGCAGTGTGCTGAGGTAATCAGGGGATGTCTCAGACTGTCAGGGAGCAGCGTAGCATCACATCACTTGTCACAAAAAACTTTTCCAGCAGACGAACACAGACGCGCTCGCTGACTTGATGTCTGTTCCTGCGACGAGATGCAGCAAGCAGTAAATTGCTGTCATTTATTTTGTTTTTCCCCACAGAGAGCAGAGAGCTGTGAGCTTATCCGGAGGGAGGTAATTAAATTAGCAAAAAAAGTTTTCACATTAGATCCAACAAATGTGCAGATGTTTTCAATCTTTATGAGTTACTGTTTCCACTTACATGACTTTTCTCAATATAAAAACAGTGTAGGATCTTCTGCGACAATTTAGATTATTGCGCAAATGTTTTGTACATAGGGGGAACCATATGTAAAATATGTCCTGGGTGCTAAGAAGTAAAAAGTACAGATATTCAGTGGGTAAAAAAGTGCATGTAGGATGGACCTAGAAATAGAAATTCTTATTATGAAGTCATCGAACACTGCTGCTTTGTCAATGATGTCAGCGTCAGGCCGGGTGATATCACTATGTAATCTGGCCGGACGTAACCTAACGTGTTGTCATGATATGCTGCCAATCAGCCGGACAGCAATTGTCATGGCGGTATGAAAGGCGGCCGGGCGGATGAACATAACCCTCATTGTTATGATATGTCGCTGGTTATGATACAGGGTCGGGGAGTGTCAGTATGTAACATGGCTAGACGGACTTAACCTGTGATGTTGTTATGATACGCTGCCAGTCTGGGACCATACCTGTCACCGTGGTTTGATAGCTGCTCAACGGCGTCAGGTTGAAACGCTGCTGGTAACAATGTAATATCAGGAGCTGGAAAGTCCCTCTAGGGTGGTGGATGGGTCCAACAAACCTTGGACTTTCACCCAGGAGCCCCTCCTGAATGCCAAACCAGATGTTTTTTTTCTAAACCTAATCACATGCTTTTTCTGACGCCCCATTGTTGGTAACGCATCATGGAACATCAACAGCAGACACACAAGGATATCTAGGACATCTAACATGTGGATGTTTGACAACTTCGGAAGAGAACGCGTTGGACTTTCCTCCAGGAGATTGGTGTTTGGACCAGTGTGAATCCAAGTAAACTTTGAGTCATGTCAAGGTACGTCGTCACCGTCATTTCTTTACCTAAACATATTTTACATAACTTTACATCAAGTACATAATATCATTTGTGGGGTGCTAATATGTTAGATATCATATGTATGAATATACATTGGTACGCTGGTTTTTGATACAGGATCAGTAGTGGGGACCAACAGTCACTAATTTTAATGTAAAATATGATATAGTGACTTTCATTATACGCATCAACAAATGAAGGAGAACTAAAACCCAACATGGCCTCTTGCTTTGAGTGTTGCATTCAGGGTATGTTACCATGCTGGACTGTCATAGATGTTCATGTGGTGTGATTCAGTACAGTTTCAGTGCTGATGTACTGTGCACGTTGCTGTCAGCCCTTCAGTCTGTTTCTTTACTTAGTAGCAATACTGCAGTGCCATATCGTTATCAGTCATTTACAAAATACAGCGTAATTTATTTCATAGTCTTCAACTCCTTCATGAGTACCAAGTAAATACCTGATTAATACCTCTTACTCCCTGTGTTTAAGACACAGACCTACGTATGTAGCACACAGCTATCCACACATACGACTGAAGTCTCCATGGGAACCTCAGCCCGTAGCTTCCAGTCAACTTCCTGTTTCCCAGGAGATGGAGCAGGCTAACAAACTGTAAAACTGTCAATGTGTATATTGTGCGAATGTGTGTGTGTAGGCATGTTTCTGTGTTTGTGTACATGTGTTTTCATCATACAGGCCAATGCTCTTTTGTCAGAGAGCAAGCAAGGTCAGGGATAGGTTCAACCGCCCACGGAGAAGATTATTCAAGAAGGCCAGAAGTTGGGAAGACAGGCAGGACGACGGCAATGAAGTGAAGAGACGAGAGTTAGAGGAGGGAGGGAGTGACTGAAGGAGGACAGATAGGAAAGGAAGGGGGAATTAATTAGCATGTATTGCTAATTTGGTCTAGACAATTCCCCTAAAGCCTAGATGTCAGTTTCAAATATCTGCCTAAAGAACGTAGTGTATAATGAATGTTTGGAAGAACCATCTGCCTTAAAGACTGAGGCAAAAGATCTTTCTTTAGTCTCCTCACTCCTCATGAAGCCCACTGCAGAATGATTTAACGTAAACAGAAGAACCAGCTGCGTTTATATAAAATGGCAGTGATTTAAAGCTGCTCTACAGAGGATTTTTTTTAAAAATAGACTCATGTTATCATCTTAAATCAGGATTTGGGGGTGCATATCAGCAGAAATGAACATCCCGTCTGCGTTTAATGGGACCCTGTAAATCCATCCTGTTTTCCTATTGAAATGCTGGTGCTCGCACAAAAAGTTCTCCAAACACAGGAACTGCAGAGCTGAAAATTACAGGTTCAAACACACAGCTTTATCACATTCCTTTATCAAAGGGATGTCAGGTTATATAATTTCTGGGTGATAACGCATTTTAAACCTCAGAGAAAGTAAAATTACTGACAGAGCTGAAAAGCCAGAACCTTAACCTTAATCATTAGCTCAAGGTCCACACAGTTTAATACATTTAGAGTCATACTGGCCATGTCGTCCAGTAGGTTTGCTGTCTCTAGTTTGCTGTCCGCTGCAGCGACTGGACGCGCGTCGGCGCTTCTGGATGCACCATCCCGCGGCACTTCATGCCACTGTCCTATTTCCAGCTTCCCCACCCCTGAAATGAAATGCATTTTTCCCTCACTCTCTGCCTGTACATACCAGCTCCCATAGCAGACCTTTTTCTACGACTCCTCTCCTCCCCATTGATGTAAAGCGAACTCTGCAGCTGTTGCTGTTTCATGTGTGATGAAGAATGGATGAGGAGAGACTCGTTGTTGGGGGTCAAGAAATATTCCAAGTTAAATGACGCACAATCCCGCCATTATAATGAGAATGGCCAAAAAGATATTGCCTGGTAAGTCATAGCTCTGGAGACTGGCTCTTGAGTTGAGAAGTTTAATTAGGGACTTAGGAGCCAATGCAGAGATGTAGGAAATACAGATCTTTGTGTGATCGTCTGATAATGAGCTGCAGCATGACACGTCCAATGTGTGCTAGGGGGTGGCACTCAGGTCTCAGTGGGTCCATCTCCAGTCGAGCGTGCAGCTGATATTTAGATGTAGTTGTTTACGTGTAGTAACAGAAGTGCACAGTGGTGTAAGGAAGTCATGACGGGCCCCAGTGCACACTATTATGACGGACATATATTCAGTAATCTGCAGTGGAATACGTTTTAAAAGTGACTTTCCCAACACTGGTGTAACTTACTGATTGGTCTTATAAATAACTAAGGTACAAAACATTGGTGAATGGTGTATTAATAATCACATTTTGCTCAAAAATCCTTTGTAGGAAGTGGTACCATGTAATTGTCCCCCAAGAACTTCATATCAGTCCAAAAAAATAAATTGGATAAATTGAATAAGTGTTGAATAAATTGGGTCCGATGCCTAATTGCCTAACTATCTGCCATAAGCAATTTGGATATAAAGTCCATTCAACTTTCATACCAACTTTTCATGACATACAGTATTTAAATTCTGCCCCATGGGGTGTTGGTGGCTCTGCTGGCGATGGCGCATACCAGCTACTAATGATGCAGTAAATTTAAATCTGATGTGCTTTTAAAACAACTCATCCACCTTTCACTCTAAACTTCCTACATCAAGTTGTGTCTCATTAAACAGGAATGCTGTCAATAATCTGAGCAGGAGGTTTGACACACACTTCTAATCATAACACACGAGTCCCTCGACCAAGAGTCTGTTAATCTAGAGTAGCAACACACAGTACATTAGGTCTGATAGAGTTCAGTGATCTGGAGGAATTCAGTGTGTGTGTGTGAGGTTATTGTAAATGAGCACAGAGTCTGACCTTCTAGGTTTCACTCCCTTCAGTGTAATGACATGCAAGACTTTGCAGCGTCTGTATGTGAGTCAGTGTCTGCCGGTCTTTGTGATCTCACAGGATAATTGCGAGTAATTTACTTCATTAGAAGCATGACGCCGAAACATTAACAGACCTGAGGTTGTTTCATTGCAGCAGCAACTATGACTTAGAGCCCACCACTCATACATCACTGTCAGCGTTCTGTGTTTTGACTTTTGTTCATTAGCATGACTCACTGGAAGAGAGTGCATTAGACTCGGTATAATAATGATCAGTGTGACTCAGTTGATCTGAAAGCTCCAACCACGTTTCTCAAAGATCTCAAGATCAAACAGCGTTGCATAATTCTGTATTTTCTCTTCTTCTTTTGCCATCCCGTTTCACTTTTTCTAAAGCAATGGTGGACAAAATAAAAGTGACCTTCACACTGTTATAGAACAAAAACAAAGCACTGAGAAGTACATTAACTGTTCTGACTTCTGAAGACCTCAGGTTCCATAAACTTTGTGAGGTGGAGAGAGTACCAGCTTTCTGAAAAACAGAGCATTTCTACTTCAATCTTCAATCTTATTTATCACTTATTTTTAGGCTGCTTTCAGACCTAGAGTTGTCTTGCTTTGGTCTGAATCAGGGACTGATTTTGACACACAGTTGTACAATTGCCTAGAGTTGGTTCGTGTTCTCACGGCAGCATTTACAAGCGGACCAGATCAAATGCCTTGTGTGAGAAAGTAATCAGAATTTCCATGTGGGGAAAATCCAGGAAGTAAAGCAAACGTTGAAGAAGAGAACACTTGCAAGATAAATGTGACACTTTCTAATGTCACAATGGAGGGACAACTACGCAGGTTGATTTTAGCGCTGCTCATTGTGGACTATATTGTTGTCATTGTTCATTTCAGTCAAACCATACAGTTTGAAAACGAGGCGCGGCTCCAACTAGAAAACAATGTTTTGATGCATTAAGGCAGTACAGGAGGAGGTGCACATTAATAATCCTCCAGGACTGTAACATGCTCATGTTTAACCCAAACAATGTGTCATGTGACTGTTCTTACGTCTGCCCTGTTTGGTTTAATTCAATCAAACTCAAGTTTGTTTGACCACAGTAATCACACTCGGGCGCACACCAAAACAACTGGACCCAGACCTTCTTGAAGAGGTGGTCTCGGTTAATTTACAAACAAACCACACTAGAGTTTGTTCATGGGTTTAGCGGGTCAATGCATCACACATATTGAGCTCTTTGATTGTGTGCAGCAAGAGAAACTTAAAGAGAGTGTCAGCAGCAATCCTAATCTTATATTGTTCCTTATTGTACTAGCTAGCACTGAAATACAAGAACAATGCTATGTCTTAATTTCCATGTCTTCAGAGTGGCTCATCAGCTGGTGAGGATACTGACTTTTTGCCAGGACATGTATCTTTGCCTCTGTCCTGTCAGCCAACATTCATTTTCAATCTGGAAGGAATTTAAAAACAACATTCATTTCTGTGGACGCAGGAACATCGCTAATCAGTTCAAAGCAAAGGAGTAAATTAATGCTATCATATCATTTCAATTCCTCTGATGTATATCAATGTCAGATAAACCACTGGTGCAGTTGCGCTTCGGTTTAGAGCTTCAGTGACAGTGTTATCCTTCATGGTTTACACGTCAACATAGTGTTGACCTTTTATGCATCTTTGCTTTTCAAACGAGCCATTAGTCAACACCAAAGCAGCACAGAGGGCGCTGACACTGAATGGATTGTAAATGTCACAAGCTAATGGTGAACCTTAATGAATGGTCTCGTGTTGCTCGCAAATCAGCTTCACTGTCAAGCCTGATTGTTAAGTTTCCTTCCACAGAGTCATTTAAGATAATTGGACACAATTTTGCAATTCAGTCAGACTTCACAAGGATGTATGAGAAGGGCAACATTCTCAGACGAAACTCAGATCGTACACCTGTTAGATGTGGCAGCCACTACCTCTACTCTCTCATGCAAATCCAGCTATCCCTGTTGCTCATTATATGACATGCAATTATACTGAGTTAATTAAGATGAGATACTAATGAGTTAATGTAGACTGCAGCTCCCTGTGGTGTCAAAAAGAATATACAGAGAACTGATGGATGGACTAATGAGTTAATGTAGAATCTCATGTCTTCCTCTGATAATATGATTTAATATTGTAGTGAGACTTGATTTGAGAGAACTCTCCTGTTAGTCTGATGGATGTAATACAACTTTAGAGTTTCCAGCTCACTTTACCCTACAGGCCTAGTAATCTATGACCTATTATCTATCCTGTGTTGTGCTTCATCAATCAAGCTGATGATCAAGTTTCCTGTTTCAGAATTAGCAACTTTAATTAAAAGTAAAGCTAAGTGCGATTATATTCTCAGTAACCCTGCTACTGAAGTGTTTTAACATTATGTAATATTTCCTAAGAGTCCACATAGCCTGTATTTGACCCTTTGGATAATAGCATCAACAATGACTTTTCAGATACTCGTTTATTGATGGCCACTCGCCTGAGGGTCAAAGAATTTATTATCAGCACACTATGAGGTACACAACAACAACAAACCAGCCTGCTGAAACCATCTGTCTGTGCCATTCACATCCCACGGTGGCTCGGCGTAGCCTGGAACAAAGGCTGTTCTTGTGTGGGAGGCTATAATTACATGTGTTGTTCTGTAGGTCATGAGTACTGATCCTTGCTGCCTTTTGTCTTCTCTGGGTTACGCCGCGGTCAGCGCAGTTAATAGTGTTGCAGCTTTAATAATTCGCACTCTTCAAACACAAGGGAGATGTCCACAAACACCGTTCAACGTGCGCAGTGACACTGGCTGGGATTTCACACAATACTTTATACTTTAGTTTTATTTCAGACCAGTATGGTCCATATAGACACAAATAAAAAGACAGACAGAGAAACAATCATGACAATAAAAACAGTACAAAAATTCATAAGCTACAATAGCTAAAACACATACAAACATTTACTCCAGTGCTTCCAGAAACAGGAAGAATATCTAGTGTCACTCCATGCAGGCTCAACCAGGACCTGGATAACTTTGTTATCGGAGTCAGATAGTCTACAGATAAATTTAAACATAAAATGCCTCAGCAATGAATAAAAAGTGGGGACATTACTGCTCACAAACATTTGGCTCGCACTTGTACACCTTGGAAGCTTAAGCAGTATTCTGAAAGCATCGTTATATGCCACCTGAAGCTTTTTCATTTTCGCTTTACTGTAACTACAACACAAGTGTGCTGTATAGAGTGGTGTGCAGTAAGATCTGAAGAGGGCTATTTTAACATCATCATCATCATCATCATCATCATCACCTAAATCATCTCTGATGATGTGACCCAAGTATCTTAACTTATTCACTACATTTAGTACTTGATCAGACAGAAGGAACAACGGAAAGTTCAACTCTTTAGTTTTAAAAATCATCACCACTCTTTTTAGAGTTAAACTTAATGTCGAACTGCACACCATATCCCGAGCACACTCTGAGCAGTTGTTGTAAACCAGCACTACAAGGAGACAGGACAGCATACATCAGGTGGTTGATGAGACTCTCCCCTGCCATACATCCAGTCTTACATGCTTTTAACTCTTTAGAAAGATCGTCCATATATAAATTAAAAAGACCAGGTGAAAGTATTCCACCCTGTCGAATGCCATTGGTCACCGGGAATGATGCAGATGTGGTTCTACCCCATTTGACCCGCATCGTTTGATGTAAATACCAAAAATGCAAACTCCTTATAGATATGGGGGGACCCATCACTCTTGCAATTTTAAAAACAATTTACAATGTTTGACACGGTCAAACACGATGCATCCACAAAACACATAAACACTGGAGTGTTATGTCTACTATACTTACTAACAACCTCCTTCAGAGCATATATACACAAATCTGTGCTGTGTTTATTTTTGAAACCAAATTGGTTATCAGTATTTTTTAAGTGTGCTTGAAGCCTATCTAAAAGAATCCGTTCTAATACTTTGGACAGGATGCTAGCCAAGGCAATTGGTCTGTAATTTTCTATGTTAGATATCTTACCTGTTTTGTCTTTAACTATCGGCACTAACAAGACAGACAGCATAGAGTCAGATAATATGCCATGCATTAAATAACAATAGAGTTAGATGAGCAGAATGAACTAGCATCAGTTCTACGGTCTTGAATTAAAGGCCACTTACAATATCAACCAGCCAGCTGTCATTATTGATATGATTTAGTATGAGCTGCAAATTAAATTACAGATACAGGGATATTTTCATTATGAACAAGTCTTTTAAGTTTTGTTTTTGTGCATGTAAACATTTTGGAAACTAGGACAAGCAAACATGTCCATGAAACATACAGGCTATGTCTATGTTGAATTAACTGTGTGGACTTATAGTCCTCTTAATAACTTATCATTGAATATTGGTGCACAAGCCTGAAAGCAAAATGGGAGAAGTAACAAAGAAAACTGGATCAGTCCAGCCGTGATATAGCGATCTGCATCTTAAAGTGAATGGGGACAAGGGGAATAAAGTTGAAGAGACAATTGTTGATGCCAGAATGAAGGGACGGGAGTGGGACTGTGACACAGCCATCATTGCACCTCAGAAATATGCGTTTAGTTTCCTGCTCTACATCCAGGGGTATGCGAGCTCTAGAGGAAAGCTGACAGAGGGTCCACACAGACCCAGTGACCTCCCGCCCTCCCTCTGGTTCTCTGGCAGAAGAGCAGAGCACAGCCTGGGTCAGTGGGGCTTGGCTAGGAGCTGTGGGATACAGCCAGGTGGCTGAGAGTCAAGCCAGAGAACGGTGCCCATGGCCGAGATCTTGCTGCTGGCTGTCCTCCAGTATCCATGCACTCCTGGATGTGGAGCCTCCAATATGCTCCATGAGCCCTGGCTGTCCTCAGTTGCTATGGCTGCCTCTCCAGCCCCTAACGCTCCAGCTTTTTACAAACAAAACAAAGAATTTCTAAAATATGCTTTGATTTAAATCAAACCAGCCCTGGCCCTTCTCTCACTCGCTAAAACTGCCTCTTCAGCCCCTAAACAGCCTCCACCAGAATGAGAGCAGGAGGTCAGCGGGCGATCCATGCCCATGGCCAAGAGCCCTCTGTCGGCTTTCCTCCAGTGTCCACATACCCCTGGGTGTGGAGCTCTGGATTTTGTCTTTATTTTGGGGGGGATTTTGCTATGACTGGACGATCAGTGTTTCATGCTCTAGCCAATCACAGAACAGTAGAGTGGGACTTGTGCCTTCAGACCTAGCATCAACCAGGGGCAATGACCCCTTCCCTACTTTGTACTCCCCTTGCTCAGACCACACTCTTCCTCAAACTCGACCTTCATTTCGATCTCAACTACAAAACTGTGAGGTTTGGCGTCTGCATCTTGCACTTTGACGACGATATCACGTTGACAAAACCTTTTCATAAACAGACAAACATCTTGAACTGTGTTAGTTTAAGCTACAGTTGCTGTCACCATGACCATATTTCACCATGATTACACATGCAAACTCACGAGTTGAAGACGATACCAGAACATGCTGTCGTGGCTGGTAATAAACTAAGAAGCTACTGTGAGGTTCACGCCTGGCTAGTGTGTTAACCATCCTCTATCAGCCAGACCTGTAAGGAGTGACAAAATCACCAAGGTTCAGAACCATATTAACAAACCTTTTTTGTCTAAATGAGCAGACGAGCAACAGGTGTGTGGCAGACTGTGCAGGCAGGTCACTGACAGGCTGACAATCAACACAAGGGGAGTGCCAGTGGGTGTGGACGATGTACTGGTGGGAAAAGATGGCAGAAGCAGCAGGAGGGTGGGGTTAAAAGGAGCAGGAAGCTCCAGCAGAGTCCATTAAAAAAATGCAAACTAATTTCTGTGTTTTAGGGCTTGTTCCTGAGGCACTCTACACGCTACACCATTTGCAAAGCTGCATCAACTTGAATTGTGTTGTTATTCATCAGAAAAATGTGGTGATAAATAATGAAGTGTTTAACATGGAGGATATGGTGAATGATGCTTGTCGCTTTCCCTTTCTGTACAGGCAAAGAGATAAAAATTGAAGCACCCAGGCAGCCATAAATCAAAGCTGGTTCAGCTGCAACTTAGTCAGTGGTAAGCTTCAGTGCTGGGAGGGGGAGGCAGAGGAGTCAAAGACAAACTCTCACAGTCAGGAGGCAGTTATCTGTAGTCAGGATGTTGTATGTCATCATAATCATCTAGGTTTCCATGTAGATATAGCTCTAACCTTGCATGTAAACTCACTGGTAAATATAATTAACTGTGAGTGTGTGGGCTTTGTGTCTCCTCCATCTACAAATAAATACTTCTTCAGAATCCAGTTTATGTTCATTAGCCGGGCTCTGACAGACATTAGTGTCTGATATTTAAATCAATAAACAGCTCCGGAAATGACTGAAAGAGATACGTTTAGTAGGTCAGGGTGAAACCTGTACTCACATTCACACAAAGTACATTCATAGAAACACACACTGGAATCTGTTTTGTTTTCTCCATGTGGGCTGGAGACCCTGCTGTGATGTTTGGAGCAGGAACACATCTGCCGCTCTGTCTGTTCGTTCATCCGTCTGTCTATAATAGACAATATAATCCAGAGGAAGAGAGTTTTTTTTTTTTAAAGGTTCAAATGTTAAACATGTTCAAAGTCTTTGTCCTAGATTTATGAAGCTGCTTGGCCCTTTAAAGGTCAGATCCTCCTGTTAGTCTCTCAGGACAAGGAAGCAGATATTCAGCCGCATTTCTCAGACATAGCTGTGCCCTGTTTTGCTTTTGAGTTAAAAGATTAAAGTTTTGCTTTTGTTTTCCTTCATTCAGCGCAGCGTCTGAAAAGCCTTATCATCTCATTTCAGTGGCTATCAATTCCACCCAGTTATTTCCTTCGGAGTGTGAGGAAAGTCCTGACAATGAATCAAACCCAGTGGGACTCCAGGTCCTTTCAACAATGCATCTGGCCCACATCCCAACATTAGGAACCTGAGGCTATACCCTACCATTAAAAGTCACAGACACATTATTGATATCATAAGGTGCAATCAAGAAAAATGCAACTGCAGCATCCTGTGAGAGAAATTCTTTTGTTTTCCTAAATAAGGCTAGACCATAGCACAAATAATTAATATCCAGCCCGTGGGACAGATTCAAATGTACCGCAGAACAAAGTACAATAAAGCAAACTGAGTAAGCTCCTTATTAGAATACAACTGTTATTGTTCAGTTATTGTTTCGCTTTTATGTGTGAGAGAACAACACACAGAGAACTTTCTGAGAGCTAATAGAAGGAGGGTCGTATAATTAGCTCTCCAGTTGTCTGGCCCAGTTTAATCAACCTGGGCTGACTCACACACACAGCATGGTTGTTTATTGATATTGGGCAAACATATGGGAATCTGTGCTGTGTGGTTATTATTTCTCACACATAGCATCCAGTAGCTACGGTTTGCTGACAGCAGCTCGGTGAGTAAACAGCAGCTCACTGCAGGAGCATTAAAAGCTTGAGTAAATTAGCTCACCTTGTGGACATTTTGTGTGTTGGTTTGTGTGTGTTTGTTTTCCATTAAAACACACACTCAAGACTGTTTGACATGTCAGCAAATGGAAGTCAAAGTGAGAACAGCGAGCTGAAGGTAAAACTCATGCCATCAGTCAACAAGAAAGCCTGAATGGAGGGCTGCTGTTCTTTTCTTTATGTAGGTTTTCTTGCATTGTTGACTTTATGTCATGTTAACAGTAATATTAAATCTAATATAACTATTTATTTAGTAACAAAAACAAAAAAGGCTCAGCTGTACTAAAACCAAGGTTGTCTCAATTAAAGGTCCAGTGTGTAGAATATTCATGATGAAGTTTTTATTAGTTTATAATCACCTGAAAATAGGAATCATGTTTTTGTTAGCTTAGCATGAGCCGTTTAAGTCTACACAGGGAGCGAGTCTTCCCCCACCGGTCCGCCATGTTGTTCTACAGTAGCCCAGAATGGACAAACCAAACACTGGCTCAAGATAGGGCCATTTGCGTATTCGCACATTTGCCAATTTGCGTGTTCACGTCAGCCACCGTAGTTCTCTTACATGACTGGCACATGGGAAAAGTTTCAGTTCTGCAACCTCACCACTAGATGCCACTAAATCCTACACACCAGAGACACATGCGGCTCTTTCGCCCCTCCCCAGTGGCTCCCTGTGGCTTTGAAAAAATATGAAAAAAAGTAAATGAATATTGGCTACTTTTTAACATTTTATTTTTCATTTAGCTTGCTGCCGGGGAGAGGGATGTCTGGGGTGCTTTGCATGGCCTGCTGCCCCCGTCACACAGTCCTGGATAAGCGGATGAAAATGGATGGATGGATGGATGTTTGCACTCTGAGAAGTTCTTACATTCCTCAACTGTAAAACTGTGTATATACACCAAATTAAAAAAAAAAGCTTTAACATTTCATCAACTAAAACGTGCATTATACATCTGTGGTCTCACATCTTTTCTTTTAAATTTTGCCAAACCACAGTAACAATAGTTAGTCTTGAATCTCCCTAGCTAGGCTAGCTATGGGTCCAAAGAAAAGGAAGGAAAAGCCTTGGAGGAAGATAAAGTATTTAACAGGGTGTGGACAGGTTTGTTTGCATTTACCACAAATGCTGCAAAGCTGAAGTACTGAATAATCAAACAGCCCACTACAGAGTAGCAGTACAACATATTAATGAATGCGCATTTAGACCTAGAATCATGCTGACAGGCTAATTTAGACTTAATAGGCTGTGATACCTTCATATAAAGCTCGAATATATGTTTTCTGAATGTTTATGAATCTGTTCTGGGAGAGAAAATGATTGAAGAGTTACTGTGTACATTCTGGACCAAATACTAAATAATGCAAACAAGCCGTGCTATGAAAAAGGAAGAATCTGTTGCCAGTTTTACAGTATCTACTAACATAGTAACAGTCATTGTAATCCAGGATGAGCATTCTCACAGAATCCCAATAATGTCAACAGAATGATGAGCAGCGCTCTGGCGCCAGCAGAGGTCATGTGCTGTCATAGATCTATAGCAGCATTAGAGAGAAAACATGGCTCCCCAGCCGTCTTATCTAAATGCCACACAGCTGACAGCCAGAGTGTATTTCTGGGGTTATCGAGTGGTCTCCTCCCATCACTAATGCTTACTTGAAACATCAAGAACACTTGACAACAATATCTTGTCGAACCAAAGAACAACAGCTATCTGTGCCAAATATGGCCGGAGCCACTTCCACTACCCTGAACCCTAACCTTTCCCCTAGTTAGTCTCCATCTCATGAGCAGGCGACTTTTACCTCACAGCAGCTCGTAATTCACATCAACCAACCGCACATGGATTAAACTCACTTTGATTGACAAGTTACTGACACTAACAGCCAATCACAGCTGCAGTATTGGGAGGGACTCCGTTGTACTTTGACCTCTGCTGTCATGTCACAGCCTTCACCGGCTGTGTTTCAGTCATACTGTAGGAACCTTCTGAAAGGTACTGTACTGTAGGAGAGTTGCTGTCACACACACACACACACACACACACACACACACACACACACACACACACACACACACACACACACACACACACACACACACACACACCAAGTGACCCCTGTGATAAATTGTTGACCTTTTCCAGGCTGTAAATCCCTTTCACCCACTGCATGCTGGGATTGACTCAAGTTTACCGTGACCCTGCACAGGATAAACTGATATTAAGAATGGATGGTGAGATGAAGCTGTCATATACAGTGCACACATGGAGCACACACACACGCGCGCTCCATCAAACAATAAAGAAGGCCCGGGGCAGTTCTGGACTGAAAATGGAATCAGGTTAAGTGGTGCTTGGCCTTACATAAAAACAGAGAGACTATCCAGGATTTTGGGCTTTGCTGTGTGTGTATTTGACTGTGAAGCATACTGTGCAGAATTACATGTGTCAGTCCAATCCTGCACACAAACACAAATTTGTTCCGTTTGTTTATTTTCACCGCCTACTGAAATGAAGATCCTATTGCATACATTTGATCTCTTCTCTGCATAAGCCGTATGGTTGTTTGAGTCTCACGGGTATCTTCAGTCCTCCGTCTCCCCCCACGTAAGTGCCTCGTCTCTGGCACAGTTTCCAAGACAGCTTCTTTAAAAGCTTTGGGAACCATGAAGAGACACAAACACAACCTAATGGTTCACAGACAAGTTCATATACAGTGTATGACTGTTAAAACAGACAGACACAAGACTGCATCCCATGTATGTATTGATCTTCTTGTCTTTTTTTCTAGATTTTGCTTAGCATATTATATATCTAAATATAATGAGAAGACATGGGGATTGTAAATCAATAATACGTCTCACTGACAACAGAAAAGAAAACAGTCCTTTGATGCTTACTCTTTTTTTTCCGAGGTAAAGGTTCTTATTAAAAACTGAATCTCCTGCTCTTCATATTGCACTATATAGTATAATGTCACTGAAATGTGTATGTTTGCAGCATCGTTAAAGCACTGTGGTAGTGTTACAGAGATTTATGCATCCATTCAAAAATATTAGTTTTGCCCAAACAACAACCTCCGGAGCTGAAAAATAAAGCCAACGCAGAAGTCCCAAAAACTGCAGTTCCTCTCATGGCCACTTGAAGCTGGCTCCAGAAGTGAGACAATACCTGTAGACACCCATGTTAAAATGTCCATTTTTACAGCACAAATAAACACAACCTGGTACAAAAATGGTTTTCATCTCGAAAGCAGATTAAGGCTGTGGTCAGTTTGAGTGACAGGCTGTCTGCGAGGTCCATTCTTTTTATACAGTCTGTGGTTTTACTACATGAAATGTGTTTGGAGTATTGAGTCTTGCAACAGACGAAATATGTTGTTGCATGCTCTCCAGAGCAACACGCAGGCTATAAGCTTTTTCCGATGTGACGCTACTATCGCCAGGACAACATCCCTGTTTGAAAAATAAAACTGTTTTATTATGTTAAAGATGATATGGCTAAGGTTTAGGCACAAAAACAAAATTGGTACGGCATGGTAAAGGTCATGGCTTAGCTCAAAATAACGACTTTGTTAAGGTAAGAGACCCTTTAAATTCACCCTTTCATGTCATTACCTTCAGCTACCCACCTTCCACCTCTCACCATTCATATCACTCTTGCACCAATATCACCACCATGCACTGATGATAATAAAGTCTTGTGCTATGTTCACACTATGAGGGACACAGCAACAGGCTACAAGTCATTTTCCCAGGGAGCCGGTGACGTGAAGGTACAAACTGATGCCAGACACTTGCCGCTGCGACACGCTTCAAATAAAAGCTGAGCTGGCCTCACCTTTTTTCAGCTCTCCCATGATGTGGTGAACCATATGCTTTTGCTTCTAGCTGTGGCACTGTGTTGTTTGGCTCAGTTGGCTGATGCTATGCTAACTTAATGTGCATTGCGGTGCACACTGGCTGCTGGACGTACTGACCGGGAGACCACAGGCGGTACAGGTCGGCAGCAACACATCCAGCACCATCATACTGAACACGGGGGCCCCACAAGGATGTGTGCTGAGCCCCCTCCTCTTCACTCTGCTGACCCACAACTGCACATCGTCGCACAGCTCAAACCTCGTCATCAAGTTTGCGGATGACACGACCGTGATGGTTCTCATCAGCAACAATGATGAGACAAATTACAGGAGTGAGGTGAACCGTTTGGCCTTGTGGTGCAGACACAACAATCTCTCTCTGAATGTTGAGAAGACTTCACAGTTGTGGACTGCTGACCCCACCCACCCTTCACACAGCCTCTTCAGCCTGCTGCCATCAGGGAGGAGACTGCAGAGTCTCTGGGTCAGGACCAGCAGACTGAAAGACAGCTTTTTCCACCAGGCTGTCAGGATGCTTAACTCTCTTCCCTCTCTGCCCCCTGCCCACTCAATCGCTGGACGACGAACCCCCTCCCCAATCAACACTGAACTCTGAACTATACATGCACACATACACTTTATCCAGTCCATAAGCTCAATTTGCATGCTGCTCTGTTACTCATATTACCCTGTCGCTACCTCTGTGCCTTTTTACTTTTTAGAGTATAACTCTTTTTTAGCTCAGGTTTTATTTATGCCTCCACTTATTATATCTTATATTTATATTTGCATGTTATGTCAAGTGTACTGTCTGCACCAAGGGTCTGAAGAGAAAAGCAGTTTCGATCCTCTGTATATCCTGTACATATTGTAGAATTCACAATAAAGCTGACTTGACTTTTGACTTTGACTTTGACTTTGACTTTGATGTTGAGTTGGGATGCTTTGTGGTAAGTAGATCTGATAGACACATACATGCCTGTGATAATGTATATTGACAGTTGAGCAACACTTCCACAGTAACTCACCGATACAAACGGTCTCTCTGAAATCCACTGAAAAAGTTCAATTTTTTGATTGAACATACAAATATTATGGTGGGGTGGAGTTTCGCAGATGGCTATCACATAGATTCCCACAGAAACAAATGGATTTCCGGTTGCTCCATCTCCGTACACATACAGAAGTGGAAACGAGGCGCACCTCCAACTTCAACATCTCTCTAAGCCTTAAAACCACTCTGTCTGTCAGAACTTGTGAGAAAACTCACCTACTGTTTGCCAAGATCCATAAAACCATCACAATTACAGACACAAGTAGGGACTTACACCTCCTACTCAGGGGGCAATACAATCCCATGCCAGGAGGATAAGGACACTGTTCAACCACTCAGTCCCAAATAAATGTTCATGTTCACTGTGGCTTATTGCCCTGTAAAGTTCCCATAAAACCAATCTCCCCCCTAGTAACCGCCTCTGAGGTTTATACTCGCCTGCACACACAGGTCCCATTAATCACAAACACACACCACTGAGCTTTCATTCAAACCTTACTCCAACAGAGTTAAAAGTCTCATTGATCACTGGCTGTTAGATGCATGAGGGGCAAATAGAAAGAATTTGGCAATCACAGGATTAGACATAAAAGATTGAAGGGGTGAGAAGAAGGAAAAAGTGTAAGAAAAATTGAAAACTTGGGCTTAACACTACAGGCTGATAACGATAACACTGAGCCGTTTGTTTTATCATGCAGAGCTCACTACAGCCTACATGAGGCATGTTAAATAAATGAAACGCAGAAACACGGAACAGCTCAGGGTGAACACGCTCTACATTCGGAGATGTCGTGGTTTTGTTGCCACATCTAAAAACAGGACTCAGACAGTTTGGGGATTTGTGGTCAGACCACATAATTCAGCTCCTCAAGAAGTCAAAGAGGAGACATGAAAGTCCTGGTTTAAAGATTAACAAGTCAGAGTGTGTGTGTGTGGAGGAAATGACGGGTGTAAGTGGTTGGGTATATCTATTTGCTGTAGTTGCTGGAGGTCAGGTAGTGATTAAGCAGAAATGACAGCTGAAATGAAAAATGAAAGCTCTTCCAACCACAAAGATTTTACCCTTTAAACTTGACCTGCTTGTACCCATGTTAGCTAAGTATGAACATCAGCATGCTCACATGGCCGCAGTGTTTAGCAGATATAAATTTTACTCTGTTCAACATCTTAGACTAGCTTGTTAGCATGCTAACCTTATCTAATTAGCAATAAACTAAAAGTAGGCGACAGATACATCGTTATGAGAAGCGTTCTTGCCATAATGTGATTGATTTAAGACGAACGTGTCATCAAAGAGTCACTTTGATTCATAATCTGCACCCATTTAATGCATGATTCCGACAAGGCAACCTATAGTGTTTGTATGAGATGTCCTGGACATTCAGCTAACTCCAGTAAAAACTCATCCATGGCAATGTTGTAGTATAATTGGTGAGAAAGTCCGAGTAGGTTGACAGGAAGTAGTGGATGGGTCAAACAAACACAGGACTTTCAACAAGAAGAGTAACCACTCATGTCCTGTGTGAAAAGTTGAGGGTTTTTTTTGCTACATTTTGTAAACATTACATGTGTAACATGGCAGATAAGTCACACAATGTTTGTCACATACATCAGTGGGAATAGTTGTTAATTCACACAAACTGAATCATTTTAACCCAAACCTCACCGAGTAGTTTTGTTGCCTAAACCTAAAGTAGTTTTAGTGACAAAACCTATGCTTCCTGTGAACCTTAAAGTTTATGTTGAAAAGACACTATCCATGTAACAACCAAGATACACAATCGTTCAAAACCACAAGTCGGGAGTGAGAATGTATTGAAACAACAGCATAAAATTGTGACCATCTCAAAAGTACTCAGCAGCATGAGAAATCCATGTCAGTGAAGGACCAGACAGACGGTATGGGACCCCATAGAATGGTCCTTGGGGATCTATTGTGTTCCTCTGGTTCAGTCAGCGACAGGCAGGATGCAGGCCAGTGGTCAAACCAAACTGCATTATCCATGTGTATACACAACAAATCTCTTCAGGACCTTTAGCCCAAACACAAGATAACACTAAACATCCTTCCCAAGAACTGCAATACTGTAAAGAGAGAGGGGGTAGTAGAGAGGATGTGCAGTTAAATAAGGATCTATGCTAGGATCCAATTTAGGACATAGCTGTAGATCACTGGGATAATGACACCCACACACAGTGTGATTAATAGTGCTCTTCATTCTTTCAGTGAGGCTGTATATTTGAAATTAAATTTAAGTGGACTGCATTTATATATATCAAATCCATGTGCTTTTATGTGATTTTTTTGTTGTTGTTGAAACTCTTTGTTGCTGCTATTCTTGGCTGGGAGATCTTTAATCTCAGTGGGACAAACCTGGTCAAATACAGGCTAAATAAATAAATCTTGTTCACCCATTCACACACACACTTTCATACAGTAGTAGTGGTGGAGCTGTTATGCATGGCGTTGTCCTTCCCATCGGGAGCAACTTGGGAATCAACCTGCCAACCTTGTGATTAAAGGACGAACCACTTCCCCACCTGAGCCAATCATCCCTTGTTAGTAGTTGTATGCTGGCTCAAGCATCAGGTTGAGGTCACAGGAGAATTCACACCTCACTTATTAAAGTTAAGAAGGGGGACAAGATGTTCTTGTTTCCTGTTGGGTACCATTGACTTTGCCTCAGCACAATCTGACTGACCTTAGCGAGCGTGAGGTTGACCTACTGTTCAGGAAGTGCTGATAAGAAACATAATAGGAGAGATAAACATTGAATACAACATCCGGTAAGATGCAGCTAAAATCACTCCTACGAAGCAATCAGTGCTGTTCAGTGTTTTCTGTAATTTCTCTGATACCTTCTTACCTCTGTTGAAATACAATCATGCTATACATGAAACAACAAGTGATACATGTTTCTCACAGAGGTAGTGTGCTACTTAGCGAGCCATACACCCATACAGTGAGCTTGGGCCACATGTACACCATGAGTATGAAGACCTTCACACAGCAGTTACTGAAGTTTTAAGCTCAAATCATTCCAATAGAACTCTATCTGGGGATTAGTGGGTGGGTTGAACTTTGACCTGTGAATTTTTAGCACTAATAGCAATTCTTTATGACTGAGCTGTCCTTTGAGGGAACGGAAAGCCGGAGATTTCTTAAGAGAGAATGCTGAACCTCCTCTGTTGGTGTATGAACCATCATTATACCATGGTCTGGGTGAATACTCCATTCTAATTGGCTGCATTGTGCCCATTTAAAGAGCTCGGTCTCACTTCAAAGCCGCTGAAATCTGGCGCTTGGGCAGTGACTTGCGGCGTCAGTAGCACAAAACTGGGATTTTGTTGCAGAGAAAAACACAGAACACCAAGAGCAGTTTATCAAATCCAAATCTTTACTAAGGAGGTCAGGAGTCAAACACATAAAGGCAGTCAGCAAAGGCAGAAAAATCTTTTTAGACTCTATAAATCCAAGCAGAGTCAAAAACCACAGACAGAATATCACAATATGCCAAGTCTCATCTAAGGTTTGTCCGATTTACATTACATTTCTATTGCATAAAAGCCTTATGGGATGGTGATGATTGTTCCAGGTATTATGTAAACTCTAACAGGGAAACCTGCTTGTGAAAAACTTTTGATACCAGAAGGCATGAAAACATAAATGAATATTTCTTTAGCAGGTGACCATGGTATGAGCGGGATAATGCCCTTCTCCACTACATGTTGGACCGTTCACACCTCCCTGTTGGATAAATTATCCCTAATAATAAACACCTTGTTGGGCATTATCCTTCACATAATTCTGCTGTACTATTTTCAGACATGACCAGGCCTTATGGCAGTATAAAGAGAAAAGAATAGAAAATCAGTCACACAGTAAAATATGCATTATTAGTAGTGTCCTTTGAGTCCTTAGAGTTTCACAAGGAGCGAAGCAGGAAAGGACAAGTAGAGAACTTAAATCAAGAAATATAAGAATGAATTAATGAGGGAGGTCAGTCTCCCTCGTGAAATTTTCACCAGGAGTCCTCCTTGACAAAAAAAGAGGAGTGGTCTTCTCAGAATTCTGTAATATCTCAGCATCTAAATAAATCATCATGCGTCGTAAAATTTGTTTCCAACGTGTTATTAAAAAAAAATTCTCTAAATGTTAATCACTGTACAGATGGATTTGGATGTTTTATGATATTGGTTACTGAGATAAAACTTTTTTGTTCCAGTTAAATGGGAATGAGCTAATCCTGAATCCAAATCCTTCCTAAATCATCCACTGAGCTCTTTGGATATTGCTAGAATTGACGTGAAATGCAAAAAATGCCTTGTGTGGGGGGATAATAAAGTATACAAATGAAATGAACCAGCTGTTCTTACAATATGTTTTATTTAGAAGAGAAACACATCTTGAGGATGATAAGAGCCGCAGCAGCTACAGGTGTAACTCTTAGAAGGAATTCTTATAATTAAATAACTCACATCCTGAGAAATACTGCTGTTTCAAATCAAATACCAAGCTTTTAAATCAAACATTTTTGTGTCTTAAATAGTATTCAGGACAAAGTGTAAGAATGTCATTGGATCACATTTCTTTGAAGGCGCACTGAAGTGGTGAAAAGACGCCTCCATGAGTGTGAACCCCGAGTGTTTACCATTCACTCTGAGCTTGTTGAGTTTTAAAATGATAAATGAACATTGAAACAAGGCTACAAGATAAACATGACTGTGTCACCAACACGAGGTCAGTGGCTGCTCTGACCCTCAGACCAGAGAATCTGCGTCATGCCTTCAGACATCATTACTCACATGGATGGAGAAAGCCAATCAACATGCTGGCAAACGGAGGCTTTGTTTATCCCTCTACAGTATATCGTTGGCCCTCAGCTGTAATTTTCCACTCTTATTTCCTGTTCCCAACAACAAGATAAAGAGGATTTCATGCTAAACCGTGTCCATGAAAACAGTCTGCAGTGACTGAGGTCTTTTATGATGTGAAAGTCAAAGCGAGGGCAAGAAATATAATATCTTACTGTCATTGTTGAAATCACTTCAAGGCTGCTGTCACATTCAGCCAGCGCTGTGAGCAACAATTATGGTCCAGAAATAAACACTTAAGCGCAGTGCAGCTTTGCAGCATCAAATAATCTGTGTGTGGAGCATTTGAGTACACTGTTGTGAAGATTCATGTGAAGATTCTCATGCTGCAGCTCATTGTTTATGCACAGCTTCATATTTGAATTTTAAAAGAGACTAAAAACTGCTGCATGGCAGGGAACTTAATGAGATTTAAGGGAGCAGTGTGTAGGATTTAGTGTAATCATCGTGGCAGCTGAATCTTCTCCCATGTGCCAAGCGTGAACTCTCGGTTAGGATTCATTCAGTGTTCATTGTTCTGAAGGTTTTTACCAAGAGCCAAATTATCTGCAGAGGTCTCTTTCTCTCCAAAACTAATGCACTAGGGGTCTCATATATAAAACAATGTGTAGGATCCATACTAAAAATGTACATACGGACAAAAGCAGAAAATGGTGTGCGCCAAAAAATATTCAACAATTTTGACAATCAGGATTCCACCTCGCCATCTGCGTCGCCAATTTCCTGGTTCCAAAATGTTTGTAAGCATGGATCAAAGTTTCTCCCATCAAGTCTGTTTTTATAGATCCCAACTTTTGTGTGGGACATGGCATACACTTCCTTAAGGCCTCATTTTGTTCAAGCAATGTTTATAAAAGAGACCCCAGGTGATTAAAACTGGTAAAAAAAAACTATTAATAAAGCAGTTTATATTCCATTTCTGCTAATCTATCCCCCTAAAGCTACGAAGACATCAGAAAGAGCTGCCATGAGACGTTCTGAAGCTCAGGACTTACGTCTGAGAATGTTAAAAGGCACTAAAATTCGTCTAAGGCTTCAGGTTCAGATTACTTTTGTTGCATCCGTAAGTAGATTTGGTTTGCAGTAGACGACAATGATGATGATTTCAACCACCTCCCAGACACTGCGGCTAAAAAATGACTCATTATTGAACAAGAAGACTGTGTTGAATTATGACTCCGAAGTTTTCATATTCCAAAAGTAAATTGCAGTGTCACAGCCACAAAAGACACGTCGCATGCCATTACACAAGACCTGAGATACAAGAGGACGAAAAAAAGATTTTTTATTATTAATTTATTGAATTTGGCATTTTCCCTTCTTATATTTCTCTGAATAGGACTGAAGGACAACCAAAAAATACTGTAATTTGTCAGGATATTTTTCAAATAATAGGTTTTATCTTCAAGTGTGTATTATTATAGTTTTTGTAAGATTTATCAGAGGCTTTAATTTTTAGATCTCAGTGTACAACATGATCCTGTCTTTGTGAAACACAACTCATAGAGGTTGGCACATGGTAATAATACCAAAGTGTAACAATTAAGTTGGCAGTGGTGGTTATAAATGTCACAAGTGGCACAGGTTCCATCCTTTAAATGCTCAGTGGTAAAATCCATAACACAAATCTCTGTACATCTCCTGAAAAGACAAAGAACCATTTGAGACCCTTTCACTGACCCGGATAGTCTTTTTCTTTGGCAGACGACAGAGACACTGTTAGCTTCTCTTGAAGCATCCAGACAGAGAACATGAGGGAGGGAAAGTCTCAGCTGTGGGATGTGAAAGAAATGGGAACATGGCTTCCTGCCAGCAACCATCATCCATAATGATCTATAACATTATTTATACTGGAATCATCCATTTGTCTTCATAGATCATTTGCTTCCCGCTATCAGTGTTTACTTTGTGTAGCAACAGGCTGTGATTTGAGTTAAAGCTGCAGGAGGCAGAAATCTGAAAATGCAAAAAAACAACCCCACAGTGCACTGTGTCATAGCAGGATGGTCTAACCTGTGTAATGGCAGCAACAGTTATGTGCAGTTATGTGCCTTTGGCTCCAGTTATCAGAAGGCAACATTTTCATTTTCTGTCCATCTCTGAAGCACTTTGCCGATACTGACACGTGTTTTCTTGCATCTATTGTCAGACTCTTTTTTACACTCTTTTTGATAAGCTTGCCTTCCATTCTTTGGTATCGTTGCAGTGAAGGCAGTTGTTGCATGTGCTGGAATATCAACTGTATTCGCAGGATTTTCCACCATTAAATCAGGCTTTCACCCAAAGGACGTGCACACGCATCTGCATTTGTAGAAGTAGGAACGCCCTCTTTCTGAAATGACCTGTGGTTGGCCAAAACCTCCCGTCACAGGCTAGTTTTTCAAAAGCCTGAAAACAGCATCAAAGGAAGTGCAAGAAGTTTAGTTTTCTCTCAGACCACTTGATCATGAGATTTTTGCCCAATGACGCCAAAATTAAATCGCCTACCCCAGCTTTGAAATGGCAAGTCACTTTACAGGATAAAGTCCCAGAGATGTCATTGTCAGGACTACTTTGCATGTACAGTGTGAGCCTATATGTCTAGTGTCTGGTACCTGAGTGCCACACACATGAACACGCACACAAATGTCTCTTCACTCCTCGACGATGGCAGCTCCTCTCCTGTGGGTTCATGGTAATCGAAGCCTCGGGACAGACTCTCACAGTTTCTGGTCTAAATCCTTTTCCTCTGTTTCTGTAGTGTCTTTATATTCAAAACCACACAGCACGCTGACATGTATCCTGCACATCACTCAAACCAGGCTCCAGTGGGATCCTGGCTGGTTGCCGTGGTAACTTAGAACACTCAATAAGTGCTAAACTGAATTTTCTTTCTTTCCTAATGTGTTATTATCAGAAAAACACGAGGGAATATTACGAAATTAAATCCCCCCCTTAAAATTTCTGTTTTATTAAGTTGAAATATGAAAACATTTTGAGGCCAAATTAGCTTTTCATCACGTAAAAGTGATCAAAACATTGCATTTTTTCAAATGATAATACAGAAATTTTTAATGGAGCATATTTCAAGAGTAGTTTTAATTGGACTTATTCAAGATTGAGCTGCGTTTTTCTCATCTGTTCTTACATGTGTGTAAAATAGTCGCAGTGCATTTCAAGTTGAAATTACATTTACAGTCTGATCTTTACAAAAATATTTAGAAACACATAATCCCACTCGCACCATAACATCACTCCTGTTCCCATTTGTCAAAGAAAGAGAGAAATCTAAATTTATTTCCATAACCCATTGTGTTGACACGTCCTCCACACAGTTTGTTCTTCCACAGTTCTTCTCCAAACACACTTGAGAGTAAATCCTGTTTGACTAAAACATGACAACACAAACACATGAACGCCCAATTAGTCATTCCTGCAACCCCAGAAGCATTTGGCCTGTGCATGCAAATACAGAACTGACATATTTAAGCTCCTTCGCCAACTGTAAAAAGAAAAAATCCAATACAATTCAGCTGCAGTTTTATGTATGCAGTAATATATAAACAACATCCCAGTGTTTTTCCGTGCAAAAACAAGCTGGTCATATTGAAATACGTATACAGACACTGCAGGAATGCACTGAGGTTGAGAAATCCTCAAGGGGCAGATTCTCCTTCAACTGCTCCATCCTCTGTGACACTCGACTGTTTCTCCTCTCACTGGTGTTGACGGCTCGATACGAAGACTTGGCAGCTCTAGAGGCAAATTCCCTGAGGGGTGAGGAAGGTCTGCAGGACACAAGCACATACCTCCAGCTGATGGCCCACCTGCTCTCGTGTGATTCACACCACATTGTTGTCATCGTATAAGCTCGTTGTGTTTATGTGTGCGCTCGTTGGGTCAGCACAACCTACTCTGAGCATGTTACACATTGTATGCAGACTGACTGTCAGAGCAACCCTCACGGCCTTTATAAGGATACTAAATGAAAAACCCACAGGCTGCCGCTGACACGTTGACTATAACTCATGAGGACGTTAACACATGCACACACACACAAACACACACTTGCATTGAGCCTTTAAAATGTGAACACTGTTCTGTAGCTCAAGAGGCAACATAAACATCAGAAAGTAAAATGAATGCACCATGTTCTGCTTGAGAGCAGTCAAATCCCACAACCTTATATTAGTAGGAGTTATTCTGCCTTATTCAAGTTCATGAACACTGTTTTTCTTTTGATTTAAATATTAACAAGCTAACCCAGGGGCAGTCTGCCACTGTGCTGCAGAAGAAAACCTACCTTCAAATTAGGAGGGTGAATTCAAGTTTACATTTTATGCTACTTAACTCTCCAAAACATCTTGTTTTGAATCGATGTAAAATGTTTAGATCCTGAAGCTGCAGCCACTTCTACCAGCCTATACTGTGCAATTGCTTGTGAAATAAACTCAGCGACTGTGTTTGGGGAGCTTTAAGGGCACTTTCAGATACACACTAAGTGGCATCAAACATCTTATATTGACCAGCTCACTTTATAAGAGCTCTAGTTGCTTGGTAACAGCTGTTTAATGAGGCTTTTATTGGAGGGTGATGACACAGGCAGCACCTGAAGTGGTGGCTGGATGTGCAGTTTCTGTGCCTTAACTCCACTGAGATACAATAATGGTGTTTACCTTAATTCACTGACTGATTCACGTTATGGTTTGTGTGAATCTCAAACAGAATAACTTTCATGGAGTTTTTAAATGCAAACACTTACTCACTCACTTACACAACTCTGAGCATTTATTCCTTGAGGTTTCAGTCTGAAAGTAGTCAAACACAGCCTTTGTATATAAATCAATTAATAAAAGGAGGAATCAATTTGACACCGCTTCGTAAAAGCTTTTATAGATGTTCTAAAGGGCACCATGTAAGGTTGGGTCTTTTCAGGGAAGGATCATGCCATGAAAAAAGAGATGTATTTTACATTTCCGGCAGCAGTTTGTTGGAATGAATACAAGTCCTTGATGATTTCAGATGCATGAACAGTTTCACCATTACTGCAGAGACAACTCCTCCACTATAGCGAATGGAAATTTTATCAAAAGAAAATCCAAGGACGACAAAACGAAAGACATTTTCTCTACTAATTGTCACGCTGGCAGATTGGCTCTATTCAACACTTTGGTCCAGACTGAAATATCTCAAAAACTATTGGATGGAGTGGCCATGAATTTTTATAGGGGAGAGGCAGGACAAAAGTATCAGGGACACAGTTTCAACCAACACGTTCTCACTCTGACTTCGTCACATAATGATGTTTGGTCATGGACTTTCCACGTCCAGATATGACGTGCACTGACAGGGCTGACAGACTGCTGCATTGTCAATTTTACACATACAGTGTGAGCACTCGGGTCATGGGTTAGGGATCAGACCCTACAGTTTGAGCACGTAAATCATGAGTATTGGCTTAACATTGCAAACAATTACTTATACTAAATAAATAAGATTTCTAAAGCAGACTCTAACTGTACACTATATACCTATCTAACAATGACAAAACAAATGCAAAAAAGATGATGATGTATAACATTTTATTTTATAAGAAACTGACAGCAAGTAAAAGTAGTACAGAACAGAATCCCTTTGGAAAGATATTTTTTCTTTATGTCTTTATGCCTTTTTTCTTTCCTCTTCTGCCAAGACAATCTGATGAAACTGTCTTTGTGTTGTAAAAGGAAAAGAGAGCATCGACAGAAATGTTAAAAAGGAATCTCGAGGGTTTTTAGTCTCAGCCTGTCTCTGTTTTTACCATTTCAACCCAATGCTTCACCGTGACGTTGCATAACAAAGAGCGAAGCCACCTTCTCAAAGCTGACTTTCCTCCTCAAAAAGAAAAGAAAAAAAAAACCTCCTTATAGCTTCAAGCAACTTCCTTTTGTGGTGTGGTGGGATTATTTTTCTTGGGTCCAGCTTGACTCATCTAAATCCTTGTCCTCCCTCTGAGACTATTTCTGTCTCCCGCTTCTGATCCAGTCTGTCCCAGAGCCAAACGAGCCTGTGTGTCTGCAGAAAGGTAAGTGTGTGATGTGAATGAATGGCCCTTTCGGTGGCACGCCGATAAATCACACCAGCCCTGCATGCCACAGCAAGTTTCATTCTTTGCCTGGATGTAAATAAAAGAGGCTTCATACAATATGGGATGCAAGGGCTGATGATGTCATAGGAAATCCTGTTTAGAGACAGTTCAGCTGG
Source organism: Epinephelus cyanopodus (assembly GCA_026686955.1). NCBI lineage: Eukaryota > Metazoa > Chordata > Actinopteri > Perciformes > Serranidae > Epinephelus > Epinephelus cyanopodus. Next base: position 9,872,405 of record CM048935.1, read on the forward strand.
CTTACTGGTGCATTGTGGGAGGTCACACAGCAGGCAAAAACATGAGGGCGATCATAATAATAGTTTGCAGCGTGAAATATTTGCATAAATACAGAGTAATAAATCTGCCCAGTTGTGTTGTTGTATTAGCATGCAGCTGTTAGAAATATGCATATTGTATGAATGCAAGTCGTCAAGTACAGCTTTCAAACTGATGATTAACAAATACGTGTGTATTTGTGCGTGTGTGTAAGTGAACATTTTTAAGTGTGAGAATGGGTGTAAACAGGAAGACAGATCTGGAGGGAACTCTGCTTTTAGAAAAAGGTTTCTTTGAATCCACTTTTGTACTCACAGCAGCAGGATGCAACACCCAGAATACAACAAGGCACAAACACGTCACCGGAAAAGTGAAACTGACTTCTGAGGTTACACATACCTCAGAGATGCACTTATGCCTCTCCATAAAAAACATAAAACACTTCCTACTGACAAATTTTATGTCATCCATGAACTTCTACAGATAGTGCTTGCAGTGATATTGTTTTGGCTTTATAACTAAGAACAAAGAGCATAATCCGAGGAAGATTTAAGTAGTTCAACATTTTGGCAATACGGTATCAATACGGTATAACCGTAGATCAAAATGCCTCTGGATGCAACTAGATAGATGCTCAACCAATCAGAGCAACAAAATGTGATGTAGCAGTAGTGATGTAGTAGTGACAATGAGCGTAAACAGACTACAGTGTGCAGAGATGAGCTGTGACAGTGTAGTATCAACATGGCTTTGAATGAGTCATTTTTTACCATCAGAATTTTAAAGTAGTACTTTAATAGAGAGTTCCACATCAGCTGCAGCCATTTTTTGGAAAATGCCTCAACGGTGATCCTCTTTGAGCTTAAATTTATGCTTGCTGTAATGTCCCATACATACAGAAGAGGTTTAGGGCCAGATGGCATAACTCAGATGTGTTGATCACTGGGACGAGGCTCTTTGTCCCGGCTGCTTTCAGGCATGCAAAGGTGAATGGGATACATTGTGGGTGTATTAATATAAACATACTGAACACAATAAAAGGACAGTGCAGCAAGACCCATGAAGTGCGATCACCAGCAGCACCTTTCTATAATGTTTTCTGTATATGACACAACAACCGTCAGAGGATATTTTTTCTGGTGGCGTAGTGACAGAAGAGGAGCAGTGTGGATCAGGATGGATGGATGAAAATGATATCACTAAACAGTTTCTGGGTGGTAACGTGTTAAGTGACTTTGTAAATGTTATAATATCACCTGAAATCCTGTTTGTTATGCAATATGTTACGTCAGTATTGCTAAACGTTTGCACACACACACTGTTGCTTTTGTGTTACCCAACTCTCTGTTCTTAATCTGTGACTTTTTTCTCTCAAAATTATGAGTTTAATTTTGTAATATTTCAGCTTTATTCTCATAGATTTCTGACTTTTTTCTTGAAATCTACAATGTTTTTCCTTTAACGTGGCCCTAATCCTCCTTTTGACCAGCATGAGGGTGGTCAAGCCATAATAACGTCATCACGTGTTTGGCGTCAAGTGTGAAAGCTCTGCAAGTTATGAGTCATCGTATTAAACATGCCCCATATTAGATAAACAGTTGCAATTAGTCTGAAGCGGGCCAGCTCAGCTGAAACGGATCGAATGTTTCTGCCAGAGAAATTAAGAGTTTGTCAATATGTCGGGTTGCCAGGCTAGCACATCTGCTGAGCTACTTGTTGGCAAAGTGACTTCCTGGAGTAACGTCATCACTGTGAGTTTTTGCAGGGATTAAACAAACCAGACATATTAATGAGTGACCTTTAGAGATGCAGGTAGGTGGATTATGTTACCTTCAGAAAGAGCTAGGCCAGGATTTTCCTCAATCCCAGTCTTTATGCTAAATTAAGCTAATCAGCTGCTGGGTGTAGTTTCACATTTAGTGCACAGACATGAAAGTGGTACTGATCATCTCATATAACTCTTGGCAGGAGAGCAAATAATTGTATTTTCATTAAACTATTGCTGTATGTGTTTCATCTGTAACATACAAAATAATGTCACGGAATACTGAAAAAAGTTTACTGCCAAGTGACAAATCCCTATTGTCGTCTCTGAAAGCTGGTCTCCCTGCATAAAGACAGAAAGCAATAAATTTAATCGTGAATGGTAACAATGCACATTGGGGCATCTGCTATGTAAATTCACAATCATGTGATGAGACCCCAGTGCACATTTGCTCTAATTTCCTATCATTCCCATGCACCAGGGGATTTGCTCTACTAAAGACATACCCAGCAGGATCTATAAAAGCTCCCACTGAGGAGATATACTGCCAGCAGAATGATTACTGTGTTACATCAACATGGCAAAGAAGTGGCAAGATGCACACATTTTCATGCTTGTGGAAAATGCAAACATCTGGCAGCCTGTAAATCTGTCAGAAAGAGAACTTAATAAGATTTCTGTCAAACTAGCAGGAAGTCAGCATTAGCCCGAATCTTCATCTTCAATGTACTCTCTCTCTCTACAGTATACGCACCCCATTCTTTCTGCAGCAGTGACCCAGTTTTCAAACGGGAATCATTAAAATTTCATCTTTTATCTCATCTCATCTTTCTGAGTCTTACAGATTTAGATTGAGGAATTTAGCTTCTAAGACTACATGTGGGTTTAGCCAACAGTGATACTGGATTGTTAAAAAACCCCAAAAAACTTCTGCACTCAAAAAGAAAACTTTTTCTAAGTTATTTTGCAGAGCAGGGAGGGACGGTACGTGTTACAGTGTCAAACAAATTCCTCCATCAGCATTTTGTCAATGAGAATAATAGAAAAACAACCTTGCAACAACAGAACAACTGACATTAAAACCTGTCAAACACAGTTTCTGCACAGTAGAAAAATGTTACAGCCTCAAAGGAAAGATGTTGCAAAAAATAAATAAAACCTTCAGCAGAGACAGGAGTCCCGAGACAATGTTACTGAAATGCTGTTATTGGAAAAATGATGCAAGATGTGTCAACAGTTTGAGTGACTTCCAAAAGTGTCTGCAGCCAGTGGACACTCACAAACATGCTGTTGCAAACTTGTCTGTGCTTATGACATGCCACAAATTAATTTAGTAATGCCCTTTGGATTGGGTTATTCTGTTTCAGCCAAATGCGTGTGTGTGTGTGTGTGTGTGTGTACATGCTACATAGTGAGGACCACAAAATGTATTTTAGCAACATAGTGAGGACATTTTTGCAAAGTGAGGACATTTTGTCGGGTCCTCACTTTTTCAAAGGCTTGTTTGAGGGTTAAGACTTGGTTTTAGGGTTCAGGTTAGAATTAGGTTTGGGTTTGGGTTAGGGTTAGGTATTTAGGGTTAGGGGCCAGGGAATGCATATATTGATGAGTGTCCTCACAAAGACAAAAGTACAAGAATGTGTGTGTGTGTGTGTGTGTGTGTGTGTGTGTGTGTGTGTGTGTGTGTGTGTGTGACAGAGTCCAGCTGTGTGGTGATCTTGCCAGAAACAGGGGGAGTCAGACAGAGGAGAGCAAAGGGGTCACTGGGGAAAAGGAGAGGGGAGGAGGAGGAGAAAAATATGAGAAAGGTGAAAGCAGGAAAGAGGATTAGAGAGACATAGAGAAAATGTCAACATCAGGCGATAAGGAACGAGCGCTGGGGATGGTGAAATAATGATGGAGGGAGGAGGATGTAACAGCCTAAAACGCTGGAGCACAGGACGCAAACCCTGGCTGCTTCGTACACTCACCATGACCACCTGTTCATGTCTGTCCTCTCCTATACAGCATAATGAACGTCACATTTCCTGGATTGAAAAAAGAGAATTTTTCCAGTGAATATTACTCAAGCAGCAGTTCTGTAAAAGCCTATTTGTCATTTCCCATAGGAGACAGGCAGTGAGGTAAACAAGAGGTTAACAGAGAGATGGCACACTAACATTTCCCTCAAAACTCATTTTCACGAAGCTCGAGGAGATTCAAGACTTCTCAAGAAAACAAGGTTACTGCTGTAATATTTTTTATGGTATTGTATTGCATCAATCAGTTACTTTGTTCTCTGCTGGCAAAATCTGTTCTATCAATCGCCAGCCGCCGCAGCCCCAAAGGACATGAGGGGCAGGGGGAAGGACATCACAAGGAGGGGAAACTTCTGTATTAGCTAATCCGTGCAGGATAATTACTGCTGAGGTGATGTTAAGAAAGCATGAGTGGGCTCATTCAACATTCACTGTAATAGAAGAAAAAGCTTAAAACCGGGAAAGGGTGGTTTATGGGGGTGGAGGGGCAGAGTGGGAACTAAAGAGGGTGAAAGATTGAGAGGATGTCCTGTTTGGGTCATGTGCTTCAGAGAGTTTTACTGTGGGAAAGTGTGTGTTTGTGTGGTCTGGCTTAGCAACTTGTGAGAACTGACTTTTGAGGGCCCACAGTTCTTGTAAGGACAGTTTGGATGGGCGTCGTGATTTTAAGTCAATGGTTGAGGCTGTGGGTGGAGTTGGGCATTGTTTATTGTTTATTCAAGGATACCCATTAGAAGCACATGATTGTGCCTCTCGTCTTCCTGGGATCCTGCACATAGAAATACAGAACAGATATAAAATAAAAGCACACACAACTTCAACAATCAGCGAGCCAAATGAAAGAAATGAAGGCACATATTAACAGATATGAAGTGATACTAGAAAAGCAGTGGAATGAAAGAAAGAAAGATGAGGATATCTTAAATCAACAAAAAAAGACTCGTACATACATGTAGCAGTATGTGCTCATCTTGTAAAACAAGCTCACCTTATTTCTGATCCAGACAATCAGGAAGTTTTTATTGGGAGCTAAGTTATCCAACACATTCTCACTCCGACCTCGTCACATATCGACATCTTGTCAAGGACTTTCCACGTCCACATACAACGTGCAAGGTACCCTGGGTCTGTTGGTTGTTGTTGTTCTGGGATGCCGTGTCAAGTTCTGCCTGTTCCATGCATTGTCCTCTTTCAAAATACACTTCTGTTTTCACAGGAAATGTACAGTTTACATACAGTCTCTTTCAAAATAAACACACTACGTCAGTACAACACCCTGAATTTATGGTATTTTTCCTTCAATAACTAACAGGTTGGGCTTAGGCAGCAAAAGTATGTGGTCAGCTTAAGGAAAAAGAAGAGGGTTTGGCTTCATAATCTTACTGGACGCGTGTATCTCTCTCCCTCTCTCTCCTTGCAGAGTTCTCCTCTTCTCTACAAATGGACCAGGTGATCCAAACTGGTAAAACCTTTTCTCCGTACTCTGTTTTTACCAGGAGATGAATTATCCGCAGAGGTCCCTTCCTCTCCAAAACAAATGGACTGGGTGATTTAAACCAGTGAAACACTGAATAAAGCAATTCCACATTAAATAATGCGTCTTTTGTTTTTTAATGCTCTCGTCGTGGAGGGGCTGCTAACTACGGTGGCCTATGCAAAGACTCAAATGATCCGATCTACAGCCTGTTTGGTTTGTCTGTTCCGGGCTACTGTAGAAACATTATTAGATCTTATTCCATTTCTACCAATTTATCCCCCTAAATCCTACACACTGCACCTTTAAGCCCCATCGAATTAATACATGTCAAAACAATGTCCACACAAAGCAGAAGACCTCATATGTATCTGTGTTTTGTGTGTGTGTAAAAGAGTTCCCCTCCCAACTCTTGGGCCACTACGCACACAAACACAAGACTTTAACCATTAATTCTAAAATGAAAACATACCACTTGACCCCTGTAGTAATCAGTCACAGTGTGTACAGTACATTCAGAATAGAACTATCTGAATCATGCCTGTGTGTGTGTGCACGCTGGGATCAAGACAACAGCACAGAGCTACAGGGAAAAAACATCAGCAGCCTTTAAAACATAGGAGTGCATGTTTTACTACATCTTACTGAGACAGAACATTGTGTTTTATGTTTCACTCTAATATATTTATGACAAATTAGGGTCCAGGTGTGATCTATAATCAGCCTCCATCATGCCAAAAGAAACACTGAATAAAAAAAAAAATACAGTTCATGAATAAAAAGAATATTTATATTGATTCTCTGGAGTCGACTCTATTCTCAAATTCTTTATGTTACTTAACACTGGTCCTTGTCACACCAGACGTTTTGACTTGTCACAGCAGGGAAGAAGTTTTTTAAGTGTCTCGTTTAAACTGCACTCAGATTGGATTTTGTCAGATAACACAGATTATTTGCATGGATTGGCAAAATACGTGCACTTCAGAAGCTATGGCTAAAAGAGCAGTTGTAAGAGAAGCTGTAAATTATACAGCTCTTATTAAACATTTAATTAACCTAATATTTGAGGGAAACAAAATGGCAAGCAAATTATGTATACTATTAAAATAACAAGGAAATGTTGTTAATTAACGTAGCTGGCAAGTAGCAAAAAGTTTGCATCGCTCACTGCAGCTGCTCCTCTGTCCAGCCAGCATGCTGTGGAGAGGATGGTTGATATTGTCACTATGGCTTGCAGCTTATTCCATGATGTGCGCCCCTACACCACAGTTCCCAGTGAGTCCAGTCTGCTGCCCAGCACCGAGTTGACCTTTTTAATCAGCCTGTCCAGACGTCTGCTGCTTTTGTTTGTCGTGCTGCTTCCCCAACAGTCTGCAGCATAAAAGAGGGCACTCGCCACCACAGTCTGATAAATCATGAAGCAAATCCCCGCAGACATCAAAAGATCGGAGCCTCCTGAGGAAGAGGAGGCGGCTCTGCCCCTTCTTGTACAGAGCATCCGCAGACCAGTCCAGCTTGCTGTCCAGGAGCACACCCAAGTATTTATAGGTATGCACAACCTCAGTGGCCTCCGCCCTTATGCAGACTGGCTGGCAGGGTGGCTTTAGTCGTCTGAAGTCCACTACCATCACCATGTTGTAACTACACCATTGTTTTTTTTTATTATTACCTTTTTTTACGATTAACATTTAATGAAAAGCATGAAAAGTATTTTTGTTGCCTACACAGATAGGAGTCAGGACACAAACTGTGTTTCAATTAATTAAAACTGTGTTTTAATACTGTATCTGACAGCAGATGTTGATAACACATCGGGGGCCACTATTTTTTTGTTAGAGGCCAAGGCCCAGGAGTCACACTGCTCTACATCCACACTATGTAGACGCATCAAACAGGTATACAGATGCATTTAAAATGAGACATGCAGGTGCATATCTGTGCGCTGGAGTGTGTCAGGGTGCATTCGAGGGTAAAACTGACAATCATTTTGTGATACATAGAGCTGATATTTCACGTTAAATGCTACATGCAGCATTTGAATTAGATTTCATGTAACAGGAATGGGAAACCATAGAGGGATGACAAAACCAAACACTCCACCAGCTGATATCACTGATCTCTTTCAGGTGGAGGGGAGGAACTCATCAGAATGAATCCCTGCAGACTGTTGGGCCTTTGTGGCACCTGGTTCAATTTTCCTGTAAACGTGTGTGTTTGAAAAAACATTAAAGCAGGAATTGAATAGCTTCAGTATTACAACACTGGCAGACATCTGTATTAAAATTCCAGAAACTAATATCAACCTCAAAAGCCGCAGTTGAGCCACAGTGCTCTGTGGCTTGCCAGCAGTTCGCCGATCACAACAGTGCAGCCCTGCATGGAGGCATGGCACTCTCACACTTCCTGCGCTGCTTTTGGTCGAAACCGCAGGGTCAACCCACTTCCCTGTATTCTTCTGTCAACTCTGGGAAAAAGCTTTAATATCCTTCCTGCCTCCAAGATGCTGGCCATGGAGGCGGCCATCCTTGAGGGCAACTACACTACGATGTGTCCCCTCACCGCAGAGTGAACCATTGTCTCCTCTGTTTGTATGTCTAAACCCTGTTGTTTAGCCTCACAGAAGGAACAAAAAACTCTTGTTTCACTTCCCGGACAGTTACAGATGGAATAAATATTGCCTGATATCTTGCCGTTTGTTTGTTTAGCCAGAGTCTGTAATGATACTGTGATTGTTTTGTGGTCATTGAGTTTGCCTTTCCGGCTCTTTACCTCACGGTCCAGACTCGACAGCAATGTCAACATCATTGACCATCACCCACTGTCAGTGATGACTGCATTGTTTGACTCCGGGTTTATTTACGTGATGCAGTGATAAGATTTGAAACTGCACGGCTGGGTTTTCTTTGTATTGTTTCGGGGGTTTATACAGACACACGGCAAATCAGTCATGGATTCAACTGTCTTGGTGTTTGTATAGGTTGAGATAATATTGTTGTCTTAATAAAAGAATAATGTCTTAGTCTGAACGCACGCACGCACGCCTGCCCACATAAACTCTCCCAGGGCCTCAGTCTTCTGAGGAGCCGTGACTGAACAAAGTCGATGCATTTTCCAAAAGCACATTTTCTCTGTAGAGTGAGAAAAGTCGTATATTCGGTTTTCCACCACATCTATGAAAGGGGAAAAGCAAGAGACGACATTGAGTATGACAGAAACAGAATCAGTCAGAGTATGAAACAAGTTTAAACTGATGGATTCTACGAAGGTTACAGACACCAAACAGCATCAGAGACGCTGTAAAGGCCCTACATGCCTACACATGGTTTTCACTTGTCAAAATTAGGCGTCTTGTTCAGGCTTTGATGGCATGCAGTCAACTCAATACTATTGTATTACAAAGCTGACCATGTAAGGGTTAAAACTAATGTCCTTTAACAAATAACCACACTAGCAGAATTGGTCCTGAGTGTTGGAGTCAAGAGGCTGGCATCAAAGGAGCAGAGACTGTGGGAAGGAGTGTGGCAGTAGAGCAGGCCAGTGAGGTAGGAGGGGGCCCGGTTATGGAGGGCTTTGTGAGTGTAGATAAGAGAGCCAGTGAGGTTCTGGAGGAAAAGGGTGATGTGATTGCAGGAGTAGGAATGGTTGAGCAGAAGGGCAGCAGAGTTCTGGATGGTAGGGGTGTCTTTTTCTGTTGTGCTTGAAGTTTAAATTTTGACTCTATTCTTTATTAACAACTTGGAAAATCGCAAATGTGATAACTCCATTGTGTTGAGTTACACATGCACAGTGTTTTCCAATGTGACGAGTTCTCACCATGCTTGGTAGCTTTTCAAAATATCTGGCCAGCAGCCTAATATTAAATGATAAAAAAAAAAAAAGCTACGTCCTGTGGATTTTCCTGAACACTTTCCCTTGACCTTGGTGGAAAACGTCATGAAGTGAGGTGTGTGTGTGTGTGTGTGTGTGTGTGTGTGTGTGTGTGTGTGTGTGTGTGTGTGTGTGTGTGTGTGTGGAAGTGTGTGGAAGTAGTTGTGTTGAGCTCATTACTCTAAAAATGTAATATACTACTCATTACTTGTTGCTATCAAGTGTAGTTCAGGATAGATAGTGTGCAAAGAGTTTTTACCTGGGGGTCTATAGTTGCCAGTGACCAGAATTTTCCAAAGGCTTGAGTCACTCATGGAGCAACATTTCATCCACCACATATCCACTCATAATCTTCATTACCTCTTACAGCTGCCCACAAGTTAAATCCAGTTTAGGTTGTTGAGCCAGTGTAGAGCTACAGTCGACCTCTGCGGAGGAGGAGGTGTATTTCCTGGAGCTTCACGTTGTTGTGCTTTTGGTTGTAGTAGCCAAGGTGTTTCAGACTGGAGGATTGTGGACGTGTTTTTTGCAGTGGAAGGAGTTTTGGTTCGACTACCTGCAGCAACAGCATCCTTGTCATCTTTCCACTTGACAGAATCAAAGTAATGGGAATATTCCAGCTGCTAAGGTAAGCATACCCATCTTCAGAACTAGCTTGCTGCTTTGTGACGTGCCGGAGGTGTGCAACAAATATGAAAAGAAAGTCATTCCAAGTAAGAAGTGATGTGGCAAAAGTAGCCTTTTAAAGAGTTGTAAAGTTCTGGGGTAGCTGTAATATTATTACTGAAATTTTATTTGCAAGTAGTTTCACTACTTGTTGCTGGGAAAAGTAATACTGGTTGTTGGTTACTGTTATTGCCACAGGTTATGGTTCTGTGTGTTGAGGCACTGACAGCTCATTTCTGCATTATGTGATGCACCTGGGTCAGATATGTGACCTTTTTTACACTCATTTCAAAAGTGAAACAATAAATATTGCTATTTCTTATTAAATTCAGTTGTATTTGTTTAACATTGTCATTACAAAGAGCTAAAAAAAGATAGAAATAGGCTGCTGAAAATGTCTTGCTCATTCACATTTCCAAGTCAAAATCTGGCCCAGTTGAATCTGTGATTGAACAGCCTGATTTAAGACTTTATAAAGTTCAGCAAAAGCTTAATTTCACGCTCCTACGGCACAGTGTAGATTGGATAGATCAGAGTTCGGTTGTGTCAGCAGTTTTGAATATTCGTGCCAGATTTTCTGTCATATAGTCTGTTCTCCAGATCAGAAACTAAACTGGGGCAGTGAGCATATTTCTATCTTGGATTAGAGTGTAATTGTGATCTTAATTAGCATCTACAGTAAATAATTCAGCAGGAAGATATTCAAATGATGAAATAAACTGCTGATGCTGATGCAGACTAGTCATGATTGTACTTCCTTCTGACAGCGATGGATGTCCTACTCTGACACAAACACACGTTTACACTCAGATGACACATAACATGAACTAAAAAAAAAAGAATTAGATAACCAGGTGGGTTTGATTTGTATGCAGGGACTGCACAGCGGGGTGGAGCAGCGGACAAGTCCAGGCGGGTTTTTTTCATGAAGGAAACACCTGTAGACCTTGTGATGAATCATGACACTCACTGAATGTGGAGCATGTGAGTGTTTGTGTTAGATGACTTTGAGAGGGTTTTGAATCATGCCTGATGCACCCTGTGACCTGTGCTGAGCTGAAACTCTTCTAATAGTAGGTTACACAAAAAACAATGCTACTATAAAACTCCCCGGAGAGTCAATCTAAAATGAGTCTTTCGTTGAAAACTAAAGGAAGGCAGTTTGACGCTGTCTGACATTGACACACATAAGGACGGAAACAGAGGGCTCGGCGGGGACAGAGCAACTGCTGCAACAAGCGAACACGCCATCTGCGGTCATTTTGACTTGAGTCCAGTGGACTTCAGACTGTCTTACGTTCTAAACAAGCCGCCAGCGATTTGACCAGTGGAGTTCAGTTGAGCTCAGACAGCCAGTTAACACCACTTCAACTTTTCTCTGCAACATTATATAACAGTTTTGTCTCATCGTGAATCATTGGTTTGAACTGGGCTTTTCTACTTCATTAGATCACTACAATAGAATAAGGCTGCTTTCAGACCTAGAGTTGTCTTGCTTTGGTCTGAATCAGGGACTAATTTTGCTACAAACCTGTATAATTGCCTCGTGTTGGTTCGTGCAGCATTTACAAGCGGACCAGATCAAATGCCTTGTGTGAGAAAGCTGCTCTTGATTGGTCAGAATTTCCATGTGGGAAAAATCCAGGAAATAAAGCAAACGTTGAAGAAGAGTACACTTGCAAGATAAATGTGACACTTTCTAATGTCACAATGGAGGGACAACTACGCAGGTTGATTTTAGCGCTGCTCATCGTGGACTATATTGCTGTCATTGTTCATTTTAGTCAAACCATACAGTTTGAAAACGAGGCGCGGCTCCAACTAGAAAACAATGTTTTGATGCATTGGATGTGCTGAATGTGCATATTAAGGCAGTACAGGAGGAGGTGCACATTAATAATCCTCCAGGACTGTAACATGCTCATGTTTAACCCAAACAATGTGTCATGTGACTGCAGTTGGTTCACATCCAGGTCGGAACACATTCTCACCACAAACGAAGCACACCAGAGTTCATTTGTAACCAGACCGAGACCACCTCTTCAAGAAGGTTTCGGTCTGGTTGTTTTGGTGCACACCTGAGTGTGATTGCTGTGTTCACACCTGTCCAAATGAACCGCACTTAGGGGGCGAACGAACTTGAGTTCGATTGAACCAAACCAAAACCCAACACAAACTCTTCTGTGGGTCCACAATTCGGGCTCCTATCCAGACTTTTGAGTAGCTCCAGACTTTGTACTTGATGACATCACAAGTGTCAGACTCAATTCTCTGGTCTCTGGCTTTGAGAGAGAGACGCTCATATTCACAAATATTAACTGAACTTTCCAAGGCCTTGGCAAACAAACATATTGGAACGTTTAATTTAGGTGGTGTTCAGTCTTCAGCACTGTGTGCTTTTAAAATGATACAGAGAACACCTGAATAAATAACTTCAAAGGGTTTCAAGCTCTCTGACATACTGTCTGTTTTTTACTGGCATCTGAGGGAATAAGTGTTAGGCAAGGCTTTTTTTTTTCAGTCTAAGAAATACACTTTTTTAGTGGGATCATAAAAAAGACGGAGAAGATGCCTCTGGCTATGCAGAAACACTCATAAGCATCAATTCACAGATGTAAGCTCTGACGCATTGCGTCACAATAATTGAGTTAGAAAATGTTTGTTTTCTTTGTACTTGCTTTGTTCATCTAAAGAAGGAGGCCACCCAGGTACTTTGAAGAGAGATTTAATCAGTTTCCATAGACAAAAGTGTGCAGGTGAGGGCTGACAAACAGAGATCGATGCCTTATGCTTTGGAAGAAAATTAAAAAAGCAGTGCTTGGTTTAGTTTGCCTCGTAGCTGTTGAGGACTGTGGTTCAAAGAACCAATGAAGTGCGTACGTTAAAACAAGCCTTTCCCCAGAGGAGTTTGCTTCAAAGCATCAGTGTGTGTTTCTCACCGGTCTGAGTAAGACTTGAGTGGCAATGTGGATACAGTAGACAGCACGGACACAGAGCATAACTGTACAGTACGAGTTCTCAATGTCAGTTCATAGTTCTTTGTTTCCATCGAGGACCTCTCTTTGTGAGTATTAACAGTATTTCATTCAACAGTATTTGATAAGTTACACTGCTATTAAACAGTCCTTTGATGCTCAGGTAGTCACACAAGAAATTTAAGTCCCAAAATATATGAATCATAGTGTTGCCTCATCTTTGGGTAGCGTGCCAGTGTATCCTTTCCAGTGGTGACAGTCCATTCAGTAACTCAACAGTAAGATAAAAACAATTGAGTCAATTGAATCAATATTGGGTCCAGATTTGGCTTCTTTTTCACCCAAGCCATCATACAGTATCATGTTAAAATATTTAACAAAGGGTGTCCTCTGTGAGTCTCATTTCCCACCAGTTTAGACTTCTGTTACTGCCTCTGATGCTTGGTGGATACTTTGGCCTTCAGCAACGTTTCAGTGCTCTGACAAGAATCTCCGACGTCAAAGGTCCAGATCCATGAGCTTTAAAGAATGCGCCAAGATTTGGTCTTTTGTCCCACTGGTCAGTTTAACCAACAAGCGATGTCGACGCCAAATGACTAAACTCCTCTGTGTGTTGAAGGAATAGTTTCACATTTAAGGAAATATGCTTATTTGCTCTCTTGTCAAGAGTTAAATAAGAAGATTGAAACCACTCTGGTGATAAATAAGGCGCTACAGTCAGGTGCTGGTTAGCTTAGCTTAAGGCTTCATCCAATGTAACGAAATCTGAAGCTCACTAATGAACACTTTATATCTTTGTGTTACCCATAAAAAAAAAAACAAATGGTAAAAGCAAGCCATGCAGGGTTATGTTGGCCCTTTTTCTAGTCATTATGCTAAGCTAAGCTAACAAGCTGCTGGCTGCAGCAGCAGTGCAAGAAAGCCAATAAGCGTACATCCCAAAAATTAGAAATACTGTTCAGCATTAACACATCTGTTGAGAAATGTCAAAACTGTGAAAAATCACAAATAATATATTAAACTATTAAAGAAAATACTACTTCATATTACCAGGTGCTATCTCCCTCAGTTCCACAGGAAGTAGGTGGTTTGCAGCATCACTTATGGGGTAAACTGACCAACTGAGACAATCTCCCAAAACCTCTGTGCACTCCCTTGTACAGTATTGTTCTAGTGAAGAGGTTGGGACCTTGAACTCTGTCCTTCTCCCGCTTTTCTCCATCCTCTTCCATCCTCCTCTCCTCCTAAGCCAGGATATCACTCCTCTTGCTGCACCAGACCACCAGTGCGATCATGGCCAGAGTGAGGAAAACAGGGATGAGGATGAGGATGGTTAGCGTGTCGTCCGGCGGGTCCACCCATTCCACCTGCTCCATGGTGCAGTTGGAGAAAAATTGCTTGTGTATGCGGATGATGTAGCCCTCCACCAGCGGATTGGGCCAGTAGCAGTTGACCAAGTGGGACTTCTTCTCCGTGCAGAGGGTGAAGAGGTGGTACTCACTGTGGAGAAAAATGGATGGAAGAGAGGGGAAGGATTAGAAGATAATCACCACTAGCTTCTGGTTTAGCAGCCGTATTCCTGAAGGTCACATGTGTGAATTTATGACTTTACATCTTAGTAGCTTTCTACTTTTAGAATACTTAACACAAACAGGCACAGTTCAAAGGAAGAAATTACATGTATATCATATTGGAGGTGGTCAGTTACCCATCAATTAGAACTTGAAATGATCTCCCTTATTATTTTATTAGTTCTCTGAGGGGCACACAATCATTTAAAACCCCACTGTGGTTTAGCTAGTTTTAATGTAAGCACTGGAAGTTCAGTCAGTAATCCATCACTGTCACTGGGAGGATATAGGCTACTGCCTTTCACTGTTTTGGTCCACGACTCTCCTCTATTTCAACAGATGTTCAGGGCCATTCAGAGCCTTCACAGAGCTTTCCAAGCTTAGAGCTCTGCTTTGATGAATCCATTCAGCCAGCCCTAATCCCTCTTTCTCCATTCTGATTTCTCAATCCTCCAGGTCCAGATTTGTTTCCCATGACATCCAGGAGCCATTGATATTCTCACCAGCAGAACAGTGAATTGAGCAACAGTGATATTGTCTCCACGTACGCCCACACTGGCTCATACACTGGAGATGAAACGTCTTTACATCATTTGGACTCAAAGCTTTAGACTGTAATATTCTGTAAAGGCACAGCTGGTAAAACACATTGTACCATTGCTCTGCTCTACAAAGCTGGGTTACGACCAGAATCTGACTTTCTGACACCGAATAAGATTTATTCTAGGAAGGAACTGTACTTTATTTATCAGATTAGGGGGGTTGCTGAGGGGGGTAACTTTTTATCTTGACCCTCCCCTGAGCTACAAATATTTTTCCCTGAGCCTCCCTGAAAGCCTGGGGAAAAATGCATGATCCTCCCTCCTACATAAATAACCATATTTTTGTATATTCACACCAAACACAGATATCGGAAGAAATGTTACGAGCAAACAGCACTGAGGGAGGTATTATCAGAACAGCTCATTTCTGAAGCAAAACGCAAATCCTCCTGAAAAATTGCATTATCACACAAGCTGTATGGACTTCATACACCAGGGCCGATGAGATAACAAGGGAGGCTGAACTTCCCCTAAAATTTCATAGAATAAATGGTCAAATACGCACTATTGAATCTACATTAAAATAAGTCATACATGTCATACATTCTCGTGTCAGCACAGTGGACGCGGCGCCTCCGAGCATTCCTATGAGACAGTGCTGAGCAGGTTTTTTTCATGCAGCAAAGCGAGACTGTCATTGGATAAATGTGACAAAATCGTCACTTACAGGGAGGCTCAGCTTCCCTGGGACCTAATGGAGCGGTAGGCGGGAGAGGACGCTCGGTGTATGCATGACAATTGCATGAATTGTCTAAAAGGCTGAACCCATTTCGAGCTCCGTTTGCCAGTGGAGTATTCTGACAGAGTGCTGTCCGGAGTTCCTTATTTCCATAAGTGATATAGCTCATTTTCATGGTTTGTACAGCACAGTTCAGGTGTTTAAACCCATGTGAATATCTTTGAGGTGTGTTTTGCTGTGGTTCTATGGCATGAGTGTGGTTGAATAACGGTTTCAATTAAATGTTCCTTTTATAAGTTACTGCCTCGCTACGAGCTTACCCTGTTTGAAAGACCAGCAGCCGCCACTGTCATACACACATACACACATCACAGCATGCACACAGATGGCATTAGCAACATGTGCACATAATGACCGTTTTGCTAAATTAACCATAACATAAGCAACAGTGGCAGCAGCAGCCTGAATGCCAATAACTTGGCACGGCAGCCATGAATAGATATTAAAAAAATACTGTTTCATGATTTAAAGTCAAAGGTCAAAATGAAATTCTGAGTGTGCATCACTATCTTATAGATGCAGAAGCGCAGAAGTCAATGTTTTTACAGGATGGGGTTAGTGCATAGGTTTACTTTTGGTGACATTTTAAATAAGGCATAGTATAAAGTGATTTTGATGAAATATCACTATTTTGTAGATGAAAGCGTTCGTAACACATGATGTGTCCAAGGACCATCAGAACTTTTAAATATCCGATCTGTTTTCACAGTTTCTGACTATGATAAAACGTATTATTTGTTGCTGAAAGACTGCACTTGTATAACGCCTTTCTAGTCTTCCGACCACTACATCACATTCACACATTCACACACTGGTGGCCGAAGCTACCATACAAGGTGCCACCTGCTACACAGTAACTGTGTGTGTTCACATGCTCTCACACACCGATGAAACAGCCATCAGGAGCAATTTGTGGTTCAGTATCTTGTGCAAGGATACTTCGACATGCGGACTGGGGCAGCCATGGATCAAACCACCGATTAGTGGATGACCCGCCCCCAAGTGTATCATTTTGGCAATTTCTGGGGGTATTTAAAATAAATACAAAATACGACCAGGTAAAATTCAATATCCCTGCCCTAAGCCAAATAAAAAAACGGGCGGACTTTGCAAGACCAGTAAAACAAAGGTAAAAACCAAACTGCAGTGCCAGGCTTTGCACAGCCCCAAAAAGCTCCACCATTCAGATGGTTAGTGAAGCCTGCATTTAGCCTGTGAGGCACAACAAAGGGCAAATAGCATACAAATCACTGTCTGGGGTTAATGCTAAAAAAAAATGCACACATAAACATAACTGTTGTAAATCAGTCTCTGACCTGGACAACACATCATCTAGGACATGATGTAAAATGCTACATTTATTCACCACTGGACTAATAGCTGTTATGACATCTAATATATTACATATATTGACTGTTTCAGGCCGCCGACCTCTTTACAGCACATATAAGTCAGGCGCTGACGTCAAGCTGTAGCCATTGTTTTGAAAGACCTTTGCTCAAGTGCTGCAAATAAAATAAGGCCTGCTGTCTGTAGGGGATATACATATTGCGTGTATGCTGTGTATAGATATATAGTGCGATGCATACGGGGCAAAGAGGCCCCACATGCACAGTGATAAGAAAAGTGTTTTGCTGAGAAAAGCTTCCTCTCAAATCTGAAAACAGCAACAGTATTATTGAACCAGCGGGAGCTCATATGTTCATGTGGAAACAGAAAAAAAAGGTTTGGTGCTATCTAGATTAATGTTGCAAGACGCAGGGAAATGTGTTATGGCTGGAAGTTAATGGTGTGTTCTATCACACTAATCATAAGTTGAATAAAGATTTTTCAGTGTACATGAACAGATTAACTCTTTTCTAAAAGTGTGATTTATGAAACTGCCGAAGACGTGATAAAGTGGCAGCTGAGGGAATGTTTGTGGGCTGAAGAAAATAAAAGGACAGAGGGAGATAAAACGTATATACCAGAGCTTTCAGGGAGAAGACATCAAAATGCAGCATGCAGGACTGTAGGGAATAACAGACTTTCGGACATATTTCCCAGATGTAACGCACAGCAGTTTGTCATCCACACACAATAAAGATGGTAAAAAATAGCCTGCTGAAGTTCACTGTTTAGTTACAGATGGTATTACATTAACTGTGAACATGGCCACCAACACATATTTACAGCACATGCATTGGATATTTTAGCAAAGATCTAGTATATTCGAGCATGTTTATAGTGCGCATACACAAACATCAAGGCCTCTGCACTAAAGCTACTGAGAGCTTATTTTTTGTGCCAATGTTTAGTATCTCATTTGGCATTTTATGCCAAAAAGTCATGTTTCCCTCGAAATGTCATTCCATAACTCTCCTATGAGACATTAACACTCCCAGTGAAACCCGCACTAATAAAACTACTCAAGGGTTTGTAGCTCTGGAAGGCAAGATAACCCACCACATCTGTTTGATGGCAATAAACTCTGCACATCCATAGTTCTTAAAGGAGTGTTTCACAGCTGGGAAGATGGTCTTTTCATTGAAATGGGCTGCCTAAGCAGTAAAGAGATGCACATGCTTTGGAAATTGATGCCACACAACCAAAGAGAACAGAGAAAGAGGGTTGCGGTATTCACTTTTGCTCAAAAGGCTATAACAACAATGCACTGCACCAGGCAGAATAACACTCCTGCAGGTTTTTGACATGATACGAATTTGCCCAATTTTTTACAGGAAGCAATAAGGCAGCCGGCTGGTAACAAGCAATCTTCTAAAATTTGTTTCTGGAAACATTTTAGGTGAGAAATAGGAAATGCAATAACCGAATTTTGGTTCATGTTTGACCAGCACTGTTGTTTGATCTCAGTTTTTTCAGCCTCCATTTAACAACACAGGAAATACATTCTCTTATTGCAGATCTCTTGGTTTGTATTTGACTGATGCGCAAGCATACGAAAATGTGAAAGTGCAATCTGCTCAGTAGTGCACTACAGACTTGTGGAAACCAAGCACAGCCAAGCAACTAACTTCCAGTTTATCCATCATCCATTTTCATCTGCTTATCCGAAGCTGGGTCATGGGGGCAGCAGGCCGAGCAAAGTATTCCAGACATCCCTCTCCCCAGCGACGCTTTCCAGCTCCTCCTGAGGGACCCGAGGCGTTCCCAGCCCAAATGAGATATGTAATCCCTCCAGTGTGTTCTGGGTCTGCCCCGAGGCCTCCTACCAGTGGGACGTGCCTCTAAACAGAGGCGCCCAGGAGGCATCCTGATCAAATGCCCGAACCACCTCAACTGACCCCTCTTGACGCAAAGCAGCAGTGGCTCTACTCCGAGCTCCCTCCCGCCCAGCCACCCTTCTGAGGAAACTCATTCCGGCTGCTTATATCCACGGTTTAGCCCAGTTTAGCCCAGTTCAGCCCTCTGCTAACTTGAATGGGGATTCAGTGATTTAAAGGGTCAGTTTTTCTAGACTCTCTAAATGTTATTGAACTGAAAGGATCAAATCCTGATCATTTCACAGAGGTTGTAACACTCACAAAAATGTATCCACTGATTTACAGACATCTCTTTCATAATGTAAGTCTATGGGGAAAAGTCTTTTTGGGCCCGTGGCATCATGTGATGGACCCATATCATAATTCCCCATTAGACCACTCTGTAAAATTGGCTTCAAAGCCTGGCACTGTTCCTGAGGGCTTGTGAGAGATGAGCAGGGAGATTTGAGCACTGAGGGAAGTTTACCACAATTTATTTTCACATACCACCCACATTGATATGATACAAAGCTGGATGAGAACTGGTACAAGTATTCCTTTAATACTGTTATAAACTGTTTGCCTGTGGATGCGTTCATACACACAAACAGACACACAGTAGTTTTAAGAAGTAACGCTGCTTCTTTGATTCACTGTAGTGTTTTTCAGTAGTTTATTTGTCCTCTGAGACTGATTGCTAATCAGATTGAAACAGAAACTGTCCGGTTGTTAAATTTGTGTGAAAGAGAAACAAGTATTATGTTTATTACTTATATCTCTGCGCAAAGCAGTCCATCATTTTGTGATGGATTCAATCATTGACTGTCCTCTCCCTCCATTGCCGGTTGGCTAATGCTGGTAACAGTCTCCTGCCAGTCGTGAGAGCCACATAACCCACTTATAATGAGGCTTACTCATCGAAATGGTCAATTAGTTGTCATTAGAGGCAGCAGGGAAAAAGCTCTGATGACTTTAGAGCAGCATCTGGTCCGTAATATTAAGAGGTCCAAAGGATGGACACGACTCTTCCTGTGTGACCGACATTAAGGCTGGCTGCTGCTGAAGCTGCAAACCGCTCTGGGCAGAAAATCAATATGTTATTAAAGGTAAATGATTGAAGTACATAAATGCATGCACAGACACACACACAGCCTCTTAGCAGTCTGTTTATGCCCTTTATTGTGTGGTCCGACAAGCTCCTATCGACTCATTTCAAACAATAACAGTCATGTTGGCTAAGTGTTTGGCTAGCGGCTACGACTGCTGAGAGGCACCGCTCATTTGTCAAAGAGAGGAAGCTTTGCAGGGGTCGCTGCTTGTTTAAACACGAGGGCCCCTCGCTCTTGCAAGCCTGATCCTTCTCACACTCTCTGGTTCCTTTTACGCTTTTGCTCTTTCCCTCTTTCTCTCCATTTCCCTGTTGCCTTCTTATCACCTTTTTCCAGGCTCAAAAGAAAACTGCTGCTGAGAAAGTCACTGTATCCTCCAGTCATGTAAATGAGGTATCGTACACTAACACACCCCAATGAATCATTCCTGTCATACAAACGTGGACTCATGCAGGCAGATTTCCGGGAAAGGCAGCTGTGTTTCCCGTTACATTATGGCTTTGAAACAGCCTTTGTTTTATCTGTCAATCATATTTGATTAGTCAGACATCTCTAACGGATCAGATTTTGATTAAAGGTGGGTCTGCCTCTTTGAAATCAGTCTCCATATCCCTCAGTTTGGAGTGGGTAAGCAGCAGAGAATGAAGAAAATGTGAAGAACAGAGCCCGGACATTACACCACCCATCCTGCACTTCAGGTAGACCAAAACAGCACTTTAAAAAGATCCAAAAAACACTTAACTTGTTCATAGATGTGATGGACACTTCTGTGTTAAGGGGTTTATTTTGAAACCAGCAGGGAGGAGAGAAAGACAATCACCTATATTTTTCAAAGTAAAGTCAGACAGTACTCAAAAACACAGAAGCAAAATGTCTTTAACTGTCCGAAGCTGTTTCACTCATCGTCAATGTATCTGTCTTTAAAGAGTCACTCCGGGCCATCTTCAACTTGAACCTTACTTTGGCAAGTCTCAATGACTCTTCCTTTATGAATTTTCATTGGAAAATTTAACAGGTCCCATGAGGACGTGTCACAAATTCTGTCATGAATTTAATGACTTCGGACCAGACGTGCTTGTAGTTTGACTCCATGAGACACCATGTGGAGTTGAGCTCTATTACGTCAAATACTTGATGCTCCTTTATGAGCCCAAAGTGGAAAAATCCCAGTTGGACCAGCTCCATATTCTGACCAGAAATTCAGGCCAGTTAAGATCTACCCAGTAGCTCTTGTTTTGTTGTACTTTTAAATGATTTATGATGTTAGCTGCCTCTACAGTGTAGTAAGAGAGAAGAGAGCTGAGATTAAAAGAGAGGAATTTCTTTGTAAACTTGCATTAAACAGATTTTTTGGCCTCTTGGGGTGTGTGGAAACGAGCTTTGAACACAACACTGACAACTCTTACTTTTTAAGCTAACACAGTTTCCTATTTACACATGTAGCAGATAAGGAGAAACAGAAACGTTCATTTAGAGTAGCATCTGTGTCTACCTGACAAATGTCAAATTAATATTCACTCCTTTTTAAGCTTTGTTTTTGGTTTCCGCCAACTCCTGGTGGAAATAGCTGGCTCTTTAGTTGCTGAATGTTCCACAATGGGTGCCATGCAGCCCATATTCCAAAGACCCATTTGTCTGAAAATGTCCCATTGGACCAAAAGCCCATTTCTCCTGCAGCATAAAAATAGACAGCCATTGCTCCAAAGCCCCATTCCTCTGAAAATACAAGCCCCGTGCAGGTAGTGTCAGTTTTCCAGTGTTGATTGAGCCACTAACCCTGATTGTTTTTTACAGACCTGTCCTTGGTTTTTTTTACCAAGTTTGGATGTTTTAAGCCAAAACATGATCTTTCCTAACCACAATCAAGTGTTTTGTGTGCCTAACCCTGACCACACATTCACCAGTTGTTGACAAATATAACAAAGCCGTGGTTTACAGAGTCGCACAATGCAAACATTTTTTTCTAGCGATTGGGCTTTCTACCTGCTGAGTGTGTATTTTTGGAGAAACAGGACTTCGGAGCAATGGGGGTTTGTCACTGGGATAATGGGCTGTTAGAGAAATGGACTTTCCGTCTTATGGGCCATTTTTCGGACTAATAGAGCTGTGGAATTTTGGGTATTCGGCACAATGGGCAGTACCCCAAATATGTTCATCACCTAGTTGCTAAATTTGTCTGCTGTTTGGAGCTGGGAGGTTTCATGTACAGTGGAATTTAGAGCTTTTTTGCAGATGCCTGCTGCATCTGGAAATGATGCTCTGATATCAGTGAAAGTGAACCGAAACAGTAAATGTGCAGGCAAGACAGACAAAACAATGAGCTGAAGGACACTAAAATGCCCCATGAAGCAATTAGAAACAGAATATTCCAGCCCCTCACATCGGATTGAATTTTCAATCGCATTGGCCATTTTCATTCCGAATTAGGTGTTTACAAGATCACTTTTAATAGGATTGAACTTTCATTCCGAATGAAAAGGGAATTAAACTGTCTGTGTAAACGCACTCAGTGTTAGCTGCTAAATGGCCTCCCAGATGTTAAACCTGACCATAATGCCTAAAGTCAACCATCTGGCTTCATGTGCTTCATGTTAGGTTGACACAGTTACTCTTGATGTGGTTGATTTGCTCTTAGAGCTCAACTTCATCCCACATTTCACTTTCCTTTAATTCATAATCACTGAAATAAATTATTGTTCGAGTGTGTGAAGCTGTATTCATAAAAAAACAACTGTGTTGCTGGAAAGAGCGTGAAGCTCTGGAGGATTTTCCTGGAAAGAAATGATGGTTAAAAAGAAAAACAGAGAGAGCGGATGACTGATGGACAATGCTGACAGTTCTTCCCAGAATCTTTAAAATTTTTCCAGCAAATCTGTGACTGATTATTGACGATTATTTAGACATTGATTTTAAGCTCCCATGTGTATGTAATTGCGCAAGAAAACTCGAGTCTCATGGCGCCATCCCTCCCCTTCTGGCCCTGCAGTTACAGGGAAAAAGTTGAATGTGAGAGGTCAAAGGTGAGTGGAAGGAATGAGGTGAATAGCTGGATAAAGATAGATACAGATGGGTGGTCAAGGCTCAGATGCTTCTTAAAAAACAGCGCTGGTTTTGGGAAGCAAGCCTCCAGCTGTTCTCCCACCCACGGACATCCAACCAGCTGCATGAGGATGAGATTACAGTCTTTCTTCCAGTAGAAGTGTTTTTTTGGAAGTGCCACCATGTGGGACTAACGACCCCTTATCTTGAAGTACAAATATAGATCCCTCGAGACAGGAAGACAACACTACTTGAGAGAAGAGGAGTGAGACGATATGAGTTTAAACATATGGGTAACTCTTCAGTGTCCAAATGTCTTTTATCTTTCCAGGCTTTCTACTGGTTGTCATACAAAATGACCAATTAGCTCTATAGTAGCTCGTAAAAAGCCAGGAGACAGTTTAATTTTACTCAACACTTTGTCACATCCTGCGTGTAGAGGAGATTCACAACATCAGCTCTTCATGTTTGGCCAAGAGGGGAAATTAATGGGCTCTCTCTTCAGAGGAAAGTATGCTTTTTCTGTTGCAGTCTAATTAATTAGGAAACCATTTCAATTCAAAGAACTCAGGCACATTTTTTAACAACAAGCAAACAGGTACAGTTATTTCTATGCCGTTGGGCTGAAATCTCCTTGAGAACATAAAACAGGAAAAGGAGTGTATGTTGCTGCGGATAATCCATTTTGGGAATATAACAAAATCAGGCAGTGAGAAATGCCTCACAATACAGTTATCACTGAGCTGATTCTGTGTGTGTAGGTGTGTCTAAACCAATTCCTCTGCTACATGCAATGCAGACAAATTGGTACACGAGACGAATATGAAAACACTATTCAGATAAAAACACCCACCATCACCTGTATCCCACTGATTTGTAATCAAATGACACAAGCGTCACCACGTCCTCTTAAAGGCATAAGACACAGGCATCATACACACACTGCTAACTCAGCCTTTACAGTGGAGGTTGGCTTTCTGAAGATAAATGTCTGTACATCTTCTTAGAAGTCAGAAAGAAGGCAAACTTCAGAGCTTGCCTTATCAACACATCACGGATAGAGTACTGAACGAGCCAACCAGATGCAGGCTATCAGGGGCCCTCTGGCCTTCATCTGCAAAATGTCACTCACATTAACAAGTACGGACCAGGAGGAAGGGCTGGCCCCTAATAGTCGACAGAACGTTAGTCGACCAGAAAGGTTATTAGTGAAACTCTCTTATAAGCTGTGCCTTGTCAAAAAAAAAAAAAAAATCCTAAATGATTGGACCATGTGGGAATTTAATTAGAAGGGACAGACACAGGAAGTGTCCACGCTCAGCAGGGTTACAAACAAATCACAGCTGACAGATATCTTTCCTTCTTCTGTAAATATTCAGTCTGATAAATACTGAAAAGTTGATCATGTTAGCGCAGGGCTGCCAACTTCCGACCTCGTGTTTTACAGGTGGTTAAAGGGATAGTGCACCCAGAAATTAAAATTCAGCCATTATCTACTCACCCTCATGTCGAGGGAGGCTCTGGTAAAGTTTTAGAGTCCTCATACTTGCGAAGAGTGTCCTGTGTCCTGAAGCCCTGACATAAAAAGTTGTTAGGAAAAACAAGGATGAGTAGATAATGGCTGATTTTTCATTTTTGGGTGCACTATCTCTTTAAAGATGCGGCAAGTGTAGGGCCTCTACTTTCCAGGGCTGGTACCTGCGGTTATCCCACAGGCTAGTTAATAACATGTCGGACAGGAAATCCAAAGTGTGGGGTCATTTTGAGAAGGTGAAGGACGAACCCAAGGTGATATGTAAACTCATCTTCATTGGTCGACTACAAACATGACGTATCATCTGAAACATGGAAGTAGCTACATGCCCATTAGCCCACAGCGTCATTAACAGGCGGCTCGCTCAGTGTGTGACATGCACTTGTAGATAAAATATATTAATGAAGGTTCATTAGTACAGTTTTGTATTTCTCTGTAATGTAGCACAGTGTTAACAATGTTACTGATACTATTCTTTCTCACACCTTCAACTCAAACCACCAAAATATATCATTTAATCATTAAATTAATGTCGTAAACATGCAGGCAACTAGTCAACTAATGGCCCTAAATGAGGACTACTGGTGGCCGAGGAAAATTTTTAGTCGGAGGCAGCCCTACTGCTAACTCAGCCTTTACAGTGGAGGTTGGCTCTCTGAGGATAAATGTCCACACATCTTCTCAGAAATCAAAAGGAAGGCAAACTTCAGAGCTTAATCATCAGATCATGGATGGAATACTGAATGGGCTGATCAATCACAGGCTGTCAGGGGCCCTCTGGCCTTCACCTGCAAAATGTCACTCACATTAACACGTACTGACGAGGAGGAGACTCAAAATGATCTCAAAGACACACAAAACCACCATAAAGTCTGCGTGTCTTGCTCCTATGCAGTGGAGGTGGTGGGGCCCTTTGCATGTCTGTGCCCAGGGGCCCATTGTCTCAAAATTTCCCCATGCTTCAAATTCATACTTTTTCTTATCAGTACCAACAGTACACCATGTGGTTGCTATCTACACAGGAAGTGCTCACAGCCAGAGCGGCATGATTTTCCATGATGCAACAGCTCTGAAATGTAAACAAAAACACTGAACCGTTAATAGTTTTAATGTCAGTATACTCAGGAGGATTAGCTGCACAAATTTTCACCAGATTTGTTGTGCAGTGCACTGTAAAGCTTGACAGGTTGCAAAGGTGTAACGTTCACCTCATGATATAAAAGTGAAGCCTGCAAGTTACACAACTCTACAAACGATGAGAAGTAAGGGAGCGTCTAAACATTGCCATGAGAGCCTTTCCAATTTGTGCCAACCATTTCCATTTATGTTAAGGATGATCCACGTCCTGGATCATTAACATTTACACAGCTCCTCAGCTTGCAGCTTGGGTTGACAGAGAAATCATGCTTCATTATTTAATTACTTAGGTAAGACTGCATCTACGCATACATATGGCCATACCTGATGAAGTGTGTGAGGTTACACCAGTACTGTTGATCTATGTGACCCATGTCCCGCTTGAAGTCCTCTCCACAGACCTCTACCTCCCAATGCAGACGAGACTCATTGCAGGCTTTCTTCGGCCGGGCGGGAGTGGGCTCTATGTCGAAACTGTCGGTGGCTGCTGGGACAGAGAGAAGAAGAGTGTTTATAGGTCACATACCCTGCTCCGTGTGTTACCTCTGATAAATAGTCACGACGACAAGACAAAGACCGATGTACATGGTTGTTTGACTTGTATTCTTGTATTATGTATGAGCTGTACACTGCATTTATTTATTTTTTGACATTTTTCTTTTTCTCATTATGTTCTGTCATAAAGCTGAAACTTTTTCATTCTGTTCATCATGAATTTAATTTTCACCCAATACGCTCCTGGAACAGTGGAAATGTCAGTCTCAGTATATCTCACTCTCACAGTCTTATTTTTCTTGCTCTATTCTTTTTTCCTGCAGCAATGAGTCAGTTGTCCTCAGAGAATTATGGATGGATGGATGGATGGATGGATGGATGGATATGCTTACCTGATAATCCTCTCATCATCCAGGCATTGACTGCAATGAAACAAAATAAGAAAAAAGTGAACTTGTGGCTAGACAACATCTATATGTTAAACAACTCCAATGAGAAAACAATTATTTCTTATTTTACATTTTCTGACACACAAATGACATTTCTGCTTTTCCCTGTGAGCTTTGGCCCTCTCGGTTTGCCATTCGATAAGATGATCGACTGATATCGATCAACTTTCTACAGCATTTGCAGGGTTCAAAGTTGATCTTGATCAGCATCTGGACTAAATCTGTTGTCTTAAGTTACTGCTAACGCAAACTTCCTGTTGTTCTTGTTTCACATTTTATTGTGAAACAGCAGCAGCTATCAAGTTGTGGTAAAAGGTAAAGGTAGTACCAACTGCTATTGTTCGTTATTATGTCATGTAACTAACAAGCCCTCTTTTTGCACTTAGTGGATCCATTTTAAACTTTAACAGTGTGCTCAGCAGAGTGCAGGTCTCTGCCTGAGCTGATCATACAGCTCCAGACCAGTGGCTCCAAACTGGTGGGTTGTGGTCCAACAGTAGGTCGTGGGTCCATTCTGAATGGACCACGATACTCGCGAATGTTTCAAATTTGTATTTTAAAGTACTGTGAATTTCCAGCACAGAGGTTTTATTTTGAAATGTGTTTCCTGCTGCAGAGTGAGTGACTAACGAACAGCTACTTGACAGATGGTGCTTCTCAAAGTTGAGGAAGGATCTTTAAACAACTGAATTTCAAGGAGGCTACATCACTGAATCCCACCGAAGGCCTGTTCCTATGTCAAGGATCCTTCTAATTCTGCCCAGGACCGTGTCCTTCCTCAGAAAATTTTCAAGGATGCATGTTTGTATCCTCAGCGGGCATGAGTTTATGCATGATTTGCTCGAACTGAAGGGCCTCGTCAATGACGCACACCTGGGCACTGGCTAGCTTGTTCCAGTGTGTTCACCAAATGTCAGGAAGGAGTCTTGCCTCGCCTCTGGAGGACCCAACATGGAAGGCCCTGTCCTACCAAGGAAGCATTCTTGACATTGAGAAACACTGAGAGACAGCAAACTAGCTCGACGACATGACACAAGTACGATGATCAGATATCAAATATATTAAACTGTGTGGACTTTGAGCTGATGACTACAGAGACATCTGGACGCTGTGAACCACTGCTCTGGACATTTCCCATAATACCATCAGACCTGCATTTCAGGTGTTTCAAAAGCTAAGAAAAATACACACAATACACAAATATCGAGGAAAGATGAGCTAATTAAGAAGAAGAAGTCTGCAAGTCTGAAAAAAAAAAGGTCACTGCCATAGCAACTGGAATGCGGCACAGCTGCACAGGGTGGAATTGTCCCTCCTGGTTCTCTTGCAGTCACGATGTCAGCAAAGATAATAAGAACAGTTGAGTTATTCATTTCGTATCGTGCCTGACTTCAGTGGATCACAACATATTGGGTATGGAATTAATCTGCAGATGCTACGGTTCAAAATGAGACCAAACTTCTCTATGGCTGTCATGACTTGTGGCCCCAACAGGCTGATTAGGAGGAGCGAAGAATCATCAGGCAGTGAGGGTGTAAACATTAAAAAGGTGGTACTGATTGGTCCAGTACTACTGTATGTGAGATTAGCTGCGGACAGAAAACATACCCACACACGCACGCACACAACCAAAGGCATCATCCCCTCCAGGCTTATACCTAGCTGAGATAACAATACAGAGTAATTACACATGAGATAACAGCGACAGTAACAGGGTAACAAGTTCACCAATGCCTTTTAGCATGGCATGCAGCTGGAAACGAGCAGGTTTCTCGACCCTGTTATTGATTTGTTGGATTTTCAGTCATGCTCGCAGTAAAACTAATCCAATCAGCCTCAGCTGTACGAACATAGCTGCAGACTCTTAGTCTTAAAGTCTTAACATTTAACGGTGCATCCTCGGCTGATTCTGGGAGGAGATAAGGGGATTTCACTTCATGCTGTGCCTTAACTGTGCCTCAGATTCTCACATGTTCATAGTGAAATGTGCTGCAGTACAAAAGAGAGAGCATCTTTTGGGTAGAGCTCGTACTTGCACATGAAAGGTTATGATATATTTGGACTACAGGCAGACAGCAACCAAGAAGAGCATGTTCACATGTCTGTTGTTGTGATTATTTGGAGCAGACAGATCACAACTACGATCATCTAAATCATCTGTATATGATTCATTTGTGTGAACATTGATGTGAGTGAATCAAACATTATGAGTAATATGCACTTTTTTTTCGGTTTCTCGTTTTCTTGCCTTATTTTCAGCCTTTCTGTGAACGCAGCAGAGGTAAAGAAGGTAGGAAAGAGAAACAGACAGAGAGCTTAAGTAAAATAATTACATCTAATGAGAAATATCCCAATCATACTCCTCCATACAAAAGTGCATCCATCGTACAAATTGTCATTTCCCCCTTTTAATCCCCTTTCTGTTGTCGTAACCAAACTCTTTCTCACAGCAGCTCATTTCTACCGCAGCAGTGTTACAGATGACCAAAGCTAAAAGTGCTGCTGCACAGGAAGGTGTATCTCCCTTTGAAGTGTCACACTTGCAAAGCAGAGAATCTGTTTGAAAGACGCCCAGCAGGATAAAGACCAAGTTAGCTTTCTAAATATAGACGCCTCCCTGTTTGAACATGTGAGGATGTTTTGAGGTGGTGTTTGTGATGGGATGAGATTATTTCACCCAGTGTGTTTGTCTCATATATTATAGAAAGAACAAGTATTTGAGACGATTCGGGCCTGGTTTTGTTTTATCTGTACTTTGATTTGGTTTTTACGGTGTTTCACCCTGAAAAGACTGAAAAATGTTAGACTTGCAGATCCTTTGTTTTGTGAAATACGCGGCCCATTTTCCAGAGTACATGTCTACATTTTACGTTTCTTCAAATCACAGGCATGTGACAAAGTGGTTATTTTAAGCCAAAACATATTTTGCTAACCAAGTGGTTTTGTGTCTAAACCTCATCACACATTAACCCTTTAAAAAACACCTGCTCTGTTGCTACAAACACAGCTGTACATGTCCCAAATTCTCGTCACAAAGCATCCACTTATGTTGGTCTTGAACAGTGGTCTGTTGCTTGGCAGTCATCTCGCCTAAGTGTCACACCGTCCACCATCTTCTCATCCTTCCGAGGAGGAGCTCAGCGCATATACATGTAATCTGAACTATGTCATATTTTTCTTTCTATTTCATCCACTGGGACATCTGGGGCTGGGTCACGGGGGCAGCAGGCCAAGCTAAACACCCCAGACGTCCCTCTTCCCTGTGACGCTTTCCAGCTCCTCCTGGGGGACCCCAAGACGTTCCCAGGCCAGACAAGATAGGTAATCCCTTCAGCATGTTCTTGGTCTTCCCCAGGGCCTCCTACCAGTGGGATGTGCCTGGAACACCTCTAGCGGGAGGCACCCAGGAGGCATCCTGATCAAATGCCCGAACCACCTCAACCGACCCCTTTTGACGCGAAGTCCGAGCTCCTTACGCCATCTCTAAGACTGAGCCCAGATACCCCACGGAGGAAACTCATTTCGGCTGCTTGTATCCAAGATCTTATTTCAGTCACTACCCAGAGCTCATGATCATAGGTGACAGCTGAGACACAGATAGACTAGTAAATCGAAAAGTTGCCTTCTGGCTCAGCTCTCTCGTCACCATGACGGTCCAGCATTAACCAGCTGTGAGTTGTTACTTCTAAATTATTGTACAGACCTGAGAGTGGTGTCATCACACACATTTCACAAAACATCAAACTGTTCCGCTTCAAAATTAGCAAACAATATTGACTAATGTTTTTCCACTCTTAATGGTAGGCTACTTATATCAACATTGAAAACCCCATATCAGTGAGATCTTGTACAAATGTATGGTGCTGGTGGTGTAACTGTATCCAACTGTTTCTTTCATTGTTTTTTTCTTAAGACATTTTCATAGCGCGGCGCAAATGTGGCGTTTCCTGGCAAAGCCCAACCTCTCAGGTTGAAGATGAGCTGCACTGTGATGACCTGAATAGGAAATATTTTGTCTTCCTTTTGGGAACAATTACGCACCCTGTTGTTTAAAATTCAGGTCAAAAGAGATTCAAGAAGGCAAGAAAAATCATTCTAATTGGGGAAAAAACCTCCAAAAGAATCATTTTACTTTTCAGTTATCCAGAGTATGTAGTATGCCAGAGGCCTAGAACAATGGCCTGAAAAAAAATCTGGGTTGTCTTAATACTTTGATGGGAAAATCTCTGTTAAATATTGTCTCTGCTGTTCATTGCACAGTGCTGTGTTTTACATCTTGGTGTCCTCACTTTCCCTCAGCTCGCCTCTCCTAGCCTACCTTAACTCCACTTAGTGACTTGCGCTTTCCAAAAAAAAAAAAAAGATTGAGCAAAAGCATAATAAGAGAAAGAATATACAATCCCAGAATTCCTGTCAGCACCGGGTTTCAACAAGAAACGGAAAAGCCAGTAAAAGCTTTTCTATTAAAGACTTTAAAAATGACAGGGACTTCTCTGGGGGTGACAGGCGAGTCACCCTCAGCTTCAATTAGACGGGATTGAGAGACAGCAAAGAGCGCTGTCTACGAATCCCCGAGCTCGTCAGAGGTCACAAAGTAAAATCCATGTGCTCATCTTCTTCTGTATTGTTATCGCAAGACATTTAATCCATTTCTTGCCTTTTCTTCAAGGCACACACAGACAGAAAATCGTTTCTCAGGATCACAAGAAAGTACGCTCTTTGTGTCTCATAATCAATACATCAAATTAAATATTACAGAAAATTACAAAGCACTCTAAAACTGCACTCTCTGAAAAGCTCTCCCTCTCTGACTTCAGAACTTGGCTTTCAGCCCTCTGGTTCCCACAGGTCTCCTCTTGCATTTCATTTCTCCCGACAATAAGCCCCATGCTGGCGCGTCCAAAAATAACATCTCATATATAACAGCCAATATAAATACATCTTGAGTACATAAGCTCCTGTGCGGCAGGAATCAGCTAAATCAAATACCCCATATGTACTCTTTGATAACAAACCACCTACGACAGCAAAAGCTCTGCAGCGAGATTACAAAAGATATTACAAAAGAGACCTTTTACATGTTTGCACATATGGATGCAACACTTGCAAACATGTTACTGGTTTATTTAAGAACGGAACATGCTTAACTTTTAAATTTAAAAGTCTTAGGGCTGCTGTGAAATTGTGCCTACTTAGGGCAACAAAAAGTTTATCTTGAGTGCATCAGCAGAGGAGATACCTGCACATCAATATTACTAGGCAGCCACAAAAAAGGTTCACAGGCTGAGATCAATGCACAAAATGTCAATTTATTGAAAACATCCCTGCACAATAAGAAGGGTGCTCAAAGTGCAAAAAAAATAAAATAAAAAGTGAATAAAAACAGCAGCAAACATTTCAGTCCTTGACTCTCATCAGAGCTACTGATATGAGTGGCTCACAGAACAGACAGACCAGCTACCAGCTGTGATGAATCAACCAGCTGGTGCCACTAATTAGATCAACTCTGAAGAGCAGAGACCTGACTACCAAATCACAATCACCTGTCCTATGAGTATTGTACAAATCATCCTCAAACATCAATGTATGATAGCAGAACATAAATAAATGTAGAAAAAACACGACTATACACAGAAAAAAAACAATGATAATAAATTAAAAATCCGCTCTATGAATAGAACTTCTATGTTTGTTGATTCTGGTTCTGAGTTGCTGGCTGGTTTTACCTATATATTGCAGACCACAGGGGCATAAAAGAAGATAAATGATGTTAGTGGAATGACAAGTAATACATTTCTTAGCCTTGTATTAGTTTTTTTTTTGTGATATGACTGACGAAAGTATTTGCTTTCCTGTTGTTTTGGCAGGAAGTGCAATGGCGGCAAGGAAAGAAACCCATCGGGCCGTCCATACCTCCTAACACATAAACCTATAAATGAAAATAATCATCAAAAGGTCACCTAGTTTCCAATTTTTCAGCTAACTTTTTATATAAGGTGACATTTTTTTCCAAATCAGCATCTCTATTGAAATCACTACCACCTCCATTACTACTACTATTACAACTACTACTACTACTAACAATAATAATAATAATAATCACAGTGATGATAAAATATATTCAAAATCTCAGTACAGATTAAGATCAGCGTAATTCTAGATTAAGGATGAAAATGATCATAGATTTTAATAATTCAAGATAAATAAAACATAAAATGTCAGTATGATTGGGTCCGTGTACTTCGCGGCCATTCGTTTTTCGTTTGGAAATAACAAACTGAAACACGGAAAACCAACCATTATCCATTTTTTGTTTTGAAATGACCAAACAAAAAAAGAAAAAAACAATCCGTCTCCCGTTTTTTATTTGATAATGAATAAAAGAAAACCGGAAAACGAATCGTTATCCATTATCCGTTGTCCGACTTAATTTGGAAATTAAAAAAAAACCCTGTGGGAAATTCCTTTCTCTATTTTTTGTTCGTTTCTTCTCTGTGAAAAACGTTTGGTCCATGGTAATAAAACTTTTTATTAATTCACGTATTCCATATAATTTTTTGCGGACATGGAATGTGTCATGTGGTATGCCGTTAGTCGCTGTCCATGTAGGGTGACCTAGATTAGTTAGAAAAGTTATTTGTTAGCATAACATGTCAGATAAAGCAATATTCTAGTAGTTATAGGAAATGTACACGCTCTGTATGTACATTTCATAGACCACATGAATGCAACTTACTGGTCACAGAGAAGAAACGAACAAAAAATACAGAAAGGAGTTTCACACAGGGTTTTTTTAAATTCTGAAATTAAATCGGATAACGGATAACAGATAATGGATAACGAACTGCAAACATTTCACAGCTTTTCCAGGAAGTACATGACCACTGAAATCCTGTCACAGTTTTGTCTGAAATACTGTTGTATAACAAATATGAAAAGCATGTAATTGATGGCAGCATACAGTGTGGACAGTTTCAACTGAGTGTGTCAGATCTTTGCACACCTTCATGCTGTGTTTGTTCTTGTTAGAATATGAGACTCATATGCTGTTGACATGCAGACCTGCCAAAGAGGATACTGATATAATTAATTACACACAAGAAGGATGGAGGAGCTGATGAAAATAGCCTGTAACTACAATCTCACAGCAGGACTCCCTTCAGTGTGAGCTCAGCACAGCAGCAGGGGGGGAGTTGACACTAAATCCGCTCTATCAGCTCCATGTGCTGAGGGAACTCGGACAGACCTGGCCTCAGCAGCGTGTGAGTGTGTATGTGGGAGATTTGTTTAAGTTATGGAGTGATTCATGCCAGAGTAATTATAGCAGCTTGGTGCATCGCTCATCCTGGTGTGTGACAGTTTGCCAAATCAATAGTACTCTTTATTTATATAGAAGATAAAATGAAAAAAAATTCAAATTAAACACATCACCAATTGCCCATATACACGGTAAACAGAGACAGAGCCACATTAGCATTCATATGGTCACCTGATATATCTAAAGACATTTAGGGGAGTAGGCTAATTTCCTCATTCTTTCCATTAGTTGGACGAAAAGATTGATACCTCTCTCATACTGTTCAGTTGCATATGAAGCTATAGTCAGCATCTGATTATCCTAACTTAGCGCACATATAGGAAGGAGGGTGAAACAGCTAAGCCACCTCTCTCTGCAGCTACTGAAATCCAACTACCATTGAGTCTGCACTGGTTATTTGGCAACAACAAGTCCAGAGCCAAGAAATAGTCCAGCATATAACATGTTGTTTTTTTACTAGCTCACTTCCTTATATATTGAACAAACAAAACATAACGTAATAATTTGTGAACTTTGGAAGTGCTATGGATTTTGTCACTTTTGGAGAGATCCAGCCATTTCCTCGTTTCCAATTTTTGTGCTAAGCTAAACTAACCTGCTGCTGGCAGTAGCTTCGTATCTAACGGGCAGTCGTTCCATTTAACTTACAGCAAGAAATATAATAAGTGTATGTCCGAAAATATCAATGTATTTAAGTGCCACATTCAATCTCATTTTGGCTCTGTTTTGGTCTCCACCACGTCCAAAGAAAAAATCTGACTCGTCTGCATTTAAGTGCTCCACTTTAGCGACTACTTGCTAGCTCTGTTTATAGTTTGGTGTCAGTTTTGAAGCTGATGAAGGTAGTGGGAGTGAACCAAAAAGTTTCGTGCCTTATGCTGCAATCTATTGCAAGTCCGAAGACGATAATTATGTGCGTGTATTCCCAGCTTTCAATACAAATGCAGCCCAGCCGAAAACTGGGGACGGGGATAAG
Organism: Epinephelus cyanopodus; assembly: GCA_026686955.1. Lineage (NCBI taxonomy): Eukaryota > Metazoa > Chordata > Actinopteri > Perciformes > Serranidae > Epinephelus > Epinephelus cyanopodus. The sequence goes on from CM048935.1 coordinate 9,907,400, forward strand.
GATACCCACTTGTAATCAGCACCACAGGCAGGACTAACCTTGTTATCAAGCTGTTGTCAAGTGGTGAAAGACAATGTTGTTGAGTCTGTTCTACATCAACGTGTCATCTCCATATCGCCCAGCATTGTAGTTTATTTTTACTTCACTCTGTTCCACTCTTTTCAGGCAACGCATTCTCACTACGATCAACGTTTGGTCATGAACTTTCCACATCCAGATACGACATGCAAAGTACACTGGGTGCGTTGGTTGTTAACGTTACACCGTGTCAAGTTCTGCCTGTTACATGCAGTCTCTTTTTGTAAAAGACAATTCTGTTTTCACTGAAAATGTACAGTTTACATACAGTCTCTTTCAAAATGAATGCATTACATCGTAGAACACTGCAAATTGACAATTTCTTTCTTCCAAAACAAATGCATGTGGTTACGTCATACAGGAAGTGAACACCAGCCTCCCTGGTGAAAGTCGGTGGTTACTGGACCCATCCACCCCCCCATTTGACCCCTCCTTAAGTCAAACTAAAGATGGTAAGTCAGACAGTCCTGGTTGATATCAGGAAAATGCACTGCAACATTTCTACTAAAACAATTAGCTAACAGATGCTCTGTAGAGCTGAGGGGAACTGCAGCGTCAGGTTATGATTCTCTCTGGGTTCATTAGTACAAGTGACTCCTTTCACAATGCAGATAGTAACTCACTCATTGTTTATAGACAAATACTCATTGGTGCAGTTTTAAAGTTTAAGTACAGCATGTATATCTGCTTGGTATCTGATTATAGTCTTGGACAGCACAGGGCTCTTTTGCCTTAGGCGTAACAGAACAGTGGGACCTATCACCAACAAATTGCCAGCCTCCCAGCAGCATCTCTACACACCTCTGCAGAGAGGATGAGTAACAGCAGTGCAATTTATCTGTATCACACACATCTATGGGCTGTGAGTTGTAGATTGAGGCAATGTCTTTTCAATTTAATGTAACCACAAGTGTCCATTTGCAGCAACTCTGTGAAAGCCATTTCAGAGTTGCATGAGCTGAGCTGTGGAAGATAACGATGACTGATGTCTGTGTTCTTCGTATGGCAATTTCACCTCTCAGTAAATGTAAATGAAACATTTAAAAAGTAATCAGTCTGACATTAATTAATTCACTGCCTCTCATTAAGAGCTGCAATTTAATCTAGGGATACTACCGACAATTGAATCATTAAATCTCTCATCAGTCACATGTAGATGGATGGTTTATGTATTCATTCATCCAGCCGCTCTCACCTATTTTCATACCATTTATCAGGTTCCTCTTCACTGAGGCCCGCAGCACTCACAGTTATGCTAATATAGCCTTTCCTGACCAGAGTGGATGGACTGGTCACGGATCAAGGCCAGCTCTTCATGATAGGCTATAACTACATCCATTATGATTATGCAAAGGGAAACTGCTTGCATGTCAGCATCAAAGTTTTTTAAACATCATAGGATAATTTGCATATTAATAGCTTATTTAATGAGCTCTTCTTGGAATAAAATCATGCACGTCTCTTGGCTTGTCAAAGGAAGGTTTTAATTTGAAAATACACTAAAACTCAAGCAATAGAGCTAAGATTGACTCTTAAAGAGACACAGTTGTAATAAAACTGGCATTAAAACGGGGATAATTGAATCCTATTTTGTCCCAGTGTACTGTATAAAAGAAGGAATTACCCATACTTCAGGATGTTCATTAGATTCCCTGCATGTGGGGGTATAAAATTAGCAAGACACTAACAGGCTGCAATCAGTAGCTTCCTTCAAGCCTCAGTATCAAATCCACAAAAACAACTTGCACTTGAGCAGGATGCTTGGACCTTTAAGCAATAATCGTTAAATACTTGTCAATAATGGTTAGCTTTCAACCAACCAGTCTTTTGCCCTCAGTTAGAACTGTCGAGTCAACTGGAGAGCAGCCTTGAGGCTACAGTGAAACAGCATTAAACTTGTGAATTATGCAGGCCAAGCAGAGCTATTTCAAACTAGGTGAAAACTAAATCAAGGTGTTTGAAGGTGTTACACGCTGGGTGACAGCGTGCCAGTAGGGTAAAGGCTCAGTTGGCACACTGTCACGCTGTCATCCAGTGGCCTGTTAGGTTGTCAGGATAAATATAGATGAGAGGAAATAGGAGATGAAGGGAAGTAGATGAATTGCCAGTACTGTCTAAACAGATTTAAAGCACAGACACAAGTGGCAAGGCATATTTAACAACCTCTACTTTAAATCAAGTCTGCCTTGTCACGATCATGAGGAAGAGAAGGTTACAGTGCAGAGGAGGAGGGATCATAATAACAGTCAGATTTAAGAGGGAAAGTTTTGGCATTCTGCTGAACTTTCTCTGCAAACTAAACTCTTGATTTCTTGACAACAATATTTTCTTCATTTTACCACACTCAAGATTGAAAAATCCATCCCAAACAGGAATATGAAGATCTATCTGACTTTGTATCTATGCCCAACCAATAATGTGTCCTGTGTTTAAAATCTGATCAGAGAAATTAAAAAGGGGGGGAAAAAATCAGGTGTCCTTTTGTCTCTTTCTGCTGCACCATCTGTCTTCTACTCCACTGAAAATCAGCTGAGGTTTCTACAGGCAGATGGGAGAAAAATGCATTTACAAGGTGTGTAAGAGTGGAGGATCTGTGGAGAAAAATATACATCAGCTCCATGAATATCAGACTACATTGACTGTCCATCAATAATTGATTGATGTGAAGAAGAAACATGATTTTTACTTAAGCCTGGACACAAGATTTTCAATATGTGATTTAAATTTGATGGAGATTTAATGATCAGTTTCATCTCCTTGGGCAGTTAAGAGTTTGGAAAGGTTAATTGTTAATTTACCATTGAAAGGCAGACAGCATCACGAGTTTGTACAGCTGATGATAAATTAAAATAGATAGCAGTATCATCAGAATAAAAAATGTACAATGATATGATAAGTAATCACAAGGATTTGTAATATAGATAATTGTTATGGTCCTCGTATAGAGCCCTGGGGCATGCCCCTCACTATAAGGAGGAAAAAAGAATAAGGTCCCAGTCAACAGAAAATGGTTTACAGGTTGCAAAAGGTGACATAAATTTTACTGCACTGCACTGTTAAAGCCCGCCCCTGATTTTTGGAAGTTGCTGCATCTCTCTCTCTCTCTCTCTCTCTCTCTCTCTCTCTCTCTCTCTCTCTCTCTCTCTCTTTTTTTTTTTTTTTTTTTACTGTTGCTAGACAACCACCGCATCCTCTGTCCTTAGCTAAACCACAATTTTGCTGTGAAGTAAACTCACAGATCTGTAGACTGGCAGAGGGCTCTTAGAAACCATACGCAGGGAAACTGTGATACATGAGACCTTTAGGAAGAGGACAAATCACATTGAGTATCACTAACTGGTCCAGGAGCTTCCCTGTATAATGGTTAAGGCTTATTTTTGGATCATAGAAGGACACTTAACAATCTGCTGTAAATTGCCCTAGTTGGGACTGCAGCTTTTTCAGGGTGGTGTTAAAAGTGAGCTAAGCTTACACAAACCTTGTATTGTGCTCCACTATTTCCTTGTTAACCCTACAAGAAAAGGCTCGCCTCTCAATTTATCTGACTGGACAATGTGAATAAACGCTAATGACAACAGGTGCTTTTCCACTCTCAAGGGAAGGTGTTTTCAACTCAAAGCGTTGAGGGTGCTCTTGCAAAAACACCAGGCGCATAGAGCAGAAAACCATCATAAAAAGCCACCCCAGGCTTCTAGAACAGAGCCTAAGACCCAGCAAACTGGACATACTGAGATGCAGGCAAATCAGTTCACACCAGCCGTGAGGACCACTTTGGTGTTTCTGAGCAAACTGTGGACTTATGAATTGAATAAATCACAAACTCTGCATCTCTGAATTAATTTTAGGCTCTTCATCTGCAAACACCACTCAGCATTCATGAATACAACCCTGACCTCCCGCTCTGCTTTGAAGATCATTGAGTTCTTGGCTTTTCAAGCCACGCCACCCCCCCATGATCACCATCTGCACTACAAGAACTGAACCAAAGATCAATGAGAACACAAACCTCCGAGGGAAATGTTTGTTTTGTTTGCACTGCAGATGACATCTAAGAAGGCCAGAAGCAAAGCAAAGGAACAGAATGGACACTTTAGTTTAAAAGAAAGGTCAAAAATTATGTTTGTGGGACATTGACTGACAGAAACCATAATCAAAATAGACAAAAATCTGACTTTGATAAAAACAACTTAAAGCAGCTGCAGGGACTTAACACAATGCCTTCTGTGTTACACAGCAAAAACATTCAGTATCTGCTTAATACTTCAGAAAGATGATCAAAAATGAAAAATAAAGTCTGTTTTTACAAGGATAACGTTAATCCTTTCTCTTTCGTTATTCTTTCCCCACAGGGTTCCTCCAGCTATAACTGAGGTCAGTGAAGCAGATTGAAGTAATATTTTCACTCACCTACAGATGAATAGAAAGCCTTTTAACTATGGCAAGCCGAGGCAGAGTAAAGTGAATGTCAGGTGCTGAAGAGTGTGATGTGGGCCCACAGGGAGCAAGCAGATATAACACAATTTTACATCTGAAAAATGCTTCAAGTAACACGTGTACCCATCACTGCCTCTGTTAAATCACTTGTGAGACCTTCATATCATACTTTACTCAAATTAAGCATAATGAACAAACAAAATTGGATGACTGGTAGCCACCCACACACACGTACGTTTTCGCACGAGTGTTTCCACATTCTTCAAAGAGGATGTTGCTGCTTATCTCCCCTCCTCCTCCTTGAGGTAGTTTATTTTCTCTTTGGCTAAAAAGGATGCCAATATGTAGGCAGGGATTTTCCATCAGCTCTGTGGTCTGAGGCAGTATCTTACCCCAAAGACTGCTGGTCCTCCCTACTCTTATCTTATTCTTATGCTAATGTATCAAACATGTGGATATTTAATTAAAGGTCCCATATCATTCTCATTTCAGGTTCAGACGTGTATTTTGGGTTTCTACTAGAACATGTTTACATATTTAAATGTTCAAAAAACACATTATTCTTCTTAAAGTGAATACACTCCTACATCCAACCGGTCTCATTCTGAAGTCATCAAAAATTGGCGCTTAGTCAGTGACTAGCGGCGTCAAACACCAACAAAAAAAGTCGTCCTTTCACGTCAACATGATACATGGCCAGTCACCATTGTTGTTTAACAGTGACCAGCGGCGCCAGGGGGAAACGCGGCGGGACAACAACAAAAATAAAGGTGGCACAAGTCCAAGTAGGGCAGGTGGGAGGGGTGGTGGATGGGTCAGTGCTCGCTTCCCGCATTAATGTAAAGCCAAACCCTGTTCTTTTGTCCCAAACCCAACCACGTGCATGTTGGTCAAATGTGACCAGATATGTTGAAGGAAAAAAATGCCCATTTGCAGTATGGTACTAACAGTCCATTTATTTTGAGAGAGACTGTATGCAATCTGTACATTTACTGTGAAAACTGTCTTTAAAGACAGGCTAAAGTTGACACAGCGTCCCAGAGCATCAGTGCTCCCAGGGTACCTTGCACGTCATATCTCAACGTGGAAAGTCCACTACCAAACGACAAGGTCAGAGTGAGAATGTGTTGAATGTTTTAGCACCTGTCTCTTAAAGCTCTTAGTGTTGAAATCAGACACGTAGCAGATTCAAACTAAAGATGGACAGGAATTGAACAAGCTGAAGGCAGAAGTATTCATTTCACACACTTCTCAGTGTTTTGACCTGCCAGTATTAATAAGTCTCTGACAGACACACAGTGACAGACTGTCAGTCACTCCCTATCTGCTGAGCTCTGACAGGAGGGTGACTGACCTCTGGAAGACGCATTTATAAAAGGCCATCGTGTTGTCCCCACCTGACAAAACAACAAGAAGAGGATGTTGATGTGACAGAAGCACTGACCTGTACGGGTCACCTTAGGTTACAGAGCATCACTACAGATGTTGTTAACGTATGAAAGCAGATCTCTGTTGTTCCAAGGTTAGGAAAGAAAAAACAGACTGTTGAGTGGCTTGTGACATTTCAGTGTCTGAACATATTGTGATGAACAGTAGTCCTCTGTACAACAGCAAATAACACTAAATCTTACACTGACTTGAGCACAAAGTTTAGTTCTGTCTGAGAAATTGTTCGGTGTGTCAGCTAATAATAAGTTATCAGAGTGGACATATTGTATTTATGGTCTCTGCACAAACTCATTTATACTGTACTCGTAAAAAGTACCAAAAGCTTTGGGCTGGAACTGCTGACAGGAGTTGCTCACTGTAGCTTGTATTTTTTTTTAACTATTATCCCAAAATTGCTATGTCCCATTTTTACCCCCCACAGTGCATTTTCTTCTCAGGGTTATAAAGCCTCCGAGGCAGCGTTTAGGCTATTGTGGGTGACAAAAACTCTTCAGTGGCACAGCCTAATAAAGACTTATGAGAGTGAGCTTCTTTTTAAAACTGTTGTTCTGTAGCTGTGCTCACAAAGGACCCTCCTTTATATAGAGTCCAGTTAGTCTCTTCGAACTCGCTGATGTCAGATATAGTTTTCACCATTTTCTACATAGTTTCATATGAAACAGTAGACAGTGAGGACTGTGGAATATTTTTAATAAGTAAGTTGTCTGAGTTTGATTTGAAACGCTGCTTTAATTTTTTTTTTCTCTTCATTGTGTAAGGGCGCTCATCAACATCAGAATTAGGTTTTTAGGACAATCATGTGACAAGAAACTTGATCTGGTTATTTCATTCATTTCAACACCGGCATAATATCTCATATTATAAAGTTGATATGGTTAACTACATTTATGTTCATTTGGAGTCATGTTTCTGCCCAGCTGGCAAATTTAGGTTGAATATTCATTCTACTATTAGCTTTGTTTTTGGTCTCCACCACCTCCTGAGCAAAATATCTTCTGGCTTTTAGCTGCTTAATGCTCCACTATGTTCACCAGCAAGTCATTTATGCTGTCTGTCTGCTGTTTGGTGAAATCTGGTTTATTTTTACTAGTGTTAATAACACTGATCGGAGCAGTGAGAGTGAACGAAAACAGAAAAGTTGCAGGCCGAAAAATCAAAACAATTACCTAAAAAGAGCTGATGTTAACAGCAAAGTTGTGTAATAATTCTTTGTTACTACAAGCTAGTCATGTGATCACATTTTGATATAAAAATATTAAGTACTGCAGCAAGTTCTCATAATGAGTCATATGATTTATTGTACACTTATACTCTCTGGGTCTTCAACAGGGGGTCTGCAACCCATAGAGGGTCCTCAACTTGCTGTTTGGTAATTTAGTTACCAGAAAATTTTTACTTAAACATGTTATTGTAGGCCCAGTTTAATATGCAGCTCAATTTTATAGACAACATATGTAGTAAGGGGTCCCTGCTCTGTCTCTCTTTTAGCTAAAGGACCCTTGGCCTGAAAAACGTTGAAGACCCCTCCTCTACCTTATGAGCAAAACTGCTACACTGAGGCTTTTCTGAATTTTCTCTATATTATCCAAAGTTGGCATGGAGCCCAAGTGGTTTTATTTTTAGCCAACAGGTGACTGAAAGGTTAGCGGTGCAAACCGGATCAGCTCAGAAACTCAGTAGATGACAGAGTCATCGTTTCCTCTATATCCTGTATGTCTCTGACTCTCTTTATCCCTTTGACTACTCCTGCAGTTTCTGGGTCAACTTTGTAGCAATGAGGATTCGAATCTACTGATTAATTATTAATTTAAAAACTTACTAGTGGGTGGTTGGACGGTTGGCAAAAATGTTTTTAAAGCACTACAATAAGAAAAAGCAAGCTGTCTGGTAAGCTCTGCTTTGACAAATTATTCAACACGTTTGCCAGCTCATAACTAGTAAACACTTCAAGTTTACAGATTAGGAACATCAAAGCTGGATGTGAGAGCTGTCGATGTCTGACAGGACTGCTGCTAAAAGAGGACATTTAAATCTTAATTCTTTCTTCAGTCAGCCATGGCTACCAGTTGCCCACTGCTGCTGCAGCTGCTCTGAAGCCTCAGCCTTGAAGAAACACTTCAGATGTTTACCACATTTCTGAAAATGCCCACGGCCACAGGAGAGACGGACCTGCCAGACACACACCAGACACCTGATTTTTTTTTTTTTTTTTCTGTAAAATGTCCTCGGCTTAGTTTGGAAGTTGTTTCACTCTCAGACAAAAAGCAATCACTTCCTACACATGAGAAAATGGAGAGAGGAAACTACGTGATCAGGTTCAGTCCTCACACATCGCTCGTAACACTCCTGGCACCGACAGAAACAAATGACACTGATCACCCTCTCAGTCAACACTTCACATTTCCTCCATCTGGAGATACGGACTCTTAAATGGAGAAGAGCTCACATCAGCACGAGTTTTGTCTCTCCTACAATAGAAGCCCTGAACAATCTGCCTTGTTGACACGGTTGTGAGCTGTGATGATGAATGCATTCAAGGAGATTTTGTATTTCTATGTGTCTCTATGTGTGTATCTGTTTGTATTCAGAGGAATATTTTTCAGAAGGATGTTTTCACAGCCAGTACACAGAAACAGAGAGCCTGTGGGATTCACAGTGTGAAAAGGCCAAAGTGATTGACTGATGGGTGATTATCATTCAGTGAGCAGCTGAGGCCAGGTGAGGAAAACAAAAACTAATGCAGAAACTGTAAAGGAGACTGAACAAGAGAGACGCTGGGAGAAAAAGGTAAATCAGCAGGGTGAGAATGCATTTCAGGTAACATATTTCATTCTTAAGGTTTCCTTCGAAACCCAAAAACTGGCTTTTCAAGTATGAAATTAAACGACAGTGAAGAAGAGTATCACTTCTTCACTTGCAGTACTTGTACAAGATAAACCCAAGAGGATGATTCTCCTCTCTGAGGCCTGAGTAAAAGCATCCAGGTTGTTTCTGTCAGAGTGGAGTCTTCCATGTCGGGGGATCTAGGGGTCAAGGAGGAGGGAGAGGAAGAGGAGACTAGAGAATGACACAGATGTGCAAGACAGAGGGGAACTCTGGGTACTTGGCAAACAAAAGCAGGAAGAGGGGGAGGAGAGGAGGTGGAGTACTGGATGACCATGACGGAGACAGACAGAAATAAAATGCCAGTGGCGGAAAAGAGAGAATCCATGATGGGGGACTTTCCTGAGATAAAAGCAATTTTTTTTAACCTGTTACACTCTCTGTATGCATGCGGGGCGTGGATAGTGGAGCAGGTCAGCTTGTGATTGCAGGGTTGGTGGTAGGACAGCATTTCGTGGGAAAATATAAGGCTAGGTGAAGGGCTTTTGGGATAACGGCTCTATATAAATGCAGCCCATTTACCATGTGGAGAGGAAAACTACAGCCAAGCTTTAGTGGAATAGGCCCCTGTGGAGAGAATCCATCTGTCTACAAGCTATCACTTCTTGTTTGTGGGAGTGCTGGAGCTGCTGCGCCGAGCATCTCGTGAACATTCTGTATGTGGTGGAGCATCTAAACAAAATGGTTTCATTAAAAGTATTTTTTAGCATTTATTTTTGTGAAAGCATGTATTCACATGAGCGTGAACAGTTGTGTGCTCACACAAATGCACAGTGCAGGCTGTCTGTGACAGATAAGGAGCACAGAGGCGATTATAACACTGTGAATTGGCAGAATAAGCGTACATTAATTCCCAATCATTCCAGCAAATGTAATTAACTGGAAAAATAGCATTAGGGAGGCAACACAACTCAGGCTTTCATCAGTATCCCCCATGAACTTCTCTTCAACCCCAAACAAGTGTATAATTCAGAAACATAAAAGCCAAAAATGGCCAAAAGCCACTCTGTTTCACCCCCTCTTTGAAAACCACAAAAATGAGCTCCACTGGAACGCTTGCCTCCAACAAAAAGCAAACATTTGTTGTTTGGAACATCATGGCGGGCATTAATTATCCACTTTATGTCGGCTTTTAGAGAGACACCAAATGTGTCTGATGGGTCACAGCTGCATGGCTGGTTGCATGACAAAGCTGAATATTTGGGTCACTTTTTTCCCCCTCAGATAAATAAGCTGTTTAAATTCAGACTGGGCTCAATGACAAATGCAGGACTTCTGATTACGTCTCTGCCTCCTTTCGCCAAAATGACACGTGAAATTGATGCTTTCTTCCTTAAATGTCCAAACTCATTGAAACACGACAGCAGTAAACACTTTACCCCTGTGACTGATGCCGTCCCCCACACAGTCGAACAGTTGTAAATATGTCAGCTTGTTCTGGCCATTAATTACTGTCCCTTTGCACAATCTGTGTGATAAAAGCCAGAGCACAGAGGAGGAATGCATTATCACTCCGACTCTGGACAAAATCTCATCAGAGCTGTGACAGATAGACTGACACATGCAAGTTGAGACCACTGAGTTCTTCATATGGTAAAATCCGTTCACATCTAATTACCCTATAACCATTGTCCTTGAAAAAAAACAGAAAGCGTAAAAAGGAATTAAACAAAGAAAATTTCTGGTCAGTTGTTTGACCAGCAGAGCCAAAGACCTCAGCCTTGGAGTCACAGTGCCAACAAGCTGTTCATCCGCCTGTCTGAGAGACAAAAGGCAGCAGAAGGGGGAGACAGACATACAGACAGAGACAAAGTTTGGTATGCAGAAACAGAGACACTGTGACAGAGTCATAAATTCAAATTGCAACACTGGGTCAGAGACTGTGAGGACAGACGGGAGTGTAATAAGGGCATTAATGAATCTAAAACCTTCGCTGACACCTTTGTTCGGGTCCAATACCAGAGAGAACTGCAGCATCACTGGAGGAGCCCTTTTGTTCAAGTGTCTGTGCTCCGTCTGCTCTCCACCATATCAATTAAAAACTAACAAAATATAAACCTGACTGGTCGGACACCTTGAAATAACCAAGTAATGTCTATGCCTGAATAAATACACAGTCTGACTGCAGACAGCAAGAGTAGTTACATTACACACAGCTTTGCCAAAGATACCTATAAAAAAAACCTCCACACACACACATATCACATCCTCTGGATTTAACATGAGCTTTAACGTGAGCTTTAACGTAGTATGAAAGGTTTCAAATTCTAATTATAATAAAATGTTTGTTCATTCTTTTAAAGGTCACTGTAACTGCTGATAATAATAATTGTGTAATACCAGAAAACAGTGGATTGCCGCCTCTGGGTTGGGAGAGTTACTGCCTCAAGTGAAGTAGTTCAATTATCTTGAGGTCTTGTTCGCGAGTGAGGGTAGAATGGAGCATGAGATGTATCGGGGGTTTGGTGAGTCTGCAGTGACGCAGGCACTGCGTCGGACCATCGTGGTGAAGGAGCTGAGCAGGAAGGCGACGCTTTCGATTTACTGGTCCATCTACGTGCCAGCCCTCACCTGTGGTCATGAGCTCTGGGTAGTGACCGAAAGGATGAGTGGCTGAAATGAGTTTCCCCCGTGGGGTGGCTGGGCTCAGCCTCAGAGATAGAGTGAGGAGCTCGGACAGCCAAAGGGACTTTGGGAGCCACTGCTCCCTTGCGTCAAAAGGGGTCAGCTGAGGTGGTTCGGGGATTTTATAATGATGCATCTCCTGATTTCACATTAGTGGTCTTCCGGGCATGTCCCACTGGTAGGAGGCCCCGGGGCAGACCCAGAACACTCTGGAGAGATAACATATCTCATCTGGCCTGGGAACGTCTTGGGGACCCCAGGAGGAGCTGGAAAGTGTTGCTGCAGAGAGGGATGTGGGTGCTTTGCCGCAACCCAGCTTCAGATAAGCGGATGAATATGGATGGATGGATAGATGGATGTAATGCCATAAACCATGATACTGTGAAACTGTGTTATTTTCTAAGACATTAAGTAACACTCTTATCATTGCAACCCTCCTCTCATGACAGTTAACAATGCTCCCGCACTGTTTTACAGCACCCTGGGGACTGATGACACCCGGCATACAGGTGTTGTGTCAGAGACTGTTTCCTAGCTGTATATGTTTCCCAAAATCTGAACCAAACCTTTTCCTGAACCAAACCTTTTCCTGAACCAAACCTTTTCCTTTACCCAACCTCAGAGGGGGCACGACGCATTTTAAGAAGAGGGAAACACTACAACATCCACGTGACTAGAGCAACTGGCAATTCAGACAACACAGCTATCAGTACTGCTGAAACCAGGTCATATGAATATTTGAAGCAGTTTTAGGAACAAATCAGTACAGATTACAATAAAATAAATTATCACAGGTCCCACTAGGTCTGAAAAACAAGTATGAATGTCAGCAATATTGGAAACAGATTAGAAACAAAACCCCAAACTGAAGCCTCTGATAAGTCTTGGGAAAATTCTTCAAGTTAAAGATGATCTCAAGATTTTATTTTACTTAAAAAAAAGTTGTTAATTTTAACCTAAACTTGCACAAATCTGTACAAACCCTCAACACGTGAACAAAACCAGCTCATTCCTGAATGTAGGGTTAGCAAGAATTCACAACGTGTGCCAAGCTAGCATGTACAGGACCTGTCTCATGTTTTTTAATCCACACTTTCCTCTTCAGTGTTAACACCTGGCACCTACATTACCCACAATCCAACGCTGCTGCCAAAAGCTCAGTCACAGATTCAGGTGTTTGATGTTAGTAGCAGCTGATGTAGCCTCGAGCAGAGATGAAGAGCGGGCTGTAGAAGTCTGACTCCACACCTCCAGATTTATTCAAATCTTTAAATTTGTAGTTTCAACCCAAACTGATACTGATGAGTGACATCACTCAAAAAAAAAATCTTCTCCCTTTTTTACATCCCCTTCTCCCCTATTAATTTGTGTACAGTCCCTAAGTAATGAGTCGCTGCCCAGCACTAAACACTGACTGGTCGTTCAGGCTCTGTTCCAAGAAACTGAAAACTCCTCTGTTGCACCACCAAGCCTGCCAGTGAGCTTTATGATTAATCCCTGTAATATTTTTACAACTTCTTACAGCTGTTGCGGACTATTTCTGTGGTGAGGAAACGTTAACAAAGAGCCCTCCTCAGTTACAAAAGCACCCTTAACACCGCAACATGAGTCTGGATCTGTTTCTGAACGTAAAAGGCTGCTCGAGTGTTAATTAAAGGTTAATCTCAGCATGCTGTAACGTATCGACCAACAATTGATTCACACAGGGCGCAGTGAATTACTTACTAACAAGCTGGTAAACTGAGAGAGATGTGGAGTATTATCCTCGGTCTATTTGTCTGACAGCTTCATCACATTATATCTGCTGTCGTCACATTAACTCATTTCACTGGAAAATTACTTTTTGGCCACACAACAAAAAATGTAAATTAATGACTTTAGATCATTAAGTGTGGCCCTCTCCTGTCACAATTAGCTAATTTCACTCTATCATCTATCATTATTTTCAGTCGTCAGTTACGCATTTAATTCAGTGCTTAGCTTAATAGTGCTCATTACCATTTATTCTATTCTGTGATAGAAAATCTGGCTGGCCTTTGGCATGAAAACCAACTCTCTGTCAGAGGTACACTCTGATATGAGGAGACAACTAACTACCATCCTCCGACTCTGTCCTCTCGCTGCTCCTTTGAGGAGCCTGTACCAGTGGATGACGTCTTCCGCAAATGAGTTCAGATAATGAGCGCTTGGTTTGTCCTCTTCATGCTTCCTTGGAGCTGTCATACAAATAAATGTGTGTTATCTGCAGCAGTTTTGAGCACGTATGACGTCGTTAGAGTGAGAGGCCAGCTGCTTTAGATATAAATAATACATGCAGTGGCTTTAACTGCATAGCCTTCTTTTTCTTGTGCATTAAGTGGAGTTTCTTACTGAATCAATTGATTGATCGGCGGGCTTATTTAAATATTTGTTTTGTCTGACCAACAGCCAAAACCCCAGAGATATTATTATCTGTCACAGAACACACACAGCACATACTCATATTGTAGAAGCGGACACCTGTGAATATTTGGCAATTTGCTTAAAAAATGACTTCAGTGAATAATCAATCATCAACATGAGTACAAAGTATGCATGTAACGTAACAACATTACAACATTATGTGTGGCGTGCTTCCATCAGATCACAGGAAATTTAATCACTGCAGTTTCCAGTACCTTTTTTTTTACTGGAACTTTTAAACAAGCAGTGGTCAGATGGAATTGTCATAGCAGATAAGCAACGATGCATTTATGAAGTACTAAAAATGCCTCCGCAATCTGCTGACCATATGGTGTTTAGTCAGACGCACACTCTGTGACTCGGAGTCAGCAAGACCTCAGCATTAGACTCCGATATGAGCAGGATGAGCAAGGAGACAAAGTTCAAGACCCCTCAGCTGCATGAATCTTTAACGGGAAACTGAAAGATTAATCATGCTCTTAACATGCTCCCACTGTAGTTGAGCTTCACGGAGGAAACTCAGATGTAAAAATCTGTGTGAATTAGGTGCACATTTTACCTGTCTAAGAGGCTTTGTTGCACTAAACATGTTTGGAGTAGTTTTCTTTTGGGATGTGGACATCTGAGTGCTTAACAAGCTTCATATGGCAGGAAAACAAGTACAATCTGCTGTCTGCAAAAATTCAAAACCATTTTTATAATATTTAGCTGTTTCTTCATGTGTTTATAGGAGTTGTGAACTCCAGAGACTGTACAAGTTACTTTTAGTCTAAAATTATAACCTGGTGTGATGGCAGGTTTTCTATATTCGGACATCGCTCCTCAATGCAACTTTTGATGCTTTTTACACATCTGGTAGTTGCTGGAGCTGAGCTGTGTAATAAAAATAAGGCTTGCAATATTTTTTATTTCTGATGTAGTCAGTGGATCCTATAAAAAGAACAAACCCAACAATGCATGTCTTGCAAGAAAATAGTTTTAAAGGGATAGTGATAAAATGGCAAGTCAATTTAATGTGTATAGCCCAAAATGCCTTAAGGGGCTTTACAAACTGTGCAGCATATGACATGTTCTGTCCTTAGACCTTTTATTCAAGTAAGAAAAAACTTCAACTGTGTAAAACTGGCGAGACCTCAGGAGGAGAAACAGATGAGGGATCCCTTTTCTAGGATGGACAGACATGCAGTAGATGTTGTACAGAATAGGTCTATATGTAAATTACAGTGTGGAAAATCAGGATCACAAAATTAAAGATAGATTGTTAACATGAATCATGTTGATAAGTGTTACTCAAACAGGAGTAAATTCTGCATTTGTTGGGGACTATTTTCAAAGGCAGATTTATTTCTGGCTGCAGGACGGTGTTTGTGGTATTGAGTCTAAAATAAACTACAGCTCACTGATCTGTCTTTAATAGTTAGAACAGCAATGGAGCTCTATGGCACAGATGAGTAAGATATGTCAGGCTTTGGATTAAACAAGTGCAAATATGCAAATGTAACCTTCTCTACCGACCATGTCGTTAATCCAAGTTGCACTTTAACAAAGCCAGAATTTGTGTAAAGACCCAATCTGCCCTTTCCCTGACGTCTGACTGAAGTAATCATCCCACATTTTTTCATTTAACAAACCATTTGCCTTGATTACTGAACTTGAAAGCGTTTCATCCCCGGAATGTGCAAGTGATAAACACCACCGTGTATAACAACCTCCAGGTGTGTAGGAGCAGCACCATATGGGCATCAGGCACATGCATTGAACCGAGCTCAACACATATAATCATCTTACAGGTCTATGAATACCATTTTACTAAAAGAATTCACAAGAATGTTATTTTTCAGATGGCAGTGGAACAGAAGAACCCCAAGGCATTTCCCTCACTGTGAGAGTGTATGAATAGCTGTTTATTGGGGTAAGCAGATGCTTCACAGTCAGTGGGGATCGCTCTTTTTTTCTGCTGTGCAGATGGGGACCTTATACTCTAGTTCCTGCTACATCATCCACACTGGCCCTAAGATGAGTTTACAGTAAACATTTCCACTCTCTGAAAGTTTTGGGAGATAACAGAGCAAAGCCTCAGATCACAGGCAAATCAGCGCTCACTCCTGTAAACAGTAATTACTATGAGTAAATTTTCAAACACGCAATCTTTGAAATGCGCCAATGTGTTGCAGATGCCTGAGAGATATCTAGACGATTAAATATCTGGACCTGTCTGCGAGTCAAAATCTTGTGGTGTGTAATTTGTTTTGACCAGCAATGACAGCAGCAACTTAAAGTGGGAAAGCTGGATATGAGGCATGGGAAGTATCATGGGGGAGAGTTTGTTAGTGTCTTGTACAGATCCCTTTTTGTAAGAACTCCTGTCTTGAACGCAGTCTTGCATCTTTTCCCGTATCACTACTCATGTGTGTTTTGTTGACTTATGCCCCCCTTACACGAAACAACTTTCAAGCGATTTCACAGACAACTTGCCGTTGTTGGAATAAAACTCTTAACTCTTTAAGTTCACAGTTTGGTGAAAGACGGTGATAAAACTCAGTCTTTACCTTGTCTTAACGTTCAAACCAAATCATATGTTTAATATTGTTGTAATACTGAGGTTCAATGACATGAACATTGTCAATAACCAATAGCTGCGCTCTCTCCAGCACCAAACAGAAAGCAGCAAATTGGGTAGACAGTAAACATGGAGGGAACTCCAGGGAGGTACAAGAGCGCGAACAACTCTTGGTTCTTTAGTACTGTGGAAAAAGAGGAGAAACTGGTGGAGTTGTGGAGTAAACAAGAGTCCATGTTTATTTGGCATGTATCTGATTCACCAGCCAGGACTTAATTCAGTACAGTCCCACTCCGAAGTCATCGAAATCAGGCACTTGGGCAGTGACTTGCAGCATCAGACACTGACGATAAAAGTTGTCATTTAACATCAGCATTATACGCAGCTGGTTGCTGTTATAGTTTAATGGCGCTCAGCAGGGGGAATGTGGCAGGACAAGAACAAAAGTTAAAGTGGCGAAAGTCCAAGTAGGGCAAATGGAACAGGTGACAGATGGGTCCAACAAACACAGACTTTCACCCGGGATAGCGGTGTTTGCGCCCCGTAAGATTATAAAGCCGACGTGTGTTAGTTGTAGGAGGAAAAAGAACGGCAACTTGCGGTGTTGTACAGATGTAGTGCTTTTATTTTGAAAGAGACTGTATGTTAACAGTAAATTACCTGTGAAAACCGAAGTGTATTTTGAAAGACAACGCTGCATGTAACAGGCAGAACTTGACACAGTGTCCCAGAACGTCAACAACCAACACACCCAGGGTACCAGTCCATGAGCAAACGTCAATACGTGACGAGGTCGGAGTGAGAATGTGTTGCTTTATTTTAATGAAAAATCTTAATTTTCGAGATTATTCGCCTCCGATTCCCATGGTCTCCTGCATCTTAACAGCAAAGCAAGATGAGGCAACAAAAACCAAAATGTAAAGTTTGTATTTACAGATTATACTGACACTGCATTGACAGGAACACTGACAAGATCCTCAGTCTTTGCAAAATCTGATAGTGTGTCACAGTTTCATCTTTCAAAAGTTTTTTTTAAAGTCTTGTAGTGTGTGGTGGGCATAAACATAGTCTGAAGATCAGACAGAGTTGTCAGGGACTCCCTATGGTGGAATGTCTCATAATGTGTGACCCCATCACTGAGCACTCGTATAATGTGTAAACCACAACTTCAAGACACTTCATTTTAAGACAGACAGTTATGTGATCAGGAGACAACAGCAATCTGACATATTTCAAAGTCACAGGTGCCAAACTGAAAGTGACAAATCTGTATGATCTGGCTCTCTTTGAACGCGTCTGGCATCCACCTCTCTTCTTCCAATGGGGATTTTGATGGGAAACTCTTTTAGTCTAGACAAGAGCTATCACAGGAAACCACCGCTGCATGTCTCTACATCATGGGAATATAACCTCTCGTTGCTTTGATAGCAGCAGCTGCAGTGTAATGTGTCATTTTTGGACTCTTAAAACATAGATGAGTCAGTTTGATCCTCCCCTGTTTCCCATTACACTGGCATTTTGAGAGCTTGAGCATAACACATGCTCACAAAAGGACAATCTAGGCTAGTTTTTTGCTTGGCCGTGCAGTGCTGTATGGCCACAGCTGTTACATGGCAGATATCCAGGGGAGTCCAGGCTGAAGGTCTGGGCAGGACATGGACCAAATCCTCCTGTCTTCTATACATATGACTCTTTGGAAGGGCAAAAAGACTTCCTTAAGCTTGTTGCAGAGATGCTTTCGTTATTTATCCACCTTTAGATTAGCCGCTCCAGAGGCGCCATAGGCAAACAGCAGCACTCCTCCAGATAACCACATGAGTTTGAAGTCCTTTTGAACCACAGACCCTGAAATTGAAATCCTGCATCGCCTGGCGAGTGTGTCCACATGAGAGGAACGCAGGTAATTTCAATCAGTGTCAGACCAGGTGGCGCCAGCACCAAATATCAGCCTGACAACTGCTCACTAAGAGCACTCAGCCTACTTAACCAGCTCCTGGAGAGAGTCACTGTTCTGCAAATCAGCTCAATATCTGAGTTCCTCTTCCCCACTGAGTCATAGCGCTGCTTCTAATCTGCCATTACAGAATGTAACAGTGCTCAGAATAACAGCAGCAGATTACCTACATTCATGCTTTGACTCATCTCAATCAATGCCTAGTATCTCTCTAGCGTGACATGAAGCATTTCACTACCACAGCATCGATACAAACATCCATATCATGCCAACAGTTCAGCTACGTTTCTTCAGTCACACACATGAAACAGAATTTCATACATGATTTCATCCTTGTACCACCAGCTAATGAGCCAGATCCAGAAATTCCCATTGGCCACGATATAGGTCAGGTCTGTCCACTGGGGCATGATGCCGGGGTGCAGTACTCTATATTCCCCATTCACTGCATGTGTTGTGATTGATGTTGCTGATACTTCATAGCAATTATTATTATTATGTGCACTTTGCAGCCTGACACTCAGGCAGTGCTGAGCGACACATAATGTGACAGGATGATAGAAGTGTTGCAATGCACAGTCACACACTGGAGCACTTATTACATTAAATGATTAACTGCTGTATTAGATATCTGTGGGAATCTATAAAAACTGCCCACACAGCAGGGGTTTGTGTGATGCTGTGACATTTCTACCACTAATAACACCCTAATAAGCAGGTGTCAGGAGTTCACATGTGAGATGCACATTTAAAAAAAATGGGAAAAATGAATCATACTCACCCAAAATCCCAACAACAAAAAGTTTCAGTACTGCAAACTCATTTGTATCCATCACGCTGTGAGAATCCAGTCGGACTTTGAATGAAACCTCAGCTGCAGCTCCGTGGAAATGTACATTTGAAGCGAACCATTATGAAAATCATCCCAAATGTGCAAGTCCGAGCTCCGTCATGCTTGCCGTCAATCGAGGGGAATTAGTGGAGGATTTGCGGGGTGTTGGGGGGGAGCCAGGGAAAAACAGAGCAAAACAAAAGAAATGTGATCCCAGAGCCGAGAGTGATCTCTGACTGTCCTCCTGATGATCGCGGCCACTTGTCTGTGCAGTCAGGAGTCAGAGCTCAGGACCACTCACACTGCCCTGCATCCTCTGTGGGAGGAGGGGGAGGCGGAGAGGGGGAGGAGGATGACAGGGTTCCTCCACAGCACTGACACTGGATTATGTTCACTGAGTAACTGCGCACACTGAATCCCTCTCACTGGAGACCTTTAAATGTGAGACGGGAAACTGTGCCTGGTGCATGCACAAGACCCAAAAGCAATCCACCAGCATACAAATAAAGTTTAAATGAATAACACTGTTTTCTGTCTTATTTCATTATTGCTACTATAACACACACCTGAACACATGCATACACAACTAAAATCAATGACGTGATCATGTCACGGCTTGCTTCCAACCATTTCATCGTAAATTATAACGCAATCAAACATAATACATGATGATGATGATGATATAATTATTATGTGTTTATGATCCACGATCATCTGGATTAAAATTAATCCATCAAACTGAACCGCTGCTGGTCGCGGTTTTTTCTGTGAAGCAACACTGACCTCCTTTGGTTTCCTTTTCAACTGCACCCCAAGCAGGCAACAGTGTCTGTCTGGAGTCAGCACAGAAACTGATTAAAGCCTTCAGGAGGCCCAACATCACTGCCACAGCTCAGATGATCTGAACCAAATTTGAATAAAAACTCTGGGTTTCATCTGAAGCCGTAGACCTCTTATTATCCACCTTAATTATGGCCTATTAACTTATCAAACTAATGTTTTGCCTGTGAGAAGAAGAAAACTTGTAACAATTAGACTCTTTTTAATAGCTATACATAAAGACTTCTGTATTTGACACTGGCAGTAATTTTATTCTACTTTATTTCCCCCTTGATTTATTTTCTTCTTTAGTTAATCTACTCAGGCCAAATTAATATGGAGGTTGGGGTGACCGTTGTGTATTTTTGTGTTTGTTGATTGTTACCCATGTTAAAACAATAAAATAAAAAAAAGACTTCCCCTCCTAACATGCTTCAAATGGAAGAGACTGCGAGACTGCTGGGGTACACAGCCCACTGTCCTTATTCTACACAAAAATATATATTTCATAGTTTACTGGAGGCCACAGTGACGGCCTTTTCACTACAGAATTCCCCCTTTGTGTTCCTATCCCTCCTCTACAGCTCAACAAGGACACTCTGTTCAGGGAAACACAGAGAGGGAATTTTGTACCAAACAGACTGAAACTTTGGAAGATATCCACTGGTTTTGATTAAAACTGGTGAAGACTCATGACAGGGTTGAATGGACTTGGAAAAAATGTGAACCTCTTCTATAGTCTGTGTGGAAAAGTCTCTGAATCTGATGTTACATGTCACAACTACCAAACTTCATATTTTTTACTAAGTGGATTTTGGATTATTTAGGTCATGATTTCTCAGTTTTATTTATTGTTCCTTTGCACTGTGGCCTTGATTGATTTGTACTGCAAACTATTACACAACTTGCATTTCCATCCAGTGCCACTGAGACTCTCTTTACTGGATAGTACACAACAGCATTGTACCAACACAGGAAATTGTTTTAAGGCTGGGTCCCACTCCAAAATGTTCCTCGCTCAGCTCTGTTTCCCCTCCAAAGCCCTGTTAAGTTACTTAATGTCCAAAACCTATATGACTTCAAAACCTATGTGATTATGTTGTATTTTCACTGTGATTTTTTTAGCACCAACAAAGTGTCCTTGCAGATGACTTCGAGAGGGAAAGTGTTTCTAGAAAGCAACAGTCTGTCAGAACAGGAAGAGGGCACTGTTCTTCCTGCAAACACTGAGCCAAAGCTGTCAAGAGTTTCTGGCAGGCGACGGAGGGTGTGGATGTCTGACGGACATAAAACATCCTCCAGCATGTTTTGTAAAGCAAAGATAAAACTATAGTCACGTAATCTCAACTCAGAGGAGCACAAACAGAGCTCCCTGGAACTATGCACCACTTGTCAACAATCAAATAAAAGCAATGACAAATACAGGGAAACCTCTCTAAACACTTGTAAATAATCAGTTTAGCTGAAAACATATTCCTATATAGGTGTACTCCCTCTTTGGATGGCACACAGGACAAAAACAATGAAATACTTTTATAGTACCACTGATTATAAGGGTTGAGGTCCGAGGGATTGCTGGAATCAGTTGTTTGAAAGTATCTGAGAGCACCTGGGGCCATATTTGATTTTATTTGTTTTGAGATTAGGATGAGTGTGTGATGCCAAGTGTTGCTGCTAACTGAGTATTAGGGAGGTCATGACCAGGGGTGCACCATCCCAGCCAACATCTGTATGTGGGGCCCATGTGGGTGGTAGATGGGTTAAAAAAAATGGAGCTTTCATGGCATTGTCCATGAGTTTGGTTTAATCAAGTGGGCCCAACATAGGTTATGTGAGGACTACCTGGGTATGGAGTGGATATGGGCCCAAAATGGGCATCTTATCAGGAGCCTACGTAGGTGAATGGCAACTGACATGGGGCCAATGGTGAACCTGTGGACAATCCCATATAGGGCCCATTTTTCCATCCATTTACGACCCACATGGGCCCCACATACAAATATTGGCTGGGATCTGGAGAAGCAAACTAGGCAAATATGTGGACCATACCCCCAAAAAACATTTCTGGAAAAGGGGCCCTAATGACCGCTCAACTTAGGACAGTCAGCTAGCTACCTGAAATTGTCATACGCTAGGTGTGACATTATGTTCAAACCAAAGGTGATGCAAATTTTTACGTCACATTACTCCCACGAGTTTGAGCGCTAGAATTTTTTTGTTGACTCGCTTCATACACGAGAATATCTCACATCATATGTGCAGAAAATCACTGAATTGCTGAATGAACTTCCGTCGGTACATCCTCTACGTCATATGTCCCTGGAGGAACTCAATGCTGATTGGCTATCATGGTGCGAATTGGTCGCTGAAGTTCAAAGTGAATAAGCATATGACGCAAAATTACTCTATTTGCTTCACTGACACCATTTAATTTGCGTCATCACACAGCCCAGTGAGAATTCTCATGTAATCGCGTCTTTACATTGACTTTCCGTGTAATTCACTCATGAATTGTGTTATTCGCACCACAACATAACTGTCAGCACAGTGAAACAACTTTTCTGGTCACCAAAACAAGTATTAATTTTTTCATAACCACTTATCCTCTTAAGGGTAGCAGGTGTGCTGGAGCCTATCCCAGCTGGCACTGGGCGAAACACAGGTCGCCACACTATGACAGGGCTGACACACAGGGACAAACATTCACACTCACGCTCACACCTACGGCCATTAAAGTCACCAATTAACCTGCATGTCTTTGGGCTGTGGGAGGAAGCTGGAGCACCTGGAGAAAACCCACGAACAAAACAGGAACAGTGTTGCTGTGAGACGACACCTTGTCCCTTAAACTCAAAATAAATAAATAGATAAATAAAATGAATAAATATAAGAGGATGCTGGGGGGCCTCGGCTTCTTTGCCTGAGGAACCCCAGAGTCTAGAATCGCCACTGGCCATGACATTATGACCTCAGCCATGTTGTGTTTTTCTTGTTAGACCTATCAGAGAATGTTTACGGTTTTTGCACAAACAAATCAGCAAACACAGGTACATACATGTCTGTTTATAATATGGAGGGAAATAGCTATTTTAAGCAGATTACAAGCTTTGTGAGTTTGTCTTTAAAAAAGGGGAGAGAGATGATCACCACAACACATTTGTTCTGGCCAATGCAGAATCACATTAAGGTTGTAGCAGCTGAAGTAGAAGGAAATGACCGAGGGGGGAAAATTTGTGAAAAGGGACGCAGCCTGTGGTAACTGTTTTGTCACGCTCACGCTCACCTGTCACACACGAAGTGTTGAACTTTCACCTCCACGGTGACATTCACGGTAACTGCCTGTTCTCAGGTCAGCAGCCGCGAATTCCACCTGACATTTTTAAGATGCACTGTCTTGTCAGCATGAATAATGAAGGCTTACTGAACCGGTTAAAATAGGATGTCAACAAGTGACGCAGGAGAGTTGGAGCGCACAGTTGTAGGAGGAGAGACAGCTACGCTTGTGTGCAGGACTGCGCGAGCTACACGGACTACAACCGCAAGGTAGGTGAAAACCTCTTTAAAGGACATTTTAATAACGAGTTAGTTATAATACTGGATTTATTATGCTTGTTATAAACCCTTAAAATGTTGCTGCGCACTTTTGGTATCTCCGATTGCTTGCTGGAGACTTTTCAGCTGCCGTGCGAGCTTTTCTCTTGAAGGGAGCGCAAACCACGCCGAACTGCGTTGATAAATCTGTATATTTAATGTTTAAACGCGTGTCTGGGAATATATACGTCTCTTACAGTCAAACCAAAAGGTGACACGATTCGTGACTTTATTATAGTCAATTCGGCTACAAGCTTTTCCATTAATTTAACGTTACACACGTGAGTCACCGCTCGACACTGCCCACCATACTGTGTTTGACAGCAGGAGGAGGCGGGAATGACGCGTGGAGAAAGTCGATTTTGACTAAAACATGTTTTATATGTTGTTTTGAGTTGATATAGGTATCCCGTAGAAAAGTAGCTGCTTAGGATGCGTTGTAAAACTTGAGTTTTTTTGGTCTTGATTTACGCAAGTTGACAGATTTTTGAACAAGGTTTGGTGTGAGATGGTCTTTTTTTTTTTTTTTTTAAATTCCTGCAATGTGACGCATCTGGAAACAAGTTAACTTCCAGAGGTTCAATATAAGAAATATCCAAGCAGATTCTGGACTGAGTGCTGTAGCTGTTTTGTATCATGCATGTATTTATTATGACTATGTAACCTGCACTTGTATTAGTGCATGTCATACACTAACCTAACACTAATCCTTACACTGTAAACCAGCATATTCTGGTTGATATGAGCTATTTTAGGTCAGTGTCTGTAGCTTAGCAGGCGAGCTCACACATGCACATTCAGGCCTGCAGTTTAATGGAGTTACTACCATGGATACAGTGCTGCTGTCTGTGCATGTCCAGAACACTGCCTCTGTTGACTCTCAGCACATCCTCCTGCTAATACCCATCCTTACACCCTGATACCCCATCTATAGGCTCAAAGATAAACAGCTCTCCTGGATGTCTGACAGCCACCGCAGGTGTGGCAGCAAACAGAACAAGTCTCATTTTGTCCTGGCCACCCTTTGTTGCCGCTCCCGTAGTCATCGCTAAGTCATTAAGCTGTCTTTGGTTGAGCCTTAAAAAGAAGTTTAGGGTGTAAATCATTTGCGGTAGTTGGAACATTACATGCGATTCTCAGTGCTGAGTACACACCCACACTTTGGTTGAGGCTGGATCCATGTGGTTATGTAAGTGTTAGCTGGCAGATATGGGCACACACCCACAGCAAGGTTGACCTCCAGTGAAGAATACACCAACATACTTGTTGGAGACACAGCGGGTATAATGGTGCAGCCCGAAGAGCCTCACAAAGATAGCAATTAGTCATCCTACCAAACCATCAAAACAAGCTGACACAGGTCAAACAGTCCATGTGACATGCACGTTACATGGCTGCAGCCTGACTGGAGGATGCAGGTTGTGCATATTTGTCAACACAGGACTAAAGTTCACTAATAGTAGTGTTTGGAAAAGTTAATCCTTTAAAGTAGGGCAGTGGGACTGCAACCAATGTTTTATTTACCTACTTGTCTTTCCCAAATAATCATGATGTTAAAAAAAATGCTGGAAAAATGGCCAACAAACTTTCCCACAACCCAAAATCTTTTGCTTGACTGTCTCACAATCTGAAAGTCAAAGACAGTTGATTTAAAATTATGAAACAACAGAGAATTCTCTCATATCCGTAGCAGGAAACACAGAAAAATCATTAATGGATTATCAGAGTTGTTGTTGTTGATTGATTTTCTAACCATAAGCTCATTCGGAGATTCCCAACTGGCAATACTTGTACTGCAGGAGTTTCTTTGGCAGTTAATAGGAGGAGCAGTTACCCGGAAAGCTTGATAAGCAGCTGAATTATCATTCAAGCAGTAATGGCAGAATTCACTGGTTCTCTAATGTAAAAATATTTGCTGTTTGCTTCGTCTTCTGTGACAGTAGGCTCAATGAAATCTCTTTGTGATTTCAAGTTATGGGCAGTCCCTAGATGCAGACCGAAAAATGTTTAAATATATTCTCATATTTATGTTGTGGAGGAAAATCACTCAAATAAAATTGCAACTACAGAGAACATGCATCAGTGTCCAACCAACCTTCATCATTTATAACAAGCGTTGATTGATCTGATTTTATTTGATGGATTAAAAAACATTACACAAATATATACAGTTACTACATTTTTTAGCATATTATAATAAAGTCACACAGCTTGTTTCTGTTGTGGTCCTGAAGCGGATTACTATTGTCCCATTTTGCACTAAAACACCCAATAAAAAAACATATAAACATCAACATTATACAGTCATAAAAATGAATTACAAAAACACTCAAATTTAGAAACCAGTCCAAAACGTTAAACAGTCCTAGAAAGGATGTTTCACTAGACTAATTTAGCAACCATTTTGTCAAATGTTTTTAAAAACTATTCAGAGAATGAGCAGATTTGATTTCTTTTGTGATTTATATTGCAGTTTTTTTGCTGTAATTGTGGAGAAATTGTCCATATTTTCAGTTAGTCTGCTTATTAATTTCTTGATTGTTGGACTTATCTTTTGGTTTATTCATTGTGTGGGAATAATGCAAATTTTGACATATACATTGCTTGTTTTGGGTCAGTGTGTCTTGTACTGTATGTGTTAACAGCTGCAACTACAGATCCACCACCTGCTTTGTCTGCAGTTGAATGCCATTACCATCATCAATTTTGATGAAGGATTTATCGTTTAAATGATTTTATTTTTATTCATAATTTTTAGAAACAAGAAAAATGGCTGCTTTTCTCAGTTTTCTAATAACTTAATTTATTAGTTAGTTAATTTTCCATTAACTAATGGAAAATCTTTGGGTTTTATACTGTTGGTTGGGATAAACAAGCAAATTAGAGACGTCAACTTGTAGAGAATTGTGATGGTCATTTTTCACTTTTTCCTGACTGAGACATTAACCTCCAAAAATGATTAGCAGATTAATCCACAGATTCAACAACATTGAAACTAACCATTTAGTCGCAGCCGTACTGTCAAACAGTCCCATTAAAGCCATCCCATCTATCACAGACATCAGATACTCAAGTGGACAAAACAGGAGGTGAACACATGACCTCAGAGCTTGAGTTGTACATACTGATGAAAGCTTTTGAAAGAAAAGCCTGTTTGCGATCATTGTAGCGTAAACTATGCGTTTTCACTTTGGAGAGTTGGGACAGCTATCTAAACAACAGCTCCTAAAGCTCCATCATCACACGCACTTCCTGCTTCAACTATCCAAACATAGTCACCCACATATGTTGGTGTGATAGGATATGATTCCTTCTGTTGCCTCGGGGAGAGGTAGGATTAAACACTCACAGTACCATCCACTAAGAAGGCGTGTTGGCCTTGGCATTGAAGATCTCCCTCCCTCTTTCTTGATATCTCTCCCCACTTCTCTCTCATGTCATGTCATGTCAGGTTTTTATAATAGCCGAGCACAGATTAAGCTCTAATGAGGCCAATGAGTCGCCCCTGAAGGCAAGGTGGATAGGGAGAGGTACTGTCCTTGCTATTAAGATTAAGAAAGTAAAATCAAAAGGCTCAGTTTAATGATCAGTCGAAGCACCTCGGGTTATATAAAGACCTGGTGCCCTCACTGCTGAAACAGAGAGCTATGGATCCTGGGTTGCCCTGTGACAGACTAGTGCTGTGATTACGTTTTATTCTTAAGCGAACAAAGGTTGCAGTGACACATATATTCATATTTAGACAACCACATCATCTTTGTTCTGGTGTCATCATCGTGCTTAGCGGTTGGCACAGTAGCGTGGGTTCAGCGTTGGGTTGCAGCAGTAAATGTGCATGACGTGCATGATTTAGTGACTGTGTGAGTGGGCGTGCTAGCTCTGGTTGTAAGAGAAAGTGTGGAGTGAGCAGAGAAGGATTGTTATATAACCAGCGCTTATCTGTCCAGTACTGTGGAACTGATAAGATGAAGGAAGCAGAGCTTTTAAAGTTTCCCTGCGATGACCCCTTAGCACTAATTTAAATGTTCTGCCACCCTGGGCTCTGTTTTCACTATTTTATGTATTTTATAGACAGAATGATTAAAGTTTAAGAATATTCAGCATAATTAAAATAATAGTTGCAGAACCAATTGGGACTGGAAGGCCACAAATTTGATGCTGGGCAAGAAATCATAAGCTTAAGGTTTGGATTTGATTGCTCTGTGCATTTAAGGGTGATGATGTATCGATGGAGCATATGCACGAAGCTGCTGGAAATACAAAATTAACTCTTTGTGTTGACCATGAATCCAGCCAGATCTCACCCCTGCAGTCAGGCACTTACTGCCCCAGCTGCTCCATTGTAGTGCTGCACTGCGGCCGACGGTATAAAGTCTGGAACTAGCAAATCTCTTTGCATCTTTGCAGGAGTCTTAATTGATTAGTTGATCGTTACAATAAATATAAATTAATTCCTTTAATATCTCTGGTGTTTTTAGAGAACAACAGGATGAAACATTCAGTGACAAGTTCAAGCAGGAGAATCATCAAGATGATGAAACCCCAACTGCACAGCAGTGTCACCCATCAGCCGTCAGACGGGAAGAAACGCACAAAGGTAACGAGTATGTCTGTAACCTTCATCTATTCAGCCTTTGAACTTACTGCAGTGAGAACATGACCCCCCATTCTGACTCTTACAGCACTAATATTAAGAGCGGAGAGACTAACAAAGGAAGCTGCTGCTCATTGTGGTGAATCAAAGGTCCAGACCCAGAAGCCCACTGGACTCAGATACACCTCCTCCCTCCTCTTAAGACTCTCCAGAAATCCAGGCCTTGATAAACCACAGCGAAGCCTCAAGAAGAGTTCAGACCCCTGTCTGCACAGGTAAGCAAGGAAAGGACTAGATTTACCCAAGACAAATGAAAGTGTGTACCGACTTGTAATGTACATGGTGTGTTAATTAGCTGCTTGTCATCTCGCCCTTCCCTGAACTTTCCCAACAATAGGGCGTTGGTCTGGAATAGGCACGTCTGGCGTTAATAGTTGTGCTCAGAGTCACAGAAATCACAAGTCCTCTCTAACATTTAGTCAAACAGTAACTGAACCACTGAACCCTGTCTGCATACCAAAGATTGTGACACTCTATCTGCAACGGTCAGCTCCTTGAATAAACAAGAAAGTGCACTTAGTTATGTGACCCCTAAGAGCAGGGCGGACATGATTGTGTTTACATGTGTCTGTCCCTGAGACAGTATGTGTGTAGTTGTTTGCGTTGTCGCTTCACACTCCCTTCCCTGGTATCCTGTATCAGATTGATAAGACACTCTGACTGGCCGATTAGGAAGCCTGACTTAACCGTCCTTATTTACTGTATCCCATGTCAGCCACCTGTGGGCTGATTGTTTGGCGTGACAGTACTTCCTTAAGTCAGGAGTGGAGTTCATTTTTAGTTAAACCCAAGGTAGATTAGACATTTTTTCTTGAGATGTAATTTGTTATGACATATTAATTGCTTTTGGCATTAGTGTGGAAGGTTTGTATGTGCATGTGCTGTACATTTCCCCCTGAGCATATTTGCACACCTATGTGTGACGCAGTGTGTGCCAGAGATTACAGGAGCTTTATCAATGGAGGCCATTGATCCAACTGGCTTTATTGATTCAAGAGAGAAGCGCGCCACCTTAAGCGTCTGCTCGTCGCCTGCAGTCTTTTCATACCATCCAACATGACCTTATATAGACATGTTGCGCTGAGTGTGCACACTACACCCGTGTGTGATCTGTTGCTATCATGTCCAACATTGAAATGTCTTGTAAATGCTTCAATGAATGCTTATGGGGTGTGACTTTGGTGCACAGTGGGAAACAGAGAGAGAAAGAGAGAGGGAAAGAGAGGGACAGAGGAGAGGAATGCTGCCCGTCCTGTCGATCAGCATTCCTATGACAAATGGGAGACATCTAATCCCTCAGGTGTTTCACACAAAAACATTACAGTAGAGAACAGGACGACAGGGTGTATCCAGATGACAGGTGATATTTTAAAAGCAGACATTAGACTCGCACCATTTATTCTTTTTTTTCTAAGATATTTCATCAGCTTTTGCTTTTAATTATATCAGCAATAAAATTATGAAACCGTTTATCTTCACACCCTGAATATTAGGTTCATAATGTTCTTGGCTGGTTGGTGCTATTGCTAATGAAATGCCCTGTGCCCACATGCCCTGTAAAACCTAACAAATTAAGACCACACAATATCAAACATTGCACAATGCACCGTATCAAAGGCCAAGATTTAACGCAGGCATTCTTTCCTCGTGTTTATTTTATGAGTCTCTAACAAGTGTTCAAACAAGTGTACATCACATAGGGTGGAATGAAAGCAGATTCTTACGTCACACTACTACGCCACCTTTCATCGCTTTATATTGTCCTCCTCCCGCCCTCAGCTTTATACATGCCTGAACACACACATTAAATCTTTTAACACCTGCATGGTATAGGAAGACATTAGTGACACTTGGCATCATATACAGCAAATGATTTATTTAAATGGTGTCAGTGCCACAGTATGATTTGTGAATGCTGACAAAACTTTCAAAATCATAATTTGTTTTGTTTCAAATTAGAAGTGAATTACAACTAAATTTACAGCTGAACAGTTTAAGATATTCAGAAAATTGGGCACATAAAAAAAAGTTTTCCAAGACTGAGGTTATTGAATATTTGGTGGCGTTGTGCTGTGTAAGAGTGAATTTATTGAGTTTTTCTCCAATGAAAATTCCCACAAATTAGGCTAAAGCCTTTTTTTTTTTCAAATTAAGTATTGTTTTGTAACCAACAGGAGACTGTAAATATGTGAGGTGATTTTGGGGACACTCTTCTTCATAAGCATGAGGTCGCTGAAATTTTTTACAATATATCTTTCGGTGTCGGATTCTGTAGACGGTCACGATGCACTCCTCTCACAGCCAGCTGCACAACCAGAGCAATGTTTCTTGTCCAGCTCAGAGGAAGGCTTGTTATGATGAAAGTTAGGTCATTGTTTACATTACTAGGGTTAGAAAGAGGCGCTGTTTGTGTTCTAACTATGTTTTGCTTACAAGTCATTGATCCCAGAAGTTCAAGTCTTACCAAT
This sequence comes from Epinephelus cyanopodus, assembly GCA_026686955.1. NCBI lineage: Eukaryota > Metazoa > Chordata > Actinopteri > Perciformes > Serranidae > Epinephelus > Epinephelus cyanopodus. Next base: position 9,938,189 of record CM048935.1, read on the forward strand.
CTTAGAGTGCCTACTTTCACCCCTTTCATCACTGAAAGTATATTTTCTGTAAACACGTGCAACAGTGCAAAGCAAAGCATGCATGTCATAAGACGATTAACTGCTTTGTCCTATATCCCTTACTGCCTTAATATTTGATGTGTGTAACACATCCAGCAGTGGTAATAAAACATATTTGTATAACCCTTTAATGTGCAACAAATATGTAATCATGTGATGTATTGATTACCTCTTGGCTTTTGCAAATCATAAGGAAATCAAACAGCCGCTCAGTGTTCATATGTAGATTAACAGTAACATTTTTTGCATTCTGTCCATTATGTCTAATCTACAGTTTAGTGACAGGTGTAATCCTAACTAGTATGCCCTAATGGTTTTCATGTCTTCTCTCACTCTCCTGTTCTGCCAGTTCAACTGAAACACAGAGGGCTGAGGCTGAGAAGAGCAGCAGTCAGGTAAGAATTGGACGCAGGCACGTTTATATCATGTTTTAGGGCTCCTGCTGGAACCATAACAATGTAGAATACCATCCAAAAATAATGTCTGACTGCAGGACCTTTCTAGTCCGGTCAATCACCATCACCAAGTTATCAATACTTACTGGATCTAGGGCTAAAAGTGACCTAAAAGCCACTGAAATTCTTTGAATTCCTCATGAAATAATTATCTTTGAAACATCACAACACAATCACAATGTCACAATAAGTGACATTGCGTACTCTTGAAAACATCAGATTGATTATTATTTTAGGCATTACAAGAGACAGTGTGTGTGTGTGTGTGTGTGTGTGTGTGTGTGTGTGTGTGTGTGTCCTTGGGAACCTCACGTGTTACAAAATAACCTGTTTGTCAAGGCCAGAATCTCTTAAATAGCTACACCATGGGAACAGAAGCTGTAGCAAAGCTATCGCCTCTGCCAGCATGCAATTTGCAATTCAGATAGCAGGCCACTGTTGTGTATTCACTGTAAATACTAGAAAGCATTTTAACTTCAGCATGCAAGTAATTTGCATTGATATGATATGAAGTTGATTTCTGAAAAGCGTGGGGCTTTTAATGATACAGCAGACGTAGCTGAGCCGAAACAAAATACAAAAATCTAGTGTGTGATATGTGTGGTCATATGAATTGGTATCAAAATTAATTTTAAAACATTAATCTACAAAGCAGATTTCAACTATCTGGCAATTGAAACTGATATACAGTGTCTGGTCACTTGCAGTAATTCTTCTTCTCTTAACAGGTTAATGGACAAACGTCACCAGACACCTCTATAAAGGCAGCCAGTGACTCTCCACTATCTGAAAGAACACAATTTCCAGCCAAGGAGAAAGAAAAGGTTATTACAGTTGTTTACAATGTACTGGGGTCCACCACAGACTTGAGTGTAACAAATGGGAAGTTTGGACCACATGAGTGTAATGGCTTGCACATGCTTCCACGTCGACCCCAACCAAGGACTGACACCAGATCAGTTGAGTTAGAAGATATAAGAGACCATAGAAAACATACTGATCTTGTGGAAATATCCAGCCCTACTAGAACCATGTTGTCTTCCACTGTGGTAACAGTTCTTGCCCCACACTGGAGTACCCGACTACGACGGACCAAAAGACCTGAGGGAACAGGCGATTCGGAAGCCCAGTGCAGTTTACAAGATGTGACAAACACTGCAGCAAACCGTGCACGTGAACCCTTTCAGGAGACTGTGGGCAGGTCAGTAACAGATGGATTGCAAGCACCCTTGAGGGTGCCATTCCTGGGTACCCGGAGGAATACAGTGGGCTGGTCAACAAAGAGTGGCCCTGCAAGCTTGAACTATGAATCTAAGAGGAAAATGATTCAGACGGTTTCTTTGGATGTAAACTCTGGAAGGGTGGACAATAGAAAAATGGACACAGATGCTTTCAGTTATGTACCCACAACTCAGTCCCCTACGTCACCCCTCTCCCTTGACCCAAATGAAAAAAGGATGAATCCACAAACGGGTCATCAGGGAGGAATTTCACATTTAAGTTCAAAACCAACAACCAGCAGTCTGCTTCTGTCCTTAAGAAGAGTCCATTCAAATGGCAGGAACGCCAATGCAGGCTCCAGCCTCTCTGAGACAAATCCTTCGCTTCTGAGCAGTGTGCCAAGTGATCAAGATGGAAAATTATTCACAACACACCTTTCTCAAACCTTTCCCAATAACAATGGACAAGAGAGGTCAAAGCCCCTTTTCTCTCCGTCGTCCATTTTTTATAGGACAACTGAAAGTGGGCCTGTCCTTTCCCCATCATCGCCCAACAAAAGAGAAAGGAGCACATTTGAAACCCGTTTCTTTTCAACATCACCCAAAGACATGGAAGACACACCCTTTTCCCAACAACGTCAAACAATGAATCGGACCCAGTCCAGTCTTTCAAGTTCCAAACAGGCATTTCTAAGTAGGGGACCATCAGAGGGGCAAGAGAACTGCAGGAGTTCAGTATTCTTTGAGAGCAATGCCTCTTCACCCAGACACTCCCCATATGACCGATCTGCCCTCCCTAGAAGGACCACACTCACATCCGCTTCATGGTGGCAACAGTCTAACCTGGAAGACAGTTCCCCCCTAGCCCTCAATGATACAATAGACATCAAAGAAAAAGCAAACACACCCAGCAGTAATAATAGAGACTTGGCCTCTCCGACTGACAACAGCAGATTTAGTAGTCAAATCCCCAATAACAGAGACAACAATAACACAACGGAGTCAGTTTGCAAAGGTAACATGAACCTCATGATGAAGATACAGGGAGGAACTGACCACAAATCAGAACGGGTTGTCAGAGAGCAATATGGCTCTAATTTAAACAACAGAGAACCACAAAAGCCTCACAGTTTGCCCGGTGTTTTGTCTAGTTCTAAAATTAGCAGAGCTACAGAGCAAGCAACACTGAGTCACCCGAAAGATCCCAGCAGGGATGATGTAAATAATAGTTCATTTACAGCAAATGTAACTGAATTACCACCTACTTTGCTAAATCCCAAGAGCTCAAATACACCCACTGAGAGCAGCAGCAGATACAACAATAATCACTGTACATCCAAAACTAACAGCACCCCCGCATCTTCACACAACAAGGACTCTCAAAAGTTTACCAAACCACCTCTTTCTCCTGCTACCACCAACAATCTGAGTAGTCAAGCTCTTTCCTCTAAAACTACCTCTGCTCTCCCCCAAACCCCAAACACTAAAACAAGTTCCTCCTTCCAGTCTCATCCAGTTGCTTCACAGACCAGTATTCATGCGTCATCATACACTGGTTCTTCTTCCCAAACAGCCAAATTCAAGACAGCCAGTGCCACACCTCTTGGCTTTGAAAGAAGCTATGCGTCAGTTCTCAGGCCTGTGCACTCTAAAACTGTGTCCAGCCTGATTTCCACAGTTAATGCCTCTTCTCGAACAAACAACAGTCCTGTATCCACTCCTTCCACCAGCTCTGCTTTTACCACTGGCAGCCATCCTACAGGCACAACTGCCCCCAGCCCATCTCTCCTTGCTCCTCCTGTCACTTCTGCTGTTGCATCTTTCCCCACCACTATCACCACTACTTCTCTCTTAACCCCTCCTGCCACCCCTATCATCACCAGCCCCAACTACTCAGACACTTCGAGTCCTAAAGAGGGAAGGACTTTCTCAAGCAGCCCAGAAAGCGACCCAAAGAAACGGCGCCCCCATGTAGAGGGAAAGAGAGTGAGACGAGTAACATGGGAGGACTCAGTGGATTTGAAGGATTCTGAGCCCACAGTGGAGAAGCCAGAGCCATCTCAAGTCTCAGCGAGCCCTCTGTCTCTCTCCAGGTCCCCGCAAAGTGTCAAAGTTCCATCCATCTTTTCCTTTCTGAGATCAAGCAGTCAAACCACAAACACATCTCCTCTTTGCTCCACTAGCCCCAGTACCTCCAGCATACAGGTGGGGAAAGGGGGGAAGTATCGATCCTTATCATCCGACTCTGCTGATTTAGTGTCCAGAGAGCAGGAGAGGTCTAAGCCAAGACATAGTGACCCTATGACCATTGACCAGGGAAGACCCAGACAGGAGAGGACACTATCAGTTGAGTCTGGCACAGTTCAGTGCCGTTCTTCTGCCCCTCTCTCCCTCCCTCCTGACTTTTCAAGTGGTTATAAGCTTCGATATAGCTCCCCACCTTACTCCACTCTAATGTCTACCAGGTCAACACAGGGAGAAACCAAGACAATATTACCCAGATCACCGCTCTTCCAACAGTCCCAGTACACCCCACATCTGTCCATGCGTACTGACCCAGTTGCCGCCATGGCCATGCCCACATCCAAACCCCCTCTGTTACCTGTCAGCCTACCCCAGCCCCTGTCTTTGCCTTTGCAGAACAAAACTTCCACCCAAGGAAGTACAAAGTGTGGGGTTTCAGAAGCTGATCAGGTCAACAATAATCAGAGCAAGAACAGCATCCAAAATTGCCAGAATGGTCAAATATTACTTGTTGACAACAGACTTCACAAGGCACAAAGCCTCTCCTCAACATGTGTAACTGAGACACTGGTTTACAGCATTAAATCTAAAGTAGATACAGCTACGGCGGCCCCAAAGAACACCACACCTAAACCTTTGCAACATACTGCAAACACACCCGTTTCTGTGGAGACCAAGTTAAGTCAACACAAGTCACACAGAGGGCAGAGTAAGGAAGCTACAAGAGAACCATGTAGTCATTCAGATCAGAGCTCCAGTGGTAGCAGCTCAACAGGGAGTCAGCCCCCTGGTGAAAGCTCCAAGAGAAGATTGAAGGAGAGTGTACTGGGTAAAAGCAGATTTTTTTCAGTGGAGAGCAATAGTGAACAAAGCCCAAAGAGAAGCCGGTTTGCACTTAAGAAAAGTGTCAGCACACCAAGCTCCAGTTTGTCAAGGTCAGAGTCAGACAGGGCCAGCAAGACTAATAACAAAATGGACCAAGTTCTTAACAGACTAAAACAAACATTCAGCACCAGACGGTCTGAGGATGATGTATCGTTTCCATGGAAATGGAAGCGAGCCTCCCAAACACCTTCTGTTAGTGGATCAAGTGATGTCAGTGATATCACTGTTGAGAGTATGAAAAAGCTGGAGAAGCAAGAGCAGGACAAAGGAATGGTGCTGAAGGACGATGAAAAGAGAACAGAGGATACGAATAGATGGACACAAAACAGATACACTCTCATACCACTCCCAGCTACAGGGGGCACAATAGCAGGAGAAAAGCTTCCCATTTGGTCAGACGAATCAACTCTAGAAACTGACCAAGAAGGACAAAATGTTTGTGCGAAACACATGGAAAGTCAAAACCAGCCTCATTTGACAATCCACAGCCCAACAATGCAGAATTTTGACTTTTACAAAGACGAGACAGATTATAAACCAACAAACCACTTCCTCTCTTGTAGAGATCCCAGTCCTAGTAGGAGCCATAACCCCTCTGCTGCTTATCCTAATCAGTTTAGGAAGTCCACATCCAGCCCCAGGAGCCCCTTCTCCCCCTTCTCCTCTCTGTCCCCTGTCTCCCCATTTACCTCGCCGGATGCGACAGATGACAGTGTCTTCTACAGCCCAAAGCTACAGCGTCGCAGAGAGTCCCCCTTACCGTGTGAGCCGGTAGAGGGAATCAGCCTGGGTGGTTCAAGAAGAAGCCGGGCATCCACTGGCCCTCCGAGTGCAGGTCCAGGACAGGACAGTGAAAGTTTGGCGTCCTCCTATGCAGACTTAAAGTATGGCATTGAGCCTGGGAGGTCGTTTTCTGTGAGTTCGGTACTGTCCAGCCGACCCTCAGGGCCTGGTCGCATCTCCACTGGATCCAGGTTCATGAGTGTGGGTGACCTCTCTCAATCTGCCTTGACTTGTGGAGGCACTGACGAGGACTTGGATCAGTGGTCTGTTAATCCTGATTGGACCACGGAATATGATTGCCAGCCCAGTAAAGACAGTATGTCATATTTTCCCAGTGACCCTGGTAAAATGAGATCAAGATCTCTTCCTCGATCACTGACCAGGCGCTTGGCAAACTGGAGCTCAGAAGTCTCCACTTCTCCAGCTGTAACTACCACAACCTCAAAACCAGCCCGCCTTTGGAGCCCTAACATGAACATTTGTCACTTTGCATGGGATACAGAGGGTCCTCCAACGCCCCCTCCAACACCTCCCCTATCGCCAGTGTCTAGACGCATGTCCAAACCTCCCAGCCCTTCCTCACCTAACTTTCCCAGCTCATCAGGTGCACCACAGCAAGTGGACAGCCAATCCTCCAGAGGGCATCTGCCCTCCAGAGGTTATGTATCCAGCCTTAGCACCTTTGACGAGTCTTCAGACAGCGGCTCAGACACGACGACAGATGATGAATATTACCTAGAAACAAATGAGAACGAAGATAAAGAGACAGAACTGTGAAAGCAGTCGCTTTAAATCTTTCCTTCTGTCAAGTCTCTGATTGTCGACTTCCTTATCTCAGAGAAGAAAGATGGGCTTAAATCTATTATGTAAAGTTATCTTTGCTTGTCTCCTGTTTTTTTTTTTTTTGTTCTCTGCTCTTTCATTGTCACAAAGGAGACATTAGGTCGATACAGTCAGTTTTTTGCCTGCATGATTTGCTTGGTCGCTGTCATGTCAAAAAGACATTAAATGAGTAACTTATATATATCAGCTGAGGTTTAAAGATTATAATGTATTTATGTACAGTATATGACTGCAGAGCTACAATCTGCATTGTTTAACATTTATAGTTGGACAGTTGCATGGCATCAGTGCGGGATGTACATCTGTGTAGTTGTTTTAATGATCAAACTACTGTTAAAGTTAGAATTATGGCATAAGGCTAATCTAAAGGTTTGCATTTCATCCTGCTACTTAACATTAAGTGCTGAGGTAATGTTGATAAATGCGCTCTCTTCATCGGTTTTCTTCTACGTTTGAAGGTTGAAATGAATTGTGGTAAATGTTATAAGCATAAAGCAGATTTATTTTCTTAATGTTGCTTTAAAGATGTTAAACAGTTTTGTTGAAAAATGAGATGACACTGAATCATACTGTATGTTATACTTAACAATTGATGTCAAACATTATAAAGTGCTTTATACAGTGCTTGCTCTTATTTGCACAGTGGTAATCTAAAGTTTAATATATCTATTTTATAAATAAATGCATTTCCAACAGTAACTCATGTTCTGGAATTTATGTTTTAATGTTCTGGCTCTTGCTGCTACTTGATGTCAATCATCCAGCCTTAACCAGTATGGTTTCCCATGGCAGTGTTTACATGTCATCATAAGTGAAAAGGCATGCTCAGTATTGGCATGACAAACAAGAGGATTTGGTGCCTGAGGCCTCATTCCAGTCTGCGGGGAGGTGTTCAATGGCCATATTAATCACAATGCTCTGCTGGATGCTGTCTACTTTAAATAGTGTCTGCTATAGGTGGGGCCTCAACAGTTTCACATTATTCAAGTGGGTGTTCCCTCTTTTGTTCTTAGCTGTGGCAACACATGAACTGTTGTGGTGATAGTTAGATAAAAACATCCATTAGACCAGTTGTAAAATTGTTACTGCATGTGCATATGCAGGCGGTGTACTTTGTGTTCTTGTCTTTCTCTTCTCTGTATGTTTTTTTTTTTACCAGGGAGACATTCACACTGATACAATACAATCTGCTTCATATTATTAGCCATGACATCAGCTGGGTAAGGCATGGCTGCTTCACAACATGTGTCATAGCCTTCAGAGCAGTAATTTTGAGTCTGTTTTTCCTTATGTCATCATAGAAGAAGTGCAGCACTGGTTAGGCTGAAACTCAGACTCATCCAAAGCCCTGGATTCTCAGAGTAAAGACTTGTTGGCATCACTAAGCTGATAAAAGACAGAGGGACGGCAAGCCGCAACATTTAGGGGCTCTCCATTTGGTCTTTGGGAATGTAGCTGGTTGTACATGGCTTGTATACTGAATGTATGTAAACCCACAGACATGTTTTTTTGTGTAAATTCCATTAAACAATGCAATTATTTGTATTTTACCTAATAATGAAAAAGTAAGATTTGAGGCCCCTTCACTCTGTTCATCTTATTACACAAACCTGTTACGCTGCTGGCTCTGCAGTATAATCTACGAAATGCACAAGACAGCAGTATCAGCTTTATGTGAAAGCTGATACTGCTGTCTCGTGCATTTCAATCGATAGCATTTTTCTCACGGAGAGTTGCAGCATGGTCATGATGGCATCAAACAGCCCGGGGAGGTGATTGTCCTGTGCGTGCATGCGTCCTGTACGTGTATGCTCGGGCTGTGCAGGGCAAGTAGCAGATTCACTTGTTCAAGGTCAAAACAAAACAGGTTACCTGAAAGAAAAGCTTTGAACAGTGATTTATTCATGAAAGCACAATTATTATATTGGTATTCTAAATACATTTATGAAATTATGCAGTAAGGTTTTATCATCAAGATAAAAGCAAAAAGCTGCTCACTTATTTGTGTATTTTGTAATTTCAATATACACTCACCGGCCACTTTATTAGGTCCACCTGTTCAACTGCCTGTTAATGCAAATAGCTAATCAGCTAATCACATGGCAGCAACTCAATCCATTCAGGCACATGAAGACGACCTGCTGAAGTTCAAACTGAGCATCAGAATGGGGAAGAAAGGTGATTTAAGTGACTTTGAATGTGGCATGGTTGTTGGTGCCAGACGGGCTGGTCTGAGTATTTCAGAAACTGCTGATCTGCTGGGATTTTCACACACAACCATCTCTAGGGTTTACAGAGGATGGTCCGTTGATGCCAGAGGTCAGAGGAGAAGGCCTGACTGGTTCAAGATGATAGAAAGGCAACAGGAAGTCAAATAATCACTGGTTACCCGCTGAGCATGGTTTAAACACTACAGCCTACCTGAGTATTGTTGCTGACCGTGTCCATCCCTTTATGACCACAGTGTACCATCTTCTGATGGCTATTTCCAGCAGGATAACGCACCATGTCACAAAGCTCAAATCATCTCAAACTGGTTTCTTGAACATGACAATGAGTTCACTGTACTCCAGTGGCCTCCACAGTCACCAGATCTCAGTCCAATAGAGCACCTTTGGGATGTGGTGGAACGGGAAACTTGGTACTAGCAAGATGTACCTAATAAAGTGGCCAGTGAGTGTGTATTACATTACTAGTTATAGTTACCTGCCTTATACAACTGTATAACTGCACTGTAGTATTTGGTCACATTCTTGAACCAAATCCTTCAAATACTAACAGTGTTACACACCACAAAATCAATTTTAGATGTGATTTTGTACCTCTGAATCATGTTTTTAACCCACTCATGCTCAGTAACCACCACACTGAATATAGTGTCTTCTTTTTTATAGAGAAATTAATTCTTGAGAGTGGAGCTCTTTGACCATCTAGTGGTGGTTGAGTGTAGTTCACCTCAACTGCTTTATAATACATTTGACTACACTGCCCCAGGTCAATCATTTACATATTGACTTTTTTGTACAAGTGTATATTTGCACCAAGAAAAATAACATAATAACTGAGGACTAACTCCACACTGTTTGGGTCATTATACCAACACTGGCGCTTGTATAATGTATCTGATGTCTCTTGTCTGTTTCTGACATGCTTCTATTTTATCTTTTTTTTTTTGTAACCTTGTAATGATGTGTAATATTTTGGCCAGGGCTCCCTCAAAAAGTAGATTTTAATCTGAAGATAAAATACAATAAATACAATAAAATAAAATACAACACATCCTCTAAATAGCATCCATTTTGTTTCCACATTATGATTTGAAGCACAGTGGGAAGAATGACCTCCCAGCATGGGAAATGGGATCATCCGAGGGGCATGTAAATGCCGTGTTAAGTCTCATCAGTGGTCTCAATCATTTGCAGCTGTTTTGGTTTTAAGCCTGCTTTGTTGGTGCCCATTCTCAGCTGTGCTCAAGCCTCCAGCCCAGCAGTGCAGGGTGTTGTCTTGGAGAAACAAAGTGCAAAGGTTTTAACTCTTCCGCTCTTCTCATGTCGAAACATGAACAGCAACCCTTATGTGGTTTGGATAATATTCTAGGGAAATGCTGCATGAGCTTTTAATACAGATACAATCTCTCAGTGCATGCCTCTACTTTTCCTTTTCTTCTTTGTAGTGTCATGTTACAGCTGTATGTGCTCTGAGCTGCTGTCCCCTTTCCCTCTATTGTAGATCTGCCCAGGTGTGCTGCATTGCCTAATGAGGTGCAAAACACTTGGCACGGGGAAGAGGCCGTTAAGAGCTTCTGTGCCAGCAGCAAAGGAGGGAGGCCTCTGGTGTGGGGACTGCTGGTCCTGCTGCCTCTCAGCGTGGTCGTCTTGTTTGCTTGTTTTTTGTTGATAAATGCCATAGATTTGTTTTAAAGGTGTCTTTGTGGTTATTTTGGCTCAGTGGTGGAGTTTTGTTCACCCTAGAGGGCCACCTAAGGGTGGGGCGTAACAGTAGTGATTCAATTGTTGTGTTTTTCAAATACAGGAAACATGAACAAAGTGGTGCATTCAGGTATTCTTTATTCCATTCATGTTGCATGGAGAACAAAGAAACTAACATACTACAGTTAAACAACATCCTTGAAGATCCCGTAAAGACTTCCCTCTTCACTCATCAATTGTTTTCTGTACAAAGAAAAAATGTTCAGTAATCATTTTCCAAAATGTAATTACAATGTAAGAGTTGCATTGCAGTCAGTGATTGCTGACCTTAGCACCAGTGTCACGGCTCTTTGCTCTCAGCTTGTTGACCTGAGACTCTGCGATGTCGGCCCTCTCCTCTGCTTCCTCGAACTCATGCTGTAACTTGCGCAGCTTGCTCAGATTTGTATTGGACTGTTCCTCCTATAAAGAGAGGAAAGTTGAGCTGACTCACAAAGAGGAAAATTGACTATGTGTCAGTAGATGAAGGTGTGGTATTTTTGCTTACAGCCTCCTCTGCAGTTCTCTTGTATGATTTGACTTTCAGCTGCAGCTTATCCACCAGGTCCTGCAGACGGCTCAGATTCTTTTTGTCCTCCTCCGTCTGTTAAATAAGTATACAGGACGTACCGTTTCTTAATGCATAACCTTTAACGTTTTGTTAAATTTTTATCACAGAGTCATTGTGTCTGTAGCAGACCTGGTATGTGAGCTCCTTGATGCGCCTCTCATACTTGCGGATACCTTTCACTGAGTCACTGCTTCTCTTTTGCTCTGTGTCCACCTCATTTTCCAACTCTCTCACCTTGAAAAGATGAAAAAATTACAGACAGCTTTTAGAATTCTGTGAAAGGCAGGGAGTCTGGTATCGCACACTCGCAATGAGGAAACAGAGGAAGTTAGAAACACTCACCCTGGCCTCCAGCTTCTGGATCTGCTTCTTGCCACCTTTCATGGCTATTTGCTCAGCTTCATCCAGACGGTGCTGCAGGTCTTTGATGGTTTGTTCCATGTTTTTCTTCATACGCTCCAGGTGAGCGCTGGTGTCCTGCTCCTTCTTTAGCTCCTCTGCCATCATGGCGGCATCGGTAATAGCCTTCTTCGCCTTCTCCTCAGCATTCCTGCACTCCTGCACTGCCTCCTCTACCTCATTCTGAAGCTGAGCTGTGTCGCTCTCAAGCTTCTTTTTATGGTTCAGCAGGCTGGTGTTCTGCACAGAATCATAGTATTACGCCACATACTTTCAGTGATATCAGTATGCAGCATGCACACACTGAAATACCATGACATAATGATTTGACATACCTGAGAGTGCAGCAGCTGAACTCTCTCACTGACATCCAGCAGCTCCTGCTCAGCCAGTTTACGACCTCTCTCAGTCTGCTCCACCACAGACCTCAGCTCATCGAGTTCAGCCTGCAGCAGGTTGTTACGTCTCTCCACAATGGCAATGTTCTCCTTCAGATCATCGTTGGCACGGAGAGCATCATCAAGCTGGAGCTGTGCATCCTATTCAGAAAGATTTTTTGAAATCTTTACATCTTTTATTTCAGTGATTATGAATGAACTTTCATCAGTGAGAAGCCTCTATGGTACCTTCATGTGAGCATGGATTCCCTTGAGCTGCTTCTGAGCCTCTGCCGCCTGCCTGTTGGCCATGCTCAGCTGGATCTCCATCTCATTGAGATCTCCTTCCATCTTCTTTTTCACCCTGAGAGCCTCGTTTCTGCTGCGAGTCTCAGCCTCCAGCGAGCTCTGCAGAGTGTCCACCACTCTCTGATGGTTACGCTTGGCCTGCTCTATCTCCTCGTCCTTCTCAGCCAGCTTCCGCTCGATGTCAGCCTTCAGCTGGTTGAACTCAAGCTGTGCTCGGAGGATCTTACTCTCCTCGTGCTCAAGGGAACCCTGTCAGAAAACAGCAAATCACAGTATGCCTTACAAAGCACCAGAAAGGAATTCCAACAAATCAGACAACATTTAGCATTTGATCACCTCAGCTTCCTCCAGAGCAGATTGTATCTCAGCCTTCTCCTGCTCCAGCTGTTTACGGATCTTCTCCAGCTCGTGGATGCTCTTTCCTCCCTCACCAAGTTGCTCAGTCAGGTCAGAAATTTCCTCTGTCATCAAAAGAACATTATATACATTATAATGTGTGAACTGTACATGTCACACCAGGGTCAGTAAACAAGCATAATTTTTCCCAGACCTTGGAGATTCTTGTTTTCTCTTTTCATGGTCTCCAGGTGCTCCAGAGACTCTTCATAAGAGTTCTTCAGTTTGAAGAGCTCAGTGCTCAGAGACCGAGCCTCTTTCTGGGTTCCTTCCAGCTCAGTCTGAGACTCCTCATACTTCTGCTTCCACTCAGCCAGGACCTAATCAAATTATTAATTAAATTATACACAAACTCAATGCATACATTCAGAGCTTATTTTGTACCAAAGTATACCTATCTGGAAGAGTCTCCATCTTTTCATGTGTCATTACCTTGTCAAAGTTTCTTTGTTTCTTGTCCAGAGCTGCAGCAGCAGCATTAGATCTTTCCACATCCACCATGAGATCTTCAATCTCACCCTGAAGCCTGTGTTTGGTTTTCTCCAGGGAGGAACATTTAGCATTAGCAGCTTCAACAGCTTCTTCTGCATCCTGTAACCGTTGAGCAAGCTTTTTCCTAACAGCAGAAATAAAAGCATCAAATCACTACCTTACATATATATTAAGAACATCATGCTATGTCCAATGAGTCTATATAACACTGATTTACTGAATCCTTACTTTGCTTCTTCCAGCTCCTCTGTTCTTTGAATAGCATCAGTTTCGTACTTGGTTCTCCACTGAGCCACCTCAGAGTTTGCCTTGGACATGCTGCGCTGGAGCTCAGCTTTGGCCTCCTGTTCCTCCTCATACTGCTCCCTCAGCAATTCACAGTCATGGCGAGCAGACTGCACTGCATGGGCAAGTGCATTCTTTGCCTTTGATAAAGAACAATAAGGTCGAATCATTCTGCCAGCAGACATTGGGTTCTGTTGTTAAAAAGCAGATGATTCTTAAGAAAATACCTTTACTTCCTCCTCCAGCTGTCTCTTAAGGTCTTCCAGCTGCTGAGTGTAAGACTGCTTCCCTCTGGTCAGCTGAGAGACCAGTGAGTCCTTTTCTTCCAGCTGCCTGGAAAGCTCACCTGTAAAAGAAAGAGCCAGCGTATCAGCTCCAATGCTACTGTAACACCTTGATCTGCATGGACTAATCCTCTGAGAAGTGTTGCTAAAAGTTATGTATCAGTGACAGTAAAAACTCCTCTTAAATGTGCATGTATCTTAATGTGATTACCATTTTCAGTTTGGAGCTTTGCTTTTTGCATTGTGAAGTCATTGATGGTACGATGGCCTTCTTCCGACTTTGTCTTGTATTCATGCATTTGATCCTCCAGAGAGCGACACATTTTCTCCAGGTTGGTCTGAGATAAATTATTTTTATATTAATATGCAAGTCAATAGAATTTAAATGATAAAGACAGTCCTCGAGCACACTACTATCATATCTCACAGAATTTCAAACTATTAACTTAGGATGCATTCAATAAAGACTTGTTATGTTTGTCTTACTTTAGCTTTGGTAATCTGCTCCATGTTGGACACCACATCATCCAGCTCCAGCCTGAGCTCGCTCTTTTCTTTCTCCAGCTTCTGCTTGACTCTTTGCAGGTTGTCAAGCTGTTCTCCCAGGTCAGCCACGCTGTCTGCATTCTTCTTCCTGAGTGCAGCAGCAGTGGCTTCATGCTGTAGAGTGGCCTCTTCAAGGTCTCTGCGCATCCTCTGAAACTCAGCCTCCCTCTTCTTGTTCATCTCGATCTGGGCAGCAGTGGCTCCTCCGGCCTCCTCCAGCCTCTCACTGATCTCCTCCAGCTCTCTGGCCAAGTCAGCCCTCTGTTTCTCCACTTTGGCTCGAGCAGCTCGCTCTGCTTCCAGTTCTTCCTCCAGCTCTTCAATGCGAGCCTTGATGAAATTCATAAGATGATTAAAAACTTTGAGTAGGTATTCACAAAATGAAAATAATAAAGAGATGATAACAAAAGAAAACCTGTTTGTGCAGTTACCTGTAGCTCCTTCAGTTTCTTCTGGAGTTGAGCAGACATGGCCTGTTCATCCTCAATCTTACTTAGATGCTGGCTGATTTCAAAATCTTTCCTACATTTAATGACACAATTGTTCACATTAGTAATCAGCTGTTGTCACACAATGTGTCTCATGCTTGTGATTGTACAAGGTTGGTTTTACTTTTTGAGTTTTTCTTCCAGCTGCTGCTTGTCATTCTCCAGATCCATCAGATTTTCTTGGGTTAACTTTAAGTCCCCTTCCAGTTTTCTCTTGGCTCTTTCCAGATCCATCCTCACTTTCTTCTCTTGCTCCAATGATCCTTCAAGCTAACAGACAACACAGTCCAAACATTTAATCCATAAATTGTGTCTCCAGAACTTTTAGAAATTTAGTTGCAAATTTGTACTTACGTCATCGACTTGCTGTTCCAGCTTAATTTTGGCCTTTGTCAGGGAGTTGACTTTGTCCTCCTCACTCTGCAGGTCGTCCAGTGTTTGCTGATGGGACTCCTGAAGAGCTTTCTTCTCTTTAGTCAGCTTAGCAATGATTTCATCCAAAGCCGCCATCTCTTCAGACAGGTTTTTAACCTAAATTTTCATCAGGTTAGTACTAGTTACCTGGTCAAAATATATTCTTCCAAAACTTGTTAAAATGTTCTGTTACCTTGTTCTCAGTGGCGTGCTTTTCCTTTTCCACTTTAGCCAGACTCAGCTCCAGATCATCGATGTCCTTCTTGAGTTCTGAACACTCGTCCTCCAGCTTTCTTTTCTTGGCAGTCAGCTCTGCGTTCAACTCCTCTTCATCTTCTAGTCTCTCTGATAGCTCTTTGGATTTGGCCTCGAGCTGGATCTTACTCTTGATCAGACCCTCACAGCGCTCCTCGGCATCTGCAAGATTGTCTTGTTCCTGCAGACAGTGGATTTAACAGATGATGTTATTCATTGCATTTTTGGAGGTATTTTGCTGTAAGTTTTATGTAAACTGAACGGCTGATCTTACAGTTTGAATGTTGAGCTGCAGATCATTCTTCTCTTGGAGAACGCTGACCATTTTTTCCTCCAGCTCTTTCCTACGGGCCTCAGATTTAGCATAAGCCTCTTTAAGCTTCAGAAACTCCTCCTTCATGTTTGCCATCTCCTTCTCAGTCTCAGCTGATTTCAGCAAAGGTTTGATCTTGAAGTACATCTTCATCCAGGGCCAATTCTTGACCCCCATGAAGGCACGCACGTTCCACTGGATCACCAGTAAGGCATCCCTGTAGACAACATCAGTAAGCTTTTTTTCTGTACCTTGTACCTTGCCAGTAAATGTTGAAAGTAAAGCACCAACCTGCGCTCAACAATTTTCTGGAACTCAACTCTGGCGAGCAGCCCTCTGGACCTCGCTTGAATTCCAGTGATAATGAGAGCAAGACGATCGTCTCTCATCTCCTCAAGAACACCCAGCAGACCGGCTTTGAAGAAGACCTGATATAGACAGTTATTTTGTAACCTCTCTCCGGCACAATTATTTACTCCAACACTGAACCATACTCTTTGTAAACAGAACCAACCTTTGTGTGTCCCAGTTTATACTGTTCATGGTCAATGTCCAAAGAGCCCAAAAGTTTTTCTGCTGCTTTCTTATTGTCAATGAACTGTCCCTCAGGGATAGCATTAGGGTTCAGGATGCGATACCTGAAATGATTTCAACCATAACATCGTTATAAGTATTGAATGAATTTGCAAAACAAATTAAAATGACAAATAAAGAACATACCACAAGCTTAGCCACTCCATATCAAGTTCCTGATCTAATTGGTTTACTAGGTGCTGAGGGGAACAGCAGATGACAGTTGCACAGGGATTATCACTCTACCATACAAGCAATGATACTAGTTCTGTAAGGTAAGGGGAGAACACGCGGCAGCACCCAGGATCATCATCATGGGCTTTTGCCAATGCACTGGAAGCCGAAATTTGATGCAGGCAAAGTTGGTGTTGAAGTTCCCAGATACCAGAGACAGCATTCAGGACAGACATGGTTCTAACTGTCTAAAGCAGCGAGGCAGGTTCCTCTGCTGTAATTGACTATCCTCTAAGGACTGGATAAAGGATTGGACAGGCTTCGGTCCTTGGCCAAAGAACTTCAAGAACCTGCATAGGGACTGGCCAGTGAAGCCTTTGCAGCCAGACTTGATGGGCACACATCCTCCGCTCTGACACACAGGGCGCACAGGAAGAGAGCCATCAGGAACATCACCGATGCCACAGAAAAGGCATCAGGATGGCTTGGATCAAGACTGATGGATCTCACACACTTCTGGGAAACAAGTTGGGGCCTGATCAATCCCAGCCTGATTGGTGGATGACGGGTGTTTGATGTTGAAAGACCCAAACATCCCGTGCTAACCCAAGGTTACATTACTGCTGGTGTGTCCAAGTGCATTGCAAGACTTTCAAGTAAATAAACATTGCTTGTCTTGCCTTTGCTTGAAGTCTCCATATTGGACCCTGTTGGGGAATCCCTTCCTGCAGATCCTGATGCCTTCCAGCACACCGTTACAGCGTAGCTGGTGCATGACAAGAGGATTCTCCATCGCCCCAGGAGTCTTGGTCTCATTGGGGATGATGCAGCGTACAAAGTGTGGGTGAGTTGACCTGAGATTGGTCATCAGTTTGTTCAAGTTCTCCTGTAAATGAAGACAATGGAAATCAACAGGTTTCATACACCAAACTTAGGACATGTACCAAATCTCATTGATATTTTACCCTATGCAGTGCAGACACAGTCTGGAAGGAAGACCCTTTCTTCTTTCCTCCCTTTCCCTTGCCTCCAGCATCTTGGGATGTATGAATGTTGTAGATATAAAAGTGTCATTGTTATTTTCTTCCTCATTGATATTCTGGACATTTCAAAGATGAATAACCAGTGTGGTCAAAGATGTCTTACCTGAATCTGCACCAGCATACCCAGCAAAAAGGACAGCCAGTAACTTCAGGTTGGACTTCTGATACAGTCCAACCACAGTCTCATTCAGTGGGTCCTTGTTCTTCACCAGCCAGTTACCGATATTATAATCAACAGTACCAGCGTAGTGAACCAGGGAGAAATGAGCTTCTGCTTTCCCCTTAACAACCCTGGGTTTCTGGAAGTTGGGACTTTTACCCAGATGGTTGTCATACAGTTTGGCTTTAAATGTTGCGTCACTGGCTTTGGGGAACATGCACTCCTCTTCGAGGATGGACATGATGCCCATGGGCTGAAGGAAGGAATCGATTAGACCTAATTAAATGTAAATCTCTCATAAAGAATAGCTTTTGTTTGTTACATGAATCCTGAAATCAAATTTAAATCTGCACCAACCTTTTCAATGAGTTCAATGCAGGCCGCCAAGTCCATACCAAAGTCAATGAACTCCCACACAATGCCCTCTTTCTTGTACTCCTCTTGTTCCAGCACAAACATGTGGTGGTTGAAGAACTGCTGCAGCTTCTCATTCGTATAGTTGATGCACAGTTGCTCAAAAGTGTTGAACTAGGAGGAGCAATCGAAAAGAGGCGTAAGAGAAAGTTTATTTCGTGGTCACACATGTCCATAAAATCTTTTACACTCACATCAAAGATCTCAAATCCAGCAATGTCCAGCACACCGATGAAGTACTGGCGAGGCTGCTTGGTATCCAGAGACTGGTTGATTCTCACCACCATCCACAAGAACATTTTCTCATACACTGACTTGGCCAGTGCACCGATAGAGTAGTTCACCTGGATATTTGCATAAAATCAATGACATTAGAATTTAAGCTCACTTTATTGTTTATTATTCTTTAACCTCCTGATGGATTTCGGTACAGGGGCGGCAATTTTAACTTACTTGCTGCACATTTTGACCTTTGGTGACCCACTCGTTGCCTACTTTCACTCTGGGGTGACACAGGCCCTTGATGAGGTCAGCAGAGTTCAAGCCCATCAGATACGCAACTTTGTCAGTATCTGAAACCAATTTTGTGAAGTATTTACTACATTGTTTTGTGTCAAAAATACATGAATTGGTGCTTCTTGTTTTTTCCAAAAGAATAAACTGTTGTTTACCCTCTGTGCCGTCAGGCTCTGCTTGCTCTTCCCTCTGCTTCTGTTTGAACTTCATGTTCCCATAATGCATAATGGCACCTGTCAGCTTGTAGATGCCATTCTTCTCCTCTTGGGTGAAGCCCAGGACATCAAATGCTTCCTTAAACAACAAAGAAGACAGTTGAGTTAGCGTGAAACTTAATGTGTGGAGATTTTAACGAGTACTGTGTTTCACTTACATCTGTAGCCATCAGCTCCTCAGCATCATTAATGGAGGCTACGGTTGTCTCTCCTTGGGAGATGTAGGAGTAGTCATATGGGTTGTTGGTGATTAGCAGCATTTCTGTCAAAGAAAAAAAAATCCAGTCAGTATGCTTGTGGGGTTTCTTTAGGGTGAGATATATTCTATGTTTCGCTAGCACTCACCCAACAGCTCTGGTTTCTGTTGGGACAGGATCTGGTAGAAGATGTGGTAGTCTCTTTCAGCCTTGAGCTGATAAGTGACGCGGGATTTCTCCAGCAGATCTGACAAAAATTACAATGAGATGATGTGTTACAGTCCACATTCTCCTGCGGTGGTGTGTACTGCACAATGGAGATGTTCATGTCACAATATGCTTACATGTCTCAATGTCAGCAGAAGCCAACTTTCCACTGACACCAAAGTGGATTCGAATAAATTTACCCTGGGAGAAAAGAAGAAAATGACAAGTGAACTAAACCATTAAAAATGTTACTTAAAGATAAAGTCCCAGATTTTGTTAAAGTGCCCCGAAATCCTCTTACTTCCTCTAAACTCCCTGCTGAAACTCACATGACATGATTTTGTCAAGTAGGACATGCCCCTGGCTCAACATCCATCATTTTTTGGGCATTTTTGGGCACAACATCAAAGTCAGGAAGTGCATCTTTAATAAAACAAGTAATTAAAAAAACTCACAAATCTGGAGGAGTTGTCATTTCTGATGGTCTTGGCATTTCCGAAGGCCTCCAGAGCAGGGTTGGCCTGGATGATTTGATCCTCCAGGGTGCCCTGTAAATGTAAAAGATGGGAAAATTAGGGCCAGAAAATGTCATTTATCATGCTTACCATAATATGTGTTATTAAACCAACCTTTTTCTCCTGAGCAGCATCCTTCTTGCCAGAAACAGCTGCGATGCTGGCGAAGTATTGGATGACTCTCTTGGTGTTCACAGTCTTTCCTGCACCAGATTCTCCACTGCAGATGAAAACCAACATGTGAACTGAATATATCAAAAAACAAAATATAAACTCGACTCCTCAAATTGGAATCAGATGTGACTTTTATGAAACACTCACGTGATAAGGATGGACTGGTTTTCTCTGTCTGTAAGAGTTAAGACTGGTCAGTTATCTTTAAATGTATGGATAGTGTCAGAGATCAGATAAGAGATGACATATATATAAAGAGATGAACATACCTGCCAGCATGTACTGGTAGGCGTTGTCAGAGATGGAGTAGATGTGAGGAGGAGCTTCACTCCTCTTCTTTCCTCTGTAGGCGTTGACCACCGCCTGATCGTACACTGGCAGCCACTTGTAGGGGTTGACAGTCACACAGAACAGCCCTGAGTAGGTCTGCGGACAAAGACACAAAAACAAGTCAGTCTTTATTGGACTGAAGATTTCATACAGTGGAAATCTGTGTATTTGTGTTCATTACTCACGTAGATCATCCATGCTGCGTAACGCTCTTTGAGGTTAAACAGCACGGCAGGTTCATGGAGGAAGGTGAACATCGCCATGTCCTCAATTTTATCAAACTTTGGCGGGTTCTGAGGGTGGATGTCTTCCTCCTTATGGGTCACAGTCTGAAAAGATTTACCACAGGGAATATCTAAGTTTAAACTGTAATCAGGAGTATAAGTTCAGTGTCACAACAGCTTCCATTAATCAGTGTAAATACCTGACATACTTACTTTTCCAAACTCAGTTTCAACAGTGACTTTGCCGCCGTCTCTTGTGGTAACTGTGGCTTTAACGTACTCCACCTCAGGGTCGGGCACAAAACATTGCCTCTTTATGTCGAAGGGTCGAGTTTGGGCCTCCAGACGTTCCTTCTCTGACTTTCTCAGGAAGGAGGCGGCAGACCCAAACTCTGCCATGAGGGCGTCACCTGACATCCTGAAAGCTGTGAACCAGGAACATTTTAATTTTATTTTAACAATGTTGCAGGCCGAAATAAATTATTGCATTCTCCAACTGTAAAAATGTGAAGCCTACACTGAATGAAAAAATATGGCGTTACATTTCAACAACTAAAATGTGTGTAATACATCTACCGCCTGACACCTTTTCCTTGGAATTTTGCCGAATCTCAATAGCATTGGCTAATCTTGAGTCTCCCTAGCTGGTTACCTATGGATGCCAAATCTAAAAAAGTAAAAGTCATCATCTGCAGGGCACTATTGCATTTGCAGTTACCTGAACTATTAGAACCTGTGTTTAAGAGGCTGTGGCGCTCTCATGTTTAAAGCAGAGGTAGTGGGTGGGGTCTTGACATAGCTTGTCAGGAAGGGGGCTGAATAATGCTCCAAAGTTTGGCTAAATTTTGACAAGGGAACAACTGGCATGGGGTCTCTTGAACTCTCACCTCAAGATTTCTGAATGAAAACTGGCTCTATGGGTATCCATGAGTCTCCCCTAAACTTGAGAGGGTTTGTTCCCAGTAAATGTTTTGTTCCTTAGAATCAATGTACTCACTTCAAATTAAAGCTGCATATTTGTCTTAGCCTTTTTTGAAGAGCAATGAATCACAGAACATGTATAAATACATAACACGTTAAAACAGGCTTGTTGTAGAACTCATAATGTTAGCTGCACTGGTATTAGTCTATGCACATCAGATAATTAGTAACATAAACTGTAAAATAAGAAGCTTATTTATATCAGTATGCGATGCCTACACTCTAACATAATTTTCAACTACCCTATATGCTTCAACAAAATAATCAAATTCCTGAAATTCAGTAATGGCTTTGGTTGTGGTGTGCCACCCACAGATTGTCAGTGGCCCCATCTGGCCACCACTGAGAGGGCACCACTGATTCAGAAAGGGTTGCAAACTACCAGTAAAGTAATGTTATTCTGAGTCTATTTATTTTCTGTATGGATTTTGTTTTGAAAAGCAAACAGCATAGAGCTTTTTACCTGTTTTGTCTTCCTCTCCCCCTTGATAGATTGAGTGTTGTGTGTGTCTCTAGGAAAAACAACAACAAAATAATTGTAAATAACAAAAAGCTAAGATTTTGTATTCAATTTGTGATGTGATAGTTAAGTCATATGTAAAATGTGTGTATACTCACCTGCAGGTGCTGTGTTTCCGTCCTTACTGCTCTCCTCTGAACCCCTCTTTATATTCATCCAGGAGGCAGAGCCTCGACACCCAGCCACCCTATTAGGAAAGAGAAGGAAAACAAAGGACGCTTATCAAAAAAAAGGGAGATCTCTATTTGGAAATAAAGGTGTGGACAACAATAACCCACAATAACCATTGGCCAGTGAACTGAAATTCCTAAGGTGACTAGGAGACCAGCATCTATTTTTGTTTTGTCCTTCAAGTGACTGAAAAGCAAGTAAATTATAAAAGTATATTATATTTAAGCTGATAAATAAAGATGTATGATGTTATTTTCATTATATTTTATTACCAGAACAATGTTTGTGGATCTATTCTTGTCTGTAATACAAAGGAAATATTTTTTTTTGTGATGATATTAATTACATGAGTTTCATTAAGCATTTTAAATGCATTTTTTAAAAAAATCATATTTTTATTGTATTAGTTTTTTTTTAAATAAAACCACTGCACCTGTTGGTCACTACTGAAGTGTGCACTGTCTACAGACTGTGGTATTGTCTGCCTCTTGTCCTGGAGGACAAAGATAAACTTGTGAATTTCTGAGTTGGATTCCATCTCCTGGTCCTTGTTTGCCTCCCAGTGGACATCAGCTGACCCTCCTCCATCTATAATAAAAGATCAAGTATGGCAGCTGCCTGTTCAAAGGTTATAGCCTCTATACTGTAAAAAGATACATATGGGCCATACAGAGCACTTATCACCTCTCTTACGTACACATCAGTTATGTCAACGGGCCAATGCCTGTAATAACTCGCATGTTAGCACAGCAGATGCTTAAATTACATGTTTACTGAGTGGGCCACCTGAAGACCTTCTCAAGATGGACACGAGCCCTTCTGACTTTAACAACTTCACACTTTCCACTTCAGACCTTTACGCGGTCTTGACAGTTGGTTGTTTGCGCCCAGCGTACCATTCCTCAGCACATTAAGGGTGGTGCTAAGGCTGTCATTCCCAGCTGTCCCGTGTCCTTCTGCTGTCAACACTTGATGGAGCTTTATGAGCTTTCTTATATGCAGAAGGGGCTCTGCTCTATTGTTGAAGTTTAGATTTAGACAGTAGTAGTTTTTTTCTTTTATTGTTTATACTAAAAGTGTTTGAGAGACTAGTCACACATTTTGGGGAATCGGCTTATCTGCTTTCTTCCTGAGACCGAGGTGTAGATCGATCATGTTTATGTTTATATGCTACATATAACTCTATACAGGAAGCAACCAATTAACTTAGCTTAGCGTGAAGACTGGAAACAGGGCAACACAGCTTGTATGGCTTAAACAAACAACATATAACATGTTAATTTAGATGTGGGTTAGAGGTTCAGGTGAGTCCAAAGTCATTCTAAAGGTCTCCAACTCATTGTCTTAAAAACAAACCAAAGGGGACCACGAGGTGTTTATGGCACATTGTTTCCTTGGTTTTGTCCTTCAGCTCAGACACATGACAATCACAAAGCCACTACAAATGTCTTTGGCACACTGAGACAGATTGCAAAGGCACAGTGACACATTATATCAAACTTAGACTCACACCCTCACACTTACTTGCTCTGTCACACACACCCCGGACAATACCAAATATGAAACTGCTATTATAAAACAGCACTGTGTCTTCAGTGGTTTTCTCTTGGTGAGAAGTTTTGGAGGTCTATTAGAAAACTCTTCGACCAAAAGAAAAGATGTGTTTGGTGGTCATCCACTGAATATGTCCCCTTTATTCCAACCCTGTTTCCTCCTTCCTGTGTGCTTGCACCATAAACCAATGATTTGTAAAATGGACCCTCTAAATCAGGCATCACCAAATGGCGGACCATGGTGTGGACTTATGCTTGCTAAACTAGCTAACAGGGCAATGGCGACAAGGGCCAGTTAAATCGATTGTTTACTGTGCATAGACAGTTTGCTAGAGGGAAACTATGTTTTGAAGGCAAGAGAGATGTGAGAAGATGACAACATGCAGCATTAAGCAGCTTACTCTGCAGATTTCTGGCAACACAAACAGTGTCTATTTTCCGTGGTCTAACCAAATAGCACTACACATCTTGTGTGTTTGGATCATCTTACAGCTGTGAGTCACCTTTCTCCAATATGAAGAGTATTAAGACTGAGTTTTGTTCAAGGCTCAACTGAATAAATATATATGTAGCCATGCTACTAGTGTGGCTGTATCTCAGACTAATGTAACACAACATCTGTTGGATGGATTGCCATGAAATGTGAAACAGAGTCATGATTTGCAGACCATGCGTCCTGGCTGATCCTCTGACTTTTCCTTTAGGCCTACCTTGAGGTTGGTATTAATTGTTTTGAGTGAATTGTCACCACTCCTGTTGGATGGATCAGTGTATGCCTTGCAGGGAGACTCGTGCCTTCTCTGCACCTGATTGGATATATGCCTCCAGGCACTTGCTAAACACTAATGTTAACTTAGCTATTATGGTAACCAGCTTTACGAACCAGACAGACCTGAGAGGAGAGACACTCAGCTCTGGCAGCTCATGTTTTTGTTCCTGTAGTCTGAACATACCTGGCCTGAAGAACATTAAGTGTTTTTTTTTAAATATTTTTGTATGCTACTTCATCATTAAATTCTGAGACTTTCTGGGTCGAGAAATCAGCTATGCACGTGTAAACACTGGCAGTTTTACATATTTTTTGAGTTGCAACAGACAATTTAAGGCTTGTCGTTTTTAGCCGAGCTGACTTCCGGAAAACTTACCACCCCAAAAGTGAGGAGTCAGGATTTTACAGGATTTTAAACTGTGTATCACCGCAACCACGAGAGGTCCTTGAGCATACAATCATAAATGTGCACAAAAATATTAGGCTGATTGGTCCAGTAATATGCAAGATTAGCTGTAGACAGGCAAGCACGTGCACAACCAAACGCACAATCCCTGGTGAAGATAACAGATAAATAAATAAATGAATAAGGGGATGCTCAAAGCTCTCTTTGCATTTTCTCTTAAGGAGGCATTTTATGTAGTATATTCTGTCTTTTTTACTTTTATTAAAATTTAGGCATTGTGGTAGGATTCATTTTATTTATGCTAAAGGTACAGTAGCTACCAGTACTTGTTTTCCATACCAGTGACCATACAAGTTCAACAGGTCTACATGGTTTTATTTCATAGGATGCAATTAGACATTATGATGTTCACAACTTCATTTGGAGGAAGTTTTAGTGTCTGGGCCTCTTTGAGTTTTAATTGCATACCCCTGCTTTTATCACTGAAATGGCATTTTGAGAAATTTCTTATATTTCTCTTGTGTGTTTTTGTTTCTTTTGTCTGTGCCACTGAGAGGAGAAACAACAATGAAAGATGAGTGTGAACATCATCATGGTTGCAGCTGTTGTTCAGCAAGACAAGGTCATCACCCTATATACTGGCACCTGCTGCTACTTCATACTGTAACTCCACACTCCTTCTTGCTGGCCTGGCATCGTTTCCTTCCATTTACCCTTGAGGACAAAGATAAACCTGTGAAATTGTTTGGGGATTTCTTCTACTGAGCTCAAGTGAAAGCATTGTCGTTTGTCCCTCTCAGAAATGGCTTTACCATTGTGGATGTGTTTGCTATTAAATTCCTGAAAAAGGCGGATTTTCTGATATATGATTAAAATACTGGAGACAAGTTAACACAGAATTTAGAGCTAAAGTCAAATTGATCCTGACAAGGGTCATACGAGTTCGAGTTACACAAGGAAAGTGTACTTATGTCTATTAGGTGATAATGTGAGAGGAGGATCCTTGCAAAGTGTTGAGCTCCTCCAAGATCTTTGCACTAACTGACAGAAGCATTTTCAGCCTTCTTCATTTGGCCTCAGAGGTGAAACAAACTGTCAACAGCTCTGAGGTCAGGTGTCTTGAGTCATTTCTGCCGTTTTGTTCTTGAACTCAGAGACTCACCTTAACATTAACACTGTGCATTTATTGTCCAGCAATAAAGAAGAAAGGGGATGTTTAGCACATTGTAAAAAAGCTTCTTTTAATATTTGGAATTTTTTGGAAACTGAGGAAGTTGTTTGAATTCCTAAGTGACTTCCGTCTCACAGCTCTTTCTGCAGAGTGTAAAGCTGTCTACAAGGTGAAAATATGTCTCAAACATAACTGGAGACGACATGTACTCCTCCAAGACCTCTGCATTGCATAACAAGACTCTGTCAACACATGAGGCCCCACATCTCAGGCCCTAACCTTGAGCAGTCTAAATACGCCACCGTTCCATTCTCAGCTGTCGTATGAAGAGCTGGCCTCTGACATCCTCTTGTCATTCTTTATGTCGGACGCCTGATATGTCTACCACATGTTAGCAGCCTGTCAGCAAATTGGACCACACCTTTTGTGACTGGTTAATCAGACAGTCTATAGAGCGGTACATGTTGATGTGTTGAAACTGAGTGGCAGAGAGGAGAGAGACGTTGATGTTGGATAGCTGGGAGCTCCAGGCTGGACCCTTTACCGCTCCTCTCTGACCCTTACGGGTATGTCTAAAGGTTTTAAAAAGAGCAGTGCTGGCTGGAGAGAGCAGTGCACTTGATGGGGACGAGGGTCGCACTAACAAAAACAGAACAGGTAAGCTGGATTTGTCAGAGGCCCGTTGCACAAAACATCCAAAGCCTAGTCCTTGTTAAGGTTTTGCACAAAAGACCCTGAAGTCTTCTCCTTAAGGTTTCCTTAAAATGTTCACCCAAGTATTTTCATTTTTTCCCCTTGTCTTGGTCTTGCTCTTAAGGAATCCCTAGACTGACTTAACAACCAAAACAAGGTAAATATAAATTTAAAGAAAATTAAGGTAACTCAGACTCTGACTGCAACATGACAGAGTTTATGGAAATCAATATGGTTTTCTTGTTTTCTTTTCTTCTGCCGTTTTTTCCACTATCTTACTATAAGCCAACTTTATGAGATGAAAACAGGCATCACAAGCCTGAGTCCAAGCAAACAAACAATCTCCATGGAAACCTGTACCACCGTGAGATCTCTTTCAACGCAATAATTGAGTCAAAGTTTTTCCTTAACTAAGGAAACCTTTTAAGGGATTCTGTGCAACTGTGTAAGTCCCTCAGCGGAGGAGAAATTAAGCCTTCGGTGTCATACTTAAGGAGAAACTTTAAGGTGTTTTGGGCAACCGATCCCAGGTGTCAAGCAGGTTTATGTATGCAGTGCTCATCCTCTTAGTTTTGCGAATTAATATGCTAAGCTTTGCTAATTGGCATTTTGATCTGATTGAGACGGCGGAGGAACAGTCCATATTTCATGGTGATCAATTCAACAGTTCATTCAAAAGTATAAATGTCAACCTCGTGGTGGCTCTAAAGGAAAATCAGATGATCAACTGATATGGTTTCAGTTCAGGAGAGCACCCAAATGCAGATTCAACAGGCAGTTTGTCTTCAACAAAAGGTGAGCTTTAATGTAGCTGATGAAAGACTCCCAAATAAAGGCAGGCAACTAAAAAAATATTTGAGAGCAGATCAAAAATCCAAACTAAAACCAAACAGGAAAAGACACAAAGACGGATGCATGATTATGGCAGGAATGATGAATTCCAACAGACTGACAAAGGGAAACACACAGGTGTATATATACACAGAAGACTAATCACAAGGACAAGACACAGCTGGAGTAGGAGGACATGGGTAAGAGGAGTGAAACAGGGATTGGCTGACAACAAGGGTGGCACAAACGAGACTAATACAGAACAGGTGTGAAGGGAAGACTCAGGGAAACAGGCAAGACTTAACGAGACAGGTGTGACAGAAAACAGGCGGGGAAACACACAAAGACAGGAAGTAAAACTAGACATGACACATGAGGAGAAAACCCACAAAATAAAACAGGAAGCAGATTGATTATGAGCTAAACAACATGAAACAAGGAACACAAACAGAAAACTCAGAGACAGAGTCCACAAGATAACAGGATATGAAACCAAAACCCAGGGCCATGACATCAACAACAGCAATAAGACTCATTGTTTGCAACTCGTGACTCTCTGTACAAAATCTTATATGTAATCCATCCAATAGTAAGAGATATTTCAGTCTGACATCCCAGAGCCACCCTCGTAGCATGGCTACAATTTTTTTTTTTTTTTTTTTGCTGCACTTGCGCATGTTGTAGGTAAAAGTAAGAGTGCATTCATTCAGTCGCACAAGATATTTCCAGCTGTCGTGATGTAAATAACAAGGTGCTGAGCCCAGCGCTGTTGGTCTTGAATTTATAACTTACGCAAATAAAGGTCATGAGTGTTTTCAAGTGCTTCAGGGAAACTGCGCATTCTCTCTGTAGGTGATAATGTGGAAAGTATGATGACCTATGCACCATCTTGTCCCTGCACTCCTCAACTGTCATATTTAGAGCACTGCTCTAACCTCGGGGTGGAACATATCAACAACATACCTGTGTTAAGATTCTCATTCTGTCTTACACTCGTCACAACTTCTTTCCTGCAGGTGTCTGTATCCACAGACAAAGACAGACTAGCTGACACCAATGGCCACTTCTGGAATCTGGAGATGTGTGGAATCTTAAAATGTAAAGTAGCTGCTTAGGGCGCTCCGCCTCTGCATGGTGCCCTGAGAATGTCACTTAAAAGGTCCGGTGTGTAGGATTTAGCAAACTCTAGCGGTGACGCTGCAGATTGCACAGAAACTTCTCCCCTGTGCCAAGCATGTCGAGGAACTCACCAAAAACCGCGCAGGTTCAAACCCTGCCGACAACGATTAGTAAGTTTGTATCTTTAAATCATGACATCTTCTACTTCAGCTTTAACTTCACCACTTAATATGGACATGTCTGTGTCAAGCATCAGTTTAGATTTGGGGAGTTGGAGTTGTAGGAGACACGTCCCCCTCACAAAACTCACTGTATAATCAGTGTTCTCCACATGTGCTGAGTATCAATACAAACACACATTGTAACTTCAAGTGAAAACTAATATATTTAAGATCCTAGATCCTAAACAGGAGCTACTTTGTGTGCAGACTTATTTGATTTTTAGTTTGACAGACGTTTCTTTGGTCTAATCCATTAGATGTTGGGATTTGTGTGTCTTTTGTACTGTTTTTAAAGATGGTGTCTCTATATTTTTATTTACATGACATTTGAAATAAAATGCTGGAAAGGTGCAGAATTATTGAGTAAATGGTGTGTGAGTTGTCGTGGCCGAGTGGTTAAGGCGATGGACTTGAAATCCATTGGGGTCTCCCCGCGCAGGTTCGAACCCTGCCGACAACGATCGATAAGTTTGTGTCTTTGAAGTGCAATATCTTCACACAGGCTGTCCCATAATACATTCATAAGTCCCCAAGTTTCACTCCTTAACATGGGCATACATTTGGAGGGGGGTACAAGTGGCATATGAATAAAATACTAATTGAATATACTTCAGACTGACTGTTTGCCTCTCTAAGATGGTGTCTGTCAAAGTGAAAAACAAATAAGTCCACACACCAAGTAGCTCCTGTTTAGAGTGGTTTTAACTCAGAGTGACGTTTCAAGCTACATGGCTCTTCCTCAGACTTCCAACATGTGACAGAAAGTGGCCATCTTAAATAACCATAGCCAAAAACACTGTAAAAGTCCAGAATTATTGAATAATTAACAACTCAAAATTTTTGGCAGGAAAACAATCATTAACATTTCTTCCACCAGACATAAAATTTATCATAATATTACACCTATAAATAAATCAAATAACTTAATTATTGACAGAGGGATGTGTGAGTTGTCGTGGCCGAGAGGTTAAGGCGATGGACTTGAAATCCATTGGGGTCTCCCCGCGCAGGTTCAAACCCTGCCGACAACGATTGAAAACTTTGTGTCTTTGAAGCACAGTAAGTTTACACTGATAGATCACCTTCAAGTTTCTCAGTACAACCCGGTAAAAGCTCGGTACAAGTTACGTATGAAGTTAATACTTAATACTACTTTTTGAATATACTTCAGACTGACTATCTGCCTCTCTGACAATAACATGTGAAAGATGGCGTCTGTCAGAATGAAAAACAAATAAGTCCACACACCAAGTAGCTCCTGTTTAGAGGGATTTTAACGCAGAGGAACATTTCGAACCATGTGGCTCTTCTTCAGACTTCTGATACATGACAGAAAGTGGCCATTTTAAATACCCTTCACCATTTAAATATCCATAGCCACAAACACTGGAAAAGTCCAGAATTATTGAATAATTAACAAATCAAAATTTAAGGCAGAAAATCAATCATTAACATTTCTTCCACCAGACATGAAATGTACAAGGAAGGTCACTCACGGAAAGAAGCATGTGCAAGTTGTCGTGGCCGAGTGGTTAAGGCAATGGACTTGAAATCCATTGGGGTCTCCCCGCGCAGGTTCAAACCCTGCCGACAACGATCAGTATGTTTGTGTCTTTAAATCATGACATCTTCACACTGGCAGAACACTGATAGTTCAGTTTCAACTTTCACTCCTTAATATGGACATGTCTGTGTCAAGCATAGGGTTAGATTTGGGAGGGGTTGTAGGAGACATGTCCCCCTCACAAAACTCAGTACATAATCAGTGTTTTCCACATGTGCTGAGTATCAGTACAAACACACAGTGAAAACTAAATTCATTAAAGACAAGAAACTGGTTAAAAACAAATGTAAGGATGCTCATCATGTGATCACACTCTCAGGTGTTTCTTTGGTGGAGACAGACAGACAACTGCTGCTGCTGCTCTTCTTCCTCAGTGTCTCTGTACAATGTCCAGACTCTTTGTTAACATGTCTGTCTGCTCTGTAGTCAATGTAGGAAGGAGCAAAAGGAAGGCAGAGCCAAAGAGAGACTTCTGTGCCCCAAACACTTTGCTTGCACTTTACTTTGCCAGACGTTTCTTTGGTCTAATCCATTAGATGTTGGGATGTGTGTTATTTGTACTGTTTTTAAAGATGGTGTCTGTCCCATCTCTATACTTTTATTGACATGATATTTAAAATAAAATGCTGGAAAGGTCCAGAATTATTGAAAGAGGGTTGTGTGAGTTGTTGTGGCCGAGAGGTTAAGGCGATGGATTTGAAATCCATTGGGGTCTCCCCGCGCAGGTTCAAACCCTGCCGACAACGATCAGTAAGTTTGTGTATTTAAGTCATGACATCTTCACACTGGCAGAACACTGATATTTCAGCTTTATCTTCACCCCTTTATATGGACATGTCTGTGTCAAGCATAGGTTTAGATTTGTGGAGGTGAGGTTTTAGGACACATGTCCCCCTCACTAACTCAGTATATAATCAGTTTGTTTTACTTTGCCAGACGCCATCTTTGGTCCATTCAATTAGACGTTGGGATGTGTGTGTCTTTTACACTGTTTTTCAAGATGGTGTCTGTGACATCCCTATACTTTTATTTATGTGACATTTAAAATGAAATGCTGGAGAGGTGCAGACAGCATCTGTCTAGATCTTATATGTTTGTTATGAATTTGAGCTACAGGTGTGGCACATCACATGACTGGCTTAGGCAGCACTATGGGTATTTGAGATGGCAACTCTTTGTCATGTATCAGAGGTCTGAGGAAGAGCCATGTGGCTCGAAACATCACTCTCACTGTGTCGTCAGTGTGAAGATGTCATGATTTAAAGACACAAACATACTGATCGTTGTCGGCAGGGTTTGAACCTGCGCGGGGAGACCCCAATGGATTTCAAGTCCATCGCCTTAACCTCTCGGCCACGACAACTCACACAGCCCTCTTTCAATAATTGAGTTATTTGATTTATCTATAGGTGTAATATTACGATAAATTTTATGTCTGGTGGAAGAAATGTTAATGATCGTTTTCCTGCCAAAAATTTTGAGTTGTTAATTATTCAATAATTCTGGACTTTTCCAGTGTTTGTGGGTATGGATATTTAAATGGCGAAGGGTATTTAAGATGGCCACTTTCTGTCACATGTTGGAAGTCTGAGGAAGAGCCATGCAGCTTGAAACGTCACTCTGAGTTAAAACCATTCTAAACAGGAGCTACTTGGTGTGTGGACTTATTTGTTTTTCACTTTGACAGACACCATCTTTACATGTTATTGTCAGAGAGGCAGACAGTCAGTCTGAAGTATATTTAATTAGTATTTCATTCATATGCCACTTGTACCCCCCTCCAAATGTATGTCCATATTAAGGAGTGAAACTTGGGGACCTATGAATGTATTATGGGACGGCCTGTGTGAAGATATCGTGCTTCAAAGACACAAACTTATTGATCGTTGTCGGCAGGGTTTGAACCTGCGCGGGGAGACCCCAATGGATTTCAAGTCCATCGCCTTAACCACTTGGCCACGACAACTCACACATCCATTGTTCAATGAGAACGCTCCTCGTAGATCTATTTAATAATTGTTTTTAAACTGGAATAATTTTGGTGTAATTTTTTTTTTCTGGGTGTAATATTCCAATGAATCTACTGTTTTTAAAGATGGCGTCTGTGCCATCTCTATAATTTTATTTACATTTAAAATCAAATGCTGGAAATGTCCAGAATTATTGCATAATTAACAAATCAAAATCTCAGTTCAGAAAACAACCACTGACATTTCTTCCACCAGACATAAAATGTACATGGAGACCCCAATGGATTTCAAGTCCATCGCCTTAACCACTCGGTCACGACAACTCACACTCCATTTATTCAATAATTCTGCACCTTTCCAGCATTTTATTTCAAATGTCATGTAAATAAAAATATAGAGACACCATCTTTAAAAACAGTACAAAAGACACACAAATCCCAACATCTAATGGATTAGACCAAAGAAACGTCTGTCAAACTAAAAATCAAATAAGTCTGCACACAAAGTAGCTCCTGTTTAGGATCTAGGATCTTAAATATATTAGTTTTCACTTGAAATTACAATGTGTGTTTGTATTGATACTCAGCACATGTGGAGAACACTGATTATACAGTGAGTTTTGTGAGGGGGATGTGTCTCCTACAACTCCAACTCCCCAAATCTAAACCGATGCTTGACACAGACATGTCCATATTAAGTGGTGAAGTTAAAGCTGAACTAGAAGATGTCATGATTTAAAGATATAAACTTACTGATCGTTGTCGGCAGGGTTTGAACCTGCGCGGGGAGACCCCAATGGATTTCAAGTCCATCGCCTTAACCTCTCGGCCACGACAACTCACACATCTGTCTTTCAGTGAGAATCTTCCTTGTAGATCTATTTAATTTTTGTAAAATTCTTTCAAAACTGAAACAATGTTGATGATGTTTGATTTATTTTCAGGGATATTATTCCAATAAATGGTACGTCTGAGGCTGAGGAGCTGCGGTTCCACACTTCTTTTGCCATTTGTGCCTCCAGTTGTGTTTTTGGTGAGTTCCTCGACACGCTTGGCACAGGGGAGAAGTTTCTGTGCAATCTGCAGCGTCACCGCTAGAGTTTGCTAAATCCTACACACTGGACCTTTTAAGTGACATTCTCAGGGCACCATGCAGAGGCGGAGCGCCCTAAGCAGCTACTTTACATTTTAAGATTCCACACATCTCCAGATTCAGAAGTGGCCATTGGTGTCAGCTAGTCTGTCTTTGTCTGTGGATACAGACACCTGCAGGAAAGAAGTTGTGACGAGTGTAAGACAGAATGAGAATCTTAACACAGGTATGTTGTTGGTATGTTCCAGCCCAAGGTTAGAGCAGTGCTCTGAGAGTTGAGGAGTGCAGGGACAAGATGGTGCATAGGTCATCATACTTGAGCCATGTGGCTCGAAACATCACTCTTACTGTGTCGTCAGTGTGAAGATGTCATGATTTAAAGACACAAACTTATTGATCGTTGTCGGCAGGGTTTGAACCTGCGCGGGGAGACCCCAATGGATTTCAAGTCCATCGCCTTAACCACTCGGCCACGACAACACACACTCACTAGTTCATCCAGTGAGAACCTTCCATGTACATTTTATGTCTGGTGGAAGAAATGTCAGTGGTTGTTTTCTGAGCTGAGATTTTGATTTGTTAATTATGCAATAATTCTGGACATTTCCAGCATTTGATTTTAAATGTAAATAAAATTATAGAGATGGCACAGACGCCATCTTTAAAAACAGTAGATTCATTGGAATATTACACCCAGAAAAAAAAATTACACCAAAATTATTCCAGTTTAAAAACAATTATTAAATAGATCTACGAGGAGCGTTCTCATTTAACAATAGATGTGTGAGTTGTCGTGGCCGAGTGGTTAAGGCGATGGACTTGAAATCCATTGGGGTCTCCCCGCGCAGGTTCAAACCCTGCCGACAACGATCACTGGTAATAACTTATTTGAATCTTCATTGTGTTGATGATATCTTCTCACTGGCATTCCCACAATACACTGATAGTTCTGCTTCAGGTTTCATTCCTCAACATGGACAATGTCTGTGTCCTCCTCAATATTTAGAACATGTGCATTTGTCCTCATCAATAAAACCATGACAGTAGCAGAGGACTTTTACTTTGATGAAAGTAAAGACATGTCTACACTTAATTGATGCAGGGAAGGAAAAACATGATCTATTAAAATTCACCAGACAGCAGGAAATTAAGTGTTTGATGCTCAAAATGTCCTGGGTAAGACTGGTTGAAACCTTGTTAGTCCTCATGTCTTCAAACATTCAGAGGTGAGTGTTATAAAACTCCACCAGATGGAGCTCTTGTAACCATGAGGAGTCTTTTGAGATGGCAATGCTTATAAAAAAAAATTCTGCTGTGCTGTACCTTATGTCATGAACTGGTTCAGGTTCAGACAAAAGGAGGGAGAACACACAAAAGGGTGGAGGTCAAAGATGAAACAGTTTATTCAATAATGTTATTTTATAGAACAAGTTAATGAGATGTGAACCATTGGTAACATCAGTGGTGTGTGCATTTTTCTCAGTTATATGCATTTGCTCTTAATTGTCTTTGTCTTGTTCCATCACAGATTGATGGTCAGCTTCAGCTCCAGACCAGCTGGCAGATCAGATGTTCACACAGCACCAGCAGGATTTCCAAAACCGATTAGAGATCTCTGACACCGGTTGACACTGAGATCAAGTAAGGCTACAGAGTCAGTGTTCATTACATTCAAAGTATCATCTGAAACAGTGATACTTCTTGTGTCTGTTAACTATTTTTTAACTGTATTGTTTGGTGTTTGGGTGTCAGAAGTCCCTTTCATGAAGCCATGACTGTAGATACATAGAGACTGTTGTTTCCGCTCAGTGAGGGATGCTGTGCACTGTTTAAAGAACACTATGTGCTGGGATACTCCCATGAGTATTAACCTCTCTGTATGTACTGTATTTAAAGCCATAGTGTGTAGGATTTGTGAGAATTTAGTGGCATCTAGTGTTGAGGATTGCAACCAGTTGAACTTCTCCCAGTTATTATTTTATCAGTGTTCATTGATTAAGAGGTTTTAGCGTTAGATGAATTATCCACAGAGGTCCCTCATCTCCTGAACAAAGTGACTCAGCGATTTAGACCAGTATAAACACTGAATAAAGTAGTTTCAGGTTACAAATCAGTGTTTCTCTGTTTGGCGAGTGGCAGACATGACACTAGCCAATAAATAGGATCCAGACGTTCAGGTAGTGTGAATGCTGATGCCAGTCCCTGCAGGTGCTGGGCCCACAAGGTGGCGGCTCCATGTCATTCATTCAGGTATGGCTCCACAGGGGGGCCCCATTGTCCCCTATGCCAGGCGAGGTACTCTTTCCCCAGATGTGCCGTTTCATCGTGGTCTTCTTGAACTGCTCTTAGTCTGGCCCCTCAGCTGGGAACACTTTATCTTGGGAGACCCTACCAGGGGCTATTAGCCCCATACATATGGAACGCCGAATGGACCAAAACGTCTAATTCGGCATCCGTCTGAAGATGTCAAATTTGTACCTCTTAAGACTACAGAAAAGGCTGTGTTAACACGTCGATTTAAATAAATAAATAAAATAGTCTGTGCTTTGCCGATGCTCTCATCAAGGAGGGGCATTCAAAAATGCGAATGGCCCAATCTAAAGCCAGTGTTTGGTTTGTCTATTCTGGGTTACTGTAGAAACATGGCGTAGCAACATAGCAAACTCCTTGAGGTGAACCCACTCCCTGCGTAGATATGAATGGCTTATTCTAAGATAATGATTCTTATTTTCAGGTGATACAACACTAACTGTGTGTTCACACCGGGCACAAGTGAAGTGAACTACTCACATGTAACACGAGTAAAGCCCGATTTATGGTCCTGTGGCGTACCTACGACGTACCTAAGATAAGATAAGACCTAAGATAAACTTAAGTGCTGTTTCTGAGGTTAAGTTTTACTCCACATCTAAAAGTAAATCCATCTTAAAACATAAAAAAACACACACACACACACACACACACACACACACACACACAAAAAACCACATAAATTACAACTAATGAAGCTGAAATTGTTTCATTATGCTGAAACATGCATGTCAAAGTCCACATCAGCACCTTACAATAATTCATACCATAACAAAAAAAAAGCCTGCTCATGTCTTGGTAATTTAACCAGTTTTATTTTACATTAAATCAGGCTATAGAGTTAACTGCATCACACTCATCATTGAACAGATCATCAGTGTTGTCAGACATAATACTACTCGAGCCAAGTTAACCATAGTGATAATAATTGTCAGTGTACAAGTGTTAGGACTTGTTGAGTGCAACATACAGAGGAAAGAACGGAGGAAGTAGCTGTCGACAAAACTGAGTGTCATAATTTCTTTAGTGAATCCTCAACGTCAGAGTCCAAATTAAACACCTCCCACTTCCTCTTAATATTACGCACCCACAAATACATGAGAAAAAGAATTACCGAGCATGTAAACAAACACGGGGTTTTTTTAAGCACTGAAACTGACATGCTTTGGTAATTCTCCATCAAGATTTAACCGTATGCAACATGGCACACTCAAAATAAAACAGCCATGGATAAAAAATAATATCCTTGGTGCATGGTTGAGGAAGTCGGGGGTTAATTTGGAGCTCTGGGGCCCTCTTCAGCTCCCATACAAACCTCGTGGAGCATAATCACCGGGCCCTTTTCTCCAGCATCAATAATAACATTCAGGGAAAATAACAAATGACCTCTTTCAAAACCTCCACATTTAACTGCTGACAAAAAATATATGTGCCTGGTTATACAAGTCACCATTTAAAATTCTACTGTAGTTTGTTCGTACCCGTCTATTCTCATACAGCTGAGACTGGTCTTCTAGAGAGGTATTGAGTAACTATAAGCTTCTGAGGAAATACAGAAAAAACAAGCCCTTCAGTGCTTCCAAACATGCAGATAGGAATGTAGTGACAGTTACTCAAGAGTCAGAGTCATCTCCAATTTAACAATATTTAGCTTCATACTTAAAAAATGCTAGGCCTCTGAGTAATTCTCTGATTATGCTTAATAACAACATAAATAAGACATAAATATTGCTGGCTCCAGGCCAGAGTCAGTAACTGGATTTAAACAGTTTGAACGTGAACACATTTTTGTTTGTTTCCTTTTTAGCCTCTGATCCCATTATCATTAATGGTAGATAAAACTGTCCCTTACTTTTTAGGATCTTGGTCAAATTAACCTCCAACGTCTTTACAAAAGAATGTTTCAAAGTGCTCTGCATCTGCTTCTCCTCTGCATAGCGTAACTAAACCGTACAATTTCCAGCCACAGGGTCTGCTTTAGCAAAACTCAGATGCCCCAAAAAAGTTAAAGAAACTAAGTCTAGATTATTTACAAGGCACCCACACTCCATAGAGTCTTACAATATGTGTTCAAGAGCTGTGGTCCGTCCCTGTTTGGAGTGCCACATGGGAGAGTTTTACCACAGGTGTCACAGAAAAGTATACAAAGCTGAGTTTGCTTTGATTTTGCACACCTCCGAGCACTTCTAGTGTTGTCGTACACAGCAAACACGACAAAAAACGTTCTATGCAGGTTAAGACAAATGCTAGGAATAACTTTGCAACTACTCTCTGAGCCATGTCTGGTCTGGAGTGTCAGTAGTAAGCATCTAACATCTCTACGACAGACGCACGGGAGGACGGCGTGCAGCAGTGTATGCTGGTGTGTCACATGGCGGGGATCACCTGCCTTCTGGTCAGGAGGAAATGGAGTTGAAGACGTGTCTGTGAACACTGTGTGTCAGATCTACACACAACTGAATGGCAGGAAATGGAGGATGGTGGAGAAACATGATAGCTCGACCAAACCGCCTGCGTTTGGAATGACTAGAGGATGATATGTTAGGAAGCTAAGAGTGTCCGATCACGTTTATCACTGCCCTTCATCGTCCATCCACACTCATCCTCTGCATGAACATGATGGGTGTAAATGTTCGGGCTGCAAAGAGGGTGATTTGAGCACAGTCCATCCGACTCTTTCAGGGCTCTTTTAGGTCTCTGGGTTGGGTGTGGCGAGCAGCGGCACATTGTCCCTCCTCCTCCTGCCCAGTGGGGGGCGTCTGTACTGCTCCCCGTCGGCCAAAGTCTGGGGCAGCGGCTTTCTCTTGCTCTCTGGCAGCAGCAGGATGGACAGCACAGCCAGCAGGGCCAGAGAGGAGTAGACCACGTGGTGCAGGAAGTAACCGTAGTGGTTCCTCAGATCCATGAGCGGGGAGCTGAGGCGGCCCACGCAGCCCAGGGCCAACACTGCGCCCACACCACTGCCCCTGAAGACACAAAAACAACCTCAGATTTCACACAAACACAACTTCAGATTTCACACATATATGGGACTCAGTTTTTCCGATTTAAATCCCTCTCTCTCAAAAACAATACTCCCATTAATTGGCACCTTGCTCATATGAGATCACCACTGATAACATCGTAGTGACCCATGATGTGGAAGCACAGCACCCACAATGTGGCTCCCGTCAGGCTATCACCATTAGACTGTCAGCACTGTTGCTATTGTTAGCACTGTTCCTGATGTCAGCACCATTAGCTGCTAGCTTTTTTTCTTAAGTGTAAAAATGCCTTCTGTTACCTCATTAGCTAATGGCTATCCATCAAATTGTGCATTTCTTTGAAGGAATAGTTCAATGTTTTGGTACACTAAGTTATTTTTATTAAGAGTTAGATGATAAAATTATGTCCAAAAACTGTTCAGCCTGTCTATCTCCCTTAATGTCAGACTCTGTAAGACCATAAATAAATAAATAATCTTGATCTTGATCTCACTTGAATCATTTTTTATACAGCAAATTGTACCTAGTGGACTGAAAAAGCCATTGATTTTATTACTCTACTAGGCTATCAAAAGTTTAATTTGTATTTGTTATATTAACAATTTATGTGGTAAAAAATTGACACAATCCGTGTATCAATACGATACTGCCACACAAAATATATCGCGATACTTTGCTGTATCGATCCCCCCCACCCCCTACAGCTTACCTTCACCTCCTGGTAGCGGCACACAATTAAGAGGAAACTAACTATGAAAACGTGCCCAAAACAAGAGTTAATCTGGGGTTCAATTTTACTAGCAGACACACACACAAATGGCCTGTTTACTGTTAGATAAATAGGTGTCGATGGTTAGCTTAGTTAGCTTGCTTGATTGTCGCTTTTTCCAATACAATAAATGTAACGTTCCTGCAACAGTTCAGTAGACTGCAGTGTACATACAAGCTGTGTGGAGAGGAGGGGCCAAGTTTGAATGCTGTGTTTACAAAACTAACCGACCATTCCTCCACAGTACACCTTCAACATGTCATATCTCAAATGTAAACCTTTCTTTACCTTTAGTCAAAGCCAGACTAGCTGTTTCTCTGTCAACAGACTTTATGCTAAGCTAAGCTAACTGTCCCCATATTTATTGTCCAGACATTAGTGGCATCGATCTTGATCTTGATCTCATGCGTATTTCCAAAAGTGTTGAACTATTCCTTTAAGTATAAATTAATAGCATTTGTTTGAGGAACATTAGGTGTTACATATAACTGTAAATAACCTGAAATTCCCTAAACATGAGGCATTTTATTCCTTCATATAAGCTGAGCTGTCATGTAATTTTAAGATTGATCCCAGTTATTCAGGATTTTTTTCAGATGTCAGGAAACGTCTGTTCATTACTAATAGATATTGATGGAAATGTCCTCTCTCCTCCCTCCTGTTTCACTGCATTTTTCATGTCCTGATTCATTTCATCAAATATTGACACATCTTACAGTTTAATATATTAGCACAAAGATAAATAAATAAAGACCTCTTTAACTTTTAAATCAGTGCTGCTGTGTTAGTGTTACCTGATGATGGTGGGCATGATCTCTGCAGTGAAGAGGATGCAGAGGGAGGCGGTGGCCTGGGAGGAGAAGAGGCCCAGCACTGAGAAAACTGTGATGGCCGTCTCACTGAGATCTAAAGAGACAGTGGAAAGAAGGACATTTTCTGATGATATATCATGATGCCCTGTTGATATAAACTGGTTTCCAAGGTAGATTTCTGAATAATCTTTTCCCTGAAACTTCCAGACTTGTGTCATGAACAGTGAACACAGAGAGCAGTGCCTTTAAGAGGTCAGCAGGAACACCATCACCCCCCAGTGATACTGCCCCCTCAGCCTTTGATGCATGATTAAAGCACAGCACCTGACACAGCTTTGACTTTGCTGCCACTGCAGTGTCCTACATAAACCGAGTGTCGTACTTTATTTCAGCCACAAGGGGGAGACTGAGACTGAGGCAACTGTGCGTTTCTACACCATGCTGTGGAAAGGCAAAGACACCTGAAACATGGTTTGTCATCAACACCGCTGCTTTTAATCTGTTTCATACTGCATGATGCACAAGCCAAACATGAGGTCATGGGTGTATAGATGATCTAATTTGACCAAAATGGAGCCTAACATCACATAAACTAACTTTTACTTCCATTCCAGTTGGGATTTGAGGAAGGCCATTAATCCTCATACAAGCCTCACATAATGGTTCTGTACAACAACAGGGGGTGACCTCTGGGGAGATGAAGGGAGACTGTTTCCACCTTGTTGGCAAAGTCTATTAATAGCTTTCTTGATCTGACTCTAGATTTACTTGGAGGGGGGAAAAAAATATCCCGCAAGTAAAGCCTGCTTACACTCCATGAGTCCCAGGAGGATCAAAGAGGCCAGCCCCGTCATCGTCATGGAGAGGAGCAGGATGCCACGGCGACCGCACCTGTCCACAGTCGCCCAGAGTAACAGCCAGGCACCGCCCCCCGCGCACACTGACAGCAGGTACGTCCAGTAGAAGCTGGGGGCCGTGCCTCTGACATCACCTCGGAAAGAGCTGTAACAGTGACTAATGCCGTGAGAGATGAATCTGAAGGAGGGGGGACAGAATAACAAAGAGTCCGGTTTTAAATAGCGAAGTAGTTCAGCGTAGAAAAACGAGTAAGAATCGGTCAAAGCACTCTGAGGATGAAATATGAGACTGCAGCAGCGACCGGTTCCTGTAAATAAAGCGCAAACGGATAGGGCTGACTCAAAACTGCAGCGTTGCTAAATTAATGCCAAGAGTGTGGGATGACTTACGAGGTGAAGCCGAGCACACACATGTTCTTCCAGATGTTCCTGCTGTGGAAGAGCTCGGGGAAGGACAGGTGGGGGCGTGAAGAGGGGGCCGGCTCTGAATCCAGCTCTGCAGAAGGCAAAGAGGACATAACAGGCTCTTTAATTCACAGCTCCACAGCACAGAGAGTGATGACCTGGTTGCTCCTTTAATCAATAGCTCACTAACTATTTTTTTTTTATCTGAAAAGGGACATGTACAGGAGGACTCCAGTTAAATCGATGATGTTGTAGGTCCTATTGGACGAAGAGAAGATGTTTAACAGGCTCTCATAATACTGTAGCTGTACCAGGATTAATAAAAATAGATTTTACGATAACATTTTTGGTTAACCTTCTAATTTAGTATTTATTAGCAGTTCATGAGCAACTAATAAATTACCAGTGACCACCATATATGAAGGTGATAATTACTATGGATAGGTGCATCCTGTTGACCTGCAAAAATGGAGCAAACATACATACACATACATAGTAACATATTGATGAATGTCAAAATACATGTAAATTTCCTTCTGAGAACAGTTCATATACAAATTTGATGCAAGCAACCTTAACTTAAAGTGTAGAGAACAGAGATTTTAATAAATAACCGTTAACTGACACCTACATCAAAGCGGCTAGTCCAACGTCTACCTGGTTAGCACGAGCTAACAAAGCAGCAGCTAACATTCAACACTGAGCTGTTAAAGGGCCCCAACAAAGTCGCACTGACACCGATACGGCTCGACTCTGTTGTTACACCCATTAGGTAACATAAGCTGTATGATGCCAACAGTAACAACGTCACTGAGTGTGTGCAGGACGCTTAACGTCACTGGTGCAGAGCTTACACTCCCACAGTGTCAAGATGGAGAGAGACAGAGCAGGGCATAGAGGGGTGAAGTAATACACTATGCGCAGCTCTACAGAGAAATAATATTCTACTCATTTTAAAAGTCAAAAACAAAAAAACAAAAGTAATGTTCAGCCCAGGCCCCTCAACTTGTCAGTTAAGTGTTAATGATCGGTTTACAAGGGT
Source organism: Epinephelus cyanopodus (assembly GCA_026686955.1). NCBI lineage: Eukaryota > Metazoa > Chordata > Actinopteri > Perciformes > Serranidae > Epinephelus > Epinephelus cyanopodus. The sequence continues at coordinate 9,980,758 of CM048935.1, forward strand.
CAGCTATCAGCTACAGGTATTAGACACTTAAATTTAATGACTTTTAAGACCTTGTCAAGATTTTAAACCAAATTTAAGGCTGATTTTTGGACAAATTTTTACTTAAGCATTGCAGGTAAGTTTATCTGTGGTCACAAGCATAGGTAGGTTTTATGTAGGAATATGGTTATAAGAGTAAATTAGGTTAATCTACATTTTTGCGATTTAATGCGAAAGACTTCAACTCATTTTGACAAAAAGGAATTAACAGATGGATTCATTAAATTAGATAAAACGTTTGTAGCAATTAAGACCTCAGAAATTCAAATTAAAGACAATTTAATGACTTTTAAGGCCTGATATTTAGAAACTTCTCTCTACCTGGGAAACATGTTGATTATCAACTTATCCAGCTCAGATGATTTTGTAGCTGCAGGTCATTATGCTTTATTATAATTCGATGTGTCTTTAATAAATCATGAATTATAATTGAGCATTATTACCTGCTCTTGGTAGAGGTGAGTGATAAGTACTGTTTTGAAATGCATTGCAATGAGTAACCCATAAATAATGCAGACTTCAGGAACTGAACCCAGCAGCAGTGATGCAGAAAAACCTGAGCTGCTCTCATCTTGAGGGAGACAATAAGGATCTACACTATGCACACACACACACGCAGGCACACACCTGTGAAGCTCTCGTCATCCCTCACGTCTCTGTTGGAGTTTCTTCTCTCGGTGAAGGAGTTCATGTCTGCGGATCTCTCTGACAGAAGGAGCCAGCGAGGAGACTCTGGAAACACCCCGGGAATGCTGCAGAACAGACAAAACATAAGTCCGGCTCACTCTTTGATCTTTGCTGACCTTTACCCAGCACCAAAACTACGAAGCCCATATTTGATCCTTCAGCATGGAAAATAACCCTTGTGGGTCACAAGGTAGCAGAGTTCTTTATTTTTTAATCCAGCTTTTCTTCCAAACCTGCAACTCGTTGCTGGTAATCATACTTTAATCTCTGTTAATTTGGCTTTGAAACTGCAATGAAAGCTTATCTTGTAACAGAGGTCTTACAGGGACTGGGGACCTTAAACAAAGTGGTCCTAATGCATCCTGACATGAACTAAAAGGCTCAGTGTGACGAGGGGATTGGAATCAATACGATCCAACAAAGCTTTCAGCAAGTCAGTTGGCATCAAGACACTTTATCAAAAGACTATCAGGTTCCTTCACTCTCGTGTCCCTGCAGTTCCGCAGGAAAATAAACACATGTTCATACTCGTGACCGTACAGGAAGAGTATCTAAACAAAAAGAAAACGCCAATGATGAAGTCCTAAAAATGGGAATCAAGCTGGAAATTAAATTAAAAAAATAAAAACAGAGAAACCATACGAACAAATAAACACACTGTGGCTGTGCAACCAAATACACACACACACACACACACACACACACACACACACACACACACACACACACTCGTACCCATAACTGAGGAAGAGTGTCAGCGGGGCGGCGCCGGCTCCCAGCAGGCCCCTCCAGGACTGGCAGCCCAGGGCGACGGCCAGCAGCAGGAGTTCTCCAGCTACAGTCATCAACCCAGCCAGCATGGTCACCACCAGCCTCAGAGACGGTTCGCACAGCTCCAGACCTGACAGTCAAACACAACATCAACCCTGACAAATCTTGTTTCATCAGCCTCAGCTGAACTTTGTTTTTAGTGCCAGTTAGCAGCATGCTAACACGCTAAACTAGGAGGGTGAACAGCGTGAACATAACGCTTTTTATTGTGAAGCATGCAGACGTTAGCATGAAGTTCAAAGTATTGCTGTGCCTAACTACTCTTAAAGGGACAGTTCACCCCAAAATTGAAAATTCATATTTTTCCTCTTATCTGTGTTGTGTTTTATCAGTCTATATTGTTTTGGTGCGAGTTGCTGAGTGTTGGGGATATCTACATCTCTGCAGCTGATGTCTCAGACACTCTGCAACTTGCACCAAATCAACCTTGTCTGATAAATGACACTACAGGTAAGAGAAAAAAAATATGTTTTTGATTTTGGGGTGAACTGTTCCTTTAAAAGCAAAAACAAACATGGCGCATCCTTCAAATAAAAAAAAAAAAATACTCACGAGTGATGTACAGAGTGAGGTACACTCCCGCACTAGCTGCCGCCAAACAGAAGCGCATGACAATGAAGATGGAGGGGTACGGAGAGACACACACCAGCACCCCAAACACCACGGACAGGGTCAGAGAGGTCAGCAAAGTCTTGAACCTGCCCAGCCTGCAGAGAAACAGAGACATGTACTATAAACCCCCTGACTGGCACATCATCACACCTGTGTTATTACACCCCCGAAAAACATCTCTTGCACTTTCAGCTTTTAATAAAACTACTACGATATACTGAGAAATAAATTGGGGATATTGTTGAGCTACTATTCCAAAACTCTCTTTAGTCATTTTTATCATACATAAACATCAAATTAAATGTAAATCCAAATCAAGATAAAAACATAAAACCACAATGTATAACAGCAATAAATGATAAAGTAAGTGCTGATAATGCAAGAGCAAAAAAAAACACTACTTCACATGTTTAAATATTAACAGCAAGAGAGTCGAGAACAGAAAATAGGACAACGGTCCACTGTGAATATAAAGAGATAAGATACAACGCAGAACCACAGTGGGACCTCTACGCTTTTACAGCACTGTGAACTACTGATGTCGCTCCTACATCACTGGTTTCATGCAATTTACAAGTAATTCAAAATTACTAATTAAATTTAATGAAACATAAGAGCCCATCACTTCGAAGCTGACACAATTTTAAGGCCTGATTTCACTGATTTACATTTTTAAGAAGGACGTGTCGACACTGTTCAAATATATAACTGAAATGTATTATCAAAACCTTGAAAATGAAATGTTTTAATCACAAAGAAAGAAATATAAATAGAACATATAAATGCACCCCGGAAGCAGCTCGAGGCTGAAGCATCACTGATCACTAAATGTGAGGATTAGCCAATATTCAGCTGTGCGCGGGTGAAGCACTTTTGTTTCCAACCTGCAGATTAGCACTGTTCCCTTCTCTTCTTTGCACGTTCCCAGGAGGCAACACTAATTCACTAGTCTTAACAAACAGATGCTATGCTCAATTGGTCAGCAAATTAATGAAGGCTGTTAGCTGATTAAACTGGCATCATCTCCCTCACAATTCCCCCCAAAACTACTGCTCCCCCTGTGCGATTTCCAATCCGACAGCAGAGCACACGCAGGCTGGATCCATTATGCCAATTACTGGAGGTGCTTGGGTTGTGCCTAATGCAGTCTGCTTAGCATGAGGTCCTGAGATATAATACAATAAATGCACACGCAAAAAAGGTGTACACTCTCTAACGTCGATGGCATGCATTGTTGATGTGTGGAAAACTGTAGATTGTGACACATTCTCTGGTTTATCTTGCAGATCTGTATGTCTTACTGTGACATACTGTGTCTTACTGTGCTGCTTGGTGGTAAATATTTCCTCCTTTCTGACTGAACTTCTCATTTTGTGTGTCTAAGTGTTTACGTCTCTGTGTGTGGCATGGGAGGTAGTGAAACTGCAATGTAAGGATAAAAGACTGAAAACTGAGGAACACAGTGATTTAACAGCACAGATGTCTGCTGATGGGTGGACGACTTGTACTGGCAGATGTTAACGCGTGCGTCAGTGTCCTGCATGACACGTAAGTTATTTGTGGCATGCCATGACAGGAAAACCTCAAACAAGCTTTCCGTATTGGCAGAGTAACCATTTAACAAAATTTCTTGGGTTGCGTGTTTCTTCTGTTCTGCAGACGTCTCAGCCACTTCAGCCTGCAAGAAACACATGCGTACATGCTTTACCTGTCAGCAGCATAGCCCAGGCCAAGACAGCCAGTCAGGACTCCCAGGATGAAACACACCTCCTCCACTGGGACCAACCAGTACTGACCACACACCAGATCCCACTGGACAGCACAGACACAAGAGAAAGGGGGAGGGGGCAGACCTGTTAGTTATCTGTTCAGGTTAGTATAATGACGTAAATGTTAGAGAACAGAAAATCATCAGGCAGACATCGCCACATATATGAAGCAATGGCAGAGGGTTAGGAAGTGATAGACAGGCTGGCGGATACAAGGCACAGAGGGAACACCTTACCAAACAGATTCAGATGTGGACCCCAGTGTCTACCCAAATTACATATTAGGGCTGCATCTTAATAACATTATGAATTCTTCCGGCCATTATCTTTTTAATTCATCAATTTGTCAATTAAAGGTGAGAAATTCAACCTCATTCTTCTGAGTCTGCAGGTTATTTTTATTTAGTTTTTCAAACAAGTGAAAAATTAAATGGATTTAGATTTTATATAGTACAGGGAGAGGGCTCATGCTTTGGGTTTCTCAACTGCGTCATTAGCAGGTTTTTAGCCCCGCCCCAAAAATCCTGGACACAGAAATACGGTCTCCATAATTTAGTACTATAGTTTCCAGTCTTTTCACATGTTTTCAACAAGTATTTTCTAACATGTATAATGTGTTTGGATGTAAATCTCAGGTTTTACTTTACCCAACTTTAACTGGGATCAGTATGACTATCACTATCAGTAATAACACACTCTAAAACACTCTAAATAAAAAGTGTTTCAAAAAAATCACATTATTTCTACCCTGACTGAAGAGCAGAACATGTGACAAACTGGTTCACTATAAATAAACTCATTAATGAAATTAGTGTACACAAAAGAAAGTGGAAAGCTCACACCTCACTAACACCTGGCTGCCAGGACTTCAGATGTATCAGGTTTTGAAGATGACAAAAAGACAAGAGGCTCTTTGCTTACAAAGAGAGCTTCAAAGAGAGAGTTTGAAATGTGTTGCCTTCCCGTCTGCATCTCTTAAAGCCCTGAGGAAAAATTTACAACATCACTGAGCATTCACATTGATTGCTAGCTCGAACTTACTCATGAAGAAAGATGCCTTTGGCAAATTAAAGTGCTTACTTAATTAATTAATTACTTGCTTGGAATCAAGAGGCAGCCCAGTTTTATTTATTCACAGAACAAATTATTATTATTATTATTATTCAGTTACTTCACAGAGATGGTGCAGAGAATCAGTTTCTGGTCCTCGGTGGATGTAATAACAGTCGTGCTTTTATTAATGTAAACAACTGGATTACAAAACAGGTGCAGTACAGAGACTGTAGGATCATTTAGACTCACAGTGCAAACACAGGAGGATGTACCCTCATAATACTACCATGTATGTGGTGATAACAATGCATTACTTTTATTAGTAGTGAACATCGTGGTCGCATGTATTTACTGTGTGACGGTACATAACAGTGCATCCACATGGAAAGTCAGCACATCTGTTAAAAAACAACAGATATCTGCTCTCAGATCTGAGTTTTAATCACATTAAGCCGACCCACTGATTTGCATTAACAGCTGAGCTCTGCTAACGTCGCTGTCTGCTGGCCGCTGAGAGCAAAAATGATTTTAATGATCTGGAGAGGGAGAGCAGAGGGCCGGTGATAAAAAGAGCCTTACATAATTGGAGCCCGTGCGCAGAAACATAAAAGCCTGTCACATAATATCAGCTGTCCTGTTGCTGAGGCACAGAGCCACAACAGTGCACACCAGTCGAGTAAAGGGCAGCATAGCAACCCATAGTGCTCATACGGGTGGAATGCTTTGGACAACACAAGGAGGGTAAAATGCAAACAAACGAGTTCCTAAACTCCCCTGACTGGTTTTAGGAATGACTCTCAGACAACAATCAGATATGTTCCTGTTGCAAACATTCCCTCCTTTTACATGTTTGACTGAACGAAGCCTCACTGCTGCTGTGTGATGAACTCAACTGATACTTTGCTTTTTCAGGTTTTTACATCATTTCCTCTCAGTTTTACCATCAGTCAGACCCTGGACAAGACATAAAGCTGTTGCCACTACTAATAAAAATGCAAACTTGAACAAACTAACTTTAATATTGACAGTTTAATTGCACGAAATAAATTTGAGGATGTTATGGTGGTTTTTGGGGAACGCTAAATTCCATTTTTCACCATTTCCTGACATCATAAAGAAAAATAATCAACAGATTAATTTGAAAATGAAATCATCTTAGAATTTGGATATCATAACATGGCACAAGTGTTGCCTTTTCTTGGTTTTAAAGGCTGCATCAGAGTAACGTGATGTAATTTTCTGAACAATGAAGAGGTACTTGAGTTCATCTGATAGGGCTGCCGGAAAACCACTGGCCTAATACACTCAGATATTTTAAGAGTATAGCTACTACTTTATCAATGCTATGACAACATGACTGGAGGCTGAGAAATGTATGAACTCTGATGACATATTACCACCATACAGTCCAACCGTGGTAATAACAGGAAGTGTCTGTGCATTAGGCCGCAGATAGCCCACCACAAGCATAGAGATGTTAAGTGGAGTTTGCCTCTGGTGAAGTGACACGGTATTTATTGATTGGTGGCAGAGGCGAAGCTGATCAGAGGCCCTCCTGCTTCCTGCTCACCCGACTGCCAGCTCAGCAAAGCGAGGCTGCCTGCAGGAACAGATCATCATGACAGCAAAAAATACTCTCTGAGCTAAACCTGACCTAAAGGGACAAAATATGTCCGTCTCTGTGTGTAAAACGAGCGCCGGAGGTGGAGGAGACTTGAAGCATGCTACTTAGTGCATGTCTATAAGAATGCATTTGCACACATGCTCCTGCTAAATGCTTCCCTTGGCAGCGTTTATGTATCCTCAGCTCGCTGCAGTGGTGTGGGTGGATTACCAGCGAACTGCCCTAATGCCACGGACTGGAGGGCTGGGTGTGGTTCCCACAGTCAGTAGGCACCAGAAATGAAAACAGACACACACGCCACAGAGTGACCAGCCTGAGTGGAAAGCTGAGAGCAGCTGGCTGGGCTCTGTTAAAGACATTAACAGGAGCAACTGAGTACTTTCTCTATGACATCCAGCTCTGAGAGGAAATGCATGTTCCTCCCCACTGATCATGCATGTTAAACAAGCAGTGTACATAGTGACACATTAACGCTTCAACACAGCATTTACCTTCTGCTTTGGCCACCTGTTAAAACATGTATAACACTGATGCTGGTTGCTTTCATGAATATGAGCAGCATGGAAGAGCCAGCAGCAGGTTTTTCATATAGACCTAAAATCTATAATTTCATTGACAGACACGAGCTCCACTGGCAACCTGAATAGATTGTTCTTCTCTCTTTTGGTGTAATCCTCTAAGAGCATTGATTGTGCAGTTATATGCATAAGAGGAAAAGAAACCACCTGAAAGTGTTGATACAGGCCTATTTTTCAAACCTGTCAATATTACTGGTGTTTTTGGGAGACATAATGTGATTTAAAGGCAAGCTAATATCATGGTGACAAAATATTCCCTCCTCCACTGTAGCTTATCGTCAACCTGCCTGTCTGTTGTTTAAATACAGTGATCAAGGCAAGAAGTGTGTTACGGTTTAAAGGTTACAGATGTAAAGTTGTGGCAAGCAGGTTTAAATCCTCTGAGCAGAGAGAGAGATTATTTAAGATTTCAAATTCCTGCTTTGCTGTCCTATGGTGCCCATTAGCAAGGATTTGAGAGAACCATTTTCATGTTTGTGCATGTTTTATCCCATTAACAACAAATTGCTGCCAATCATATCAAAAATATGTCTTGGAAAATAAAGATATTTATGTCTGTGGTAATCTGGTTGAGAGCAGGGAGTGATGTATGTAAGGAAACTCTGAACTCTGACGTTAGTAGATCACATATTTCTGAATGAGTCACCGCACATTATCTAGCCTGGCCTCACCTCCTGTCATGGTTGAATGGAAGTCTAATGAACAACTTACAGGAGACGTGCGAGAGTCACAGTGGACAGTTTAAAAAGAGGAACAAAACTGATGCAGCAGAACCAAAAATATCATGTTCTTCTTGTCAGAACCTGATGCGAGTGTAGTGGCTAGTTTTTGAGCAATGGTATGATATTTGCTGATATCACAGAGCCTGCCAGGATAAAATCTTGTTCAGGGTCCTGCAATCAATTCAAGACGATATCAGTAAATATTTTTATTGTCTTTCTCATGGCTGCCTACCATTATCTGCCTGCTCCTCGGCCGCTAGCGCTGTTTGAGTGTTTAGAAAGAAGGTGTGCTCAGACGTGCCATGGAAATTTCAAAATACAGGTGTATGTTAAAGATGCTGATGTGTACTGGTGTTTTCACTCTGCATCAATGATACTGGATCATTGAATTGATTTATCTGTCCAGATCAATGTATTGTTACACTTCTCGTAGCAGCTAATGTCGCCTCGAGTCTGAAGCAGAGGAGGAGCAGACTCCAGAGGTCAGGTAAACTTACTTGCCAACACCACATGAGGACAAAGAGAGTGAGTGGGTGAGCATGAGTAAAACACTAAACTTAAACTTAACAAAACTTTGTTTGTTGTTTTATCGGATCATGTGTAACTCTGCGGTTTAGCAGAGGTGTGTATGGAACAACTGCATCAGACTGTCTTGAGATTAACCTCATCATCTGTCTCATGTGACATCGTTTTACGTACGTACTACGCACTCTCATTATCTACAACAAACAGGTTTGTGTAGGAAAACGGTATCAGGATCTCTGACGTTGGGAGATTTCTCGATTGCACCAACAAGGAAGAGTTTTCACAACAACTCCTGTCCAACACACTTTTTCTCCACCTCACAGGTATAAATATGTGCAGCTGTTTTATAGTTTAGCATGGCATTGCAGAAAGCGAGGCTGCGTGCTCAGCAAGACCCTCCTGTGGATGAATACAGGATGAAAAAAGAAACAAAGCTTTCAGCATTTTAAGGGCCTAAATCCATACATAAACAAAAAAAGTAGCACTCTCATAGAAAGCCAAAACAGTGAACTAGGCAGGGACCGTAATTAGAGAGCTCAGGAGGATCCTGGACCGGAGCTTTACCTCAGTAACGATGTTGTTCCTCAGCCCCTCTGTTACGTTGTAGTCCCAGCCGGCCTCGCAGTCCACCACTGCTGACTGGCTGCCGTTGGCGTACTGCTTACACTGGGACAAGTCCCCATTGTCCCCGGCCCTTTCCCCCTTCTCCCACGGCAGGGAGGCGTTCAGCACCTCGGGCGACGGTAAGGGCCCCGGCAGGTGGCAGTGGTGGGGCGGGGAGAGGGTGATGAGGGGGTCGGAAGAGAGCAGGAAGGCCAAGAAGAGGTTGGGCAGGATGGAGAGAGCGATCAGCACCCTCTGTTTCTTCCTGCCCAGAGCCAGCACCATCACCTCTCCCGTGGGAGGCAGCGAAGGCGGGGGCGGGGAGGGAGGAGGAAGACGGGGCTGGGGAGGAGGGAACCGGGGAGGAGGGGAGGGATGGAGGGGGAGCGGGGCACGGGGAAGGGGAGACCAAAGGAGGGGAGTCTGGGGATGTCATCATTGGGAGGTTAAAGATGGAGGTGGAGGTGGAGGGAGGCTGTCGTGATGGTGGGAAGAAGGGAAGAGATGTGGGAGAGCTCTGTGGAAGAGAAGACGTACAGAGCATTACTCCACAGCTTAAACACCCAACACAGGACTGACAGGGAGCAGCCTAAACCTTTAAGAAGACAACCGAAAACAGTTTGACATGTCACTGGAGGAAAAGTGGGTGTAAATAATCAAATTAACAACGGCTGAATTCCATTTAGCTGCTTCGGTATCAGGGTCCTGGTATTGTGAGCACTAGACACGTGAGTTCACCACACATATCATCTATGTGGTGCATGCTGGACCACATGTTGACACTGATGTGAAAGTTCACAGTAAAGTTGCACTTTGTCCAGCAGCTCCACAGTAGGCGGGGACACAGTGGGACATTTCACAGTGAGACTACACTATTTTAAATACTGAGCAAATATCTATCCACAGAGTATTTACATACTCGGCATACAGGTTCGTACCTCGACACTTATGTATGGATCCATGAGGTAGAGTGACCTAATTCAGACGAGAGAACGCAAGTTTAAAGTATTAATTAAAATACTTGATAGCCTTCATATTCCCTGATTTTAGCCTTTCAATGTGAGGATGTGCTGCTTTTCTTTGCCTTATGTGAAGTTAAATAAATCTTTGGGTTTTGGACAGTTGTCAAATTTGATGACATCACCACCGACCTTTTTCACCATATCCTGATCATTTCATAGACCAAGCAATCCATAAAGATTCTTTTTAGTTGTAGCCCTAATTCAGACCAACTGATCTTTTATAACACTGTTTATAAAACACAAGCTGTTGGTTATAGGCCTAACACAATGCTTTACTAGAGGCAAACAAAAAGTTGAAAATGGCTATACTCTCCGTTCCCAGAAGATGTTTTTAATATTTGTATTGAAGGAGCATACGGAGTTTGGCAAGTGAGAAGTAATGTATGCAGCTCCTTATATGTGGAATCTTCTGCAGAAGGACTTAAAGTTGAAGTCACTGGTTCCTTTTGGCCGTTTCAAAGCACTGTTGTAGGATTTTTATGGTTCACTTCTTGAACATATTACCACACTTTTTAGCTTTTCTTTGTAGTAATCTTATTTTGTGTTTTATATTGCTTGTTTTAGAGGTGTATATTTTTTATTCTGTATTTTTTTCTATGCTGTCTGTCTGTACTTACTTTAAAACTTCCATTAAAAGCCTAGTCCCAATTAAACGCCCAGTCCCTTTTACTAGCCTCACGTGGCTACACATTTTGACCAAATAAATGTCTGTCTCAAATAGATGCCTGGTCTGGTTGGCAAGGAGTTCATTTTTTTAATACATGTTCTGAATTAATAAACAGATAAAATGATAAATAAATCAGCATAGTTGGATACCTCAAGTTATGTAACCATTCCTCGATTTTTAGTCTGTACGGGTCCTCAGATCCAAAGAATCAGAGGATTTTTTCATAAGAATGAATCCAAGTTGTGAGTATTGTTTTACCAAGATAAAGTGGTGTTGTGTCAGTATGCCAGGTGCCGTAATCCTCAAGTGCCATAACTCTCTTTATCTGATGCATTGTCCGTCACAGCTAGATAAAACGACTCACTCAGTCATTCATTCATTCATTTTCCATGACCGCTTATCCTGTTAGGGGTCGCGGGGGGGCTGGAGCCTAACCCAGCTGACACTGGGGGAGAGGCGGGGTAAACCCTGGACAGGTCACCAGACTATCACTGACACATTCACACCTACAAGCAATTTAGAGTCACCAGCTAACCTGACCTGCATGTCTTTGGACTGTGGGAGGAAGCTGGAGTACACAAAGGAAACCCACGCTGACTTAGGGCCAACATGCAAACTCTGCACAGAAGGCCTCCCCCACTCTGAGTTCAAACCAGGAACTGTCTTGCTGTGAGGCAACAATGCTAACCGCTGCACCACCGTACCATGCTAGCCTAATCAATATGTTATCTGACGCCTCATTTTGCAACAAGGGAAATTCATACTGGTTTAAATAAACAATTTGATTGTATTTCCTGATCTTTGCTGAGTGAAAGTTTTGTGTGAAAGGAATTAAAGGCCTGTCCCAAATATAAGCCTGTTGATTTCATTGATTTAAGCAAATAATAGCCTCGGTATTGATTGAAGATTTACAGTATGTTGCTGCCTGTGTCGGCCAGGATACTCTTCAAAAATATTTTGTTAATCTTAAGAGGGTTTTCTGGTTAAATAAAATTTTGTTGTCAAGTGTGTAGCAGTAGGTAGTCATTGTGGACACATGGGGAGGTGGAAAAATGTTATAAATAACAGTAAAAGTTAAAAAAAGGTTGTGGGTTGAAATCCAAACATTAGAGCCTGAAATGATGGGTGTTTTTGGAGAAGAGGGAGCCCTTCCCTCTCTGTATTACAGACTGCTCTCTGTGTGTTCCCAGTTGAGGGCTGGAATGTGAACAGCCTGTGCTTTCCTCAGCAGCCTCCTCTCTGTGTCGGTGCACATGGTGCTCCTCTAGCAGCCTGCGTTGCCGTGTTTTCCTTACACAGGGCCAGGAAGTCTTGCACAAAAAAAAGGAATCCCACAGGGTTACATAAGAGCTTTTACACGAGAGGGGAAAGGACGTGGAGGGAATGTTACACACGGGAGCTGAGTGGCCTCTGTGGAAGTACTGACACAATGAAAGAGGGAGCAGTGTGAGGAGAATAAAATGACAGTGTTGGGGTGAAGCAGCAGCAGCAGCTGGGCCAGGCGCGTCCTACAGGACTGACAGGACTCACACCTGCCCCGGCACACTGGCTACACACACAGCTGCTATCACAACATCTGCATGGCTTCAAAAACCACATGCACACTGTTACTTACCTTTTTGATATGTAGTTAAATGTGAGTCTGAGTCCTACAGTGTGGTGTCTCTCCCAAACATCCAAAACATGACGGGGTGAGAGAGGGGACAGAGTACAGAGTACTTTCACCGCATTCACCGTGTCTCCTCTGCGCCTCGATGCCTGTCTCCTTTGTCTGCTCCAGAAAAAGACATGTCTGTCCCGGAGAAGTGTTGCAGCCTCTGATAAACACCAGTCCTGCCTTTGACACAGGCAAGGACACCGGACTCGTGTTAGTCCTGAGCACAGCTAGCCCTCCGCCACTTTGAGATGAGATGATGCTACACTCCTCTCCTACCGTCGCTGGCTGCTAACGTTACTGTTCAGTCCGTGTTTGCGCCTGCCGACATTACACAAAATAATTAAATAAGGCATAATTGTGTCCGACATCATCTTAAAGGGAAACGCGTCGTCACACAGCCGGTGGCGGACAAAGAGCGGGTGGAAAGCTGCATTGGGAGAAGCCTGTTTATAGAGACGAGCAGCTCCACCGGCGGCGGCTCACTTCGGCATCACTCGGCTAACATCGCCAAAGAGACGTCCCCTCGTCTCACTGCTGTCAGAGATCGTGTATGATGACAGGATACATCACTCACCTGTAAAATCATTTATATACTGTGTGTCCGACAGGGCTACATTGATCATCCTCGTTTATATTATTAAAAAAAGATTGTTGCTTTGCATGATTTTGGATAAAGACGCTAAAATTTAATTTAACTTTTAGGCTCCCCAAATTCTGAAAGCAACAATGACTCTGCTCATTATGAGACAATGGAGCCCTGGTCACAGATATGCAAAAGGCCCCACCACCTTTCCCACAAGGGTGCAAGACCAGCGGACTTTGAGGTGAGAATGCATGTCTTTGTCATCATTACGCAGCTTTTTTGTGGTCTCCTGTCTCTCTTTAGTCATTATGTGCCACCCTGTGGTCATTGTTTGTCTCTTTGTGGTAATATTGTGTCTCCTTGTCATTGTTTTGTCTTTCTTTGAGGTATTTTGTGTCTTATTGAGGACATTTTGTGTCTCTTAAAGATATTCTTGTGTGTTTTTGGTCATTTTGGTCTCCTTGTGGTTGTTTTGTGTCTCTTTAAGATAATCTTGTGTCTTTTTGGTCATTTCGTGTCTGCTTGTGATTTTCTTGTGTCTCTTTGCATCTCTTAATGGTCATTTTTGGTCTCTTCCTGGTGGGTGCATGTTAGTTTGAGTGACATATCGCAGGTAACCTGTGCAGGCCTGTTCAGTAATCCATCCATGACACTGCTGACTCTGCTTCAAAGTCAGGGGTGAAGCGAGTGGTTTGACTCTGGGGCTGCTGTGAATGTTCTTCTGTTGGCCTAATATTCATTTCAGAGTACTGAAGACCATATTAACTTGGCATTTTCAGGGATCCTTTGCATCAGAGCGGCCAAGATTTTTATGGCATGGATTCAAACGCAGCAGATTTGTGAGCAAAACATTAATTCTGTGAACTCTACTCCAGCAGAAACAGGTTTCAAGATTACTAATGCTGTTTCTGCCAAATGCCTACCCTACCTGGAATATAACTTAAAAATAATAACATCAGACAATTTTTGCATCCTTCTACGTGTCAGGAGTGAAAATTAGATTTTTAGGCACTCTGTTATCTCAAATGTCTGAAAAAGAAAAGGTCTGTACAGCTGCTGCAAATGGGAAAAAATTTCCCTGGGGGAACATGCCCCTGGACCCCTTCCTGCACAGAGTTAACTGAAAGTAGTGACATGCGGTATAAATTATTGTATGAACAAGTAGTACATTATTACCAAAACACTATGTACATTCAGCTATCTCTACTCTTTCCATTGTCTGAAATAAAATTTAAAAGCTATATTCACAGATTCACACGTTTAATTTTATTTCATAAGCTTTGGCAAATTCAGGCCATAACACACATTATTTTACTGTTATTTCCTGCTTGTGTCTAGCTATATATCATTAGACTCAAGACTCAAGACAACTTTATTTATCCCAAGGGGGCAATTCGGTTTTAGCAGTCCATCCGTACATACAATAGCACAACAGCAGGTAGGATTCTGCCAGAGACAATAAATAAACAATAATAAACAAACAAACACACACTCAGTACGTTGACGAGGTGCTTACAGTACACAGTTTAAAAAGTCAATATATATAGATAAAAAGATCAATATTAGATTAGTATTAAAAATGTATTCTAAATTATTAAATCTAAATTATTTCAGGTATTTGTGTCTCTCAAGACCACCACTTTCACAATATTTTGGCTTACACTATGACCTACCAATCGATTACGCCTTGGTGATATGTTAATCATTTACGTCTAATTTTAGGTTTAACTCACATTTGATGTTGGTCAAGCATTTGATTTTATACTCTGAAGAGTCCTAATTCAGCAGGCCTTACAAGGGTTTTTGAGAGCTTTTGCTAAAATAAACAAAAAAACACTTTATTTCTCTGCCAATCTAAGAAGAAAAACTATTTACAGTTTTGTACAAGCTTAAATATGTCACAGACACAAACTGAAAATTGCACAGCGAACAAAGTGATGCAGCAGAAGAAGTACACTAAATCAAGGGTGGAGTGAGACATCTGTTCAGTATCAGATATCTTTACAGAAGGCCTACATGTAGTTGTCTGCCGCATGGTGGAGCCATAAATCACAGGCCACCACAGGAGACAGATCTCAGATACTGTACTTCCATTATCCAGGCTGATACTGGCTTGTTCTTTTGATTTAATATGTAGAAATTAAAATGTCATTATCACAGATGTCACATATCATCTTCTTGGACAACATCACCAGTCCTTTGTTTATCCCCTAACATACTTATTCTGTCTCTCCTCTTTATACATTCACAAGCTTTGCCAGGACCATCAATACTAATTCTGCACTAAAGGGTTTTTTTTATATACTTTTTCTCTTCCAGTACACCAGTCCTGAGCATAACAAGCATATCCACCTTGTTCCTAGGGTGGAAAACAACAAGAGATTTGATGGACACAGTATGTACATTTATAACGTCCATTATCATTGTAAAAGACCTGACCACTGGTTTCAGCCGACCAGTTGGTAATGACTCCTAAGCTACACTTGATGGCACTAACACGGGTGTTACAGCAGCCATAGTGAAAAGCTTCAGCCAGACAACATAGACACTGCAGCAAATTTGAATGTTGTTAGTGATCAAGCATTTTAACATTAAGAGGCCTAAAAAATAAAGGTTTTAAAGGGAAAATCCCCACTGCATTGTGTATTTAATGGTAATGTCTGCCGCTATGACAGTTTGTTTGTGTTACTCACACAGCGTGACCATGATGGCTGCCACTTCCCCTCTAAACACCAAGATAATATCTTTCTATTATACCTAATGAACATCTGTGGTAAATTATCTGTTGCATCAGACAGTTGGACTTTTAAAGTTTCTACCCGCAAAAAAAGAAAAGAAAAGTGAATAATGCCAAGCTTTTAAGACGAAGAATCACCCTCAGTTTGTCGAGCGTGCCATGAAAAGCATTTTACAGCACTGCAGATTATCTGTCACTGCAACACTCTTTCTTATTTATTATGCTGGTGCGATCAGTGGAAAGTTTTATAAAGGTGTGGTGGGAACATGTTGAAAAGAAAGCCAGGCGTCTGACCGCAGAGTTGTATCTCTAGCTGTGAGCATGTGCGTGCGGAAGTGCTGAAATAGAGGTAAAAAGTTTATGTTTCCCATATTTGGTCTGTGCTGTTTGTTGATATGTTTTTCGCTGCTCTGGAGATAAAAGTGAAATTAACCTCTGCTATAAATAAAAAAAACCTTCAATGAGCAGGGGCTCTAAGGTTGGTGCAGCTTCACTGGGGCCGTGGTGGGGTTCATATGGTCTGCTGCTATTGAGTAACTCGGTAGGGATTAGGTGAAATACAGTCTTTCTTCACTCTGTGGAGATGTTGCAGTCCTGGGACCACAGATTGCCCCACACGACGCTGCGGGACATTTCAACAGACATGGTCACACAAGAAGTCAACACATGACAAGCTCTAAGTAGCCTGTGTCACACTTTCACTCTCCTTTGTAAATGAGTTTGTTAACAAAATGACTCAAATATTCAGTATTTAGATCAACTCATCATGAAAACAGATGATCAAAATGTTCATGTTTAGCTTAAGTCTTTTAGGAGGAAATTAAGTTTGACTACTAATGAATAATGAATGATTTTACCTCCTATAGGCCGAAGAAACAAACAGGGGAAAAACATTACCATGAAATACCTCTGGGGAAATAAAACAAGAGAAAAAGATGTTTGTATATCTCATCTGTTCAGTTCCATTGATGATTTTTGACTTAAAGGGGCAGTATGCCTATTTTCATTTGTTGTTCACATGGTCTAAAACAGTCTGAAAACATGAGTGAACGTAAACAACTTCTCCCGAATCCAAAAACTGGAGCACTAGAGTTCTAGATAACACTGAGAGCCTGTTATATCTTATATTAAAATGCATTTTGATGAAAAGCAGACATCTGAGACACGTTACCGTCCACACCTGTGTCTATCACGCGTCTACAGCTAACCACTTTTGCACTTCAACCACTTTTGCACTTCAACCACTCAAAGCACTTTTACACTACATGTCACATTCACCCACACAGTCAAACACTGGTTGCCGAGGCTGCCGTACACCGATGGTACAGCCATCTGGAGCAATTTGGGGTTCAGTATCTTGCCAAATGATCCTTCAACATGTGGACTGAAGGAGCCAGGCATTGAAACTATGATCTTGCGATTAATGGACGACCTGCTTTACCTCTGAGACACAGCTGCCTGTAAAATTGGGCAGGCTATAGAGTGTTAATGCAAAGTCACCAAAAAACCACCACATCCTGCACTGATGACACAGTCCGGGACACATTAGTGTTTAGACTACAGAAGCTGTGTGGTTAAATGCATCTCAGACCACCTTGGCAAGTGTTTTGAGTGATTGGCTCACACTGCATCTTAGTGGTCGTTTATACTTGTATTTAGTGTTGTCCTTTTGTGATCGGGTCACCCAAGATGCACGATGACACCAGGTGTAAACAGACTCTGAGAGCACCCAGGGCAATGATCCCAGTACTAAGAACACTACGATAGAATAAAGCTAATTTGGGTATAAAGGAGAAAACACACAGTCTGTTGGTTCACTTAATCAAGCTCCTATTTCCCAGCCAACATTTGTATGTGGGGCCCATGGGGGTTGTAAATGGACATAAAAATGGACCCTATATGGGTTTGTCCACAGGTTCCACATTGGCCCCATGCCAGTCGGTTTTACCCAAGTGAGCTCCAGATAAGATGCTCATTTTGGGCCAATACCCACTATGTGGGCAACTGGCATGGCGCCATTATGGAACCATTGGACAATCCCATGTAGGGCCTTTTTGTGTAGCCCATTTACTACCTACAGGGGCCCCACATACAGATGTTGGCTGGGTAATTTACTATAGAGCAGCTCCAGACATCTCAAGTTTGAGACTGACTTCTCTGGTTTCTGTCCTCCCATCATAACACTGGTATGACTCAAACATGCTACAGCAGATTTGTGGTCCTCTAACACAAAAATAAGCCCAACTTTCCCATCTTTCTGTACATGCCGAGTATTGTGTTTTCTGATGTTTTTGAGCATCCTCATTCCCCCTGTGTTTGTAGCATCAAACATTACAGACACTGATTATATGTGCAGAGCTACACTGCTTAATGAAACCCTCAGTGACTAGATGTGATTAGTTTTAGGTCCTGTTGGATTAATCAAACTACACAGTTAACAGTGTGTGTGCGGATCAAAGTAGTGTTGTAATTATTATCAGTGCAGTTTAGTGAGTTGGAAAATTGAATACTTACATAATTTAACAACACAGACAGCCCTAAAGGAATTTAATATAATTTTTAATTGCTTGTATGTTTCTAGTGAAACCAGGAAGTGTTGAGTTTTGGTTTGTGTGCATAATGATGACAAATGACAAAAAGGTGAACATCTGCATCTACTTTGCCTCGTTTGGTCTTTGTTGTCACACCAGCTATAAAATAAAGTTAGAATTAGATCCTTGAAGGACTTTTTAAACTAATTTCACTTGTTATATTTTTAACATTTTAGTCAACAAAGAAAATGGACATGGAAAAGAACTGCACATGTGCTGTCTTTATTTTTAATATTGCACCAAGACCAGATGCAAAGGAATGCCATACTGCTTTTGGTTATCTAATAGTGTTGAAAATATTTTTACCAAATGTTATAACTATTGTTCTGGACAAAGGTTTAAAGAAAAAAAATGTCTGGCTTGTTGCCCTAGACCCCCTCCTCTCTGTCTCCCTATCTCTATATCCCTTCACTACCATCACAGCCACAGGAAGGCCCTGGCAGCCCGAAACACTGATACTATCTCTGCGCTCCTCATCTCCGTCCTCGGCTGTGTCGAAATCTTGTCCATCCCACAAAGGGAAACCGCTGGTGTACAACGGTCCACGGCATGACGTCCGTTTCTGTGGGTAGACAACTTATGGTAAATGATGTGGCAGGTGCACACCATGTTCTCTGATGAAGGATGTTATGGAGAATTAATGAGAGTACAACTGGGGGTTGTATCACACCATTTTCTGTGAGAAAGATGTGTTGTTTAGAGGTGCAGTGCACACTAATCAAGGCTTGTAAAGGCCATTTGAGGACACACTGTTGCTGCTCTAATGTCCAAAGCCATATCTTTTATATATTTTGATTTCAAATTAGGATAATTTCTCAGAATTTTAAAATATCAGTGATTGGAGGATATGAAACGTTTCATTCAAGCTCAAGCAATTATTTGTTTATTTCAAGAAATTATTTGACAAAGGATTGCTTTAACAGTGCATTGCTATCATAAAACAAACATAAGAATGCGTATAATTTAAAACTGCATCAACATTATTTCAAGTAATCCCACACTCGCTTAGTGACAAAAGAGTAATACACAGAGAGAGACACTTAGATTTCATTGAATCCCCTGCAAAAACCACACGACCTTGTGTAACGTTGTTGGGCAACAACACTTACAATCATCTCTGACAATGACAAGAAGTGTCAGGTAGATGATTAAGCAATGTTTGTAAAATCAAATCAAATCTGTCTAATGCACAATGGTCTTCTTTTTGAAGGGTTTAGGAGAATTACACATGCACGTGAAGATGTTGTCTTCAGAGATTTTCAGGGAAGTTCATTTAGAATTGGTTAAATTTAAGCATATACAGCTTTAAACCTTTGGGACCTTTTGTTTCTGCATCCATTCGTGCAGTGTTTAGGTTGTTTAAATCTGCGGTACAACAAGTTCTCCTTAAAATCCTTTTCCCGTCTCACAAAGCTGAGTGCAAATCTTATTATGCACAGGCTTGCTTAAGGTTTCTGTGTGCGCTCCAGTCTATTCACTCACAGTTTAGACTATACAATGACTTCAGAGCATCTACATTCAAACCCATTACACGTCTTCTGACTTTATATTGAGACTTCAAGATCTCTTTTTCAGGTGTTAAGTACATTTATTCAAAGGTCCAGTGAGCAGAGCTGTAGCCACAACTTTAGAAATACTGAAGCCATGAGTAAGAACCCCCTCACCCAGAAAAGTCTGACCACATAGGCCTATCGAAACTTAAGTCTCAAATTTGAAATTAACTATCCTCAGCCCCCCAACAGTGATTGTTCAATACAGCTACACAACTGACTATAGCGACCTGTCAAGCTTTGGATGTCACTACATGCTGAAGATGTGCATATGGGGCTGTAGTAATACAGCTGCAAAGATTAGCATGGCTAGCTGACTAGCTCACTACCAACAGTAGAAACTTTGCACTATCTTCAAAGGCATGGGGTTAACTTCATTCTTCAGTGGGGTCAAAGGTTAGGTAAAAAAAAAAATCAGCTGTAGATGGGGTTAGCAGTAACAATAGCTTGCACCAACTAGCTACAGCTGATAAAAAGTGGTAGAGACAGTTGTTATTTCAGCTGGCTAAAGTCACAAGATGTCTGCCAGAGGTGAGAAGCTGCTTTTTAGGAGAGACTAAGAGGATATGACCTCAGTGTCCTCAAAGGTAGCCTCAGCCCTGCCAGTGTTTTATACTTTCCCCCTTCACAATTTTACAGTGTGAAACTAAAAAAAACAAAACATTACACTTAATTTGCAAATATTCTAAATGTGACTTTTTTCACAAATGGTAAACTTTTTACCCAAATTTTGAATCAACAAGGAGGCATATGACTTTGCGTATTTAAGGCCTGTCTAGATGCTGATAATGAATCTGATGCCTACAATGAGACACAAACGTGGTTCTAGATACTGGACTCCCCGGCTGCTCCCTCCTCAGCTCCCTGCAGGTGCCGCTGTGACAGGATGTGTTTGAGAGTGTCTAACTCCTGTGTCAGCTGCCCTATCCTCATCTGCAGCTTCTGGTTTTCCTCCTGCAGCTGCATGGCCCTCTGCTGGGTCAGCAGGATCCTCCTGCGGGCCTTGTCTCGGCTCTTTCTCACAGCGATGTTGTTTCTCTCACGTCGCTGGCGGTACTCTTCACTGTCCTTGCTGATGCTCCTCTTGTTTACCGGGGCACGCAGAGTTGGCAGGAGGAAGGAGGAGAAGTCCTGAAGGTCAGACACACAAGTGTGTTTAGGTCGTGGGGAAGCAGGATGAGAGTGGTGTCAGAAAATGTTGAAGAATTACTTATAATCTATCCACAAATGGAAGATGGATCACACACACATTAACACACACCTGCTGAGTGTTGGCGTGGCTCTGATGGTGGTTTGTGCTCCCAGCACTGGAGGTGTTGCTGAGACAGGAAGACGCGTACGGCAGGTAAGGCAGACCCATCATCTGCTCAGCCACTCTATCGTCACTGCCCCCTCGCATCAATCCCTGAGGTTGGCTGTACAGTATCATGTCCATCTGAGACATCTGATTGGTTGATGTGGTAGGGTTCAGGGTCTGGGTGTGGGTCTGACCCGGGTATGCGCTTGCCCACTCCTGGATGACGGAGGACACCCTGGAATCAGACATCTGGAGGGGTTCGGATACAGAAAAATATAAGGTTTATATTAAGCTTAATTTTGTTGTCTTAAATTGAAAAGGGTGCACACAAAGAACCACACATACAACACACAAACAAACAACTCTGACAGCTACAAAAGTAACATACAGGGAAAAGAAATATAATAAAGAACAACCAGTGTTGGAAAGGTTTTTTTGAAATGTAATAGGCTACAGATGAATAGTTTCCCTGTTAAAAATATATGTAACTATTATATTTACTTCATCACAGTAAGGTGAATTATTACATTTAATAGTTTTAGGATTTTTTTAATTACTTTTCTAACAAATGTTTTAAACTGGGCTGAAAAATGTCCAGAAATGGCTATGTCAAAAGAAGACACTCCTGCATTACGAAAAGCCACAAAACCACAAAATGAATGCTGCAGTCTACATGCAAACATTTTACTGAAAGAATATATTTGGATGTAACCTCTTTGTAATCACCAAAGTTTTATTTAGTTACTGTAACTTATTACATATTATTTTTCAGTAACTTTAACCAATTACAATCACATTATTAAGCAATTTAATTACATGTAACTAGTTACTTCCCAATACTGAGAACAACAGCAGTGGACTTAGATCCTATACTTAAGTAAAAGTAGAAATACTGTTACAAATAAAAGTCCTTCATTCAAAAGCTTACTCAAGTAAAAGTACATAAGTATTAGCAACAACATACACTTGATGTACCACAAGTAAAAGTACTCATCATGCAGAATGCCTCATTTCAGAATAAAATAAGATAGTTATTATATCACTGGATTATAATCCGTGATGCATTGATGTGTAAATGTAACTAATGGTGCAGCTGGTAAAGAAGGGGTACTTTATGTACTGCTGGGTAGCCTAATCCATAGAAGTAAATTATAATTTATAAATTGATTCATATTTTGTACCAATAATCTGATGCTGCAATGTAACAAGTAACTAACTGTCAAATAAATGCAGTGGAGTAAAAAGTACAATATTGACCTCCAAAATGTAAATGTAGTAGAGTAACAGTATAAAACAGCTTTAAATGGAAATACTAGAAAAAGTATCTCCAAATCATAACTGAGTACAATACTTGAGTAAATGTACTTGGTTACATTCTACCACTAAGAAGACAAGACATAAAAGGCAAACATATTAAACTAACAACATATTTAATTAGTGTTAATTCCACCACTAACAACAACAGTAAAGGCTGTTTACTTGTTACTGTCCTGGTAATTATAATTAAAATGGATCCTAATTTAACCTCCTGAAAAACCTCATTATATTGTATAGTGTGTACTTTTACTTTTCTACTTTTCAAACTTCTACTTGAGCAAGAATGCAGGACTTTTATTCATAACAGAGTATTGTTAATTAAAATAACACAAAATGAAACATTACAGTTTAAGTGACGAGCACAGTAACAGCAGAGCTGAGACAATTATGATTCATGAATCAGTCAGCTGAGAGAAATTGAATCAGCAACATTTTTGATTATTAATTAATCGCTGAAGTCGTTTCATGATGAAAAATAAAAATATTCACAGGCTCTAGCCTCAGAAATGTCAATATTTGCTGTTTTTTCTTCTCTGATAGTTAGCTGTAGGTTTTTAAGTTTTGGACTATTGCTCAGACAAAACAAACTGTCTAAATATACACATGCCTGGAGTTTGATGTACATTTTTATTACTTTCTGACATTTTACAGACCAAACAATGAATTAACTGAGACAATAATCAGCAGGTTAACTGCCTATTTAAGTAGTTGTTAGATGCAGCCCAAAGTTAACGCAAAATATACCATGTACAGCAAAGGGGAAAAATGGAAAATTACTTCTAATGATCTGCAGTTTCACACACACACTAATAAAGTTATGATGTGACTCACCATTATTTAGCTCTAATCAAACTCTCTGAATATTCTTCAGGTTCCTCTGAAAGTTTGACTGAAAATGGTCTGAGAGACAGAAGATAGACAGGTACCACCTCTGTCTGATCTCACCATCACTTCTTCTTCCTGTCTCTCTCTCTCTCTCTCTCCCACGCACGCACGAACACACACACACACACACACACACACACACACACACACACACACACACACAAAGAAAAGACAGAAAAGTGACAAAGAAAGTACACAGTCACAAAACGGGATCGAGCTATTGTCATATCTACAAACCTATTTGTGGTTTTCACGACTGTAAAACTGACATCTTAATTTAGAAAAAAAAATATTCTGGGACAAGAAAAGTCAGAAAAGTATAAGTCAGAGGTTTTATGTCACACTTAATAATTAACAAACTACTTCTATAATATCTTTCCGTATTTTATTTTTAGCTCTTTCTAATAGTTTAACCATAGACTGAATTTAACGCTGCCACATTATCGCAAACTGAACACACTGAATGCTATTTGTCCCTCTGCCCCTTCCGTACCTTACACTGAAATCGAAATGGCTGCCCCTGTTGACAACGTGAGTTTAGCTTCGCTAGCTGCTAGTTAATATAACAGTTATTAAATCTTTCTGCATTGTATTTTAATATAAAAAACTATTCTGTCGAATAAACGTGTATTCTGAAACTGTGTTTTATAAGTGAAATTGATGAAAGCGAGTAATAATAGTATGTTTTTAATTACTTAAGCTTGTCTGTTAGCCACTAGCTAACTTTACTTATTTTACTGTAGGTGAATGGTGTTAGCAGTTTTGCAGTGTATTTATGTTTCTTTTCCGGCAGGATTTACTTGAAAGGGATTTGCCCACAGCTGTACAGCTGCTGAGTAATCTCACAGAGCAGGTAAGACATATGTGTCATATATTATTGTTGCATTTGTGTTGTAAATGTATAGTAGTAATAATATTCAGCTACGTTTATAGAAATGACTGTACAGAAAGAGCACTTACATCTCATGGTGAAATATTACAGAATAATATTATCATAATCCTGTTGTTGCATTATGTATCTTTGGTGATTGATCATCAATTGATTATGTTTCTCGTGTTGGTGAATGTGTCATGATCCCTTTAATCACAGCTTGTGTAGATGTGAGTCTTCACAGCTGAAACCTTTTGTGCTTTTCTGTTCAGGTGGCCTCAGTTACAAGTCATGTCCATGAGCTGATAACGAAAGTCAAAGATGGAGCATTTAAGACATCAAAGGTGAGTCAGGACTTGATTATGGTTGTTATTAAAAAGGCTGTATTAAGAAAACGTTTGGGAAGCACATGTTCACTGCATGTCTGCCGGTTTTGGTCCTTTGATTAATTACACATTTAATAGTGAATTTTCACAACTCAAGAACAAAATTCACAAAGGCAGGTCCTGGCTACTACTTAAATTCCTTGCCCCTGTTCTGTTTCACTATTTCAGATAGCAGCTGAACTTTTCATTGTCTGCTAAACGTCCTAGTCTGCCTGTCATGACTGATAAATATCGAGCACATTATGAGTTTGCAAAGAAGGTGTTTGTTAAAGGCTTTTAAACAACATATGAGAATGTTTGTATCTGTTAGTCTGTGTTCTGACACATATGGACGCAGCACAATGTGTTGCTTGCTTTGCGCTTTTCTCCTGCCTCTGTTAACGTAAATCGTGGCCAGGTGATCCAGATTTCTAATTTTTATGATATTTCATGTTTTAGTTTGTGCTTATGTTACATTAAGATAGGCTACTTGAAACTAAATAACAGAAGGCATGTATAACTGACAACTTGAAATTAATAAAAATGTCTAATGTTATAAAAAAAATCTTCTCTAGCTTGAAACAAACTAAGGAATCATTGTTCCAGGTGTGGTTTAGACAAACAGCCCTCTCTGAATCACTCTCCATCTTCTCTCCTTGCAGGGTTTGTCTTTCTTGGATCTTCGCTATCACCTGATGCTCTTCTACCTTCAAGACCTCACTCACCTGATCAGCATTAAAACAGAAGGAGGCAAAATAAAAGACAGTGAAGCCTTGAACAGACTGGTCACAATCAGGACGGTGAGATGATTACAGAAACAGGCCACTAATAATAAACCTTTTTTTATCCCTCATGAGGTAACATCTCATTGCTTTTTTCTTCCTGTTTTAAGGTCTTAGAGAAAATGCGACCGCTAGACCACAAACTGAAGTACCAGATTGATAAACTGGTGCGCACAGCTGTCACTGGCAGTTTAGGTAAAACTGGTTTGTGTTGATTGCGATGAATGCATCCACCAATGGTCTGACTTCCTTCCCTTCATGTTTCAGTGTATAACAATGTCTTTTGTTGATTTCAGCTGAAAATGACCCACTGCAGCTGCGTCCTAATCCTGAGAATCTCATCAGCAAAGTAAGGGCTCAATGTCGTCATTTTAACCCCTTTTTTAATGTGGGTGGTGCAGTTTGTCATAATTCAACCTTATTGATTACTATTAGACATTTAATCAGTGAGGTCATTATTGATTTTATTCATGAAAGGTAAAAAAATATTCTTAATACTGAACATAATGTGTTGAAACTGTCTGACTGACTTTCCGTCTTTGCTTCATCGATCAGTTGAGTGAATCTGAGGAGTCTGAGGGTGAAGCTGAGAAACAGACAGAGAAGAAAGCAGCCCACTCTAGTGGCAGGAAATATGTACCGCCAAAGATTGCCCCGGTGCATTATGGTAATGTCATTTGTCTTTTTAATCATCAGGTTTTGTTTCATTGCCTGTCCTGAACATACTGAACAAGTCTGCCTTTCGTCATTTGATTAAACAGAATAGATTTTTCTTTCTTGGTGTTTTTGTGGAAGTTAATTACAACAGTTTATTTTGGTGCAGGTAGTTGCTTCCCATGTGGCTCATGTGCATCAAAATAAAGATCCCCACATATTCTCATCTCACCCTTGTGTCCTCCAGACGGTGACATGACAGAAGCAGACAGGAAGAAGGCTCAATCAGAGCGTCAGCGGCGAGCTGCCCTCAGAAGCTCTGTGATCCAGGAGCTGAGACAGCAGTACAGCGACGCTCCAGAGGAGATTAGGGACAGACGAGACTTCCAGAGCGAGCGGGAGAGCCGTGAAGAGCTACACAGGTGTTTACTTTATTTGAATAGGGAGACACATGAAGGCTGATTGGATGATACGCAGGATGATAAGATGTAGTGAAAGACTGGGATTACATCCATTGTGCTTAAAAATCTGATGAGGATATAAAGGAGTGTGTAACATGTTGCATGGGATAAGTTTGACGGATATCAGTTTCCATCAACAACTTCATTCTTCTTTGTAGGAAAAACTATGAGGAGTCGATGATGGTGCGTCTTAACATGCCACAACGTCAGAAGAACTCAAAGAAAAGAGGCATGATGTCCATGTCCAACCAGCTGAGCGGTATCACACACTTCAGTGACATCTCAGCACTGACAGGCGGCGAGGGTGGACAGGTGAGCTTATAGTGACATCTTTTCACCAGGAAGGGGTCGTAGTTCAGTCATACCCCTTCTCAACCAAATTAGCTCTGGATCTTTAACCAGTTTCCTTCAGGATACTTGGATTTCCACCAGTTTTAAGCAGACTTATTGTAATTAAGGATGTGTCATTAATGGAGGTGTTGCACAGTTCACACCAGAATTCAACAGTCATAGCGTAGTCAAGGTTTTTAAGTTGTGCCATATATTAATGCAGGCAACAAAATATTAACATGGAGGCTCTGTAGTCTGAATCAGTGTGAACCAAGATGGCAGCACACTTTATTTTTTTATTTTGTCCATGGCAGTGGATCACAGCTTTATACATTCCATTTTTACCTTTCACAATAAATACACAACTTGAATTTACTCAGAGCACCTTACTAAGAGGCAAGATGGTGGATTGCACTGATTGTATTGAAGAGGCTTTCGCACACCAGGATAATCAGCTTCTGTCATCAGGTGTGTTGGCACAGCAGAAAGTGCCTAACATGGAAAGGATTGCCCGCACACTGACTTGCACCTACACTGCAGTGGTTTTTAATGAAGCAACCTTTCAGCCCACTGGACCTTTATCAAGCATGAAGCAGTAGTCGAAATGACTCACTTTAATAGAGGGAGTAGGTCAGAGTTGACCAGTCACAGTTTAGTATGTGTCATTAACAGAAAGAGGTTACAGCTTGTGACAATTAGTAAATGAACACAACCAATGGAGCAGTACAAGCACCTTGAAAATGTGAGTCATCATTGTAGGTGTAAGATAAGAATACAAAATTGAACTGATTACCTGAGAGCCTTTGCTGTTATTGCAGGGTTTTTTTAGTCCAAAAATGGACCAACAGTTAATGATAAGAGGACGTAGAAAACTATTATGTACAAGATATCCTCTCTTTGCAACTTGTGGAATATCAAACACCCACTGATGTCGTCATGGTTCCAACTTAAGGTCCAGGAAAACTTTCAGTTTTTTGGTTCCAGCAGGGAAGCCACAATTTGTGGTGGAAATGCCCTGAACGGTTCAAAATTAGATGTAAAAATTGGAATGGGACCTGTTCCATGTCGGTGGAAAGGGGGTATCACTGAGTTACAGGAGGCCAAGGTTGAAACACTGCTGTTGGCGGAAATCCGAGTTTCTGGTCCAGATATGAAGATCTATGTAAATCCCCCTTCAGAATGTCTTTGGAGATTAATCTGGTTCAGATAAAGCAGGAATTTGGACTCAAGCAGATCAAGCAGTAGACACTCAGGACTACTGCTGGACTCCACAGAACACAGTGATTTATATTGACTATTATTCAATTTGGGCTGCCACCAGCACCTAATTAATGTTGCACACAACACTTCTGTTGAGTTTTGAAGGCGTCTGGCATGTTGCACCTGAAGTGCTCATACGTTTGTGTATCTTGGTGACTCATTTGTCTGGTCCTGCGCTGCAGTGCTGTTGGCGACAGCTACACTTATATTAATGTCTACACAGGTTTGGCATGTCATCCCTCTCTGTTTCCTGTCTCAATTCACTGCTGTCATAAAGAGTACTAATGAGTTTGAGTAATGACCGGCCAACCTCACGCTGCTCGCAGATGTGGAAAATTCACTCAGCTTAATGTATTTGGAAAATCCATGTGCTATGTTTAGATTTTGAACTGGACAACATGAGAAGCCACTAAGCGGTGTGGCTAACAGGCTCATCTCTGTCAGCTGTGAATGGGAGCATTGTGTTGTTTTTATTTAGATCACATTCATGTGGTCTCTGGTTCTGACACATTGTTTTTATTGGTGCAGGACGGGGATCACTCTCGCCCCAAGAAAAAGAAGAAACTCATGAAGAAGAAAACCAAAAGAAGAGGTGAGGACATCCAAATACACCAAACAGTACAAATTAATTTCCTGACATGTCTTAAAAAACCAAACAGAAAAACACATTAGGGTCGATTAACTTAAACTCCTACTTTAACTCTGTAATAAAACTACTCCAGTATTGACGGTCTTGAATGTGTGCTTGGCATGACACGACGACTGTGTAATTGATGTAAATTTGTCAGTTTGCAGAAAACTTTTTCGAACCATATGTTCATAAAATATAATTCAGTTGTGATTTTTTTTAAAAATCACTTATATGTTGTGAAATTGAAGCAGCAATCGGTGTATTTGAATCCTGTTTCATATGAATAATTGTTCATATTCTTCTCTGCAGCTTTTTAAGAAGCACAGATAGACCTCAAACTTGACGTGCCCCAATGTGAGGAGACCAGATGATGACATGACGAGGATTTCTCACCAACAGCCATCTTTGTTTTCATTTTTACTTCAGAGTTATGAGGATTTTGTCACCAGTTGTACTACAGTAATACATCCACCACTGTGTCTGCATCATACTGTGTAACTCTGTCATTCACTTTGTGGAATAAACATTTACTGTTGACTCATGTCAAGTTTTATTTATCTCCATTAGAGGGCAGTCACATTGCCTCCTCGCCAAACAGACCATAAAATTTGAATGAGTTTCAAAATTCCCCGTGCCATCTAATGAACCCTCTGCTGGCAGAGGCTTGGAAATGTAGAGGACATTTAAGGACACACTAACAGATATTAGTAGATGACAAACAGTTGGTTGAGAAGCAGCCAGATGCTGATTCAGGGCCTAATCACAACCCCATGCACAATGCAAATTAATGTTTAGGCAGTGTGACTGGCTTAGATTCATACAATATGTTGCAAATGTATTCCTATAGACCTTTTTCACATCACAGTAGGAAAAACTAAATAAAATGAGTGGCTGGCTTTTACTCATCGAGAAACCTAAGTGATTATACAGTTTGATCAGTATGTCAAACGGCATTAAACCGGAGTTTACCTCCCAGAAAGAAGTTCTCATGTGTCAGTACATTAAAATATTAACAGCTTGGCCAGTGTTACAGATCAATATAATTTGCTCTGGAGCATTTATTCCATTAGGATAGTCAGTGATTGACTACTTTGCTGATATATGATTCATTCTGAAATTATAAACCCCAACCACATGATACTGCCACTTAGGCATACAGTATATTTTTTGTGATTTTATTAGACTATCACTTAACCTGCATAATAAATAAATATAAATATCACTTGATGCATATAATAAATACATGAAATATCACTTAGCCTTTAATATAATCATTTAACTTGTATTTAAAAAAAACATCACTTTAGCTGTACGTTACGTAATTATAACCTGTATAGGAAATAAACAAAAAATAAACATCACTTGGCCAGATCAGAAGAAGCAGGACAGGATAAGCCAGAACAAACTCACACAGACACCGTCTCATTTTTACACAATGTCTTTATTTTTTTTTTCTCTAATTACAGACTCATGGGTTAAAAATAAAAATAAAAAAAAGCAAAACATTTGATCAAACCCACTCCCCCTTTCAAAAAAAAAAAAAAAAAAGTCTCCACACAAACCCCACCCTTGACTTTCCC